>CM041215.1:21430516-24231462 GCA_023065735.1 Coffea humblotiana | reverse complement strand
CCTTGCTCTTTTTCTGGATACCTTGCAGATCAAATCTAGCCAAACCAGGATAAAAGTCTGACAGATTAGGCATTCCCAGAAATCCAGTGATCTCAGTAATCACTTTCCTGAACTCAGCTCCAACACCGGCCCTCTCATCTCCTTTCACTGTACCACCCCACAACATGTTAGTAATCACGTTTAACACGCTCAGAAAAAGTTGCTCACCCACATTTACTTGTTTTCCAGCTTGGCTGTGAATGCACTTGATCATCTGTCGAAGTTCATTGCGCCTGAGGGTGTAAACGGTGTCTAAAGTAGCACAACTCAACATTTCACGAACGCAAACCTTCCTCAGCATCCTCCACTCCGGTCCATATGGTGTCCAGACAATGTCTGAGCCACCGTAAGCGATTTCCCTGGCGGCCGCGGGCACATCCCGGTTGGCAAATGTGGTGTCTTGATGCTTTAGCACTTCCCTCACCAATCTGGGAGTGCTAATGACAATTCCTGCCTTTTTGCCAAGCCAAAAAGTCATGATTGGACCATAGGTTCTGGACAAGTTTGTGAAGTATGTGGGAAGTTCAGGATCAAGGGACAAGAGATTTCCAACTAGAGGCAATGGTTTAGGTCCTGGTGGCAATGGTGGCTGTTTCTTGTTTGATTTCTTGATAAACATAAATGCAAACCATAGTAAGGTAAGCCCACAAATTGCAGAAGACAAAAATAGACGAGCGTGTTGATCATTTAGGTTAGCAGAGATGCTAGCAGTATTGGAGAAGGTATTAACGAAAAATTGAAACATTATGGCTTAGGAAAGAAAGGAGTAGCTATTGTCAAAGAAAGAATTGTGTGTGATACTAAGATTAAATTGGGCTTCCTTATATAACCTGTTAAGGATCAGGGCTAGAATTGTGATGAAGGGATCTTCTTTTAACCTGCAGCCCATAAGGCTGTTTGGCTTAATTGTGAATTTTTAACCAGTTTTTTGTACCAAACCAGGGCATTTTCTTCTTATAGTATGGACACAAAGAATCTTAATCATAAGCAGTAAGCACAAGCAAAATTTTATATATATACTTTTAAGTGCGCTGATTGTATATCAACCTGAGGGACAATTGTAATTGTGAAGTCCTTGATATGTGGCAGCATACTCATTGAATGTGCTAGTCCTATTAGGAATGAGATTTTATGGAAAAAGGAAGTACATTAAATAATGCAATTAAAATTTCTTAATGCATAGATAGAGGTGGAGACAGGATGATGAGTAATGGAATTCAGGAGGCTATGAGCATAGGATGTGAAGAAAATATTCCATCTGACTTCTAAGCTTTCCCTAATTATATTTGGTATTTACTTAGGGAACAAATTGACATTTGTTCAGAGGTTGAAAATGAATCTTGAATTTGGTTGTGGACTATGGACCATGAATAGCAAAAATCATATTTTTATTCAATGTAATTTTCTCAAAGTGCTGCACTTCAATCATTTCAATATTGGTAAGATAAATATGTTATACAGTTGAGTTTTATTTATCACTCAGTCATTATTGAGATTTTTGAAACATTTATAAATGCAGGACACTAAAATAATATTAATACTTCAAATTAATAAATAATACAATACCTATTTTCTTACCAGCAAATTAACACGATTGGAAAGGGAAAAAAAAAATAGTTGATAAGCAACATTTACACTATTAAACTACTTGGCTTTTCTGCATATAATACAGTAAACTTGATAATCTCTCTATTAGTTAAATCTTTGATTGTCATTAACTTAACTTACATGATCTTATCTCATTAATTAAATGGCGATGTATTTAATAAGCAAAATTTAGATCAAATTATGGCGGGCAGCGCCTATGCATAGCATAGCCAGACTCCCCTAATTTAGGATATCAATACTACTATTGTACACCCCTTGTCTTGCACCATTTTACGTTCTCTCGGAAAGGACTTGCAATTTTGGGATAATTTTTATAAACATCCCATGAGGTTTTTGATAGTTGCAGCTATCTTGCTTGATAACTTTGGTAGATAAGATAAGGTAGTTAAAGTAATTCTATTGATTCTTATCAGAATTCAGCATTCAGTTAGGATTCTTGTACTGAAAAAAATACACATAAGTTCAACATTGCTTAACAAGTTCAGCAGATAGATTTTCATTAATCAAATACTCAAAACATCTGAATGTTTGAAAAAGTTCAGTTTCAGCATTTTTTTATGTTATCTAATAGACCCTAAGTGTGGGATCTCACAGTAGTCTAATGGGATAATTTCACAAACCACCCCCGAGATTTCTAACTATTTCACATGACTTCCTCTAGGTTTCTTGGCGATCTGTCACCAACAACACAGAGGATTAGTTCACGTAAACCTCTTATTGATCTGCATCTGCATCTCATGAAATCATCCCCAGCAATACGAGTAACAACAAACGAAAACACCATAATTGAAGTTAAATGTAGAATCTTGAACCCTTTCCCACTGGGCAAGAGCAGTTCCTTCTAACAATTGGCAAAAATACTTATCAAGAAATTAACCGATCAATGAGACATGACTAGAATAACCACAGAACTTGATTCGCATCTAGCAGCAAGATGTAGTCCAACTTGTTATTGCATAATGTCAGAGTCAGACCCTCTATCAAACAAACCATCTGAAATTGTTACATGCGTGCGTCAAAGGTGCTCGAGCAACTTTTTTAATTAACTCCTGCACCCTTGAGTCCGAAATGGCACAACCACAGCCAAAGTTTTCCAGAGTACTCATACTTGAGGCCTCAAAATGCCATGTTATACATCTTTTGTGTTCTGTAAACTGTATGCTAGATTGAGCATATAAAAAACGGTATACAAGTAAAAGAAACTGGATATTTTGGAGACAAACCTATGATTTGATTTACAAAGTTGCCCCATAAAGCCAACAAAAGCCCTGTCCTATGTAGAGCTCTGGTTTAGGTCCTCTTGACTGTTCTTCATTCTTCGTATCAACAAAGCTACAGGCTTCTCCAAGACTGCCACCTTAATATTGTTCCAGACATCAGATTTTGTGGGAAGCTGAGCAATTTTCTCAGCAATTTCCATGTCCTCGGGGAGTACATATCCAAATACAGTATAGGATTTTTTCCACTCCACGTGGTTTGCTAGGCTTATAAAGAATTCAGGGCCAGAACCAACCCATGCCACAGATCCCCGTCTTACTGTTGGACAGAATTCACTCGGCAGCTTCTCAAAAGCCGTTCCTTGGGCATTAAGAGTTCCTTGAATCAGTGCGAATGGAGGACCAAAGGAAGCCTGGAAAGTTAGAAAAGCATTCAGAAGCAGGGCAGAAACTTGGGTAGAAAATAATAGAAGATCACAAGATTCTTGTATACGATAAAATGATGAGATAACCATCCCATGTGCCTGCATGCGTTCATACGCAGAGTTATCATATAAACACACACATACGCACACACTCAAATATATACATAAAATAATATTGATAAATTGCTCAAACAAGGGGAATATCAAAAAGGACATCGACATGACCAATTAAGTGTCCATTCATACAGATTCCCAAAGAGTGTCTTAGACTGATATATACACTCTGACAGCAACATATAAGCCTGAACCCTATTGGAAGAGGCCATCAAGACTTAGTGCATTTGCACTCATAAGCGATAGAACATGACAGGAGATGATGCAACTATCAAAAACAAATAAAAAAATTTGCGGCCCTTACATCTTTTATGTGGTTTCCATGTGAATCCCAAGACTGACCCCAAGTTTCAGCACGATAAAGCTCGCAGCCTGCACAGTGTTTCAACGATAACAACTCTAAGATGTAGAGAACTGAATGCGGTGAACATTCAGGCAAAAGCTGCAAGAAAGAATATTGTATTAAAGACAAAGAAAAGATAAGAAGTCAAAGAGGAAGTCCCACACTAGAAAAGGTTACAACATATTAACCATGTGCAGGAAGAAAATAGAAGGAAAATGATGATTGCGGCAGAAATTCAGTGAATATTACAGCAGTCTTCTGGTTTTCTTAAGTCAGTGTTCCTAACACGTGGTCTCACAGTGCGGGATTTATAAAAATATGCTGGAATGGCTCCAGAAGCATAAGCTAGAATATGAGACACTTGCATGGAAGACTTGAGCAAATCTGAATTTTAGCATTAAAGAAGACCCATGGACGCCTTAAAAAACTCTAAGCAGAGGAATAAGACACAGAGAAGGATATCTAATTTAAACTATCATGGAACCCCAGGGAAAAAAGCTATATTAACATCTTAAGTTTTGTTTCAATACAATTCCAAAACAAAGAATTATAACAGCTCACATTACATTTTAACAAAACTCCAGAACAAAGAAATGTAATTCTGAAAATTGCTTCTACAAACTGTCCACAGTTTCCATAAAATTCTTACACTGCAACACTCTGAAAAATCTCACCTACACTTTAAATGCTTTGCAAGAATTTCAATAAAAGTTCAAAACCCCACTTCGGCTACAATTTTCAACCCTCAAATAAGTTTCTCAACCACTGTGTGCATTCAGTACAACACTACGATCTACAGTACCATATGTAATAACTCATAACCTACAACGTAGTTAAAACGTCTCCATGAAGCTGATTCTATATAGAATGAAAACCATTGGGAGAGACATGTGTGAGATCAGGAAACATAAAAAGCTTCCACTATAACCAAAAGCAAGCAAAATTACCTTTATGTGAAGAGTTCCATAATCAGTTTCCATGCCAATTATGCCCTACAGGAAACATGAATAAGCAAAAGCTTGCAGGAAGCACAATGTGCTTCACATCCAAAAATATTTTGAAAGAAACATTCCACCGATCCCCAAAGTAGACACAGAGAAACAAGTATATATGTTGCACAAAGATTTTGAAAAGAGATATGAAAAAGCTAAGATTTTGACTATATCAAATAATGAGATGAAGTCCTGTGTTGAATTCAAGAAAGAAACAAGTGAAATATTGTTCAAAATATGGGGAGATTTGTAGAAAAAAGTGTTAAAAATGGGATTGGATTTGAAAGCTGAATCGTCATTATAGTAGCAAAATTGCAGTTGCTGCAGTACTCCTACAATTGCTTGGCTTTTGGTTCTTTCAATACCATCTTTTCAATGATAAAGTCAATGAAGACTCCAAAATGCAGTTTCTATGTTCTACAATTAACTTAAAATGATTAATATATTTGAAAGGAAGATTAAAAAAATAATAGAAAAGTCCCTGCAGTGTTTTTCTAATTAATTGCCCATCCTTTTGAGCTTTAGTGGCTCCTGATAACTATTAAGTCAAGATGCAAGGACAACTACAGCTGCATGAAGATAGAAATATTGGATTAGTACAAAAAAGAAAAGGACAGGCAGGAAAGAAAGAAAATCACTAAAGGAAACCAAAAAAGCAAATGCCTTTCAATTCAAAGCTGAATTTCATGTTTAAACAAACCACAATATAGGTACCACATAATTTTGTTGTGACTTTCTTTCCTTGTATACAAGATCACTAGCCAGATGAAAGCCAAAGGGATTAAAATACAGTATCTGTAGCATATAGTAGAATAAGCAGTAACAGTTTTGTCCAACACATCCTGGTGCACCATTTTGGAAATAGAAAAACCAAACTTTCAAAAAAGATAGAGGCTTCAGCAAGATTGACTGCTGATCGTGATAGGAAACGAGAAGAAAACTTTGAGTGAGAAAATCATTTGAAGAAATATGTTTAAAAGATAGAACTCAGTCTATTAATTTTACCATTTATGCAACAAAACTGAAAATGCTGGTATGAATTGAAACTTGAGAGTAAAATATACAGGATAAGCTTACAAATATAAAAATGTCATGACCAAATACCATATCACGTACTTGATCTATGAAATATAAAGATGTAGATAATTGTTAATAGACTGAATGACATACTTCTCCTTTTCCAAAAACAAGGCCAGAAGTCCACATCGTTTTGTCCCCCTTCTCATGTTGATCAGGGGCCAGAGTATCTTTCTGTTTCTTCAACCAGCACTACACCAACAAAATAAGATCCAGAACAATGTAAGTTACCACAACACTCAAAATCAATTATCACATACCCATAGGTTTACCAAACCATTAATCATACTACGCATACTCAAGCGTCAGATTTTTCATTTTATCTTCTTTCAAATGCTAACTGAAAGCATCTGAACTAAGATCAAACAATTTAGTCTCTTGTGACAGATAATCAATCTATATACATCATAAGACCACCGTTAATCATCAGCATTATGTAAATGATATAATAAAAGCGATTGCAATTCCTGAAAACAAAGACCAACTATTAAATTCACGTATTACAGCTAGGAAGGGGAATTGCCATCTAGAAATAAGTGAAAACAAGAAACATAAAGAAATGAAGTTTAAATCTCTGTCTCTCCTCTCATTCCAAAACATTAAGGGTTTACAAAGCTACAGATATCCCATAACCTACAATTCACGCATACTTCGAATATAAATGAGCAGCAACACATAGAAACCATTTATCAGTAAGCGGAGCTGCCAAATTTTCCAAATTAATCCATTTCAACGAGCAATGAATGCAAATTTCATCAGCATCACATAATTATCTAGAATTCCAACATATACCTCACCGAATTTTGATCCACACGCCTGTTTATTCCCACAAAAAACCCAAGAATCACACAAACAAGGCCCATCATTGCCAGTACACATTGCTTTGCAGGCCTTACAACACTCCCCAGCAGAATTGAACTTGAAATCCGTACCCCACTTCACGGCAGGCCCCCAGAGCTCCAAATTTGGGATCCCAGTACAACATTGACCGCTATCTTCACCATCAAGATTCCCACTTTGCACCTCCAAACTTGTCAAAGATTCAATTTCTGAAGTCTCAGCAGGTCTGAACACCGATGACGTGAACAAGTAGACCACAGTACACGAGACCAGCCCCAGAAAAAGGAGGATCATGGAGCCCCATCTGTTGGGTTCCGAGTCAATTGGCTTCCGACCCATTTGAGATTGGGGAAAGATGAGAAAAACCCAGAAATGGCTTTGCCTGATTTGGTTTGGTTTGTGAGATTTGGTGACTTCCTATTTTTATTCTTTCTGGGTTTTGCCGGGGTGGTGGAGGGATAGTTGACCTTAGAATCAGTTTAGCTGAGTTTGAAATTCATGTCTTATATAGCACTGCAGCAAATTAGCAATTAGTATGACATGATGCTTAATGTCATAATTGTAGTAACAGAATCTTCAATTCTTTTGTGGTTGCCAACAACGAAATGATGCGTAATGTAAAAGTAGTGGCTGATTATTGAAATGAAGTGGTAGTAAAATATTAGCATGTTCTGAGAATTGAGATGGTCATGGAAGAAGCGGTTAGGTTGACAATTAAAGGTGGAAATTTTGGTAATGCAAGCTGTCTTTCTTTCCTATACTTTTGATGTTGGAGGCATTGGAGTGTGAATGAGGAAACCGGCTACAAAAACAGAGAAGAATTTCCAATGCTCAAGTCACTAGTAGTGGTTTTCTAAAGAGAAAAATATGGAAAGTTCACTAATGACAATGGAAGGTTAATCTCCATCAAAGGGTCATTATGGAACTTTTGGACCAAATCTGGACCCGCATCTTAATGTGGGTCATTATGGCACTTTGTACGTTCCGTTTGTATGTTAATTTACTTTGGACCCAACAACGCCCTGCCCCTGTTTGCCTGCTTCCTTGATAGGGCAAGAATATGCTCTTATATCCGCAAAGAAGGAAAAACTTGTAATTGTTGAATTACTCGTGTAAAACTTCATTCATGATGATTGTTCCAATTATTTGCACTCTATTTTTTTTTTGTTATTTACAATTTCATCATTTGTTTTATCATATAGTCTAATAAATGAAAAATTATATCATTAAAATGATAATGAAAGTGTGACTAATAAAAATGCGAGTGTAAATAATTAAAATATTGAAAATAAACAAAATTTTAAAGAATGGCTTTTTTTAAACAAGGTGTCCAATGGACATTCGTTAGCACACTTAAATTTCACTCGACCTATCATGTATATACACACTAATAATTATTATTTTTCTTTATATTTATATATATTTTAATTAATTTTACATTTTCAAAAATATAATATCTGAACTATATCTTATCTTATGAAGTTGGATACATGTTAGACAAACCCAATTACAATCTAAAATATCTCTTCAATTGTCTAAATGTACCTCAACTGTTTATTAAGTTTAACCGTGTTAAGGCCTCAATTCAGTATTTAAATTTAATGGATTCAAATCTTAATATATTCAAACCGTTTGACAACCAAAAATTGAACATCTAAATTAGTTAAGTGGCACTGAATTTTCTAGACAAAATTTGTTCTCTTGTCATTGAATGTAATATGTACTCAAATATATTAAACTTAATATTTAATAATTCAATAATTTAATGAATTCAAACTACAGATTTTAAATTTCAATTTTATCAAGCGCAACCTAATTTTAATATCAAGGATTTAAGGTTAGGAAACCTTGCGCTCTTTCCGAAACTTACATCGTCATAGGTTCCAATACAGTGCTATACGCACGTTCGTAGACGCTCGAGAACAATCAACCAAAGATTCAGCTTTTCATTTTATTAATTGCAAATCAGAAAAACAGAAATCATAAAACTGCATAGAGCATTATCTCTAAGAGATTTAGTAACCATTTTTGGCTGGAGAATAAAGTTCTCAACCAATCCAGGCTACTCCTCTTGTTAGGTATTACGAGACCTGAAAATATAGAAAAACAAAAAAAAAATGTCAAAGGAAAGCCTCTGCGTGTAAGTAAGTCAGATGCCTAGCAAAATCCATAATAAAGCCGCTAGATTAGCTCCCTAAATCGAAGATTTCTAGTTTCCAAGAAATGGAATAGAAAAAATCTCAAAAAAATTCATCCATTGTTGTGAAAGAAAGTGGCTAAATAATTGAAAAAGTGACGCTATAAAACTTACTTCCACAGTGAAAGGGACGAGAAATATTTTTTCCACAGGCTTCAGCAAGCTTTATTGCTCTCTCAACATGAATTTGGGCAGCCACTCGGGGTGTGATATAGGGGCAGACACATTCAGGATGAGTGTTTCTAACGCTCTCACAACACTGGGGTGAAGGAAAACGTCCATAGGCAACAGGCTTACAAGCTTTCATCCCAATTCTCCTCTCCTTCTTGCACTCTGCATCACTAATGGCTGTTCCACTACTTAAAAGCGCCAGAAATAACACAGCCATCATGCCCAAACACTTGTTTTCCATCTTAACAGATTAGTAGCAATTAGCATCAATCTACTCTAGCAAATGTGAGCAGTATATTTTGGGAAGAAAAAATGAACACGGAGGCTATTTAATTACCATTTGCCTTTGGTTAGTTGAGGACATTAATGAGCATTTTTGTTTTTTCACTTCTAATTATTCATTGACTTGAGGTTGCGGTTCGATTTTTTTTTTTTTTAATTTTGGGGGGTAAAATGGTTGCGGTTTGATGCCTGTAGCAATCGGCATATAAGTTTTACTTCAAGAGTTTGACTGGAGTTTTGGAAGATTTTGTAGGTGCGAAGGCCAGAGGTACGTGTCACTCACGAGATTGATTTTTTTTTGGCACCTGGCAAATGGAATTGTAACTTCTCCTTAGTTTAACCAATTTTTTCCATTTCTTTTTATTCGTTAATTTAGGTTGCATTTGGATCGAAGTATTTGATGAAGGATTTAAAATCCTATCAAATCCTTGTGATTGTTTACATTTATTTAGAAGATATTTGGATTTGTAAATTTATTGATTATTCTAATATTTAAAATATATTTTAATAATTGATGTATTACAAATTTGAATACCTATTAAGCAGTTGAAACAAGTAGAGTGATTTGAATGGATTTTATATTTTTCATCAAATTCTTTGATTCAAGCTATGGCCTAATGAATTTGTCAGAACTAGGCTGCAAACGAGTCAAATTTTGAGTTTATTGAGCCTAACTCGTCTTGTTTAAGTTTGGACTCGAGTACAACGAACCAAGAAATTGGAGTTCAAACTCAACTAGACAAAGGAAAAGGTAGGCTCGAGCTCCATTTAACAAGATTCGCAAGCTAAAACTCGATTTCTGCCTTGCTAGTAACTCGAGTTGTGCTCGATTTTCTAGATTGCAAGCAACCTAAAATTGTATTTAGAAAATGGGAATTATTGTAAATTGTAGTTCATAAAGGGATAATTATATAATTTCATATAAATTTGAGCTGATCGAATAGCTTGTCTAGCCATTGAACTAGTGAAAATACCACTCAAACTTGACTCGCATATGACAATGATCTGCTCGAGTCAAGCTGCTCGATTGCGAGTGGCTTGCGAGCAATTTGAATCGTATACAGCCCTAGTCAGAATTTAGCTAGACATAGGATTCTCCGTGGTACTTTAATCATGGTTCAAAGAGCCATTGCGAGGCATGCATTTCCCTATGGTGTATTGACCACTTAAAATATCTTGAATTTGGTGAAGAACAATGGAAGGATAATATGGGAAAATGATTGACCTTTTTCTTGTAAATCGTCTAAAACTAAAATAAAGTCCTATATCAAATGTGTTCATCTTCATGAAATGAAGAAGAAGGGCTAGACCAGCAGTAATGGTCACCCTTTTTAATGAATATGTTTATGTTCGACTCTCATCTGTCCATTTCGATCTAGTGCACCTCCAATTTAATACCAAATAATCATGTCTAAGTGAAACATCAGTTCCATGTTTTTGGGTGCGAATGGATTTCACTTTTGTTTCTCTGTGAATTTCAAACTAATTTACTGTTTCCCCCTGACAGGATGTCGAACCTGTACAATAATAATTACCTATTCAAGAAAAATACAAATTTTGTATATAGCGGTGAGTAGGGTCAAATCCACAGGGATTGGGGATAATTCGTTTCCTCTAGAGTTCAGAGCATGGGGGATTTTTGAAAAATATAAAATAACCAATTAAATAACTAATAAAACAACTAATAGAAATAAACAAGAATTAATCAATAACCAAACGACTCTAGTCAAAGGTGCAACTTTTCAGACACGGTCCATTCAACTGATCATCGATGCAAAAATAATTCAATTACTCATTACTAGATTGGTTATAGTTGTCATACACGCGATAAACAACCAACCTTCCTTACTTTTTCGATAGTCAAGGTACGACCGTTAACTATTTCTCTAGCCAAGAAATAATCTTAGGTACGACCGTAGGATTTAATTTCTCGATTGCATTAAGAATTAGAAAAGCTCAACCCTAACTAACAAACACGCTACGAGGGTTTGTTTAAATTAGATCATACGTTTCCCTAACATAAAACCAGTCACGCTAGTCGCCACTGGTATTAATCAATAGAACAATTACGGATTCAATCAATTAATATGACAGTAGATTATTAGGTTAATTCGAATATCGGGCTCTTGACATTCAAATAACAAAACAATCATAAGCAATTAAACCAGAAAACGTACGAATACCAATGAATAAAAGAAATAAGTAAAATAATTCGATCTCACAGATATTTAGAGCCGCGTCTTCAAATTAACTTTTGACTAAAAAAGGAGACTTAGTTCATCTCCGTTGCGAAAAATCCATGCAATGTTCTAGAATTCATTGTTGCATCCATCGTCTCCCAATTGAGAGGAGCAACCCGATGGAATAGGGAAAGAAAAAGCAAAAAGACTACTCAAGAATGACGAATTGTTTTCTATTTGAGTCCCTTGACATTCGTTGGAAGCAAGACCACTAAAAGACGAAATTGTCCAAATCCAAAAAGGAGTCAAAATTGGCTGCTGCTTTTCCTCCCTAAAAATCCTCTACTATACGGTTGCCAAGAGAAATAAAAGGAAGGAATTCTACTGCTTCTCGGTTTCCTCCTGCCAACGCACCACACCTCCATCAGAATAGGAAACTTTGTCTTCCAATTGGAATTGGACTTGTAACTATCTGCAGATTTTCACATCTCATCCCTTATTTATCAGAATTTTGTATTCCACACCTGCAATTATGTCCAAATGCCAATTGTAAGTAGAATCCGACAATTAACAAAATATTTGGCACAAATAATGAGGAAAATCAATCAGAAAATTACTAACAATTAACACCCTATCAATTCCCCCCACACCTAAATCATGCTTGTTCTCAAGTATGAGAACAACTAGACTCAACAATGGCCAGCTCTCACGTCATCTATTGTCAAGCTGTACTTACACCAAAATCAAGATTCAGTGGCTAAGTGTTAAGACATATTCCTCCCGGTTAGCTGCTAAAATCAGAGACTTGTCCAATTCATGGCTAACTCATCTAGGAAATCAAAATATTGAACTAGCAACAGTCAGCAATTGGTCCATCTGACAACCAAAATCTCGACATTAAAAACCAAGGACCGGCAGGCCAACATGATCATAAACTTACATATTCTTCACATCTATTTTTTTTTTCTTTTTTTTGTTTTTGTTTTTATTTTTTTTTGAACGAATAAATGCTTAGTCCCAAGCCATTCAAGTCTTTTGACGTGAACTCTGACATTTTTAGATGAAAGAGCCCAATTACTCCACTTTTCATCGCTTCAGGACCACCTACTCATAGATGTCGTCACTTTTTTGACGCGAGAGTCGACACTTGTGGTGAAAACTCCCGATTACTGGGTAACAACACTAGCGGAGTATAGCTATATGTTATTCACAACAAAACACCAAAATACCAGACAATTAAAGATCATAACCCACGTTATCTCCTAAACATGGAGAACTAAGGTCAACAGGGGACCAATCCACACAACAGTTACTAGCAAAATATTTATATTGCCTAAGCAAGTTAACCACAATTCGCACAAAGTCATTAAACTCATGATGTTCACCAAGACATCATGCTTTTACTTGCCACCGAAACTAAATTTATAGAATAAATCACATCTAGCAATAGAAGAATGAGTTTACCAAACAATTGTTGATCACCAAGATAAACAGTACCAAAAGCAAAAAATTAAAGAGACACCAGTCGAACCCCCCCACACTTGAATGGTACATTGCCCTCAATGTAACAAATAAACAACAAAAGCAAGAAAAAGGGTAACGGAACTTCCCTGAATACATGGTGGAAGGTCTCGGGCGGCTATGAAATAGGTGGGAACGGTGGAGTGAAAATAGTGCTACGGTAGTGTGCAGCAGTGAAGGATTGCAGAGGGAAGGAGAGCTCCGGCGTACGTCTTGGTCCAAGCGACAGCGGCGGCGATAAGTGAGGTGGAGGTTGGAAGGTCCTAGACCTCCGCCTGTTGAAATTGGACAGGTTGTGCTGTTACGGTGGCGCGGCGAAGGAGGGAAGGCGTCGGCTGCAGCTCGCGGGTAGAGAAGAAGACGCGCGCGGGTTGAAGAGCTGGGGACGCGCGAAGACAGCGGCGTGCGCTGGTCGTTGGTGGTGGCTCGCGCAACCTTGGTGACTAACGGCGTCGCTTGGAGGAGTTGGGAGAGGGGCGTGGCCAGCGGTGTGTCGCGTGGGAAATCTAGTCAGAGAGAGATAGCTCGGAGGTGGCGGCGATGGATGGAGCGAGCGGCGGTGGAAGAAGAAAAGAAGGAAAAAGAAGAAGCCAGGCAGCGGGGAAGAAGGAAGAAAGAAAGAAAAAGAAAGAAAGAAAGGAAAGAAAGAAAAAAAAGAAAAGAAGAAGGAAAAGAAAAGAGAAAAAGAAAAAAAATAAAATAGTTTTTTTTTTGGCTTTTTTTTTCTCAATTTTTTTTTCATTTTTTTTCAAATTAAAATTTCAAAATTTGAATTCTTGAAAAAAACAAAACTGAAGGTTTAAAAGGAAATATTTTTATTTCTCAAATTTTTCTAATTTTTTTTTTGTTTTGGGTCGTCAAACACCGCGTGAGCACGCCAAAATTATAAAACGTCCACTGACCTTGGGCGTCACTTTTTGCAACTTAACGCGTGCCCTCCTCGCATGGGCACACCAAGATTCCATTTCCTGCAAACGTCGCGAGCTACTGAGTTTTTACCAACACGGCGCGGGCACGCCATGATTTACAAACGTCCTTTGACCATGAGGTTCGGGTTTATACGGTTAACGCGTGCCCTCCTCGCGTGGGCATGCCAAAATTGCCTGTCTCGGTCACAGTAAAAGAAAACATCAAGATCGATTAGTACCCAAGTGAGAAACGACAAATTTAAAGATTTGAACAAAAAACAAACAAAATCAATATTTGGGTTGCTTCCCAAAAAGCGCCTTTCTTTAACGTCTTTGGCTAGACATTGTCATGTTTGTTCAGGGAGGATAAAATCTTGTGGCTCATTTCAGTGCTTCATCCTCTATATAATCCTGATAGCCCTCGTAAATAGAGTAATCCTTGAGCACACGAGCTACGATTCTCCATGGATTAGTAGATGGCGCCAAACAAGTCAACAAGAATCTTAATTCTTCACTCACTCCTCCATCACGAGCACTTATTGGTTTGAGATATTTTGCCATCGTGACTCTTAACTTATTCCTGTCATGAAACTCAAAATCGTCAGGTATAACAATATCAATCTCAGTAACAGGAATTAAAGAATAAAAGTCAGAAGGATATTGATTAAGGAATGGAGGAGATGTCACTGCATTTGGAGATTGTTCACTGGATTCATTCACTTGAACCATTTGATATTGGGGTCCCCTTCCTTGCACATCAATTCCCTTTTCAACTGCTCCTTTAGATTCTTCTTCTTGAGACTCATGCAGTTCCATGTCATTTGTCAGGATAATTGCACTCTCATCTTCCTCATGGTCAATAATAGTTTGTGAGGGCAATTTTTCATACATTCGAGAAGTCAATTGCATTATCCTAGATGTCAATTGATTCATTTGATCCCCCAGATTACGCATGCTCGCTTGTATCTCCTGATGAAATAGATATGTGTTAGTAGCTAGTGATTCAATCATTTCTTCAAGAGACATACCTAACGTACATGACGATTCTTGAGACTCTTGTTGTTGAAAACCCATTGGCCTGGTGGCATAATTAAAATTGGAATCATCCCACCATCTTTGATCATACCCGTTTGAATAAGGGTCATACCACGTTTGATATTGAGGTGAAAAATTTCCAAAAGTATCGATTGGAGCACTTAGACCATCTTGAAATGCAGGGTATATGTCGGTTGAATGATCTGAGGCAAAATAAGTTTCACAATTTGCAACAACCCATTGATCATTAGAAAAAACATGAGTCTCATAATCCCCTCTAGAAATAAAATCCAGTCTATCACTAAAATATGGAATGTTAGCAGCCATAAATTATATATAAAAATAATAAGATAAAAAATAATAAAAAAAAAGAAAGTAAGATGAACTCAAAAAGAAACAAATTAATCAGGCACCAATCCCCGGCAACGGCGCCAAAAATTGACAGGGTGTCGAACCTGTACAATAATAATTACCTACTCAAGAAAAATACAAATTTTGTATATAGCGGTGAGTAGGGTCGAATCCATAGGGATTGGGGATAATTCGTTTCCTCTAGAGTTCAGAGCATGGGGGATTTTTGAAAAATATAAAATAACCAATTAAATAACTAATAAAACAACTAATAGAAATAAACAAGAATTAATCAATAACCAAACGACTCTAGTCAAAGGTGCAACTTTTCAGACACGGTCCATTCAACTGATCATCGATGCAAAAATAATTCAATTACTCATTACTAGATTGGTTATAGTTGTCATACACGCGATAAACAACCAACCTTCCTTACTTTTTCGATAGTCAAGGTACGACCGTTAACTATTTCTCTAACCAAGAAATAATCTTAGGTACGACCGTAGGATTTAATTTCTCGATTGCATTAAGAATTAGAAAAGCTCAACCCTAACTAACAAACACGCTACGAGGGTTTGTTTAAATTAGATCATACGTTTCCCTAACATAAAACCAGTCACGCTAGTCGCCACTGGTATTAATCAATAGAACAATTACGGATTCAATCAATTAATATGACAGTAGATTATTAGGTTAATTCGAATATCGGACCCTTGACATTCAAATAATAAAACAATCATAAGCAATTAAACCAGAAAACGTACGAATACCAATGAATAAAAGAAATAAGTAAAATAATTCGATCTCACAGATATTTGGAGCCGCGTTTTCAAATTAACTCTTGACTAGAAAAGGAGACTTAGTTCATCTCCGTTGCGAAAAATCCATGCAATGTTCTAGAATTCATTGTTGCATCCATCGTCTCGCAATTGAGAGGAGCAACCCGATGGAATAGGGAAAGAAAAAGCAAAAAGACTCCTCAAGAATGACGAATTGTTTTCTATTTGAGTCCCTTGACATTCGTTGGAAGCAAGACCACTAAAAGACGAAATTGTCCAAATCCAAAAAGGAGTCAAAATTGGCTGCTGCTTTTCCTCCCTAAAAATCCTCTACTATACGGTTGCCAAGAGAAATAAAAGGAAGGAATTCTACTGCTTCTCGGTTTCCTCCTGCCAACGCACCACACCTCCATCAGAATAGGAAACTTTGTCTTCCAATTGGAATTGGACTTGTAACTATCTGCAGATTTTTACATCTCATTCCTTATTTATCAGAATTTTGTATTCCACACCTGCAATTATGTCCAAATGCCAATTGTAAGTAGAATCCGACAATTAACAAAATATTTGGCACAAATAATGAGGAAAATCAACTAGAAAATTACTAACAATTAACACCCTATCACCCCCCTCAAATTCCAAATACAAGTAAAGGTTTCAAGACTTTGCCAAAAAGTATACGGAAAAAAAAAGAAGAATTAATAGTCTTCCAGAGAAGTTGACATGTTGAATTTTTTTTTCATTTATGTACAGACATGGACGTAATAATTTCGCTGCTGAATTGATATTTTTGTGCATGCAAACTTTAATGGTTGACTCAAAATTAAATAGAATTTACTACACTTAACAGAGAGGGCTACCACTATAAGCCTACAACTAAGGTAAGGACCAAATACAGCAGCAACACCTTATGAAGGTTGACTGATGAAGCCACTACTTGCCCTAGTAATCCGGTCTGGTCTTCCTGCCACTCGTCAAAGATAACAAGCTTGATGACACTCAAATCTTGTAGAATTGTATTTGGTCATGGAGCCCTCTTCATGCCCAGAGATAAATGAATCGCTCAGCAATATCTCTTTTGGTCAAGATATTATTTTCTAATTTAGAAACAAGACAATCTGTTATATCTCCAAAGATAACCAAGACAATTGTTTTTGACGCAAATTGTTACAATGAGGAGAATTGGAGGAGGCACTCATGATAAAATTAAGATCTAACCTAGGAAGCTTTGAAGTGGTCGAGGACTATTATTTCTGAGAAAATTATAGTTTGATTTGTCCAGAGTATTGCTTATAGTCCGGTTTTATTTTAGACCAAGAGTAGCTCTTTTACAGGTAATATATATATACTGAATTATCTTTTACAGTGTTTCTGTGCAAAAGTTCACTCCTTACCAGATATAAATAAAAAAGAGCAAGTCTCCTTCTGATACAAAACAGGACCATATAAAACCATCTGGCCTCGGAGATTTACAGGGAAAAATCTGACTCAAAACCCTAACGACCTCAGCCTGAGTATATGGTTTGGTAAGTTCTTGGTTCATGTCATCTGTCACCTTACACCAAACTCTCTTCAACACTAGTTGAATATTCTCCTCCGAGGGGGTTTAACCTCCGAAAATGATCCATAATAATTCTTTCAATATCACCTAACGCCCCCATACCATAGCAGAAGCTTTAGAATGAAAATATCTTGTGTTGCGGCCCTAAACTAATGCTTTTTGCTACATTGGCTTCACATAATTTTGGATCCCGGGGCCACCAGTTCAATTCAGTTCGTGAAGTTTTTGCAACATTTGGCATAAATCCATATAGTTTTGGTATAATCGTGAACCAATTCAATGGTATAAATTAACGAACCCAAGTTATATGAGTTTAGACTAAACATTAATTGTAAAAAATTACATAAATCGGTTTGAATTGGACAGAACTCAATTTGTAAGCCTGTATCTCATAATTTTCTCTTCACCCAAAAGATCATCTAACTCAGGCTCCAATCTTCCAATTTTCCCCTTTTATTTGATCCGTAAGAGCAGATTTCAGCAAATACTGAATTTTAGCTCTCAAAGAATTAAAATATAATTAACTTGTCCTTGTAGTCCATAACAGAAAAAGAAAATCGGTGCTGTTACATGAATATGATAGGAATCCAAAATTCCGCAACTTCTACACAATAGTGACACTTCTTTATTCAGTTACCAAAATCATACAAAGCTTAGGATGCCTTTCCGCGTAGATAACTATAGATCAAGTAAGGGAAAAGCTGTCGAAATCACCATATAAATTACATATTTTGTATCGCATATATTGTTTGGCACCATGTTAGGACACAATCTCTTATCATTTTATTATCAAAACAAAGCACACAAGTAGAAACTGTGATTGCACTTGTATTGTGTAAGCTGCCAGACTATCCAGTGGGCTCAGGGAGTGGTGATACCTGAAAATCAAAGAATTAGAGAAAATTGTTAGCTAGCTAACTCGCTTATCCTCTTCTTCTTTTACATAAGCCTGTTTGGCTAAATATAATAATAAACAAGGACATGGATTTCGAATCACAAATCAAGCTCCTAAGCTATTTATACAAGTGTTGTCTTAGTGATAGTGCCACCTCCTACGAATACTACAAGAATCACTTCGAATGAATTTTTACCCCTCTGATAAAGGGGTTGAAATTTTGGTAAAAACAAAAAAAAAAACCAAAATTTATACGCTTTCTTTGATCTAAAAAGAAGAGAGTAAGAGGGTAAATAAAGGGACGTACTTCCACACTTGAAGTGACGAGGGACTCTCCTTCCGCAACCTTCAACAAGGCGAATAGCTCGATTGAGGTCGATAAGGGCAGCCAACTTGGGAGTGATAACAGGGCATACACACTCAATATCAGTGACTCTAACACGCTCACAACAGTCAGCTGAAGGAGGCTTTCCATACACAACAGGCTTGCATGCATTAATCCCAAGCTTCCTTTGCAGCCTGCATTGTGCCTCACTTGGTGCTGCACTAGCCCTTTTCGCACTCAAACAAAGGAGGAGCAAGATCATGAAGATGATGCTCACAAAACATGATCTAAATTCTCCCATTTCGGCCTCTCTCTTTTTTCTTCTCACCTACTCTTCAATTTAGACACCTAGCTATGACTGGTATTTATATATGTTAAGTGCACTGCCGAATACTCTTTTGTCTGTTTTCGTTAATGTTGACTTTGATGATCCTATGTAGCCAACTTCACCCCACTAGTGGACACAATGATCAACATTGAAATGCATTTTTCCAGTACGGCCTTTGCAGTGCGTGTTGCTACTGCCATGCTCGGCATGCAGCACTATATGGGACTAGTGGATTTCGAGGACTTCAAGAAAGTAAAATATATTGAGTCGAGCCTGTTTCAATTTGGATAATAATTATTATAACATAGGTACTTTATTGTTACTGTTTTGCATCTAAAATCGCATTAATACTCTGTGAAGAACTTCTAGCGAAGGAAAGCATAACGTTTTCAAATTTTGGGACCTCTTATCTTTACTGTAATTATCCTTACAGTAACTTTTTGTTCCAAATTTAGGAATTTGAAGCAATTCTTAAGTTTTGAAACATCACATTTTCGGTCTGCTTCTCACCTATTATTCAGTACAACTTCCCCAATGATCAGAATATTAGCCACGGAAATTGAAATAGGTGGTCGACCAGGAAAAAGGGTTCGCTGGGAATTTAACAAAATGCAGTATAGTACTACTTTGTACTGTGAAGCCATCACCGACATGCCTAACATCCAAAACTTTCTTGGAAATTAGTGAGAAATAATGGTGCATCACTAGACTTTCTTATGATATTCGCTTTACAATAGACAAATAGACAAAATTTTGTGTCCCCTTAGAAAAATAGAATAGATAGTGAAGAATAACTTCTGCTATTGCATAACAAGGACAATAACATATTTGCGAAGACTTGTGGTTTACCAGGTAAAAGTCGAGATTGGACTCGTGAAGCCTAATGCAGATGCTGAGAAGTTTCATTTTCGTTTATTTTCATTGGTAAAATGATTTTGTCCTTGGCCATATCCCATATGAGACGTTTAATTTCTAGAATGTAACCCTGGGAAGGCGTGCTTGAATTGAATACTCATAGGTATATTGCAGTAGCTAGTCGGTGGTCGTCCATTTTTACTTGTCGCAGTAGTGATTGACGGGTTAGGTGAAAGACTACTTTCAAGGAAATCATTGTAGACAATGTATTTCCTCCAAAAGTCGCCCGACAGTATTGTTTGGATTGCCAATTTTTAAAAGAAGGATTTTTACGTTGTTTATAAATATATTTTTTAATTAATTTTTTACTTTAAATGGCATCAAGTTATTACAGTATATTTTTCTTATAAAAACTTTATTTTTTAAAAAAAAAAAAGCAATTCAAGCAGGACATTCTAGGAGGACGACATAAAAAAAATTGATACGTGAGTAATGTAAATTGTAAGTATACTGCATCATAATACTTGATTGATTTCCATTTTGGTTTGGTGGCATTCATTAAGAGTGGTTATACATGTTAATTTGAAAGCGTAGTTAATTTAGGAAAATATCTAAATATATAGGATATAATAATTATAATTGTGCGTATTCACACAAGTTAGGTGTAATATAGGCGTGTGCTAACGAGTGCAATCATTTCTATTTAGCAAGCTCCAGGGGCTGCTACTCAATAACTAGCAAGTTCCTAAACGAAGGTTGTGTGCTTCTGTTAAAGAGATTTAGCTACTTTGCATTTGGACCTTTCAAGTTGTAGTATAATGACTTTAAGACCCCACAAATGTCAATTACCTTAATTTGCATGCTTGTTAAATGAGATAAATACTTCTCCTTATTGCCTGTCCTGATTTTGTTTACTTTTAACAGTAGGTGGATTTGAGCATTACTAAGAAATAGTAAAGATACGTGTTTAAAGATAATAGCAATTTAGTTGGAGGTTTAAAATCTATAAACTAATTTAATATTTTGTTAAGTAAGGTATTACTACGAGCTGATACAAAAGGGCTTGTGTCTTTTGATACACTAATTATAATTTATAAGACAAGAATGCATTAATAATTTTGTTTGGATAGAGTATTATTTGAAATATTATTTGGAATAATTACTGTAGCACTTTTTGTGATGTGATGTATGTGAGATAAAAAGGTAATTGAGAATATAAAAAAGTGAGTTAGGAAATGTGTTTATGATGCAAGCGAAATATTATTTGAAATATTTGTGCTATCCAAACACTCCCAATATTGCTTTTCTCGTTTTCCTTTTCTTTTTTCAGGTAAACTTTGTTTTATTTCTTATAGCAGAAATAGAGCTTAAAATGATAAAATGCCAATACAAGGCAGGGCCATACAAGCAAACACTACAACTCTTCAATACTAAACACAGAAGCATTGATCAACTGAACAGAGTAAAGAAATCAATGCTCGGTTTTATTCAACTACTGTCTTAATAAAATGCTTCTGGAATATGTAGCAGATTCTCGTGGAGCCAGCAGTACAAGAGAGAGAGAGAGAGAGACGTGGTCCTCTTCATGCTCATGGGAAATTCAGACCTGAAGGAGAAGAACAAACTAATAATTTAAACTAGTTCAGCCACCAAAGAGGATAAAGCAAATTAATATGCGAATCAGTTTGTATATTCAGATGGAAAACATTTCCATCAAATTTTCAAAAATTAGTTTTTCAAATACTATAAAAATTTTTAAAAAATACTCTAAAAAGCAGGCTAAATTTTTTTAATGTTAAAAAAGTATCCAAAAATATATTCTAACAACTCTATTACTCTTAAATATCCCAAAATATAGGGCCTTTTTGGAACCGAGTTTTTTGGCCAAGTTTTCTAGCTACTAGTTTTTAACAACTTTACCTACTGGAACCCAAAAAAAGTTATCAAATTTTTTAACCTACATATTTCAAAATATCTAATACACACAAAACTTCCTCTTTTCTTTTTCTTTCTCCCCTACCCGATCTACCACACCTTCATCGCTGGCCACCACCTCCGCCACTACTTCCGGCGCCGGCCACCTATTCCGATGCCGGCCTTCCTTTTTTTTATCCTTCCTTTCTCCTTCTCCCCCTCCCCTCTCTAGCCACCCTCCCCCTTCCCTAGCTGCGATCTGGTCGCGCGGTACCAGACCGCATTGCGATTTGGTCACGCGACCGGATTGGGCAAAAGGGGAGGGAGAAGGGGAAGAGAGTAGGAAAGGGGAGGAGAGGGGGAGAGGGAGATGGAGAAGAGGGGGAGAGTAAAAGCAAAAAAAAAAAAAAAATTCGAGACGCCATGGCTGCTGGTTCTCTGGCTTCAGGAGGGAAAGGGTGAAGGGTGAAGGGGAGTTGAGAGGGAGAGGGGAGCAAAGAGGGAGAAGAGGGGAAGAGAAAAAGAAAAAAAAAATTCGGACCATAGCTGCTGGTTCTTCAACGAGGCAGAGGTATGGTACTGCAAGGGAAGAGGGAGGGGGAAGGAAGAAGAAGAGAAAGAGAAAGAGAAAAAGAAAAGGAAAAAAAAAAATTTTCGTCTTAACAAATTTTTCCAAAAACTTCTACAATGCACTACAGTAAAGTTTTAGATAAATTTCCAAAAAACTCAGATTTCAAACGGAGCTATATTCTAAAAATATTTCAAAATATATTCTAAACAATCTGCTACAGTAAAATTTTTCAACAATACACCCAAAAATAGTTAATCCAAACGAATACTTACTACCACATCTGAATTGACGAGGAACCCTTCTTCCACATCTTTGAAGGAGCTTAGTAACCTTGCTAACATTCAACAAAGTAGCCAGCTTATGAGTAAACATGGGGCACACACACTCAAAGTGGCTTACTCTCACCCTCTGGCAGCATCCCGGCGACGCCGGCTGCCCGAAAACCACCGGCCTACAGGCTTGGTTACTAGCCGTATCTCTTCTCTGCACTGCCCGGGGCTCAATTGTTGCCCGTGCACCATTTCCCCCTCATGCATAACCAGCACTGATAAAAGCAAAACCATGCAGGCCATCTTCAAAGCTAGGGACTGGCTATTGCCTCTCTTGGCACCCTCCATCTCCCAAACAAATAAAGGAAAGTTTTTTTTTTCACAGAATATATTAAGCATATGATTTGTTTGTTTTGGTGCCTAAAAATTTTATATATCTCATGACGTGTCCAAATATTCAGGTTGACTAGACTTTTTCTGGTAATTATTTATGGCTGCAAATTTCCACGTGGAATTTAGTGCCAGTTCTCATTGAAAACAAAGTCAATTGGTTAGTTGTATGCCAAACGGGACCGAAGCATAAAACGCCCAAGCAAGTAAATGGAACCAAATGCAAGGCAACTGCTTCTTTTCTTTCCTTTTTTTTTTTTTTTGGTCTGACAAATAACATACTCTTTTTTTTCTGATAGTTACCATTAATCTACTCTATACCTACTTATACTCCTACTTTAGCCTATTTTATGAGGAGGGTCTAATTGAGCCAATGAAGAGACCGACGGAAACTAAGCTATCATCAGACCAAAGGGATATACTACGCATTCATAAGAATTTTAAGCCATTTGAGTGACAAACCACGTACGGTCACAATTGGTTCTAAGAAAATAACAGACTAGATTTCCATGTCTTCATCTGGAATATTTATTTGTAGGCCCAGTTGGGTTATGGCCAAAAGACTTTTACCTCTGACAAACGGTCATTGACCAGGGACAATTTGCTTCTCACCTCTGTGTTTCCTTTGGTTGACCTTGACGCCTTGACTGGAAGGCTCTTGAGAGACTCGTTTATTATCTGGTACCAAAGACTTGGAAAATTGTCATACCTCCTCAGTCCTGCAAATAATTCTTGATTAACGACATTGTCTTAAATTTCTCATCTGATTTTCTACTCTTATCTAGTTTCTACTTGTAAGGTTGCAATAAGAGCTCCAAACAGGCCCATCCCAGCAACTAATCAGGCAGTTTTATATTTCTCATCCGTAAAGTCCATCCTCAAGGATCTATTGAAAGATATTGTTGAGGTAATTAATAGTCATAGCATGATCAAATATGCATGAAAGAAAGAGTTTCAGTAGAAGGATATTTTCATCTATTTGAAACAGTTGTACAAGTTCATGAAAATGCTGCTGAACTCCTCTGCAAGTACGAATTTCCAGTTGTACATATTGAGCTGTTTTCTGGATTGTTCAGGGTGAAAATGTAATTAAAGTGCGTAATCTACAATATGCAAAACCATTAGATACAAGCCAGGTTGTGTAAACAACTGTTTATCATGCACAAACTCTGCTATATTATTTTCAGAGGACAAAGGTACTCTCAGACTCGAACGCCAAAATCACCGCTGTTGTCAATTTCAGATTCCAAGTCATCAGGATCTATTGAACCAGCAGTGGTTTGTGCTGCTGATTTGGTTCCTTCACCTCGGATTTTTGCCTCTTGTACGATCCGCATTATTTCTTCCACCCTTTGAAGTTGTTGGTGAGGGTCAGGTTCCTTGTTCTTTGCTTTCTCCACCTCTATCAGCTCCTTTGGCAAATTCTTTAAAAACCAAGGATGCTGTTTTATTTCTGGAATAGTAATCCTCTACACAAAGAAAAGAAAGTTTAACTGGATGAATAGAAATAATATGATTGGAGCATGTAGTATGTAGTGATTCCTTTTTGGTGCTAGAAAACCAAGAATAAACTTAATCTAACCTTTTCTCTTAAGATTATGCAAACATCTCATTCGAAGCTTTCAGAAAATATTGCAATAATGTCTATGTACAAGAAGTGAAATCACCTTTGATGGATTAGTAACAAATATGCGTGAAAGGAGTTGCCTGCAATCGGCAGATACTCGCACATAGTCAGGTATTGAGTACTGAGCACTCATTATTCGCTGTTAAAAGAAAGATACCAAGAATCGGATCAGGTAATGACAGATTACGACAAGATTGTCATAATCGAGATACGTTAATAAACTATCAGGTTCAAACATTCGTTCTTACCGCAATGCTTTTCCGGAAATTTCTCGGGTCATCAGGATCCTCAAAAGGATAAGCTCCCACCAACATCACGTACAATGTCACACCACAGGACCATACATCCGCAATCTAGAAAATAGACAGCAATTACAGAATGAACGAAGACCTTCTTGAGGCAAAACTATTTAATGAGCAGCAGAAAGTAAGCAGCAGTGCTAATAAGCAGGAAAGAAATGAACTGAACAAGAATAACCACTAGCACAAAGTTTACAGGATACTTGAGACGAGGGCCATATTGCTGATTTAGAAGAAACAGTCTTGATTATGTTTGGACGCAAGTTGGGGATGCTAGTCGATCTAGTAATACCATATCACAGCAAAAGGGCAGGAAATTCCATTATACTATCACAGTGAAGAGTTAACTAGAAGAGGAAACTAATGCTCAGAGGGAGAGAATAATCACTGTAAATTCTTTAAGAATATTGATGATGCATACCTTCCCATCATATTCCTTTCTTGACAGGACCTCAGGTGCAATATATGCTGGTGTTCCAACTGCCGATTTGGGTTGTGAGTGCAACAAACCGGACTGCAAGTAAATGTCAGAAACCAACAAAATTTCAAATTATCTACAGAAAAAAATATGAAGTCAATTGAACCACAATTATTTTTTAATTCCAAATGCAAAGATTTGTAACCTTAGAATAACCAAAATCGCATATTTTAAGACGTGGTGTTGGACTCCCATCCAGAAGTGTGTTTTCCAGCTTCAAGTCCCTGTGACAGATTTCCTGCATTGAGAGAACAACGATGAGATAGTAATGAGAGGACTCAAAAAGAATAAATAGTTCTAAAATCTCACCATCGAATGACAGTAACTAACACCAGATATTAGCTGCTGGAAGAAAAAGCGAGCCTGTGTTTGAAGAATAAGAAAGCCCCATAACTATCTCTGTATAAAATCAATGCCAAAACAAAATGAGATCAAAGCAGACGAAATATATTTTGCATGTGTTAACACCTCATCTTCACTGAATCTGCCAGCACTGCAAATTTTTGCGAAGAGCTCTCCACCAGCAGCATATTCCATCACAATAGCTAAATGTGTCGGAGTTATCACGACCTGCAGACAAAAGTATGCATCAAAACATGGCTCCATGACATCTCCCACTAATGAAGTTGAAAGTACAAACAACAGCTCCTCATCCTGATTCATAATCTGGTTCCATTTCTATCTTGTCATCTCTCATCTATGACCTCGAAGACGGCACTCTTTTCTGTTTAATTGAAGGCAAAAACAGGACCCATTCCTACCAATTAGCGACCAACTTCGGCCGAATAAAAATGTCTTCCTGTACCACTTAATCAAAGCATGAAAAGCAGTACATGTCGCTACTTTAACATGCTTTTCTCGGACCTTGGGGAAGGGGACTAATTCTAGATAATAACACACAAATTTTCCCACGTGTCCCCACCTCTAAAAATGCTGTTATTTCTTCCAAAATCTAACTCCAATTATCAGGACACTCGCTGCTTATAGAATGGAAAATATATACTTTATAGGCGATTATCAGTTTTATAGCTAGAGACTTCATCACTGGAGGCTTGATGCAAGATAAGGACACTGGCATATGCATTCCTATTTCCTAGAGTCAGAAGGGCACAGTAACTAAGGTCTAGATCATAGGTTTTCTACAATTTGAAGAGCTAAACAGCCACAAAGTTCAAGGAACCAACCAGTTTCAAAAAGACAAATTTGACAGGGTGAATCCATTCATCAAGAAAACTCATATGTGTGATAGTGTTCATCCTTGAAACTCAGCAATTTCTGTTGGTGGTTTTTACACCAGGAAATCTAGAATTATATACATGCTTACACACGTCCAAATCCCTACTATATGAAATTGAGGTATTCTACCCAGACGAAGCTTCAGAAGTGCAGCAAAAACTAAAGCAACATCAGAGTTCCAAAATAAATTAATTGAGATGCTTACCTCTTTAAATCTAATAATGTTAGGATGCCTCAACGACCTGTGGTTGATGATTTCTCTTTGCACATTCTCATCAATCTGATAAGAAGAAACATATTAACCTCCATTAGTGCGCTCCATCCATCACATTGTAATGATCCTCGGTGGAATTTAGCTCAAATGACCGTTCCAAAACCAAAAACAGCATATCAATTTTTGGTGAAAATGCTAAATGAATGACAACGTTCCTTAAAAATTTTTCTTTTTCCTTTCAAAGTCTAAGCTCAAGAGAATAAATAAGAGCATTTCTCCAACACAAGAACGCAAACGATTTGCAAGCTTCCTACTAAACAGGACCAGCAAAAGTAACAAATGCTTCACTGCAGATATGCAAGTGCCAAGTAAACAAGAATTCACATATAGCTGTTTTTGTTGAAAATTATAGATAACCCACAGAAACTGTAAGAAATAGGACGCAACCTCCAAAACAAAACAAAAGAATCACATTTAAGAGAAGACCTGCACTCATGATAAGAAGACATTCCAGTTAATAGCTGGGCCTCAGACTTCATATTGAAATACCCTAGTCCTTTAGCTTTCAGTTTGGATGTACAAGAATTTCAAAGCCCGAATATATTAATCTTTTGCTTGCAATGAAAACAGGGCTAATGACAGTTCTGAACTGCAAACACAGTAACTAAACTGAAAGAAGTTCTACCGGTTTAATAAAAACCAAATTCATTCAAAACTCCCCACCTAGAGTACAAGATCTCATCCAAACTATTACTCCCGCCAACTGCAGTACATAAGATGCTGGCTTAGCCAGAAAACCTTTACTACTTACCAGCCCCTCCTGCAGGTTGCAATTCCGTTTTATCAAATATTGTGTTTTTAGCTCAGATTAAAGATATTTTGTCCATTTTATTCGTTGTCAACAAGTACAGGAGAGCCACCATTCAAGATGACTTTGCTTCTGTAAACCCCACTATAGGCTGAGATCAACTTTCCAAATCGAAAACTTTGGAAAATCCTCAGGACAAAACAGCATAAATGATTCTACCATATTTCAACGCCTCCCCCAAATAAAAAAAATGCACTTTCCAAATTTCAAAAAACTGGCATTTCCAGACAATTCAGCAGATAAAAATAGTTATTTTTTGTTCTTTTTGTGGAAAGACACCTTTCATGGACAGAGGCAACATAAATTCTTTTCGTTGCTGGAATAACATGCAAATAAAAAGATACATTTGGGAGATAAATTCACCTTCTTCCCTCTTTCAATGTATTTGACAGCAAGAAGCTCTTTTGTCTTCTTATCCTTGACCAGTCTTGCCACACCAAAATTCCCAGCACCGAGATCCTTCAATGGCTCATACCTTTCCTCCATCCCAGCGCAAAATCAACAATAAAGAAAACTTCAAAGCCAAAAAATTGAACACCCCACAAAAGATATGCAGAAAGCGGGAAACCCCTGATCAACAACCGCGCAAATTATGAGTAAGGCAAAAGGAAAGAACTGCTTCAAAGCAACAAGACCACCATACCAAACAGTCTAGATGATTATTGTACGTTAAATAGAGCCAACCAAGTCACTATTGCATTGCTGACAAAATTGTCCCATTCAAAGACTTGAGAATCTAAACATCGACAGTTGCGATATAAGAATACGTTAAAGGGACACGTACGTTAAAGAGTCGGCTTAAAGCAGGGTCAATCTTCGTGATAGAATCTGATGTTCAATTTGTCCATGTTATGCACCTGACAGGTACATCTTAGCTCACTTGTGACCTATGGGTCACTATCAAGTAGAGTGTAAAAAATTGAGTATGAATATTTCCAACCTCTTGCTCGATTTTAACTCAATAAGCCTAAAAATTTAGAATTTGTCTATGACTAAACTAAATCAGTCACTTAGCTCGAAGATGAGAGTAGTATATTTGCACCTTGTTTTAAGTTTAATTCAGTTAAATTAAATCAAATTTTACACTCGTTAAAATGTAAAGCTATTTTCATGAAACTATTAAATTATGCAAGAGCAAGTGACGGAAAAAAGAAAAAAAAAAGGGCGGTAGGATATGTGGGGCCCAGTTGCTGAAATGGGGTTTTGATGTATTTCTAAAAGATGTTAAATCCTATAATTGGGGCGGTACCGTGCTGGTACAGCTTTGTTTACTAATTTAGCTAAGAAAGTGTTGTGCGCGTTTTAGCCCTACACCTAATATTTTCTAATGTTCCTTTCTACCCGACCAAGATTATCGTGCTTCTCAAGTTTGCTACTTTATTGGATGGTCGTGTCTTGGATTTTTGACAAGCTTTTGGACAAGCTGCAGGATCAAGTTTTTGAACTTCCACCTCTGATTGGTATAATTCTAGTTTTTCTTCTTCTTTTTTTCCTGGCCCAAAGAAATCTTTATTTACTATAACCAAAGATAACAAATTACTGCTTTCTGTGTTATTAAGGTACAAGAAGATCATTGAACAAACAATAATCTAGTTGGGGCAAATGTCAATTTGGTTTCTGGGCAAATGTCGTATTGTAGTTAATGATTTTAAAACCTTGAAAAACCTCCTTACTTTTGATGGAGAATATATTTTGACCCTGTAGATGAGATTAGCTTGATAACTACTTCTTTGCAACTCAGACAAGTTATCATCTCTGTAATGATTATAATCAGTCGGTAAACGATAAGGTGAGTACTAATGGGGCAATATACGTCTGGTTCCATGACAAAGTTGAACATTCGTCAGTATGGCAGAAAAAATAATTATAGGTATAATTATGGTGGGATCGCATTCATATTCATCCTTGCATTTTTTTGGTATATCTGAAAGACTGTTTAGAGTCATTCATTCTTGCACCTCTGATGGATCTACGGCTGCTCTTTAACTTTTTGCTTATTCCTTGAAAGTATCCGGGCATATTCAAGATTGCATCCTTCCCTACAAAATCATAGTTCTACCGCTCGCCCCAATCAAAGATTTTACCAGAAGGAAAGAGGCCTACCACCAATCATGTTGCTTGCTTCCGCAACCATATGATACTTGAGAGGAAATGGTTAATTTCACACCATAATGATTAATGGACTTGCACCATTAATGTTTTTACCTAATAGAAGTACATAAAACAGACCATAGGCACGGAAACAAAGATTTTTTTATGGCCAAGGATTTTTGAAATGGGAGATTCATAACTTCCCATGTAGAAACAAGCAATTACATGCCCATCAGCCCAAATAAAACTCATTCACCAGTGTGCCAGACCAGAGCCATTAGACAGGCCCAAGTTGAACTCAATAACCAGTGCCCCAAAACCACACTCATTAGACAAACATTAAACTCTAAAAGGAAAACCTCATTATTCTTCTTTTTTTGTTTTAAGATAGTGGATTCCAATCCTAAATCTGACAGCAAGAACCTCCCCTCACAGTTGTTGCTTTTTCCAGTGTTTAGGGTGGCGCAAAATCTGGTCTATGCTATGGAGGATTTAGCTTTTCAGTTTGAAAGAGTTCTCACAACCACTCTAACGCCCAGTTGGATGTATGGTTGCTATTCTTTTCTTGTTCATTCGAAAGAATCCTAATATTTAAGACTTCAGCTTCCATCACCTGCCCTTCTCTTGCAATTACCAACATGATTTTCTTCTTTTCCTACTTATTTGGACCCTTACTCGCCAAGGCTTTACCCGCAAGCCTTACTTGTGATCAGGTATGGAAAATTATTTTGGTCGCAGAACTGCTCCTAGAAAAACTCTGGCTGTTAAAAATGTGTTCTAGCTCTTATGATAATTTTGGATTAATATGAATTAGATCGTGTTTTGGTTTCTTTTTTCTTTTTTTTTCAACTCAATCCTCATTGTGGGGGAACTAAAATTTTGTAAATTGGTTGGAAATATTGACTTTTGCAGATTTTAATGAGATATAAATTGGACTGTGTATGTGAACTCAGATTTGCTTTATTTCGTTTAGGTGTATAGTTCACAAAGAGAAAGAAATGGCATGATGTAGAGCGGCTTGGTTTCTGGAACGAACGTTTGGGATGTTGCTTGTTTTCATCTATGGATATCTATACCATCCATATGCTACAACAATAGCCATGTGTTGTTTGCCCTGCATGGTTTTATTTCCTTTAGCAAACATCGTGTATTTCGAGTGGTTTTTCATCTTTGGCCAAGAAGATGAAGAAAATGAAGTGGAAGAAAAAGAGGTTAACAAAGGGAGTGCAAGCAAAAATTGGTTGGGAGGAAAAGAGAAATAGCTGATGCATTGATCAAAGACAAATTTGCTACTTGTGATCATGTAGAGAACCCAATGTTGGAAAGAACCAGAAGTATACATCCTGAGGATGGTGACAACATTAGTGGGAGAAAGATCCAGGATCAATCGTGCTCGAATGATGAAATTTTTGGAGATGAAGTGCAAGAACAGCAGGATGAAGAAGAGTCAAAGGAAATGGAGACAGACAGAAACAGCAATATTGATCCTGTGGACGGAAGTTTACCTGGTGTAGAAGAAGTGTCACAATCAGAAGAGAAACAAGGCAAAGATGAATCTTGGCTGCAGGCTCACGAGCTAGAACTAGCAGAATTGATTGAGGAAAGAGATGCAGCTGTAGAAAAATATGGGGAAATGATGGAGGAATGCGAGAAAAATTGAGCAAGAAAGCTTGAAAATGAACAAAACAAATATAGCAAGGATTGTGAAAAATGGAAGGAACAAGAAAAGGATCTCCTTGACAAAGTTTCCAGTGCATCATCAGAAGCTCAAGTCTCCAAAGTTCAGGCCACCGAAAGTGAAGAGAAAATTGGTAAATTGGAGGTAGAAAAATATGAGCTGATTACAAAGCTTAATGCAACAAATGCAACATCCCAGAACGCCTAAATTTAATTCACTTTTAGTTCAGGTTCATGCACGGTGTAGATACTTCCTATACTTCATTGCAGTAATGATTGAGATATTCTACTAAATTGTTTTACACGGAGAACTTGTCATGGTTGGCCTTTTTGGAATAGGTTGTCGAATTAGGAGCATCAGTTTTTACATATTCGTTAGCTTGTTCAAGAGCTTAGAAGTTCTTAGAATGCAGGGCCGGTTTTCTTGCTGGGTTGGACTACTGTTCAAGGTCTGATTCTCCAAGTTTTAGTACCTAATTAGATAGTCCATAAAAGGTTTAGATTTTCCTAATTTGATTGGCAGCTTGTAATAGAGCTTTTCTCAGGGAATTGAATAGTAGCACTTGATCGGGGTTTCATTAAAATGTACTTGAGTGGATCCGATCTGTTAACATTAAAATTGACTTATATATAAGGGAGAGTATTTTCCAGGTGGGACTACAATTTTGCACAAGATGAGAGATGACTCTGCCGTGAGTGGTAACTGGTAAAAAGCTAGACATTAATAGGTGTCTTTTGATCTTTTCCTTTTCTTCATATATTTCCTCCATTGAGCTTTGCCCACAGTTCTGCATATTCTTGGGCTATGATTCTTGTATCACAAGGGCAGTAACATTGAGATTAGTGGAAATCATAACCCAATTACATGCCAATAATATATGTCAATTCCTTTAGAGTAAATCTTATATACACTGACAATATATACTCTAACAATATTAGATTCATAATATGTATGCAAAAGTTGAATTTTAAATTCAAAATTTACATATTTATCATCCATTCAACGCTGACAGTGTATACACTGTAAATATAGGAAAGATTAATCCATTCCTTTATATTCTTCCAAACTTAATTTGGTTGCTAGTTTTGCCAGAATGTACTACTTCTTTGTCAAAAAAAATTAAAATAGAAATTCAAGCTGACCTTTTATGCGAGAAAAATAAAAAGTATGGTATTGGTTCTTGGACATCCCAGCCTTCCAAACTTATTTCTTCTTGGTCCTGGGCCATGGTTTCAGTGAACAAGAGATTAGCAGTTAGGCACAACTTGAGACTTGGGCTAAATCTTTCATCTTGCTTTTGCTTTCAACAAAATTTATGTGTGGATGGTAGTTTTCTAACAAAACAAATTTTATATTTTCTATGAACATATTTTTTTAATTACCTTTTTACTTTACCTACATATAATCACTATAATATATTTTTCTATAAAAACTTAAAAAAAAATAGCAATTCAAACCAGATTATTTCTTGTCTGGCGTTTCAAATTCACGAATTCAAGGTGTAGGATTCTTCAAATTCAAGGCACAGGATGCTTCACCATGAGCCATGTGAAGGCCATCTCTTTCTCAATTAGGGGTGCTTACAAGTATAATCAAGTTGAACACCCAAATGATAAAACTTGTTTGATTATTTTAATGAGTTTGAAATATTTTATTCAAGTTTGACTTGTTTATTTGTTAAATCGAGGTTGAACGAACTTTTTATCGAGTTTGAATGTTATCGAATAAAAACGCTGTTTAATGTTGACTTGATTAGTTGACAAACCAAACTCGAACGAATCCGTACCAAACCAAACTCGATTTAAATATCAAATAATTTGATTCATCTTTTAGCCATATTCTCATTCTCAGTCATCAATTGATTCTTGTCTCAACAACCAAATGATGAGCAGACATTTTAGACCAAGTGCAGAATTACCAGTGAATAAAATGCTGAAGGGGCCGCATGCATGTAAGCTTCATCTCGTCCATTTCCTTGGATTGCTGAGATTTAACTAGTACGTACAAGTTTGAATTTCCACTGATACTGTAACTGGAGAAATTGCAAGAACGTGAAGCCTGAAAGATATCTTTTGGTCTTTAGGGAGAAGAAAACGTTTTGACCTGACACATAACATACGGAAAAAAGAATTGCTCCTAAGTCTCATCCATGAACCATCATAATCACTGTCCTACTAGACATTGTACAATCATGTAGAAGATATTTTATTGTTGGATTGCAAAACTAAGGATGCCCTTTGCTTTTAAGTTTAGCCCAAAATTCGCTTTGGTTAGTAGATATCGGGGATAATTTTTTGAAAAAAAAATATTATCGTACTTTTTTAATATGATGTATATGAGATAAAAAAGTGATTGGTGATATGATAAAAAAATGTGTTGATGATATAAACACACAAAATTATGCAAATAATTCGCAATATAAACAGCCCCTCAAGCATTTGCAATCGTTTTAGGAAAGCAACCAAGAATAATTGAATTAGGTAATCGAACAAGACCATACATTTACGGATGGAAGAAACATGCTGGACCTACATGCATAAGGAACAAGCTTACACTAGAATCATGTTTGCAAATGATAAAGCCAAATTGTTGTGTCGGTCCCAACTTAGTTTAATGCTATTAAAGATTAAGAAATCAACTGGAGAATGACATACTCTATTATTAATGGGTCTAACCATGTATGGTAAAGGAGAAACTTGCCGGGGCCAGTGGTGGGACTAGGATTTACCACAGATAACTATACAACGGTGTGTTAGTACATCAGAGTTGAAAGGAAAAAAAGGCGAATTTGAATAGTTTGGAATGGGGTCGAGTTGCTAATTAAGAGAGCTTAGTACTTATAACTACTGTTTAAGGAAAGCAACCAAGAATAATCAAACATGGGGTAATTATAAACAAGCTTTTTTTTTTGGGTTTTTTTAGCAGATGCCCAATAAGAACTCGTTAATACATATAAAATTCGCATAATTTATACGTACTAATAATTATTATTTTCTCTTATATTTATATACTCTTTTTATTTAATCGCATTTACTTTCCTTTCTTATTTAATCTTACATTTCTAAAATATGGCATCTAAAGGATATCTCAACATTGGGCACCACCCAACTAATAATGTTGTTCCATTTGAAACACTTGCTAGTAGGTTCAATAATTACAAGCCACGCACTTTTGAACTTGCATAGATAGATTCAAACAAGCCACATAATCTTTTGATTGAGATCTTTTTTGTATATAGTAATTTGGAGAAATGTATAATTGTTACGAAAGAAACAAGTCGTGTAAAGATAGATGAGTGGAGTCTAGCAACTAAAAATAGAATCAAAAGTTTGTTATGCAACATAAACATCAATTGAGACAATAATTATGCCAATTCTGTGTAAGAACAATTTTTTTATTGGCTAAGTCGACAGCAACTATGGAGACAATTATGTAGTAGTTTATAAGTATTTGTATATTTGCATCTTCTTCCGTTGATATCTATAGAGACAAAATCGACCTAACAATATGGTTAGCAATTCATAAAATGCACACTTAAAGGAATGTCATTGGTAGAAAAGGATAAAAAAAAAAATCTCCCTAGATATCAAGGGAAAACTTTTGGAAGTCTATCTAAGCTGTCATATACATATTAGGACCTGGTAATGGAATCAGTATTTCAGTGATTATCAATACTGGAAAGCTATTCTCTATTTATCTTGTTTCATTTTCACTTCCATTTCCTTTAAAACTTTTTTAACTACATATCCTGTTGTGGTGCTACAGGGAAATTGGAAGGATAAAGGAATCTTTGTTGATTTCATATTTTCTGTTAATACATTTCAACAAGTATAGGGTGGTTCAATCCCTAAGGGTGGGGGACCTATATCTACTCATCGGTTCTATTCGGAATTTAGTGTACCCTTGAGGGGTCCTTCGTCTACTTTTGTACTACTGAGAAAAGGGAGAAAAAATGATCAACTAAGGGCTTATTCAGTAGTAATAGACTCGTACAATTTTGGAGATAAAATTGTTTTACCAATGAGTTTGATGCTTGTCTACGTTTTTTTCTTAAAAAAATCGTAGATTTATGCATAATGTAAGCACATTAGACTAATATTCAATGAGATTTATGCATAAGATAAGCACATTAGACTAATCTTGAATGACTATTGTCAAACCTTGTTAAAATATGTTGCCAACGTTTCAATGCAATGTGAATGAAAAAACAATCTACTCTTGGCTGAGTGCACATATACGTGTACGCTTTAGTATATTTGACTAACGGTTTGTCTAATGGGTATCCTAAAATAGGGTGTCCTGAGATATATTTCAAGTGGTTATATTTTTAAAAATATAAAATTAATTAGAAAAGTAAATAAGTATAACGAAGGGCAGGCAAGATTAAATAAGCAAAGTATATAAATGCAAGAGAGAATAATAATTATTAGTATGTGTGTGTATATATATATATATATATATATATATATATATGGTAGATTAGGTGAATTTAGGTGTGTTAACCAATGTTTTAAGGGTGCTCGTTAGAAAAACCCTTTAATTAATTGCTGTAAAAAAAGTTAATGTTTACTAAAATTCAGCAACATATCATTCAACTTTTTGACAAGCACCAAACTGCTAGTTTATTTTTGGTATGGATTAGTCCTTTATGACCCAAAAGGTGATTTTTTTTTTTGGATCAAACATCATAATTTTATTAAAATTTGCACTAACAGTAGAAGTTACATCATCAAATATACACGGATATCAAAGAAGAGATCTAAAGCATGGATATCCAAGAGGTGAAATTGCAACAGAAAAACTAAAGAGCTGCCTTTGCTTTTCTGCATCCCAACCAATTAAATACCATCAAACTGCAATAATGGTGCGAAATCGATGAATTGCAGATGCCGGAGGATTGACGATAGCAAGGAATTTTTGAAGAACTATAAAGTAACTGTCACACGTTGGTGGCCTTAGTTGAATGCATGCATGTCGGACTTTTCCACCCACATTAAGTGAGAAAAACCTTGTTATGTAGGAAGAATCTTAAGCAGAAAAAATGGGAACTGGATAGCGAAAAAGGTTTAGATCCACTGATGCAATAAAAGCGGAATGAAGGAATCATTACCGGACCCTACGAATGGGGAAAAGTTGCACACCATGTTACAGCCTGCCTTTGTATTTTTTTTTGGTTAGACACGATAGATTCAATATTAGACTTACTCATACTCCATATTAGGGGAGGGGAATCAAAGGGGTCAAGAAAAAATCATAGCGAGAACTGAATTACTATCGGTTTAGACGAATGCTTACGCACTCGCTGGAGAAACTCCTACTCTATATTAGGGGAGGGGGATCCAAAGGGATCAAAGAAAATTCGGGGGAGACTGAACCACTACCGACTCAAACGGATGCTTACACACCCGCTGGAGGAACATTCCAGAAAATTCTGGATATTAGAATATAGGTCGAGAGATCTGATCCTTGACCTACACCCCAAATAGACTCTTAAGATTTTCTTAGTGACCAACTACGAAGTTCTGTCATTGTATACTTTATCAAAAATTTTTTGTTAAGTTTCATGCCGAATCTTGGCAAATTGTGTATTTGAGAAAATAATTTGAAAATTTTTTAACTATTAACATCACATATGGAAGAAATGTAGTTTTGATTCTCAATATTTGATCTATGTATCAAACTAGTCCTCTTTACTATTCCAGACAAAATAAATTTGCTCCCCAAAATTAGTAATTATATACAAATTTAAGACAACTGAAAATCACAATAACTAATATGTAAAATCAAATTGGATTTAAGTTAAAAGTTTTGACTTCATATTTTTGGTCCCTAAATTTTGATGTTTCGATTGATATGGTTCCTAGGATTCAAATGCATGTTTAGGGTTTTCAAATAAAACAACATGTGAATTGAATTGAATATATGACAGACATGCTTCTAAATCTTACAAAATTTCTAAAATTACTTCATAATAGCATAACACTATCCTTTAGTCTGAACAGCAATTGTATGTTAAATTAGTTACAATTGAACAACCATGCACAAATAATAAATATGAATTATTATACCCATACATGATTATATTCAATATTCGTGGACGTGTGCTTCAAATTATTTTAATTAGAAATTGTGATTACAATAGCTAATTAGAAATTCTTGTGGATGCGGGCTTCAAACGTCATTTTGATTGTTGCATGAAATTGGGTCGTCTCCACCTTAAATAGACAACCAAACCGATTAATGGTGCAATCTACTATCATCATTGCTATTGTAATTAATGTAAAGATACAATGATTAGTGATAGTTCTAATATTAATATAAGGATATTTAAGAAAAATATAATATTAAATTATTTTTCAAACAAAGTTAACTAATTTTTTAGACTGTATAAAAAAAAAGACTATTAAAGTGGGACACGGGAAGTAAAACAAAGCATACAAGAAAATCGCAAAAATTAAATTAAATATTACAAAAAAGAAACAACACACACACACATACGTATTGTGCGTACCTGCATTTAAATATATGTATTGTGCGTACACACACATATATGTGTGTGTTTCAGAACTAAGTATACATGAAGGCTTAAATGTAATTCTTCTTACTATTAGTTGATCCGTAAGAGGGTCAGAGTTTATAATAACAAACCTCATCCTAGTGCTCTAGGCAAGTATTAATTCTTGAGTCTATAATAGATTAACATCACATCCTGACTTTAAGACCAGAATTATGGTGACTAAGGAATATGAAGGCCTTTTTAATTTAGCAAGTTGTAATGGAATATCTAATTTGATACTACTTACGTACTGGAGAATATTACATGCATCTTTGATTAAAATGGAATAAATTGTCGATGGATAGATTATAATAAGATGCAGTCAACTATTCAATCATTTCACCGCTAGCTTCACAACTGCCGTGACGATTGTTGACTATTTCATTTGCTTAAAACACCAAAATTCTTGGCAAAATGTCAAACTTCAACAGATAAACCAAACAAAAAGAATATTATCCGTTCAAGAAAGATATTGATTTGATGGTTCAATTATCTTGGACACCTAGATTAGTTGAGAACCTTGAAAATTTGTTTATATAGATACACGTAGTTGACCATCAATTTCGAGAACTTTTCTCACAAAAATAAAGAATTGATCAACTCTAATTCATGAGTGATTCCACTTTAATTTCTTGTACCCTTATCTAGAAGACTGGAGAATTTTCACATGCATGCAAGTGCCAAAAAATCCAAGAGTATAAATGATTGTATTATTCTAGATCAAGATTCTAAAGACTATTTTCTGATGCTAATATTTGTATTAGACTGAGAGTAATAATATGCACATACTCTTTTAACTTCTTGTACGCTCCTACTATGCATTTTGTCTGTTGCAGATACTTTTACCCCAGAAAAAAAATTCAAAGGGTTTTTTAAAGAAACTAAAAAGGTATGTTAATTAATCCAATTAGCGAAACAAAAAAAAAAAAAGTCCATTTGCGATCTCTGTCTAATTGCCACGTGATTGAAATTTTTAAGGTAATTTCTTAATTGGCAAAAACAAATAGTCATATTAAGTTATATTCATGCTCCATAAAAACTTGTGCTCATATTTCTGGTTTCTCAACTGCATCTTCAAAAGAAACTGCACTTTAAGCTTGCAAAATAATAATAGTTTGAAAAATAAAATTAGTTTGTTCATCATTAGATGCACTTCAAGGAGAATAATCTAATATTAACAGTTAAGAGAAGACAAAACGTGCATGTAGCATAAAAGAAAAGAAAAGGTAGAATTCATAATAAAACTCATATTTGATGGATTTTTTTTTTCAAATTTAAATATATAGGATAAACCCCATAGTTTTTTCCTTTAACAATCTTAGGGCGGGGGAGAGAGGAGAGGAGAAGAGAGAAAGAGAGAGAAAAAAATGATGGAGGGTGACTGGCGCCGCCGGTATAAAGCTGCCGCGGCGGTAGGCTGAGTTACAAGTGATTAGGAACGATGACAGTAGAAGAGGAATTAAGTGTGTGTCGGATATTTTAAGATATATATTTTAAAAAATTAGTATTTTTTTGAGGGTTCGTGTAGACAAAAACGTTGTTAAAAAACTTGTTTAATAAAACCAGGGGAAAAACAAAGGTGGCAAACAAGCCCGATCCTTGAGACAATTTAAAAAAAAAAATTTACTCCACTCAAATGGCCACACGTGAACCAATCTGACAAATCTTAATTAGAATCAAACGCATTGAACTATGCAGTTAATATAGTGCCACTATTCTATTCACATGAACCAGGCTGACAAATCTTGATCAGAATCAAACGTAATTGAACTATGCAATTAATATAATGGTCACTAATCTAATCACTATCTTAATTAATTTACCACAAACATAAAATACTTTCCGTTCACTCCAAAAGCTTAATCCGCTTCATCCCCACTCTCCTAATCCACGCGTGACTTCACACTCCCTGAGTCGCCACGTCCTTTTTGGCTTTTTCTGGTAGGCCATTTTCTCCTCTGTACTTCGCGTTTCCTCCTAATCGGCGGCTTTTTGCAAAAATCAAACTTTGCTTTTTCTTGGGCTTCAGGCTCAATCAATCTCAACCGTCCATCAAACCACACAAAATTCAAAGTTCAAACGTAGAATCCTACCGACCAGCCCGGCCCGAACTATATATATAGCGGTGTATAACTTTGCCGACCAATTGGGTCGGACTCGGACCTTGGAGGGGCCTCTATAAACCTCTCTATTCAGCCGGCTCTTGTCTCCCTTTTTCAACAAACGAAAGCGCTTCTCTTCTTCCTCTTTCCTTTAAAATAGAATTATTCATTGTCTTTGAGCCAGGCCTCTGCTTTTGGCCTGCTTTATTTCTGGTAGGTTGTTAATTTTCTTTTTTATTTCCTTTAATTCTGCATTTTTGTTTCAGATTTGGCCTAAAAATTTGTTCTTTTTTCCTTTGGGGTTTTTCTTTTTTTGATCTGGGTTTTGCATTTGGATTTCTGGGTTTTTCTTTCTTTCTTTCTTTTTTTTGTGTGTGATGAAAGTTCAAGAAATGATCTTTTTGGGATATTGGTCAATAGTAGGATGGGAGGGCTGGAAAATGCATTCTTGAGAATCCATGGAATTTAGGATTCGAATAGAAGGAATGAGTGATGGGGAAGAAATTTGAAAAAGAAGAAGAATATTCCATTGGAATTTAAAGTTGACTTTCCCAGCTTTGAGCTGTTTCTTCTTTAATCTTGTACAAGGTTTTGGCCAGCCAAATTTCAAGTTCTGATCTTTCCTGGAATTGACAAAACAAAAGTATTCATAATTTCAGAAAGTTCATCTACATAACTCTTGAGGGGATTTAATGGTAGATGGAAAACTATGATCGCATTTGCATTAGTGATTCTTGTTAGTATTTTTTATTATCAGGAAGTTGGTAAAGTTAAAATTGTTTTATTTTTGTTTGGGGCATGATTTGTGTACTAATGGTCTGGTGTGGTTTGGTGCTTGGAAATGGGTTCTTGTTATTTGCAAGGTTAAGATGGTTTTGATGATATGTTGTAGTGAAGCCTAGGCGCTAGGCGATTGTCTAGTGGTGTGCTTCCTCTGCCTGCCGTGTTGTTCTGCTTCGAGTTTTAAGTAAATGGGCTGTTTTCAATCAACTGCGAGGAAACAGTTTCCCGGATATGAAGATCCGATAACTCTTGCTTCACAAACAGCTTGTAAGTTGATTCATGATTGATTTGTAATTGTAAGGTTAATTGGCTCTTTTTATGTTCTCCCTTTAGTTGATTGTTTCATTTGCTAGTGAGAAACGTTATAATCCTTGTATTGCTTTTTCTTTTTTTATTTTTCTGGAGAAGATGAAGCAGTAGCCGGAGGATCTCAATTTTTAACTGCAGCTCTATATTTGCTTATTTTACCTCTTTCAGAGCATATTTAATATGACCTGGATTTTGTTTTGCTTAAATATAGCTTCAGCTTCCTTTGAAGTTTTCTTTTTTATCTTTTTTTGGAGGGGGCGGGGGGAAGAGAGAGAGAGAGGTAATTGAGTGTATTACAAAGACCGTGTTGAAGTCAACATTGAAACATAGTTTAGGAGTGTATGCTGAATTTTGTTTTTTGAAGCAGGAGTGTATGCTGAATTAATCTGTAACTTTTTTTTTTAATTGGTAAAGTTTGATCTAGCTTAGGAGGTAAAACTCCTTATTCAGACGTGGATAGAAATGACAGCATTCCCTAAATCTCCTTTCTATGGGTATAATGTTTAACTAGTTACATCTTTGCTTCTTCGTTTACAGTCATTTTCTTTGGGCATGTTGGTGATTTTTTATTTTATTTTTATTTTCGTTGACTACAGAGATTAAGACGCAAGTCTTTTCATTGCTTTTTCAGTTACTGTTAGTGAAGTTGAAGCATTGTTTGAGCTATTCAAGAGCATTAGCAGTTCTGTGATTGATGATGGGCTGATAAATAAGGTAATTTTATAAAAATTTGAGAAGCACCTTATTCATACAGTTTAGGGGCTATTGTTAAGGCTCTATGTAGTGGCTTCATTCTACCGGTACACTTCTGGCTCTTAAGTGCTTAAGAGTTATAAAGGAGTATGCGAAGGAGGTTTCAGTCTAAAATGACATTGAAATTTCGGATATGCAGGAAGAATTTCAATTGGCATTGTTCAAGAACAGGAAGAAAGAAATCTTTTTGCTAATAGGGTAAGAATTTTCAGAATGTTTTGATCAATTGAAATCTGGTTCGACCTCTGACGGTTACTTTGGGTGATTTGAATCCATGTCTGTGTTATTGATCTTGTCAAATCATCCTGAAATATGCATGTATACTGAAATTGCTGTATTCCAAATTGGCAAACATACTAATTTAGCTGGGCTGTTATTCATCATGTTTTATGTTTTTTAACAAATTTATTCTATCATGTTTCTTTCGTTGTGATCTGGAATGTTTGGTGTACCATAGTCGCTTCATTTTCCGTGTGCAGATTGCATGTGTGGGGGTCTACAGGTTAATACACTTTAAATTCTTGGCAGCAAAAGATGCATTTTAATTGATTCTTCCCTCCCAAAGAAATGCTTTTTCCTAGGCAAGCTTTGTGTACTGTTTTATGACTGGTTAATTCTGTGCAAATTATCTACCTGACTTCCATCAATGCTGATTGCTCATTAAAATGAGGGAATTGCTTTGCTAACTTGCAACACTGCTCGGACCAGATACCCTTTCATGTAGAAGCTGTTTCTTTCTGTGCCTAGTCTACTTCTATTTCTACATGCAACATAGTTGCAATAAGAAGTAGAGTTCAAATGCCAGATTTGAGGTACTGGTTCATGGGCACGAGTTAGATGTTCGGGAATTGGACCAAATTTAAACATGCAAAGCTGTATTGAGGAATGTATTTGTAGATTGTTCAAGTTTGAAAATCCTTTTTTATCCTCAAAATGCAGCAGTAATGTCTGCCTTGTTGCATTGGTATTTCCCAGAAGGTTCTTCTTTAGCAAGAAATTCTGGCTTTTGTGTGCAACCCATGTGCATGGATATGGTAAATGTGTGAAAGGACACTTGCAATTTAAATATAGCATGGATGTTGCAAGCTTTTGTGGCTTCCGTTTCCATGTGCCTGTTGTTGCCTACCCATCTCTGCAATTTTGCATGCTAATGGTGTGACAAATTTCAATTGCAGATTTTTGAGCTCTTTGATGTGAAGCATAAAGGTGTTATTGATTTTGGTGACTTTGTCAGATCACTCAATGTTTTCCACCCGAATGCTGCACAGGATGATAAAATTAATTGTAAGTTCAGCATTTCTGAAAACTATTTCATTCATTAGGTATTTATAAGATGAAGAAGAATTGCATTCTGTGAATATTTACCAAGGCATACTTTGTTGTGACATTGCAGTTTCATTTAAGCTTTATGATTTGGATGACACGGGATATATTGAACGACAAGAGGTACGCGTTTCTTAATTTTAAAGTCAAATCTGTCCATGAGATCTGAACAACTTGTGTCCATGTCTAGTATTTATTCTTTCAATGTAGTCTTTATGAAGGCTTCTTTATAGTCTGTGAATTTTGCAGGTTAAGCAAATGCTAATTGCTCTTTTGTGTGAGTCCGAGATGAAGTTGGCTGATGAAACTATTGAGATCATATTGGATAAGGTAAGTTTACAACATTGATGTACAACTTATTTGGTTGTGCTTTGTGTCAAGTGCATTAGGGTGGGCAAGTGTTCTTGCCTGTGATGCTTGCCTCGGGTGCTTGGATTAGGGCTGTAAACGAACCGAGCTGCTCGCGAGCCGCTCGCGAGCGGCTCGAGTCAAGCTCGACTCGAACTCGATCAATATCGAGTTCGAGTCGAGCTCGATCAATATCGAGTTCGAGTCGAGCTCGAGCTGGCTCGAGTTGAAATCGAGCTCGAACTCGAGCTCAAGATATTAAGCTCGTTAGCTCGCGAGCCGGCTCGCGAGTTCGAGTATATATATATATTTTTTTATTTTTTATTTTTTTTATTTTAAGTATATATATTTTTTATTTTTTTATTTTAAGTATACATATATATATTTTATTTTACTAGTAAAATTACATATATATCCTTAATATTTTATTATTTATTAAGAAAAATATTATTTTATTTATTTTTTAAAAAATAAAATTTTTGTTTTTTATTTTTTTCGAGCTCGAGCTCAAGTTCGAGCTTGAAATTATTGGCTCGTCGAGTTCGAGCTCGAGTTCGAGTTCACTAAAATTAAGTCAAGGCTCGGATCGATTAGGCCAAAACTCGACTCGGCTCGGCTCGTTTACAGCCCTAGCTTGGATGCGTCATAATGGGTTCTTATGTAAAAGAATGTTATTCTTTCCTGTTTAGAGTATTTCTCTTCCTCTCAAAGCATGTTCACACAATAATCTATCCTGTCCCCTTAAATGTTCAGATCTCTGTTTTTGAAAGTCCCAAAATATGTATCCACTTGGAAAAAGTGAAATGCATGATTACTATCTTCTTCTGAGTCTCTTCATCTGTCTCCATCTATTAGTTACAACTTTTGCGACAAACTATTCAAAATTAGAATGTTGGGAAAAGTTAGATTTTTTAGGGCTAATTTGAATGTTCTCATACATTAATACCTTTAGCTGTTTTTACTGAAGTATTCTATATTTTAAACTGATAAACCCTTACTCCCTCCCCAACCAAAAAACCAACCCCAAAAGCTCTCTTTTTACTTGTTGGAGTTTGAAGTAGGTAGCGTAGTTGTATATGGTCATTAAATACCATAGAAGCGTGTGGCTATTCATAGTAGCATAAGGTTCAGAGGAATGTGCCGTGTGTAAAAAATATCATCTCATTGTTGGATAAGGTCGAATATATTCTTTTGAATCACAATATTGCCTAACTTGTCCGATATTTATGGAAAGAATGATGGTATATGATGGAGGGGCTTGCTTTTGACAGCTTAAAAGTAAGTTATAATTAGATTATTTCAAGTTGAAACAGCAGGTAGTACTGAACATGTGTTGAAAAAATTGTGCATTTTTTGTTTATCATGATTTGAAAAGCTAAATTCACAAACAGCCCAAGGCCTGATTTTCAATATCTTTTTTTTTTTTCCATTTTCGACAAAGCTGCTGATACTTAGAGAGAGAGAGAGAGAGAGAGAGAGAGAGAGAGCTGTTGAGAATAGGCCTAAATTTTATCTCCCAACTTTTATCTAATCTTTGTTTATGCTCTGGTGAGTTTTACTGCAGAAATAATACTCAGCAGTTTGCTGATAATTTTTGAACAGACATTCAATGAAGCTGATCCAGACCGGGATGGTAAGATAGATAAATCTGAATGGCACAACTTCGTGACCAGAAACCCTTCCTTGCTCAAGATAATGACACTCCCTTACTTGAGGTAACTTGTGTTAACCTTCTTGTTTGCACACAAATGCCTATGATTCCAGATGTTTGACTGTATTATTTATTTGACTGAATGCAGGGATATAACTACTACGTTCCCAAGTTTTGTGTTTCATTCTGAGGTTGACGAGATTGCTACGTAGTTAGGGCACGATCCTTTTTAGCACTCCAGTGTTCCTTGTTCGCCAGTTATTTTAAGTTGCGATTCACTGGGAGCAGCCATTTGTATAATGGGGGAGGGTTCAGTCAATATCAGTGTGGCCTTATTTGACTGAGATGGTTGTGCCATTGTTCAGCTATTCATTGTTCAGCTATTCACTGTATATTGTGTTCTGAATGGAATTTTGTAGCCTGATTTACTGTTAATAGTAATCACTCTGGAGTTCACTGATAATCACTTTGTAGCCTTTCTTTTGTTTTTTTTTGTTTAACTTGATGCATAAGCTCATATTTCTCAGTCGAAAGCTTGTGTCATCATCAACAGTTAAAGTCATTATTCAGCGCTTTCATGGCAAATGAAAAATCAGAACATGGTTGTCCTTCCTATGCAACTAAATACAAACCAAGCATCTTGATGGACAACAAATCCATCCACTAATGGAGAGCAAAATGTTTCCAAACCATGCATCTTGATCTACATAGATGATGAGTTTTATTTTTAGTGCATCTGCATCTTGATGCATCTTAAGAAGAGTTATATGTTTTGTTTGCCATTGTATTTCTGTTTTGCTTCTTCGAAATACAAGAGAGCTAAGATTTAATTCAATTTTATTTCTTCCAAGAGGTTAGATTAAACGAATCTAACTGTTTGTTAGCTCAGCTTGTTTAGGCTTGTTCATGTTTGATAATAACTCATTCAAAACCTCATATTAATCGAGTTTGAACAAATATTTTGACTCAATAAGTGATCGAACGAACATAAATTCGTTCGCGAATTTTAAATGATAATTTGCGAATACGGGTCTAATTGTCGTTTCACAAAATATATGATTAATATTGTATTCTTAATTCCTAATTTCAGGCTTAAACGAATCGAATTTGAAATAAAATTTTGCTTAATGAGCTGAATATAAATAAATTATCGAACGAACACCGAATATAATTCAAATATGAGACACTCGACTCGTTTACAGTTCTACCTATATATATATGCTCGATCCTATTCCACAAGTTAACCAATTAAATATAACAATACAGTTACAGTTTAACCCTGTTTCATAAGTCAACCACTTGAATATATTAATATAAGTTAGGGTAGAGAATTCACTTTCACATTTTAACATAGTAAATATTAGTTAGGTTACAAAACAGTACCCTCCATGGGTGTGGGTGGATTGCATAGAGATTATTACTATACTTTTACACTCTCTAATGGCAGGCTTATGAATACACAATATATACCCATTTAAGTCCTATAAGTCATTCCAGTTGTACCGTTGGCAGCACATTACAGACACAAAATACAACATTTGGAAGACAAATGTGCCATTGATTATTTGTTGTCTGTTTTCCGGAGTTCCCACAAGTATTATGGATAGATGGCCACTCTGCATCGTGACTACTCATAACCCTTTTGACAAATCCACATCAACTGAAGACTCACCGCAGCTGCACAACTAGTTCTGATCGGTAAATGGGCTCACTTTTTCTATCATTTACATCATGCTAGCCAAGTAATGAGCAAGATAAGCTGTCTCTCATGTCTTACTTAATGTCACTACCTGTTTGTTTAAATGCTTCAGTGAAGAGCGACCCCCTGTTCTTCACTGTGTTGTGGAATTATAACATATTTCGAACTCTTACTTGATCTGGTTTGTTTTTATTCTTCACAATCTGCCCAAATATTGGCTTTCCTATTGTATTGTGGTATTACAGTTTTAAACATGGACCCTGAACTTTGATCAGTATGCAGCTTTGATTATCAAATATTTGGGTAGTGGTGAAACATTAAAAGAGTTCTTCTCTTTATGGATTTAAAATACTTCTCGGCATAATTTTCAGCGCAAGGATTTTCAGTTATTTTTCACCTTTATAAGGGGCTAACATTTCTCGACGAGATATTCATTTTGCTTTCTTTTAGAAAGCCTTTGATATAGTTAAAATTTAATATATCCAGTAGAAGGAAGTCCTTTTCTTTTTGCCCCCCCGGGGGGGGGGGACTTACTAATAAAAATCTGGCATCCTGGCTGAATTTTGTGGATAGGCATTTTTGTTTTCTCCTGGAAAAGCAGGCTAAGTTTGCCAGTCTTGCATAGTGGAGGCAGTTAATTATAGTTCATGGGTTTGAATTTGGCAGTTTCATTTCTGCAGGAAACGTTCTGTTTTCAGATGATTTTTTTTTCTGTAAATGGCACAATGTCGCCAGAAGGCAATTCTGTTACGTCCCTTCTTGATCAAGAGCTATTGGTCCGTCATTGGCATTGCCTCAAACTCTAGCTTAAAGTCCGTCTTTCACAGATATTATGCTTCAAGCAATAAAGTGGACGAGGATGGACTGTTAAATGCATGTAATAATCTTACCAAAAGCTTGGCTTTCGAAGATTCTTCTACTTGTATAAAGCCAGAGAAGCTAGGCTGGGAAGGATCTTCTCATGCAATCCTGTTAGAAAAGCTTGAAAATGTATTGAAGGATCATCAGGTGGATGAAGCTTGGGAAACTTACAAGGATTTCAAACGCCTGTATGGCTTTCCTGAAGACTCCATCATGAGGCAATTGATAACTGAATTTTCCTATTCTTTGGATTCCACATGGCTTTGTAGGGCATTTGATATAGTCTTGTCAATGTCAAAAGAGAAATCTGCATTACCTAGGTTGGATGTACTGACTAAGCTCTGCCTTTCCTTAGCAAGGGCTCAAATGCCTTTCCCGACTTCTGTGATTCTTAGACTGATGCTACAGAAAAATTGCTTACCACCATTGGATATACTAGGGTCGGTGTTTCTCCATATGGTGAAGACAGAAATGGGAGCAATTCTGGCAGCAAATATCTTGACTGAGATTTGTGATCTTTATGAGCAATTAAATGAAAGCAAATCTAACTTTGCAAAGATGATAAAACCAGATACAATGCTATTTAACCTTATTCTGGATGCTTGTATTAGATATCAATCATCTGTCAAGGGTCAGCAGATCATAGAGTTGATGGCTGAAGTTGGAGTGGTGGCTGATGCTCACACTATTGTGATTATTGCTCAGATTTATGAGATGAATTGTATGAGGGATGAGTTGAAAAAATATAAGAGACGTATCGATGTTGTTTCAGCTCCTTTGGTTTCCCATTATCGACAGTTCTATGATAGTTTGCTGAGCTTGCATTTCATTTTCAATGACATTGATGCTGCTTCTGCACTCATAAAGGATATGTATCAGTATGGGGAATCTAATCCTGCTCGGGAAGCAAGGAAGGAATCTTGTACTATCCCAATTGGCTCTCCCAATCTTAAGATCGGTTTGAAACTACATATTCTACCAGAACTTCTACAGAAGGATACCATCATCAAAGTGGAAGGAAAGCCAAAGCTTGTTTTGAGTAAGAATGGAAAACTTGTCCTCAGCAGCAATGCGGTATCAAAACTGATGAGGGAATACAAGAGATGTGAGAGAATAAATGAACTTTCAATGCTTCTTAATTACATTCAAAGTAAACTGGGTTCCTCAGACGCTCATAGCTTGTGTCATGATGTCATTGATGCTTGTATTCATTTGGGATGGCTGCAGACAGCTCATGACATTTTGGACGACTTGGAATCAGAGGGCAATTCCCTGGGCCGAGGTTCATATGTGTCCTTGTTGACTGCATATTATGAGAGAAAAATGTTTGAGGATGGAGATGCACTACTTAAACAAATTAGGAAGGCTGGTATGTTGACAAATCTATATGATGAGATGGCTATCCCCAGACATGCATTAGAGTTGGAGGATGAAAGCACCTTGAATTTTGAAAAATTAGGAGTACCAGGGAAATCAGATTTGGTTGAGGCTATCATCCATGACATTAAAAAAGAGGCCAAATCAATTCCACCTTCTACTGTGATTCATGAGTTAAATTCATCTATCTATTTCTTTATGAAGGCCAAAATGATTGGGGATGCCATGAAGACATACCGAAGAATGCAAGAGCTGAAGATTCAGCCAACTGTATTGACTTTTGCCTATCTAATAGGTGGGTATTCTTCTCTGGGAATGTATCGCGAAATCACCATTTTATGGGGGGATATGAAGAGGAACTTAGAGAAAAGTAATTCAATGGTTCACAGGGATCTATACGAGTCATTGTTGTTGAACTTTATACGTGGAGGTTATTTTGAGAGGGTACTGGAGGTCATTACTTTTATGGCACAGAACCGGATGTACCTGGACAAGTGGATTTGCAAATGTGAATTCTCGAAGTTTCACAAGGATCTTTACAGGAGCTTAAAAGCATCAAATGCGAGAAATGAGGTTCAGATGAAGAGGCTTGAGCACGTGCGGGCATTTAGAAATTGGACTCGCGTCAATTAGATTTATGTGGATGGTGTAAGAACTTGATATCTTTGAAAGCTGGCTTTTATTTCCACTTGTTTAAGCCATGAACTCAACATATAGAGCTTGAACCTAGTTGGTACTGTATAAGTTAGGAAGTTCGTGGGGTAGGACAATTATGTCGTAGCAATGGTAAAACGGGAAGCACAATCGAAACCATCGCTGCCTAAATGCTTGTAAAACTTTGGAAAGTCCTTGAATGATGGGGTAAATGGAGAGGAACATGCCCATCGTGGTTTGGTAGTTCAATATGCAAAGAAGACAGGACAGGAAGTATAGTAGTATTATCGGCTATGTCTCAATTGCTGCAGATTTTGGTGCATTAGACACACTGGAAGTGTAGTTGACTGAACCTTTCATAGTACATCAATGAAACTGATTGGGTCTTTTATGCCGTGCACTGTGACTTTCAAAATTCGTGTTGACATATATGATCTGTGACTGCATCAATGAAATAGATTCTGTCTTTCAATTTGGCAGAACGAGACTTCCAAATTCTTTCTGGCATATCCATAGTTACATTTGCTTATCCACGTATTGGTTAATAAAAAGCCATGGTTATTACAAAAAAAAAAGGGTATGGTAATTTGCTAGTGCATATTTTCACTAGAGACTTCAGAATAAGCTTTGGACGGCATGCTTTAGGCATATTGACGTCTAAGGTGTCAATGGGTCGAGTTCGAGTCGAAATTGAAAATTTTGAACCCAAATCCGTTTTTATGTAGTAGATTCGGATTTGACCCGTATATCCGACGGGTCTTGATTTTAGAGTCCCAATCCAGGTTTGATGGATTCAGGTTGGATCCGGATTGGTCCGAATTTAAAAGGTTCAAATTTAAATATTCCTAAATTAAATTCAAAACCAATCACAAATCCAATCTACAAATTTAAACAGATCAAATTACGAAACTAAATCACAAATAACTCGCAATAGTCAATCCAAAACTAACCACAAATTAATCTACTAAATCATTATTAAATTGTTAATTTGATGAAAGAATGTATTTAGAAATGTTATATTTTATAATTATTCATATATATTGTTCAGATTTGGGTCGAATACAAGTCGGAATCCTATATTTCGTATTTGACCCATTTTTATTAGAGTAAACGGATCCAAATCCGAATCCGGGTATTGGAATTATTTTTCAATCCAAACTCGAAAAAATTTATATCCGACCCTTTAACACCCCTATTGACGTGCATATTCTGATTCTTAGTTAGATGGTTAATTGTCAGTTTATTCTGTTATTGGTCTAGTGAAGTGAATATTTGCATTTCTTTTTCAACGGTAGTTTTTTAACTAATCTATACGATCCCTGAATTAAACTCATTTTGGTGATAGCTCCTTCTTTGGATAATTCATTCGAAATAAACATTCATGTTCATTAAGTTTATAAACTCACTTGGAAATCTGATGGATTTATTTACTATTCAAGTTTGGTAAAAACTCAAGCTCATGTTAAAAACTATATGGCCTTACTAGGGCAAAAAAAAAAAAAATTTTTTTTTGAACTCTTAGAAAAAATATTCACCTATATCTCTACGTCTATCCAATATATAAAGCCAAAGCTTTATCATTTTTTGAACTTTCGATTATATCCTTATAAAATCTAATTTTTAACTTAATTTTCTAATCACATCCATAACCATTTTAGGTATTGTAACTATCAAATTACTATAGCCTTATAAATCAAAGCTCTTTAATTAATTTATATAAATTGTATTTATGTAAAAAATAAAATTCATATAATATTAATCCATTTTAATTATTTTCAAATTACACACACATTGAGTGTGTTCTTAACGCTAATATTAGTAATTTAAAATCAACGTTAACAAGTAAACTTTTCAGCCAAAGGAAAAAGAAGGAAAAGAAAACCATTAAATTTGGTTCAATGAAAGCTCAAGCTCATTTGGTAGAGCTCGAGATTATAGTAAAATTAAGATTAAAAAAATTTAAAACTCGTCAAAAAAATCCATCTAGAAATTGGTAACTTAAGAGCCATATTAACAAATAAAAGTTTTTTTTTTAAAAAAAACCAAAAAGAAAAGAAAACCATAACTTAAAGAAGAGGGATCTGGCAGCGGAAGGAAAAGTTGTTTCTACTGCTCAGTGGTTTCATAGAATATCTTCGGTCTCTCCTTTGCACTCAACTCAACAGTCACAGAACAACCTCTAATGGACTTTGCACAGCAGGCAATGAACTTATTCGGCGAGGAAGACGATGACGACGACCAAAACTACCGAAACGACGACGTCGAGAAAGATGAAGAACACCAACAAAAACAAGCCCGCCAATCATCGTCTTCCTCCGGGGCCTCATCCTCTGGCGCCTCCTCCTCCGCCTCCTCCTCCGCCGGCGCCTCCTCATCGGCGGCCTCGTCTTCTCGGTCGTCGTCGTCTAATCACAGCAGAAGCAGCAGCTCAAGCGAGGAAGATAACGAGAATGATGGCGGAGAAGTGAGGTCGTGGGATAACAGTAATATTAATCATAATAGGAGTAGTGATACGAATTATAATAATGATTATGAGAATTTGGATGAGGAAGAAGATGACAAGGATCTTTTTGGGTCGGATAACGAGGATTATGGAAAAACCCCTGTTAATAGTCCCTACCCAGTTCCTGGTAATTTTTCCTTTTTTATGTTTGTTGTTTTTACACCCTTTGCATCAGTAAATTGTTTGGTTTATTGGTAGCTGATAAGTTGATCTTGGGCATCTTCTGCAAATTTGTCTGGAGTGTGTGTGTCTTTTGTGGTTTGATTGGTTTTTGGAAGATTTTGGTAGGGTTTTTGAGTGTTGGACCTTGTGATGGATTAAAGTTGAGATTTTGGACTGTTTCTGCTGTTGGGGTCTTCATTTTTGAATGTTTACATCAGTTGGGTTGTACATTGAGCTGGGAAAGTGCATGCCTTTCTCTTTTCGCTTGGGTCTTTCTGGGATGCAGTGGACGGGTCTGGCAGCATAATCTGGTGTACAAAACTGTGAATGTTCCGCTAGATGAGTTTGGCTGCATATTCTGGTTTATTGGCTGGATAATATGACGTATGCAGCTTCTGCATTCAATACTGTTGGATTTTTTTTTTCTTTTTTGGGTGGGACAGGGTGGCCAACTGAGAGCGCGATCCTAGTTGCAAGACTTCTTTTGTGAATTTGCTATCTAAAATACTATATGATTGCGAGCTTTCTCTAGTTGTATGTATGCCAGCTATTATTATCAACACCCTATTTGGTTATTTGATTGCTGTGATCTTTTTTATGATCAGCTAAAATATATTCAAGTTTGCGATTTTGTGATCTTATTGGCGGGTTTTTTTTTCGCGATGCAAAATACAGATTGCATCTCTTTAAGTTGTAGTAGTTTTATTAGCTATCGAAGTTGTGGTGTTTTTATCAACTTCGCGTTTGGTTCTTTGACTGCTGTGGTTTGTTTGATGGTTTGCTAAAATATATCTGAAGTTGTATTGCTCAAGATCAAGTTAAGAGCTTTATCTGTGTCTGGAAATTGGAGCTTTTAGCAGAACTCTTTTTCATTCAATAATTGGATTTACAATGTATGATGAACGTGGATTGGTGCATTGGCAATCAAATTGTTGCAATCCTAAGTATTTATAATTTATTCTGCTGATTTTGGGAATGCATTTAATCCGCTATCTTATGTGTGATTAGGAAAATCTGAATTTGTTTTGAGCCAGCATTATGGTTTTAACCTCTCCATCAGTCTCTCTCCTTCCTCTACTCCCTAAGGCCCCTATCATGCCCCCTTGTCAAAGTCAAAAAAGGCAAACATGGACATGCTTGGAAAAATTCGAAAAGAAGAATAATAAGTTCAATGATGTTCTAGATGGTTATTACTCAATTTCCTAATGTGCAGTTTTGCCTGCAATACGTAATACTAACAACCATATGAGAGGGGGTTTTGGACGTGGCCGTTGGCAGCACAACAACCGAGGACCTGGTCTGCTTCCTCGACCTGGGCCTTATCCTCAAAGACCCAACTTTGGTGGCCCAAAGTTCTTTAATGCCCCTCGTGATGAACGCTTCGTTTCTGAGTTAAAATTTTCAAAGAGTGAACAAACATTAGCAAGAAAATGCATAGCATTTCAGGAGGTAATTTAACTTTCCTTCTTTAGTGTCATCAAGTTTTCTTGGTTTGAAGTACTCTGGTTCTGAGAATAGAAACATATAATTTCGATTTCTGTTAGTTGTTTTGTGGACATTAATATCTGGATTTGGCCATGTTAAGATGCCTGCCCTTCTAATCAATTTTTTTTTATCTCTATTTGTCTGGCATTCCCAGCTTGAGATCCAGTGAAATAAATTGGGAGAAGAGTTGTATGCCCTTCTTTCGCGCGTTACATGAAATGAGATTATCTGATTGATTTTGTTCTTTGTCTGATTTTGTGATTAAATATAGCCTTGCGAGCTGGCTTGCTATAGTCGCATAGAAGGTGGGGCTTTCTTCTTTGATGACCGTAGTTTGGTAAACCTCTCTTTTGACAGTTTTAATTTTTTCTTAGCACTAGGTCTGGTTTTGAATATTTGATGATGATGTTTAGCTGATGTAAATTGCTTCTTTCTTGACAATTTCAGAGACTATTTAAGCGTCTCATTACTCAAGATATTGGGTTTGACCTGAATGAAGGTTTTGATACTTTCATTCCAAAGAAAGGTTAGCTTACAAGGAAATGTGTATAACATGGAAATTTTTTATCATAAGATTCTAACTGCTGGAGATATCTTTTAGGATTTGTAACATTTATGCGCTGCCGATTATCGATGCTTGATATTTGATGGTGTTGTTTCAGATCTAGGCTCTGAGGGCTTTGGTGATCTTCTGGCTTGCATAAGAAGTAAAAACATACCACTTCAAAACATGCACTTTGTGGTGAGAAATCTGCACTTAATCAAGCATGTTATTGCAAATATACTCAAAGGCAGATAACATAATGTGTTCCCTTCTCTTTATTCTTGTGGCAGACGTATCGCAACAACCTTAATAAGGTAAGTAGTTATTTTTAGTAGCTGGTTAAAATATTATTCCTACTTCTCAAAAAGATCTAAGCAAAATTTGTCATCAATTTGCATATTAAAGTGAAGTAAGGATGAGATGAAAGATGTTCTTCCCATTTTAGATGTATGGAATCAAATTTTGTCATTGATGCGCATTTAGAATAAAGTCACCATGATATGAAACAATTTGTTGTTCCAGTTTTGGATTAGATCTGTTCATTTCATCATTGATTAATGTATGAAACATTCCTTAGACTATTTTTCATCAGTGTTGCTTTAAGGTTGTGTTAGAATATAGGTTTAATAGTCTGATGGGTGTAACTGCATGACTGTGATGTTCATCAAATGATACAAGTTATAAGCCATTTTATTCGATGGACCACTATGTGGTTACTTGACAGATGATTTCATTAATTTGTAGATATTAGCTACTGCTTATATAAGGCATGAACCTTGGGAGATGGGGGTACATAAAAGGAATGGTGTTGTGTATCTTGACGTGCATAAATTGCCAGAAAGGCCACAAAGCGAGCTGGAGCGGCGAAGGTAAATTTTTCTTTATCATTTTTAAATCATTGATGGCTTTAACTTCTCTTTTTCTCACCAGAAAGTCTGGGGATGTCTAGAATTCACTTTTTTCTGGTGTCTATCTAAGATGGATGGGTACCTCGTGATATTTGGACACTGTTACTCCTTGTTTTTCTCGTGCTGTTGTGATCCTGAATGTCAAAGTCATATTTTGAGTTCAATGCTGGCCAGAATTTTTTTTTTTTTTTGGTGGCTTTCTTTTAGGCAAGTTCTTTCTTTTAGGCAGGGTTTTGTGCAGAACAAAGTAGAACAGGAGTTAAATCACTGAGAATCAGCACACGGACATGGAAGTTAGTCTGCAAATTTAATTTCTTGGCAAGATGTTGATGTGATTTTTTATTTGCAGATGGAAATACAATAGTGGAACTTGATACAGAGATTTGCTTCCAAGTGATAGGATTATATGCTGATTCATTATTTCATTTGGATTAATTTGGTTTGTTTGATGTAATTTATTTAAAGACAGAAAAAGCAGTTAATATAAAACTCCCTTAATTGATAAGATTACCATTCTTCTTGTCCTGTCAGAGCTGTTAGACTAATTTCATCAAGACTTGGTTCTCTCTCTGTGGTCAGTACATGAATATGTACAGGTGCCAATATGTGCAAAATTGATTTTTAACCGTATCTCTAACACCATCACAGTGATCTTCCATGGGCAAAACATAAATAACAATACTAATAATTCTTGTAGTTGTAGATAGTTGCCTTTCATGGCACTCCTAATTGAGTGGCATATGTGGCAAGATAAGGGAGGATTGGCTAAATGTAGGCTCTCCTATGCTTCTCGTCTTTAGAGGTGACATTTTTGGACTTGTCTCGGACTTGAACATTTCTCTCTTATTCTTCTTCTTCTTTATTGGGTTGAATTTGCCTTTCCAGCACTTCTGAATAACTTGATTACTATCAGAGACTTGCCTTTCACCTCTTCATTCTTCTCCAGTGTATATTTCTAAATCCTTTCCACCATTTCTTGAATTAGATGTTACTGGGGGTACTGTTTTGAGAGCCTTGCTACAGAAGATCCAACTAGAGGTGATGGAGAAGGGATTCATCATGTTGATGCAAATGTTGAGTATTGCTCTGTACTTAAAACCAAGTTGGGAGCACATCGCATACTGATGGGCGCTGAAATGGATTGCTGTGATTCCACTGATGATGGAAGGAGGTTCTATGTAGAACTGAAGACAAGTCGTGAGGTACTAAGTCTGATGGAATTGTGTTTTTGGTTTTCCTCTTTCATTTCCTTAGTATTTTTTATGTAATTTCATATCTTATCTTCTGTCTACAGCTGGATTACCATACTGAGGAAAGATTTGAGAGGGAAAAATTACTTAAGTTCTGGGTATGTATTCATTGGTATGGATTTTGTGTCCTGTTTCTAGTTGTCAGTTGTTGTCTGCTGATGTATTTACTTTTTGTGGTTAACATGTACATAAGAATGTAAAATCTGCTTGTTTTGTTTATGATGGATTTCTAGTCTGGTGATGTGTATATACTATGTGGAAGTTGTACGAGCTTACATTTTGTGTTTACAGCTAAGTTGCACCATTGAGACAGAGCGTTTATTGTAGTCATTTCTTATGAGCGTTATCCTTTTTTTTCAGCATTGTCCTTTCATTTGTAGTTTCTCAATAGCTGATTCTTTTGTGCCCTTTTTTTGCTTTGTTTCTTTTGGTTTCTAAAGTAAAAGTGATCTCATTCCTGATAAATTCGTGATTCTTTTGTTTAAGATTTTGGGTATATGTCGTGATTAGTAGTCTTTCAACTTGTTTGACTTTATGTAAGCAATTTTATCTCTTATCTTGCAGATCCAGTCCTTTCTAGCTGGTGTACCTTATATCGTTATTGGATTTAGGTAATTCATGTGATACAATGGTTTTGTCCTTTCTTGTTGGATAACATCTTTTCTCCGTCTCTCTAAGCCTGCAAAAAGAGACAGCTTGCTGCATGCAGTTTCATTAGCTAGTAGTAGGTTCTGAAGGTAAATAAACCATGGTAGAACACAAGTGATATTGATTAGTTTCATAATATTTTCTTGATTCAGAGATGATGGTGGCCGACTTGTCCGAACAGAAAGACTAAGAACCAAAGAGGTTACAGGAAGAGTGAAAATGAAGAATTATTGGCAGGTAGGGTTTGCCAGTCTTTCATTCTCATCATTTGATTATTGTTTTTCTGAGGTTGTAATTTAAATGCATCCTCATGATATTTCATGACTTTTGTATCTCGTCCACTGGAAAATGAATTTAATGCCAAATTGAATAGCTTAGCTTAAGGTGTTGCAGAAGTTATGAGTTTGGCTTTTGCTAGCCATATGTCAAGGTATCACCATATCCTGTGACTTGAGCCAGTTAAGAAAAACATAAGAGAATTTGATTTTGCTCATTCGCATTTCCTTCAAATTATATCTCCCATTTTCCCTTTCACTCTTTTTTGGAGTTTCCCACCTGCTGTTGAAGAGGGGGGGGAGGCAATATTCTTTGTGATGAAAATATGATTGGGAGTTTTGTCACCACTCAATCTAGGTAACAGCAATGAGCTGGGAAAATGCTGCATTTCATGTAGAAAATAAAATTACAGTCCTCATTAATTCGTGATATCACATCATTTTTACGACCCTCGTCATGAACTGTGTGGGCAGCCCCCTCCCCCCCCCCCCCCTTCCCTTCCTTTTTTTTTTTTTTTCCTTTTTGGGCCCTTGTATTTTGCAAAGATGGCAATTAAATGACGATGTTCATGGCTGGATGTAATTGTTCATTCCTGACTGTAATAACGGGCTTGGCAGGGTGGAGTGTGCCTGGCATTTGCTGATGAGGTGTTATGCTGGCTTTATGGAACAGTCAAAGAGAGTAAGAACATATTAATGCTTTTAATTCAATTCGAAGTTTTTATTTGGTTGCTGAGGTAATAGATGGAAGGAGGAAATGTTGAAGAAGCCTTGGAACATCCTTTTCTTTGGTGGTTTTGGTTTCAAGATTGTCTGCCTTTTTGTCTGCGATATCAGCAACAAAAAAAATGCTTGTTCCAGACAGTTAATTGGTTTTCAATTATTTGGTTTCAGATGAAGACTACATTTTACAGTTTGCTCCGCCGTTCACACGCCTGGAGCTTTTGCAAGCAGACTGTTGTCCAGATGCAATCACTGACCATGTCGACCAATTGTGACCACCCAACAACCTCATACACTACAAAGTAGACTGCAAGATAATTATACAAACAGTGATGAAAACTTCTTTAGTACTATCATGTTAAAACGGAATGGAGAGGTCTTTTCAAAGTTGTAACAAAATTTTCTGTTTTCTCGTTTTTACCTCCTCCAGTTCCCAAACGAAGTAGTATAATGTAGTCTGTTGTATGCTTGAACTTCAATCACTCAATTTGCAGATACTGCCAGTGTTACAGAGTTGATTGCTGGGAACTCCGTGACATAACCGGAGAATTTTACTGTTCTTGCATCATAAAATGCACAAATGCATTAAAGGCATCACTGCCAAATTACCATTCTCATCCTACCATTCTCATCCTTTCTGGCTTAAGGCTTGCATCTGGAAATGAGCCCCAGAAAGTAGTAGATTGCACAAAGGTAGGAGTACATCTGTTTCTGATCTACAGGCTGTCAAACAACATTTAATTTGATAGCCTTTGAGCTTAAATTCTTTTTCTTGAACTTTTGAATGGATGTTGTTTTGTTTATGATACAAATGATGCATCTATCATTCCATCATAACAGTTTGGTTGGATATGGGGTTTCACTTTGCTATTAAAATTTGTAAAGGAGGGGACGGTAATCTCATTTTAAGGTTTGTCTATTTCTAGGTATCATCATCTAAAAGAAAACTATTGAATGTTGATAGTGGGATTTATTATTCACAAAGTGTATTTCTCAATCCTTTTTTTTTTCTTTTTAATATCATATATATCATATTAAAAAATTGCTATGCTAAACGGTACTAAAAAAAAATATTTCCAAATAACCTTCAATCCATACAAATCCACTATTGTATTGTTTCTGATAAAACTAAAAATTCCCAATATCAGAATCACGTGACGAGCACGTGTCAAAGGAGAAGTTAAATTCCCAATTCCCCGGCCCCCCCCCCCTTCCACTTCACTGGCGGTTAGCATATACAGATATGTATGTATAATATGTGGTATGTACGAAGTTCGCTTTCTTCATTCTCGTTTCACTGATGATCAGACTCTCAGTTGGCTACCTCAACAAAAGTGTCTCTGGAGCTAAAGATTAACGAAGAATTAGGATTCTGTAATTTTCGATCTTCAACCAGAGATGGTGCAGCCGGAGGAGACGCCGACCTCGACTGGGCGGCTGAGCAGCGAATCCATGAATAACATGTCCGCGAGACTATCCAAGCTCGATAATTTGTACTTTCCTCGAGCAATCCAACCCTCAGCCACCACCGCCGCCCAGCGCCAGTCCCTCCTCCTTGACCTCCTCTCTCGTGACGCCGCAGTTTTCTTAGGTATGCATGTTCACTCTAATCCTATAGGATTATTCGTAAATGGCGATCCAATTTGTCGTTTTTGTATGTACTTCTTTCTTAATGTATGAAAAATTCATGCTTTAGAAAGGTAACATGCAATTTGTCAATGGATTTCGGGATGAAATCATTTAGTACTTGGTTAAGATGAAGTATGCTAATTTGATGCTCTGATATTATAGTCAAATGACCGATTTTCTTTTAGCTTTAGCAATTTAAACATATGAAGTGAAGTACTGGTGCATCGGATACGAGTGAATGGTAAAAAGGTACTACTACTTTTGGTGGAAATACTAAAGTACATTCGATTGTGGTTTAATTAGCTTGCCGCCTATCATTTATTTGTTACTAGTACATTGCATGCATTCTTAAGAGAAATTATAGAAGAGGGCATTCCAGGAGTTGAATCTAATCTAGGAGTAAAAAATGTTTGTTTAATTCAGACTTTGAACTGTGTTTTGTTTAATGTCTCCATTCTCCTCTCCTGGCTTCCTCTTTGTTGATCCTCTTGTTTCTTGTTTTCTGGTTCCTTCTCCCTAACCCTCTTCGTCCAAGATGAACATTATCATTTAGGAAGGATTTCAAGCTGTCATGCCCAAATAGCCACATCAAAATTTAGTTTGAGCTTACTTTTGCTGTTTTAGAAAGGCAGGGAATCTGATGTTCCTAAAGTCATCAAATTAGTCATAATAAGAGAGATTAATGCTAAAAAAAGTTACTGCATTTAATAATGAACTTGATAAAATAATTTGTCAGCAATTTAAGGTGCAATGCTTAAAAAGAAGAATCACTAAAAGACACCTACTAATTTACTTGCAAGCCTATGCGAGTTATACTCTCATTTAAGTAGTTTGCAGTGGCGGTCAGCTGCCCTTAGATCTTTGAAGACCTCATACTTCTTAAGACTGCACTTAGATCTTTAAAGATCTCGTATTTCTTGGGTAAGAACGCCCCTTCTCTAACTGCCTCCATTGCTCCTGCTGTTGCTCCACCTGTAACTACACGAGCTCTTGGATTTTAAAATGTCATGTGTGCTGAAAAATTACACTTGTTTTTTGTGGCCTGGTGGTAATATTTTTGGAGTTGCTCACATGATTCGTTAATTTTTTGTTGCAGAGAGATATGGATCAGAATTAACACCAGATGAGCTTAAGGAATTTGATGTTTTAAAAGGTGATTATGAAATCAATTGGCATTTAAATCACTTACGAAGTGTGCTTAGTCCAACAGCGGAGGAGTTGAAGTCTAGGTCTACAAGAATTAAGAAATAGAAGGCTGGCATATTTAGATAAATTAATTAGTGACGGGCAGTATTTCTCGGAGGATGAAATGAGGGAAAGAGAGCCTTACCTGCACCATGAGTTTGTAGGGAAGTTTCAGGATCCTAGTGGGAGGAGCATGGCTAGGCCTGGGGAGAGGTGGTCAGAAACTTTGATGAGGCGTTCTGAGGAGGCAATGCTAGTTCAGAAAATTAGGGGGGAGCAGCAGCGGCTAGGTGTTGCCGAGAGAGATTGGGTGGGTAATGAGGAAGCACAAGAAGAGGAAGAATCAGAATCAGAATCAGAATCAGAAGAAGAAGAAGAAGAGGAAGAAGATGGCAATAACGATGAGAGAGAATACATGAAGACTCATGTTGCTAATGGGACTTCACAAGTTCAGGAGGTAATTATGCTTCTCTTGAATATTTTTTGTTTTTACCCTTTGTTCTTTACCTTCTTTAAATCGAATATTATCAGAATTCATATATTTCTAACCAAATTTCTTGATTACTGCTCAAATGGAGAAAGATGAGCACTTGATTAAATTGGTTTCTGTGCTACAACTTTTAATGTGATTAAATTGGTTTTTGTGCTACAACTTTTAATGTATTATGTTTTTAGCATTCTAAATGAAATGTTTTCCCTGTACAAGTCTAGTCTTGGTATGTTTGGCTATGCGTCAATGAAATCGGGGCAATGACTTTTATGGTCTGCCAGCAACTTTGAAGCATTTTAAATTTTCCTTTTTTTGAATAATTTTACTTGAGCTTATCAAAAAATTCACCCTTCTTCCTACAGCTTCTGATAATTCGGAGTTTAGTCATCTAGGTCTTGTAGAGGAAACAGCTATTCTGGTATATATGATGAGTACTTAATTGCAGTTATGTTGGATCTCATTCTGAAATTTGAGTTAAGAGGGACTATTAATAGATTGGTCACAACAGTGGTGTACAACTCCTTATGCGACTCTATTTGTCTAATAAGTCATCAGATAACTGGAACCTTGTTCAATTTAAGTAGCAGATTCTTGATGCGATTCTTATCTACTGGTCTTGTGTGGTGTAAAAATATTCAGGTGCCCATAGATGATATTTCAGCTGGAAATAATGGACAACCCACAGCGAGTAAACCTGCTGAGGAGGAAAGTTTATCCTTGGAAGAGATGCAAGATCGCATGGACCAGTTTATGTACATCATGAAGCAAAAATTTTTATCAGGGGAAGATCATCAGCATATGGATTATTCGAAAATTGATGAGGATGAGAGTTTAGATGATCACTGGATGAAAGAAGCAAATGATGATGCAGAAGAGAAGTATTTCGATGACGTTTGAATAAAATGTTATTCAGAGTAGGAAGTTGCCGTATGAGTTACCGCACCCTCAATACGTTCCCTCTCTCTCTCTCTCTCTCTAATATGTTCCTATTCTGTGACTTTGCTTATGTAATTATGTAATCCTTTGTTTGTTTACTTTTTTGGGTTAAGTCAAGTCAGCGATCCCGTCCATGTTAGTTCTGATTTATCGCTTTAGTAATTTTAGCAAGTTGGAGAGAGCAATTTTGATCATGAAGTTTAAATACTAATTAACTAAATGGCTGTGTATTGATTGTTTGCAAGTCATGAGTCATGTGTGTTAGAAATTGTGCACGCACACTACTATGGGCTTGTAAATGTAGCATAACCTCCTGCCAATATTTGTCATTCTTGCCAGAACTCCATTAGTTAGAATTCACATGAAGCAGGGTACATTCTCGAGTTCTCGAGTTCTATTGTTCGTCAAGGGGACAGACGACTTTTTGCCTACTGGGTGAAAAAGTTCGTCTTCTGCATTGGGTGAAAAGCTGAGCAGCAAAATCATCATCTTCCTCTCTCATACTCACACTACTTTGTAAGCTTTTAAACATGAGTGCAATAGTGACTAATTAATGGCGTGTGAAATTAGGATGGAACTGTACAAATTTTACCTTTTCTCAAGCTCTTTCTGTTTACATTTTAGGAAATTATATGATACCAGGGATTCTATTCTGTTAGATGGTACTCCTATTTTTTTTTTCTCTCAATAATTGAAATTTATATTTGGCAACTTTAACGAGTGAAAACCACAGGAAGTTTTAAAAACTTGAATTAAATAATGAAATGAAATCTAATACCAAAACTTTTTCTGCCCATTTAACATTAGAGCTTTATATATATATTATATATATATGCATTCTTAACACGTATAACCTTTTCTTATGTTTGTATATATACCTTGTCTGATTAATATTACTTTTCTATAAATTTTCATACTTCAACTACGTACCCTTTTTTCATTAATTCGAAATTATAAACATTATTGATCTCTTGTGATTGGCAATCAAAACATTCTCTTGTGATCTTTTTGTGACTGGTAATCAATTTGCATCAAATGATTAAGCCACGGCAGAAAATATTCCATTGGACCATCCTTCCCATCCGCCAGCCACATCCCCACCACCAGGGGGGGGCAAAAAAAAAAAAAGGAAAAAAAGACTGAGCAGAACCTAGCTTTGCCTGTTCCCGCCGGTATATTACAGGACATCCAGTGCTCCCACTGTCTTTCCACTCTCCCACGGTCTTTCTCTCTCTCCCTCTCCCCCCCCCCCCCCCCCTTCTTCTCTCTTTCTCTGGCTTTCTCTCTCACACAGTCACACACTAGGGCACAATCAGAATATACATACAGTCACACGCATTTGTATATAAAAGGCACAGACAAAAACACGCACTAATACACAGAGTCGCTTTTGTACAATGTTAGATTAGATAAATCTGAAAAAATCTGCCCAAAAATGAACGAATTCTAGAGTGAGAAACAAAAATAAAGGGGAATGGGTTAGCTGAGCTCCTTTTCTCTCTCTCTCTCTCATTTCTCTCTCCTCCCCTTTTTCCAAAACCCTAATTCTCTCTCTCTCTCTCTCTCTCTTCAGATTTTTTTTGTTTAATTCTATTGTTTCTGTTTATTAGTACGAGAAAACGACGGCGTAGAGAAGAAGAAGAGGAAGAGGAACAACGGCGGCGGAGAAGAAGGGGAGCAGGAGAAGAAGATGTATAGGGGAGGTGGTGGAGGGTCGAAAGCAGTGCCGGCTGGATTTGTGTTGGAGCGTGATCGGAAGCAGATTAATGAAGCGTTAGATAAACATCTCGAACGATCCTCGCCGTCTACGTCGGTGACCACGACAACCACCGCCACCGGCAGGGCTCTCAATGGGAAAGATCATCATCGCTCGTCGTCCATGTTTAAGACTAGCAGTGACAATCACCATTTCAAGGACGCCAAAGCCTCTGACGGTCTGTCTCTATTGTCTGCCATAATGTGCTTTTGTTACTGGCTAAATTTGAGGTTTTTAGTGTCTATGTGTGTGCATTGTGTACGAAATTTTGGATTTTTCTTCATTCTTTGTGAATTTCGAGCTTCTGAAGAGTGAATTGACGATGCTGTGGGATATTTGTAATCCTAATTTATGGTTTTCTTGTGGATTTAAGCAGTGTTAAGATGGCTTGCTCCTTCAAGAATAAGGCTTTGTGTGCTTTGAACTGCTAATGTTTAGTTGGAAAGGCTCGTGCAGCTTGATAACAGAAATTGCTCAGCAGTGGATTACTCTTGTTAAATACGAAATTGGTACAAACAGGGAAAATACTGATAAGTGATTGTTTTCATTTTCTTTCTTTGGGGGCTGTGTTGTTTAGAAGGTGAGAAATGGGAGTTGTTAGGTAAAGAGATGGTAAGAATCTGACTGTCATTCTGAGTCAATGAAAACCACTAAATGGTTAAGAAAGCTTTTCCTCCCCTCTGCTCTATTTTATTTGCTTCTTTCCATTTTCTGTAGTCGTTTAATTGCATTTCTTTAATTCCATCTTGCATTGCTTAAAAATGTTCATCCGGGTGGCTGCCTCTCTTTTTTTCCTTCCTTAACTTGTTCTTGTTTTTGTAATTGTTAAGTTCATCTCTTGATTCTGAGGCGCTAGACCTCTTTGTCATTAACTGCACGTGTTTTGCTATTTTTGTTGTAATCTATTTATCATCCTATTAAATGCAATTTACTTTTGTTAACAACGAAAATGGGATGATACATAATTGGGTTGTAGTAATGTATTTGTTTGGGATTATATTCACAGTGTTCATCTAGCTAATTCCAGTTCTGACGGCTTTGATTGACAGCTGAGGAATCAGAAACGGACAGTGAAGAGTCAGATGTTAGTGGTTCAGATGGGGAAGACACATCTTGGATATCATGGTTTTGCAATCTTCGTGGCAACGAGTTTTTCTGTGAAGTTGATGATGATTACATTCAAGATGATTTTAACCTTTGTGGTTTAAGCAGCCAAGTTCCCTATTATGACTATGCTCTTGATTTGATTCTGGATGTCGAGTCTTCTCATGGTAAGTTTGTCATGCCGTTCTGTCATGATTAAATTGATGGTGGTAATCAACTGATTTCTGAAATATCAGCTACAACAACTGTGTAGACCATTCATTAAAGCAAAGTTTGAAAGAGGTTACTTACTGAAACGATAAGAGAATTGTGCTAGCAAACTGTACGTTCTTTTGATTTCATCAATCGACTGTGAATCTAAGTTTTGAATGTGTAATCATGGTTCGCCGTCACGGGTCACAGTCGCATTGTGGTCACGGTTGTTCCACATCCATCACGGCATATCGGTTGGATATCGGGTGATACGCACATTATAGCACATAAAAATTTCCAAAAAATCTGAAAAAATACTAAAAACATAAAATACCATAAAAGGTGCAATCTGAAAAAACATCCGAGTGGACTCCGAGTGGACTCGGATATTTTGGCCGATTCTATGCACCATGGATTCGAATCGGCCAATATCAGCGGAGACAGAGAGTCATCATGGATATGGAATTATCCATGATTCCAGGATTGACATCGTACCGGTCCCCTCCATTCTAGTTATGACTCGGCCGTACATTTTCAAGCTTAGGCAACAGAGAAGAAAGCATCTACATTTTAAAAGTGACATGATATTACTTGTGACCCAAAGATAGAGAAAAAAGAAAGAATTAGCAAGATTTCATCTGGAAACAAGAAACTATTTGGCTACACTGACCATTGTAGTTGTCTGACAGTTTCACATGATATATTTGGTACATATTTTTTGTAGTCAAAGACCACAATAATCTTACTGCTGACACAAAGGCAGAAAAAGAAAGAGTTTAAAGATATTGTGTCTGGAACTGTAAACGTGTAGGTTATATAGCAGTTTTCCATATATATTTGGAAGATAATTTTATGTTACTTCTTCCCACATCATTTGGACGCACGATTGTACACTCTCATGTGTATAATGCATATATTAGCAGGCTTTGCTTTCAGTCCGCTCTGTCTAGTAATAAAATACAGTCTCCTGTCATTGTTTCCAGTTCTGTAATTGCTTTAAACATTTACTTTTTCAACATTTGGAAGTATGCTAATTGAAATTTCTGATTTCCTTGCCATTACTGTTTCTGCTTAGTTATGTTCATACTATAAAATTTTCAAACTGGATAATTAGTCAGTTATGGGATTTTTCAGTTGCTTTTGCTTATTGGGTCTGCCACTATTACTTAAAAAGTTAATAGAAGCTAGGTCGTGGTCATAGGTGTTTTAACATTTGTTTATAGAATTTTCATGTAACTTAATTGAATCGTCTCCAATAAATGATAGGAAAGATTTTCTCGATTTACTTGTGATACGAGCGGCTAACAGAGATGTTATAGCACATAGGATGTAATTCCTATAATTGTTGACCGATTAAAATATTTTAGCACAAGGTTTGTGAAATATAACACACCCATAAGGGCATCTGGTATTGACCTGTTCAATGATTGTTATATTGGTGTTTTATTGTGAAGTTGGATCGGGAATCAACAGATTATGTTTCTCTTCTCTTTGTTTTGTTAATTGATGTAAAAAAGTATGTTGAGACTGTGCGGGAAATAGTGTAGCATTTATTGGATGACATGTTTGTAACCTCCATTGTCGTAAAGGGTGTAATGTAATGAGAGACACTGGTTATAATACCAGCCTTTTTCTTGATCAACTTAATTTGGCAGTGTTTCACATCATGTGAAAACAATCCAATTGGAAAAAAATTATGCCAGATAAACTGAAGCAATTGTTGTGTTCTGTTATCTGATCATGGTTAATGAAAGTAAAGATGCTCACTAGTAGATTGTCTTTTTCTAGTTTTCAACTGCTTTGTTTTTCATGATTTAACAGTGACATTTGACTCCTATACTAAACTTTTTTATTGAAAATTGACACCATACTGAGGTTATATATATATATATATATATATATGTATATATATACATGTGTGTGTGTGTATTGTTTTTACTATGAATTGATGATGATGTTATCTTTCTCACGATTCATAGACTTTTGGCATTCCAATGATAGGGTGGAATTAATCTAATCTGTAGGAGATATGTTTACAGAGGAACAGAATGAATTAGTTGAATCAGCAGCTGAGATGCTTTATGGCCTGATACATGTTCGCTACATACTGACAACAAAAGGATTGGCAGCTATGGTGAGAATTAGTTCCATCATTTAAAAGTTTGTCATTCCACTGCTGTAATAATGGGGCAGCATCTGGTCATTTTCAGCTGGAGAAATACAAGAATGCTGAATTTGGGAGATGCCCCAGAGTGTTTTGCTGTGGACAACCTTGCCTTCCAGTTGGTCCATCTGATGTTCCTCGTCAAAGCACAGTGAAAATTTATTGTCCCAAGTGTGAAGATATCTACACACCAAGATCCAGGTTTCAGGAGAGTATCCTTTTTTTGTCTCTTTAATTTTTCTTTTGGTATCGCATTTGATGTGAAACATCTTGTGGTTGCTTCATTTGTGTCAATTAGTGTCTTTATGTTCCGCTTTTGTTTGCTTATTGTGTGAGCATTAGTTAGTTACATAACTACTACATCATATTGGCCGAAAGTATGTGTGTGTTTCTGCTTTGGTTACTACTACTGCTACGGAAAATCTTGCTTCTTCAAATGCCTTATCTTTTATTTTTTAAATAAATCGAGTACGTGTTTTTGCAGGTAACTGTAGTTAAAAAAATGAAACTGTAACTGTTTAGTGGGGCAATGTAGCACAAGGGTGGAATTTTTACAAATTTTAGGTTTGGAATTTTTTGTGAAGAATTCATGAGTTTTATAATCAAATTTTCTCGAAGTTGGTCGGAGGGGCTATTTCGTGCCCTCAACTGTATGGTTGATAAGATCGCATCCATACAGAGCCAATTCCAGTAGATTTGGAGGGTCTCATGGGCGTGCATCCCAGCAGGAATTAAACCTAGGAATCTGCTGATCATAAGTTGCGGTCTTTAAGTTAGTCCATTCTTTGCGCATCCTCTACCATTCATTCAGCTGCTAGGTGTAAAGGGAAGAAAGGAATAGCAGGTGAAATATTACTTCAACACACAACCCTAAATGAAGAGAACTCAGGATTCAGAAGTAGCTCCAGCTTAATGGTTTTGCACCTCTGACCCCTCCTTTTCTGCCATTGCACATTAACAGAAACATGATAAATAAATGGGAGAAGTCAATTTAAACGTTTCTTATTATATGTAAAGTCTTCGTTCCAGTTGCTTCAACTCATCACTCTTGTAAGAACCCTGAAAAGGACTAAAATCATTCTCACATGATTTTGTTCTCTCGAGTGTTCTGAATTATTTATCCTCTTAACCAAAAGATTTTCTTTTATTCACATTTTGCCTACATAATTGCTGTTTGCCAGTGCAATATTAGCACTACGCATGGTTGTTGAGTCAGTGTCTTCCTCTTTGTTTTACTTTCCTGATAGGTCTAGAAAATTTGGTTCTGTTCTTGAACTCTCATTGTCGGCGCTAATCACCAGTTTACTGCATTTTATACTTGCATATTCTGCACTTTGTATGCTCAGATTATTGTCGTTCTTTTGACTTCACCAAGACATCGATGGAGCCTATTTCGGAACAACATTTCCTCATTTGTTCCTGATGACTTACGGAAATCTGAAGCCACAAAAGCCAGGTCAGGGCTATGTACCTAGGGTTTTTGGTTTTAAGGTCCACAAGCCATGAATCTGGAGCAAAATGCTGGAATTACTAGTGGATTTTCAAGCTGCCGTATGGAGTTGGGAGTTTGTCGATGCCCTGCATTAGAGTTAAATCTTGTCGTTTCATGTATGTGCGAACTGATGCTTCAGATACTTAAGCTTGAGTTCCATGGTCCCCAGCATGCCAAAATAGTTGATCATATGTACGGGCTGTGAAGAATATATCTGAAAAAGTGCTATTGAATCAGCATGTTAAGCTACTTTATAGCTTAGCACTTAGATTTCAAGCTCTGCTGTAAACAATTCATTTTGAATGATTTCCCCTTTTTGGCCTTTCTTTTCTTGTGTATCTTATTTTCCTTGTAACAGTGTATCCTTTCAGATACCGTGTGTTAGTATAGGACCAGCTTGTATGACAAACTAAAAAAACACAAGAACGGGAGAAACCATAAATCGTTAGATACAATTTCGGAGATACCAAAGTTTAATCTTGTTCCCATGTTGATGTTAAAGGGGGAAACATGAAACAACTCAAATTAATCCACAACGAGGTGGAAAGAGTGTTTCTGGGCCAGAAACTGACTGCTGTTTTACAGCCCAAGTGGTTGACCAAATTATCGGGTTTGGACAATGAAATTCAATAAATAAAAAAAAAAGGAAACTGATAATGTGGTGGCAGATGCATTATCAAGGAGAGTTGAGAACGAAGAAGCTGAGCCTACAATCATGAATTCTTGCATGGCCCTCTCAACAATGAAACCATTGTGGATGGAGGAATTACTAAAGAGTTGAGTCTGATGCTCAATGCCAAGACATTATAGCCAATCTGTCATTGGATTCTGTTGTACAGCCGCCATGCGAATTAGTGGAAGGAATATTGAAATATCAAGGGAAGATGTACGTTGGTACTGGTAATGGCCTTAGGTTACTATTGCACCAACGGTTACAGCTCATGCAAACATTATATTCCTCAGCTATTGGTTGCCATTTTGAACAAAAAAGGATGGTAGCAGAGAATCAAGTCACTTTTTTAATTAGCCTGGCCTTATACAAGATGTGATCAAATATGTGCAAACTTGTGATGTGTGTCAAAGAAATAAGATTGAAAATATTCCTTATCCTGTTCTCTTGCAACCACTTCCTCTCCCAAGGCAGGCATGGACTCACATTACTATGGACTTCATAGAGAAGGTATCTAAATCACAAGGTTTTGATACCATTTTAGTGGTAATAGACAGGTTGACAAAATATGGTCAGTTCATTGCTTTAGCTCATCCCTTTTTTTTTTTGCAAGACAGGTTGACAAAATATGGTCAGTTCATTGCTTTAGCTCATCCCTTTTTTTTTTTGCAAGACAGGTGTCGCAACTTTTCATTGACAACATATACAGATTACATGGCTTTCCCGAGTCCATCATATCTGACAGAGATAGGATCTTCACCAGTAACTTTTGCAGGGAATTATTCAAATTAACTGGAATTGATCCTCTCTACAGCTCTGCCTGCCAGACTCAAACTGATGGACAGAGTGGGAGATTAAATCAGTGTGTAGTAGCCTATTTGAGGTGTATGATTGAAGAGCCACCTACCAATTGGAGCAAATGGATCTCTTTTTTTTGTCGATACGATAACTTCCTACACTATAGGGAGGGGAAGAGCCTGAAGAGATTCTGGGGTAATCCGAAAGGGACTGAACCACACTCGTCTGAATTTTTTAAGTAAGACCACATTTAATTGTGATAAATTGGAGCAAATGAATCTCACTGACAAAATAGTGGTACAATTCAACATACCACTCCAACTTAACTCTCACTCCATTTGAGGCTTTATACGGGTACAAGTCAGTGCTACTACCTATGGGACCCCATTTGGACTCTGATTCCTACGGCAGCACAGCTGTTGCAGGAAAGGATAAGAATATCTACAAGCATTAAGGAGCATTTGATGAAAGCTCAGCAAAGGATGGAACATTTTGCAGATTAGCACATTACAGAGAGACCAGAGTGAATGAGTGTTATTTAGCACTTAGCAGAGATTCCCTGCTCTCTTGCCCTGAGTCCCACATCGGGTAGTTAGAATGTGCGTGAATTCCACTTAAATTCCATGGGTGCAACCAGAAGTCAGCAATTGCCTTTTGGTTGTACTTGTGGGATTAGTTTAGGTGTAATTTGTGAAAATTCTTGCTAAAAGCACATTACAGAGAGAAGAACATTTAAACTTGGAGACTGGGTTTTCCTTAAATCGTAACCATATAAACAGCAATCTGTGGCAGTTAGAAGAAGTCTTAAGTTGGCAGTCAAATTCTATGGACCTATTGAAATATAACAGAAGGTTGGGGAGGTTGCATACAAGTTGAAATTACCACGAGGAGCTAAATTTGCATCCGGTGTTCCATGTATCCTTGCTGCAGAAAAGAATGGGAGCATCATTGCAGATTACACCTATACTACCAGAATTCAACTTGCAGGATCAGTGTCCACTTAAGCTAGAATTAATTTTGAAGAGAAGGTGATATTTAGAAATGGCAATCCAATAGTCCACTTTCTGATCGAATTTGAGCAACTAGAGTTAGATAAAGCTTCATGAGAGGACAGAGACTTCATTCAACGCCAATTTATATGAGAGGGTCTTCATCATTTCGGCGGTGTGGCATTTTGAGTGAGCAAAAAGAAAAAAGTTAGAAAAATTGAAAGGAAAATTAAACAGATAATATGTAGAGGGAAAATTTGAGCCTATTTGGATTACTATTTTCTGGAGTTTTGTAAAAAAAAATGTATTACAATGATTTGATATATGTGAGACAAAAAAATTGATTAGAAATTGAGTTCATAAAAAACATAAAAAATTTTAAGGAAAAATGGCAATCTAACAAGGCCCTTGCCTTGTGATCTAAAGAGCGACAAATCCAAAACAATCATTTAGTGCTATCATTTTAGGCAAAAAAAAAAAAAAAACAATCATTGTGTTTTTTGGTCTTGGAGATTGTTTGAATGCTTAAATTGGGCACATGTATAGTTGTCAAGTTCAAATGCTTAGAACTCATTTGGATTGCTATTTTTTGGAATTTTTGTATTTGAGATAAAAATGTACTATAGTGATTTGATATATCTGAGATAAAAAAATGATTAAGAAAGTATTCATGAAAAATGTAAAAATTTCTTGAGAGAAAATGGCAATCCAAACTAGGCATTAGAATTGGCCACATGATATAGCTGTTAATGTCAACTCAATTTAAGTCGTCCCATCCAAGTCGGTTTGCTAGTCTATAGATTTGGTAATGTACTAGATTTTAAATAGGTCTAGATGGGTAATTAAATTATCCATTTAATTAGTAGATTTTAGGTGGATAGACTTGGATCACTTATTAGACTCATTTAAAAGTAATTGCATTTTCAAACTCAAATACCTATCTGCTAGGTGGGTAAAAATTTCAATTTTTCCATCAATCTAATAACTATTTTGTAAAGTTTACCAAACATATTTGCTGTTTCTTTTTATATTATTATTATTATTTGCTTCCCTTTCTTCATTCCACCTTCCAAAATTCAAGCAGACTCTTGAATTGTTGTGTTAATTAACTTTTTGTGTTAATACATAAGCAATTTCCAAGTTTGTCAAATGTCATCATTTGAAACTCTCCATGTCGCCATTTTTTTTGTGTACAAATTTCATTGGTTGTTTTCTTTCTTTTTTTATTGCAATAAAAGATTATTTACTAACTTGATATGTCTTTTTTACATTAAAATAAAATATATTATTTCTTATTAAAAGCATATGAGAAAAAAAGAAGTAAAAATCTAAGCTAGTTTATTTAAAACTATGCCCATTTATGACTCGTCCTATTTTAAACCAATTATTTAATTGAATCTAATTATATTCATTAGCTAATTATAAGTCATCCAAATCATCTATTTTGACTGCTCTAATCGTATGCGGTAGTTTTATTTGTTGTCATACCATGTGTGCAGGAAGGAGCAAAGAAATTGGTCGGGGGCTAGCAAGCCATCAATAAGGAATTGGTCTCTTCAGATTTATTGATAATACACATATTCCTATTTATTGCAACTTGTGATGAGTGGATTATCTCTTTTAATTTCTTTTGCTTTGTTGCACTTTCTTCCCAATTAAATGTTACAAAATTGTTAAGCATTACTCCAATAGTTCTTCCACGAGTGAATTACCTCCTGTATACCCTTTTGTTTTCCTTTCTTCCACTTTCTTCTTAGAAATTTGTTAATTATTAGGTCAATAACTCTTTACTACACAAGTACTAACCCCCGTGCATCGCGTAGGATCTCCCCAGTCTTAGTATAATAAACGTCTCTTTCATGAGTAAGGGCTTGAAAGGATTTCAAATCTCTCTAGTTGTTTAAATTATTTAGAAGGTATTTGAATTTATAAATCTCTCACGTGATTTCTTAGTGTAATAAACTTGTCTTTCATGACAGAAGGAAATGACTAATTATTATAATATTTAAATATATTTTAATAATTGATAAATTATAAATTCAAATGTATTTTAAATAATCTAAATAATTAGAACGATTTAGATTAGATTTCAATTCCTTTCTCAAATTTTTCAATCCAAAAGAAAATCATAATTATTCAGTGCGGTTAAATCGAAATTTGCAGCAGAAGGATAAGTAAGAAAAGTGGGAAGCTGCCAAAGGCTCCCAGCAAGCACAGGACTCGTCCATCTTCATCCCTCTAAATAAAGTGCTCAACCTACGTGGAGACCAGCCATGAAGGTCCTGGAGTACCTGGCAAACAATCCTGAATTTTGACATCTACGTGGCCACTTCACCGCCCAACCTCACCGCGTCCTCTTCAGTCTTTCACAAAATGACACCATTACACCGTTGTCTCATTCCACGTCCCACAATACTTGACTGGATCATGCATCAACACAGCTTTGTGGTAATCATCTGTACATATCTACTATCTATATATATCGACATATTTGAAGCTCTAGTCAGAGACGAAGCAAAATTGTTCGTGCTCTTAATTAACGCTTGAAAGTTTTCGAGTTCTTAACTGTATAGTGGTGCGTGCATAGTACTGGTTTCTTGCTTTTGCAGAAAACAATGGAGATGGCATTGCAGGGATATGGGGCTCGACAGTTCAATGGTGGAAGCAATTTATGACATGCTAGACGTGATAGATGATACATCCGAGAGTAAGCCCCAGCACCCATCAAGGGCCTATATTCGGGACACCAAAGCCATGAAAGCTACCCCCGCCGACATCATCGAGTATCCTAAAGCCTATCACTTCGTGCTAGATATGCCGGGGCTGAAATCGGACCAATCAGGGTCCATTTGGAGGACGGCAACGTGCTGGTGGTGAGCGGCGAGCGAAGGAGGGAGAAGGAAAAGGAGAAGGAAGATGGTGTCCAGTATATAAGGATGGAGAGGAGGCTTGGGAAGATGCTGAAGAAGTTCATCTTGCCTTAGAATGCCAACACGGAGAAAATCTGTGTTAAAAAATATTTAAAAATATAAACATTTAAAATATATCTTAAACGAATCTCTTTTATATAATTGTTTGATTCAAATGAATGTTGAAGGCCAGCTTCTTTACTGTAGTATCTTCTTGAGAAGCCCGCAAAAATAGGTTACATTAAATGTAGTCTAATCACCTGCAATATGGTCCTTGGACAACCAGAACTTGACCATTTCTTGGAGGTTCAGTACTATCAACGTAATTACCTAAATTGTTGGTTAGAAATTTGACTTTTTATAATTTTCTCCTAAGTTCTCTGAAGCTGACCTTTGAGTACATGACGACGTCAAACATGGACCTGTTTTCCTTTTTAAGTACATGACATAGCAAAGGAGGATCAATTTCCATTTCTCATGACTGTGGTGGAGCCATAAAAAATTCTTAATCGAGGCAAAAGCAACACTAAAATTTTTTACCTACAATTTTTCTAATTTTTTAAGCAAAAAAAAAATACCAACAAGTACAAATGATGCATATATTTCATAAAAAATATAAAAAGATAAATTTAAAATTATTAATATAATAATAATTTTATTTCAAAAACAAACTAAACTATTTACAATTGCTCTGCGAGTTTTTTATATTTTGATAACTAACTTGGTTGTGGAGGAAAAATGGGGGGACTTGTGGAGGGAAGGAAAATTGGAAAGTGGGGATAAAAGAAGTGAATGATATGATTGGATGAATTGATAAAAAAAAAAAGAGTAACTAACTGCTTGATTGTGGAAGGTAGTGACTCTCGGTTGTAGAGGAAAAATAGAGGACCAGAGGAGGGAAGGGAAATTAGGGAATGGAGCTCAAAAAAAGTGAATGATATGATTGGTACTTACTAGTTGAAATGAAAAGGTTTTTTTGTTATCTTATTTCAAATGGAATTTGTGTCCCAGATATCTTTTTAGAATTTTAATTTATAAACTAAATTAAAAAATTACGTAATTCTTTCACATTATTTCTAAGAAAACTCTGGGGGTACACTCAAAATTATATCAAAATTGTATAAGTATTATAGGAATTTAAGGGGGACAGTGGGGGCTCGTGCTTTAAACTGGACCTTCTTCCCTGTCTAAATTTTATAAGGGGTTTTGATAGCACTTGGGATCCTCGGTGACATATTCTCTATGCCAATCCAATGCCACCTCTAATATTGCGTCAAGTGTCCTATTATTATTAAACCAAAACCAATTTGAATTATTAGAAAATTAAAGTGCAAATAATAACAGGATATTTGGCGCAATATTAGAGGTGATATTGGATTGGCATAGAGGATATGTCACCGAGGATCCCAAGTGTTTTGATAGTTGATTTAGTTGGAACTCTGTTAAAAATATATGCTGCAATCTTAAGTGTTTCTTTCCAAAGTGACTCTGGTAAGATAGAATGACATATCATACTTCTTACCATGTTTTTAGGCGTTCTATTTCGTCTTTCAATTACACCATTCATAGTGGGTGAACCCGACCTCTAAATATTTAGCAAATGGTCCTGGATGTTGTTCACCTAAACTATCATATTTACCATAGTACTCACCACCACGGTCAGATCTGACGCTTTTAATTCTTTTGTTGAGTTGATTCTCAACTTCAGCCTTAAAATTTTTGAACACGTCCAGTGATTGTTATTTTTCAGATATGAGATATATGTAGCCATATCTTGAAAAATCGTCTATGAACGTTATAAAATATTGTTGACTATTCCAAATAGATGTGAAAAATGATCCACAAATATCTGTATGTATAAGTTCTAAAACGTCTAAGGATCTATTGGTTTCAAATCTCCTTTTATTGGTTTGTTTCCCGTTTATATAATTAATACAATCATTAAAATATGTAAAATTCAAGGGATCGAGAATTTCATTTGACACAAGCTTTTCTATTTTCTGTTTGGAGATACGTATCAATCTCTTGTGCTATAATGCAATTGAATTCTCATTGGTTAATTTTCTTTTTACTCTTCTAGTACTCAAATACAGAGATTCATTAAATGAGATAATTGTATCAATTAAATATAGATTATCGTAGTGCATTAAAGAAGTAGAACCAACCAATTTTGAATCATGAACCAATTCAAATTTTCTATTTTCAAATGAAAAAAATAATCAAATTTGTCCAAAATAGAAATAGAAATTAAATTTCGTCTAAAAGATAGTACAACAAATGTCTCATTAAGATCCAAATAAAATTCAATTTTTAACAATAATAAAAAAACTCCAATTGTTTCAACTTGAACTGTTTTGCCATTGACCATGTAGATATATCTTTCATTGTTATTAAACTTTTGACAATTTAGGCAACCCTGCATAGACACACTGATGTGAGTTGTTGCTATCAGAATCTAATCACCATGTGTGTCTAGGTACCGAAATTAAATTAATTTCAAAACAAACCAAATTAAGAATCACACCTTTTTTAGCACGCTAAGCGTGATAGTTGGTGCAATGCTTCCCTTAATGCCTTTCAACTCCACAGAAAAAACAACTATTTTTTTTCCGATCATCTGATTTCTTTTGTTGTTTCTTTTGTGACGTTGTATCTGCAGCTCCTTTTTTTTTCTTTCTCTTAAGTCCCTTACTTTTATTATTAGTGATTAATATCAGATGTGTACTTTCTGTCTGGTCTTGTTTCAACCTTTTCTTTTCCTCTACACAATGTGAGATGAGTTCATTTAGAAACCAAATCTCCTTTTTACAGTTGTAACTCACCTTAAATTGGTTAAACTGTGTAGGAAGAGATATTAAAATCAAATACACTAATAACTCTTCAGAAGGTGTCAATTTAAGTGCATTTAATTTTGAAATAAGATGAGACATTTCAATAATGTACTCTCTGATATTACCTTTACCACTAAATTTCATTGAAATTAGGCGAATCAAGAGCGTACTAATTTCAATCTTTTCTTTATTGACAAACCATTTTTCAATGTTTTGAAGGAACTCTTTAACGGTTACTGTCGTTTCTGACATTGTTCCTCTGAATGCTTCTGGAACGACCTTTTTAATGATCATCAGATACAAGTGATTCGATCTCTCCCACCTCTCATTATTTTTCTTTTCATCAGAGATACTCTGATCTATAAGAGGTGGGGGAGAATCATTCCTTAACGCAAGGTCGAGATCCATTATTCCAAGTACAATCAAGAGATTTTCTTTCTAAAACTTGAAATTTGTGCCATTCAACATAGGAATATTATTGTTGTTGGTAGTAATATTCGTAAGATCATTTGTAACTGAACAGAAAACATAATATAATTAAAACAAACTCACATAAACCAAAACAATAATAAATTTAAATAAAGGTAACTCCATCTCAAGATACCGATGTTCCATTAATATTTTGTTTTTGGACAAAAATATTAACTTTTAAATGATATCTTGATGCAGTAATAAATACTGATAATAACAACATGTCAAAAATAAAATTTTCTTTGGACTAATTTATAAATCACATGTAAAAATTTAAATAATTATCATGTATTTATTACCACAAGTGCACATGTAATTTTATTAAACATTGACTTTCCTTTGGGCCGATCAACATTCATAAAATTACAAGTATCCAACTAATTATATTTTAAAATAAATTAATTTCTATAATAGAAATCACTTTGGTGGCATATTATTTCAATTAATTTATTCTAAAATATATATAATTATACCAATATTTAAATTTAAAACTATACAAATTAAACAAAAATTTTGATTGAAGTCAATTTTGATCAACTCTGATCAAAACATGGTCAAACCAGGTCAAACGAATCAAATTCGATCAAGACTTATTGGACGAAATGTCCATATCCATAATTTGACCCAAATTTATCATTCAAACCCAATTTTTTTTTAAATCCATAAGTACTTTATAAAACTACATATTTAATGGATCACACATGAATTTTATAGGGTTTAAATGTCTTATTTAGGGGTGAGCAAACGATGCACATTCAATAATTCGGTTATATGAATTCGATAAATTCGGTTATTGGACTTACAGAAATTTAAACTGCTTTCAAATTCAAATTGGAGATATCCGAATTCATTCAATTCCGAATTTGAATTCGGAAACGGTTATGAATTCGAGTTAACTGAATTCATTTAAAAAAAAATTTGATGAATCCTTTAATTGCAGTTCCAGCGTAATTAACATAATAAGTATTATAGTTATACTTAAGTATAGTTATGTAGTATACCTATACTTATTAATTATTATCTAATTCTAGTCATGTATAAAATAATAAGTATTATGTTATGCTATGTATTGTTGTATATTTGTATTATTATAGTCATATAACAATTAACAACTACTAAAATAGTATAGTGCACATCATTATATATATAATTATTATCATAAGTACATGATAATACCATATATTAACTATTATTAATAGCATTTACCTATATAATATAATAATATATTAGTAGTATATACGAATACTAAACCAATTCTTTATAAACGAATTCGATATCAGTTATTATCAAATTCATAATTTCATTACCTATTTCATACGATATTAGAATTCGATGAATTCGGTAAATACCGTTTTTGTACCAAATTACCAAATACCCGATTTCAAATTACCAAATTGAATTTGAATTCGGGTATAAATTCGGTACGTATTGAATTTGCTCACCCCTAGTCTTATTTAACTTTATTAGGGTTCACTTAAATTAAATAAACCATAATTTTCTTAATATTATTTCTCAACCAAGAAAACAAGTCACATAATCCAATTTCAGAGTCAAAATGTGAAAGCTAAAAACGCAACCAATCAGTGAGTAATCAATGCCCTTGAGTTCATATTATAACTTTGTGTTAGGAACATGAAAGTCATATGGTTCCGTCTATGATGGAAAGCTGACTTATCTGTGCATGGTGGGAAGAGCAAACGAAATTTGGTCAAGACATCATTGCGGGGCCGGGCAAGAGCTAGCTATTAAATGAACTACCGGACATCGGGTAGAAGCGGTTGATTATATGGTTCCCTTCTATTTCAACGAGAAATAAAAAACAAACCTCTCAACAACTTATGGGCACTTGTTTGCACCCAAAAATTGGCATTAGTTGGGGAGCAGCTCTCAGGCCAAATTGGCGAAGGACAAAATTTGAAGGGCAATTTTGGTAAGTTAAAAGCCCATAAATGTATTTATGTGTACTCCAATCTTAAGGATTAAATTTAATTGTTAGTTCGCGTAGATGAGTAATTATATACATAAATAATTAAAAGGAATTAATTTTATAAAAATTTTATTTTTCTTGAAGAATTATGGTTCATAAGGTTATAGTAATTTGGTAATTACAATACTAAGGGTAGTTATATTAGCAAAATGTGATTAAGCAATTAGAGCAAAAATTAAAAGTTTTTCCCTAAGAATAAAATTGAAAGTTTAGAAAATGATATTAAAAAGTTTATACTAACAGCGATCCCTCTAACTAAGTCCTCATAGATGGTGATTTTTTAATTGGAATGAAAATTGTAAATGAATAATTAGAAACATAATTAACATAGTGTTACAAAAAATCAGAATCGTGACATAATTGACCTGGTAGATTTTGATTTTAATTTAGAAATTAGATAAGTAATCTTATACGTAACATGGTGACTTTCAAATCGATGTCAAATTTGTAGATAAGTAATCATAAATATAATTAACATAATACACCAAGAAACTAGAATCAAGATCGTAAATAAAATAATCATATGCATAAATCACATAATACAAAAGTTTCAAAGATTGAACGTTTGAACTATTGAAATAATTATATGGTTATGAATTTAAATTCTAACTCTACAATTAGTTGTACTGGACATGACAAACTACAAATCACAAATTTGACCAGTAAATTAGTGTTAAAATTTGAGAATTTTTAAATATTAAAATGATCTAATTATAAGGATAATCAAATCATAGTAAAATATTGTTATTCCAGTATAAAATGATCTAATAAAATATTATTATTTCAATATAGCATCTATAGTTTCACTAATTTATTTAACTACACAACCCAATTTATATTAGTATTTGCTCTTAGCTCTTTCAGATGATAATAGGCTTTGTCGGATAGGGATGCTTGTGCTGAGCTGTCCTTCTAGCACTCTTTCCTACTTTCCACCATAGAAGCAACCAAAGTCATATCATGACTAGTGCCGACCAAGTTTGCAATCAAGTGATACAACCAAATTAAACAATCAGGAAAGTTCAATGCCAGAAATACGTGCCAACTCAAAAAATTTTTTTTTTCTTTCACATACTGGATTACGTACAAGCACAGCCACGTGAATGAGACCAAAACCTAAGAGTCAAAGAAAAAAAATTTTACTCAACCACAACTCCATTGTTAAATATTTGTGGGGCCCATGATCTATAATATACATTATGCCTTAAAGAACAAAAGAGTACTCTTACTGTCTGGTCTATTAACCTTATACTTTTACGGTTTATGAAACTTGGAGTTTTGGTCAACCGAAGACAACATACAAACAATCAATCATTACTACAATTCTTTATGATTGGCCAGATTGTTCATTGTAACACTGTGTGCGGCAAGATGCAGGAGCGATGAAATCATATTCACACATATAACGAAGACACTGAATCAACTGGTGACCAAAAATTTAAACACATAACAATCATGTATTTAATAGCGTCAGAGTCTGCAGCCAATAGCCATGAAAACGGAACCAATAATAATAAAATTATGAATTACTAAAACATAATTATTTCCTAATAATCAAGTATATGAGCTCTGATACCACTTGTTAGGATGATTATTTATATTTAACTTTTGATAAAAATCATCACTTAATAAACCCAAAATCTATATGATGATTATTAAAAAATAAATTAACAATAAAATAGCGGAAGCGTACCTGGATTCATATTGATAAACCGATATATAAATCTCCAAAGGTATTGGAGTAGCCTTCTAGGTCAACACGTATTCGCCGATTCTTGAGAGAGCCCTTTAGTATCTTTCTGATATCTTTCCTGATGATGGAATATCAGGAAAAATCTATATTTTGTGGTATTAGAAAATACGATAAATAGAATAATACGTATGACTTGAGGATCATAACCCTATTTATAGATAACATTTCTATTATTCTTTGAAACCCTATTTCAACCTATCATAGAAATAGGATCCCTTAAATCTCTACATATTAAAGGCCCACATCTTATTAGATATATTAAATCCAAATCATATTTGATCACTTTAATTGTATTTAATCTTATTTCACAGTTTGTAACCCATAATTATTCACGTATAAGTCCGATGTTGGACTAAGGATCCAACATTGCACGCTTCGTCGTTCATGATGTGATGGCTAGACTTTTAATCTTGTCTTTGACACTAAAGTAAACAGGAAACTGTGTAGGCTATAATAAATGAGACGGATTCAAACTCCGTTTGACCCAGTATTGCAGAAGAGCGGAGTCCCCTATTGGCCCAGTATTATATGCAGCCGGACAATTTTTCCTGAAAAGATGTTACTTGAAGTCTAGACGCACTCCTAACTCCGGTTGGTTTATTTCATCCGAGACCCACTAGCGGTCAAGCTCCTCTTGTTGTTCGTCGTAGACTTGATGAATTTATACTAGAGAAGAATACGGCAAACAACAGTTGTTCAGGGCTTACCCTTCCGTCTCATTTCCCATTCTATTTAACTAGTCTTGTAATCCATTTCACATACTGCAGTAACCTTTTCTCGGGTCATGGAATACTGATCGGCTTTTGGAATCTACCGGCTATCATAGTAGAACAAAAATATGTTGCCGGATCAAGTCTTGACGCCACTAGCCATGCACCCAAGTGTAATTCTTTTGCCAATTGTCTTTGCTTCCCAAATTGTGACCTGACCTTCCACTTCCACCATGGACAGAAGGCTTTGTGATGCAGCATTGGAAGGAGATGTTACCGCTCTTTGTCAGTTGCTTCAAGAAGATCCACTTGCTCTTGCCAAAGCTGCTTTGAAGTGCGAGAATCCTCTTCACATAGCAGCAATATTGGGCCATATAGATTTTGTAAAAGCAATCTTACAAGTTGATTTTGCTTATATTATGTGTTTGGCCTGTGATCAAGATGGCAGAAACCCTTTACATCTTGCTGCCATGTATGGCAGATTGGAAGTCTTGCAAGAGCTACTTGATGCAGGATCTCAAGCCAATTCTGCTCATTCTATGTGTTTGACCCGTGATCGAGATGGCAGAAACCCTTTGCATCTTGCTGCCATGTATGGAAGAGTGGCAGTCTTGCAAGTGCTAATTCGTGCCGGATTTCAAGCAGCTCTAGAGAAGACAGACGGCGGGGGAACCATTTTGCACCTCTGCATCAAATATAATCAGCTGGAAGCATTGAAGACGCTTGTCGACATATTAAAGTATCCAGAGTTTGTGAATGCAAAAAATGAGGATGGCATGACCATATTGCACCTGGCCATATACTACAAGCAACATGAGGTAAAAATTTTTTATTTTTATTTATTTTTTTTATAGATAAGTTTTTTATTTCATTTTTTGCCCTTTTAACAAATTTTAAAAAAAATTTGCATGCAGACTGCGAAGTACATATTGCAGAAGAACGGAGTAGATGTGAATGCCAGGGATGCAAATGGAAAATCAGCGTTAGACGTCTTACGCGGAGTTGGCAATATCAAGTCGGAAATTGGACGACGTCTCAAAGTTGCTGGCGCCAAGACAAGCGACTTTTCTACAGGATTACAGGATTTAGTACGGGAGCATCGTAGTTGGATACAGGTGGCATGCTCAATTATTGCGACAATGGCTTTTCAGGCTGCAATAAGCCCTCCAGGAGGAGCTTGGCAAGACGACCTAATAGCAGATTCACGTGGTAACCCGGTGCCAAATCCACACAGAGCAGGAGAAGCTGTAATGGCACACACTCATCCCCAGAGATATGAACTTTTCGTTTTCACAAGCATAACATCTTTTTGGGCAGCTCTGTTGACAATCATCATCACCATCTGTGATTTTACTGGAAGGCTGGCTCTGTTTCTGCTGTCGATTCTCCTGCACTTAGCAATTGTCACACTAGCGGCTGCTCATTTCACATCAATCCGGATGCTATACCCTAAAGACCGCAAAATAAAACGAAGCACGGATTGGACGGAAATCATACTTCTCTATGGTGTTTGGGCTGTTAGTGGGATGCTGGTTATCGCAATTGTTCACAAGAGGCTCAAGAAGAAAACCTCGGGATTCAGGCTCAGCTGCTGATGCCCACAGCAATCCTTTAGATAGATATAGATATTAGTAGTTGTTGTTGACTTGATACTGCTGCTGCTCATGTGTAGTGCTTATTAGCTTTCCCAATAAATCTTCGCATTCAAAGAGTTGTTTGTTGAAGCCGAAAATTCTTCTCACAATATCTAATTGGAAAGCCCGGATAAAATGGTTCAAGCATTGGGCGCATGGTCGTATAACCACCAGAACTGGTTGAACCCATGCTTGATGGACCAATAATTGGCTATATACTGGTCATGTATCTCTGAGAGTCTTTGACTGGAACCAAAAAAGGTCGGAGGAGGGTTGTCTTCTTTGAGTATCCATTGAGCTTTGATTAATTAGTTCTCCTGCTAGAGTTAAGAGTTAGACTAGCCAGAATCATCTTTGACAAAGGATCACTAACATTCAAGATTTCTTGTTACTCTTTTGGGCTGCTAGTGGTATGGTATGGTCTTTGGGTTGCATTGTCTTGGAGGCAGTAAACCAAGACTTTTCCACCAAAGGTGTTTGTCCGAAGCTTGGTATCAAAGGATTCAATTGCCATATTTCTTTCTTGTTTCATCCCATATAGTAATAAATTTTGCACTCTTCAATCTTTGCTTTCGGTTTGGTTCATCTTTCGATCAAATTTTGTTCCTTAACAAAAAAAATAAAAATAAAAATTTACATTTGTAAAGTTTAAAATTTTACTTGTACAGAAAAGAAAATAAAAATAAATTAAAAAAAGGTACATAGAAGGCCTAGGTAATTGAAAGCATGCATGGTATAATTATAATACCACTTCGAAATTTTGCTCCTCTTGGAAGAAAATTAGAAGGTACTTAGCATATTACGCAACTTGGAATTGCAAATGTGGATGGAGGAGTTACACTAGCTTTTCGTTAACTGGACTGCCCAGTATACATGAAAATGTTTACTACTCAATCATCCACAATTACGTAGGATTTTAATTACTTACTCAATCTAGGGTATTTGCTCAAGGAAACATCGTTCCCGGTCACGGGTCACGGTCGTGGTTGTTTCATATCTGTCACGATATATCAATTAAATATGGGGTGATACGCAAGTTAGAACATATAAGGCTTTGAAAAAAAACTAAAACAAAATTACTAAAAATAAAAAATACTATAACCATTACAACTATTAAATTTGATAAAAACCTATGTTAGGATCTAACCCCGCGCGCATTGTGTAGGATCTTCCCCTAGTCTTAGTATAATAAATGTCTTTTTCATGAGTAAGGGTTTGAAAGGATTTCAAACTTGTTTAAATTATTTAGAAGGTATTTAAATTTATAAATCTCTCATGAGATTTCTTAGTGTAATAAACTTGTCTTTCATGACGAAGGGCATGACTAATTATTATAACATTTAAATATATTTTAATAATTGATAAATTATAAATTCAAATGTATTTTAAATAATCTAAATAATTAGAACGATTTAGATAGATTTCAATTCCTTTCTCAAATTTTTCAATCCAAACGAAAATCATAATTATTCAGTGCGGTTAAATCGAAATTTGCAGCAGAAGGATAAGTAAGAAAATTGGGAAGCTGCCAAAGGCTCCCAGCAAGCACAGGACTCGTCCATCTTCATCCCTCTAATAAAAGTGCTCAACCTACGTGGAGACCAGCCATGAAGGTCCTGGAGTACCTGGCAAACAATCCTGAATTTTGACATCTACGTGGCCACTTCACCGCCCAACCTCACCGCGTCCTCTTCAGTCTTTCACAAAATGACACCATTACACCGTTGTCTCATTCCACGTCCCACAATACTTGACTGGATCATGCATCAACACAGCTTTGTGGTAATCATCTGTACATATCTACTATCTATATATATCGACATATTTGAAGCTCTAGTCAGAGACGAAGCAAAATTGTTCGTGCTCTTAATTAACGCTTGAAAGTTTTCGAGTTCTTAACTGTATAGTGTGCGTGCATAGTACTGGTTTCTTGCTTTTGCAGAAAACAATGGAGATGGCATTGAGGGATATGGGGCTCGACAGTTCAATGGTGGCAGCAATTTATGACATGCTAGACGTGATGGATGATACATCCGAGAGTAAGCCCCAGCACCCATCACGGGCCTATATTCGGGACACCAAAGCCATGAAAGCTACCCCCGCCGACATCATCGAGTATCCTAAAGCCTATCACTTCGTGCTAGATATGCCGGGGCTGAAATCGGACCAAATCAGGGTCCATTTGGAGGACGGCAACGTGCTGGTGGTGAGCGGCGAGCGAAGGAGGGAGAAAGAGAAGGAGAAGGAGAAGGAGAAGGAAGATGGTGTCAAGTATATAAGGATGGAGAGGAGATTTGGGAAGATGCTGAAGAAGTTCATCTTGCCTGAGAATGCCAACACGGAGAAAATATGTGCTACTTATCAGGACGGGGTGTTGAGTGTTGTGGTGGAAAAGTCACCCCCGCCAGAGCCCAAGAAGCCGAAGGTGATTGAGGTGAAAATAGGTCAACATGAAGGAGGAGCAGAAGGAGAAGCAAGTCAGGAAGGTAGAACTGAAGGCGGCCAGGGACCAGCAGATACCGAAAAGGACGGTCAGGAGGCAACTAAAACTCAGTGAGCTAGCTGGCTGGGGACTTTGTCCGGAGCTGGGGCGTTCTTCATCAGTATGTTGGTGGTTCTTGCTTTCACTAGTATCGGCCACTGCACTAGAAATAAAAATAATTATGTAGCCAGCCTTTCGTTTCCTCGATTATAATATAATGGTGTAAATACCAGTCATGTTTACTTTTCCTGTTTCTTTTATTGGCTTGTTTTCCTCTTTTGGCAAAACCAAAAATGTGGTAATTGCACCCTCTGGATGTATGATGGAAATTGGAAATTTATGACTCTACTGTCATGTTTAGTACTATTAGGCAATACACATGCCTTCTGGTTCTTCTTAATTTGGAAGGTATCTTCATGCCTTCTGGTTCTTCTTAATTTGGAAGGTATCTTCTCAACTCCGATGTATTAGCGCTGGTACGATCTTTTATGTGTCAGTGATGGCTACTAAAGCTGTATTAGTGATGGCTACTATGCATTAGTGCTGGCATTAGTGTTGTTGGTACGATCGCATTTAACTATTCCTCGTACTGTGATCTCCCCTGCATTATTGTTGGTACGATCGCATTTGACTATTCCTCGTATTATGTTGAGTAATCTAACCTCCAGGTGATTGTTTGTGCAGCGTACTGTTGCATGGGGGTTTTAAATATGTAAGACCAGTTCATTATCAGCTGAGTGGACTAAAGAGAAAGGAAGAAAATGAAATTGGGCTGCCATTGCCGGTAGACACTTGTTCTATAGCCCAAAGAGAAGAGGACAAGGAGGTTGATTTATACTGAATTTGTGACAATAAATCAATTGCTCGATCATATCCGGAATTTGGGCTGTGTGGGCTATTAAAAGGAAGAGGCCTCGTTAGAGTAGCTTTCTTGATTATTCCAGAAGAAGAAAGATAATGCCACGAACCTAATTACGACATAGAACATTATGACTTGCCATCACCAACAGACTAGAAATCTCTAGCAGTAATACTTTTCAAAGGTTTCAATGGTTTATATATATATTGGACCCCAGGTAACCTGATACAACGCACAAACAATATATTAGCATTTCACAAAAATTCAGCATCGCATAGAATCTACTGCTCATCCAGGTAGGAATGGATTTCAGAAACTTGGGGATGGATATTGGAGGCATGGGCTTTGGAATTGACAATTCGATATTGTCAACCATCCAAGACATGCTAGAGTTGAGCGAGGAGCATGACAAGGGAAACCAAAACAATCCCTCCAGAGCATATGTCCGAGATGCAAAGGCAATGGCAAGAACACCAGCTGATATCAAAGAATATCCAGATTCCTACGCGTTGGTGGTGGATATGCCGGGCATCAAAGCCAACGAGATCAAGGTGCAGGTTGAGGACGACAATGCGCTGGTGGTGAGCGGAGAAAGAAAGAGAGAGAAAGAGGAGGGAGTCAAGTATTTGAAGATGGAGAGGAGAGGTGGCAAGTCCATGAGGAAGTTTGTGCTGCCTGAAAATGCTAATCTTGATGCCATTTCTGCTGTCTCCCGAGATGGGGTGCTGACTGTTACTGTTCAGAAATTTCCCCCAGCCCAGGCCAAGAAGCACAAGACAATTGAGGTCAAAGCGGGTTTAGTTTAACTTGCCTGCCTTTGATTCCTTCAGGACCGCAGTTTCAGATGTTTTTCGTTTGTACTACTGAATTTCCGTTTTCTTGAATTGGATTTGGACCTGTTCTTCATCATCTTCTTCTTCTTTGTGTACAAGCCTGCATGTGTGTGTTTTTCTTCCCTTGGTGTAAGACATGTATCTATGGGAGTTTAACGAGCAATGAATAGAGTAACTTTGTTTTGACCAAAAAAAAAAAGAATAGAGTAACTTTGTTGCCCGGGGGCGTTTGTTACGTGGGAATGAGAGGCAGGAATGGGTATCAAAACCCATATAAGAATCAATTAGTGGGAGTGAATGCATTAGATTTTGTCTCCTATTATTTCCACTTTTTACTCAGGTTTCAAATTAATTAACTGTTTTAACAGAATGAGCCAGTTATACTTGTAAATCAAACTTTGTAAAAGGAGTGATAAAAAACCCACACTAATAGTGAGTGGGTTTATGATTCTAACTCCAATTTCGGTTCTTGAATACAAACCAAAATACCTACTCAATCAATATTATGATTTCCCCACATCAATCTTCCTCTTAACTATTGTCTATTTTTGTTAGTCATAGTTGAAAGTTATTGATGATTAAGCTGTCAGGTTTGATTGGAGGGTGAAGTGCTAGTTGATACTAGAGTGGAATTGAACAACAAAGAATTTATTCCATCTTCAACAAACAAAACTTGTTTACAAGATCCTTTTTCTTATTTTATCATTTAGACTTATAATTAAGGGTAAATTACAAAAATTGCCCCTAAGGTTTAACCAGTTTTGCTCATAACTTATTTTTTTCACTTTATCCCGTAAATCATTAGTTAACTCTAACGTTGCATTGGAGAAATGTCCAAAGGACCATATCTATGAAAGTATTATTTTTTTATTATTATATAAGGAATATTAATTTTTTAGATATTATTTGTCTTGGGTGCTATCAAATATTGGAGCTCACTAACAAATTTAGTAATAAACAAATGAATTGAAAAAAAAAATGATGTTATCGGATAAAGTGCAAAACAGCAATATGTTAAGGGGACTTAATATAGTTAATTTTTAGGAGTATAAATGTCTTTTTGACATTATCACTACATACCGTTAGAGTTGATTAACTATTTAGGAAATAAAGTGAGAAAAAATAATATCAGGGGATAAAGTGCAAAAATGACTATACCTTAGGTTGAGTTTCTGTGATTAACCCTATAATTAATTCCACTCTTGTACTCCAGCGAGTTTGCTAGTTCTGACTTTAACGTGATTGGCTTAGTTAGTCTATTTGGTTACGAGGCCTTAATTAGTCAGTCTAACAAACAAGTTTGCTACTTTTGACTCTAACGTATTTGTCCTTTTGGGGTCATCCGATGAAACTGGGACTCTAACGTGATTGGCTTAGTTAGTCAAGTCTAGCAAACAAGTCTGCTAGTTCTGACTCTAAAGTGATTGGCTTAGTTAGTGTATTTGGTTACGAGGCCTTGATTAGTCAGTCTAACAAACAAGCTGAAAAAAAAATTGCGTGCAGACTGTGAAGTACATATTGCAGAAGAGCGGAGTTGACAATGTCAAGTCTGAAATGGCACGTCTTGGACATACGACTGGGGCCAAGACAAGCAACTTTTCGACTGGATTACAGAATTTAATAACCGAGAGTCGTAGTTGGATACAGGTGGCATGCTCAATCATTGCAACAATGGCTTTTCAGGCTGCAATGAGCCCTCCGGGAGGCGTTTGGCAAGACGATCTAATAGTAGATTCACATGGTACCCCGGTGCCAAATCCTCACAGAGCAGGAGAAGCCATAATGGCATATACTCATCCCCGAAGATATGAAATTTTCGTTTTCACAAGCCAAATATCCTTTTGGGCAGCTCTGTCGATAATCATCATCACCATCTGTGATTTTACAGGAAGTTTGGCTCGGCTTCTGCTGTCGCTTTTGCTCTACATAGCAATTGTCACACTAACGATAACTCATTATATATCCATCGTTTCGGTATACCCTAAATGCCTCACACAAAAGCCAAGTCAGCGCGCAGCTCTGGCTGTATTGGTGCTGCTGTATGGTAGTGTTTGCCTTCTTGGTGGCATGCTGGTTATCGCAGTTGTTTGGAGGAAGCTCAAGAGGAAAAATCGTGTACAGCTTAATCATCTAGGAGAACCTCGGGATTCAGCTGCTGCTGCTGCTGCTCATGTGTAGTGCTTATTAGCTTTCTGGATAAGTAATTTTTGGTGCCAGTCTTAATCGGGAACTCCCAATTTACGATTATACTATTTTCAAGAAATTAAGTAACAATTTTAGTATTTTGACCATATCTTTGTGTAGAAAACTCAAAATTGAGTGTCGTTTGTTGCGTTGTAAACTATATTCAAAGTCCTTTAAATCCATGTAAATAATTAACCCCAATTCCAAACCTAGAAAATTTGATGAATCTTTAAATTTGACTCATATAATTCACTAAAGTGAATAGATGATCTTTGTTATAGGTTATCACATGGCGCTAGTGTTTTGTGTCTTTATTATAATAAACTAATATGGTTTAGAGTCTTTAGAAATGAATTAATACTTTTGCTAATTCTAAATGGATAAGTGGTGGGTTATAAATTTGAACCCAAAATACACGTTTTTTTAGCACAAAATTCTATTATCAAAATTTTCTTTAATTATTTTTTTATTGTATACAAATTTTTCTATCAATTAAAATACATTTGAAACATTTTATTATATATGTAATATTTAATTATCCTATTATATAAAAAATGATGTAATAATCAATCACTAAATCATAGTTAACTAAATGTATTGTGTTTAACTATTTTATTAATAAGATGATTTATACACATATAAAGTCAATTTTTTCCATGTATAATGTTCCATGATTGAATTTGGATTTACAACAAGAAAGAACAAGTTGTTTAGTTTAATCAAAATACATTTTGAATATATTATAAGTAGTCCCAAATTCCTCTATATTTTTCAAATTGTCCCAAATGCTTTATATAGCACAATTTTAACCTCAATTAACAATATAATTATATTGATCGCACATGAAATACATTATTTGTTACTATATTTATGAATTGCAAACTTAAAAATTAAAAATATGACAATTTATTACATTTTTTTGTAGGATCTATCGATTCTACGATTCGATCCTGCCAACCAAAAAATCATCCTATGTAGGATCCCGATTTTGAAAACCTTGCTCCCAAATGGCCATGGGGTGTGGTGTGTCACCCTTTCACATTTAAACAGTGTAATGCTGCTAATTAAACTTTCAGGATATCTGCTATAATCCATCTTATACTACCACATATTTCAATTTTGAGCAGCGAATAAATCCAAAATGATGAATCCTATTCTCCATCATATGGCCGTACGTAATAAATTGGTGTTGAAGAAATCTCCAGCCTCCTCGGAAAGTCAAAATAAGCAAGCTAGCGTTAGCATTGCACACTTCATCGTTCATGATGCGATGGCTAGACTTTTAATCGTCTTTGACACTAAAGTAAACAGGAAGCTGTGTAGGCTAGAATAAATGAGACGGATTCAAACTCCGGTTGACCCAGTATTGCAGAAGAGCGGAGTCCCCTGTTGGCCCAGTATTATATGCAGCCGGACAATTTTTCCTGAAAAGATGTTACTTGAAGTCTAGACGCACTCCTAACTCCGGTTGAATTATTTCATCCGAGACCCACTAGCGGTCAAGCTCCTCTTGTTGTTCTTCGTGGACTTGATGAATTTATACTAGAGAAGAATATGGCAAACAACAGTTGTTCAGGGCTTACCCTTCTGTCTCATTTCCCATTCTATTTAACTAGTCTTGTAATCCATTTCACATACTGCAGTAACTTTTTCTCGGGTCATGGAATACTGATCGGCTTTTGGAATCTACCGGCTATCATAGTAGAACAAAAATATGTTGCCGGATCAAGTCTTGACGCCACTAGCCATGCACCCAAGTGTAATTCTTTTGCCAATTGTCTTTGCTTCCCAAATTGTGACCTGACCTTCCACTTCCACCATGGACAGAAGGCTTTGTGATGCAGCATTGGAAGGAGATGTTACCGCTCTTTGTCAGTTGCTTCAAGAAGATCCACTTGCTCTTGCTAAAGCTGCTTTGAAGTGCGAGGATAAGAATCCTCTTCACATAGCAGCAATATTGGGCCATGTAGATATTGTAAAAGCAATCTTACAAGTTGATTTTGCTCATGTTATGTGTTTGGCCCGTGACCAAGATGGCAGAAACCCTATACATCTTGCTGCCATGTATGGCAGATTGGAAGTCTTGCAAGAGCTACTTGATGCAGGATCTCTAGCCAATTCTGCTCATTCTATGTGTTTGGCCCGTGATCGAGATGGGAGAAACCCTTTGCATCTTGCTGCCATGTATGGAAGAGTGGCAGTCTTGCAGGTGCTAATTCGTGCTGGATTTCAAGCAGCTCTAGAGAAGACAGACGGTGGGGGAACCATTTTGCACCTCTGCGTCAAACACAATCAGCTGGAAGCATTGAAGACGCTGGTCGACATATTAAAATATCCAGAGTTTGTGAATGCAAAAAATGAGGATGGCATGACCATATTGCACCTGGCCATATACTATGAGCAACATGAGGTAAATTTTTTTCTTTCTTTCTTTTTTCCATTTTTTTTTATAGATAAGTTTTTTATTTCATTTTTTTCCCTTTTAACAAATTAAAAAAAAGAATTTGCATGCAGACTGCGAAGTACATATTGCAGAAGATCGGAGTCGATGTGAATGCCAGGGATGCAAATGGAAAATCAGCGTTAGACGTCTTACGCGGAGTTGGCAATATCAAGTCGGAAATTGCACGACGTCTCAAAGTTGCTGGCGCCAAGACAAGCGACTTTTCTACAGGATTACAGGATTTAGTACGGGAGCATCGTAGTTGGATACAGGTGGCATGCTCAGTTATTGCGACAATGGCTTTTCAGGCTGCAATAAGCCCTCCAGGAGGAGCTTGGCAAGACGACCTAATAGCAGATTCACGTGGTAACCCGGTGCCAAATCCACACAGAGCAGGAGAAGCTGTAATGGCACACACTCATCCCCAGAGATATGAACTTTTCGTTTTCACAAGCATAACATCCTTTTGGGCAGCTCTGTTGACAATCATCATCACCATCTGTGATTTTACTGGAAGGCTGGCTCTGTTTCTGCTGTTGATTCTCCTGCACTTAGCAATTGTCACACTAGCGGCTGCTCATTTCACATCAATCCGGATGGTATACCCTAAAGACCGCAAAATAAAACGAAGCACGGATTGGACGGAAATCATACTTCTCTATGGTGTTTGGGCTGTTAGTGGGATACTGGTTATCGCAATTGTTCACAAGAGGCTCAAGAAGAAAACCTCGGGATTCGGGCTCAGCTGCTGATGCCCACAGCAATCCTTAGATAGATATAGATATTTAGTAGTTGTTGACTTGATACTGCTGCTGCTCATGTGTAGTGCTTATTAGATTTCCCAATAAATCTTCGCATTCAAAGAGTTGTTTGTTGAAGCCGAAAATTCTTCTCACAATATCTAATTGGAAAGCCCGGATAAAATGGTTCAAGCATTGGGCGCATGGTCGTATAACCACCAGAACTGGTTGAACCCATGCTTGATGGACCAATAATTGGCTATATACTGGTCATGTATCTCTGAGAGTCTTTGACTGGAACCAAAAAAGGTCGGAGGAGGGTTGTCTTCTTTGAGTATCCATTGAGCTTTGATTAATTAGTTCTCCTGCTAGAGTTAAGAGTTAGACTAGCCAGAATCATCTTTGACAAAGGATCACTAACATTCAAGATTTCTTGTTACTCTTTTGGGCTGCTAGTGGTATGGATGGTCTTTGGGTTGCATTGTCGGCAGTAAACCAAGACTTTTCCACCGAAAGTATTTGTCCGAAGCATGGTGTCAAAGGATTCAATTGCCATATTTCTTTCTTCTTTCATCCCATATAGTAATAAATTTTGCACTCTTCAATCTTTGCTTTCGGTTTGGTTCATCTTTCGATCAAATTTTGTTCCTTAACAAAAAAATAAAAATAAAAATTTGCATTTGTAAAGTTTAAAATTTTACTTGTACAAAAAAGAAAATAAAAATAAATTAAAAAAAGGTAAAACTGAACTGCATGCAATCTGTCAGCTTTAGGCAATTTTGACTAAGCATCCATCAATAAACACTTGCGTCCCGTACTTAAGGAGCAAAAAAAAAATGCTAAAATAAGGATAAAAATGAAAAATAGGCAAGAAAAGAAGTAATCAGCATTAAAAATGATAACTAAATAATTCTAAGAAGTAGATAATAAATTCCACCTCCCGCAATAAAATCAAAACTAATAATTACTAATCTAACAAAACACATCCTTATACAAATTATTGACATTTTACAAAAAAAAAATACTTGTGAATTTTCAGTGGTGCGATAAAGTATTCTATTGCTGCTGCTGCTGTTGCTGTCCTTGACAATTGAGACTGTAATTCTTCTTGACAATTGATCTTAATTTTTGCTGCCTCAGAGAAAATTTGGGAAACCCACTAATTCTATTATAGGTTGTGATTTTGTTAGTAGCCAAGAAATTGACTACCCCCAATACTTTTACATCATCCACTTGACTCCCCAGCAATTTTGTCAAGGGACTGAAGGAGAGAGCAAGATCACTGCACCATGTCCAAGAAACATCGAAGAATTGGATATGTAATGATATCTGCGCATTTAGTATTCCAGAAATATGTTTACATTTTTTTTTTTTGAAGGCCATCATTGATCATAATAAATCTAGACAAATTAATCTACGGGTGTTCTGACACATTAATATCAACAGTTATGAGTTGACCGAGTGCAGTTTGTAATTTCTGATTTCATTACGATGAATATAAAGAACAGATTGTTTGACATTGTATTCTGGGCCATGAAAACATGTCATGCCAATTAACTGTCTTCGTTTCGATTTGGGAAGCAACATTTTAGGCGCTGCTCCATCAAGGCATAATTTTCACATGAACTAGTAGGCACTTGAACTGGTGGCCAGTTCATTCCGCGTCCACCAAGAAGGTGAACATGAAGATGCTAAACAAATTGACATCCCATGGTCCATCATTAATCACAAGACAGAACTCTGAAGCCAGCCATATCTTCCAGATATTCTTGTTTGCAACAAGCTTTGCAGAATGAAGAAGGCGGTCCGAGAATTTGAAGATGCCACCTCGGCCTGTTTGAGCCTTGTCATCCTCATAGACAACATTAGCAGGAATTTCCTTGTCAAATAAGGTAATTGCTCAAGGAAACATCGTTCGCGGTCATGGGTCGCGGTCGTGGTTGTTCCATATTCGTCACGGCATATCAATTAAATATGGGATGATACACAAGTTAGAACATATAAGGCTTTTAAAAAAAACTAAAAAAAAATTACTAAAAATAAAAAATACTATAACCATTACAACTATTAAATTTGATAAAAACCTATGTTAACATAAATACTAGGTAAGTATTTAAAGAAAGTGGCGCTGCTCTAATTATTGATTTATAGTATTAAAAGCAAATGATTTTTGTAAATATAGGAGAAATTTGCTAATGATTCATAATTATAGGGGCATTTTGTAATTAAGCCCAAAACCAATCCCCACATAAAAACATCCTCGGCTTCCTTTCCACCTAAAAAAAGGTTCTCATCTTTTCCAATTGATCCGCATTTCTTCCTTTCCTGCAGATCCATTAACAATGGACTTCCCTAATTCTACTTTTCCATCCATTTACTATCCTTCTCAAAACCCACTTTCCCATTCTACTTGTTGGTGTTCACCATTGTTGTGGTTGAGAAGTTGATTCACTGGAAATCCGAGCCCGAGAACCAGAAAAATTTTTGCAAAATGGCCGCGAGTACAAAAGGATCTTAGATATATCAGAAGAGATTGGTGAGAAAACTCAATTACCAGCCAGAGCTGGCATTCTCTGAAGTCCAGGTGATGAAATATTTGTTCAGAATACTCACTTCTTTAGCACTGAGGGAGGGAGAATTTGTTGAAACTTGAAACTAAACCCTCTTCCCTATTTATATCTATGCTACTCTATTGTTTTTTGACTTTGCTTGTGGTTGATTTGTTTGTCATCCAACCCTCAAGACTTTGGTTATCTGACTCGCAATTTGACACGGCCAAACTCGGCGAGTTTTGCCAATTTCTTGTCGATCTGAGTTGACTCGTTCAATATAGGTAAAGTCAATCTGAGTCAATTCCGATCCCAGTCAAACAGCGATTCGATTGTTGGTATGAAACTGGTGCATTCCATTTCAATTATGACTTGGGCAAGTCAACTCGGAATCGGCCGATATGGCGAACCATACAAGGAAATTAAAGCATGGAGACTTGAAATCAGTGGTGTACGGGATGTAAATGGTTCAAGCATTGCAACGATTGATTTACAAGAGTACATCTTAGTTGCAAAGGCCATAACACAGAGAACCACAAACTAGTACAAACCGAAAAAACTCCGTTTGGATTGGTCATTTTTTCAAAAATAAGTTTTTCAAATACAATATACAGTAATACACAATAACTCAAAAAAATCTCATCCATATAATGTATCAAAAATTCGAAAAATTTTTATAGTAAAATTTTTCATATATACTATTTCAGTAAAATTTTTCAAAAATACACCCAAAAATAGCTAATTCAAACGAACCCATATATCCAATAATCAGCCTCCTGAACCTATAACATTTTCCCTTCCCGTCAATGGTTCAAATTTATTCACTTCTTCTTTCTTGACGTCATATTTGTTTGGGGTTTTCTTATTGATCATGTTCGAACCAAACACCATCTCTCCTAGTCCTTCACAATCACAGGTTTTTGTTGAATTCTTTTCATTGATCACATTCTTCTTCTGCTTTTCTACTACCACGTCAGATAGATCCGCCAGTGGTGCCCCATCTACTCACCTTTCAGTTATTTTAGTGAGAAGTCACAGACACGCCAATATTTCAGATATTTTAGTTAGTGGTCACTTTTCATGTGGGACGGATCCTCACATTCATCCCACTTAAGGGCTTTGTGCCCCACTTAAAATTTTTGTGCTTCATTTAAGGACTTTGCATTCTCGTAAAATCAGTTAAAATTCAAATTGTCCACTCGCCCCCCTCCCAACTTAAGGCCTTTGTGCCTCACTTAAGAGACTTTGAATGCTTGAAAAATCTAGTCACAATTCAAACTGTCTACTTGATCGAATTTAGACTTTAGATGCGATTTGTATGGGTTCTAACTGTGATTCCGTTCAACATGGCACTTAGCGCAACAGATTCTATGGGTTTTACACTTAGTCATGCTCAGAATTTAAAGGTAGTTTGTACAAACTCTGAACTCTAGAGGTGGTTGCCATCTAATGTGGCATTTAATCTCGCAAGTTCTAGAGATGCAGCACTGGTCCTACACTCATCCTGACCAGAGACCGCATGAGGTTTTCTTTGATATTTTTATAATGTCCCGACCTCATGGCTAGTCCAATAACTTTTTGAATTGAAATAATGAATTTAAAATGATTAATCCAAAAGTATTCAGTATCCATGGCCCAAATTATATTTCAATTCAATTTCCTTCCCACTTTCGGTGTGGACGGATCCTCACATTAACTTTTTTTTTCTCTCAATTCTTCTCCAATCTCTAGCGCCACTTTCATCGTCAATCACGGACACATGATTTTGAATTTTCTCAATTCTTCTCAAACAAGTCCTTTAAAAAGCCACCAGAAGTGTGTTCTTGCCAAGAAAACTTTTGTTAGGAAATTGGTTTAATTTCTTTTAGTCATATTTCTTGTTTTGTGTGGAAATAATTAGTTTCCTAATTGATTTTAGTTATTTGAAATAGTAGTCAAGGAATTTCTTATTTTATTAGGATTAGAAATTAATTCCTATTCTGAATTAGTGTAGGAATTAGAATTGATTTCCTATTGTTATTTAGGTTTTGACCAAATATTGTGGTCTATAAATAGTTGGGTTAGTGTACAACATAAGAGACACACAAGGACACACAAGAACAATATGTAACCTTATACATGGGGTGAGAGAGGGTTATTGGGAGATGAGAGATGATATACAATGGTTGGATTTGGATTCAAATTGTATTTTTGTATAGAGTTTTACTCTCATGATAAAGATCGGGTTTTTTTCAGATGGTTTTGCTTATTGGGTCTGCCACTATTACTTAAAAAGTTAACAGAAGCTAGGTTGTGGTCATAGGTGTTTCAACATTTGTTTACAGAATTTTCATGTAACTTAATTGAATCGTCTCGAATAAATGTTAGGAAAGATTTTCTCGATTTACTTGTGATACGAGCGGCTAACAGAGATGTTATAGCACATAGGATGAAATTCCTATAATTGTTGACCGATTAAAATATTTTAGCACAAGGTTTGTGAAATATAACACACCCATAAGGGCATCTGGTATTGACCTGTTCAATGATTGTTATATTGGTGTTTTATTGTGAAGTTGGATCGGGAATCAACAGATTATGTTTCTCTTCTCTTTGTTTTGTTAATTGATGTAAAAAAATATGTTGATACTGTGCGGGAAATAGTGTAGCATTTATTGGATGACATGTCTGTAACCTCCATTGTCGTAAAGGGTGTAATGTAATGAGACACACTGGTTATAATACCAGCCTTTTTCTTGATCAACTTAATTTGGCAGTGTTTCACATCATGTGAAAACAATCCAATTGGAAAAAAATTATGCCAGATAAACTGAAGCAATTGTTGTGTTCTGGTTATCTAATCATGGTTAATGAAAGTAAAGATGCTCACTAATAGATTGTCTTTTTCTAGTTTTCAACTGCTTTGTTTTTCATGATTTAACAGTGACATTTGACTCCTATACAAGACTTTTTTTATTGAAAATTGACACCATACTGAAGTTTTATATATATATATATGTATATATATATACATGTGTGTGTGTATTGTTTTTACTATGAATTGATGATGATGTTGTCTTTCTCACGATTCATAGACTTTTGGCATTCCAATGATAGGGTGGAATTAATCTAATCTGTAGGAGATATGTTTACAGAGGAACAGAATGAATTAGTTGAATCAGCAGCTGAGATGCTTTATGGCCTGATACATGTTCGCTACATACTGACAACAAAAGGATTGGCAGCTATGGTGAGAATTAGTTCCATCATTTAAAAGTTTGTTATTCCACAGCTGTAATAATGGGGCAGCATCTGGTCATTTTCAGCTGGAGAAATACAAGACACTACAACAAAAATGGCCTTTCCTGACACACCTATAAGGACACTTGATGGTTTTTGTCATTATAGCACTTCTATCATGACATTTGTTATCAATTCAATAATATATATTTTAATTTTTTTATTTTATCTGATATAAAAATAATAATGTGTCTTTAGATTCCCTATCATAACACTTGAAAAAATGTGAGAAACACCAAAAGAAAATTAAAACATAAAACGATGTCGTTTGATTTTGGCGGAAGATTCCTTTGCCAAAACACTTAGTGAAATCTCAAAACATTCATTTTGCCGGCCAGTGAAATTTTGATTTTTCTTATCTCTCTCACAAACTCTCTCTCTCGGCAAACTATCTCTCAAAACTCCCCCAATTTGGTTCTTCCGTCTTCCGCCTTCGCCGCCTCCCCATTCCCCCATTTTCAGTTGCTAACTCAGCCGCTTCTCTGCCCTGTTCAGTCAACCACGACACCTGCACCAATAAGCCTTCGCTCTCTTTGCTAGGACAAAAAGAATAAGAAAACATATACTCTTGCTCTTTCCTTTTTCTTCTTTCCTCTGAAACCGATCCCTATGCTTCTCCTTATTGACTAGATATTCAGGTTGAGCGTGCCGACGAGTAGAGTAGGCGAACGTTGCCGCCATCGTCTCACTGGAGTCCAGCCACTACAGTAGAAATCATCACTGTAAAGTTTCCCGCACTCTTATACCTTTTTTCCCCTTAATTGTATTGTTTTCTTCTTTGTCTGCAATCATGTCGGTTATGTTTTACTTTCGTCTTGTTAATCGATTTTAAGTGGCTGGAATTGATCATAGGTTTGAGTAGAGTTTTAGATTTAAAATTCAAGCTCAGGCCGTATAAGGAATTGATGAAAAAGAAATTTCAAAACTTTTCATGCTCACTACCTGTTTGTCGGAAGGTTCGAATGAAGAAAGAAGGAAATTTGCAAGGAAGTGAACAGACAGATGAGAGTGATTAGTTCGTTAACGGTATGGGTTGCTCGGTTTTAATATCCTACTTTATAGGAGTCCAAACAATGTACTATATATATACTGTACCTCTCGCGGATCGTTGCTAATATTGTACAATTACGTTACCTGACTTTTAGTTCAACAAATTATACTTTAGGGAATCTTTCAAGTTTGTACTTATTAGGGATTTGCTATGTTAGTACTTGTTATTGACTTTTAGTTCAACAAATTATATTTGAGCATTGACTTTTGCTTTTAGATTAATATATGCATTCTGTTTTTTGGGATAATTTTACAAGTCCTTTGGGTTTCTGATTGATGGAATGTATAGCAGGCAGCACTACCTGCAAATTGCTTCTATATAAAAAAAAAAGAAAAAAAAACCTGACAGTTAAAAGTGTCAGCATAGCTCAGTTAAAAAAACTCCTACTTGTTACTGACTACAGCTATTCTGACACTTTCGATTATCAAGAAAAGAAATTTTTGTTAGCAGATGAGATGCTATAACAACATAGTTTTCCTAACACATTTGAATACTACATGCCTATCCCTACATTGAAAGGGACAACACTCGTCTGAGGTGTGAGGAAAGATAAAGTGTCAGATTAAATTATCTATACTGACACCTTTAAATGCCGTTAAACGTCATTTTTGTTGTAGTGAGAATGCTGAATTTGGGAGATGCCCCAGAGTGTTTTGCTGTGGACAACCTTGCCTTCCAGTTGGTCCATCTGATGTTCCTCGTCAAAGCATAGTGAAAATTTATTGTCCCTAGTGTGAAGATATCTACACACCAAGATCCAGGTTTCAGGAGAGTATCCTTTTTTTTTCTTTTTAATTTTTCTTTTGGTATTGCATTTGATGTGAAACATCTTGTGGTTGCTTCATTTGTGTCAATTAGTGTCTTTATGTTCCGCTTTTGTTTGCTTATTGTGTGAGGATTAGTTAGTTACATAAACTATGACTACTACATCATATTGGCCGAAAGTACGTGTGTGTTTCTGCTTTGGTTACTACTACTGCTACGGAAAATCTTGCTTCTTCGGGTTAATTCCACTTTGTCCCCCAAATTTTGGACGATTACCCACTTTAGTCCCTAAACTTCAAAATGGGACACTTAACTTCCTAAACTTATAAATCGAGTACGTGTTTTTGCAGGTAACTGTAGTTAAAAAAAATGAAACTGTAACTGTTTAGTGGGGCAATGTAGCATAATGGTGGAATTTTTACAAATTTTAGGTTTGGAATTTTTTGTGAAGAATTCATGAGTTTTATAATCAAATTTCTCGAAGTTGGTCGGAGGAGCTATTTCGTGCCCTCAACTGTATGGTTGATAAGATCGCATCCATACAGAGCCAATTCCAGTAGATTTGGAGGGTCTCATGGGCGGCGTGCATCCCAGCAAGAATTAAACCTAGGAATCTGCTGATCATAAGTTGGGGTCTTTAAGTTAGTCCATTCTTTGCGCATCCTCTACCATTCATTCAGCTGCTAGGTGTAAAGGGAAGAAAGGAATAGCAGGTGAAATATTACTTCAACACACAACCCTAAATGAAGAAAACTCAGGATTCAGAAGTAGCTCCAGCTTAATGGTTTTGCACCTCTGACCCCTCCTTTTCTGCCATTTCATGTTAACAGAAACATGATAAATAAATGGGAGAAGTCAATTTAAACGTTTCTTATTATATGTAAAGTCTTCGTTCCAGTTGCTTCAACTCATCACTCTTGCAAGAACCCTGAAAAGGACTAAAATCATTCTCACATGATTTTGTTCTCTCGAGTGTTCTGAATTATTTATCCTCTTAACCAAAAGATTTCTTTTAATCACATTTTGCCTACATAATTGCTGTTTGCCAGTGCAATATTAGCACTACGCATGGTTGTTGAGTCAGTGTCTTCCTCTTTGTTTTACTTTCCTGATAGGTCTAGAAAATTTGGTTCTGTTCTTGAACTCTCATTGTCGGCGCTGATCACCAGTTTACTGCATTTTATACTTGCATATTCTGCACTTTGTATGCTCAGATTATTGTCGTTCTTTTGACTTCACCAAGACATCGATGGAGCCTATTTCGGAACAACATTTCCTCATTTGTTCCTGATGACTTACGGAAATCTGAAGCCACAAAAACCAGGTCAGGGCTATGTACTTAGGATTTTTGGTTTTAAGGTCCACAAGCCATGAAGCTGGAGCAAAATGCTGGAATTACTAGCGGATTTTCAAGCTGCCGTATGGAGTTGGGAGTTTGTCGATGCCCCGTATTAGAGTTAAATCTTGTCGTTTCATATATGTGCGAACTGATGCTTCAGATACTTAAGCTTGAGTTCCAAGGTCCCCAGCATCCCAAAAATAGTTGATCATATGTACGGGCTGTGAAGAATATATCTGAAAAAGTGCTATTGAATCAGCATGTTGAGCTACTTCATAGCTTAGCACCTAGATTTCAAGCTCTGCTGTAAACAATTCATTTTGAATGATTTCCCCTTTTTGGCCTTCTTTTCTTGTGTATCTTATTTTCCTTGTAACAGTGTATCCTTTCAAATACCGTGTGTTAGTATAGGATACCGTGTGGCAAACTAAAAAAACATAAGAACGGGAGAAACCATAAATCGTTAGATCAATTTCGGAGATACCAAAGTTTAATCTTGTTCCGATGTTGATGTTAAAGGGGAAACATGAAACAACTCAAATTAATCCACGACGTGGTGGTAAGAGTGTTTCTGGACCGGAAACTGACAACTGCTTTACAGCGCAAGTGGTTGACCAAATTATTGGGTTTGGAATATGAAATTCAATAAAAAAAAAGGGAACTGATAATGTGGTAACAGATGCATTATCAAGGAAAATTGAGAACGAAGAAGCTGAGCCTACAATCATGGCCCTCTTAACAATGAAACCATTGTGGGTGGAGGAATTACTAAAGAGTTGAGTCTGATGCTCTATGCCAAGACGTTATAGCCAACTGTCATTGGATTCTGTTGTACAGCCTCCATACGAATTAGTGGAAGGAATATTGAAATATCCAGGGAAGATGGATGTTGGCCCTGGTAATGGTCTTAGACTTTTAGGTTACTATTGCACCAACGGTTACAGCTCATGCAAACATTATATTCCTCAGCTATTGGTTGCCATTTTGAACAAAAAGGATGCTAGCAGAGAATCAAGTCACTTTTTTATTAGCCTGGCCTTATACAAGATGTGATCAAATATGTGCAAACTTGTGATGTGTGTCAAAGAAATAAGATTGAAAATATTCCTTATCCTGTTCTCTTGCAACCACTTCCTCTCCCAAGGCAGGCATGGACTCACATTACTATGGACTTCATAGAGAAGTATCTAAATCACAAGGTTTTGATACCATTTTAGTGGTAATAGATAGGTTGACTAAATATGGTCAATTCATTGCTTTAGCTCATCCTTTTTTTTTTTTGCAAGACAGGTGTTACAACTTTTCATTGACAACATATACAGATTACACGACATTCCCGAGTCCATCATATCTGACAGAGATAGGATCTTCACCAGTAACTTTTCCAGGGAATTATTCAAATTAACTGGAATTGATCCTCTCTACAGCTCTACCTACTAGATTCAAACTGATGGACAGAGTGAGAGATTAAATCAGTGTAGTCGCCTATTTGAGGTGTATGATTGAAGAGCCACCTACCAACTGGAGCAAATGGATTTCTTTTTTCTGTCGATACGATAGCTTCCTGCACTATAGGGAGGGGAAGAGCCTGAAGAGATTTTGGGGTAACTCGAAAGGGATTGAACCACACCCGTTTGGATTTTTTAAGTAAGACCACATTTAATTGTGACAAATTAGAACAAATGGATCTCACTGGCAAAATGGTGGTACAATTCAACATACCACTCCAACTTAACTCTCACTCCATTTGAGGCTTTATACGGGTATAAGTCAGTGCTACTACCTATGGGACCCCATTTGGACTCTGTGATTCCTACGGCAGCACAGCTGTTGCAGGAAAGGATAAGAATATCTACAAGCATTAAGGAGCATTTGATGAAAGCTCAGCAAAGGATGAAACATTTTGCAGATTAGCACATAACAGACAGAACATTTAAACATGGAGTCTGGGTTTTCCTTGAATTTTAACCATATGGCAATTAGAAGAAGTCCTAAGTTGGCAACCAAATTCTATGGACCTGTTGAAATATAAGAGAAGCTTGGGAAGGTTGCATACAAGTTGATATTACCACGAGAAGCCAAATTTGCATTCGGTGTTCCATGTATCCTTGCTGAAGAAAAGAATGGGAGTATCATTGCAGATTACACCTACACTACCAGAATCATGGTTCGCTGTCACGGGTCGCGGTAATATCGCGGTCTCGATTATTTCACATCTATCACGACATATCAATTGAATATCAAGTGATACGCACATTATAGTACATGAAAGTTTCCAAAAAAACCTGAAAAAATTACTAAAATTAAAAAATACCAAAAAAGACACAATTTGAAAAAATATCCAAGTCAACTCCGAGTTCAATCGAATATATTGGCCGATACCATGCATCACGGATTCGAATCGGTTAATATTGGCATGATCAAAGCGAATCGCTGTGAATATGATAATATTCATGATAATGTGATAATTTTCTTAGCAATTCGAAAATCGGTATCATACCGATTCCCTCCGTTCCGATTACGACTCAGCCGATACCGATACGTATCGGCCGATGTTGCTAACCATGACCAGAATTCAACCTGCAGGATCAGTGTCCACTTAAGCTAGAATTAATTTTGAAGAGAAGATGATATTTAGAAATGGCAATCCAATAGTCCAATATCTGATCAAATGGGAGCAACTAGAGTTAGATAAAGCTTCATGGGAGAATAAAGACTTCATTCAACACCAATTTCTAAGCTTCCAACCTTGAGGTCAAGGCTTATTTTGAAGAAGAAAGCAAAGTCAGGATTAGAGCCTTAAGCGACATAGTTTAGACCATTATTCAGTTATAATAAATGAAACAATGTAGTTTTTGGTTAGCAGAGTCAGTTAAGTGCAATCAACAGAATTTATTATAAAATACTTGTATCTGATTGGTGAAATCATCAAATGAATAATAACCAAATCATTTCGCTCTCTCATTCTTTCTTCCTTCCCATCTTCTCTGTTATTACTCTTTTTGATTCTCTCTCTTCTAATCCTCCTTCTTAATTCACAGAATACTTGCAATTCCCTGACATATTATCGATAGCTGATTCAAGCAACATCATTGTTTCATCCTTGACCACAATTATCTTGCCCATGAGAGGGTCTTCATCATTTCGGCAGTGTGGCATTTTGAGTAAGCAAAAAGAAAAAAGTTCTACAGGAAAAGGTGGAAAATTGAAAGGTAAATTAAACAGATAATATGTAGAGGGGAAATTTGAGCCTGTTTAGATTACAATTTCCTGGAGATTTTGTAAAAAGATGTACTACAATGATTTGATATATGTGAAGTAAAAAGATGATTGAAAAATTAGTTCATAAAAAACATAAATTTTTTTTTTTGAAAAAATGGCAATCTAAACAAGGCCCTTGCCTTGTGATCTAAAGAGCAACAATCCAAAACAATCATTTAGTACTATCATTTTAGGCAAAAAAAAAAATCATTTAGTGTTCAGGTCTTGGAGATTGTTTGAATGCTTAAATTGGCCACATGTATAGTTGTTAAGTTCAAATGCTTAGAACCCATTTTGATTGCTATTTTTTGGAATCCTTATACTATATAAGATTGAGTTTTGGGGAAAAAGGATGTTGCATTTCAACCACATAGGCAGGGACTTTTTTGGGAATGTGAAATATTCTGTAGTGTTTTACAAGCTATAAGTACAAGTGAGGGAAACTTGTGGTTAGGTATATTAATCGAAATACCCTTATTTATAGACATTTAAAATTTTTTATGTTGTTGAAACATCTGGGTATTTATGGTATGTGCAATTAATTTGCGACCATTTGTTGCTTTTGGTACAACACACATAAGACTGTGGGTTTGTGAAATTACCTAAATGGCCTTCACACATCATAAGTGCGGTCATTACGAAAAGAAAAAGTCATGACCATAAATGCGGCAATTGAATCACACGATCATTACTGAAATTGCCTTCACACATCATAAGTGCGTCTTTTGACTAATGATCACTGAACTTGGAAATCACTTGTATAGGAAGCCCACAAGTGAAAGGGAATAAGAAAGGCCAACCTTACTCAACCGTCACCGTGGTTAGAGTTCAGGTGTGGAAGCACCTCCTTTCAAATCTCTTTCTCTATCATTTACACCTGAATTTAATGGCCAGAAATGTAGGCCTACTAATGGCTCCTGAGTTTCGGGGATTGGGTTCTCTCTTGCAACCTTTGTTTGAAACAGAATGCCGCATCGTTTCCCCTCTCACCCGAGCTCATGGCCGAAACACTCCATTTCTTTCTCATTATAGCCTCAATTAAATAGCCAGACGTCGGTATGTTAATGCCCAACGGCTGTGAGTCGGTTATGATTGTTTCCATACCTCCTCTTCACCTTCTTCAGTTTCACCCTTTTCATATTCTGGGATTTGAGATATTTTTTTATGCTCTTATACTGCTTAAATCCTAGGCATGGAAACAATCACCGCCTACTGAAGCAGGAAGTTGCGGAGGGCCCGACCGACAATCTTTACGAGGTTCATTAATTTAATTTGGGATTTGATGAGGCTTTCACTTGGCCTCTGCTTCATTTTGGTCCCATAGTTTCTTCATTCTACTACAGCTTGTCCTTAATCACCTTCTATTGGTAAGTTAATGACTCACTCACTTGAAGATCGACCGAATGTGGACATTAGCAGCGTGTAGTCTTTCACCACAGAACTCCCTCAACTTACTTGCTTCCTTAAGCCAAAAGCACCAAGAGTAGCTACTTTGACAAGAAAAGGCACCAACATCCCTGCGTTGCCTCCACTTTCAATTTCAGCATTCAGAGCAGTTGAAGCAAGAAGTTGCGGAGGGCCCTTGATCATGTATGTTCTACACTCATTATGTAGATGCTGAAGTTGGGACCAAAATGAAGAAACTACCAAGAAGCAACGCATCTGATTGCTGTCTATTACAGCATCTACATGAGTTTACTAATATTCGTATCACTAAAAAAGTAGACATACATGATGTCTTATTCAACTACTCTGCTATCTATCTCGTAGTTTTTACCTGAAACAATTTCATAAATATTTGTCCGTACACCTTTGGGAACTTGTTGCATCTAATTATTTGTTTTCGGGAATTCCTGATTTTAATATTGGAAGACTCTTATGTTGTTTGTCTTATAATCATACCTGCTTCTAATTATTTATCACAACGTACTATTCTCGCAATGTATTATAATTTGTTTAACCAAAAACTTTTTTCAACCATAGGCACCAAATACCCGCGCGATGCGTGGGCACTCCTCCCCGAGTTTTTGTAAAGAAAATGTACTATAGTGATTTGATGTATGTGAGATAAAAAAGATGATTAAAAAAATGTTCATGAAAATGTAAAAATTTCTTGAGAGAAAATGGCAATCCAAACTAGGCATTAGATTGGCCACATGTATAGCTGTTAGTGTCAACTCATTTAAGTCGTTCCATCCAAATCGGTTACTAATCTATGGATTTTGGTAATGTACTAGATTTTAAATAGGTCTAGATGGGTAATTAAATTATTTATTTAATTAGTAGATTTTAGGTGCATAGACTTGGATCACTTATTAGACTCATTTAAAATTAATTGCATATTCAAATTCCAATACCATCTGATAGGTGGGTAAAAATTTCAATTTTCATCAATCCAATAACTATTTTGTAAAGTTTACCAAACATATTTGCTGTTTCTTTTATTATTATTATTATTTTGCTTCCTTTTCTTCATTCCATCTTCCAAAATTCAAGCAGACTCTTGAATTGTTGTGTTAATTAACTTTTTGTGTTAATACATAAGCAATTTCCAAGTTTGTCAAATGTCATCATTTGAAACTCTCCATGTCGCCATTTTTTTTTGTTGTGTACAAATTTCATTGGTTGTTTTCTTTTCTTTTTTTATTGCAATAAAAGATTATTTACTAACTTGATATGTCTTTTTTACATTAAAATAAAATATTATTATTTCTTATTAAAAAGCATATGAGAAAAAAAGAGTAAAAATCTAAGCTAGTTTATTTAAAACTATGCCCATTTATGACTCGTCCTATTTTAAACCAATTATTTAATTGAATCTAATTATATTCATTAGCTAATTATAAGTCATCCAAATCATCTATTTTGACTGCTCTAATCGTATGCGGTAGTTTTTATTTGTTGTCATACCATGTGTGCAGGAAGGAGCAAGAAATTGGTCGGGGGCTAGCAAGCCATCAATAAGGAATTGGTCTCTTCAGATTTATTGATAATACACATATTCCTATTTATTGCAACTTGTGATGAGTGGATTATCTCTTTTAATTTTCTTTTGCTTTGTTGCACTTTCTTCCCAATTAAATGTTACAAAATTGTTAAGCATTACTCCAATAGTTCTTCCACGAGTGAATTACCTCCTTGTATACCCTTTTGTTTTCCTTTCTTCCACTTTCTTCTTAGAAATTTGTTAATTATTAGGTCAATAACTCTTTTACTACACAAGTACTAACCCCCGTGCATCGCGTAGGATCTTCCCCCAGTCTTAGTATAATAAACGTCTCTTTCATGAGTAAGGGCTTGAAAGGATTTCAAATCTCTCTAGTTGTTTAAATTATTTAGAAGGTATTTGAATTTATAAATCTCTCACGTGATTTCTTAGTGTAATAAACTTGTCTTTCATGACAGAAGGAAATGACTAATTATTATAATATTTAAATATATTTTAATAATTGATAAATTATAAATTCAAATGTATTTTAAATAATCTAAATAATTAGAACGATTTAGATAGATTTCAATTCCTTTCTCAAATTTTTCAATCCAAAAGAAAATCATAATTATTCAGTGCGGTTAAATCGAAATTTGCAGCAGAAGGATAAGTAAGAAAAGTGGGAAGCTGCCAAAGGCTCCCAGCAAGCACAGGACTCGTCCATCTTCATCCCTCTAATAAAAGTGCTCAACCTACGTGGAGACCAGCCATGAAGGTCCTGGAGTACCTGGCAAACAATCCTGAATTTTGACATCTACGTGGCCACTTCACCGCCCAACCTCACCGCGTCCTCTTCAGTCTTTCACAAAATGACACCATTACACCGTTGTCTCATTCCACGTCCCACAATACTTGACTGGATCATGCATCAACACAGCTTTGTGGTAATCATCTGTACATATCTACTATCTATATATATCGACATATTTGAAGCTCTAGTCAGAGACGAAGCAAAATTGTTCGTGCTCTTAATTAACGCTTGAAAGTTTTCGAGTTCTTAACTGTATAGTGTGCGTGCATAGTACTGGTTTCTTGCTTTTGCAGAAAACAATGGAGATGGCATTGAGGGATATGGGGCTCGACAGTTCAATGGTGGAAGCAATTTATGACATGCTAGACGTGATAGATGATACATCCGAGAGTAAGCCCCAGCACCCATCAAGGGCCTATATTCGGGACACCAAAGCCATGAAAGCTACCCCCGCCGACATCATCGAGTATCCTAAAGCCTATCAACTCGTGCTAGATATGCCGGGGCTGAAATCCGACCAAATCAGGATCCATTTGGAGGACAACGTGCTGGTGGTGAGCGGCGAGCGAAGGAGGGAGAAAGAGAAGAGAAGGAGAAGGAGAAGGAGAAGGAAGATGGTGTCCAGTATATAAGGATGGAGAGGAGGTTTGGGAAGATGCTGAAGAAGTTCATCTTGCCTGAGAATGCCAACACGGAGAAAATATGTGCTACTTATCAGGACGGGGTGTTGAGTGTTGTGGTGGAAAAGTCACCCCCGCCGGAGCCCAAGAAGCCGAAGGTGATTGAGGTGAAAATAGGTCAACATGAAGGAGGAGCAGAAGGAGAAGCAAGTCAGGAAGTTAGAACTGAAGGCAGCCAGGGACCAGCAGATACCGAAAAGGACGGTCAGGAGGCAACTAAAACTCAGTGAGCTAGCTGGCTGGGGACTTTGTCCGGAGCTGGGGCGTTCTTCATCAGTATGTTGGTGGTTCTTGCTTTCACTAGTATCGGCCACTGCACTAGAAATAAAAATAATTATGTAGCCAGCCTTTCGTTTCCTCGATTATAATATAATGGTGTAAATACCAGTCATGTTTACTTTTCTTGTTTCTTTTATTGGCTTGTTTTCCCCTTTTGGCAAAACCAAAAATGTGGTAATTGCACCCTCTGGATGTATGATGGAAATTGGAAATTTATGACTCTACTGTCATGTTTAGTACTATTAGGCAATACACATGCCTTCTGGTTCTTCTTAATTTGGAAGGTATCTTCTCAACTCCGATGTATTAGCGCTGGCACGATCTTTTATGTATCAGTGATGGCTACTAATGCTGTATTAGTGATGGCTACTATGCATTAGTGCTGGCATGATTGATGGATCCCTTGCATTAGTGTTGTTGGTACGATCGCATTTAACTATTCCTCGTACTGTGATCTCCCCTGCATTATTGTTGGTACGATCGCATCTGACTATTCCTCGTATTATGTTGAGTAATCTAACCTCCAGGTGATTGTTTGTGTAGCGTACTGTTGCATGGGGGTTTTAAATATGTAAGACCAGTTCACTATCAGCTGAGTACTAAAGAGAAAGGAAGAAAATGAAATTGGGCTGCCATTGCCGGTAGACACCTGTTCTATAGCCCAAAGAGCCCAAAGAGGACAAGGAGGTTGATTGATACTGAATTTGTGACAATACCCTATCAATTGCTCGATCATATCCGGAATTTGGGCTGTGTGGGCTATTAAAAGGCAGAGGCCTCGCTAGAGTAGCTTTCTTGATTATTCCAGAAGAAGAAAGATAATGCCACGAACCTAATTACGACATAGAACATTATGACTTGCCATCACCAACAGACTAGAAATCTCTAGCAGTAATACTTTTCAAAGGTTTCAATGGTTTATCTATATATTGGACCCCAGGTAACCTGATACAACGCACAAACAATATATTAGCATTTCACAAAAATTCAGCATCGCATAGAATCTACTGCTCATCCAGGTAGGAATGGATTTCAGAAACTTAGGGATGGATATTGGAGGCATGGGCTTTGGAATTGACAATTCGATATTGTCAACCATCCAAGACATGCTAGAGTTGAGCGAGGAGCATGACAAGGGAAACCAAAACAATCCCTCCAGAGCCTATGTCCGAGATGCAAAGGCAATGGCAAGAACACCAGCTGATATCAAAGAATATCCAGATTCCTACGCGTTGGTGGTGGATATGCCGGGCATCAAAGCCAACGAGATCAAGGTGCAGGTTGAGGACGACAATGCGCTGGTGGTGAGCGGAGAAAGAAAGAGAGAGAAAGAGGAGGGAGTCAAGTATTTGAAGATGGAGAGGAGAGGTGGCAAGTCCATGAGGAAGTTTGTGCTGCCTGAAAATGCTAATCTTGATGCCATTTCTGCTGTCTCCCGAGATGGGGTGCTGACTGTTACTGTTCAGAAATTTCCCCCAGCCCAGGCCAAGAAGCACAAGACAATTGAGGTCAAAGCGGGTTGAGTTTAACTTGCCTGCCTTTGATTCCTTCAGGACCGCAGTTTCAGATGTTTTTCGTTTGTACTACTGAATTTCCGTTTTCTTGAATTGGATTTGGACCTGTTCTTCATCATCTTCTTCTTCTTTGTGTACAAGTCTGCATGTGTGTGTTTTTCTTCCCTTGGTGTAAGACATGTATCTATGGGAGTTTAACGAGCAATGAATAGTGTAACTTTGTTTTGACCAAAAAAAAAAAGAATAGAGTAACTTTGTTGCCTGGGGGCGTTTGTTACGTGGGAATGAGAGGCAGGAATGGGTATCAAAACCCATATAAGAATCAATTAGTGGGAGTGAATGCATTAGATTTTGTCTCCTATTATTTCCACTTTTTACTGAGGTTTCAAATTAATTAACTGTTTTAACAGAATGAGCCAGTTATACTTGTAAATCAAACTTTGTAAAAGGAGTGATCAAAAACCCACACTAATAGTGAGTGGGTTTATGATTCTAACTCCAATTTCGGTTCTTGAACACAAACCAAAATACCTACTCAATCAATATTATGATTTCCCCACATCAATCTTCCTCTTAACTATTGTCTATTTTTGTTAGTCATAGTTGAAAGTTATTGATGATTAAGCTGTCAGGTTTGATTGGAGGGTGAAGTGCTCATAATTATATCGTATTTACCTCCAAAAACCTTTATTAGTAACAAATTTCAAAAGTAGTGATCGCTGTAAATTAGAGAAGGGCCAGGTGTGAAAACAAAATTTGGTGTGAAAGTATAATGGGCTATTTTTCTCCATTAATAACAGAAAGTATTTACATCTCTAATTCTTGCCAAGTGTGACAACAAAATTTGGTCTGATGCTAGTCCAATTCATTCGCTCACTATGCAACTTTTGGCCTATTAATCATTTGGAAAATTACCAACTGTTCTAAATATAAATATGGGTTTTTTTAAGAGCGCTAGTTAACAAATCTAGTATTCATCTAACCTATAATATATATATATATATATATACATCCTAACAATTATTATTTTCTCTTGTATTTATATATTTTTTCTATTTAATTTTGTCTAATTTCACTTATATTTACTTATTTTTTAATTAATCCTGTATTTTCAAAAATATAATACTTGAAATATATCTTAACGAATGTTTTATGAACCGTATAAATATAATTGTTTGATTCAAACGAATGTTGAAGGCCAGTTTCTTTACAGTGCCGCAAAAATAGGTTACATTAAACGTAGTCTAGTCACCTGCAATATGGTCCTTTTGGATAACCAGAACTTGACCATTTCATGGAGGTTCAGTAATTGGCTGCTGTCAACCTAATTACTTGAATTGTTGGTCAGAAATTTAAATTTTATAATTTTCTCCGGGAGTTAATTCATGGTTAGGAATTATTTAATGTCCTGACCTCCTCCCTGCCCTCAATATCTTCCGCTCCTAAGTTCTCTGAAGCTGACCTTTGAGTACATGACACCTGTTTCCATTCCTCATTCTTATTACTGAATACAGAACCTAGGTTGTGTCAAATCTCACAGGGTAAATTACCTTTTATTTCCAGTAGTTTAGTACTCTCTCTTATAATTTAAAAATTTATATATAATTCGTTCATAATTTAAATTAAAGTGTCATCATTAGTTTTTTGATTAATACCAATGAGAACTCAAAGTCAAACTAATAAAGTGACAATTTTACCATTTCATTACTTCCTTTTTTTTCCTTCCAACATAAAAATGAAGAAATTAAAATAAAAAATAGGTAAATAAGAACAAGAAAATACCATTAAGGTTCTAATTTAAAAGCCTATAATGATAATTGTAGTAAAAAAAAGAATTGGTATTTTTTATTTCTTATTATTTGTTTTATATTTCCTTTTATCTTTTTTGTTTCTTATTTATTTATTTTTTATTTTCCATCCATCTCTTTTGTATTTGGAAAAAATTAAGATTTTATAGGTCAAAGTATAGATTTTCAAAATCATTACGTGGTAAAGTATCAAAGCACATGGGTAAAAGTAATTTATCGAATCCCAAATTTAAAAGAAAATCCCGTGGACTTCAAAGTCTTGAGATTATTATTAAGCCAACCAGGAGATTTTGCGTTCTGAAAACCAAAAGTGAGATACTTAAAGCCTTAAAACAGGGAAATGGAGAGGAGGCTTTATGATGCTGTAGTGGAAGGTGATGCCACCACTCTTTCTCAGTTGTTTGGAGGAAGCTCAAGAGGAAAAATCCTGTACAGCTTAATCATCTAGGAGAACCTCGGGATTCAGCTGCTGCTGCTGCTGCTGCTGCTCATGTGTAGTGCTTATTAGCTTTCTGGATTAAGTAATTTTTGGTGCCAGTCTTAATCGGGAACTCCCCAAACGGCCATGGGGTGTGGTGCGTCACCCTTTCACATTTAAACAGTGTAATGCTGCTAATTAGACTTTCAGGATATCTGCTATAATCCATCTTATACTACCACATATTTCAAGTTTGAGCAGCGAATAAATCAAAAATGATGAATCCTATTCTCCATCATATGGCCGTACGTAATAAATTGGTGTTGAAGAAATCTCCAGCCCCCTCGGAAAGTCAAAATAAGCAAGCTAGCGTTAGCATTGCACACTTCATCGTTCATGATGCCATGGCTAGACTTTTAATCTTGTCTTTGACACTAAAGCAAACAGGAAACTGTGTAGGCTAGAATAAATGAGGCGGATTCAAAACTCCGGTTGACCCAGTATTGCAGAAGAGCGGAGTCCCCTATCGACCCAGTATTATATGCAGCCGGACAATTTTTCCTGAAAAGATGTTACTTGAAGTCTAGACGCACTCCTAACTCCGGTTGATTTATTTCATCCGAGACCCACTAGCGGTCAAGCTCCTCTTGTTGTTCTTCGTGGACTTGATGAATTTATACTAGAGAAGAATATGGCAAACAACAGTTGTTCAGGGCTTACCCTTCCGTCTCATTTCCCATTCTATTTAACTAGTCTTGTGATCCATTTCACATACTGCAGTAACCTTTTCTCGGGTCATGGAATACTGATCGGCTCTTGGAATCTACCGGCTATCATAGTAGAACAAAAATATGTTGCCGGATTAAGTCTTGACGCCACTAGCCATGCACCCAAGTGTAATACTTTTGCCAATTGTCTTTTCCCAAATTGTGACCTGACCTTCCACTTCCACCATGGACAGAAGGCTTTGTGATGCAGCATTGGAAGGAGATGTTACCGCTCTTTGTCAGTTGCTTCAAGAAGATCCACTTGCTCTTGCTAAAGCTGCTTTGAAGTGCGAGGATAAAAATCCTCTTCACATAGCAGCAATATTGGGCCATGTAGATTTTTTAAAAGCAATCTTACAAGTTGATTTTGCTTATATTATGTGTTTGGCCCGTGATCAAGATGGCAGAAACCCTTTACATCTTGCTGCCATGCATGGCAGATTGGAAGTCTTGCAAGAGCTAGTTGATGCAGGATCTCAAGCCAATTCTGCTCATTCTATGTGTTTGGCCCGTGATCGAGATGGCAGAAACCCTTTACATCTTGCTGCCATGTATGACAGATTGGAAGCCTTGCGAGAGCTACTTGATGCAGGATCTCAAGCCAATTCTGCTCATTCTATGTGTTTGGCCCGTGATCGAGATGGCAGAAACCCTTTACATCTTGCTGCCATGTATGACAGATTGGAAGCCTTGCGAGAGCTACTTGATGCAGGATCTCAAGCCAATTCTGCTCATTCTATGTGTTTGGCCCGTGATCGAGATGGGAGAAACCCTTTGCATCTTGCTGCCATGTATGGAAGAGTGGCAGTCTTGCAGGTGCTAATTCGTGCCGGATTTCAAGCAGCTCTAGAGAAGACAGATGGCGGGGGAACCATTTTGCACCTCTGCATCAAATATAACCAGCTGGAAGCATTGAAGATGCTGGTCGACATATTGAAACATCCAGAGTTTGAGAATACAAAAAATGAGGATGGCATGACCATATTGCACCTGGCCATGTACTATAAGCAACATGAGGTAAATTTTTTTCTTTCTTTTTTCATTGATTTTATGGATAAGTTTTTTTTTCCAAAAAGCAATTTTCGGGTACTAAGTACCAAAGTTTCCAATCCTTTCAAAACATATTTTGAAACAAAAATCAGCATTAAATTTTTCTAAAACCTTTTCCAAGAACTGTACAGCTTTGACAAGCAGCAAATCACGTTGGCTTAATTGAAATTGTGATACAGTCTTATTTGGCACAAAAAATTTAACTTAGTGATCCCGAATGAAACTTTAAATTGCTAGCAATCTGTTCTTCCAAATCCAATCACATAAATTGACAATTGGACTTCAAGAACGTCTGTGTAACTTATCAAATCCAATAAACAACTATACGTTTGAATCTTTGCTCTAATTCACCAGTTTCAAAATTGGTAAATGAAGACCATCAAATACGTGCTAGTTGATACTAGAGTGGAATTGAACAACAAAGAATTTATTCCATCTTCAACAAACAAAACTTGTTTACAAGATCCTTTTTCTTATTTTATCATTTAGACTTATAATTAAGGGTAAATTACAAAAATTGCCCCTAAGGTTTAACCAGTTTTGCTCATAACTTATTTTTTTCACTTTATCCCGTAAATCATTAGTTAACTCTAACGTTGCATGGTAGAAATGTCCAAAGGACCATATCTATGAAAATATTATTTTTTTATTATTATGTAAGGAATATTAATTTTTTAGATATTATTTGTCTTGGGTGCTATCAAATATTGGAGCTCACTAACAAGTTTGCTACTTTTGACTCTAACGTGATTGTCCAAAGTCATCCGATGAAATTGGGACTCTAACGTGATTGGCTTAGTTAGTCAAGTCTGCTAGTTCTGACCCTAAAGTGATTGGCTTAGTTAGTGTATTTGGTTACGAGGCCTTGTTTAGTCAGTCTAACAAACAAGCTGAAAAAAAATTGCGTGCAGACTGTGAAGTACATATTGCAGAAGAGCAGAGTTGACGATGTCAAGTCTGAATTGGCACGTCTTGGACATACGACTGGGGCCAAGACAAGCAACTTTTCGACTGGATTACAGAATTTAATAACCGAGAGTCGTAGTTGGATACAGGTGGCATGCTCAATTATTGCAACAATGGCTTTTCAGGCTGCAATGAGCCCTCCGGGAGGCGTTTGGCAAGACGATCTAATAGTAGATTCACATGGTACCCCGGTGCCAAATCCTCACAGAGCAGGAGAAGCCATAATGGCATATACTCATCCCCGAAGATATGAACTTTTCGTTTTCACAAGCCAAATATCCTTTTGGGCAGCTCTGTCGACAATCATCATCACCATCTGTGATTTTACAGGAAGTTTGGCTCGGCTTCTGCTGTCGCTTTTGCTCTACATAGCAATTGTCACACTAACGACAACTCATTATATATCCAGCGTTTCGGTATACCCTAAATGCCTCACACAAAAGCCAAGTCAGCGCACAGCTCTGGCTGTATTGGTGCTGCTGTATGGTAGTGTTTGCCTTCTTGGTGGCATGCTGGTTATCGCAGTTGTTTGGAGGAAGCACAAGAGGAAAAATCGTGTACAGCTTAATCATCTAGGAGAACCTCGGGATTCAGCTGCTGCTGCTGCTGCTCATGTGTAGTGCTTATTAGCTTTCTGGATAAGTAATTTTTGGTGCCAGTCTTAATCGGGAACTCCCAAACATAGTTGTTAGGATCGCGATCCGGATCCGGATCGTAGGATCATACGATCCTACGATCCGATCAAGGTTAACGATCCAAATCATAAGTACGATCAAAAATTAGCTTTAAATTAACAAAATCAATAGGATCATGATCCGGATCGTAGGATCGTACATAGGATCATACGATTCTACAATTCTGATACGATTCTACTATTTTCAATAAATTAAGTAACAATTTTAGTATTCTGACCATATCTTTGTGTAGAAAACTCGAAATTGAGTGTCGTTTGTTGCGTTGTAAACTATATTCAAAGTCCTTTAAATCCATGTAAATAATTAACCCCAATTCCAAACCTAGAAAATTTGATGAATCTTTAAATTTGACTCGTATAATTCACTAAAGTGAATAGATGATCTTTGTTATAGGTTATCACATGGCACTAGTGTTTTTTGTCTTTATTATAATCAACTAATATGGTTTAGAGTCTTTAGAAATGAATTAATACTTTTGCTAATTCTAAATGGATAAGTGGTGGGTTATAAATTTGAACCCAAAATACACGTTTTTTTAGCACAATATTCTATTATCAAAATTTTCTTTAATTATTTTTTTATTGTATACCAATTTTTCTATCAATTAAAATACATTTGAAACATTTTATTATATATGTAATATTTAATTATCCTATTATATAAAAAATGATGTAATAGTCAATCACTAAATCATAGTTAACTAAATGTATTGTGTTTAACTATTTTATTAATAAGATGATTTATACACATATAAAGTCAACTTTTTCCATGTATATTGTTCCATAATTGAATTTGGATTTACAACAAGAAAGAACAAGTTGTTTAGTTTAATCAAAATACATTTTGAATATATTATAAGTAGTCCCAAATTCCTCTGTATTTTTCAAATTGTCCCAAATGCTTTATATAGCACAATTTTAACCTTAATTAACAATATAATTATATTGATCGCACATGAATTACATTATTTGTTACTATATTTATGAATTGCAAACTTAAAAATTATAAATATGACAATTTATTACATTTTTTATAGGATCTATGAATTCTACGATCCGATCCTGCAACCAAAAAACCATCCTAGATAGGATCCCGATTTTGAAAACCTTGCTCCCAAATGGCCATGGGGTGTGGTGCGTCACCCTTTCACATTTAAACAGTGTAATGCTGCTAATTAAACTTTCAGGATATCTGCTATAATCCATCTTATACTACCACATATTTCAAGTTTGAGCAGCGAATAAATAAAAAATGATGAATCCTATTCTCCATCATATGGCCGTACGTAATAAATTGGTGTTGAAGAAATCTCCAGCCTCCTCGGAAAGTCAAAATAAGCAAGCTAGCGTTAGCATTGCACACTTCATCGTTCATGATGCGATGGCTAGACTTTTAATCTTGTCTTTGACACTAAAGTAAACAGGAATCTGTGTAGGCTAGAATAAATGAGACGGATTCAAAACTCCGGTTCACCCAGTGTTGCAGAAGAGCGGAGTCCCCTATCGACCCAGTATTATATGCAGCCGGACAATTTTTCCTGAAAAGATGTTACTTGAAGTCTAGGCGCACCCCTAACTCCGGTTGATTTATTTCATCCGAGACCCACTAGCGGTCATGCTCCTCTTGTTGTTCTTCGTGGACTTGATGAATTTGTACTAGAGAAGAATATGGCAAACAACAGTTGTTCAGGGCTTACCCTTCCGTCTCATTTCCCATTCTATTTAACTAGTCTTGTAATCCATTTCACATACTGCAGTAACCTTTTCTCAGGTCATGGAATACTGATCGGCTCTTGGAATCTACCGGCTATCATAGAAGAACAAAAATATGTTGCCAGATTAAGTCTTGACGCCACTAGCCATGCACCCAAGTGTAATTCTTTTGCCAATTGTCTTTGCTTCCCAAATTGTGACCTGACCTTCCACTTCCACCATGGACAGAAGGCTTTGTGATGCAGCATTGGAAGGAGATGTTACCGCTCTTTGTCAGTTGCTTCAAGAAGATCCACTTGCTCTTGCTAAAGCTGCTTTGAAGTGCGAGGATAAGAATCCTCTTCACATAGCAGCAATATTGGGCCATGTAGTTATTGTAAAAGCAATCTTACAAGTTGATTTTGCTCATGTTATGTGTTTGGCCCGTGACCAAGATGGCAGAAACCCTTTACATCTTGCTGCCATGCATGGCAGATTGGAAGTCTTGCAAGAGCTACTTGATGCAGGATCTCAAGCCAATTCTGCTCATTCTATGTGTTTGGCCCGTGATCGAGATGGGAGAAACCCTTTGCATCTTGCTGCCATGTATGGAAGAGTGGCAGTCTTGCAGGTGCTAATTCGTGCTGGATTTCAAGCAGCTCTAGAGAAGACAGACGGTGGGGGAACCATTTTGCACCTCTGCGTCAAACACCATCAGCTGGAAGCATTGAAGACGCTGGTCGACATATTAAAATATCCAGAGTTTGTGAATGCAAAAAATGAGGATGGCATGACCATATTGCACCTGGCCATATACTATGAGCAACATGAGGTAAAAAAAAATTTCTTTCTTTTTTCATTTTTTTTATAGAAATTTTTTTATTTCATTTTTTCCCTTTTATCTTTTGTAATGCTTTTTGTTTTTCTAATTTTTGTTGGGAAGGATTTTCTGGTAAAAATGAACAATAACAAAGGTATAGCAATTATTCTCTTCCCCTTTTTTTTTTGGGTCAAACAAGGATATAGTATTATTCCCCCTTTCCAAGTTTTTCTTCCAAGTTTTTTCTTATTATTTTTCTCATATTCTTTTTCTTTTGTTCTTTCAATTTTACCTACTTTTTCCGTTTGTCCTCCAGCATTTCCTTCTCTGGAAATTGATCACACCTAACCATCCAAGCACACGGACACCAGCAGGCTAAGTTGTGTGCGTAAATTGCACTAGTCCAGAAAAAAGAAAAATGTTACATCTTCTTTTGGATTAAGAATTACTCTGAAAGACAAAATTCCAAGAAGCAATTTTCAGGTACTAAGTACCAAAGTTTCCAATCTTTTCAAAACATATTTTGAAACAGAAATTAGCATTAAATTTTTATAAAACCTTTTCCAAGAACTGCACAGCTTTAACAAGTTTCAAATCACGTTGGCCTAATTGAAATTGTGATCCAGTTTTATTTGGCGCAAAAGTTTTAATGCAGTGATCCCGAATGAAACTTTAAATTGCTAGCAAAGGAAATTTGGCTACTTCTGACTCTTAAGTCTTAACGTGATTAATTGGCCTAGTTAATGTACTTGGTTATGAGGCCTTAATTAGCCAGTCTAACAAACAAGCTGAAAAAAAAATTTTAAAAAAAAAATTTTTTTTGCATGCAGACTGTGAAGTACATATTGCAGAAGATCAAAGTAGATGTGAATGCCAGGGATGCAAATGGAAAATCAGCGTTCGACGTCTTACGCGGACTTGGCAATATCAATTCGGAAATTGCACGACGTCTCAAAGTTGCTGGCGCCAAGACAAGCGACTTTCCTACAGGATTACAGGATTTAGTACGGGAGCATCGTAGTTGGATACAGGTGGCATGCTCAGTTATTGCGACAATGGCTTTTCAGGCTGCAATAAGCCCTCCGGGAGGAGTTTGGCAAGACGACCTAATTGCAGATTCACATGGTAACCCGGTGCCAAATCCACAGAGAGCAGGAGAAGCTGTATTGGCATACACTCATCCCTATAGATATTACCTTTTCGTTTTCACATGCACAACGTCCTTTTTGGCAGCTCTGTCGACAATCATCATCACCATCTGTGATTTTACTGGAGGGCTGGCTCTGTTTCCGCTGGCGATACTCCTCCACTTAGCAATTGTCACACTAGCGGCTGCTCATTTCACATCAATCCATATGCTATATCCTAAAGGCCTCAAAATAAAACGAAGCACGGATCTGTCTGAAATCATACTGTACTTGAGTGTTTGGGCTGTTAGTGGGATGCTGGTTATCGCAATTGTTCTGAAGAGGCTCAAGAAGAAAACCGCAGTACAGCTTAATCATGTAGGAGAACCTCAGCCTCAACCTCGGGATTCAGGCTCAGCTGCTGATGCCCACAGCAACCCTTAGATAGATATTAGTAGTTGTTGACTTGACACTGCTGCTGCTCATGTGTAGTGCTTATTACCTAATTTCCCAATGCCAATTGGACAATTAATAGTCAAGCCTAGCAAGCAATTTGGTGTTGTGTGGTGTGGTGTGGTGTGGTGTGGTGTGTTGCGGTGTGGATAGCCCAAAAGTTGTCATTTCGCATTTAAACAGTGTAATGTAACGCCATTAATTAAAGTTTCAGGGTATCTGCTATAATCCATTTTACTACCACATATTAATTTCAAGTTTGAGCAATGAATAAATCAAACTCTGAATCCTATTCTCCATATACGGCCGTAATAAATTATCCTTTGTTTGAATAGTAATTTTTCTCCAAAAAAATTTTAAAATTTTTTATGAGCGTATTTATCAATTTTTTTTAATCTCACATATATTAAATCACTATAATATTTTTTTTTCTTCCGAACAAGATATAATAAATCGTCGCATTCAAAACGTTGTTTGTCGAATCAGTTAATATGGAGGAGAATGAATGAAATTGATGGCCTCATAAGCTGCCAAACTCTTTTTACCAGCGTACGTAGTTAGCTCAATGTTGCAGCTGACTTTCAAGATTTCTTGTTACTCTTTTGGGCTGCTAGTGGTATGGTATGGTCTTTGGGCTGCATTGTCTTGGAGGCAGTAAACCAAGATTTTTCCACCAGAAGTGTTGTCCGAAGCATGGTATCAAAGGATTCAATTGCCATATTTATTTCTTTTCTTTGTTTCATCCCGTACAGTAATAAATTTTGTACTCTTCAATCTCTTGCTTTCGGTTTGGTTCATCTTTCGATCAATTTTTTATTCCATAACAAAAAAAATTAAAATTTTCATTTGTAAAGTTTAAAATTTTACTTGTACAAAAAAGAAACTGAACAGCATGCAATCAGTCAACTTTTGGCAATTTTGACTAAGCATCCATCAATAAACACTTGCGTCCCATACTTAAGGGGGGAAATCCTAAAAATAAGGATAAAATGAAAAATAGGCAAGCAAGAAATAATCAGAGTGCAAAATGAAAAGGGATAATTTCACAAACATCCCTTGAGATTTTTAATACTTACAAAAAGCTCCCCTCAAAATTTAAAAATTACATATAATTTGCATACTTTTACTATTTATATAAGAGCAAATTATTTGAGCCGCCACTGAACTATTTGAATAGTCAAATTTTGGCCATTCAATTATTCGTAGTATATTTTTATCCATTGAACGATTAAAAGTATAAACTTTTGAGCCATTCCGTTTGATTCCATCATTAATTCTGTCAAATATAAGGGTTCGCGCGTTTCAAGAGATATACTATTAATAGTTGGACATGACAAAATTAACGATAAAATTAGACGAAATGATCCAAAATTTACACTTCTGATAGTTTAGTGGATACAAACATATTATTAATAGTTGAGTGGGCAAAACTCAACTATTAAAAAAGTATAGTGACTATTCGGATAATTTACTCTTTATATAATAATATAGGTTCAACAAGTTAGTTTTTTCTCAAAAATTCTAAATTGTCATTTTATACAAAATTAAAAGAGAAAAATACAATATACTCTATCCACGCTATGTACAAATCCATTATTCTAACCCCCAATAATCACTCAAGCATAAACTCCAGTTACAAATCCAAGTAGCCCCCCAAAAGATTTCAATTTACATATACAGTATCAACACTTGTCATGAAAAAAAAATCACACATGCACACACACCCCTTCACCCCATTGACAACCAATTTTATACCTTAAAATTAAATCTCATTGCCCCTAACACCTCTCCAATACAAGTTAGACCCTACTTGATAACCCAATTTAATACTTAAATTTAATGAATTTAGAAGTTAATTTGATTAGATTTGTTTGATAATCAAAAATTGAACATCTAAAATTATTAAGTGGCATTGAATTTCCTAGTTAAAACTTGTTCCAAAAAATAAGTGATAAGTTATTTACTTATCACTGAATGTGACATACACTCAAATGTATTTGATTTAATATTTATCAATTCAATAACTTAATAAATTCAAATTTCATATTTTATATTTCAGTTTTTATACTTCAATTTTATCAAACGCATCCTTAATCTAATCTAGAACTACCATTACAGCACTCCTATATCCTTAAAAATATTAACATATAAGAAATAGATAATAAATTCTACCTCCACAATAAAATCATAACTATTAATTACAAATATAATAAAAGACATCATTATGCAAATTATTGACATTTTATAAAAAAAATTTCTTGATAATAGACAAAATATTATAAATTCCACATCTTTGGAGTTTCTTCTTATTTCAATCATCAATTTCATTATTTATTTCTCTATCATCCTAGGTCTCTTCATTTTCTTCTAGTTTGAAAAATAATTTGCTCCCTCTATTAATTTTGCAATTTCAATTTGATAATATCCATAAAACTAAAGATAATATAAAAAAAAAGAACCTAGCATGCTATGTTTGGATAGCAAATTTTTCTAAAAAAATTTTTCGCTTACATCATAAACACATTTTTCAATCCTTCTTTTTATATTTTCAATCACCTTTTTATTTCACATATATCACATCACAAAAAGTGTTACAATAATTATTCCAAATAATTATTTGAAATAATACTCTATCCAAACAAGGTGGTATAATATCTTAGAAAGAGAGGAACAAAAATAAATGCAAGATAGAAAATTAGGATTTTTTTGGATTTTATAAATTTATTGCCTTAAACTGTGAATTGTTTGCCAGTGAAGAGAATGAGAGGTATTTTACTATGTTAAGGGTGACAAGTATAATTACATAAGCCTAAGGAGAACCGAGCGAATTTGTTAGAAAAATCAAGTGGTTTCCGGAATTATCCCAAATGAAAAATGATTCCGCCACGTTCTGGGACCTTGTAGAACTTCAAAGTTCAAACCCATTCAAAGCAGATCTTTCTAGAAGCCTTCCATTTCCATGGTTCCTTCTTCTTCTTTCCCTTCTAGAAACTTCCGAATTCCAGTTTTCTACCTACCGCCACCTATATATGTATCTGCCAGAAGTATCGCTTCTACCATTACGACTGAACCAAAAGGTCCCAGAAAAAAACCACCAAATACATAATCATTGTCAATCCCTTTCGGAATCAAAATTCGGAAAAAGATATCCCCATCTCAAATCATCAAGCACGGAGAGAAAAATGGACGTCAGACTGCTGGGCTTAGACGCTCCACTGGTTAACGCCCTCCACCACCTAATTGACGCCGCGGATGACGGAGACAAGACTGCCAATGCACCCACAAGGACCTACGTTCGAGACGCCAAGGCTATGGCGGCCACCCCGGCCGATGTGAAGGAGTATCCCAATTCCTACGTGTTCATTGTGGATATGCCCGGGTTGAAATCGGGGGACATCAAGGTTCAGGTGGAGGATGACAATGTGCTGGTTGTCAGCGCGGAGAGGAAGAGGGAAGAGGAGAAAGAAGGTGCCAGGTACGTGAGGATGGAGAGGAGGGTCGGCAAGTTCATGAGGAAATTCGTGCTGCCCGAGAATGCCAATACCGATGCAATTTCTGCTGTTTGCCGAGATGGGGTCCTGACTGTTACCGTCCACAAATTGCCCCCTCCTGAGCCTAAGAAGCCCAAGACTATTGAGGTCAAGATTGCTTGAAGTTGGAAGGTCCAGCTTTACTGTTGAAAGATTTATCTTCTGTTTTGGATATATAGTTATGTCTGGCTTCTAAGATCAGATTTGGAATTGTGCTGTACTACTAGTATATGACTTCATATGGATCATCATGTTTAGGCCTCTTGTTAACGTTCCTTGTTTTTATGGGCTAAATTTTCAGTGGTGCAATAAAGTATTCTGTTGTTTTCAATAACCTGTGCTGCTGCTGTTGTCCTCTCGAATGAGAAGTCCTTGACAATTGAGACTATAATTCTTCTGGACAATTGATCTTAATTTGCTGTCTCAGAGAAAATCTGTGAATTTGTCAAACCACTAATTCTATGCTAGTTTGTGGTTTTTGTTAGTAGCCAAGAAACTGACCACCCCCAATGCTTTAACATCATCCACTTGAACAACCCCCCCCCCCCCCGGGGGGCAATTTTGTTAAGCGGACTGATGGAGAGAGCAAGATCACTGCACCAGTGTCCAAGAAACATCAAAGAAGTGGATAAGTAGTGATATCTGCGCAGTTAGTAATCCAGAAATATATACAAAATTTTTGAAGGCCGTCGTTGATCATAAATCCATGATAAATCTATGCGTATTGTGACAAATTAATATCGACAGTTATGAGTGAATCGATTGCACAGGATGAATATAAACAACAGATTGTTTGATATTGTATTCAGGGCCACGAAAATATGTCATACCAATCAACTGTCTTCATTAGAGCCACATTTTAGGCACTGCACACCGTCAGATAAGGCAGATATTTCACATGTAGTAGTAGCCTTTGAACTGGTGGCCAGTTCATTCCGCGTCCATCAAGAAGGTGAATATGAAGATGCTAAACGAATTGATAGCCACTGGTCCATCTTTAATCACAAATGAGAACTCTGAGGCCAGTCATATCTTCCAGACATTCTTGTTTGCAGCAAGCTTTGCAGAATGAAGAAGGCGGTCCGAGAATTTGAAGATGCCACTCCTCGGCCTGTTTAGGACAGAGCCTGGTCATCCTTATAGACAAGATTAGCAGGAATTTCCTTGCTAATGATCAATCTTGTCAAATAATCAGTCAGGACAGCGGCTGCGGCGATGGCAGTTTCTTTCTCCAAAAAAAAAAAAATGGTGGGGGTGGAAGGTAATTGAAAGCATGCATGGTATAATTTAACACCACTTCAAAATTTTGCTCCTCTTGGAAGAAAATTAGAAGGCCTAGCTACTTAGCATATTACGCAACTTGGAATTGCAACTATATATATATACTAGCTTTTCTTGAATCCGGACTGCCTAGTATTTATTAAAAGGTTACTCAATCATCCACAATTACGTGGGATTTTAATTACTTAATTAATCTAAGGCAATTGCTCAAAGAAATTAAAGCCCGGAGGCTTGAAATCAGTGGCGCACAAGATGTTTTTCGTTCAAGCATGGCAACGATTGATTTACAAAGAGTGCATCTTAGTTGCTAAGGCCACAACGTTGAAAACCACAAAGTAGAACAAACCAAAGAAACTATGTATGTATCCAATAATCAGCCTCCTGAACCTGTAACATTTTTCCTTCCCGTGAACGGTTCAAATTTATTCACTTCGTCCTTCTTGACTTCATATTTGTTTGGGATTTTCTTATTGATCGTGTTCGAACCAAACACCATCTTCTTTCCTGGTCCTTCACAATCACAGGTTTTCGTTGAATTCTTTTTACTGATCACATTCTTCTCCAGCTTTTCTGCTACCATATCGGACAGATGTGCCAGCGGCGCCCCATCTACTCGCCTTGCTAAGCCTGAAAACGCTACAAACTTGGGCTTCTCCTCTTCAACCTTCTGCGAGGCTTTCTTCTCAGGTTCCTTGTAATCCAAAGGAGCCGCAAAAGCTACCTCACAATCTGTGTCAATGATACTAATTGCAGGGCTTGGTTTGGCCTCAAGTACGTCAATCTGAAACTTCTTCTTATCGTGAGAGATTGTGATCGTGTCTCCGGTTGTCAAACAAGCATATCTTTGGAGGGTTTTCTCCAAAACAGCTTTAGGATTGGAAACATTGATGAAATCAGTTGTATGCGGCTGCAACTTCACGAAAGTACCCTTAGGAAGATAGACGCTCTTGAGGAGTACGAGGTCTCCTTCGAGGATCTTCAAGCTGTCCATCATCCACTGTGGAGCGAAGATTGAGCCCTCTTCGGCTGTGAACTCCAGGACTCCACAATGAGAAGTGCGGCCACCAGAATCGTCATAAATATTTTGTACAGAAAACATCATGGGGTAATGAATCCTGAGAGCAGAAAGGCAATCTAAAGCCGAAGCGGGCATTAGAATCTTGTTTCCCTTGTCGAGTTCATGTTTCTGGATTGTAGCGAAAGAATGGCAAAAGTAGTGCTGCACAAATTGATTGTGTTCTCCCAAATTTGATAGAGGAGTTGTTAGGGAGTCCATTGTCAAGCACAAGACAGCATAAACGCCAGAAAATCATGAACAGTTTAACATTTAACCTGCATGTACATATATATAGTATTTACCTTTGGAAATTCGATTCCCAAACTAAGAAGGAAAAGAGAATTTGTTTCCTATACTAAGTAGGTTAATAGTAAAATTACTTCGCTTAAAAAATGATTCTAATTTAGTTTTAGAAGTTTATCATTAAGATTTAGTAGATTCATAATTTATCAATTAGGTATTGTATGTGGCGGTTTTTTGTTTAGTTGTTTCTTGATTATCAAGTCTTAGGAAGTTTCAAATAAGTATTTATTAACGTACAATTTAGTTGTTTTTGGAGGTGTGTTTTTTAAAAAATTTGCTGTAACAGAGTTTTTAAAATATATTTTGGAATATTTTTAGAAAATATTTTGGGATATTTAAGAGTAGAAAAGTTTCTAGAATATATTTTGAGATATTTTTTAAAATTTTAAAAAAATTTAAACTAATTTTGAGATTACCTTTTAGAGTACTTTTTAAAAATTTTTATTATATTTGAAAAATTAATTTTTGAAAAACACCCCAAAAACAGGGGATCCAAACAGAGTCTTTGTATTTATATTTTTGAAATATGAAATTATGAATTGCATTGCCGATTTATTCTCTATTTAGTGTATCATTATTGATTGTTAAAAATTTTATGTTAAATTTGTCTCAAAGTTTAATATAGAACTGAAAGCAAAAAAAAAAAAAAAAGTGGATTAAGTGGTGAAGTCGCATTTATTTTGTGTAGAATGTTAGACCCTTTGAACCAGAAGTAGTAAGAATTCCTTCATTTGATCCACAATTAAAAAACCAAAAAATAAAAAAAATAAAAAGTTAAAATTTCTTCAGCAATATCTTCAATCTAGAGATTTTAGATGACTGAAAATTATTGAAGAATTTGGTGGCAAAATTCGGTCGCCAAAATAGTGAAAATTCGTCTCCTATTTTTGTACAAACTTTTGCACAATGTACAATTTTTCTTTTTTGTTTTTTCCTTATAACAGTACATGTTGTACAAATTTCTAGCGCATAATTTTCACAAATTTTTCCTCCAATATTATATCCTCGTACTGTTTCGTTTGGATTGAAGAATCTAATGAAACATTTGAAATCCACCCAAATTGTTCTAATTGCTTGAATTATTTAAGAGACGCTTGGGTATATAATTCATAATTATCTAAATATATTTATAAAATTAAAATAAATTTATAATTTATAATTTTAAATACCTCTTAAATAATTTAAATAATTAGAGAAATTTGAGAGTATTTTAACAAAACGCGGCCCAATAGGATTCCAAAATAAGACAACAAGAGGACAAAAATTCAAAAGAAAAAGAGGACAATAGAGAAAAGTCAACCAGAGTTTTACTTCTAGTAGTTTCCGCCGTGTTCTGGATCAGTGTAGAAGTCGAACTTAGAAACTAGCAGAAAGAACCAGCGAATAAAAGAACTTACTAGAAACTTTCCGCGTCTTCCTTCTTTTCCCCCCCTCCACAAAACTTCCAAACTTCATTCTTCTCCCACCTCTATATATACTCACTTCCTCCTGCATTCTCTTATCATCGAGATTACAGCAATTTTCAGGTTATAGGAAAAGTGAAAAGAGGCGAATATCTCATCGAAAATATCTCAAATCAAGAAGAGGAAAATGGATGTGAGGCTAATGGGATGGGATACCCCACTCTTCCAAACCATCCAGCACATGATGGACTCCGGGGACGATGCAGACAAGACCGTCAACGCTCCGTCGAGGACCTACGTTCGAGATGCCAAGGCTATGGCTTCCACTCCGGCTGACGTCAAGGAATATCCCAATTCCTACGCGTTCATTGTGGATATGCCGGGGCTGAAGTCGGGGGACATCAAGGTTCAGGTGGAGGAAGACAATGTGCTGATTATCAGCGGAGAGAGGAAGAGGGAAGAGGAGAAAGAAGGGGCCAAGTACGTGAGGATGGAGAGGAGGGTCGGCAAGTTCATGAGGAAGTTTGTGCTGCCTGAGAATGCCAACACCGATGCAATTTCTGCGGTGTGTCAAGATGGTGTGTTGACTGTTACCGTTCAGAAATTGCCCCCTCCTGAACCCAAGAAGGCCAAGACAATTCAGGTCCAGATTGCCTGAAAAAATTTGTGGGAAGATTGGTTGGTTGTATTGCTTTTCTTTAGTACTAGTATATATGCTCTGTTTTGGGTCTTGATGATGGGATCGGAAAATAAATGCGGGTAGGAGGAGTTTTAAGGATTTATGCTGATGCTCTAACGATTTTCTGGGAATTTTCCTGAGTTTGGCTTTGTGCAGAAGGCGATGGCCTTCTTTTTTGTGTAGTACTATGATGTATGGAAGTATGATTGTGCTCATCTACTACTCTACTATGAAAGTATGAATAAGAAGAGTTTTTGAGTTTCCAACTATTTTGGGGGCCGCAGTGATTTTGATCTTTGGATATTATTGATTACTTTCAGTATTATTATTTTGGGCTAGATAAATATATTCTTCAAATTTTGCTTCAAAAAAACAAATATATTCTTCAATCTACTGCAGCGTATCATGGAAAGGAATCAAAGGATGAGAGCCTTGCGTCCGCGGTGGTTGCCGAAATTAAAATTATGCAAATTTTAAAACAATAATAATGATAATAATGAAAAGTCTTGTGGCGTTTTGAAATTCTCCCAAAAAAAAAAAAGGGCAAGGAAAGATGCAATTCTTGGAGCAGTCTATATACAGCTGAAAGAGGATTGAAGACAATGAAAAAAAAAATAATTAGAAGAAAAAAGCAAAGAGAGATGTATACAATTATGAGCGTAGCATGTCATAAGTCTAATGCATTATCTTTGTTTTTTCAAGCGAAATTGAGGATATAACAACATTCTGAACCTGTTGTTAAAGAAATAATTTACAAATTCCGTCTTCTTCCTCAAAAATCTCTTGCTCCTGTATCCTTCGCAAGTTTCACTTTCTGCATGTTCTTGAGGTCTTTTATCTGCTTTTCGTACAAACAGTGCAATGAAGAACCCCTCTCCGTCTTCCACCAAGTCTGTCCGCAGCAAATGTTGAGCTGCCAGATGAACCGGTTAAAAGTTGGGAATTAGCAGATGATAGGCTCAACTTCAAGGTTTCCATTCATTTATCAGAAAAGTTGTCACCCACAAAGCTCAACCAGTGTGTATCTTACGGAGAAAAATTCGACTTGAAGCACTTACATCCATCAAGAACTGGGAGGCCACGCCGAGGCCACTGGGGATGAACTGGTGCAAGTTGAAAACCATGAGATGCTGCAAGGGGTAAAACAGATTTGATAACGTCTTCATTTTCAATCTGGTGGATGGAACATGTGCTGTAAACAATTCTCTCAGCTGCTGGAACTGGAAAAATGTAAAAAGATACCATCATCATCCAGCAGAATTACATACCCAACAGCGGATGAATGCCAATTGTAGATGCGTTGCAAAATGCACTTAATAGCATCTGCCAAGTATGTTTGGCCCAAAATTTTTAGGACTCTCCTGGAAGTTTTGATGAGAATACCCGACCTTGAAGAATATGAGTATGCAAGATGAATTGGAGTGCAGGATGTGGCTGAACAAAAACTTACATGAAAATGCATGTTCCAAAGCCTTCTTCTGAAAAGCAGCAAGCTTCTTCAGCCTATCAATGTTGCCAGTATCATCTAATCCTTGAAAAGGAAGAGGTAAGCGTGAGGTAATATAGCATGAATGCGCTTGTAGAAAAGCCAGAGTAATTCTCTGCCGAGAATAAGCACAAAGATCTAAAGAAAACTGGCATGTAAAGCATGGTAAACTAGAGCTAAGAGACACAGATATTCTCTGCTTTTACAAACCAAGCATACCGGCATCCTTTGGACTAACAAACAAAATACTCTGTGTAAAGAGTAGCATAAATTTGAGGCAACAAGAATAAAATAGTAGTTACGGACAATCCTATATTCCTTGAAATTTGATAATAAACTCAAGATCCTGGGAAACAAAATGCCAACGGGAGAAGCACGCAATGGGGGTTTAATTGTTTTTTCCTCTCAAATATCACTTAATATACAAGAAAGAGAGGAATGTGAGAAGGAAAAATAGCCATAGCAAAGTAGGTCAGTATCTCCGCCGCTTGCTTACCTGCTGCATATGAGGGAAGCAGATGATCTAGCCTGTCAATGGCAGTACCAGATCCTGAACAGGATGGATCTAACAATATGGCTCGAATCTGCAATATAGTCAACAATCAAATGACAAACCCATTTTTGAAGCAATACAGCAGATGTAGAGATAAGAAACAAAAACATACAAACAAATATCTGGTGGAGACAACAGAATTGAATTTCGGCATATCATAGAACAAATAGAAGACTAGATGTCCAGATAATTCAATAAGAATGTCCATTCCTTCTGTATCAGGTACGTAAATTTGTGCAAAAGTACAAAGAAAAGAATAACAATTACCTTTGAGCAACAAGGCTCTTCAGGATTCAATTTCAAGAAGTCTTCATGTTTAACTTTGACATCTGGGCCAAGTTAAGTTTTGTAAATGTGAATATTAACTTATGAAAAGAAATCAGTCACTCGCAACGAACATCAGTTCCAATTCCATTTTAAAATGTGAAGTTTTGGAGAAAGCAATTTAAGGATAGAACAACACAAAAACAAGCACAATTGCCAAGCTAGCTTTCCATTTGCTAAATGCCAAGCCAGATAGAGGATATAAAGAACCATTTCAAGGATACTAGTAGCACCAGCAAGTCTGACAGTGGCTTCTAATCGTTCTACTCTCCGCTTATCAAGTTCACAAGCTATTATTTTCCCCTTTCCCTTCATAATAGCAGCTAGATGAACAGTTTTGTTTCCAGGTGCAGAGCATGCATCAAGAACCTTCGCCATTATCAAGCAAAATTCATGATGCAAAACAGAGAAATGAGAATCAAGGCTTCAAAAAAATCAAAGCAATTGCACATGCATACATCTGAAGGAATTAACTCTTCAGTGCTGAGCAAACTCACCCACCATCCTGGTTTAGGCTCGAGTGCTGCTGCAACCATGGAACTTGCTCTGCCCTAGTATCCATAGAAAAGGAGAATACCAGCTTGACTCAGTGGAAGAGCAGTTAAGATACATGTCTCCTAGAAAATTTTTATATTTAATGAGGTAAGACCTATGAAGCTAAGCCTTACCTGCATAAAAATACTTCCATTTAATACCAATGGATGTTTATGCAAATCAGTACTTGGTGGTAGCTTTAGCAAACCAGGTACCATGTCATCCTTGTCAACCTATACATTTTAGTCAATAGATCAAAAGACTAGCAGCAAATATATTTTGTAAAGGAGTGTAAAGAAAAATGACTCTCTCTCTAAAATTCTGATACGATACTTCCGCAATCCGTTTTTGGATCTTTCCACATTTTTATTTCAATACCAGAGACGTGAAGTTCAAATATAAATTCATTTCTAGCATTAGCATGCATGCCATTGAACCCAAGTTGCAGACGCAAATATCACACTCAATATGACACCTATAAACTTGCACCAAACCCCAGATCAGAAGCTAAAAAAGAAAAGTATCATGGAAAAATCATTAACTCGGTTAAGTTAAAGATTTTACCGCATACTGTTTAGTCAACTCAAGTATAGCAAGACTCCACATCCATTTTCAGAGTATTTACACGAACATAACGTGGTTTTGGCATATCTGCAGCCAACATTGCCAAAAAAATTCAGATAGGCATCAAACAAGAAGAAATTAATGTCAAAGCAACGTCATTTAACCACAAGTAAGACGTTCATATTTAGATGGTAATTGTTTGCAGAAAAGATCAGCCATAACCCCCTTTTTTCCTTTCTTTATAAGTATAAATCAACAAAAATAATTTTGCAGTAGAAGCATATTCATTGCTTGTTAATAACTGACTTTTACATCTGTTGTTTCACCTAAAACATGTGGAAAGTAGCATGCATCTCAATAAAACAGAGAGTTAGCACAGGAAGAAACGCAGCCAAAATACACACCAGATATTTTGCATTGAGGCATCAATTCTTTTATGTGCTTCACTCTCTTTTTCTCTAAAAGATGAGCCAAAGCTGACCGTAATTTATCTTTCCTGGACAAGAGAAGCTTTTCTGCATCCCCAGTTGCTGAAGACTCCTATGGAGAGAAAAATTATCTACAAATTAGGAAAGCAGAAAAATGTAATTTAGGAGCAGAATATAGGAAGCAGAGGAGATTCTATGTAGATGTGAAAAATGCATAGACGTGGAAAAAGGGCAACAGCAGACATGTCTATTCTCCATTGGAAACAAGAAAAAGAATAATCTTACTCAATACCTACCTTACCAAAGAGGATATCATACGCAATTATGCACAGTAACTCTTCTTGTCTCTGCAAAACCAATTTTTAGCTTTAGTTACATTTGTCATTGTGCTACAACTATTTTTAGAAAATGGTGCCAGATGGAAGAGGACGCTTAATGAACTGCAACCCTATTATTATAAATATTAAGTATGACTAGTAGAAAAGCTTCACATACCTTCCCACTTGCTATTCAATACATTAGTGGCTCGCAAAACATCTTTGATAACTGGGAGATCTATTCAAGAACAAATCCAGTCAGAAATAAATTTATCTCACACAATTAGGCACAATAGAGTTTTCCTTTCAAAAGTAATGGATTTATATCTGTAAGGAACCTTTTTCCCCTAGTTCCCAACATTCGAAATCAGAGTTTACCACCCTATGAAATCTAGTTCACAAAACGGATTCAATTGCCATATCCATCAGATGCGTGTTGCCTCTTACAAACTTAAACCTTAATCCCTTAGAGAAGTTGACCGCAAACCAATACACAATCCAATATATCTACTTAATGAAAATCTACAAATTAAGCAGTCATTAAACTTAACCAAGATGAAGGACACTAATGCTATATGTCAACACTATAAATACAGCTACAGCGTATTACTCAGATTCTAAATCCTCAGGATAGTGAAGGGCTCAGTCTACAACATTTGCCCTCTCAGGTTAATAGTATTGTGGCCATTTTCAAGTGAAAATATAGGTTGATCGCTATTTTATCATGCACCTGAAAACAGTGAAGATAAAAATTCCAGATCTATAAACAGTGTATTTCTGATAAAAGTTTCATCCAATTGTCCAATAACTAAAATCCAACTTTTCTTTTTTGCTTTTGAACTTTTCTCCTAGGCAATATCCCGAAACCATTTAGTCTCACTTTAAACAAGAAAGTGATATTAGCTACACTAGCACTAACATATGATATAACCAACCCATTACATGAAAAGTTATAAGTGCATCCATTTATGCGGGTAGATAATACGCACTTGTAACTTATCATACAAGAGGCAGTAGCACGTGAAAATGTCTATACAAATCTTAAACCACAAGGAATCACTGTTAGACTAACTATAGTCAAAAACATGTATGCCAACTCATTATCACTTGGCTTAGTTTGGGAGTTTAGGATAGAAAAGAAAAGAAGGGAAAGCTTAACTTATGAGAGAAGAGAAGAGATTATTATGTTGTTTTGGGAGTTTTGAGAATTAGTGAAATGATTTTAATATGAAAGTCATTAAATATTTGTTCAAGACATTTTTAAGGATAAAATGGCATTTTAGAAAAATTAACAAGCTTTCTCCAAACTTTCTCTCCATTTCCTTCCAATTTGGGAGGAACATTTTGATCACTATTCATCCTCCCATTTCCTTTCTTTTCTTTCCTACTTAAAACTACCAAACAAAAGAAAATCAGGCTTTCTCTTCTGTCCTTTTCTCTTCCGTTCAAATCCTCAACTCCCAAAGGCTTAAAGAAGATACGGACCAAACTAATGTGTTTCTAAAATCTACAGGGAAAAAAATTGTAGCTTTCAGCATAATTAGACTAATCCCATAAAAACCCATTTCTGCTGCAGAAATTTAATAGGACCAAGACAAATCCCATATTCAAATTTCATCAGTAGGATTAGAAAAATGAAAACTGAGAGGACATAATGAAAAGTAGTGCTGGTTGCTGACTTACGCTTGAGGGTTTCACAAACCAAAGCAAAGGTGGCTCTTTTGTTCCTGATGGAAGGGCTATAAACCAATGACTTAATGGACCCCACAGCTCGCCGGCGGGCGTCCCCTTCAAGTACGGTGCGCAAGACCTTAGCTGCCTCCCTCCTGGCGAAGTAAGCTGACCTCTCGGCTCCTCTCAACGGTTTATCTCCTCCGTTCGGCTTCCTAGATGCAGCTGTTTGTTTCTTCGCTGGCCGATCCTTCCTTGCCATCGGCTCTAGCTTCCCGGCTTCTGTAACTGCGGAGTCGAGCTTCGGAGGACGAAGGAAAGGTTGGGGGAATTTGGTTTTCGTGAGAAATTCGAGGAAAAGCCCAAGAAAACTCAGGCCCAGCTGCGTCTGTTGCTATCCAACGGGCCTTCTCCAAAACAAAAGGTGCATCTAACGGGCCTTGTTTTGGTTTGTCTATTGCCACATGAATTTTAAAAAATAAAATAAAATAAAAGCCCCCCCCCCCCTCTCCCCCCCTCTCTCCCCGGGTGGCAAATCTTTTTTTTTTTTTAACAACTTTATTTTCCCTCATACAAAACTAAGAAGCAAAATGTAATTTTTTTTCCCTATAAGGCAACTGTTATTCGTATCCCACATTTTTTATGACACTTGCACTAGCATTTGTATTATATGGTCTTCATTTTTTATACAATATAATTAAAAAAAGATTTATTATACATTTGTAAAGTTTTCTCAATCCCGATTATTAGATTTTAATTAACACAATAAAGATTTCTGAAATATTTCATTTACGAATTCCTTTTTAAGTGTAAGCGAGCGTTGTAAAGTTTCTTGCAAGTTTTATCAAAGGCTAAAACTCAAGCTCCAAGTGTGATCAATCAAAGCTCATGTGAGCTGAACTTGATAAATCGCCAATTAGTAAGCAAAGCTTGATTACATTTCAGCAGCTTAAAAGGCTATAATCTACTTTCTCTTTTGTGTCTAGGAGGGATAGATGATAATGTAAGTAATCATATGCCAGCTAAATATGCGATTAGGCTAGTAAAAAAGGCTGAAATTCAGTAACCTCCTGTTTGGATTGCATTTTTTTGAATTTTTTAGAAAAATTACTGTAACGAATTGATATTTTGTAAGATAAAAAGATGATTGAAAAATGTGTTTACAGAAAACATAGTAATTTTTTTTTTGAAAAATTACAATCCAAACACACTTGTCGACAACTCGCCAACATTAATATATTTGTTATGTCTTTCATAGCTCCTCCATTCAATCAGAAACGTTGGAGTGCATTTGAAGAAACTCTAAGATGCTCGCCCCAAGCTTTTGTGCTGAAAGCTTTTTCTGTTCATGTCCTTCTTCCTCGATTTCATTTTGTTGTTTTAGCTTTTTAAGTAGATAAACTAAACAAACTAGTAAAGTATCATTTGTTTGCTGTTGCTGCTACGGGAAGAGAAGCTTTTTTTTGTACCATAGTGGGAGCCAAGGGCGCTTTTAAAAGCGGCCCCATGTGTCCTTTTCTTTTCTTTTCTTTATATAGTATTTAGCTAACAAAAAAAAAAAAAAAAGTTTGAGTTTAGGAAGATAACTCGAAAGAACTTCATGGCCCAGCTGACTCGTTCTTATTGGGCAGCCTCTCGTTTGTTGCTCCAAACCTAATTGCAGTAGACAGATTCATTTGGGCAGCCTCTCGTTTGTTGCTCCAAACCTAATTGCAGTAGACAGATTCATAGTGCTGCTTCCTTTCAAAAGCTATTAAACTGAAATGTTTAGTCATTAGTCAGTCAAACATGATGGAAAGTGACATTGGATAGTTACTTATCTGTGAAAAAAAAAATTATACTGTTTGCATTATCAATATATTTTCAATCATATTTTTATTTCACGTGTATCATCAAAAAATATTATTAAAATATTTTTTCAAAAAATTATTTCAAATAATCTAGTATCCAAACACACTGCAGTTTGTTTGGATAGGAGTTTATTTGGATGATTTATTTGAGATAATTACTGTAACACTTTTTATAATGTGTTGTATGTGAGATAAAAAGGTGATTGGGATTTGTGAAGTAAATTATTATTTAAATTATTTTGAAACGAATAGACCAATCATGTATTGAGATACAAAGCATATGACTTTGAAACTTCGTCTTACACACACACACACATATATATATATTTATATAGAGTGAGGCAATATCTTTACGTGCTAAAAAAATGAACAAGAACTTAGGAGCAAATGTCTGAAAGGTTAAAATTGGCAATCTAGTAATGTGAATTAATGCTCATAAGCCGCTCTTGCTAATTTTCCATATGGTAGGAGTCTCCATTGGCACTGCTGGGGCATAAATATGCTCTGCGGTCTCAAGTCTCAACGCACAAATATTAATTAGCAAGTTTACTAACCGACGATTTCCACTTTGAAGACTGGGCAACGCAATTGACTCATAAAGTGATTCGTGAACATTGTACAGGTCACCAATCTAGCTAGGGTCACCAAGACCTTGCACAAGACCTAGGAGTCCACTGTTGCAAGTAATCGATGACAAAGACCACAAAAAGAACCGAAATTAAGACCGATGAATAAGGAGTCAGAAACCATTGAGGCGTTTGATTGGCCCAGAAATGGTCCGATTAAGAAAGAAAAAATCGTTCAAAACTTCCCTCATATTTTAAAAAATGAAATCGATTTTTTTCGTCTCACTTTTAATGTATAATTTTATATTTTTTATAAATTCATATTGATCAAATTTAGTCTTTACTTAGATTTCCGACTAGTTTTTGATCGAAATCCAATACGTCCCTCGCACGTGATTATTTTTTAAGGATAAAATTATCAAATCAAATATTACATAATCCGATTCATTGTCTCTCACATTTCACAAAATGAATTTTTTCTTCCCTAACATTTTACAAAATGAATTATTTAGTCCCTCACATTTCATTAAATAAATTTTCCCATCCCTCACATTTTTCAAAATGGATTTTTTTCATTTTTCATTGATCATGTGTACGAATAATTTTTTTTCTTTAAACCCATGTATATATCTATTTAATTTTACCTGAATAGTACAAATACCATAAAATATATCTCTATTTAATTTTACTTAAACAAACTAATCGTTGATGTACACATATTATTCAATAGATATATACAGGGGTTTAAAATTAACATATTTGTTTTAAACCCATATATATATCTATATGATTTCACCATGTGAACCTATTCAATATTTGTGACCTTTTTCTTTTGGTAATAATTTATTTATTGACTTGTATAATAAGGCCATCTACTTAATAGGTCCTAATTCAAATTTTATAGTCATGCTAACACATTGTAGTTTAAATCTGAAATTTCTACTAGCTATTTTTAAAACCAACAGTTGAATTGCTTGCCTTGTTATTTTTTTTTAAATTTAAAAGTGACAATCCCTTATTTCTTTTTTACCATATTTTCCTTGTTTATTTTTTTTATCCAAATTTAATTCGATATAAACATTCAATAATGGTTATAATTAAATATCTTCTTTGTTTTCAATTTTCAAGTAAAAGGAAATAAATATGAGTGAAAAACTAATAATTTTTTTAAATTCATGTAAATATCTATTTGATTTTACCTGAATAGTACAAAAATAGAGATATTTACATATTATTTATATTATTCAAGCAAAATCAAATAGAAATATATTACAAACTATTCATACTGCTCAAATAAAATCAAATAGATATATACATGGATTTAAAGAAAATTATTCGCACATATAACAAATGAAGGATGAAAAAAATTCATTTTGTGAAATGTGATTGACGAAACAATTCATTTTATAAAATGTTAGCGACAAAAAAATTTATTTTGTGAAATGAGAGGGACTATAAATCGAATTATGTAAAATTTGATTTGACAGTTTTATTACTAAAAAATGATCACGTGCAAGACACGTGGTGAATTCCGATAAAAAATTAGTCGGAAACCTAAATAGGGAAAAAATTGAATCAATGTGAATTTGTAAGGGATCCAAAATTATACATTAAAAAGTAATGGATGAAAAAAGTTTTTTTTACAAAATGTGAAGAACGTTTTGAACGATTTTCCCATTAAAACAAATTGAAACATAAGTGGCAATAATTAGCTTCTAGGCTCATTATTTAATCCTTTCTAGGTCTCGCCAAGTACTTCTGAATATGGAAAAGGTGTTTATGGGAGTGTGTATAATAGTAAATCTTTTTTTCTTTTAAAAAAAGTTTGGGTGAGGACATATTTTCAAGATCATAGATCGCTCACGAAAATTCTTACAAATCATTTAACAATATAGCTCTCACATCGACGAGAGCATCTGCACAAAGTAAGGGTGTACAGCAGTAAGTCGAATGTGCACAAAGTGTTCCATGATTCTCCCGCTTTATCCTGCTGCAAATGCATACAGCACAAGTCTTGGTTGACTTATAATAAGAGAAAGAATTAGTTAACTTTTACTGATCCTTTGCCTTTTGTGTGACCTCATCTGTAATGACGTCAAGAAAAAGAGTGACCCAACCAAGTGAAAACCACTGTTCCTTTTTTTCCCCCTTTTTTTGGGGGATACAAGGGGGTTTCGAAATCCCTTGCGATGAAACGTATCTGGGAGTAGTAGCACCCATTAGATCAAAAGCTAACAATTCCTCAGAGATTCCGGTGGACTTGCAAAAAAACCACGGTTCCATTTGAGGCTAGAATCAATGCACATATTCGACTAGAGTGAAAACATTTCCCATAATTAAAACACAGTACTAGTATTGATTGATGAGATAATGGCAAAATGCAAAAAAATGAAAAATTGCCGGTTTGGATTGTTATCTTCTGGAGGTTTTTGTAGAAAGATGTATTATAACAATTTCATAAATGTGAGATAAAAAGATAATTAAAAAATATATTCATGAAAAAACGTAAAAAAGTATTTTGAAAAAAAAAGACGATCCAAACAAGATAACTAGCATGACTTGCAATCCTAAATTTTCCCGACTCTTACCTTACATTCTCACATTTTTATTTATTCTCTCTGTTTTAAAAAGATAGGCTACTTGACTTTTCTATTCGTCTCAAATTATAGGCACAGATTTTTTTAATGGCAAGTTAACTTAGAACTTTACTAATATGCCCATATTTAAGTAAATTTTTTGTCAACAAACACGAGCCATCTAGTAATAAAGAGCGGTAAGTTCCTAGAATAATTAAGAACATCAACCGCTAGCTTAAATGCAATAACAATAAAATGAGTCATGTTATATTAATAGAATTGTATAAGAGAGTTGATAAGGTCTTACTTTAATAGCGAAGATTGAGATTCTAAAAGTTACAAAAATTTTTGTTCAAATTTCCCTTTTTATTCTCCATGTTTAAATCCTAGCCCTTAAAATAAAATAAAAAAAAAAGAAGAAGGAGAAGAAGAAGAAGTGTATTGAACCTCTCTTAATGTAAGAGAGGAGCAGCATTTTCTTACACCTTAAGTCATCAAGATGTCTTAAAGTATCTCAACCATGGAAAAGTTGACTGAATCACGTCAGTCTTCCCTACTCAGTTTTCACGCTACCCAAAAATGACTATGCAAGTAAATGTTTGTTCCATCAATTTTTTTTTTTATCATCAGCCATTACGTTATTTTGGAGTTTGTGTTAACAACTTAACGTTATGGTCTAAAACAGCCAAAAAGTGGCTTGGATTGGAAATTATAATTTGTGGGCATTAGTCCAATTTTTAGTTTAAAAAAGGTTATGGATCATGTGCTTCAAAGTCACAAATAAGAGGATTACTTCTATAAGAAAATGAAGTGAGATAACACAAGCTGCGAATATTATAATATACGTCGTGATCAGCATGTTAATCTCAATACTTTGCATATACCAAAGGGACCTTCTAGTGTTGTTGCCACTCAGTTGCCACTGTCAGGCTGCAAGGATGTTTGACAAGGACTAGCTCCAAACTCCAAAACCCTTCATTCTTCGAGGTTCTTTCTTCTTGTTCCTTTAATTATTCATGCTTATATCAGTATACTACGTTGATTCATCATTTCACTTAGCTTTATCCTGATTACGTTTACATTGTCAACTAGTACTGCAATTAATCACGCCTGACTTGGCAAAACTTGTTCAGCCATAAAAGCCCAGAGTTGATCATCATTCTTGGATCGTCTTAACTATGTTACAGAGATATGTTTGTATCCTTCACGTATGAAAAAGTCACAAGGCAATGGCTGTCATAATAAAAGTAAAGAAAAGGGACAGGAGGCAATGAGCAAATGCAATGATCCCAGAAAGGCCAGCAGGTACCATAAGGCTGTGTTGTTACGTGTAAGCTGAACAATGCCACATTGATAGAGGAAGGGTTAATTAGCTTATGAGATAGGATAGGAGCTCACCTTCAAAAGATAGAGGCATCCTAAACAATAGAAATGAAGAATAATACATATATAGAGAGAGAGAGAGAGATTCAAACGGTTTATAATAACTTCACCATAAGTAAATAGACTTCACCAAAATCTTTCGTGAGGGTATCTATCTATTATCAGATTCATCATGTCCAACTGTACAAAAGAAAAAAGGTGGAAAAAAAAAAAGGGACATAGACCATTTCTTGGCCTAGCTAGGGACTTGTGACAATAAAAGGAGGGACGTGAGGAAGAATCCAATTCTAGGGTAGGATTGACTCCCAAACCTGAGTTTATCCCCTCATGACCGACCGAAGAGACCAAATCAAGGGAAGTAAATGGCCATTTTGGCTATGAGCTGGGAGGTCCTTTGCACATAGTGCATGTACCGGTGCCCTTGTATATGATCACTATTCATATTGTAAATATGACTTTTTAAGGTACCATGTATATCATGATCATAATTCAGATTGTTGACTTTTGAGCGGTATTCATCCCCCTCAATTGTAGATAAATTTGGTCTAAGCACGAGACTGTGAGCAAGAGAGAAAAAAATCACAAATTCACATCTGCTCCAAATCCGAACCCAAAGCCAAGGCAACAAAGGTCTACGCACAAGTCGTCCTTAGCCATACCCCACCACCTATATATTTGTCCTCGTCATTCATCCTTAGCTAATTAGCTTAGACAACAGAAAACTGAGATGTCAACATTAATCCTGCCCTGGGCCCAACAATCTCTGTAGCATTTCTTAGCCACCACTCCCAAGTCGTAAGCATCAGCCCATGAAGCTTCTTTCGACGTTGTAGGAAACTTACTACGAAAGAACTCGGCGATGAACATATATCAACACCTCACCACCACTGCACTGCACTTCACTTCACTTCACTCATCATCATCCATCATGGATGGGAACTATGATCCCAACAGGTTCACAAACATGTCTGGTTACAATTACAATTCTAGCAGTGCTTTTGGATCATCATATTCATCTGGGATGATCAGTACTGGCTCCAACCAGTCGAATTTCCAGGTTTCGGAGTACTTCGAGCTTGATGATTGGATGGAGGAAGATCAAACATTCATGCCCTCTGGCTACAGTACTGCCCAAAGCCCTCAACAAGAGCTGTCTGAAGTCCTTGGTCATCCTGGTGGAAGTAGCAGTCAGCAATCCAATAGTAAGCAAAGCAAAGTTCCTGTCCTTTTTTAAGTTCTAAATTAAACTAGCTATTACGAGAAAACACGAGCATATGTGTTTATCTGAAAACATATTTTACTGTACTACAAAAAAAGAGTGTGTCATTTGATTTCCGTGTAAATACGGGAGAGGCATAAATCTGTGGTATGTTTTTGCAGGAGATATTGGTGGGAAGGAGAGGAAGGAGAACAGAGAAAAGGTTGCATTCAAGACTAAGTCAGAGGTTGAGATACTTGATGATGGCTTCAAGTGGAGGAAGTATGGGAAGAAGATGGTGAAGAACAGCCCAAACCCAAGGTAACAATTTTCATTATGCATGGCTTTCATTTCATGAGATAATAATGATTTTTACGAATAAACTACTTGGGTTTTAATCATTCCCTTTAAAATTGATCTCTCAAAGAGTTTCCAAGATTATCAAAACTTAGCCACATGGAGAAATCAATTCTGCCTCAAGACGTTGATGCCATGGATGGGATCGACTGTAACTCCTTTAAAACCCGTTCCCATTTATAATAATGCTTTTGAAGCCTTCAATGGAAACGCATAAGAAGAAAAGTGCGAAACAAATTACCTGTTCTTCACTGCTCTTTTACCGACACATAAGATAAAAGTCGAGAGAGAAGTGATATACAATCTGAAGTGACTAAATTCTGCAGAGGAAATCAAAATCATTTTTTCTACAGCGTTTACAGCACTTCGTGTACGAAATGGGAGTTGGATTCATAAAAGTCAGTCAACTAATGAAGCACAATATGCGGTATTAGTGCTGGTAACGTTTTGATGCCAAAATTTGGTCCCCTCACCTCTCTATTGGATCGTACACATCAAGATAAAATTCCTGCAACATTTTAAAGTTTGAACTGGACACCTATCATGCACTAACTAAGCATACAATTTTTAGAAGACAACTTTACTTTGGGTAAAAGAGATCATTTTCTCTCTTGAATCTTCTCCAATAACGTATAATTCTATGTTTTTTTTTTTTTTGTATGCAATCTGCTTTTAAATTTTGTGGGAAAGATCCACCTTCAATTAATTTTGTGGTGAAATTAATTATCTTTAACACACACGATTTCTTGCACCCCCAACAAACCTTTTTTCCCTAATTAGGGGTTTTTTTTTTGACACCCTGAATTTAGTAGGAAATGATGATTAGCAACGTAGTGCGCTGGCCCAACATGTCTTTATTCGACGAAACCTAGGTTTTAGGTCTCAATCTCACAAGGGTGCATCCACACAGCCGCCAAATTAGCAAAACCGGTTTTGAGAATTTATGCAAAGACACCCACTCACTTGATTCAACTCATTTGGGTTCAATGATCCAGTAGAAGTGCATGATTTGATATATACGAATTGCCCAATAATTCATTTCCCACATAATTTGGTTTGGCTATGTCATAATAGTAGAAGACAACTGCTACTTATGGTGTGGAATTTGGATTTCTCTCTCAAAAAGACAGAGAAAAAGAAGCAGAAAACGGTATTTTGGATTCAACAATAATAGTTGGTCTAGTTGTTCAATACAGTCTGTTTCCCTCTTGCAGTATATGGTTAAATTTTAGCATGATAACAAGTGCACGAGATTGCATAAAGATTATAGACTTGTTTGCTAGAATAAAATTTTCGTTTCTCCTGCTGATAATTCTCAAGTAGACTCCATCTTGCTTTAGTTTCTGCAGCTAATCACAAAAATTGAACCTCTTGCTTCCTCCATCAGTTATAAACACAGAGCATAAGCAGATTGGACTACCTCAAAACCATACAATGAAAGAATAAAATTATGAAGGCTAACTGCTGATTGAGAGAATGGAATTGACAATGTTCATGTAATGTACAGGAATTACTATAGGTGCTCAATTGAAGGATGCCCAGTGAAGAAGAGAGTTGAAAGAGACAAAGAAGACCCCAGATATGTAATAACAACTTATGAGGGCATCCACAACCACCAAGGCCCTTCTCAGTTCTGACTTCCCAGAGGGGAATGTTGAATTCCTCAGTAGTTTCATCAATTATGGCTAGACTCTGTTCAAGTACGCGATGGGGCGTGGACAGGGTCCGTTCTACCACAGCTTTACCTAAACCCCCCCTTTTTTTTCAGATGTTTCAATCTGTTTTCGGCAGTTTCAATAGACAAAGCAGATAGCAGGATGGTCTGGTCATGCACCGATCGACAAGATATGTACTAGTAAATTGCAGTGAGGATAGATCCAACAGGGCTTCTTTGTACACTCTCCTCATCAATGCACTTTACACCAGCATTTAACATGCAACAGTAGATATATTAACGACATTTAACGAACTAAACCAAATGCAGCACTTGCATGGAGTGCAAATTAGACTTCCTGAATTGGGGAAAGGGGGGCAAGGGGGCGCACGGCTGAGCAAAAAAAGATTTAAGAAAACATTGAAGAAAACTAAATGAGATGACCACAGTCGAGTCGATATATCTCTATTTTCACCCGGAAGGCCAAAACAATGTTCAGAAATATGCCAATGCATGATCTCCATGCCATTGCCCATTATGCATGTTCTAAACCACAAACTATATTGTTTGCTACATGTCCTGTTTGTATACAAACATCTCACGAACAAAAGGATCATAGAACTTTTGGAACTGTCAGTTAATAAAAAGACATGAGAAGAGGGAAAACAAATCAGCAACAATGCATGAGAAGCATAATAAATGCCATTAAATTCTCATTAGTTACCCTTAACTATAATAAGAGCATTAATTTGGCACATATCACATATGAAGCTAGTAGCAGAATCAGAAAAGAAACTTCCATAAATTGTCAGTAAAAGCCAAAAACATGCCGTCAAAAGGAAATGTTTGCAAGCAGCGCTACAAGGGGATACCAAGTATAATAGTCACACCATATATAACAAGTACAATTCAAGAAAACATGAAGTAACTTCTTCAGCATCAGGTGAAGGACATAATACTTCTCCATGTCATTGTGACTTTGCTGGCTAATAATCCAAAGGACTTTCAATATCCTTGATGAATACCCACAGGTCATAGGCAAATTATACATGTTGACTGACAGTACAGTGATTCAGTGAAGCAATTAGAAGGAATATCTAAAGTACAAGCAGGTTATTAGCCTTATTTGCTGAAATATGCTAACAGGAATTTGATACTTCGCCGAATTAAATATCTAGCAACTTGAAGCATGAACTTCTATGCTTTAGCAAACCAAACAGGTTAACTTGGAAAAGCAATATCAGGGTTGCGTACATGAATATTTAGTCCAGCAAAATGCTTCCATCTAGCTGCTGCAGATTGCACCTCAGAGGAAATGCTCCACAAAGTATCACAAGTTCGTTTTTTGAGAAGTTGTGATGATGGTTTTGTTATTGCATTGGACTTGGAAAAAGGACACTTGCTTGTCCAATTCATACCACTAGAAAGTAACCATCGAGACCCAGATTGTAGCTGTCTAGGATTAATTAACATCCCCCTACCATTTGGCTCAACATTAAAACCTGCGATATGGACTCCAGAGATTTTAAACCGAGAGATGAACGGTGCGTTGATGCACTTATGATTTTCTTCAGCACTGGTTCCTTCCATAACAAACTCTTCATTCAGATCATCATTTTTGTTGCTCAAATCTGTTTCTATATTTGTGTTATGCATTTCACCATGCACAGGAATACAAATTCTTTCAACTTGAGCCAGAGCAAGCATTGATGATCCAACCATTTCAAAGTCACGAAACGGATCTCTGAGCTGCAACCTAAGAGCTAATGTGAAGTTGTTACCGAACAAATGACTGTTACTACCTGATAATTTAACTCGTTGACCATTTCTTGTCATCTGTAAACCACCTAAATCGAAAAGATCAGCATGATGAGCTGCTAAGATTTTCAACATCTCTCCATCAACTTCATTCTCATAATCAATATCTACTGCATCTAACCTAATCCATTCATTCAAGGAGATAGAGAATTTGATTAACTCAGCAATACCATCTTCCCTTTTGACATCCAAAAGTTGCAATGGAGTGGGTCCCAAAGATCCCATAACTCCACCTAGTTTAACATTCTGGCCTACAGAGGTCCAGTTCTCAGTAAACTGGGGCCTAATGCATGAAGGTGCTTCTGCATCTGACCAGCCACATTGAATCCTCAACCCTTCAATGGAGAGAGCTTCAAAATTAGCCACTGCTAATGGAACAAGATCTTCCAAAGACACATAATCTGAATATACTTTTTCTGTTATTGAGCCTAAGTTTGGAGCATTCTGACCAAACAGTGATCCTTCATCATTCTTTTCCAAGACAAATGAATGATCTTTGACCCTGAAGTCATTAAGCGAAGCAGATTGGTCAAACCTATCACCAAAGAAAATTGAGCATCAATCAGCATTAGAAGAAGATAAGCTATAGGGAGCAAAAACTTCATACAAGCATACAGAAAAAGGAATTTGCAGACCTCTTAATAACTTCCGAACTGTGCTCAGTTTCCTGGATGACTTGTTCCATCGTCCTTCCAGTAATGTCCTCCAAAGGCATCAATTCATTTGCCTTAGCAAACATATCTCCGGCTCCCCCTGATGCCCAGCACTGTAGTATCTCCACAACATTGGAACCCATAACTGCTGGTAGTACAACTGCATTAGAAACTTGCATTATCAGCTTTGCACTGTTTTTTGCCTTCCTGAAAAGAGAAGAACTCATTGAATGCAATAACCCTCCACTCTTTGTCTGAATTGTTGGACCTAAGCCTTCTGCAAGAGCAGGTAGTTTTGAAGGTTCTTCGGGAGGAAAATAGACTGGGCTTCCAAATCCATCAGAGGTAATTCGTGGAGAATTTTGGAATACCTTATCGTTTAGGCCCCATCTTTGCATTAAAGTTTCAGTTTCCAAGTTTTCAAGCATTTTTGCATTCCGTCTGCTTCTCAGTGATTGTGTAACCCTGTTATACTCTTTTTCAGCTTCCTGAATGACCAGTGACAAATCAAAATCATCAGAACATGCCACCCTCCCAGAGCCAGTTCGAGCAACACCAGAGACTTCTATTCGCTCTGAAGCTGGATCCAAATCAAGTATAGGATTTCCAAATGCACAGAATTCCATTTCAAACTGTTTCAGAAGATGCCATCTTGGAGACTCCGGCTCACCATCAGAAGTCATGTCTCTGGGGTTGTGCCCAAAGCCCAACATATCAAGAAACTCGTTAGCAACAGATTCAGTGACATCGTCCAGACTAAGTGACCGTACCAACTTACTTGCTCCACAACTAGATTCGGGGTTCATGTAGGTCTCCTCCTCAATACACTTGCTTATATTTGATGACGTGTCAAATTCTGCTGATTCAGAGGCTATGAATTTACATGAAACCATTGGAGATTCTTCCACGGTTGATTCTTTACCATATACATTATTCTCCTCACACTTGCTCTGTATTGCACTTTCACAGCTATTACTACAATCAAGTAGATGATTTGAATTTGGTTCCCCTTTAGCACTAAAATCTGTCATATCTTCCTGAAAAATCTCAGCAACATCTATAGTTTCAATGACAGGCTTGTTAAAACATTCAGTAGAATCATGGTCAAGTTTCAAATCATCCTTCACAGACAATTCCACGCCCTGATCAATTACAATAAAGTCAGAATCATCAAAGCCATTTCCAGAAGAGGCAGACTTAGAATTAAAGGGCACAAGATTTTCGTGAAAGGCATCCACCTTCTTAAGATTACCAAACTTTCCCTCATCAAGCTTTTGGTACAAAAAATTTATTGACCTAGCAAGCTCCGAGTTTTGGTTAGGAAACACTTCACTAAGATATTTCATATCTAATGATTGTGATGAAACATGGTGATGCCCATTATATGATTTTCTTGGAACACTACCACTCCTCCTAAGAGCAATGTTGCTGCTACTTTGATCACAATCTGAGGATATAGCAATTGGTGTCTGCCCACTATCCTTAGGCATATCAGAGACCGTCAGAAAATGTCTTGGGTCAAATGGATTATCCCCCAGAATTGAAAATCCAAAACTAACATTCAGGATAGCACCTTTGGCCTTGCCTTTCAGCTTAAAGCTTGTTGTCCACTTCCCCGAGGTCCTCTTCTCCTCCTCTAACTCCTCTACAGTCAGAGGAAGCAGCCTTGCGAGGTCCACCCAATGCTTACCAATATCTAGAGTTGGAGCTCCAATAATGGAAGCCTGAAGAAGAAAAAGTTTAGGCTCATACTTTGCTGAATTTTGTGGGCCATTTCTACTAACATAAACAGAACACTGATGCATCAAAGTTTCCTCAAACTTGGCCATCCCTTCGAAAACACGAACAGGATGAGTTTTGAAAACCTCATTCTTCCTTTTCCAATTTACACAAAGAATAAGATCATCAAAGTTGGAAGGTAGACCCTCAACAGAATGTACATGAAGAAAGAAGAAACAATTGAATCGATGACTACGAATATGTGTCAGAGCCTTTAAGGGTTTCCAACCCCAAATTGATGATTTCTTCTCCTTTTGGAACACATCTCTTACACTAGCCTTAGTACCAAAAATTGATTGATGCTTGGATTGCAAATGTACAGACTTGGATGGGTCTTTGTGCAGGTAAAAGGCTTGGCTTATTTCCTCAATATCGCGCAATAACTGTCCACTGCTCAATGCTTCATCATTACTCATCACAGTATCATCTTTGTAAATCACCATCTACCCATTCAAAGAAAATGTGTCAAGCATATATACTAAGAAAAAGTTAAGAATTTCCAGACATACAGCACAAGAACTGAACAGTAGAATAAAAACTAGACAGAAATTAGGTACTTGTTGGGCTCTCTATTCCTCCAATTCAGGAAACTAAACAACCAACTCAACATCCTAAAGAAGGAATCAAGGTCAGGCATTTGGTTTCCCTTTTCTCCTTTGCTTCGGATTGTTTATTTCCGTGGTTCTTATTTCAAATTGTACAAGGACTCGGCTGTGATTGATTACTTTTTGTGAATCATTAAAGGGAGATTACTATTATGTCAGAAGAAATTAACGATGCAAGAAAATCTCTATCGCTTGCAGTAAGGTTCCAAAATAATTGAACAGGCAACTGTAATATCAGAGCTTCTTTATCTTTTCAATATCTACCAACATTTTCATTCTTTATAACAAACCAGAAGTTTCTTCTTTTTCCCTTCTTTTTTTTCCGTTTTCCACCTTTCTTAGTGTTGCATGCTTGATGCAGAGTTACAGAAAATCCCAGCAAATCTAATGCAACAATAAATGCCAAAAACATATAGAAATCTGTAATAACAGTCCTGCTCAATTATTCACTATCCTTTCCTTTTTTGAGTTTTATTGGTCCAAAATTGCCAGTAATAACTTATACAGTACCATCAGAGCTTTATCAAGCTCTGTACAATCTCCAAGAAACCAACACAAGCAAACCCAACGAAGAAAATAACAAAAATAGAGCAAAAAATCTTAATGGGATACAAAAGTCATCAAAGCAAGAAACTTTTTCTGCAGTTCCTCAAGAGACAAAACAGGTTCACAAAAAAAAGCAACAATAAGGCCTACCACGCATAAATCAAGAAAACTGCCCCACTCAAAACTAGAAATTCGAGTATAAATACTACTAACGAACAAAGCAAGCAGTAAGTTTGACTTACCAGGACAATGAATTGCTATATGATCCAACCTTTCAAGGAAGTAGGAAAATAGAAAATGAAGAAGAACTTCAGCCCAAGACCTGTAAGAAGATGATCTCCTCCTCCTCCTCCTCCTTGGCCTAGCAATCAATTGGCTGCCGCAGCTATATACTTGGGAACCGTGTTATGCGTTAGCAGCCATCTTGGAGTTATAAATCCAAGTTCTTTGCTTTTGTCTTCTTGAAGTCTTCGTTCCATGGCTACTCTAGGTGTCATAAAATATTAACCTGAAAATACACAGTAATTATTTTGTCTTTATGACTTTTCTTCTGTAGCAGTAATTTTTTGTCCTTATGACAAAAGTTGGTTTTAGCTGTCTCCAAGTCTGTAGTAGTTGTGTGGTTGCTTGTGATTAAAGGGGAATATTAGTTGATATTACAGCCAAAGACCTTGTATTCATGCTAAATTGGTCTTGGGTACTCTTTTATGGTGTGATAGTACATCAATATCAATATGAAACCATTAATGGTTGATAATAATAGACTTGTTAGTTGTATAGGCTTAGAAATTTATAGACAATGTTGATCTTCTTTTTCTTACATTTGGGCATTAGGTACTTGATTTCAGCTAACTTAATCACTTCATTTTCTGTTCTGATGTATGTTTCCAATAACTAAACGATCTTTTAAAAAAAAAATAAAAGGTGTCCAAATAATCATAAGATTGCTTAATTTTGATACAATTACTGAGAAAATAATAAAAGAATCAAAGAACTAGACTTTATTCCTTTGTAAAACTGATACAAAAAACGTAACATGAAATTGCTCTATTTATAAAGTTCAAAACAACTCGACTAACTACTCCAGGTAAAGCACAACAAACAAACTCCTGTTGATATGGTCAACTAAAAAACAAGTGAATATTTCTAACAAATTTAATTCCTAACAATTTGCTGCTAAGATTGCTTCATTTTCATATCATGCTCCCATCAATTTGGTTGGTATAGCATGCTTTATAATGTTCTATAATGACTAAAGTTATAACTCACATATTTGATTATGTATCATATGTATAAAATGTCACATTTATTGTGTCCAGGTATAGATGTGTAAAATGAGTTAGGTAATCATAAAGGTCCAACAACTTATTTTATCCAATGATGTTATGTGAAAATTGAATCTAGAGATTTGTTCAAAAGAAGTAAAAAGGGGCAACAAATGATATTATGTATTTATATATGTATATATATATATATATATATATATAATATTATTAGAGGAGGAGTATGGATTGGGTGATACCGAATAAAAGAGTGTAAGTGAGAGATTTTGGATTCGAGACATCCCACTTACACAAAAAATAAAAGAGATATAATTAGCTAATGTATTTAGTTTCTTGTTATTTGTTGACTGGATGGTAATCTCCTGATCTCCACAGCCTCTGAAATTAGTGAGAAGCAGACTTTTACGCAGGCTAATTGTGTGTGTGTGTGTGTGTGTTTGACAAGATATATGTTGATGTTTTCCTTCACCCTCCAAAATTAGTTAAGCAGATATATCTAACAAACTTCCAGATATATATATCTATAGCCCGCCTGCAATCTTTATAAATAATTGGAGTTTGATTCTCTTTTTCTTTTATCATTATTAAAACTTTTTATTCTCTGCTTCAGTACATAAACAAGTATTATTGCCTGCGAAAAGCAAGCAATACTAGAATGATTGGAGTTCTTTTTTTTCAGTAGATTGGCACAGGAAATACTAATGGTAGTGGTCTAAAAACAGATTAGAACTTTTCTTTCTGCATATAAACCCTCTGCCTATCATGCTAAGCCATTGCTTGGAGTGGTTCTCGTTTCTGGTTTGCCATTTCAATGTGTGAAGAATAACATGAATCAGGGCTTACGATGATGCGTGATTAGGACAATACTCAAAAATAGCAGTCGGCTACAATAATGGATTACACTTGATAATTTCAGAAAGTCAGAAAAGTATTAGTTGAGGTTCTGCGATTGATAGACAAATATGAGCTGATTTCATTAATTAAATCTTCGGCTGTTGATCATTTTAGGTTGCAAATACCAACCCATTGGCGTTGTCATCAAAACCCTGCTCTTGACACAGTCCAATTGTTCACTTGCTGCAGAGGAGATTAGCCGAGCATGGGGTGTAAACTGTAAAGAAAGACCTTCAAAAAAGCTTTCTGAGAAAGTAGAGATGATGGAAGCTTTGATATCTGATGCTCAAAAATCTTTGGCTGAAAAAGCACCAGTGCATAGCACGAGATGGTGAGATGGTGTTGGATGACTTTGGATACATGGAAGTTCTTGGCCAAAAGGTTGAGAATCGAAAGCGTGACAAGGTGTGCAGCTTCTTTTTCTTCCTCAAATCCTCTTTAGTTTCGCCTACAGATGGGTAACAAGATCAAGAATGTTAGCTCATCTCTTGAGGAAGCTTACAAAGAAGCAAATCAAGTTGGGCTTTATCCAGTTCAGCTGACCATGAAATCTGCTGATCCCAAAAAGGATTGGTTAACTGATCCTTTTGTGAGACGAGTCAGAAATGTTAAGAAAGAAGTTTGGATTCAAATTTTCTTAACAAAAAAAAAAGGAAAAAAAGAAGCATCGGTGAGGAAGCATTACCAAAACAACACTATTTTGTTTTGACTTACGATTGGATAAATCTAATTTCAATAATTCAATAGTTCAGATTGTGTCGTGCCATCACTTAGTTTACCTAAGGTTTGGCCTTTGTTTTTGTTTCTAAGAGTTGATGACGGGTTTTGAGAAGGAAAGCTACTGATTTTGGAAAAGTGGTCCTTGATAGGGATGCGAGTCTAATTTCTAGAGGTATCCGAGTTTTCTTTGGCTTCCGAAATTGATTTATAAACGTTAAATTATGATCGAATCGCTGGAACCTAACAAAAGTGGTATTAAAGGTATGGACAAGGTCCTCGGTAGAATTGCAAACGAATCGAACCGCTCGCTCGTAACTTGAGTCAAAGCTCAACTTGAGCTCGATTAATATCGAATTTGAGTCGAGCTCGAACTAACCAAATTGAACCTGAGCTCAAACTCGATCTCAAAAATATTAAGTTCGTTAGTTCGCGAGTTCGAGCTTTATTTTTGACAGTTTGTCGAGTTCGAACTCGAGTTCGAGCTTGATAAAACTAAGTTAAAATTCTATTCGATTAGGTCAAAACTCGACTTGACTCGACTCGCTTGCAGCCCTAGTCCTCAGGGCTCAATGTGGCTTCGGAATGCTCAATTGGACCGTAGAGTAATGCTTTATATTTGATGTATGAATCATTAGACTTTTAATTAGGTTTTGTTTGGACTGAGAAATTTTGATGAAAAATTTAAAATTTACACAAATTATTCTAATTGTTTAGATTATTTAAGATATCTTTGAATTTATAATTCACCAATTATCAGAATATATTTTAAATACTATAAAAATTTGTTATTTACAAATTCAAACATTCCTAAATAATCTAAACAATTAGAAAATTTTAAAAGGATTTCAAAGAATTTGGAGAGTGAATGAGAGAAATGATTGTTCGAAGAATTGATATAGGATAATAACCCACATTTTTCTAAATGAATTGATGATTTAGAACAAGGATAACCCACACGATATCACTTGGTACAAACTAAATACATTAACTAATGTGGATTAAACACTCGTAACAAAATTCATTCGCTATTCCATTATTGAACCTTTAATATGAGATTGATTGAATCATTTAGACATAAACTTATAAGTATTCTAGTCAAATCATAACTTATTCATAAATTTCCCAAAACTTAATCAAATATTGAATCTTCCTATCATCATTTTCTGAATAATTCCCGTACAGAAGAATAAGAAAATTAACAAAAAAAGGAAAAAAGAAAAACAATAAAAGGTTATTGGGTAGAGTGAGAATTAACGTATACTTAGAGGATTAATTGCAATTAACCCAAAAATCTATTGCAACAGATAATGCAGAGGATGGCCTGAAGCAACTCCCTACTCTTTTGCCACTCTCATCTTCTTCTTCCTCCTCCTCCTTCGAGTTAAAGTTAACACAAGACACTCCATTTCTGAAAGCAGAGACATCCGTTTCCTTAAGTCCTGAAACTGTTAGCCGAAAAAGAAAATGGATGCAATAATTCAGGCACCCTTTGATGCTACTGTGCGCTTGATGTTGGCCTCGTTGGAACGCCAATTTATTGCCGGATGCTGTCCATAAGAAGACTCACTCGCCTGCTTTTGGCCGGCCCGCCTTCGGTCTGGTTACAAGCCCACTTCTGAACAACAACTCTCTGACCTCCTTGCCTTCGCGCATTGTAATTCAGTACACTAATGCTTGTCACTTTTCTTGATACACATGTACCTTTTCATGAATTACTACAACTTATATGGATTCTCAAAATTGTCAAAAAAAGGGATTTTTGATTGTTGCTTGATTGTTAAAAAGATTGAATTTTCCTTAAATTGGGGTTCAGTATGGACATTTCCTTCTTAAAGCTGAATTTTCTGGAAAACCGAAAGGGCTCGTGCAGGATTGAGGTTCTTTTATTCTATCTTTTTAGTAGTCATCTTGTTTGGCTCCCAGAAGTGTTGGTTCCACTGAAGGGTCATTTAAGTAATGTGCATTTACCTTATAATTTACTTGAAAAATGTGGTGTCAATTGTTATGTGGTTCTACTATGAGTAAGATTTGTGATTAGAGCATATCATTATAATATGGCTTTACAATTCATCAAATGTTTAGCTACTCTATGCTAATTTATGTAAATATTTTTGCTGATCACTATTGTCTGGACTCTGGATGGTGAAGACGGAATAATGCAACGTCTACTTGACGCCTTATGCTTGAAATTTATTGCTGTTACCAGGTTATATACCTCAATTGGTTAAGATGAAGAATTGGTATTGCCCTTTATATAGGATACTTCTTTGCCACAGACACCCAAATGTATTATCCATCATCAGAGATTTAGGTGAATTTTGTTGTGTATTTATCCCATATTTACTTGGGTTTTAGCATTTTGTACTAGCGATTGAGGTTGAACAAGTTAGAGTGATAGTCCATCAGAACTAGTTATCATTGGAAATGTATTTTGTTAGCCACTCTCTAATTTGAGATTTTCTATTCAACTTGATCTTGATTAGGATATTTAGGCTTTCATGTTTGTAAAGCATGCAAATTGGTTGCTTATTTATTTCAGCTTTGAGAGAAATGCCAACAGCCATCCAGACTGAGGTGCCAAAATCTCAACATTATGAGCTTCCTACTTCTTTCTTCAAGCTTGTTCTTGGAGAGCATCTGAAATACAGGTTTGCAGTTCTGCACCCAATTTATGCAGGTCTTTTTTGTCTTATTTTGTCTCGTGGTCATGTCTTTAAAAAGCAGTTGAGGTACAAACAGTTATCCCAGGTGAGATAAAGTTTGATATCCCTTAATCTCATGTTATAAATTTTAATACTTTTTAGAGGACTATAACATGTGACTAGATTTGGAAAAAGCAGTCAATCACCTATATGCTATTAAAGTTATAAGTTTCTGATATTTGAATTGGGGTGCTGATACGATCATGTATCATTTGTTTCAGCTGTTGTCTTTTCTCGGACAAGTCGAAGACTCTCGAGGATGCAGAGAAAGCAATGCTGGAGCTATACTGTGAAAGGTCACAGATAAAAGATGGCCATACTGTTCTTGATGTTGGTTGTGGTTGGGGATCTCTTGCTCTGTACATAGCACAAAAGTATAGCAGTTGCAAGGTTACAGGGATTTGCAATTCAGTAACCCAGAAAGCACACATTGAGGAGCAGTGCCGGTACTTTTCTTAATTTTGACTTGTTATAGGTGAAATATTCGACCATAATATCAATGCAGACAATGTGGTAACTTCAAAATTGAGGACTCATTAGAAGTCACCTCATCGACATCTTTCATCTTTAATCAGAAAAAAGATTCCGTGGCATGTTTGTTGTTGTAACACTAAATCAGCTGGAAGCCTGTTGTAAGAACCATTTCTTGGTCTCTTAGTGACTCTATTTATGGCACAATTGTGAGACTTGGTCTTAACCAGCATTTTTTCTTCTTTCTAGGTGGCTGACTTTGGGGTTTTTGGTATTTGTATTCGTGTATTTTTAGAGCGTCATATTTGAAAATTTTGTTTACCTTATCCATGTTTTTGTGGAGAGAGATTTTAATCAGGCCAACTTTTTGAACCATAGAGATCATCAGCTACAGAACGTGGAGATTATTGTCGCAGATATTAGCACTTTCGAAATGGAAGCATCCTATGACCGGATATTTTCGATTGAAATGTTTGAGGTAAATGCTGATTGTATTCCTGGTGCAGGATTTGACCTTTGTATGTGAGGTCATAACTAGTCAAATTTTTTCTTTCCTTATATTATTTTTTTCCTGGTTAGCATATGAAAAACTACAGGGATCTTCTTCAGAAGATATCAGCGTGGTTGAAACCAGATGGTCTTCTTTTTGTTCATCACTTTTGCCATAAAGCATTTGCTTACCATTTTGAGGTAATTTTATGATCTCTGTCTTTTCCTTGGTTAAATGCTGTAATATCTCAAGAGTTCAGTACAAGAATGTTTCTCTAATTTCTTGTTTTCTTTTACGTTTCTTTTTTGATTTTGAGTATCGGTTTTTATGCATCTTGTAATTTGTAATTTGTAGGATGTCAGTGATGATGATTGGATTACCAGGTATTTCTTTACGGGAGGCACAATGCCTGCAGCAAACCTACTCCTTTACTTTCAGGTGAGCTTTTCCCATGATTGCTTCTGGTGTTCTGGGACTTGAACGCTCGACCTCTGTTATCTGATTGCTTCTGGCTTCTGTTTTAGAAAATCTTGCATGATGAGGTTATTCTAGCTACTGTTCAAATAGTCTTGCCCTTTGTTCCTTCATCTTTCACTGTTTTGCGTGCATAATGCAATAAGACCTTCTCATCCACTTTATGCATAGTTGCCAGCACATCATTTAGTAGTTGGTTTCTGTATGTTATTCAATTAAAATGATCTTATCTGATAGTGACTTTACTAGACGAATTTCATTGCTCGGATGTTTTTATATGATGCTTTTCTTCATGCAGGATGATGTTTCTATAGTCAATCATTGGCTAGTGAATGGGAAACACTATGCACAGACAAGGTATGCATTAGCCGTTCGTGTTGTTAAGTGGGAAATGGAATACATGACGGAATCATTTTCCTAACCAAATCTATTCTGTTCAAGAAAATCTGCAAATATTCAGCATTAATCTTTTCTGGCACCTATTTATCTTGATATGCTCTGGCACATGTGACTGGTATCCTGAGACTATATGAACTGATTGGGCATATCCTCTTGCAGTGAGGAGTGGCTCAAAAGAATGGACCAGAACTTGAGTTCTATAACCCCAATAATGCAGTCAACATACGGTAAGGATTCAGCCGTCAAATGGACTGTCTATTGGAGAACTTTCTTTATTGCAGTAGCAGAATTGTTTGGGTACAACGATGGAGAAGAATGGATGGTTGTACATTTCCTGTTCAAGAAGAAACTCTCTGCGTGATGAACACCGCAAGTCCATAGCTCAAGGGAAAAAAATCTTGCTGATTCATACGCATACCATGGGAATTTGTAACAAGAGATTCTAGATTTGTGCCGATAGATAGGGTGCAAGATGACCACCTTTTCCCATCAATGAACAAGTAATGGGACTTTCTTTTGACATTAAATTTCCAACAGTTGCAAACAAATTCTTATGTTATCTGTTGGTTTTGGGAGCATGAAAACTTATTGCATTTGGACGCCCCTGATTCACGATTTGTTGCTTGGTTCACTTTTAACTCTAGTTAATACATTACATGGTCGATGTTATCAAAGATTAAGACACAGAGATGAACGACACACTTGCCACCATCCCATTCGTAGAAACAATTGTACATCTCACTGTATATGGGCACGCATGGAATGACTGCACAAAGCGGAAAAGATCTCGAAGATAAGTTGCTGAAATGAAAGATTTACCATCTGTTTGTCAGATTTGTTCGTAAAATTGGAGGCTGAGTGGCATAGTGGCATTGGTGCCTTGGCAATAACAGCTTTTCAATGTGCCGCTCATTCTTTTGCTTTTTGTTCAATGAGTAGAACATTGAAACGAATGTAAAGAAACAAAGTTCATATAGGCTCAGTATCTCGTTGTTCCTCTCCCCAAGGATTAACCAAAAAAGTTCGAAGAAACACAAGTTTAAACCCAATAACATAATTTTTCTGTCATTGTCCACAAAAAAGAGAGATCGCCTAGACAACAGGATGAATGCGATATGTAATTAGACTAAACAACAAGCATTAACATCATTACAACATGAAGGCCAGCTCGGTCGATGAATGCCTGCCTCAAAACTATGAAGTGAAAATTGGTCCAACTCTCAGACCAAGAACTTGGGTTTCTGCCTATACAAGTTTTCTGAAAACTTCCTTACCACTAGCTCCATCCTTACTGATGAATTAAGAACCCTTACCACAAGTTCACGATGTTACAGACAACTGGAATACCATTTGAGAGGCAGATAAGACTCATTCCTAGTTAGCCGTTAATAAAACAATCTGAAAAGAAGAAAATTGAGTCAAGTCAATACTGCAACAATTTGATGAATCAATTACTGTTTCACAATAAAACTAGAAGAAAAGCCAGAAAGCAAAAAGAAGAAAGAAGAAGGGGGAGGGGGAGAGAGAGAGAGATTGAACACGTAATACTCTTCCAAGAAACGTTGAGAAAAATGAAAAACGCAATACTGCTGAAATCAACTTCAGAAAACCTTCAACAAAGAGCTTAGTAATGTGGTAGTTGATAAATGAAAATTAAGCTCTATGAGAGTGGCCCTCAAGTCTAAAATGCATGACCTAAAGCATTTTCCTGGTGAGGGATGGAATTTTGAAAACCAAAAGGTAATTTTGTGCGTAAGTCATAAGAGACTGCCAGACTGGCCCTCATAAAACTGCAGCATCCAAAAAAAAAAAGAATTTGGTTTCACATTGTAACTTTCAAGCTGAAGATTGTCCAATGTAACAAAAAATTTGGCATCTCAATGTTCATAATCTATCAGAGGTTTGGATCGCCCCAAATATATCATCACAAAGAAAAATTATCTACAAACTGAGCTCAAGCTCAAAACCAAGACCAGACAGTATCATGCTAGCATAGATAGTAAAGGACAAGACTTGATAAGAGCATAGCTGTTAATGTTTTGCCTTACGTGCAAATGCAATACAAAGCAGTGAATTTCCTTTCATAGTTTCCTTTCTCGATTTGGGTGCCAATTATTCATACTAATTTATCCACCTACTAGCTTGACCATATTCGTGTATATGCCCATGTGAGTAAGTTTGAAAGAAAGATATGCTACAAAGATCTTATCTCAAAAGTGTGAAAAAGCTTATATAACCTTCAATTTTTATGCTCGAATTGGAAGCGTAGTAACCTACTATACCCCACTGCAGAGCTAGTAAAAGATAATATAAACAAGGCAGTACTACAGGGTGATGTATATCCCTAGGATGGCAAAAAGTCCAGCTAATTGATAGGAAAACAATAGGACTTCAACAAATTATTGATCATAAAAAACAGCAACTGAAATGTTTACAGGAAATCAAAATAAAAAAAATGCAAAAAGAAAAAAGAACCTCTGTAGGAAGGCCGGTGTCAGATAAGATATTGAATGACAAAACATCAAACACCTCAACATCCTATTTTGGGTTCCCATTGTACTTCAGCAAAATGTATTCTAACTGAAACTTTCCAAAATGAAGGTCTAAAAACTGAAGCTATACTTAAAGGAACAGGAAAGTAAGTTCAACAATTAAATCAGAAGAAGAAGGTTGATCCTTGTCAGATTCCCATTCCTATGTGTAAATGATGTTTTTTCAGTTTTTATTTCCCTAATCAACCTGGCAGAAAATTTTCCACTAGTTAACGATTCCAGTAACACTTAAATAGTTAAAGCCACTCCAGATGGCTGGCACATCAGATTTTGACACTCGTGCGATAAACAGGTGTACCATTGTGCCAGCAGCTTGACAATCCCAAATACAGTGAGTCATTTAATCGAAAAGTTTGTACTATAACATACAACTTTTTATCATCAAGATGATCTCACTCAATTACATTAAATCCAACAACTTTCCCATATCAGTCATTAGTCATGCATGGTACTAGTCACATAAAGGATATAACTCTTCAACCACAAACAATTTTAAGGAAACTAAAAGAATGTATAACAGCAATTTCAGCAACAACCTCAATCACAATCTTGTAAAAACAAGAAGTCATTTGGGAGCACCATCGTGCCTTTTAGAATCGGCTTGATTTGTCAAATCTACAATGCCATCCGCTTCCAAGAATCGACTCAAATGCTTATCATCTAAATGTTGCTGGAAAATAAGATGCAAAAAACTCTTACAACAAAACAAAATCTACCAGATGACTAATCTCAATCATCTGCCATCCAGACCAAAATTGAAAACAAATGAATAAGAAACTTACAGATAAACACTCCCTGTATTTCTGCCACTCAGAAACACACTCCTCTTTGTCCCATTGACCCTTCAAAAACTTCTCAGAATACCATCTGCACTTTCATAAACAAAAACAAGAATGAACCTACGGGACAGAGTGTAACAAACCCTCTTTGGACAAATCGATATACAATACACTAAAGAACCCTCTGTTTTCTTGCTTACGAAAGCAAATAGAAAAATGAGAATAATAACAGCATAATTTCAAGGGTAGAAGTGAAAAAGTAAGAATCTTTATACCTATTGAAGCAGTTGTGATAAGCAACTCTAAGATGGGCACAAGGTGGAGTTGCTAAAGATGTGTTCTTTTTCTCCCTGAGTATTGCCATACAAGTTCTTTTGCGGCTTTTCTACAAACACATGTTAAACAACAACAAATTCTGGCTTAATTAGCAGCACTTATTTTCTCCGCCTTCCTGCTGCAATTCTTTCCTGTCTTATACTTTCTAGCTGCCGCTTCTTTATCCCACTCTCAAGAACCTGCAGAGGAGATCTCAGCAGAAACTAGAAAGCCTAGACGTCAGAACTTTGGGCTGAAGCTTACAGGGTCCCACAATCTTTTACTGCTTCTTTTCTACTAATTCATCTCTACTTTCACATATCACACTTTCCTTCTCTCTTTTTTTCGGTGAAATTACTTTCATATAGTGCTCGTAAATATAAAATGAGTAGAGGGAAGTTGATAGCCTCAGCAAACCAGGGGAGTAACAATTAAAAGGAAATGATTCAATTCAACAAGAAACATGGGCATGAAAAGAGTTAAAGCCCATTAGCCATTAATCGATAATGACGTAGGCCCATTAGATTAGACAACCTTGTGGTAAAAAATTCCATCAATCTTTTGCCCCACATCGAAAGGAGAGAGGCAAACAAACCACTTTATTTATTTGCGCCTTCATCATTCTTGCCGTCCCTTCGGGGACATCCGATAAAATTGGAACGATACAGAGAAGATTAGCATGGCCCCTGCGCAAGGATGACACGCACAAATCGAGAAATGGTCCAAATTTTTTTTTTCTGTCTTCCATTCCTTCCACGCTAATTGGACTGAGAATCCACTTCTAAGTGTTATTTCTCTCCCTCATTAAGGTTCTCAATTTACTTAATTCATCTTTAATCTAGCTCTTTTTTCAATGTAAGTTGGCCGTATAGGACATTACATCTCGATTAACTAAGCAACAAAAGAAAATGATTGTGAGCATGAAACCTGATGTGAAAGTTAATCGCAAACCATTTTTCAGTGTCAATAGACTACCTGTCCATCTTGTTGACGAGTCACTCCTTCCAAAAGTGACAATAATGTCTTGTATTTGTATGTCTTGGTTATACAGTGCATATAATTACCGATCAGCTGTAAAAATGAAAACCAATTGGAAAGAAAAACTTTTCTTGGCATCAACCAAAACATGTTGCACTGTTATATCCTCTTAAACTCCTTTGTTTCATCTTTTTTCGTTGCATCATTGCAGGTTTTAGGCTTATATCTTACAACTGGTGTGAAGTTTGAACTCAATTTTTCAATCACGAAATTGGATGTCTTGAGGCTCCTGACACCCAATAAGTATTTTGGTAATTACATTTAATTACAAAATTAATCATTGACGAGTTACAATTTTCACTGAAGATTCAAAAGATAACTAATCAAGTAGTTGTAAGAAATGGTACATAACCTATGTGATTCACCGATGTGATTTATCGTTAAATCTCCTTTCCTTTAGCGTAGAGTATGAATAGTTATAATATAGAACACGTCTGGATCGGAGGTGATTCACCGGATTGCTCTTGACTTCTTTAAATTTTCCTCTCCTTGGTATAGAATAGGAGTAGTTGTAGTATAGAATCTATCGTGTCGAAAAAAAAAAATAGTTGTAAGAAATGGTAGATAACCTATGTGATGCTGTTCCTCCAGTAAGGGTTTTTATTCACTGCCTTGGTTAGCACTTTCCCTTGCTTTGAATGGAGTTTAAGCCATGAAAACTTCATCTTTTATTGTCCCTCTTCTTGGTTTATTGGGTTAGCATCCACTTGATTTTACCATGGCCTGCTTTCCTAGTCTTTCTGCTCCTTAACCCTGATTTGTGGGGTGCTTCCATTTAAATCTATGACTGTCCCTTTACCCTACAACAGGAATCAGAATTTAGACAAAAAGTATCTATATTTTTTTTTTAAGGAATACATATTAAAGTGCAGATGCCAATTGTCAAGAATCATCGAGGAGAATAAAGATCAATATAAAAAATCAAGCCGTGAATCTATTCTTGGCTAACTACTTTATAACAACGTAGTATAATTTAACCAGTTTGATTGCTATTTTTAGAAGATTTTATAAAAAAATGTATCTTAATGATTTGATGTATATAAGATAAAAAAAAAGTAATTAGAAAATGTGTTTATAAAAGACGTAAAATTTTTTTTGTAGAAACGATCAACTAGGCAGTTATTTGGCCGAGTGATGAGCATATTCAGATAATTATTCAATGAGAGATCCCATCAAATTCTAAATCTAGTTCAACTGCGAAACTCGAAGGAGCAAACGCTTCCTAAAATTTACCACAGTACATTCTTTATTTTCTTCTTTGCTATTCATTATTGCGACAAGTTCTTCCCAAGTATTTTTAGTGGAAAGATAAATTATACTGGTAGCACTTTTTTTCCTTTTAATCTAGCTAAATTGAAGAGTTTCATAACAATGGTTTTGTTTATTACCTCCAACCCCATTTCTAAATATTTGCTACTCAAAAAATGAGAATCAAAAAGTATAAAACTAAACAATAGAGATACCCCCTTTAATGGAAATAATCTCCTAGCAGTTTTTCTCACACTTGTTAAACTTATCTCTAATCTACCCACCACTTTAGAGATTAGCTCCCAAGACAACACTTTACTTAAGCGAATTTTTGTTACCATGATACTTTGCTTCTGTTTTCAGTCTTGAACATATCTAATCTACCACCAGTAGATGCTTATGCGATGATAGCATATATAAAGTTTAGCATCATGAATTAAATGACCTTCACTTTCCAATCGATCGATTCCTTTCCCATACCTTTTTAATTGAATTATGCCATACAAGAAGCTTATGGAATTTGAACTCCCGACGCGTAACCAATGGCCAACTCGTGTTTGAGCTCACGTAATTGAACTTTAGTAAAGAAAAGTTCAATTATATTAAGTGACTAAAAATCATGATACGTGCATATTTATACGATAGACACAAACATTGAAGTAATTAAAACTATGAAAAATGCGTATTAGACTAAAGAGGTGCGCTGACACATTTTTTACGCTTTTTTTTTTCAAGTTTTAGCTTATGGAATTTGAACTCCTAATGTATAAATAGATGACTAACTTGTGAAATTGAATTTTTAGCTGATCCCTACTCATAATTATTGAAACTCAAGTCCCTATTAAGAAGAGTAGAGTGAGTATTTTAAGAAGGAAAGGGCGGAGTGTCATTTTCACACATCCCCTTTCCCTAAACAGTCCGCAACCGCCCCTATATATATATCCCTCCATCCGTCTCAGTGTAAATCGAATTCTACACAGCTTTCTGAGCTCACACTCTCATTTGCCATGGCAGAAAAGGAAACAACCAACAGCAAATACCAGCAATTCAAACGTCAACCTCGCTTACCCAAATTCGCTCTGCCCAAACGCTACGATCTCAAGCTCAAACCCGACCTCACCGCTCGCAAATTCTCCGGCACCGTCGACATCTCCGTCGACGTCGTTTCCGATACTAAATTCCTCGTTCTCAATGCCGCCGACCTCTCCGTCCCCGCCAACTCCGTTCATTTCACATCCTCTTCCAACAAGGTACCTAGTATTTTTGATTTTCTTAAAGTTGCTTTCCTTTGCATTGCTTTGTTTGAATTCCTCATACGCTCTGTTTTTGGATGCAATCGATCATGATTGGCCTGTGTTTCTGTGAGTTAAGGCTTTCGACGCGGTGGCCGTGGAGCTGTGCGAAGAGGATGAGATATTGGTGCTGGAGTTCGCTGAGAGTTTGCCGATCGGAGTGGGGAATTTGAGTATTGCCTTTGATGGAACCCTAAATGACAGGATGAAAGGCTTTTACAGAAGGTATTTCTGAACTTACTTTTCTCTCCTCCGTATTCAGGTTAATAAATAAACCAATATAACACATTGATAACTCAATTTTTTATGTGTGTGTGTAAGTAAACACACTACGTATTATTAGGTTATGCATCCATGTGTGTGAGTTTAGTAGATTTCTGTTTATGCTTGCGTATCTCAGGTCTTAGTAGTGCATTTTTTTTCACCTTTTTTTTTTGGAGGGAGGGAGGGGGAGGTTCCTGGTTAATCATATGTTGGTCAATACGGTGAGATTGGGTGTATCTTTTTCAAATGCTTTGTTGTGTTGACCAATGCAATTGCTATCTGTTATTTCAAATTTTTTCCAGGCTCGTTTCTCACCTTTATTTGCCCATAGTTAAGTAATGGGGGTTGTATAAGACAGTTTTTTCAACTGACTTTTCAAAGTTTGTGTTTTCCATTGAGAGTTTCTACCCTTTGTAGAATTGTGGTATATTCAGAGTAAAGTTTTATTTCCACTTGTGGAAATGTTCTAAACGGGTGTAAAAAATGATTCTCTTTCCTGTTACTCTGTTTTCTTTTAGTACTCATCATTATATATTTGGCAACAAAAGAAAGCAAATTCCATAAAAGTCCTTTTACCTGAATTTTCTGGGTTCTCTTGAAGATCAAATTACGGTCATATAAAGGAATGGATTGTAGAATCGGAATGTAATTGTAAAAATGCATGTGAGATCTTGTTTATGGCAGAAAATCTGAAGGATTTACATTCCTTTTTGCTTAAAAAACGTATAATACGAATGAATGTCCTAAGAATCCATAGTCTGTTTACATTCATTTAGAAAACTCGTTAACAAAAAGCTTAACTTTTTTCACCTACGAAGAGGAAAGAAGCAGTGTAGGAACAAAATTCCAAATAAATTGCACTCATTCTATACAATTTCTTAGCACAGCATTTGTCAAGCGGGTTGTAAGCTATTAAAACCAATGAATCCAAGTAAAATGATGATTGGCATTTGCCACTGCTTGTGCTGCTGCATTTGAAAAGTATTCACATGGCTGTGTGTACTTGTCCACTGCATATTCTTTACCTATACTATTTTTGTCTGTCTATATAATGTTTCATAATTGAGTCTCCAAATCTTCAGCCTGTTAGGTATCTATTTGGATATTCATTTTCCTATAAATAAATTTCAAGAAGGTGATCAGAAGTCGAAGGTGCATATACTTAGTTTGTGCATTTGTGTTTCTGAAAGTGTTTATGTACTTTGCTTTCTCAGTTAACAAGTAAAAGCTTTGCATTATCTTATCTTAACTTATCCACACATTTTCATTAACAATAAATTATGGTCTGATACTTTGTACTTATGTATCTTGCTCAGCAGCAGGATGTATGCATTTTTCGGTAACTTATTTAAAGTAATTTTCTGATTAAGTAATGGGTTTAATTTCCTTTGTTCAGTGTCTACGAGCATAATGGAGAGAAAAAGAACATGGCTGTGACGCAGTTTGAACCAGCGGATGCTAGGCGATGCTTTCCATGCTGGGATGAACCAGCTTGTAAGGTGCTTGCTCTCTCTCTGCGATTTCTGTATGTTTGGCATATCTGTGTGCGCTGTGATGTCTGCAGTTATTGTATGTCTGTGGAGCTGGCTAATTTAATATGGTCAATAAGGATGAAAGGTACATAGGAGGTATCAATTGTGGGAAGTGGGAGTAGAAGAGAAATGGATGAAACATACAGAATCAATCTCAAGTATAGTCTTAATTGCTAAGATTTCACCAAATCTTTTGGCGGTCTACTGCTTGTTACAAGTTCCATCTTTAACTTTATGTCATCTCACCTGTTGACAGAGCACACTTTTTCATGTCATAACTTGTATTAGCAATCATAATTTTTAGCCATTACCAAGATTAAAATCATAGGTTGCGCAAGAGTACATCAGTTGTGTATCTTTTGCTTTTAGGTGTTGTATTTAAAAGTGTTTTTCTGTTTTTTGAATAAAGTATCAGGGTTTGTTGAAATTGACTGCCTGAATGATATTTCCAGATTTAATTGAATATGGAATTCTGAAATGGCCTGATTTTCCTTATTATAATTCTCTTCATGTTCAGGCTACATTCAAGATGACGCTGGAAGTACCATCGGAACTCGTTGCACTCTCAAACATGCCAGTTCTTGAAGAGAAGGTGAATGGAAATCTTAAGACAGTTTCCTATCAGGAGTCACCTATCATGTCTACGTACTTGGTGGCGGTTGTTGTTGGTTTATTTGACTATGTCGAAGATCAAACTCCTGATGGTATAGATTTAAATTTTTTCTCTTTTTTGGCTTTATTAATTATGTCATCAATTTTCTTTTGTTTCACGATAAGAAAATACCACATCTTGCAGGAGTTGTTGTACGAGTATACTGCAAGGTTGGCAAGGTAGATCAGGGGAAATTTGCTTTAGATGTTGCAGTCAAAACACTTGGTATATATAAAGAGTATGTTGCATCTCTCTCTCTCTCTCTCTCTCTCTAAGATGTATTTTGTTATAATTCAGCATTATGCAATTCATTTGTGCTTATCGGGAACTTATAAGTTCTTATTCACTTCTGTTTAATTTCAGCATGTCTTAAAATTATCTATTTAGGTTCTTGGACTACATTTTTCCAATGCATTTTGATTTTGCATCACACTTCCAGGTACTTTGCTCTGCCATATTCCCTTCCCAAATTAGACATGATTGCAATCCCTGATTTTGCTGCTGGGGCGATGGAGAATTATGGTCTAGTTACATATCGAGAAACGGCTTTGCTATATGATGATAAACACTCTGCAGCTGCAAACAAGCAGAGGTATCGTGATTTGTGAATGTGCTGAAAATCGTGGTTTCATTGCTGGAGTTTTGCTTGTTTGTCAATTAATTGTCTGAATGAATAAATTATTGATTCCTTTAGGTTGCAACTGTTGTTGCCCATGAACTTGCACACCAGTGGTTTGGCAATCTTGTGACAATGGAGTGGTGGACGCATCTATGGCTAAATGAGGGCTTTGCAACATGGGTACATCTGTGTGGAAAATATTGGCTTTTGAAATATACAGTCATTCCTGTATGATTATTGACATATGCATTTTCTTTTTTATTTTTATTATCCTTTTGGGTTCAGGTTAGCTATTTAGCAGCTGATGCTTTATTCCCAGAATGGCAAATTTGGACTCAATTTACTGACGAAAGTACCGAGGGACTTCGGTTGGACGGGCTTTCAGAATCGCATCCAATTGAGGTGAATGAGCCTGGCTTACTGTTTTACGCTTGAAACGTTTGATGTTTCTCATGTCGTGAAATCTTCCTTCTTTGCAGGTAGACATAAATCATGCTGCTGAGATTGATGAGATTTTTGATTCAATAAGTTACAGAAAGGGTGCATCTGTAATTCGGATGTTACAGAGCTATCTTGTGCTGAATGTTTTCAGGTTCATCTTTTTCCTTCCTCCCCTCTTTGGATCATCCATAATTCAATTGTTAGAAAGCTACATGGAAAATGCTTGTAATCAGAAGTGAGAAGTCTGGCGTGTGGTGAGTCATTGCGCGCACCAACTTTTCAAGTGATAACTTGAGATAAAAACAAAAAAAAAAGTCATATCCATGCTTCACATATAGAATAACACAACCATGTAGTCGGGGCATTCCATTGGCCTAATGGGAGGTTGCTGTTTAGCATGTCAATCTAGATAAATATAGCAATCAGCTATGTATTGAGCAAATATGTCAAGCAAAAGATTTGTTGAATGCCGCTATTTTAAATTCCCTGGGTCTTAAGATATATGCCTTAATTCTTGATACAGAAGATACAACTAAACCATATAGGGGCTTCATCCTGGCTTCTTTCCTTGAGCAGAATCTTTTCATTTAAAATATGACTTAGTTCATGGTTCTTTACCCCAGGAAACAGTATCCTTCATGACCTGATGATAAAGCCAGTCATCGAACACTCCACTGAAATCTCGAATCCTAAAAGAATGCCCCTATTGATGAAACTTTCTTCTGCAAGAGTGACTCCTTCACCATGCTGTGTGATTCATGGATCTTTTAAAAGTCACCGCATAGCATGACATTATTAATACAACGGGCAGTGACACTAAGTTGCATTATGGGCTGGTCATGAGGAAACTCTTGTACAAGTGAGAGCAGTCAATATCTTGATGCTCTTCTCCGACACTAAAACACAAGATAAAGCAATCTCTGACCTTCACGTGTAAATGAAGCCAAAAAAGAAAAAAAAAACACAAGAGACCGTGCTGGTCAATTCTTTTGATTCTTCAAGAAAATTTCTACTCAGAAGCAAAGCTATGACAGGATTCCATCTGTTTGACATTCGCTTTGTTAAATCTCCGTTATCCGATTAGGGAAGGGGCTCTGGCATCATTTGTTGTTCATAGCTGATTCTTTTCACATTGGTTCTTAATCTTGATTTACTTGTCCAACGACGACTATCCACTTAATTGTAAATTGACAATTTTTTCCCCTTCCTTTATTAACTTTATTCAGAGGGCACTGGCTTCATACATTAAAAAATATGCTTGCTCAAATGCAAAAACAGAAGATTTGTGGTCTGTCCTCGAGGAGTCATCTGGAGAGCCTGTGAACAAGCTAATGAATTCGTGGACTAAGCAGAAAGGATATCCAGTTGTCTCTGCCAAGATGAAAGACCAGATTTTGGAATTGGAGCAGGTTTTCCCGACTGACCTAACTATATGACTGCTTTTGCTGCCAAATTGGAGCTTGATATACATTGCTTAACCATGATGTTTCATATAGTGCAGCATGGTAGGTGCTTTGAAATTTCTGGATGTTCAGTATTAATATGTTCCAATTAATGGCAGTCACACTTTTTACTTAGCGGTTCTCCTGGAGATGGTCAATGGGTTGTTCCAGTAACTCTGTGCTGTGGATCCTATGATTCTCGTAAAAGCTTTTTACTGCAAGCAAAATCTGAAGCTCATGATATCAAAGAATTGTTAGTTGCCTCAGTGTCTAAAAGCAGTTCTTGGGTGAAAATCAATTTGGACCAGGCGGGTTTCTACCGTGTAAAATATGATGACGATCTATCAGCAAGACTAAGACATGCAATCGAGAAAAAGTACTTGTCAACCATGGATCGATATGGTACTTTGATTTAAAATACTTTCCAGTTTGCCAAATTTCCATAAAATAAAAAGGGTTACTCAACAGCAATAACTCATTTAAACAGGAATTTTGGATGACTCATATGCCCTGTCGATGGCATGTCAGCAGTCCTTAGCCTCTCTGCTTGCCTTGATGGGTGCTTACAAGGAGGAGATTGATTACACTGTTTTGTCTAACTTGATTAGTGTACGTCCTATACCTTAGTGTAAGTGGTTTTTTGCTTCAAGCGTGCTTCTACCTCTGATTACCTTTTCCCCTGTCTGTTTCAAATTCTTGCAGATAAGTGCTAAGATTGTAAGAGTTGCTGCCGATGCTGTTCCTCAGCTACTGGATAACATTAAACTTTTTTTCATCAATCTTTTCCAGTGTTCTGCAGGGTATGCTCCTTAACAGATGTAGTGCTGTTACTTCCACATCTGCCAGCATTTTCGACAGTGTTTACAACCATATTTCTGTGTTCTGTAGTACATGACTTTCAACATGTGTGGACATGCTTATTAGCGAATGCTACAAGAAAATATGTTGGACAATAGTACTGTTTTTGGTGATCCAGTGCCATTTGGCCAAGAGAGTTATAGTTATTTGCATCCATAATGAGACAAGTATGATATTTTCTATCGTTGGTTTATGCAATACAGTAGCTGCAATAAATGAATACATCCTTGAGACCATAAGGTGACTTCTGTAAGTTTTCATCTGGAGCATACCAAGATCATAAATTGGCCTACTTAAGATGCAATCTGAATGATGACACTGTAAGTTTTATTTTTATATTTATTTTTTATTCTTTTGCTGCAGGAGACTAGGTTGGGATCCCAAGCCTGGGGAGAGCCATCTAGATGCCATGTTGCGGGGTGAACTCTTGACTGCACTGGCTCTATTTGGACATGAAGAGACTCAAAAAGAAGCAAGTAGGCGCTTCAGCATATTCCTGGATGATAGAGATACACCTGTTCTTCCACCAGATTTGCGAAGGGTAACAAAATTATGCATTTATGTGGATATTAAGTTTATGCTATATTTTGAGTCCTGGAAGTCATAGGCCAAAATTGTTTCGTTACAGGCTGTGTATGTGGCCGTAATGCAGAAAGTTAATAAATCAAACAGGTCATGCTACGATTCTCTTTTGAGCGTTTACAGAGAGTCTGACCTCAGCCAGGAGAAAACACGAATACTAGGTGACTTTTTTTCACCAACTTATGCTGATGATAATATATGGTAGTTAATTATTTTTCTGAAAACCACATTGATTCTTGTTCTTTTAGGCTCACTGGGATCATGTCAGGATCCTGAAGTCATTCTTGAAATTCTCAACTTCTTATTGTCTTCTGAGGTATTATGGTTTTGTTAAGCTATTGTGTAAGAGTGGCAGTTTCATATTATTGTCCTTAAAGTTCCTTGGTATCTAAATTGTCTTAGAATTCTTTTTCTAAGCTGTGTACTGGATGCAGGTGCGAAGTCAAGATGTTGTTCACGGACTTGGTGTTAGTAGAGAGGGACGTGAAATTGCTTGGAAATGGCTGAAAGTAAGTGGCATCCAACTATAACAGACTCATAATTTGGTGTAAATTATCATGTTAATGGTTCTATATTCTTTCCATGCAAATGTAGGATAATTGGGACCAGATAGTTAAAACTTACGGTGCTGGATTTTTGGTTACTCGTTTCATCAGTGCAGTTGTGTCGCCGGTGAGTCTTCCATGTGTACTTTGATTTGCTTGCATTATCTCATGGTAACGCAGTTGAATTAGTTTTCCTGTTAATGCCTTTGTATTCTGCTCTCTCTAGTTTTCCTCCTGTGAGAAGGCAGCAGAAGTAGAGGAGTTTTTCGCAAGCCGCATGAAGCCGTTTATTGCCAGGACCTTGAAGCAGAGCATAGAGAGAGTTCATATCAATGCAAAGTGGGTCCAAAGCATTCAGAATGAGAAAAATCTTGAAGATGTAGTGACGGAGCTGGCATATAGGAAATCATAGTGTGGTTTTCCCCTTGGCCTGGGAGGCGTCTCAACATTGTTCTTTTACCGGTTTTTTTTTTTCGTGAATAATTTATCGGAAAGTTCATTTTTCAAGTGTACTACCAGAAATATAAATAAATGATGAGTGTGACAATATAAATAAATGGCCAATCTTCCTTTCTAGCTGTTGCTTCTACCGCTAGAATTCCAATTGGGATAGCTCCTAGAGAAGTAATATGAAACCAATTACTATATTTACTTGTTTCTCTTACTGTAATTTCACGGGTGGCGGAAAAACAGAAGCATATGTGCTACCAGCAATGCTAGACTTGGCGTATCCGATTACATGGCATGGTATCGTGACTGACGTGGAGGAGTGGAAATGAGTTAGTATATCATATCTAGTCCTTAAAATATCCTCTAATCTACTATCCATTTATTGAGTCCGCTTACAAGAGTGATTTTAAATTACGACATTCTTAAATAACAGAAAAAAAAACATGAGAATTTCGAATATTAAAGAAGTGGGTTATTCATTAGTTTGTTTTTGTAACTTAAGCCTCTTCTTTTTTCTTTTTTTATGTCGACAATAATAACTATCTAATTTACCTATATTCTTACTCTATAGGGGGAGGGAAAAAGTCCAACGAGGCTTGTATGGAGGCCGGAGTATGAATTACTAGATCAGACAAGTGTACTGCTGCACTCACTGAATTTTTAAGAATAGAAAGCACTGTACTTCTTATGTGATGCACTAGACAGGGTTTGAACATGATCCATGGAAAAGCTCGAAGGGGCTCCCCCGACCTTGGTCTAATGGTTTTTGTAGCTTAAATCACGTGTAGCTTAGCGTAAGATTTTCCCTATCAGTTTCCTCGTATAACCAACCAAATGGTGAAAGTCATCTTGTCAATGATCATGTATGATGAGTTGGTTTAACATATTGCTATTTTTGGATGCGTGTTACTCGCGGTCAACAAGTTTACGTAACGGACGCATTTTATCTGAATAGAAAACTATACAGTGGCTTGGATGTTAGGAGTTCCAGCCATCGTAGGAGCTTTCTTTGGGTTAGCAAGATTTTATTAATTAGTACCCAATGAATGTGTTACAATTAGCACAAGTTTCTCACAAAGTAATTAAGAATTGAAGCCTCATCTCAAAACTTTGAGCCACCAGTTTTAATTGGTCTTCCCAACATTTTGTAGAGAGAACAACTTGCATTTACCTAACCAAAGAATCAGGAGCTTTTCCTCAAAATTTTCGGTATTTAAGCCGCATTCTTTTTCTCTTTTTTTTTTTTTCCCAAGCAACATTACCTACTCTTCACAAATCACAAGCTGCAACCTTTTGTTAGGTAACGAAAAGAATTTACTGATGGTTACTGTTTACCATTTTATTTGGCACAAAGCCCAAATGGTAGATTAAGCAAACTTGGGAAACGAAACAACCACACGTCCAAATTTCTGCGCAAAATGCAATGCATACCTTGAAATAAAATGAAAACTTGCTCCAGCAACAGGTCATTATAACTATTCTTGCGTCTTCTTTGTTATTAATCTACCCTACTCCTCCTAATCCGTCAAAAGCAAAAGGTAGAAAAGAAGAACAAGATTCAACCAAATTTGGATTCGCAAGAATAGGAATAGATTTCTGAATATTACCAGGCATCTGCGTCACTATTTGTCATAATTGCAACAATACCTCACACAACCAGCCCAGCAACAGCACCAATCTAGTGATGAATAGTGCACATCCATAACCATCATTATCACCACACATGAAAATCAAGCATCTTAAAAGCATTGTCCCAACTAATGGAAAACCCCTCTAAATCACTTAAATTTGCTATTCATTTGCAAGGCATAACATCCCCAAAGTCGTACAAAAGTTTTGACTTACCTCACAGAGACTTCTTTAACTCGGAGGCAAATAAGCCAGTACATTGGCTTATACCAACATAATTGATGCCAACGGCATTCGACTTCCTTGATGTTCCTATTACTATTTCGAGCTAAATTTACATAGGTTGAACTTTGGCATGAGAATCACAAGACTTCTAAATTCTGGGCATAGAACCTCAAATGCCCGCGCTAATGGAAGTTGCATGGCCCTGGTGAAAAACAGAAGGGCTGTGGTAATGCTGTATTATAATTCTCCCTACCCCTAGGAATGAAAGAGCAAACTTGAGAATACACACCGTTAGGACTTGCTCTTAAATTTTCTCTGGGCTTTCAGGTCCACCACAATTACGGTTATGTTGTCCTTGCTCCCCTTCTGAATAGCACGGTTTGAGAGGCACTCAGCTGCTGCTTGAGCTGCTGGGTCTATTCCTTCACCTCTCCCCAGGGGAGGTGTGACACCGTTCTTTTATGCCAGAGAAGTATCCGTTTACGGGCCGTGTCACAGACCTCTTCATTTGTCATAACATCCCATAATCCATCACTGGCCAAAATGAGGCACTCATCATCCTTCGTTCGAGGAATAACATCACTTCTGGATCTGGTATTATCCAGGGTTTTAAATACCTATCTCCTGCAAAACAAGTAAAAAATAAATAAAAATAAAAGGTTTGCTGGGAATTAAATTGGCCTTTAAAGTGAGGTACATTCACCCAAAATGCATGTCTTTTGCCAAAGTCTAGCTTAAAGAAGAAGTGTATACCAATCGAGAACAATATGCAGAAGTAATAGAATTTTTGGTCAAGTTCGTTCAATCGTGCATTTTAGGTTGTCCGCAGCACATCATTGTGCTCCCATACGGTAATAGAACGCAAAAATTGTAAAAGATAGATATCATCATCAAATCCTAATTGTACCTAACAAACACTTCATTTAGGTTTTGAAGAACAATTGCATGCCAATAACTATAGGAAGATGTAAATGGTGGTTCAGAAATATCCAGCACAAAGCAGCATTCATGCTTGAGTAGGTAAGCATAATTGATGCACGCATGCAAGTATACAAATTTATGTACATATTAAGAGAGAGGCATGATGACCATTTCACAAAAATCTGTATTAGCCAAAAAGAATGGTTGTTGGTAATTTACTTATAATTTACTTATGTGAATAACAGGAAGAAAATGTTGTCAGTGCCATGTAAATTATACGACTCATGTCATGGATAGTGTTGGTTTCATGTAACTTTTCTTGGTTTATCAAACTGCGACAAAGGGAATGAATCACGACTACAGCGCCATATTACTAATAATGCACAAGGGGAAAAAAAAAGAAGAAAATGGCATCTTTATTCCTCAAGTGTGCAAAGCCTTCAAATTGTAGTGTTCAATTTCCATTGCTTATAATCCAGCTATAGTTGAATGTAACTTTTCTTGGCTTATCAAACAGCCACGAAGTGGAAGAATCACGAATCTGGAGCCATATTACTAATAATGCATGAGAAAAGAAAAGAAAAAGGCATATTTATTCCTCAAGTGTGCAAAGACTTCAATTTGTAGTCTTCATTTCCATTCCTTATAATCCAGCTATAATTGAAAATAGACTTCCACCTTATCACAATTAAGATCATGCAGTCAATTCAAGGAAAAGGAACAAAGGGAAATACTTCGAATTGGAAAGTGAAAAGGACAGGTCCTGCACTTTCATATTGATCACTGCCAGTGAAAATTTGGACACCAAGAAAAGGAAACAAAATAAATGAACATGATTTCTCCACAAAGAACTGTCACTCATGTTCAGAGCTTTCTTCAACATTAATTATGTACTAACTCAACAAACCTAACTAGGGCCACAAAAATACTCCAGCCAGCCAATAGCTTTGGCTCTATTTGGTAACTCTCGGTTTTAATATGAAATACGTCCACATAGTGTCACTCCTGTATTATGGGTAAGCCGAGCTCAAAAAGCTCGCCAAAAAAGCTCTTTTTTGTTTTTCATCTCATAAATGAATGACTTTTATATGCATATAGTATCTTCTTGTTTATGTGTATTACCATAACTGGGTAAAATGCAGTAAATGTATGCAGGTTACCTGTCATTATCAACTAAAGTTTGGACAGGATTTCATATAAGAGACACTTAAACATGAACTCTATAAAGAAGTTGCATTAAGCTTTCAAGCCAAGCTTGACTTTTCACACACAAGATTTCATGAGACTCAATCTTAATGATGAGCTTGCAAATCAAGGTCACAACAAGAATAATGCATTAGAGATCCTTCTGCTTAACTTGATTGCTGTCCAAACTCCAACTTTAGCATTAGGTTTAGCTTATCTTAATTTGTATAGCATACACATATAACTTATTGAACTCTACAGAACTTGAAAATAGCCACTTGGGCCACTTCACCAACCAGCAATACCTGATGGCTGTCCAGTCTAAACATAAACTGACAACTGCAATAGCAATATGCACGTTTTGATCTAGCTTATAGGGCATACATTAAAAGCACCCATATCAGTTAATAACTGCAAATAGACATCACTGTACTACAATAAACAGCACATATGAATTCCAACAATAAGTAGCTGACTACAAAACATAGAGACATTTAGACACATACCAATAGATCTAGACATGGCAAGGACGCCGAACACGCGATGCCCATTCCACTGTATAACCTTGCCTCCAGCAAGCTTCAATCCTTGCATATTCGTCTTCTCGATTTGGCTAATAAAAAACCAGAAGAAAATCAGCTCATGGTGGTCAGAAATGACAAAATAATCAAGATCCAAAGTCCAATTTATTTTTCTTACTTTATGATCAATGGATAATGCCATAGGTTCTTCCCACGGTAAAGTACTGCCCTGGAATCACCGCAATTTGCAAACTATGATGTGAGACGAACAACAAGGGCAACAACAGCAGTAGAGCCAACAGTTTCTGAAGGAACAGGTTCAAGACCACTTTTCCCTCCAAACTCAGCATCAACCTTGAGAAAACAATTGGTAAATGCTCTTTTCCACTGCTCTTGGCAGGTTTCCTTATTGCTTCCATCACTTGGTCTGGCCATAATAGCTTCCAACTCCTCAACCAAAACAGAATGCATATGATCATGGCAATAATTTGCTACCTGTCAATGACATCCTAGTTCTTTAGCACATATGTAGCATGTATATTGCAGACAGCATTTACAGCAATCATGCACAGATGCACACATAGACAAAGACACAGAGAAAGAGACAGAGAGAGAGGGGACCTTAGAGCCTCCATGGCCATCATAGGACTCCAAAGAAGTGAGTTGTCAGATGACTTAGATAGTTGGTCATTCCATCAAGAACACCATCCCCAACGAGCATTTGAAGCGGAATTTTCAGAAACCTAGGCACAGTTGTAAAGGCATCTTCCATTTCTGGTCTCCTACCACAAACTGAATTAACTCCCCAGAGGGGCACGTAGTCAATCTCAAAAACGCTGCGGCCAACTGTTACACTTAACCCTCTTCTGGAAGGGAGTTCGACAACAACTGTAGATGATCTTGAGGTTGACCCTTCCGCAATCTCTTCCTCAAGGCCAACAGTGATAGCTAGAGAATCATGCACAATCTCACCAACATTTGACTGCCTCGTATCTCCAGCCTTAACATCAAGTTCAACATTGCATATACTCCTCTCAACTTCAATAAAATTCGAAGTCCCTATCTCAGATGTTGCATCATACGGGAAAATTTCATCAGCACATATGCTGCTAGAATCACTAATCACAGACAGAGAACAATCACCTTCCAGTGACAAAGAATCATCCTCCTCACTCTCACGGACAACAGAATCACTAGCAAGCCAGTTGCTTTCAATTTCAGAAGTCATATCAAGTAAGGAAGCTTCCCTACTTGTATTCCCTTCAGGCAAAGAAGACATGGCAACACTGACTTCACTCCCTGAATCACCAAAATTGCAATCCTCATCCCCACCAGAAACCGAATCTGCCATACTTTTAGCCTCAGAATCTGAAAACGAGCTCGTTCTATCATCCATCAACCTTGTCCCAACGACATCAACACAACTTTCCTCAGTTGGTCTTTCACCGACAAAATTACCTATTCTAAATGGCACTGCAACTTCCACACAAATCTCCTCCATCAAAATCCCTATTTAAATACAACAAAAAGTCACCCTCCAGGCCCTCAAGAATTACACAACCTGTCATTGTTAAACTAATTCATCACCTCCCTCTACCATCAATGATAAGATTGTAGACCCAATAATCTGGTTCAGCAGACCAATTTCCATCCCTGACGCAATATAACTAAAAAAATAAATTTCCACATTCACGGCTCACGCCTCCCTGCCTTAATGAACTGAAATACGCAAAATGGATGGGCAAGCAGATCTGGTGTACAAAAAAGGAACAAAAAACTACCATTTCTGGAAAGCTTAATCATATATGGAGAAGTCAGACTTGAAGACTTTGTCTGGGCCTTATCTCACTTGTTCACTTGTTCTCCAGACATTTCCGTTGTACTTGTCCACTCCATACACTGCTAGATGGATCCTCCAATTTCAGCCAGTCACTCTATTAATAGAGAAAACAAAACAAACATTAATTCAAATTCAACCCTCTGTCCTAAAACACAAGAAAGAAAGCAAGAAAGAGAGAGATGAAAAGGGTTCATGTGAAAGAACCTAGGAAAAGGCAAAAACAAAAGACCCCTCTATTCACAGGGAAACACTGAAAGGTTGTATCCTTTTTAACATAAAAACCTTGAGGTACCCTGGATCTGAGGAAACCCCCATATCAACTTTTTCTTGTAATTTTGACTCTTTTTTGCCACTCTCCTTTTCAAACAATTATGACACTTGCAACAAATAAAAAACCCAAAAGTCAAAAAAAATTAGAAAAAAAACACAAAAGAATTAAATAAACAGTTAGAAGAAGGTAGAAGGTAGAAGTTGAAAGAGTGACTACCTATTTTATCAAGAAACTGTAGTAAATAGAGCCTTTCCTTCTCTTCCTCTCGTCTTCTCCACAATCAGAAACTTAACTTTCAGTTTCGCTCTCATCCCAAGACATCATCTTTTGTAACGTCTGTTGAAAGACATATGACAGGAAAAAGCATCAAAAGAATCAAACAAACAAACAAAAAGGAAAAACAATAAACGGTAAATGGGGTTCTGAAATTAAGTTTGCTTAGCTTGTTACGGTAATCCACCAGTACTTAGAATTAGTAAATAACTACTGGGACAGTCAAATGTGATCAAGAAAGGCTTGCCCTTTTGAGTTTTGTTTAATCAAGAACCCTTTTTTTTAAAGTAACTGCAGCAAAATCTTGATTTGTTTTTTTGGGGTTGTGAGGGAACCTTGAAACTTGGGAGAGCAACAAAGTTAGTGGAGAAGAAAAGATTAAAAATAAAACGAAGAAGAAAATGTTACTACAAGCCAGTGTGCATTATTAATAGTAGAATACTACTGGGAACAACTAACATTTTTCTTTCTTTCTTTCTTTCTTTCTTTGGACAGAGAAAATAATTGATATAGTGCCCGTCACTGGTGAGGGTCAGCAGCAGCAACGGCAGAAATGAAAAGAAACGAAAAAGAAACAGAAGGAGGGTAGGAGGGACAGGTGTCAAATCTAGAAGATGGTCTTAAAGCATCTCCACCCATTCTTTTGCGTGCTCCCTCCTTCGCTTTCTTTCTTTTCTCCAATCCAATGACGCACCAGACCGCCGCTTGTCCCCTTTTCCCCCCGTTTGTTTCTTTCTCCTTTTCCCCAATTCAACAAATAAAAATAGGTGAGTTTTTTTTTCCCATGACAAAGGATTTTTCTAACAGTTTGATTATGAGGAGCCTCAGATGTTTTTTTTTTTTTTGAAAAAGTGTATCAATTTAGAAAAATATTTAAATGCATGGGAATAGTTGTAATTGTAATTATATGTATTTACGTAATAATCTTATATACACTGATAGTATATCTACTACCATCATTAGATACATGTATATAAGTAAAATTTGGATTTCAAATTTAAATTTAGATTCGTTATCATGGATCTTATGGTGAGTGTATAGAAAACTAATCCACGAGTTAGATATAATTTAAATGTGTTAACGATAGATTTGATTACAGTTCTAAAATAGTTGGTTTTGGTTTAAAAGTTAACGGTTTCGATTTTTCTAAGAGGTGAAACCTAAACTGATTTTTTATACAAATGGTTATGGTTATGGTTCTCAACTATCCAATTTCGATTCGATTTCGATTTTATTCCAATTACGGTTCCAATTTCTTTCTGTTATAATTTAGTTATTTTAGTTATATTTAAACACTTGTTGTTACAAAATTGATTCTAACAAAGATGACAATGAATGCAAAAAGAAAATAAGAACTTTATTGTATTATCTATGCAAGGAAAAAGAAAAAATAATGCAAATTTTATGAAAAAATATCTCATCGTTGATTAAATTAGATTGGTCTTATAGTTAGATTTGGGTATAGACTTACAAATAGAATGTGATAATAGGTTGTTGAATTATGATTGGAATTCCTGGTATTAGGTATTGACGATTGATACTGAACTCTAAATTGACGAAATAGGTTTAGGTAGCAAATGTCTTTTTCAGATAATTTGAACAGATCTTAAACAGTCGGTTTCGATTTCGATTCAAAATTTTGATGACCTTGAAACTAAACCTTTAGTCACGATTATGACTCCGGTCCTGGTTTCCAAAATTTGGTTCCAATTACAATTAAACAAACCATCAGGCACATTCTGATTCCAGTTTCTACCTGATCCATGGCTACTCCTAGTTTTTTTTTTTGGCAAAAACCCACCAGCGCGGGAGGGGGGGATGCCAGCCCCTCATTTTATTAGATCAGAAAGTTGAAGGCATATACAAAGAATGTTAGAGAAGAATGTGATACCCTTTACTCCCTAGTATGAGAAACTAACAAAAGGAACTGAGAGAACATCTAAGCCGATAGTTGATTTGACACGCCGAGGGAGGCACTCAGATGAGGTGAAGAAAGAATTTGCACCCAATTGCGCAGTAGCTAAGGCATCAGCCGCGGAGTTGGTTTCACAGAAAACGTGTGAAAACGTAGAGTTCAGATCCTGGAGAAGAACATGAATACGCCGCACAACCTGACAAAGAGGCCATTTAGCAACCTTTTCAGAATTGACAAGGCAAACCAACGAACAGGAGTTAGCTTCCACCAAAATCTGCTTGAAGTTTCTGTAGCGGCAACATTGTAAGCCAGCAACCAAGGCGAGTGCCTCAGCCATCAAGACATATACATCGCCAAACTCTTTGTAGAAAGCAAAAACCAGCTTACCCTCAAAAGTCCGTAGCAATCCTCCTCCCGTTGCATAAGAGGCAACGACACTTGCATCCGTATTTAGTTTGACCGCATCACGTGGAGGCTTCCTCCAAGAGATTGATGATAACCGAATGCTAGTCGAGCCACTAACCGCCAACGAAGCCCAAGAGCAATCTCGGTCTCCTTTGAAGTGAGCCGGCTTAAATAGCTTAGCGGCACCCATCTGCACAATAAACTGCTCGATGTGAACTATGACCTTTCTGGACGAGAGCTCCTCCCTTTCAAGTCTTCCCGAGTTTCTTCTCCAGGAGAGCTGCTCCTGGTTAACAGTTCCCTGCTAGAAAAAAATTCTGTTTTCTAATAGTTCCATGTTGGAACTCGCTAATGCACTTAATACATCTAAATGTGCATATCCATATTTATTACCACTCCAGCATTGGATTGTATCCCGAATTAACTTCAATTTTGTGAAAAAATTAATATCTAATGATGTATTTCCAACAAATGCTCATTGGACACTTGTTAACCAAATTTATTGACTACTAGATATCTTTTCGAGTTGTTACTGGGTAAGCTTAGCCTTACATGAGCGGTAAATGGCGATTGGCAATTGATCTCACTAAAGCCATTCACGATGGGATGTAACAAAGGTGTAACACCCTTTATTATACCCAACAATTATACCATTTTTCATAGTTGGAATATAATAATCATGACACGTATCATGGCCATTACACGCAGAGAAGACAAAAAACTAGTTGTGGGTCCCATTTGATGATTATGATATTTTTACATTTTAAGTGTTGGGTATTTGTTTATAAATTATTTTCAAAAAAATAAAACATGTTTGGAAAATTAATAAATTATTTTCCAAAAATAATGAAACAATTGTTTCAAAAATATATTTATTTATTTATGAGATATGTGTTGCGAATTATTAAAATGAATATGTAATTTAATTGTGAATCCATACTATTATACTATGTAGAATGTGATATATAATGAGAGATAGTGTAATGAAATAAGGGATAATAAAATGATGATGTAGTATGTGGATTACATTCAATAGAATGTAATCTATTATGGATCCCCTGAGGTTATATATGACACTGTGATATATCACTCCATGAGCATTCAATACTTTACCCCCTCTACATGACACTATTATCACTCTGTGAGTATTCAATACTTTTCCTTCTCTAATAGGCACCAGAAATGTAAGACCTAATTTAATTGATAGAGCACAATTGAGGATTGGTAAAGATAAATACAGTATAATACTATCATGTGTCACCTTATGAGTACCTAACACTGTTCCTTTACTTTAGTTGTCACTATAGTCACTTGACATGGAAGACTTGTTAATTGGGCAGGAGATGATTGAGAATTAATTGAATCAAGTTTATTATGGAACAGTGTCACGTGTCCTCGAGGTATTTGGCTAACCTTTCCCACATATTACGAGTCAACTATTTTCTGGCTCTCATCCGTTCTGTATATAAATAGGTATCGGATTATCTGATACTTATTTAAAGAGGATTAGATCACAGGGTACTAGCTAAATACCCCTTTTATAATTTAATTTTGAAAAAAATCAAAGAGTTATGCACATCAATTTTTTCTTGTGTTTCACATGTTCATTTAAGAATCAACACAATTTTTATCGGGAAAAGTCTTATTGCTCAAAAGTAATAAAAGTAAATTGAAATTCATTATCTAATATCTAATGCAATTCAATTAAAATAAAAACACTAAAAATACCCACTGATAATTTGTATCTTCAAGTACAAGACAATAGACACAATAACAAGCTAGTGCAATTACTTCACAATTTTCCACATTCTTAATCGTATTTTTTAGCCAATTAAACAGTTTTAGAATTAGTTGTAATTAATTCAATAAGACAAATTTGACATAAAGAAACAAAGAGTTATACGCATTACCTATTTTCATGCATTCTAGATCAACTATTTTCGTGTATTCTTGATCAACTAAGTCCTTTTCCAAATTATAATGGTCAAGACCTCCACCAATGAATCTTATAAAAGAATTATAGACTCCTACAATTGGGTGGTAATTTGCTCAATAAAATCATTTAATTATTTCTAAAAAATTGAATGGAATAAAGATGTGTGTGTGTGGAATTGGGCCGAACACCTATAAATTTTCAAATTTCTGACTTATATTCGTACCTGCATTTTGCGAGTACCCAACCCACATTTGTCCTTATCAAAAAATATGGATTGGTGCCTTATTTTTTCAAAGTGAGATAGAGTGAAAATCATGTATATCACGAGTGAGAGTTATTTTTCACACAACTAATCATGTATCAAGTCTATGAATATGCAATATTTTCCCCGGATGAGGGACTCGAAGTGTTATGAACCATACTATGAGTCATTGTAAATCGTGATTTTTGTTTTAGAATGTTTGGTACGCCATAAAAAGAAGGGATACTATGAAATTGTCTTGATTCAAATTTTCGATACCCTAATAATTTCGTTGTCCACTTAGGTAATATTAGCTAGACTTAAAAGATGCCATGAGTTAGATTTAGTGACGGCTCGCAATGAAATTTGTGAATCAATAGTTATTTTTAATTTGATTGTCGTTGATGAAATTTTTCAAAAAAAAAATCGATTTTAATAGTTGGTAATTATACGATTGATGCCGGTAAATTCGATTTTAATAGTTGGTAAATTCGATTGATGCCGGTAATTATACGATTTTAACAGTTGGTAAATTTTATATCAATCTGGACCAGCTATATAGCAATTCCACTACTTGGTCTTAATCAATTTGATACTGCCAAGTGGAAAAATAAAGACCTATAACCTTTATTTTGGATTGTATGCAATGCATAATTAGTGGCTTCATAATCTTGTTTGGTGTAATTTTATTTACTGAAGACCAAAGACTTGCCAACTAATTTATCTGTCATTAAATTTCACTAGTTAACAAACTAGCTAGGTTATGGAAAAAGATTTTTTTCCTAAGGCTTAATTGCATATTACCTCCGGTAATTATGGGTTAATAATTTTTTACCCCCATGTGTTTATTAAATACTCAAAATATTACCAATTAACTAACGAGTTAGGTCCTTTAACGATTGACTAGTACACTATTAATATTTTGGAAAACATGCCCCTAATATTATATGATTTTGCTTTCAAGTTTCACTTTCATTTTCTTTTATTTTCTTTTTTTCCTGTTTCAGTATCCTTGCTCTTTTTCATTATTTAATCCCACCAATATCTTTTATTTTATCTTTAGTATGTATATATTCAAAACAGACCTTTGATTTGCTTTAGCTTATTCTATCATTTTTAGTATAGTTATATCATTTTAATTTTTGTTAACAATGAATACATCATAAGCTTTTTTATTTGTTTAACATTTTACCACTAATTTCGTGGTAATGCAATAATTGTTTACAAAAATTAAGAATTACATAAATTACTACTTTTTGATAATAATAAGGAATTGATAGTAAAACAGATAATTTTTATTAGATAGATGTTTTTGGCTTCTTATGTTAATTGACAATTATTAAATATTTTCCAAAAGAAAATATCAGTATATAATTAAGTATGAAAATAAAAATTTAGTAAATGTAAAGGAAAAAGTAAGAAAAATTAAAATTAAAAAATAATAATGAATTGTTAATAAAAATAGGAATTACATAAAAAAATTTATGGAATACCTAATTTTTAATTTGTTATCTTAATTTAGAATGATTAATTACTTTTTATAAGGAAAAAAAGTACGTGTTCAAGCATTAAATAAATTGTTAATAAGGATAAAAAAGAAAGAAATAATAAAAATTAAATTATTTGGCATCATAAGGTTAAATTAGAAAATTGATTAAATATTTAAGGATAAGATTGTCTTTTGTAACCCACATATAGAGAAAATTAACTAACATTTTAATTATTGATTAGTAGGGATGATCTCTACATTTCATCAATAAAAGAATAAGTTAGAGAAGGTAATATGTTGGACTAGGTCAGTCATTAATTGGAATCTATGTAGAAATGATATTTTTTTTATCATAATATTTGAAGAAGAATTGCACTAGATGTGTTATGGAGTCGAGTTGAACTTGAGTACCACCCTATTTGAATTCCACTTGACTAAGAGGTACTTTAGATCGAGTTCAAACTTATCAAGTGCTTTTTGTCTTTGAGCTTGAGCTCGAAACTAAGCTTAATCGATCATGCTTGATTATTTTTTTAAAGAGATCACAAATTTTCAATAATCTATGTACAATTATAAGCGGTGAAACACTTAAACTAGTATTCAAATGACAAAAACATATTAGCCATGTCCAAATGGAAGTAGTGATTTCACTATAAAATTTTAAAAACTAAAATTTTTTTGTAAATATAAAAAACTAAAAGTAAAAATTAAACAATATTGAAAATAAAAAATTAAATGTTAAATAATAAAAAATACTCAATTAGGCACGCGAGCACAATATTTTAAAGCTAGAACTTGACTTGATTTGCTAGTTAAGCTCATGCTCAAACTCAATAAAATCGAGTTTTTTTCAAGTTTGAACATTGAGTTGCTCACAAATAACTTGATTCACTTATACACCTAAATTGCACTTGTTGATTGATGTAAAATGGTTTGTCTAAGTAATCGTATATAAGTGATGATTAATTTATCTTTCTTATGATTGAATTAACAAGTTCTATTAATGAGACTGTTGGAAAACCGTCCAATAATTTGCTTGACAAAGTTTAGGAAGGAATTTCATAGAAATTGAAAAAGTTGGCTAATTTTACATATTAAGCTAAACTATCCACTACCTTACTTGCATTTCTAAGAATTCAATTGTGATTAGTGGCGTGTACTTAAAGGTGGGCAATTGCTTGCTCCCTCAAATTTTATGAAATTGTAAAATAGTTTTGACATGTTATAGCATTTTCACTTTTGAACTTAATTTGCATCCTCTCGATTTTTCCAAAACACCTATTTGCCCGCTTCAAGTTTTATGAAATTATAAAATAGGTTTGATATTTGTAATGTTTTCACTTTTGCACCTTATTTGCACTCCCTCAATTTTTTAAAAACACCAATTTGCACCTTATTTTATTTTTGCTGTGATATCTTGGCACTTTTGATTATTTTCAGCATATTATTATTAATTTGTTGGATTCTTTATACCATTAATTTTGTAACAGTTGTCATTGACTAGACTTAAATAGGATAAATTTGAAAGTTTAGGATGTAAAATATTCAAAATTAAGAGTTTAAGTGCAAAGTATTCAAATTTCAAATTTAGGATGCAAAGTGAAATAGAGATACAAGTTTGAGGGTGCAAAGTGGAGTTTGCAAACATTGATATTTAAAAGGGTTTTTCTAACTAGTGCCTAACATGTCTAAATTTCACATATATACTTTCTCTAATTAAACTTATATTTTCAAAAATCTAACACTTAAAGTATATCTTTTTTAAAAAATTTTTGAATAAATTTTATATATAATAATTTTATATATTATTACAATTGAATGCACGACACATGTACAAAATTTGAATTTCAAATTCACATTACACTCATGTTCTCTCACTTTTATTAATATATTTTTTTATTCTTTTATAATACAACTTGTACGTAAGCATAAACGGTACGTGTGGAGTAAAAGTTTAATCTCTTTCCTTAAGTGCATTTTTTAACACTATTTTTTTAACTTGGACTGATTTTATTATCAAAACCTAAATCCTAGAATAGTTTAGTGTAATTTTAAAAATCTCAAAAAATATCAGCAAAATTATCAAAAACCTCATGGGAGGTCGGTTAATTCTTTGACCAATTAGTGGTCATGTGCTTTTCCCTTCTTAGTAAAAAGTAGTTACTTGTCCAAAGCCCTACTCAGATTTTTGCTTCTCGTCTTTCGCCTTTTATTTCTCTCCGACGAAGATACGCAGAGCAACCTTTAACTGATGGCGAGCAAAACGGAAGACCCGACCAATCTGACGGTGGCAGCCCAGAAGAAGGAAGTAGAAGAGGAGGAATCTGCGACAGCCGGAGCACCCGGAACAGAAGATGAGGACACCGGAGCCCAGGTGGCCCCCATTATCAAACTCCAAGAAGTCGCCGTTACTACCGGCGAAGAAAATGAGGACCTCCTCCTTGATCTGTAAGTATAACTTGTCTGCATTTTTCACTCCCTCCCCCCCCCCCCCCCAATACTTTGTTTTACTTTTGAGTTGTAAAATTTGATCTTGGAAATGCCCCAGGTGGTAATAAAGCTGCCCCTTTTCCCACCACCATATTCATATGTTAGGCTTCACTATCGTTGCTGTTATAACCTTTCCCACAGTTTACCATAATGGGCATCCCCCTTCCCTGTTGATAAAAAACAAAAGCTAAAGAATTAGAAAAACAAAATGACATTGCGTATGGGTGCACAAGAATCACAAGGGCAATAGATTTTCCTTCATTTTTATCGTTTTCTATTTGAAAAGTTTTGTTTTTAACCTTTACCATGTGGGTTTTTTCTTTTGGCTAAAGTTTGGTTTACATGTGTGGGTAGGAAGGCGAAGTTGTATAGATTTGATAAGGAAGGGAACCAGTGGAAAGAGAGAGGTGTGGGAACTGTGAAGCTTCTCAAGCACAAGGAGACTGGAAAAGTTAGGCTTGTCATGAGGCAGTCCAAGACTCTCAAGATATGCGCAAATCATCTTGGTATGCTTTCTGTGTTTATATTCAGCTTATATCCTTGACTTTTTGCTTGCTTGTGCTTGAATTTGTTTGTGGACTTGGAAGTTTTTGATTGAATGTGGTTGAATTCTGGTCATATTGAAATGGATGGCAGTGCTCCCTTCAATCTCTCTTCAAGAGCATCATGGAAATGACAAGTCATGTGTGTGGCATGCGGCTGATTTTGCTGATGGGGAGTTAAAAGAGGAGACTTTTGCTATTCGGTTTGCATCTGTCGGTGGTAAGTTTTCTGGTGGTTTTTAACAGTTGATAAATGGGATTCTGAATTTAGCAAGATATTTCAAATTTACTTCCAATTCATACTTGACTTCCGTTGTTTGATGAAATTGAATCTGTTGTGCTTTTGCTTTACTGATGCCTATTTTGTTCTCCGAAAAATCAAATTGATTGTACTTGTTCACTATTATTCTTTAAAGCAAATTGGAAGCAGAAGGAATGGGCACTCCTTTCCTCTTGGAAGTGAGTGAAAAAAGTTATCTTGGTTGTTCTCCCAGGCCAGCATCTTGATGATATGTCCTAATCTTAAGTTTCAATCTGAGTAATGGTGTGACTATATAGAAGAGAGAACAAATAAAAAAATTGGAGGCAGAGAGAACAAGCACAAGTTTGTTGTTTGGAATTCCTTTTATTACAAAGAAGACACCTTTTGGAGGAAAACTTGTACAAGGGATAATCAATCAAAAATACCAAAGTGACAGTGTAACCAGCTCAAGGCATTCATTTTTTGCCGTCAGCAGTTCTACAGCTATGTTGCTGTGTTAAATGTCTTCTTTTTCTGTCTTAAGGGATCTCCAATATTTCAATTTGCCAAAATTTGCAGCATATTATGCAAGAACTTTATTCCCCCTTCCTCTAGTCAAGATTTACTGCAAATGATGTTCTCGTAAGAGCTTACAACCGGGTTTAACAAGTTCATCCTTTGCACAACTAGGATATGTAACCCATGATCATGCATCCTCAAGGGAGGAATTCTTGGAGGTCTTTATAGTGAGGGATGCAAGGCAGAGTACTCACCACTTTGTAAGATTGATACGCTTGTCCCAAATTATGAAGAGAGCACAACTGAAGATTAAGGGTTGTTATATGTAGCTGTTTGAAATATCTTCATATAAATGCTCCAATTAGTCATTCATCTTTCTCTCAGACTCACATGTGCACAGTAGAACATATATTCTAAAAGAACTGCATCAACAGGAATTTTTATATATTGCGAGAACTTTGAGGGAAGGGACATGATTAGATATCTGATGTAAGGCATTATTATCTATCCTGCTAGTTATCAGGATGTGTTTTTCATGGAAGTTTTCCCTGTCAGATTGCAAAGCTTTCAAAGAGAAGATCACCGAGGTTGCTGAATCTGTAGATAATAAAGCTGGAGAGAGTGAAGAAGCCACGACAACTGCTGATCTTCTTGAAAAGTTGACTGTTTCAAGCAAAGATCAAGAGGAGAAACACGAGGGAAAAGTGGTACCTGCTGCTTTGGAAAAGAAAGATGGAGATGAAAAGCTAGAAAATCCTGCAGATGATTATGTTCTGGTCTGAGCTTCGTTGGTCAACGCATGACGGCTTCAGGGAATTCGGACCTGACACCATATATGTAACAATGTGTTTTGTTCGTTTGGTAAAATATGTTTTGGGTTGGCTTGGAGTTTATATGGAGTTCAGAGTACAGAATATGTTGATAATGTATTAAGTGCGCTTAGCAGATATTTTTCTGTTGTTTGGGATTGCTTTGAGTGTTGGTATATTATCATATGAAGTTGGGAATCCACAATACCTCCCTACATGATGCATTGAGTTCCCCGCCCCACCTACTTAGATTTGTCTTTATGCTGTGTATTCAGCTGTTTACTTAAAAGACATCTTTTGGCGCATAATTTGATTTACTTGCATGTTTAAATCTCCAAGGAGGTTGAACATGGCCTGCAGGGAAGAAAGATAAAAAAAATGGCAGATGAGCTTTAGCAGCAGGAGGAAGGATATTGCAAGGGAAAAGATAAAAAGAAGAGAAGTTAAATTTTGTTGGAATTCACTTGACAAGAATGACTTCAAATAAAGCCAATCACATCAAATTACCACCAATTATATCGAATTGACCCGTTCCAATTGCTTATCAGAGTCTACCATTATAGAAGTACTCTAGTTGCCTTCCATTTAGCAACTGAGGTAGTCAAATAGGTTTTCTATATGATTTCCACTCCATTCAAAATCAGATCGAGCTGCCACAAGAGAAAGCAAAGTTCGATTGCCAACCTGGGCAGCCAGGACACAAGAACCTCGGAAGCCTACGCTAAATCTATAGGAAAATCGGTCTACCTAGCAGCAGTCCTCTCGTCCCATAAATATATAAGCACCCAAGTGCCCTACTAAAGTTTCAGAAGGATTACTGTACACTTAAAATTCACACTTGCATAGAAAAGAGCTGTAGCTGCTTCGAAGAGGAAAGCCCGGTTAAGGGTCAGCGGCCTGGTCAAATATAACGAGCATATGCCACCATCCCTGTGGCAACCTTTCCCATCTGCTAAAACATTTCGTTGATATTAAGGTGACATGGTATCATCCATTGATGTAATCATCTGTAGATCTGTTTCTTTGGCTGTTCCTTTCCCCACATCATCGTCCTTGGATTCACCTGCAAATGTGCCATCTTATCAGAATATAACCCAGAGATACGCGCATTCCTCAGTAAGAAAAAGAAAAGAATCCAATAATGAATAAATTAAAGATAGATATCGAAAGCTTCCTTACCAAATAATGAGTCAATTGATGGCCTTCTTGGGGACGTGCTTCTCATGAAATCTGGAAAAAATAACATGAGATTACACAGTATGGACGGCATCATGTTTATCAAATACGAGCAGAAAACATGGGACCAACAATTCTCAGTATCAGTAAAGTACCAGCGACACTGACAGGAATGAAAATGCAGAAAATAACTGTTTTTGGGGAAAGAATTATCAACTCAAGTAACTCCCAAACACATTTTCATTTCTTATCTATCTCCTAACATGAGTCTTGACATCATGTTCTATTTCAAAAGTAAAATGAATTCCTTATGCAGAAGATAAATATTTGCTTAATTTTATGTCGTTATACAAATTACTTGGTTGTCATAGCTAGACGGATGACCCTCTTTCAGTGACCTGTCCTAAGGTTTCACATGATATAACATAAGCATATCCAAGTGATGATGTTAGGAAAAAGATGCACGGCCATGTCATATATCCTTAAAAATACTCTAAAAAGGAAAGCTTGGTGTAATCAAAATATAAGACGAAAAATAGTGAACAAGTAACTTTAAAAGGCATACATAGGTCAGTGATAGGCAGGTCATTGTGATTTACCTCGGTTTTATCTGCACTAAGACACACACATATGTGAATTCATATAAACAAGAACATCATTTCTTAAAATCATTTAACATTTTAAGCCTAGCAGATGTTGCCTTATGAAGCTTAGATGGCATTACCAGTCCCTTCCAACTAATCCACATTCTGAATCTGAGCTAATCATTTTCTGGCAGACAATCCCATATGAAACTTGAAAAATCCAAGAAAGAAGTAGAAAAGAAAGTTGACAAAAAAATTTCATAGGTAGGAACAGTGTTCAATTAGAGTGGAAGAAAAAGAACTTGGCAAGGCCGAATAAACATCATAAAGATCTTTTCTTTACATATTCTGATGGTTAAATTGGTAATTTTGACACATGAAATCCAGATAAATGAAATTTTCCTTTAGGAAATCAGTAAATGGAACCATATCATTTCAAAGGCTACTAAAATTATAATAGGAAGAAAAATTGGCTGCCTTGACTTTAGAACCTTAAACAAAATAAATTTAGCTTCCAGATAACCAAAATCATCATAGCAAGCTTAGCCACTATTAAACACAAACTGGGAGATTAAGATAAAAGAAGCTAAATAGACAGGTTTTCATATCCTAAAGGATGAAACATGCTTTCTCCCTTTCTTAAAGGGGCTTCATGGTGATCGCTGTTAAGAATAGCTTAAGTTACTCACCTGAGGAATTACGAAGTGTCTTGACAGCATCAAAGTTCTTGTATGTATAGCCCACAAAAACTTAAATTCTTTTGGAGTTAGTAGCATCTTCATGAAGTTACAAGGAGGAAAGGTTAATCAGTTTCTGTTTAATAAAAGCAATATAAACATGAGCTATTATTGACCTCCAAAAAAGCATGCATGTCGAATATTATCTAAATACTGAACAGCACCTAAGCAAGATTGACATGTTTTAGTTTGAAGATGTACAAAACAGAACGATTTAATTGGACAGAATCCGAGATATCTAGATCAACCAAATTTCATGGGTTTGTAGATTGACTAAATTCTTTCAACTCCTTAAACTTTGGAAAGTAATTATCTACAAATTCGGATCATAATGTTGCATACTTTTGTAACAGTCTAAAAATGCAAATCTTAAAAACATGATATGAGATAGAAGCAAGCTACACATCACTTTAACAGCATAAAGAATCAGCATAAGCAGACTTTTCCTCCCACCAATATTTTCTTGAAACAGAGATGGAATCTTGTCTCGTGCACAGTGATGACAGAATCGAACATGTAAAACAAACTTCTTTTGCAGAATAGAAAGGTTCCATCAATAAAGTTACTTCATAAATGAAGCATGAATCTTTGATGTATTAATACCTTCCGTGATGGTCCTGAACCAGTTCTTGCAGGTGTTGGAGCACCAACCTGTTCCAACAGTAAAATATAAAATCCCATGAACACAAGCCCTCACCAAAGCCATATATCATCATACATGAAAACAAGAACCCTATAAACATTTCATAGCAACAACAATCTACAAGCTAAAGCACCAAGTCCAGCATGTAAGTATCAGTCTATCGTAAATTCAAAATCCTGAGATCTTGCTTTACCTAAAATCATTTCAAAATCAAGAAGATAAATAAAAAGAAGTTCCATGATGAGGAAACCAATAGAAACAGGGTGCATGGAACTTTACTGCAGATTTTCCACACCAACGTGAACCATGACATTGAATATTCACATAGCAAAGATGTCGAATCTTCAAATAGAGGAACATGATAATAACTCTAACTTATGATATCATTTAGCTTAAGAGTATCTTAAGTAAAGAAGGTACGAATGTACGAAACACAATATTGTGCACATTTAAAAGAATACAAAAATGAAAGAGGATGGGCTGTGAATAATACTTCATCAAACTTCATAAAATTCTGGGTATCCAGCTCCCCATTAACTTCTGGCTTATAAGCTGCCTCCATTTCATACAGTTTATCCCACTCGATATCCTTAAACCAGGGGTGAGCCTGGAAAATTCTCATGATGTGAACAAGATGAAAATTTAGACAAAATTGAAGCAGCAGAATTGACTTGCAACACACCTTAATTTGATCAGCCCCACCAGTGCCGAGCCTATGTTCAACATCACATAGTAACCTACAGATAAGATCTTTTGCCTCGAGTGTCAAATTGGCTTCTTCTGGAAATTTTAGGTGATTTCTCCAATGAACAATCTGAGAATACATAACAAACAGGTGTCAGAATACCACAATAGTACCAGGCACATGCAAGCCAAAAGAGACACCTATGGACATACATAAATATACAGCTACCAGTGAGCAACAACACCCGACGAAATGAGGCAGAGTTTCAGCTTTCCAAGTTTAAATACTTGGACATTGTACAGACACTCATATCACATATAAAGAAAAGTTATGCAGATCTGTATGGGTCATTGAGAATTAAAAACTTAGGTGGAAGTGCACAAAGCTTTTTCAGAATCTACACACAGGACTGATGAGGACCACTTACGATCAACAAACATAAGGTTTTTACTAATGGGTCAAATTTGTAAATCTTCCACTAGGCTTGTGCATTTGAAGAAAACATTTGTACATGTTACTGTCCATGGAATTCGAATAGAAATCGACTGAAGAATAGTTCCAAGATACTTTTCTACTCAACTCAACTTGGAGAGTACAATCCTCAAAGAGGTCATCAAACATGCCATTTTACTCAATTATTAAAAAATCATTTGGGTGATGGCTTATCATAGCACTCTACGATGGATGCATCAAAGTATTGAAATACCAAACTGAACCAACAAATTCTTAAAATATGACCACAGGCTGCAAAATACAATTATACAGGACATGTTGCCAGTGCCAGAGGGTATGGAGACAGGAAAGATGTACTTCAAGTTACCTTTCGGCAAGCAGTTAGAGGATCATCTGAATAAAATGGTGGGTAACCCATAAGCATTTCATACATTATTGCACCCAGTGACCACCTGTGGGAAGTTTAGATATGACAAGACAAGCAATAAGAAGACAACTTTTTTCTTGTCTTAAAGAATTGAGTAACAGCAACTGGCTAGAAGATCTAAAAAAGGTTGTAATGCAAGAAATGAGTGTCATAAAGTTTTGACATCCCAATCAAGAATTGGGGTATTGGATCATGCTGAATATGCTGTACATGACGGGCAAGTTCTAAACTCCCATTTGAAATAGGTCAATGAATGGCAAGTAAAGAGAGAATGAAAAAGAGTTTTAAGATTTGAAACAGACGAAGCATTTTATCAGTTCAAATCGGTTCTTTCTGTTAAGCTCTTCTGTTTTTATCAGGCCAAGTGCAAGAGAGATGAGAAAATCACACAATATTAAACACTCATATTAACTAGTGAATAACAAAGTCCATAAACTTTTTGATGATTGAACCAAAACACTGTCATCATAATCTAATTTTTGTCAGCATTAGAGGAGTAGAAAGATATCAGAATAGAGGAGTAGAAAGATGTCAGAAGATCAACTTAAGAAAACAGCTACATGAGGGTGAGAAGAAGCAACAAATACAGGTAAATGCTCTTTAGCATATTGTCGAATGAAACAGCTATTTAATTTTTAAAACAAGCTATTGCTAATGCAAATTCATTTTGTAGATCTTACTATCAGTCCTATCTAAAGAGTAATTTGTCCATACAATTAGCAAATACCCAATATGCATCTTGTGCACAAGCTAAGAAGTTCCTATAAATCTCTAAAACTTTTCTAGCATCTTCATTTAGCACAACTTTCTTCAAGTACATGAAGATCTTACCCCATTTCTTCTTTTAAGCACTTTAAGGCCCATCTTGTTTGGACACTCAACGATTTTATAATTTGTAAAACCAATTACAAAACATGAGATTATTAAACATAGGACTCTTGCATATTCTAACAATAAAAGTAGTTCATTTCATATCTGTTGTAACCAGACAAGAAATACAAAGTGACTAAACCAGATTTCCAAATCAGGTTTCTCAGTATCCTGCAAGTCAAACAGGCCTCATTTACCGCTCTTCCATGAAAAATTTTAGCATCATAGTCTACATGATTAAAGGTAAAATTCATTATTTTTCTGCATACCCTGCTCTTGTTTATGATGGTGTAAATTCCCTTAGCATGAATACACATGGTAGAAATACCATGATTTAGATAAAACAGATGCTACTTTCCATGCAAGATTTATAGCCATGACAGCAATTTTTGGCAGCGTAATCAGGTCTCCTTGCCATACATTTCAATAATCATAAGAAGGAGATAAAAGACTCTGATGCCTCAAAGAAAAGTAAAAAAAATAAAAATAAAAATAAAAACCTTATGATGCCATTCCGGGGTTTAGTAATTGTTCATCTGGACATAGACAAACAGTTGAAAAAAAAAATCACCAAAAAGGAAAGAAAAAGGAAGTTGAACTATATGTTGATATCAAATATGAATATGATGGGAAACTATCACAGATAAGCTCAGATAATAAGCTCAAACTTTAGTCGGATTAATGAATCATACGATTCAGGAAAAATAAAACTAACCAGTCACATTCCATGCCATATCCTTTCTTCAATAGTACTTCTGGAGCAATATAGTCTGGTGTACCCCACTGTTGAAAATGCCTTTCAAAACAAAAAGAATAAAGATAAAATTTATCCTCAAAGTAAAAATTGCAGATGATCAAAATACAGCAATATATTGCATAGAAGACTTTCAGATGGTACTGAAGTTTCTTAAAGAGAACAAGCCCCATAAAGGATCTGACAAAGGTCCAGGTTTATCAGAGAGAGATATAATTACTTGTTCATAGTCTGCTGAACAAGATTTTCATCTTGAAGACCTACTTGTAGTTTTGACACACATTTAGCATTTTTCTGTCTAGGGAATCCACGATATCAGTTTCTGAGAACTCTGAATAATGCTGAATTTATAGGCATTATAGTTGCTTCTTATTACGGTTCTTTATGCCCTTATAGGACTTTACTTCTACCAGCAGATAATTTTTTTCAGCATTGCATTTTAAGGGCTATCTTCATGATAATCGTAGTTGGACAATTCAGAGCAACTCTTATTAAGGGTTGATATTTTACTTTAGTGCCTTGTAATTGCAGTCAGAAGCTAAATTTTATGTTGTCATCATGCTTTAGATACGCACTATAGGCTAGCCACTTCTACATCTATAGTGGCCTTCTATTTTGGTGTATTTTTAGTTTGATTGGTAATGAATGAACACATCAAACAAAGGTGAGCAGTTCAAGAACTTTTTGCCCAAATTTGAGGTTCCAAGTTGACTTCGTTCATAAGCCCTTCTTTGCCTCCAACAAGCATGTCATATGAAAGCTTTCAGTGGATAAAGATGTTATGTTCTGATAATCTATGCCTAATGCTTACATTTCGAGCCAAAACTCCTATGCTTTTGTCTTTTTCTCCTTCAGAATTTCCAGCCTTAAATTTCAGCACCTTCCACATTGTCTAACATATTTTTACTCTTCAACAAAAACAAAACTTACATTTCTTCATCCCCACTCAAGATATTACCATGACAGCCAACCTTGCTCACTTACTTTCTGCACCAAGTGCGTGCATAAACTACCACATGTAATCACCCATAATGCTAGGCTCAGTAATGTTTTGTAGCATAATGATGTCCCAGATACAGATAGCATTCTTATAACATGTCAAATGACCAACCCAAATAGTAGCAGACGCACGATTATCAGTATATTGAAATTCTAATTGACATTCACTTTGTTGACTTATGGTTTTGGCCTTAATTTGAATATCCACAAGTTGTTCTTACTATCATTGTAATTGAAGTATTACCACATGCCATATCAGGTATCATCCATTGGTAGTCCTGGATACAATTTATCATCTGCTTAGGCATCTTGTGTTAATTTCCTTAATCACATTTCTCCAATTTTTGAACAACAATAATAACTAGTTAACTGACAAAATCCCAGATAGACAAACACAAGCGAAAAAAACCACTTATTTATAACAGACTGTCATACCAGCGTCCTCCTATTCATCTGCCAATGCTGAAGCTGTTCCTGGGGGCTTTTCCAATTACTAACATTGCTTGCATCTGGGAAGCAGCTGTCAATGTCCATTGGGTCTCTCATATTCTCATCATCCATGGCTTCATTTTCATTTAGAGTGGATAAAGTTCTACAATCAAGAGGCTTACAAAGACCAAAGTCTGAAAGCTTCATGTGACCGTCTTTGTCAAGGAGGAGATTGTCAGGTTTGATATCTCTGAATATAAAATGAAGTGAAGTCAGCACAATCACAAGCAATTTACACAGCTAAACAGTTCTCCAGATCATTTGACTTCTCAAATGAAAAACAGCAGGAGTGTTTCACAAACACACCTATGAATGTAATTATGCTTGTGAATAGACTCTATGGCCAAGACGCTCTGAGCAATATAAAACTTAGCCACATTTTCAGACAATGTATCTGCTCTCATTAACAAAGTCATCATGTCCCCGCCAGGAAGATACTCCATTATAAGATAAAGATATTCAGCATCTTGAAAGGAGTAGTATAACTTCACTATATAGTGACTGGCCACTTCTGCAAGTAGGTTTCTTTCTGCTCTAACATGTTCCACCTACAGAAGAAGAAGCTGTTCAGAGAAAGAGAGAGACAGAGATCATATAATATAACTAGAATAAGCCTGTACGCATATCCTGGATATATCAAAATCTTGCAAGTAAAAACTAGAGCTGAATCTAAAACTCATATTTTGCAGGTTAGAATATTAGAATAAGCAACCTCCATCCACTTCAAGTACCAGATTAACTGATAATTGATTTGGCTTCTTGTTAAACCTAAAGTTTGGGAATCCAACAACATATAACCAATTGAGTTATCTACAAAGAGGGACGGGGGTGGGGAAGGAAGTGAGTGGCCAAAGCATCAGCAGCCTTTATATTAGGTTTGCAGTGATCTGCTGAATGACAACAAAAATGTAAGTTCAAGCACACAATTATGCTTTCCTTATAAACATATAAAAGAAAAAGTAAGACAAGAGACTTAGGAACAATAAGGGATTCTTAAATTTGTCCTAGGATGGCCTTCCATGGAAAGGCTTAGACTTTGGTTTTGCAAGTGAGAAAAGAAGCATCTCCATGCATCTCCATTCGAGGTCCAACATATCATACACACTATAGTTTTGCAAACAACTCATAACATAATGAATCACAAACAGGCAGACACGTGGTGCCACAAGTATATAAAGCGCGAATGGCGAATATGTAAGGAAAGACATACAGAAAGCACAAGTGCCTACTGCATACAGATTTTATGTATTTGAGTAACATGAGCAGTTATATTTCTCTTTCACCTGTCCTCTCATGACCATTTCAGATTTCTTCAACTTCTTCATAGCATAAATATTGCCTGACTTTTTCTCACGACAGAGTCGGACCTGAAATTTAGAAAATTAATATTTAAAAAAAAAAACACACACACACACACAGAGGATTATTGGAAAACATGAAATTCATTAAGATAAAACCAAATGATCTTAGTACTCGAATTTAAAGGGAATGAAAGAAATCTTTGAAAAGATCCAAAAATAATCTGGTCAACAGTCAGGCACTTTAAGCGACAAATTACAAAGAAATATCATCGCAAGGTCCATGTAGTCATGCATTCATCAAGGACGCCACTAACCTCACCAAAAGCACCCCTTCCAATGATGGTCAGAAGCTCAAAGTCATCGACAGATATCTTGTGCCTTTTCAATCTCATATATTCTGTCTCTTTTCGCTCTAAATCTTTGATTCGGTTAAGCTGTTCCTCTTTGGGCACATCTGAAGCAGCTAGCTGCCTTTCTAGAATCCAACGCCTACGGTAGGAGGTCAGAAATCAGGAATGTCTTATGCCCACATATTACTGTTCCATATTGCGCTAAGACATTTTTTAAATTGAGTACAGAAACATAAAACATTGATGTTACAGGAATAATAGTAGAATCAGAAACTTTATACAAGTATTTGGATAGACCAATTTCTAGGATAGAAATTGAAAGATTTAAGAAGAGTAAACACAGGTAATAGATTTCCAATTCTTGCTTTATCCTGAGCATGCAAAGAGATTATTCCGTGATCATTAAGCAAGAGCTTGAATTTCAAGAAGAACAAAGGTCTCTCTCTCTCTCTCTAAATCTTTGCTTATTTTCTTTTTGGATAACTAGACCAAGTGCTGCTATTATCTGCACGAGATTAAAGAAAGACAAACTCCTCAGAGACATGATCCAAAATGTTAAAACCAGGGGTAGATTCCGGTAGAATAACAAAATTTCCATGTAAGTCAAGCTAATTGATTCAATTCCTTCTTCTTCATTCAGCCAAAGTTACATGCATCATTCATGTACAGTGTTCATGAATGTTCACATGCGTGTGCATGGTCACATGTATACTGATACCTCTGTTGCAGTCCTGAGTGCTTGTCACATAATCCTTGCAATACTTCACAATTAGTTGCCTGGAAGGGACCATTTTCTCCATTGTCAAGCTTGATCCCGACATTTACAATTGTCAGAATTTCAGCCTCTTATGGTTCCCCCTCCCCCAATCTATTTATTTAAGTACAGACACGGTGAGTTAACTTGGTATATTGATGATGAAAATGAGGTTAAACAGAAACCGGCTCTCTTAGCTTATCAAATAAACTGGGCATTGAAATAACACTTCGTTTGCACCAGGGTTTGGATTCGGTAAATGCTAGGTCTAGGCTGGACTAGCTTCTTATGAATCTTGGCACTTTCTCAGGAATGCAAATGTACTATACTTGTAAGTGTCTCTCACAGGTCCTCACTTCGCTTTGACCCTAGTTATAAACACCAATATCGATTTCTATTTTCGAGAAACAACAACAACAATACTTTATTAAGATCAAAACGGCAGGAAAGTGTATCATGAACGGCAGGTTAAGAGTACAAATGAAAGTAAGATGCAGTATTTGGGGGCTATCATATAGAAGTTTCTCATAGTTCAACATGAACGTCCTGGATTTCCGGCACTTAGGCATTGCAAATATCAGCTTCTGAAAATCGTCATCAAGACCAAACATTGGAGCACAGAATGCTACAACCAGGATACAGCAGAACGCTAAAAGAATAATATTCACCAACAGATGCAACAACTTCAAACAGAATTTCATCTAGATTCAAACTAAAGTCCCAAATAAATTATACTTATAATGCAAGATGCCGGCCTGTTTGGCAAATCAGAAGTTCCAAAACACAAGCACTGGTGACATACCTATTTGTCTACCTGGTTTTATACTAACCAATAGAGGCACTCGATTATGCAGTTAAGCTTTACACCTTGCACTCAATAAAAGGTAACTTAATTGTGAAAATTAGAGTTATAAATTAACAAATAAATCAAACATCTTCTAGTAGAACTTTAAAGCTGAATAAAGACTAGCCCTTCTCAGATCCTCATGCATGAGGCTTTTAACTGACGCTATATAGATTTGATCAGCTCAAATAGATAAAAATTTGATATTCCTGCTAGAATAAAGAAAGCTGCGCCAACTACATTAGTTTTTCAACCTTGAGCACTTACACTGGACCTCGCTCCAGTCACCTAGACAATCAAACCCAAATCCCACCTCCTAAAGCTCCGGCCACAGCAAGTCTTGCCAGGAATTTAAAGACAACCCTATCCCAGGTGCAGAGAGTGTACACTTTATCAAGGGGCACCAAGGAAAATACAGGAAACAAAGAAATTCTAATCTTGCAAGTCAACTAAACATTTCTTTGCTTTTTCCCTTTCAGACAATCAGAATCTGAGCCAACTGTAGCTTTAACTACAGAAGCATTCAAGTACAAATTAAACTTCTAAACCATAGCATGAACAAATTAAACAAAAGAATCAGCAGTAACACTAGATCTTGTAACATACCAAACCAAGCTTATTTAATCAACACCTTTTTCACTCTTTCCCGAAAACACACACTGACTTCATAAGCAATATGCATGAAGTACAACATCAACTAATCGCAAAAATACAGCACAAACAGACAAAAATGAAGAAAGCACCTTTCTTTGCGCTGTTGAATGCTCTTCATCTGGGTTTTGTAGTGATTCTCGATAAATTTCTTGGCAGCAGCAACTTTCTCCATGGTCAAGCTGGAACCCAGAACTTCATCTTCACAATTATTATTGCTACTACTGCTAGCAATAGTCTGATGTTCTTCCTCCTCCATTTATCTTCCCTGCCCAGTTTTTCTCCCCTTCCTTTGCTTCGAAAAATGAAAAAAGACCCCTTTTTATTTGTTAACAGTACACAAAACCCACAAAGAAGGCTCTCAACTCAAATTAATTTATTGGAAGAAACAGAGAAGGTGAGGAGGAAACCTGAGAAACCCACTTGGATTCTCACCTCATCAGCTCATCAGACCAAAGTACTAGTATCATTATAGTATCACAAGTAACAGTAGTAGTAAAAATTTAATCAGTTAATAAATGGACTCAGTAGCATAGTACTTAGTCTAGCATAGTGTTTTTTTTTTTATTAATTTTTATTTTCAAGTAGAAATATTTATTAATGTTTGTGCAATGAGGTTTGGATCTGGTGAAACACCAGGTGCCTGGCATCTGTTTGACAGCTGGAAATTTTATGCCATGTTTGGTTTGATTTGGGGTTCCCAGTTCCCACTCTCACCATTTTGTTACATTTTCTTTAATCTGCTCACTGTCTCTTTCATAAGTATTAATTTGTTATTTTCCTTCACAAGGTTATTGGTTAGGGTAGTCAATTAAACAAAGTTTTATTAAAAATATTGGTTAGAGAACATGATTAAGCTAGTTTAATAAATGAGTAAGATTTAGAGCATGGCTTTTTGTGAAAAATTATTTTCCATTAAATTTTGCCTGTCTCGGTCGAAAAAATAAAAAAGCCAGGATTACATAAATCATAGCATTAAACACTATTAATTAAACTACTCGCATTAGAAGCATATTTCTTTAAAAAAAATATTAAATTTTTGTTTTTGTTTTTTTATATTAGTCAATCTAAATGCATCCCACATGTACAAAAGAATTGCGAATTAACTAAGTATAATTGTCTTACATCAACATATACTAATATAGAAAACTTATAACACTACTTTTATTTTGGTAAACATTAATCATCTTTCAGATAACAAATACATACTTACCAAAAAAGGGTTAACAAATACATGCTATGAGCGCATTATGCGAAGTTGTGCATAGGAGAAATAAAATGAAAAAGCGAATCCATTCTCATCCATTTTAGATTCATGCAACTGAAACATGCACATAAGATTGAGGATGAAAGAGAAGTTAATTTAGCATTATGGTATGTATATAGAACCAAATTGTTAACTGGCCATCCATTTTAGTTTGAAAGAAGAAAGTAGCCATGCATTGAAAGGATCCTCAAGTAATCTGATTCTGCATTGTCTAAGTGCATTTTATTCAAGAAATTAGTTACTTTGAACTTTGAAGGAAACTACTAAAATTAATAAAAAATTTATTTCTCTTTAAGATTTTTTTTTTTTGAATGAGGGCACTTGTTGCTAGATACAATTTACCATTTAAATGTATAAACTCACATTTATTGTTTCTCTTATGTCAATTATCAAGTCACTCTCTTGATTCAACTTCAAAATGCCAAGAACCTTAAAACACTCATTAAGCATACGCTTAATTTTAGGTGGAATTAAGGAGGGAAAGAGGAACAAGTGAGAAGAGGAAATCCTTGAGTAACGAGAACTTAGTTGGAAGTGGATGCTTTACCTGTCTAACCTTATTAGAGTGCTAATGAGGAACGATCTAAAAGTAATTTGGATTGCCATTTTTTCTCAAAAAAATTTTACGTTTTTTCATAAACACAGTTCTCAATCACTTTTTTATCTCTCATACATCAAATCCTTATAGTACATTATTCTACAAAAACTTCAGAAAATAGCAATCCAAATGGATGCACTATGTGTTTAATGTTTATCATCAACCTAATATCTTTAGCTTTAGAAATGTTTCTATGTGCCAATATACAACATAATTATGCAAGTGACCCAAGTCACCCAAAATAATTCAATTTCCTTAGCTAGGTGTCATTTGGCAATTCTTTTGGTGAGGCATCTCTTTAGAGCAAGTATATCCACTGTTGCAGTGAACAAGTGAAAGAGGCCTTGCAAGGGTGATGGTCAACATTACCTTTTTTTTTTTTTTTTGGGTATACATGAAACACTAGAGCCTAGGACCACATCATTCTATTGATTGGGAGGTTTTAACAACTTGTCTTCTTTTTTGTAGTGTAGTTTGGAAGAACCAACATGCCAGGTTTGGGCATTAATGCATACAAATCTCCGGTCAAGAATCATGGTAGGCTCTCATACTACGGAAATGTCAATGCTGTCTTCATTTATGAATAAATCTTTCAGCATCTTACTTAATTTACTTGTGCAAGCAACAGAAATGATTTATTTTAAATGAACGTTTTGGTAATTTTCTTAGATAATGAACTTAATTAATGTGGGCGGCGGCAGTCCATTCAAAGGTCATTGAAATTGATGGTAAACCATACATAAACCAAAGATCTGATTTATGTTGTTTTAAGTGTAGCTAAGATGACCAATAGAAGATCATCCATCCAGCCACTCAAGCAACCTCCATCAAGTCCTCTGTATTTTTGTGCCTCACGGTGGGAAAAGTATCTTCAAGAACTCATTCTATTTCTAATTTTCTATGCCTCTGTATTTTTATGTCTCGTACGTTTGAATTACGTTGTTGCCAATGAGACTTATGTTGATGGGTAATTTATAAGAATATCTATAAATGACTTATAGTTTTGAAAACATGCCCTGACCTGTAGTAGTGACTAGAGTTGAACCCACATCAATTTTTTCCTAAAAAAAAAAATTCTTATGAATCTTTACTTGGGAAGTTGTTTGTTGGTGCATCAATTGGCAAGAACAAAAAATATTCCAATTTATTTCATTTTTTTTCAAAGAAATGCATCAAAATATGAACTGAGAAACAAGTTGTAAGAGAACCACCAGCCCAAAGGCTGGTGGCCACCACAAAGCCATTAAGTGGCTTCTTAAAAAATCCAGACGGATTCAGCCCCCACCAGCTCTCTTAGATCCAATTGGGTCTCCCCTTTATATTAGGATAGTGTAAGATACTATATATAAAAAGTGACGATTGACCAAAAAAAAAACACGTTGTAGGAAGCTAGCTCAATTTAGCTGTGAACTGGCTATACAGGTAATCCTGCTTCCCGAACCAACAAATATATAGTATCTTATACCGCGGCCTTGTGCAGTAATCGAAGCAAGGTATCCAAGGCCAACAGTAGTATCTTTTACACATTCATAAATCTGACCCTCTAGAAAAATTCAATTCGGTTCCGAGCAACTACTAAGCGTGTCTAGTATTCGTTCCCGAATCAATGAAAATGTTCCACATGGATCGACATGAAATTTTTCCGCCGCTGTTCCTTCTTCAGGCGGGGCCCAAGCCAAGCAAATTTTTAAGAATTAATTGTAGGTATTAATTTATGTAATTTGTATCATAACTTATCAGAAACACAACTTTATTGTAGCAGCATGGGACAGACAGAAACATATGGTCGGTCGAAACGTGCTTCGGGTATGAACAGATATAAGAGAGTCAGTCAGAGACAGACACAGAGAACTGTAGCATGGATAGACCAGCAGATTCTCACTCTCTCCCAAGCATGGAGGCCAAGTTATTAGCCTGCCCAATTTTAGTATAGGAATTTATGAGGGATTTTGCTTTTTTTTTTTGGGGGGCGGGGGGAATTTAAGAATTTCGCAGCTAGACTTGTTGGTTGGTTCTCTCCCTTCGTGATTCAGCCACTGTTGGAGTTATCACAGTGAATTTAATGCACTCCTGGAATGAACGGATCATCATGCCCAAGTACCTGACCACACTGTTGACTGTTCTGGCAGTACAGAAATTAATGCACCAGAGATTCTTTGGAGTCAAGGACCGAAGGCAGATAATTTTAGGTTGTACGTTAGCTGCTGCAATCAATATCTCAGAAACACTTACAAAATGACACATTTTTCAATCACATTTTAATCTCATGTGCATCGCATAAAAAAAAAAAAAACTGGCAATTCCTACCCAACTCAGACTATACAAGTAGTACAGATATGATTACAGCCCTGATTGTATTTCCCAAAAAAAATAAAAAAAAAAGTCTAAACCTTAATCAGGAGTTATGTCACTCAGTCATGGTAGCTTGCAGGCACAAAAAATTGAGTTTGCTATTGGTTTACTGCACTCACTTTGACTCTGCTATTACTGTACGCCTTCTACGCCTAGGTTTCAACCCACGTCAAGCTCCCCACGATCAAATATTTACCTGGAAGTTCTCCATGACATGGTGCGAGATATGTAATTTTCCTCCTGAAAGTTATAAATTGGTCAGAATCTTTGCTCATATCCAAGCATCGTCTTCATAATCATGCTAATAAGATATTAGTTCAAACCTCTGAATGTCAATGTCTGTGATATAGATGAACCCAGCAACATTGCTGCCAGATGAAAAAAACAAAACAAAGCAAAAAAATAAGGAAACAGACAGAGAGATCTCATTTCCTTGCTTAGACAAATAACTTAAGGATATGAAAAAATAACAAACACAACAAGAATGTGGTACCATCAGGCATATTATAATAGGAACTGAAAAATGAAAGCGAGGCTTCTTGAGAGGTCCAGACATGGACAGCCTTATGAAGGTGCAGTTCCCAGCAAGGCAGCATACATTAAGCCATTTAAAGATATATGTAACTACTCATATGCCATGGCATAACTACAATCATGAGTGTAATAAAGTAGATGTTAGGTTTAGAATAAAGTTTCAGGTTGGGTTCATCAATTCCAACAATCAACGTCTTACTGACAAGCTTCCAAGAACAGACCCAAAAAAAAAACAGAGAGAGAGAATTCTCATCCTTGTACTCAAAATACTAACTTTGATAAGATTATACATAATATATGAGATTGATTATCAAAGTGAATATTCAGATCAATTTACTGGCAGTTTTTCCATTAACTTAGATTGTTACTGTTTCATCCCTGTGAACAATCTGAAGTTTAAGCTCCATCCTTGAGCCAAAGCGAGACTTCACTCATTCAAATTCATTTAGGCTCGCAAGATGCTCAGAATTAATTCTTTCAAGCTTGAAATGGGACAAAAAAGATCTTTTTTCAGTGTCATGCATGGCCTCTTTACCATAGTATATGCACCTTAAGGAGATGAGGGATACAGCTATGGTCAACTTCAGAGACTGGAACACTCGTCTCTCCTATTCATTTGCCACTTCTTACTATCACCTAAATAAAACAGATTCTTTTATGTTTGAGGTTTAAACTATGATCTAAACATAGTAGACTTCGTACTTCTACAGTTGAGGTTATAAAACTTCACAACCATAAGATATACTCCCTCCGTCCCAAAATGTTTTTAACGCTTTCCATTTTGGGATATCCCAAAATGTTTGTCATGTTACAAAAGTCAAAAGCATTTTTAGCTTCCATTCCCAATGTTGTCCCTTCCTCTATCCATACATACCTTATATTCAAATTCAAAATTTGAAATTTGGGGGGTAAAATTGGAAAGAGAAGTACAAACATAAAACATCACAATTAAAGCACTATTCTTAAAAAGTTGGATTCCTGAAGAGCAACAAACATATTGGGAGGGAGGGAGTATAAAATAATCTTCAAACCAGACATAATTTTTGCTTGAAAATGCTATAAGAAGACATTAGTCATTTATGTGGTCATATAATGCCGATAAAGACAATCTAAGAAAGGAAATACGGCAGGTTTTAACACTTTATTCGGGTCCTACAAAGGAAGTGGCCTGAGAGGACACAAATCCTTTATAATGTTCAAACTATTCTATTAAGTTTCTCTAAGAATTAGGTCATTGTGCTCTGCCATCCTCGTTATCTAGCTGAGTTGATATCCTGTACGCCTCCTAGATTATATAAGCAACAACAATTTGATTTGCTAATATTGAGTAGATCAGGGTGGAGAATACACAAGGCCTAAGCTACCATGCCAAAGTTTTTCTGGTTTATTCTCATATTGCTTGATTAGTATGCAGGTCTGAATTGACATATTGAACTTTATATTTTTGTAGCTAATTTAGCATACTTGAACTTAAATAGCTCAGAAAGCAGTTTGCCTGTACCTTGATATAATTTGCTCTGGTTCTTTCGCATATGAGACAGCAAGAACCAAATGGAGCAAGTCTCTGTTGATGTTAACAGGAACCAATCTTGTAGGGTCTGCAGTAGGCTCAGCCCCTATTGGCAAAGCTGAACGTGGGGCTTGTGGCCCACCACCAATTCGATAGATGGACAAGTCGCTAAAGTTAGCAATATTAGAATGTGGGGAAAGATCATTTGCCAGACCATAAAAGTATTCCTGCACAAGAGAGAGAATAAACCAAAACCACTAAGTTTGAAACTCCATATACTACACGATGAAAGGGACTGAGCACCATTGGGCACAAGTGATTTCAAACACCATCCAAAACATAGACTCATAATCAAGTTTAAAATGCAGTTACCCTTATCCTACCACCCCTGGCCCTTTGGCGCACTTTTGGGTTCCTTGACACAACACCACCAGATTTTTGAAGTTTCACGACATCAACATTTGGCTTGTTTTTCAGTACATCTTTGAGCATGCTGCAGAGTTTCTCCTATAAACCAGGCAGAATAAGAAGCTGCTCATGAATGCCCTTTAGAGAGACAATCAGGGAGAACTCATAAAGTTCTGAAGTCAAGGGCCAAGAACATGAGAATAAGAAAGGCATTGGGCTATAACATGGCCTTGTAGCTCAAAGCAAGGAAAAGAAAATTTTATGCGTTTAATTACCACTAAAACCTCCATTTTCGCTCTGTCATAATTTCAGAAGATAAACAGATTAGCAAATTTATCAATCAAAGATTAAAGGAGCCAGGTTATGCATTCACATTCATTGCAACAATTTTAAGAGCAAATCAATGCAAGTCTTCCTTATGCAGGTTTCCCAAAAAAGACAGATTCCAATCTTTTAAGACCAAAATTATTTATATTCGACCAGAAACCTAAGTGCAAATATTAGACATGCCAAGCAAAGACCTCCAACCATGCCCAAAGCTTAACCATCAGGTGAAGGGCCCTTAAGACCATATGTGGATCTAACTTCACATTGCTCACTGATGAGGAGAACTTTCAGAGATATGAAAAGTTCTAAATATTTAGGTAACTCCAATATTAGCAATGTAAGAGTGCATGTAATAATCATTTTTAAAGCTGTCCACTAAAGCCGTAATCAGACGTACCTGACCCAATACCAGAACAACAGAGGCACTAAAAGCATCAATTGCATGGAGCAGCAACTGCAAAAAAGTAAAAATTATCGACATTAAACAACAGATAAATCCCAAAATTAACATCACACATGTTATCAAGAGCTAGATCCTTGTACATCGTAACCAACACCATCTATCCATCCCATGGTATTGATGACCATGCCCGCTGCTCTAGATTCGGCATTCCCAGAAAACTGTTTCTCAAGAGTTTGAGCAAGCTCCTTTACAAGAACCTTGTAAAAATCTACATTGGCACTGTATCCAGACAAATACATCTCAAAAGTTAAATTTGGATCTGAGAAAGTACCTAGGAAAGAACAAATCAAAAGCACAAAGGACAATACACTGTTGCAAAGTAGGATTTTTTATTACCTAGGTGTTGGATGCCCATGGAAGTATACCAAAGGCATCTCAAGTGGGATTCCTTCAACCGGATCAATTGGCATCTCAATCGGTGTAGCAGCTACGCATCCAGGAATTGTTATGGATCCTTGGCCTATGTCCAAATCAACAAATGTTGGTTTCCAACCTTGTTTAGCTGCCCAACTGAGAAGCATCCTAGACAAAGTACTTTTTCCAGAATCTGTAGGTCCCACAACAATAACCCTGGGGCCCTGAATCAAACAAGTGAATAAACCCAGTGAAACTAACAGACGGCATATAATTGTTGCATAGAAATGTAATAAATAAGTTGCTTACAAGCAGGTAGAAAGTTCGCAAGGCAACCAATATTACCATAAGAACTGCAGGTGCAAGATATTTATGGATCAATGGATGTAAATAAACATATTACAACAATTTTGCTGAAAGTGACTAAAGCCTTGTACAATTTCAGAAGGAAGTCTTTCTGAACAAGTGCCATTCAGTCACCATAGTGCACCACAGCAGTGTGGAATTGATGTATGTAGATTGTTTTCTGAGTAAGTTCTGCTCTTCATAAAAGCTCCTTGTACTAGAATCCATGAAAACTTCTTAATCAATTGTTACCTGGAATTAAACTACACTTCCTACTATACAGTCCAAATCTCATTATTTGTCAAGAACCACGTCAGAATTAGACAATATTTATTTTTTCACATTGAAAGGAAACAGGAGGACCAACTATTTTATTTCCAAACCCTGTTCATTTTCTTGGTTGCATTACATGTTATGATGTAAAAGGCTCTGTAGTGCTTCCTCAATTCTCATCCTTAAATTAGCAATGTGTTTTCTTTGAACATTCTAAAGTAAGGTAACAGATCACACACTTAGAAAACTGAGTCAAGAACCACGTCAGAATTAGACAATATTTATATTTTCACATTGAAAGGAAACAGGGGGACCAACTATTTTATTTCCAAGAGCAAATTATCTGGGTAGTCACTAAACTTTTTCAATAGTCAAGATTGGGCCACTCAATTATTAGTAGTATCTTTTTACCCATTAAACTATCAAAAGTGTAAATTTTGGGCCATTGCGTCTGATTCCACCGTTAACTCTGTTAGATCTAAGCGTCTGCATGATTTACGAGACATACTATTAATGGTTAGAGGTGGTAGAGTTAAGGCCAAAATCAGACGGAATGACCCAAAATTTACACTTTTAATAGTTTTGGAGGGTAAAAAAATACTATTAATAGTTGAATGGCCAAAACTCGACTATTTGAAATGTTTAATGGCTATCAAGATAATTTGCTCTAATTCCAAACCCTGTTCATTTTCTTGGTTGCATTACATGTTATGATGTAAAAGGCTCTGTAGTGCTTTCTCAATTCTCATTCTTAAATCAGAAAATGTGTTTTCTTTGTACATTCTAAAGTAAGGTAATAGATCACACTTAGAAGACTGAGGCACCAAAGGAATTATAGGTTACCATCTCACACTGTTGTTCAGGGAAGCATACTCCAATCATTGTCTCCATTCACACACAAGTAACATAAAATTTTGACATCAGAATTGTTCCTTCAGTTTAAGCAGAATCCCAATGTGAAAGAAAATGAATGAAGTTTCATGAAAGCATAAGCAAAGAACTAATTACCAAATGTATCCTTAGATGTAGATAGGCTACAGAGACATGTCTATATACTTTTGCTTGCATGTTTGTGGTCATTTATATCATATTAGACATATATACAGAAATGCACTTGCACATATGTCACACGTTTACACATTGAGAAACATAATTCAAGAAGCATATGAAACATAAAAGCTTCAATTTTTCAATAGGCAAAGCATCAATACCTGAGACGCATCAGAGTCAGCTGGCGAAGCTTTTGCACGATTTCTTCGTCCCTCTAGCACCGCATGCACATTCACATAACTAACCATGGGAGTCTGGAAGCCAAGGGTAGAAATCCCCATACATCAAACGAATCAAAGATTTCAACTTTAACAATATGACAAGTCTTTTTAGAATATTATGCAATTTGCTTAGAGATACATGTTATATAGATCTCTATATAACTCCAGAAGAATATTTGTCAAGACCTCATACTGCATTAAGGATATGGAACACTTTCCAAAATATGAACTGGGCAAGCAAACCTTACAATTCAGTACATCCCTAGACATAGAAATCTCTTACTACACTTTACCATATCAAGACGGTAGAGTTTCCAGTTTGAAGTATATATGTTGGAAAAGTTATCCTTGAGCAGTATTTAAGATAAGGAGAGTTCGACACCATAGCACATGTAAACAAAAGTCATACCTCATCTGCTGCATAATCTGTCTCAGTGGTACCATCCATTTCAATTGTGGCTCCATACCAGGTAAAAACCTGGTGTTTGAAAAAAAAAATTCAATTGCCTCAGAAACACCAATATCATTAAACTAACTGCATAACCGTCAAGAAAACAAAATTTTATCCAATTGCAAGCAAAAGAGTCAGACACAGTCAACTCTAACAGAATAAATACACATATGGAGCATTAAATTGGTTAAAGATTCATACAGCAAATTTGAGTCTTGGAGGGAAAGAAAGCCAAATTTCAGGAGAGATCTCAGTGCCAAAAATCTCAGCTGTTCCGGTGAGAAGGCGAAGACGGAAAGGCGTTTCAGCCACTTCAATTCTGAGCTCACATTCTTTATCCAACTTCACTTGTCTTATTGATGTCGGCCCACCTGATGCTGCTGCTGCTGCTCCACCTACATATGCCATATTCAAGCTCTCTCCACCCCTTGCCCCCAAACCCTGCTCAAGTTTAAACCCAAAAAAAAAAAAAGAATTGTTTCCCTTTTGAAGAAGCAAGCGGAGATACTAAAGCGCAGCAACTGATTCAAGAAACTGCAACCAATTGAATAGATGAAATTTATCCTTCATGTCTTGTTCAACTCAGACGCCTCAAATAAAGAGGAGGAAAGGGGAAGGAGGTTCCGAGTGCTTAACCATGAAGCCTTTCCCAAAGAAAAATGAGTTTGCGTTTAATGGAGTGAAGTAGGAATTATATTTTCCGGTAAGTGGGGACAAAAAATTTTTTTTTTCTCCTCTTAATGATGATGGAAAAGAAAAGGGACTTGTACATCAAATTTTAATTTCTTTTTTTTTGAGAGATTTTGAATTTACAATAGGGATTGTAATTGTTTAAGGAAGAATAAATTGTCAAAATTACATCTACATTAGCTTCAATTGTAATTTATAATAGGGATTGTAATTTTGTATGACACATGAGCAAAATATGAATTTTAAATTTAAATTCAAATAAGTTGTCATACATTCAATGATAACGGTGCATGCACTGTCGATATATAAAAAGGTTAATCCTTATTTTTAACATAAAACAAAAATATTCACCTCCAATTTTGAATCATGTGAAACTAAGATAAATGTACATCTACATTATGTATATGGATAAAAGTGTGCTGTGTTTTGATTACTTTATTAAGTGGTTTTTTTCCTATTTAGTTTATTTATATTATAGGAGATACAATTTGGGATTTTTATGAGAATAGCAAAGGGTTGAAAGATTTTTTCAACTTGAACCATGCTTGGCAAAGGATATTTATGAAATTTTTCAAACAAGCTAGAAATCATGTGAAAGGAAGGCCAAAGAACAGTCCTCAATATAGCTGCTATCGAGTCGAATCAAAATTGACTAAAAGTGCTTCATCTCTACTTGAATAGAAATGCTTGAACTTGAGTTTGAGATCAAACTCATTTTACCTTATTCAAGTTCGAACTTAATCAAATCGAGTTCAATCAAATTTTAAGCATAGTTTCTTTTAAGTAAATTTTATAATTTTACAATAAATAAATAAAAATCATATTATAAATACACTATTCAATAACCCTCGACGAATATTCGGGTATTGATTTTTTTTTACTCAAACTTAAGTCGATTATCTTATTAAATAACTTGCGCTCGACTCATACTTAATTAACACTGAATTCGAGTCGAATCTTTAACCGAACTACTTACGAGTTCAAGTCAAGTAGATTGATTAATTTACATCCCTAGTCCGAGAGCTTTTACCTACTTGGATCAGTACGGAATCTGAGTTGGGCTTAAGAGAGAGAGAAAAAAAAGTTGAGCCACATTAAGATTTGGGTTTTTCAACAGTAAGGTCAAAAAGTAAAAATTGGGCCCGTTTGGCAACTTCCAAGACTACATGGTCTACTCGACCTCCTTCGTGAACAGCTCCGGAAGTAAAATCCCAACTCCCCTTCCCCCGCCTTGCCATTTTTTCTTCTGCAGCTGATGACGTTAAATTCGCAGAATAATAATTGGAAAAAAGGAGAAAAATTATTTTCCCGTGGGTGATCCATACTGGAGATGTAGTGATCCTCCTCAGCCTGAGGGAGGTCTGTTTTCCTTAAAACCCTAATTATTGGCTTTTTTTCCTCTTTATCTGTTGGTCAATTTGTTAAATTCAAGCTATCAAAGTTATTAATGGCCATAGATATCTAGGTATATGTTTCACATTCTACGAAAGTAATGCATAAGTTGGGATATAAAAAAAGGAAGTAACTTTATCTTGAGCCTGAGATCATAACTCAGTGATGCAATTTTTTTTTTTTTTTGGCAATTCTTTTGTGACTGAATGGCTAGTAATTGTAAATTGAGGTGAATGAAGAAGTAGAATTTGCATAGCTGTTGAAAGATAGCAGCAGGGAATAGGAAGGCGTAAGAGGGCTCAAAGCTGTTTTTATGTGTTTTGGTTTGCCTTTGGCTTCTAATTTTAGATTATCTAAGCTTGGAATACAGCTGATTCTGAGAAAAAGCTCGATAACAGCTTTTGGTTTTTCAAGACATTAAAGAACAGAAGCAAAAATATGTTGTCAACTTTCTCAAACAATACGTTTCCATAATTAGCTATAGTAAAAAGCTGATGCCTACAAGAACAGGCCCTACTAATCCCAGTGAGTTTCAGAACTGGAAGCATTAGTGTGACGATACTCAATGTATTAATCATGGAAAAATGTAGGACGTGGTAAGATTAAGTAGATAATTTCATGTGAAGCAGCAAAGGGCATATGTTCTTTTTTTTTGGAGGGGGGGGGGTGTGTGTGTTGGGGGACAACTATTTATGGTCTCTCATGTATCATCAATTTAGTTCCTTAGCTTTACGAAATTAAAAAAAAAATCAATGTATGACTTCTAACAGAAAATTAGAAAATCCTAATGGAATTGACCCATGCATGACATGTGCACCATTAAAAATGACTATTTTGGTCTCTTATCTTCAGGTTTGTGTTCGATTTTGTCCATTATATGTCACTGCATAATTTAAGTCCTCATTTTTACAAAGTAAAATGAATATAGGACTTCAAATAAGAAGTTGGAGAAACCTAATGGAATCAATCCTGTGCATGGTAAGTGGACTTTTGAAACAAAAAAGGAGAAGAATGGCGGAAAAAATCACAAGCCCCAATGGCAATTATGTCAACAAAATAAGGCTCTAATTAGTGATTTGGGAAAATTAAGAGAGGAAAACCAACACAATTATGACTAGGGCTTTTTGGACTTTTTATCCTGCTCCTTTTTGTTTTAATGGTATTCATGTCGTGCATGGGATCAGCTCTATTAAGTTTCTCTAATTTCCCATTAAACATCCTACACGGGCTTTAGTTTGTGAAAATGAGGGTTTAAATTGGTAGGCAGTGAGATACACGGAACCAAATTGGACAATCCTAAAGATAAGGGATCAAAATACTCATTTTTTAATGGTGCACATGCCATGCATGTGACCAATTTCATTGGGATTTTTAATTTACTATTATAGGTCCTATGTTGCCTTTTTTTCATAAAGATAAGGGACTAAAGGTGGGGACCAGAATGGCCATTTTCCCCTAGTTTGGGTAACGAAACCTTAAAAAAAAAAGTTACCTGCAACACTCTTAGACTAGCTTTGCATTCTAACTGCATTTACTCTTTATTGACTTTACTCTAATAGAATATTTTATCGTACCTTATTTTCTTTCTGCTAAAAAATTTGTTGAATTTATTGCTTCTCTGCAGGAAGCAACCCAAAACAAAGCTTTGTTGGGTACTTATCATCTGAGGCATCTATGCTGATGACTCCTCATCTGTGGAGCTCTAATGATGGGAAGGGTAGTTCAGACTACTTGGGGAAAGATGTAAGTTATCGAAGTTTATAGGCTTTGCCCTGTGTAATATTTGTATAGTGAGTAAAGGGCATCTGTTTTAGGTAATTAGATCCTACAGTCACATCCAGGTGCATATGGCATAGATATCAGGCATATTCATCCTGAAACTGGTGTTGGTGGACTAACAAGTGGGACCAGCATTAGAGGTTATCCATCTCCATTGAGAGATCCTAGTTCACTAGGCCAAAGACCAGATGTTGCTTCTCATTTGAGTCCCAGAATCCATGATAACATCTTTGATAGGCCCTGCTCTTTGAGAAGGATTAATGGCCTTCCAGTTACGGAGGAGAATCAAACATTCTTTTTGTTGATGGGCTTCCAACTGACTGTTCAAGAAGAGAAGTAGGCCGTATCCTTGATATTGTTGTCATTAATCTTTTTTCCTTCATATAATATTAGTTCATTTTAGTTTAGGAGGAACGTTTGATGTGTGTTATTTGCTTTCTTAAATGGATAACTTGACGGTCCCTGGGACTCTTTTGAGACATTATGTTATTGAAGATTTTCTCTTGTTTTCAACTTAGATGAACTTATTCCCATGACAATATGATCTATGCTGTAGCATTCGTGCAAGTGAAAGCATACATCTTTAGATTTGTACTATCTTCTTCATAGTTCTGGAAAAAGAAAGCCCAGGGTTCTCTTGGGGTTCTTTTCTTCTTTCCTTGCAGTGTTTAGACTAGGGGAAGGAAGCCCAGGGTTCTTTTGGGGGCTATTCTTGTTTCCTTGGGGTGTTCGGATTGGGGGTTCGGGGCAAAGTTTCGTGGCTGAGGTTGTGGATTCTTGCCTTATTTTGGTCCCTTAACCATTTTTTCCGTCCTTTTATTGGCTTCAGAGAGCTTAGAGTTGTTCACAAGGAGCCCAGACATGTGAGTATGCTTTATCCCTGGAAATGTTCTATAACGACTTAAATCCCTCATTTGCAATATCAAGAGCAGTATCAGATTATCTGTTTATTATTATCTATTACTCTATCCTACAACAGTACTTGTGTTTTTGATTGGGTTAAATTGTTCATATTTGACAAGATCATATGTTTTCCTGAGATTCTCTTTTGGGAACGAATAAGGTTTGTGAAGTGTGGGAATGTGATTTGTGTGGTTTTGGGACTACTACCTGTGATTTGCTCCATGGTATTCAATCTTGCTGAGATTATGTTGTCTTTCCACTTTGGTTCCTTTTGTGTTTAACCACATATTTGCTTATTTAGTATTTGTTTGCCTTCCATAGTTGTTGGCTCCTGATCTGGTATACTTGGGACTTTTTAAACAATACTAATTTTGCCGCCCCTCCTCTCTCTCTCTCTCTCTCTCTCTCTCAATACTTACATGAACGTGTACATCCTTTGAAATTTGTAGCTGTCAACAGACACATAACATCTTAGAAATCACCAATCTTCTCTTGCATTTTTTTTCACTGATACATCGACCACAAATATGCTGCAGAGTGGAGATAAAGCCAGAGTATTGTGCTTCATTGAGCTTGCTGATGCAAACTGTGCTCTTGCGGCCATGAAGCCCTTCAAGGTTCAGTATATTGCATTTTGTTAGGGATTATCGTGTCACTCTTTACCTACTATGCAGATGCATATAGTTTTTGAAGGAAACTTGGCAGCAAAAATAATGTCCTCTAGAAATGCTCACTTTTATAAAATGACTTACTTTTATCAGTAGTGGGGCTTCAAAATGTTTGCCATTCTTTGATGTAAACCAAAAGTATGCAAAATGACATTCCGTTTTATCTTGTATAGGGATGGAGACACGTAGAAAACAGATAATCCCATGTAGTCATGGCTGATAATCACGCCTTTTTTTGTTGAATTTTCCAGAGCCCATTTTGATAAAAATGTGATTTCTCTATGAATTTAACTGGTGAGCTATTGACTTGAGAATTAGAAGATCTATAATGGTATCATCAAATTGTAAGTCCATAACCTTACGCTTGACCTGATGCTGCTGGTTATAAATTTGATGACAAGAAGCCTGACTCCCTATCTTAAGCATCCATTTGGCCACTTGTCCTTTCCGTTTACCATCTGATCAAGATGATCAACAGTCTGGAGGTTTGCGGTGATATTGCAGAAGTTCTGAGGCGCTGAAAAGTCAGAGTAGCCCAAGTTATGCAGCTCGCAAATTCAGCAGTTTAGGTTCTGAATTCTGGAGGTAGCTATGTTACTATAGCATGACTAACTTTGGTTTCAGTTCGAGCTCAATCAGCCCTTTAGCTGTAATTCCTGTTTTTAACCTCTTCCTCAAGACTGAACCAGCTACTCCAACTGCAAGGGTCATCATGTGGAAAAGTAAAGTTTGAGAGAGCCAGACTGATGTATTACAACTTGGATAAACTACACATTACAAGGAAGAAATTTTTGTGCATGTCTATACGCCAAGCTTTCGTAAATGTCTGTAAATGCTACTTTTAGCTTCCTACGTGTTTTTGTGTGTGGCAGAATTGGAACCGGGACCTTGATCAGCAGTGATTTTCCGCCTTAAAGATAGACCTCCTTTGTTGGTCCAGGTTGGTTTCAGCTTGCTCATAATTACTTCTTGTTGATAAAAATCGACTGCTGAATTGCTAATGAATATGAATTTCCTGTGAGCATCACCTAGATTGTGGTGTAAGATGACAGGAGGCAAATGATGCAGCTGTGGAGTCTTTTTTCAAATTTTTTTTTTTGGGGTGCATGAATCATGCAGTTTTGCTGCCTTGACACTTTCTGTTGCATCACCGGTCAATAACCGTTTTGACGGCATTTTGGTTTGGGACCTCGGGTTGTAACATGGTAGTCTAGAGTAAACGAGGTAATTTGCTGATTGGTAATAGGTTACAAGTCGAGGAATATCAGTGAAACAAGAAAAAATATATGTCAACCTGGCCTCCAGCGATCAAGGTGGGTTGGCTCAACGAACTCTGGGTTTTTTGCAGCATTTAAAATCCTATTGACTTTTGACAGAGGAAAGATGACAGAGGAAAAAATATATCAGTGAAACAAGAAAAAATATATGTCAACCTGGCCTCCAGCGATCAAGGTGGGTTGGCTCAACGAACTCTGGGTTTTTTGCAGCATTTAAAATCCTATTGACTTTTGACAGAGGAAAGATGACTTCCTGAAGAGTGGCATGATTATCAATAATGTTGACTTGTGATTAATGTATGGTTGGTTGGAAGTCAGTTCCGACTTGATCTGATATACTAAAATTCAGTGGTAGTGTGTTATTTTAATCTGCACCGCAGAATTAACGCAATGAAAATTCTTCGCAAACTTTGCTGAGATTCTTTTGGTTTTGGTCCTATTCCAAACCCAAAGACTCCACATGATCTGCATAGATCAGCACGCTTTGTGCATCAAGTTTCTGCACAAATTTCTCCATGAAAACGTCTCCCCCTTTTGAATTCCAAAATCAGAAAGACTAACATTCATGAGGACCCTACCCAAGACATTCCATCTAACGGAAGAATGGAAGAGACACCGGCCTCCCCCTTTGTTTCATTGCTGATTTTCCCTGTGACAGCCTTGCTGGTGTTTCCTGTTCATTGGCTGTTTTCTCATCACCCTTTCTAGATGATTGAAATGTTTCCACCTCGTTCAATATCACATTTACATCCAAACTCTTTGAGACAGGTGTCGCTCAAGCATATTCATCCTTCTTCCTAGATCAAAAAAGCAATTAAAAAAAAAAAGAATAATCATCCTTCTTCTTCTCCTTTATTTATATCGAATTCCTTCTGACACTAGGACCATTGGGAGCTAGCTGCTGTTTGGCTGTAATAGCATCCTCGAGGAGAGCCTGAGTCCAAAGTTGCTTACGGAAGGGTTCCTGCTCATCATGCATGATACTATATTTGCCACCAGCTGATGGGATAGAATTTTATTCCACCAATCCTCGGAGAAGGATGAATTTTCCTAAAATATCATCTCAAAGAAGATTTCTTTCCGATCCTTTGTACAGAAAATATAGCATGCAAATAATCTAGCTGTCCATAATGACTAACGTCTAATACTCTGATAGATCAACAAAACATTGGCTGAGCCTATAAAAGCTACAGCCTACGGCTTAACTGCTTTGACTGACAAGAAACTAAAATCCGGTCTCCTTCTACTAATTGTCTTTATCTTTTTGAGCAAGATATGTACAAGGCATTAAATCGCAAACGAGACCTTTGATTGCATTCAGAAAAGAAAATAAAACACAGCAACAAAAGGTGGAAAGTTTTTTTCAATAAACCCAAAATGACAACTACAAAATTCATTTGACAATCAAAAACAGCAAGTTGAAAGCTGTTAAGATCACTTGATGCAGCAAAGTCTAACCACCCACTTGGTAGGCAAAAAAAAAAAAAGAAAAAAGCAATGCCATAAAACAACAATAGTCTTGTAAAAAGAGTTTAGTTCATCAATTCATTGTCAACTGCATTGTTAAGTATAGAACTGAGTCATAACCTGTATCTATAATTTTTGTATACAGCTTCAGCCTAGAAGACAACAATTAATTCACCAATTTGCGATAGAAAATTTACCTAACTTAGCCTTCGATCTAATCTTTGATAAATAACTACTTATCATTGTACAACAACAAATGTCAAATGAGTAAAGCACTAGAAAGAATTACTCCAACTTCAGAAAGGAAAAATCAATGCAACTTGTCCTAGGATAGGAAAGAAGTTCCAGCATGGTTATGGTGCAGGAGATTGTGAGCAATGGCATCCCTTGCTTTCATTGCATTCGCTGACCTCAATGGAATCTCTGGAACCATCTCATCATCAATGAGATCAAACTTAAGTTCTGGATCCATTTCCTCATTCCTCAATTCACAGATGTTATGCAAGACGCAGCATGCCCCTAGTACCACCGGCAAGTCCTGAAGTTTCACTTCAGTTCTTTTCTGCAAACAAGACCATCTCCCTTTCAATCTGGCAAAGGCATCTTTTGCAATCCTCTGAATCTCCCCGGTTTTCTCATTGAAAGCATGCTGAGTCCAGGTCAAGTGCTGTTGTGTGTAGGGCACCAATACCCAATCCATCAAAGGGTATCCAGAACTCCCAACAATCCACACACCCTTCAGCAGCCCCTGATTAGCCCTCTGAAAGAGAGCAGATTTCTCCAAAACCTGATCATCAGGCATTGAACCAGGCCATCCAATGCATACATCAGTAAACACCCCTTTTGGATCAACAACACCTTGCACTGTAATTGAATATGAGGTCTTCTGATTCCTCTCAGTATGCCTCTTATTGAAATAAGCAGCCACACTAATCTTGGGAGCAATGATTGGTATATGAGTAGTATACATTGATCCCACAACATTAGGAATCCCCGATGTGGCTTCATACTCATCCTTAATCCTCCTGGTTGATTCCTCATCAGGCCATTGAAGATATTTGGGCATCAAAACTGTCCTTATCGCAGAACAAACCTCAAGAACCAATTTATGACATGTTGAAATCCCCAATCCGAACTTCTTGGATACAAGCCTAAGTGGCTCACCGGTGGCCAATCGCCATATGCAGACCGCTACCCGTTGCCTAACGGGGACGGCATCCCTTAACATAGTATTCTCCTTAGCCACCGCAGAGGTCAATTCATTACATATCACCTCAAATGTATCTTTCCCCATCCTAAATGCCTTCTTGAACTCCTCCTCAGGAAATTCAGCACTGTTGCATTGATCCCACCAAGCCTTTGATCGATTCTTCACCCACAACCGCCTCTGTGGGGCCCCTTTAACTCCCTTTTCGCTGCCCTGATCGCCTCCGCCGTCCTTGCTACTCCCCGAAACTGCATCGTTTTCCGCGGCATCAACTGCGGCAGCGGCAGCAACAGTCGTGGCAGCAACAATACTATTAGCCCTGCTCTTTCTTTTCCTGACCCCATCTTTAAGATCTGTTTCTTTCTGGTACTCCTGCAATTGGGAGTAACAGTCCAACATGGCTCGCCCCTTCTTCTCGTGGTTGTTTTCAAAGAAGAGCTTCTCCTCTTGTTCTTCCTTTGCCAATTCCTCTTGATCCCTCTTTTCTTGCTCCTCAAGTAATATCAAGGAAGTTATGATCTCCTTCAACTCTTTAGTCTTAACCCCACCTTGTTTCTGCACATCAAATTGATTGCTCTCGTTACTCTCAGCACGACCATCTTCAAAATTGGGTATATTTCCACTATCCCTCCTCCTCCGTCTTCTCTTACTATCAGTCATTTGTGGGAAATAAGACTGATTACCAATTCTTTTCCCTCAAGAAAACCCTCTATATATAAGACTAGAGAGAGAATAATCGCAATCGCAATCTTTCCTCGTGAAAAACCGCTGCTTCATACACAGGAAAATATAAAAGAACCCAACTTGTACACCACCTGTTCGGGAGAATGTGTGAAAGGAAATGTGAACACGGAAGGGAAAAAGTAAAAGGGTTTCAAACTTTGAAACTGAATGTTCAGGTGAATTATACATGCATCAATATCCAGATGTAAAAAATTAATGAATCAATTTGATTGAGGTAAAAGATCATCACAATAATATATCAGTATTAGTACAAAATTATAAATAGTAGAAGCAGTATGATTGATGATTGTTACCAAATTGATGATAAGTGTGTGAGTGTGTGTGTGTGAATGGTGGTGTGAACACGGTTTTGGGAGATGAGGAGGAAGTCTTCGAGGGGTTTTAGGTAGTATTAAATGGAAGCTGTTATTTTTTGTAACAGACGATTGTTTGTTTTGTAGACGAAACTTGAAACAAATACTACTAATAGTAAAATGGTAGGTGTAATGCGCGACTTTAAGAGTTGACGGTACGCGGTTGGACATTTTAATATGGTTTCGGCCTTTCCTATCAGTTTCTTGTGTGTGTGTGTGTGGGGGGGGGGGGGCCTTTGCTTTCTTCTTCGTTGGATTTTGCTTCATCAACTACTACTTTATATCCGCTTTTTTGGACTTTGTGGCCTTTCTATCTTTCTAGAACTAGTTTATTACCACTTTTTTAAGTTTTGCTTGTTGTGCTTTTTATTGGAATAGACGTTCAATGGACACTCATTAATATATTTAAATAATAATAATAATAATTATTTTTATATTTATATATATTTTTAATTAAGCTTTTTTTTAAAAAAATTAATCTATTCAGATTGTCTGTTTTTAAAAATTTTATAACAAAATGTATTATAATAATTTAATATACATGAGATGAAAAAAATGATTGAAAAATATGTTTGACGAAAAATTATAATCTAAACAAGTAGGCACCCGTTAGACAGGCTAACGACAGAAAGAGCTTGTTTGATAGGTGGGGCATGAGAATTAAGATGTTTGGATTCAGTAATCAAAGGTGAAGTCATGGTGTTTTTCTACCTGGCAAGAAAAATGTTTTTCTACCTGGCAAGAAAAATGCTTACAACACAAATACGTGGCATGATTGAGTCCATACGGAATATAAAACTAACCAATATTTTATTTTGGTTGAGGTCTAGAGTTGATCTTGGGCTGTTTTAATTCTTATTTGAAAGAAATATAATTGATAGCTACTTTCATGTTAAAGGCGGTTTTTTTTTTCCTTGATGAAAACTACTTTCATCTTAAATTTATTTTTCTGTCTCATCAGAATTGCGTATTGCCACTAAAAACATTTCTGCGGACGTAACGTAATATACTTGTCCAGTACTCTAATTTCATTCACAGAAAGTTTTCTGTATTGGCAAGGTGATTGAAATTATACTAGTAAACATAATATTCAAGAGAACAAAGGTTCACATAAAACTTCCTACTATCATCTTCCTATTTCAGACTTATCTTGTCTTGATGACACCTAGACATGAGATTTTTTTTTATTTAAAAAGAAACTTTAGGTAGCATATATGATGCCTATCTCACCTATAGGTATATATAATTTCCCATTGTTTTGTAGTGATACCAATAAATGTCATCCTATCATGATTACCATATGAATCTTTACCTCTTTTTAACTTTGATGAATATTTCCTTTTGAAATTTTACGGTGTAATTTTTGTCAGCTCTTCAAATCTGTAGTATTCATTCTTCAGATCTATTCTTTGATATCTGTGCATAACTTCTGCCGTTAATACAGATTTTAACGAAATTATGATACTGTATAAAAAGAAAAAAATATTGATGAAATCGTCGGCGAGTGGGAGTTAGTTTTTTTTTTTGGCAAGAAAGTTCATCAGTAACACCTAAATTAACCCCACAGAATATTACCAAAAGGCCAACTCATGGTAATACCCATTGAACTTAAGTACCACTCACTCACACCCTCAACAAACCGATGTGGGACTCAGGGAAAGGGAACAGAGGAGCCTCTACTAAGCACTAACTAGCACTTACTCACTCTTGTTTTTAACCTCACCTCGGGTCTTTTTTCTTTTTGCCAAGAAAGTTCATCAGTAACACCTAAATTAACCCAACAGAATATTACCAAAAGGCCAACTCATGGTAATACCCATGGAACTTAAGTACCACTCACTCACACCCTCAACAAACCGATGTGGGACTCAGGGAAAGGGAACAGAGGAGCCTCTACTAAGCACTAACTAGCACTCACTCACTCTTGTTTTTAACCTCACCTCGGGTCTTTTTTTCTTTTTGGCAAGAAAGTTCATCAGTAACACCTAAATTAACCCCACAGAATATTACCAAAAGGCCAACTCACGGTAATACCCATGGAAGTTAGTTGTATTGGCGAGTGGGAGTTAGTTGCTGTATATAAATTCCGTTGTATTGGCTACTTTGCCAAGCGCATAATGCAGGGTGAATGCATTTAGCTTTTGAGAATTTTGGGACCAGAAGTCCTTTTCTTCGTTTTCATTAACATTGCAAGTAACTAAAAACGGTGACTGTAATACAAATAAATTACAACTTGACAATATTACAGAAAAATTTACGAATGGTAGAATTAATAATAACATGTACAGTACTTTTGAAGAAATTAGCCTGTACGTTCTCATTAACGGTATCTTCTGAGATGTAATGACAAATAACTAATAATTTTCATAGTGTGGTCAATTCTTTTGGGACATACCATTCAGAAGAGGATGGAGAGGTTGACTAGTGACAATACTGCATCGCATTATTGTGATTAAGCATAATTAGATGCAACATTTATATATATCTAATCACAGCATTGTACGTCATGTCATCACAAAATTTGTTTAGATCAAATGCTATGACTTGATATGGCTCAGATTGCCTGGTTGGTAAAATTCTTCATCAATGATAATATGTCATTGTCAAATCTTGTCCAACGAATTGCTATTTCTTAGAAGTACTTAATACAAGTTTAACTCTTTACTTCTGTACTTCCTTTTCCCCTTTTTGTGATCCTAAACAAATACATTACCTTTCTTTTTTAGAAGAATAGGCTATTTAATGATGCTGCATACAAAATGTGGATGATAATCAATTTTGAGGATGCAATTTCCCTGTTTAATCATTAATACAGTTTTGTGTCATCTCAAACAAAGACTAGCACTTCTTTTTATTTATTTATTGAATATAGGAGAGGTGGGATTTGAGAAGCGGTGAGGAGATTTGAATTCAGGAACTCTAATTTTTTGGATTTCAATTTTAACTATTAAACTAAGACCTCTTCGATTAAATGTTGCTCGGGTGGGTTGAATAGAAGACCTAGCACCTAAAAACAAAGCACGAAATCTTGTTTGGATTGTCATTTTTTTTTCTAAAAATTTTTTACGTTTTGTATGAATACATTTTTTAATAACCTTGTTATCTATTTCACGTACATCAAATCGATATAGTACATTTTTTTTAAAAAAAATCCAAAAAATAGTAATCCAAATGGGCGATTTAGTAGAAAAGTTAAGGGACCATAAAAGAAAATACAAAGCCTGCAGAAAAGAAAATGTCAATTAGACATGGGCATCGGGTAGTGTTTGCCATGGGGAGAGGTGCTATGTTTGATTTGCAAGAAGTTGGCTTTGTCCATTCATACACATCGCATTATGTCATCTTTGACGCATATATGACGGACATCTTAGGATTGTAAATTATCCTTCTCCAAGTGAAAGGGAAACAGATTTACATGTGTGGGGATTAGGTTGTGATTAACGGACTTGGAGATTTAGCCAATCTTACTGATTAATGACAGGATATGATTAATGTCGTCAAAGCTAGACCTGATCAAAGTATCGAGATAATCTTCTCAAGAAAAGAGAGAAAGAGAGAGAAAATGCAACAGGAGATTTTCATTTGCTACATGCATGAACAACTCAAGATTAAATTATGCCCCTGCAAATTTTGTGGGTTATGCCTCTACTCTTTTTTTTTTTTTTCATTTTTCTTTTCATGCATGAACAACTCGAGATTAAATTATGCCCTACTGTTTTTTTTTCTCTTTTTATCAATGGACAACTTCTACGCTATTTCTATTCTTATTCTAACCTATTTAAGGGGATTAGATGAAATGGTTCCAACTTCTAAATCAAAGAGGTACGCTACTGTATACCCTTTAAATTATATTGGTGCTGACGTTTGAACTCTTGACCTGCAACCAGGCGTGCGCTTTGAGCTTCACCTGACGGCTATGGCCGGTTACGCCTCTACATGTGGCTGTTTCTTTTCTATTCTATGGCCTCAATTGCCAGAGGTTACTGCTCAGTTCTCTTACTTCTGTACAAAAGGTGGGGCGAAAGTCATTAGAATCTCTCTTTCTTCACCTTAAAGAAACTGAAATTGACAAACTTGGCTCAATCAAGCAGAGTCATCAAAGCAAAAGCAAACTGTACCACAAATACAAAGAGCTTTTGACTGCTCTAATTCCATCATGTCTTCAAAAACCAGCAACTGTGTGTCTCTTTTTTTTAGTTTTAATATCTTTCCTGGTCCACTAATGCAGCACCTTGGAGATGTGTATTTTCCTGGTCCACTGCAAAAATATGGCTAATAGCAATAAAGAACTTGTGGATTCTTTTACTGCAAGTTTTAGACTGCTTTATCCTATGCTCTTGGACTGATTCAAAACAAATCCCGGCTGCCTTGCGTCACACAGCAAATTGGACAAGGCAACGACCATATGGACAAGCTTTGCAGGATGTAACCGCTTTGAAATTGATTTGTGAACTGAAAGATCAAAAAGAAAAAAAGAAAAAAAAGACTTGGCAATATCTCAGCAATATTCCCTACAACTGTTCAGGACTCTCTGATTATGATTTATGACCTCAAAACACATTAAATGACTCGTTGTCCTCCACCTATATATGAAATCGTCGGTAAAAAAGAAGAAAGGGCGGAAAATTGTCGGTAACATGGTGCTTCTTGTTTCTCTTTTCCTTCTTCCTTTGTCCCATGCTTCACAAACGAGCAAACAATTCCAATGGATATGGATGGCAATCAGTGCACAGATCAATGTTACGTCTATTATTTGGGGCCACTGTAGAGAAATGAAGGAATATAACATATAACCCATTTTTAATACTACCTTGTCCAAGTTTCATTAAGGAAGAATGACCAAAATACTAGTGTTCTCTTTATTGGTGTATCATATATAAAATGATGCAAAATAGTTCTTCACATATAACAAATGTATTAATGTGGTCCTGAAACTTATTTCCAATGAAAACTTTTGGCCAAAAAAACAAAAAACACAAGCCCGAGTTACGTATTCATTCTTTTAGGGCAAAACAAGAACGAGTGTAATATTTTATTCTCAAAAGAAATTATTCCATCACTACTTTCGGAGGAGAGGGAAGTGTCGGGAAGGGGTGGCGGGAGGACTTTATTGACAAAAATAATATTATTGTTTCTATTTTGCCCCTGAAAGTATGAGCACGGAGTTTAGACTTACTTTTTTTGGGTTGAAAATTTGGTCGAAAATAGGTTCTAGAACCAAAATTAGTAGTATATTTGTTATTTGTGATGGATTATTTTTGTATCGTTCTACATGTGAGGCACGAAAAGAATTAAAATAGGAGGGACCATTTTGATCATTTTCCCTTTCATTAATCCATTCAAATTTAGGACGCCATCATCATTAAAAAAAAAAAAGAAGTGAATTCCGCGTGAGACCAATATTTCAAAGCTCAATTGAATAGGATCCTTGCACTAGAATCATATCAAAACCTTGATTTGCCCACCCTTACAAACTTCAATCCAAGAATCAAGCACACGCTTGGAAATGATTAATATGTGAAAAGCGTGGAGGATCTATTTGAAAAAAAAAAAAAGTCCATTTTCCCATGCATTATTTACATGATGGCGATACTAGCCAGTGTGTGTGTGTGTGTGTGAACAAATACACAATTTCCTCTCTTGCAGATAACGCGTTAACAGCTGATCAAATTTCAGCTGTCCTTAAGTTGACAAAAACGTAGAAACAACAAAAAATCGTTCTGAATCCTAAAAATTCAAAAATCGCGAATTGTTTAGACTTCTAACACTCCAATTCCCTGCATGCATGTGGTATTTCTATTAAATAACACTCAGCTGCAGGTAATTTTGTGACTCCGCTTAGATGGTTTTGTAATTATAGTACGTACTTTCTTTTTTGATAAATACATTCCTACAATAAACATATTTTGAGTACGTTGGACTTGTCAGCACTAATAAAAGGAGATGCTCCATAATTTTTTTGTTGTTCGAAAGTCCGTATTTCAATCATCAGCAGAACTGAATTGAACAAAGATGAAGAGAGAAAGATTGACGAAGAGAGGAGCCTGTGGAGGTCAAGGTGGAGCATGTGCTGTTGTGCATTTGTCTACGCAATTCATGGTCCTCACTAAGGAAAGCTCCTTTGAGCTGCTATAACCTTATTGGATTTTCTTAATGGGTAATCGAGTGTCTAATGAACACTTATTAAGATTTTTATATCACACTTAAATTATCATATAAATATACATACTTAAATATATTGCATCTCTTGATTTGTGATGCTTTTTCAAATTAATTCCGTATTGCTCAAAACGTTCCTCATATTTCGTGAAGTGAATTTTTTCGTCCCTCACTTTTAAAATGTTAACTTTATGTCCTTTACAAATTTAAATTAATAAATTTGGTCTCCATCAAAGTTTTTGACAACTTTTTAGCCTAAAATCATCACGTGGCCACCCACATGTAATTATTTTTATATACAAAAGGTTAGATCTCACTTTTCTGGAGGCAAAAATGAATATAAATTTGTTCATAGTCCACTTTTTTTAGGAGAAAAAATAAGTAAGGTTCAGGTCAGATATTACATTTTTAGAGGCAAAAGTGAATATATATATCAGGCCATTTATTTAATTACAAACAAGCTCTAACTGTTTTGCTCCTGAAAAATAACCATACGTAGTTTACATGATGGATTCAAGATAGAAAATGATGAAAAACCTAGGTTGCGACTAAATTTTATTAACTTGATTTTATAGGGGACTTAAATTTACTATTTTAAAAGTGAAAAATGAAAGAAAAAAATCATTTGATGAACATGAAAGACGTTTTGAACGATTTTTTTTTTTTTATTAAAAGAGACTTAAATTTTAAAACCTTTATCGAGTATCCGCTCGCTGGTCAAATCGTATCTTATTATCGTCAAGATACGTGTTCCTCGCTCCTCATCCTCATGCATGGCAGACCTGGAGGAAGAAGAGGAGGACGACAGTCTACTAAGTGGTTTTGCTTTCGTAATTTTCCCCGAGGAGTTCCTGCACATGGGAATTTTTTTTTTATTCCATTATCCAAGATATTGAAATTTCCAAGGTAGTGGTGGCGGTGGTGGTGGAATTGGTCGTCACCCGTCAGAGAAGTTTACTTTTATTTTGAGGAGAAATTGATTTAGTCGGTGGAGGGGGGGGGGGGGGGGGGCGGGCCGGGGGACTACAAGTACAACCAGCTGCTTCCTTCTGGCGCCGCACCGCCCGATAATTCCAAAACGTTCACACATGAGCAAGGTGCCTTCCATTTCCGCGTATTGTGTGACTAATTATAATTTTATCTGCAGCCTGTTTAGGGCGGCAGTTGCGATGGAAACGTCCACTTTGGCACCGGGTTACAACATGCATTGGGCCATTGGCTTCAAGTTTATGATTATGATGATGCAGAAATTGATATTTGATGGTGATGATGATGGGAGCAATTCGCGCCATTAATTTGCTGTCCTTTTACAATTGTCACCAATATATTATTAGAGCCGAGTGCCAATCAGAGTGCGATGAACTCGTCTTGATCACATCAATTATAAAAAGTTGAAAGTTATTCCATCAAGAAGCTTGAACAATATAGGAGTGAAAACCAATCGTTATAAACATTACATCACTTAATACTAGGGCTCCAAAACTAAAAGCTAATTGATACTTGGCCGACAAGAATTCATTTGAGTTTGATTCCTTAACTAATCAAATCAAATTTGAATACTAGTATTTTGTGTTTGATAAACTTTTAAATCCAGCTCGAGTTTGACTCGATTAGCATAAAAGTGAAATTTTACATGTAAAATATTCAAATTACTTGAACTCCACTTGAGTGTTCGGTTCGAGAAAATAAATAAATCACGTTTGAATATAATTTCAAACTCGTCAAAATAATTAAACAAGTTTGAATATAAGGGTGTTTGATTTGTTTGAACTCATGTACAATCCTTACTTAATAGTATATAATTCACATGGGGTCTTAAATTAAACATTTTGTATAAGTTACACTTTAGTCCAACAGTTGACTTTGTATTTTAAATTTCTTGAACAACATCACACTTTCTTCCATTAATAGTTTCACTTTTCGCACTTAACTCTCAACTTGACTGTCACTTGCATCCCAAATTTCAATGTGACACCGTAAAATTTTTTAACTTCGCATTTAAGTCCAATTATTAATGATGTTAAATAATTGACGGAATCACACGAGTCAAATCGTAATTCGGGGTTGGGGCTGTGCTGCCCCTATCCTTGAAATCGAAACAGGATAGTGATGGTTGCAGGTAGCAATAGTTCCTAAAGGTTGAAGGTCATGATTTGATCCAAAAAAAAAATATAATGCTCAAATTATATTTTTTACATTGATTTCAAGATTACGTGTGAATCTTATAAAATTTTGTTATATATTTCAAAGTCGAGTGAAAGTGAGTTATATCTTGAATAAATGAAATTACATCTTGTGTATTTCGACAAAAATCGGCCCAAACTAACAACTGTCTGGTGGGCTCTTGGTCTTGAAATATACGGATTCCGAGTCTTTCTTTATCTAATGTTGAAAGATTTTTTAAGACGACTTGGTCAGGGTTGGAAATTTCTTTCTTTGCTGACTGTTTTGTTAAAGCCCAAATTCTCAATTCAAACTAAATTACCTTTATGTCAAAAGTTTAAAGTCCCTGTCACAGTTTCGCCAATTCCGACCTACCAAGATACCTTTTAGGATGTCTAAAAGAGAGGGATATTGCCTTCATGTAAAAAATCTTATCTACATGTCAAGAATAATTGGCAAATAGAGGGATATTCCATTCATGTTCCTGCTCCAATTAATTTTTTTTAAACCAATGATGATTCAATAAATTTCTTTTTTTTTTTGTAGAATAATTTTTCACATATTGAGGGAATTGTAAGTAACCAAATCCAAAGTATGCAGTAATCACACAATCAAATCCAAAGTGTGCACTAAGGTGTCTAGTGAGGAGCTGAATGGATTCAACAATTGTTACATGGTTTGGCCCAAAACGATTTTCTGCAGGTTGGTTGGGAAAAATTAAGAGATTTATCTTATTTTGCCGGAGAATTTCTTTTTCACAATGTCTATTTTACAGTTTTACAACTATCAAAGAAACATAACAATGAATATGTAAAAGTAGTGTCCTTGTAAAACGTTAGTCCAACTTTTACATCAAAGTGAAGCAAATAAAACACTTTAAGATGCATGGCGTATGGAGAGTGAAGTTTGAGGTGTGGTACGAGTAACAGTAATAAAATAAAGCGTGCAAAGCAGAAAACATTGAAGCCAACATCATCAACTGTATTTAACACTTTCAACTATTGCACCAGAGTGTGGAAAATAAAAAATTTAGGGTTAGATTGTCTAAAATTGAAATTAATAGTACAATGTGGAAATCGCTATAAAGTATAAGGTGCAAAGTGAAATTAGCCCATAAATCTATTGCTACACTGCTACAAGTATGTAAAATTGTAGTATCTCATGGCTTAGCCTATCTTTCCAAAGCTGTTAGTAAATAATCAACAAATGTGTTCTGGGTGGAAATTCACCTTTGTAGCTACATTTACAGGATCTACGAACTCTCTTTGGGCACTCGAAACTTTTACAAGTCATCGGATGCAGTATCTACGTAAGAGATTTGCCAGCCCATTCTCTTTGACGTCGCTTTTGTCTGGCTTGCATCTTGTTGAACTTCTCTTTTCCTTTTTCCAGAAGAGGATCATGAACCACATAGTCATTTGGATCTTCGCTCCGAGACATATTATCCTGGGGTATTAATATGAAGAAATATTACAAAGACGCATTACAATGATACAATTTTCTGAGGAAAAGCCCAGGTTAACAATCCAGTTCTCACATAGCTGTACGATGCATCTTTCCATTTCCAAAATTGTTAGAGAGCTCCATGAAAGATAATTTCTGCTGGTGAGCCCTTTCTAAAGAGAAAAAATCCCACAAAACCCCACCTCGTTCAAACAATCCAACTAGTTATCCACCTCCAATTCTACAAAGCCTGATACAAATGTGTCACGCTTTGGAATTTTTTCATGTTATCTATTTGTATAGACTTTTTTGGGGCTGGAGCTAAAGAACGGTAAAAATATTAAAAGTAAAGAAGCAAATGCATAATAATAAGCGCATTTGGAAGATCATGTGGTCCTAATGAAAATCACACTGCAGACTATATGAGATATTCAAGAGCTACAAGAGGGGTAGAGTCCTTATTCATGATACTACACGGTCATTGCATCTGCGTGCTACGCGACTTTACACGGTACTTCTCTGTTCAGCGGCCCCAGAATCTATGTATCCCTGTACTTTTATCCTTTCCTTTTGTTAATTTATTTCCTACCTTTTCCACTCTTTTTGGTTTCCTAAAACTTTCTCCTTTTTAAATATTTTCTCCTAGTTGCTAAAAATGGGAAAATAGCGAAGTGTTCACTTTGTTTGCAAGGTGGCCAGACATACAAAACTAATCTTTTGATAACCATGCATTCCACAATGAATCGCCTGGGTTCCATAACAGCCAACCGACTATATTAAAATCACCACATAATCTGTAAGGGGATTAATTCTTTAAAGTTTGTTCTCAAAATAAAATGCCAAAGCAAATTTCTCTTCAACCTATAGAAACTCTAAATCACATAATTACTCACTCACATATGAGTTTTATGGCCAGCTTCCCTTGTTCTAATTTGACTGTTAAGGTTATTCAGCATTCATTTTCCTCACCCATCAAAATCAGTTGAATGTCATTGTGGAACTCAATTTGTATCTATTTAGCTTTAATGACTACATCCTCAGGGTAACTTGAATTTCAACATATGTGGCGTTGAAATTGACAGGCATGAAACAAAAAAGGTTTGCATCACATACAAAGTACTGGGGATCTTAAAGAGTCATTGTATTACGTATTTATGCTGGCTGTGGATGCTCAACAGCAGCAAAACTCAACAATGAGAATGCCAACTTCAATTTGATCTCAATCCACATTCAAGCTGACAGTACAGGGTACACAAAGAAGTGAAGATTACCTTGACAGGGTCCGGAGCAAACTTAAGCTGAACCCCCATCCATTCTGGTACACCATCCTTACCACCTGCATCTTCATCTTTCAATTCATTGGATTTGGAAGAAAATCCTGCCTTGAATTTTTCCAGTCTCTTCAGCACCTAAGAATCACAGAAATAAATGAAATCAGGAGTGTTAACCATCTATAGGAAGCTTGAATATAGATAATAGCACATCCATATCTTTACTTTTCATTCATTTTCTCCATCAAGTCATTGCAAAAATTTCCAGATCTAATACAGCTACAGCCATCCTTTCAGAGAACACAACCACATCATTTGAAACAAAAAAGTTTTGTGCTCTGACCTTGGTCAATGAATTTAACAGAGGATTATACGCCTTAGGAGAATATTATGTAAAAAGTGTTGAACCTCTGCTCTTATCAGAATACACAAGTATATCTAACAATAGAATTTCTCATATTTTACATTGAGTTTCCCCAAGTTATGCATTAGGAACTGACATGCATATCCTCTTATGTTTTTCTTTCTTGTTTTGCTTCCCTTTTCTAATGCTGGTATTATTTGGTTTCGTTTGCTAATGTTTTGTGTGCTTACTCTTTAAAACACATACTGCTTAACTCGGCCACTGCTCTAAGAACAACAGGTTCTCTCAATACCCATCAATTATAAGTATAAGAAAAGAAGCTTTTATACAAGGTACAAACATAAAATGATCAATATGAATGTCAAATGCATACTTCATCCTCATGTCCTTGGCGTCTGCGCTTCTTTTGCTTCTGTAGCTGTCTTTCACGTTCAGCATTGTTCATCAACTGTAGGTCAGCATCTGCATTAGCCATGAGTTCAGCTCTAGCCTCTGAGCCCAGTCCCTTTTTCTTCAAGGACAATTTCTCCACCTTTGGTCGGTCATCATCACTTTCTACATGGGACCTGATAAGTGGACAATCTTTCAGCTCTCAAGAGTTCAATTGCTTAAAAAGGGAGAGGCAGATCGATTATAAGTATCAGCGAAGTCTCACATATTGGACTCGTACAATTGTAACATTTTCCCATCAAAATAAGGTCTCAATGATGCAAGCAAGACATAGTTTCAGCAGGTATATTAAACAGAGCAATCTGAAAGTACAGCATAACCTTAACAATATTTGGCAAGTGGTGCTATGGCTCATTAATGTCTTCAATCTATTAGGATCAAACAGCAGCACTCAAAAACATAAGCTGATAACCAGAAGTTACATTTAACAGTAGCAAAGTCTCCTTCAAGTATAAGCATCAGTCAGTGAATGTGAGTTTGCAACTGGCAACCTAATTCATATTGTAGGTTGATGAACAAGCAAGTTGCATGTGCAACATCAAGAAGACCTAACCTATCAAAGCGAAAGAATACATCATACAAAGAAATTGTGTCTGAGTATGTAAATTAGACCCAAACTTGACGATGAAGAGTTTTACAAGTAAGACATAATAAAACGCCTGTATTTGAACATAGTTTGCAACTCTAATAGACCTGGATGGACAGATTTGAAATAGCAAAACTTTGACATTCCACAATGAACAAGCAAACACTAAGCTAAAACGGGAAGAACAATTGCATTTTCATCTATGGTAGTGAGTTATGACATTTAATGGAAAAAAAAGACTGGCAAATGTAAATTAAGACATGTACCTTGGGGGAGACAATTTCCTGTTTCTTGGACTTGCACTACCAGAACCTCCTAGAAAAGGCAGTACGATCAGAATTTTCAGCAACAATAAAACATGTGTAGATTATTCACACTAAACAGGAGCAGATTTTGCTAAGAGCCCCAAGAATAAAGATGTTGCCATCTAGCTGCAAATTATCAATCTGAACAGAAGTACTATCATAAAATATGTTCAAAACATCTCATCCAGCCTGAGGTTTCATTTGAATCATTTTTGTGCATCTTATCCACCCTGTGGATCTGGCTAACGGTTGAAGTGTCACAATCAGTCTAGGAGTCATAAAAATACCAAAAAATTCTTGTTCTGTCAGACTGCTTTCACTGGGCAGTAGGAAGGATTACTGCTTGAGCCAATCCACAATCATATAAAACACGCTGAAGAATATCATAAAACAGCATACAAAAGCTTAGTTGCAGGCGCATAGTAATTTCTTGATGACATCAAAGCATTTCAGGAGAAAAATGATAAAGCACTTTCTATCAGGTCAAAAAATATTATATAGTTGTAAATCCGATTAAGTCCAAAGTACCAAATACTAAGCATTATGACACTAAATTTGGCTAGAACAGATACAAGTTGACTATGTTAATTGGCATGGATAAAAAAGATTTGCAAGCTATAGGTTCATTTTAACTCTATGCAGAAAATAAACTTACCCTTATCCTTCTTTTGTTCAGTTGGAAGAGCACCAAGCTCCTTTCTTTTCAGCAGTATCTGCTGACGCATCCTTGCATCAAAGTTAGCCTCATCTTCATCACTAAAATCAGAAGCTTCAGGCAACTTGGCATCTGATTGCCCCTGTGGTTCTTCCCTTTTTGAACGTAGAGCCTCTCTGACAGTCAACTGCTTATCCCTTGTAGCTTTAACTTCAGATGCTTTCTGCATTAGGAACTTCATTTAAGTGTATGTCCAAGCAATTTATTTATTACTGATCAGGAGAAAATAAATTATATTCGTTGTTCCCCTCAATAAGCGCATGTCATTCAACATTCATAAAGTTTGTCCCTCCAAAACTGACAGCATGTAGGTGAAGAAAAACTCATGTAAAATCTATAAAAAATACTAGGTAGATTCCTGGGAACACCAACAATAAAAGCATTGTGAAGACAAAAGCATATTACTTTCCATACTTTATTAAACCCATTGAAATTTTAGCACATTAAAAACTCTGAGCTAAAATTTTTCATGTGATTTGTCAAAAGATGCACTTTTATCTTTAAAAACGTAATCTCAGAGAAAAGACAACTTCTAAGAATTAGCCTTTGCTTCTTTACGGTAGAGTTTTCTTCCCAATATTTCTCTAGTAGTGTCTGGATCCTGTTTCCCTTTTCCCTGCAATTCACTTACCTAGCAGGTAGGAAAGCTGGCCTATGTGTTTGCATGGCTAGCTTATTAACAATATGTCGGGAGACATAACTTGGTTCCTGCACTATCACTGACAACTGAAAATTGCTTCCACTGCAGAAGTGTTCCGAAGCTAAGATATTAGATGGCTTCCAAAATCTCATGATGGAGGAATTTATGGCACCATCATGAAATGATGATGCAGGAAAGTTTTACCATCTAGATCCTCTCCAGTCACTCTCTAAACATTAAAAAAAGGTACTTTAACAATCAGTACAGTAGTGCTGTTACGATACAGTTTCACCATTTTGTACTGAAACAAGTGAGAAGACATTAGTCTTTTGCAAGTCAAGTAGCTAATCAGTAGATGGTTAACAAGCTCCTGACAGATCATGAGGTGCAGAACTACAGTTATTAGTGATTGCCCTGACAAAAGGAATAAATGATTACCACATCATCAGTATGATTCCCCTCTTTCAGAAGACGTGGATCATCTAATACATCATGACTGCTCTTAATCCGGGTCTTGACATTAGCCGATTCCTTCTCCTCCTCTTCTGCTTCATCTCCAAATGAAAGCAAGTTCAACTTTCTATAGCAAGCACCCAAAAAACATGGCCGGCAACAAACAGTTAAATCATATAATATACCTTAAAGACACCAGTTAATCATACAAAAGGCAGGCCAGGCAACTTACTTTGTAGCTTTCTGCTTGGTGTCTTTCTTCTCAGTTTCAACTTTAGAAGACTGCGACGACTTTGAAGAGGCTACCCTGGGAACAATATCCTCAAATGGATTCCACAATACCTAGACAGCCATTTAAAGACAAATATTAGGCAATGAACCAATTAGAAACAATATTTTGTGATGATGAAGGACAGAAAATCCATTATGAGTATCTTTCTGTTCTTTTTACTCAATTATCACCGATTCAGATGGAACAAATTAATACAGTACACACAATCTTTCTATAGAGACATTTTACACAAAAGAGGAATTCAAATGAAACTACAATAGTCAACAATTAGATCCTACCAACATTTTAAAGCACAGATAGCCAGATAAAAATGCCATAAAAAATGCTATACTTGCCAAAATTACCAATAGGAGGCAAAAAAATCGCACTTAGGCGCTAATTTTCATGTTGCAAAAGGATCGGATATCCATGATGACTATCTTTCCTTTCTACTTACACATCAAGCAAGCTATTCAAAGTTGTTATGATAAACTAAACACAAAATCTTTTAATAAAAAAAGGACTACTATGATAAGATTAAGCTTGTGCACACACTGAGATCGCACCTATATTTTGCCAACAAGAGATAATAGGTGCTAGAAGTGCATGTAGCAAAATTAAATGTGTTGAATTCTGCAGCAAAGGTTCAGAAAATTCAACACTTGACTTCCATTTGCTTGGGCAAAGGGATCTATAAGTTAAAAAAGTATTCAACTTGGAAAACTTGTTGGCTTCACAAATACGTCTTTACTGGACTAGCTAACTTATATCAAAATCCAAAATAAGTGTTGTAGTTTGTTGTAATGCAGCACTGAATTGGTATCATCATCATGTCAACATAAGCTGCCAGATTTGAACTAAGTTCTTTCGTTTTTCCTATACTTTAAAAACTGGAAAAGAACTTTCAAAAAAAAATTTTCCAAAATAAAGCACAGCAATCTATCCTGGAAATCACAATATCGCATGAAAAAGTGACAATACAACCACTGTAAATTATCTATACTTCTTCAATGGCAATTCCTCTCTAGAAATATGAAATTCATACATTATAAGAGATACACACCTCAACGGAAAGTACTTTTGGGGGAGAATCCAATGGCCTATCATCCTTATCAGTCTCAACTTCACCTATTCTTAGAAGGTTATATATGGAATCTCCAGTCACCTGCAAACATGAAAAGAAACCAAATAATTTAATAAATTCCAAATCAATTATAGAAAATTTTGCAGACAACCAAAATTATATAATCTAATATATCTGTCAGCATTTTTGTCTGTGAGAGATTACTTTTCCAAAAATGGTATGCTTTTTGTCAAGCCAATCACAACGATCCAAGGTTATAAAGAATTGGCTTCCATTTGTATTTGGGGAACCAGCACCAGCACCAGCACATGCAACCAGACCCCTATGCTTAAATCTTAGACGTGAATGGAACTCATCAGCAAACACACCACCATATATACTCTCGCCTCCTGCAAGTGTGCAAAAAGAACTAAATTGGTGATGACAGTGAGGACCTGAAAGATCAAGAATTCTATAAAGCAAAAAGAGAAAAAGAAAGGATAAACAATTTCCTCACCAAGCAATCAAAATAATGCCTTTCTGATAACCCAAATTTGAATCCATAACTTCATATATCCACTTAAACCGGGGTTGTATTTACATTACACATTGATTATCACTCTCTAGACTTATTATCCAAAATCAAATCCATAACTTCATCTATCACTTACAATATAGCATTCTTGTGTTACACCGTGATTCTCTAGCTAAAGTTGTTACACAAAATCAAAAATTTTATGTCACTTAAAATCTGGTATTTTTATGTGGCGCCGTCATTCCTCACGGGCTATAGCTTTCATACCTCGGTAAAAATATGTTTGCTTTATGTTACACCCCGATACTCTACGGTTTTATGTAGAATCGACCTGAAAACTTCATGTATCATCCTAATACACGTTTTGCCCTAAAATTTGAGTTCATAACTCTATACATCACTCAAAATGCTAAGTGACAAGATTTGAGCAAAGATTAAACACATAAAAAGCAGAAAAAGAAAAAAAGGTAACTTGTGAACTGTAGTTCACTGCCCTAGCTCTACAACTCCAACCAATGAGGCACAAACTTAGTCATGAATTTGTCGAAACCTCGGTGGATTAATCAGCCTAGGAAGTAAGCAAAAAGAGAAAATGGAAGACCTTGGCCAGTGGCAGTCGGGTCGCCGCCTTGGACGAGGAAGGACTTGATAATCCGATGGAAGATGGTATTATCGTAGTAACCTTCGACGCAAAGCTGGACGAAGTTTCTGACGGCCTTCGGAGCTTCTTTTGGCCATAGCTTCAATGTCCAGCGGCCCGTAATTGGTGTTCAATATCACTTTCCCGTTCGTCGGCGGCTCCAATACGTACACCGTCGACATTGTCAAATTCTTTAGCCAATCCAATCAGTTTGGGGTTCGGTGTTCCTTCACTTCGCCGGCTGTCCGGCGACAATGATTAGTTAGTTTTGCTTTGCGAGCTAAAATTTGGATATTTATAGCTGGGCCGGTTACTCAGAACCAAGTAGTAGCCTGAAAACTGGTTGCGGGTTCATAAACGGAGAGTCATTAGCGGCCCAAGAACAACATTGCCTAATCTGGACCTGGACCGTCAACATTCTTTTATTTACTCATTTTGTTAATATATTTGTAAATTCGACCCAATCAAAAAAGTTGTTTCTTGGTTTACCAGATTTAGGGTCAATTAACCATCAGCCTTAGACTGGTGGCCACCACCAATCCTTTAAGACTTTGGTGGGGTGGGAGACAAGGGTTCGAACCTTGCCTCCCACTAATTTGCCATATTTGTGGTTCTTTAAAAAATCCAGACCCAGTTGGGTGGTTCTGGTCCGGCGGTGGTTCTGTTTCCATCGGTTCCCCATAGACTCAGTTGGGTCTTCCTGAGAGACAAAAATACTCATTTACTATAATTTTTTAAAAGAAATTTTTTTTTTGTAACAGAGGAAGGGGAGATTTAAGAAGGAAAGTCGAAGAAAGGGAATTAGAACATAAAACTTTTAATGATAAGGAACAAAGAACAGCAAATAATAAATGAGGATAATTGCAATGCTTTGATTACTAACAATAATGGATAGTAACAAATAACATGGGATGGCTTAGTTAGTAAGATATTTTACCTGTAACTAACTACACTATTGATCCCCTCTAAAAAATTAAAAAGGTCACTAACAGAAAATGAAGCAATTTTGATAGACTCTTTTCAGTCGACCCCAATTAGAAAATTAAACGTCTAAGTTTATTTTCATACACATGCATATGTAAATTCTGAACATTTGAAGAACAATATGATTCTCATATGTCTATTTATTTAGTTTTTAGTTTAGAAATCACAATTTGGAAAAAAATTTTATTCATTTGAATGAATAGTACTTGAATTTAACGAATTTTAATCATCCTAGTCATTTTGTAGCGTTCATTATGGAAATGTATCTTTTACGTTGTTGTTGTATGCTAACAGTTAAAATAAGGATTAATCTTTCTTGGCGTACAGATCAGCAAGAGTAGATGCAGTGCAAATAGAAACTCTAGTACTTTTTATTTTCGTTTTTAATGAAATGCCTAGAAAAGGAATGGATGGTGGAAAAAACACAAAGAGAATTCTCGTTAGTCGAGTCAATTTTGTTCGTTGAAAGTACAGAAAGCGGGAGGAAGAAAGAGAATTAACCAAAGGGACCCTTGGTGTCCTCCTGTCTTCCATTTTCTTTTTTTGCCGGAGAAAACATACATTCAAGGCGCAAGTGGTGGTGATAAGGTGGTACCCCCGGTGGTGGGCTGGCCTTTATGCTGGTGGCTTTAGGCCCTGTTTATCAGTTATCTCTCCCACCAACAACACAATGAATGTACAGATGAATGTACAATAACTAGCTAGGAGTAGTTTTGTCCTATGAAAAACGAAATATAAATGGCTCCTCATAGTGGCACGAGCTCTGATGATGCCACCACCAACAATCTCACCGCGGTGGCCATTGACAGGGACAAGAACAGTGCATCAGCTGTCAAATGGGCTGTTGAGCATCTCTTGTTAACAGATCATTCAATCATTCTGATCCATGTTAAGATCAGAAATCCACAACCTCGTAGGTACCCTCTCTTTTTGGCTCATGATACATGTGAAATAATGACTGCCGTATGCACCTAGTTAAAGGTCTATGTTCTTTGTTTCATGAATGATATTAGATAGGTTTGTTATTATCAGTCTCATAAGATAAGATGCAAACAAAATTTCACCTGGCAGTATTAGCATGTTGAATTCTGATCATTGGAATAATTAACTATGGCCATTTTGCTAATATATATATATATATATATATATATATATATGTATGTATATCTATATGCTGCATGGATCCTTGACAGAGAGTCTTGGCGCAGACGGTGAGGTTGCTAATGCATATAATGCATCAGGGATTACGGATGAGCAGCAGCTTTTCAAACCATCCCGCCTGTATTGCGCACGTAAAGGGGTACGTGATTTCTTTAAGTATGAAGAATACTTCGAATGATTTTGTGTAGCCTGTTATATATAAGAACATTTTTGGTCATTGTTGTGGAAATGGATATATTGCATGATCGTCTCTTGATTGAGTTACTTTAAGGCCATTCAACCCAACATATGTATTAGATTGATCACCTTGGAGTAATCGGGTAGCAAAATCTAAATTAAAATCTAACATGACTATGAATTGTTAATGGATGTGGAGGGAATTCCAGATTAAAGTGAAAGAAGTACTCCTTGAAGGCGTAGATGTTTCCAAGGCAATTCTGGACTATATTTCTGACAATCACATTAAAAATATTGTTCTTGGTGCATCGTCAAGAAATGCCATTGCGAGGTACTCTCTCTCTCTCTCTCTCTCTCTCTCTCTGATACACACACACAAGCACTTTCACAGGGCAGATACACAGAGAATTGCATTACATTGATGAAAAACACAGTTCAGAAAGACCTAACATGACATATTAGTAATACAGGAAGTTTTGGACTCATGATGTGCCAACAATCGTCAACAAGGTTGCCCCTGATTTCTGTTCTGTGTATGTAATCGCAAAAGGCAAGAAGCTATCTTTTCGACCTGCTGTAAGATCGAGGTCGACTCCTGTAACTCCTAAACAAGAATCTCCAAGAAACCAGACTCCCATCAGGTTTAATCACAGTGAACCTGAGGATCTTTCTAGGTACATGTTACTAATCATTGTATGTAATATTGCTGACTTTTCTTTTCCTTTCTTTTTTTCCCCTCCCTCATAAATAAGGTAGTTTGTTTTGGATAGTGCCTCTTAACAAAAATTCTGGTCAACGAACAGAGAGACATGATCGCATCTTTTAAAAAATGTTCAAATTAAAATGATTCATGTGGCAGTCTTTCTTAGCTCATTATGATAGCTAATAACGATTTACAGACACCGTGAGGAGGCACCATTCTTATTCAATCCAGGGTTAAAAATGAGCTACATCATGCCTCTATCGGGTTAGATGAAGGAAGATTATATACAAGAGCAAAAGTTGTGTACAAGACCAAACATTCTAGTTTCAATGTAGTGGGGAAACATATTGTTTATTGTAGCCTATAGGGTTCAGACCTAAACTATTGGAACATGGTCGAGCAATCAATTGTTGAGAAGTTAACTTTCTGAAATAGATGAGCATGGCCGGGCATGCATAAAAGAAAGTTCAACCATTCCTTCTTTGGCATAATCAGCTTTATCAAATATGAAGCAGGGCAATATCCAGGAGAGAAGAGCAAAAGGGAGTGGGGCCAGCGAAAGTGTGGCCTCCTGCAGCTCTTCCGTTTGGATCAATGGAGAATATTGATATTTCGTTCGTTGCAAAAAGTAATGTACCCAGTCGCAATAGCCTCTCCACCAGTGATAGTGATTCCTCTGCACCATTTCACTTTGGATCGATGGAGGCAATTATTAAAAATGTAGATTTTGCTAACATGCTGGATGCTGCAAACAGTGGAAGTTCTGGATCATCTTCAGTAAGTGATAAATTATAAATACTAATGAGTTGCAGAATTGTTGTAGATGAATACAGAGACCATTCTGATGTTTATGTGAATATTAAAACCACAATGATTCATTACATTGGCTTTATGGAATTCCTAATGGCAGCTTGAAGCTGAAATGAATAGACTAAAACTCGAGCTCAAACAGACTTTGGAAATGTACAATACAGCTTGCAAGGAAGCTCTCTCAGCCAAACAAAAGGTAACGCTAGACGATGCATTTTCTCTTAGGAGTAGTCAATATACTTGCCGCATCCCTTCTCTCCCACCTGTTCTATCATCCAAAAGGACCACACATGGTCATGAAATGGTAGCATGCTATCAGCTTTTATAACATTTGGAATGGAAACTTTTTGCCCATCTTTCAGGCTAAAGAGCTCGACAGATGGAAAATGGAAGAAGCCCTGAAGATTGAGCAAGCCCGACATTCTGGAGAGTCAGCTTTCGCGATTGTTGAGATGGAGAAGGCTAAACGTAGAGCTGCCATTGAAGCGGCTGAGAAGGCTCAAAAGTTAGCTGATATTGAAGCACAAAGAAGAAAGCATGCTGAGGAAAAGTCCAAGCGAGAAGCAGAAGGAAAGTCTAGAGCACTGAAAATTCTATCACAAAATGATTGTCGTTGCAGAAAATACACCATTGAGGATATAGAAATTGCCACCAATAAATTCTCAAGTTCATCAAAAATCGGGGAAGGTGGTTATGGTCCTGTTTATAAAGGTAAACTTGATCATACTCCAGTTGCCATTAAGATTCTGAGACCTGATGCTGCACAAGGAAGGAAGCAATTCCAACAAGAGGTAAGACATTGCTTTCTGTTTGAGATTACTAGCCTGCATATATGCACACGGGACGCTTAAGGAAAGTTTAAGAAGGAAACTAAAAATTGTCTTCACAGATACTGATAGTGGCGCTTGTCCTTAAATATAGATGATATTTTAACTTTAGGGGAAGAAAAAAAAAGTCTCGTGTCAATCCCACAAGCCTCTTATTCATTGTTATTAAACAGTGGCAGGGAAGAAATAGTTAAGCTTGCAAATGGTATAGAAACATAACCATATTCATCTATTGCGAGCACATGATTACCATTGACAAAATGTTATGGTACATGCTAAGACGCATCTAGACGTTTGTCAAAACGTAAAACCATCTTTCTTCTATAAATTAGATCCTAAACTTTGCTTATCTAACCTAAGATCAAGGTTCAATGACCAATGTCAAAATCTATCGACATTAGCACTTCAGCGGGGTATTTAAACATGCTAGTGGGATAGTCTGTAAATTTGTAGGTATACATGTGGGAATTTCTTTACGTACAATATGGTTTCTATCTACAGGTAGAGGTCCTGAGCAGCATTAGACACCCAAATATGGTTCTCCTCTTGGGTGCATGTCCTGAATATGGATGCTTGGTATACGAATATATGAACTATGGAAGTTTGGAAGATAGGCTATTTCGCAAAGGTAACACACCACCCATACCATGGGCATTTCGGTTTCAAATTGCAGCTGATATTGCCACTGGCCTTCTATTCCTTCACCAGACAAAACCAGAGCCTCTTGTGCATCGGGACCTTAAACCTGCCAACATCCTTTTAGATCAAAATTTCGTTTGTAAAATTAGTGATGTTGGCTTGGCACGTTTGGTTCCAGCCTCTGTAGCCGATACTGTAACACAATATCACATGACTTCGGCTGCTGGGACATTTTGTTATATAGATCCTGAATACCAGCATACAGGTGAATTAGGGACAAAGTCGGATATATACTCTCTCGGGGTGTTGTTACTCCAGATTATCACTGCAAGGCCTCCAATGGGGCTCACACATCACGTCGAGAGGGCCATAGAAGAAGGAAGATTTGCAGATTTGTTAGATCCAACAGTCCCGGAATGGCCTGTCGAAGATGCTCTAAGCTTTGCAAAATTAGCATTGCAGTGTGTTGAGCTTAGGAAGAAGGATAGACCAGATCTTGGATCTGTTATAGTTCCAGAGCTTAGTCGGTTGAAAGAACTTGGTATGAACAGCATGTTTAACAACTCTTAGAAATCAACCCTTGCCCAGAGTAAAGATCTCCAAATATAAGCCAGGCAATAATCTTCTTCACTGATATACAATTACCTATATATCAAACACTTTTTTTTTTTTTTACGTGTAGGGTTTTCTGGTGATGTTGCTTCATCTTTCCACTGAAATTTTATAGGAAGTTGTAACCAGAGAGGTACATGGCTGTGAAAACTGGGAGCAATCAAAGTGTATTGCTGGATGCAAATGTAAATGTAATCCAGATTCAGAGGCTTTACTGTTATGCTTCAATCGCAGAAATGCGCTTGTTGGAACTAGAAATTTTGCAACAACTTCACCTCCTCCAGCATTATGTGCACTGAAAACAGAAGAAGGAACGAAAAACAAATTTAACAAGAAGCATGAACGCTACTAAATGGCCCCAAAAATTTAACAAATTAAAATCACATATCATAAACCAGTTTAGAAGCTACTTATCAAATTGAGATAAAAGCTATCGTATCACATCAGCTAAGTAAGAACTTCAACCAGGCCAAGAAAAAAAATGAAAATGATGGTTATTTGTCACCATAAACATATGCAAATTCAGAATGAGAAAAAGGTCATGAGTATAGAGAAACGAATGAACGGGAAGTTCAATAATTCTGCATCAGGTGTCATAGTTAGCTTGTCAATGCTCAATAAATATTACGGATTAATCTTCCTTTGGCCCTTTTTAAGTACAAACCTTATTAGTATACTTAATTAGCCTCTTCTTCTTTTAAAAAAAATATTTTTTATTAGTTGAAATCTTGGCTTGTGCCTTCAACAAACATGCCTCTTAGGTTCTTTCCCTTGTCATTGATTCTAAAGTTTAATAACCACCACAAGCATGAAATCATTGGAAACTCAACCTATGACCCTCTAATTATGTGCAATTACATTAATTTTGATCGCCATTAAGGACATATATTCTTTTTTTTTTAAATTTCAATAGAAGAGAGATGAAATTTAAAAAACGAAGAGGGAGAAGGAAAATTTTAATTCAAAATCTTTACATTATGAGAATCAATTTTAACTATTAAATCAAGGCCTCCTCAATTATCATTACTGACTAATTATTTGTTCACATTGATTATACAATAGATTAATGTGCATGGGAGAAGAAAAAGTGATTGTCATAGCCAAGCCAGACATTTGTCCCCAAAATTTTATCCATTTGCTTGGATTACCAGAGTCAAGCTTGTTATTTGTTGATGGACAAAGGGAACAAGCTAGATCAAGAATATGCTGCTTGTTTCATGTATAGCCCCACAAGAATGTCATATCAAAAGGAGCTCCTTAGAATCTGCAATAATTGAAAATGAAATTCTTTGCTTGGAGTCAAAGTTGAAATGGTTGAGTGGAAAAGTCCTTCTGCATAAGAAAAGCACATACAAAAGCAAACAGGATAAAGTATGAAACTATTGACGAAGAATTGATGCCCGCAAAGGTGGATTGTGTCTAGAGAAAAGCATATTGAAAAGATAGGCTGTCACTACCAAATGAATCCTGCATAGGATTCCCCCTACTGGTAAAAAATGATTAACGAATACGATAAGGATCATCAGACATGTTGGACAAATCACCACACTCACAATTTGTAGAGGGTAGTACGTTAGTCACTTAAAAATTTAAATTACATGTAAATTAATAGAGTTAATTGTCAAGATGAACTTGCCAAGATCAAGTTTCACCAGACTGAGTTTTTTTTTTCTAAATTCAAGGATTGTTATCACATTTTGGCCTTAACCATTCACCACATAATCGTGAGATTTTTGTGATAGCTGAGTTTTGTTTACCTACACATTGATTCTAAAAATGTAATGCATGTCTCTTTAAATATATGTCATATCTCAATTATTGTAACTTTTTTGCATGAAAATGTGGCAAAATCTCCATTAATTCCTTGATTGACCAATTGATAGGAAGATTGCCAGAGTTTCATATCCCTAGTGATGAAGGACTCGGAATGGGTGAAGCGCCAAAATCAGTAGTAGCCCCGTTTGGCAAATGAATTTTTTGGGTATTTATCTAAAATTTTACTGTAACTTACTGTAAAAGTTATAAAATTTTTTTTTAAAATGTATAAATTTTTGGATATTTTGAAATATATAGTTAAAAAAATTTGAAATTTTTTTTGAGATTTCTGACCAATTTGGCCAAAAACTTATTTGCCAAACAAGGTATAGTCCAATGATTTAGTATGCAATTGTCAAAATAGTCCAACGAGCGTATTCAAATGTCAATTTGTCATACTGCTTTGCAGAAAAACCAACCCTTGAGGCTTCTTTCTTAAAGAAGCACCCAGATCAAACTTTTTACTTTTCCAAATCTCCACAGGCACACATGAATCTAGTAACCCTAAGCTATTCTACCTCATTTCTCGTTTGTACTATAAAATCGCAAAAGTTAGTAACACTTCATAGTGGAGCACATATCATGACAAGCTCTCAAGTCATTCGCAACAACTATAGATTGATGTTGCTTTCCAAAGTTCTTTCATCTATTACAAGAAAATGGTTTCTATTGCTTTGTTCTCTCGTGCTTGCTAAAGCTATCAAATGTGATGATCAGCCTCCACCAGGCACTCCAGCATCAGCAAGTTTGATATGCATTAGTGACTGTGGAACATGTCCTGTCATATGTTCACCACCACCATCGCCAGTGAATCCAAAGCCACCACCATCTTCCCCACCTGGGCCTCTGCTGACACCGCCAACACCACCAGTGCACCACTACTCGCCTCCACAAAATTATTACTTTCATGCACCACCACCCTCATTGCTTCCAAAGCCATTGCCTCCTGAATCCTCGCCACCTCCACCTCCACCACCATCTTATATTTCATGGGGTAATGCAGCTCCTCCACCTCATTTCAATTATTTTGGAGGCGGCGGGGGAAACGTTCCGTCTATTCAGGTACCTCCTGGTGTGGGACAGCGCAACTACTCTTACCCTTACTACTACTTCTATTCCTCGAAATCATCATCTTTTGCTCTGCCCGGCTCATCCCTTTCTGTTTTGTTGCTGTTACTTCACGCCTTGTACCATACTTAGTGGAAGTATGAGTTAGATAGGAGTTCTTGGGACTTCTGTATGGGATATATGGACTTTTCCAGATGTACTGTGCTCGTGGATTTGTTCTCAGTTGTCTTCCAATCTACATTACTAGAATCCACCTGACTACCATGTACAGACAGTGTCAGCACTCGATATTTGTATGATAATTTTCTTGAATGTAATTATTTGAGATAAATGTTCAAGAACAAAAGTTAAGCCTTCGTGCATAATTGCATATCGAGGAAATCAAGTTTCTATGGTGGTTGCTATGGCAGTCTCTAAAAGATTTATAAATATGACGACGGTGCAAGTAGCTCCTCCTGCTACATATCTTTGTTCCATCTTCTAGTATTTTCTTTCTTCTTTCTTTATATGGAACAAATGCAGTAGTACTTTTCTTTTTTTTTTCCTCCAAAAAATTGTAAAAAATGATCAAAAGTGACTGGATAAGACATGAAAGGAAGTCACTCAAGTACTTTGAATCAATTCATATTAGGCAAGCCCATACTCGATGCTTATTAGAAAGAGACAAAAAGATAAAACAGCTCTTACAAATGTGACTCCTAGGAATCTCATTTTAAAGAATTTTAAGACAAACACTAAAAATATAAACCTTTCTCTTAAACTAGGAAAAGTGAGAAAAAACCCTAGTGCGACTATATATTCAAATCTGACAAAGGACAGTAATTCTGTCATCTGCACAACACATGGAGTAATCAATAATGGAAAAGCATTCTTCAATTCCTACTGCCAAATGACATGTCAAGGGCCTTGAAATCCTGATGACCTCCCAATCTATTCTTCCGGCTGCAGCAGCTGAAGGCCTTGAGGCCTGTTCAACTGATGCTTATTAGTTTCCCTGCATCTTCTCGTCTGTAACACGTCAGAATTCTCTTCAGCCAATAAATGATAACAATAATAAACTATTTTATTGCGATAAGCCAGCCTTTGTTTTCACTGCAAATGATGCAACTTGTAGAGGAGGAAGAAACCAACGAACCAAAATTCCTTTTTGTTTCACTATAACCATGAAATTTTTAACAAAGTGTTCCTATCACCATCGACCTCAATGCCTCAGGACTTTACACCTGCGTACAAAAATAATTTTATCACAGTAAACATCTGAACATAACCAAATTACTCCAATCGCTATTGATGCTATCCATCTAAATCATAACGATTCTTCACAACCACCCCAGTGAATGGAAGGGTAAAAATGTTAATGGCCTTTCACCACTGTAGATACAAAATTCTTATTTGCATTAGGGCAGGGAACTTCTGGGTTTTTAGAGTGCGCTTATCGCCCTTCACATGCTTGATCTTCTGGTGATCCTTTCCCCATCTTGTGGCGTTAGGTTGTTCTGTTGTTCCTCTAGGTTTGCACTTGCAGTTCGCTCAATACTAGACACTACTCCATTCTCCAAGGAAGGCAGATTTCCATTTTCAGATATATTCTTTCCCTCTACACTTGGAACAGATCTTGGAAGTTCTCTTGATGGAGAGTTTATTACTAGGCGGGTTATTCCATCAAATAAATTCTTGGCATCTGTGATCAAAGAGGCTCCACCAGGGTAACAACGGCCAAAGCACATGGCACAATGTGGAAAAACTACCTGAAAGGAAATACCAAAGGACAACTTAAGCTGTTGTTTGCATGGATTAACAATTGCAGGCAACTGTCAGGACAAGTTCCTTAGATTTTACCTCAAGAAACGCTCTACAGAGTGCAAGGAAAAGTATAGACTCATTATCTCTGAGCATCCTGGTTGAATTGTATCTCAATAGAGAATCAGAGACACCCTGCAACCCCTTCACTAATTCTTGTGCAAGAATGCGCTTCAAACTCAATGGAGCACAGGGACGCAATTCATTCATTGCTGCAGATACACCTGCAATGACAATAGGGAGCATGCAAAAGAGAAAGGATTAAAGCAGTAATCCAGGGAAGTATAAATCAGTTAAATGTTCTTAGTGGTCACAGAAACCTTTGGGAAATATGTTCATACATTTTGGGTATCAGGATATGCAAAAATGTTTTTTAAAAAAAAAATCATGTTTATCTCAACAGTAAATTTTTTTTTTTGCTGGACACGATAGATTCTAAGCTATACCTACTCATACTCTATAGTGGGGGAGGGGGGACCCAAAGGGATCAAGGGGGGAACCCGGGGGTACTAACCACCACCGGTCCAGATGGGTGCATACGCACCCGTCGGCGAAATTATTCCAGGAAATATGGATTTAAAATGCAGGCCAAGAGATTTGATCGCTTGACCTACACCCAAGTAAAGCCTTAAGGCTCCCTTGGGGGCCAACTACTCTAGGAGTAGTTGGTTTATCTCAACAGTAACTTGGAGGCAAAGCATTTACCTTACGTCAGTACGAACAGAGTAAATAAATTAGGCATTGCATTTGTTGCTCTTCTTACTTTTTCAGAAGACAAGTACAGTTAATAGCATGCGTATAAGACATGAAAACACAACCAGCAGACATTACGCTCTACATAAAAAACAAGACTAGATTTGACAAACCAAAAGTTGTGGAGGCATGTTGGACAAAGATTTTTTTTTTAAAGATTAACTGCTTAGTACCATTCACAAAAACAGCAAGAGGTGGATGCTCCATTAAATTTGGAGGAGGATTAACATCTTCCTGACTTTCTTCACCAAATGTACTGGAAGGAAAGCCAACAGCTGGTAGCGGGACCCAGCGATGAGCATCAAGTACTAGCTGGAAGAATATGGAAAATAGCAAATCAGATGCCAAAAATAATACATAAAATGTTGAGGGCGCACTTCAGTAAGAAAAGAAACTGTAACCCAATCTTTAGCTAAGAGAAGAAAACTTGCAACAACATCAAAACCAAAAAGCAAGGCTTCTAAACTACCTGAAAATTCTGAACGGCTGTATTCATATTCTTGGAGAATAAATTGAGAACTGCCCTGTTCAATTGACCAGAATAAAGGCAGTCACATTCACAGGTTGCTTCAATGTCTACATGATTTTAAAAAAATACAGAAGAAACGTTATATTACTCTTCAAAGAGTGGAGGAAGTAAGCCTCGAAAATCCAATCCAACCCAGCCCAATCCCATGGCACCATACTGCAAGACAGAAATAAATACAACATCATCACCAAGCTAAATACCAAAAAGAGTTCAAAATGAAAATAATCTGAAGCAGGAAATCACCTTGCTTACATTTATAGGGCAAACCCATAGAAGAAGTGAAAACACAGTGAAAAAGAAATGGTGCCATGAGTCAGCATCCGCAAGTCATACCACCTTTTTTACACTTCCATTTTAAATTGTAGCCAATTGCAAGTTAAAGCACATTTCATTTTTTTTTACTATCTTTAACCATCGCAGTTAATAGCAATAATAAAACCACATGCATTCCATCACTACATATTCCACTGATATGGTACAGAATGGCACTGTAAGAGCGAAGCCCTTATATTTGGTTAACTGCCTTTCTTCTTGAGCTATTAGGTTGCAAAATCTAAGAGAGGCATATAATACCTAAGATAACAAGAACCACGAGTAAAAAGGTCAACCTTTGATTATGGAAGTCCAATTATAGACATGCATAACTTTAGAGCAAGGAAGTTAACCCAATATGATGTCTTCAAAGAATATATCCTACAGACTGGAATCTCCTTTTAGATGAGAAGACTCAAAGATCTAGAAACTAAAATCGAAACAATAAAGTGATCTTGAATTTTTATGGCATCAAACATGGTAGTCAGGGACATGCTTCTTCAGACCACACAATCACAAAAGGAATCATGAAGGTTTAAAGACTTCTTCTAGGTTGTAGCATTGGTTCAATATCTATTTCTAAAAGTCACTAGGAAATACAATCATCAATTGATTTAGAAGTGCTCTGTTATTAGGTTGGTATAAGTTATAAAAGATCAAAGGCCAAAAGAAATCAAGTGATAAAAGTCATTGTTAAACCAGACCTTGGCATGCTCTTACTAGTTTGCAGTTTGCTATACGAACTGAACTTTTCAAACAATCTTAAGCAGTAAAGTACAATTAAACCATAAGAGAAGAAGAAAGTAGAACATAGCATTGTGATTGGGATTTCAGAAAAATGCATGTGACATGCACTTGCAATTTTGAAACAGAAGGCAATGATGTTACTGACCATGCATTGTTCCAAAATGTTGGACAAAGATCCTCCTTCAGTTATCTTTGGTAGCATGATCTTAAGAGTTTTAAGGTGTAAGGATATTTGATGCATGGCCCAACTAAAGAGCAGTCCACCATCATAGTTTTCTTCACTGCCTGATGTATCATCAGCGAAGATGGCTCGGTATTGGTTAACAACATCAAAAAGATGTGTCCTATGACAGCTTATCATCCCTTTTAAATATTCATAAGCATTTCTCTGGTCTAAGTCATCAAGAATTCCAGCAAGCCATGTCTCACGACATCTGAGAAACTGTAACATCACAAAGACATGAGATCTTGATCAATCTAAGCTTAAGAAGAAGAAATAGAACAGAATGTAGAGAAAGCACAAGGCTGATATGAAACTATGCTAGAACCTATACATTAAGCTTAACAAAGCTACCTGTAGGCGCATTTCATAGTCGCTGAATACTCCTATTCGTCGTAAGTATCCAATGATACGGAGACACTCTGGTAACTGCAAGAGAAAATGAACAACTGATGAATTCTTAGCATCAATATTCTATCACAAGTCACTTTGCATCACATGAACAGTATAACCTACAAGTTAGGCTTTGGCAAAGCACCTGAATGTTTGATCTAAGTTTTTGGAGGAGTTGAGAAAGAAGAGACTGTGTGGTCTGCCGAACTTCAGCAGCAAGTGCCTGAATAACTGGTAATCTATTTTCAAGGGGCAAAAAGAAAGAAACAACTGCCTCACAACAAGCCTCAATAAATTTGACAAATGAAATTGATGGTTTAAACCATGAAGAAAGAAAGTAGCTTACTTTGGATGCATTGTCGATAGCTTAGCAACATATGCTTCTAAATCCAGAGCTTCATCATAGTTGCCATTCCGTACACATCTAGAAATAATCAAAAGCTTCTTATAAATCTAGAATTAAGCTATAAAGAGTAAGAATAACAGCAAAATAAAATACACGCTAAACAGGTATCATATGTAGGTACAAACAAACTCCCTTCACTACCCATATCCTAAAGAAAACAAATTTAAAAAAAAACCCACACAGAGTAGAAAAATTATAATCTCCACAGGTACAATCTCCATAGGTAAGATTTATGACCAAAGCTGCTATTGTCAGCTCAAGTAACGATGATAAGTTACCAACATTTTACCTCTTTCTCATGTATAAGATAGAAGAAGTACTGGATACCCAAACTATTTCTGGAAGTTCTATCTCACAAATAACAAATGTAGTAAAGACAGTTTTATGCAGTGTCAAAGTTTCAACAGCAGGTGGTTAGTTCTCTTCAATCCTCAAGCATAGGTAGCAGCAATAAACAGTTTGGAGAAGGTACACAAGTTGTGCACATGGTAACATAAACATCATGAAGTTATACCAGTATTGCAAATAGAATTCATTCAACAACAGCTTCAAGTTCAGTGGTGGTACAATGCGACATTCATGACATAAGAGAGTACCGTGACCAGAATTGAATAAAGGATTTGTCAATCAAAACTAGAGGGAAGGACCATGGAACCAAAGAAAATTCAGAGCAAAGTCATGCTAATTTACTCCAGCAGGAAGAATGCTGACAGTCATCCGAAGAAAAGATCCAACTACCAGACAACCAGGATAATGCTACAGAAACAATAAACACTGAGCAATTGCATTAAGTTTATCCACAGTATTCATATCATCATCTAAATTTCCCCATTCTGAGATCAAGATTAAAGACATGACAAACTTACTGGAAAAGCAAAGGCATAAAGGGTACAACTAGCTTTATCTATCCATCGTTCCGAACAGAGACCATTAATTGAATTTATTGCATTATTTTAAAACATGGTCAGATACATACGTGTCCATCAGCTGAGGAATTTCAAGCAAGTCAAGCAAAGTACTATGGTTTGCCAGAAGAGTTTGGTTCATCTTCCTCTTCTCCAATATTTGTTCTGCAGAGTCAACAAACTCAGAGCAACCAGAAGATAACTTTGGGATTTCAGATATCTGCCAAACAAGAGAAACATATGAACTAATATAACTTCATCATCAACGCAACTCAGCAAGGAGAATGATCTCCAAATGCTGTCTACAACTGAGTTTTGGCATAACAACTAAAAAGCTTACATAATTGGAAAACACATTCAAAATTTGTCATTTTATTTCATTGGCCACAAAACATACTTATGTAATTGCACACCCTGAAGTATGAAAGAGTTTATGTGGACATATTTCTGGATCAGAATTCATTCAAGGACAGACCCAAAGGACATATACTGATGTTTTTTTAACACTAAATACATAGCAGCTTTCATGAAATAATTATCCTCATTTTCATTTAAATTCCTATAACAATCTTATCAACTTACTACTCATGTTGATGTCTAGTGGTGTCTAGTCACATTGACTATTTCAATGTTCAAATGCTTAAGATAAATCACGTATATTTTAAAATTTCCAAATGCTACATAAGCATGCAGCTCAGAATTATCTAGTTGCCGTTACATACAATGCAAATTTTTGACTGCAAGTCCTACATAAGCACATGTACAACAAAATGAGTTCGCAGCACAAATATCTTGAAATGAGAACCATGTCAGGGGAGAAAGAATATGATTTCAGGATGACTAAGAGTAACTAACGACAAGTGAACCACCGTAGTTTAAGTTTAGACCAACATCAATATAAGCTTGTCCCCAAAGCATATATAAAAGAAAAGGTAAAGAATATAATTAGTCATTCCTAAGCTTGATTAACATGCCAAATTACAAGAAATTAACTTCATCATCTTAGCCGTATTCATCAGAGTTCCATGTCTTCCATGCCTAGGCTAAGAGGTAGGTGCATTTAAAAGACTAAGTTTTAAAGAAAGGTTTCTTCCAAGCCTGGGCTAAGAGGTAGGTGCATTTAAATGACTAAGTTTTTAAAGAAAGGGACTTTAAAGAGGCTCGTATCTTGTGCAACTAAGAGCAAGTTATGAACTTGCTCTTCTTCTTAGTTTTGTTTAAATACTTTTTAGTAGATTTTGTAATGTAGAATCAACTTTAACCACTGGAGACTGGAAACAGACATATCTGGGGCAGTACACTTGTGCTAATTAAGCTATTGTCAACTAACTATCGGTCAGTCAGTTTCCAACTTTCTTTTAGCTTTCCAATCTCTACATCACATCTCATTAGCTCAAGAAGACAAAAGAAACCCATAAACTGTTGTCTAGAAATGGAGATGTTGGATGTACATTATTCTTTGGAGGTAATCAAGAAATAGGACTAAAGTGCAATAAACTAAACCAGGACCACGAAAACCATTGGCCTAATTCTTAAATTGTTGACTTTTCAAAATTTAACATCTGTAGTCTTCTGCTATTTACAATGCTGAGAAGTAACATCCTAGAAATTAAACATTAGTTTTCCAACCTGATTTTAGTTTGATTGATATTCAAATATTTCGTGAAAGTAACAGTATTGCCCTCTTCCTAATTTCGCTATTCTGCTTTTCTTCTTAGGCGTCTTCCAATAAAGACGTACAAATTCTTTCTGGATGCTGATTCTTACCGTAGGTCAAGTGTGTCCACTGAAGCACATTTGAGTGGTATATGCAACTTGATCGAATGAACCCCATATTTAAGCTATTACCTTCCAAAAACGACCCTGCACATTCTGCAATACTACCATACCATCATCAACCACCAGGAGTTACTCAGACCCCATCACATTTCATCTGCAGGTTGAGACTCTAACACGTACCCTATTGAAAGATCACATTTTTTTAACTTACCACTAAACAATCTAATCTTTAGCCATAGACATAAAAAAACCAGCAAAGAAAAATCAATCGCACAAAATTACTCCAAATTGCACAAGAAAATTACAAAATTTAAACATAAAAAAGAAAAGTAAAATTACCAAAGACTCGAGGTGTTTATCGATCGAGGAAACTTCCTCTTTAATAGAAAGCAAGGCATCAGCAGAAGAAATGAAAGCACGGTAGTTTCCCACCGCCACCTCTTGCATCTGCCTCCGTATCCTCTCCGCATCTACTCTCAATAGCTCCGGCTCCTACAAATTATAAGAAGAAAATTATGATCACATTGCAACTTCTAGTACAAAAGATTGAATTAATCACGGAGTTAGCTCTAGGTACCTTGTGGAGGCGGTCGAGGGTGAAAGAGAGGAGTTCAGAGACGTAAGGCTGCTGCGAGGCGGAGGCGAGCGGGAGAAGACTAGCGACCGGTGATGAGTTGTCGTCTGATTGAACTTCAGACGACGTCATTGTCGAAATTAATTAAGAGAACTCCTAAATTGGATTCAATTTGAGCTTAATTAGGGTTTCGATCTGATTTTTTTCAGGTGGGCACAAACAACTACCGTTGGTGAACACTCAGAGATCTGCTACTGTGTGGCTGTGCGTAACGACGCACCACCGTTGGTGACCGGTAAAGAAACGTTAACAGCTTTGGGCTTATTTTTTTTTTTGAGAGAATTGCCGAGATAGCCCCTCATTTTTTTTTTTATAGATATTATGAAAATGTGTCACTTAGTTATAGCAATTAACTAAATAGGCAGCAGCTAAGTAAAATACTAACCCTAGAAATTTCTAAAATGTTTAGAAATATTAATCACTAGCAGGAAATTTAAGCTATCAATGCAAAACCATCATTGACCATGTAGTACCAAATAATAAGGGTGAAGATTAGATATATATATATATATAACTAAATCATAAAGGCGTGTTGAGATTATAGATAGCAAATTGCTAATCACAAAATACCTTTTCACTGGAGTTTGCAAGGAAAAGTTTAGTTTTAAAAAAAATATTTAGTTTTGTTTTTGGAATAATATTTGCATAAGTAGTTTTTCAAATTCTTATCTTGAGATTTAATTTTTAGAATATATTTCTATTCTTAATTTATTCCTAATTTTATGAAAAACATGTCGAACTCTCTATCTTTGGTGTTTGAGGGTGCGTTTAATAAAATTAAAATTTAAAAACTGAATTTTGAATTTTGAATCCATTAAATTATTGAATTGTTAAATATTAAATCTGATACATTTAAATATATATAATATTAAATGATAAGTAAATAGCATATCACTTGTTTTTAGACCAAGTTTTGTCTAGATTCTCTAGAAAATTCAATATCACTTAATTAATTCAGATGTTTTATTTTTTTATTATTAAACGGATCTAAACATATTAAGATTTGAATACATTAAATTTAAGTATTGAGTTGAATTATCAAACAAGATCTAATTATTTTTAGAAGGGCAAAAAACTTCAACGGCCACTAAACTATTGGTTAGATCATGTTTTGACCAACAAACTATTTTTCATCAGTAATTGATCACTAAATAACTTAATCAATAAATCCGTGACCATTTAGTCGATAGTTGCTTTTAATCTGTGAAATTAGCAGTACACATAGCAAAGCGCAAGGTAATTTTGTCTAACAACTATGCAATCCTATTTCACAAATTAACTGCTAATTTCACAGATTAAGAGCAATTATTGACTAAATGGTCAGAAGTTTACTAATTAAGTTGTTTAGTGACCAATTACTTAAGAAAAATAATTTAATGGCCAAAACATGATCTGATAAATAGTTTAGTGGCCGTTGAGGTTTTTTACTCTTTTTAGAATAGAAAAGCTAAACTTGAACTTGTGGTAAAAGTATTTTAGAGGTTCTAATTGCAAAGAGATCAAAAGTACAGGGGCAATCTGGCTATAATAAAGCACAGCTATTGCAAAGAGGTCCTAACTTGCTAGAAACAATGCCCCCACCATGAAAGCGCCTGGAATATTACCAAATAAACAACAGCGCTTTCAAGGCGGACTTGTTTTCATTTTATAAAAGGTGTCGCTTTAAATTACCACGCCTTCGTCTACCGCTGTATTTCTGCAACATGCAAAAGCAGCCCCAGACCTCTCTTTCAGTGTTTTAGAGGTTAGAAAACCCCTTCTTTCCATCACTCTTTCAAAAATTACCAGGAGAGGAAGGGAGAATCTGCAGAATACCCACGAGGAGCCTACGGAATTAATCCAGTAAGTTTTATCAATCTCTCGAAATTCTTTCCGGAAAATTCCTAACTTTTCCCATTTGGTCGATCTTTAAACTAGGCAAATGCTATTGGATTTGGGAGACAAGCTGACATAATATTACATGAACAGTAGGCTGTCAAAATGGTAATCAGATTGTGTCCCAATCCGACCAGTTTTGGCAGCACCCTTTATTAAGTGAACTCATTTACACCTATTCAATTTTCTTGTTTTTTTAATAAGATTCACAATCCGTGATGGTGGCTAACCATTATTCTTGGGTTTTATGTCTGGGTTTCTTTTAGAGGAGGGTGAAAATGGAGTCCCACCAACCAGCTACGACAGAGATGCCACAACAGGCGCAGCCACAGATTCAAATATACGGTAGCTCAAATGGTGAAATTTCCCCATTCTGGAGAGGTTGGTTGGTTTACCTGCTTCTGTCTCGGTATCTTTTGATGGCTGTATCATACTGTATTCCATAAAATTGGTTAACTTTTTTTGTTTCCAATGATTTAATCCGTGCAGAGAAGTATGAAAGAGATGCCAAGAAGTACTGGGACATATTCTACAAACGCCATCAAGATAAAGTCAGTTTCCTACCTGCTCTTTCTTAACCTGCTCATTCTCTTTTGGCTTTTTCTTACTGCTAACTATTTATTACTTGATAATATCTCTTCGGTGCATGCTATGGACAGGCTTTATAGTTTTTCTTCACCCTGTCCTGACTCTTGGTTTTACTGCCAGTGATACTTAATTTCTTCCTTGAGAAGTAGTAGTTTACAACTGCTTTTATGAGATTTCTCTCATGCCATGTTCTTTCTTTATTATTTACCTTATTTTTGTGCCTCAGTTCTTTAAGGACCGGCATTACTTGGACAAGGAATGGGGACATTACTTTTCTGTGAGTACATCTTCCTTTTTTGGCTTCATCTCAACATGTAAAAGTAGTTTGTACTATTTTTTGCTTGCCTATTTCACAAATATAACAAAATTCGCTCAATTTCTTCAGGGTGCTGGAAGAAAAGTCATTCTGGAGGTAATCTCAGTCCCTATTCTGAAAAAAAACTTAGTAGTTGGGCATCTTCATGCTAGTCTATCTATGGTTTTCCTCAATCTCTTTGTAGCAGTGAAAATAATTGAATTCCTCAATCTAATCTATTCTATGCTAGTCTATTTGAATCGCTCACTGTTGACTATGCTTACTCTTTCATGTATTTGAATTCTTGGATTTTTCAACTGCAATTTTACACGTATTTCTCATTTTGGTCATGCGCTGCTGCCACAAAAATTGTTGGAATATTTTCCTTGATCTTACAGGGATGAAAAATTACACTAGAAAGAGGAAAGATTTTGACACACATCTGCACAGAATCATATTGATACCTTCTGAATGGATGCCAATGCAATGATACTGAAATGTGAAAATGCTGCTAGTTATGGACACTAGGAATGTGTTGATGGTTAGTTTATATGCCTATCTTATACTCTTGGTGAATTTTCTTGTGCAAGATAAAGGATTGGTTCTCCAATCCTTCTGCATTTGAAAACTAAGGAGTTTGAACATTTTTCTACCTTTGCCCGAAAATTTTCTACCGTGAAAGTTTTATCCTAGTACATGTAGCATGAAAACTTGTAGTGAAGCCATTTTATACCCTGACAAATGAGAATGCAATTGAAAATCGTTAATTGTCTTCCTTTTTGCTTTGTTTTTGAAAGGAAACATGATTCAATGATTCTAGAGAGATTTTGCTATTCAAACAGACGTGGCATTTGCTCTGTGTCACTTGACAAAATTTCTGCTTTTGATGCATTTGTGATGTGTGAAAGCTAGACTCTGATTATCCTCTCTGCACTTCCTTAAGTATTTTCCATCTATAGTATTCACAAAGACATTCACATCATGTATTCAAGAATCTTTTTTTAATTTGTGGAGAATTGTACTGATAATGACTTTCTGTTTACACAAGGTTGGCTGTGGGGCGGGGAACACTATCTTTCCTTTGGTTTCAAGATATCCAGATATATTTATCCATGCCTGTGATTTTTCACCACGTGCTGTGAACTTGGTCAAGGTCAGTCTTGCTGTTTTTATCAGCAATGTATGAAATATAATTGTATTTCTGTTGTCTCTTCGGTTTTGTCTGTCTTACAGGGTCTGGATCTGACTGATTTAGTGGGTTTTGCATGGGGCTCCCCTGCATATCGGGATGTTAATCCTGAAAACTAGAATAAGCAATGAAGAATGCCATCTATTAAACTTTTGCGTGCGTTTTCAGTTGATTTCATGATAATACTAAGAAGTAGTAGTAAAAGTGGTATAAACATTTTGTTGTCTGTCAAAACACTATCAGTGGAAACAATTGTCAGCTTCTTTACAGGCTAAAGATGGCATTGTTTGATACTGTTGGCTTAGAATCCTCTAATGCTTCAAACTTTCATAAGTTCATCATAACTCGATGAAAAACCAGCTAATGATCATTTTAGGCTTTTTGAATGTAAGGGGTTAGTGTACATATGGAATTTTCATAACTTATTTGGTAGACTTCCTCCAACTTGGTCCATTTTGTTAAAATGCTAAGGCGCTTTAATATTGACCCACTATTTGCTTCCCTGAGAGTAGAAGAACTATATAGTTGGGCTAAACAAGGTAAAAAAAAAAAAAGGCAAACACAAATGGAAATGAGATGAATGCTAAGGTTGTTGCATAAAGCAATACTTCAGAATAAGATTAAGGATACTCTGTTTGTGGAAAGAAAAAAATATCCTGCTCAGAAATGTTTCTGAATGACAAAGGGATCCCATTCCAATAATAACAAGCAACAAACATGAAGTCAAAGTGATGGAGAAAGGTGAACCATCTATTCGATTAGCTCCAATACCCAATGCAGTTAGCTATTTATGCTTTCCTGCTCGATCAATGTCCATCTTGTGAAACCTCTAGTCCAGGAAGTATAATTTACAGAAAAAATTTGCCACTCTGTGCTCGGGGAGAGTTGATTTAAAGCTAACCCTTTTGAAGACAACTCACACTAGCAAATGTTCTGTATGAACCACATTTAGAAAGAATATATTTAGAGCATTAGCTGGGGACCAACAGAGCTATAGAGTTGGGATGTAGTCCAATAAAACTGCAGTTACTAAGAATATTAATTTGATGGAAAGGGTTATTGTTTGTGATTAGTATTGCTCCAGGGTTCAACATTGAATCGAGTGCCAATATGTGGCTCTAAGGAAGGGTTTTAACATTGAAGTTGACCAGGGCAGGTATGTGTTGTATAGGTCAGCAGTGCTGTGTTCTGTAGGTCGCAAATAGGTAATTCTTACCTCTACCTCTGCAATGCAGTGTGTACATTTCCGCCATACAGGTGTCCACAAATAGGGGTCCCATTGCAAAACTTAGGCCCTCCATGTTTTCTGGACACTTGTCTGGTGGATATTTCCACTTCGCAATGCCAAGTCTGCAGGTATCACATATACCCTTTAAATTTGTAGTATCACAAATACCCATTTAAATTTGTAGTTCCCCCAAGATCTGCACCCATCACATGGTATAATGTTGCTTAATTGTTGAAGATTCCAAATCTTGTGGGTTTGTTTAAAAGTTTCAAAAATGTATATTACTCCACTATTGTCAGGTTTATTGAATACTAGACTAAACCATTTAAGCACATTCTTTAACCTAAGTTATCCAAAACAAAGTCAATCAATCGTATTTTATATCTAAGCCAATTTTTATCCCATTTTCCTGAGAACAAATTGCTTTATCTGTGGAACCCTTTTTCACATATTGTTTGTATGTTTCTGTTGCATCTCTACTATGATTAGTAGTGTCTGTGAAGGCTAAATGCATTAAAGAAAAACTTCTCTTCTTCTTTCCTTCATTCTTTCAATCGTACTCGATATTAGTCAAAACATAGTGATAGGCCTTTGTGGTCAAGTACGGATCAAGATAAATCCCAAAAATTCAGCTTTGCTGCCTCAGTGTACATGTTCAGAGAAAAACTTCTGTAAATGATCCAATCTTGCTAACTATAATAGAGCCTATGCAAGAAAAAAATGAATATAAGAGAAGAGAAGTATTCTTGGTAATATATTTGCATCTCTACCAGTATTTCTGGAGGAGTACTCGTATGGAAGGATCTAAAACCCACAATATAGTAATTAGTTCGGGGGAAAATGGATTAGAATTAGTTTAGTTTATGATAAAACAATTTGATCAACTGATTGAGAATTACTTAGTTGACGAATATAATATATGGATGTGCTATTCTGGTGTTTGGCCCCATCAACTTTGGACACGTCAGCTTGGATGATGCCACATGCAGATCAGATAGGGCTTCATTTCCCATCTGAATGAAGATCATCTGGGGCTGCAAGTCCCGTTGGAGCTCATATGCAAAAATTTGGATCAACCACATTTTCATACAATCCAGGGTCCAAATTTTGCCACCTTCAGTTCAAAGAAATGTGCTTGACTCTCCTAGCCTTGTATTCCAAAAAATTCTAATATAAAATTCAATTAAATGAAAGAAGTTTACAAGCTTCATTTAAAACATATATTTGCAGCTATTCTCCAACTGGAAGTTGATCTCCATTAATTTTGTAAAATTTGTGTGCACTTGTCTAGACTGTCCAAGTTAGCACTTGTACTTCATATTTTTACAGTTGGGTCTTGAGGCTTGTTAGAATTGGAGATCCCTGATCTCTATTTTGCACAGAAACATGGACATCTGGTATGATTGCACATTTAATGTTACCACTTACCTGAAGCACCTTTAAAAAATAGCATAACAACATTTTCATATAGGGTCATGGTGTCCATTCGGCACTATAATCTGTGTGCGCGTAAGGAATTACTTTTAATGAATCTTAGCCTTCTAAAAATGGATTAATGGTCAGCCCATGATCTCGATCAATCTTGACTTGCACCTTATGCATTTTTAGGGTGATTAATATCTGATATCTTATTTAACCACCAATAAACCTATTGTAATTTGCTGTCATTCTTTGCTTATGATAATGCAGAAGCATAAGGAGTTCAATGAGGGCCAAATAAATGCTTTTGTGTGTGACCTAACTGTTGATGACCTGAGTGAACAGATTCCTTCGTCTTCAGTTGATGTTGTTACCATGGTACCGGAATGGTGTTCTATTTTGAAATTTTTTTCATATTTAATATCGTACATAACTAATCTAGTTCATCTCTTGGATTTCATTTTTAATATTCTTGATAAGCTAGCCTATTTGTTCTTCAATGAGCTACCTGACATTTTAAACAGATATTTGTATTATCTGCAGTATCCCCAGAAAAGATGTCCATAGTATTACACAATATCAGAAAAGTTCTCAAGGTGGGAAAGTATTACTTGCTATTTGACATAAAATTGTGGTCACATAAGTACGATTTCTTTGAAGTGACTCTATGGCTTGTATTTCTTGTCAGCCAAGTGGTTGCGTGTTGTTTCGTGACTATGCAACCGGTGACCTTGCTCAGGTTTGTTTCTGCTTTATGCAGGTTACAGTACTCATTTTTTAATATATGAATGTTTTTCTTCATTTTAAGTGCCCAAACTTCTGTTTAGATCAATTATGTCTTTATCTAGATGTTGGTAAACATGGTCTAGTTTTTTGTTGAAACTCTTTATGTTTGTCTCCATATGAAAGAGTTTCTATATTCACTCCAATTTTGAGTTCCCAAAATTTGACTTCTATGATGAGTGGATTGATGGATATCCACTATGAACAAGAAATCTTTTACTCCGATCCGAGGAAAGGAGATGTTTGGAACTTCTCACCTAGTTTTTTAGGCGACGTTATTTTATTTTTTCTGTCTCTTTTAGTGTGTCTGTTGGTTGGTTGAAAAATTATGGCCTCTGAATATTTTAATCCAAACCAGCCTCTCTAGTCTATCCCTTCTTAAGCCGGATCTAGTGCATTGAGTTCGACTTTTCTATGATTGTTCTGGTGCTGCTCCAGACTTCTCATCGGACTTTCTCATTGCATGAACAGGAAAGATTCTCTTGCAAAGAACAGAAGATCAGTGAGAACTTCTATGCTAGGGGTGATGGCACTGTAAGTTTAGCTGATATGAATTATGTGCTTTGCCTTTCCTGGATTGGAAAAGACATGTTTTTTTACTGCAGAAATTATATTTATCAAGCATCTCCGTGTCCACTTTTTCCCAGAGGGCTTTCTACTTCTCTGACGAGTATCTGACAAAATTATTCAGCGAAAATGGATTTCATACTGAAGAACATCTATTATGCTGCAAACAAGTAGAAAACCGATCAAGAGATATAGTAATGAACCGGTAAATGCTTTTACCTTTTGATCGAAGTAGATCAAATCTGTATTTCTCAGTTGGCAATGCAAAGTTGTCACTCTAGTGTTTGAATGATCTCAAAATTTGGAATGAACACTGTGTGACTATCGATACAGGTTGTATGAACTTTTATCTGAACAAAGTAAGATAAGAGGTTTATATACTATTTTCAAAGTTATGTGCGAGTAGCCTGTAACTCTCCATACACATCAGGCGTATGCGTATCTCCTTTGCAATATTACAGAACTGGTAATTCACAGTAGTATGCTATCACTACCAGTTAGCCGTTATTTTAGCTCTCCTTGACACTTGCCACAAAATGGCTGTTTATGTTTTCAATAATTATTGTCCTGATTCATCATAGAGATACTGTTCAAAACTAGTCCTCTGCAAATTGCAAACCCAGCATTTGAGAGGAAAGAAGACCGAACTAAAGGAGATATTGCTTTTGACAATTAAATTTGACTTTTATATCCAGATTGTTAAATGTCTTTAGGTCCTGCTTAGGGATGCCTTTCCGGGAGAGGGGTAGTGTTGTGTCTAAACATAGCATTTCTCGGGAACCTTTCCTTCCTTAGGAAAAAATTTGAGCCAACAATGTTGCTGTTGTTAAATTATTTATGTAGCAGTTGGTGTAATTTGACAATGTAGGGGTCCTGTTGACAATAATGCTGTAATACTTCGAATGTTCACTGTTTAGAAAGTTTGCTTGTCTATGGTTCCGCGAAGTGTATTTGGCCCCTTTCCTCTGTTGGTGCTCATTGAAGGATGGAGCACACTGGAATACATAACTAAATTGTTGCAACTTTGATCACAGGCGTTGGGTCCAAGCTGTATTTCGCATGAATGGGGATGATGATGACAATTTAAGCTGTGTTGAAACAGAGCAGGTAAAACCTCAGGTCAAAGATCTTATCCCAAAAATTGCTACAAATGGACTGGAAGTTGACATCTCTGATGGATTGGCTTGTGAAATGTTTGGCATAGAATCTTCTAGCGAAGAGGTACAATTTTTTTCTAAGTTTTATTCTGGCTTTTCCTTCTCTACCAGTGCACCACGTTTTATGAACTTGGGACATTTGAATTTCATATGCCTGTAGTATGTTGCTCCAGTTATCAGATGTGTCAATTTGAAATGTAACAGATTATTGAGGTCATTATAAGAGATCACATGTTCAAGATAAAAGTGCTTTCCAGGGAGCACCAACATACCTGCAAATCAACTGGGCTGATGCTATGGGAATCAGCTAGGCTCATGGCTTCGGTCCTTGCTGCAAATGCAACAATTGTTGCAGGAAAAAGGGTCTTAGAACTTGGGTGTGGCTGTGGGGGAATCTGCTCAATGCTAGCCACTGGATCTGCTGATCTCGTGGTTGCCACCGATGGAGATGCAAAAGCACTCGACTTGTTGACTCAAAATGTTGCTTCAAATCTCAAAGCATCGTCTTCTGGCAGATTAATAACGAAAAGACTGGAGTGGGGAAATGAAGATGATATAGAAAGCGTCAAGGAGCTGAATGGCAAGGGATTTGATGTTATCATAGGCACTGATGTTACCTATGTCCGTGAGGCTATATTACCCTTGTTTAAAACAGCAAAGGAGTTGATTGCAGCCAGCCAGGAGAACGAAGAGGACAGAAGGCCTGCTTTAATTCTGTGTCATCTTCCTCGCAGAGTTGACGAACCATCTATTCTTGCAGCTGCTTCTGAGTATGGTTTCAAGCTAGTTGATAGGTGGCCTAAGCAAAACACAAGAAGCTCACTTCAGAGCATTATTAGCTCTTGGCTCCACGAAGACGGATATGAAGACTATTTTCCCACTAAAGCTCTCAGTATTATGTACTTCACGACATGATGGACATCAGAAAATTGCCCAATAGAGATTTGGAGCAAGGAGTGTTTCCATGGACGATAGTAGTGTTATTCATGTTGCGACTATGCCTTTGATAGGAAAAGAATATCAAAATTTTCAGAATATTAACGATTGCTAATGTGGTTAAAGTTATAAGAATCTGAATATATTGTGGTGACATTTTCAAAGTTGTAGGACTACAAGTAAAGGTCAAACGCAATGATAAAAGGGTGGAAAAAAAGAACTGCAATGGTGAAGTCACTAATGAAAGTAGCTGATAGAGAAAATGGCAACTTTTTGTCGTCACTTCCTGCGGCCAAGAATGTATATGCCCTGAAAAGCTTCTCGGTACCCAGTGAATGGAACATAAACCTCCCCAAAGTGTAAAACAAGCAAGAATCGAATTGAGTCTTCAATGGCAGGAATTTTCTCTTCCTGTTTCCTAAAGAAAAGGGAGGAGGTCAATATCATGGCTCCTGCTGTGATTGCATGTGATGGTTGCTTAGTATATCCTCGAATGAGATGTTTTTGCTTCTTGGATTTTGGTGTTTACTAAGTGATAATAGGAGGCATCTCACGTCTGAATTTCGATCACTTTTGACTGGTAAATTTTGCCCCATTAATTGGAAGTTAGAACGATGAATTTACTTTAGGTTACCAGTACTTAGCATTACTAAGGGCTTGTTTATAACTCTATTTAATGCTGAAAATTAATTGATTGAGAACTTCTTGAATTCAGTATGTTTGGTAACAGAAATATTTTACTACTTAATACCATGTAATGTATTAAGCATTGCTTAATTAGTGTATAAACTTTTGAGTGAGAATTTTTCACTGAATTTTTTGAATTGACTACACATAATACATACTCTCTCACAAAATACATATATGTTCTCTTTCTGTTCACACATACACGCATGCTTTTTTAAGCTATATATATATATATATATATCCAAGACTTTCTTACTTACAATTCCTCCCACATTATCTTTCAACCCAATCCTCCTCCCACATATATACAAATATACATACTTAAACACTACATCTAAAGTGTTTCATTATTTTTTTTTCTCTCTCTCTCTTAAACATGCACATATGCACTTTTCTTTCTTTCTAAAAGATATGCACAAATAAAGGCAATTTTTTAAAAGATAAAAGCATAATATTTCTGCGACATTTCAATTCAGCAATATAATTCAGTTAGTTATCAAAGAGATATAACTTAACCAATTTAGCAACTTAATACTTTCAGCACTTAATTTTCATATTTCAACATTCAGATTTCAGACTTCAGTCTCGTCAAACAGGCCCTAAATCTCGTGCATAGATTTTGAAAACCAAAAAATCTAATTGGCAAAAGAAAGTGAGGCAAGGCAAAATTTCTGAACTTGTTACTCACTCTCGAAAGGAAATAAATGATTGAATCCTTCAAACATATTTCGAGTAGTTCTGTGTGTAAATTATGATTTTTGCACTGGTAGTTTATTGTCTATAGTAAGCTAAGAAACAGAATTCTGAAAATCAACTGTTAGTGTTGTAAAATTTTGAACTTTGGAACAAAAACCTTTCTTTCTTCCCTACCCACAAAAAAATTTTAAAAAAAAAAAAAAGGAGGGACACAGACCCCCCAAATTTTTCGATGAACAAAGGGCTTATCTTTAATTAAGAACTTGAATCAAACTCTGCTTAAATCAAAACCATTTAAACTGAGAGAATCTCTCTACTTGTGAGGATTGGTAAACTCACGCCTGAGCTTAAATTCTCGTAGCATTAAATTTGTGGGACTCTACTTCAAGGTTGCATTTTCTGTAATGTACTTGTCAATCTGGTCAAACGATCTAGAAGGTAAACCAGCTGGCATGAGGAAATTTTCTGACTAAATGATGTTGCAATCGATTGCAACCAAATTGCTTCAACTGGTGGTCCATCTTTTGTCAAAAGTGCAAATATTAATGCAGGTAGAAGTTTTGGGATTGCCTTTAAGGGATTTTAGTAACTACACTAAGAAATTGAACATTAAAGGAAATTGTCCCAAATTTTTGTAGCCATTAATGTGACTTATGTTTTAATCTTGTAAATTCATATGCTGTAATCTTTTAAATTCTTAAACTTTGAGTTAAAGTTTTGAAACCATTACGGGCGTTTAATAATCCCATTAAACACACTTAAATTTAATAGATTCCGCAAACAAAGTATACTCCTAGAAGAGAAGGAAGGATGCGTGGGACTTGGTGCTTGAGTTAAGTCTGCCTTTCTTTGTGTTCAGGACCTAGATATGCCTGTACGTGCTAGACTTCAGACTGTGCTAAGCACAGCCCATGTCCGCTTAAAATTTCAAGAACAATTAAGTGAGAACCATTCTTTCGCATAAAATCAATAGAAGACAAAAGTAGAATATATGCCTACTTATGAATATTACTAAATACAAGGGTAAATCTTAATCCTATCACTAAATACTAATTAGTAATTACTGATTAGCTAAACTAACTTTAACTATACTTGGAGATAAAATTTTAATGGAAGTTAATACATTGGAGTTTAGCTTAACAATTAAATTTGAAATTCTTATTTATTTCAATATTGTTTAAGAATTGAGATTATGAGTTTGAACTTAGGATTATCAACTCTTTTTTTTTATATCATGTTTGTTTGAGTAAGTTGATTGATTTTGTTGAAAAACATATGGGATATTATTTTGTTATACCAATTTTTTCAGAGAAAATTAAAATATTTTAACTCACTATTGATTCTCCGATCCAATTTATCAAACTAAGGTTTGGACGTAATTGGATATTGGTTTTAAAAAATCAATTCCCAAATTACCAATTTTTTTTTACCGAATTCCGATTATCAACCGATGAACACCTACAAACAAAAAGACCAAACTTATTTGATTTTGCACGAACAAAAGGACAAAAAAAAAAGTGCAATGGCAAGATTAGCAATGTGCAAGAAATATTAGCAAGTCACTTGTCAAACTATCAGAAAGCCACGTGACGAATAAGGAGACAGAGTATTAAAGTTCACTTCTTTCTTATATAATAGGTAGATATACTCTTATTGTCTCTCACACGCACACATTTACTCTCAACTCTCTTGCGTACACATAGAGACGCATTCTCTCTCTCTCTCTCTCATACACAATTACAATGCATACTAACACATGTTCTTTAGCATTCTTCATTTCAAATACTATCTACTTATTATACACAGAGATATCTATTTTTATCTCAAATACACGTTTGCATACATAAACACATAAACAAACTCATTTTTGGTATTAGAATTTCAATTTAAAAATATTAATTAATGATATTTAAAGGAGCTAGTCTAACATAATAGTAAAACAAGATATTGGTATTAAACTATATAATGTACATGTAATAATTTCTTAAAATTTAGTACTTAATTCAGCAGATTACCAAACATTTTGACTTAATAAATTCAGCAAATTAAGATTTCAATACTTAAATTTCAGGTTTTATTAAATGCCCTTTTTCGGAAGAGCATTATGATGTTGTACTTCTTCCACTAGAATGATTCAAATTCATCTCTTCTAACAATGCAAATTAGGGAAGCATTTATGTAAGTGCTAAAGAAACGGTAAAGGATAATTTGCTTATAAAACACTAAATACTTTACAACCATATATACTTAAATTTTGAGTAGTAATACTGGTCTGTTTGATAACTCTACTTAATGCTGAAAATTAATTCATTCAAAATTTTAAATTCAGCATGTTTGATAACAGAAATGTTTTACCATTTATTGTATTTAGCACTGCTTAATTTGTATGCAAATTTTTAATGAAAAATTTCACTGAATTTTCTAAATTGACTACACATACTATATTTCTCACATATATAACACACTTTCATATATGTTCTCGTACAAAGTACACATTTGATACACTCTCACACTCAAATTTGCATACTTAAACATCATCTCTAGTTTGTTTCATTATACTCTCTCTCTCTCTCTCTCACACACACACACACTTCTTTTTCTCTCCAAATACAAAAATAAAGGTAATTCTTTAAAGATAAAAAAATATTGTATTTTTGCAATATATCAATTCAGCATTATAATTCAGTTAATTAATTATCAAACATATGTAACACAATCAATTCAGCAACTTAAGACTTCCAATACTTAATTTTTAGATTTTAGAACTCAAATTTCAGACTTAAATTCTTATCAAATGAGCCCTTAGGATCAGGTCAACGCACATAGGTATGAGAAACACATTAAGAACCATATCAAATTCTCCATTTTTGACTCTCAAATGTTAGTCCCTTTACCCAGATTATCAAAAATATCGAAGTTTTAAAACAAGCTAGATGACTGCGTTTCATTTAACTTCACTGCAATACCGGCTTACAGTGTCCTGTCAAATGAAATTTCATATCAAATTCTTATAAGAAAAAAAGCTAATTAATTAACCAAGTAATTAAGAAACAGTCCACATGCATGAACAACACAACCAGGGCAATGAAGCTGAAGGAACAATAGTCATGGACTTGGCAACAGCTACAAGGAAAGGACAGAACAACCTGGGCATTGGAGTCACAGTTAGGACAAGTTCAAGCACGAAAATAGCAGAATGGAAGTTGAAAGAAAGAAGCCTGGGGAACAAAGTACTAGATGCTGCGCAAGCAGTAAAACTAGTTTTATGCAAAGCTGTGCAATATCAGTGGAGTAGAATCAGGCTCAACTTAGATAACAAGGAGCTGTTGAAACAAATAGCACAAGCACAACCCCAGGATAGCAGAACGGCTACATTGCTGGAGGATATTGCTAACATGCAGAGACTGTTTTGCATGTGCTCCTTTTGTTTGAGTAGGGAAGAAAATATGATAGACAGCAGAAAACTAAGTGCTGATGCCTTAGGCATTATTGTGGATGAGGAAAGGAATCTTCCTCAGTGTCTTTGAACACTTTTTGTACAGTTCTCTCGAGCCGTTGCTCGTACATGTAGCTTTCCTTACTATAATGAAAATCTCCTATCGTTTCGACAAAAAAAAAAAAAAAAAAAAACCAAGTAATTACAGTTGATGTAATTTTTTTTCCCATATAAATGGTACCTTTCTGGAGAGAAATTAACGAAAGTAGTATTCTAATTTATCAACTTTTTCATTGTTCTTCAATTGCTTCACTGGAGATCACTTAAAATGGTGCCTGACGCATGAATCAATCCAGATAGATAGCACCCAGAAGGAGAGTTGACTCAATACATAAATTTCATGTTTCATGTTACGGAATTTTAACTAGTTACTAATTATCATCAATAAATGTGTTATTAATGTCACCATTAGACTAAATCAACAATACTCAACATGTTCTGATCAGTTTCATTCACAAGTTGAATTCATCCATGTGAATTTGTTTGTTTGGCTATGGACAGATATGGCTTAAACATGTTTTGTTTCATCTCATATCAATTTATTAATGTGTTTCATCTAAGATTAGTTGCAAAAACCTATTAGTTTTAATGGACAAAACAAAGAATATCTAATCATCTTCTGTAGTCATGCCTTACAGAATCCCAGAGAAAGTAGTAAAAAATGACTTCCTCCTGCATAAGGGTAGGAAACATCTGCAAATCTGATAGATGACAGTGGCATCAGTGTACCAAGACAAATTGCATACCTAATTCTTGATCCTTATGTAATTAAAACATCACAACCAACTGATTAAGATAAAGAATTTTCCCAACGAACGAAAGTACTATCAAAATATATTTATTTAGACAAAGATGCATCTCATTTTCTAGGAAAGGAATCAAAGTTCGATGATCCAGCCGTGTACAGGACCATGCAGTTGCAGTTGGCTTCAATTGATATAAGATTGATGAAAAGATTAAACTGCAGCTCCACCACGTTATAGCCACATTAGAAGAGAGTAGTATACATCGCATCTGAAAAGATGAATATGGTCCCCTAACTGGATGACAGATCCTTAAACCAGAACTGAGCTTATTTTAACAGATTCTGCAGCAGCTAAAAGGGCACCATCGATTTGTTTGCATGTGGGCTAGCATCATGACACCTTCACTCGTTTATAAGCAAAAAATACAACAAATTATTTTCCTAATGATAAGAATATCTCATTAACAAGGACTACATCACTGGGAACCCATTACATTCACGAGATCATGCCATTTCCTTTTTCTTCAGGCGGGGGATATCCTTTCTGCCTTGGTATATTATTTTGCGTTTTATGAAAGGGCTCTTTCACCGGACAAAGAAGGTTATTAGAACCTAGCAAATAGTTTTTTGGAAAAGGTATCACGAGCTGGTTCCTACTTATATCAAGCAAAAGATGGAACGTGTTTGTCCAGATTGTCTTTTCCAATTCACAGCATCTTTATACCCCAAACACAAAGGGTGAATGAAAATCTTTCCATTGCTCTTCAATGTCTCATGGGACAATGGAAATTCTACTCCCAATTATACCTATTCCAAGGCATAGATATCAGCCTTGAGCATGAGATATGGATACAAACCTATTTCAGTGCGTGACCGCAAGTGAGCATACAATATGGAGATATCAAGGAAATTAAGGATGTACTCATGATTTATGACAAGAAACCTAGGAAACAAAAAAAATACTAATAGAAAAAAGACATTTAAGCGAAATGTTTTTGATAGTTACAGTATTTGACAAACAACTTCACCATTAACATAGAAGATTTAGGACGTGCTAGACAAAAGAAATGGCCAAACTCACATAAATTGGGCACTTCACTTTGGCTATAGTAGTATGGTCAACAAACAAAATAGTACTGGTACATTGTATTATTATCTATGCAGTCAAACCTCTCATCACTTCAGGATCATAAGAAACCTAATTGTCTATGCATATTCCAAGTTCTTTATCATCAGACCATAATGCTAAGTGTATCATGATGAAATTACTATCTTTGCAAGCATAAGAAGAAAAAAGAACAACCAAGTTTCAATTTTTCCCTCAAAGCCGAAATCTGAATAGTGGAATGGCCTGAGAGAGGATAGCAAGTTGGTGAGATAATCAACCCTCTAAAGTATGCATCGCTGGCAATCTTATCCAAAATAAATTTCTGATTTATCTGAGCATGCTTCAATTGGAAAGTGAAGCCTGCCAGAGGTGCCAACTAAATTGCGGCATCGATATTGCAACACCTAATTAAGTAGGGGTTGGAGCCATGTCTGGTCAGATAAACCAAATTTCCAAGAAACCGAAAGTAGCTAAGTCTCTAAGAAACAACTTGTAACCCGAGCTTTATGGCTTGATGAGTACTATATTATTTGCAAATCTTTAGAACATGAAATAGTACTAAAAACCATGAAAATACTAGTTTGTGTCACAATTAATCTATTTCAAGCCACAATGAAGTACCCAATAAAGTAATATGTGCAAGTGCTAGCTTATGCTAGCTAGCAAAAAGATTAGTGATGAAATGAAGTATTGGAGAAAGGTTGAAACTCGAAAGACATAAGATCAATACTTAACAGGCTTGATTACATCAGAGAGAGAGAGAGAACAAAAAATGGAATATGGTCAGCTCAGGTTAGACAAAATGAATTTGACAAACGTGGAAATTACGAGTAGGAACCAACTTCAATCAAATGAAAATGACCGAATAACTTAGATTAGGACAAAATGATGCTAGTGTACTGTTAATTAATTCCGTTGGCTAATCGGGGGTGCTAGTACTATCGCTTAATTGTACCACAAGATAGTACAAAAACAAGAAAAAGGGAAGAAATCATTTTCCAACTGCATACATCATCCCACTACCAAGTACCATCAGATCAAAATGCAACCCCACAATTAAAGGTTCGTACCGAGTCAATTTTATCTGCGGAAAGGGCTATCGCCTTGGCGTTTAGCGTTTGTGCTTTAACTTTTTGGGTCCATGATGAATGCACCGCTGCACCAGTAGGGAACAGACACAAGAAACATTAGTCTTTTTCCCCGATTTGGAGTCAAGTACCAAAGAAAGATTGATAACTACAAGATTTAATTGCACAATAATAGCAATAAACTGACTCCTGACTCCTGAATACATATCTCGGACATCCCTATCCGTGATTTATTGACCTAAAAATTAGTACTGTCATTGGAACAAATTAGCAGCATATGAGGTGAAAATTGTACTTTACTCCAAATTGGTCAACCGCAACGGATTCAACTTACATGAAAGTACTCATCGAATTTAGCAAAGGGCTCACCTTTCTGTTGTACTATATTCAACCGACCTCACCTACTGGAGAAGCTAAAAGTTCTTCTGCAGCCGACGTCCGGGAGGGATCACATCTCCTCATCTGATGGAAAACCCTTTTATCTTTCCAACGCAAAAAGCATCTTATCTTCGTCGCCGCTCTCTACCACTGACTCCCGAGCCGAACAAAGTCAACTTTCCTGGATGGATGTGTTCATTAAGGAGAAAGAAAAACTCCATGAACATCAATTCCAGCAGCAGATAACGAATCAAAAGGAATCGAATACGTGCAAAAAGGAGAGAGAGAAGAGGTGCGGGGTGACAGATAGAGAGTGAGCACGCATAGCTTCAAGCACGGGGACACAATTAATCATGCAAGAAAACCAACCATGTGTGCTCACTCTCTTCTGTCACCACCCCCTTACCCAATGAAACTCAAAACCCTTGTAGATTTACTCCAGAAGACCACCCTCTGCAACCATCCCAGATGGAAATCAAGAAATTTTAACCAAACCCTTTGTGAGATTTAGCCCAGAAAACTCAGTCTGGAAATTTCCCAGATGGAAACAGGCTGGTTATGAGTGAGCCAGTGAAGGGGAGTTTTTTAGTTTTTACTCCTACTTCTTCCTTCTCTCTGGAAGGTTGGAAACCCTAATTCTGGGTAGGAATAAATACCCCCGGAGGGAGGAAGGGGAGAGGAGTAGACAGTACTAGCAAATATTGGGCAGTGAAGAGTACTGTTCCATTAGAAAAGGAGGAGGGCTTTTGATTTGATGTGTGAGGATCTGAAGGGAAGGCTGTGGTTTATATAGGATGGGAAGGGAGCTAGATTCCGTTACGTATGGAATAAATGTAGGTTTATCTTTTATGGGCCTCTCCTAATTTTATATTTCCAGCTTCCCAGAGATCTTGGTGAGAGAGATGGATTAATACTGGTGAGAGAGGAGGAAAGAGAGAAAGAGGAGAAGACACGCCAGTCAAAACATCAGTAGTGCTATTCTGTTCTGTTCTGTCCTGTTTTCTTGTGTTACGTTATCTTTAAGGGTTAGATGGATACAAATCCAAGAGCAGTCCAACCACATTTCATTAATTCGACCATAACTACTAATACTACAGCACTACTGCTGCTGCTCAAGTGCTCATACCAAGGCATCTAGTAATTCTAAATCCCCACCATCCAATCTCATCTTTTTACAGTTTTACTTCCATTTGTAGTATCTTTCATCTTCCCAAAATCAAAAGCATTTTTGTCTACACCTGTGCTTATCGAACTTCCCTTGAGGAAAGTTTTGCAGTTTTTTAAGCACAGGGAAGGATGACGAGATTTTCCTAATTAAGTGTAATTAAGTATTCTGATTTCATGAGGAAGAGATAAGAGTGATAGACTACCCCACTCATTCACATTCACTATGATCTACGAAATCTGATTCCCACCGTGAACATAGTTGTAAAGGCAACCATTGATTACTGCAAAAGCATGAAATTTGAATCATAATTCTTATCATATGGTTTTTCTTTTCTTTTCTTCTCCCTTTTTGATTGCTAGAAGAAATGGGCAACCAGCTTTAGCTACCTTCATTAATTGTGAATTTTTCCCTTTCGTAGTGGGGTGTACAACTCTTGATTGGAGGTATAAGATGTTGACGACTTTGAAACTAACTGGTGATAAGGTAGTTCTACGCTAAAGGATTATAATACTCTTCCAAATAAACAAAATCCGACAATTACTTGCAGCTCTCACTAATATATATAACTAAATATTGCTTACTAAACATTCTAAATCTCAACTCTAAAAAGATAAAGCTAAATGGATATCCTCAAAATTAGCTTAGTTTCTATGAAATTTTTGTTTTTCTCCTAATGATGATTTGCCCCCAACTAATTGAGGAGTGTTGCATTTACTTCGAAGTTTAAATTTGTTACTGTATGGTTCATATGCTGTATTTTGATTCTGAACTCCATATTTTAGACACAAGGGTTGTTTTTCCTTAAATAATCTTAAAAACATCTTTTTGTTGTAAAATATTTTGTTAAAAACATCATAGTTTGTAGGATTGCGTAAATTTAGGTAAAAAGACAATTTAGATCTTAGAAGACTGTGGATTGGCCTATGTTCAAACATGAAAAGGAAAATAAAAACAGATCATAATTCGTTCATGGTCCTACCATATGCTCAATAGGATAGATGAAGATTTTTTTTCTTTTTAAAAAATAATGAATATTTTAATCACTACTCCACCAACCCGACTTATCACCAATTAAGTAACCTGTTCATTTACAATTTTGCTAGCTCTAATCCAATGCACCAGTTCAGTAACATTACATTGCATACCCTAATCCTATTCAATCGATTAATAGGTGATCAATCTCATATATATATATATATATAATAAAGTCGTATTCTCATCCTTTATCCTTTTAGTTTATCTCTTTCTTACGTGGCTTATTGACATAGCAAGTAGGTGCAACGCGCTCTATGAGTTAACCCCCTAATAACCTACGCTATTCTATCTCTCTTTTTTCTCTTCACTTTACAATTCTAGATAATCCTTCCATAATTATTTCTTTCATTCTCTCACCTTTTTTTTCCTTAACCCTAATCGTCAAGCCTAAATTTCATGGGGATTAGTATAAATAATTTTGAATTATGTTTTGGGAAAATGACCTGTTTCATCCCTCACATTTCGCAAAAATATTCTTTTCGTCCCTCACTTTTAAAACGAAGCAAATTCATCCCTAACATTTAAAAATTAAAACTATTACATCCCTGAACCTAATTTTCAATCTGAATCAAACTATCCAATAATCCTGTAATAAATTTCGGAGTTAGAATTGATGGATCATTCAGTCAACTCCATCATATTCACATGACATTTATTAAATCAAAAAAAATAAAATATTATAACATAAAAGGCCATTCTTTGTTTTGGAATAGTAGGGTTTCTTTTTTGGATAAATCTTTTCATGCATCGTTAGTATATACGCTTGCGAGTCTAGATGTATATCACAAATACAAAATTTGGTGTTTAAATTTAAATTGAAATAATGTGGCAGGTACATAAACCCGTCAGTGTATAAAATGACAATGTAGGAAAGATTAATCCTTCTTTTTTATGTTATACTTTTTTATTTTTTGTGGTTCATTAAATTTCAATTGAATATCAAGTTGAGTTAACCAAGTGATTGTAATCAGGTTGATAGGTAATTTGATTCAGATTGAATATTGGGTTTAGGGATGTAATAACTTCAGTTTTTAAATGTTAAGGACGAAATTGCTTCGTTTTAAAAGTGAGGGACGAAAAGAATATTTTTGTGAAATATGAGGGATGAAACTGGTCATTTTCCCTTATGTTTTTAACTCTCTCTCATCTTCAACTCAAAAATTCGAAATAACAATTCAAATATTAGATTATCTTTGTCAGATTATCGCTATCGAAGATGCTCTACATTTTTACTCATATATATGGTTATCGATCTATTACTCATCACTTTATCAAGCAATGCAGATGTTTACACTTTTCCACAATGTTTTTGGAAAGTTTTTTTTTTTTTACTTCAATGCGAGGATTGGATTTGGAACTTCGTTTTTATTCCCTTCAATGCAAGGACCGCATTTGGATTTTGTTTATGCTCGCTGTATGTGATCTGTAATTTCCTACACTTTCTTCATAGCTAGGTCATTGAATTTGAATTTTCTAAGTCTTCAAAAGTTACAGTTTGGTTTTTATTTCTGGCAAGATTTTTGTAATTAATTTGTTATTTCAATTTATGGATTCACTCTTCAATTCAAGTAGAACACATATTGCTTTTTTGGTTAGTGATTTAAAAGTGGCATTTTGAACTACGTGTTTTCACACGATTTTTTAATTGCCTTTGACAATTTATTAATTGTCTTCAACAACGTATTAATTTTTTTTATTTTCTAGGTTTCTGAGGTTAAAAAAATTTTGTGCAGTTTTCAATGTTTTCTTTTAGACTTTGGTAGAAATCTTCTAAAGAACAAGAAGGTGTCATTGATTATATAAATGGCAAGACATCAAGTTCATTATCATACAGCAGTTCACATCATGCAATATACATCAGACTAGTTAGATTTTTTATGTTTTTGACTTAATAGCAAAATACATCTTATGTTTTCGTTTTGGTTTCTATTAGCCATGAACAGATTTAGAAGGTTGCTGTGTTCCTATGACTTGATTGATTCTGAATTCTTATCTTTTATTAATATTTCATTTGGCTTCTTTTCTTTTCACATTAACCTTTAAGCCATTTATATTAAGTACCAAAATTGATGATTTGGTAACGGGTTGGCCATACATTTGTTTACAGAAGATCAGCCAAGATTTGATCTTCCCTATTTTCAAGTTTTTGAATGTTATCATATTGTCGATTTTTTTTAATTATTAATCACTGAATTAGATGTTTAAATTTACATTATAAGACTATTTTTGAATAACAATGTATTTAAGAAAGGTTATAATAGATTATACAATAAGTTTGTATTTTATGCAAATATTTTTATGAACTACACTAAATAATTTATTATTTTTAGACAATTCCCATTCAACGAATGGGTACAAAACTAGTTAACCTGTAAAATAGAATCGAATACATAGGAAAACCTAACCCTTTTATATTGAAAAGAAAAAAAAGTGAATTAGATTAACAAAGAAAATAATAAAAAAATATGCCCAAATCAAATAAGAGTATTCAATCATAAACTCTAGAAATCCACCAATAGAATACATAATTAAAACATTACAAATCAAAACACATTATATAAATAAAACACTTATTATTCCAAACGTCTATTTTTGTCTTCTTTACTTCTTAAAAGCTATTAGCTCATTGTTCAATAGTGATAATGGGTTCCTCCACAGCCATATATGAAAGTTTTAAAATTTTGAAAAACAAAAATTAGTAGATTGAAGAAGAACATTAAAAAAGACTAGTGAAGAAAAACATAGATTTTACGAGCAAGGAAAAATAAATTTGGGGCAGAGAGAGCGATATAGGAATGGAGTGATTGAGAAAAGGTGCCGTTATCCTTTTTTTTTTGTGGTTCTTTGTTTTTCTTCTAACACTACTACTAGTTGCATATCTGATTAGGCTTGGTTTTGATAAAGGGAAAAAAATTGAAGATGAATCAAATAGTGAGGTTTGACAGACTTTGCATAAGAGAAATCAGAGCCAAAAAAATAAAATTCATGGATTTGAATCCCATAAGATGCCACATACTTCTCTTCCAAACAAACGAGAAGAAATAAAAAACAATTATATTGTAGATTTACTCGTTTATATTCAATTCTTATTGATCGAAAAAAGGCGGAACACTGATGACTAAATGTGGAACTCACTACTTAGCAAGCCTAATCCTTGATTTCGACCAATACAAATGCTCCAAATAAAATTATAGAATTCACTAATTTCACATTAAATCCAATTCAAATAAGATTGTGCGACCTTTATTTGTCTAATTGAGACATTATTTTGTTAGTTAAAAACTAACTACTAGACTTGTCAAGTATTAGTTCTGATCATGATAAAATTTTTCATTAAATGCGCGATGCATTCATTGCAGCCAAAGGAAATAGCTAATTTTGGGTTAGCTAGGAGATATATAAGAATGTTATGGGAAAAGCTAATATAGAAATCTAAAAACCTAAAAGTCGCATATCAATGAACATTGCATCTTTTCACAGAGCACCTGTAAAACACTGATAAGACTTCATCATGTTTCGCTTTTCTTCTATCCAATCATCAAAGTTTAGCCACCTTTGGACCTACACTAAACTTACACAATCATATTATCAGAGTATGTAGTCAGTGATACATACATAAATATATATATATATATATATATATATATATATATATATATATATATATATATATACATATATATGTTGATATGTGTGTTTGTGTTTGTCTATACATATATATATGGTGAATAGAGTATGTGGTCATACGATGTTCCAAAACTTCAGTGGTGCCATCACCTAGGTCAAGTGGTGGGAACAATTGACAACATACTCTCATAATATGATTGTCTAAGTTTATTGTAAGTCGAAAGGTTGCAAAACTTTGATGATGGAAGAAAAGTTATGCGGAAAAAATGAAGTGCAAGAAGATGAGGTAAATGAAAATAAAAATGGCTTTCCTATAATTAGTAATATATATATTTTAATTTAATTTTTCTGCCAACTAGACATGCACAAAAGAAAAAATAACTAACTTATCTTTACTTTTCTATAGTTATCTTTGCAACCAAACATTACCTTAGTATCTATTTGAATAGAGGAAAAGTCATCTGAGAAAGTGAAATTTGGGAAAGCGTGGTAAAGGAAAATAAAAAATCTTTTGGAAAAACGTTTGTTTACCAAAAAAAAATTTGAGAGAAAATTAGAAGTTAGTGATACTTAGTTGTAGTTCTTAAAATTTTTGCTTCTAAACAACCATTTTTTCTCAAAATTCTACAAATTTTTTACAAGACACAAAGTGCAGGAAAATTTTCTTATTTTCTTGCTAAGCAAACACACACACACACACAAATAATAATAACTAGTGCTAAATGCACACTCAATGTGTGTGTAATAAAAAAAATACATATCATATATGGTTATATATTTTATATAAAATTTTTGTTGCTTAATCTTTTAAATCTTTTTCATAAAATAATTTTGTGTTGGTAATTATAATGTTTAGGAATAGTTATGTTGAAAACATATGTTTTAATAGTTATAAATTAAAAATAGTTATAGATAGTTATCTTGATAACATGTGTATAAATAAAAGTAGTTTTATAAGGACAAAAAATGGAAGTTCATATAGTGAATTTTAATGCTCACCTCATACCCCTTACTCCTCTGCGTTTATATATAGTATACTATAGATAATTAACTTTCCTGTACTTTGCCACACTTTTCCTTGCAAGTTGCAAACAAATACTACCTTAGAATTTATGGTCACATGATATTTTTCAACTTAATTGTCCAACAAACCAAGATTCAAAGGAAAATGCTATAGTCCCTTTGGATATGATACCTGATTTTAGAACTTGGCTCATTTCTAGTAGATTTCGTCTCTATTTTTCATAATACATATCTGGATGTATGACACGTATTTTTATTTATTATCAAAGGTAAGGATTTAGAGAGAGAATCCATTGGAGAAAAACCAAATCCATTATTCTAATGCACTTATATCTTGACATATCATATAGTAATTTAAATTCTTGAAATAACATAAGAATTGATAATTTTTATTCTGTATCCAACAATATCGGTACAATACATACAAGAGACTACAGAAGTCCCCACATTCAATAGGCTTTTCCCTTTTCTTTTTTCGGGCAATAATGTATAACTTTACTTTTGCTGGGCTTGATGAGTAACAATCTGGGTGCATAAATCTATAATTCATGGAACCAAAGATCTTGCACAAGAATTTTTTTTTTTTTTTTTTAAACCTTGGCCACAATTAACGTTCTACGGGTGAATCACTATGAGATTATAAAAAGAAGGGAAAAAGTTTACTTCACTCAATTGGTTAAAAGATCAAATGATGTAAACTAACAACGTACTGTGTCAATCGAAAATTTTTCTCGCAGGCTTAGAGATTATGAACCATTGTGAATGGCTTTTTGCTGATTATGCGAAATTAAGACAAACTTATACATTGTGTATCTCTAAATCGTAAGTTATATATTACCTCATGTCCTCAACTATGAAAGTGTAAAAAAAAAAATCTCAAAAAGAGTGTATTAATTTCCCTCCCTCTGTGCTTAATGCTAGTGACTTAAACGAATAAAAATTCTTCTTGCTTTACCCCCATAGAAAAAAAGAAAAGAAAAGGATAACAGTATTTTGGGACTACTCAAGTCTACTTTCCAAAGTTTGTCCTGGAAAAATTTTCCACTCAAAACTTTCCAATTATTACAGACTAATCAAGTTACTAATCACTAATGGTGTAAATTTAATCACATGAACGAGAAACACCACATGAGTAGACGCCTTCCAGAATTGAAAATGGAAGCTATCCAGGTTAAAACATGACATAAATGATGAAGAGATGTTTTTATTTTTATTTTTTTTAGTGATGGAAGTCTTGAGTTTTTATTAAATAATTCCCAAAGAGTCAAGCATGAGAGCAGGCTCAAGAAAAGTTGGAGCAATATGCTGCTCTATTAATTCATATCTACAAAATCGTCATGAGTTTTTCTTGCCCAATAGGTACTCGTTAACACATTTAAAATTTACTTAATTTAACATGTATGTACATATATTAATAATTATTACCATCCCTTACATTTATATACTTTTTCTATTTAATCTTACTTACCATCCATTATATTTATTTACTTTTCATAATTTATTTTGCATTTCTGAAAATATGACACCTGAAATATATCTTAGCGTTAGACAAACCCAATCTGAATTAAACGAAAGAGTAATCTAGATATACTAAAGCAAAATAGAAATTTGCTCCAAAGTTAATTTTTTTAACGCAAAATTTATAGGCCTCATATCAAATTCAAAGATATGGAATTCTGTTTGGCAAGCAAGAACGGAAAAAATTTAATCAGCCATTTAGTCAAAAGATTAGGTTGCAAACTTCACAAGAATGTAAAAAATTTGATCAAAATAAAAAGAGAAAAGAAAAGAAGTATTTTATGTTTCTGAACTTGGGACGAAAAATCTGCATCAATAGTGGTCCCAAACTCCAGTCCTGGTTTTTTTGCTACCAACTAATTTGACTGTATCAACCTTTTGAGGAATAATAGTTAAGCCTCCAAGTAACAATGCACTGCTAATACTTACATGCATGCTCACATAAATCCTAAAATTTGGAAATTCATTATATTTATGTCGTTTTCTTTTCCGTAATAACTTTCACAAAATGGACACTTTTTGCGTAATGGATTTTCTGTAGTTCGGATTGTTGCAGATTGTTGTAATTGAGTAAGTTCTTGTGTACAATTTTTTTTTTTTTTTTACAATAGCATGTTTAGATCATGCCAAATAACATGAATTTAAATTTAAAATTCAAATAATACAAATATAACAAATATCTATAGCTGCTAATATAAAAAAAATTATTATACTGTCAGTGCATAAAAAGTTAAATCAATAATTTTATAATCATTAACGAATCATGGCTCCTCTCCCAAGTCCTTTCAAGTTTCGAATTCCCCAATTGTTGTTCTTCACTTTTTTAGCCAGTGCTGGATATATGCTTCTTGAGCTAGCATGGATTTGATTCCAATTGAAAAGCACGTCAGAATTTGAGTTTTTGGAGCTACATTTAGTTTCTGATTTAAGAAAATCAATATTTTGATATTCTCAACTAATTTTTCTTTTAAATTTTGACTTTTTTTAATTAAAACCCAAGAAAAAACTTGAGTCAAAAGCTACAAAAATACTTGTGATTTTAGATTTTGATTTTAATTTTTCAAAAAATCAGTTGAGAACAAGTCAGTGCATCCCTATAGTTGTATCTACACATGTTATGCTTCAGATATTCCTTTGTTTATATGCATGCATTGGTGATGAAGAAAGGAAGAAGTCAAGGGCATTGAACTGAAAAGAAACAGAGAATCATGAGGGAAGGGGCCCTTTCTTTGGACAAAGATAAAGAAAAAGAATTAAAGATAAAGGCATATAATTATTTATAAATTGATGAACCAATAAAAGTTGAACAGGGCCTCAACCGCATGAACCCACGCCAAGATCTTCTACGGCGCTAAAGCAGCTTAAAGTATATATGCTTTGTATAAATTACGTATAATTAGTGCAAAAGAATCATTCACATTAATGCTCGAAATAATCAGTACAAAAGCGTGATTTGCAGGACGTCACACCCTGGATAGATTGCGGTTCGATTTAGTAAACCGTGATTAGGACTATAAAATATAGCTAAAGTCTTATTAATCAATAAAGAAACCCTTAAATCCCTTAGTTGTTAGAGCATAAGCATTGCTTTAATCATGCATGCGTGCCATATAAGGTAAGGATTACATCATTTGGGGGGCACATCAATTAAGATCTTCGTTTGGGGACAAATTGACATTGTTCTTAGTGTTCGTGTCTCATGGCTTTTGCTGCTTGGATAATTATATTTAATGAGTAGGGTTTGTCTTAGCTTCTTAGGCTGAGGAGTTATCAACTTCACTAGGGAGATCTTTTAATTTTTTTTTTAAGGTAATTAAGGAATCTGACTATGTGGAATGTATTTCATGTTTAGTTCAGTGGTGGGAGAATGACTTTGTGACGATGATCATCCAATTTTCAAGCATCATTTCATTCTCTTCTATCCACTTTACATGTGTTTAATTTGCTGTTGTATCTAGTTGAAAAATCTTCTTTACGAGTGTTATTTCACCTAATTAAAGGGCCCTTGGCTAGCTATTTGAGTAATTAATTTCTTTTTGATATGATCAGTTGTCAAGTAGGTGTGTATCGTAGGCCTCCATAGTAAAATCAAATGAGGAGCCTCACAATTGAATGTTTAACTAGGGTTTTCGTCAATGAGTGCTCGTTAAATACAGAAGAGAAATAGTATATGCGAATATATACATTTACATAATAAATTGTGTATAATTTAAATGTGTCAACGATTGTCTCATAAATATACGACGCTAAAAAATTCATGACTGCAATTACCAAAGCAGCCATAGCCTTTGAAATGCCTCAAATTGGTTGAAAATGGGAAAAGCGGAAAGTCTATATGTGGGGTGGAATGATTTTGCGATAACTAAGCAGTTTTTACAAACTTATATGTGCCACTCAATTGTTTCTTCTGGTCAGAGATGTATGGTTATGTGGTTGTAGAAGGGAATTACTTAAAATTAAATCCCAAATATACAACCGCAAAGCTGCCCAACAAACTAATTTCATGGCAAAAGGGCCACATAATTAAGTAGGCACATCGCAAGACACAATTTCTTGTCAAAAAAGCATGACAATCATCGTGATTAAATGATTGAACGATCCTACTTAGGGTTGCGTGAGGAATTAATTAGCAAAGCTATAAGGTCTAATCACCAAATCTAGCTAGCAAGTAATAGTAGAAGTACTTGCTAACTGATCCCCAAATTAGTCTTGCTAATACTCTTGCTGCAATGATGACAAGGAGTGGATACAAAAGAATGATTAAAAATACTTTCCCTTTACGGAAGTGGGAATTTCTTTACGATGGAGTTGAATTCTCTGGACTTTCCCTTTTCAGGAGTGGAGGATGAGAAGATTGATTACATACAACTGCACGAGTTGGATTCTCTTCTTTCGTGTTACAATGATCTGAAACATTTTTTTGATTAAAATATCCAAAATGGGCATCCACTAGGACTATTGATGATAAGCATCTTCTAGCAAATGAATCTGTGAATGGCTGGTTAATAGTCCATATGGCTTACTGATTGGTCTGCCATGTTCTCACCCTATCTTCTTTCTTCCTTTCTTCCTTCTTTGACAAAGAGGCATTATAGATTAACTTTTTGGTGGCTTTGCCCTATCCACTTATAAGTGTTCTATTTATTTTTAACTTGTTCCCTAGTTTGTAATGTTCATACATAGTTGACTATGTACCTCCTACATGCTGAGATTGTTTCTACGATCAAATCAGACTGATAGAGATTATTGTGGAGGCTCTTAATACGTTAATTTGCTTTCCTCACAACAGTTGCAATAGTCGAAAATAATTGAGAGTGAAATGGTAGGGGGATGGCGGGGTCCGGGAGATTCTTTATTTTCTTCTTGTTCTCTAGCGCGTGAATAAGATCGATGTATTTCAGCCATTGGATTGCACTAGTATATGATAGATAGGTTTGGAAAGAACTCCAAGGGAAGTTGAAGCATCTAGTTTAGTTCTCACCAATGATTGTTAGGTCAAGTAATAAGAAACTTCATATCTTGTAAGCAAGGTTTCATGTTCGAATCTTGTGAATAGAAAAAACACGTTGGAAGAGCCATTCTCCTGAAAGGGATTTAACAGTGCTCGATTCCGAGTTAATACGCTCTAAATCGAGAGGTTTCTACAAAAAAAAAAAAATCTAGTTTAGTTCTCACATGTCAACATTAAGAGCCCGCTTTTTACCCAGCGTGACTCTAGAAACATAGAAGAAAAGCAATTGAAGCCTAAAATTAATTGCATTCCATGTTGTGGCAGGTTAATCTCAATTTAGTAAAATTAAAAGAAAGAATAAATCTATTTCTTTTTAAGTAGGAAGAAGAAATCTTAGTGAGAAAATAAGGATAAATCCTTTTGAATTTAGTATAAGCAAATAGGAGCCTTCTTTACTGTTGTTGTGAATAAAAAAGGAAAAGAAAATTAACCCTAAAAATTTTCACATGAAATACCATTATCTATAATAGAAGAAGCGTTCTCCTGAAATATAATTTTCATGCTGTATTAATTTATTGTGTGAACATCCATCCTTTATTCACCCTTCATTGAATTGAAAATTGTGTGTACATTCATGATCACGATAAGGATGTAAAATTGTTTAACTTGTAATCATGATGGGAAGAAAAAAGGGAAATAGCTTACTTCTCCTAAACAAACATATAAAGAATTCATATTGTAATTTTCAAAAGAGAACCTAAATATTTATGCAGATAGACAAATACAATTCAAATTGTCATACAGGTTGAGTTTGTCCAAGTAACTTGTATTTAGTAATAAGGTTTTGATTTCTCTTGCATATGGAAATTCTTTGATCTTACTCTCAAAGAGAAACAATTGCTTTATATTCTTTTTTTTAGATAGAAAACATTGAGAACTTTGAATTTAATGGTCCATTAAAAATGGGGATAATTTCACAAACCTCCCCTGAGGATTCTAATAATTACAGAGAGCTCCCCTTAAGTTTTAAAAATTACATATACCTCCCATATTTTTATTGTTTAATAACAATGTAGATCCAACAAGTTAAATTTTCTTTCAAAACTCCTAAATTGCCCTTTATACAAAACTAAGAAAGAAAAATATAGTATACTCAATCATTTTCTTCCATACTTTGCATAAATCAAAAAGTGTAATTCTTAACAACCATCCAAATCTAAGTTCTAAAATCAAGTAGCCGGCCAACAAATCCCAAATTACATATATATTATTAATACTTGCTATGATAAAAAAAAAACACATAAAATCCCATTGAAAACCAATTTTATACTCCCAAATAAAATATCAATGCTCAAATACCTTTTCAATATAACCTAATCTGACCTAGAACCACCGTTACAACCCTCCTATGGATTTAAAAATATTAATATCTCAAAAATAGAGAATAAATTATACCTCCATAATAAAATCATAATAAAAAATTTCTAATCCAATGAGAAAAATCCTTATATAATTATTGATATTTTATAAAAGTTTTTCTTGACAACAAACAAAAACATGATAAATTCCACATCTTTAGTTCTTCTTTCTATTTCAATTATCAATTTCATTATTTATTTCTCTATTACTGTGAGTCTTTTCATTTTCTTCTAGTTTGACACATAATCTACTCCTTTTGTAGATTTTATAATTTCAATTGGCTAATATTCACAAAACTGAGAAGATAATAAAAAAAGGTTATATTAATTGAAAAATAGACAAGAGACAGGAAAATAGATTTTTTTTTAAGTTTTGTAAATTTATTGCCTTAAATTTAAAATTGTCTACTAAGTGGAGGGTATTATAGGTATTTTACTATGTCAAGAGAGGTAAGTGTAATTTCTTAAACCTGAGGGGAGCCGAGTGAAATTGTTAGAAACCTCAAGGGAGGTTTCTGAAATTATCCCTTAAAAATGGCATGAAAAAATATCTAGATATACCTAAACACAGCACATGTTTAGGTACCTAAATACAAACTATATTTCCTAATTTTTTTCCTCTACTTGCATAACTAAATGTAGGTGCAACAATACAGGGGAAAAGAAGATTGAAGATCCAATGATTTCAGATCTCCACAAGGAATATTTTGTTGCTCTTCTTATAATGGAAAAAAGTTTCAAAAACATTTTTTTTCCAAAGAACAAGGTTACCATATTGTATGAATACATACAAAATGCAGGTTATCCAATCTTTCAGGAAATCAGAACATTTGGCATCTAACAAAAAATACCTCTTTATATGTACGATAGCATAGCTTTTGTGGATATAAAATTTGTAGAATACTATTGTTCATAAAGCAGTGCTTGCATGGATAAGAAACACTGAAAAACTTACTCCTCAAGCTAAAGAGCAGCTGTTCTCCCATGTCACTTAACTCTTCTTAGTGCTTTGATAGTAGGTATCGTGTGTGAGGTATGGTTGCAAGATCGATCAGTCTGGGAGGTGCGTGCAGAATTTGTGATGTCAACTATACAATAAAAGTAATGGCACTCTTTTCTCTAGCTTTTTTTTTTCCTCACTGATTTTGCTTTTGAATATTTAACTTTAGTTTCTATACATACCATAGTGATTTGATGTATGTAAATTGAAAGGTGATTGAAAATGTAGCAAGGAATATTTTCATAAGTTCTCTGCAAAAAGACTGGCAATCCAATCATCAGAGACTTCCACTTCGGGTCACTTTGACCAAATTGATATTACAGACTACAGAGTGAATTCTTCCTGGACTAACCAACTAACCTAATTAAGAGAATATACAACCATTATTATGAACATCTATTATCGTCAATGTGACAATTGTTCAGAAAAAAGTTAAAAGAATATGCAACATTTATTTTGTTGTCTAGGGAGTGAACAATTATTTTGCTGTATCCCATAAGCGAACAACTTCAGGTGCTGTAAATCATCTGAACGATTCTTTGCGCCAACTTGAAATGTTAAATTTCATCCAGGAAAAAAAAAGGACTTGTTTGAAATGTTGAAGATTTCTGAATATCTATGGGCAAACTTGAAACGTTGAAGCATCTCTCTAGACTTCAGTAACTCTGCCATTATTGGATAAGAATGACGAGATTTCTCAAGTAGTGCAATTAGGTCGAAGATATCATCATCGAATGTAACAAGTCTATGGTGGGCTATCTTCAGTCGACTAGCCGATCAGTCATAAGCACATTTTCTTTGCTTTTCAGAAATTCGCTTTTAGCCTTTGGATCCTATCTCTCAAGTATGATTGTAATCGAATCGAGTGCAGTTCGAATTTGAGTATTACTAAATTTGAACTCGAATTTGATACTAAGTAGATATACTCAAACTTGAGTTCATCGAGTATGCATTTTCTTGACTCGAGTTCGACTCAAGGCATATTCAAGCTTGAGTTCAAACTCAAGTTGACCAGTCCAATTTTTCAAACCCAAACTTCAAAAGCTAGAAATGTCTATACAATATTTTTCTAATCAACTTCCAAAACAAAAATGTATAAATTTCGTATATTTTCATATCCTTCAAAAAATCAAGAAATTCATCCTTATGCAATTTTTCAAAAGAACTGACCAAAAATTAATATTCAAATAGCAAAAGAAACAAATTTACCATGTTCAAGTGGAAGTGACTATTACTCATCCGGATTAATTATCACTTTGAATCTGAAGTCTTTTGCAATCTGTTCTTTTGATCGAGATAAAAAGGTCACTAACCTTGGCTAAATAAACTAAACCATCTCGAGTGATTACATGGAGGGAGAGAGGTGGATACTGATATATAGAGAGGCGGGGAAGCTGCTTGGGAGCGATGATAAGAGGATTAAAAAAAGAAAAAGAAAAAGAAAAAAGATGTAAGAAACATAATTGGCGGAAAAATATACGAGAGCCTAGTAGTATATATAATACATGATAAGGCTCATGAGTGCTTAAGCCTAGTATATTGGCACTTGAACTCGATTGGATTTTGTTACCCAAGCTAATCAAGTTCGAACTCGACATGAGCCTAGTATATTGGAACTTGAACTCGACTAGATTTTGTTCTTCGAGCTAATCGAGATTGAACTCGACAAAATTGAGTTGAATCTACTTTTTTTCAAGTTAAGAATAGTTTGATTTTTTTTTAAGTTGTATGTGGGAGGGTTTGAATTCAAAAATTCTTATTTACACTCCCTCTTTCCAAATCATTCAACATATCCCCCTCCTTGAGAGTAGCTCGATTTGCTTACACTCTTACTCTCAAATCTCTCCTACCTGTTAGGAGAAACTTCAAATGTTAAGAGAATTTTTTTTTTTTTTGTGTCAATTGTCATATCCTACTCCAACTTCTTTTTTCTAACCATTTTTTTTTTTTGTTGATCATCATATTCTACTTCTACTCTAACATATATTAGGTAAGGATCTAACTGGTTTTGGGGGGAGAAGAGGGGAGAGATTAGAGGAAGAAAATTCCACCTCTAAATCAAAGGAATAAGAGAGAGAATCCCACATTTAGACCAAAAAATGCACTATTACACGCCTTTTAGATTTTATTGTAGGTGCAGAGACCTACGCCTTATATTTCACCTGGCGGCCTACTCGTCTAAAGAGAGTTGATTTGTTAAGAGAAATTTCAAATATTAAATTTTTGCAAAAGTGAATCTTATTTGAGGAAGCATAATAATTAAATATGGATGAGTATATTCAAATGATAAATTAGTTAGATGTAGTTTAGATAATCAACAACATGGGTATCCGTTAGAAAATTTTTATATAATCCCAAATATTTGGCGTTTATCTAGATTCGGAATATGTTGGAGTTTCACACGGTAGTCTTTATTATATTCTAGATTTATTAGTTCTCGTGGGTTTTTAGATTTATTTTATCTGTGACATCTTCCATGTATTTTCTACTATTAGGGTACATCTCATGGAGTGAAATTATGTCTTTTATTTTATTATTATTTTTTTAATAGTCTTCGATTCCCAGTGCATTTTGGGCAACGTAACGCTTACCATAGCCGTATCTGGCTTCTGAGCGTGGGACTTTAAAGGGCAGGGAACATGGGTAGGAGGATGATGGCAGATGGCTCATCGCTATCTGCAATGAGAGGAGAGCATATGCAAAGCGATGGGAGAGACGAAGGGCCATGCGAACATGCGATCATCATCAACCCAAAGCTCCTACCAATCACACATCTTTTTTTTTATTTTTGAAGGAACCAATCACACATTAGATGAAGTTGAAGTGACAAATCCAAGGACAGCAAGCATAAGAATTAGACATCCCTTGGGATCTCTTTCAATGAAAAATTCAATTATTTATGTTAAGTGTTTCGCCACATTATATTTGAGGAAATTTTGCTATCCAAACAAACACTTTTCATGATTCAAGGGTCATGTGATCAGCTTTTTCTCATATATGACACTCTATTTTCCTATGGAATGTTCAATTATACTCAAATTAATCTAGAGAAAAATTCTGCTAGTTAACCTCGGAAAGTTAAAATGATCCATAACAAAAATGACCTGTTGCTTCATTTTTTTTTCGACAATCCTCATATTCTATTTCTACTCCTGTTCTAATCGGATTCTAGTACAAACAGTTGTCAGGTCAACCATATTTGCTAGCTTTGTCCAATTGTACGAGATGTACATTCATTTCTTCATAATGTAACTCATTTTAACACAAAATAAATATAGAATAATTTTTTGTGGATGGCGTTAAAAATAACGCATATACAATGATCTGAATCTTATATTTTTTTGACCAATCATGACCGTAAACCTTTCAAGAACACTGATGATTGACCCTACCCCAAGGTTTATTCATTTGTACTAAGAGAGGGCCCAATTAGACTAAGGAAAGTTAAAGGAAAATAATCCCACCTCTAGATCAAAGAATTGCATTATCGCTCATCTTTTGGACTTTAATGCATGTGCAGAGGTTTGAACCCTAAACCTGCGATGCTGTATTTTTATGTTTCATGTGGTTCATTTTAAGTTGTCTAACACGTTAACATTGCTTCCTGTGTAACTTTTTTTTTTTAATTACCTACCTTTTTTTTCTTAAGATAGTGATAACTATAAGATGTACACTTCTTGGAAGGACCACAAAATTCATTGTTTTGGTAATCATTCTGCCCTTTATTAATCCTAGAACTAGCTGATACCAGTTGAATTGAATAATTAACATACTAACAACCATCAAATGTCTTCTACTCTATGTGTATAAAAATAAATGTCATCCTCTTTTATTTTTGTTTTTATTTTTTGGGACCTTGAATTTTTAATATGAAATTGGAAATATAAAAATTGCATCAATCATCCCTCAGATATCGCTGATGTAAAAATTTAATACCTTAGAATGAAAACGAGTAATCGTAGTCCCTCGTATATAAAATGTGGTCGCATTTTAGTCCTCAGATATTTTTTCGGACTAATTTTAATTAAGATGAGCCATTGTATCACTGCTTCATATTTAAAGAGTAAATTTGGCAAATCACTAATTCCGTTGACCTAAATGTAAAGAACCAATGGCTAGTATACCTATGGCACTTTAAAAAAATTAGGCTTATATACCTATGGCTAGTCTTTTTACACATTAACGTAACGCCCAACCAAGTCAAATAATAAATAGGATTGGACTAATACATATAAAATTACCGATTTAGAATCTAATACCTAAACGTCCTTTTAAAAATCTAGATCTCATCGCTTTCTCTTATTCTGTTAATCAAAGTTATACAAAACTCTCCACCCCTAAATAAAAAAATTTTGCACCACACCAAATTTCAAATTCAAACAGTAAATTCATATTTACCCAAAGGCAGATATATAGATCTATTTCCATGGCAACGGAACTTGGCTGAGTTCGTTTATTCCTTCCAAGGAATTTTCAATTGCTTTGTGGGTGGCCATGATGACAGTGGCGGCAGCAGCATGAGACAGAGGTGTGGAAATGGAATTCGTAGAAGGGTTTACGAAGAAGATTTCAATTGAAAAATCAGGTCATGGAAAAGGGAATTTTAGGTGGATATAGCAAAATCACAGGGTAAAAAAAATTGTCTTTAGTTGCTTGTTACTCGAGAATCCAAAGGAAGAATTCAATGGAGAATGTGAGGAAAAGTCTACAATTGGATGTTCCTCTAATTTCTTGCAAATAAAAAAACCTCAGCTTTCCTTTATTTTCTTGTTTTTGTTTATGGGACTTGAAATCATCTTCTGCATCAACCTCCATGTCTGTTTTTCAATTCTCTTATCTTCCATTTCCTAAACACACATGCTATTCTCACTCTATAGAAGGGGAGAAAAAAATCTTGGTTTTGCTTGGAGGGCCCGATGTGTTTCACCCTCTTTTTAAGTTTACCATGAAAAAAAAAGAAAAGAAAAGGAAATAACTAAAATTAGGACATCAGAATTTCATAGACTGTTTGATATTTAAGTCCAAATTAATTGGAGGGGATGAGTTGGATGATACGTATGAGAGAAAATGCAAGTGAGAGGTTTCGAACCTAAAAAGAAAATTCCAAATTAATGGCATAATTGGTTATTGTTCATAATATTTACCATCGGTTCTTTTGCATTTGATTCAACGCAATAAATGATTTGCTAGATTTACCCTTTAAATATGAAGCACGTGATAAGTCAGTAACTCATTCTAAATAAAATTAGCTTGAAAAGACGTTGAGGGCAAAAATATAAGTACATTTATATGTTAGGAATTAAAATTACTCATTTTTGGTTCCGAAAGACTAAATTTTCACGTCATTTACGTGATGGAATGGACAATTGGTTCAATTTTTCCATTGGAATTCTCCACCAAATCGCGGCGTTGGCTTTGATGTTTTTTATCTAAGCCCTTAGGAGTTACGACATAGGGCTCAACTAAACTGGACATGTCTGTTCTCGGCCTGTTAAAAAAATCATTAAGCCTTTCTTGAGAGATGTTTTGGCCCAAGTTAAATGCTCACTGTGGGCCTACTCCATTTAGCCGACGGTAGGAATACATGCTTATTGCAAGAAATATAGACCTATGGCTTTTCTGTAAAATCAGTATAAGATAAGGTTCAAGTCCATTTTCATTAGTCGTAAGATTTGGGAGTTTCCAACAAAAAAAAAAATCCTTTGGGAATTTAACATGGCATTAGCAAAATCCTAATGATAAAGAGGAACATCACTTACATGTTTTTTTTAAGCACCATCTTCCTGAACTTACATGAAGATTTTTAGTAGCTCTTTCTTTTTTCTTTTCGAAGTGTTCTCTCTCTCTTTTTGTATAATCTTTTTTTTTTTGTATCACGAAGATCATGGATTAAGCGATTTTCAAATATGAAACACAATTCCATGATAATTTACGTGTAAAATTTCCCAAACTAAAATATATCCTCAAGTGTTGTAACTTGGCCTTTTCTTGCACCTTTAGCTTATCTTACAATAATATTTTTATTTCTTGTTCAAGAATAGCTCATCACACTTCAAGAAAGCCTATGTTGGAAAACTTCCCTATAGAATATAGACTTTTTGTTTCTTTCTGAAACTTTTATAAAAATAATATTTTGTTTCTTGCAAATCAAGAAAGCCTTTGTTTCTTTGACTTTCCTCTCGCGGGGGGCAACAAATTTGTGCCTCTTGCAAATCAAGAAGTCAACGAGATTGAGGCATGTTGAATAGGTTGAACCTGTCTTTGTCAACCAAGTGTTTCTTGGATTAGGAGAGCCCAGATTTGCACAATGGAATTACCCAAGAGCCCAATCATCAGACCCATAAACTTTCTACCCAGAGACGCATATAAGAACCCACAGCCCAATCACGGTGACTCCAAACCAGCCCAATCAAAACGACATCGTTCACACCATAAATCACCCAAACCGACATCGTTCAGAGCAACCCTGAGTGGCAAAATTGGAAATTGACAAGAAGAAGACAAAGCACCAGGGCAGCTAATCCAAATCCCTAAAGGCTTTTTGTGCTTTTTCCTCCCCTCTCTTTTTCCCCTTCCAGCGTCCCCGCAGCCCGCCACCCTTTCAAGGCATAAAAATAAACAAAGCAGCAGTCTTTGTTTTCCCTCTTTTCATCAGTTCACATTTTCTTTCTTTTCCTTAACTCCGCGGCGTAGATCCGAGGAGTTTCGGAAACAAAATCACAGCTTTAGCAAAACCCTATTTTCGGCCTTCTTTCGCAAACCTCTCTTTTTCTCTTCAGATCTTCATCTCATCGCTACTATTTGCGAGGTATTCATCTCATCGCTGTGTTTCTTATCTATTTATTTGTTGTTTTATTATGTGTAGCTCTTCTCTTTTATTTTGCGGGCTTATTTAGACTTGATTTACTAGATTTGTGGAAGATTGGATTTTGATGACCTTTCTGAGATTGCATATGATGGTCCGTATGGGTTTTCTTCATGTTTTGATGGGTTCGTCTTGTTTTAGTCGTTAAGTTTCGTAATTTCTTTTTTTGGGTCTCTGTTGATTGAAGATCTATTTGCTTAAGATGTTTTTTGTTCAAAAATTTTTGTGCCTTTTGTGTTTGTATTGTACCTGTTGACGCGTCTTGTTGCTTTTTATATGTCAAATAAAAGATGAGTCCTTTGTGGTGGTTTTTTCGTTGAAGATGGATTGTTTTGGCGCATGTGTCTCTTCGTATGCTTCTATAATGAAGGGTTGTCGTTCATTATGGTGGGTCCGACTTTTTTCTTTTCTTATTTCAGCTTTTTGCTCTTGGTGGAATGTTTAAGGGGTGTGTCTATGTTTCATTCTTTGAAGAGTCAGAAGATTCAAAAATAGTTGCTTGTAAATTTAATTAGGGTCATTGTGTAGATATTCTGCAGAAGCTAGCTTAAGAATCGCAGTGTGGAGCGTGGGATGTTAATCCATTGACGTAGATTCTCATCCTACCGTCTGCATGGAGATACCCAATTCTATTAAGAAGCTACCAACTTTTTGTCCTGTTTGGTTTTTTTGGGTTGCTTTTTTCTTGTTGAGTTAGATGGTTATGAGATGATTCTGTTGGTGTGATTGTTCTCTATGCACTACAATGTTTGGTAGACTATGGCTTACGTTTTCCCTTGTTTTCTGGATCATTGGTTTGTAAGAATTGGCTTTATGGTTTTCCCAGTAATCCATGAATACCAAATCATGACCCTTTGTGTCTAATAAGTTAATTAGGTGACTGGAGCTAAAGTATGATATTGTGATAGATCTCATGATTTAAGGAGATGCAACATGAGCTGTTGATGCACTGGACTTGAACTGTATTTCTGTAAATGGGGATATGAATTTTTCTTACGTGGAAGCGTCTTTCTGCAATAACTAAATATATAGCTCTTTATTTCTTGAATTGTATCTCTAACAATTGGAATATTCATGTTATTGCTTTTTACTCAATTGATACTTGGTTGTTAATAATGCAGTCATGGCTGGCCTTGCACCGGAGGGATCTCAATTTGATGCGCGTCAATATGATGCTAAAATGACCGAGTTGTATGTCCTTCCTGGCATTTGTCTCCTCTCATAAGAACAAAATCAAAATTGAAAATTTTTGGATTCCTAGTTATGTATTTTTATATGTTCGTTTAAAATACATCACTATCTAGTTCTACATCCCATTAATTTATTTGTGCTTGAGACTGATTAGCCTATGATTTGGTTATGATGTTTTAGTCTATTTCTTATTGTTGATTTTTGTTTCATCTGCATAGGCTTGGTACTGATGGTGGTCAGGATTTCTTCACTTCTTATGATGAGGTTTATGACAGTTTTGATTCAATGGGGTTGCAAGAGAACCTTCTCAGGGGCATTTATGCTTATGGTAAGCTGTGGCTGGGAATCGCTGTTTGCCTAGTCAATCATGTGGCATAGGCCTAAATTTAATCCCTTGCAGATTGGTTTGCTGGCATCTCTATATTGTTTCTCTCTAACTGTGTTTTAAATTTAGCTTGTCATAGTTGGTTAAGAAAATTTGTGTAACATGTGGCATATTCAAGGGTTTTGGTTTCCTTCACATCAAGCTAATGCTTCTTTGGTTTTGTGATGACAGTTTTGTTTTCTATTGCTCAATATGTTACTAGGCTGCTAATTTTTTCCATTCTCAACTGATTTTGTTTGTCATTGTGATTTTATGTTTTTGATATGCTATACATGCCTCCTTGTACATTTTGTTTGTTATGTTGTCTGCTATGAACTTTTTAGTTTGGCTATTTTGATAGTTTTTCTAAAAATATTGACTATAAATTCTGGATTTTTAATTCAAAGGTTTTGAGAAGCCCTCTGCTATTCAACAAAGGGGAATTGTTCCTTTTTGCAAGGGACTGGATGTTATTCAGCAGGCACAGTCTGGAACCGGAAAGACAGCAACTTTCTGTTCAGGAATCCTCCAGCAGCTAGACTACAGTGTGGTTGAGTGTCAGGCTCTTGTTCTTGCCCCCACCCGTGAGCTTGCGCAGCAAATTGAGAAGGTTATGCGTGCTCTGGGTGACTACCTTGGTGTGAAGGTTCACGCTTGCGTGGGAGGTACCAGTGTCCGTGAGGATCAGCGCATTCTTTCCAGTGGGGTTCATGTTGTAGTTGGTACTCCTGGTCGTGTATTTGACATGTTGAGGAGACAGTCACTTCGCCCTGATTACATCAAGATGTTTGTGCTGGATGAAGCTGATGAAATGCTTTCCAGAGGTTTCAAGGATCAGGTTCTCATTTTTTAATAGTGTAGTTTTGTTGGCTTCTGCAGCTAGGTTTACATAATCATGTTTGTCATTTCCACCTTTTGTGTTGTGCATGTATACGTTGGAAAAGTTGCCTCTCTCAGCCTTTTAAGAGAGGTTGTGTGTGTCATGTGTGCATATTTCTAGATTTCTTGGAAGACTGTGTTGCGGGTTGCAGATAATTTCAATATAAACTGCCTCTGATAAATTTACTTTCTTTATTTCAGATTTATGATATTTTCCAGCTCTTGCCACCCAAGATTCAGGTTGGTGTATTCTCAGCTACAATGCCACCTGAGGCACTTGAAATCACAAGGAAGTTCATGAACAAGCCAGTAAGGATTCTTGTGAAGCGTGATGAGCTTACTCTTGAAGGTATCAAGCAATTCTATGTCAATGTTGAAAAGGAGGAATGGAAGCTTGAAACACTTTGCGATCTTTATGAGACCCTTGCCATTACTCAGAGCGTCATCTTTGTTAACACCAGGCGTAAGGTGGACTGGCTTACCGATAAAATGCGTGGCCGTGACCACACAGTCTCAGCCACCCACGGGGACATGGACCAGAACACCAGAGACATCATCATGCGGGAATTCCGCTCTGGTTCCTCTCGTGTGCTCATCACAACTGATCTTCTGGCCCGTGGTATTGATGTCCAACAAGTCTCACTTGTTATCAACTATGATCTCCCAACTCAGCCAGAAAATTACCTCCATCGTATTGGTCGTAGTGGACGATTTGGAAGGAAGGGTGTTGCTATCAACTTTGTTACTCGTGATGACGAGCGCATGCTCTTTGACATACAGAAGTTTTATAATGTTGTAATTGAAGAGCTGCCAGCCAATGTTGCTGATCTCCTTTGAAGAGGTTTTGGTAAGGGCAAGGTAAATTTTTCCTTGTTTGGAGTAATTTTATATCTTATTTCGTAGGTTTAGCTAAAAAGTGTACCAGACTTGAAATTGGGAGATGCGGGTGCAATGATTTACCAAGGGCACTTGCATCTCTCAGTTTGGTTTAAAATCAGAACCTGTTCTTGGAAATTTTGTTGGTTGTCTTTGTATTGTAAGTGCCCAAAATAACTGCTGATTTGGAGTTGTTTGAATATTATTGAGTTCTACAGTTAGCCTGTCTTTGTGTTTGACCATGTATATGCTGTGCACAATTTGGTAGGAATTGTTCTTTGATGTTAGCATGCACGATGGTACGTTATTTTTAAGCAATGTGCTTGTTATTAGAGTGCTCAACTGCTTTGTGCATTGACCAACCAATTGGCCGTAGGATGAGCCTGCTGGAATTCTTTGTTGATTGCTTGGGCTGCTGGCTGAACTAATGTTAGTTAACATGGTGGTCTGTGTTTTGATCGGAGGCCATAGGGTCCTCTTGCAGCTTTTGGTGAATTACCACAAATGTACGTGGCGTGTTCACGAGTAAAGCTAGAATTTTGGACATAGTTGGCAAGGTCTTTTTTGAGTAGCGGTGGAGCTCAGTTATGAATTTCCCAAATTTTTTTTTGTGGTGGGGTTTGGGGGAGGGGGTTGATGAGATGATGAAAAATTGGGCATGATTTGTGGTTTAGGGACAAATACATGCAATTGTGCTCCTTAAAAGAATTACATACGCTTCAGCGGTGATTTTTGATCCTCATTGTCTTGGGAGGCTTCTGGCCGGCCTATATGCAGTCGCCTAAATTATTCATTGGTTAATGATTTGATGTTCATTAGTTTTTCGAATTTGAATTCAAGGAAATTTGTACCATGTTTCAGGCCATTCTTTCCAAGAAATGTGGAAGGAGGATGCAAGGGTTTTGAACCACCAACTTTTTTTTTGGGGGGGGGGGGGGGTGTGGGTACGGGAGGTTAACGCATTGGTGGCGTTAATTGAGGTAAAAGTGTATCCTCATCCATATGGTTCATTTTCTCAAGTGCTGTGGTGAGACCTTGCCAGGCCAATTGAGCCGGGGGAGTTGGGGGACGGGTAATCTACCTATTGATTGAAGAAATAATAGGAAAATAATGCAGCAAGTACAAAGAACAAGTAATGCCCTCCAGTATAGATTGGTCCGATTCAGCTCAACAACGTTTGTTCATTCGGGCTTGATTGTGTCATAGCTCCATCCATAATTTGGATGTAGATTCATCGTTGGATGAACTGCATTGCTGAAATTGAAGTAAAAAAACAGACGGTAGGCACAGCTACGAGTAGCCAACCATGGCATGGTAGAAATTCATAATCAGGTGTAAAAAAGTATAGAATATTTGTTCCATCCATAGGCCTTTCTTGAAGACCCTAAGAAGAAGGGGTAAGAGTAGAAGGTCGGTCGTTGCATGCTTATTCATGAGGATGAGTGGGACAGATTGATTGGTAGCAAGACTTTTTAGCAGCAGCAAGAGCACATGCATGAGGAGTGAAATGGACTTTTGTGAAATCCTCATCATTCCAACTTTACAACCTCCTGGTTATGGCCAAAGATTTCTCTTGGATTTCATGGGAAGACTATTCCGCTATGATGATTATGCTCCACAAATCGAACCCCACCCCACAGCTGTTAGTTAATTGATGCTTCTAGGCATGCCGGAAAAAGCAGCTCATGGCCATAAGAGAGGCGGCCCCAAAACCCCTTATCCTGCTTAAAGACTTGAGGGGGGAATGGCACGGTTCCACTGATACCTGTACAAACACCCAAAAATAATTAGACAGCCGCCCCATCGTAGCTGTGATTTGAAAGAACTTTCATATTCGTTGTCGTTCCTCATTTATGCATAGGCCTTTCGTGTGATGCGCGCCTTCAAAGTCCTTTTCTTGGATTGCTTTTGCTTCCTTTTATTTCATTTTTTGCTCTCAAAAAGAGTTCATGTGCAATCAACTTGAAATGTTTGTTTGAGCATTGATATGGCCATAATCGAGTGGCTTTAATCAAATTACCAAGAACAACTACTGTGTTTGACAATCTCTTATAGTTTTTGGAGCAAAATATCTCGGTTTTATATTAGCCAAAAAAGTATGGAGTACTGTTTATTTGTCCCACGAAAATGCACAAGTTAACATCTGACTCCTTTCTTTGCTTCTCAAAATTTTGCCCTTGTTTTTGTATTCTTACCTTTATTATTATTATTATCGTGGAAGGAAAAGTCTCATTCATGCGTCCCATGAAATTCATATTGTGATCCTCTCCACTTTATTAATAGAGGGATAATTCCCCTCATTAACATCGTCCTAGTAATTAGAAAGTTGATGTTGCTACTGCAAATTCAAACTATTCATGTTTTCCAATCGGTAGTTGGTTACAGAAATTTAGTTCATTTTTTGTTAGATTATGATTATTATTATTGAACCATCCAAATATTACCTGGTACACAATTTATTCAAATGGCAACATTCTTCTATGATGAGATTGGTATTTAACGAGATTTTTATTATTTTTTAAAAAATCAAACGTCTGAAATATATTTTAACGAGTGTTCAATGAACATCTGACTTTCTATCAAGTTAAGGAAAAGGGGGGGAAAAAGAATAAACACTTTTTGAGAAATGGTATCAGTAAAGATACCAGGGAACGATTATGTAAAAATGCATGTCTGGATATTCTTTTATTCCTTTCTAATATTAGATGCTAATGTGTCTCTTTCTCGTCCTATGAACACGTCAAAAAAGAAAAAACGCTGAAGATCAAGAAGGAAACGGTGGAAGGAAAGCAACATTCATTCGGCAATATAAAAACACAGTAGAGCAACGTTTCTTTGTATGTCCTTTGCTGGATTTAAGTACGTATGTTTACTTTAGGTACGTCAATGGGACAGATTTTACTCAAATTCAATCTAGATCCAATATATTTTGGTGGGATCTGAATTTAATTTCTTAAATCTATATCCAAATCCTATAAAAGAGTTATGGATCTAGGTAAGGTTTGATTTTTCGTGATCCATACCCAAATTTAGACCCGTGTATAAATAATTCAATAGAGTAAATTTTATATACACTGTCAGTGTATATACTCTCATGGTTGGATAGATGATACATGAGCAAATTTTACGCATGTGTCATTTATCTAATGATGATAGTGTATATAAGATTAATCCAATTCAATAGTATATACATACACACGCACATACATACATACTAGTAAATTTATAATTTAATATTCTATGGTCATTAAATCAAACATAATAAGATATCATGATTGTTTTCTTTTTCAAACTAATTGCAATGGCCATTATAATTGGTACAAACTCTTTTTTTAGAAAAAGGAGAAAAATAAAGACAAACAAATGAAAGATTGGACATGGATACAGAATTTTGACATTAAATAGAAGTAGTCAATAATAATTCTTTTTTTTGTTCATAATATTGCATTCAACTTACTGAATATTAATTTCAATATTCTAAAGTATAAATTGGATGGTATTTCTATTATTTTTAAACTGTATATATTTTTAATATATTTTTACTTTAGTATGTTTAGAAAAATACAACGGATATCTATTGAATATCCATATCCACAAGGGTCTAGATCTAAATTTATTTTTTTAGACTTATAAGGATCAGGGTCTAGTTTGAATTTAATTAAATTTAATGGGTCTGAATCTAAATTAAATGAATCTAACCCAAACGCTATTAATTGACGTGCCTAGTTTACTTGTTGAAGTAACTGCCACGTTGGTCAATCAAAATTTTCAGAAGAAAGAAAAAGTTGCTTTGACTATTTTTGGTTTCTTCAAATTTTCATATAATTTCAATGATAAATTTTCAAAAGTTGAGGCGCCTTGTGTTTTTTTTTCCTCAATGAGCCAACTAGCCGGCGGTATATATCCAGAAAATTCTAGTGAATGTAATTAGATGTTGTACATCGTACCATTCTCGTCAATAATTGTCAGCCACAAAATTTGAATTTTAAACTTGATAGTGGAAAATATACTTAGAAGCTACTAGTATTAGTATCAGTATTAATATATAGCAGCATCAATTCCTTTGTTTGAATAGGATATTATTTGAAATATTATTTGGAATAATTACTGTAGTATTTTTTATGATGTGATGTATGTGAGATAAAAAGATGATTGAGAATATAAAAAGGTGTATTGAAAATTGTAATGGTGATGTCAGCAAATAAATTTGGACAAATAATTTCCTGTCCAAACAAACCCGTGCAAACAGTAATTTTTTTTCTAAAATAATGAAAAATACGCTAATTTTACTTTTTTGAAATATCAAATTTACAAGATTTTATTGAAAATTTTTCTTTAACAACAATGATAAGAGTACTTGGTTTCACATGGTAAGGGACCATTTTCAGGTTAAACACTCCCAGACACTACCTAATATTCACAAGGCAATTAGGCAACACAAACAACCCTAGGAGATATTGAATGAAAAAAAAAAAAAAAAAACTGCACCAATGTTTTCTAACAATTGCAAATTTTTCCTTTCAATCATTCATATTTAAAACGTTGCACTCAATCCTCCCTCAATCAAACCAACTTTTCATGTGCATATTTTTCAAGTTGCATGGAAAGTTTGTATTCCAATTTTGCTACTCTAACTTCTTGCTTGGTACTCAGTCTTCGGACGAAAATGCTTCCTTTTCCTTATGGTGACAAAGGAGTCATAATTAATAAATGGGATTTAGATACTTGAACACAACTCTTTTACATGTTCAAAAAACAACTGTTTTAATAGTATAAAGGACCAATAAAAGAGAAATATATTTCCATACAATACAACCCCAACAAAGTTAAGCTGGTATTCAGTAACTTAAATGTAGAGATAAAATAATACGTAGTAATACAGCTACTACCGAAAAAGACTTTCAGCAACTCGATAAAACGGCCTGATTGACTGGTCTTCAGTTCAGATTTCCAATGATTTCCATAAAATAAAATAAAAAAATTACGCGATCAAGAATCACCTATGCCTACCAAATTCAAACACAAACAATACTCCACTAAACTACCATTATCCACCACCATCCTCCACTTTCTATAGGCAACCAGCCCCAGTATTTTCTTGTTCTCTCTGTCCATTTTTTTCCTGTAAAAGCAGGCAGGATCCTTTGCTGCCTGCTTTTACTAGTAGGATTTGTCAAAGGGTCCATAGTCAAAACTCAAAAAACTGATCATACTTTTCTCCTTCATCCACCCACCCCCATGGCAGACTATAATTATAACAGATCAAAATCCTACTCTTATTCGAGCCATCACAGGAATAATAATATGCAGATGGACAACTACTACAACTATGGATCATCATATGATGGACCAAGGTCCATTTCTGCGTATCCTAATAATAATCCTCCTCATGACTTCAGGTCTTACAGCGTTTCATATTCTTCTTCCTATGATGCACCGCCGCCTCCTCTGCCGCCGCCGCCTCCTCCTCCTGGACCTGCCCAGGTGAAGGACTGGAAGCTCAAGAAAGGCAAGAGCATGAGTGGGTCAGCTTCAAAATCTTGGAGCTTTAATGATCCAGAGTTCCAGAGGAAGAAAAAGGGTTGCTAGCTATAAAGTCTACTCTGTCGAAGGCAAAGTCAAAGGGTCTTTTAGGAGGAGCTTTAGGTGGCTTAAAGACAAGTATACACAAGTTCTTTATGGTTGGTGGTGATTTATACTTATTTTGCTTGTTTTTCTGCTTTCTCAATCAAAAGAAACTACTCCTATGTGATTTGAAACGCAAGAGTTTGTGTTTTTTTTTCTATTTCCCCTCTGTGATCAAACATAAGATTTCACAAAATTGAACTTAATTTTCTTAATGTCTATTTATTTCCTGCTGTAAATTTGGTTCTGCAACAACTTTTTTTTTCTTCTTTCTTCTGGGCTCTGTTATTATTAAATGTCTCCCCCTCTGGAGTAATCTAGTAGTACTACTTTACTTGATCCTGGTACGCTTCATTATTCTCCATTATGATCTGATTTTACTTTTTCTTATGTACCATGCTTGCGTGATTAGGTATGCTTTGTTTATGTAGTAGTTGCTTGCGTGGTCAGATATGCTTTGTTTATGTAGTTGCTTGTGTGATTAGGTATGCTTTGTTTGTGTAGTTTAAATAGTCCCTATTTTTCTAAGATTCCTCCAGCCAATCACAACCCGTTGTCTGCTAAGCGGATGCAAGATCGAAGGAAATGTAATTTTTGTGGTTATTTGTCCTTGTTAGTCATGGAAGCTGAAAAGCTTCTATCTGAAAATTCTTCACATTCAGAATTAGAAGTTGTTACTGAAGATGTTGGTACTGTTAGCTTAACTGGCTTGATAAATGACAGACATCTCTGTAATCTGCATCGGAATGGAGAATTTACAACTGGCAAGATTTTGTTTTTAAGGATATTTGGAATTTTGGGTAGTACTTGTCAACTTGTCATCAGGGAATTAGTTAATCTTTTAATCAGCATTGATAAACTAGGTCAATCTTGTGCAGTTGGCTATAAGGGTGTCAGGCATGAGATTTGTCCTTACAGAATGCATGTATCCAATATGGTATATTAACTTCTGTGTTTTAAATTCTTGGACTCAACCAAGTTGGGCATCTTCTGGGTTTCAATTTTCACCATCAACTAATTCCTCTTTTGGGTTGGATGCTTGGAGTTGGTTGCTTCTGCAATTTGGGGATTGAGTTCTGCTTGGGACGTGGTTGATCTTGTGCACATTCTCTTCTGAATTCTTGCTCTTTCAGTGTTTTCCAAACAGGTTGGAAGAAAGGGAGATTGATGGAGTGATCTGGATTAAAATCCTTGTGAACTCGTTGATATCGATAACTGATCTTCGTTTATTTGCTTGCCAAATTGGTCCATAACTCGCGCAAGATTTCTGTACCCTGTCAAAACTGATAATGTTGTGGACATCCTGCATCCAATCTGGTTCTAAATATTACTCTGTCTTGGATTCTTGAATGTTTCGTGCAAATGCAAATGGTAGTCATTTGGGATCGTCAGATGTGAATTGTTTATGCTTTCATCTGCAATCGACACAGTGCAATCTAGTTGAACGGCTTAAAATGTCAAGGCTGGTGAGCTGATGATTTAGCTTACTACTTTTGATTCCTATTAGAACTATAACATAACTGTTGGATGACTTGTATCATCACCAGTCCTTGATTTTATCAGCCGCCAAAGTTGTAAAGAAAGGACGTCTTTTGATTCAGGTCAGAAAATGTTGCAATTCTCTCAATGTGAATGCTTGAAATATTGCAGTCTTCGTTGAATGATCTGAAGCCTGATCATGATGCATTCAGCTGTGAATTTGTTGATGTTTCATTCTTCCCTTTTTTTGTTGTGTTGAAGGTTTTAGACTAATAACTGGAAATGAAGTTTCAGGGACCATTCTCCTTGTGTGAAGGACCCATTTTATTAGTTTTAAAGAGAAATTAAAGTATTTAAGGATCATCAAAAGATGCTTAGAATGATAACGTGGCGTAGCCTAGTTAGTAAAACGCTTCACCTATCATCATTAGTCACACGTTCTTATCAAGGGATAGTTACAGGTTTGAGTCATCAATTGAGAATCGCTATCCATCCTTTTTAAACAAGAGGCCAAAAAAAAAAAAAAATCAAAAGATCTTTGCAATATCCTGGTTTACTGAGTCAAGGAAAGTTATCTCGAATTGCATCGAGGGATGAATTTAATATCTTGAAAAAGGGAACTCTGCCTGGAAAAGTCAAAGAATTAAGGGTCGAATTTTTGTCTTGTTGGATTTTATCAAGCAATTGACTCACGGCACCGGTTGTTATCACCAAGGCCCAATGCAAAATCATAATAAGAAATAGAAATGTGCCTCCTGAAATAACCAAACTTTTCCCTCTTGTCAACAGGGCTTTTTTCCGGTAAAGAAGAAGAAAAAGAAGAAAGAGTGAAAACGATTAATGAATGGTAAGAAGCGCAGGGTATTGTGAGAGAATAGCACTCCCATTTAGTATCTACTAATCTAAGATTCTCATTTAAGTCATGACATTCCATAATAGTGAGAACGTTTGATCTTTCCAATGTCTTTCTAACTTGTTGAGATCATGGTAAAAGGATTTTTCTAACGCGTCCCTCGTTAACGCATCTAGTATTCATCTAACGTATCATATGTATATATATACATATAAATAATTATATTCCTTTGTTGTATTTATATATTTTTTTATTTAATCTTATCTATTTTCCTTGTATTTATTTATTTTTTAATTAATTTTATATTTTAAAAAATATAACATTTTGATATATATTTTAATAGGTGCCCAAGACAAACCGACAGTAAACTTGAGAGGATTGTGGGTGTGTCGAGTTAATTGTTGAATCACTGAAATGAATTCAAAAGAAGGGAAGTGCACTTGAATGTTCAAGAAACGGTTCAACTTGTTGTGCCTAAATTCCATCTCTTTTAGGGGCGAAGGGGCAAGTTGGTTTGTTGTCGCGGTGAGCCATCGTCGTTGGTTGAATACAAGTTCAACTAATCGGGGACTAAATATGAGAAATACAGTAGAGAATAGGCTTAAGTGAGATTGGATATAAAAAAAAATTGCTTCAAAAAAAAAGGAAAAAAAAAAATATTTTTATATATAGAGAGAGAGAGAGAGACCAAAAATTGCAATTCATCCCCATGTTATTATCATAGTGGAGTTGACGCATCCAGTAGGGGGACTTAACGTGTCCAACTCAAATAGACATAGGCCATGAACAAGAATTGGCACAAACTTAAGGACGTAAGGTTTGGTTTACACCCCAAAAAAAAAAAACTTACCTTTTGTATTTATTTTTTTAATTATATATATATATATCTTTTTTCTTCTTTCTCTCCTCTCACTTTTTTCTGTAACACAGAACAATTAATCTCTTATAGCAGCACATTGGGTCGTATTTGGGTTGCAATTTTCTGCAATTTTTGTAGGAAATATACGATAGCAATTTGATATATGTGAGATAAAAATTTGATTGGAAAATGTACTCACGAAAAATATAAATTTTTTTTTATGGAAAATCCCTTTCCAAACAAGGTTGATAGAATCGCCACTCAAAAGGGAGGGTTGGATTCGCTAATAAGATGAAAAAAATTGGAAATATGAGAAATACAGTAGAGAATAGGGTTAAGTGAGATTGGATATAAAAAAATTGCTTCAAAAAAAAGAAAAAATATATATATATAAATAGAGAGACCAAAAAGTGCAATTCATCGCCATGTTATTATCAGAGTGGAGTTGACGCATCGAAAGAATTAGTGGAGACTTAAACGTGTCCAACTCAAATAGACACAGGCCATAAACAAGACTTGGCACAAACTTATGGACGTAAAGTTTGGTTTACACCCCAAAAAAAAAAAGTCTTACCTTTTGTATTTATTTTTTTTAATTATATATATATTTTTTCTTCTTTCTCTCCTCTCACTTTTTTCTGTGACACGGAACAATTAATCTCTTGTAGCAATATACCAAGTTGACAGAATTGCCATTCAAAAGAGAGAGTTAGATTCGATAATAAAGTGAAAAAAATTATAAATATGAAAATTTAAATTTAAAATCTCTCACTTATTAAAAAAAAAAATCACTCAAAAGCGACACAGTCTCGGTCAAACCTCTAACAAATGGACAGTGCAGCCCAACTTAAAACTTAAAAAGCCGTTTGAGAGAAGGATCTGAAAATTTTGGGGGAAAAAAAAAGAAAAAGGAGAGAAAAAAGAAAAAGAGCCACTGGAAAGAAGGATCTGTATAATTGAAAAGGAAAAAGAGAAAGAATTGCCGAGTAACTCCTCTGCATTATTTACTATATTCTTATCTAACTTTAATATTTTTAAATAAATATATATTTTGACTTTCACCCAAGTAGTGGCTTAGTGCTGTTTGAATACTCGCCAGACATATCCTTCAAAGATTGTACTCATAAATTTCTGCCCACTTAGCTATTAAAATTTTCAAATAACTCCTTAATTATCAAAATAAAACTATTCAAATTTTCAAATAACTCCCTTAACTCCTAAAATTATATACTATTATTCATTTTTTTCTATCTTCACTGTTACTTTTCTTTATTTCTTTAAGTTTTAGGAAGGTCTTTGCATAGGAATAAATGCCTTTCAATTTATCTAATTTAAATAAATTGAACTACAGAAGTAAAAATAGACGGAATTGAACCACTAAATAAATTGAACTGTTAAGATACACAGAATAACGATTAATTAACACAAGTAAGGATTTGCAAACTATTTGAAACTTTTAATTATTGAATGATTGCAAACTTACAATAAAAATAATTAGCGGCCTCCAAAATTTTACTATACTTTTTAAAATTTGGTTTGATTTTCATTGCAAGCCAAATTTGGCTAAGTCTCTCACCTGCAAAATTATACTAGTAGGGTTTGTTTGGATAGAGCATTATTTGAAATATTATTTGGAATAATTATTATAGCACTTTTTGTGATATGATGTAGGTGAGATAAAAAAATGATTGAAAATATAAAAAAGGTGGATTGAAAAATATGTTTATGATGTAAGCGAAATATTATTTAGAATAATTTTACAATCCAAACAAACGGTGACATTTTTTTTTCCCGGGGGTGGGGGGGGGGGGGAGTTGGTGTTGTTGGTTTGTAATTAGTTGTAATAAAAAATTAAAAAAGGAAAGCAGCTGAAGAGACCTTTGGGAAAGCAAAAGCCTTGGGAACACCGGCCACCTCATCAAATCTGGCAACTACAAGTATAACCCAGTTCCCTGGTGTGCTCGGAAAAATATTGGCAGCGAAAAGATGTGGGAATCGATCTGCCTAACCATAGCAGCTACGGCCGGTAACAACATCGCCAAAGTTCTTCAGAAAAAGGGCACCCTTATTCTTCCCCCTATTTCCTTCAAGCTCAAGGTATATCTGAAAATTCTTCCTGGGCCTTTTCTTTCCCTTTCTTTTATTTTAATAAACATTTTCTGTGTTTCCAGTGCTAGCTGCATTTTTTTCCGAATTCTTGTATGCTTTGAATTGAGTTTTCTATCTAATGTTTTATTTATTGGTGAGTCTTGGTTGATCCCATTTCACATTCTGAGGTTCTGTATTCAAAATGCCCATTTATTTGAAGGTTTGGTGGTGTGGAAGACTGGAACGTTACATGATTAGAATCTTGTATTTGGTTATCTGATGATTTCGGTTTATTTTGCTTGTTGATATACTGTATGGGTAATATTAAGTATAAGAATTGTACTGTACCTCAGTAAAATCAAGAAGGGTATAGATGGTACAATGGTGCTTGTCAAAGAGGCCTGAGACAGCGGCCGAGCTCTGAAGCCTCCCAATGTAACCTTATCAAATGATATAGTGTGGGTGGATATGCCTAGCATTTGGATTTTCAGAGATTGTATTTTGGAGGGACCATTGTTTCTTGTTAGCAAATGCTTAAGCTTGTAAGAGTCTGATGACTTGTTGCCGATTCTGGAAACAAAATAATGGCCTATTTGGATTCTTTTATTTTACTTTTTGGTTTTAGAGTATGATTTTTGGTTCTAATTTTTTCCTTGAACGTTGGGGTACTAATTCTATTTTCATAAAAGTGATTCAGTGCAATTGTGCCACCACACGCAACAACATGTATGGTATAGTAATTTGTCAATAAGGACTAAGAAAAGTAGGGTATTTGAAAGTATTTTGCAAGCGTTATTTATTCTGACTCAAATTCTGATTAACTAACTTGATGCTGCCAATGGTAGCAATATTTTTTCTAATGACTAATTATCTCGCAAATAACTCCGTCATTATCAATTTTTTTTTCTTTGACTTAGGTTATCCTGTTTGTAATGCACATGAAACATTTCCTCTGTACAATTTATTTAACAAATTAAAAAAGGCTGCTTGGATGAAAATTCTTGTGTTTGGATCAAAAGATTTCTTGTTACTGACTTCTCCTATGAGTTAAATTGACTTAAGTGTACTTATCAGAAATTTGCTGATTTTTTTTAAAAAATATTTCGGAAATTTATGTTTACTCTCTTTAACAGGCTTATAGTTATTTTTTCGTGATATGCTTGATTCGGATTGGAGTAGATATAAATGACAGTTGGAGAAGGATATATGTAGATCCATAACTTCTACACTGAGATATCTTCAGCTTCACTAGTTAGAAAATTTTTAAGATTTTGTGGCCATCTGGTGGAATTTGACTGTCTTTTGTTTACACTGTGCATATAATTCCTTTTCGTTTCTCTTAAATGGCAAATCTCCCAACATGCCAATGCTTCTTTTAGTTCTATGTGGTTAGAATGTTACTACATTTTTATCAATGACAACTATACTTACATGTAGCAATAAATCACTCCAACACTATGTGCCTTACTAGCTTTTCTGTCAAACTTACATTCGCTATGTCAAAAGGCAAGGTTTTGAAAATCAACTGATTATCATAGATGTAATTGTAAGTTATACTTAATGAATTGCAAATTAATTTTTGCTTTTAAACAAATCTTATGCTTGAGATAATGTTTATCGTTAATAGGGTGGAGGAGCGAGAGAGTTGTTTAGAAAAGTTGGTATTGGTTCACTGTCATAGTTATATGTTTGCAGTCATGGAAATGCCTAATGTTAACATTTAAGATGTTTAAAGCAGACAAATTGAATATGTTACTGAATGGGAACCGAGTTTCGAACTTATTTGTCTCTATCTCTTGCTTTCTTTGCAAAATTTCATACTCTTAAGATAAACGTAATTATTCTCGGTGGAAGCCACCCTTTTCGGCTTCCTTTTGCATCTGTGGAGGACAATTGTAAGGAACAAACATAGACTCAGTTCAGTAGATAGATTGGCTGGTGAAATAAAGTTCTTTAAAGTTTAGAATAGAGTCCTGTTATTCCATCATAAGCTGAATTTGGTCAACCGGAATTTGGAACTGAACTTGGTGCAAAATCTGCTGTATTTTATTTGCTACTGCCAATGTCGATAAGAAGTTATGTGTGCGTTGTATGACGAATGATCTGTGTATGTAGGTAATAAAAGCATATGCTTTTAACAAAGCTTGGGTTATGGGTTTTCTGCTGGATATTTTTGGAGCCATGTTGATGTTGCGAGCACTATCCCTAGCTCCTGTAAGTGCATCATCACCTGTAATTTCTTAGATTACTTGTGCTTAGTTTCAATGTTCCTTGAAACTGTTTTTCCTGCATATCAATTTGCACTTAAGGACTTTCTTAGTAGGACAAAGGGGTTTAAGGTGATGGGGAAAAATTTACCAGAGATTCAGATGCTGTGGATGTTGCTGAACATGTAATTTCCTTTAATTATGATTTCAGGTGTCTGTTATTCAACCAGTTTCTGGCTGTGGACTTGCCATACTTTCAATATTTTCCCATTTTTATTTAAAGGAGATCATGAATGCTGTTGACTGGATTGGAATAGTTTTGGCTGGCATTGGAACCATAGGTAATGCAAGTTCCTTTGGTATGTCTTTTCTATTTTCAGACAAAGAAACAGTCAATCTTGATTCTGTTTGGTAATAAGATAACCCCTTCCCCTGGCTCAAACTAAATACTGACTTAATCAGTACAAAAATATCTTCAAACATAATTTTCAGGTTTTCGGTGGCAAAATTGCCACTTTCTTCTTTGTGTTCTATCTATTCGGCTGTTCTTTGTTGTATGTAGGTTTTTAAAGACCACTGTATACTTTCAACATTTCTTCTTGTCCAATATATTAGAACATCTTCGGCCAAATTTTATCTTCGCATCAGTATATTAGTTTGTCCAAACAATCTAGAAGAACTAAAGGTTGGAGACAATTAAATTTGTTTTGTTTTGTGGACAACCATAATTATATATGTTTATGATGTTTGATGTTATAATTGCTGTTGGGGTTTCTTTTACTGTTGTCTGCATATTTGATGAGCCACTGCTTTCATGCTTTCATCTCAAAATGACCGTTACATTCAAAATGGATACAAAAGAGAAGGAATGGAAATAGGTATAAGAAACTTCATGAGAGATCCTCATTATTTCCTTTAATATTTTTCACATGCCAGAAAAGATAAGAGAAACAAAATGGAACTTATGAAGTACCTGAGTAAATTGTTAAGGACAGAAAAGTCCATTTTCTGGTAACAGGATTAAAATAAATATCTTCACAAGAAGTGATATTTTGAAGTTTTCTTTCATGGAGATGCATATTGCTTGCCTCATGTATCTTCTGTCACCTGATGCCTAATGCAGTTTGCTATTTCCATTTTGAAGCAAAGTGTGAACAAGGACTTGGAAAAAGTTTGATAATTAATTGCATCTTCTTCAATGATTAGGTCCCTTCTCAAGCTTTAATTTGTCAGTATCCTTTGATATGCAGGTGTTGGTGCTGGAGGAGAGGAGCAAAAGTCATCGTCAATCTCAATGTTCCGTATACTTTGGCTAGCATGTGCTGTTGCAATCTTGTTTGTAGGTATCTTACTCTTTGGACCATCTTTTGTATATTTCTGTTTACGGAATTTCTAGCTACCAAAAAACCTACGCTTCTTTGATTTTGGGTGAATTTTTTTTTGTCTTTGATTTTGCAACTTAGTGAATCATTTGTAGAAAAAAGGGCATATGTTACTTGAAACCTCAACTTAGAAATGGTAATCAACAATCTGTTAATCATTTATAAATCTTTTATTGTAACATGGAATGAGGACTGAGGTACTTCAGAGTCATATGTTTTTCTGTTTGAGGCACTAAACCCCACGGCTTGCTGGCCCAGAATTTTGCAGTCCATCTGGGTACAAATTTAGTTAACATTTTTTTGAAACTTTGTAAACTATTCTTTAACTAGATGACAAAAGCCCATTTGCTAGCAACCATTGGTGTTGCTTGCATTGTTTGCTGGTTGTGGTTTATGGCTTCAAAACAATGCAAGTGTCAAGTCTAATGGCATTTTTGGCTCTAAAAGGTTAAACTAATGAATTATTTTATGGAGATGAATGGATAAACTGATGGCTAAAGGTTCCACTTATATCCTGTTTGTTACATGTGAAGATATTATTTGCATGGAGAATGGCCATGAAGAAGAATAAGAAGAAAATGAAGAAATGATGGTGATATTTTTGATGTGGAATAATAGATTGTGCCATCAATTCAGAAATATCAGTTTCATCAGTTAAGCCACTTAATTTGCTTAAGATCCAGATGCTAAATGCTGGCAAAATTTGAGAAAGTAAGATTATGGAAAAACAGGGAGTGAAACTAATAGGTCAATTTGAGCCATTACATGGTAAACTATCAGGTTCAGAACAATGAAGTTCATCCAAAACTTTGATTATCATATATAGGTCCAGAATTGAGATATTCTGAGGACTTTTGGCAAAACAGCAATGCTAGTGGGGCGTACCTTTGGTTGGATGTTAAAGTCATTATTTGCAGGAAAATGTTGGCTTGAAAAAGTATATTAGAAAAAAAAATAATGAGAAGCAAGTGATTCAAGTTGCTGTGAGTAAGGTTCTAAACTATAATGTAAAGACTTAGTTTATAAGTTCCTAATTCTTTTAATTCCCTTTGTGGTTACATTGCGTTATTGTTCAGGAATCCTCATACATATAATGTTTTCTGTATGACTGGAAGCATCAATACTTGGAAAACACATTCTACTAACATGTAAACAGAAATTCTCTTTCTTACCCTTTTACTGTCTAGTGCATGTTGTCCATTGGGATAAGAGAACATCTTGCTTGGAGATTTCTGTGTCTTAATTTGAATCTTTGTGTTGCGGACAAGAAGTTTCAAATGGGAGTGCGTTTTATTGAATTATAGCTGGTATCTTGCATATCTAGCGAGTTGCAAGAACACATCTATATGTATGTTGGAAAAGAACTTTTTTTTTGGCGTGTTGGGGGGGGGGGTGTGGTGCGTTTGTACTTTTTGTACTAAGACCTGTTGCATTTACTAGTTTGCTGATTATAGGTCCTTCTTAATGGATGGCTGCGAATGTACAGAAGGCAAAGAAGGGAGCACGAATTGGTAATCTCCTTTAGTCTCTACCTTTTTATTTTATTTTATTTTAACTCTTTGATCTGACTGTTGCATTTTATCTTCTAAGAATTCTTTATAATGAGAACCTTTTTTCACTGTGCAGATGCAGTATGAAGTTGTTGAGGAAATAATTTATGGCTTGGAATCTGGCATCTTATTTGGGTACTTTTTGAACTGGATTTTAAGTAAAAAGATAAAATTCTTGGTTTCATATGTAGCTTAGACATTTTTCTATTACTTTTTCCTTATTATGATTTTAATTACTATGTTTTCATAATTGAATTTCTAGTTAGTAACTTCTATTTTTTTCCCTTCCTTTCTTGTCCATGCATTTGTACTTCTGATTGTAAGCATGTGATCTCTTTTTCTACTTTTGCCGTGTTAACTATATTATAACGTCATTCTTTTCCACAAGAGAATTGGCTCTGAAAGTTTCAAAACTGGAAGTTTCTTTGTTTGATCAATTTTCCTTCTAATTCTTAGAGTGCTGAGTATTTTAGTTTTGCCATAGATTTATGTTTTCGTTGTGTATCTATTTTCCAATTTTCTCCTGCAAAGCACTATAGGGTTCAGCATAGTGGTGGTAAACTTAAACCTAAAGAGATTTCTGGACTACCTTCTAAAAAAAGTTTCTAGTGCTGTTGGTGATCCCTTTTTTGGGCAATGTTTTAGGTTTACCTAGCAGAGTAGGCAAGTATATTTGATCTTTGCTTGGCTGATTATTTGGTTTAGTATCAGTGATGATGTTTTCAAAATTACTCCGGATTGTGAATTTTGTGGAATGTAAGCAAATTTCTGCCCTGAATCATGATGTCGATATATCTGTCTACTGACGAAGATGGACTGCAAAGTGCCTTGATGTGATACCATAGAGATGTTTTAATTATTAAAGGGATGCAAATTGCTTTTCATTTTTCCGATAAAATCTTACCTGTTGAAAGTGTCCTCTTTGTTTCTGGAACTGCTTGTGAGAAACTACTTTGATGATCTGGTTGCAGGATTTCATCTGTGGTGTCAAAGATGGGCTTTGTACTATTGGAGCAGGGCTTCTCCCACTTACTGGTCCCCATTTGTATTTTAATGAGCATATGCTGCAGTGCTTCTGGTTTTGTTTACCAGGTTCCTTGAACAGTAATCAACTTCATATATGCTCGATTCCCATGATCTGACTTAGGGACAAATATTAAGAGGGCAAGGGAACTTTTTGATACGATGTTTGAAAATGCTGTGTTGTCCAATGCAAAGGCTAGCACACCCACAACAATGTATATAAACTGTGTAATAATAATCAACACTTTTGCTTCTTGGAAGGCAGACAAGTTCTAACAATCAGACCCATCAGAACATTTTGAAAGTTAAAATAGATTCTTTTGGATGGATGCTTCTAGTGTAGCCTTAACATTAAGTGCTTATTATTCTCTTTTGTAAAGCAGACACGTGGCTTGAAGCATGGGAGGGCCATTGTGGTGTCCACATGTGCTGCTGTTGCATCAATTGTGACTGGTGTACTGGCTGGAATGCTTGCTTTAGGTGAACGATTGCCTGAAGCACCCATTGCTCGTCTCTGTCTTTTACTTGGATGGTACATAAATTTTCTATGCGTCCTTTTCCTATATGTTACTCAGCATGTTCTAAATCTATATTCTACTTAATATGCTACTGTATTTTGAGCTTTACCATCAAGGGTGTCTGAACAGTTGTAATCCAAAAGATCTTGTCATCATTTTTGACATTGCCTGTACGTTTTCTTAATATTCAGGCCAAATAGATAGTTTTCATATTTCTCGTTTATTATCTGGTGATTTCTTGTTGACACAGAGAACATCTAATACAGGTTATTGATTATATCCGGCGTGGTTCTACTGGTAACTTCAGCAAGGCTGGTGCGATACCTTCCACGCCCTTGGCGACGTGTTTTACGAAGCAGTGTTGAGAGGAACGTTGGCATTAGGCATTCCAGTTCAATCCGTGGTAGAGAACAGAGTCCAAGTACTGTTATTCAGGCGTCTGCATTACATCATTTGATAACATCTCCTAAAGAGAAAGCTTAAATTGATTAACACTGCACCCAGTTAGCATGCACCAATTTTTTTTGTAAATGAGCTTGATTTTGACTTGACATAATTTTTTGGTGTTTTTGGTTCTGGAGAGTATAGAGCACAACCGCATGTTACAAGTGATACAAAGGGTGAAGTTCACTATGATTACTCTTAATGAGCATTTTAGGGGCATGCTCGTATAAGCCTATTTCAAAAGAGTTTCAGTTGATTCCTTTGCTGTCCTTATACGCAGTCCTCTTTTCTGCATTCTTTTTGGTTTATGGTAGAGAAGGGTCCACCCAATCTGTGTCTGTGTGTGCTTTAAGTACAAAAGGAAGCACATTTGAATCTTGATGATCAGATCAGTAACTATTTGCTTTCTTTTTTGTATAATAAGGATGCGTTTCCTATGAGAAAATTAGAAGAAAGAAGCAGGAAAATGCCTTCCCTAGTTTTACCTACTTTGATGTGGGGTAGAAAGCAAAAGCTTCAATATAGCATCAGCTGTTGTCATTGCTGATTAGCTAGAAACAAATGTCTGCTTAGCTTTAGGAAAAGTAGTTGAATGCACGTAATCCCAATTAAGCACGATTGAGGTGGCGGCTATCACTTTTTTTTTTATCTTTTTTTTTATCTTTTTTGATTTATCTCTCTGGTCTTAACCTCGAAGGTTCAGTCACCTGATCCATTTCTGTAAACAGCCAAAAAATTATAGTAAATGGGTCAAAAAGTCACTGCCCTTGTTTGGAAAAACCTCTTTCTTATGATGATTCTCTTGATTCCATTCAAAGGACAATTCAGGGCCTACGCTTCCGAATGGCCCCATTTTGGCAGTCGATTCACACGTCAATTTAGTCCCTTTATCGGCCTTTCCATGATAGAGTTGAAAGTTTAAAGAAGAAAAGAAACCTGAAAGACAGAAGAATGACATCAAACCGAAAGAGTCCTATCCACCCAGCTTGGCCAGAGACAAAATTCACCTCAAAAGCCCCAAACAAGAAGTAAGATTGAATCGTTTGATGTTCTCTTCTCCCCTCTTTAACATTCTCAAAGGCAACATGGATTTCAATATCCAGTCGGACCAATCACGTTTGTAACAATGATGGTTGTCATGGTACCAGCAGAAATAGCTCCAACAACTAAAGCAGTTCAGTTCGAGAAGATAAAAAGAGGAGCTGTGCTGAGCGATTTGGTCCTAGAAGTACAGAATGCCAGAGAAAAATGCATGTGAGAGCTGTAATGGCACATGCAAAATGGACAGTCTTATTTAAAATAAAAAGGTTCAGACATAAACTGAACTCCCACAGATGTGTCGAATGAGTTTGGTTCCTAAACTGTAGGACATGTGGGTTTCTTATGTCAAGCTCGAATAACCACAGAATGATGTACATTAATAATTTTAAGATGAACACACTGTGTACAGTTCAATAGTTTGAGTTCTTTTTTTTTGTTCTTTTTTTTTCCAGTTGCTTGGATTCGTATGAGGCTCAAACTCGGGACCTGGCCTGGAGATGACTCGAATACCACTAAACTAAGCTCATTAGTAATGATTTTAGGTGTTTATCTCTAAAGAAAGGGCATCATTGACCCCACAAGTAATTAACAACTTCAACGGCTTTCCGTGATCAAATAATCCTCTTATTAGTATAATCAATTATGGCAAAGTTAATGCTCTCTCTGATATACTTTGATAAGTGGATTGACTTTGTCTGCTTGACGTGCCACTCTCTGAAACTGAGTTAACTTTGAAATTGTAGAGTAGATGACAGTCTAAGGTGCAGGGAACCCTTAACAGTTCCCCAGTTGAAGGAGGTTAACAACCTCCTCTCCCCTAATACGATCTTTTTGTGTGAAACCAAAAGTAAGATTGAATATATGGAGAAGGTAAAAAAGTAGGTTGAACTTTGAAGAATGTTATGTAGTAGAGGCTCTGGACAGATCTGGTGGTACGGCACTACTGTGGCATAGTAACATTAAAATGCTGGAGATCTATCATACAACTTTCCCAATTGAAATTCATGTGCAAGATCTAAAGACGTAAACAGATTAGTTGTGACGACCCCATCGTACCCAGAGGCGTACCAAAGAGTTTAGCGGATCGTCTGCCTAACTCGCGCCAAGACTCGATACTAAAAAAAAAAAAGAAAATAGATTTCACGCCAAAAGAAAGTTTTATTTACACTATTACGTCTTCAAAAGTTGTATAGAACTACTACATCAAACCATACACACCACTAGTACCAGCAATGAAACCCTAAAGAAGGGTTTAAAGAAGCTACTAAGTATAACCGTCACAACAAATATATACATCTTACTAGTCAACTTACATCAAGTATTAGGGCAAAATCATCTATTCTACAAACCAAAAGTCACCTATACTATACACCTTCCCGAGCTATCCCCGCGTCGGCCCCCAGCTAAGGAAAACAAATGGAATGGGTTAAGTTATATGCTTAGTAAGTAATCGGGGTAAAAACGTAAAATCACATCCAAATAAATATGTAAACCAAAATATTTCACATCAATAAACAGAATTGTAACATCACAATAGTAGGATACAAGTGGCTCCAAAACCAGTCCAATCCCTCGAGCTTAAACACCTGTTGATACTCCATCAACCAAAATACTCATGGTCCGTAGACTCTACTTACTTTCCCCGTTCACCTTATCAACCCCCGCTGGTCAGTCATCAATACACAGTAGTTCGAGCAAAAGCAAAAATCACTTTGCTTTAACAAAGAACAAAATCCCAAGGTTAGCATAGAACTGATTTCGACCAAACTCCGGCCAACTCGAATAGTCCGTCTACCCTTGGAATCGGGTTGGAATCAAGTCCTGATATATCCAATCTCTCAACAAAGGATATCTCTAAACAAGATACTCATCAAAATACTCAAGTCATGTAATCACCCCAACCGCACACAGCACAAGGGGTGAAACTCAACACAAGGCATGTATTCTCACATTTTAAATCAAGAACAGAGAATGGGTTTAGGTTGAGTGAGATAAAGTACACCCTCGCCTAAGTACCCATTTAATATATACAAAGCACTTTAACAATTTATTACATAACCGAGCCCAATTACTCACCCAAAATAACTAGCACGCAAATCAAGGCAATTTATACGGGTCCACCGACTCCGTGCGGGTCGTCACTGCTCGTGATAAAATATTATACTTAACTATTAGTCAAACAACCATCATAATGAAAATAAGGACTAAAACGGCAAAAACGACAAAGAAATGCATGCGCGCGCGGAAATGAAAACGGATTTCACGGTTTCGACCATAACTGGAGCTGTGGTTATCGGATCAAGGTGTACTAGGTAGTGTTTCAAAACTAAGACAAAGGGTTACAACTTTCATGAAGACAAGTCAATCCAGTTCACAGTTGATCCAGGTCGAATTTGCAGATTACAGAACCAGAATTTCAATGTCAATCTGTTTGTCAGCACTGGATTCAAATGGCAATAACTCAGGCTAAAAAAGTTCGATTAAGGCATTTTCAGATGCGTTAGAAAGCTGAAACATAGAACTAAAATTTTTGTGTTTTGACCAAATGCTGATTTGATATGGATCAAAGTGAAAAATGAAGCCAAAGTTACAGGTTTGATAAACCTTGTTTTATTTTCTGGTTTCCCACTCAACCTAACTTGTACCAATCAACACACCAAATACACCAAATCAAGAAAACACATCATAAACCAACATCTAAGCTACCATTAAAGCAATACCAAGTGAAGTTCTTCAATCACAACCCAAGCAAAATGCTGAAATTACCAAACCAAAGCTGAAAACATCCACGGCAATCGAACTTACATCAATTTAGCGTTCATTCCACTTGTAACGTTTCATATACCTACTTAGCCAAGTTAACCACTCAATAATTAACTCAAATCCCTAACTCAAGGCTGGAATTTTCTGAATCAAAGCTACACTTTCCGCTACAAGCGGAAATTCACCAAATTTGCAACAATTTCGCAACACAAGCTATAACTACATCATAAACACAAGATTACATATAAATTCGTCAACCAAAACCCTAATTCAAACCCTTCTTGCTGGCCAAATTTTATATGCTACTAAACTAACAATTTTTAACCATAAATTCACTTCGATAAACTAAGCATAAGCATTACCACAACATGAACATGAAGAACAACCATCCATTCCAACAACCAAAGTTGAAAATTACACTATAAAGCTGGAATTTACTATAACCACCACTAAAATCATGAAATCTACCTAAACAAGCCATAACTTTCACTTGTAAATCAATAAGTAACACAACCATGAACTAATACCAACCTTACCTAGAATTGGAGAAGCACAACAACCCCTAGGAAGCTTGAACCACCAAAACACTCCACTCCAAGATAGCAATCCACCTTCCTAAGCAACTTCTATGAATTATTTGGTGAATCTATCGGTTAGTTTACAAGATTGAGCAAGAAATCAAGAACCCAAAGTTGGAACTCTCTCTTGTTCTTCTCAAGATGCTCTCGGCCCTCTCTCTCTTTTCCCTCTTAGTTTTTGGCTTTGTTTTTCTTTTAATTTACTAACAACTTAGCCAAAGTCAAAGTACACTTTTTCTCCACCAATCAAAATTAAGCTTGGGAAGATCCTAGAAGCTTTGAGATTATAAGTAACTTACTTTGCTAATCCTCACACTATGGCCCCAACAACTTCTAATCTTTGCAATTAACTCCATAGATCACCAACTTAATGTAATCCACAAGCTTAATTACACCTCATTAATCTACTAACCACCCAACCGTTATAATTACCTATCATAAAACATGCATTGTCATACATAAACTCAATTAAATAACAACTTTTTAGTCACAAGTAAAATTAGGGTTTTGATTAAAATTTAAAGTGTCTAGTCTTTAAAAACAATGTTTTTAAAACAAAACAAAATAAATAAACCGTAATATATTATTTATTTTTTAAGAGAAAAAAAAACATTATCCTAAAATTCGGTGTATCACATTAGTGGTTCATTGGCATACATGCAACTTGCTTGAATCAGTTAAGAAGGGAACAATGGAAAGTGATTGGAGAAAGAAAGGGACTCTGGGAAAACAAGAGGTTGATAGCTAGAGACTTTAATGACATTGTGTAAAATGAAGAAAAATGGGGTGGGAAAGCAAGAGAAGAGTGATTTTTCAATCAGTTTAGGAACTTCATTTCAGACAATCAATTGGTGGATGTAAGTTTTGAAGGGTACCCACTAGGGGTGGGCAAAAAACCCGATCCGATCCGAAACCCGACTAACCCGATCCGATCCGATTCGAAAAATAGGAATATCCGATCCGATTTTTCTTAGCGGGGCAGATGCGGGTCGGGTACCCGCAAAAACGGATACGGATATAGATCAGTAAAATAAAAACTCGCGGGTACCCGACCCGCAGGGTATATTATATAAATATTAAAAAAATAAGGGTTCATTATATAATTTTATAATTTTTAATCCTAAGTGTAAGTAAAGTGGTTCATAACCTCATATTTTAATCCATATGATCCGCCTCTCCTCATTTTGTCTAAAAAAAGCGAATATTCTTGGTGAAACCTGAACCAAATGAATAAAACAAAAAAAAATTTGTGAAACTCTATCATAAAAATTGTTCATCCCTTTCATTCTTTTTCATTTTTATTATACTTCCATCGATCTTTCCTACAAATTTTTCATCAATTCAATAAAAAAATTTGTGTCTTTCATTTAGTTATTTATTTTATTGCAATTGTGTCTCTTAAATTTGTCTCCTTTTATTTTAGTGTAAGAAATTTATTTTTCTTTTTCATCACCTTTAATGCAACAAGGTCTATTCCAATGATTTAAGAAAGTTGGGGAAGATTTTTCAAGATTATTTTGGTTATATTTTCTTCAAAAATTATTAGCTCTATTCAATTCTTTTCCGGACTTGATTCCACAATCGACTCATTTTGGATGCAATCTTGTACCATAACATCCTTAAGAAAGTCGGAAAAGTTGTCATATACTTATTATTCTTGTGTTTGTTATATTGTAGAAGGATGAAATGCGTGAGAATGGTGATGTACTCAAAATTATCATAAAACTTCGTTTAATCTATTAGATATTATAATTCTAATATGTACTAAATTTATGAAATCGGTTTGATTATTGGATGAAATGTGTGAGAATGGTGATGTATGGATTTTGATTATAATATCTCTACCAATGGTAATTGGAAAACATATTTTTTTTTATTGGAAAATATGTTGCTATTAAGTGAAAAATATTTTTTTTATTAGAAAATAGTTTTTTTTTAGGGGCGGGTCATAGGGTACCCGAAAATATTAGGAGCGGGTTAGGGTCGTAAAATGGCTGATCCGATCTTTTAGGGTCGGGTCAGCCAAATCTTGTTAGGGGCGGGTACCCGACTCGTGCCCACCCCTAGTACCCACAGATTTGGTGTAATAACTGGGGCAATGAGGGTGAAGCAAGGCAGAGACTAGATAGAGCTTTAAGTGGTCATGGCTGGTCCCAAACTTTTGACAGAACTAAATGTACACATGTAGAAAACTTTGGCTTAGACTATAGCATGTTGATGATTGACACTAATCCAAATACTCATAGGAAAAAGAAAAAATTTTACTTTGACAAAAAGGTGGATACAAAAAGATGGGATTCAGCAGGTGATAAAGGATAATTGGAATAGGGATTTTGAAGGTTCCAAAATGTTCAAAATGACCAAAAAGATAACCAATTGTAGAGAAATACTTTTCAAGACAATGCGAAGCTAAAGATAACACAAATCAAACAATAGTTGGAGGAGATGCAAAGATCAGGGGGAGAAAATAGAAAAGAAGGAGAAAAGAACTAAAAAACCAACTGAAGCAGGCATATGCAAAGGAAGAATTACACTAAAACAACAAGGCAAGATGCAACTGGCTGAAAGAAGGAGATAAAAATATTCAATTCTTTCATGCCAGTTTCACAAGGAGGAGAAAAAGAAATAGAATGCAGAATTTACAGAGAGGAGATAGGACATGGACTGGAAATGAAGAGGAGTTGGGAGAAGAAATAGCCAATCACTACCATCAATTGTTTAGCAGCTTAGGGGTGGACTATCTAGATGAAATTTGGATGGTATGCCATATACAATCTCCCAACAAATGAATGACAAGCTAACTAGGAAGGTGGAGAAGGGGAAATAAAAAATGCAGTCTTCTTCATGAACCCAAATAAATCCCCACATATTGATGGCATGACCCTTTTATTTTTTCTAAAGTTCTACTCCTTCCATCCCATTGAAAGTGTCATACTTTCCTTTTTTAATTGTCCCAAAATATTTGTCATGTTTGACATTTCTAACTACTTTATACGTTGAAATTTCCCTTATGCCCTTAATTAATGATGCATAAAGACAAATATGATGTGATTGTTTTCTACTTTTTACTTTGACCAGCACATGATTAAGCGTAAAAGTGAAACAAAAGGAAAAAAGTTTTGGTGGAGTGTACTATGCAGAAAAAGTACATATCCCCAAACATGACTAAATATATGGGAGATAGGGAGTAGTACATCATAAAAGATGATATCATCAATGCCATTCAAAACTTTTTCCATTCTAGTCACATGCTCAGTTCTTAAATCACATTGTGATCTCACTAATTCCTAAAGTAAATAACCCCACCACCCTAAAGCATTATAGACCTATAAGTTTTTTCAAGGTCTTGCACAAAATAATATCTAAAATCCTTGCAAATACACTAAAGAAAGTGTGGATGTGTGCATCAATAGAAATCAAGTAGCATTTGTCCTTGGTACGCAGATCTTAAATAATGTCATTATTTCTCATGAATTTCTGCACTACTTAAAAAACAAAAAGCAAAGAAGAAATGAATTTTTTGCTTTGAAATTGGATATGTCTAAAACTTATGACAGGGTAGAGTAGAAGTTTCGGGAGGAAATAATGAAATGAATGGGTTCATGTGAAAAGTGGATCAACTAGATTATGAACTGCATCAAAATAGTCACCTACTCTTTCAATGTTAATGGTGAGATAAAAGGCTATGTAACCTCAATGAGAGGAATCAGACAAGGAGATTGTCTATCTCCTTATCTGTTCTTACTATGTTCTGAAGGCTTTACCAACTTGCTCAAGAAAGCAAAAAAGAAGAGGAAGATCATAGGGATGAAGATTTTCAGGTAAGGACTAGCAATTACTCATCAATATTTTGTGGATGACTTCTTTATCTTCAACAAAGCAGATCCCAAGGAAGCAGAGGAGCTTATGGAGATCTTGAGAAAGTATAAGCGAGACTTAGGACAAGTGGTTAATCTAGAGAAATCTTCGGTCTTCTTCAATAAGAATATTCCTCAATGACATCAAGTGGAGGTGTGCAGTAAGTTAGCAAGATACAAGTAGTGGCTTAGGGAAGATATCTTGGATTACCTATAGTATCTCCTTATCTGTTCTTACTATGCTCTGAAGGCTTTACCAACTTGCTCAAGAAAGCAAAAAGGAAGAGGAAGATCACAGGGATGAAGATTTGCAGGTAAGAACTTGCAATTACTCATCAATATTTTGTAGATGACTTCTTTATCTTCAACAAAGCAGATCCCAAGAAAGCAGATTTATGGAGATCTTGAGAAAGTATAAGCGAGACTCAGGACAAGTGGTTAATCTAGAGAAATCTTCGATCTTCTTCAATAAGAATATTCCTCAATCACATCAAGTGAAGGTGTCCAGTAAGTTTAGCAATACAAGTAGTGGCTCAAGCAAAATACCTAGGATTACCTATAGCAATATCTAGATCCAAAAAGCTAGTGTTTAACTTCATCAAGGAAAGTTGTGAAAAAAAGATGCAACATTGAAAAAATAAGCTGTTCAGGATTGCTGGTAAAGAAGTTCTCCTCAAAGCAATAACTATGGCAATGCCCATCTATGCAATGTCATGCTTCAAACTACCGGTTAGACTATGCAAAGAAATGAGCAAAATGATGTCTAATTACCAGTGGGGAGAGGAAAATGGAAAAAGGAAAATGTATTGGTGCTCTTGGCAAGAAAAAATGGTGGCTTAGACTTCAGAGGCCTGTACAATTTAAACAAGGTTTTGCTAGGTAAGCAAATTTGGAGGCTGATAACAATGCCAAACTCCTTGGTAAGTAAAGTGATGAAAACAAAATACTACCCAACGGAGACAATCTTCAACTATAAGGTCCATAACAATGCATCATGGATCTGGCAAAATCTAATGGTTATGAGAGAAGATGTTCAGAGAGACACTAAGAGAAGATGTTCAGAGAGACACTAAGAAGATGTTCAGAGAGACACTAAGGAAATAGGAAATGAGAGAAGTACAAAAATTTGAGAGGACAATTGGATACCAGAAAATCTTTAAGGGAAGCCTGTTTCAATTAGACCTCAAAATTGCCAAATACGGAAAGTGAAGGATCTAATCCAAAACCTCAGATAGAAAAGACCCTCAGTGTTCAGACTATTAAACGAAGAAAAGGCAAAGAAAGTCTTGAGAATACCCAGAGGTCTGGCAAACATAAAGGATTGTCATTTCTGGATACATAATGTGAATGGCCACATGGTTGCATCAGGATACAAGAAAGTCAGTAAGCAGGGAGGCAATTAGAAGCAAAAAGAACAATCAAGAGAAGAGTCCAGTTTGGAGGAGAAACACCTTTGGAAACACTTGTGGAAACTCAATGTAAAGCATAACTTGAAGATATTTATCTGGAAATGCTTGAAGAAAGCCCTGCCTGTGAATGAAGTTGTTTTCAGTAGGACAAAGAAGGGATCTCCAATATGTGAAAACTATGGTGAAGGCATAGAAACTATGGAACACCTACTTTTTCACTGCAGACATGCTAAGGAAGCATGGAACCTATTACCAGTGAAATGGGATACAATTGAAGACCAAAAAAGAAACTTCAAAAAATGGTGAAATGCTTTAACAGAAACTAGTAATAGACCTAAAGGAATGGAACATATTGCACTAATGGTAAATATTCTTTGGTAGATTTGGAAGGCCAGGAATGAGAAAATTTTTATTAGAACAAAAGATCATCAATCAAGAAAATTTAGAAAGCTTAGTTGGAGTGGATAGAATTTCAGGCTACAAATGCAAATGAGAGCAAGGTAAGCATGCCAGAAACAATAGCAGCTAAAGCAACACAAGAAGAAAGCAGAGACATAGATGCCCTAATACACATTAGTTTTGCTGTAAAAACTCAAGGACAAGACAGTCAAATGGAAGTTGGCATCTATGCATTGAATGAGAACAACCAACTGATAGCTCAATGGGCAATAAGGGAATTTAGTGTAGGGAACAGTTTGATGGACAATGCAGTGGCTCTCAAACTTGCAATGATCAAGGCAGGAGAACAACAATAGAGGAGGATTGAAGTGGGAATCCCACAACTGTAGCTGGTGAAGATGATAGAAACCAAGACCAGTGATATGAGACTGTTATCTCATTTAGAGGACATTAAAGATTTAAACTCTATGTTTGTGGAATGCTCATTTGTTTTGGCCAGGAATGAGAATAGTATTAGGACAAATAATATTTGTAATCATGCGTTACGTACATCTTTTGATGAGAAGTGGTTAAATCCTCAATGTCTTTATACACTTGTATAGCTCTAATTCAGTTTTTGCTCACTAAGTGTTTAGGTCATACATAAATCTAATAAAATTATCTATGTTTCCGCCCGCTGGGGATGGGCGGGGGGGGGGGGGGGGGAAGAGTAGATGACAGTCAAAATTTGGTACGGACACTACGAAACACATCAGAAAATCAAGATTCAGTTGTGGAGATCAATGAGCACAAGTTTTGGCCCTATCTTCTCCAAGAAAGAGCAAAACAAACAAGACAGTGAATTTCCGCATCATTAAGTTCAACAGAGATGGTGCTGCCAACATGCAATCTAAACAAGAAATCCAGTCTAAACTTGATGAATGATGACGATATATAGATGCATGGTAGGCAACTGGCTTTTCCTTTGTGTCTACATTTGTTTAGCATATAGAAAGACACGAGGCACAATGCGTGTTAATGGATAGGGATGGCAACGGGGGCAGGCACCCACCCCGCGGGGGGGAATTTTTTCCCCCCCCTTTAGAAAAGGGGCGGGGGACGGGGGTATACTCCCCCGCCCCGCCACCCGTTTGAAATATATATATATATGTACATAATTATATATATAATAATATTATCAATTATACTACTAATTATATATGTCTATTAATAAAAATTATTATTTATTTATACTAAATTTATTAATACATTTATGTTAAATTCCTAACTACACTTAATACAATAACACTTTTTTCTAAAAAAAACACAATAATAATTTAGTGATTGTATTTGTATTAAAAATGAAAACTTGATTATTTTAGTTATATTTGTTTTATCATATTAGATTGTATTCAAATAACCTTTGTTTAATTAGTTTTATGACTTTCAATTATGAAGTTACAATGAATAATAATTTGGTGATGTGTTGATATTTTAGTACTTGATTATTTGTTCAAATTTAATTATAATGAAATTATATAATAAAATTTTTTTACTCTCGTGGGGAAAGCGGGGCGGGGCGGGAGCGGGGGGAATTAAAATGCAACGGGGCGGGGGTTGGGGGAGGTGTCCCCCGCCACACCCCCGCCCCACTGCCACCCCTGTTAATGGATACTACAATAGATTTGAAATTAATCAGGGTACCGTACTTTCTCTCAAATCGTAGTCATGGGAACCTTTCAACTTCCAAAACGACATCCCTCAAGACACGAGCCAAGCTTTCTTTAACGCGGTTTGAACTAATTCTATGCATCATGTCAAGCTCAGCCAGTTGGTTGATTGATAACGTTGTCAATGTCAGTAATTGCACTAGTGAAACGTCTTCTCTCAGTAGTGAGTTTAACTAATCAAAGGTGCATGAACACCCTATCCAGTCCCCCACCAAAAGACTTATTAATGTAGTACAGAATTTCTGTTGTAAAGTCAAAACCCATTGTATTGAATGAACATTTTTAAATTTGGGGCGAAAAAGGGCGATCCCTCTTCTGTATCACTTTGCACACAACCCTCAAAAGATAACAAGAAAACTCGTCAAAAGATGACAAGAAGGTATGTTTTCAATTTTGATTACTTCAATTCTAGAAATATTTATCTGCAATGTTCAAAATACAGCTTAGGAATACAGATTAGTAGGTTTTTCTAGTATGGAGGAAGTCAGCATAGACCCAACAAGTTGATCTGGCAGAATTTGCAACTTTCTAGTTGAGAGGAACAAAGTTTTTTTAGTGGTAAAGGAAACGGGGCTCCCCAAGAGAACCTTCTAAAGCCAGGATTTGCAATTTGCATCACTAAATGTGGTATGCCAGATTTACTAAAGTAGGACCACCACCACCCCAGCCCACCCCCCCCCCCCCCCTTTTCAAGAAAAGAAAAAAATGCCACTGTAACATTCTGTTTTTAAACAGTTGTATAGCTCTTCCATCAAATGTGCTTCGCAAAGGCTAACAGCCAACATCACTACTGAACAGTTTACTGATTGAGCCTTCTAACATTGCAATCCAGAATTGGCTGTGCAAATCAGGAATGCCGACTCTAATTAAATGTAAACCACAAAAAATGAAAGGGGCACCTAGTAATTATAGTTATATGTGGCCCCAAAGAACCAGAATCTCATACAAAACTCAAATGATGGTCAAATCACATCAGGAATCTATTTTTGACATAGGCCTACCACAAACAGGGATTTCATTGGGGACTCTGCTCACTTGGATAGTCACCCAGTTTCTCCAGCTGCCAGCTTTCATGAGGGGCAACATGATCATGAGAAGGGGTGTATTGCTGCAAAATTAAACAGGGATTTAAGATTCCAAGTATAATAGTTCCACTTCTATCTAGATCAGTAACCATCCTCCACAGCTCTACACAGCTAATGCATTAAAAAGACAAAAAATGGCACAAGTTGTGGCTGGCTCATACTTGACTTTTTCATGACCTTAAAGAACCCCAAGTCAAAGTAAAGCTAAAACAATCCTCAGACAGTACGCTGTAAGGCTTTGATTACATTCTTATAAAACAAGTATACCAATCATGTAACTTTAAAAGAAAATGGTATACTAATCATGTAAATCAAAATACAAAAATTATTTTCAGAGGTAACTTAAGATCTGATAGTTATAGTTGTAAGCCAATTCTACTATTCAGTTCTTATCCATTGTCACAGAATGGCCCAAGAATCTTAATCAGCATATGAAGCAAATAGAAACTTGATCTTGCCATCTGTACATGGCATTGATCTTCAAAGCAAATTCATCCGAGCTCATGAAGGAAAAATAAGCAATAAAACTTTGGAAAACACACACACACACACACACACAGAGGATGGTTGGCGAGTACCTCCATTTTGTCTAGAAGTTCTTCTGCTGTAGGAGCAGCGAGGACTATGTGCCGAGCACCTGGCTTGATGAAGCCTTCTTCAACTCCATTGTCAAACAATGCCAGCAAGGAATTATAATAGCCATCCACATTAATTAAACCTACCTGTAAGAATAATCAACTAGTCATCATACGGAAATCTAATACTTTATATCAATAGAACTGACAGGTGAAAGCAGATGAGCGACCGGCTTTTTATGGATGCCAAGTTGTGACCATGTTATCATTTCCAGTGTTTCTTCCATAGTTCCATATCCCCCTAAAACAAAATAAATAGACTTCATAAGTTTGTTTTAAGCAACAAATTTTCCTATCAGTACTCTTTCTTTCATACTCACCAGGAAGAGCAATAAAAGCATCAGCATGTCTAGCCATTTCAGCTTTGCGCTCATGCATGTTGGACGCGATTCTCACATCCCCAACAGTTTCACCAGATATCTGTTTAGCTTCTCGTGTTAATAATAACCAATTTCAACTGTAAGTTTACATCTAGGTCTCAAAATCAGTTCCACCAGCAAGAGACTAGTAAGAATTCCATGTATTCTGAACCACATTCCCCTTTCAATGACCTTTGAAAGAGCTAAGATTTTATTGCGTTAACTTACATAATCAAACGAGTAACTAACAAATGTTGATATGATCTCTGAATACTTGAGCACTTGAAAATATTGCAACAAATGCAAGGAAAAAGTTTGTCTCAATTAAAAAACAGAAAGAGAAGGAGAAAAAGCATGATATTGCAGTGTGAATGCAGGTACCTCAATAGGCACGAGAGCTTTTGGAATCACCCTGCATGTTAAGAGCAATCAAGATTATAGTGAAACCACATCAGTAGAACAAACAAAGCCCCAGGCATAATACCAATAAACATTAGTACATAATGCAATTCAAACCAAATTGTATTGCTTACCCAAGAACATGGCAACCTCCATCATAAACTCTCTGGGAAATCAATCCCATCAATCCAACACTTCCGCCCCCATATACCAAGTCTATCTTTCTTCTCACCTGAAATGAACATCCATTTACAAAGTCAAATTAGCAAGACACGGCAAACATTCTGCCCAAAACATAGTCAAACCAAGCACAAGAAACAATCCAACGAGAAGTACTGCTAACAGAGTCTAAATAAAGTATAAAGATACTAAGAAAAATCAATCCAGCCTAAACCTTAACCCTATTGTCAAATGCAGGAAACCAGTTTACTAAATAAAGGAACCACCGACTATATCAGAACTCCATTAGTACTAAAATGTGTAAGATTTTCTAACTCTATTGTTAAAAGTCAAAACCCAAGAGTCCCTTTTATCAGCTAGGATTGAGACTTTGTCAAAAACATCAAAACCCATTCAGAAATTGTCACAGTTTTCACAAAACAAAGACTCAACCTTTGACAAAAGAAACATAACCTTAAACAAAACTGTCAATCAACACAAAAGACTAGATTGGTTGTTTGACTAGGATATCCTATATAAGTAAGACCAACCAACCAGTTCATTCCCCAATTCAACAGCAGCATCACTGAATACTTTCCTGTGGCCTGGATTGCTCCCGCAATACACACAGATTCTCTTGAATTGGCTTCTGTTATTGCTCTCCTCCATATTAAAACTTGTATTGTCTGTCACGGCAATTTACTTGTAAAATTCTCTTCTATTGCTTATCTGTTGTATTACCTCTGTATAGTAACAGTATTTTATGATACAAAGGAAAAAGAAGCAAATCAAAAAGTAAAGATGGGTGTTATTAAAAGACAAGTGATACCGAAGACAATCTGGGCATTTCTTGATAGAGTGAATAAATACTAGTAGTAATAGCAATTGAAGTCAAGAAAAATGTGCTTTTATATATGTATATCTATGCTTCGTTTATGGTTATATATCTGACAGCACTAAAGCCCACATCACCCTTTTCTTTATTCAATTTGTCGGCTTTCAAACATTGAATTAACATTGAATTAATCAAATAGATTGGCAGCAGCAACAAAAAATTGCTACACAAGAAATCGACAAGAGGGACTTCGTTATCGGCGTTTCTTCTACTTCTTCTTCTTCTTTTTCCCCCCCTTTTTCGATAGGGGAAGGAAATTGAACCTTCTTGATAGGTACTATATCACTCGTAGCATGCAGTTGCACTAGAAAGTGAATTTCCCAAAATCTTCCGCAATTTAGAAGTCGGCTGTGGAGTGGGCAGAGGACTCACGTCCCTTTCTTGCTGCTTGTTTTCTCATCATTCCCCATATATTTGGTTCCTAAAGCTATTTCTATCTTTTCTTAAGTATTATTAAAACATTTTTAGGATACTTTTTCTAATCATTTTTTGAATTAATGGTTTGTAGTTTTCCATCGAAAAATTTTTATGTTTTCCGTGAACACATTTTTCAGTCACTTTTTATTTCACATATGTCAAATTATTATTGTAATTTTTTTTTAACAAAAACTACTAAAAATAGCAATCCAAACGATCAATGTGAGAAAGTTTATAAGTAATATAAGAAATAAACCATGTAATGTTTCATGCCCTTTATGGCTTTTTGTGTATGTTTTGTTCTTTGTTTCCTAGGTCTTGTGGCCCTTGTCCCCATTTTTGTGTTTAGGAGTAACAAATCTAGGAACCTTAAACTATCATCATTGTTTACTTTTGGTTCCTGATCTATTTTTTGTCTCCAACTAGCCTTTTAACAATTAAAAATACATAGTTTAAGGATTTCTGGCCATTTTAGATATAAGTCTAGCCAGAATCGAAGGGCCTTTTGTCTAATATTAATCAAAAGTATTGAGAACTTAATCAAAAGCATCTAGGGTAGGAATAGAAGTTGTAAAGAAACCTTCATTTTGCTTAAACTCTTCATCAAAGTTTCTCTACAAAATTCCTAAATTCAAGTGTGTTTGGATTGAGATAATTTGAAACAAAATAATTTACTTCACAAATCCAATCACCTTTTTATCTCACATACATCACATCACAAAAAGTGCTACAGTAATTATCTCAAATAAATCATCCAAATAAACTCTTATCCAAACAAAGTTACATCCAAATAAACTCTTATCCAAATGAATTAGGAATTTTGTAGAGGTACATAAAAAAATCTGGTATATAAAAATCTTGAGAGGTACACAAAAAATATGATAAAACTTTCGCTACTCAGATTTGAAATCAATGAATTTAGGAATTTTGTAGAGAAATATAATGAAGAGTTTAAGAAAAATGAAGGAATTTTCTCTTTTCAAGACTTCTACTCGTATTCTCGATACTTTTTATTAAGTTCCCATACTTTTGATTAAGATTGGAAAAAAGTGCCCTTTGATTCCGGCTGAACTTATATTTAAAGTGATTAGAATTTCTTAAATTGTGCACTTTTAATTGTTCAAGATCCAATCGGAGACAAAAATAGATCAGGGATCAAAAGTGAACAACAATGATAGTTCAAGGGTTCCATAGGCTTTTACTCTTTGTTTTAGCCTTCACATCTTTGATGAGGCTTTAATTTTTTTTAACCCATTTGGATTGCTATTTTTTGAAGTTTTTACTAAAAAAAAAAGTATTATAGTGATTTCATTTATGTGAGATAAAATATAATTAAAAAATATATTCATGAAAAACGTAAAAATTTTCTGGAAAAAAAAAAAGCCAATCCAAACATAGAGGAGCTCAATCCAAATATAGAGTATTATTTGAAATAATCACTTTATTACTTTTTGTGATGTGATGTGTGTGAGATAAAAAGATGGTTGAAGATATAAAAAAGTGAGTCAGAAAATGTATTTACGATGCAAACGAAATATTATTTGAAAATTTTGGAATTCTTTTTCCTGTTGCATCAGAAAACGGTTATCTTCTCGCATTCCTTCTTATTTACAATCTCTTTGTTTAGTTATATCTTGTGGGAACAGAATTGTATTCGTAAAGATCCATTTTTGAGGTACATAGTCATGTCTTGACTCTTGAGAGGCTACTACAGTAAATTCTGAAACTTTTGGGCAGGTTCCTATTTGCATTTGTCGTTGGTTGTGTACAATGCTCAGGGAAAACTTATTAAGTTGTGTTTTGCATCCTGCAATAATTTTCTACTACTCCTGCCATCATAAAATTGAGAACTTATTACTCTTTTCTTTTCTTCCCAAATGGGTTGAAAGCTGCTTTAGAAAGCTCTTTAAATTGAAGTCTTTATGAGTTTTTCTGATGACTGCCCACTTAGCACTATACATATATATATATATACATACATATATATATAATACATATATATATATATACATATATATATATATCTTATCACATGCATGCATAAATTCATCTTTGTTATACCTTAAAATGTAGACATTACCAAAATTTATCCAATTTTTTAAACAAATTGATACCGATAGTCGCCTAAAGAGTCCAGGCACACCTTGGAGAAATCCATCTTTTATTTATAAGATAATAACCAATTATCACTTACACAATTCTTGCTTTCACCCTAAAATCTTTTTCTTTCTTTTTGGATATAGAGATTTTCTTTTAAATTTAAAGGGGTAAACTATCTTGGGAATGCCTAAATTATTTCAACAGATAGTTTTTTGCCCCTTATCTATTTTAAATCTGAAATTGACCCCTCAATAATAATTTTAAAAAAGTCATATTTTGATCATTTAGTCCATTTCTACCATTGAAGCCTTGGCCATTAAATCTATCACCTTGAATGGTGGAAAAGAAACGGAAGAATAAAAATCTAACATTTCTTATTATTAAGGGGACAATTTAAGATTTGAAATCGATAAAGAGTCAAAATTGACAATTAAAATTAGGGATAATTTCAGAAACCTTCCCTGAGGTTTCTCATAATATCACTAAGTTCTCCTGAGGTTTTTAAAATCTTACTTACCTCCCCTATCAGCTTGACAAAACTAAATATTCTTATCAAATGTCACAAATTGACAATATTACCCTTACTTTTTATAACTATTTAACCAAAATGTCAAAACAAAGTAAAATTTTTAAAACAAAAAAAAATCTATCTAATAATGATCTATATTTCTCTATATCGAGATCATGGTGAGATAGCAAAGAATGTGGATAATTAAATCTAGTTAAAATCAACCACTTAGGAAGAATTTGGTGAGTAATTAACACCTTGAAAACTTTCGTAGATAGTTATAAGAAAGTCAAGCAATGTTTTTAGGAAATACATTTTAATACATGATGTAGTTTAAGTTGTATTGAAAATTAAAATAATCTCTTCATATGTATGAATTCTTCAAGGTGTAAATTTTGTTTTGTTCCAAAACAACTAAAATAAATAATTTAAGTCAAGAAATTTACACCTTATAAAAAGTTAACCTTATTTTATTTTTTATTGTTGTTGTAAACTTTATAAGTAAGAAAACATAAGGGTAGTACTGGAATAAAATTTTTATCTTTCTTTCATTTCCTCCAAAGGGGCTAAATGTTACAATAAATGTTAATCCAAGGGAGATAAATGAGATTTTAAAAACCTCAGAAGAGTTGAATGATATTATGAGAAACTTCAGGGGAGGTTTCTGAAATTATCCCTTGAAATTATGTAGGAGCTCCATAGATAGTTTACCCAAATTTAAATAAACATTAGACTGCAGTCTGGAAATCAAAATCAAACTAATCTTGGGACTCAAGCATAGCCTTCAGGAGGGAGGGAGAGAGAGAGAGGGGGGGGGGGATGTGGTGGTCTTCATTCTCCTTCCTCTTCTACTTCTTCATAAATTACTTGTAAACAACAACAAAGTCAGAAACATGCATCTTCAGAAGCATGTCAGATCTTCAACTAGATTCACCTACCAAATGCAGCTCCAGGCTCCATGTATCCATATGTTGTGTCCTCATTTTTATGCTTAATTTCTTGTCTACTCTCTTTCCTTGCTAATCTAACGACTCTCCAATGGACACATGTCTAGTTCTAACCATTATGCAGACACTAGAATCAAGATTCCACATTCTGAGGTTGAAATGAAACAGGAACAATCCAACATGTCTTTACTTGCCGGATTAAAAGAAAGGGTCGTATATACTAATTTAACATGAGCTAAAATTTAATTAGCAATCACCAATCATCTATCGTTTTTCGTTGATTCTATCCTCATCAGTTGCTACTCAGCTATACTGTTGCTTGTTCAATTTATTAAGATATAGCGTTGTTTTCTTTTTTTTTTTTTAACTGAAGGTTGTTGGAACTTCCTTTCTTGATGTTTTAAATTCATTTTTTTTTTAGCTCAAAGTAATCAGCTAGATTCCCTGTGAAATTCTATTGCACAAGATAAGAGGAGAATCTTAACGTTCTGAGTTGATATGAATCCAGCTAAAATAAAGAATTCTGTGGTTGAGAATCCCATGACATCTCATACTAATTCCTTGTTACAGTTTATCTAAGTTTTGTTTGTATCGGAAAATCCATTGCCTCTGACAAATAGAATCAGAAGATAATTTAGTAAATTAGCAGATGAAACACGATAAGAACGGGCGAAAACTTTCATTTTATTAAGTAAAGCTTACAATACGTGAATCCGAGACCAACTTCATGCCTTTTTTTTTTAAAATGTAAAAGGGAGGTTTCAAATTCGGAACCTCATAGCATAGCATTGAATTCAGAATTTTCACTTTTCTGCTCATGCCAAGAGTAAGACTTGAACAATTAACACAAAATTAATACAAAATGGTGCTAACACACAATTAACACAAAATGGAAGGATCGATACAAATATACAATTCAATAACATTACACTAAACTCACGATAGTGGGATGAATGCCGATATTCAGTTACACTAAATTCAAGGGGAGGAAAAGTGTAAGGCTTTGTTTGATAATCTAATTTTTTATTTAAATTTAATGGATTCGGATGCTAATATGTTCAGACGCGTTTGATAACAAAAATTTGAACATTTGAATTAATTAAGTGACACTGAATTTTCTAGACAAAACTTACCTCTAAAATAAGTGATAAACTATTTACTTATTGTTAAATGTGATATACACTCAAATGTATTTGATTTAATACTTAACAATTCAATAATTTATTGGATTCAGATTTCAGATTTCAGTTTTCAAACTTTAGTTTTATCAAGCGCACTCTAAGTGTAAGGTCGTCTCGAATTCAAAACCTCCCACTTACAATAAAAAGAAAAAGTTATACTAAATTCATGATTAGTACTCGGATTCTAATATACTACTACATTTTCCAGGAGTCTCAATCTTTTTCTTTAACTATTGGACTGAAACCTCATTAACCCGATTTTAGAATTAACAATTTGTGGTGTTTATAAATTCTGCATGAACTTGGTGGATTCGTACGAGTTGGGCCATTAACGTGACGGATGAAAATCATGAGACTATGAGTCCATGGTTGTTAGTACATGATGATAAAACTGCCTTAGTGGGCTGCTTTAGGCCACACACCGCCCAATTGCAAATTTTGCAGGACCGGTTAAATGCCTCAGCAACTTCCCTCCCCCAGCCCCCAAAAACAAACTAAAAATTTTACGGTAGTCTGACTAATATCTGTGCTAAAAGAACTCGGTCTTGGAGACAACGCCTCAACTATTTTAACGTACACTCTAGATACACTAGTTCTTTTGAAAAACAAAAACCAAAAGAGAGTTTTTTTTTTTGAGGGAAACCTAGAAGAGAGTTTCCGTTACGAGATCTATGATTGAGCTAAATCTGGATATGGACTTAATGCTTCCCCCTTGGATTTTGGCATATCAACTGAGTCGCTCATTCTGGAAATGCTCCTTCTTTCACATTAGGAGAGAATTGAACCTGTGTAGTCACGGGTTAGCTAAGTTAGCTGTTAACTTGTTACAAGAAACTAGGTGGAAGCAATCCTTCCCTGTTTGGCTTAACAAAGAAGCCCACAATAATTTCCTGACAGTTGCCAGTCTTTTGTAAATCTGCTGTGCAGACTAATCTGTAACCATTTACCAATATATCGAAGTTGACATTTTACCAAAAAAAAAAACTATGATTGGGGCTACAATTTGATCCTTGAGTTCAGATTCTCGTGCTTAATGGCTATTTAGTCAAAAATTTTTCTAATAAGTGCTCTAACTAGCAATTAACATTACAATTAATTTAACATGAATACATTCACATTTAATATTCAATTGCATTTGAACACCCTTCTTTGATTTAACTTCCTCATTTTTAAAAAAGACAACTCTAGGGCCTCTCTTTTCTAAAAGGTGATGCGTTCGATCAAACTGAAGTTTTAAAATTAAAATCTAAAATGTGAGATCTAAAGTTTGAAGTTAATAAATTATTAAATTATTAAGTATTAAATTTGATATGTTTTAATGAAAATCACATTTAAGTGATAAGTGAATAGCTCGTCACTTATTTTTGGAAACAAGTTTGTTTAGAAAATTCAGTGTCACTTAATTAATCCAGATTTTCAATTTTTTATTATCAAAAACACTTGAAGATGATTGTGAAATCCGTCTCTAATTAGTTAGACAATCCCTTCAATGAAAAATGATAGGGAGACCATTTTAAACGTGAACATAAATATGTAGCCTTCATTACTCGAGACAGTCAACTTACTCCTTTCTACTGTTGTGAGAATTGCCATGTATTGCACTTACATAAATACGCCAAAAGCTGAACTTGAAAGAAAAAAGAAAAAATTGTACGCGCTGGATGCGAATTCCAAAACTAGCAAAAGAAACGCTTAACACGAGGAAAAAGCTTTGGTTTTGAGCCTCACCTTTGTGCCATGGAGTCCTCAATTCAAGCAATTTGTTTCGGGTACCAACTGAGAGCAAGAGAAGATTTAAACAAAAACTTTCATTTCAATTCCAGTAATTAAGCGCCATTGCCTTCAGCATTCAAAAAAAAAAAAATTTTTTTTAGGTTCTTTCAAGAAATTGAACCTAGAATCTGTACAGAGTAGGTTAATTAAGATCAATAGGAACAAGAAAGTGAAGGAGGGAAAAAAAAATAAAAAGAGGGATCCTCTTATCCTCCCCATTTTTCCCCACAGATATGGGAAGGGAGTTTCCTGTAGGTGAAAGTGCTGTAGAAAACCATCCATTTGTATCGGTGTCATTGTTTCTTGCGTCTATTGCCGCTACGATAGCAATAGTTTCATCTTTATGCGGTGCATTATCTCGAAAAAAGGCAACAGCCTCCTCCTCTTCATCAGGTGCTGAAAATCAAATTAAAGAAAATAAGGATGTAAATATTCTTTCACCAACGTCTGGTAACGGCGGATCGCCACCTGAGAAAGTTACAACGTTGACAATCCCGGGATCATCATCGGATTCTGATAATGCAACAAAAAATGAAGAACTTTCTCATCAACCATTGCCACCTCCACCTGGATTCCAGCATTTATCAGGTTCAACTTCTCACCATTACCGGTCGAATTCAACGGCTTCTTCTTCATCCCGGCAAAAGTTGCCTAAAACTATGAGCATGAGGGCGCTGGGAAATGGGATTGGGATATCATCGAGACAATCGTCCAAGAGGGATCAGGAGAATGTCCATGATGATTACGCTAGTAAGAAGAGAGAGAAGAAATTGAAACATGAGGATTCTATTTGGAAGAAGACTATTATTTTAGGAGAGAAATGCAGAGTCCCGGATGAGGATGATGATGCAATTGTTTATGATGAAAAGGGAAATAGAATTACAACCTATCATCGCAAGTCCACCTCTATGGCTTTGTCTAGGCAAAATTCAAACACTGATCCGGATGCAATTCCGACTACTTTGGAGGGACAGAAAGATGATATCTTAAAAATTTCCTAGCTAGGTAAATAAATACTACTATATATCAGAAGAAATGTTCATTTCTCTTCTTTTCATTTTTCTCGTCTTCTCTTCTTGTGATATCTTGGAATTGCAAGTGATTTTCTTCATGAAAATTATGATTTTGAGATGCTTTAGTTTGCCCTTGTTTTACAGTGTCTTAATTTATTGGGATTTAGTAATCTATACCCAAGTCGTGGAAGACAAAGGAGACCAATCAATAGTGCAGTCATCATAAAAACATCTTCGAGAAGATGCACAAAACTCTTGCACTGGTTCAGTTAATATGATTGTTTCAGGTAGAGCGGAAAAATTGTTCTTCTGCAGCTAGGGATAGGTTTGGACTTTAAACTTTGGTTCCATGCATCTAAAAAAAGCCATGCAGAAAAGTGCATCAAATAAGTACAGAACGACTCATGCATTCAAATCTTAAAAGTTAACTAATTTGCAACAAGTAGTGGACTGACATAGAGGAACCCTTGAATAGTTACTAATGATATTGTCACAGACCAGTATTAATTTCCACATCAATTTTGGTATAATGGCAAACTTTCTTTCAAGTCTAAATTGCATCTGGACTCCGGAAGAAGAATTTTGGCATTTCATCCAAAATTGGACTGGTAAAAAAATTCCAGGCAGTAGCATTTACGAGGATTTTCTTTCAAATCCATATAGCATTTGGACTCTGGTAGAACGATTTGGGAATTCCATCCAAAATTGGACTGGAAAACCTTTATCTGAACTCATGAAATCAGAGACTGAATTATAGAACAGAGAAGCAATGACTGACTATTTATGCAGCTTGATATATAATCACCAGATATTCGGCTTTGCTAGTTTACTTTAGCTTTGTTAAATTTGTCATTAACGAAGCTTGGAAAAAGCTGTTAAAGAAATTGAGAGGATATATATATTTAAAACGCAAATCCAAGCTCTAAATTCACCACTCTTCACTTGAAATAAGCAAAATGTAACGATAACAGATTTCAAAAAAAAAAAAGACATGTGAAAGTTAATTTTCAGAAAGTATGATTTACTGATAAATCTTTCTTCAATCCTTTTTTTCCCTTTAATTTTCACTCTACTACTTTTGCAGTATATGGATTTTAAGTTGACAAGCACGTCTCATTATTAAGATTTAAAAGTACGTTTCTTATAATAACAATAAGAGAATAATCTTCAATGATATATGATCACTCGAGATTGTATAGAAGGAATCTTTTAATGATATATGATCACTCTGAGATTGTATAGAGAATAATCTTCAATGATATATGATCACTCGAGATTGTATAGAGAATAATCTTCAATGATATATGATCACTCGAGATTGTATAGAGCATAATCTTCAATGATATATGATCACTCGAGATGTATAGAAGGAATCTTTCCAGACGTTGAAGAAATTAATTTCGTTATCCTTGAGTTTACGAGTTTGTAATTGGAAAATGTATTACTTGGGATTTAAGAAAGAGAGTGTAACTACCTACCTACCATTTATGTCAATCTCTTCGATGAATTCCAAAAAGTGGGACTCTTTTTTTTTTATTTTATTTTAAAGTGAGACGTCTTGAAATCAGGATTTTTCATTTATAATTTCTCATATTTTATCATCCTACTCAACCCTCCCCTCCAAAAAGTGGGAATCTAGCCAAAAAAAAAAAAATTCTCAAACGGTGATCAAATGATGATACTGTTGAAACCTATCTGTAAAGGGTGAAAAATTTATCTAGTAAGTATGAATTAATCTTATATGCACTGTCAGTGTATATACAATCGTCATTAAATACACAACACATGTGCAAAATTTAATTTCAAAATTAAAATTTTGGTCATGTATCATCTATCCAATCATGACATTGTATATACTGACGGTGTATATAAGATTTACCTAATGCATATCTATCAAATGTAGTTCATGAATCATATAACAGATTCATTTGCTCGACACATTTTTTCAAGGCTCTCACTGTTCCCGATTTCTTTTTAAAAATTATCATAATTTGAAAATTTTCTCATCTCTGAAGTGAAGCATAAAAATATGAAAAATAGACTTTCCATGCACTAATTTCAATATTTGAGTTGTACACCGTATTCTTTAAGATTTACAAGAGTATTAAGCATTAAAACAGGACAATGAAGGCGCCTTGCTGATCATGAATAGTACAAAAAGATTCTCTAACCCTTCCCTTAAAAGCCAATACCACAACATTTTGGTTCTTTTAACTCCATTTATTTGTCTTTTTTTGTAATTTTGGATATAATCCTTTATGATGGTTATTTCTCTTTAATCCTTTGCACGATTTCTGTGTTCAGTATTTATATATTCCAAACATGGAAAGCATCAATCAAAGATTATACCAGGGAATTTAAGAAAAAGTACCCAAAAAATTAAGGAAAAGAATCTCATGATTGAGTTTTCACTATATTTAGGTCCGTGCACACAGGCAAATTAATCAGGCTCTTTTTACTTTTTTTTTTTGGGGTAAAGAGTTCATTACTTTTGATAGGGTGTGTCCTAATTAATTTAGAAATATATGGTGGAAATAGGGTTTTGGTAAATAAGTACTTTAATAACTAATTAGACGAAAGAAATTTCCTCCAATTTTCACCTCTATCGCTTTGTATTTGGCATTTCCAATCCATTTTGAATGAAATCAGAATCGGAGTGAATCCAAATATCAAATCTAATAAATAAAAGTTCAAAAAGAGAACAGATGGAAGAGGCACCTGTAAGCACAAGAAGGGAAATTTTTCAGAAATTTATCGTCCAACTCCTCAGCAATTATGAACCAAAAAAATAAGCAATTTAGGATGTAATACTCTGGGGAAAAAATTATTGTAGTATGTTAGAATTTTAGTACTTAATATGCTATGTCAATAAATATTTGATGGGATTTCAGAGAGTAAATTTTTAAAACTCTTTTTGAAAAAAAAGCTTGATTGAAACTTAAATTAGGAAATAAAAGGGGAAGCTTTCCATGTACATCTGCACATTAAAACATGAAAAGCATAAATCAAAGATTTCATTAAGAAAATTCAAAAAGAAGCAGTCATTAGAAATACATAACAAGATGATGTTTCTATTATATGAAGATTGAGTATTTAATTCCGATAAAATCTTAAGATTGCTTTTTTTAAGGCGTTATGCCTATTTATTCACTCATTTACGTTTTGCATTTTCAAAGAAAAACAAGAACTTGTACTAGTAAGAAACAAGCCAATGGCAATTTCAGAATCCTTCTCCCCAAGAAAACACTTTCTTGCATTTCTTCTGGTAACGATTGCAGCAGCCTGCAGCAGCCGTACCACCCATGCAAATCCTAGCATCAAAGCATCAAGGGATTTGCTTAATTTGGTCTGCAGCAGATCATCCAACCCTCCTCTGTGTTTACAAGTCCTAAGCTCCGATCCTCGTTCACGTAATGCTACTCTCAAAGACCTAGGATTTATTTCACTTGACGCGGCAGAATCTCAGGCTAAAACCACACAAACATTGATCGGATCCCTCCTGCAGAAAGCAACTGATCCAAAACTGAAGGCGCAGCTCAAATCATGCCAGGGATTTTATAACGATTCCATTAAACAACTGGATCAAGGGAGGAATGCCTTGAACGCTGGCAATCCCAGGGAATCAAGTGGCTACGTCTCTGCTGCTATTGCCGATGCTGATTCTTGTGATGAGGGCTTTGCAGGGAGTTCTACTCCAGAACCTTCGGAACTTCAAGATGCCGACCAGAAGTTTGAAGTTATTTCTGGCATCACATTGATTGTTACGGCTTTCTTGCTACTTGCTCCTCCTCCTCCTCCTCCTCCATCCCATTAAAGTGTCATATTCTCAATTTTGTAATGTTAAAATAATTATAACGTCAATCTTTACAGTTAATCAAAGGCTACTACTTTAGTATATATCCAAATTTGCTTGAAGATTGAGCTACACGCTAAGATGTCAACTTCATAAAATTGGATTCACAAAGGCAGTAATCTCTTGAATTCAGGTGGTGCCCACGTCTATTAGTTCTTTTCATTATACAGGTTATCTTTATTCTTGTGTTTTGATACGTAGTAGGTTTGAATCTATTCTAATATACATTCACATATTCCTATTTCAATAAGAATTTTCTCGATTATAAGATGTAGGGATGGCAATGGGGCGGGGGTTCCTTCCCCCATTCCCCGCCCCGTTGTCAAATACTCCCCCTGTCCCCCGCGCCTTGCCCCGCCCCCGCCCCCGCCCCGTTTCTCCCGCGGTCCCCCGCGAAAAAAAATTAACTTATCATAAAATGTTCATTACAATAATATAATTGTAAATAACGTAAATAAAATTAAATAGCTGTCAAAATGAAAATAAAATATAAAAAGTGAAGTTACCAAAAATGCAAGTAAACATTATAGTCGATAATCATACATTCATACTACATTAAAAAAATGCAAGTAAACGACTTCTACTCACATTTGTAGAGAAATAAAGATCTTGCAAACACAGAATTACCCAGAAGTAAATCAAGTCACAGACAAAACTCGTCAAAATTGTCAATTTATATCTTTGCTCCAGAAACCCAATAACACTAATAAAAGAAACCAAGGACTTTCCCACCAATATTTTTCCTCCTAGCCTTTTCGTGGTCCATGATGCCAGCGGAAGTAGTCACTAGTCAGCACAATGTACCCAAACTGTGAGTTCAAGACAAACAAATGCTCAGAACTGATATAAATTGTAAGCAGAGGAAAAACTTGATAACTTCTACTGGCAATTAACTCATGAACTAAACAGGAAATAACAAAATGTGACATAGCAACCACTTCAGATTAATGCTGCAACCACTTCAGATTAATGCATAATACAAAAGCTACAAATTGTAAAACATGTTCACAAGGAAACAAATATTCAAGCTCAACCTTTGCCCAGCCTTCAGAGACTACAAGCAACGCAACATTCTTATCTCCAAGAAAAACAGAGCCAAATTCTCGGCCTATGGATGGTACTGTGTAATCCACTCGGAACGTGACTTCCTGCAAGAAAATAAATCATGGTATTAATAAAATTCTCATCTTTTAAAAGGAACGGAAATATCACATGCAGAAACCAGAAAGATCAATCTTTTAGCACTTTCCCCGACCTTCACCTCCCCTGTTTCTTTTTCGATTCCGAAATCTTAACGCCCTTAGCTGCGTCGACGTCGCTGCCCCCCGGGGGCCCCTTCCTTTGAGCAAACTTTAGGTACGGAAAAGTTAATCAATAGAAAAGCAGAATCTAGTATTCATCAACCCAAAGGCCTCAAACAGATGAAGATTTACGGATTGATCACTTGCCGGCGAAGATATAAGCTCGACCTGGGATTCTGGGTTAGGTAAAATTTTAGGGGGATTTAGACAGAGAATGAGTTTAGTTGAGCAGTGAATCTAGTGATTACTGATTAGAATTGAGAGGAATGAGAATGAGAGGCACGGCGGTGGCTGCGATTCTGCGAAGGATGAAGTGAGGAACTGACGGGATCATTACTTCATTAGGGATTAGGGATTTTGTTACTTTTATTTATATATATATATATATATTATATTTTTTTTAAGGCGGGGGACGGGGCGGGGGATGGGGCGGGTGTATGTTGCCCCATCCCCCGCCCCGTTTTAAGGCGGGGGTAATTTTTCCGCCCCCGCCGCATTTGTACCCCCGCGGGCACCCGCCCCAATTGCCATCCCTAATAAGATGCCTTTGATGATATAAATGTCGAAAAAATTTCTCTCAGATATCATTAACTTCAGATTCATGCAATGCACGTTTAGTTTGGCCGTCCAGAATGTTGTGAATTTCAAAATTAAAAAAAAAATCAATTGAAGAATCCTCTGCCACATTGTGAGGACCCGTAAATTTCTTTTCTTTTATATTACTTTATTTTGTTTCCTTGCATGTATTTTCTTCACTATACCCTATTATATTGATTTTTCCAGAGATTTTATAAGTGAGTTTTTAAATCATTTTCCTAGTTTAAGTTAGTTCATATTAAGTTTGAAGTATATTATGGACGTGGGACCCGTTAGTGCGGTAAATGCGATATATTTTGACAATTTGTTGGAGTTTTGTATTAAGTGATATTATTTTACAAGATGCTAGGGGACAATTAGAGGTTAGCTAGATAGATTAACCATTGGGAGAAAGAAGATAAGCTTAAATCCTAAAAGGTGCCAAGTGTCGCGACCCGATTGGAGTTGGACTTTTGACCAATTTTTCTTACCTTTACTAAATATCAATTTTGACCCAATTTTTCTTCATTTTCTACCTTGCTTGGCCGACTTTTGGAGAGAAGAAAAGAGAGGAAATATTTCATCTTGCACTTCAATTTCCAAGCTCAATCTTGAGTTCCAACCATAGCTTTTGCAAATCACTCCATAAAAGTGTTAGTCAAAATAGTTTCTAAGGTGGTTGTGGAGTAATTTTGGGAGGAAGAAGCCTAAGCCACCATTTTTCTTGAGATTCCAAGGTAATTTGCTAAGAAAATTCTTCTTTACTTCTATTAGTTGCCAATTAGTGGTTTAAAGTTGTAGTTGTGGTAGTTTTATGAGCATACATCATAATTTGAAGTAGTATTGTGGTAAATTTCCATTTTTTGGTAAAAATTCTGATCTCATGTGATACTTGAGGGTTTTTATTGTTTTGATATGAATTATTGAGGTTTTGTGGGCTAGAATACTTTGCCTAAAGAAATTTTCCAGCTTATGTGCACAATTCCAGCTTAGGGTTTACATGTGGTAGTAATCTGCCCTGTTTTTGCACTGTATGTTCGACCTTGAGAGAGACTGAATCAGCCCTTGCTCAAAACATGAAAGTTGTAGGTATTTGAGTTAGCTAGCTACTGGTAAAATTTCAGTTCAATCGGAGCACTGTAACTTGTGAAATGACCGAAATACCCTTGACTGCTTACAAGCCTTGTTTTTCGGACAGTTTTCTGTTCTCTCTGAAATTTTGATTTTTGACCATGAAAATGTATGATTTGGTTTTGGAGGTCTTCATAAGAAATGTAGGTATATGTCTTGGCTTCGAAACTCCATAAGATTCGTCTCAATCGGACAAGTGTAGCTTCGGTTGTGGTTATTATGCCGAAAGGTGCGTGGAATTTGATGATTATAGAATTGTCTTTGCTTGACATGATATTCGTAACCTAAGGCGTGGACTTGAGCAAAGGAACTATCTTTGATGGATGTGGAGCTTAATTGTGATTGATTTTGGAGCTATCAATTGGCTCATTTGAAGGGTATTGTGGCCCTAATTATGTGTGTTTTATAGCCTATGATTTGTATGTGGAATTGTGGTTGATTCGAGATGAGTTGGTATTGATTATAGGATGGAAGTAAGGAGATTTAAGGGAAATGCTGTCCAATTTTCTAGGCCGCTTGGTTCCTTCAAGTTTGAGTTGATTCTTGGTAGATGAAGGGCTTTTGGGTCGTTCAAGCCCCTAGGTCCTCCCGTTATCTTTTCGTTCCAAAATCACGCTTTTGCAACCTTGCATTCGTAGTTCATTTGGATAGGCATACGACTCATAGGCGAGCATCACTTGTGCATTTCGTTTACTAGAATTTGGATGTGGAAACCTCAATTGTTTACCTTTGTTATTTTAGGGTTTCTTGGCGATTAAAGTCATTTTGGGGGAAACTTTTGAAGTATCTGCACTTGAACTGGTGAGTGTACCACTCCCCTCATTTGTTGCTTAACTTGGTTTCTGTTCATGCAATCTGTAATTTGAATGACTGTACTATCTGTTTATTCTGTTTGAGACAAGGGTGTACTTTATCACTCTCGTTCTCTTGTCAGTATGCCCATTTACTGTGAAAAATTTGAATCTGTTATTTGTGCTTAATCTGCTGCCATTTGGACATTGCATCCAACGACCTTTCTGTTATCTCTGAGCTCAAATCCTGTGGCTAGTTACTCGAGTCGAGTCGGCAAGGGCCTGGTCGATTAGATAACGAACCACGGCAGTCTGTTTTTAGGAAATCTTTGGGTATTGGAAACTCTGGATTTCCGGTATACTCGAGTATTACCACCCCCTGTTACTGTTGAGGTGTTCGGACCCAATAAGGGGCATGTTTGGTGGACGGAATTTGGTGTAAAGTGGGGTCTACGGACATGTTGGTTCTATATACGTTGACGGAGAGTCAACGCGTTTGGATCAAGTACCGCAATTGGGCATTTTGGCTCCTGAGAGCTACCTGTATCCTTTCCAATTGAGATAGTTGTTCATTTCCTTATATGTGCATATGTGCCTTAAAAGTGAAATGCCATGATTCGTGAATACTTGTATGGTGGTACTTCATTGAGCGCAAGCTCACCCCTTTCCCGTTATCTTTGTTTTTCTTACAGGGGACAAACTTAGAAATCATAGTTTTGGAAGAAAAAGGTCGAGCTATGGTTTATGTATTTTGTTAAGCTCTTCTGCAACCGAATCCCTAATTGTATTTTGAACAGGATGGATACTGTGGCTCATACTTCAGTTAATTTGTTCAAGACTCCGATGTAATTATATGTATAAGTGTGTAACCTTGTCTATTACGTGTATTCATTTGAGATGTTATGATTCTATGGTTTTGGTGAACGTTTCTTGTAATCATTGGAGGTTCGGGCGAGCGCGGCATTTGAAAAGGAAAGAAAAATTTCTGGCGAGAACTGTTCATCGGGATCCGGCCAGTTCTTGGCCGGATATCTGGCCGAATTTGCAGGGGAAATTGAAAAAATTTTGGGTTGAGCCTCTGCCTCCAATCCAGCCGGATTGTGACGTAGCAGTCACTGTTCATTTTCAGTTTCGTTTTCGTTTTTCGTTATCGTAGTCGTCGATACATTTAATCGTTGTATTATCATTCAGAACGTTTTAGTTGTATGTGATCGGTTTTGTAGTCTCCGATTGTTTGTTTTCTTTGGGTTCTATTGCACGTAATCGAGGGTTTGTGTGATTCGATTCCGTAGTCCTGGCAAGAATTGGGCAGGCGGTCCGCCAAATCCTTTGGTTCGTCTTAGGGGAAGGTGGGGATGTCACACACATAACAAACAAATCTATATATATAGTGTGTTTGTTTGGATTGCAAATTTATTTCAAATAATATTTTGCTTGTATCATAAACACATTTCTCAATCCACCTTTTTATATTCCCAACTATTTTTTATCTCATATACATTAAATCACAAAAAATGTTATGGTAATTATTCCAAATAATATTTCAAATAATACTTTATCCAAACACGCTCATTGAGTGTAACTGGAACGGTTTTGTGCATTTCAATAAAATGCAAGTTTATTTGTACGGCAATTTAAAATATTTTTTAGTGAGCTCTATATATATTCTTAAAATTGATGTATATCTCATAATTTGAATTGTACCTTTTTTTCCTTAGTCAATCGAGGCCGTTAACCTTTTTGGAACTATTCCTAGTTCTTGACTGCAATCATTTTGTGTTGAATCCCCACATTAATACATACGATCACAATTCATACATCCTCATATTTAGATATTTATTCCAAATTAACTATATAGTTTTTCAGAAAATTAGCACTTGAGCCCTTCCAACGACTGCCGTTGGGAATGGGCACGCAAAATAATATGTGCTCATTCAATTAGTCATTTTTCAAGAATACTTTATTTCCGTTTTAAGTATGCTTCTTTTTCATACCTGTCATCAAAGGGTGCTATTCGATGATGTCAATCTAGCAGACTTCCCGCTAATCCAAATGAACATTCAAATATTAGTCCAACATTCATTCGTGAAGATACTCCTAGTGGGTTGAAGACCATAACAGGTCTTCCATCTTGCAAATAAGGCATATCTTGTCTAGTCAAAATTTTTGAAATAATACCTTTATTTTCATGTCTTCCAGCTACTTTATTGCCCACTTTGATTTCACGTTTCTGATGCACACTTCAACCTTTGTTGTAACCTGATTAACTTAATTTAGATTTTCAGATAAAAGTTTAATTACTCATAGATGCTTTCCATCTCGAAATTAGTTAATTTGTATGACATCATTCTAAAAAAAATCACAAAATTGTGCATAGTCTAGTCAATAAATATTCATATTATACTCGCATATACATGTTCTACATATAACTCAAAAAAATTCCATATTTTGTATATTTCAAAAAATATTCGGAGAAATACTCATATTTCTTACATAATCTTATAAAATATTTATAAACATTTTGCTTATTATATTTCAGGAATTATATTTCAATTTCTTTGAAATTTTAAAATTTGTAATGACAATGACATATCTTTATGATTATATACAAAATAACATATGTATCATAACTTTTGTATACTTATACATATAAACATAGTAAGATGATGAAATTTTTTTAAATTAAATGTTTGATACACAAATATTTGTGTAAAAAATTGGTATTAATGTATTATAATCTTTGAGAATTATACTAATTTTATTTGTGTCTTTGGTTCTGTAAATTTCAAATATATTTTATTGTTTATGTAAGAATTTATACACGTAATTTTGCTGAACTTATATTTTTTGTCAAACTTTTAATTGTATTCTTTTAAAAAAATTTGTACAATATAGCTACATACTATACTTCAAAGTATTCACCGTCCCTTATTTTACTGACTATACTCTACAGAAGTAGTCCTCACAAAATATGCAACAGAACTAGTTGACCAAATTTAGCTAAGCAAAAGAAATTTCTAATTTCCAATTTGCCACTAGGCAAGCACATTAGTACAGCCTAATCCAAAGTAGACGTCTTTTGTGTTGAGAGTGAAAAAAAAAATTTTTTTTTGAGCATGCTGAGAGTAAAACTTGGACTATTGGGTACTGGACTATGTTTTTAAACTCAAATCGGACCGATTGATCGGATCGATCGAACACCTTAAAAAATTGCCTTTAAAAAAAACAAACTCGGTCAAACCGATTTTTGACCGAGAACTGATGAAACCAAACAAAATCCGTTTTTTTTTCCTTTGCTCCAACTGGTTTTGCCAAGACGAAAAGAAACCCAATTATATCTAGCGGAAAAGCGAGATAATCAGGTTGTCAGTACAATACAAAGATCTAATTTCAAGTATCAATAACCCAAATTGCAGCGTATGGCAAGTACCAATCAAAAAATCTTAGTCATAAACCAAGAAACTGATTAATTGAGTAATTAGAATGATATGACAACCGATTTTGAGTTTCCAAAATATCAAGCTTCATTATTTGCCTATCAACCCAACAGATTCCTCCTTGGGGCTTCCTAAAAAAAAAAAGAAAAAGAAACAAGAATTCCTTTTTGGGGTGCCTATCATCTATTTATTTAGGTGATTTGCTAAGGTTTTTCTAACGGATATTCAATGGATACTCTTTAATACAATTAAATTCTATTCAATCTATCATATATATATATATATATATATATATATATATATATATATATATATATACTTTTTTTAATTAATTTTACTTATTCAACCTATCATATATATGTACACATTAATAATTATTCTTCTCCCTTGTATATATACATTTTTCTTAATCAATCTTACCTGTTAGGCACCTGTTTTAGACAGACCCGATTTGCTATTACGAATATGTCACTAGGCCAAGCTAGATTTTATGATTGTGACCTAGTAAAATAGATGCCCATTTAATTTGTGCTGAGAGTCAAAGATCTCGTTTTGACGTTTTGAGAATCAGCAACATAATTGCAGGATACGGAAACTACCTGCGGAAAGCGACCTGAGCAATTAGAATAATTGCTGGATATCGAAACTACCAGTCAAAGCTCTTATGGCTTATACATGAACTGACGAAATGGACCTGAGCAATTAGAATTTAGGAGTACATCACAAGACATTCAATTTCCTTATTTGCCTGCAAGTAACGCATTTCAGGGGCGGAGCCAGAAAAAATTCTTAGTGGGGCAAAAGCATCGCTAAAATTTTTTACCTACTCTTTTTCTAGTTTTTTAAGGAAAAAAAATTCACCGACAAGTACAAATGATGCATATATTCCATGAAAAACATAAAAAGACAAATTCAAAATTATTAATGTAATAATAATTTTATTTCAAAACAAACTAAACTATTTACAATTGCTCACTGCAAATTTTTATATTTTGATAACTAATTTGATTGTGGAAGTAAGAATGACTCTCGGTTGTGGAAGGAAAATGGGGGATCAGTGGAGGGAAGGGAAATTGGGAAGGGGGGACAAAGGAAGTGAATGATATGATTGGATGAATTGATCAAGAGAAAGAGTAGCTAGCTGCTTGGTTGTGGAAGGTAGTGGCTCTCGGTTGTGGGAGAAAAATGGGGGTCCAGAGGAGGGAAGGGAAATTGGGGAGTGGGGCCCAAAAAAAGTGAATGATATGATTGGTACTTACTAGTTGAAATGAAAAGGTTTTTTTTAACTTATTTCAAATGGAATTTGTGCCCCACGTATCTTTTAGAATTTTAGTTTATGAACTAACTTAAAAAATCACTTAATTCTTTCATATCCTTTTTAAAAAAACTCTGGAGGCACACTTAAAATTATAGTAAAATTGTACAAGTATTATAGGAATTTAATAGGTTATATAATAGGTTATAAATTTTATCAAACTCCAATAACTGTGAACGCACTTGCCCTTTTTTTTTTCAATATACTTTCGTTTATTGAATTTTTAACCTGTTTTCTATCTTGGTTTTCCAAGCAAATTTCACTCGATCACGTTATATCTGTGTAATAAGAGCTACTAAATCTGTAGTAATAATTTCTTGCAACCTGATTACCTCGATCTTGATTACCAAATCCGAATCTAGCTCGCCAGACTCTTAATCCTTAAAAACAATTGCGAGCATTTTAGGAGGTATGTTTTGATTCGAAGTTTGTAATATACGGCACAAAAGACGTTGTTAATACATGCATGAACGTCCATGCACTAAGATTCACATCGAAGAAATTTCTGCTAATTAATTTGGCTTTATTAACCAAGTCATTTAAAAGTTTCTCATCTAATACGTTCGGCTTCACCAGGTGGTGCTGGTTATGATTCAAGAAAAAACTAATAATTGTGGTGTAAAATATTGAGATTTTCTTTGGCTCATTATACTCCAAAAAAGAAACGCATGTATCGACAGGATTGACTTCCCTATCGCCCTTTACCATACAAAACTAGTGTCCATGCTTATCATTTCTTGTGGAGTGAAAAGAAAAAAACGAAAAAAAGCAACTCTTTACTAATCGCTTCTATGTGTTCAAATGGCCCGGAAATATCATGCAACTCCACTTTTTGACGGACGTAAAACTCTTTAATTATGAGTTGGAGAGTATTAATCACGGGTTAGAATACAAACCTACCAATGTCATTTTTGATTGAATAACAGCTCACATAATTTATTTAAGAAATATTATTTGCACTCTATTTTTTTGTTATTTGCACTCATAACATTTGTTTTGTCACATAATCTAATAAATCAAAATTATATGATTCGAATGACAATATGAGTTTGATTAACAAAAATGGGATTACAAATAACGTTTTCTAATTTATTTTTGTCTAAGCAATGTGTCTTAAGGATAACCTTTTTTTGTAATAGCATAAATGAAAGAGTTCGACCCAATCCCTTCGAACCCTCTCAAGTCTCATGTACACACTCTTTCTCGAAATCCTCCAACCCATCTTCGCACCCCATATCAAGGATAACCTCTTTAACTTAATTCAAACGCAACATTCAAAAAATATAAGCATAAACTATTAACATTTAGGATTAATCGTCTATATAATATATACACATTACCATTGCTTGCAACATGATAATCAATCTGAATTTACATTTGAAATTCAAAATTTTGCATCTAATCATGATAATATATACTAATAAGATTAATTTTAACGTTTCGCTGTAAAGACTATCTGTCTAAGCTCGATTGTTGATGAAATCAAAGCCTTTCAAGCTCCTTAAAGAATTCGAAAAATCTTGAAAGGACATAGAAAGAACATTTGCTCCATTAGGACTCCAGCTTCAACCTTTTCAATTGGGTATCTGCCTTGTGGTGAGCGTAAATTATGGAAAAACAAGGCTTTAGACTGCCTAAGGCTGATTGTGCGGAAAGTCCATAACATTAGTTTCTGTACTAATAAATTCATCATTCCTTTAGCCCAGGCCAAAGCACTCATCTGTTGGCATTTTTAAAGATTAGTTTCAAGTGCTTTTCTTTTCTTTCTTTTCCTTTTTTTTTTTAATAACTCAAGTATGTATGTAGGGTCTGCACTAGAGTGCGGAGTGCAGACCCCGATTTTAAGATTTGAATTCCTCCAAATTTGAAGTCATCCAACGCCGCGCGACTCCATCGACCCCCCTGTGACATTTCCAAGTCCCAAATTAGGGAGACCTGTTCTCCATTAGCTTCAATCTGAAAATTTCAGTTTTGATTCCCGTAAGTTTCCAAGAAAGTAGGGAGATTCTTCACCCAGCCTACCAGCTTATTATTCCTACATATCTCAAAACCAAGGAAGATTCCCCAATTATCCAAGGTTAAATTACTCAGCATCTTCATCAAGCTTGTATCCGAAACATTTAGTTTTTGCGCCTAATTTCTTGTGGGTCCTGAAGATTTCGCCTTGTTTACATCTGGGTTTTGATTATTTCTCTATTGGTCGCAATTCTCAAGAGGGTTCCTGGAATTTTATTGCCGTCACATGATATTAGGCCAACCGTGGCTATTGGCAATTTTGTATTTTTATCTGTATTGCGATCTGAAATTTGGCTATTCAGTTCCAAAGATTTGATTTTTAATCCGTTTTTGGACCTAGGGCTGTTCGCCTTAATGATGATTTTTGATATAGATCTATGGGGTTTATTTGTTTAATCGAGAACGTGTGGATTTAGTTGTAGTGGTGGGCTTTGATCAGTTCTCTTTGTCCTCTTGTCTGTTTGATGTATCTTGTTATTGCTGAAGAGGAGGAGTTTGGGCTTGTGAACAAACGGTGGTCGATTCCGGGTGTTCTCAGGCCATTGGCTTTGCCATTTGAGCAGCAAGTGTTGCCATTTTGTATCCCACTGGATAGATGGGATAAGGAGTTTTACAAGTTGCAGGGTGGATAATTAATCTTAGCCCTATTGGATTGGATTGGTTTTTCAACTTAGGAGAAGTTTTTGGTTTCTTGGATACTAGTTGAATTTTCAGATTGATTTTTTTTGAAGATGGGTTCCTCCCAAGGGTCTTCTTTATCCACAAATGTGGCAGGGTTTGTTGATGGATCTTCTGCTCGCAGACAAGTTTCATATGTGGATCATTTGCCCGTCTATGTCAAGGAGCTGATTGCTGGAGGAGCTGCTGGTGCATTTTCTAAAACTGCCGTTGCTCCGCTGGAACGGACTAAAATTCTTTTGCAGGTAACTTGCTTTTGCTTTTGCATGGCTCCTGCTAAGACTTTTGATCTTTTGATCTTGAGACTTTTTTTTTTATATTCGAAGTTTCCCTTTCTAGTTTATTTGGTGTGTGTATCTCTGTATCAACTGATGGTTTCCTCGTTAGCAGTTTGCATTACATACTTTTTGTATGTTGTGGATCAGCTGAATGTATGCTACTCCTAGCTTTATAATAATTGGAGATTAACCTTTCAAAATAACTTCATTGAATGCCATTTTCTTAACTAACTGGATTCCCTCATAAACAATGATTATCCTAGATGTCAAGTGCAGACGTTGAGCCTAGAGTTCCAGAATTTTATTTTTATCTTAGATAGGTATCCTTCTAAAGTCTCAAGAATTTGGTTCTTAGAATTGTTTCCCGAGATCTGGTCATTGGAGTTGGTCCAGTATCTTTTCAAGAGATGTTTGCAAAATGATTTTTAAGCTTTGATTGCTTTTATTGAGATTCAATTAACCAGTTGCCATGACATTCCTATTTGTTCAATATGCAAATAATGATCATCTTGGCTGCTGTTATGGGGATAGCCATGAATCTAGCTGTTACTCATGTTGTTTCTGATTATGAAAGATAAATGTTCAATGTCTGTTTCACACTATCCATTGTAACCTAATTTAACATTTGCAAATTTAACTTCCTAACATTGTTCCACCCACTGCACCCTCTATTCGAATATGCAGACAAGGACAGCAGGATTTCATTCTCTTGGTGTTTATCATTCTCTAAAGAAGCTAATGAAGCATGAAGGTGTGATGGGATTTTACAAGTAAGTTTGAGTCTTACCACTAAATGTTCTTTATGTATCATCTCAAACTTTTCTGACTCACTCACTCTTATTATCTGTTTTAGAGGAAATGGAGCTAGCGTCCTTCGAATTGTTCCATATGCTGCACTACATTTCATGACTTATGAGCAGTACCGGTCTTGGATATTGGATAACTGCTCTGTCTTTGGGACAGGGCCTGTTGTAGATCTTTTAGCAGGTTCAGCTGCTGGGGGAACAGCAGTTTTGTGTACCTATCCATTGGATTTAGCCCGTACCAAACTTGCTTATCAGGTATATAGTTTGGGAACCATTTCGGGATTTTTGTTTCTTCCACTGAGAATTTTATTTGGGTTTAGAATGTTATTACTAACTTTTCAGAGTTGATGTTGGTTGGTAGATGTAATACATGGCACTCTTTAAGTGATGCTCCTACATATTTTGTTTTGCATTCTTGGCCTATGATATTATGATTTCATTCTTGTTACTTTTTGAAGAAATGGTTCCACAATGTGCTAGAATATCAGTATCATCGAGATGTACATTGTCCTTTCCTGATGTGGTCTGCCGAAGGGCTGTCTAAAATTGACCTTTAGTAAACAATGATGCCCGATGTTTTAAAGTTTTTGCACAACCGTATCAAACCACTGTGTACTCAGTAGTGAGTGATATTTATCCACATTTCCTTGAGAAAGGAGCATAAGTACTTGAGATTCTGTTTGTAACTTGTATAGCACACTTTGCTTTTGTATCAAAGAGAATCGGCAACTGCGATCAGACACCTCTATTTGGGCGTAGAAATTCTGAGACTGCAAGTGTCAAATGCTTGAAAGTAGCATCCAAAAGAGATCAAATATGAATGATTCATTTATCTGTACAGATGGTTTAGTGGAACATGTGGACTGAAGACAGAAATCGGCGGTAATCGATTTTTCCAGTTGGCTGCCACCACTCTTTTGCATTAATCCTCAATGCTTCTAAATTTTTTATTTCTTCTCCCGGACATGCTAAGGAAGTTTTGACATGGTTTATGTTGTGCTTCGCCTGATGGTTATTATTCTTCTAAATTTTGTTTTTTCTTTTACCTGGTGGTTATTCTTTTTCTTCTCCTTTTTGCAGGTTGTTGATACAAGAACAACTTTGCAGAATGCTACAAGATGTACTTATGTGCAACCTGCCTACACTGGCATAAGAAATGTGATAGAGAGTGTATATAGAGAAGGGGGAGTCCGTGCACTTTATAGGGGTGTAGGTAAATATCTGCTTTTCATGCTATTTCTTAACTTATGTCATATTCTTTGTTATTGTGTTGTAGTTGATTTTAGTTGTGCATTGCTAAAATGATACTGATTCTTGGCTGCACTTATGTTGCTTACTGTGGTTGCGTTTTTTCTAACTTCAGTTGTTGATACCTAAAAGATTTGAATATATAGGGGTGTAGGCACGTCTACTTTTCATGCTTTATGCCACCTCCTTCTTTATTGTGTTTGGAATCAATTCTAGTTTTGCACTGTCAAAACGTGATGGTGACTCTTAGTTGGAGTTATGTTGTTCATTGATGTTGCATTTGTACTAAGTTGATGGTTGGTTTCTACAACTATTTGTCTGGTTTGCTCTTTAGTTTGCTTAGCTTAATAGGTATTTGCTGTATATTTGTATTGATCGTCATGTTGTAATTACTTTGAGCAGGTCCAACATTCGTTGGTATTCTTCCTTATGCTGGTTTAAAGTTTTACATCTATGAAGAACTTAAGAGACATGTTCCTGAAGAACACCAAACATCTATTATGATGCGGTTATCATGTGGAGCACTAGCTGGTTTACTTGGCCAGACTTTTACATATCCCTTAGATGTTGTAAGAAGACAAATGCAGGTAAGCTGCACGAACTTTGGTTGGGATATATTGTAGTTTCACTTCTTTTTTTTTGGCTGTGTTTTTTCCCCTCTTCGATGTCGTGTCTTGTAGCATACTGTTTTAAAATTGCATTTTTGAGCTGATTCTTGATAATCTTGTTTTAAAATTGCATTTTGCACATAACCTTGATGCTATAGCCAATCATTTTGATTGTTATTTTGTAATCGTATGTTTTTCCAACTTGAAGTGCCATTGACATTCTAATGTGGCAGAAACACATGGATGTGATTTTGTGCATTAATTATATGACTAGTCTTGGGAATATGTTAATCATGGATTGGATTGTCATGTTACTTTTTCAGGTTGAGCATCTCCTGCCTTCATTGCAATCTGGTGCACCGTACAAGAGCACGTTGGACGGGCTGTTAACTATCGCCCGTCATCAAGGGTGGAAGCAATTGTTTGCTGGCCTCAGCATTAATTATATCAAGGTAAAATTTTAAAACTCCTAGACCTGGAATGGATCATCATTGTGCCCGAACCACTCCAAACTAAATTGTTTTTGGTGATAGTTAACTGGATTCTATGGAAACCTTTTGGGACGAAATTCAGAACAGCCACTTCAAAGTTTCCTTTTAATTGAGACTAGTCGAAAATTAGGTGGGATATTATTATAAGTACTTCCAACATGCTGATGTGGCTGGCTCTTTGATTTTGTTTTTCAGATTGTTCCCTCGGTGGCAATTGGTTTCACAATGTATGACGTGATGAAGACCTGGCTTCATATACCTCCTCGGCAGAAATCAAAATCAATCTCTGCTGCATAAACACACAGCTACATGCAACGTTCGTTACAAAATGTTCCCGAATGTAATGCAGGATTTGTCTGACTGTCAGTCATATTGTCATGTTAAATTCGGTGATCATGAATGAATGGCATCAATTCCAACCTGAGAGTTCCATTAGAATTTTGCTTGATTTAACTTGCGGGTTATTATGGCTTTCAAATCCCCAACTAGCCTTTGATCTTTGGATTTTGTTAATAATTCTGTCAAGTGCCCTTCACTTCTTGCAGTATCATAACATTTGTAGTTTATGTCCGGACACAAGGGGTCTGGAAGTTGATATGCTTGAAATTCTCTATACAGCCTCTGATAGAATCAAGCTGGATGTTCTGTAAATACATTGAGACCAGGGCGGGGGCAGCTGATTTCAAGTCCTCGGGTGATATATAGAGCACATTTTGCGTGTCGAGCTCTCCCTACAAGGGAAACCGAAAAAGAAAAAATCTCTTTCGACAAAATAATCATCTAATGAACCGTGCAGTAGCCAGGACATGGCGGTATCGTATGGATTAAGGGAACTTAAATTTAATCCGACAATAGACGAGGTAACAATCGCATCACCTGGTGCTTGACCTTTTCACTCAACTTTTACAGGAACTCGAACATATCGCACAATCGAAAATGATGAATAAAAGGCAGAGGACTTTTAACCCGTCTGAATTTTCAAAGAAACCTGAGCTTTAACGGGAATTCCATTCCACATCTTTATATCTTCGCGGGCAACTGTGTCTAGCAATAGGATTCGTACACCTCAAACTAAACCAGTTGAGCGCAAGACTGATCAGATTACTTCGCGTTTATTAGCCCAAAAAACCAGTAACTAGAAACAGTAGTATAAAATAAGGGGAAGACAAGAAATAAATTGAAGTTCCAACCAATCTTGTAGTTCTCATGGAAACTGAAATCAAAACACAGAACGACACGACATTTGCGTCTTCCCATGACACATCTAATAAGAGTGTGACTCCACGGCAAGAAAAAGGGCTACAACTCACTCAACACCTAAAATGTTAAAAAAAAGTTCAAAAACGATGAAAGACAAAATTATACTCCGCCCAGCTTTCATGCGCTTATCAATGATATAGCAGCTGATTTCAGCAGCTTTACAGCTTGTCCTCGAACTCTGAAAGTGGTGTGATCTGATCTTTCAAACCCTTCCTCTTTCTGATATCAGTAACAAGCTGAGCAGCTTGGGATCCAGATTCTAATGGATCAGAGGACATCATATCCCAGTGATCAAAGACACACTGGGGGAACGCCTGTCCTGATGTAGCAGCTCTCAATGTACCTGAGAAACCAAATGACTCGACGACAGGAAGATAGGCCTTGATATTGTAAAGGGGTGTGCCTGGCCTCTGCATCTCCTCGAAGACGTGCCCACGCTTCTGGTTCAGAACACTGTAGATGCCACCGAGAGCTTGTTCGGGTGCTTGGATCTCCACAAGGTACACGGGTTCCAAAAGTCGGGGCTTAGCAGTAAGTTGGGCAGCATAGATAACCCTCCTAGCAGTAGGAATAACCTGGCCACCGCCTCTGTGGATGGCATCAGTATGCAGGACGACATCACAAACCTCAAAGCATATACCTCTCATGTTTTCTTCAGCCAATGCACCTTCTTTTGAAGCCCACTGGAAACCAGCAACAACAGAATCCTTAATTTCATTCAGGTACTGAACTCCCTTACACATATCAACCACCATGTTGGGTCCAGTAGTCTCAGGACCAAAACACCAGATTTTCTTTGCAAGATCCTTGTCCCATCCAAACTCCTCTGCCAAGATCTTAGAACGATTCTTTGGATCATCCCTTGGACCAATACGTCCATCATCAATGGCCTCAGCAAGCCCCTCTTCCAGGGGCCTAGCTTCCATATAGAGACGGTTGTGCTTGTTAGGAGATTTGCTCATCACAGTGCGACAAGACTTCTCGAGAACTGTCTCACGGAAAGACACCACTGGATCAGACTTAATAATCTCAGCACCGCCCATAAAATCATCTTGCAAATCCTTTAAGCAAATTTCAAGGTGCAGTTCTCCAGCACCAGCAATGATGTGTTCTCCAGATTCCTCCATCGTACAGACAACCATAGGGTCAGACTTCGCCAGACGTTTCAAACCTTCAACAAGCTTGGGGAGGTCAGATGCAACCTTGCACTGCACAGCAACACGCACAACAGGGGAGACAGAGAACTTCATTGCTCTAATTGGATGAGCATCAACTTCCTTTTCATTGGTCAAGGTTGCATTCTTGGTGATGAATTGATCCAAACCCACCATAGCAACTGTGTTACCACATGGCACATCCTCAACTGTTTCCTGCCTCTTACCCATCCAAATAACTGTTCTTTGGACATTTTTAACATACAAGTCCTTTTTCTCTCCAGGAACATAGTTGGGACCCATGATTCTAACCTTCATGCCAGTGGCAATTTTTCCAGAAAACACACGGCCAAAAGCAAAGAATCTACCTTTATCAGATGCTGGAATCATCTTGGATACATAGAGCATAAGAGGTCCCTCGGGATCACAGTTCCTGACGGCATTAGCATATTGATCATCAAGGGGACCCTCGTACAAGTTTTCAACACGGTACTTCTGAGCCTTGGCAGGAGATGGAAGATGGTAGATCATCATTTCAAGTAGAGCAGTACTTGCTGGAAGCCATGTCTGCATGACACGCTTCATGAGTGCCTTTCCCATCAACTCTTTTTCATCAGACTTCATCGTTACTCCAAGCTTTGACAACATTGGCCACAGCTTGTCCTTCTGATCATTCATGCAAGTGCTGATGATCTGCTTGACGGGCTCATAACAGAACTGAACAAAACCACGCTTGCATGTAGGTGAGCCAGTGTTCTTGCTGGTCCACTTCTTGGTAGCAGGGTCAAAGAAATTCTCACCCCACAGTCTTTCCATCATCTTAGACTCATCAACACCAAACTTGGAGGCATACATTTTGGCGAAGTTACTAAGAGTAAAAGCCCAGCCATGTAAACCAGCAGAGAAAGCAACGGTGCCTTTCTCTGGGTAAACCTGGACATCACCAAGGAGAGGATCTTCATATGTGGCCATGATAACGTTGGCATTCTCAATAACCTTCTGAAATGTTTGGTAAGCCTCCTCCCCCTCAACCTGGAGCTCAAGGAAACACCTGTCCATCTTGTTGACCGTTAAGACAGGCCGAATCCTTTCTCCCAGAGCCTGTCGAAGGACAGTTTCTGTTTGGACACACACACCCTCGATACAATCAACCACCACCAATGCACCGTCAGTAATACGAAGGGCAGCAGTAACCTCAGATGAGAAATCAACATGCCCAGGGGAATCAATAAGATTAATAAGGTACTCATTTCCGTGCCGTTCCCCTTTGTAGGCCTTTAAAGCTTCATCAGTCATCTCATAATAAAGTGAGATACCAGTGGACTTGATTGTAATACCACGCTCAGCTTCATCTGCTCTTGTATCCGTCATTCGAACATCTCCAGCAACTTCTTGAGCAATGATACCAGCAGCAGCCACAAGAGAATCAGTAAGAGTGGACTTCCCTGTGAGATGCCAACATGAGTTAGAAGGAAACTTCCACAGAATCAAAACAAATCTTATAAGTGAAATTAAAAACAGAAGCAGAAGTAAAAACAGAAATGAAGATGAAACTAAAAAAAAATAGTAGCAATTTTAACAAGCAAGACATACGAGATGATGATATATAAGCTGTGTCATGAGGAAAATTCTAATAGTTGAAATGCAATTATAGTAACATCCGCCATTTTCATGATTGTTGTTTAGAATAAATGCATTAGGATGAGAAAATACGACAAATTATGGCATAAAAACCATTTCTTTTCATCTTTTGGTTACTTATTGAAGGATTAACTAATCCACTTTCAAATCAATTCTTACGACTTTCTTATCCACATAAGGGTTATGATCAGGTTCTCCCAAAAGAATAATGGACAGTCCTACTTACCATGATCAACATGTGCAATAACAGACATATTACGGATATTGTGCTTGTAGTCCATAATCCTTCGAAGCTCTTCTGCTGTGAACTTCACCTGCAAGTGCGCCATAAAATTAACCATCAGTAAGAAACATCTAGCAACAGTTGATGTTACTCAAGCAGAACAGAGGAAAAACTGACTTACCATCTTGATAGGCTTTCAGATATTAACCGCAAAAGAGGATTGGATAAAAATAATTCAAAGAACCTGCTCATCAAGAAAGTCAAAAAATGAGGAGAGATGAGAAAGCATCATGATAACAAATAGAAACAGTCGTCAAGTTCTCCAGGACATAGTAAATACTTAATACCCTAACGCTAGATTATGCAATGAGACTGTCATACGTTGCGGAATTCAAAAAATATCCTTTCCACATTCAGCAACAATAAAAATGAAAACACACTCCTGCATATGCTCTCATATAAAAATAAGACTGAATCCATATCTATTGCTCACTCACACCCTACTAATAAAGCTGAATCCATATCTATTGCTCCCTCACACACTACTAATAAAGCTTGTGCACGGAGAAAAGACTTCCGCACAAAAAGATGCAATTTTTTTCCAAAAAAGAGCAATTATTAGATAAAATGGATCCAGGAAAACTTCTTTTCCAACAGGGGTAACAACAAACTATATCGCCCTTTGAAACAAAAAGAACACACAGACTTGAAACAACAGAATATGGCATAAAATCCAGAAAAAGATTTGCCAAGCACAAAAATAAACTGAAACAAAAAAATCCAGATCAGCAACAGCTACTATTAAAATCACAGACAGGAAAATTTCTTCCCATAAATGAAAGATTCTTTTATCGATGACCCCGTGCAAAAACTCCAGAATAGTAATACGAATAAAGCAAGCATCTATTCACTCATCGTTTCTGGTTGCTTAGGCACAACAAAAAAAACTCATCAAAAACAGCAAACTGATTAGTTTCCATCCTTCAAAGAAACAATTTTTCCGAGAACCCAGAGTGGATCTAGATCTAACTAAGCTAATCAACAAGTCAACATACAAAAAAAAGGCTCAAAAAACAACCCCAAATGGAAAAAGTAAGACTTTATACCAGATAGATGCCAAAAACAACAACAGCCCAGATCAAAAATCAACAAATCAATCAAACAAGGCAACTAACTCTATGCAAAATCTAGCTATGTTAGAGCAAAATAAAAGGGGGTCGCGGGCATATTACCGAGAAAAGGGACAAAAGATGGAGAGAAGGAGGCGGCGATGTTAGAGGAGGAGGTAAGGCACAAAGTGACCTTACAAGCTGCAGCCGCAGAGATAGAAGGATAGTGCGGGAGAATGGTTCTATTTTAGGGGTTTGCGATTATATATACTGTCGATTTGATGTCAGCCACGGCGTCTGCAAATTAAGCCCATCAAAGGCCCATTACTGTTGATGGGCCACATGGTGTTTTGTAAACCAGCCCTATTTGTACAACTTCTATTACATCGGTGATGGCTGGTGGTGGTGGGTTGATCCGCGTGGTCACGGATCAGTAATTCAATATTGGTTGCCATTTGGTTTTGTGATCAAATAATTCGGTATTGGTAGGGCCACTGGCACCGTGGCAATGGGCTACTTGTAGCAGGGTTTCATGGCTTAAAGCATGTTGAAATCGAAACTAATTCCCTAACTCAGTATGTATCTAGTTCATCATGGTCGAACCACTCAGCTACCCTTTAATATTTTGTGAAGGATTTGATGATTGCTTAGTTGTGATCGAGGAAAGGAGTGTAAATGAACAGAGTAAAACTCGAGCACTATGGTACTTGAGCTGGACTCGAGCCAAAATATTCGAGCTCTTAAAACTTGAGCTCGATCTCGATTTAGTTTTAATTTACTCGAAATTAAAATTGGGTTCAATCAAACTTAATGGAGTTCGATCGTCTTGAAGTACTACAAATATATATTTTATATAATTTTAGACAAAGAATATGATAGACATTTAACTCTCTATATTGTTGTCGATTTATGATCCCATAAAAAATTATACATTTGTGTAAATATTAGATAAAACTAAAGATGCAAAAAAATAATAATAATAAAATCTAGAGGCTCAAACATCAAAACTTAAAAATTGGTCTTTCTTATAGAAAGACAAGAGTTCAGTATTTGAGAAAATAGAAATAATTTATTGACAAAATTGTTGAAAGTTAATTAAAGGGAGGCATTTGATTAGGGCAATTAGTTATCTGATTTATATGAGGGATTAATCTTGTTAGTTGATAACCTTTTTGATCCAATTGAATATAGATGTAATAGTTATCTTATTTATGTGTTTTTGTATTTAGAAAATATAGTGATCTGCTGATTTCTTTCTTTTTTTTATGTAATTTGTGTGTGTAATTTTTAATAATAAATCAAAGATCAAGAATTTCACTCTTTACTTATTATAGACCAATGATAAATTTCATCAGCAGTACTTTACAATATTAAAATTTGACCCCACTTACCATGTGATTTTGGCTCAGCCCCTGGTCCCGTCCTCGCTCGCCTTTAAGTGGCCCCTATAATGTTCATCTGCTTGTACCGTCTTCTAATCAGTGGGGTGTCTATATTTTATCCGCCCTTTGTTCCCAGTGAATCTGATTACACTTGACGAACTTCTGAGTCTCAAATATAAGGCTGAGTTTGAACTTGTCCAGCCATTCAAACTGCTAGAATTCAGCTTAAATTGGATCAACGTGAGTTCAAACTTAGGATTGATCAAGGAAGCTTGCGAATAACTTGTTTAAACTGTGACTTTTTTGTAAGCCTAACTAAGAATGTAGGCTGAATCATTTTTTAAGGGGAGGTAACTCTTGTGTAGGATTTACTCTCCTTGCAGATTTTCTCCGTATTAGGGATGGTAATGAGTCGAATCAACCTCGAACATTGGTGTACTCAAGCTTGAGCTTGAACCGTATTATCCAAACTCAAGGTTGAGCTTTGTGAACCGTTGATTTTGAGATGCAATATATCCCATAAAATATAGGAAGCTCAATTTGAGCTCGAGCTCGCTCGAGATGCAAATTGAGATTGAACCTGTGCTCGAGTTCAAATGGTAAGATATATAATTTTTCTAAAAATATAGGTCATCAGGTAATCTAACAATTATGAAAAATAATGCACACATATGCATGCATACACACACATGTGTATGAAGTTCGAAAAGTTCAAAGAGCTTTCGAGCAAAATACCTAAATGCTCGAGTTTGATTCTTTAATCCTATTTGAGTAGTTTGAACTCGAGTCAAGCTTTAACCCCTTGTGAGTAACTGCTCGTTTACCACCCTTTTGTCCAGATGCTGACTATCAACTCTTGGTAGCTAATTATATTGTTTGACTCAACAACATTTTTCTTAAAAAAATTATTTACATGCATAAGTGCATTGGATGGTTTTCCTTGATAATGAATTAAAGAAAATCAAAGCAAATGGAACTTGGAAATTGATGTTTCTTAGAATAAATGAAAATCCTAGATCATATATTGATTCTAAAACCAATTATATATACTGTATAATCTTTAAATGTGATCCTCATCATTAACTTTAATTCTATAAATGTTTATACAATTTCAGTTATGTTGCTTTTTCATGCATTCTCCGGATACTAAATTACTCTTATGCCATGGTTATAATGAAGTTCACTATCCAATTTCATTCTATTTTAGTTTCTTTTTTTTGGGAGAACATCTTTTGAGATAATTTACTCTATTTTAACCAAAATATCAATGCAATGCTAGTAAAATTCACCAGAATGTATATTAAATAAATAAATTCATAATATTAGTGAAGAGAAATGATAATGATATCACTTGCTCGTGACATATACAATTCTTAAGTGAAAACGCCAATACCTTAAACTAGTGGAAATTTGTTAAAAAATTTTCTTGAGTAAAAAATGTCAATTCAGTAAAACTTATAAACGAGAGGAGTATTTGTTTCTTCATTAATGTCAACATCTAAAAGAATTTCCAATTCTACTTGGATTGTAGAGTTTCCTACAAACTAGTGAAGTCTATGGTAACAAACTCAAAAATAACCCCAAAAGCATTATTACCTCAAAAACATTATATACAAGTTCAAAGATACCTAATAAATAAATAAAAACCAACATACTCTTTTCTCTTCTACCCACCACCTCCCACCAGCCGCCACACATCATTACCGCCAGCTCCTTCCCTTCCTCCTTTTTGCAATGCCGTCACCCCCTCAAAAATATCTATAATAAAGTTTTTGAAAAACACTCTAAAAACATTCAATTCATATGGAGCTACCATATCCACACAGATCCCTTGTTCAGGATTACTTACTTTTAAAGGAAAAAAAAAAAAAAGAGTTGTATCAATGTAGCGCTAATAGTTTTGTATGAGTTAATAAACGAAGTGAAAATCAAGATCACCTACTTGTCTTTTGTTGCCAAAAGTCAATGGTCACAACTCAAGAGTTTTCCAGAGTGCCGTTTGAAACAGGGAATAAGAGGACGGCAGTCGGACAGTCGGACAGCGGCAGATGTGGACTTGTATGTAGCCTACTACTACTTATCTAATCCGCCGCCAATCATTTTGACGTGGTTGTCAACAATAGAGCAAGCAAATTCAACCATAGTATGCTTTCAATGCAAATAGTCAATTAAGCCCATTATCACTAGTAATGAGGCCCCAATTGGAATTTGGACAAGGATGTTTCCCCTGCGCGAAAGGGCACTGGTCGTACCAGTACTTGAGAGAGTTGGTTCAATGGTCTGTGGCCTCGTTCATGTTCAGGAGCTCGAAGTAAATGCTTGCAACGTGCAATTTGCGGAAGGGATAAAGGTTTTGTGAGTTCTGACTATTTCCCTGATCTCCTTTTAAATTTTAAAAATTACACTAATCTCTCTTAAAATTTATTATCTTGTAATATCTACATTCAACTAGCAATTAAAATGTGATATTAGAAGTGAGAAAATAATATAATTTCACAATTGTCCCCCCTCTACTAAATTATTTAATTAATCCAATACCCACCCAAACATTAATAAAAAAAAATACCATAATTTGCTGTTTATCATCATAGATTAAATCACATATGGTATCAAAAAAAGTAAATCATTCTATATATTTTATTTAATTTAAGATCTAAATTAATCTTTTTAATTATAAACTTATTATCAAACATGATTAACAACAAATAATCAAAAAAAAATCTATAACCAAAATATTACAAAATGCGAATTTTAATACCATAAAAATTTCAACAGCTAACCTTAATACGTTGACAAGAATATTTATAATGTTAAAGTTTGTTCTCTGTAATATTTTGGTTCCAAATTTTTTGATTATTTATTGTTGATTATGTTTGACAATGAGCATGTAGTTGAAAAGAGTAATTTGGATATTATATTAAGTAAGAAATATAAAATGATATATTATTTTTTGATACTATATGTGATTTGATTCCTAATGATAAACAACAAATTTTAGTGTTTTTCTTTAACGTGTGGGTTAGGATTAAATTAATTAAATAATGTAGTGAATTAGGGGCAATAATGGAACGATATTATTTTCTCTCTTCTAATATCACTTTTTAATTATCGACTGGGCATAAATGTTACAATATAATTAACTTAATGGGATGTTAATGTAATTTTTAAAACTTGGAGAAAGGCTAGTGAAATAGTCAAAAATTTTAGGGAAGGTTTCTAAAATTATCCCTTCGCGGAATTAATAGCTTTACAACTACTTCTACAGGTTAACGTTGTTGTCTAGACAGCTTCCTTCCATGTTCGTGTCAATACGCTTCTTCTTAAAGTCCATGTAACATTTCTCAAACATACATTGTTGAATAAAAACTTCCCAGGGACAAAAAGCTCGTGCTTATACCGCTTTCACACTTGACACACATTTTTTTGATAAAATATCAAACACATATTTCAGACAACCTTTTATTTTTGTAGATACATTAATCTATAAAAAGTGATAGAAAATAAAATGTTTCTAAAAATAGCTGAAGAACGACGAAAGGAAATCCCACATCAGCAATCCATGGACTAAACGCTATCTAGTGAATTAAAACTCGAATTGAAAGATTTAGGAAGCGAGATTTGCAAATCCCCAGACAATAATACAGTAGTATCGAGTTCGTTTGGATTGCATTTTCTGAAATAATTTTTGGCCAAAATAATTGCTATAATGAATGTTCCCGAAAAACTCATAAATATTTTCCCAAAAATGGCAATGCATACAAGCTGTAAACTTTTCCTCCTCACAATTGCCTGGAAACTGTTACAAAAGTTGCTTCAAATATGTTCTTACGAACTGAACTTAGAGGAGGAAAAGATTTCACAAAGAAAATATGTAATGTACTAAAATTGATTTTAACTTACAGAAGGAAAACAAAATGGAACAGGAATTGTAGCTAAAACAGCCACAGCATCAGCAAAGAGCAAACGACCAGGTCACGATTCAGAAAAGTTAAAACGGAGCTCTTGATCCCCATAAGGGTCAAAAGGGTCCCAAAAAAGATGATCTGGTCGTCATAAAGCCACTAGTTTTATTTTAATCTGAGGGTGGGGCGAGCTCTTTTGGCTGTATGATTTGCACAGCAGTATTCTTTAACCAGTGAAAAGTAAAAACACGAGGCTCAATTGGCGTGTTTCTTGAATCCTTCCTGTGAACTTCAGTGAAAGCCCAGTAGACCCCTCCCCATCTCACAAGCTTTTTCTTTACGTGTTCAATTGATTTGCTACTTGCTATAGTTTACTTTGACGGCTTTTATCATTCAAAAAAGTGGGCTGCACTACATAAGTACATATATATAAGCTAGTAAATTGAAGCGTCGAAACCATGCATTAAGTTGCTGAGGGGTTCTGTGACTTTGAAGCTCGCTAAAGAAGAGAAAGAGGAGCCAGGAATAGAGAAGCTATAAGCTGAATCTTTGTATTTCAAGGTTTGCATTATAATTCTTCTGAGCTGTTTTGGTTTCTTGATTGTGTTTCCCTTGTTGATTTCATTAGTCAGTGGTACCAAAAATGCCTGTGCTTGTTAAGGATAAGTAGGAATCAAGGTATACAATTGATTTGTTGAAATCTCGCACCTTTGTCTCTTTAGTCCAAGATTTCTTGCTGGAGATTACTGCCTGCAATTAACTACTTTCTGTTTTTATGTAAGAAAACTCGTGCTGTTATACGAAGGTTTCCCTTGTGTGCTTTTCTTTAACAGGAAGGACGCTAGGGTGTTCCGGAAAGGAACAGTCACAGCTCATTTTTGTCTAATTTTAGCATATAAGCTGTACTTCCCTAGTTTTCATGTAAATATTCTTTTCAGTAATGATTAGACCGAGCAAGTTGAATAAACTCAACACGGGGGAAAAAACCAAGCAACAATACATTTTACGGATACCTTAAGGAAAAAAAATCTTGAAGTCCTAATATTTGATCTTTCAGAAGTTCATTAACCTTTTTTTTCTTTTTGGAGAATTGGCGAGCTTAACATGTGTTTTTAACTCTTATTGAACAGGGTTCGGTTTGTTTCGAGGCATAACAGATGGGACTTTGTCTTTCAATAATTTCATCAGCTTGGAATGAGATACTGGAACACAAGATATTCGGCTTAGTTAACAATGCAGAAACAGTTGTGAGATCTGTGAGCTTTGGGAGAAGAGAAGGAGAACTGGTCTTCAGAACATTTAGCTTTAAGAAAAAGGAATTAGAAACTATTCACAAGTTTGATGAGTCAAAAGTAAGCCCGAGGGTTGATACACAAAAGCTGAAGACTGTTGGTCCAACGAAGGATTTAGTTGTCGATAAGGAATGCAAGAATTCGCTGTCTAGAGATAATGATCAAGAAGCTGTTAATAAGTCTAAGCTTGAAGTTCTGATTCCAGCGCCCGTTGTGGTGTCTTCTCCACGAAATATTACTAAGCTTGATGATGCAGCAACTAAGCTTCAGAAAGTCTATAAAAGCTACCGCACAAGAAGGAATCTTGCAGATTGTGCAGTTGTTGCTGAAGAACTCTGGTCAGCTCTTCATTATTAATTTGTTGTGAAATAACTAATCATTTTCTGCTTATGTTTATTGGTTTCTCATATATTGCTTGAATGCTTTAGGTGGAAGGCCTTGGATTTTGCAACTCTAGAGCGAAATTCCGTATCATTCTTTGACATTACCAAAAATGAAACTGCTGTCGCACGGTGGGCACGTGGTAGGACAAAGGCTGCCAAGGTATGCTATAACAATTAGGCACATTAAGCTATTGCTAACTTCTAAGGCTGACTTTAAAACCATTGCACTCTACTGATGAACATGCTTACAGGTAGGAAAAGGTTTACTAAAGGATGAAAAAGCTCAGAAGTTAGCTCTACAGCATTGGCTTGAAGCTGTAAGCTCATAACTTCTTTCAGAACTTTCCTCTATTTTGTGCTTCCTTCGTAAACAATGTTCATGTTGATCAAATGAGGATTTAGGATTTTAAAGCATAACCACGGGTGCTTTGATGTTCTCTGAAGATCTAATAGGGGATGCTTGTCCTTTTCTTAGTTGAAATCCTAAGGAACAGAGATGAGAACAGTGCATGAAATGGCTAAACAAACTGCATGCCCTTGCATTCTTATTGAAAAGTGATGGCATCTAAACGGTTAATATCTGATACTTATTGATAAAAATTCGTGCAAGCAAACTTGTGAGTGTTATCGTAACCAAAGGAAAAAATTTTGGAGTGATTTGAAGGGTCTTGAGTTCTGACTAGTACGAGTTGAAACAGGGTGAAAGAATTGATTGAAATTGCATCATATACATGTGGTTCCTTACTGATCAGACTATCAAAAATGCTAAAGAACTTTACACTGAACAAGTGGAAATTGTACATTTCTGATGCATTTCCCTTCTTGGTTTTGCAGATTGATCCGCGGCATAGGTACGGACACAACTTGCACTTCTATTATGATGCATGGTCTGAAAGCAGAAGCTCTCAACCCTTTTTCTACTGGTGAGACTACCATGACGAAACTGCCTTTTCGTACACAAGTTCTTCATATCTTCCGATAGTGGTTTCCTGTGTTCTTAAGATCTCCAATTTTCTTGAAGGTTGGACGTTGGTGATGGCAAAGAACTAAATCTTCCGAGCTGTCCAAGAGTGAACATGCAACGCCAATGTATTGAATATCTTGGACCTGTAAGCTTTTTTTCCTCTTCTTTTTCAGGCAACACGCATCTCCTTTGCTGCAATTATGAATACTTCACTAGATGTACCAAATATGTGCACGTAACAAACATACTAAATGGTATCATTGATGCATATGCAAGAATTAGGTTTTAAAACTCTTCGTGTATTTGTTCTCACAGAAAGAGAGGGAAGCCTATGAAGTAATTGTGGAGGATGGCAAGTTAGCGTACAAGCAAACTGGCATGCTTCTGGATACAAATGAACGTTCAAAGTGGATTTTTGTTCTCAGCACATCAAGGTCCCTATACGTAGGACAGAAGAAGAAGGGTGTTTTTCAACATTCCAGTTTTCTATCTGGAGGAGCTACAACAGCAGCGGGTAGACTCGTTGCTCATGATGGGATTCTTGAAGTATGCATTCTTTTAGGCGCATGAAAAAGATACGCATTGTTACATACACATTGCATTGCCTTTATTTAAGCTTTAATTTTTCTCATTTTCTTCAGGCAATATGGCCATACAGTGGTCACTATCTTCCAACAGAAGACAATTTCAAGGAATTCATGAGCTTTCTTGAGGAGCACCATGTAGACTTGAGCAATGTCAAGGTAATCACTCTGCAATATATTTACCTTGCATCAATATTTGCTAATGAGCGAATTTGGTCAGAAACATAGTTTCATCAATTTGCATCTGTTTTTGATTGTCCAACTTCAATTGCAATTGTCAAATCTACATCAACAACCACATGCTGGTCTAATTAGTCCTACTAATTTGTACCGCAGCGCTACACAGTTGATGATGCTAGGACCGCATTTAAAGAGGTTGATGAGGAATCCAAATCTAAGAAAGAGAAGTTACAAGATCTTTCCACAACTGCAACAGCTACGGATGCAAATGCTACCAATTCTGACGGTCCCAGCAATGAAGTTTCCCTTGCACCTGCGTGTCAAGAAAATATCCAGGCTACAAAGATACCAAGTATTATAGAACCCAAATTTGACTTGGCCAAGCGTTTATCTTGCAAGTGGTCCAGTGGTGTTGGTCCACGAATTGGTTGTGTTCGAGACTATCCGTTGCACCTTCAATTTCAGGCACTGGAGAAGGTCAATCTATCGCCTAGGCCTGGGCTGGAAAAGTCCACGAGTTGCATTCCCATTCCTTCCCCGCGACCAAGTCCTAAAGTTCGCATGTCACCGAGGCTCTTATACATGGGACTTCCTAGCCCAAGGGTGTCTGTTCCTTCTGCTAGTTAAATACTGCATTGCCATCCCAACAGAGGAACGACCTACACTATCACCTGGAGGGTACAAGGCCGCTCCTGGGCAGCCCTTGCAAAATTCTTAACTGTTTCATTTTATTTATTTTTTAATTTTTTTTTCATTTGAGTTCTCAAAAGGGAGCCTTAATTGTTTCATTCTTTTATTCTTGTTGTACATGAAGTGGACTTCAAGAGTCTGCAAAGATGAAGACGTTGAGGCACTTTTTTATGCCCTCAGTCATCAGTTCTTTATAGCTCAGTGAATTGAAAGAGGACTAGCTTAGAGAGATGACTTTATTCTTGAATTCTTATTGTATTTGAAACAGCCTTAATTTTGTAGTTTGTGAAGCAAATTGCAACAACTACCTAGTTGAAAGATTCCCTTTAGTCCGTCTTTCCCTCTCTGTTATCCAAAATTTAAGACTACATATTGTTAATAGGTTCTTATGGTTTTTCATTCCATCACAAACTTGTACTTAGGACACAGATCATTTTTTTTTTATAATTCACAAATATTCGCATCCGTTTTACGGTTTGCAACTTATCCTGTTCGAGTCGAATCGAGTCCCTTGTGGAAAGCTTGAGGACACGACCTTGACGACCAGGAGGATTGGTCCTGAAAATTTAAAGCATCCGACACAGAACCCCATCAATCTGCTGACAAGAAATGGCCTCAAATCTCCATCAACTTGTACACAAAAGTGCATGAAATTTTTCTAAAATCTGTGTGTTTGAGCAGCATTTTGTTGGCATGTTCGGATTTCAAGGTAACTACGCCTAGTATATCCGGAACTAGTGTGTATTTGTTAGCTATAAATTGTCTTTTTGACAGTAGAATAGAGACGTCAATTTGTCGGTCAAACATCGAATATTTAGGTAGCAGGAGGGTTAGTTGGGAGAGCAAACTCTGAGATAATTAATTATTTTGGTACCCAGTGTGAATTAGGCTTCTGTATTCCCCCACTCCCAATAGGCTTCAGTCTTGAGATGTTTCTGCATTATTAAGCTCCTAAACGGCTAGCATTCCAACAACTCTATGCCAGTTGCTACTCCAAACTCCGTAAGGCCAAAGGGTTTCATTCGACAAATTGAATACAGTGCCAAAGAACTCAGACTGATTCTACACTGTGGCTTTCTTCTCCATGTGTAGAAATGGGCTATCCCTTTAATATGTTCAAACAATAAGGGGAAACAACAATTATATCACCACATTAATTCGTGCATTTTCTGGCATGCAAACATATTTTTCTCCTTATCACTGTGTTAGCTAATTAGAATGACACAAATTTGATGATTTCTTGCAAGATGACAAGGGGAAAAAATGATGAAAAGTTACTAGTTTTTATTTTACTAAATAAATGTGAACAGAATTTACATGCATTCAAAAATTTTGTTTAATTCTTGCATGCGTAGACTGGTTCAAGAATCATGATGGGTCTATTTTTTTTTTTTTTTTGCCAGTTTAGCCAGTAAAGAGTCAGAGATCGTGCAAGAATTGATTTCCATGACAAGAAGAGAGATTATTCTATTTTGTATTGGAGTAAAAATAAAATAAGAATCCAAAATCAATTCAGGATCAGGGCACGAACCTGTTTCACTTTCAAAATTCAAAGAAGAAAAAAATTTTATAAACCCATGTGATGCATTTGAAATTAGAAAGAGGACCGCACCAGACCACAATGGGACGAAAAGGTAGAGGCCAAATGAAGAAGTTAAGAAGTTAGAACAGTACAGGAACTCTCACTGAAGTTGTTGTGATCTTGGTTTCATTGCCCGACAATTTTTGTATTTGGCAAATTTTCAAAGATCACGCCTGGAACAGTAGTCATTTTTACACTTTTTAGTGTTCGACTAATCGTGCTTCTTCTTCAACTGCATTGGACCGCACTGAAAATAAAGGCCAAAAAACAGAAGGCAAGATACAAAAAAGAGTTCTTCTCTGTTGTTTTTTTCCTTGTAGTAGTTTATTTTTCAAGACTTCCTTGTCCCTTGGACAAATAAACTGTCCTCCAATTTACCAAGTAAATAAAAGAATTCATTCTTTGCAGTCTGCCATTTTTGAACCTTAATATTTTCTCATGTTCTCTTTCACACTTTCCAGTTAGTAAGCATTTTCTGTGTCCAATTTTATGCAATATACACTTGAAAATTTTGAGATGGCACTAATTTGAGTTTAATGTACTTCCCTATCTTTTTCCGAAAGGAAACAGACAATAACGTAGAACATAAATGACAAAGTTAAGCTAAGCATTAGTAATGTGACATATCTTTGCAGTTATTTTTGTTTTACCATGATTTTCCTGTGAAATTACTAATCCTTCCCCTTGTCACTTTCGCATAGCCCATGGGTGAAAGGAAACCGAAAATAATAGGGAAGTAGAAGGAAAATAAGAAAAAAAAATGTTCTTGATTGACCACTGTTTTTTTTTTTTTTGAAAAAGAAAAAAGAAGATGCCCTTTCAATTTGCTGGAGGAAAATTAAAAACAATATACAGATTCGTCTTGGTTATATAGAATTATGAAATGGTATACTTTCATTGTGAAACAAAAACGAAAAATCGTTCAAAACATCTCTTATATCTCGTTAAATAAATCTTTTCGTCTTTCACTTTTAAAACAATAACTTTACGTCCTTTATAAAATTAAATTGATAAAATTTGATCTTGATGTTGATTTTTGACCACTTTTTTTATCTTGAATTCATCATGTGACTCACATATGATCATTTTTTTAAAATTTAAAAAGTTAGAACCTATTTGTAATTAAATAAATAATTCGATCCATATTTGTTTTTTAACCTAAATAGTATGATCTAATTTGAACCATATTTATTTTTTCCCTAAAAGGTGGGATCTGACTCAATCCATAATTATTTTTACCATTGAAACGGTAGGATCTAACCTTTTTATGTATAAAATATGACTACATACAGGTCACGTAGTGAAATCAAACTAAAAAGTGATCGAAAACTTAGGTTAAAACCAAATTTTGTTAACTTGAATATGTAAGGGATGTAAAGTTAATATTTTAAAAGTGAATGATAAAAAAATTCATTCAGTGACATGCGAGAGATATTTAGGACGACTTTTCCAAAGAAAAATGTTAACAAACATTATACATGAGAGATGTGGGAGCAATTTATGCTAATTTTCTAAAGTTTTTGCAAGAAAGAGTTTGGATTAATTTGTGAATATTTGTGTGAATTCCAAAGTTGTGATTTTGGAGTGAAGATGATTTGAAAATTTTTTTTGAATAATTTTGGTAATACTTTTTGTGATGTAATGTGTACGAGATAAGAAAAAGCTAATTAAAAAATAATTTAACAAGTGTTTATCATGAAACAAGAAATTTTTTCCAAAAATAACTATTTGGAAAAATTCCTTCTTATTATTCCCAAAACCATTTTTTAACTCACATAAAACACATTATTGTGTTACAGTAAGTAATACTAAACACGAAGGAAAAAAAAATTCGAATAATGTTCAATCCAAACGTCACATTGGTCATTTCCGGGTAATAATTATGAACTCTTTCAACCGTTTTCTTTGAAACTCTTCTATAACTCACTCCAACATCACTTCATTTTTCTTGAAAACTTTAACCATGATTTTGGAAAATGAGAAACCTTTTGCAAGATCAGGTTGACCACCCCAAAAGAACACAGAAAGATAAATGTTCCCCCATAAAATCCAAATCAAATTTAAGCTTGGTGACCATTTGATCCGAAAGTGGGGTGTTTTTGGATAGAAGATGGATAAAATTAAAACAGCAGCAGAGATATCTTCACCGCACTGACTTTAGAGATTCTTTGTCTGCACGTCTTTGGTGTTATTTTTCAGCTTTTCACAAAGCTTCGTGCCTTTTTAGGCTGCCCTGTCCGCAGGGTCAATGGACAACACAGAGTAGTATTTCCAGCAGCATTCAAGCCCATTCTTGTCATTTCCTCGTACATTTCGAGCGGGAACAATGTCCTCGGATCCTCCTAGGGTCCTGGAGTGGTGTCCGTTGTTTTCTTTGAATTTCAAATATCAAAACCCAACGGCTCATTGGACAATGCGACAGAGAAACTCTCTGCCCACACCACCCACCACGACCACCACGACCACCACCAGGACCAATAGCTGTACTTCCCCACCCCACTCCCCTCCTCAACACACAAAACACACATCCCACTCACCCACGAAAACACGCAGTAATTTATTTATGCCCTATTAAAGCTCTGCCTATATCTCTCTCTGCCTGATTGTGGGCTTGTCTGTTTTTTTTTTTCAGTTACATAAATGCCCTCTTTTTTTATTCTTAAAATTTCTCTTCTTAGCTAAAAATTAAGCTTTAGCTGCTTTGCTTTAATCTGGTGGGAAGCCGCTATTTCTTCATCCTTTGGGTCATCCCTTTTGCTTATTTTTTTTCCTTTATCTGAGGGAAGATTGATCTTTGAGCTGTTTTTGGAGCTGAAATCTGGTAGATCAGGAGCTTAGCCCAGATGGGTGCTTCAGGAAAATGGGTAAAAGCTTTAATAGGATTCAAGAAACCAGAAAAAGATGACTATGTAAGCTCAAATTTTTGAAAAAGATTCAATTTTGCTTTCTGCTTTTAGCTCGAAGGATTTCACAAAAATTTGATCTTTTTGCTGTATATGTGCTGTGAGTTGGTCTTAAATGTCTTTTGCTTGCTTTTTGCATGGGTTTTTTATGTAGGAAAAGTTGGGGGGAAAAGGCAAGAAATGGAGGCTATGGAGGAGTTCATCAGGGGATCTGGGTGGGTCCTCATCATGGAAAGGATTCAAAGGGCATCGTAAGAACAGTGGTGGATCAGAAGCCTCGGATTCTTCATCAGTGAATAATGATGCTTTCACAGCTGCTGTAGCTACTGTTGTTAGAGCTCCTCCAAAAGATTTCAGGGTTGTTAGGCAAGAATGGGCTGCAATCAGAATCCAAACTGCCTTTCGTGGATTTTTGGTAAGCCCTCTCTCTCTCTCCCTCTCTCTGATTTTGCCTATCCAGCAGCAGTGGTCGCAAGATGAAAAACATGCAGCAATTTAATCTTAGGCATTCCTTGAACTCTGATAACGTTTCCTATCATTTTAATTGGTTAATTATGGCCTGTTATCTGTTTTATCAAGTGCTTGTAATAATATTCGTGTGGGTTATTTATCAGAGGTTGTAGAAGTTTATCCAACTTAATACATATACATTATGTGTTAGTCGTATGACCTTTTATGCATTAATTCATTGGAGTGGCCATGGCTTGATTCAAAGCAGTAGATGAGGATATTAGTTGAATTCATCTAATTTGGTGTTGGATCTGAAATTGGTGTTGAATTATGATTTTAGGCAAGGAGAGCCTTAAGGGCCTTGAAAGGACTGGTGAGGCTACAAGCTTTAGTCCGTGGCCGGCAGGTGAGAAAGCAAGCTGCTGTAACCCTTAGGTGCATGCAGGCCCTGGTCAGGGTACAGGCACGGGTTAGGGCTCGCCGTGTAAGAATGTCCATAGAGGGACAGGCTGTGCAGAAAATACTAGATGAGCATCGTAGCAAAGCTGATCGCTTGAAACAAGCAGAGGTAGATTTCCCTTATTGCTGTTATTTGAGTATATCTGGTGATGCCTCTTTTATTTCTTTGGGGTGTTTATGTAATTTAATTTAATTAACTGAAGTAGTTATCTGATTCTTTGTGAATTTCAGGACGGATGGTGCGATAGTAGGGGAACACTAGAAGAGGTTAAGACAAAGATACAAATGAGGCAAGAGGGACTGTTCAAGAGAGAGAGAGCACTTGCTTACTCTATTACCCAGAAGGTGCTTAAAGTTTCAAATATTACTTCGTAATTTGTTTAATCTGCCTAACAAGGAGGAAAATGGATAATCCTTCAACTTTCCTTGCAGTGCAAATTTAGCCAAAATTTTGATTCCCGAACAAATGTCTCGGTCCCCTCCCTTAAAAGTCATGAACTTGACAAGAATAGCTGGGGATGGAGTTGGTTGGAACGTTGGATGGCAGCAAAACCATGGGAAAACAGACTGATGGAAGAAGCCAACAATGATATTGCTGAAAAGACTCCACATTCAAAGACCTGTTTGGATTCTTCCAAGGGTAACAACAGATCAAGGTCATCTGAACCTGGCTCAGTGAAGGTAAAGAGGAACAATGTCACTACTAGGGTTTCAGCAAAACCTCCTTTAGTTGGATTAGCTACTCGCTCATCCTCGAGCCCGAGTTCTGAATTTAGATACGATGAGAGCTCAGCTTCATCTTCAATATGCACATCAACAACTCCTATATCTGGAAATACTCCTTTGACGTCAGACAGGACAGAGGAGAGGAATAACAGTAGGCCTAGCTACATGAACCTGACTGAATCAACTAAAGCTAAAAGGAGAAATCAAAGGATTCTAAGGCAGTCCATGGATGAATTTCAATTTCTCAAGAAATCATCAGCATTCTCCAATGGTGATTCCAAAAGCAGCAATGGGTCTGATCCATCTTCAGTCCACTTTTCTAGGCCTCTGTGCCTGCCTACTAGGATGGAGAAATTCTCAATGAACTTGACAGAAAGGGATAGTTGCTTTTATCAGTAGGGGAAGGGAAGGCTAAGGTTCTTCAACCATCAGGGATAATTGCTTTTATCAGTAGGATGGGAAGGCTAAGGATCTTCAACCATCAAATTTGTTGCAAGTAGTTTACAACAGCTTGTTGTTATATATCCAAATGTTCTAATTTTTTTTTCTGATGTGCCAAAACCCCTTGTTGAAGTACTAGGACGTGTGTGATCTTTGGTTCTAGATATCATGTAAGTTGTGATTTTGGAGACGATAACTTCGTTATGGCACTCAGTTGTTCAGAACAATTGATGATCTCATGCGATGATTGCATTTGGGATGAGTTTCGGTTTAGCTAATACATATCTAGTGACTGGTTAGTGGTTCTTTGGCTGTTATTCCTTAGTTGAAACCTTGCCCCTTCCAAAACCACAAAAAAAGAGAAGCATAAAAAAAAGGGTAGTATCACTCTTTTTTTGTTATTGCTGATCGGCAGTCGTGCTTGTATGGCAATCACTAACCTGTATGATGGAAGCTAAGAGTGCAAACAACAGGAGCAAAACAAAGCCCTAATATGGCATATTTAGTAGAGATCTGTGGAATAATTGAACAAAGTAGAACTTTTCTTTTTCGGGTCCAATGGAAGACTCAAAAGCCTTGCAAGACCCCAAAGCACAACTTTCCCAAATTATTCAATCTACTCGACTGCTACCACCCTGCCTGTAGAAGATGGCAGGATCATAGCTGTGTTTGGTCCATCACATGAACATCTGCTCTGGAACCAACTAGGTACATAATAAGATCATCTGCTGCATGGAATGCATTTCGTAGAATGGCTCATTCATCATTGTAGCATTGGGAAAATCAAATTCACCATTATATGGAACGATCACCAAGCTGATTTTCTTTCTTTTCTTGTTCCTTTGTTTATTGTCATTCAAGTACGTTTGATAGCTCTTACCCTGACACCATGCTTAAAGTTCAGTACTAGGCCATAGTCAAGTTCCAAAGGTTTTTCCATGTCTGAAGAATGACGAAATATATACTTCCTGTACAGATGAATCATCGAAAGTTTAAGTTCTTGTATGGAGAATTTCTGGCCTATGCATGCTCGTGGCCCTATTCCAAAGGGACTATTTGCATAAGGATGCCTTTGCTTCTGTTCTTCACAGTCTGGATCAAATCTCTCAGGTTTGAACTTGTCTGGTTCTGAAAAATTTTTTGGATCTTTAGCAAGAACTCCAAGAGCCAGCCAAACCCATGTACCCTGCATATGCATATTATGAGATAAATCAGGACATCGCTTACTAAAAACAAAGAAAGGATGATAACAGAAAAAGATTTCCAATGAAAATTGATGATACAATTTCATCTTCTTGAGTATCCTCCAGCTTACGACCAAGCAATTCCATGGCATTAAAAAAGAAGTACTATTACCATGTTTTTGGGCTTCGTCCATTGGAAATCTATCACAATTAACTACAAAAATGAAGCCACCCTGTGGCAGAGGACATTATCTTAAGATGATACTTCTAAACCATTTACCGATTATCAGTGATCTAATACAACTACTATGCAATAAATAATGCACTAGTTCCTATTTCACCATTTCAGAATTTCTTGCAATGCGTTCACTACTTTTCAGCTTCTTTACATCTTAAAGAATTTTAACTTTATAAAACTGATTGAACTCAAGGTTACTCAACTGAATATGCCTTTCCTGACCATCAAAGATGCCCTAGAGGAGTATTGTTGAAATTAAACCATTCCTTCTCTAAAATAAGTGCGATAGCTTATAAGCATAATCCTTGCGAGATAGAAGTAAAACCAACCTTTGGAAGGATGTAACCTCCAATCTTTACTTCTGCTGATGTTTCTCTTGCAACTAAGGGGGAAACTGTATAGAACCTCATTGCCTCTTTGATCACCTGGAGTCAAAGAATTAAAAGAAGAATGAGATAAAATCCTTTATTACATCATTCATAATCACAGGTTTCATCAGTTAGGGAAGATGAATCAAGTTTTGACAAATAAGAAGTTGCAATTTTGATTAGATTGTTGAGCACAATAGAAATCCTACTAAAATCCAAGATCCTCGTAAAGTTATGAATATGTATATGAATTTGTTGATGAATTTTTCCACTAAAAGTTCTGGTGAAAATGGGAGTGGCAGGCAAAGTCACCTGATCAAGATATGGAAAATTGTGTTGAAGATCATGGGCAGTAGGCATCTGATCACGAGGACCAAACTCATCAATCTCTTTCAGCAATTTCTTCTCAACTTCTGGATGTCCAGCCACCAAATAGATAATAGTCGATAATGTAAATGATGTGGTTGCTGAACCAGCAAGTAAATGTTCATAAGTTACAGCACTGATATAGTCTGGTGTAAAGAAGTTCCTTGATGTTGTCTCTGACTCCCTTGCACGCAATATGAGCGACAAAAAGTCCTTTGAGTCAAGGCTCTTTTCTTTCATTCTCTTAGCCACAATTCCATCAAGCCGGCGAGTCAAATTCTGGTTGGTTTGGTCCACTTTTCTGTCCATAGTTCCAGGTATCCTTTTAAGAATCTGGCGGAATGGCTCTTGTAGTATGGGAACAAGCAGCCCCAATATGATTGAAAAGGATCCAGACAGGTCCATCTTAAGCTGTGTTGTAGAATATATGTGTTGATTGATAAAGTCTTGGACTTCATTATCATTTTGCTGGTGGCTCATTCTATTGGCAGATTCATTGCCTGCGTTGGGCTTGGAGAGACCAAAGTCTACTCCAAAAGCAGCTTGTCCAATAACATCTGTAGCCAATTTCAGGGAGAGTTCAGAGAAAGTCATGTCTCCTTGCGATTCAAGATTTTCAGTTGCAGCTTCTATAAATGATTGTATTGTTGGTATCAGCTTGGCAAGGTGAGATGGCTGATACACCGACAGTATGGTATTTCGCATTGTTGACCACCTTGCATCCCTGTAAAGGTTGCAAGTGACATGTCTTTAATGATTCGTTAAATTTCATGAAACCTAATCTTGATTAATTGCGACAACTTAGTTCCTATCTCACTGAGACATCCAATGCCAAGTTTATCTTCTTATTATTACATATTTCGCAGTCGGTTGCCATCTTGCTTTTAGTTACCCAGGAGTTTAGCATCATTGCAAGTAGTATACAGATTTAATGACCACAATCCAAGTCTATTTGTTGCTTTTTATATTAGATTAGTTATATTTGGATCGGGGAGGCAAGAAATTAACATATTACAGTCATAGTCATTACAATACCTGGTGAAGAAGAGACCCTTCTGATGCAGGGGAGATGCTGCTATAGGAGATGGAATGCTTCTGTTGGAGATGTCTTTGAATTTCTTTATCCCAACTTCTCTGCAAAGTTCTGGATCAGCCACAATTACCAGAGGCTGTCTGCCCATGTGAAACCTGCAATTGAAAGTATTATAAGGCAAGCACGCATGAGATGAACATGAAATTGTTTCTCGAGAGTAGTTAAAGAGCTTTCCAGCACCAATGGATCAATTTACTTCAAGACAATTCTGTAGCATCAGCAAGGCCAAGGATAGCTACTGTTACACTCAGAATAAGAATAACAGATCCAGGGTAAAAAATCTTGATTGAATACAAAACACTAGTATTACTTTTCGGAATTCGGACCAACTGCAGTTCTATGTTGTTCTAAAATCCTTGTGACTCATATCATGTGAAGTTCAACGTGTACAAAAATTTGATGTCGAATTTTGGACAATCTTCAGATTCATTCACAACAACTCTATTGCACTCGTCCCTTTACCTCTCAGGATGAGAAAAACTTTTGTACAACCAAACAGGCTGATTGAGTACAGGGACTATGAATTATGTCATCTTTCGTGGAGCCGACATGATAGACTGAGATGGAGTTACCACTGAGGAAAAGAGTTTTACAGTAACCGCAATTTCTTCAGCAGAGATCAAACTGTTTTTACCCCACTAGAAAAGATGCAATTGACAAACTCAGTAAAACACTTATAATCAGATTTTTTCAGTCAGCCACGTAATTACTTTAGTGACCTCATTCTCTTGAAGCAAGCAAGTGGACCTAAATCCTATGCGTTTACAAGTGAAAAGGGCCAGCACAAGCGTCGACAGACAAGATGGTGATTAAGATGTCAAGCTATAACATCAGCAAAATGGGAAAAGAAACATTCTTGCAAAAAGTCAACCGTCAAAGCCATGAAAATTTTCAGCTCAAAGAGCACAACTATGTTAGAAGCTGCAGAATTGCGAGATGCAAGAAACAAAGTTAGAAGCTGCCTAATGATTTACTCTTTGTAACAAATGGCAGTATTTTTATTATTTTTTTTCTTTCTATGGTTTGGTGATAAATGAACAGAATAAGAGAACGACAGAAGAGAATGACTGACCTGAATACAGGACCATAGGTTTTGGCAAGAACAGCAAAAACGTCAGGGCCATATTTAGCAAGCAAGGGAAGGTGTCCTAATAGGGGCAGAGATGGAGGACCAGGTACTTTCCTGACAGCCCAGTAAGGTCTATAGAAGTACCACAAAGTCCCGGCCAATAAAGCCAATACGGTGAATGTTACTGATACAACTGGTGCCTCAATTAACGGTCCTCCAAACTCCATCAGCTCTTGAACCTTTGCACTAAACAAGTCCATCTTTCCTCGCAGAAGAGAGAGGGACAGACAAATGTGAGCCTATTGCTGGCAAAGTCACCCAGTGAAGTGAGCTTTTCATTGTGGGAGGATCGCAATATAAAGGAAAAGGATTGGTAAGGGCGGCATTTGGCTGTAGCGAGGAACGCACGCGGGTTTTGGGTTCTTTGAAACTGCTCGTCCTGTAATAGTCAGGCTGTAGATTTCCGTCTATTTTTAATGATGAGAAGGGGTAATTGGTGGGTCCTTTCGATTTATCTCTTTATTTTTTTTTTAATCTCAAGTAGACAATAAATTAGTGTGTAAATGATAAATATCTAACAATTGCTTTATGTCTTGCTTGCATATGCTTTTTTTTTCTTTTAATTTTCTTTTAAAGAGAGACTTCCAAATATTAGGAGGAGAGGATGGAGGGTTTGGCAGTCGAATTGGAAACTTGGGAACATTAGAATTTGTTAAGGAATGAAAATTATCACAGGAAAGAAACGGGAAAAATTCACTTTTCGTCCTTAAACTTTAAGTTAGGGATATATTTCGTTCTCAAATTTTTAGACGCATCACATTTAGTACATGAATTAATTATTTTGAACCACATTTAATCAAAAAAAGATAAAATATTCAATTTAGACGGAAAAAGCTGACATGGCCGTTGATTTTGACTGAGAAATCTTTTTGGCTTAACGGCCACGTGCCGTGACTTTTTCCATCCAAATTAAGCAATTTACCGTTTTTTGACTAAACGTGGCCTTATTGAGCACTGATTCACTAATTAGGCCTTATTGAGCAGTTTGGTCCTTGGCAATTTCAGAGTATGATGTGATAATTGAACCGCTTAGAGGCTTTAATTTGCAAATTTCATATTTTCCATGATCACTTCTTATAGGTCTTTGTTAAACGAAGGATAAAAGGGATAGGAAAGGAATAAACTGAATAAGTGCGAGGACGCATTTGGACCAGCATATACCGAAGTCAGCTGCAAGAATTACCATTTCATTTTTTTCATTTTTTTTTATGTTTTGTTCGAGAGAGATAGATTGATGAAAGTCGCAGGACTATCCATGGAGGATAGCTTCTCTTGCCTTAGATTTACTCCCAAAAGGCAACTGTGATGGCATAAAATGATAAAATTCGGCCCACAAAGCTTCTGTGTCTAAATTGACATCAGCAAGGTCCAACTGCGGCATTCAGAAGGTGTATTGATGTCAGAAGTTTCTGACTGATACTTGGCAGTGGATTGCCATATGCAGAAAATTTTGTTTAACAAAATGATTTAGAAGATTGACCACTCAAAAAAACTACATGAGTTCTCACAGTTGTGTTGTGTTTGGACATTAGTTGGCTAAGCCTACAAGAATATGCTCACTTGGATTTGGATGGAATATCGGTATCATGCGTGATTCTTTTATGTCAAAGTTGTCTTTTACTCGGGATCACAATTCACTGCATCTGCAAATTTTGGCCCGTCAGATTCCTTGTCGTCTATATCCTTTTGAGAGGGATGAGACGAGGGTATTCGTCAAATATAAGCCTCTCCTTTTTGTCTATCTATCCTCTCATCTGAACACGCATCTGATACCAGCCTTTTTTGAAATGCCTACAAAATCAAAAACTGACACAGAGCAGGAAAAACCTGATCTTTTCTTGTTGTCTCGATACTGGTGAGTGGCATGTGCCCCGTATTACAAGAACATCATCAGGGTATTGGAAGTGGACCTGCCATTGCCAAAACTGTGCTTCAATCTCTATCCTTTGTTGTGAGTAATTACCATGTCAAATCTGGAAGACACGGGCAACAGCATTTTCAAAGTTGTTATTAGCCCACCACTCGTTATGTTGAAAGGGCCTCAATTTGATGCACAATCTTTTTAGATTTTCGCATTCTGCTATGGAGAGGATCATCATCGCATAAATGGAAACATCAAGTTTTAGCATCCAATGAACTCTAAAGAACAACTACTGTTTCTGATCACAATTTAGTAAAACAAGGGCACCACTATAAAACTGCAATACCAAGCAACCACCAAAGTCAATTCATACTGCCACCAACAAAAATACAAAAAGAATCAGCTGGAGAAATCACGAAAAAGGAAAAAGAGTAGTAAAACCGCTAAAGAATTCTTGAATCCAAGATTAATGCTCGTACCCTGATTAAACGTTTCCATCTTCTTTTGTTGGCTAAAAATTTGTCAAGGTTAAGCAGCTGCAATCCTCAACCCGTAATGTAACAGACTTGGACTTCCCTTTTCACAGATGGAGATTGAGAAGCTTCACAATAACCCTGTAATCAAAAGCCAAACACTGCCTCAAATATTCTGTTTTATGGGGAGTGGTTGGAAGCAGCATAGCTTGTCCTGGTCCGTTAATTCTCTCTAAAAGGCCTGATCCATAACCCACCTGCATTCTGCTTCGACCTTCTGCAACATCGAATTGGTTGTGCCACCTCTCCGGTCAGAGTCCAGCCTCCAAGATTTTACAGCTACAATGTGAAGCCAGGTTAGTTTTCCTGCAAAAGAGTTTCAATGTGACGATATATCACTTTAATCAGTACAAGCCCCAAGCATAAAACCTTGTCGGAGAACCATTTGCCGAGCATAGAATTGAGCCCTTGGGCTATATGGATTCAATCATGAAAACAAATATAGAAATTTCAGCAGAATGAAACCATGATAAGATGGCAATGCTAAAATTTTTGCATAAAAGAATACCTTTATACATACACAAAAGAAATCTGAACTTGATACTACAAGTCAACAACATACAAAATGAGACGGGACAAGAAGAGCAAAAGACACGGTAAAGAATGATGGAGGTGACTCCCTCGTGACATTCTCTAAGCATCTGCATCTGCAAAACGCACCAAAAGATATAGACTAGTCAAAAAGAGGAAAACTTTCTAGACTTCAAGAAACTCTAGAATACAAATATTTTCCATGAGATACTAAAAGGATACAGAAAAGCAGGATCAGTTGATTGGCCTCCATGCAACCATCACCTCCCGCCTATACGGTAAACAAGCATTAGGCATTAGCTGCTGCAGAACAGCAGAAAAAAGGCAAGTCGAAATTTTTGAGGCATACTTAATCTCAGACAGGAATGTGCGTCGGAGACCAGAGAATCATTTAGCCTCATTTGCTTGTATCGTCAGGCTTGGCGATAAGATATCCCATTTGATCGACAAGGTCACTGAAACCCTCACCCCACTCAGGTGTTTCAGCAACCAAATCCTCAACCTCCACATCAGCCTCTGGTTGATCTCCCAACAACACAACTTCTGCTTCATTTTCAGTAACAAGATCTCCAGTGAGCAATTCCTCCCAGATGTGTTCAGCAACTGGATCGACATTGGCAGCACTGCTAGTAGGAATTGACGGTGAATTCAAGTTTACAATACTGCTTGGTTCGTCATCCAATGCTGCAGTAAATAGCAAAGTCTCCATCTCTCTTTGCATATTCACCAGTTCTTGCTCTCCACCTGAGTCATTGAGAAGTTGATCAGCATCCGCAGCGATTGATGCCACTTCTTGCAGGTTCTCTACACTGGGGGTCATTGTCAGCCTCCTCTTATGCCCAATCTGAATTCGCTGTTGTTCATGTCTCTGTCGATGTCTATCCACATATGGCTGGAGAAAAGTCGGATTACTAAAAGCTCTGGCTAGGAAACTCATTGTCAGCTGTTGTTTTTTCTCCGTACCCTTAATTCTTTCGTCCATCGCCATGACACGGTCCCTTGCAGTCTGCTGTTGTTGATTAAGTTTAAAGACTTCGGCCATCATCGAGTTTCTGTCGCTCTTAAGTCTTTCAATTTCTTCTTCCAAGTCATAGTGCCCTAATTCAACACAAGGACCGCCTCCTTCTTGTTGGGTAATGCTTGGTATGACATTCCTTCTCCTCCTGATGGCCTTCAGGAGATGTTTCTGCCCGCCAAGGAAACACTCATTTGCAAATTCCCATCGATCGGGATCCACTTTTCTGAAACCCTGCAATCAAATGCACTCATTCAGGACCAACTAATCCATTATCAAAATCAGCATCTACTTACCGTTAACTTAATCTGCATCACAAGAAGAAGAATCAACCTAATAGTGTCACAGTGCCAACTAAGCATATTATGCTATTGTTAAAGTTCATCAAGATCACCAGCAGTTTATTATCGATAAAAATGCACCAAAAAAATATAAAAGCTGCAGCAGGATTATCAAAACGATACTCAATAGAACATTTATAACAGCAGGAATCAAACAACAACATTTGGTCGAGTGCACCAATTTGCATCAAACGTAAAGAGGGCAGGGCACTCAAATCACATCTCAACAAATTACAAACCACAAAGAAAATGAAGACAAAACATCAAAACCACTAAACCGCATTCAGCGGCCAAAGTAACCAAGAAAAGATCAAATTGTGCTAGAACGTTGAATCCAATAAAAGGTTTCGGCCACAACCCAAAGTTGAACTAAACTCAAATGAAACAGAAAATGGAAAGCAACCCACGAGGAATTGGGCATAATTAGTCAGTAACATCAAAGAAAGATCAAAACTTGATTACACTATTCGAGAAAGTAGTAGTCAGTACTTACATAGGTATTAAGCTGGCGGACGAAGCTTGAGAAATTACTGTGCTTGAAGTACTTGGGAAGCAGAGAAGTGGAAAACTTATGGGAATCCCAAACAACGAAGCTATTTCTAGCTTTACTCCACGAGATTACTGAATCAGTTGAAGGATCTTCCACCATATCAAATGTCTTGGTCAAGAACGGTGGTGGTCCCATGTCATGCAAGCCCTCCATTGGCCTCGGTGAAGAAGATGAACCAGCAGCAGCACCAGTGCTTCCGCCACCACTGAAGGGAAAGACGAAGCCCTCTTCCTCTTCTTCTATCTTGATGGTCACATTTTCCATAGCTTAATTGTGAAGTAAAAATTCAATCTTTATTGGGTTTGGTATATGGGTTGAGTACTGAGCAGGCAGGCAGTGGACTGAGGAGTTATGGAGCTAAGTCATTTTCGAGTGAAGAAGATTTTGGCAGAAGGGAATTAGGAAATGGGATGTTGGAAAGAATTTAGGGGGCAGAGAGGGAGAATGGTGGGTTATTTATGGGGCAGGATTGGAATTTTCTGGAGGGAAGAAGAGATATTTAGAGGGGAGTGGAGTGTTCGTTGGCCTTTTGAGGAACTTTATGGGAAGGTTCTTTGACAATTCTGTCCTTTGGAAGTCAGTGATGGGTCTTGAGATTTTGTGGGACAGCTGGTCTGCTGTGGTGCCCACACGAGGACGCTTGTAAATAGTTCTAGAAAGTTCTTGATAGTTCCGGAAGTTTCTGATTTTTGGACTTCTATTCTTTCCCTAGGCATAAATAAGCCTTTATTTCTTTTGGGGTCCTTTTATTCCCCTAAAAACAAATACTTACCACAGCTTCTACTCCTCAAATTATTGGAGGAAATGCATATATTCCTTCTTCGTTAACATTTTCATGGCATTTACACGCTTATTCCCCTAATTTAAAGGGTTCAATTGTTTTCCTCTCTTTCTATCTCTCCTTTTGTGTTGTAAACACCCATGATGTTTTATGAGCTACTTGGTATAGTAGTTCTTGTCTGGTAATTAAGATGGTAAAGATTTGGCCTTTGTATTGAGGGCATTTTAATTTGAATCTTGTTATTGTTTAAACTATCATTGATAGATAAATTGTAAAAATCATTATAAACCATTTCATTATCAATTGAAACACCATTGCTAAACCATCTATAATTAAGAATCACTTGTGTCAGGATAGTAAATTATTTGAGATATTTTTGTAAAAAAATCTGTAACACTTTTTTCATGTGATGTATATGAAATAAAAAAATAATTAGAAAATATATTGATAATACAAGTAAATCAGCGTGTGCAAATAAAATGATATATAATCCAAACAATGGCATGCCTTGACCTTTCAAGGGTGAGCCTCCTCACCTCCAAAAGAAATTAAAGTGATAGAAAGCACCTTCGCGCTGATAAAACCGGCAAATTCTTATAGTTCTGTTGGGCCCTTGTTTGTTAGTGTACGTGTTTGGAATCCACCTTGTACTGGGCGGGTTTGTAAGTCTATAAATTTAAAGTCAGCCAAGTTCATTAGCTAATATCAAATTAATTCTTATTCTCCATTTGAATCCTGCTGGTTTCTGTAAAAAATATACATACGAAAATGGATGAGAATTAGAGAACATCTGGTTTCCTCCATAGTTGGGCTCTTCCTATTTTAGTCCTGAAATGCTTGATCTTGAGCTCACTCGGCAGGCCAGGCTTGGATTTAACTTTACAATTGTGGGATATGTGGACCACATTTGGGCTCTCTCATGATGCATTCTCCAAATTTGGCTTCCATCGGTCTATTAAGCCTGGAAAACGATGACGACAGAAAACCATAACCTTGTTGTGGTGTAGTAACTTTATCAGTTCTCTAATTATTATTGTATCTAAACTAAATCAGTTTGGCACTTAACCATGCAACTACTGCAGATGTACCACCAAAGATTACCTTGGAAATTCGGAATCAATTCTTTTTCTGCAATCCACATCCATCTACTTCTTTTTTAAATCATTAGGAAAAAGCAGTGTTAGTGTTATGTAACGAGCATCCCACACTTGAAAAACCAGGCTAAAGCGTTTAGTTTGAGGATAACAATATACAAAAGACACGAATAATGAGTTGGATGATACGAAAAAAGCAGTATAAATGAGGAATTTTGGGTTTGAGATTTTTTCACTTACACAGAAAAAAAAAGGCACGAATTTGTCCGTTCTTTTAAATTGAACTTTGGACATACATACTGAATTTTGCTTCCATATTGACCATCACAAGTATTATGTACACAAATTCGTCATCCCATTTTCTTTCTTTTTAATTAAGTTATGACTTTGCTGAATGGGATGCTAATGTAATAGTAAAAAAATTCATCATCATAACCAAATGATCCAATCAAGATGGACTCCCATAGTCCCATCTATTGCAACCTCCCAGGAGGACAAAAGCATCCCTTTTGAGCTTTGCCCCAACTCTCCCACGAATAATTCCCAAGTTTGTGACCAAATGCATTGGACCCCTCGACCTTGATCACTTTTTACTCTTTAGGCCTTTGTACACTCAAAAGACATAGAACTTGCTTGATGAGGACCAACTGCAACTGAACTCATAGTTGGTGATTGAGGGATGAGGGAGGTGGCCATTGGAATTGGCAAATACACTACTAACAAGTCTAGAAGGAAAGATAACGAGTACTCCTGCACTACCAGCACTTATTGAGCCGACATAGATTCAGATGATGACGTTGGATAGTAGGACCCCATTCTCTCTTACAGACCGTCATTTCAGCTCAATTGCTGGCTTGCTTGCGTCACCCATGATCCCTTTTGTTTCTTGTTAAAGTTTTAGTCGTCAGTCAGCAATGATTCCACTCTCCCTCCGTTCTACGTCTTCGTCTGCTATTAAAGCCGAAGCCTCCGGCGCCGATGGCCTAATAAATTCTGTGCGCAAAAACATCGCGGCACGGAGCCGGCGGGTGGTGTGGTCTAATGGTTTTTGGAGGAAAGGATTTGTCAGTACGTGATTGTAAATGACTTCAAATTTATCATGCAAGAAGGAATCAAGGTCGTGTTTGACAAATAAGTTTTTGATCAAGTTTGTCTGCTATAAATTTTTTAACAATTTTAATTGTAATAATCTCAAAATTTTTAAACTATATATTTCAAAATATTTAAAAATTTACACACTTCAAAATTTTTTTTACAACTTCTACAGTAATTTACAGTAAAATTTTAGACAAACATCCAAAAAATGCATTTGCCAAACAGGGCCCAAAATTTGCATAGACTAACGGCTTGTTTGGACGGCTATTTTTTTGGATTTTTTTGGAGTTTTTAAACAATAATGTTCTCTTAACATATTTTTTAAATTATGTTTTTCACTTTACATGTATTACATACTAGATAATACTACAATACTAAAAAAAAAAAAATTTCTTCTGGAGAATACATTATGAACAACGTCTTGATTTTGTTTAATTGAGATGAAATAGAACATTTTTATGTATATCTTTGTATTTAATGTTTTACATGCCCAAAAAGGTAAACTCATTATTAGAAACTCTAGAATTATTAATATCCACCTTCTAAAAAATTGGCATTGAGTTCACTTTTTATTGATTATCAGATGATTTTTTCATGACTAAAATTGAAACTTTAAGAATTAGAAGTTTAGAATTCAATTCTCCTCTTTTCCCTCCTTGTTTTTTGAATTTCATCTCTTCCTATTTAAAAAATAATAATCTTTAAAAAAAAGACCCCCTCATATATATATATATATATATATATTTATTTATTTTGTGTATAACAAACCCTTTGGTGTCTTGGAGCCAATTTGGTCCCCAACTAATACAGATTTGAGTCGGGTCGAATTACGCAATAGGAGAAAGCTCTCCCAACGCTTGTCTCTCAGTTCACAGGACTTTGATAAAGTAACATTTTTTCCAAGACTATACGCCTAAAGATTGATTAATATTTTAGCATAAGGTCCTAATAGATAAATGTTATGGGGTGGCATTTCACACGATCCAATGAGTCGTACCTGAAGTTGTACCTACACATGGTCTGGGGTGGGAGTACGGGCGATCGCCGGCATCGGAAGGAAGGTGATTGCTATATGCTTAGACGTTGGGAGGGATTGCTGCCAAATTATTTCTTTAATTACCTGTTGCACGTGCACCTTCGGATACTTTGTCCTCTAGTGTCCTGCAAGAATTTCATTACTGCCTCAGAAATGCACGATTAGCGAAACAATATAATAATTCTCAAGCAACGAAATAAATAACAAATATATTCCTTATCGCTTGACGTTGCATGAGTAATTTAGAAAGACCATAATATTTTAATTGTCCTTGAAAATAGCGAAGTAAACCTCAATTCTATAATGTTTAGATTGGAAGCTTGCGACGCCTACCAGCCTGGTTCCTATGACTTTCAGGTGAAATATAATATGCTCGGGGCAGTTATTGGAGTCATAATTGTAAACCCTGTAGAATTTCTTGAAGCTTTGATGAATCAACCATAATTCACAACTTTTAGTGCTAAATAACTTGGCTTGGCATTGGGATTAGGTAGTAGCAGTCATGTTTACACAGACCCTATAATCATGCACTTATTCAATCTATGGAACACAGAAATCAGGGCAAACGTGAATAAAGTCAAGGGAACAGGGATCTAATTGTTCCAATACAATTCGAGCAACTCTGCATAATTCATGGAATGAGGATATGGTTGCCCAAAGCAAGGAGGGTGTAAACTAGCCAAGCAACTTCTTGACGATGTTTAAGCAGCTCAAATAACTTTTTGAACTTGAATTCAAGCACATACATGTAGAGGTTCAAAAGTTGGTTGAGTTTGATCGAGTCAAGTACCATATATCAGATTTTATTGACGTAAAAGTTTTGTTATTTCCATTGTTCGGTAACGTACGGGATTTATCAATTATGTTACTTACCTTTGATCGTGCACGATTGTTCAATTAGAGTTGAATTTTAGTTCCGACTAGAATGCACTAATCTGATTCGATGATTGCTCAATCGCAACCTTAAAACAAAGTCGAGCGTAAAATGTGTGAGATGATTCATGATAAGACCTAGGTACTACGTTTATCATGAACTTCTATAAAATGTAAAACCTTGGGTGCACAAATGAGTTGCCTATGCTGGCAGACATAGAATCTGTCAATTGGTATGATTCATCTAATTGACACGAATACGTTTTCTACAAGATTGTATTCGTAATGATGGGATATTACCACCATTATTGGTACAAAAGTGCAGGACGTAGGTAGATCATCTCAAAGTCAACAATGGTATTTGCTTCGTTCCATAATCATTATCCATGGGAAAGTTTTAGTTCACATCTGTGGTTTAAGAGCTGTTGCTTAGTGGTGGTGCAGACCAGTAACAGCCTCCCTATATGGGGGAATTATTTAGATGATAAAGCACATGACGTAGGGATAACTTGTCCGGCAGCCACAAGCAAACAAATGGTTGTTAGTGTTGTCTTGGCTGCTTCCAACTCAGCAATTTCTCAAACATTATTACCGTCCGTCAAATCTGCATTATTTTCAGGCTAGCTAGCTAGTCGATACCAAGTAAGGAGTTTGTTTGGATTGCACTTTCTGGAGAGTTTTTGGAAAAAAAATTACTATAGTAGGAATTTTTTATATATATATAAAATGTGATGTATGTGACATAAAAAAAGGAATAATCAGAAAATGTAAAAAAGAATATTAGCTAATTTTTTTTTTTGCAAAAAATGTAGAAATAAAGTAATTAAACTTGGTAGTCCAGTAATTAAGTAATTGCCCTAAAAAGTTGTAGGCTGTCCAAAGTTTGAATCTTGAAACCCTGCTCCCAGATAAACTAAAAAGAAAAAATGTTGTCTCAATATGGCGATTATCTGAAATTCACTGGTTCAGTAATTAAAGGAGGACTCTTAAAGTTTTTCTCACTGTCAAATTCAGGATTTAAATCCTGAAACTAGGAGTTGGGGGTATTCATAGTATATATATATATATATATATATATATGTTGTTTTTGTATCCAAATATCCAAATTTATTATGTTAACACATAATATTTAAGATACAATTGGCACGGATAATCGCACAAGAAGAAAATCCCTTCCATCACTATTCAATCGTTGACATGGTGATTTGACCCTGTGCATGGTGATTGGTGACCAAAACCAAGGGCCCCGTTACCGCCGCACTCCCAAACAAGACCAACAATAGTGAACTGTACTAGTACAACTTCTTTTGTTATTTCTGTTGCCGCTAAGGTAACTTGCAGTTGCTGCTCAAAAGTGTGCATTTAGAAAATTTTATCTCGTGCAATAGTCCGTTAATCACATAGAGGACTAAGACGCAATAGATAAAATTCTGTGCGACGGATAAATATCTCAAAAAATATTTAAACTTGAATTGGCAAAAAAGCGTGACACAAACTTTATTATCTTGGCAAATTCAAGGACCTATTGTACAACTTTGTCAAAGTAGGGTAGAAATTTATTTTACAAAAATAAAGGTTGGGGAGAAATAAGCTGCCTGCAATAGTTTTTGCACTTTTCGAATGTATGAACTTGGAGATTCGGCATAACATCTCTTCATCACCTTCTATGAATTTGCCAATTATTCACCGTCTCTCCCAATCTCTCAAAATTGCTGTCCAATCAATATTTAGCTTTCGGTACAAAAAAACAAAGAGATAGTGGAAAAATGATTTCATTTGAGTGCTGTTATGAACAACACTTGTATCTCCCTCCCATTGATCGACTTTAAAGTTGCATGGCAAAGGCCTAAGTGGGTGGGGAAGTTGGGAAAACGATTCCCTCTGGGGCCAAGGCTGTGCAGGCCAAAGTGAATCTGCTTTGACGACCATTTTGTCTTTCAGGAATGTGCTGGAGTGGTTGCTGACTGCTAAGTCAATTCCAGTTCAAGAATCCCAAATCATTCTCAAGGGGAAACATATTTATGAAACAGTAGAAAGATTCCAATCACACGAAGAATCTTTTCATACTAGGCACAAATGAAAGATTTTAAGGTTCTTAGGAGAGTTAGTAGCATCAGTTACGCCACAATCTGGTCGATATAACTGGACAAGGAATGATAATAAGCAAACCAAGTCAGCAGTTAAGAATTGATACGAAACAAGGAAAAAAAAATCGATCAAGATTCACAGGCTGATAATTATTAACGACTGACAGCATAAAATTGTCATCGATCCATTGAGTTGTGATACAAATATTCAAAACTCTCAAAATCTTAACATGGAAGTCTAGATGTGCTTGGTACAACTGAAAACTTTCTATAAATTGCATATTTTTATAGAATTTTTTTTTGAATATTTGTCAGAACATTCTTTATCATATTTTTCAAGCACTTTTTTATTTTATGTGCATCACATTTTAAAAAATAAGAGTAAATATCAAGAATGGTCACTCAATAATTTAAAATGAGACAATCTAATCAACGTTTTTTTTTTAGCCAAAAAAAATCACTCAACTCCTTAAAACAAGCTTTTTGAGTCATTCTCTGCTAAATCAATCGAAAATGACCAGCATTTTTGCCCTTGAAAACTTACAATTTAAATGTGCTTTTTTCGATTGATTTACTAGTTAAATTGGACAATATGACCCCAAAGGCTCGTCTTAATGAGTTGAAAGGCCTTTTTAACCTCAAAAAATATTGGCGACTAGACCGTACGTGCCATTATAGATAATTTAGTGACCATTTTTATCATTTATTTAAAAAAGGTATTACAGTGTATTTTTATAATAAAAAGTAAAAACTCCAAAAGAGTGCCAATCCAAACGGGCTCCAGGCAGTTAAGGAACTGGCAAAGACAAAAGCAAATGAAAAGGGCCCTCCTTCTATGACTGATGCAATCCCTAATCTTAAAATTTGCTCATGGCAGACACTATGGTTACCACCATCAACGGTTAAGCTTGACGCTTTTTTTTTTTTTTTTGGGTTGAATGACGTAAAACCAATGATGGTGGGAACTCGCTCCCCACACACAATTAATTAAACCCATTATTGTTATACGTCTCCATCCGGTTGCTTTTCATACAACATATATTATACTCAAATGCATATGCAATATCCACGTTATTGTATTAAATAATTAAAAAAATACAACAACCCCAAGAAATTACAAAGCACAACCTACCCCAAATCCCTCTTTAATAAGAAGAATAAAACAAAAAGAAATGGACTAACTTTGTAAATACTGTCAGTGTAAATTTTTTTTTAAACTACTTGACATATATATAACTACATGACATGTATTTAACACCATTAGTACGTAGAGAGTAATAAAATTTTTTTTAAAAAAAGAAAAAGGTGGTACGCTACTCATATTTAACATCATTCGTTCATACACTGATAGTACATAAACAAATTTTTTTTAAAAAAAAAGAAAAAGTGGTTGCAAAGTAAAATTTTTTTTATCCTAATAGTTGCAAATTTATTCTATATGTATAAAATTTAAAATTAAATTACGTGACATATATTTAATACTGTTTGTTCATATATACACTGATAATATGTAGAAAAAATTACAAAAAAATGGAAAAAGTGGTACTCTACTATACTGAAAGGACGTAGATCATCTTCATTTAAATACATGCTACAAGCTGACATAAATTTTAAATTTAAAATTAAATATACATGACATATATTTAATACCCGTTTGTTCGTATATACATTGATGGTGCGTAAAAGATTAAAAATAAAATTGAAAAAGTGGTACTCTACTGTACTAAAAGGACGCACATCATAAAAGGACGCACATCATCTTCACTTAAATGCGGGCTGCACGCTGACAGACCACGTGGTGGTTTCCCAGTGGTCCACTCCATCCCAAGACTAACCGAAAAAAAAAATGGAAAAAGCAACTAATGGAACTAAGCCCACAATCTCCATAGCCGAAGGAAAGTAACACAGCGAGCCACGTGTCAAGATAACGACGTCAGGGTGACGAGGACTGCAAGCTCAGATCCGATGATTACGTCATCCCGGAGGGAGGTCTGGCCCCACTTTTGGGAGTTGGAGTCCACCATAAGGAAACAATTTAGTAGCCGCAGACTAAGCAGTAAATTACTACACGTCAGCTTCAGTTCTAGTTGGCATTGAGTTACGTCAGCGGTCGGCCCACCACACGGGCCCCACGAAAATCCGCGTCCAAGTCAAGATGACGTCATGCGGCATTTTAATAATTCTCGCGTACGCCAACAGTCCATGTGATCTGCCCTTTGCCACTCCAATCGGGACCGTATACCCAAATATCGAGTCTCGACTTCACACGGCCTTTGCTGTTTGTTTGCTATAGTATTAGTAATTGTTACCCCAAGAATCAAGGTATTAGGTGGTCAACGGCCAACTCCAATTGACGTTCTTCAGAAACTTGCAACGGTGATCAGTGAATTTTTGGATTTTAGTCCAGCCTTGTTTGAAAATTCATTTTTTTTATCAAAATTTTTTACATATTTGTGAACATGTTTTTCAATAGTTTTTTCTTTCTAAGGATCGGCCAAACGAGCCAACCCTACAAACCTCCACAAATTATGTCCACCGAATGTCTAGATAGCCATATAGCTCTCACCAATCCTGGGTAAGGGTGGCATATTTAGCCAACCGATCATTTTTATTTTTAATCATCTTTTATCTCATGAATATCAAATCGCTACGGTGTATTTTCTACAAAAATTTCAAAAAAAATTGCAAACTAAACAGGATAGCTCAAAGGGCTTCTTTTGATATCTTAATCTTAAATGAAATGGACTGGGATTAGTGAAATTGTTTAAAAATAATTGAATCATGAGGTAATGTCCTCCCAAGACACGTACATAAATCTTCATTTAGTACAGGGAAGTCACCGCACATTTTGGAAGGACCACATAAAGATTGGTATTAGTCTCAATAAAGAAAACAAAGAAGAGACTTGTCTCTTCTTCTACAATACCTCTCCTTTGACATACTTGGCATCTAATTATGAATTCTCAACGGAATTAGTGTATCGGTTCTTTGTCATTAGCACTTCATCATTTCATTGAGAAAAAGGAAAAGGTGAAATTAGACACCGGTGTGGCCCATCTTGCTCAAACCATAAGCTTGTCCACGTATTTTGGATTGGATATGAGTAATTAGTGGTCTAATTTAGAATAGATGTTTCATCAATTAAAAAAATTATCAAAAAGCATATGCTTCAAGCCATCATATATCCATTCATTCTTACAATACCCCATACTACAGCCACAAGCACCAAGAATTATTAGTAATAGAATATGATTTGCCTATATCCTAACCCTAGAATATGAAATATGGAATGCTGCATAAAAATCATCCCAATAGTTAAATGAATCAAACATTGAGAGCTTTGAGCAACAATAGAAACAAAAACGTAACTTTAGGGGGAAGAAAAGTAATCCCTCCTCTAAAAAAGTACTAATAGTTTTTCTGGATTCCTATTTTCACAAAACAATAAATTATTATGTCTAATGTGGTGAATTTGCAATATAACCCTTATTAGTATAAATAGTTTGAAGTGTATTGGTATAAGTGAGAACTATTTTTCAATGGTAAAATAACCAGTTGTGTGAATTCGTATTGACTTTTAAATACGTCTCTTATGTTAATTAGGACATTTAAAAAGTGAAAAATAATATGCATAATAGGACGTAGGTATTATAAAATTAGCACTAGTTATATTTTCTCCCTAAACTATAGCTTTGCTCAATTTATCAGCCACTAACTTTTTAATGGGTCAAAATATACATCATATTTTGCATGATCAAAATACAACCCTGCTAAGTTTCTCTCATTTAAACTGTAATATTCTCCATACAACCAATATATATGTGTGTGTGCGCCCGCAAGCGGGCCAATTTATAAAAATTTTGGATGGAAAGCTCATCTCTAGTGTTTACTGATCACTATAAGAAAAAAAGTGTATATATTAAAAATTTCGAGGAGTAAAGTGTCACTAAAGAGCAAGCAAGTTAGGGAGGCAAACTTTAATTAAGAATGAAGTATTTCTCCAAGAAGGAGACATTTGTACTAAAATGAAAACTTGTAGCTCTTGATGTCTGAGTAGAGGCCAAGAAGGAACACGTCATGAACGAATTTGATGTCTTTTCCTCCTTTGTCCTAACTCCTAAGGTGCAAGTACGTAGCACCACATTCTTTGCCCCTCGCGAGCGTGACTGCCATGTTCTAACATTTCCACACAAGGACCAAAGTACCATACAACAACAACTATTGACTTCTCTAAATACACAAAATAGCAGCATAAAGTAATTATACGTTACTTTATATGACGTCACAACAGCTAGTGCAAAAATTCTACTTCTACCTAGTAGGACTCGTAGTAGTATAATTTAATCATTCTCTTCATTTCTCTCCTCTCATTTGATTTAGTATAATATATATATATCTATCCCACACCTTCTTTCTCCTCTTCTTTTAAGGCTTTACCTCCCCCGTTGACAAACAAAAACCATTCTTCCAAGAAGTTTACTTATTTTCTGCCACTTCAATTTATGCTAGTGTTGCTGCCCTGCTGGTGGTCATGCAAGGTGCCCGGCGATATGGGTTGCTGTCGGATGGCGGAGTAAGGCTAGAGCTGACGCCATCCACCGGTTCTCCGCTGGCTATAGACGTGAGCGAGTCGACTGAGATGAGAATCCAGCGGCTGATATCGGAAACCCGGTGATCATCTTTAGCCGCTCTTCTTGTTGCATGTGCCACGTTATGAGACGTTTACTAGCTGCCATCGGGGTCCACCCTACTGTCATAGAATTAGACGAGGACGAGATCGACGCACTTCCCGCCGGACAGGATGGTGAAGAGGGCGGAGATGGTGCTGGTGGTAGTGGTAGGGGTGGTGCGCCGGCGTTGTTCATTGGCGGAACACGTATTGGTGGTTGGGAAAGCCTGGTGGCACTTCACTTAAGCGGTCATCTTGTGCCTAAGCTCGTGGAAGTTGGTGCTCTTAGGGATATGGTATTATGATTATGCTAAGTAGTACTACTATTAATTACTATACTATATTTTCTTGTTTGTTTTGGGGACGTTTAAGGGGAAGAAGGAAAAAGAAGCAAAATATGTTTGTAATTTAAGCTCAAGTCGAAGTCCCCTTGGAAAGTTCCAACCAAAAAAAAAAAGAAGAAAAATTAGGGAAAAAAAATATAAAATTGGTTCTTAGTTTGATGTTTTCCCATGATTGTGCTTAAGTGTAGTACTAGGTTTTTAGTTGAAAAGAAAATAGTTAATGAGGAAAAACATATTCCAGTTAATGAGGTGGCAATTGTCATGTGTACTAAGTAGTACTTGTGTGGTTCAATCAAATTTGTGTACTAAATTTAGCAGAAATTATTAGTACTAGTACTATGAGGTTGTTGTATTATTGCTTCCTGAGCTTGGCAGCTTTTCTGTGGTATCATGAATTCAATTGATGCTAACTAGTTAGATACCTGTCAGACCTTTTATTTTGTGATAATGGAGTGGCTTTTTGCGGCTTTATAATCTTCTTCATTTCACACAATTAAAGACCTTAAATTTAAAAGGTCCCAAGGACTATGGAGGGTCTTCCACTTTGCCATAATAATTTTAGAAATCTTTTACTTTCCAATGATGCGTGATTAATTATTCTGTGGCTTTATAATTGAAAGGGACCAGAAGGGGGTTTCTAGTTTGCAGTGGTTAAATTTACAAAAGCACATGGAGTAGTATTTTAATTAAAGGTGAGGCCAGTCACTGAATATGAATATGCCAATCAATGTGTGAAGGAATATTCTTGATTTTCTCATATAGAACTTGGAGATTGTTTCATGGACAATTTTGGAATCACAATTTCTTCTTTTCTGTGGTGCCTTTACTTTTGCATCAGCAGCTCACACTTCTTTTTCTGACCAAAAATGTACCAAAAGGGAATCAACCATCCATCTTTGTTGGGTTACGACTGATGATGAACGAATTTGATGCCTGCTCCATCCAAGTTTTGCTCAGTCAATTTATATAATACAGCTTGAAGACTTGGAACATCGCAAGTTGTTAGCCTTGACTAATTAAGCATCTTTTACTACTAAAATTTATCAAGATCCCAAGAAGCTTTGAATCCTGAACCATGAAAATTGGTGGGGAAGATTGTTGCATGATTCATTTCAGTTCACTACCATATTCGTATTAAAAATTCGAGGGTGTTACTTGAATTAATTAACAGCTCTTTCTCCAACAGGCCCCTTGATGACTAGTTTTGTTTGCTGCTCTGCAGCTATATATGAATATAGGCTAATTATATGATCATGATATCCCATGTGGAGTTGTTCGGTCATCTTGTTGAATCAAAAGGTCGTTCCATTAGTAAAATGCAACTTCATTTGTAATTAATCTAGATACTATTGCCAACTAGTTGAAGTTGAACTACAACTAATTTTTAGGTTTGGCCTGTTTAAAAGGCACCTAAATGGGAAGAACTTATTGCTGAACTCACAAGTAGTCACACATTTTCTTGAGTTGTTAATTGCCGTTCAATTTGTGGTTAATTGGCATTTTTAATAAGATAACCACGGCTAAACATCAGGATACGTACATAAAATATTAATAATTGATCTTATATATACACTATTACCGTTGAATATTTGACAGCTTATCCGAATTTTAAATCAAAATTCAAAATTTGTTCAGTTGCCAATCGTCCAACCGTGAGCGTGTATACGCTAAATCATATATGAATCGGTACTAATCTCATATCGCCAAGTGCCAAAGACGAGAAGTGTCTTTAAGTGTAATTTTGTTGGGTTGACGGAATTTGTGGTGTCTGAAGAGAAAGAGACAAAAGCTAGTATATAATGTTTCTCCCTGAATAATACATCACAGAAAAGGAAGAGTGGGGATACAAAGACAAATACACGTAAATGCAGCTGCATACATGGAAGATGAAGCAACGCAAAAGAAAGAATCTGGGGGACAACAGTAGTAATGACTGGTGGCCATAAAAGAAAAGGTGGAAAGAAGTTGGCGGGGAATTATTGTAATAAAGATTCCCAAAATTTTTTAAAAATAGTGAAAAAGAACCAGAAAAGAAAATTATTCATTGATGTGATTAAGATTGAAATATATGCCAACCACTCCTTTGGCGGGTCATCAGCAAACGTGGTTAGTTTGCACAGGATACTTCTTCAATAATAATATCTGCGTGCTGCATATATTCAGGACTTTGATACTCACTTCACCAATGGGAGCAAGCTTTACCTTCTTCAACAAGTATAAAACATGGCCAAAACATTTGCAGCTATCCCAAAGAACTGGTTTGGATTGCATTTTTTTTTTCTTGAGAGTTTTTATGGAAAAACGATATTGTAGCACTTTTTAGAGATGTGATGTGGCGTACATGAGAAAATAATGATTAAAAACTATGTAAAAGAATATTCTTAAAAAAGCCCTCAAGAAAGTGTTTACAGAAAATGTGTCAAGTGTAAGTGTGTGAATGTCTCGATCTTTTGGCTTTTGCTATTGTCTGGAATTGGGTGTATTCTTCAGCGCAATGCAGAGGTAGGATTAATCGGGTATATCAACATATTCTTCGCTATTGTTTTCCAACAACAAGTTTGAAGTGAGATAAAGCAAAGAAATTATTATACTACTAAAACTTGCTGAACTTATATTGCTGGCTACGTACGTAAACAGTTCAGAAAACTGGACAAAATGGAATTATAAACAAGTCTTCAGTTGAAGTACGAGCACGAACGTGCAGGGATATATATATATATAGGAGCACTTATTTCTGCAAATACACAGTCAACAACATAAGATTCAATTCTCTAAACATGTTGATGCACAATCAGATATCAAGTTCTGAATTAATTAGTCGCTTAAGATTTGCTTTTAGGTTTTTTCTTTAACATGAAATATGTTTGTGGGTCGATGAAGAGTGTCACACTTGTGTTTGCAGCGGATATTATTTGAAATAATTACTGTAGCACTTTTTGCGATAATTGAGAAAATAAAAGTGTATGTTGAAATATGCGTTTGTGATGCACGTAAATATTCTATTTTTTTTTCTTTTGGCAAATAAGAACTATCCAAACTCACATATAAAATATTTCCCATTTAAGGAAAAAAGCAGGAAGGAAATGCAGAAGAAGATGAAACCATTATTGGAGGAGGGGGGATGGAGGGGTGTCTCCATGTCCTTGGTTTTCCCTTGGATTTGGAATGGACAGGTCAGTGATGACACCATCAAAGAAGAGCAGTGGTAAATTGCAACTTGAGCCCTACAATTGCACCCACTGGCCACTGATCATCACTTCGCCCACTGATCCCCAAAACTGTGTGTCTGGGAATCAATTTCTGTGGAATCACACCCGCTATGCACCCATAGGGTGGCACACAATTTTGTAGGACCCTTCTGAGAATCTTTTCACACCTTAACCTGGGAGAATCTACAACTGAATCTACCAAAAGAAATCCCCCCATAATTTAACACCACTTTCAACACTAATACATCATTCAATGGGGAGAAAAAAAAAAAAAGAAGAAGCCCAGATACGACGTTTCTTTCTTTACAAAATTCTTTAGGAAATGAAATGGGAATTGATTATGTTAAATTCATGCACCCCACAAGTGCCACTCAAACTTATTTTAATTGGAAGCTTTGGTATATATTTTGTCTCTAACTTAGTCTAAAGTTTCCCAAAAGTGTCATTTAGCTCCTAAACTACAATTTCGTTTCCCACTCTTTCCACAAGGTGATGTCATGTGTACACATATGGCATCCAAGGTCCTTTTATTTACTTTCTACTCTTGGTTCTTCTTTTAGCCTGCCTAAACCTAACTATTCGGTCGTACTTGTTTTATGCCATTCCTTCCCATGGTGGTCCTTTCAAAGCACTAGATTAGCTGTTATTTATAATATTAATTTTTTAGTTTAAAATGTAAAACCCAGATGCATAGCACGGGTCAAAATACTAGTTACAAAGATGCTTGATAACATGTATAAAAGAACCAAGCATTCGCTTACGAGATTTTTCTTGAGTTGTCTTGCTTCGTATATTGCTATAGTAGCATTTGTTTTGGGTTTTAGTTATGTAAAGGTGTTAAATCAGACTTCAAATCATTTACCTCCCATTTTCTTGTTTCTTTTCTCGAACTCATTATGAAGAATGGGGGGTGTTTTTAAAAACCCATGAAAAATAATTGAAAGAATATGTGCTTTTAAAAGTCGAAATTTATCTACTTTTAAAAGCACCTCAAAAACAGCTCATCATAATCAGCCATTTTTGGTTTACATTAATATGCTAAAGTTCAACACAAGTCCAAAGCAATTGAGAATACTTGAAAACAACTTTTAAGTTTAAAAAACTTGCAAAATAAAAAAAAATGATTTAAATCGTCGAAACCAAGCCCTGACCTGAGTTATGATTAAAAGCAAAGCAACGTAGATTATTGATAAGAAAAGATCATGATTATAAATTAAGGATTTTAGTCAAATTTTTCCAAACCTCTGGAGGTGACGTCATGTATTGGGGCTTAATTTCTCCATGGCCTAATCAATTCAAGACTTTGGTAGTTTTAACTTAGTGTTTAAGCTCTTTTTTATCACCAGTCCACGCCTCCGCCGGATTTCTCCATGGCCCAGTCATGAGGGAGCCTTGTTAGCCGAAGCATTCGCATATTTTTCGAATAAAGTGTCAAAAAGCAAAGAAATTTTTTTTCTTTTTCCAAAGCCATAAAAGTAAGCACACTTGTTTTACTTTTTCTTTATCTAGAAACAACATCAAGTCTGAATCCCAAAGGTGTACTTTGATTGAGGAACGGATGATATTTTGCAAATCCTAATGCCAAGTCCCCTAAAGCAACTCTTTTTTCTTTTTTCCTTTTTTTTAGCTAAAACAACTCTTTGAAATAATGGTGTGGTCATGAATGATGAGGTCCCTAAGTAATTTTGAGCACTACTATAAAATTGGCACTTTAATTGCTTGTACTAAATTCCCCAAACCTTCTACCTTAGACAACGAAACAAGCAAATTTTGGATTGCATTTTCCACAAAAAAATTTTAACGTTTCCTGTGAACGCATCTCTCAATTACCTTTTCACTTCTCATACATCAAATTGTTACATTTTATATATTTTTGGGTTAATAACAAAAAAGTCCCCCGTAGTATATCTAATACACAGAAAAGCCCTCTGTTGTTTTAAAATATACAAAACGACACCTCATATTTTGAACTAAATTGTAAACTAACAGAATTCGTTAAATTTAACGAAAATGATGGTTTTGGCCGTTAAACTTACCGGATTCCGTTCAATTTACCGTTAAATTTACCGAATTCCGTTAAGTTTTTCGTTAAATTTACCGGATTCCGTTAAGTTTAACGAATTCTGTTAGTTTGCAATTTAGTTCAAAACATGAGGTGTCAATTTATATGTTTTGAAACCACGAGGGGTTTTTCTGTGTATTAGATATACCACAAGGGGTTTTTTTATTTTTAACCCTATATTTTTTAACAAAACCTCCTAAAAATAACAACTCAAATGGATTCTAAAGTTGTGATATATTGGAAGATCGAGTTTAGCTAAATATTTTCCATTTTAATCTATAGTTGTCAGGGAAACCATTCTTTGTGCGGTTATTTCCAGTCTTCTTTTTCGATGACAGTAGGGCTGCAAACGAGCCGAGCCGAGTCGAGCTTTGGCCTTATCGAGTCGAGCCTTGACTTAATTTCATCGAATTCGATCTCGAGCTCGAGCTCGACGAGCTGGCAATTTTGAAGCTCGAGCTCGAAAAAATAAAAATAATTATTTTATTTTTTTAAAAAATAAATAAAATAATATTTTTTATTAATAAATAATAAAATATTAAGAATATTTATGTAATTTTACTATTAAAATAAAAATAAAATAAAATATATATATATATACTCGAGCTCGCGAGCCTAACGAGCTTAATATTTTGAGCTCGAGTTCGAGCTCGACTTTGACTCGACCAGCTCGAGCTCGACTCGAGCTCGAAAAATGTCGAGCTCGACTCGAGCTTGAATCGAGCCGCTCGGGAGCGGCTCGATTCGTTTGCACCCCTAGATGACAGGCAGACGTACAAGTAGGGTCTGATAGGTGAGGAATTACCCTCTACCTCCAGTCGCCTCCATGCTCCAGTTTTAACTCTTTAAGTGGGCTTTTGAACAAGTGATAAACGTACAAACTTTTGGTCAAGAAGAGATTCTAAACCTTACAATGGTAAAACGGGCACCTCCCCCGCGGGGGTGTCTTGGGGACAAAACTAGAGCAAATGAAAAGGTCGAATTGGTATACAGGCAACAACTATTAAGTTTGCCATAGCGGTATGAAGCCTTGGCAATGTTTTCTGAACGGAAAAAAACACCAAAAAGAGAGAGCAAAGATGTCAAGGAATTACCAAAAAACTCGGCTCTTTATTTACTATGAGATGAAGAAATCAAATTTGAACTTGACATCAATCTGATTAGGTCCTCAAGATAGCTCAAGTATCGACTGCATTCAATTCTTCAGTTTCTGCTTTCTCTGTGCTGGGCAGTATCACTCCTGCACTCTAGTCTAAAACCTACTCTTGAGATGAACAAAGAGGAATACAAAAATTTTGTGCTGCTATAAGCCAGTCCAATCCATGAGCTTCTTAATTTCATCGTACAAAACTAAAACAGCAGCGGCACCAGTGCTTCTGAAAATATTTGAAAGGGCTCCACGATAAAATGATGAGAACCCTTCTGTCCTGTAAATCTTTCTCCAGCAATCCAATGTACTTCTGTACATTGGCTGCTCCAAGCCAGATTGCATCATCATCCGCCTCCGAACAGTGTCCAATGGATAAGATATCAACCCAGCAGATGTTGTAACTGCTTGAGCTGCTATCCAACGCTTCCAAAGGGCCACTTCTGGTTTAGTTTCTTCTGACATAATCTCTTTCATGGTGTCAAAACCACCAAAGTAAAGGCCCCGGTGCACAATCATCCCCTGCAGAGAGGCTGGAAGTCCCCGGTAAATTCCTTTTATTCCATCTTTTTCATAAATGGTACTGAGGAAGTGGCTAACTCCCCTGAATTGACGGGTCCCTGTCCTTCCAAGATCAGCAGCTAGGCGTGTATGTGCAATATCAAGCGGATAGATGATGACCAAGGTCGTACAACCAGCTGCAGATCCAGCAATGAAATTAGCAGATGGCCCAGATATAAGAGGATTGCCTTGACCACGTAAGATGTTCTTATAGAGATCCTGTTCCCAAAGTAAAACAGTCAATGCATTTTTAAAAAGCAGGGACAATGCAAAGCTAACTACCGTCAATGAAAGTCATATATCGACAGTGGACTTAATGGACTTAAACCCACAACAAAGGAGCAGTACAGTGGAAAGACATATATCGACAGAAATTTAAATGAGACAACATCTGATATGTCCATAAAGAATCTAAACCATTAGATGAGAAGATGATCATGATTCATTTTAGCTGACCAGACAGGGATAAGATCAGCCAGTCAAGTTGCGCTTAGTCTTTCAGGCACATCTTTCTGATTATGAGAATATATTCTATAATTGGCATAGAGGCAGAGAGGACTTCTGAATTTTGGGCAATCTGATAATCTGTTAGCCTAATTCATTTTACAATTTAACGAGGCATTGGAAGCCAAGATACTGTAACAAGGAAAATAGATCATCAGATTATTTTTGACACAAGAAACTTCCATCCAAGCCACATCTATGGCTGCAAACAAAGACAAAATACCAGAAAGATCAACACATCTAACTTTGGGGAAACATGAAGTCGGAATGTCCCAACCACTTCAGAACCTATTAAAGGTACACACGGCATGGACAGAATGGGCAGGAAGGCCTCATGTTCTAACATCTTCATGGCTCATATATCAGCCACTACTCCTCACCCTCCAAACATATGACAAACTAGCATTCAAGATATCAAAAGGCTATAATGGCTGTTACAACTTACCGTTCCGACCTAAATTAGATTACTGACAGCCAAAGCACCCCAACTCTCTACTTGATCTATGGAAAAGGGTTTCAAGCAATGGATATTTGATTACCTTTCGCACTCTTCTAACATTTTGAAAATGTTCAAGAGTAATAATAAGGTTAAGTGATAACAGTTGGACAGATTTATCCTTACCATGTTGGAATCTAAAATCACACTTCTTGGTATATAGGATACATTCATGATGGCTTGAGGCATTTAAAATTTAGGTAACATGTTTATTACTAGTAGAAAAGTTAACTGCCTTGGAACTTCCTCACGCAAGATAAAAAGTATCAAAAAATTTGAAAGTCCAATACGATGAGAGTGAAGAATTTCCATCTGTAGAGGATAGGGGCTAAGACTACCCTTTGCTTTTCCCCGAGAAAAATTCACCTTCAAATGAATGTATCCCTGATCAAACAAACCTATGAATGGAAATCTATAGTAGGAATTATAGATTAATAATAGTTTTCTCTCTTTGATCGTTGTTAAACTTAAAACACCAAAATCAAGCATTCTTGACCTATTTTTGAGAACCCTTTTGCAACACCATACAGAAAGAGCCAACAACCGGTAACCCATGGCATGGCAGCTTGACATCTTCAGTAGTGTATATCAAGCCTTAGCGCTGTATTATGCGTGTCCAATTACCATAGCTGGATTTTAGGAACACCTGAATTTGCACATTTTCCCTACTTATCATGTAAGAACTAACAAATCCTACAGGCTCAAACTTTAATCACTAACTGAAGGACCATTAAGATGATAATTTATGATTATTTTTATTTTCTTTCCTCGTTAAACTCAGCAAAAAGTATTTGAACTCAGAAGACAGGAGAAGGTAACACCAACAAGGCTCCTCCAGCGTGAAACTGAGGCATCCTAACAAAGGTGACAATAATCATCAAAATTTATTTCATACAATGTCATTGATGCAATATCAAGTACAGGAACCAAGAAGTCTTTCATAATCATTGTTATCATCGACATATACAGTATTTTGCTGTCATCATGCATGGTTATTATAAGAAAACTCAAGCTTGAAAACATCTGAGTTCGTCCATTTATCCATTATCCTTGTAGGACAACTACTGGATTCTATAAGCAGAAAATTTTCAAGATTTTTACTTTGAAAAGTCATCTTTCATCTGATTGCAACCTGGACTCATAATAAGAAAGTAATTCTTCTGAAATTTAAGATGTTATCTCGTCTCTGGCTTTTTTGTTTAAGGAAAAGAACCACTAATACTCTAATAAGAAGTTTGTTCAGGCCACTAGAAGAAATCTTTTAGTCACTACCCACTATCCACCCATACGCTTGAAAAACTGATATGACTCACCTAAACAAGAGTAATCTTCTTTCAGGGAACAGCATCAGAACGGATGTTCATAAATGCCCAAGTCTTGAAAGGGCTGAGGATTCATGCAAGGACAACATGGGAAATTCAGTTCCTGGTACTGGAACTAGCTGCATGAGATCTAAATGGTGGAATTTTACGTTGCTATCCTGAAAACGAGAAAAAATAGGCAATGAGCACGCTTAGCCTAGAATACCTTATTGCAGAGTAGTTGATAGCAAGATTTCCTAAGGCAGTTTACTCAAGATTTCCTCCAGGAGGTTGGCTTAAATACAGTTTATACATGTTTTCCATTTCAAATAAGCAAGTTATCTGGGTTTTCACCATGGAAGAAGTAACAAAGTTCAGGGTTTCCTGCACTTTTTGATAGAAAAAATAAGCTAAATGGTGACGATCTAGGTATAACTTTTATGTCCCCACCTACACATCAAATTTTCAAGAAAGAAAAAGACGTACAGTAACTCACATATCCTACTAGTTGTTTCTTCCAGGTAAGAACTGAATATGGAATAAGCGGGAGATCAAAAACCATTAAATCCTTAAGATTACAACAACTGTACACGTATTAATCTGTGCATGGGAAATTTAAAACATGATAGGCCAGTAGCCTTAATTTGTACCTATCGCACAACAAATTTAAGAATTAGGTAAGGAAACAAAATCCACTTTCAGCTAAGCACATTCCCTACCAAATGGCCCCTAAAATTTTGAGGCAAGCACATATGGTTATTGCACTACAAAATGGCATCAAAACTTATAAGAACACTGTGATGGCTATTGAAAAACAGCATAACATCATACTTTTATAAGCTGAATTGGCACTCAGAAACAATATCTTCACAAGGTTGCACCAAAAGAAAAATCAAGAATGCGAATCTAAGGACTTCTTGCAATGCTAAAACCACATCCTGAATAAGCCATTAACATGCTTATTTTTCCAATATCAGTTATCTAACATTTGCATACACATGTGAGGGCATGCCACCCAAAACTCCAAAGGTGCAGCCTTAAGCACAGTACCCTGTTCCAACCCTTGCTTCCATTTGTCTTTATGTGAAATATCATTGTATGAAGGCGTTATGTTTGTTGCCATATTTAGTTGGTGCAGACGGACACAGTAATGACTCCTAAAGCAGTAGTAAGGGATAACATTATGACTTCGATAGCCAGCCGTGTTTTTTACCAGGGTGCAGTGTAGCAGTTATGCATGATTCAGAAACAAATTCTAGCGTGTGGAGCTTTGAATTAAACAACCCAAAACCTGCACAAGCTATCTTCAATACTGTATTAACTTCACTCAGCGTTAGTCATAAAGAGGAGGTGAAAAATCTTCAAACCGAGAGTCAAGCATGTGGGTTAAAATTGAAGAAAATGCAAAAGTATGTTGAACTATATGTATTGGTTTACTTGGCCAACACCACTTTATCATTAGGTTGAGAAGAGAGTTGGCCAAATGCACATAATCTATAGTAGACATAGACACAGATGCACATCAAGAGCTGGATTACCTAATTAGATTCAAAAGGACAGAATCAAACATGAATGACTTAAGAATTCTAGTTCATTAAACGTCTTCACCACAAATGCCATTTTTTCAGACAATTTGACATCCTCATAACAAAGCCATTCAAACTTTTCTATCAACTAAGCGTATCCTACATATCAATTAACCAATCTGGAAAAGTTGCTTTGATAACCAAAACACTTTAAATGAACAACATATCCCAGTCCTACCCATCATTACCGTGCAACAGGAATCAATATCTCACTGGAACACTAGGAGGAAGACATACTTTTCAGTCACAACTTACAAAAACAACTCTCACCACCACTAACAGTGAGAAGAAGTTTATGTTTCCCGCTCTATCTTCACCACAGGGTCAAACACAGAAACCCAACAACTGGCACATAAAGTACAAATGTTGAGTAAAGAGCAACTTTTGCGTGACCAAACATCATAATACACAGAAAGATGAACTTTTTTTCTTGTTAATTTGAGCCACAACCAATTTCCACAACAAAGAAATTATCATAAAGATCATCATTTCTGGAAATATGTTAAACCATAAGGCACAAAGATTGACACATGGCTGGAAAAGCCAAATGTGCCGCAAAACAGAAACAAGTACAACAATCTGAGATGCAACAGTGCACGGGTACAAAGAAACAGATAGCAGAAAACTAAATGTGACAGTGCTCTATTCCAAAGGGATCATTCCTTTTACGGAAAATATCACCATTTCTTTGAAATTTAAACAAAACCCACGAATAAAATTACATCTTTAAACACAACGAAAGTGCAAGATAGTAGGGTAAGAGTGGTGGTACCTTGAGAGAAAAATTGAGAGCAACAGAAGGGTAATATCTCAGAACACTGCTCCCATTGCCTCTCCACAGAGAAAGAATCCCTTCTTCTCTAATTGTCCTGGCTATGCAATCAAACATCCCCTTAAACCTCCTATGCGGCCCAGATAAAATAGCAATATTACTCTCCTGGGTTTGTAACAACAGCTTAGCCCTCTCAATCGGGGCTACAATTGTGTGCACGACGCCCCCCATCACTGCCCCTGCCAACAGATCTCTGTGAAAATTAGTCAACCAATTTGATGGCCCTGATTCTCTTAAACCCAAAGCCTTCGCCTTCGATGAAAACCGAACACCACTACCACTGCCACTTTTCTCTTCTGCCTCACCACCACCATCCTCCACCATCATCCCTCTTTAATCTAGGCACCAAACTAAAATCCCTCAAAAACCCACCTCCTCTTTAAAACAATATGGATATATGTTTGTTTAAATCAGCATATATGCCTTCCCTGGAAACGGGTTTTTGTTCATGCTTGAAAATTTTCCACTAAGATTGTTGTTTGAAAAAGATTAGCTAATATATAACTTCTGGGCTACTCTTAATTCTCATCAGTACCTCACTTTTCTCCGTCAAGATTGTTGCTTTTCTTTTGGTTGGGCTCAGCTCTCCATGCGTTCGAGTCAGGTTTGTGATTTAACAGAATTTTGAAGAGAATGGTAGCCTTAGTACACCAATTTCCATTTCCGAATGCGTTTGTTGAGACTGAGACAAAGTCACAGTTGGAAAATATTAATTAAAGGGAATAAAAGCTGAATTTATAGAAGTCGGAAGAAGGGAGGGATTGGATTGGATTTAGTACGGATGTTTGTCCACGTCATACACGGCCTGTTTTGCCCCACGTGTCCTTAACCCTAAACGGAGAGAACCCTCCTCCATTACCGTAAACCAAACTAAAGGATTCTCGGGGCTTATGACCATTTCCAAAAATTTATGGTAACCCTTCCTTCAATTTGTATTTCCTAAGAGTGTTTTTTTTTTTATTTTTAAGAATGATAGTTATCTATATTCCAAATTAAAAAATTGTTACTATCTAAATTCTGCTTTAGCAAAAAAATTTTAAAAAATTTCTGACATATTTTTATTTTATATATATTATATCGCTATAATATTTTTTTCTGCCAAAAATTTTAAAAAATCATAATCCAAACAGGACCTAGATATCAAAATCACTTATTTTACATGCCTATGAATATAACTCAATAACTCAAAATTATACAATGACAATCTGTAGCCTAATAGATATTTAAATATGTCTGCGTTTTTTCAAGACACTGCGTAACGTAGTCGGTGGTAGGACTGCAAACGAACCGAGTCGAGTCGAGTCGAATTTTGGACTTATCGAGCCGAGCTCGACTTAATAACAGGTGGGCTCGAGTTCGAGCTCGGGCTCGACGAGCCAAGAAAATTGAGCTCGAGCTCGACTCGACCAAGGAAAAACCAGGCTTGAGCTCGACTCGACAAGACTCACGAGTTGTAACTCGATTTCTAACTCGCGAGCAGCTCGAATTGTCAGCTCGTAACGTAGCTCGAGTTTCTAGAAATTAATCTAATAAAAATAATAAATAATTATTTTTTCTTAATAAATAATAAAATATTAGGGATATATATGTAATTTTACTATTAAAATAAAAAATAATATATATATATATATACTCGACTCGTGAGCTAATGAGCTTAATATTTTGAGCTCGAACTCGAGCTTGAGTTCGATTTCGCCAGCTCGAGTTCGATATTGATCGAACTCGAGTCGAGCCGCGAGCCGTGCATCCCTAGTCGGTGGTAATGTTTCATAGGTTTTATCTATGGACTTTTACATTTTTCTTGACTTTTTATTTGTCGAAAGTGGTAGTAGCTCACTTGATATAATAATCATATAGTATAATTATGTAGCACTAATCATGAGGTACCTAATTATGATCAACTTAATCATGAGCTAGGCATGTGTGCTTTTTATTGATTGAAATGTATATGTACATCTAATTTTGTTCTATCAAGTTAGTTCATGATTAAGTTGATAATTATGTAGTTATACATGTATCATTAATACAAGTTTTGATTGGAAAAATAAAAATTTGGCTGTGTAAATACGATATAAATGTCGTTTTGATAGATAGCACATGTTCTTTCTCCTTTTTCCCCTTTTCCTGAAAGAAGAAAAGGTGAACATGTTTCATCTCTATATTCTTGAAAGTTTATTTACAATTTGAGTTGTTTTTTCTTTTATTGAGAACACATGGTTGATTTGATGTGAAGTTATTGATAACCCTAGAAGATGAAATTGACTGTGATGATCTAATTCAACTATTCAAGGGGCAAATCTTATTTCCTAGTACCATGGAAGCAAACGATAATAAAGGAAAAAAGGAAGAAAAATGAATGAGCATGTGAGGCTAAGGATGTAAACAAATATAATCAAACTGAACATCCTAATATTCAATTTTGTATGATTATTTTAATGAGTTCGAATTGATTTGTTTATTTATCAAGTTGAAATCAAACGAACTTTTATGGAGCAACACTCAAAGTTGAATTAAGTTCAAGTAATTTGAAATTTTTATTTATAAATTTTAATTTTATCCTGATCAAGTTAAGGCTGAGCTAGCCCGATTTCAAAAGTTTATCAAGTATAAAATACTGTTCAATCTTAGTTTAATTAGTTGATAAATTAATGTGAAATAAACTCTTAATGAACTGAACTTAATTTGAACATAATTGGAATACCCACCAGTTGATTCATTTTATCCCTAGTCCCATGACAATGAGATGAGAGAAAGAGTAAATTGGAAGCCTCGTGGAATGAGAAAACCATAATAAGCGACCATCCAATTCCAACTAACAGAATATGTTAGCCAGTTACTTTCATTTGTCAGTGCCCTTTGGGACACTCTACTTTGAGCTTTCCTTCACCAGATAAGCACGACATCGCCGTCCAAGCAATTATTTGTCCTCTAAAAAGGAGAGAGTCAAAAGGCAGGATTTATCAGCGCAGCATCATTAAGGAAGGAAAAACTTGAGCATCGATGCTTTTCTTTTCCCCACCTCCAAAACTTTTGGATCATTGAATGGTTAATAAACGAAACAGCAAAAACACATACTAAAACTATGAAGTACAAAACCAAACACCGAAGAATATTATATATAGACACTTCTCCTTTTTCCTTTTTGGTTTATGAAGAGGAAAAATAGAAGCACCTGTGAAAACTGAAACATATGTAGCAAGTTCAACAATTTCTTGAAAAATGGAACCAGATTCAGAAAGTGTTCTGAACTTCAATGATAAAAGTAGCAAAACCTCCAATCAAATCTGGATTCACTCCTTAAACATATGTGCTAAGAGATGCCAATCTACTCAATTCCATAGAATTTTTTATGTAACTCGTACATCTCCACAGAATCAGGAAGAACTTTTTGAACGCTATCCCTTGCTAAACATCTTTTGACCCAAGCTGATAATTTTGGGCACTCCTCCTCCAGTTTGAAGTTGCCGTGACTCTCATATCCATAAAACATGCTTGAGAAGGGAATGAGGACAACATCCAGGTATCCGAAATTTGCACCTCCGAAGTACTGTTCATCTCCTAACACCGCCTCCAGTTGCTTCAACTCTCCAATCAGTTCGTTCTTGCTTTCTTCTTTTGCTCGATCACCTTTGCTCTTCAAGAACATAGCTTGTGTGCTAAAAACCTACCCAAAAAAAAAAACTTTAAACATGGAAAACAAATATTCTTCTTTTTTTTTTCCCCTCTTGATGGGAGGAGCAGCAGGGTTCAACTCTCAAGTCCAACACATTCTACTAAGTAGCAAGATTTGATGATATCTGAAGTTGCTCAAGGGTATGCCCCTTCACTTGTGTACAGCTTCTTGAGTATCAATAGAAGAGTCAATAAACTTATCTAAAGAAAGAAAAAAGAATTGATCGACTACTCAGTCCGTTACAAAAAAAAAAAAAAAAAAAGGAAATAAACGAAAACTGAGCACCAAAAAGGTGGAAATCATTTTACTGGATGAAAACACATAAATACTTCGATATTGTTCCAATTTCAATTAACAAGTATCCCATCAAGAATAGCTAAATTCGTTTCTTTTTCATTAAAAAAAATTGCATTAGAAAAGCACAGCAGTCTAACCTTATTGTCAACAAAATGAGTCCAGAATCTTGCAATGGCTCTGTCATAAGGATCACGTGGAAGCAATGAAGGGAAACCATCTTTCCATGTTTCATCAATATATTCAAGTATTGCTGCAGAATCACAAACTGGTTGTCCTTGATGAATCAGGATAGGCACTGATTTCCTCACTGGGTTCATGTCCAAAACTAGTTGGCTTCTTTGAGGATTTGTAAGATCTTCTTCCCTGTATTCATATTTGATCCCTTTTTCTTCCAAAGCTATCCTCATCCTCATGCCAAAACCATTACCCCAAAAGTCAACCACCACCACAGAGCTATTGTTGGCCTCGCTCATTTTCAAGCTTCAACTTCAACTTGAGTAGGTAGATCTAATTTCAGTGCTTCTGTTCTTGTATTTTGGTAAGTATTTATAAGCCTTTCTCAGTAACTACCAAGTTTATACTTTGGGGAAAGAATTCCATTAGGCCTAAAATCAGAAAAGCCATCATTGGAGCTCCAAATAAAAAACTATCAACAATTTTTAAATTCAAAAGATTCCTAAGGCTGTGGTCATTGCTTTCATCATCATCTTATGCAGACAGCTGGTTTAGGCTGATGAATGTTCATCTGGTTTGTGATGTTTGCCTTGGCGTCATTAGGCCTAAAATCAGAAAAGCCATCATTGGAGCTCCAAATAAAAAACTATCAACAATTTTTAAATTCAAAAGATTCCTAAGGCTGTGGTCATTGCTTTCATCATCATCTTATGCAGACAGCTGGTTTAGGCTGATGAATGTTCATCTGGTTTGTGATGTTTGCCTTGACGTCTGAGACAATTTGTGGAATTCTCTGGAATTTCTTGACAATCTCATATACTGCTATTGTGGAAAAATGTTGCCATGTGTTAATAGGAATATGTATTCAATACATTTGTAGAAGACAAGAAATCAAAGTCCAAGTCAAAAAAACAAAGATAAAAATAAAATCCAATCTGTAAGAAATGACAACGACCTAAGATGAAGAAAGAAGAGGAAAACAATAGTTGGATTCAAAGCCCAATGTCATTTTTACTGAAAGTTTTGGTTGACTTGATTTGCTTCTGGATAACTGGTACATAATTGAAAAGCAAAGCAAACTAATGCGAATTACTGATGCAAAGAAGAGAAAGAAACCTAAGTTTGATTCCCAGCAAATAAAAACCGATAAACTTTATGACAACTAATTTGGAGTAGGGAACATTCTTTTTCCATGTGCTGGAAAATTTTAGCTCTTCCCATGCTCCAACCATGTAAATTTGAGATAGTAACGCTTTTCGTTCCATAGTTAAAGACATAAAGGTGGGCCTCTTGACCAACAGCTGACTCTGGATAAACTCTAGAAGTAATGCAAGTCTTTCCACCACCTCCAAAACTTTCAACAATTGAATGGTCAATCTGCAAACATGAAGAATGCATTAGCAATTAACAAACTTTTTCTGTAAAAAAGAAAAAGAATCTCTAATCTAATCAGATAGTGATGATCATACGTGATAGTTATCAGAGTAAAGTCTAATTTGAACGTAATGTAGTTGTAACAGAGAATCATTAGTCATAGTAAGCTAATTCACCTGACATTTGAGAGGTAAAGTTAATTGATGGAGTAGCAACTTACCAAGCTTCTCAGTGAAATGTTTTCTTTGGGGTCTACATCAACAAAAGCCCCGTAGCTGGATTTGTTAACCTCTTTTCGCAAAGAAGACCTGTAAAATATCGCCAAAGCTTACATATTAAGTAGAGATTTTTTGTTGATTATGTAAGTTATACTGTTGAAGCAGAGTGGATTGAGAAGGCTTACCTGGTTTGATCGCTGCACATGAGCACAGCATATTTATCATCATGGCTTTTGAATACCCGAAAGAAAACAGCAGTTCGTTCAGTCAAGTTTTTCGAAGCCAAGACCATCAAGCCAAATGGCCCGATAACTCCTTTTGTGGAGGCATTCCTCTCGCTGCAAAGAATTTTGGGATCAACTTTTTCCGGATGTATCAACTCAGCATCATGAAGATTTGGCAGGTGGAATGAGACTTCTACATCAGCCTATATATGAAGGAAATTTTACACTAATCCCCTGACCAAACAACAAATGGGTAAAGAATAAAAAGTACTAGCTTGGGCATCTTTTACCTGTGAAGCTGTGATGCCTGTGATTTCGAAAGCCGTTCCTCCCTTGATCCCCTTATTCTGAAGGTTAACCTCTTTTCGGCGCAATCTCTCAATTTCTTTGACTGGCCACTGTGTTAATTGCTTGCCATTTTCGTCTAGCAAGATACTTCTGGGAATTGACTGCAAAATAAACAGAATGTCTTTGCTAAGTGCTTTTCAGTAGAGCATAATGACAGATCTGTGCAAAGCAGTTATTGAGCAGGAAGATATTGTTTCGAAATGAAAATCTCCAATTTCATTGCAAGAAAACTGGTAAATGGACTGGGCTAGGACTAGGAGACAGAAAAGTCAGATTGCAGAATGTAAAACAGTAATGTGCCAAATTACCTGAAGTCCTGACCATCCTTTCTTGATGTCGTCTAGTTTATCATCCGCCTCAGTTACCCATCCCCATAATATTCTTCTTCTCTTGGCACTATCATCAAATGTCTTAGATGCATAGAATATCCCATAATCATACCTCAGTTTCAAATAGCTCTCCATGAAGTCGACATCAGGAATAAATTTGTCAGTTTCTGGATTGTAGGTTCCAATAATGTAGTAGTCCTGATCATTAAAACTTGCTTTCAACACATGCTTACTATTCTTCGAATGCACAGAAGTGTCAAGTCCATTTGTGCGACTGACAATCACAGGATAGAAATCAGGACACTCCCACATTTTTGTTTTATTTGAAAAATGCAGGGGTTTTTCGCTCTTAGTCCACGTTACAAAATCTTTGCTGCGATATAGAACTGCTGTCCCATGACCATCAATTTGGCTCCCAACAACCACTCGCCATCTTTTATCCGGCCCCTGCCAGGCCGTCGTTGGATCTCTGAAAAATTGTGGATCAATCCCATTAATTGGAGTCATCAAAGGATTATTTTTTGCTTTTATCCATTCTTTCAGATACGGGTCACTTGGATTCTTGGGCTCAGCCAGGTTTTGAACTTGACGGTTTTTAAAGTCAGCTCCAGTGTACAGAATTACAGGATTTCCTCCTGGAAGGATTGTTGCAGAACCAGACCAGCAACCGTTGATGTCATAGGGCTCAGTTGGCTCAATAGCATGCTCAAGATCGATCCAATCAATCAGATTATGTGATACAGCATGCCCCCAGGTAATATTACCCCACACTGCAGCATAAGGATTGTACTGGTAGAAGAGATGGTAAATTCCCTTGTAGTACATTGGACCTGTGCCATACACAACTATGAATGTCAGACCAACGCATATATCTTAGTTTCACTAGTTGAAAAATTCTCCCAAGTCGTGGAAATGAAGCTCTTAGTAAGTAGAGGTAAAAGATGAACTTAGAAATCTTACCATTTGGATCTACATGTTCATATTGTGGCACAATCACCATTTTCGCCATGACGCATGCAAAATGGCACAAGCAAATTTGTATACATTAGCACAAGAAGAAACCAAAATGGTACACATAAATTTGAAAAAAAACAGTAGTAGACTATAGCATTCGTGAAAATGAAAAGACATGGCACCATTCATCCAGTTTTTAGAAGGTTGGAAGTGGTAGGCTGTTCTGTACGGCTGCTTGGGATTGTATTGAAAATTCTTCTGAATTCGATCAGAGGCACCGACTTCACCTTGATAGGCAATTACCAAAATGTGTACAACGAGTATCCAGATCAAAGAACCCTCCATGTTTTCTTCAGATGATGAACTGAGAAGGGGCAAAACTGCAGGAAAAGGTTGGAGTTTTAGGAGACTTGTCCTCTCTGTTTAATCTGTAAAGAAGTTGTCCTCTATTAGTCACGCCAAAATAGGTACATAGCATCGTATTCTATCAAACAGTCAGCTTGCAGCTTGTAAAATTGAAACGGAATTAAAAAATACATGTAATGACAAATCTGATAAAATTTAAACTCCATATGGGCATAAGAATTTCCTCATCAGCTCCCATGACTATAACTTAAATTGGAAGCTAGCTAGCTAGCTAAAACTATGCCAATTGGTTAAGCGTTCAGAAGGATCTGCACACTTTCCAACCGTTGATATCTATCAGTTAAGTAGCAGTAAAATTGACTGGATATGCCCGTTCAACTTCATTTCCCATGCACAACAATCAGATCTGGACTAAGACAGTAAGACTTGTGACAAACTTTTGTCTATGCTATTATTCGATAATGCATTTTATAACTGGAGTTTTACAAGTCTCTTAATTGTCATTTACTGCTCATGGAACAGATAATAATTTGAGGTTATGATAATTTATTTTCCTATTACATCGGGCTATCAATCGGGACTCTTGACATGAGTTTTGACATGTCCAAACTCAAATCATGAAAGAAGTAGAATTCTTGGGTTTTTAGACGTGAAGCTCATAATCAACTCACAAAGATACTAGAATTTCAAACTCAGCCCGAACTCAAAATTAATACATAATTATATATAATATGTATTTAATACATATAATTATATATGTATTTATATATATACTCTCTATACTGACACGCATAATTTTTTGGTGCTGAGAAGGCCTTGAGAGTGATTAGTTTCAAATATCCCCTTCCCTCCCCTTGCTTAAAAAATGTGTAATTTTTTGGACCAGACATAATTTGGTCAAGTCTAACGAAGCTCGAAAATAAAATTATGTCGTATATTCAGACTCATACTTTGCGCAACCTAAGGGTTATAAACAAAAAAATCCCCCGTGGTATACCTAATATACAGAAAAGCTCCCCATAACTTTAAAACATACAAAATGACACCTCATATTTTGAATTAAATTGTAAACTAACAAAATTCGTTAAACTTAATGAAAATAACGGTTTTGGCCGTTAAACTTATCGGGTTCCGTTAAATTTACCGTTAAATTTACTGAATTCCGTTAAGTTTTCCGTTAAATTTACCGGATTCCGTTAGGTTTAACAAATTCTATTAGTTTATAATTTAGTTCAAAATATGAGGTGTCAATTTGTATGTTTTGAAATCACGGGGGACTTTTTTGTATATTAAATATACCACATGGGGCTTTTTTATTATTAACCACGCAACCTAACATAATCTATAAGATCTCAATTTTTTTTCGAACAGATCTGAGGACATTTGACCTCATTGACAGCCCTAGTCCCATATAAGAGTTGAAGATAAATTTGAAGCTAAGATAAAAGAGCACGGGAATTATGTATTCCATGGCAAGAACATTAAACTTATGCACAGTAGGAGAATAATTGGAGTCCTTATCCAAACGGGATGTATAACACTGCTCAAAGGCAGCCATACTCGAGTTTCCTTCCCCTTATTAAAGTTTTTTGCAATGTATATTTTAGAGAGTAAATTTTGTATATGCTGATAGTATATACACTATCACAATTAGATAAATGTTACATAAGTGAAATTTAGATTTGAAATTCAAATTTGGCATATATAACATTTATCCAAACATAATAATGTATATATTATCATTGCATAAAAGAGTAATCCTATTTTAAATCTCGTATTCTTGTTTAAGTTCAAGGCCAACTACGGTAGCTAGACCACTTTTCCTTGAAGTCTTGAAGCTAAGGTAATGGTAATCATACAAAAAGGAATAGATATAAAAAAAATCAAGGAAACAGAAAACAATGAAAACCCAACAAGCTTGGATTCAATATCCACAAATCAATGAAGTATATTTCCTGTGGTATATGTTTCTTAATCAATTTCAGGTTTTCTTCTTTAATGCAATGGAAAAATTTAGCTCTCTTCATACTCCAAGCACTTAAATTTCTTAACACTGTTTCTGTTCCATTGTTGACTACAAAAATACGTGATTCATTGCCAATAGCCAAATTTGGGTAGACTCTAGCAGTGATGCAGGCCTTTCCTTCACCTCCAAAACTTTCCATGATTTAATGGTCAATCTGTCAAAAAGAGGGAGAAATATTACTTTAAACTGAGAAATCAAACTTCCAAGAACTAAGACATTTTTTTTTTCAGTTTTCCCTCCTGGTGGAAGAGCACAAACAAATTATATAAGAAAACATGAATAATATAGTGTTTCAGTTTGTCAATTGCAGATAAAATACGTCACATCGCCTTGCCAAAAGGAAAATGTCCAGTTTATGGATGTGTAATGGTTGCCAAATGCAATGGTTAAGATACTGATAATTCAAGCTAGGAAAACAGAATGAGAAAGAGATAGAGAGAAAAAGATAAGAGGAAGAGGGAGAGGAAGGAAGAATGAATTTGAAAATGAGGCAAGGAGTTGTATTCCTCAATGATCAGAATTTCCATATCCGTACATTACATCAGTTTGGCCTATTAATAGAAGTTCCCTCCAACTAACTCTCTGCAAGTCAATGTTTTGAAAACCGGACCGGACCGGCCGGTTGAACCGCGAACCGGCCATGGCACCGGTCCGATTCTATGATAGTGTTGACTTTGTCAGAAAACCGGTCAAAATCGTGAAAACCGTTGAACCGGATCGAACCGATTTTCAAGTTTCTCCATCAAGATTCGAACTCAAGACCTTTGTAAGGGTAGACCAATGTAGTAATCATTGCACCATCGTATCTTATTTGTTTTTTTTTGATAACTTATATATATAAAACAAACATCCATATTTCTTTTTTTCATTTTTCTTACAAAATCTCATTCTTTCATGACTCTTTCTTTTTAATCTTCAACACACACACACACTCTCTCTCTCCTCTTTTTTTTGTCATTCCCTTTTTAATCAAACCTCTTTAGTTTTAATTTATTGATATTTTCTTCCATCTTTTTAATTTTGTTTTTGTCCATTAAATTGAAAAAAGTTAAAAAAGAATTATTTTTCTTTAACCCAAATTATTTAATGCTACAACCACTCACTTTTATCTCATTTTTTGTTTCTTATCAAGTTTGCATTTCTATTTTCGATTCTCTTGACTTCTTTCGAACTCCAAACTTTTTTTTTAAATTGCAATCTCTAAATCCCAAAGACGTAAATTAAAATTTAAGTTCACAATGTCAAATTCTCATAGACGTGAATTTTGTATAATTTCAAAAGATTGTGATATTTTTGGGTTAAATTTAAGATTATTCTGATAGATATAATTGAAATTGAAATGAAATTTATTTGTTTTAACTTATAATTTAAAAAATTTATTTTTAAAAATCCAAGTTATTCAAAAATAGTAAATTTTTCATCATATAAAGTTTTAAATTAGTTTATTGCATGTCTTATTTTGTGCATATATATATTTATATAAATTATTTTTTAAAAAATTCATTGAACCGATTTGATCGATTGAATCTTGACCCTTTCACTTCACCGGTTCAATTGACAGTCCGGATTTTAAAACATTGCTGCAAGTTGCTGCTGCTATAACAACTCTAACAATATTGGCTAACAGAGTTTGGCTAGCTATTTGTCTTATTTCCAGTGGAATCATTACAGGATGCAGGCAAGATTGCTGGGATGCAACAGCGTAACAAAACCTGGTAGGAATAGCTTTTTTTTTTTCCGTAAAAGAAATAGCTATTTACCGGTTAATTCAGATACATAGCCACAGTAAGATGCTGGACCATGAGTAAGTGCCGAGCTTTTCAGTGAAATCTTCTCTACACAAAGTCAAAAACCCCAAAAGCAGATTTGTCAACCTCCTCTCTCAAAGATAACTTGGACTGTGACTATGACTGACATGACTTGAAGAAGTTGATTAATGCTGAAAGACACGCCTGCTTTGATCACTGCACATGAGCACGACGTAGTTATCATGGCCTCCGGGCTCTGAGTACCCGACAGAAGACGGCAGCATGTTCAGTCATCCGCTTTGAAGCCAAGGCCAACATACCAAATGGCCCAATAACTCCAGTTGCTGCATTCTTTTCAGTGCAAAGAAATTGAGGATCCAGCCATTTGCGATACATCAACTCCGCTTCATGAAGATGTGGCAAGTGAAATGAGACTTCTATGTAACTGAAGTGAGACACCAATTAATCAAACGGGATCTTCTGTCCAAGATTTTCTATTCACTTTTTTGTCTAATGTAAACTACGTAATTTCACTTATATATCTGTTGATGTGGCACATAAAAAAAAAAGATTTTTTTGACTGCCTTATGTTTCTTCTTCTTTCTTAATAATAAGGTTCTCAAAATTGTTTGCTTTCACTTATACCAAAAAGAAAAAAAATTGTTTTGTTGAAAAACTTCCTTCGTATTCTAGTCAGAAAATGGTGGCAATAGGTTTTGAAAATTGTAATGGTAGCAATAGGGTTTTGGGAATTGTAACAAAGTTGTGTAAACAAGGAAATCCCAAAAAGAAGAAAGAAGAAGAAGCATAAGGAAGCCAAACAGACTTTTTTTTTATCCGTCACATCAGTAGATATAATAAGTAGAACTATGTAATTTTACATTAGACAGAAAAGTGGATAGAAAATCTTGGACAGAGGATCCCGTCTGCCAATTAACATAATTAATATAGAGTTTTCAATCTCTAGCTTCCTAACCGAAGTAAAATACCAATCCATCCAATCTATTTATAAATAACCAACCGCCCTTTGGACTGTTGGCCACCATCAAAGATTTTAAATTTTGATGAGATGGGAAATCAATGATTCAAATTTTACCTACTATTAATGTGGCTTCTTTTAAATCCAACAGGTGTATAGTGCATCCGTCTGATTCGATTGTGGTTTAGTCCCCGTTAATTTCTCTAGGTTCTATTGGGCCTCTCCTTCCCTAGTGTAGGCTATAGTAGGACTAGAAATAGACTAGACTAGTTGTTGCCGATGGTGGTTCAATTCCCGTTGATTTCTCTAGATTCCGTTGGACCTCTCCTTCCTTAGTGTAAGCTAGAGTAGAATTAGAAGTAGACTAGGCTAGTTGGTCTAATAGTAGTTCAGTTCCTGTCGATTTCTCCAAACTCCGTTGGGCCTCTCATTAAAAAAAATTATCTATTTATACATAAAGTACCTTGAGACTTGATATTTTGGATGCAAGCACAAAATTGTCTTAGTTTTCATTAGGATTAACTTCACTTTGCACCCTTGAACTTGTATCACTCTCTCTTTATATCATAAACTTCATTTTGAGACATTTTGCACCTTAAACTCTTATATTTGTCCCATCTAAATCTAATCAATGATTACATTTGCAAAATTAACAAGATAAATGGCGGTAAAAATTAATAACAAGGTACTGGTTTATTCCAACTATGATCTCTTAGCTTTTTTAACATTTTTAGCATATTATTCTTTATTTATATGGTTTCAACTACTAATATTATTAGCAAAATTAATGAAATAAAAGATGGTGCAAATTAATGATGATGCATTGTTTTATTTTTATTACGATACCTTGACACCTTTTGATTACTTTCGACGCATTATTATTAATTTGTTGGATCCTTTATGCCGTTAATTTTGCAAAAGATGTTATTAACTGGATTTAAATAGGACAAGCTTGAGAATTTAGAATATAAAGTATCTAAAATTGAGAGTTTAGAGTGCAAAGTGTCCAAATTTAAAATTTAGGGTATAAAATAGGAAAGTGATACAAGTTCTAAGATACAAATTGGAGTTTGTCCTATTCATTATACCCAAACTACCTATTGTCCATTAATCATATTCACTATATTTAAATTGTGATAACATTTACAAAAATGCAACATTAAATTTGAATTATAATAAATAATAATGGTTGCTGAATATAAAACTCTTTGACTACCATTGCAATCCACCTCAAATTTGGCTTTGTGTATGTGTATGTGTATATATAACATATATATATATATATGTTATTTAATATAAATTTCATTATCTTTATTTTAAAAAAAAAGTACTCTTAGGACACTGGAGTCCTTACTTATGCTTTGCGTATGCTTTCTAATAGGGCTAATTACACTTTACCCTCCTGAAGTTAGGGGTAAGTAAACTTAGAATATATACATCTTACCTCATACTGACATTAGATTTTAGAATTTCATAAAAAAAATTAGTGAACTGATATTAATGCCCATATATATTATTTGTACAGACAATTTTATCCATTAGGCGAGAATATTAGCGTCTAAACAATAAAACCTCATGTGACGTTTAAAAAAGAAAACAAAAAAGACTAGATAATCTTAATTGTCATCGGTAACAAGTTAAAAGCATTTAAATTTCTTCCAAAACTACTACTCCTATCTTGCGCCATCATGATTCCTCTCGTTAACTTATAGTTGATGGCCCTTTAATTGATGAAGCGACAGGGAGAAATTAAGGTGGGAGTGTAACCTATCTGTCAAAGTATTTCCTTTCTTGATTAAGCATTGTGATGAACAATGAGATGAGCATGAGGCTTTATGCATCTTCTGCTTTCTAGTTGCTTTTCTAGTTTATGTATTTTGTTTGGGTTTCTGAATGTTTATCAAATGGTATAGTGGCTGAATAAAGTGCTTTTTTAGTTTGGAATGTGCAAGAGTTCAATTTGCTTTTTTATAGCCAAATTTGCAGATAATATTGAGGAATAGATAACAATGTGACCATTGGGATAGTATTACAAATTGTACTCCATGTTTAAAAATTTCAATTAGGGTTAGTTTTGGAATGAGAATTGATGATGTGATTTAGAACCCTCAAGATGTTAACATGGAGGGATAAAGTGTATATTTCCTAAGTATAGGGTGGCAAATGCTACTCACCCCCAAGTACAGGCGGGTAAAGTGTAATTAACTCTTTCTAATAGAGTCAGCTAAAATAAAATAACATACAAGTGAAGTAAAAACAGCATTAAAAATGAAGAAAAAAGTATGTGCAAATATCTCTCCTAATAAAATTTCAATTAACAAAAATGAACAGAGAAACAACTAAATATGGTGGATAATTTATATTTCATTATTAACATAAATAACACTAAAAAAAAGAATAATATGAAGATAATTTACATCTATTCAAATTAAGAAACATGCATCTGATTTCGTATTGAACCATGTTATTACATCACTTACAAATTTAGCTCATATTACTTGAAAATAATAAAGGTAGAACATGGAAACATTTATGCAAGACTTAAGATTTACTCTACAGTGTCTACTATAACAATCTGTTTACTTTAGTCCTCAAAAAAAAAAAAAAAAAAGGCAAGCAACATATTATGCATATTGTTTCAAATATTGATACTATGTCAAAATCTATAAATTAATCAACCTATTCTAACTCTACCATTACAATTTCTTTGTCTTAAAAAAAAAAAAAGGAATGTAAGCTAAGGTGTTGATATTGCCATATTATTTGAAATATTAATGATTAGGTTAAAGCATTTTGTAGCTTTGTCAAATCTTACTGGTTTTTAAGGATTATAGTTTGATGGTTCTGATTTACACTTGGGCAAGAAAGTGAGTTTGTTAGGAACAGAAGGAAGAAAGGACTGAGATAAACATATAATATGATAGTTCAGTTGGAATTACATGACTAATATAAATTAATTCATTTACTCTTATTCCTTTTTTAAAATTGATGTTACATTTTAACCTTTGTGCTTTAAGTATAATGATATTAAAAGTGTGCAATGACTTTGATAAAATATGACTGTATTGACATTTGTTTGTTAGAGTTAAAAGATATAAATTCTCTAAAGGGTTTAAAAAAAAAAGAGAGAAAGCTTATGACCTAATGCATTCAAAAGAATTGGTTAATGAAAATGAAAAATACTGGAATATTATATTATGCAATTGACAATCAAAATTATAAAAAAATTTTAGCATCTAACAATACTACATTTTGGGATGATAAAATCATGTGCAAAAGCACGTGAAGTATTACTAGTTAATATAAAATACAATAAACAAGACTACAATTGACATTATTTATAATAAACACTGAAAGTTAATATGTGGGTGCCTGTTATCTAGTTCTCAATCATCCCTTTCATCCATATTGTAATGGAAGGTATAGTATTCTGTATTTACAATTTAAATTTGGATTTTTTTTCTAACGGTATCTTATAGGCATGAATTACTACATAAAAACATACCATCACAATTATTACACCGTTACATTTAGATATTTCCACGAATAGTTTGAATCCAAGCAATTTAAATTGGTTGACTAGTTTGAGTTCAAACCTCACATATAAAGTTTGAAATCTCATTGAGAATGTCTATTTTAAAGTTTTATGTATATTAGCATGAAATTTATACCGTGTCTCTTGTTTGAAATTTTATTGAATACTAATTTTATATTACTTAAGCTTGATTATGCTTGATTGAGCTAGATTAGATCAAAAACGAAGTAAAGGCCGAGAAACTTAAAACTAAATATTTATGTTTTTTGTGAACACATTTTTTAATCACTTTTTTATCTCATATGTATCAAATCACTATAGTAATTTTTTAACAAAAACTCTAGAAAATAGTAATTCAAAGAGGCCTAGAGCTCGAGTTGTGCAATCTCCACTCGGTTCGTTTAGGCTCTATTTTGGTTGTATGTTGTACTTCCACATTCACCACAGCTACATACGTGCATATGTATGGTAATCATGAAATAGTAACCGAAATCTGACACTATTTTGTAACATTCTTTTATCAAGGCAAAGCGGGCTTTGGGTAGATTTGAGCTCTCTTCATACTCCGAGCACTTATACTGGAGATTCTAATACTTACTGTCCCATTGTCAAATACGTAAATATGTGATTCATTGCCAATAGCCAACTTTGGGTAGACTGTGGCAGTGATGCAGATCTTTCCTTCACCTCCAAAACTTTCAATGATTGAATGGTCAATCTGCCAAAACGAGGGAGAAACATTACTGTAAACTTCCAATAACAACAACGTTTTTCCCCATTTTTGCCTGGACTTAAACAGTACTATGTACGAATATTTCAGTTGCAGATTAATAAAAAAAAATATAAGGAACAGAAAACAACGGAAGATCGAAGAAGCTTGAATTGGATAGTAACAAATCAATCAAGTGTATTTCCAACGAAATATGTTTCTTAATCAATTTCAGGTTTTCTTCTTTTATGCAATGGAAAAATTTGAGCTCTTTTCATACTCCAAGCACTTAAATTGGAGATTCTAATACTTTCTGTCCCATTGTTGAATGCATAAACATGTGATTCATTGCCAATAGCCAACTTTGGGTAGACTCTAGCAGTGATGCAGGTCTTCCCTTCACCTCCAAAACTTTCGATGATTGAATGGTCGATCTGCCCAAAAAAGGGAGAAACATTACTATAAACTGAAAATTTTGATTTCTAAGAACAGAAAAATCTTCCCTTTTTTCTTTCTTGGTGGAAAGAGCATAAACATCTATTCAGAATATTGTCTGGACTGAAACACTGTTACAAAGAGAACGAAAATGATGGAATGTTTCAGTTTGTCAATTGCAGATTAACCATTTCATCCCGACTTGGAAGCTAAAGAAAAACATAAGTTTATAGATGCAGGCATGATTGCTGGGATAGAATAGTGTAAGAAAACCTGATAGCAAAAGCGATTCATTGGTCAATTCAGTTAACATTTATAGCCAAAGTAAACTGAAGGACCATGAGTAAGTACCAAGCTTCTCAACGAAATCTTCTCTACAGGATCGACATCCACAAAAGCCCCGAAAGTGGATTTCTTAACCCCCTCTCTCAAAGATGACCTGTAAATGGTATCAAAACTTGAACGACGACTATCAATGACATGACTTGAAGAAGTTGATTATTGCTGAAAAGCACACCTGTTTTGATCACTGCACATAAGCACGACATAATTATCTTGGCCTCTGAATACCCGAAAGAAGACAGCAGTATGTTCAGTCAAGTCTTTTGAAGCCAAGGCCAAAATACCAAATGGCCCAATAACTCCTCCTGTTGCTGCATTCTTTTCCCTGCAAAGGAATTGAGGGTCCAGCCATTCGGGATGCAACAATTCAGCTTCATCAAGATTTGGCAAGTGAAAAGAGACTTCTATGTCAGCCTATGTAGAAAATCTTTCATTAGGTCTCCAGCAGACTCCATCTAATAACTATTAACCCATAAAAGAAACAAACAGTATGACATCTTACCTGTGAAGCTGTGATACCTGTAATTTCAAACATAGTACCTCCCTTTATCTCTTTATTCTGAAGATTTACTTCTTTTCTGCGCAATGTCTCTATCTCTTCAATAGGCCATTGCGATAATTGCTTTCCAGTTTTGTCTAGAAAGATACTTCTGGGGAGCGACTGCAGAATAAATGTAGCATATCAGTTGATGGATTTTTGAGCAGCTAGGACTCTAACCATCTATTGGTTTCAAAACATTCATTTGTTGTTTGTTCCTACATAATGAACGAAATATGCTTTCTTTAGAAAAACTAGTAAAGAATTGGCATAATAGCAACTTGCCTCAACCATGAGCAACACCCTTCTAGAAAGCAAAATGATAAGCAAAAACCAATACGAGAAAAATGCAAATCAAGAAGCCAAGTAATTGAGTCGCCGGCAAACATGAAGAAAATAGTGTATTGTGCTTATTACTTGAAGTCCAGACCATCCTTTGTTGACATCATCTGGTTCACCATCCGCCTCCAATACCCATCCCCACAGTATTCTCCTCCTCTTCGCGCTATCATAAAAAGTTTTAGAAGCATAAAATATTCCATAATCGTATCTCAGTTTGACATTGCTATCCATGAAATCAGGATTAACACTAAATGCGTCTGTTTCTGGTTCATAGGTTCCTATTATGTAGTAGTCACGATCATTAAAGCTTGCCTTGAGCACATGTTTGGTACTTGTACCCTGCACAGATGTGTCAAGTCCATTTATGCCATCAACACTAACAGGGTAGAAATCAGGACACTCCCACATTGCTGTTTTATTTGAGAAATGAAGGGGTCTATGACTCCTAGTCCACTTCACAAAATCTCTACTCTGATACAAAAGAGCTGTCCCGTGACCTTTAATTTGGCTCCCAATGACTACTCGCCCAAATTTTGTCTGGCCCTTCCCAGGCAGTTGTAGGGTCTCTGAAGAATTTTGGATCAATGTCATTCATTGGAGTCATCAAAGGATTATGATCGGATTTTATCCATTCTCTAAGGTAAGGGTCAGATAGATTTTTGGGCACTGCTATGTTCTGAACTTGACGGTTTCTAAAGTCTGATCCAGTGTAAAGAATTACAGGATTTCCCCCTGGAAGAATTGATGCAGAACCAGACCAGCAACCATTGATGTCATAAGGCTCAGTTGGATTAATAGCTTGCTCTATATGAATCCAATCTACCAGATTATAAGATATAGAATGTCCCCAAGATATATTACCCCACACTGCAGAATAAGGATTATACTGGTAGAAAAGATGGTAAATTCCCTTGTAGTACATCGGACCTGTGTGATGTACAATGACAAATGTCAGACCAAAATATGCCAGTTTCACCTGATTCAATATCGGAAAAACCACTTGAGTGATAATTCATGTGATTATTTCTTTTTGAGATCAGCGAGAAGGAACAAAGTAAAGAACTTGGAAATCTTTACCATTTGGATCTGCAGGTTCGTTTTTGATCAGTCACCATGTTTGCCATAACAAATGCAAAATCATATAAAATAAGCACAAGAAAAAACCAGAATTAACAAGATTAGACTAACATCGATTTGAAAACGTTATTCAGGACCCAATCATGATTAAGACTACATACCATTCATCCAGTTTTTAGGAGGTTGGAAGTGGTAGGCTGTCCTATGGGGCTGGTTCTTGGGATTGTACTGGAGATCCTTTTTGAACTCCATGAGAATAACCAACTCGGCCTCGATAAGCAATGAAGAAAATCTGCAGTATCAGTATCCAAAACAAGTACCCCTCCATGGTTTCTTCCTGTAATGGCAAAGAAATAGTTTAATTAAGGTATAAACTGTAAACCAGCCATCCTCTGTTGGTCAAAACTTGCATTCTCTGTCTTCCAGCAAAGTAAAAATAAAATAAAATCAGATATTAATAGTATATCATACTCGATGAGCTAATTAGCCAATTAGATTGCAACTTGCAACCTAAAATAGAGTTCAAGATTTGATTAACAATTAACCTCCACATGGTTCCAAGGACTGTCAAACTGATTGTAGAATTGTTTAAATTAGGATGAATAACTAGGCCTCAAATTGGCGTTAGCAATAAGTTGAATGCATGGTTAAGCGTGTAAAATAATCCATGCTACAGTATCCTTTCTGGCTTTCCAAAGCTCAAAGAAGCCTGGAGATGGTAATTAAACTTCAATTCCCACCCACAACAAAACAACCCCCCCCCCCCCCCCCCAAAAAGTCATGATTAAGTTGTCAGTATGAATAGACATATTGCAATATTTGCTTTGCAGAAAAATAGATTGCAAAGCATCCATATATCTTCATTTCACATTACATTAATGTTTGGATTGTAGATTGTGAGTTTTCCTTAAAAAAGTTTTTAGAATTTTTTTGGAAATATTTATGAATTATTTTTTATCTCACAGATATCATGTATACAAAATGTTTTTGTATTTTTATTTTAACAAAAACTCCAAATCAAACGGATTCTGTTTCAAGCAATCTAGACTCTAGTGTGTGTGTGCATGCATACATACATTGAGTGAATGAAAGATTTGAACTCAATACCTTCTATTTACAATCCCTCGTACTTTATCATTCAATCCAATTCTCCTCTAAAATTGGTAGAGTAAAATTAGCATGGTCCAAAGCAAACAAATCTGTAATTTTTTTTTCTACTTTGCAGAGTACAATTAGCATAGCACAAAGCATCCATATAGCATGTGTTTTTTTATTTATTTACTTAATTTTTGCATACCATTTACTTGCTAACTGGATTAAATCTTCTACTATTCCACTGTTCGTAAATTATCAAAGTTTCAGATTAGAATTCAGAGCATTTTAGTTGACATCCTTATGTATCATGCACTTCATATGAGTGATAGCTAGCATGATAAGAAAAAAGAGAATGCTAAAACAGTAAATTTAATCAACTTTTTGCTTTCCTCCCTCTTAACAATATGTCTAATTGAAGAGAATTTATGGATCAACTAGATATTTGGGTCACTTTTTCAAAAAAGAAAAAAGAAAAAGATATCTTGGTCTTACCCTTTTCTTTATCTAACTTCTTATCAAAAAAAAAATTTTTTTTGGTTTCTATCCCTCCTAATAATAGCCTTTACTCTTTTAATAAATTTGAATTATGTCTTCTGTATAAGAATAGAGTAACTTTGTTTAGCGTAGTTTTCATTGTTAGATAAGTAATTTTTTTGACTTTGCTAAAAATTGAATATTTTGTTCATGGACAAAGTGTCACGTCGAAACATAACGTTCGTTTAGTTATCAGGTCTATTTTATCACATTAATTATTATCCATTGATGTATAAAATTATTTCAAAATTGGCATGATAGTTTGAACATTTATACTACAAAAAAATTTTGTACTGGATAAGAGTTTTTCGGTTCCATCTATCCCACGACAACTGTAGCTTTATAATTAACCAAGGAACATAATTTCCAATGTTAAATTCTAATGTTTTCTTACCATTTGGATCTACAGGTTCAACATCAAACCAATCGCCATTTTTGCCATCACATATGCAAAAGTGCAAGCACAAATAAATCAGCAAAAAAAGTCGATGGAGAAAAATCACAGATACTATAAGTGAACAAAAACATAGACCGGAACAAAGTTATTAGCTAGAGTGCAACTGCAACCATGATAAGTGGGAATAATATACCATTCATCCAGTTTTTTAGATGGTTGGAAGTGGTAGGCTGTTCTGTAGGGGCTGCTTTGGATTGTATCTGGAATTCTTCTGAATTTCACGAGAAGCACCAACTTCACCATGATATCCTTATCCTCATATTATATAAGAATGACTTGTGGTCAACGGAGGGAAGTTTGAATTTTAACTGTATGGATAGGGCCTTTTGGCAATGTGAAATGTTGTATAGGTTTTTTTAAAACGTTTGGTACAACTGAGGATACAACATGTGTTTAGGTATATTTATCGAAATATCCTCATTTTGATATATTTAAAGCTTTGATTTATGAAGATATCTGGATATTTCTTGGAATATGAAATTATTTTGCAACCGTTTTTGCATCGAGTACAACTCAAGTAAGCTTATGTGTTGGTGTAATTAAAGTGTGGCTTTTATTGTGCAATTAACACTAAGACGTAGTAACACGTTATGCAATTAACATGTTACTATAATTAGCCGTTGGAGGGTATTTCTTTGTCTGAAATAACTTATATCTTCTTTTGGGCGATTTTCAACTAACATCTGTAAAAGTCTTTTGAAAATGGTAAAATTGTGAAAGTATTGATAAAACAAAGTGTACAAGTGTGTACTGTAATTAAAATGTATTATTATTATTAACTTTGTTATATTTGATTACTATTTCTTTTCAAAATGTATCATTATTTGTCCAATGGAACTCAGGAAAATCTGTAGCACGAGTATCCAGGACGACGAAGGTCCATCCATAGATTTTATTAACTTTTTTCGATAATATATGACTGGAAGGAGCTGAACTACGTGCTGGGAAAGATGCAGGAGTTTTACAGAGTCATCCCCTCTACTTAAACTGCTATGAGTTATCCCCCATTAGTTATGAACTGATAAAAAACAGGTTAAAAACTAGCATTTTCATTCTTCAATAGAAACATATGCTGTACATTATCAACAGAAAGCTTGCAACTTGAACTGAAAATGGGATTAAGGGTTACATGTATTGACTGATCTGAGAACAGTTTAACCTGCATATGTCATGATTAACTATCAATTTTTTGCTCAAAAACTTCTCTTTAATTAACTCCTATGACAAAGACTTAAGCTGATAGCTTGCTGAAAACATGCACTGAAGTGATTGAGCATTAAAAATATCTCCTCTCTTTTTTTTGAAAAAAAAGTCTACCGTCTGGATAGACAACTTTTGTCTTGGCAATATCTACGTCTGTAGTTGTGTGCAATCTATTTGGATTTATCAAACCTATAATTATATAGGTTCTTTTCACGCCAAATTACACCCAATCCTAATCACGTATAAGCACCCAATGACATATGGTGTTTATGATCAATTTGGGTCTACATTTGTAAATCAAAGTTTATCCACACATTAGATCTTATAAGAGAATCATAGGTTTTGGTCGGGTCTGCATTCACATAATTCTAACTTAAATTCATACCAAAATCCAGAACCTACTTAAACCCATAAAAAAAAAGAAAAAAAAAAGAATTAATGTGGAAAATGTTTTTACAAGAAAAAGGAGTAAAAGAAGAGAATATTGGATTTAATGAAATTTTTCGTTAGATAGAATTAGTTGATAGAGGCTTATGCTTTTACTCCATAATTACTGCATGCAACATTCTAAAAATATTAGTTTTGTTATTTAAAATGATAATTCTTTTATGTTTATGTTATTTTTTCATGCTATATATATATATATATATATATTTAATCTTTTGGCTTTAATTTTTATTTGCACATTTCATAATACCCAGATGTCCATCGCATATCTAGACCCATAAGAGTTCCGATCTGATTTTTAATTTTTCAAACTCAACAGGGTCCGGATCTAAGTCTGATTGAATTTAATAGATATGAACTTAAATCAAATAAATCCAATCCAAACCCTACCTATGAGAGGGCCATATATAAATGATTCATTTTTAAAAAAAAATAAAACAGAAAAAGTAACAAAGGTCATGATTACAGACAAGTGGCAGATTGCAATGTATCTATTAGCAAACCTGCCCTGGATTAATTAATTTCATCATGCCTTGACTACATACTCGTAGCCTACCAAAGATGCGATTGATAATATTGGAAAGAATCATAAAGCAACAGGAGCTCAGAAGCATGAATTTGATCGCCAAAAATCTATTCCTCGATCAATTTCGGCTTTTCTTCCTTTGTGGACTGGAAAAATTGAGCTCTCCTCATGCTCCAAGCACTTAAATTGGCGATTCTGATACTTTCTTTGCCATAGTTGAATACATAGAGATGGGATTCCTGACCAATTGCCAACGTCGGATAGACTCTAGAAGTGATGCAAGTCTTTCCTTCACCTCCAAAACTTTCAATGATCGAATGGTCAATCTATAGAAAAGAAACCAAAAAAAAAAAGTGAAGTGTAAATCTGACTCTGAAGAACAGAAACATGTTCAGTTTTCCACTTCTTGGTAGCAAAAGCAGAAACATCCATCCCTTAAGTTTTTTTGTGTCTAGCCCAGGAAAATCTTAGGAAAGGGACCCCGAGAAAAAGTGTTTCAGTTCATGAATTGCAGATAAAGTAAACCATTTCCGGATCTATGCCAATCATGTTGAGGTATAGATATAGTTTTGCCTACAAGATTACAAGATCAGAGAGTAAAGAAAACCTGACAGTGATAGGGATCTATGAGTTCTTTGGTTCAACTTTATTAGCAAAAGAAAATTGCTGGAGCATGGGCAGCATACCAGGCTTCTTAGTGATATTTTTTCTGTAGGATCTACATCGACAAATGCCCCGAAGGTGGATATGTCGACCTCCTCTCTCAAAGATGACCTGTAAAAATATGTAACATATGATGGAACAAACTATGATTTGCATGACTTTGGGTGGACTTGAATTACATAAAAATGCTCACCTGCTTTGATCACTGCACATGAGCACAGCATACTTGTCATGGCCTTTGAATACTCGAAAAAAGACAGCAGTATATTCAGTCAAGTTTTCTGAAGCCAAGATCAACAAGCCAAATGGACCGATAACTCCTCCTGCTGATGCATTCTTTTCGCTGCAAAGAAGTTGAGGATCAAGCCATTCGGGATGTGTTAACTCAGCATCATCAAGATTTGGCAGGTGAAATGAGACTTCTATGTCAGCCTGTGCAGCAAAAGTTTCTGTTATTTCTTCAGCAACGAGTAAACTCAACCAGATAACAGAAAGTATAGACGATGAATTCTTTTACCTGTGAGGCTGTGATGCCTGTAATTTCGAATATGTTACCTCCCTCTATCTCCTTATTCTGAAGATTAACTTCATCTTTGCGCAACCCTCAATTTCTTCGATTGGCCATTGGGATAATTGCTTTCCACTTTTGTCAAGCAAGATAGTTCTAGGGAATGACTACAACACAGTTTGGGTCACTCGTATTGAAGTTTAGAGACATACACAGATTTAAAGCGTCTCCTGAGAAGTTATTTAATCAAATTATAGCGTCAAAGGACTTTGAGGCTACTGTTTCAAAACTCAAATTTAGATTTTCTTTTCAAGAAAACTGTATAGTAGCAACCTAATAGAGAATCTGAGAGAAGGACCTGAACTTCTAGAGAAACAGATTAATGATATGCTCCCGAAATTCTAAAACAAAACAATAGAAGAAGATAGCCAGAAAATGCAGAAAGAAGAGTGAATCAAGTCAGCTAACTGCAAAGAATAGAAGTCAAAGCTATAAACAACCTGAAGTCCAGACCATCCTTTGCTGATGTCATCTGATTGATCATCTGCCTCTTTTACCCATCCCCACAATATTCTCCTTCTCTTGGCTCCATCGAAAAATGTTTTAGAAGCATAGTATATACCATAATCATATCTCAGTTTCACATTGCTATCCATGAAGTCAGTATCAGGAAAGAAATCATCTGTTTCTGAATCATAGGTTCCTATTATGTAGTGATCATGACCGAAAAAGCTTGCCTTCAACACATGCTTGGTAGTTTTACCTAGATCAGAAGCGTCAATTCCATTTGTATCATTGGTACTGACAGGGTAAAAATCTGGACACTCCCACATATCTGTTTTATGTGAGAAATGAAGGGGTTTATGACTCTTAGTCCAGTGTACAAAATCCTCACTTTGATAGAGAAGTGCTGTCCCATGACCATTAATTTCACTTCCAATGACCACTCGCCATCTTTTGTCCTTCCCCAGCCAGGCAGTTGTTGGATCTCTGAAAAATTCTGAACCAATGGCATCAACTGGAGTCATCAGAGGATTTTGATCCAATTTCGCCCATTCTAAAAGCAACGGGTCAGATAGATTTTTGGGCACTGCTATATTTTGGACTTGACGGTTCGTAGATTCCACTCCTGTGTACATAATGGCAGGATCTCCACCTGGAAGAATTGTTGCAGAGCCAGACCAGCAACCTCTAATGTCATAAGGATCCGTTGGATCAAGAGCGTCTTCAAGATGAATCCAATCAACCAGATTATAAGATATAGAATGTCCCCAGGAGAGAATACCTTCGCCCCACACTGCAGCATATGGATTGTACTGGTAGAACAGATGGTAAATTCCTTTATAGTACATTGGACCTGTATGATACATAATGGAAAAATGTCAGATCAAAATGTGGAGGATAGTTTCAACCAAAGCAAATCACTGAACCACTGGACTGAAACTCCATGTGATCACCGAGATGGGAGCTTCTTTAGTCCATGTATCTATACCAATTGCTGCTTCATAATCTGATATGCTAAATCCTGAAGTCATACGGGCAGCTATCTGTCTAATTCTACATGAACAACGGGCAAAGAAACAAAAATAAAACAAATTTTGGACTTCCAGAGATTGAAAATAGATCAAAAGACTACGTAATAGAAATGGAAAACATATAATACTTACCATTTGGATCTACCGGTTCCATTCCATGTCACCCAATTGCCATTTTCACCATCATAAATGACAGAAGAAAGAAGCCAAGGACAGAAGGCAGCAGAAGAAGAAGATTCCAGAATGTCAAATCACAGAAGTATGCATAAACAGATGCCAGCACAAGAAGAAAATATATAGTAAGTGAGAATATTATAGACAAGAATTGCCAAGAAATTAATTGCAAGAAAGAAACCAAGAACATGAAAGACATACCATTCATCCAGTTTTTGGGAGGCTGGAAGTGATAGGCTGTCCTCCCTCGTTCCTCGGTTGGAATGTAATCCAGAATGCTTTCAACTCGATCAGATGCCCCATCTATGCCTTGATAGGCAATCACCAAGAAAATCTGTACTACAGTTACCCACAACAAGGATTGCTCCATGTCTTTTCTTCGATGAAACTTCGAATAAGAAGAATTACCTTAAGGGTATTGGAGCTTGAAGAAATATGGCCCTCTCCAGTCAAGTCTCTAGAGAAGTTCACTTGTTTACTCAAGCCAAAAGGAATACAAAACGTGGATTTCATATTTTACAGAAAATTATAGTAGTATCACATGAGCTCAGCAGGCAACATTTTGGCAATAGTTTGGACACCTATATGGGTAGGAGAGCCGTCCAAAACATAAATTGTTTTCTCATTTGCTCTGGTTACAAGGAATCAATTGCCTAGCCAGCTAAATTTCATGCATGATTGAGCATTTAAAGGAATCTGTATTTTTTAAAACAAGTATATAACAGTGACTACCGTTATAGATTTTTATCTCCTACAGATTCAACCAAAGCATCCATCAAACCTGTCTTAATTTATGGCATTATGCTTCATGAAAGATCAGTAAAAATCCTAAATTTTACCAATCTTACGCTAAGATCGAACTTTAACCAAAGTGGCAGCATGAAATGGGTTCACGATCATCCCCTTTCGGTATGTTATGCATTGCCAACATCTGATTGTCCCATATTTAGTATTTTTTAGTTTTTCAAAATTTCAAAAAGATCATGTTTTAGGAAAACTAACATAACCATCAAAACAAATAAAATTATTTAGAAATCAATATAGAAATATTTGAACTAGAATGAAATTTCAGCACAAGTTCTTGTTTGCATGTGGATATAGTCATTTTAAAATACCATCTACAAACGCAATATTAGATACAAAACATCAAATATAAGTTGGAAACTACAAAGGGCAGTACACAACCATCTTTCCACACAACAACAACAAAAAAAAAAAAAAAAACGCCCCAGCCATACTTGGGGAATCTAACTGGGCTCACGTTTCGGCCCTTTTGTTAATTGGGCTACAGATGCAACAAGATGCTGAACTACAACTTCAATAGACTACGAAGCATTAAGGCCACAGCCGTATTTGGGGGAGCCTACCTGGGGCTCAAATTTCCGCCTTTGTTTAATTGGGCTAATATTCAAGGCCGACCAGCCTTGTCTGGATTTGTGATTTTTCACACAAAAAACTTTGTACACACATTTTCTAATCACATTTTTACTTTATATATATCAAAATTGTTATAATATATTTTTTTACAAAAACTTTTGAAAATAATAATTCAAATGGGATAATCAAATCCTTGTCCCTACTTTTAACCAGATAGACAAGTGAAGCTTGAACGGTTGAACTACCTTCGCCCCTGCAGTGAATAGGTGAGCTGAATTATTCATACAGGGAAGGAAGATCAAAATAGTCCTTGGAAGGCTTCATCATCATTAAAAGTTAATTTACAAGGAGAGGGGAGGATAACCATTGTTGAACACTGTATAACTTTTTAAATGGATTATAAGCCGTGGCAAGCTACATACACTATTTTATAACAAGGACTAGCAGACTTCAGGCTGTGCTTAGCCTACTTAAAATTTCAAGAATAATTAAGTGGAAACCATTCTTTCGCATAAAATCAATAGAAGACAAAAGTAGAATATATGCCCACTAATGTATATTACTAAATACAAGAGTAAATCTTAATTCTGTCACTAAATACTAATTAGTAATTACTGATTAGTTAAATTAACTATAACTATACTTGGAGATAAATTTTTAATAGAAGTTGATACATTGGAGTTTAGCTTAACAATAAAGTTTGAAATTCTTATTGATTTCAATATTGTTTAAGAATTGAGGTTATGAGTTAGAACTTAGGATTATGAACCCTTTTTTTCGCATATCATGTTTTGTTTGAGTAAGTCGATTAATTTTGTTGAAAAACATATGGGATATTATTTTGTTATAACAATTTTTTAAGAGAAAATTTAAATATTTTAACTCACTATTGATTCTCCGATCCAATTGATCAAACTAAGGTTTGGACGCTAATTGGATATTGGTCTTAAAAAATTAATTCCCAAATTACCAAAAAAAATTTTATCGAATTTTCGATTATCGACCGATGAACACCCATAAACATAAGAGCCAGATTTGTTTTATTTTGCATGAACCAAAGGCCAAAAAAAAGTGCAATGGCAAGAATAGCAATGTACAAGAAATATTAACAAGCCACTTGTCAAACTATTAGGAAACCACGTGACAAGCAAGCAGGCAAAGCACTAAAGTTCATTTCTTTCTTATATAATATGTAGATGTAATATTTAGGTATTGTTTTATGTAGACTTGTATGTATCAGTTCTGTAGTTGACATTACGTAGACTCATATATAAGGCAGCTAAGACAAGTTAGGTTAGTTGGTAATAAGTGCTAATAGACTATTTGTTCATAAAAGATCGTACGTTCGAATTGTGGTGTCCGTATCAATGTTGTATTAATGAACGATTTGTGAAAACTTTATCAGCCACTTTTCATGATTTTGAGAGTATATGCTCTAATACGTAGTACTGATTTTTCATTACCGAAAGAAGAAAAAAAGAATTACGTGATGTTCACTCAATCTTTCATTCAGACTTCTTTTGTGTTGGTGACAACCTTGTCTGCCTTTTATTAGTGAATTACTTCATTGTCAGGTCTCTAAAATAGTTAAAGTGGAACTACATTCTAACAAATTTCATTCTCTAATACAGTGATAAAAAAAAAAAAAAAAAAACTCAAGTCAATAGCGGTTCTTCCGAAATGTCAACAACAGGATTTGAGGAGAAATAGGTCAAACAGTATTCTTCTTTTATCATACTCATATTCAAACAAACAGCTAAAAATTGCTACAGAGTACAGATTGATGTAGAGGAGAGGAGACTGGTGGTACCTTGATATGCTGTCTGCAGAGGGAATTTGGAATGAAACATGAACGTGCATGCATGACCCTCTATCTGTATGCTGCAGAGTTTACATAAAATATTGACATTTATATAGCATATATATATATATATATATATATCAAGTGAAAACAAACTAATCCATATAATTAATACTGTTGCAAGAAGAATAATAATTGTTTCATAACGTGAATAAACAGAAAGACAATGTCGCTCCATAGCGAGTCACGTTGTTTGTTTTCTAGTCATCTGCTTTTGAGTATAGAATTATTTTGTGGTTCTTTTTCCTATTATAGAGGGGCCAGCTAAATATCTTGGCAATATAACTTCATATAAAGGTCACCGTCATAACTTAATTTTCCTCTGCGTAAAATCTGAAAAGAAGATGTTTCTTGATCGTTTAGATTTAGGTCTGTGCTTGGTTCAAGAAACTCGTAAATGATATAGTCAATTTATGAGAAACAGGAGACAACTACATGAATTTCTTATGGCTTCAATTTGTTATTTTCCACACACAAGTTAGAGCCTATTTGGATTGATACTTTTACGAGTTATTGTATAAAATATATTGTAGAAATTTAATATATGTGAAATAAAAAAGTGATTGAGAAATGATATTCAGGAAAAATGTAAAAAATTTTCTGCGGAAACTACGATCCAAACAAGTTTTCTTCCCGAGTTATCATGTCACATAGGAAAGTCAAATTCCAATTGACTATCTGTCAAGCTCTTTTTTCCATTGGAGACCATTTGCAATTGATATATGGTCACTGGTTTAACTAAGTAATTATTGCGTGTGTAGAATTTCAATAAAAGTAGACGAAGTTTCAAAAGATCATGAATTCCTTTTTAATTAACAGCTAGGAGTCGTGATATTATGAATTTTGCTTACAAGGGATCTACAATTACTTAATCCCTGTTTGCTTCCAATCTCTTAGGAACATGAACTCAAGTAGGATCCAATCTTTTGTTAGGCACTTTGCTTATTTTTCACTGGCTAATTTATTTTTCAATGCTGGGATAAAGTTATAAATAAAACTCGATCGTGAAACGAAGATTTGTTAGGCACTCCCTTGACGGAAAACAAGGACAAAAAAGGAAAATAGACCGAAAACGACGGTTTATCTGCAGAAAAATTTGAGAATCTGACCCTGCAATATTACTTGGCAAAGATTGAAGCACTTCAAAATTGTGGATAACGTGTTAATAACAATGTTTTGGAAGCAAATGAGGACATACTAAACAGCATCTTCCTTTATTTTTCTTCATGCAAGAAATGCAGGTGGATGAGCATTTGTGGTAATCGCTTAGTGATGTGCCCTGCTGCCCAAGATCAGCTTTCTCTATTTTCTCCACCAGTCATCAGTATCCCTTTGAAGAATATAGTTCTATTATTGGCAACTAGAATTATTCAATTGAATTCGTACGCCTGTATTAGCAAAAAAAGAAAAAGGGTATGCCAATAACCCTCTCGTAAAACAAAACAACAAAACTAGAACTTCTCCTCTCCTATATAAATAGTTGGATCATTAGAAAGTGGTGGTTAATTAAATGTCCCAAATTATTACCATCTTCTCGTGACACAATTAATTTCCTTAGCTGAAATAACAAAATTGTCTATTCTTCGATGGAGTGAGGTCTGGTTGTGAAAGGGCATTCAACTCCATTAGGTATGAAATGCTAACATCATTTCCTCACATTTTAGACTCATTAGAGGACTGTCACTCGATTGCATGTTAGCACAAGAGGGAGAATATCCGCCATTTTTAGAAAATCAAGGGCTGATATACATGCATGTCATAGTCATAGACAGGTGGTTACACTTTCCAATTTTAACAGCCACTTTAAATTTGTAAAACGAGAAGGGAAAACAACGTGGCTCGCCAGTGCTCTTCATCTATCAAGTCAGGTAAGAAAGGGACTTTTTTCTTGAAGCATTGAAATTAGGAAAAGCAAAAATGCAAAGACATTTTTAAGGACTAATTTCACTTTGCACCTCCAAACTTGTTTTCTGTTTTCATTTTGTACTTTAAACTTCAATTTTAACTACTTTATATCTTAGCCTCTCAGATGCATCCCACTTAAATCCAATTGATAATATTATTTGTTTTAGCGTAGAGCACACTTTTTCGCATGACTAATAGGGATTGTGAATTGATGATAATACACTATAATTTAGTAGAGTGATTTGGATATGCGTTGTACGCGTGTCCTTTTATTTCGTTAATTTTGTTGACACTATTATTGATCAGAATTAAGTAGGACGAACGTAAGAAATTAATAAGATACAAAACGTCCAGAATTAAAATTTTTCGAGTAAAGTGTAATGGGTTGCAATTAAGTTTGGGGATGTAAAGTGAAATTAGTCCAATTTTGAATGAGGGCAAGGTTTGAACAGGTGGTATTACTATCCTTTGCACCAGTTGCCTCGACGGTTCTTACAATCTAAAATACAAAAGTTTTCTTGGATTAAAACAAGGTTTGTACAACATGATTAATCACTTTATTTTTCTACATTTCATGACAGATATTTAGGTTCCACTCCGATTCATTAGCTCTTCCGATGATCACTCACACGTATTAATTCAAAACATGCTTCTATAAACACTCAAGTTAAATTGACGGGGCTAGCGTCTCGATTATGTAATGCACAGTAACAAGTGATGATGGATATGGCAGCATGGGGGACCAAGTCCTGTATTCTCTTTTCCACTTTTTTAAGTTCAGAAGCCGTGAATTTGTCAGGTTTTTCGAAGTATTAAAGTGATAGTTGATGGAACCTTATTCATTGCATATCTGAAATCACTATTCTACCTTTTATCAAAATTTAATGATCTTAAGTACCAGTAGTATTGTTTATTCAAACCAAGGATCACAGGACGGTAAGAATAATTGAAACAACTTTTTTTCTTGAGCATGCATGATTGTTTCGAATATAATCACCAAACCAATCATGTGAATATATGTAGGCAGTAGGTGCGTGGATGCAAGCAAGAAAGAAAGTAAGTGAAGTGACTATTAAGCTGCAAGACAGTCCCCATAAATTGAGCTTTGTTTACCTCCAAAAACATTTACATTCTAACATCCATGCATGCATGATTCTCCACTTTAACCATTTTGCCATGCATGATTGAGTATTGCGGTTTCCTTTCTTGATTAATTAGTACACTTTTGGAATCAATTAGCAAACTTGGTTAATGAAAATTATTTAAACTTGCACGGTATTTTAATCGTCATTTTCTTTTGAAAGGGAATAATTTTGATCAAGTAAAAACAGTGAAGGAAGAGGCTGCAGAGTACATGTAGTTTTTACAATTGAGAAGGGAACAACGAAAAAGACAAAGGACAACGTCAGATTAAGCTTGTTGGCCTTGAGGTATGGTTTTTGATGGGGTGGAGGACTTAGTAGAGATACCTTCTCATCCACATCTCTCTCTCTCTCTCTCTCTCTCTCTCTCATTCTCCATCTTTATCTTCCTCTCTCTCACACACTCAAGACACATACATATACTGAGAAAGCAAAACACATACAGTGGAAGTCTTCTCTTATGTTTATGCTAAAGGAATATGGTGTGGTCTTGTTTGTTTTCATCTGTGTGGCTTTTTATTGAATCTTGATGGTGCTAACAGCTATCAGGCAATTTTGGTTAATTCAAATATGATTTGAAGAAAAGGGCCGACACTGTAAGATTTCACTCAACACTTGATATTGTAATCTTTCTCTCTTTTGATTCACCCTTATAACAAGAAACCGTTTCTTCCTTTTTCAAATCAGTCGTCTAGGGTTTTCAAACAATAGATAGGAGCTAGCTAGCTTCATATGATTCTACAAGAAGCTACTAAAATCAACCTACACAAGCTTTTATTTATCAGTGCCTCTTTCACCATCACTTAGCTAGCTGAATTTAGAATCTTCTTGAATTATAACTAGGGTTTGTATTGGATTCTGTTGTCTGATTCGAGAAAAAAAGAAGCTTGATATCATCTGTTGCTCATCAATGAATCTAATTGGCCGGAGTCCAAGATTATAAACCAACCCTCTAACCAGCATAGCTCTATACAAGGGTATACCCCAGATATTTAGAGGGGAGACTAAGGAGAGATCAAGGTTGTATCAAAAGGAGGCTTTTCTAAGATGATGAAGGCTGCAGGTATGGTGGTAGCAGACAGCATGTCAAATTTGACATCTGGATCTAATGATGCTAGCATTTCTTCTGGCAACAGACTAGAAATTGGTGCTGTGTACCCAGAGCTGCAGCAGCAGCCTCCTTTAGCATCATCACCGACTAATCAAAGTGCTCAACCAGCTTCAAAGAAAAAGAGAAATCTTCCAGGCAATCCAGGTAACAAAGTCCAGCATTATATATCTATTGCAGTCTATCCCTTCTCTTCTAGACTGAAACAGTACTAAATTAAAGGAAAAACTTCTTGGATATTAATCTCCTGATTTTCTATTGCCATCGGGAAATTCCTTAATTAGACCCTGAGGCAGAAGTGATAGCTTTGTCTCCAAGAACCCTTCTGGCAACAAACAGGTTTATATGTGAGATCTGTAAGAAAGGGTTCCAAAGGGATCAAAACCTCCAATTGCACAGGAGGGGACATAATTTACCCTGGAAGTTAAAGCAAAGAAGCAACAAAGAAGTAATAAGGAAGAAGGTGTATATTTGCCCGGAAACCACATGCGTGCACCATGATCCCTCACGGGCACTTGGGGACCTCACTGGAGTCAAGAAACACTTTTCCAGAAAGCATGGTGAGAAGAAATGGAAGTGTGAAAAGTGCTCAAAGCGTTACGCTGTTCAATCAGATTGGAAAGCTCATTCCAAGATTTGTGGTACTAGAGAATATAGATGTGACTGTGGAACACTTTTCTCAAGGTAATCGATCTTCTTTCTTTCTTTTTTAATTTAGGAATCTGGGGTCAAATGGATGTTCCATGCACATTAGAAAGAAGCTACCAAAATACCCAATGTCAAATACTTTGCTCGCATTTTTTGACCAAAAAAAAAAAATACTTTGCTCACATTCAGTTTTACCAGGCAATTAGTGCGTGGTACCACCTTAATCATCTTTGCCTTGTGAATCTTGTTTTGTTCTTGCAATCTTTTGTCTTTGTCTTTGTGTGTATGTGCGTATGTGTAGTGAATTTGTATCATTACAAGTTTTGTAGTAAGTCCTAACACTACTTTATTTATTCTTTCACTGCAAAAAGCTAAAAACAAAGAAAACTTTACTGCTAAAAAATCATGTACTCTACTACTATCTATTCTGCCACCATAGATGAAAGCGCAGAAAAAGTTGACGACAGAGACGGACTCAGATGAAAAAGAGGGGGCATCGTTCATAGATATATGGTACCGTACTGTCTATTGTTTAATCTGCAGCAGCATTTTGATGTTTTATTCCTTTTGTTTTTTTCTGTTTGTTTTTGTTTGTCAGGAGGGACAGTTTCATCACCCATAGAGCTTTCTGCGACGCCTTGGCAGAAGAGAGTGCCCGGGCAATTACAACAAACAACCACCCACTAGGACTACTAGGCGGCGGCGGCAACAGTACTACATCTTCAGTCCAACTCCACCTCCAAAACCATCCTCTCCATGGCGGCGGCCTCCCCGTGTTTCCTCTCAAGCGAGAACAAGATCAGTTACAGTTACAGTTACAACGACAACAAAGCTTCAATAGCAACTTGAGGCCACCAGAGCTGCCGCCTTGGCTCTCTGATCCAGGGGGAGGTCCTCCAATAAGTCATGACTTGTTCAGCAGCCCGAGACTGGACCAAACCATGATTCATCATCATGAAAATGTCAACAACCCTAACCCTAATCCAACTCTTTCCTCCTCATTCCAAGCCGCCGCGGCATCGGCATCACCCCACATGTCTGCAACTGCATTGCTGCAAAAAGCAGCACAAATGGGAGTTACAATCAGCAAACCTGCATCAAGTCAATCAGCTGCTGGTGCGGACGAGGTGGCTGCCGCTGCCTCGGCGACAACAACGATGCTGAGACCCCACCAAGCAGCTCACGTGAGTACTGGTTTGATGGGTTCGACATCAATAATATTGGCCACTTCTACAGCTGGTTCTAGCCTGGGTCTGGCCTCACGTGAAGATCAGATGGGAATAGGGTCTAGTTCTGGATCTGGGCTTATGCATCATCACGGGCTGATGGCATCTTTTGGGAACAAAACTAGTGCTATCACCTCGGCAGGTTGCATGGAACATCCACACCAAGAACAAATAGGTGTTGGTCCATTAACAACTCATGATCATCGAGGAGGAGGAGCTTTGATGGGTATGGTAAATTCTCATCATCACAATGGATTCGGGGAGAACTTTCAGGAAGTGTTATTGGCTTCAAGAAGGGAGAATAATGGAAGTAGTAGCGGTAAAGAAGGTGGCATATTTGGTGGCCGTGGCAACAATATTAATGACGGATTAACAAGGGATTTCTTGGGTCTAAAAGCCTTCCCTACTGCTAGAGAAACATTTCTTAGTCTGGATGATCTTCATCAACTTGGTGGCTCATCTTTCAATGACCAGCAGGGTCATCACAATCCAGCAGCACCATGGTAGAGAGTTAGTTTGAAGTAATTATGTTTATGTTGGGCATATGAGATTTCTTCTTTCCTATTAATTTGTTCGTTAATTGTTATTAGTTGATTTTGTCCCATATATATATATGTGTATCTGCGCTGCTACCGTCCTCCAGTTCCTAGTTCTTTTCACATTTACAAATGGCAAGGTTTTATGGTTATTGCAATCGAGATTAATTCCTTGGCTAGCTGCTGCAATTTTAGTACTGGTATATTTGTCATTTTGTGTTAGACAATGTATTAGCAGGACCATTTCAACTGTGGCAAGGCGATCTTTCATTTTCTTGTGTGTTCATCCCTCATCCACCCCTTTTTTATCTTTACATTTTTGTTCAGGGTGGCTAGACCACTAAGTGGATTCTTGGTTTTGCCGCTAAATTAAAGAATCATTATCAATTTAATGGCTCCTTATTATAGTACAAAAACATCAAAGGGCAACCAGTAAGCTTTGTTTGTCATCTTGTAGGCATTTGGGGTAGGTGTACAATTGGCTTTGGTACATTTAGTGTGATTGGATTCATATATTGGGTTGGTGTATGTGAACAAAATTCACGTTTACAATAAAGTAATGTTAGTTAACACCAAATTATGTGTAGATTAATATACAACAATTGAACAATAACAGTACTAAAATCTTAATTGTACCTACTCCATCCCGGAATAATGGTGGATTTTCTCCTTGTTTATGAAATTATTACTCGATAAATTTTTGTACATGTGGCACTGAACTCTGATTGCTACGACAAGAGAGAGAGAGAGTTTTATGGTTGGCTGTTGAATTTGAGAGGTGAAAATTATACTTGTAGTCTAGTGCAAAATTTTTTTTTTTATTTTTTTCCAATCCGCTTATCAAAAGGTTTCAAAGTAATATGTAGAAGGTACAATAAACATCTCATTGATTACTAGCACTTTTTGGCAGTCAAATTAGAATCTTAATACCTACTACGTCCGACAATGTTAGTTAATTCTTTTTCTTTTTCGAGGGAAATTCTTGTGGGAAATTAATCCTTGAAAAGCAAAATAGATTTATGAAATTTATTCCAAATGACTGTCAAAGAATCAAATAAAACTAGGGAGAGGGATATGCTGTATGGTACATGAGTAAGGAATATAAGTGAGAAATCTTGAATTCGAAATCTTTCACTTACATTAAAAAGAAAAAAGTTCAAAAATAAGTATCAAATAAAACAAAAGCCAGAGCAAAGCTTTAATTTGATAGAAATAACCATGAAAAATTATGAGAATAATATTCTGATTCTACCTCAGGTCATAGACTCAGACAAGATTGTAGTAATGTACTTCTTCGCAATTGGCCTCCACATTCTAAAACCGGGAAAAAAATGTTGTACAATTTTTCGAACGTAAAGGCACCTTAAGTTCTTTGCAGTTGGCCATGTAGAACTTAATGCAAAATATTAGTTTGTAAAAGGTTATCATACAGAATGATAAACAACTAACGAATGATTACTTCTTGAAACAAAGTTTTTTGCGTATAGCTAACTACCTCATGTAGTACATTACAACTTCTTAATATCTCCTTTTTCTAAGCACATATTTCGAATACTGCATTCGCATAATTGACTAGAATGGATGGTTTGTTGTACATTATAGTATCTTCCTTTTCTTTGAAGCATCAAATTGTTTTTTTTTTCTGTCGCATTGAACAATAATGATTTGGATCTCTTGGGAGAGAGATGCATATAATACTATATAAGCACAACTCAAGAAATTAAGCAAATCAATGGAGCCCAAGTGAAGGAAGAAAAATAGGTAATAGTTGGATAGTAATTCTAATCAAAGTTGTTCTTACGTTCCCTTTGCATATCCGCGATTGCATTCCTTTTATCATTTTGTAACTTTTAGCATGCCAACCAAATAGGCCCTTAAAACATTTGGTAAAGTATCACACATGAGGAATTATTTTTGCATCCTTAATCACTTGGTAATGAAACTAGCATTTCCTCTCTCAGTTGATTGCAGATTGAGCCCGGGATTAAAAATCCCACAAAGATCAAGATAGATATCTCGGCTCGGGAATCCTTGATGTTTTGTGATGGGACACGGCAACTTCTACTGATCGTCGGCACAAGTTTCTCTTTGTTTTTTGGCTAAATTATGAACATTGAAGCTTCCTGTCCTGGTGTATTATTTCCCTGAAATAAGAAAAGATGAATGAGCATGGGGGGTGACCTTTACGTAGGCGGTGTAATGCTAATATATGTGCGTGCCGACAGGGAAGCTTCTCGGCGTGAGGCAGGTAGATGTTGGGTGACAAGGGAAGGTACCCTAACTTTTCAAATGTTGGCAATGACATGGTAGAGTGTGTATCATCAGCGACGCTTAAAGAATGATTCATCTAAATTTTCTGAATTTAAGTATTTCTTGAAATGTTAATGGTAAGATTTGTCTTAATGCAATCACTTTGTTAATCCTAGTGTTAGTTCAACTGGAATGAAATAGAAAATAGTTCAAAATGTCCCTTACATTTGGTTAAATGAATTTTTTCGTCCTTCACTTTGTTAACTTTGTATTCCTTACAAATTTTAGCAGTAAAATTTAGTTCCAACTTAAATTTTTGATCACTTGTTAGTCTGGAAATCACCACGTCATCCATATGCAATCATTTTATATCTACAAGAAGATCAAATCCCACTTTTTTAGTGGAAAAAATAAATATGATTTGGGTCAAATCTCACTTCTTTTGAGGGGGAAAAAATGAATATGGCTCAACTCAGATTCAACTTCTTTATGGGTAAAAATGAATATGGATCGGATCATTTTCTTTAACGATAAATGGGATCTTAGCCTTTTTTTTCCCTAAAAAAATGACTATGTTGATTCGCTTAATGGATTCAAGGTTAAAAAAAAGATGATAAAAACTTAGATTGGGACCAAATTTTACGGTTTCAATTTTGTAAGGGACATAAAATTAACAATTTGAAAGTAAATATTAAAAATGTTCATTTGATGAAATGTAAAGTACGTTTTAAACGATTTTCTCTTAGCCTATCGGCATAGAAGCGATTTCATTCTCAGATTTATTAATTTTTAAGAAAATAACTTGTTACTTTATTGGTAAAAAGGGATTGTGTACAAATCTCCCTTGAGGTCTGTCATGATTGCAGATTGTGCATGCACTTACCTCCTCTCGCAGAGTGCCAAACGACTTGTCTAATCTTCACACAATAAATAGAATAACATGTGAAAATTATGCTTAAGACAACAAAACTTCCTAACATCGTAATTACTTCCTTGTGAGCCACATTGGTACCTCATGTCACGTATGAGCTGAATTTGGACTTCAACAATCAGTAATTGTTTACGTGAACTGACATTGGACATGCCAACTCCAAAACTTATAAAGTGTAACTGACAGGGCTAAGCCCACTGAGGCCTTGCCATTTCTACATAAATAAAATGCATTTGTTTTCGTATTAATTATGTTCTTCATTTTGTGTATATATAATTATAGAAATAACAACATGCAATCAAGAATTTTCTACGAATTTGAGAAGAAAAACTTCTCGGTTTTGTTTCTTTCCTCACCTGGGCTTGTTTGACTACAAGAAATTTGAAACCGGCCGTTCTCATCTCATCCCAAAGCCCGACATAGTGAATGGGCTGAATTTGGACTTGGTTATTGTGAATGTTCATTGACCGGCATCGATATTTTTTGGAGAATAAAAGCCCACAAACATCTTCCAAAGTTCTAATACCGTACCGGTCCACTTAAACACCCCATGGACACTTCCTCACCAAATCCCAAGATCTGAGGTCAAATATTACCAAAGTTTTCTATACTATACGGTATTATGATTTATGAGGATTATTCATATGCGTATAAAAAATCTCTTCAGTGTTGCCCATTAAAAATTACTGATCCAGGGAAAAAATCCATCTCTGGTTGCACTCCCCAGCTCCCTCTATTCTCTCTCCATCCCTCCCTCCTCTCCTGAGCTGCAGTATCTGCTGAACTCCAAAAATATCCGAATAACTTACACTTCTATATTTAGGGATAGGGATAGTTGATTTGGGAAAAGAAAGGGGGAGGGGAAGAGTTTGGCGAAAGAGAGATCAGCCCTCTTTTGGGGACAGGGAATGGCTTTAATTCGCCTTATCAGTCAGGTCAGTTCTTGACACTTTTTTTTTTATCAATTGTATGAACATCAGAAATATAACATGCAGGCCAAGGTTTTTAGTTTTTTTAATTTTGCATAGGATGATGAAGCCCTAATCTAGAAATAGGTCATTTAATCGTTTGGTATAAGCTTTGGTGGGTTTAGGAGTAATTAGCTATCAGTCTTAGGTGTAAAGCCAAAAGGGCTGTTGTGTAAGAAAAATTTTTTTTTTGTTTTTAAAAGGGGTGAAAGTTGCTGATTTTATTTGTTTTTTTTTTGTGCAATTAATGATATGGGTTTTGGAAAGACTCCATTTTTATGACTCTAGTTAGCTTTTTCTAGGTCTGTTTTGCTTGTATTGTAGGTGTGACTTTTGCCGATTGATGTGGATAAGGTGGGATGGTTATATGAGCTTTAGCTCTGATAATAAAGGTTTCATGTTGATCATATTTGCGAATTTTCATTCTAATTGTGTTAGGACCTGTGTTTTGTTATAACAGGTTCGACGACAGCAGTCGCAGTTGAGGCAACTGAGCAATGTATTAGTTAGAGCTTATCGCACTTCACCTAATGCCCAGAAAGAGTTAGGTACGCAATCGAAGTCGCTTATTGTTGATATGGCAGATTCCCTGTTTTCTGATTGTGGTGCAATAATATTATTCTGCCCATTTTTGGATGAAAGATAAATTGATGCATGGCGGATGATTCCTCTTGAATTTCCCTTGGTTATATTGTTTACTTGCTCATTGGCACAAGTTTGAAGCATTCCTCTTCACCTTCCCTCCATTTCTTCTTGCAGGATATGCATTTTGGAACACCAAAAGATTTCGATCAAGTTATGCTGCTAGCCTAGCTCGGAGAAGTGATGAATTAAGCGATGCTGCATACCTCAAAGAGCTATATCATCGAAACGACCCTGAGGCAGTCATTAGGGTGTTCGAAAGCCAACCCTCACTGCACTCTAACCCAACAGCGCTTGCAGAGTATGTCAAGGCACTGGTTAAGGTTGATAGGCTGGACGAAAGTGAGCTCCTCAAGACATTGCAGAGAGGCTAGTGTCATTTTTTTTTTAATTTATTTATTTTTTTATCTTCTCTCTGGCCTTTCTGTGGTTTACTCTTTCTGATTGGGTCTACATACATGGATAGAGTTTTACCAGGTCTACTTCTCTTGTAGCATATCTTGATTAGTTCTACCACTGAAGAGTTTTTGATATTCTGTGATGTTTCATTGGTTTGAGGAATTTGATAAGTATGTTATACAGGAATTACAGGTGCTCCTAGCTCCCAGGTGGAAGAAGAAATGGTTGGAGGTCTTTCAGCTTTTAGGAATGTGGGGAAATCTACAAAGGAAGGTGTTCTTGGTACTTCTAGTGCACCTATACATATGGTGGCTGCTGAAGGTGGCCATTTTAAGGAGCAGTTATGGCGGACAGTCCGTGCTCTTGGTATGGCCTTCCTTCTAATCTCAGGCATTGGTGCACTCATCGAAGATAGAGGAATTAGTAAAGGTACTTGTAGTTATGAGCTTTGCTGGAAGGTCTTAGATTTTCTATTTTATTTTATTGTATTTGTTATTATTATAATTTTTTTGTGTTCTTGTTGTGGTTTTGGGTGATGAATCTGTAACCAAACAAAAGGTTATCTGCTGACTAATGCTCTTTACCATTTTCTACTAGGACTGGGTCTGAATGAAGAGGTGCACCCTAGTACGGAATCTAATACGAAATTTAGTGATGTAAAGGGGGTTGATGAAGCCAAATCTGAGCTTGAAGAAATTGTTCACTATCTTCGAGACCCTAAGGTAATTGCAGCTTGTGCTTTCTGATCTGTAACAATCTCTTGGGTGGCTGGCTCACCTCCCTTTCCAATCACATGAATCTGTGAGTGAATAACTCATGCATTTTTTCTGTTTTTCTGTGCAGAATATCTAAACTTCTATAATTTGCAGTTGTTAATAGTTTTTCTTGCATCCTTCTTTCCATTAGCAAAAGTTAGAATATTCATATGGATCTACAAAGCTTTATTTAGCTACCTAAATTTGGTTAAATTTTGCCGTTCATTTGGTTCTTGATCAACAAGCAATTGACATGATATTAGAATTATTTTCTGGGAGAGAGCGAGCTGTCAGTGAACTTTGATTTTAATGATTTTAGATTAGCCTTCCTAAACTGTCAAGAAGCATTGCAGACTTCATTATGCTCACCTTTTATGTTATTGCAGCGGTTCACTCGACTTGGCGGTAAGCTCCCAAAAGGTGTTCTACTTGTTGGTCCCCCAGGTACCGGCAAGACTATGCTGGCAAGGGCTATAGCTGGAGAAGCTGGGGTGCCCTTTTTCTCTTGCAGCGGCAGTGAGTTTGAAGAAATGTTTGTTGGTGTTGGTGCCCGCAGGGTTAGGGATCTCTTTGCTGCTGCAAAGAAACGGTCTCCATGTATAATATTTATTGACGAGATTGATGCCATAGGTGGGAGCCGCAACCCAAAGGACCAGCAATACATGAAAATGACTCTGAATCAGTTACTTGTTGAACTGGATGGCTTCAAGCAGAATGAGGGAATTATTGTGATTGCTGCAACCAATTTCCCGGAGTCATTGGATAAGGCTCTGGTTAGGCCTGGACGATTTGATCGTCATATTGTTGTTCCAAATCCTGATGTTGAAGGACGGAGACAGATCTTGGAATCACATATGTCAAAGGTACTTTGCTTTTTTTGATGATAAAAACCTCTATTTCTTATTTACTCTTTCCCCAGTTTTTCATTTAATTGTCCCACTTGTTCATCTTTCACTTACTGAATCAAAGAGCTTTAGTTTGCGAATTGAGGATAATTTTGTATTGTAGGCTCTGAATTAGTGTGCATATTTCCCAAAGGGCGATCTGGAAAGGAAGAAGATATATGTGATGAATTCAGAAATAAGATGGAGGGGCCCTTGCAATGTTACGTAAAAAGTAGAAGCTTTGTTTGCCAAAGAAGATATGTTAGGACCCTAGCATACTCCGAAAAGTTACTTTTGTTCTGCCTGTTGTTGACTGAATTTTGTCCAAAAGAACAATTCTACTGAGTCTTTTAGTGGCTTGTGTTTTTCCTTGACCATTTTCAAGACATTTTTCAAGTTTTGCAATGTCTCCAAAAAGTTATTTTTGTTCTGCCTGTTGTTGATTGACTTTGTCCAAGAGAACAATTCTACTGAGTCTTTTAGTGGCTTGTGTTTTTCCTTGGCCATTTTCAAGACATTTTTCAAGTCTTGCAATGTAGATTTGTGCAAAGATTTCTACTTTGTTCATTCTTCTTTTTGGCCACATGCCACACCCCATGCCATGTCAACACAGGTTTCATAAACCAACTCGATGAATCAATCCAATTCCTTCCTCTAAGCTCTTATTTCAAATCCTCTACCCTTGTTTGCCTGGTGAAGTGTATTTCTCTGCCGTGCTCAATCCCTGACAGATCAGTTGTGAGATACTAGCTGGTCATTACTCGTTTGCTCACCTATATGTGATTCTGGTGCTGTAGACAAGCTCCTGCTTTGTGTACTTCTGTTTGGATGTTTCCTTTTGTGCAAGAGCAAATTTCCCATTTGATATGCTATAATTTACATAAGCATCTGCACCATGTACTTCATTTGAAAGTTTCCTTTTTTGCAATATTTCTCTTTATAGTTTACATATGTAACTTACTTGAAGACATAGATAGGTGATCTTTGCTAATCTTTCCTACGCCAAGTTACTGCTTGATGTACTGGCCATTATAGTGATGCGCATATGGATAACATCCATCTGACATGCATGGCTGATACTTGAATTATCTTTGATTAGCGCATTCCTTAGACAATTCTACTTTTGGGAGAAGGAAATTTCAGTAGGGGATTCTAATCTAAAATTTTTTTTTCCGCTGATAGGTTCTTAAAGCGGAAGATGTAGATCTGACGATCATTGCCCGAGGAACTCCCGGATTCTCTGGTGCTGATCTTGCAAACTTGGTTAATATTGCTGCCCTTAAGGCTGCGATGGATGGTGCTAAAGCTGTGACACTGGCTGATCTTGAGCATGCAAAGGACAAAATCATGATGGGAAGTGAGCGGAAATCAGCTGTTATATCTGATGAATCACGAAGGCTGACTGCTTTTCATGAGGGTGGCCATGCCCTCGTGGCTGTCCATACTGAAGGGGCCCTTCCAGTTCACAAAGCAACCATTGTTCCTCGTGGAATGTCTCTTGGTATGGTTGCTCAATTACCTGACAAGGATGAGACAAGTATATCTCGTAAGCAGATGCTTGCTCGTTTGGATGTTTGCATGGGTGGACGAGTAGCAGAAGAGCTCATCTTTGGAGAAAATGAAGTGACTTCGGGTGCATCTTCCGATCTGCAGCAAGCAACCAATCTTGCAAGAGCAATGGTTACAAAGTATGGTATGAGCAGAAACGTGGGACTTGTTACTCACAACTATGATGATAATGGCAAGAGCATGAGCACTGAGACTAGGCTCCTTATTGAGGAAGAAGTAAAACAATTTTTGGAGAGGGCCTACAACAATGCGAAAACCATTCTCACCATGAACAGCAAGGAGCTCCATGCACTTGCTAATGCTCTACTTGAGCATGAGACACTCTCTGGAAGTCAGATCAAGGCCCTGCTTGCTCAGGTAAACTCTCAGCAGAAGCAACAACAACAACAACAAATGGTTACCACGCAAAGCACATCTCAATCCGGTGCTGTTCCTCCATCAACACCCAATGCAGCAGCATCTGCGGCTGCTGCTGCCGCTGCAGCAGCTGCAGCAGCAACTGCTGCAGCCAAGGCAAAGGGAATTGCACCTGTTGGATCGTAGCATGGAGGAGATGCACAGGTCAATCCTGTCCCTTATTCATAACTATCAGGTTTAATGTGCATATAGTGTTTTACATGGAAACCTTTTAACCTGTGAGAAACAATGTAGCTAGTTGCGGCCTCCAAGGTCATGTTTATGTATGCTTTTGAATGGAATGTGTAGAAGATGAATGGCAGGGAGTGCTATTTTTGGTGTACCACTTACATTGAGTTCTATTCAATGACTTTTTATCGTCCGTTCTCCCTAGTTGACCACATAGCTAACAGTGGGTTCAGATCTGCCAGTTCAGTATAGCATCATGTTTTTCTGTTATTTATTATTTTCTTATTCTTTATTGCATTTTTGTTAGTACGATAGATAGACTCCTGCTGTGCAGTGGATGTACTGTATAACTCTCAGTCAACATGATGCTGCATTGTTGAGAAATGTGGTTGTAGCTATATTTCTTAAATGGTCCCTGTGAATGCCTGTTAGTGCTTTGGCAAGGCCAGTTTGTTTGCTATACATTTTCTATTCATGCGGTAGAAAATGGTTTCCATGCCATTGGCTTCTGTTTGTTTTGCGATTCCAAATCAGGAATCTGCAAATTTTCTTTTGGAGATGCTTTTGTCAGCAATATTAGTCTAAGATAACAAGTCCAGGTGAATCTTTCCACGTACTTGTTTTGTGCTATACAAATGTAGAATCTGCAGAAGGTTGTATTGAGCCTGGTGAGGGCTAGAAGGGTGTAAATGCGGGATTAGTGTAACGAGTACATAAGAGGATTTGGCTCCTTAACTCGTTTAAGTCTAGATTAGACTGCTTCCTTCCAACCTGTTAGTGAAAAGATTTGCGTACTAAGGATCCCCATTCATATGTGAATGTTCAGACATTTGATGGTGTTTGCATGCTAGTAATACACAAGGGTAGCGCAGAAAGAGTGAAAATTATGACTAAACTTGAACAAAAATAGAAACAGTTGCCACATGAATGGGGATCGTCAACAACTGGCAATTGCAAAGTGAATGCAGGATCGGTAGGTAGAGAAGGATCCTCCTGCTCAAAACTCAGCCATCACAATTAGGACCAGCAGTTCAAGGACGCTGGTTTGCAATTGAAGGCATTGAAAGTGAATTTTGGATTGTTGGCGTGTCAATCCATTGTTAAGTAGGTGCTCCTCGATCAAAGAGCTGTCTACTTGGAGATATTTTCTGTGTATTTTCTTGTGCACCTCTCCACTTCTGGAATTCTATTCTTAAAGAAACGTCTTTGTTTTTCCGCGCCATTTAACACGAAGTGATGGTAGAATTACTTGTTTATCTTAGCCATCTACGTGATCTATACGTGGGGACAGTTCCAAGGTGACCTTAAATAAAATTAATTAATAATTTTTTTTTAGTATAAATGGAAGGGTTTAAAACCGGAACTTATCGTTTATACTCTCTTTCGAACCATCCAACTCATTCTTACTCCAAAACTAATTAATACTTGTTTAAACTTTTCTCCCATATTAGTAGTAAATGAAATTAAAAAAGTGAATTTCGACACTTATATAAAAAAAAGGCTTATTTCAAGCATTCACTCTTATAAAAGCTCGCTTTTATGTGAACATGGTAGATGTTATACCATTCAAAGAAATGATTTATTAATAAGTTTAGAATAATACTGTAGTACTTATTTTGATGATATAATGTATATGATATAAAAAAATATTTAAAAAATATAAAAAATATATTAAAAAACGTGTTTATGATACACAAAAAAAAATAATTTACACATATCCAAATTTCCATCTCTTTTTTTCCTTTTAGTTTAGGTAGGTTTCCCTCCTACTCGTATTGCAACGCTTCATCGCGCATACACGTGTATATACAAAAAAAAATTTCTTTTTTTTTTTTTTTTGGTTGAAACAAGGGTAGTTATTTTGCTCGTAAGCGATGGGTCTTGCAAGGTTGTCCAAAATAACAATAATAAATAAAAAGAAAAGAAAAGTTGCAGGAGCAGAAAGCAGTAGCGTAGTTGTATCATTCTAGTAATCCAGAAAGATCAAATACATGAGCTAAAATGGCAATCCACGAAGGCAAAGAGCACCATCACCACCACCACGACAGCAGCCACCAGCGGGGTAGGTCCATTAATATTCTCGTGTAAGTTAATTGCTTTTTGCAGTTGAATAAGTGAAGAAATAAAAGATACTACATAGTACAATTGAAAGACTGGGGTACAAGAAGAAGGGGGCAATCAGAAAGTTGATTGCTTTTTGCAGAACCTTTCAAGAAAATGTTCAAACTTTATCAAATTTGCTGGTGATCACGGCTTCCGTAGCATTTTCTGCTTTGTACAAATTATGGGTTCTATACAAAATGAATTGTCTTCTGTTAGCTATTCCTGATTTCTTGTGTAAGTTTGCGTGCTGGAATTGGTTCTGATTATTGGCTTCTTCATTTATGGGGAATTCGCACAATTTTGCACCAAAACAAAAAAGATTATCAGGGTCTCTCTCTCTCTCTCTCTCTCTCATTTTCAAATTTATTTAATGACCTGAGAATTCTGGGTTGGGGAGGTTCTCTAGTTAAAAGATTGCGTTGGGGAAGTTGCCAAAACAATTGTCTTACAGGATTTTCTCGAATGCCGCTTGGCTGCCTTGTTTCAAGTTAAAATGTCCAATTGATTGAAATAGAAGGGATTTAGACAACCATAATTCGCAGATGTTATGGAGGCAAGCAGAATACTAAGTCAGTACAAATGTGCTGTTTAAGGCACTAAGCAAAGCCTTTTGGGATTGGTCCCGGTGCATATAGCGAGACATGTTTGATACAGAGTTCTTCAGTTAATTCACTTGTCAGTGATGATCCCCTAAAAGTTGGCAACTTGCTGGATTTAGGTGACCTATTGAAGTGATCAGGACTCATTTCTTTGTTACCTTCTTGGCAGGGACCCATGAACAAAAGAGAGTACGTATACAGAACAGATATGGTGAGAACCTTGTGGGGATATTGCATGAAATGGGGTCGAAGGAGGTTGTGATTATCTGTCATGGATTTAGATCTTCAAAGGTTGGTGTTTGCCATCTCTATAACGGGATGTTTTACGATGAGAAAATTTTCTATATGTTGTTAGTTCTCCACTCTAATGCTCTGTTTGCTTCTTGATTTACTTGGTGGAATTAATTGCAATCTCATTTTCAGCATTATCTGATGAGCATCCTTGCAAATTTTGCAATCTCCATCCTCTTTGGTGCTGTAGATGAATTGAAAATAACAAATTTTTTTTTTAGATGCATGTCATGTGCACAAACATTTTATCTGCATCCCTCCTTACGGATGCCATTGGCCAATACTTCTGAAGAAGGAATGCTGACTGGTCCCATGCTCCAACAAAAAAAAAAGTCTATTTTCCTGCCTGCCTGAACTTGTCTGAAATCATAAACGCCTGGTCTTATTATAGCCCTGATATTATACACTCAAATCACATACAGTTTCTGTAATCTTCAAAATTTTTGTAAGTGCGTAACAGTGGAGAGGTAACATGTTCTTGTAAGTATATGTTGGGAGCCTGAAGTGTCTTTTTTTCTGTATTTTGTTAGAAGCACTTTGTTGTATGATCATCAGGAAGATCCCATTTCTAAATCAATTTCATTGTATCATTACTTTTTGATTGCTACAGTATATTTGTTGCTAAGGACTAGTTTGATCATTCAATTTATTAATGTTGTTCCCTTCTCATAAACTTCAGGAGCGCATTCCCATGGTGAATCTAGCTGCTGCTTTTGAAAAAGAAGGAATTAGTGCCTTCCGCTTTGATTTTGCTGGGAATGGGTAAGTGACAAGCCACTGACACACTACTCCTCCTGACATGGCTCTTCAGAAATATCACCAAAATTTTTGTTCTTAACCCAGTCAGGACATCAGACATCTTGAGAAAAAATGCATGTTTAGTTTAAAATTTGACATCCTCTTCAAACAATGGTCTAAGAGAAGAAAAATTTTAATAATAAAATTGTACCATATCTTCAATCTGAGACCCTTTTCAGTGAAAATTAGGTGTGAAGATAGAGATTAACTTTGCCCTCCAGATTTGGGTTCCTGCACATAAATTGGCTGTATACTTATGTTCCCTCTTGATTCTATGGAATGATCCTTTTAGGAGATTTTCGGAGTACGGAGGATCGAGTACGTTCTGTCTTTTTTGACATTTACCATTTCCCTAATTTTTTGTATGATGGTTGCTTTACTTTTCTGAAGAGGATCTTGTAGGAAAAAATATATATGGGGAAACTTTTGGAAATGTTTACTTCTATATTGTCATTTTGTAGATATGTTTAATCAAACTCTTCAAGGCGTGTAATGCAACACAATATAGGGGTGATCTTACCTACTGGCGCTAGTAAAAGATTGAGAGGAACGTTACCCAAGATGACTAAAGAAGGGAAACAAAATTAACTTGTGTAAATGCAGTGTAATTTACATACTGTCCACCCTTCAAATCATGAATTTTGAACATATACTGAGTATCTTATCAGATGTTGTTAGTCAAACTTTCTGTGCAATTAGTAAATGACAGTCTGCTTAGTTTGTTATATGAACCTTCTCTTGAGAGTTGTCATGTATATGCTTATCTTACTTCTGATCACTGTCACATAGTTCCTAAGTGCTTTTCATAAGTGTTTGATCAAGCTTGTAAATAGATCTAAATAGAAGTACCTAGCAGAAAGGCTTGTAAAACGGAACTAGATAAGTAATTTTTCTTTGATTTTCTTTCTGGCAGGCCTTTCATTTTCTTTAATGCAACTAGTAGGGCACTCACTTCTCAAACCTTTTCATATTAGAACTTAAGCTGGTCGGAGCCAATACATAGCTAAAGATTGGTGCAAAAGCTTGTAAAAGAGTTGAAGAAGACAATATTTCTTCATTTGAGCTCGAAAAGCTATCTCCATATTCTTTTCTTTAGTTGATTTTTGTACGAACTCATTCATGACGAACATGTGATAATCTTGCTTCCCAGAGAAAGTGAAGGATCATTTCAGTATGGTAACTACCGTAGAGAAGCAGATGACTTGCGTGCAGTGGTTCAACACTTCCAGGAAGAGAAACGTTTTGTAGCTGCACTTGTCGGGCATAGTAAAGGTACATAAGCTATTTGACTAAGTTCAAACATTGATTTACTGTCCGAACTTCTAGATTCCTTCCAGTCACCTGACAAGCTGTTCAGTTGATATTTTTTAGGAGGAAATGCTGTGCTGTTGTATGCTTCAAGGGATAATGACATACAAATTATTGTCAATATTGCTGGCCGCTTCAATCTTGAGCGAGGAATTGAAGGTCGCTTGGGTAAAGACTTTCTGGAGAAAATTGAGCAGAATGGATATATTGACGTCAAGAACAGAAGGGGTAGCTAAGACCGTAATTCATCTTCTTGAATGAGTTTGGTTTTGTACTCAAGTGCTGCATGTTGGTTTCCTTGTCTTGTCCATAAAGAAATCACTTATGGAAAAATTGTGTATGAGAGGTAAGGAAATAAATAATTGCCTTCGAGCCAAGTTATGTCTCACATGGGGGTATTTCTATGTAGGAAAGACCAAGTATCGTGTATCTAAGGACAGTTTGATGGACCGTCTAGCAACTGACACTCGTGCAGCTTGCCAAAAGATCGACAGAAACTGCAGGTAGGGATTGGTGATTCTTGTTTATCGAATTATGATTGAACTGTTGTTATCAATTCAATTTTGAATAGTATTCTATATCAGGATCTTCGTTATGAAACATGTTATCATCATCTTTTTCGTATTCATGACAACCTGAGCAGAACTTCAGTGAGCATGTTAAAATGACGTGATTTTGAACCCTACGATTTTAGTAGTTCTGTACGTGTATGTAGGGTGTTGACAGTTCACGGTTCCATGGATGAACTTGTTCCCGTCAGTGATGCCAAGGACTTTGCAAAGCACATACCTAATCATATACTACACATTTTTGAAGGCGCAGATCATTATTTCACTTCGCATCAACATGAATTGGCTTCAGTTGTACTGGATTTTGTAACGAATGGGCTTACACAATGCAGAAGAGCGGATAGATTTATCCACTCCCGATTCTGATACGAGCATACTGATTAACTGATGGCTCTGGACAAATGGTTTTTAAGAGAATCCAGTTACATGTCTGACTCTGTTGCTTCATACCAACCGTAACACGGTTCCTGGATGACAACATTGATTCACCCCTCATGGTACAACCAACGGTGATAGCTGAAGACTACCTCGATGGATAATGATGCAGTTATAGTCTTTAAGAACTAGGGATTAGCGCATGGACTGTAGTTTACCGAAAAACATGTTACAGCACAAAATGTCAGAAAAAAAACGCTGTGCAAAAGATAAAATATATGAACCATCTCTTTCATATGTTTTTTCCTCAATGAGTCGAAGATTCAAATTTAGTATTCAGTTTTGCTTTGTGATTCTCAATGCCAGTTACAAGCAATTCATGTTATATGCATCATGAATATAAACACGATCCACCAACTTAGATCAATAGAACAGCTAAGCAACTTTTGGCTGATTAGTTTCTCTTTCACCAAGTGGATATCTTTGTATTTGAGTTTTTCAATGTTTTAACCTCTACATACTTCATCTAGAAAATTAATAAACGTGATACACCAAAGACTCTTCTAGGTTACTGACATTACGGGGATAATGGAGTTACTGCTAGAGTTTTCTACGTCCTACCAAAATTTACAGTCGGAAGGCTGCTGGATATGCTAATGCTGACAATATGCAAGGAGTTCAGTAAGATACAACACCCCATCAGAGCCGGTTACAGCAGTATAATAGTAGACAATCAGTACTGAAACTAGTACCATTCAACACTCTTTTATACTGCAACAGTTTTTGGCTTGACACCAATTTTTCTCCAAGAAACACTGGGCATTATCTGTTTGGTATCAACACGATCCTTATACTTGATGGCAAAGTTCAACAGCAAGTCAAGAAGACTGTCAGAGAGAAGGTGGGGCTTGAGACCCAACTCAATGAGTTTTGTATGTTTGGCATTATAGTAATGCTCCTCTGCCTCTACTCTGGGGTTGGCCACAGATATTGTTTTCACCTCAATGCCAAGTTTTTCTCCAGCTTTTGTGACGAGGGCCGCAAGTTCATTGACAGAAAACTGCTCCGTGAATTGATTGAAGACCCTGAATTCTCCTCTCTGTGCTGGATTAGCAATTGCAAGCTCAACACACTGAACCGTGTCTCTTATATCTACATATCCCCTGGTCTGCATGGTACAAAAAGAATGCATTACAAAATATTCAGTAGATCACAAAAGAACATGGATGAAGATGAAATAAAGTTAGAAGTATCAATTGAAGCACTTGAGTGAGTTGGTGACTGCAAAACCACCCTAGCTTCAAGCGCCACACCCCTTCTTTGCCTCTCCACCAGGTGCATTTTCGTTTTTTTTTTTTTTATGCAGCCAGAAACAAGAAACACTTCCTAGTTCCTATTAACATCAGAATGATGCATTTCCAAATTCAAGCCCTATAGTCAGAATACTTCAGTGAGTCTCAGCCAAAGAAATTTAGAAAATTAAAAAAATAAGAAAGGAATCTGGAGTAGCTTCTCCAGCAGTGGCTTACCCTACAGAGGCTGCATAAAGATTATGGCAATCCAGATTAAAAAACTCATTTTACCCATCCAAAACCAACATCATATCAGCGGATTTCAAACTATCATCTATGGGCATCAATTTACATCCAAGTTCAGAAGGTAGTTAGCCAAGAGTTCTTTGGACCTAGGTCATGTAATCTCCAAATCAGCATAACTATACATTCAATATCCAGATTTAACCTTCTCGAGACAAGAGGCAGCAACTGTTATTATCCATTATAATGGCAGTTCGTGTTATTACATACTTTCCTCGGAAGTTCCAGATAACTTGCCTAAAATAGGGATGGACTTATAAGTGATTTCAAGAGGGCCGCCTTCTAGCAAAACCATACCAAAAATGTGAACTATAAAAACTAATCTTACCTAGGTACTCAAGACTTTGTCAATTAATATACCATTTCAGAACATAACACTGCTTCAATTTGTAGATCTATGAAGCACGTGAGAGATAAACCTATTAGGTCCCATGTAATCCGATGGAGGAGGCTTATGCAATATGTGTTGCACAGTTTTATTTGTTGAATGTGCTAAGAGTTTAAATTTGTTGTTTCCAGTGACTAATAACAGTAGGAACTACCCATCTATCGATTCATGATGTTTTCACACAGGAAAAGAAATAGATATCAGACTGTGCCTATCGCAATATAACTACTTGCAGTTTGCAGCTGAGAAGCATCTCCAGTTCTGCAGGAAATATCATATGATTAATGTGACAGAGACATGAAAGGAGAAAATACCTGGCCCCCTTTGCCATAGACAGTAAGTGGATGACCGACAGCAGCCTGAACACAAAACCTATTTAACGCAGTTCCAAAAACTCCATCATAATCAAATCTATTACATAGCTCGTCATGCATTGCAGTCTCATCTGTTCTCAGACCATAAACTACTCCTTGGTTTAGATCAGTGGCTCGGATTCCCCACGCCTTGCAAGTAAATGCAATATTATGGGAATCATGGACCTTACTCAAATGATAGAAAGAACTTGCCTGCTTGGGATAAGGCAGAGTGTCTGTCCTTCCATTATGAGTAATTGTAATATAACCTTCCTCAATGTCTATGTTTGGGGTCCCATACTCTCCCATGGTTCCAAGCTTCACCAAGTGACACTCATCTCTAAATTCCTTTATGGCAAACAGAACATTAAGTGTCCCAATGACATTGTTCTGTTGGGTAAATACAGCTCTTGACCTATCAATCATGGAGTAAGGAGCAGATCTCTGCTCTCCAAAGTGGACAACAGTATCAGGTTCAAATGACTTAAAAGTCTCAGCCAGGAACTCAAAGTCACATATATCCCCGATGTAAAGTTGGATATCCTTGCCAGTAAGGGACTTCCAACATCGGATTCGATTATGGATAGACGAAATAGGTGTGAGGGAGTCAAGACCGAGCTGGTCGTCAAAAAGGCGACGAACAAGGTTGTCAACAATAGCAACTTCATAGTTTCTGTTTGATAGATGGACTGCACTAGCCCAACCACAGTAACCATCACCACCAATAACCATGACCTTCTTTGGACTACCAGCTTCACCGGTTTCTTGAGGAAAGCTAGAGCCGGGCTGAGCTTTGGATTCTTGACCCAGAGAAACAGCCATAGCATAGATGGTGGAAGATCTTTTTGGCCCTTTTCTATGCAGGATGAGCTTTTTCGAAAGAGAGGTTGAAGTTAGCAAACTAAAAGATGCGGGAAATCCCGATGATGAACACTGATTCACTAACAAGCATTTTGGCTTTTTGCAGCTCGGAGAGATATTCAAAGAACAAGCGGTAGAAAGCAAGTGCGCCATAGTAGCTGCCAATTGGACTCTTAACTGTATTAAACCTGCAGAGTCTGTACATAAACTCGAAATCAATCTTCAAAGTCACTACTTTGCTGCTCTATATAAATACAACAAGCAGACTGACAAAGAATCATTGTGATAAAAACAAGCCATTTTATTGAACTTTTTAAGTTAATCAACTCCAAAGTTCAAATGCAACACGGAGAGATTAGTAAAAAGCTAAATGAAAATTTGCATAATGAGTGAGCCTTTTACTTCTTGTCCAACAGTTCTGCATTCTTTAACTAGTCCATTGCTATTTGAAATGCCCAGTCCATCACAGGAACAAAAGTCCCCTGCTTTACCCTTTTTTTTTTCAGTCTTCAACCTACTATCCAAGTCAAGAATTAACCAAGCTGTGCTAAAAAAATTATTGTTCATAGACCAGCAAAAATTGGACTACATAAACAGATAGAGAGAGAGAGAGAGAGCAACGGCAGCAAAAGGCATGCTACTGAAACTTTAGAGCCAGAGAGATTGACGAGAATTAGTCGAGTTGGATAATTATTTACCTTAATACGACAGAAGAATCAGAGAGCAAATCCGAAAGGGTCTATCAAGAATCCAACTCCCAGATGAAAATTGATCACTCACGTCAGTGTCTACGAGCTCTACTCAAGTCTCCAGGGGGATGGACTTTCCTTCGGCTGTGTTTTTCAGGGTACTACTGGTCCGTCCTTTCGGGAGCGTCAATAACAATGGCTCAAGGGGATATTCTGGATATGCTCAATAGTGTAATGCTAGATGTTAAGTTACATTTGTACCCTCACCTTTTCCAAACTTTCCTGATGGGTTTCTCATTTTGTTGACTTTCTCGTGATTTGATTTGATTTGATTTGATCTTCCCATTCACCTAAAATTCTTTATTTATTTCTTCGGTGCCAGGAGGTAAACTCAATAAAAATCTCAGTATGATTTAAACCTTTAATTGCGAGCCCTTTTGAATTGCTATTTTCTTAAAAAAAAAATGTTATGTAATAATTTGATATATGTGAAACAAAAAAAATTAAAAAATATATTCATGAAAAAATATTTCAAAAAATTTAAAATAAAAATGACAATTCAAACAAGGCAATTTTACTTCATGAATAAATGTAACATTTGGCTTGATCTTGCCTATGAAATATATAGTAACGAAATTTTTGTTGCTTTGCTGACCCCGATTCCCAGCTGTAGAGACAGGTTTTGGCGTTCGCGAGACACGACTAGACTTCAAATAATTTCAATTACACTTCATTGCTAGTTGGAGCTTGAGGCAGCAGCAATTGATACTGCAGAGAATAGTCACTGGAAGTAGGATTGTAAATGAGTCGAGTTTTACGCTAATCGAACCGAATTTCGACTTAATTTTATCAAACTCGAACTCGCAAACTAACGAGATTAAAGTTTTGAACTCGAACTCGATTTGACCAACTTGAACTCGACTCGAACTCGACATTGATCGAGTTCGAGTCGAATTTTGACTCGAGCCGCTCGTTCGATTCGTTTGCAGCTCTAATCGAAAGAAAATGGGATTCACAAAACAATAATATCAACAGGTAAACAATAGCAACTAGAAGAAATTCCCTTAGATTTGGCGTAGAATTTCCAAATTAAGGGTTTTTTTGTAACAGAAAATATGCATTACCGACAAGCAGCAGCAAATACCAGCAACAACAAAAAATTCATTAGCAGGAAGGGATACTTTGAATACCAAATAGATCAATTGTCAGCTAAGGTTTATCTTTTTCTTGTTGTGCTGAGAAATATCGATCTGTACAAATTTGGATCCTTGATGGTTAGTTACATTTTAAGACATTCAAAGTTTTAACTAAGAAGGAACACGTTCCTATGAAATATACGGCACCATGTTTGATCAAAAAATAGTACACCGGTATATCGGATTCTCTTCTTCTTCCTGTAGAAAGCTCTGTATATAAACCCCAACTGCAAATTTTAACATCCCTATCGAAGAATGGAGGGGCTAATGTAAGACGTTTACCTAGGCCTAAGATAGATATTATCTTGCAAATTTTAACATCTGAATTAACTGTCATAACAGGCACAAAAGAGAGATTGCTTTCCAGCATGTCATCAACTCAAAATCTCGGCTAGCATGCGACCAAAATTTAGCATCAACTCCTCATGGCACAAACTAAAAACTCAAGCTGCAGATACCTTTTTCCCATCCTCAATAAAGAATATAGCGCTTTCTGGCACCTGGAATGGCACAGCATAAAGAGAATAATTTAGCCTGAACACAAATACCTGGATTTTCAGGAATTGTATTCCTTTTTAAATAATTCTCACAGTTGATGCAATTTTACAAGAACCAAAAACGAAAAACAGACTAGCGGCATGCTACGAGCACATTCAACATTTAAACAAAAAATACGAGAATGTCAATGAACTAGCATATACAACATTATGGAGCTAGGACTAACCTTTATGCACCTTTATCAATTTCCAATAACAATTTATATAGCCTTCTGATTCAGCAGGAGTACATTTAACTGTCAATGTTTTTCTACCACAAAAGTGTCTTCCTATTTCGCAAAATCAAGTCTTTTGAATCACAATCCAACCAAAAGAGAAGCGGTCTCAGGAAGTTACCTCAGCCCATGTTTCTCTAATGAAGTCTACTATGTCATAAGCAATATCTCCTTGAACATCAATTTGATCCTTCTCAGTCGGTCCCTACAACCAGCAACAAATGGTACAGTCAACCAACAGATATAATGCTACAAATGCATCACCCAATTAGCTATTACCTTAACTACAGATGCACCTGTAGCAAATTTCTTTCCAAACTTCTTTGAAGCATCACTAAGTTTAATACCTGCAACATGTAATAACAATGTCTGAAATCCACATCAAATTAATTTTTAGTTTTCACAGAATGAAATCAGCATCATACTTACCAAATAGTTCTAATCCTTTTACTGTGGTGATACATTTGCGCTTATTCCGCACAATCTTTCAATAACAACTTCTTGTTTCTCCTGCAAAATATCTCCATCAGCATGTGTCAGTCTTTGTTAGTTTTCCAGCAGAATCATCATCACTTAACCATCCTTAATGGCCAAAATGTCAAGCATCAAAAAACACAAAAGTGTTAACAGAAACAGAATTCCTTCATTTGCACATATACTGTATCTGAGTAATGGGAATCTATCGACCAAACAACAATAAAGTACAAGAAGGATTTTTTTCCCTTTTTTTTGGGAGGAGGGGGGGGGGGGGGAGTAACAACTGATTTGCTCTAATATTTTACAAAGTTTATGTATCACGAATTGTTGTGAATAAACAGATCAGGTAGCAATTGCAAGAAGACATTTTGGATTATTAGCTCGAAAAGAAAATTTGAATAATAAAGCATTAAAATAGATTTTCAAAAAAAAACTTCGTTACGTATGCCGTCGATTCAGATACATTAAATCCCCGTTTTCATGAATCACTACCACCTAATGTGCTGTTTATATCATGCAAAACCACATAAAAGTCATGCCAAAAAGCCAAACAACAACACAAATTAACATGGTTACACACTCTGATCAGGATTCAGGCTTACTGTAAAACAAGTGAGCATGAAAACATCCCAGCATGAAGAATTTGAAGCCACGGATATCCATGACTAAAATGAATAGATGTGGGTGTGAAATTAACTGATGTTCACATATATGTCAAAATTTCCACCATATAGACATGTAAACAATAGCATATGCCAGATTCATATATAATCCTGAATGTGGTTCGTTATGCAACCTTCCTGAACATGTACAATTCGCATCTTAATATTGAAAATTATTTATCTAACCAAAGAAACAGTACCCTATTTCATAGATTAGCTATTGATATGAAAAACTTTCTTCTTGCCAAAACATTTTACCCAGCTAGCTAAACAACCAAAACTGACGGTGCTTAGAAGATAAGACTTACCTTTCTCTTAATTTTTCCACCAGGAAGTCGTTTGACATCTTCTTGCCTGCTGGCTGAAGGTTCCCCTAAAATGCACCGAAACTTGGTAAAGTATAACCAGAATCAATACAACTTAGAAACTTAGATATACAGTTTGCCAGATTACAAGCTGCTCACTTAGAAACTAAACTTTGAAGGCAAAATGGTTTCAGGTATTAATCTGCTTGTCATAGAAATTTCATTCTACATATGATTCAATAAGATGCCAATTCATCACTCTCTGACAAGCTTTTCCACAGAAAAAGAAAATCACTTCTCTCCTGTTGTAATAATTTGCTGAAAGATGCAGATGCATAATAATGGCTGAAACAATACAGATATCTATACCTTAAACATTCTTTTTTTTTTTCAAACTTTCCACTTTCAGCATTCTAGTAATCAAAATTATAACAGATTCCAATTAGCGATTGCTTAAAATATAAAAACAAAAACAAAATCTCAAAAATGTGCTTGATCACGAGTTTATTAAAAAAAAAAAAAAAAACTCGCCAGCGGTTGCGGCTGGTGATCCAGCTGGGGATATACCAGACCCTTGAAGCTTGCTCTGATAGCTTCTCTGCTTCTTTATTATTCGCCTCTACCAAACAAAACCCCCCAAAAGAAAATGAAACTGGTGAGCAAGTATGGTATTTTAATTCTAGCATAAAAAGAGAAAATGTTTATTGGGGGAAAAAAATTAAAAGGATTAGTGCAACCTTGGAGGAGGTGTGGGTAGAGATTGGGAACGTTGCGGAATCAACCACGGCTTTGCATTTCTCAAAATCCGGCCCGAATTCGCAGTACTCTGCAGGTAACGTACAAACCTGGCAGTAGGGAACTTGAACCGGCTGTGGTTTTTTTCCGCTGCCATTTCCTTTTTGTCTGAATCACGAATTTGTCAGGATTTGAAAAGCGAGGAGGGCCGAGGATCAGAAGTAGGGTGCAAACGAATCGGGTCGCTCGCGAGTCGAGTTCGAGATAGTCGAGTCAAAGTCGAGATCGAGCTCGAACTCAAAATATTAAGCTCGCGAGCTCAAGTATATATATATTTTTTATTTTATTTTTTATTTTAATAGTAAAATTACATAAATATTCTTAATATTTTATTATTTATTAAGAAAAAATATTATTTTATTTATTTTTTAAAAAAAAAATAATTATTTTTATTTTTTTCGAACTCAAGCTTCAAAATTGCCAGTTCGTCGAGCTCGAGTCAAGTTCGAGTTCAATGAAATTAAGTCAAGATTCAATTCGATAAGGCCAAAAGACTCGACTCGTTTGCGCCCTAATCAGAAGTGAATCATCCTTCTCCATTTTCAAAACAAAAAAAACCAACTGTGAAAACACCTTCCCTCGAATTCCTTCTTTTTACTTAGTGGATAGGCCCAAGCACTTTTGAATTATTGTCTTCTCATCTTTCGTTGGGCTGGCCCGAACAATTTTGTTAATTCCACCACTTTTTATTTTTCTAATTCTACTTTCTTCTGGAATAGATTCCACCTTTTCTTACACCAGTTTTTTGTTTGTAAGTGTAAATGAGAAGACTTGAATCCAAAACTTCTCACCTATATTCCCTCCGTCCAAATCATCCAATTCATCCCTCCTCCTCTACATCAGTTATTTAATAAAATTTGAATCACTAATAAATATCAAGTATCATGGTTAATCCATTACAACGCCCATTGCAAAAGGGGGGGAGGTTGAGACCCTTGAAATTAGAATTTTTGGATTCAAATTTTTCTTCCTTTGTCTTTACTTTTTGTATCTCACCCTTTTCTTGATAAAATAAATAATAAATAAAAAAAATATGGTGGGGAAGGAGGAAGGAGATGAGTATAGGGTAGGGGTGTAATCAAGCAAAGCTGCTCGCGAGCAGCTTGATCAAAAGCTTGACTCGAACTCGGGTTGACCGAGTTCGAAATCGAGCTCGAGCGGCTCGATAAGCCTAAACGAGTCGAGTTCGAACATCCAAAAGCGATGCTCGAAGGCTCGTCGAGCCTTATCGAGCTTTTTAATTTTAATTATTTAATATATTATTATTATAAAATTACTCTTATACCCAAAAAAGTTGTTGAATTTACGAAATGTTTCAAATCGTATAAAAATTTTAAAAGGTAATAATGTCTTTTTACACAAAAATTATCAAGAAAATGAATTTGGTAACTCGAGCTCGATAAGGCTCATTGACTCGAGTCCATGCGAGTCGAGCTCGAGTATTGTGAGCAAGTTTCGAGCTCGAGCTCGAGCTCCAATAATATTACTCGCTCGAGCTCGAGCTCGAGCACATTTTTTTTTTATGTCGAGTCGAGCTCGAGTATCGATACTCGAGCTCGACTCGACTCGATAACAGCCTAGTATAGGGTGATAAGAAAGGAATGATATTAGCAGGATGTTATAAATATATATTAGTGAAAGTTTAATCAATTAATGTACAAATATTAAACCTTAACTTAGTACAAATGTTTGCAAATGATTAGTTCTTAGTCAAACCTTAACTTAGTACAAGGAAATCATTTTGCATAACTCGTGTGCCCCGGCTGGATTCATGACTGGCACTCAACCTCCCTCAACGATCCCTCAACATTGATGCCACTACCAAACACAATAAAAAGCCAAAATTACTTATAGATCTTGTCCCATTCTATCACTGTACCCCCACCTACCTCGAATTTCCTTGCCTTTGGACAGATATTTTTCATTCATGAGACCGAAAGCACATGGCAGAGGCATATTCCCATCTGGCAAGTTGGCAGTCCTTTAATTTTGTATGGTCAGTACAGCCATGCAACCAAAGCTTGTTGTATGGTCAGTACAGCCTTTTATAATTAGGTAAGTTTGTCTGGAGAAGAAACAGAATGTATCATTTGAAATAATTACTGTAGTACTTTTTATACTGTGATGTGATGTATTGTAAGATAAAAATATGAGGTTAAAAATATGATTATAATACAAGCGAAATATTATTTGAAAAAAATTTGATATCCAAAAATGTTTGTCACACGTAAAAAAATATGATACGATCAAGATCAACCTTACCTCGGCCGATTCTTGATGGAGTTCTTTCCATAATGAACAATATCTAACAGTCAAAAAAAAAAAATTTTGGGTTTTTATTTTCCTTTCGAGGATGATTAGGTAAGACGCTATTACTCTAATTGTCTTAAAATTATCTTTGGTTTTGGCATCAAATATCTACCAATCAGGACAATTGTGACAGCACTTGATTTTGAAGCACTATTTTAGAGCTTGTGATAGAATTGTTTCAAGAGGAAAAACCTACACTCGTAAAGTTTTACTTATAACCAAAAAAGAAGGACAGACAAAAAGCCTATTCTCCTAAATTTTATAGTAAGAGAGTTTGTTTGCTGCCATCCGCAACGCTTTCTAGTTTATGAAAATGGTCTTTTGTAAAGCTCCAAACATTATGTGCAAATGCTAAGTTGCTTAAACATACATGATTCTCTACATCCCTTTAAGATCCTATCCAGTTTTAACTTAGAGACCGGCATCCTTAGTTTAACTTTCAAGTCTTCTCTTCTATTTTTTTTTTCCCTTTGTAAACTTTAGAATCTCCTTTGAATTAAAATAAAAGAATAAAAAAGTAATTTCTTATGTCATTTCCGAATTAATTTTGCGGTCACCACAAAAAAACTATAAGTAGATTTCAATAACAGTCTGCCTAAAGAAACCTCAATATTCTGTTATATGTAAGGGTGTGTGTTCATTGTGAGCGTGTATATTAACATAATAAGTCATGTTGTATAATTTAGGTATATTAAGGAATAACTCATTCGAAAATTTGTTAAATTTTTTTTTTATACAGGAGTATCCCAGTTTTGTCAGACTAATTTCCGTGCCCGCACCACCCTCCAATGATATATAAGCAGTAGAGAAGTGATTCAAACACACGATCTCGAGACGTAACTAAATTATCCCGAAACCATCCGAACCAACCCCAAGACGAAACATTATTAAATAACGGGTTAATTCCACTTTGTCCCCCCAAACTTTGGACGATTACCCACTTCAGTCCTTAAACTTCAAAATGGAACACTTAAGTCCATAAAACTTATAAATTGGGACACTTAAGTCCCTAAACTTATAAAATGGAACGCTTAAATCCCTAAACTTATAAAATGAGACACTTTGACCACCAACGGCATTCAGGATTCTATCAACAATTTTCCTTAATTGAGAGGTATTTAAAAGTTTAGGGACTTAAGTGTCTCATTTTGAAGTTTAGGGACTGAAGTGGATAATCGTTCAAAGTTTGGGGGGACAAAGTGGAATTAACCCTTAAATAAACCTTTTATACTTTTTGAAGCAAAAAAGTGGGGAACAGGCAAATGTAGACGCCAGCCGCGCAAGTCCAACGTGTCCCATACTCCCACCCCACCCACGTGCATTTCTAAGTCACTGACCTGTTATTGCAAAACCATACAAAACTGCGCCGAACCACCATTCAACTCCGGCCAACGAATTTCACGTTTCAACTGTCTTAAACGCCCCCGGAAATCTTGCATTTCAAAGAAAATCCTGACGAATTTCGACAGGATCACAGTAAATTAAGCTTCGTTGGATTGCATTTTTTTTGACCTTTTATAGAAAAAGTATTGTAATAATTTGATATATATGAAATAAAAAATTGATTAAAAAAATATGTCAAAAAAAAGTAATAATTTTTTCTTTTAAAAATTTACAATCCAAACACAAGTTTCAGATCTCGGTAGGGTTTTGGATCCTCACCTACATCTTTTGGTGTGTATGCACATACATAATGAAGGATCATGTTAGAGACTGTCACCCTAATAAGATGGAGTGTATAACTAAAGGGTATTTGTTGTTCCTAGATGACTACCAAAATCATTCAATAATAGAGAGTCTAGAAGTGTTAGTTGTTGCAATTATTATTGGTTTGTGTGAAGAGTGCCCAATAATTTTTGGTGAATCATTCGGTAGAATTAGAAGTATCCAATGTGCATTCATTAGGAAATAGCTCGAGTTTTAATTTTTGAAAATGTAAATTTAATTAGGAAAAGTATATAGATACAAATGAAGTTGCTAGTATATGTATTTACACGGTAGGTTAGCTATAATTTAAATGTATTAACAACTGCATATCGGACATCCATTAGAAAAACCGTTTATTATTGCCTAGTTTATTTAGGTTTCAAATTGATGGATGGGCATTTGATGTATTTCCACCTAATTTATCATGTTTTTGAAGAAATAATTATACTTGTTTTTGAAGAAATTAACACTTAAATCTATCTTGATTCTTAATAGGATAAAAATGATATTACTTTGAAACCAAATATTTCAGGGGGATTGTCGATAACCTATACCCATGCCCATAGAGAGGTTGATCTTCCCGATTCTGATATTGAATGTTTTTTTTTTTTTTTGGGATAGTTTCTGATATTGATTTTTAAAATGCGAAGCAAATACCTCCGGATAAAGCAGCCAAAGACCGAGAAAGTATTATAAGATTTTGGTGTTTAAGGGATAACACTTGTTCAAATGATGAGACCAATTCCTTCAAAAAAAAATGATGAGTCCAATTTAAGCAAGTATTGCATATAAGGTTTTGATGTTTAAGGGGTCACACTTGACATATTCAAATAATGAGTCCAATTTAAGTATGGATTTAACAAGTCCAAAATATGTCTCCTTGTTACTTCTTGAGTTCTTATGATATCCTTTCCAGTTAAAAGTACTTACTCCCCTATGATACCATCAAAAGTTTCCATGATACTATAGGCCTTGTTTGGAAGACAAGTTTTTTGTCAAGTTTGTCTGCTACAAGTTTTTTAAAAACTTTAGCTACAATAATCTTAAAAAACTTTTCAAAGGTTTTAAACTATACACTTTAAATATTAAAAAAAAAAACACACTTCAAAATTTTTTTAAAAAAACTTCTATAGTAAGCTACAGTAATTTTAGACAAACATCCAAAAAAACTCACTGCCAAACGAATAGTTCCCAAATTGATATTTTTCTCCACACATCGATTTTCTCCACACCTCCGGATAAAGCAGCCAAAGACCCGAGAAAGTATTTATAAGATTTGGTGTTTAAGGGGTAACACTTGTTCAAATGATGAGACCAATTCCTTCAAAAACAAAAAAAATGATGAGTCCAATTTAAGCAAATATTGTATATAAGGTTTTGATGTTTAAGGGGTAACACTTGACATATTCAAATAATGAGATCCAATTTAAGTATGGATTAACAAGTCCAAAAATATGTCTCCTTCTTACTTCTTGAGTTCTTATGATATCCTTTCCAGTTAAAAGTACTCCCTATGATGCCATCAAAAGTTTCCATGATACTATTTATAGTTCCCAAATTGACATTTTTCTCCACACATCAATTTAATGCAAGAGTATCCATCTTCATAACTTCTCGAATAGATAGCTTAATGCATGAAAATGAATGATTAGATGTTAATCTACCATCACTTCTTCTTCACTAACATGAAACGCAATTCATGTCCTGAGCTCCCAAAAATATGAAGTTATTGGATCAACTCTTGAGGTGGAATTTGTATCCCTAATATTGCATTAGTATTAGTTCGGACATTTGAAACATTATCTAATATATATTATTTGAAACATTATTTAGATAATCATTATAATACTTTCATGATGTGATATTATATGATGCATCTAAAATAAAAAAATATTTGAAAATTTTAAAAAAAGGGTTTAATAACGTGTTTTATGGCACAAGTAAAAAAAAATTTTATTGAAAAAAGTTTTTTTATACTTTGGCTAACTATTATTTGGCTCCAAATTATTTACTTGCATCACAAACACAATTTTTAACACATATTTTTATCTTTCTTAATTATCTTTTTATCTTATATACATCACATCATAAAAAGTATTACCGTTTTTACTTCCAATAATCTCCTATCCAAACACACTCGGTCCATGAGCTAATTGCACCAATTTATGAGAAAAGTTGTACATGCCATTTCAAAGGGAACACAAAAAATAAATACTACCATTTTCAAGTAATCTGTAGTATTTAGTAAAGGCATCTTATTCTGACTTGTTATTTGCACAGCTGAGTGAGCTGACGCCCATTCTCCTCTTTAAAGCATTCTGTGGCGCTTCTTCAATCCCCACATCCTATATCAGATATCTTCACTTGTGCAATCACACTCCGCCTCACCCCGCTTCGCTCCAAGGAGTGATCCTTCCTTCGTCCTTCTTCCAATGACCTAAAAAATTTCTTCTACTTTTTCGCATTTTCTTGAGTTCAAGAAAGGGGGAAAAGAGAAGAAACAAAAGGGTTCTTCTCGGATCCCTTTCTCATTTTACTACTAAAAAGGTTTGCACTTTTTATTGGTTCCCTTCTTGGATCTATGGCTGAATCCAAGAGCTACATTACCTCTGATGAGCTCAAGAAGCATAACAAACCAGGGGATCTGTGGATCTCCATTCAGGGCAAGATTTATGATGTCTCAGATTGGGTGAAAGACCATCCAGGTGGTGCATTCCCACTCTTGAATCTTTCAGGCCAAGATGCGACTGATGCCTTTGTAGCATTCCATCCAGGTACAGCCTGGAAGTTCCTCGATAAGTTCTTTAATGGGTTTTATCTGAAAGACCATTGTGTCTCTGAGGTGTCTAAGGATTACAGGAAGCTCGATTATGAGTTTAACAAAATGGGATTGTTTGAGCAGAAAGGGCACGGGGTTTTCTTGAGCATGTGCATCATGGCAGTGCTGTTCTGTTTGAGTGTCTATGGTGTTTTATGCTGTGAAAGGGTTTTGGTTCATTTGATTTGTGGTGGATTGATGGGGTTCCTTTGGATTCAGAGTGGGTGGATTGGGCATGATTCAGGGCATTATCAGGTAATGACGACACGTGGCATCAACCGATTCGCTGAGATCCTGACTGGGAATTGTCTTGCAGGAATCAGTATTGCTTGGTGGAAGTGGAACCATAATGCTCATCACATTGCTTGCAACAGTCTTGAATTTGACCCTGATCTTCAACACATGCCTTTCTTTGCGGTATCTCCCAAGCTTTTCAATTCACTCACTTCTTATTTTTATGAGAGGAAGATGGCTTTTGATTCAGTTGCTAGGTTCCTAGTTAGTAATCAGCATTGGACATTTTATCCTGTTATGTGTTTTGCTAGAATCAATTTGTTTGCTCAATCATTTATATTGTTGTTGTCGTCCAAGAGAAGCGTGCCACGAAGGGGTCAGGAGCTCTTGGGGCTGCTTGTATTTTGGAATTGGTACCCACTTCTGGTGTCTTGTTTGCCCAACTGGGGTGAAAGGCTAATGTTTGTTGTGGCTAGTTTCACGGTAACTGGAATTCAGCATGTTCAATTTTGCTTGAACCATTTCTCCCACTAGTGTTTTATGTTGGGCCACCTACTGGAAATGATTGGTTTGAGAAGCAAACTAGTGGAAGTCTTGATATTTTGTGCCCGTCCTGGATGGATTGGTTTCATGGTGGCTTGCAATTTCAGACCGAGCATCATTTGTTTCCCAGGTTGCCCAGATGCCAACTTAGGAAAATTTCACCTTTTGTAAAGGAGCTCTGCAAGAAGCATGGTTTGCCCTATAATGCTGCATCATTTTGGGAGGCCAACGTGATGACATGCAAGACACTTAGAAATGCTGCATTGCAGGCTCGTGATTTCACCAAGCCTATTCCAAAGAATCTAGTTTGGGAAGCCGTGAATACTCACGGTTGAGAGCAAAATCTTTAAAGCTTCATTTTTTAGTCACAATTTGTAAGTCAAATTATTTATGGTTATTGCAGCTTTAGATGCGAGATTAAGTCTCTCCATTACATTCTTTCATGCTTTATGATTGTGATATCAGGAAAACATTTCCCATCTCATATGTGCAATAGTCAGACACTTTCATATAGTCCATCTTCTTCCATTTTTTTGGAGGCTTTGAATAAATGTCTCCAATCTGCATTTGAGCGATATCAGCTAATGTTGGCTGTGGATCAGGTCATGTCTTTTTGGGATACACCTATGAGTTGATTTCATCTTTCTCATCTAGCTTGCTCCAATACAAGATTTTGTTGATTGGACCTGGGATGTAATTGTCTTCAAGTTTATTGTCTGCTATCTTCTTTGTTTTCAGAGACTCTTTGAAATTTTGGGAATGTTGATTGGATCTAGGTTGCAATTTTCGGACGGACTTCTTCTACTTGCAAGTGCTATTGCTCTCATTTCTTCCTTATTCCACCACGTACAGTTAACTATCCCTTCATTTTTGCTGTTAAAGTAATACAACTTTTGTTTTGTGTTATTATGGTGTCTCGTCTGCAAGAAAAATTGCTTAGGAAACTTCAACTCAGTGACAAGTCATGTGATCCAAACATGTGGGGTCTTTGGATCGTATCCAGTCTTCTAATTATTAAGATAAATTATTTTTGTCTTGGAAATAGACGGATTTCAATGAAATAGCTGTGCAGATGGTTTCAACAAATTTGACGTCGACAGGATGTAGTAGGAAGTGCCATCCTTCCTGGAATGGGAATTGGTCCAGGAACTTAGCAGCGAATTTTTAGTCATCCTTGGCTTGGTCCGCATCTACTCCTATTCTTATCAATTGATAGTTAAAGAGTTTACAAAACTTGTTTCTTGATGCAATCTTTAGATTCCTCCTTTGCAATGTTGGTTTCAATTTGTTGATTACTGAAATGGTCAATATAAACAATGTATACTACATTCTTTGGAAGTATACTTGAGTGTTTGTAACCCTACTTCCCAACCATAAGAGTCAAGGATGATGCTAACTAACAAAAGTGTGTTCAAGCTAAAAACAGATGTATTTCAGCAATAGACCTGCAATTTTCGGGGTTGGCTCGGTATCAATATTGAATCAGTTCTATGTTCATGAGATAAAACAAATGTATTTCAGCAATAGACTTGCAATTTTCTGGCTTAGTTACCTCGGTATCAATGTTGAATCAATTCTATGTCAAGACGGAACTTCTTGCGCTTCTGGAGAATCAGGGAACCCGCTAACTATCATAACTATGTCAAGATGGAATTTCTTGCACTTCTGGAGACTTAGGGAACCCACTAAGTAGGCTGTTGCAATTTTCTGGCTTAGTTACCTCGGTATCAATGTCAAATCAATACTATGTCAAGATGGAACTTCTTGCACTTCTGAATAATTAGGGAACCACAAAGTAGGCTAGGGAAAATTGACACATTGACTACGATTAATACTTGTTTTTTCTAATAGATTTCTTTTAAGTGTAAGCGGAAGGCTTGAAACAGAGATCTCTTATTTATACTCCCTCTCCCCAAACTACACAATCCTCCCCCCCCCACCTAACCAAATTAGTACTTGTTCCTTTATCTCAAGTACACTGAAATTTTATTTATCTTAGCACCAAGGTACATTAGTACATTAAAAATTGAGGCCAATCATTTACATGGAATGGAAGTCCTTAGTGGTTGGTCAATTTTTTCCTGTCTAGGTAGTTAGCAACTAAAAATTTGAGGCCTAGTTTCCAAAGTTTAGAAAATAATGAAAATACTAGCATGGAGAGAAAAAGAAGAAAGCAAAAAAAAGTAAAATAAGAGGGCATGATGTTCTAGTACTCATCCTGATAAGTGTGTGAATTTTAAGGATGTGTATTGGATCACTGGATGGTGTGCCCCCAAATTATAAGTGAAAAGTTGATCTCATATTATGAATTAAGTTTTTATACACTGTCAATATAAAGAGTTTTATACTAGTAACTGTAAATGTACGACGCTTGTACGAAAACTGAATTTCAAATTTGAGATTAAACTACGTGGTATACACCTAATATTACACACATCTGTATATACTGACAATGTATAAAAATATATCCTACTATTATTTGCTAAGGGAAGTTGTTTGTGCCTTATACATGTAATTAATAGGTCAACATTTTCTTTCCCGTCTCTTTTAGCTTTTATTTTTTTTATCCAAGTAATTATTGATTATCGCAGTAATGTCAATTGTTTGTGTCTATCCAAATATTGCGGCCTAAAACCATCATAATTTTGTGAATTTGGCCAAGATTTTCAAATTCATGGACGCTATTTTTTTCGTTGTCTATTGATCATGACAACATGGTTATTCAAATGCATCCCAAGCTATCACAGTTTTTTGTGAACTTGGGCCTCAATTTTCAAATTTCTGTAGACTGGTAAGTCAATCACCTGCTTGGGAAAAGCCAAGTCCAAATATTACCCAAATTTAGACGCAAGCTCAAGCGGGGTTTGAGTTTAATATTGTAATGGGCACTTATTAACGCTTACAACATTCCATATAGACACAATTAATCATAGCTATCATTTCGCATTGCATTCAGCTAATTTTGGATTTAGAGGCGTTTGATAAAATTAAAATTTGAAATTTGAATATGTTAAATTATTGCATTATGAAATACTAAAATATTAATATTTGAGCGTATTCTGCATTAAGTGATAAGTGAACATTTTATCACTTATTTATTAAAGTAGTAAGTTTCATCTAGATAATTCAGAGCTACTTAATTAATGAAGGCATTCTATTTTCTTACTATCAAACATGTTTGAACATATGAAGTTATGAATCTATTAACTTTAGGTGGTAAATTGAATTATCATATAGGGCTTTAGTCGTACTTTTTCATTACATTAATGCAAAAACCTCCAATTAACAAGTACTCCTAGGGATTCGTTAAACAAAGCCTTAGTACAATAAAATAATAGATGACTTTTGTTTGAATTGAATCTTCAACAAAGATTTTACTCCTATTCTTTAGAAAATATATATTTTTAGGGAAATTTTTTTTAATGAACGTTTTGGTCCTATTTAATAACCTAATTCAATATTTAAGTTTAATGAATTAAGATTTTAACATATTCAGACATGTTTGATAACTTAAAATTAATTAAATGGCGCTAAATTTTCTACGTAGAACTTGCTCCAAAAATAAGTGATAAACCATTCACTTATCCCTTAATGTGATGTATATTTAAATATATCAAATTTCGTACTTAATAATTCAGTAACTTAATGGATTCAAATTTCAAATTTTAGATTTCAATTTTATGAAATGCACTATTTATCTTTTGTTGAGAATATTACTAAAGTTTTATAGACATTAAATTGGAACTCTATCCATTTTATAAATTTAGGACCTAAATTTTGAGTTAAAACGATATGGTATGGAATTAAACCTAGTCTATCCAGCAAGACCTAAAAATCTTGGTCGCTAACGTACCTGTTTGCTAGTATAATACAAGAATTTAGCTGTTGGTTTGAGGGACGAGTATACATATCGATGGTTAAGGAGTCTCTACAGTTGCAAATAGGATGGTGGAGTGTAGTGTATGGTTTAGATTAAGTACTTTTTGAATTGAACAACCCTGATTAGATTTAAGCAAAAAAAAAGGAAGGAAAGTATGGGTTGAACGGTACGAAAGGAGAGACTATAAGTGAAAGATTTCGAATTCGAAACTTCTCACTTACATAAAAAGAAAAAACTCGGGAAAATATGTTAAATAAATGTTAATGTTTTGTACATCGGTACCTTAGGACTTAGGGTTAGGGCACATATCTATTGTATTAGTATTTAGTGTACAATAATACAATCAATACTATGCTAATATATATATGATGGTACTTTACAAAATTCAAGATTTATATATTTTTGTATTAGCGTACATAATTACTATTTGAGCAAATTGCACCGAATGTCATTAAACTATTTGCTTGTACAACTCTTTTTTTTTTTTTTTTTTGTCAGACCACCCGGTATCCGGAGCCATTGCTCAGACTAATCTGGATTCGGCCCGAGTTACGCTCGCAGAGTCCGACTCTTGCTCGTAGGTAAGGCCTGGCCCTGGGCTGTTTGAACTCTAGTTTGCAATGATTGAATAGAGGTCCCTAATCCGTACATCAACTTCCTAGTTTCCTTTTACTCACCACTTTTATAAGGATGGACAACTTCTCCAATCTACACTTTACCATCTCTCCCAACAAATCAACTGTACCTAAACTTCTACTCGAACAAAATTTCAGTGAAGATAAGGGATATGATATGGTCATAAGACGGGATCACCATCATGTTGTTTTGCATTGCGTTATGCCCATTCATAGTACTAGCTTTTCCAACAACACAGAGTACTACAAGTTTTAGCCTAAGTCATGGTCCAAATAGGCTCCAACGATATATTAAGACGCGTGCAAATCAAAGGTATTATTCGTTATTGCAGATGCTAAGTCATGGTCCAAATAGGCTGTGGTCTAAACTCTACCATACAAATTGACGGCAAATTTCGTTTCTGGATCTACCAAGATAAGGATAACGTTGTTGAAGGACTATCTTAATTAGCTGCAAAACTCCTAACCTCAAATAAGAAGTAATCAGAATTATCGAACCCCAAAATTTTGTACTTCTAATCACTAGCTTTTAAACTTCACCCTTTTTTTTAGTTTATATCACCTTAAATTACTGTCTTATCTCACCCTAAATATTTTAGTTTATATCATTCTGGTTGGAAATGTATTCTACGTAACGAGGAAGAGAGGTTTTCTTGAACCAAACCTTTGGTAGCCTTTAGAAGCATATGCTTTAAAATTTAGAACTTTAAAAACTTTTAAAGTGATCGTACCATGATAGACATGTTGGTTTATGTGGTTTCCAAAGTCAAAAACCAACAATAATCCCCCATTGAAAGCTTTTGTCATAGTAGAAAACACCCTCTTTTCATTTCTTCCTTATTGGCATATAGTAAAATTCTGGATTAGTAAGGTTAAGAGGTTTCATTTAGTTAAAAAGTGGGTAAGAAATAAAATAAATCTTGATTTTTTTTGACGGGTGATATAGATTAATTTCATGTTCCTTGCCACTAAAGAAACTAAAAAAAGGGTTTACCCAAAAAAAACTAAAAAAAAAAAAGAGGAAAGAAAGCAGACAGAAGAGAAATAGAGAAGAAGGGGAAAGGAAAGTAGCCTGTTAATTGAACAAAAATATTTGATTGATATCCTTTTTTCCATTCAATGCAAAAGAAAAGTCATAGCCCCAGTATGCCTCCCCACGACACACGATAGGCATATGCCTCTCCCCGCATCCATATCATAACTGAGATCTCTCTCCCTCGATCTTCTCTCTCTTTTCTCCCATAAACCAAGGTGCTTAACCGAAGTGGAGAAAACATAGGGATCCTCCTTCGGCACATTTGCTGCCGATCTTTACTACCATTTCTACCATGAATGGTACTAATAACCATCAAAGTGACAAGAGCAAAGTTCTCAACAACACAGCCAAACCAAGCAGTAGCAATAGCAATAATACTAAGCGTACAACCGCTGGTGCAAGCACTAGTGACACAAGGGCTTGTGCTGCATGCAAATACCACCGCAGGAAATGTGCTCCCGGTTGTCCCTTGGCCCGATACTTCCCTCCCGACCACCAAAAACAGTTCCTAAATGCCCACAAATTGTTTGGGTTGAGGAATATGATGAAGGTATATAATACTGTTAATCCAAACGACCGACATCGTGCGATGCAATCAATGATTATTCAAGCCCAATATACGTGCAACTGATCCTGTTGGCGGCTGTCATCGAGTCATTCAAGAGCTGCAAAAACAAATACAATTTTGTAGGGCTGAATTGGACCTTGTTCTTACCCAATTGGCCCATATTCATAGCCTTCGAAGAGCCGGCGGGACCGGTGCAGAAGAACCTTTACCCAATCCTATCAATCCGGGCATGTATGTTGCTGGAGCACAATCCATGCATATCCAGCCTGAGCCTGATGACTTTGGTGGTTATGCAGATTTGTACGTAGGGCATAAAGATGAAGATATCCAGGGTGATATTAATCCCAGTACATCGTATGGTCATCTTAGTCCAACTCCATTATTGGTTGATGGATCTGAGGATATCAAAGTTTTGTTTGATGGATATGAAGATATCAAGCCCGATCTAATCGAGTCAAAAAACTTAAATCTGTCAAGGTAGTGTCATTTCTTTCAAATGGTTTCATTTTCGTTCTATTATCAATCAATTAATAGTTTTTTCATGGTGTTCAAGGTGATTATTTGCGATTTATAGAGCTGAATAAGATGAATAATACCTATAACTGTATGCCTACTTAAAATAGGAAATGAAAATAAGAAATTAAAAAGGGGATGTAGAAAAATATGCCTTGAAAAGATTTTGAAATGATTTTGAAAGATTTGAAAATATAAAGGTTGAATTATCATTTAGGAAGCATGCCAAATCTTAAATATATTAGCAGATTCTTACAATTATATTAATGATTATATTGACAAAAGATTTCAAAATTGTATTGATTGCATTGCTATAATTATGCTAATCCATAGGCGGGAAGAAACACTTAAAAAAACTGAATTACAAGTAAAAAATGCAACTAGTTGAGTGAGAGTCAGTATCTTAGGTGGTACAACACGAAGTTACATGTTTTTTCGAACCAAATCTTCGTTCGTTAAACTTCAATTACAACCAGAAGTCACCATCTTACGTTTTTTTTTATAACCTCACTTAGTCTTCATTTGCATGAAGGTTTGTAGCTAACTCACTGCTAACTACTTTATCTTTCATGAAAAGATTGTTTAAAATTTGTTTATGTAATTTATTGACTTGTTTGATTTGCTAGTTAAAGGAAGCTTCTATGTTCAATTTTATTTAGATTCTACTTTCTTTTACAATTTTTTTAAGCTTTTTGTTAATTCAAATCTTTTCTTTTCCTGCAGTGAAGACGAGGAGCCAAAAGATGAAGTTAATATTCCAAAACAGCCTAAGCAAGAAAACATCGAGGATGCAACTTGATTATGGGTTTCTCAATAATATTTGCCCAAGTTCTTAGAGGGTTACTTTGGAATAGTAGCGTTTATGAGTCACCTGCATGTAGAGCTGTTAAACGAACCGAACTGTTCGGTAGTTCGGTTTGTTTCGACACGTTTGTGTTCATGAAAGACTCGTTCGAAATCTTAAACGAACCGAGTTCGAATGAATTTTTTGTTCGATTAATAATCGAGCAAACACGAGCATGTTCGCGAGTTTTAACGAACGTTCGCGAACACGAGCATAATTATCACTTGACAAATTTTAGGGTTAATTTTATGGCTAAACTTTTATATTTGGAGGGTTTTATTTGTTATTTTTATGTTAATGTTAGTTATATAGTTAATGAATAATAGAATTTAGTCACTGGGTACTTTAATTATTTTTTAGAATGATTAATGATTTATATGGAATATTTAAGGCTTAAAATAATTTAGATCGAGCATTTCGAGTATGTTCACGAATGGCTCATTTATGTTAAACGAGCCGAATATGAACACGAACTCGAACTCGAACATGAACTTTGCCTAACGAGCCGAACACGAACACAGGTTTGGAGTTCGAAAATTAATGAATGAACACGAACGTTGTTCGAATCGCTTAATGAACAGAGTTCAAACATGAGATACTCGGTTCGATTCGACTCGTTTACAGCTCTCCCTGCATGTCCAATTTTGTTGCCTTGACAAAAGTGGACCAACATTAGGCCAAAGTTGACGGCATACTATTGGTTATATTTTAAAAAAATTCTTTATTTTTCATTTTTTTCCTCACGGATGTCTGTTGTTCTGTTAAATTTGAACAAAATAAATAGCAGAAGCAGAGTACAAAAGAAGAAACTTGTATTTTTTCCTTCAGCGGCACATAGTTTTTATATTTGTACGGATTTCCTTCGGGTTATGGTTTACAAATAGTTGGAGAAACTAGAAATTTTACTTTATTTTCCCCAGTTGTAAATTAAATTGATTTTTTCCCACGTCTACGAGATTTCATTTTTGTGCATAATCATTTGAGCATACCTGTTAACCGATTTGATTTGATTATGATTCATCCGCTTGGTGATTCACTGAGGATATTGAATGACAGCAGCTGCTTGCTAGTATTTAAGAGGTTAGAGAGTTCTCATCACATTACCAATCTGCTCTTCTAACCCTAGACCCTAGCCCTTAAAGAGATATTCCCTCAAAAAAAAAACTTAAAAGATATACTTTAAGATAGTAAGTAGAAATAGGTTGAAAAAAGTGAAGAAATTTAATGTACATTGTCTTTAGATGTTTTGTGAAAACCAATCTCGTTATAAGATAGAATTACCTTTTTTTTCTTCAATTAGAGTAACTTAAAAGCAAAGTAAGCAAAGGTTTATATATTAACTATAAGACCATGGAAACTACTTTTGCCAAGGGTGGATAAGTTGAAATCTCATGGTTGAAGTATAGGAGGGGACTAAATCTACACCCCTCAATCTAAGTCCATGCACCCAACCCTAGCATTAAGATGACAATAAAGTCCATAGGATATGTTTGATACATACTTTTTTCAATATAAAAACTTCGTATTCACACGACAAGGGATGTTTTCAAAGTCAATTACACATTTTAATTAATTGAAATTCTTTGATACCATCATCTTAATTGTTGATCTGATAGTATTTTCTAAAATTATACTTCAATCAATTTTGAAGTGCAACATGCCAAAAAGGTAAAAATGTTTTTTTAATACAATTAAAAAAAAAACTTCTCTCCTCTTACATGATAAAAAGAGATAAAAGCATTCTCTCTACCAAATAAGAGGAAAACATAAATACCATCAAAGTGAATGAAAAAAAAATGTTGGAAAACTTAAGACCATTCATAATGATGTAAATTTTAAATTCAAATTAGCACCCTCCATTTTCATTAAAGAAAAAGATTAATTTTTTATTGAAAAAGTTTCTACCAAGCCCCATAAATGCTATGGGCTTTTTGATCAACTTGATTACACCGGTGTGGATTTAGATCGTAGAGGTGTGGATTTAGCCCTACAAGACCAGTAATATCATGTTCAAATTAATTTCTGTAATTCGGAATATTCAATTATGACTAGTTTATGGAAGTTAACAATTCTAACCATTATGAGATGGATTAATATGGTCCCTAAAATGACCAATATGCCCCTTGTTTTTTTGTTTTTTTTGGTTTCCAACCTATCAAGATAATTTTGACAGATTGACTGGAGAACTTATCAAATGCTTAATGCTTAATTGCTTGAGTTTGAAATATTTTCCAAGACTAAACCAGTAGAAATCTAATTAGGCCAAACCAACTGATAAGAACCTAGAATGGCGATTGATTATCTTTTAGTTGCCGTCGAATCTGGACATTATGGAAACTTAAGTGAGCTTTTAGTTCTAAACGAAAAGGATTCTCACTTCATTCAAGCTCCTTAGGATCGAAGCTTGTTTTATCTGCGGGGTTAAGCTTAATTAATTGTAAGTTGTAATAACGACAAGGATATATACAAATATACATAATATATGTATATGTATAAGTGTCAAATTTTAAGAACATGTAAACCTGGCAATTATGTCCAAAACTCAATAACCCATCCAACCCACCCACTAATTTGAGAGTAGGGGTGGGTAAGTTGGGTATTGGATCAATTTTGGGTTGGGTAATAAAAACCCACATATATTTTGGACGGTTTGAGTACTTGTATTGGATACCCATTACCCAACTTAAGTTAAAAAACAAATTAAAATCAAGAAACAAGAAAAGACCAGCAACTATGTAATGAAGCCAAATGTTGGATCAAGCAAAACATCCCCTGGCCAAAGCTTTATTCGGCAGAATTGTCCAAGTTTTATCTATAGTTGGCTTCCTATTCGGTGGCTTGAGCTTTTCTATAATATATACATATTAGCAGAGTAGTATTTGCAGTTTGTGAATTGTTGTGAAGTAATAATTGAAGACATCATATCATATCATATTAGAAATTGGATTTTTTTTGTGTACATTCTTTCAGGTGTACTGCTTAAATCATCATGGTGGCATCCTAATGTGCATCCTAAACTATATTGAAGCCAGACCTGATTAGCTGAAAAACCCTACAACACAAGCACCAGTAGAATTTCAATTCTTTTACTCAACCCTTGTGCATCAGGAACCTATAGAACCATTTACTGGTTCATAACAACATTTCTTCTAACATTGGGTTCGTGAATTTGGCAAATTTCTTTGAAGGCAGGTGCAAGAGATGTTTGCAAGTTCTTTGAAAGCATTGAGCCTAGTAGCTCTAAGAGGATGAGAATTTTTTGAGTTTGACAATATAACTAGTCGAACATTGTATTTAGTTTCTTGTCTTTCTGAATGTATCTATTAGTTTCTTTTGTATTTATTTTTTGGGTCAAAATTTCAGTTTATAACTTTCTTTAAAGCGTGATTGGAACTTTTATTAGACTAGAAATATGTCTGGAATAGCTAATGTTAAATCAAGTAACAAGACTTAGAAAATTGTATATTGATATGCCATTTTTTATGCTATATCCAACTTGGACCAAAATTGTTCGATCTTTTAGTTTGGACCAAAGCTATATCCAGTTTGAAAATCTTTACTTGTATGAAAAATAATGAGTTCATCCAAATAATTTGAACAGTTAGTATGTGTGTGTATTTGTGAAAGTATATTAGTGTGCATTTTAATGTGTTTGCATGTGTAAAAGTAACGTATTTCAAAAGAGATTAAGAAGTGAGTGTGTGTTTGTATCTGTGAGTGTTTTAGTATGTGAAAATATGTCTATCTATGTGAAAATGTGTTTATATGTGTGAAAAAAAATTTATATGTAAAAATGTATTTGAGAGAGTTTATGTGTCAAAATCTATTAATTAATATATTAGGTCATATTTGGATCATGGGTTTAAGATGATCCAATATGACCCAACCCAAAATTAACCCAATTTAAAGTTAGACGGGTTGGGTGTAACCCATTTAAATGAAAATCCAATATCAATCCGTCCAATTGCTCGGTAGAAGAACTCGTTAAAGGAAACATATGGACCACGAATACTTTGAATTCCTCCTGGGCTTGGTAAGACAATGGCCTATTATGTAACCCAAGAAAGTTTTGGGCCAGCACTGGATATGGGCTTTGTTACTGAGTGTTAGGATTCCGACACCCAAAAATTTTAAAAACGGATGATTGGTCAATTTGGGTTCACGCAAAGATAGAGTGTGTTTGGGTTCACGCAAGCTATTTACACCTTGTTTGGATGGCGCATTATTTATACATTATTTGTGTATATTGACTTGTTTGCATTATCAATATATTTTTTTAATTATATTTTTATCGCACATACATCACATTAAAAATGTGTTACAGTATATTTTTTTCACAAAATTATCTCAATAATTAATCATTCAAACACACTCATTATTATACTAGGAAGTACTACAAGAAAGTGTCGGGGAGGTAGCAGGATACAATCGTCCTTTGTCCATGTATGATTTGTCGGAAGTATCTACACAGAAACTTTTGAAGCATGTAGATGGGAATGTGATTACAGTTTGTCTCCAGCAATAAGATTTTGTGTATGGCAGGTGGCCCTCAAATCAATTGATCATGCACATACCAAAACTTGTCAATCACTTAACCAGCTCTCGACAAATTGTGCCAAATGTTTTGACTCAAATATTAGGCGGCCCCTCCATTAATTAGAGTATAGAATTGATACCAAAAAGTACCCCATTGTTGTTTGTTACTACTTACTTATCTCTCACATTTTCCACAAATTGTTGCTCCCGAGTGACGAGCTTCCTTCGGAGCCTCGATTTCTCTGGTCTTTAAAATTGACCTAAAAACTCCTTTTGTAGTTTGTACCCCAACCAAAAACAAAAGGGCAAAACATCCAGCAGAAAGAAAGAAAGAAAGAAAGAGAAAAAGACTAGACATACAAGAATAACACATGAGTTAAAGACGAGTCTATTTCACTTCTGCAACATATCAAATCGAATGAATGCAGACTATAATAACCAAATCATATACCCAAGTGATCAACATGCTCGGCTGCTAGTGAAATTTGGACTGTTTTTTTTTTTTTTTCAAAGAAAAATGGTCAAGAATAAGAATCGTGATAATTCATTCATTCATGGAAGTCCCAGCTGCTATTCACCCCTTTTGGACTCTAATAATATCTTCAATCATCTTGTGCACTGCAGTCATTTTAGGACGATCTTTAGCAGATGAAGCCAGGCAAAGAATTGCTACTTGCAATAGAGCCGTCATCTCTTCTTCCATCTCTTTGAACCTCACCAGCTCAAAATCAAACACGTCCCACGTCCACTCCTCACGCGATACCCGCTGAACCCACTTGGCTAAACTCGTTTCCCCTTCGCTGGTTGCCATTTTTCCTGTCAAGATCTCCAACAAGACCACGCCAAAACTGTAAACATCGCACTTTTGGGAGTACTTTCTAGTTTGATTGTAATTAGCAGCAGCGTTGCCAAGCAGCATTTCTGGTGCCTTGTAGGCATTATTATTATTATTATTAGTTGATGAAGACGGCACTTGCAAGAGCTGGTGGACGCCAATATCAGAGATGCATGCATTGCCTTGATTGTCTATGAGTATGTTGGCCGATGTAAGATGTCCGTGAAAGAGCTTGGCTTTAGTGTAACCGTGCAGGAAAGCAAGGCCTCCTGCAGATCCTAACGCAAACTTTAATCTCGTAGGCCAATCTAAAGGTGTCCTTCCTGGACCACGGTTTCCTGTAATAAAACCACAACAAAAAACACCATTGTTAGTACTGCAAAAGAAATGCTGAAGGTAGGATCACTTTCACTTAAAAAGAGCAAATTTCTTGTTGGCTTCTTTACTAACTTTCATCTCTCTCTCTCTCTCTCTCTTTTTCTCTCTAACAACTAAAATTAAAAGGGGAATCATTCTGTTCATGGCACATAATCCAAGAAAAAACGCAATAATTAAAGAGCTGTGGAGGGCTAATCACAAACTTTGGAGTCCTGGATAATTAGCAGAAAGTATTAGTAAACATCAAGGAATCATTAAAAAATTGAATTCATACTTGCATCAGAAAACAAGAGAATGAGAAACCTGACGCTGCAGAAATACTCATCAAGTATGAACATACCGTGCAATAGATTGTGGAGGCTTCCAGCTTGGAGAAAATCATAGACCAGAAGCAACTCCTCCTTGGAAGAATAATATGCTCTGAGACTGACGATATTAGGGTGTCTCAATCCACCAATCTCCCTCAAAAACCCATCAACATCCTTCATTTTCTTTACCTTCTCCCTCACCCTCTTCACCACCACCACATCACCACCGTCCATCACAACCCTGTAAGTGGTCCCCCACACTCCCCTTCCCTAACATCTCTGCCGACGCCGTCAACAAGTCTTCAAACCTTAGCAAAACCCTTGCAGCCCTCAAAACAAACCATTTCCCCACTGGAACCGTCCCTCGCGGTAGTACCGTACGCTATACCAGTTGTACCTTTTGCATTTTTTCCTTCTTTCTCGAGCTTGACTGTATTTTCTCCTGTAACAACAACATGCAACGGCCAAAGTAATCAGCATAACTGCGACTACATCGATCATAATGATCATTAGCACCATCCCATTTTTGGAGCTCCTCTCCTTTTTAACATCGGTAACTCCAATTGGCAGGGGGCCATCCTTCCCAGCTCTTGGATTAACCACAGCTGGCTTAAATGAACAATCAGACGGCAATGGCCTTCCGCAGAGACGAACATTTCCGGCGAACGACGACGCAGGAAACTTGGACAGCCACGATGGGATTTTTCCGGTGAGGCCATTTTCGGAGACGTTGAAGTTCAAAAGCGATTCAAGAGACGAATTATCGGGACCCAAAGTTCCGTTAAACCAGTTAGACTCAAGCCCGAGAGTAAGCAAGTGAGTCAACTGAGTCAACTCGTTCACCGGAATTCTGCCGGAGAAATAATTGAAGGATAAGTCGAGGCGCCGGAGGCCCTTCAGATGGGAAATCCCGGCGGGGAATTTTCCGGTGAAGTGGTTGTGAGAGAGGTAAAGGTGCCTAAGGCTGGGCCAAGCGGTGAAATTGGGCTCGACGGAGAGGCGGTTGTGGTGGAGGCTGAGGTGGCGGAGCTGAGTGAGCTCAGCTAAATCCTGGATTGACCCAGTCAGGTTAAGGTAGTTGAGAACGAGTTTAGTGACCCGCTGAGTCTTGGGGTTGCACGTAACCCCAAGCCATGCAGAACAAGGGTGGTGGGAAGAAATGTTGGTCCAGGAAGCTAGAGAATTTGAAGAATCAGAAGAAGATTTGAAGGCTAACAAAATAGTGAAATCACTCTTTACATTAGCTTTCAGGCTGCTACAGGAGGCAAAAAAGGAAGAGAAGAAGAACGCAAGGATCAAGAGAGGAATCTGCCGGAGCTGCTTGTGATATCCGACAACCACCATTTCTCTCTCTCCCTCCCTCCCTCCCAGTTTCTTGATTGTTACTGGTGTCTGAAACGGATATAACAATTTATGGGTTGAATTTAGATTTTTTTTTAAAACGACCGTCTACTAAATATGCTTCTGTCATTACGTGGGTGGTGCGAATATGATCGATCAATCGTGGTTGGACATGAGATTATTTGAGAAATTATTTAAAATAATTATGATAATATTTTTTTATAAGAGTAAATCTTATATACACTAACGTTGTATACACTATCACGGTTAAATATACGACATATATGTAAAATCTGAATTTTAAATTTAAATTTAAATTATGTGTCGTGCATCTAATTGTAAAAGTATATATACTGTCAGTGTATAAAAGATTAATCTTTTTTTGTAATATGATACATGTGAGATAAAAAATTATTAAAAATATAAAAAGTAATTAAAATTTGTAATTGTGATGCAAGTAAAATACTAATATTTAGAAAAATAATGGCTATCGAAACAGACTCAATATTATATTTGAACAACAATATAATTAATTATTGATAAATAAGAGAGCTAAAAATTAATGCGTAATTAGAGTGAATTCATTTTTTGAGGACATAACTTAAGTAACAAATTTAAGTCAATTAACCTTTCAAGAGTTGTTCTAACTAATACGCGCGCATTGCAATTTACGGATAGAGTCAAATCTTATTAGGTCTATATTTGATATCTGGATAATGACATCCCATATGCTATGCAACGAGCTTGCTTCGACAGTCTGATATCAATGTGGTGGCCTGGTTTTGGTCCCAAATTTCCAATCGCAATTTAGGTTGCAAGAAACAGAGTGATGAGTAGCTGGATTTTAATAAGGGCGAATTGATGGCTGGCGATGAGATTATTTTTGCGATTAAAAGACTTGCTAAATTCCATGAAAAACGTATTTAAAGAAAAAAGAAGTGTAAAATTAAATTTGTTAGTGCACACGCTCTCGAATAGTGACTGCGATTCCCTTGTCAACAAAAGAATTTTAATTTGCCATGCCGAACAAAAACTGTGTCCAATTGAGTTATGCAGAAAACTACTAATTTTTTACACAAATAAATGGTAGGAGTATATCCTATCCTTAAGGTGGTCTAATATTGCATTTTTGGATACTCATTTCTTGACTTTTGACGCTAATCTCCTTTTAAGTGCTAAGCAGCACGTGTCTCAACATGACCTTTTGGACATTTAAAAAATTTGCTACACAAACGTCAATACCGCAAATACTCGAGAACCTCTCGTTAAATATCATAAAACCATTTATAGATAATTTAAACTTCTTCCGCCCCACTTTAATAGTCTTAATTTCTTTTTACGCAATTTAAAACAATCAATTAACTTTTTGTTGGAAGAGTAAATCTAATCTATTAATTTTTTTTAAAGTGTCATTATGTTAATATTAAGAGTTTGACTACTAATCAGTGTTCCTTTATATTAATTACAACAATAATACCGATGGAAAGGTACACTATTCAAGACATGGATCAGAGCCATTATTGATAGAAGGTCGAATCATAGCATTGATAACAAAGTACATTAAATAAAAGTATTTTAAAATTAAAAAATTAACTATATTTTTCAATTAAAAAGTGAATTATAATTTGATACAAATACAAAAATAAAAAATAATAAGACTATCAAAGTGAAACCAACGTTCACACAGTTAATTCTACTAGCTGATACCTCTTTTTTTTTGTCGGATATGATAGACCTACACTATTCTATATTAGGCGGAGGGTGGACCTGAAAAGGTTGAAGGGTAACTTGACGGGGACTAAACCACTATCGGACTAAACAGATGCTCTACGTACTCATATGAATTTTGAAGCAAACCCATATATTATAGCAATTAGTGAAAGACAAGATTTAAATCCGTAAACTCCCAACTTATCAAGCATTGATGCTTTGATGGTGGCAACCCACCCAAAGCTTGTGGTTTACTAGCTGATACCTCAAACATACAAATTGTGACGAGTATATGTTCAATTGCCAAGATTGATTTTGCGGCCGCAAAGACTGAAAACAAAGATCTCAAATGCTAATGTGCGCGTGAAAAAAGGGGAGACTTGCAATAAACAAGAAGAGACTTCTTCATGGTGCTACGAGGTTGTAGTGCATTGTGATTATTGATGAACATGTTAATTACTACCTCTATGCTTTTGTTTTATGCTGCCTTAATGATTGATTATTAAAACATACAACGGACTAAAGGAAATGGGAAGAGCAAAAACAAATCATGATACCAAGAGTTAAAGAACCTTTTTTCCCATACGTGGTGGAAAAGCAAACACGGGATGGAAGCAGAACTGGTGATTGATTCCTCCCTGTTGGCAGTTGGATCCCACTGCACCACTACTGTTTATGTTATGTTACTATATATATATATAATTGTCAATAGTCATTCCTACTTCTACTTCTACTCTATCGTAATCTAACTACGGAGAGATCGACTGGACCTATGGAGAACCGATGGAAACAGAACCACCTATTTTTACTCATATTCTATCCTAATCTAATTACGGGGAGATCCAACTGGACCTATGAAGAACCGATGAGAATAAAACCACCACCGGACCAAACGAATACATCACTCGTTTGAATTTTTTGAAAAATCACAATTCCACCCCCAAGAAAGCGTTAAAGGTTTGGTGGTGACCACCGGCCTAGCATAAGGCTGATGGTTTATGTTATGTTACTATATAGGATGCTGCGATTCTATGGCCGTACGGCAGCGGAAGACGCTTTTTCCGCCTTTTGCGCATTTCCAAAGCTAGACTATGGTTAAAACTTTCTCGCCGAATATTCTACTACTCTACTCTTCCTTGTAGTTGAAAATGCCATATTTTCATGATTGCTATTGAACGCGTCATATTTTTTTATTTTAAAATATCTCAAAATATATATCCTATTAAGAAAGTTAAGGTATTTTTAATCTTTTTTTTAATATAGTTGCTCCTTTTAATTATATATATATTATTATTTAAATTTAAATTTTAAATTTATGAAAATAAGATTAAAAAAAAAGTAAAAATATCACAATCAAACTACTATTCTTAAATAATTGTATTTTTGAAACATGACAAAAAAATCAAGAATAATCTATACTGACACTTTTAAATACATGTAATATTTATAAAAAGAAATAAAAAATAAAATTCAAATAAAAAAAAATTCCTTTTTTGTCGTTTTCGTTTGAGCCAATAATGGGTATTTCTATGGCTTTTCTAATGACTATATTCTCCATCTCTGTATGTTGTATTTAATGCCAGGATGGTGATATAATCATATAAATGATGTACCTGCAGTGCCAGATTACTTTATGAACTTCGGACAGTCAATTCAATTTGTATGAAAATCAATAAAACTAAAAAAATGACACTACAGTAGTGTTCTTTTAGTCTTCTTGAACAACCACGTACTCCTAAATTAATTGCTATAAGCTTTTCTCCACCACAACATTTGATTTCGCTGTGAAATATTTGTTCTACTATCTTCATTTATTCTACTCCCTCCGTCCCACTTTGATAGTTCTGATTCTTTTTTCACACAATTTAATAAAAAGTAATTAACTTTGTTGGAACAATCAATTTAGGTAACTATTTTCCTAAAATACCCTCACATTAATTAGAGTACAACTTTATGAAAACTTGAATTGATAGTAAAAAAAAAATCAACTCTCATTAAATGGGGTAAGTTTATAGTAACAAAACTTACATTGAATAAGGGTATTTTAGAAAAATTAAAATACAACTATATTCTTCAATTGGAAAGTGGACTACAATTTGGAGCAGACGAAAATGAAAAACAGAACTATCAAAGTGGGACGGAGGGAGTACTTACATGGTATTGTGATATTATCTGGATACACAAATACTTTTGTTTTTTTCTGGGTGAACGATATACAAGTAGTGAAATTGGTGATGGTGTGTAAACAAATATACCTCCAGAGTTTTGACTGGATTTATAATTTCAACCTCCAGAGTTTACCTTTTATTTTGTACCATAATACTAGTTCAATTTCATTAAACTTTGCTAATTTACTTATTCAAAAATCTAAAAATACTGTCAAACAATCAAGTGAAGCAATACTAATTTCTTTTCAGACTGTCATTTTTTTTTCAAAAAAAATTTCATTTTTTCTAAATATATTTTTTAATTACCTTTTTATCTTATATTGTATATCAAATCATTACTATACATTTTTCTAAAAAAAAAACTCCAGAAAATATTAATCTCGTTCATGGGAGGACTAAAAATCCAACCGACTATAAAGTTGTACAGTGAACTACTGACAACGGGAATGGCCCTCAATTTCCGTATTACCTTGTCCACCGTCTAGTAACATGTGGTATTTGTGGGATTGTTGGAGGTTGGTTTGTGTCGTTGCAAATGATTAATGCACAATATTTTCTGATCCATTTTTAATTCTTTTCCAGACTAAACATTTGTTATACCTTTTTTTTTTGCCCCTTTCGTATAAGAGGACCAAATGGGAAAGAAAGGAAAATTAATAGCTCACATGAATATAATCAAGACAATCCCCTAGTTAAGGAAGTTCACATCACATTCGAAAGTGATGGATCAGCTCATACTGCTGCTGGCTTTTACACTTGTATTTTTTTCAATCTTTTTCTACAAATTTTTCTTAAAAAAAAAAAAAAGTAAAAAAGCAATCATCAATTAACAAGGGCTATAAATCTCATTTTCTTTAAGGGGCGTTCACCAACTTAATGGACGTTTCAAGTTGTTTCCAGCTAAGTTGTAGCCGGCAATTGATGGCAACATAAATAAAATTTGATAAATAAAATTTGCCAGGACCTGAAAAAAAAAAAGAAAAAAGAAATGCCAGAATCTCTCTTTTGTGTGGAGCATAAAAGATGAGCCCACAGGACATCCTTTTCATAGTCAAGTATTCAGATACATCATAAAATACAAAGATGGGGACCAATGCCTGTTTCTTTAGCCAAATTCTACGACTAGCTTTTAATTTCTTTTACCAATTTTGTTAACGTAATACTATCTATCTATTGGCTAAAAGATCAGTACAATTGAGTAATCCATGTATTACCTTGACAAATTCAGATTGGTGAATGGTCCTCCTGTCCTATGTGATTCAAAATCTCAAGTGGGCTCAAATTCACATGCCTAAACACGATCACAGACGCAGCGGACAAGTTTGCATATATGCAGGGTGGAGCCTGGAGGCTGTTGAAGTCGGAACCCCTCGTGACCAGGAGCTTCATCTTGGAGCCGTTCACCATGGGATTGTAGTTGCTCTACTTTATGATATTTGCAAATTCAAATCAAATTGGCATGGGATGATGTTATAGCAGAGCTCTTCGAGCTTTCGACTTTAGGAAAGTGTCATACACGCTCCTCTTATAGAACTACATAGTATGACTACAAACGATTAGTGTGATAAAACTCAAATTCAACAGAAAAGACAATAAAAAAACTAGCTTTTTCGAGTCTGGATTGAGCACCCTAAATTTGCATAACTCGTAGTCGGTTATAAACAGTAGCTAAGTTACAATTAACATGTTCTCAAAATCCAATTTAATCGGTAAAAATATTAATTAGATGACTGTGAGGTCTCGGATTCGACTTTCAAATCTTTTCCTTTCCTCTATCCCCCTTGTAAGGTTTAATATCTCTGTTGAACTCCCAAAAAAAAGGGGGTTACAACTAACATAGTGATTATTGTTTCAATTTAAAACTCGAGCAAAAAAAAAAAAAAACTTAAAGTTAATTTGATCAAACGCTACATTTGCCCAAAGCCAATGATTTCAGGGTGGATTTTTAACAAGTGCTGAACTCGCCAAATTCAGTATTTTGGACTCCTATTAAGGACTCTTAAACCTATCCATTACAATTCCTTTTGCAGCTATTAGATTAGACTACAAGTCTTTGTTAACTTCGATTCTTTCTTTTTTCTTTTTGTGGGGTAACCGAAATTTCAAGGTGGCAACTTTCCAAAAGTTGAAACTCAACCCAGTAAACATTTTGTTCCAAAATTGTTTTAGTTGAATGCGAAACTTTGGCTAAACTTGCCTATCAAAGTACAAACTACAAAAAGACAACAAATTATGACGTTGTGATCCAAAATTGTACATTATGCTCAGTCAGATCGGCTACTAGTAGTATTGATGGAACTGAAGAGAAAAAAATAGGCCCAACAGTAACTGCAAAGAATTTTATGGAAAACGTTAATCAAGTCAAGTGATACTTAATTTGATTATCACCTAATCAAGAATTTGTACGATTAATTGTCTATTGCAATTGGTGAAGTTTGAGAGGTACAGTGCCAAGGTCTGAATACGTAAAGATTCTGAAAAGCATGAGCCATTGCTAAGTTCATTTTGGGCTAGGTAACAAACCCAATATAATCTAGCCCAAATGCATTGACTAGAGGAACCTTGATTTCCTTGATTGGACTTTGAAATCCGCTCTTCCATTCCTTTTATTAATTGGGTTGGTATGCAGGAATGTTAAAATGGAAATGCCTTTTCGATTTGTCCATTCTATTCTCATATTTGATAACGGACCTTTTGAATTGGAAAGATCTTTTTCTCGAGAAAACTCATTAAAGCTTTCTATGCTAACACTACCCCTCACAAAATTGTAAGGAAAGCACTTTGCAACTTTAACCTGAAATGCGTGAAATTATTGGGTCAAGTTTATTCTCAAATGTCAGTCTTTTTTGTTAGCTTAATCAATAATTGATCAAAATTATTTTAACAAAAGAATTTTAGTTATTTTTAAAATATTTATTTTCTCTTTGCTAGTTTTGAGAAATCATTTTTCTAAACTTTTGTCCACATGTATGATTGTTTATCGCTTGATGTAGATAGTGAAAATATAATAAAGAGAAAATATGAATGTTTGATTCCATGGGATTTAATTTTTTATATGCAGAGTAATTATGCTGTTAATGAAGACAAAAAGGTAAAATAAAGATTTAGATTTCAAAATAAATGAAATATTATAATTGAATCATTTTAATAAGCACCTGATTATTTTTTAATGCCAAAAAAAGGTCAAAGTTCGTCGTATAAGACAAACAAATTGCATAGCAAGAATAAACAAAACAAAACAAAAGTAAAGACATGTAATGCTCTACAATAGATTTCAGGGTAATTAAATAAATTTGTACATATTTCATTTCATTCTAACATCTAAAAATTGATTATATCAAGCATTGAAAATGGAATGGACATTTCACTCTAACTAGTCTTGCAGAGATTGATAATAAATTTTCTTCTCTATCAATTTGGGTAAAAATGCATTCGAAGTAGAAAAGACCATTTAATTCTAAACATTCGGCGTATCAAACAAGGGGTTATAGATTTAGAGTCTCTCTTAAATGAGAAAAAAAATTGTACATGTTTAACCAATTGAAAATACATACTCCCGTTTAAGATTCTTCCTTGTATTTAAACACTTCCACAATTTGATTACATGCTTTTTAGAAACAAAAAATCAACACATAACAAATCCTTGTTTCTTTTGCCATAAAACCTTAGGTTAAAATTTCAAATTTCAATGATAGGTCTCTCATTGGAGAATTAAGGGTGTGTTTGGATTGCATTTTTCTGGACTTTTTATAGAAAAATTACTGTAGAGATTTGATATATGCGAGATAAAAAGGTAATTGAAAAATGTGTTCACGAAAAACCTAATAATTTTCTTTGAAAATCTACGATCCAAAACTAGCTACTGACACATCATAATTCATAAGTGCACTCCACATTACCACACTATCGTCCGACGGACAAGGGGCACAAACGGTTGCAGGTGCAACCATTCCTGGCGGTTTTGGTCATTTTCAACAGTGCGTAACTTTGGTTGCACACGGCGTAACTTTGTTTGCACAACGTGTAACTTTAGTACAAAAATTTGCGGGTCCCACACACGGTGTGAAAATCGATGTACAACTTGTTATCTGGACCGCACATTTTTTTTTGGCCAAAATCTGGCCGTGAACAGTTCAGGAGCGGTCATCAGAATGACCGCTCCTGCCCCTCGTCCATCGTCCGACTACCCTGGTAAGCACATAACCATTGAATTTGCATCAATCACCAGCGACAATAAATTAACGCTGTGGAAATTGGGTGTCTCAGTTTCGAATCATCTGTGTTGAATCTTATTTGAACGCAGAATGTGTCTTTTAGCACACAAGAAAATTTTCCCACGAAAGTGCATTTGTTTTTCAACTTTTACCAATATATATGATGCTAATAAGACAGCTTGTTTCAAGTCTCTGGTCAATACATGACAGCACAATCTTTCCCACGTTTGTTGGGGCATCACCTCAATCATCCACTGGCACTTGGAAATCATTTTGCTTGTTTGCACAGAAGTAAAAACCACTTCTTTAGTACTAATGACGCTGGAGAACAATAATGTGGCATCTGATTAGTGTCAATTATCATTTTGCCAACAAGACTCTAGATTCATCATTACCTTATCTTCTACTCATATTCACTTAGTCCATCAATTTAAGTCCATATGTACACACGCGAAAATCCAGTGTGTCAATATATTAAGAATCACTTCCTTGCATTCTAGAACGGCCTTGTTTGGATTGCTGTTTTCTATACAAAAATTTTATACTTTATGTAAACTCATTTCTCAGTTACATTTTTACTTTATATACGTTAAATCGCTACAATATATATATATATAAACTTCTAAAAATAACAATTCAAACAAACTCAAGGATTCACCTCCTAGCATTAGTTAAGCCTAGCTCCCATACCCGGAAAAAAAAATGTACAAAAACAACTTGAGGTGTTAAGCCTAGCTCCTTATATTTAAGCATATTCATGTTTTGCTAGATCATGTAATTATCATCGCAAATATTATTATATTATGATTATGATAGTCTGTAGGAATTTTGCTGATGTGGAACGAGTTACCCCGGATCCATCATCCCTATCTGAAGAAATTATTTAGAGTCAAATTTAGGGTAGATTCTATGATTTTAGTGTTATTTTTACTTAATTTTAGTACGATTATTAGTATAGCTATTGGTGGAATAGGAAAAGAAAGAAGGAAAGCAAAAGCTGCGTGGTTTATTTTTCTTTCTTTTCGTTGTTATTTTATTTCCTATTCTAATTAGATGTTTTAGGATATCTTATTAGTTTAAGTGATTCATTAGACCATGTGCTTGTAGCCTATAAATAGACATTTTTCTAAGCCTTTTGTATCCATTCCTTTATCAATTATTAGTGAAATTCCTAATAAATGTCTCAATTGTTGAGAGTTAAAAAAAATAAAATTGAAAGAAAACGATACATTAGAAGAAAGACATTCATTACCTTCAAAAGACCCAAAAAAAAAAAGGAAAGAAAGAAAGAAAGTGATACAAAAAAAAAAAAAAAAAAAGCCTTGGTCTAGTAGCCATTTAAGATTGATACCTCATCAAAACTTAGAGGTACTAAATTTAAACCCCTTTTCCCTTTCCCCTCAAAAAAAGTGACCGGAGACAAAAAAAAAAAAAAAAAAAAAAAAGGGAAGAAAAAGAAAAAGGGAAACCCCAACAGCATCCATGAGATAGATTTGTAATTGGACTAGGAAGGAAAGGCATGCACGCAAAACTATTAGCTGTAAGCATGTACGGGTTTTGGACCCATTTAGGAGTCAAAAAGTGTAAAACCTTTTATGGTAGCAACTACCAACTCATTAGTCACTAGGAGTAATAGAATGGCCTGGACCCGACGCTCAGAGACTCAATACCAACTCTTTTGCGCTGCATGCTTGTCATGCAATGCACACAATAATCCTCCAAATAAGGTTCCAAAAATTCCTGAATTACGGCAAAAGCCATATATAGTATCGTATATCCCATTCTCTTAATCTCTTATTGTCGTTAAGTAATTTACCGACTTCTATTTTCTACTGTCTTCTTCATGACAAATAGAGACCCAACTGGGCCAATCAAAACAACAAAGTAACATCCCATTTTTCTTTTTTTCTTCTTTTGCCGAACACGATAGACATACATTATTTTATACTAGAGAAAGGAAAATTTGAAAATATCCCAAGGACAATCCGAAAAAAACTGAATCACCATTGACCCAAACGGGTATTCATACATCCACTGACGACACTTTCAAAAAAAACCTATATTTTTTAGAATGAAGGTAAGATAGACATACATTATTTTATACTAGAGAAAGGAAAACTTGAAAATATCCCAAGGACAATCCGAAAAAGACTGAATCACCGTTGACCCAAACGGGTATCCATACATCCACTGACGACACTTTCAAAAAAAACCTATATTTTTTAGAATGAAGGTAAGGAATTTGATCTATTGACTGTATAGTAACATCCCATTTTCCACCCCTGTATGGTCAGTCGCAAATGACCTTACAACCATTTTTTTTGCTCGTCTGGCAACAATTGTGATAGCCAACAAGGTAAAAATTGCACACCTAACAAAATTCAATACGGACACTCCTACCATATGATTGCTAATTTTAGCAACTCTTCATTTTCCATCATCCGTCATCTTTTAAGACTTTAATGAAATTTTGTAGTTACTTTTTTTCATTTCACTTGAACTGGTGGCTTTTTAAGCACCCCAAGAGGAAGGAAAAAAAAAAAAACTTTCAAGTCTTAGTGGGAATGACTTGAGGCATCAATGAATGCAATCGCAAAGGACCGAATTCCTGGTTCCATGCGCTATTGAAATTGAATTTCGTGGTTGTTAGTACCGTACCACTAGCCACTTCCACGTACTATACTAAATTTATGACATTAAAGAAAAACACAAAGAATTGAAACCCGTTCAATGCAAAGAAAGTTTATTCAGAAAAATTAAGAAAATATATAGTACCACTTAAAAGAGTCCACTCTGACGGTCAATAAATTTTCTTTTTCCCTTTTACTATTATTAAATGGAGTATTTCTTATTTTATTCAACAATTTCTCTTTCTTCCCTCTGCAACTGGAGCAATTTGCCTCCAAACAAAAATCGTCAAATTTGCCTACATTTCTTATTTTAGATTAAAAATGTATAAAACCGAGTATTATGCTCTATTTCATAAGAGATTTGTAACTTTGAAAAAAAAAAAAAAACATCAAAGCTGAATAAAACGGACTAAATATACATGAATATGGTAAACAAATTCCAAGTAAAATCGCCGATTTGGAATTGAGATACCAATGAAAAGTAGTCCAGTACACTCTTATTACACTCCACCTAATATACCAAAAATTAAGGTTAACACAATTATATAATCCCTCATTTTCTTCTGAATTTGATTAAACCCCACCAATATTTTGTCAATTCACCGTCTGCATTCTACTCTGTCTCTACTAAACATCCTATGAAATACCTATAAACAGCCCCCAAAAATAAAAAATAAAAAATAAAAACTTACTTTCCTTCAAAAAAAAATTTTTTTTTTGAAAAAAGGAACTATAGAGTTACAGCAAGAATTGAACAAAAACAAAATCAAACCAAATTAAGGTACTAGTGTATTAATTTGGAAAATGGTATTAATGTAAGTGTAATTAAAAGTTGAATTTCCAGATCTTGACTTGAAGATCAACCTTACACTTGCATTAGCAGTTGAGGCCACTCCTGGAGTTTTGCCCGTTGGAACCAGCCCATGAATCCCATCACAAACGATTTTGATCCCAACTTTCTTACTATTGAGCTTCTCCACTTTCACCTTCATCTTGGTCTCCATCTCTATAGCCATTGGCAACCCATTTTTCCTCTTCAGATCTGACTTCAGTGAAGTTACAGAGTCGGCATCCAGCACCTGTGACGTCGTCGAAAGGGTGGAGTGCAGGATGGTGACGTCCCCCGGCTGACTGGTGAAGTTTGAGAAAGTCCCATTTGCTAGCAAAACTTTCTGTTGGTCGGAAAGATACAGATTTACGGTGATGGGGTTGTAGTAAAACGTGATTTTCTTGTTGGGATTCTTGGAGGAAAGCGTAAAGTTGAGCTTCGAGGTGAGCCGGGTGACGTCATCAGGGGTGGTGGTGAGGTTGAACTGGGAGACTTTTAAGGAGGAGAGGGAGAAGGCCGGGCGGTGGGGGCGGTAGAGGACGTAGAGGGCAGCACAGGCAATGGCGACGAGGAGAAGAATGCAGAGGAATACGAGGATGGACCAGAAGCAACAGAGGCAGAAGCAGCGGCGGCAGCTGCACCTGCGGTGGTTATGGCGGGCGTGGAGGGCCGGGTTGGGGCGGTAAGGGTGGCGCATGGGATTGTAGACGTGGGATTTGGCCGGTGGGAACTGTGGTGGACTTGTTGGTGGGTGTGCGGTTGGCCGTGGCGGCCGTGGCGGCGGTGCCATTGGGCTTGCTTGATGGGTACACCCTGTCCGTCATTCTTGAAAATGAATGTGCTCACTTTAGATCTGGAAAATTATACAATATTTAAGTGTGACTCTGTGTGTGTGTGTTTTTTTTTCTCTACAATATTGAGTGTGTGGTGTGTGACAAAGAGCGAGACAAAAGCATAGAAAAAAGAGAGAAGGGGGGGGGGGGGGGGGTTGTTGGAAGAGAAAGAAGAAGGTAATACTGCTGCTATGTCATAAAGTAAGAAGCTTTAGAAGAATAGCAATGGAAATTGTGAAGTGAAGCTAAAGGAAGAGTTGCTATCGTTTTGGTTTTCTACTGCTTATGTTAATGTTCAGTTCAGACTTCAGACTCTAATGTGACCTAGTGTGTGTAGTGTGTGAGAGAGAATGAAAGAGAATATGCATCGGTGCGTGTGAGAGTGAAAGAGAGAGGGACTAAAAACCAAAAGGGATGCTTCTTCCACCTCACCAAGACTTGTTTTAGTTGTTGTGGGCTTGGCTTTGCTTCTCTTTCTTCTTCTTCTTCCTTCTTTTTTCTGTTAGTTGTATGTTAAACCACCACTGTCCTAGCAGAGGTAAGAAGAAGTATAGAACTTGAAGAAGACTTGTAGTTGTACTTTTTGAGTTGGGTTTTCGGGGGGGCTGCTGCATAAATATGTGGAGAGGTGGAGTGTACAGATTTGAGATCTCTGATTCTGAGGTGCACACACGACACCGTCTATCCATGTAATCTAGGCAAGGCATTGACACGTGGGAAAAGTATAAAGAAAAGAATAAAATTAGTGGGATCCGCCTACATGGGTTGGGGAGCCAGGAATTGTGAATGCAAAGACCACAAATGCGTTCGCCGCTTCCTCACCTCTCACGGCTTGACATTCATCTTTCAACCTTGGACGCATGCTAGTCCTCTTCTTAACCTTCTCCTCTTGCAATTTGATTTCTTTCCAAGAGATTTTTGTGTTTTGATGATAGATTATTTGGAATATTTTTTTTGTAAAAAAAATATTTTAGTGCTTTTCTGATACGATGTATGTGAGATAAAAAAAATAGTTTAAAAATATATTAATGATATAAATAAATAAATAATGACAAATAATCCATCAGCTGAGCACTTTATACGGCTTTTCAAGAAAACCAATCCACGCTACTAGAATTTATCACAAGTATATTTTTTAATCGCCTTCTTAGTTTACATACATTACGCCACAAAAATGTTACAACTATCATTCTAAAAATTTTCCATCCAATAACGTATTTAAGTATATTGCTCGCATAGTACATAAAGGCATTGTTGGTAATATCAAGTAAATGTTAACTGCTGTGATTTTTTGTTGCTGATATTATTTATTCTGATGTGACAAAATATTTTTAAATGCCAAGAGTATATATTTAAAAACTTTATTAAAGTTTTTGCAAGTTACAAAGATATTTTGAGTTAATTTATAAATCATTTACATATTTTGAATTTTTTTTTTGTCTAAATCGATGGCTTGACAACTAAAAAGATACAACATATTAAAATTTATAATATAAACTTGTTTTTATTTTTTTTAAGTTAGTCCAAAAAGGTATTCTCATGGTTATAAATTATTGCAAGTTATTTTTAAGAGTACTATAAATCACTTATAATTTAAGTAATTTAACTTTTTTATCCGAACCAATGACACAAAATTTTGAAAGAGTTTTTTTTATCCAGTTATCAAGTATTAAATTTTCGTTAAAGAATTATATCGATCAATTTATAAAATTTAAGCAATAAATTTGGTGTATTATGACAATTAAGAATCACAAGAAAAGAGCAAATTCGAAATGAAATTGTATTCTCTCTTCCAAAATGAGATTTTTAATATTATATTTTGAAATTGATTTTAAATATTACAAACAGTTTAAAGCAAAGGAACCAAGTGAGATTTTTAAAGTTTGAGAATGGCAATTGCTAAGTGCAACTATCAGAAACCTCAAGGAAGGTTTTTTTAAATTATCCAATAAAAATTTCTAGCTTTTGACCATTTGGTATTGGAAGCAAGCTAGTTGTACGTTTTGGGGGTAGTAGAATGTTAGAAAGGTTTCTAACTGGCTGTCGGGTACACTAGGGAGTATTAGATAAAACTGAAATCTAAAAATTGAAATTTGAAGTTTAAATTCATTAGGTTATTGAATGGCTAAGTATTAAATCTAATACATTTGAGTGCATATTATATTCAGTGATAAAGTGAATAGCTTATCGCTTAATTTTGGAAGCAAGTTTTGCCTAGAGAATTCAGTGCCATTTAATTAATTCAGATGTTCAATTTTTGGTTATCAAACCGTTTGAATATGTTAAGATATGAATCAATTAATTTAAATTGCTGAATTAGATTATCAAATAGGGTCTAAGTTTCAGTAGCCCAACAATTTTAAAAAAATTCAAGCGGTTTAAGTTCGGCAGCCTTTCAAGGAAAATTTCCAGGTGGTTGCCGGGTCTAGTGAGCCCAGCAACCCAACAATTTAAAAAAATTTATATATATATGTCTTGCGCAACAGGCGTAGTTTTATACTACTTCCCTGTCAGGTTAATATTTTGGTGATTTTTTTTAGCAATAAATAAAGGAATTAGCCCAAACTTAGCTCGATTGGCCCAAAAATTTAAGACCAATCCTTATATGTTACTGGGTCGGATTGAGTTTAGATATAAATATAAGACCCAAAAAATTGTGAGTTGAGATTACGCTTTAATAGGTTCGGCTCGATTAAAGCCTAACGCGAATAATTATATATATATATTAAATATGTAAAATAATGTGTATAATCAAACAATTATATGTATATTATAATGTGTAAACTTATAATCTATATAATTACATAACAATAATGTATGATATTATACACATATGAATTTGGACAGAACCGGAATTAGGCATGAAACTTTAATATGTTTCTTGAAAAAAAAAAAAAAAAGAGCTCAGTATGTATGCATGGGGCTCACATTATGAATTTACCATTTTAGTGAGTTGCGTTTGGATACGCAACAAAACCCGATTTGATATTTGATAGTCCTACACGCAAAAACGAGAGTGGGTCTATTATGAAAGCTTTACAGTTACCGCCTCACTCCCCAATGGCAAACAACTTTTGATAATCATTTTGTAGAAAAAAGAAGGAAAAAAAAAACACCAGCTCACGGCTTATTATGGTGGCCTATGCCACCAAAGACAAACCCAATACAAAATAGTCAAATATAGGTCCGTTTGGTAAATGAGTTTTTTGAGTGTTTGTCTAAAATTTTTATTGTAATTTATTGTAGAATTGTAAGAACAATTTTTAAAAATGTGTAATTTTTTGGATATTTTGAAATATAAAGTTTAAAAATTTTGAGAAATTTTTTTAAGATTACTGTAGTTAAAGTTGTTAAAAACTTATAACAGATAAACTTAATAAAAAATTGTTTGCCAATAGGTCCATTATGTGATAAGTGGGGAAGTATATCTTAGTATTTATTATGTCATCCAGGAGGCAAGGAAATTAATGCCGAAACGTCTCATTTATCGAGCAAAGGTGGTTTGTGTTCCATCTGCCGTACTTTTCTTTTCGTTCTGTCTCCCATTCCGTTTAGACTTAAATGCTAAAGATCACTTGTGCTAATCAATGTTTTGAAAATCGGACCGGACTGGCCGGTCAAATCGCGAGCCGGCCATGTCTCGATCTGATTCAATTATAAAGCCAAAAAATTAATTGAACCCGGTCAAGACTCGATTGAACCGATAAAAATCGGAAGGTTCAACCGATTTTTATTAAATATTTATTTTCTAAAATAAATATTTTAATTTTATTCAAAAATTTTTAATACTAAAATGAATTAAAAATTTATTAAACTTTTGAACCGGGGTTGAATCGGAAGGTTTTCCAGTTCACTCCCCGGTTCGGATTTAAAAACATTGGTGCTAATTAATTTCCTGTTGTACCTTCTTTTTTACTATCTTTTTGGAGCCCTCCCTTTAATTTGAATTAATTGAATTTGGGCAAAAATTTAGCAATCCCTAAATAGGCCTATTCTCACCATCATCTTCTCGTGATCAAATTTTTATTGAAAACCTTAGCTTAAGCCATCAAAAAGCTATCTTTCACTCACTACTTGAATAAAGACAGACGCACGTGCGAACAACCCTTTGGCCCAGAATTGGAGGAATAATGCCTCTCTAGTGAGTTTAAGTGATTGTCGTCCCTATTTAATCAAATCAAAAGTTTGATAAGCCAAAGTAATTAGTGCATTTGATGGAGTCACCAATGAGTACCAAGCCACATTAAATTAAACTTAACCCAAAAGTCAAATAAAGAAGACATTATAGGCAAGTGACTTGCATGGTAAACCATAATGATGATAAAGATACCTGCATTTAGGAGAGAGGTTAAGAATTTTAAAGCTTTGATTATGTGTGTTGCCAACTGGTTTGGTAATATATAATGCAATCTCTACCATTGCCACCGACACTCTCGCAAGAAAGCCTGAATTCATATAGTTTATTTTTGGATTAAACAAAGGTCAAAAGAGATGGATGGATGGCCCTAGTCGCCATATTTCACTTTTTCTGGGCACTTTCAGTTTCACCTTTGCGTCCTAACAGAAAAGAGAGACAACAAAAGTGAATCCACTTTCGTACTCTTATAAACTTGAACCCCCCCCCCCCCCCCAACATCCCATGTCATAATGGTGCAACTTCCCTCCCACTTAGATATGTAGTTTTCATTTTTCTTTTTTGTTTACCTCAAATTATATAGATCTTTTCTTTAAATGAATAATTAATTTAGATAAATTTTCAAGTATATACTACATATTTACCATCCATTGTTACCAGCAAACTTCGTATATATGATATAAAAAAGTGATAAGTTTCAAGTATGATTTAGGAAACAAGAGTCACTAATTCGAATGGAATGATATGAGCCATCTTATATCAATGGAATGATATATGTGGAACGTACTCAGCATAACGATTACTTTTAACTACCCTAACTTACACCTCCTAATATATGTGAATATGGATAGGCCTACATTTATCGAGGAATGTTTATCTTCTTTCCAAGTATACGTAAAAGATAAAGGGCAAAATACCCCGTCGGCTTTCGAACTATTAATCTTATACACTTTTTACCCTTTAACTATTATTCATATACTTTTTAACTTTCTTACATCTAAAAATGCACTATATTTCTAGCTCTTTTTGTCAATTTAAACTATTACTCCTAACGGAAATGTAACCTCGAAATGGCTTAATTTTGATCATTTTCAATTTTTCAATCACATCTAACACCGTTGCAGCTACTACATGCTGATCAACAGCCATTGATCGTTGTTGACCAATAGTTGATCACTATTTCAGAGTTATCGAATTTAAATGAAATAACAATTTCTAACTCTATTTTTTGAGCGGATTCTGAATCTGGACTCAAATTTTTATGAATCATGCTAGTTATGACTAGATTTTTGCTCATGTATTGCGCATGATGTAATTTCCATTGGTTTTAACGGCTTGAATAGACAAAAGGTTAGAAGCATACGCTTTTAGAAATTGGAGTGCTAAAAATATACAAATAATAGTTGAAGGGCTAAAAGCGTACTAGCCAAATAGTTTGAGGGCCAACCAGATAATTTGCCCAGAGATAAAATACTTTGATATACTATTTAGACCAGCTGAATCCGCCACCAAAAAGAATTACAAATTACCCTGAGTGTTGGGTTCGGGGTTCTAGTCTCCCCACCATATGAACTACCCCAGTGACCCCCTACGTCCCCTAAGGTAGGAGTAGATTAAAAATTGCCATTTCAATAATTAAACAAATCATATTGCAAGGCAACGCGGTAAATTTTAAAAAATTAGTTGAACACCAAACTTCACATTGATAAAGCATTTTTGCACCTTCTGCTCAGCACTAATATTATTGAGAGTGGGAATTATTTGCAGCCCTTGTTTTGGCACCTCCTTAATTTAGGCTAGTAGGCAGGACAAGTTAGAATTAACCTCCCTGCTTTACTTTTTTTTTTTTTTTGGTTGATACAGGGCTTTTGACCCGACTAATCTCCGGTGGTTCGGGAGAAGACGCTCCAACCCACTTCGAGCGCGTTAAACAGCAGGATTCAAACTCTGGTGGACATACCTAAAGAGAAACAACCGCACTGGTTGAGCTACCCCGCTGGGGCCGTCCCTGCTTTTACTCCCTTCCCTCCAATTTTTATTTTTCCCTTGACTCTTCTTTTCTTCGTTCATTAAATTTAGCAGTTGGATTACAAAAGTTGCCAAGTTCATTTGCCATATCCGAAACCATGCTCCCTATTTCCAGAATATGGACAGACACATCAGAAGAATCTTTTTCCTCCTTGTTAATCTCAAACAGTCCATAACAGTAGATGAGGCCTAGAACAACGAAGGCAAAGGAAAGGAGCAGGTGAAAGGAATGAGTTATATTGTCGTCAAGGAAGAAGTTAAAGCCGCACCATATGTATCAGTTGTTGCCATCTACCATCTTCCATGTGCTTAACAACGTTGCTGTTTCTGCAAATTTTCGTCACTTCGATGATAATCAAGTACTATCATTTTTCATCATCAACAATTTGTATTTTGGTTCTTCTACTGTTTGTCTTTCTTGATGTTCCATGTTATTCAATTTCTGATGAGGAACCAAATTTGGATAAAACATAAGAGCAGTACAGTTGTCAATCAACCTTTCAGGCAAGTCAGTGAGATAATGTAGATTATTAGTTTATGGGGCTGTATGCGCTAAACCTCCCTAAACTTTATCATTAGTCGCGCTTTGCCCCCCCCCCCCCCCCCCCCCAATTCATTAAATAAGAACTTTACCCCATAAACTATTTTATATTTTAAATAGTTTATTCCATAAACTTTACCCCGAATTCATTAAACTTATTTGATATTTTAAGACATAAGGGCCCTTACTATTTATTTTTTTTGTTTATTCATTTGTCCATTTTTTTTTCTTTTCCACTACTTTCTTTTATTTTTTATTTCACTTCTCTCGTGTCACTATTTTATTTCACTTTCTAATTAGTATTACTAAATTGTATGCTTATTATAATGTTGTAATTATCTTTTACTTAATTTCATTCTTATTTTATTTTACACTATTAGAAAATTCAAGACAAATTGTATAGCGTAAAAAAATTGATATCTGCCTGTCATAATATAAAAGATGCATATTACTAGCAATTTGGCTATTTAAAAGGATATTAGCAAACTAGAACTTTAAATTATTTAATATTTAAAATTATATCCCAGAAAATAAAGTCACTAATATTTACACATCGAATTGATATCAGATTTAAAAAAACAAAAAATCAGTCGTTGGGTGTCTACTAAAAAGAGCCAGCATTAGGAATTCATTGTATTATTGTCTTTTGAATTGTGAAAGGCTTGCTAATTCCTTGCATAATTTATTAGGTTATTGAACTTCAGTTACAATAAATTACAAGCTTGAGGAACTAGGATGCTCTATTTGATATAGGTTAGTGTCATGAAAGCTGCCAATAATAAATATTCTATAATCCTCAGTTACTGGAAATGTTTCCTCTCCCATTGTACATCTTCATTTAATTAATCTCCACTGGATCAATGCAATATATATATATATATATTTTCCTTTTATAGTTAAAAGTCAGTAAAATGCCTATGTATTGCATATTTAACTCTTGGTATTTAAAATGCCTATGTATTGCATATTATGACAGAACTGTCAATAAATTTCGTTAAGTAAAACATTATGGAACATCAATTAATTGTTGTTGCTTCAACAAGATCAAACAGGAAACGAATCCACAAGAGACTTCCAATGATCACATTAGACCCAATCATCTTCAGCTCGTTCACTTCACGCCCCACCACCAACAGGAGACACTTCTGGATTTGGGGCCAAGCAAGGTACTCAGAGCAGAGCTGGAGTAGGGAGGGCTTTCTTTAATCATTTGAGCCCACTGCACCAATATCATTTGCCCATTCTTACAAATTCTATGATGTTCTTTCTCAATATTAATGTCACTAGATTTCACATATGGACATTGCGCTTTTGTACCTTTCATTTCTTGACACACATGGCATGACTTGCACATCATTAGAATGATCGCAGCCTGAATTAGCTATACCAAAAAGAAGATGGAAGGGAGCAGCATCTAGTGCTTTGCTTTTCGCCTTTGAATGTTACTCGTTTTTTTTTCTTTTTAGACGGTTACAGCAATCAGCACTTTTACCGACCAATTGTGGCTGCAGTCATTGCTTTACCTCTAGGTTTGCGCTGCGAAAAAAGCTGTACTTTTAATCATTGATGAAGAATGTTTAATTTCTAGTTCTAGAGTAAACTATGCACATTATCCTCTGCACTTGCACAGACACAGCTTCTAACAATCAGCTTGAGGTTTAAGACTGGTTGTTAGCCTCGGTGGCTTCTTGACAAGGAGATTGAGAATGCTGTGGTGAAATGTATATACCAGATGAATCTGAGAATTCTTCAGAGGAGATGAACAAAATATACAATTACGATCAGATGACTAACAAGAGTACAAAGTAAATAGGAAATGGAGAAATGAATTGAACCCGGATAAAGTTACAGTTAGATCAAGTGACAACATGCTACTCTACCGAATTTGATACATGCAGCAGAGTTTGAGAAAATGATAGTAGACAAAAACATGCATTCAAGACCGTTGTGATCCAAGATTATCCTCAACTGCAGCCACGGATCATCATTAAAGGGTTTTTAACCAGTGATTTAGATGATTGCAGAAATCAAAGACTGGCCAGCACATGCGTCAGCTCAGAGTTTTGTTTCTAGGAGTGCAGAACTTATCGTAACAAAGAATCTTTAGTTCTCAAAACTACACCGGAGTTAGATGAGTTAGATGGCATAATTCAATCTTTCCTCTTCCGTCAGTAGTAAGACCTAATTTAGTAAATGACATTTTAGCACAGAAAGTTCTATATATCCCTGGCAATTCTTATTCCCGCTTGTGTCTATTTTCCAGTGATATAAACAAAGGCATACCAAATGTTATAAAAGCCCTTGGCTAATTTGGCATCATACATTTTCTGTTGTGATACAAGAAAAGAAAACATACAGAGAGAATTGTCAACCTTATACTGTTTTTGCCAAAGAGATATGGCTTTTATTGGACAGGAGAGACGTAACATCTGTATAACCTACAATCCAAGAAGCTGATATTACTCCTCTGGAGAAACTTGATAGAGCATATATTATGTACAAATCCATCTTTTAATGATGAAAGGAATTTATGCATACAAAACTTGTTTACCTAGACAATAGCTACCAATAATCTTTACAAGTGCATTCCCCATTACTAAAGCGGTGATAGAATTTTGGATCCCCCACTACTATCTCCCTGTCTGTCATTTCTGAAATTATTTTTGCAGCATTATGGCAATCTTCACACATCCTAACGTTTTTCCTAACAAGAACGGGAGTTCCTACTGGTGTGGATAGTAAACCAGCACAAATTGCCAACCTTGCGCTGTGGTACATTGTAGAATGTGCTCTTCTTCTGATTAGATCCGGTGGCTTGAATTTCAACACTCCACAAACATGCAGGTCATCACCTATCTTTCTTGAAATGATATCTAATGCGTCATAAATCATGCTGGCCTCAGCATGCGAACAATCATTATTGGTGATTTGGAGAGCTTTCCCATTATACTCGATCAAACTGCATGCAGTGGTCCGCCTTAACCCTTGGCTCTGCATGGAACATCTTACACGCTCTACATCTGCCCATCTCCTTAGTTCAGCATACATGTTAGAAAGCAACACGTAACAGCCAGTATTATCGTGTTCCAATGACAAAATACGGTCTGCGACAAGTTCAGCAAGTTCTATGTCTCTGTGGTATCGACTTGCAGACAGAAGAGATCCCCATATCCTTGCAGTTGGGACCAATGGCATTTCATCTATAAAATGTTTGGCTAGGTCAATGTTACCACTGCGTCCTAGAAGATCTACTATACATCCATAGTGCTCTATTCCAGGATCAATATTATACTCTGTTTTCATTGAACTAAAATAATTCTGGCCTTCATCCACCATGCCACAAATACTGCAAGATGCTAGAAGTGAAACAAATGTGCTCCCATTGGGTTTGATGCCCTCTGCCATCATATCAGAGAATAATCGAACTGAAATTTCTCCAAATCCATGAATACCATAGGCCAGAATGATCGTGTTCCAGGAAATGACATCCTTATACACTATGCAGTTAAAAACATGCTGTGCAGCCTGGATATCACCACATTTTGCATACATGTAAATCAAGGCATTACAAATGAAAATACTTGAACCAAATCCCAACTTTATGATGTTAGCATGTATTTGCTGGCCCTCCTTTGGTAAGGCAATTTCAGCGTAGGCAGGTAGGATATTCACAAATGTGATCTCATCTGGGTGAAGATGTTCACTGCACATATCCTGGAAAACATGTAATGCTCCTTTTTCATTACCACTCTGTACGTAGGCCGCGATTCTTGCATTCCATGATATCAGATTAGTCTCCTTCATTTGAACAAACATAGAATCTGCTAAATTCAGGCAACCACACTTCCCATACATGTCAAGTAGTGCAGTCTCTAATACTACATGAGGAAACATTCCTTTTCTAATGGCAAAACCATGCATAGACTTACCCTGCACGAGAGCTCTCATTCTTGCACAGGATGGCAGTAGGTTTATCAATGTCACTGCATTAGGGTCCAAATTGTCACTCTCTAGCATTCTCTCGAAGCAAGAAAAAGATCTTACGGGTTCATCATTAAGACCATATGCTCCTATAATAGCATTCCAAACAGCTACACTTCTTTGAGAGACCCTATTAAACAATCTGTCAGAGTACTCTACCAGTCCACATTTACCATACATGTCAATAAGTGACGTTTCAATCATGGGATCTGAATCCAGTTGTCTCCTGATTACTTGGCAATGGACTTCCTTTCCCTTCAACAAACAACCATAAAGAGAACAAGCACCAAGAATGCTGATCACAGAGAATCTGTCACAACTTATGCGTGCTGCCTGCATATCACGGAAACAAGTCAATGACCTCAAACAGTCGCCCGATGCAACATACCCACTGATCATAGAATTCCAAGATACCGCGTCTTTAACCAGCATATCCGCAAATATTTTCTCCGACTGCTCTATGCAGCCGAGCTTTGAATACATAATAACAAGGGAATTGCAAACGTAAAGATCTTTATCGAACCCCATCTTAATTACCCTGGAATGAATCCTCTGTCCATCAACCAAAGAAAATAACCCAACACACGCCTTAATTACGAAAGGAAAAGTGTATGTATCTAACCCAACTCCTTCCCACTCCATCCTGTAATACAAATCAATGGCTTCTTGATAGAATCCGTTATCTGTTAATCCCCTTATCAAAACATTCCAAATAAACGTGCTTGGTCTAGTAATTTCTTCAAACACATGGAGCGCATTTTCAAAACAACCCGAATCTATACAACTCAGTAATCTCCTACGTTGTTCAAGTGAGGATTTCATGCCTCTAGTCATGTTCGGGAAATTGCCGGTTGCAATGGGACTCCTCACGTTGATGCCAACGTCAAGGTTTCGATAATCTTTCCAGCTTTGCGTCTTCCTGGCAAGAAATCCTTATCTGTAACAGTACTAGGCTTGGAAGAGCAACTGAAACAAAGGGCTGTAGCCATTTTTGAAATGCTTGAGCCCAAAATCGCAAACCCCTTTACTAAACTGCTAACTTACACACGTAAAAGTGGGCCAAAAATTTCAGGAGACGCAGAATTATTGCTGCTGCCATCGCATTCAAGATTCCGTATGCATATCTTACTCTCTATTTTATTTGACGCAGGAAGTTGGATAGAGCGTAATCAAAAGCGAAAGAGTCAACAGAATTGATGGGGGCCTTTATATTTTTCCACAATCCGAAACTAACACTGGAAATTTGTCAAACACATTTTTTTTTTGCATGTTTCAATGAAAATGACTATTGTCATTGAATATTGAATGATTGACGATATACTAATCGTCTCTTTGATCTGTTGACTTCATCTAACAGCGACTAAGAATTCCAGATTCCCAACAAATTGCGCAATCAGATATATATTTATTTTAGAACCCAAATTCCAAATTTCTATTTCGTTATTTATTTTTAAATTTTTATTTTTTTCTGGGTTGTTGAGTTTTTTAATTAGTAGAACATATGACATGGCTCTCTACTACAGGTCAATGCAAAAGAGATATTTGCACAATTGCAGTTTTTTTTTATTGGGCATAAATTCCCGGTGTCCTCATTGGACAGGGTTGAGCAAGACCTTCTCGGAATAGAGTGTACGTGTTATTTGAAATATTATTTGGTATAATTACTGTAACATTTTTTGTGATGTGATGTATGTGAGATAAAAAATAATTAGAAATATAAAAGGATGAATTGAAAAATGTATTTATGATGCAAGCGAAATATTATTTGAGAAAAATTTGCAATCCAAACACACTCGTTATTTTCTTCATCGGCAATATTCGAATCCGAAAACCTGCTTAAGGAGTATCAATTTCTTTGCCACTTGATCTAACAACAACAATTGGTATGATCAATTGCTTTTGATGTGGATGCTTGACTGTATTAATCAGCATCGTAGAAGAAATTTGCCAATGTTTCCCCAGTACCATCCTGGCTTCCCTAATCAGCATAAGCACTTCATAGAAGAAATTCTTGCAGAATAAAATAGGGCTTTTATGAAACAAAAGAAAAATCCAATATGAACCTCATACACTCTCAACATACTATCATTTTCTAGAGGAGAGAGATGGTTGTAAATGAGTCTAATTTAGAGTAAGATTGTTCGTTGTCGTAGTCTATCTACATAAAATTAGCAAACAAAGTCTTAAACAAAATCATAATTATGCTGAGGAGGTCTTGACATAATGGTCGAGATTGAAACTTTAAAACTTCGAGATTCTGGGTTCTAATGCTTCTTTTTTTTGGTGATTGCTATTTGCTAACGCTTTGCAACTTCTGTTGGTTATATTTTGTAGTTAATCTGTTACTCCACAGACTTGTATTAATACAAAGTCCGACATAAATAGGCTAAACAAAAATAGTAAAAAGTATAACGTGAAGTTTATAATGGAAAACTCCACTAGCTAAAGGCTAAAGCTTATCTAGTGCTCTAGAAGACGTTGCCGTGAAGAATGGAAAAACCAACCAACTCATGAGTGAATATTTGAACATAACATCTGCAAACCAGAATATGTTGTTTGATAAACAACAAGTACTCGGCATTATTTGTGTTGCTTGTCATCCACATTACTTATGATCTAAAGAACCTTGCATTAAACATTTTGATGGCAGATTAGATGCACATAATTAATTGGTGAATCATATTCCCTGGTTGTTACCACTTACAAGTGATTAGATGGTTGGTAAGATGTCTATCTATGGGATTCCCCCCTCCTAATTAATCCCCATTTTACTCGCTTCTACTTTCTTCTAGTATTATAGCCTAAATGGAGTGACACTAGAACGATTCGATTCCCCTTAGCTAGGATTTGGCCATTGGTGACCTTAAAAAGACCAACATTTGGATTTGTTCGTGGTCAATAATTAGATATATAAAACTTGTGACCTTCGACCCCAACTCCAAACAAAATTCCCTGAAGAAAAGAGGTGAGTAGCCTTGAGTTCCCCTTGATTGAAATGTAATTGCCACTTTCTTCATCATCCACTGCAATCTTACCAAGTGAATCTTGGCTGCTCATAGAAAAATAATTGCACAAAAGTTAAAAATATATATATGTATATATGTATACACATATATATTTTTTGAAGTCTTGAAAAGGAAAAAGAAAGGTGGTTCAAAAGCATCTGAAAAGCCACTTTTCAAAACTGGCTTTTGTCAACTCAGAAATAAGAGAAAAACTAGTAGTAGTTTCAAGAACGCCTCAAAAACGTTTTCACCCCCAGGATGTATTTTGAACCAAGAATGAATAAGTCCTTAATGGCATATACATATGTTGATACACACAGAGATAAAATTGCAGTGACATAAACAGTGGCGGAGCCAGAAAAAATTTTCAGTAAGGGCAAAAGCAACACTAAAATGTTTTACCTATTTTTTTTTAGTTTTTTAAGTAAAAAATATTCACCTAGTTAAAATGAAAAACTTTTTTTGAACTTATTTCAAATGGAATTTTGTGACCCACATGTCCTTTTAGAATATTAGTTCATGAGCCAATTTAAATGACCACGTAATTCTTTCACTTATTTCATAAAAAAACTTCGGAGACACACTTGAAATTATATCAAAATTCTATGAATATTATAGGAATTTAGGGGGAGCAGTGGGATCCGTGCCCCCAGCGCCCCCACCTTAAATCCGCCACTAGCCATAAACACACTGGTTTATATTTCATCCTGTCTAATGTTAGGAGGCAAAATAATCGGTCCATTATCTTTTGCTCCCATGTAATTAAATGAAACAAGTAAGGGTAATATCAAAAATTTCAATTGTTTTTAGGTGGTTTTAGATGTATTGTTTGGAACGCATGGCCTCTACAAATATGAGGCATAGTAGCTTGGGCAAAAAGGGAACCATAGTTGTGTTTTTGTTGATGAATATGTTGGTGGTGGAAAAGAAAAAAAAAAGAAGGCGGAAGTACCAACTCTGGTCATATAATCATAAATACCGTGATGAAGAGACAAGACCGCAATTCAACAAGGGGCCGATATTGTTGTGCTGGTCTTATGGACAATGCGAAGACTAAAGAGGTGAGGTTGTTGTCAGATAATGATGGACGGTGTGGAAGGTTAGAGACAAGGAAGAAGAGCAGATGAGCAGGGGCATTTGCATTTCTTGCTAAAATCCTGTCTGGAGAGTTGGGGAACAATTGACAGTGGAGGGAAGATAGACGAGGGGGATAACTACTGGAAAATGGTGGCTTATAGTTGGACTGGAAAGGCTGTTAGGTGGGATGGAGGAAGAGTTGAATGAAGCTCGCAGGTGGTTGCACTACTAAACTAATATCCTAGCATTGATTGAATAATTATCTTCTGATATCTATGAATGCACATATTCATATTTATTGTACTTTTATGTTTTAATATTTTTACAAATTTAAAAAAAATAAACACTCTTAACAAGTGATCATTACCGTAAGCCAAAACCCGTTATCTTTTAGTCTTCTCGGACTCGTTTTTAGTCCGTTACTACAGTGTGTAACGAAATTAGGAGCAAATATGGTCGTTCCAAAAGGTTGATGGCCAGGATTAGCCAATAAAAATATATATATATATATATATATATATAAGGCTCCAATTATAAGGTGAACATTATTTTCAATGGCATGTATGGAACTCACAAAAAAATTGTTGTAAATTTGCATTGTGTTTAAATGAAATTATTTTCAGTGACTTGTATAGAACTCGATAAAAAAAAATTGATGTAAATTTGCATTGTGTTCAAATGAACAAAACCATTCCGTGACAATTTCATTGACAGCTTTCTGTGCCCAGTTCCCTATGCAATGAGAATATGGCCAAACCACATGGCATCCAAATGCAATAAACCAGCCAGGAAAAATAAATAGATGGTCTTTTTTTTGAAAAAAAATAAATATATTTTTTCCATGATAAATGTTGTTACTCATTAGCGGTCAGCATTTCACTCAGGTCCCAGTCACAACAAAAATCTTTGCCATTTGAATTGCATGAAAAGAAAGAAGTGGAAAGGACTGAACCATTACTGAAGTAAAAAGATTTACATATATTGTAGCTACGAAACATCAAGCACAGATTCATCACTTGTAACAAAGTAACAATTCCAAAATGGAAACATAGGAAAAGGGTAAAGGAATCTCAAAGATTCATAACCTGGATACATATGTGAAAGTTGTGTATTGAAGATGAGCACCCCATCATGTGCAAGTGCAACACACCTACGAAACCTCACCATTTTGTATATCAGCATATGCTCTAGATTCTTGATCCCTACCCACCATGATGATCCCACAACCCAAAAATCAGTCAAAAGGGAATCAAGAAATCCACCAACCTCCTCCAACTAATGAATCCCTTCCTCTTCAATCGTTTTTCTCCCAAAACAGCCACAACACATTGCATATTTACAATAGTGGAGAAAGAACTAAGCAAACACCTTAGAAAAGTATGCTTCATTAGGAGTGGAGTTACGTGAAAAAATGTATTATAATAATTTAATATATGAAATAAAAAGATAATTAAAAAACGTGTTTACGAAAAACGTAAAATATTTTTTTTAGTAGAAAACCACAATCCAAACAAGTGGAATACCTAAAAATATGTTTTAGGGTGTTATTGGGGTGTGTATAAGGGGTAGAGGGTTGTCAAAGGAAAACCAACAAAAAGACGGCATTTGCAATTTTGAGTAAATTAGTCCAATGCCTGCCTGCTGCACTAGATCAACAATGAAAGTGATTTATCTATAGGCAGAATAAGTCCACCACCTAAACATTGATGAATTACTTGGTGATGACCACTGTGACATCCCTTCAGCATAGATCTCAATCCTCATCCAGACACCTAAATTTTGCTTGACAATGACCATTTCTCTTGTGTACGAGCAGAAGGCCAAAATGCCCACCCACCCAAGAACCACACGATAATTGCCAGCAACAAATTAACGTGCGAGAATGTGACCAAATAATCTTCAACCAACAAAGACAGACAGTAGCATTATATCCATTAGATGGAATTCCAATAAATAAATAAAAAGGCATTAAACCATCTTCACTGACGATTTTGACCTATTCAATTTCTTAAAAAAAAAAAACCCCAAAATTAATAGTAAATTATAAAACAACCCCCACTAATCACCCCAACCTTACTTTCCACTCCCTCTACCAATCATCTCCTTGTTCCCAACGATAGAAGCCATCCTCTGCAACATCAACTGCTCCTTGAAATTGTTGATGAAAACATCACATTTAGCATCAAACCCGTCGTCACCTTCAGTCGACTTGGTACCCGTCTCTCGCACAGTCGCCGGATGGCGAGCCTCCACAATGTCCTCCTCCTTCAAGTGCTTAAACGCAGACTCCATACTCGCTGACTTCTTCATATTTGTCTGTAACCTCGCCGGAACATCACCGGCGACCGGCTTAGTATCTGGCTTTGACCTGCGAACATGGCCCCGCCCTTTGAGCTGACTGTAAACTTCATCCAAGGTCTGCACTTCTTCGTCCTCAACGTTTTCCTCGTTGGTTTGCTCAAAATCCAAAGGGTTTCCATTTTCCTCGTGCCCTTGCTCAAAATGGAAGCGGCTTCCGTTTTCTTCAGCATTCTCCTCGTGGGTTTGCTGAAAAACGAAATGGGTTCCAGTTCCCTGCTCATTTTCTTCGTGGGATTGTTGAAAAAAGTAATGGGTCTGATTTTCTTGAACTCGTTCGACGAACAGCGCTGGCTTCTCTTGACGGGTTTGTTCAAAAATGTATTGGGAGTGAGATTCTCCAAGGTTTTGTGGTTGATGGGCTTGTTCAAAAATGTACTGGGAGTGAGACTCTCCGAGGTTTTGGGGTTGATGGGTTCCTTCGAAACCGTAATGGGTGTCTGAATCTGGGGTGGTTTTGAAATGGTTTGCAATTGAACTAGAATCATGGGATCTGTAGTGGTAGAAATTTATGGACCTCAAACGCTGGAGAACAGATGGTGATCTAGCAAGCTTAGGTTGTTGAGGATGAAGATCATTTTGGGAGTTTTGCTGGTGCTGATGGTTGTGGTGCTGTTTCTGGTTGGCTAAAGTCGAAATAATTGCAATGGTACCAATCATAAGATTGAGGAGAACAAAGAGAACAGCAGGAGTAAACCAGCTGTTCATGGATGCCCAGATCGAAGGTATAGTAATTGACACAGATTCCTCAAACATCGTGCAACTTTTGTTCTTCAGAAATGGAGAAAAAAAACAAAAGAGTAAAGAGGGTTGAGTGGGAGGGAGAGTGCCAAGATTTTGTATAGTGGAATGCGGGGTTGGAAAGAAAGCAGCAAAGATAAAAGCAAGAGAGGAGAAGGAGTGAGAGAGAGAGAGAGGAGAGGAGTGAGCGGTGGGCTGCTTAAGGGGGGTTTTATAATTATATATATATATATATATTTTTTTTTTATTTTTATTTTTTTTAAGTGCAGGAGACATTATTTCATTTTAGGGGCCTGATCTTTCTGAATAATTTAATTTGATGGGTTGTTTGTTTGTGAATTTTTTAATTTGGAGTATCTTAGGGGTTGAATCGTGGATGAGAGACGTGTCAAGAGATTCAAGACAAGGAGGTGGAGGATGTGGAAGAAATGGACAGAATAGATGAGGTGGGAAATCAGTAAATGAGAGGTTCTTGTTGGATTGGATTTAAGAAATACTGAAGAAGAAGACGAAGAGGGCATCAAGTCATCAACTGATTTAAAGACATAAAAGACGACGCCGTTCTGACACTGGCCTGCAGTACAGCAGCAGCAGCAGCAGCAGTAGTACTGACTGTTCATTGCTGGACTGCCTGGACATGGACTCGACTGGATGGTCTGTCTGGCAAATACAGAAAGAAAGCTGATTATTAGATCTTTGTTTAACATAGAACTGAAAATGGTAAATGGATTTAGTTTTTAGATAATAATACTACTACTATCGTGACATGTCTTATGTTTGTTCATGTATCCTACGTTTGTGGAGTGTTGGGTTTGGAAGTTTTTTTTAGAAACAGATTTGTCTATAGATTCCAGCGTTGAGAAAAAAGTGCCTTCTAAGGCACTGAACAAGTGCTGCTTTTATCCGGTTCAGTTTGTCTAATTGTCTAATTAAGAGGTGTTAGTAATTAAGAGGTGTTAGTTGGTCTGCTTTCATCTGGTTTAATTTGCCTAATTGTCTAATTAAGATCGATTGGTGACCACCTATTTAGTGATGGAGAAAAAATGGTTGTCTGTCCCGTTTGGATTGCATTTTCCGTCATTTTTCATGAAAAAATTACTGTAGCAATTTGATGTATGTGAGGGAAAAAGGTAATAGAGAAATGTGATCACGGAAAACGACGCAATTTTCTGACAGAAAATGGCAATCCAAACACACCCTAGTTTATAGCTCCTTTTTCCGGTTGTTGAGGGTGTAGGATAATTAAAGCTCTTCTTTGATTTCATTGACTGGGGATAATGGACTGTGTATAATCAGCATTTATTAGTAATTATTATTGTAGACTTTTATAGTAGTAGTTATCTTTTCTGCTTTTCTATTGTATATCATCATGACCTGAGTTGTGTACAAAAAGAAGAAGACATGCGCAACCGCCGACAAAATTTTAGCATATTCTCAAAATTTTTCCCACAACAATATATAAACTCAAGTTCCTTACAAGACTTGCAGATTCACCGGATTGATTAATTGAATCGCCGGTCCGTTTGCAAGTCAACAATTTAATGGCTTAAACGATCCAATTAAGGATCCAGTTCAGCTCAATTACTGGTTCATTGAATTGATCGATTAAACTGTCAGACCGAACTGAGTTTAATAACATTGCGTTATGCTAATCGGTTCTCATTTCTCCCAATTTACTAAATTAATTATCTTGTTTATTTGTTTATATATGTTACCTTCAATTTGTACTTGCAGATGCCATCGTTGAATTCTTCATGCCAAAGCAGCTGTCACTGTTTTGGTTTTGTGGTTCCCAAAATGATTTAGCCTGGAAGCTGTCAAATATAAAAATGGCAAATGGAGGATCTTCTGAGTTCTGACTGATTTCTTTGCAGTACTCCCGATTAAGGGCCAGCAAACCAAATTGACCCAAAAATATTTACGCCAACTCAGATGCATTAAAATACGAATCAAAACCAGTGTGAACTCTGGACACTAGACCACGAGGAAAGATGGATAAAAGGAAAAAAAAAAGAAAAAACTTGAGATATTTAAATTTGATAATTTGGTAGTAGAGATGGCAAATTTTGCAAATTGCAAGTCGTCTACCATGATTTTTACCACACCCCCTTTGTGTCTGTATCTGCATCAGTAATTGACAGAATTAGTAGGTTCTAACAAGGCACATATAAATCGTTTAATCTCCATATTGGGATAAAAAGTTTGTACAGCTAGTGTGTTTCTTGAAGAAAATAAACAAAAGAAGCAAGAGAAGAATATAACAGATGTCTTTTGAAGACCTTCTTAGCCCAACAAAGTATACACTGCTGAAGGTTACTTCTTTACAGTTGGTTTTAAGCCAAGACTAAACCAGAAGCAGAAGTCAGAAGTGAATGACAGAGTAGTTTTTGACTAATACTTAGAAAACAGGCCTCACCACATCCCTGTTTTCCATGTCTTCAAAAAGCTTTGCATTTATATTACTCCCAAGACTTTAAGATATCTTAAAATCCTAATCAGACGCTGGTAGATGATATTAGTGTTGACGAAAGTGTACTGGTTTTGCGGATGTATACTGCTAAAACCTTTGATCCATGAGTGCGTTGCAATTTCTTAGGTTTTGAGAGCAGCTGTGCGAGGTACTTTCCTTTTATTTTATTTGTACTTGGGGGGGGGGGGCGATTGGAAATAGGGGTATCAATGGGTCGGGTTTAGACCCCGGATCCAATAAATTTTTCCGGGTTTGGATTGAAAAATAATTTCGATACCCGAATCCGGATTCAAACTAGTTTACTCTAACAAAAAACGGGTTGAATACGGAATATGGGATTCTGACCCGTATTCGACTCAGATTCGAACAATATATTAATAATTATAAAATATATATATTTTTAAATACATCCTTTTACCAAATTAACAATTTAGTAATGATTTTGTAGATTGATTTATGGTTAGTTTTGGATTGACTATTGCGAGTTATTTGTGATTTAAGTTTGTAATTTGATTTCTTTAAGTTTGGAGATTGAATTTGTGATTGGTTTTGAATTTAATTTTGAAAATTTTAAAATTGAAACTTTTAGATCCAATTCTAGAACTCTAAAATCAAGACCCATATGGTATACGGGTCGAATCTGAGTCTACTACATAAAAAGGGGTCCAGGTCCAGAATTTTCAATTTCGACCCAAACTTGACCCATTGACACCCCTAGTTGGAAAGCAACTATCGCCTAATTACGAAGAAACAAATCTATAATGACAGGTTTAAAGCTAACAATGACCTAACAATATTGGAAAAAAAAAGATGAAATAATTCGATGATTATCAATGATTAAGTTTTTAAAACGAGAAAGGAATGATTTTTTCTTTGTTTAAATCCTTTTCTTAATCAAAGGTAGTAAAATTTTATTTTACTTTTTTGTCATTATAACGCTATTTGTTGACCCTACGTCTATTCTTACACCTTAAAGATGATCTAAACCATTGTAATTTCCATTTCCGTGCCATTAATTATTGAAAAGACAGTTAATTAGCGAAAAACATAAAAATTCATGCGTATAAATAAGAAAACTATCAAATCAACAAATAAATTATTAATTATTCCCTGTAGTGCAGTTTTTAGAAAATAATGATAAAATTTACTATCTGACAATACAAAATGGTTTCTGATTAAATTTAAATAAGTTCAATCAGCTCCTGCAATTTTTTTTTTTTCCCATAGCGCCTCATCGGCTACAAAACAAAAGGCGCCAATATTTTGCCTATCAGAAACCCAAAGTTACTCATCGGTTGGATATAATAAGTCCACCTGGTAATGGGTCTTTCTGGTTGTGCGTTAAAGTTTCTAAATCTAGCGGTTACACTTGAACATTTTTCTTATTACTACGGTCCAACCCAAAACTATGACTCAAAAACTATGATAAAAGAATTACAGGCCGACCAGAGTGGCCATATCCATACCCATTTACAAGCGGCTTGGAGCCTGATCTACAATGGGCTTGACAGGGTCCAAAAAACACTGATGGACGAATTTGATCTTGGCATCCGGATAGAGTGAGCCCACAATTTTTCTACATTTGAAAACAAACCAAGTGAGCAGCGCTTTTCGTTTGCATAGGTTGAATATCTGTTTTTTTTTTTGAGGGTTGAATATCTGTTTGCATAGGTTGAAATATCTGTTTCAAATCAATTGAGCAACATTTTTATGAGTTTCCATATTGAATTTAAGTATTTTCATTAGAATTAGGGTTAATTACATCAACTCTCCTCGTGGTTTGACCAAACTATCAATTAAACCCTGAAGTTTGGTCATTTTACCGAACATCCCTCAAAGTCAATAAATCTCTAACAAATAACCCTCTTCCATAAGTGAATCGTAAGTGTCTAGTTGTGAATTGACTAAGGGTGCGTTTGATAAAATTGAAATTTGAAAACTGAAGTCTAAAATCTGAAATTTGAAATCTGAATCTATTAAGTTATTGAATTATTAAATATTAAATTTGGATGCATATCACATTGAGTGATAGGTGAATAATTTATTAATTAATTTTGAGAGCAAATTTTGCTTAGAAAATTCAATGTCATTTAATTAATTTAGATGTTCAATTTTTTGTTATCAAATAATCTGAATATGTTAAAATCTGAATTCATTAAGTTTAAGTGCTGAATTTGGTTATTAAACAGGGCCTAAGTTAATAAAAATACACATTGAATGTCCCAAAATGTCAATACAAATAATTCATTGTACAACTAGATAAAAGCTGCTTGGACACTTTGCAAGTTTTCGTCGTCCTCCAAGGTGCTCCTCCACACGTGACTTTCTATTTGGTGGAAGAGATGATCACCGTTATTTGCTCATTTCTTTAGCTCTGTTCTTTCTTTCCAGCTGCATTACTTTCTCATAACTCCTTTTTGCTATCTTCTTAATCTACTTGCTTTCAGTCCCACAACTCCCTGCACTTTATTGCTTTTGCCTATTATATTATTGATAATGATACCAGCTGAAGTTTTTTCCTCTTTCCCCTTGTATAAAAAAATTGCTGACCATCGTCGTGCTTGCTACTGGTAATCTTTTGTCTGTGGCTTTCTTCTGCATTCTTAACTTTTGTTTTTTGCTTACCATCTTTAACTTTAGCGCTTCCCACTTTTCCTTCCTGTCTTGCTCTCTTGTTTGTTTATTACCATTTTTATGGTCTATCATCTTTTTTTATGCTGCATTTAATATTTTATTGCTGCCTTTAGTGTGCTTGCTCCAAGCATTTGCCAGAGACCCTTTTTCCTAAGCTCGGGATTCCCCCTTCTTAGAGGACAAATGCTTAGTAATCTCCTTGTTGCATGGTTGGAGGGATGAAAAAAAAATATTAGTTTTAGAGAGCAAGGGAGCAAATCATGCAATGGGAAAAAAATTTTCTTCATCTTCTCTTATACTGCATTTTACATGTTGCTGCTGTTATTATGCTTTTAGTATGCTTGCTTGAAGCATTTGCCAAAGACCCCTTTCCCCAGGCTTATGATTCCTTCCTGCTTAAAGGAGAAATCCTTAGTAACCTCTCCATTGTGTGACTTGGGGGAGGGGGAGTAAAACAAATAAATCAATTAAAAATATCAGCTTTCACACCAAGGGACAGCAGCATCTCAAATAGTGGGAAAAAGAAATTTTCCCAGTGGAATGAAATATGGGTTGGCTCTATCCTTAGTTTTAGGAAATCAAAACTTATACCTGCTGTAGAAACCTCTTCTAATTCCTTTTTTTTATCCCTAATTTTTGGGGACATATTTATTCTATGTGGTTTTCCCCTGCATTCTTAATACTCATCAGGTGAGTTGTATTGTTACCAGAATTTTTACTTCATAATAATACTTATCAACCATTTCTGTTATTTTTGTGCTAGGTATTCTTTTCTTTTGGAGCTTACTGGTCCTGTACAATGTATTTATGTGCTATCTTTTGTATCTCATACATCTTTTAACGCTCAGTAAGATTTTATCTCTATGCTTGTTATATATGTTCTGCCTCTATCATTTCCCTATGTCACTATGCTGCTTGACCTCCAACTTAATTTCATGCCCCTTAAATGTCCTTTTTGTAACCAGCTTTGTCCAATTTCCCTGCTTGTCTTGCTATTTATTCTCAAGGCCGTCGGTTATGATCTTACAGTTAGAGTGCATATCCTTTCCTTGTTCTTTTTTTGCATTTTTTTCTATACAGTTAGAGGTGAACAACTGTTGTATATTTATATGGCATATACCTGTATACTTGTACACTTTTAGGCTTTACTTGAGGTCTTGGGGTGGGGGGGGGGGGGGGAACTTTCACCAGCTGTATAGTTGTCTTGTAGTGCACTCGTCTACACACACACAGACACAAACATAGTCCGTTTGGATTGGTCATTTTTTTAAAAATAAGTTTTTCAAATATAATATTATAATAATACATAAATAAAAATAACTCAAAAATATCTTATTCATACAATATATCAAATATTTTAAAAACTGTTTATAGTAAAAGTTTTTCATATACACTGCTACAATAAAATTTTTCAAAAATATCTCAAAAAATAGTTAATCCAAACGGAATTTATTTGTCTACAATTTTTACTAGGCTTTTTTGTGCTTACATATAGCTATCATCTCTAGGTAAATTTCGCTGCCTGTACCCATTATCGCCATATCATTTTGTAATGTGTGCAGAGGGTTTTTCACGTCTATTTCAGGAGGTTGGCAAAAGTGGTGTTTTGCAGGGCATCAAAATTGGAGGGGATGGACCTTCCATTTCTCGTCTCCTATTTGCTGATCATGATACTGTCTGTCTGCTGTTTGCAAAGGCCTCAATAGAGGAGGCTCAAGCTATTCTATCAATTCTTGATATTCATGGAGCAGCTTCAGGTCAAGGAGTGAACCAGTTGAGGTGCGGCACAGTATACTGGATTTGGAGTCAGGTGAGCGGGTAGAAGGAACAACAATTATCGGCTCCTGGTACAGCTACAGGATTCAGTTCGGATTGGAGACGTCTCTGGGACTTGGAACATGCCAAATACCGAAATGCTGCAGTGAAATGCTGTCTTGCTGAAAACCGTAGATGGGATAGAGATTTCAATATGCTGTAGTGACGTTGACAATTGATAAACTCATGTATGGGTGTTAAAAAAAAAAATTCGTTCAATTTATGCTCATTGTCAGCTTCTAACTTGAGCAGATCTGCCTTCATCAGAGTGACGTTAAATGGTTTTATGTGGCAACCCAGAGATGATAAAGATTCGATGCAGACCCAGAGAAATGGTCCCAAATTATGCTAGTTTACGTCAAACTTCAAATAATTAAAAGATCTTGAAACAATGTCGACATTTTCTCCAACTGTTCCAAAATGTCGACATTTTCTCCAGTTGCTCCAAACAGAGACAGGAAAGGCACATTCAAATTCAACGATACTTACCAAAGTGAGTGCGACTGGGCACAGATGAGATGCAGCTCACCGGGCAAGCCTTTTTTATTTTTGATATGAAATGGAGGCAAAGGATTTACTCATCAATTTTGTTTGCTTTTGTTGAAAAGTTCAATGAACGTAGCAAGTGGCAACTCGCACAAGTTGCAATGTTTTGTTTTGCATGGACATGGAATCGCATCATAGCGCATGATAGAAGAAGACACCTTTCAAGGCTATGGCTGGGATTCCAGCTCCATGGCTGGTAATTCTGGTGTCATATTTTTGCAAGTGTATGCATGAAGGATCTTAGATAGTACTGTCATGGCAATTGTGTCATGATGAATTTTCTTGTAATTTGTTGCCATTTCATTTCAGAAACAGTGCTTACTATTCTTCTTCAAAGGAACAATTCCCCCTTTCAAAAATTCGTGGAAATATTCTCTCAGTTGTCCCTATTTTTACTTTACAATATTTTGATGGCTTGCTCAAAGAGGCTGACACCCAAAGTTTTACTTCTTTTTTTTTTTTAATAAAAAGCGAATTTCATTAGTTAAATTGTTAGAAATTGTTCTGCACGATTTAATTTACATCATATAAATCTGCATTAATGGTAGGATAAACATGAGGTAGAAATACCACATTTAATAGATATAAAGATCTAAAAAATTATGAATAACTCTAAAAAATACAAGGAATTTAACATTATAACTCCCTATTGTACATGTGACAATTATCTGATCAGCTAATCAACAATTTTACGTTTCAATAATGATGATGAGATCTGTCTGACATGGATCCAAGATTCAAACACAAAAATTTTCAGATCTGATAATCGAATCTAAAATAAATTCAAATTTAGTAACAAAATAAGAAAAAAAAAACTACACAAAATCTCACTAAGAACTCTTACGACTCTCGTTAGGAACTTCTAAGAGAAATAAAGAACTTTCACTAAAAAATTTTAGAAGAAATTTTATTAGAAAAACAAAATAAAAATGGAATCTATGAGGGGAGCCCATAGTCTTCTTTTCTAAGGTTAAGGCCTTTTCAAATAATATTTTATTTACATTATAAACACATTTTTCAATTCATTTTTTTTAATATTTTTTACCACTTTTTTTATCTCACATATATCACATCACAAAAAGTGCTACAGTAATTATTTCAAATAATACTTTATCCAAACAAACCCAAAAATTTTCAAAACTTTACTCAATCCCCTAATTTTGATTGGAAAGTTCCAAACTAATTCCTTTATATATGATTTGTCATGACCCCTTTAAAAATCTTATTTACCTTTGAGGCAGGCATTAACGGGCGAGATTTTTCCAATAGCCTCGTACATGAAACATTATGCATTGATATTTGTAAGTTTTAGAACCACAAAAGGTACTGAAAGGTTTAGGCGATCCAAATTTTGTTAAGAAACCAAAATTTAAAACGTAAAGATTAAAGAACATCAAGGAATTTTAACTCCCAAACTACAAGAAAAGCAAATGTGCATGCACGACATTGAATGCTGTTCACCTTTCTTGCTATTCTTGAAGGCAGAAATAATTGAAGGTATTTAATAATATGGACCATTCTATGGCGGAAAATTTGAGTCGCTCTACGGGAATGCTGAAGTTTACGTATGTGACCGCTTTATTTAGCGGACAGATCAGCATGACCCGATGATTGGCCTGACGGAATGCTGTAAATCAAAGATATACAAATCGCTTGACGAGACTTATGAGTTCATTCAGCGTACAGATTTATGGTACAAAGTTACCAATCACTGCCACCAACAAAATCCATCAAGTGACTCTACTGCAGCAGCACAGCTTCTTTGTTTGTTTGTTTCTTTCTTTCTTTTTTACGTTTGGAATCTCCTGTATATTTTCTTTTTATAAAATAAAAAATAATAATTTAACACAAATAAAATAAAAAATAATTTAAAAATATGGTCATGAAAAATATAAAAAATTTTCTTTATGCCATCACCAATGATATTTAGGACTATAGATAGCGGCAGAGTTAGAAAAAATATCAGAAGTGGGGCACAAGTAGAAAATATTATTATAGTTCAATAATTAAAGTGGACAAATTTTTATAATCAATTATTAGAAATAATAAAAATTTTTATTATTCTTTAAAAGTGTTTTTCAACAATTTTTTTTTTTATCTCATATATTATGTGATGTGACAGGAGTTTTGTCATTTGATCTACACTAATGCGTATTCAACAACCGTTCACATCATCGCATTACGCGCTGTGCGTTGTCGAGATCTCTCTGTGTGTTCTTTTTCTCCATCATATCAAAGACGAATATTTGATCGATTTACCAAAGTTGTTTTCCCGCCGCTATTTTAGGCATCGGTGGCATTTTAGTCTATTCCCATTTGAGGTTTGGTTACTTCTGTACGCAATGAAAAGAGGCCAACCACTGTTCTTTGATTAGAACACGGCAAATTACGTGAAACCATGTAATATATTTTAGGTGGGAATAATTTTGGAAACCTACCTTGTAGTTTTTTGACAATTTCATCTAATTCTCTTGAGGTTTTAAAAATTATAAATATCTCCTTTCAAGTTATCATTGTGGTAATAAAAATTATTCAATAGTTAAAGTTTGAATGAATAACTCAAAATACGCTCATGAAATTATAAAGTTTATTTTATCTTTTTAAAAATTCTTTTTTTTTTGAAAAAATGGAATATATATAATATCATAAACCTACTTTAACTCTCATCTCTACTGTTCTGTATCTTTCATATTCTCACATCCCAAATCAATACCATTATCTCTGTGACCATCACCACCATCAGTTTGTAAATTCTAAAACCTCAAGCTAAATGAAAAAAAAATAGCACTATTGAATTTTTTTTTAAAAAAATTCATTGACTACATTAACATAACACTCTATCCCTCAAATGTTGAAGTACCAACACCGGCTTCGTTCTTCTTAAACCCTCAACTTGCACCTTTTTTCTATTCATTTCTAGATCTCCCAAGAAAAACTAAAATTAATTTATAATATATTTAAAATTATGTTTATGACATAATTGATTATTCATGGATGAACCTTGTTTTTGTTTCCATTGAATATCTAATAGTGTAAAATGCATTCATAAATACAAGATTATAAGTGGATTATTTAATAGTATGAAAAGTATTGATACATTAAGATTATTACGGTCATTTTATAAGATGGATGGAAGGCAAATGAAATATTAAAAATTTCGAGAATATTAGGTGGAATTGTTAGAAACCTTAAGCGAAGTTCCATTGTATGGACTCCATTTTTCCATGGAGGCAATAATGATCATGCTCCAATTAGTCGATTTTGCTTGTGAGAATATCCTACATGTATAATAAAGCACTTCTGCTTACCCTTCATGCCTTTTGTCCACTCTAGTCAAGAATGTGAAATTGTCAAAAACCTTGGAGTAAAGTTTCATTTCAGGGAGCCCATTTTTCCATGGAAGCAAGTTTCATTTCAGGGAGCCCATTTTTCCAATGGAAGCAATAATGATCATGCTCCAATTAGTCACTTTTGCGTGTGAGAATAAGCTACATAATTCGAAATGGTTTTTTGCTCACTATTCTTGCCCTCGGTCCACTCCTTTTCGTCCGTCCCTTTGCGATGGTTTTTTGTAATTTCAGCAACACGATGTTCAACCATTGTGTCACACATTTGTCCTCCAACTGCTCAAACTTTCCAATACTTTGACTCCATGCCCTCATAAATTCTTTACCAACATATTAGTTTGGCCAACGGTCATTTCATTCGTTGTGCAAAACTGACATGTTCAAACAGCGATGCATGACCTATGTTCTTGAATTCAACATCGACGCACGACTGAGTGTACCGCACTTTTTATGAATTTAAATTGATATCATCAACAAGCGAAGTTCCAATTTCTACTTAATTACCGTCAAACTTGGTTCTTTTGACAACAAAATAAATGGAATTTTATTATTCTTATTCAAGAAGTTTGATGTTTATCAAATGACAACAAAATAAACCATCAAGTTTCACTTTCCCTGCTTCAATTTCTTGGGGCTTCACATAATTTCAACTTTTACCATCTTAGAAATGATTTAATCTAGGAAGACTCAATATCAAGTGTTTGGATTGGTATTATTAACAACAACAAAAAATTTATTTGTTTGCATCATAAATACGTTTTTCAATTTGCCTTTTCATTTTTTCCAGTCACATTATTTATCTCATATACATCACATCATAAAAAGTGTTACAATAATTATTCTAAATAATTACCTATCCAAACACATGAATTTTGGGATAAGGAAAGATCTCTATTCTATAACTGGTAAAAAATTTTCTTTATATATGTCTACAAGAGCGTATTTACAACTTTTTCATTGCTATGATGTATTTTAGGCTTTACAACATACTATGGACTCTTCTTGTGTTCTGCTGTTATTAATTTGATTCTCCTCAACGAATATATAAATATTTATTACGTGTTTATCTTAAGTATTATTCAATTATTGATAAACTCATTCATCGCTATTCATACATATTAAAAGAGTTACTAAAAGAAAATTGAAAATTTCTAACCACCACGGGTACCCCATTTTTGCATCTCGTGCTCGACAGTATCCTTAGTTTCTAATACTAAATGGTTGCTTACAACTTACATCATGACGGGAAAAACACAATAACTAGCTTGTGTATTACATTTACAATTTTTTTCCTATTCCATCCTCCTTCAATTAAAATCACAGACAAAAGCAAAGGTGCCAAATATATGTTTCCAACTACTTTTTTCAATTTTCATTATGCAATTAAATTGGTGTTTGTAACTTTCTTTCATTTATGTATTATATACATTTAACCCTTTTCTGTAATACTCATCTAGTAAAAATTTATCTTGAGCAAATATTTGATGAAATTATAGAGCGTTGATTTAGCACAGCGAGTGGAGAGGGCATAGCAAAATTTTTAAGATGCAATTTTTCTTTTGTTTTTTGGGAAGAAAGGGGAAGAGTGAGGGACGAGGGATGCAATGTGGCCATCGAAAAATAATTATTAACAGTTAATTAATAGCGCTATATCGATTTATCAAAGTTTCCATGTCATAAAAGAAAAATTGGAATTAGGTGGAAATAGATTTTTTTTCTTTTTTCAACGGAGCAACTTGTTCATCTAGGTTAAATGAAATCAAAATAATCACTAAATTTTTATTAAAAACAATAAATGCAACATGTGCATTTAAGTGTTAAACTAAATATATATATATTTAATGCACGTCTGGACCATCCATAAGATTTTTTTTCTTTTTACAGTTTTTTTAACGATTATTCAATATTAGCGTACGTAAATTTCACCCCAACATGTGAATGTGCACCGTTTGTCAAACTTTCTTTTCATATTTTTTTTCTTGGTTGGTTTTGGAAAACAAAAAAACATAAATTCATGTACTTCACTGCCGGGGCACATGCAAAATCTGGCCCTGAAAGTTAAACTAGTAGTACAATGAACGGGTACAAAACAAAAGAAACACAGTAGTATTGTGCATACATGATGTAGCAGAAAACTACTAAACTACTAGTACTTGTCAATTGTCATAATCACGTTAGAAATTTCGTTAGCATTACATCCAAGTGTCGACACTCTCCCCATCATTCCCCTCTCAAATTCAACTACTGTAGCCTGTACCCATCTCTCCCATCTCTCTAAGTATTCTGCAACTATGTCGACATCTCAACCCAACCTCAAGAACTTTCTGTCGTCTGCCCTGCTGTGCCTATTGTGCCTGTGGCTGTGCAGTATACGCCCCTTTTTCTTCTCTTTTTCCTTCTCTTTTTTCTTTTTTCTCGAACGTGTCAGTAGTTACAATTCCCTCAAGAGCACGGCTCTTCAATTGTTCCCACCTCCTGAAAGAGTGTCGTCATCTCTCATACTTTTTGGCCTTTTCTTTTGTGAATTCTTGTGGCCGTCAGGATCGCAGTGGAGGTGGAGGTATAAATAGCTCGAGTGCTGGGGAATGCGTGTTGCGATTCGTGTTCATTTTAGTACTCTCTTGAGGAAAGCACAAGAATAACGAAACTCATATTTTTCTTGCATGCCATGTCTTCCGTTGAGGTTAGGCTTCTCTCACTAAGCTACTGTGTTCTTATTCTTTCTTCCTCTTTCCTCCCTGCCTTGGCTTTACTCTTCTTTCAGCATTCTTGTTTATTTTCTTGCTTGTGATCTTTATTTGGATTTTTTGGTATTTCAGGATATGTTGCCTTTGATTGAGTTGAAGGGAATTACAGAGAATTCTCGGGCTTCTGCAGGTAAAAACGAGAACTTGAGATGCCCTCCTCTTTATTTGTGTAGAAAATTGAGAAACAACAGGCAGAATTTGGTTATCAAGTTGGTTCTTGCATGTTTTGCTTCCTACTTGTTCAAAATTCTCGTTTCAATTCATAAGTAGACATCTTTTTTATTATGTTGTTCTTATTTTCTGATTTAATTGTATATTGATCAACATGAGATGGCGAATCAAATTCTTCTTGTTGTTGGTGCTTTGATTTCGCGCAGTATACTTGTGAAATTACACATACAGAGAGCAGAAGAGTTGATATTTCTGCATTAGTTTTCTGAGTTGAGTGTTTATTTGGCTTCTCGAACGTCTGAAAGTTCAATTCAGGAAACTTGATTATAAGTTTAATTTGGGATGAAAGTAAAGTAGACTCCTTTGCTATATTACAGTATATATCACAGTATAGTCACAAAGGGAGTGCATGTTCTTGAGCTGCATGCATGTGAATTAACTATACTTTTTTTGAAAAAAGTAAGACCTAGTCGAACTAAAATTTTAAAAATAGAAAAATTAACTATAAGGTGTGAGACGTAAGTTGATGAAAGAACAAATTTCATTTCAATGTTGCATCAATTGGAATCTCACTTTTGATCTAAATTTTTTCTTTTTATTTTTCTTTTCTTGGAACATTTTCAATTGATCGATATTTTCCCCGTATTCTATAATCTTGGATAAGCTCGGTTTAAAAGTTTTTTTTTTTTTTGCAAACAAATTTAACATAGATTAAAAATAGTTTGAATACAAAGTTGCACCATTATTAGTCTTCAAATTTAGATGAGAATTAAGATGAGACTCCAAACCTTACAAAGAAAAAACTTAGAATCAGACCATGGATTTCACGATTACTGTCTCTAACATCTTTCTCTTCAATTTTTTTTTTAACATTCCCACCCCTCCCATCACCCTTCCCACTCGCCTCTTTTGATGCTTGTGTTACCTCTACATAATTAATAAAATTTTGACTTAAAATATGGTAGACTCGTACTATTATGTATATGTTCCCCCTTCCCCCCCCCCCCCCCTCCCAAAAAAAAAAAACAATAATCCTGGTTTCGTCCCTGCGCTTGTCCATTATTATAGGTCAATAATGCCATGGTGGTTATGTTTCACTAGAATTTTTCTTGATTGTAGAGCAGAAAGTCTCTTTTGTTGATGACTTTTAGATCGTTTATAATCGTGTTGGTAGTTGAAATGCACACTAAATTCTGAAGTGTCTTCTATTTGGGGCTTCAAAAAGGCTCCGTTCTGCAGGGCGTCTCTCAATCCATGGCGAACACAACCCGTACCAGTCATCTTTCTGCATTGGACAGCTGCCGAGATGAGGGAACAGCATTCACCTTGAAAATGGTGGCGATTGCAGCAATCCTCTTTGCTGGGGCATGCGGTATTGCGATACCCTTGGTAGGTAGGAAGCGTAGGTTCCTTGGAACAGATTCCAACCTTTTTGTCGCAGTCAAGGCCTTTGCAGCTGGCGTCATTCTCGCTACAGGTTTTGTGCACATCTTGCCGGATGCCACGTTAAGTTTGACGGACCCAAGTCTGCCTGAAATTCCATGGCAAGCATTCCCATTTTCTGGATTTATAGCAATGATGGCAGCATTGGTGACTCTTCTGATTGAGTTCGTTGGGACCCAGTACTATGAGCGTAAACAAGAGAAAGAAAGCAAGATTGCGCAGGTTGATTCAGTGGACGTGTTTAGAGTCGGGAACTGCTCCGAAGGTGTTTGGTGAAGAAGGTGGTGGCGGCATGCCCATTGTGGGGATTCATGCGCATGCAGCACAACATAGACATAGCCATCCTCAAGATCAAGGAGCTGGTTCTGGAAATAAGAGGTTCATCCACATGGTCATTCGCATTCACTTGATATATATGATGGGAATGAAGAAAGTGTTATGAGGCATGTAGTTGTTTCACAGGTACTTCAAATTGCTTTGTTTTGTGTATTTCATTCCTTTCGGCAGCATCTCTGCACTTTCATTGCTAATACTCTTCGAAACATTCTTGTTTGTGCTCTCTGTATGTTGTAGTTAGCTTGTTTGAAATAGATAGAGGATTGGAGATAAGATTTGGACTCATGATCAAAGACCATAGAAGGCTCCCCATTCATTATGCAAGCTTTACTTTAGGCTCTGATTGTCAGCAAATTCTTTAAATCTTTGCAGTGCTTGACTGCTAGTTCAGCGCCGTCCTCTTTTCCTTGGGATGTTCTTCCACATCCTTGTGTGCTTGAATGATAAAGTGTTTGTGGCTGAACTAAATATTGTTTTGACCTTGTAGAAAACCACAGCATTGTCACTATTAAGCTATGGACTGAGACGGGTTTTTCTTGTGTTTTATGCAATTGAATGTGAACCAAGATGGTTGAACATAAACATTTTCCCCCCTCTTTTAGGCCCCATATTTACATCATAATTACAATCCTTTTTTTTTTTTTTTTGCATATCGATTAAAAGTTTATCTGCATTTCACTCATGTCTCTTGTAATTGACAGGTCTTGGAATTGGGGATACTATCACACTCAGTGATCATTGGGCTGTCTCTTGGAGTATCAGAAAATGCATGTACCATAACACCCTTGATTGCGGCATTATCATTCCACCAGTTCTTCGAAGGGTTTGCTCTTGGAGGCTGCATCTCTCAGGCTCAGTTTAATGTCGTCCATGCTTCCATAATGGCATGTTTTTTCGCCATCACAACCCCATTGGGAATTGCAGTGGGGACTGGGATTTCTACCATTTACGATCCAGAGAGTCCAAGAGCCTTGATCATTGAAGGCATCTTTGATTCTGTATCTGCTGGAATTCTTATTTACATGGCCTTGGTTGATCTAATTGCTGCTGACTTTTTTGAGCAAGAAGTTGAGCTGCAATACAAGACTTCAAGTGACTTCTTATGTTTCACTGTTTCTGGGTGCAGGGTTGATGTCCTTGATTGCACTTTGGGCTTAATTAAGTGTATTTAGGTGTGTCTGCTTTTGTTTCTTTCCGCTTTCGGTTCTTTTGGGATTCCCCCCGGCCCCCAAAAAAACTGCATTGAGAGCAGTTGATACAAGTCATCATCACACTTATTTCCCTTCTGCCTTTGGAGGGGCAATTGTAATAGCCTTGTAATTTGCAGTACGCAACATTTTCGGAAATTTGATTTCGGGAGTTTCCGAATATACAACGATTTCACCCCTCCTTACCTTGTTAATTAAGGCAATATTTTCATGTTCATGAGGTTATAAAATGCTTGGACCTGGAATATAAACTATTAGCAGTAACCGTCGAACCATTGGTTCAGTGCCCTCTTTGAAGAGGGCTTTGAGTCCCTCTTGAAGTGCTGATTGGAGGATCAAATGCCCTTTTCAGCGTGAAAGCTTTCTCAAATCCGAGAAGTGAGGCGTTTATATTTTTTTTTACAAAAACTCCTAAAAATAGCAATTCAAATGGAGTCATAGCTTCTCAAATCTAGTGAGTGAGGCATCCGTGTGGTCTTACATTTTTTCTACAAAAATTTCTGAAAATAATAATCCAAACTAAGCCTTAACATCTCATATCTAGAAAGCGAGGCATGACGTGAAGGATAAACTAGTGATAGTAGCTTGTCAATTGGGCCAAGCGAGTAAAAATGAGTCTCAAGTTATTTAAATTTCTGTCAAACCTAGTTTATTTAAATCTCCGCCTTAGTTTAAATGGATGGTCCAAAAAATGTGCAAGTGAACTGGATTCGTGAAAATGTCAATCCCTACAAGAAATTGATTTTGGTCTAAAATTATATTGTTTTCATGCGGAAAATATAACATCCAACCAAATGGTTCATAAAGGTTTAGTTGAGTTGAACAGAAGAAGAACATAGTGTCCTTTAACCTATTAACAAATAGGGTTAATTACATTTACCTCCCTTGAGGTTTGACCAAATAACAAATCGATCCCTGAGATTTGACCAAATAACAGATTCCTCCCCCACACTAACTTCTGTCACTTATATGTAACGGAAGTAGCCAAAAGTCTGAATAACCCTTATTGATTTCCATCAAATTTTTAAGGGTTAATTACATCTACCTCCCTTGTGGTTTGACCAAACTACCATTAAATCCCTGTGATGTGGTAATATTACAAGTATCTCCTTTTTAAGTAAACCCGTCAAAGACACTTAAATAGAAGTAGTAAAATGTCATATTTACCCTCTTTGTAAAAACTTGTAGTTAGAGAAAACTTACTGTTAAAAAAATCGAAGGTGATTTCAATAATAACGAATTAAACTAAGAGTTTGCTACTTAAATAAAATAGTTTTTAACTAGTATAAAAGAAAAAAATAAAACCAAGCATGTAATAATCAAATTTGATAAAATATGTGCATAAAGGAACAAAAGAAAGAAAATGAAGAAAGAAGGAAAGCCTAGAAAACAAAAAAGAAATTAAAATGTGAAAAGCAAAGAAAGGAATGGGAAAAAAAAGTAGAGTGAAAAAAGGAAACCGACAATTGAGCGATGAAAAAAAATTTATAGAAGCAATGTAAAGGTTCACTCAATCCACCACAAAAGAGTCTCTACAAGTCTGTAACCCTTTGTCGGCCAATAATCTTGTTTGTTGTATTTCCCTTCTCTACAACTACCACAATCACATCGACCAATCCAGAGACGGGTAAAATCTCAAACTCACTCAAATTATCAGTGAAGAATTAACGGTTATCAACCAGGATCTGACTTGATTCATGCGGGTATTTAGAGTTCCAAATAATCATTTTTTCAACTCTGGGTTATTTCTGTAGTTGGTCATTGGGTTTGATATTATCAAATGGGTTTTTTCTCTGCTTATAATGGAGTTAAAAGGATGGTTGTTTAGGAATAATAGAGATAAAAGGCAATTAAATTTCTATAAACTTATTAGACAGTGAAAACGTGCTTACCAAGAAAATGATCATGAAAGTAGATATCGATAATATGTCTCGATGATTTTACTGCCATAGTTATGTCAACGGTGGTAAATGGAGTAGGTTAGGTTTTGAAGAAAAGCAACGAAGGGAAGGGGAAGGTTATGGATTTAGGGGCAATCTAGGCATTTCATTAAATTTGTATGATGGCATCATTATAATCTTAACAGTCAACAGCAACAGATTAACGGGAAGGTTGTATCTGTTATACATCTTTCAATTTGAGGGACCTTTTTGTAGTTTGTCTAAATTTCAGGGAGTAAATGATAATTTGGTTAAACCTCAGGGGAGGTAAATGTAATTAACCGTTGGTAGAAAGGTTAGAGGTAAAGGGTATAATGGGCATTTAGGTTCTTGTTTTCTGTTGACAGCGTTGGAATGAAGTAGTCAACGTTTGTTGACTAACGAGAGGGATTCCTTTGTTATGACTTTATGGTTTTCAAGGTTTGTTTTGTTATTTGGTCAAATCTCAGAGATCGATTCGTTATTTGGTCAAACCTCAAGGGAGGTAAATGTAATTAACCCTAACAAATATTTAGGTAAACCTGACCTATTACGTGTTCATTGATTCTATGGTATTCTTTGTTCAATATTTGTGACACATGGAAATGTGACAGACAGAGCTGCCTAACCTAAGTATTCCGATTAGAGTGTACTATTTGTTAGAATCTAGTTTTTAAACTATATATTGGGGTTGTTTAGATATCAAATTTTGTTTTTTTTTGTAAATATTAATTTATTTGTATCATAAACATATTTTTTTAATCAATTATGAAGATACAATGGGCAATTGTACCAACCAACCCCAATTTACATGTACGAATTCTTATATTTACCCCTATAATTAGAAAATATTGCACTTACTGTCCTTTAATAATATATATATTTAATGTTATTCTTTGTTATAATTTTATATGCACCATGTCAACAGTTTTTTTTTTTTTTTTAAAAAGACCCATTTCACGTTTTACAAATAAATAAAAATCAAACAACAAAGACTCAATTTTACCTTTATTTTTAATTCCTCTTCTCAATGTGCTCCTAACACTCCTAACACCCAAATCTATTTGAAATGTTGCCATAAATTTTTCCCTTCTACACACTGAAATTCACAAAAATTGCTAGTTCGCTCTTTGTTTCATTTTTACAAATAAAAAAAATTATTACGAATTTGATAGAAAAAATGGCAAAATCCTTTATCAGGGATTTAAAATTTGAAAGCAGCAATGTTAATTTCACATGTTAAATTTGCCCCCAAACACTTGATAATAAGTTACAATCTATTGAAGAATTCTTACACCATTCAGCAACAATTATATTGAAAACCATTCCTCTCCCTTTATCCTCGTAAGAGATCCTTTTCACTACAACCAAAAACAAAAAACAAAAAAACGTGCACGATATTCAGTGCTGTTCACCTTTCTTGCTATTCTTGGAGGCAGAAATGATTGAAGGTGTCGACGCACTTAATATGTATGAAAGAAATATTCATAGGGCAAGGTGTACCTAGCTAGAATTTGACTTTAGGAGCAATCTATAATTCGATCTACCTTTCTGGGCGGCTTTCAGCTGCTATTTTTTTAATCGGTGGAATTTCAGTAGAATCTTTATTATTTAAAGTTTTGTTACTTTTGTAAAGTGTCGTTCAGAAAGCTATTTATAGTTATTATCAAAAAAAAAAAGAAAGCTATTTATATCCTACAGCAGAAAGCTATTTATAGTTGACTTCATCATCCCAGTGCAGGAAAAGAGACCAACCATTGTTGATTGAGTAAATCACTCGGATACCCACTAAAATTTTCAAATAATAGAGTTTTGATTATTTAACTTTTAAAAGTAGGTATATATTCACTAATCTATCAAAAGTAGGAGTATAAATTTTGGGTCGTTTCATTTGTTTTTACTGTCAAGTCTGTCAAATCTAAGACCTTGCACGGTAATTTAGTGAGACATATTCGCATAATGATTTAGTGGGTAAATACACTCCATACTTCCTAAACTGCCCCTCAATTATGTCTCGTGATTCGTGCAAGTCCTTAGATCTAGCAGGCGTGATGGTAAAAATAAATAGAATTGCCCAAATTTATATTTTTGATAATTTAGTGGGTAAATACATGATCTTAAAAGTTGAGTAGCTAAAACTACAATTTGCTCTTCTTGATTAGAACACAGGAAATCGCGTAAACCATATAATATTTTAGAAATTCGATTTTCCTATGGAAGCAATAATAATCATGCTCGAGTTAGTCATTTTTACGTATTTATAGTAGACTAATAAAATAAATTTTCTCATGAGATTTTCTAATGAAAGATTCTTCTCTCCTAGTGTGACTTTTCCTCTCCTAAATTATTCTTGTTAAAATTTTATTCTCTTCTAAGATTTTTTTTGTTATATCTATTGACTTTAGATCTATACGTATCTATGTCATGTTTGATTTTATATATTTCCGTCATTAATGTATATTAATTGAATGAAATGATGTTTTCTCTATATATAATAAAATAGAAAGGTAGACTAATGGAAGGGATATCCCACGGCAGCACTCGTTACAAAATTTTTGCTCGACCTGACTCCCAATACTTTTATTGTTGACGAGAAACTTTATTGCTCGAGCTGACTCCCAATTATTTTATTGAGTTTCATTTTGACATTATTGTTCCTGATTTTGCGAATCCTATCACTTTCACACTTTTTTTCTGCGGTAATTATATACTCTGCTGTTATTGTTCTATATACCCTCTTATTTCATTTCTTTGTTATTTGGTAACTCGTAAAATGCATGTCAATCAAAGAACACAAATAATGGAAATTTCCCAAGAATTAAGGACAACCTATTAATGATAATAGTTAGAAGTATGATGCTTTGTACTTGATCAATCATGTAACAAGTTTGATGATATATACTGTTTTAATTTTTGGGTTCATTGTTTGATTAAATATATATGGGTCTGTTTAATGGGTGTTCATTGGACGCTCATTATATTTCAGATGTCATATTTTTTTAAAATATAAGATTAATTAGAAAAATAAATAAATAAATACAATTATAAAGTCACAACATATAATCACCAGCCGAATGTGTAAAGTTGAGACTGTGCTTTTGAGAATATTTCTATTACTACATGGTTGCTTACATCATGACGGGAAAATACACAATTAACTAGCTTATGTAATATGTTTACAATTTTTTTTTTACATTCCATCGTTCTTCAATTAAAATCAAGCTACCGTGAACTATTACTTGCTAATGACACTTTTTTGGATGCACAGACAACAACGAAAGTTATTTTGACAGTTATTTAATATTAGCATACTTAAATTACACTCAAGATGCGAATGGGAACCGTTAGTGGAACTTTATTTATTTTTTTGGGATAATTACAAAAACTCTTTCTAAGTTTTAACCAGTTTACACTTTATCTCTAATTTTTTTTTCTCACTTTACTCCCTAAATCATTAATCAATTCTAACATTGTATAACGAAAATATCAAAAAATAGTGGTATTTCTAAGGGTTAATTATAGTAAATCCCTTAAAGTATAGCACATTTTGCATTTTACCCTCTAATATCATTTTTTTTAATTTGTCTGTTTGTCCCTAAAACCCTTAGTCAACTCCAATTTTTTTTATACCATTCAAGACAAATAATGTTTTAAAAAATAATATCCCTATGGGAAAAAAATTGTTAGTGCAAAATTGAACTATGGAAATATTCGGTCTATAGATTGGGTTTATTTGGATTGAAGATTATTTGAAAATTTTTTAGAATAACAGCACTTTTAGCGATTTGATATTTGTGAGACAAAACGGTGGTTGAAAAAATAAAAAATGATTGGAAAACTTGTTTATGATGCAACAAATATTTTTAAAAAAATTTAGCAATTCATATAAATTTTATTATCATCTAAGTATGGTATATTAAAAGAAAAACTTTGGAAATTTTAAAACTCAAATCAACCATATTTCTCTCTTTTTTTAGTATTACCCACAAAAAAAAAATGTAAACTCTATAAAGAAGTCTCTAGCTATTAAAAAAAAAAAGGCTTAGCCGTATGCATATTTACATGGAGAAACTGACAATATCCTGGCCATTTTTAGATTTTTAAAGCTATTTCACATTTTGATCTTTCAATAACAATTTTTGTCTTGGGTGTTATCAAATATTGGTGTTCACTAACGATTTTATTAACAAACAAACAAATTGAGAAAAAATGAAGAGGAAAAATCACCAACCCTACTAAAAGTAAAAAATTAAATAACAATATTTTACCCTTCAACTTAGTAATCCTAACTGAAAGGGCAAATTATATAAAAAATAAAAATATATTATTTATTGGTCATGGATTTAAAATATCAATAATGGTTACCATTTGTGAATCTTAAATTATGAAATCACTGAATAAAAAACAAAGTACTATTAGCCTAAAAAAATAAATTATGGATTTAAAGGGTTTGGGAGAATAATGAAGGGAAAATAATAGGAAATTGGGTGGCAATGATAGAAAGTTAGAGGTTAACTATAGGTGAGAAAAGGATAACAACGAGGAGCTAAAGAGTGGTGGGAAAAGTCAAAAAAGAAACGTGAACTAATACAAAATGGGATAGAGAGAGAGAGGAGAAGAAATGATGGGATTGTTCGGATATGACATGAAAGATAACACCATGGTAAGAGATCTAAAAGTCATAGAAGGCAACAAATAGCCAGTTAACAGGTAAAAGAGCATAGAAAGCGTGATAGTTTTTAATAATTTTAAAAATTTTAAAAACACATCTTACAAAAATATTATTTTAAATCTATCTTAAAGTTTATGAAGAACATTATTTTATAAGCACTCAACAATTTTACAATTACAAGATGGGAAAAATAATTTTCTAAAATCGAGGAAAATGAATTAGTTATACTTTATGTTTTTAATGTTAAAAATTTTGATATATGGGTATAACATGATATATTGATAAATAAGTTTACAATTGCTCTATCATGTAAATCATTATAGATTAAATTATTTTATTCAAGTTGTTATCATATATTGACAAACAATAAGTTAACAAAATTTAATTTCAACTTATTTAAGATTTTAAAATTAAAAAGTCCACTTTGTATTTATGAAATAAAAATTTTATTAATATGTTCAACATACACTTCTTTGAATTTTTTTTTGTCTTTTTCATATACTTTATCCTATACTTCTGCGGAGGTTTCTTGTAAAAAATTTGCCCTCTAATACATATAGATATAGACATAGATGGGTCAAACTATTAGATGGTCCAAAAATTGGGAGGTTAGTTCAAAACATGTGCAAGTGAACTGGATTCGTTAAAATGTCAATCCATATAAGAAATTGATTTTGGTCTAAAATTGTTTTCATGCGAAGAATATAACATCCAACCACAGATTCTTGATCATATTACGTGTTCATTGATCATATGGTATTCTTTGTTCAATATTTCCACCACATGACACATGGAAATGTTATAGACCGAGCTGCTGCCTAACCTAACTATTCCGATTGGAGTGTACTATTTGTCAGCATCTCATTTTTAAACTGTTAGGTTTGTTTAGATATCAATTTTTTTTCGTAAATATTAATTTATTTGTATCATAAACATATTTTTTTAATTAATTACGAAGATACGATGGGGCAATTGTACCAACTAACCCACTAAAATATGCAATTTACATGTTCGAATTCTTATATTTGCCCCTATAATTAGAAAATATTGCACTTACTGTCCTTTAATAATATATTTATTTAAAAAGACCCATTTCACGTCTTACAAATAAATAAAAATCAAACAACAAAGACTCAAATTTACCTTTATTTTTAATTCCTTTTCTCAATGTGCTCCTAACACATAAATCTATTTGAAAAGTTGCCATAAATTTTTTCCCTTCTACACGCTGAAATTCACAAAAATTGCTGGGTTTGTTTGGATAGTGAATTAATCTCAAATAATATTTTGCTTGCATCATAAACATAATTCTCAACCCACCTTTTTATATTCCCAATCACCTTTTTATCTCACATACATCACATCACAAAAAGTACTACAGTAATTATTCTAAATAATATTTCAAATAATATTCTATCCAGCTAGTTCTCTCTTTGTTTCATTTTTACAAATAGAAAAAAATTATTATGAATTTGATGGAAGAAATGGCAAAATCCTTTATCAGGGATTTAAAATTTGAAAGCAGTAATGTAATTTCACATGTTAAATTTGCCCCCAAACACTTGATAATAAGTTACAATTTGTTGAAGAATTCTTACACCAGTCAGCAACAATTATATTGAAAACCGTTCCTCTCCCTTTATCCTCGTAAGAGATCCTTTTCACTACAACAAAAATAAATGTGCGCGACATTCAGTGCTATTCTTGGACGCTGAAATGATTGAAGGTGTCGACGCACTTAATATGTATGAAAGAAATATTCATAGGGTAAGGTGTACCGAGCTAGAATTTGACTTTAGGAGGAATATATATAATCCGATCTACCTTTCCGGGCTGCTATTTTTTTATCAGTGGAAGTTCAGCAGAATCTTTCTTATTTAAAGTTGTGTTACTTTTGTACGCAAAGTGTCGTTCAGAAAGCTATTTATAGTTATTATTAAAAAAAAAAGAAAGCTATTTATATCCCACAGAAGAAAGCTATTTATAGTTGACTTCATCGTCCCAGTGCGGTTAAAAAGACCAACCATTTTGTTGATTGAGTAAATTACTTGGACACTCACTAAAATTTTCAAATAGTAGAGTTTTGGTTATTCAACTTTTAAAAGTAGGTATTTATTCACTAATCTAATCGAAAGTAGAAGTATAATTTTTGGGTCATTTCATTTGTTTTTACTGTCAAATCTTAGACCTTGCACAATAATTTAGTGAGTAAATACATATTCGCACGATGATTTAGTGGGTAAATACACTCCGTACTTCCTAAACTATCCGTCAATTATGTCTCGTGATTCGTGTAAGCCCTTAGGTCTAGCAGACGTGATGGTAGAAATAGACGGAATTGCCCAAATTTATACTTTTGATAATTTAGTGGGTAAATACATGCTCTTAAAAGTCGAGTAGCTAAAACTATAATTTGCTCTTCTTGATTAGAACACAGGAAATCACGTAAACCATAGAATATTTTAAAAATTCGATTTTCCAATGGAAGCAATAATAATCATGCTCGAGTTAGTCATTTTTACGTATTTACAGTAGACTAATAAAATAAATTCTCTCATGTGGTTTTTTAATGAAAGATTTTTCTCTCCTAAAATCTCCTAGTGTGACTTTTCCTCTCCTAAATTATTCTTGTGAAATTTTTATTCTCTTCTAAGATTTTTTTGTTATGTCTATTGATTTTAAATCTGTACGTATCTATGTCATGTTTAATTTTATATATTTCCGTCATTAATGTATATTGATTGAATGAAATCATCTTTTCTCTATATATATAAAATAAAATTGTAGGCTAATGGAAGGGATATCCCACGGCAGCACTCGTTACAAAATTTTTGCTCGAGCTGACTCCCAATTATTTTATTGAGATTCATTTTGACATTATTGTTCCTGATTTTACGAATCCTCTCACTTTCACACTTTTTTTCTGCGGTAATTATATACTCTTCTGTTATTGTTCCATGTATCCTCTTATTTCATTTCTTTGTTATTTGGTAGCTCGTAAAATGCATGTCAATCAAAGAACAAAAGAATGGAAAATTACCCAGGAATTAAGGACAACCTACTAATGATAATAGTTAGAAGTATGATGCTTTGTACTTGATCAATCATGTAACAAGTTTGATGATATATACTGTTTTAATTTGTGGGTTCATTGTTTGATTAAATATATATGGATCTGTTTAACGGGTGTTCATTGGACACTCATTATATTTCAGACGTCATATTTTTTAAAATATAAGATTAATTAGAAATAAATAAATAAATACAATTATAAAGTCACAACATATAATCACCAGCCGAACGTGCAAAGTTGAGATTGTGCTTTTGAGAATATTTCTATTACTGCATGGTTGCTTACATCATGACGGGAAAATACACAATTAACTAGCTTATGTAATATGTTTACAATTTTTTTATATTCCATCGTTCTTCAATTAAAATCAAGCTACCATGAAATATTTATTACTTGCTAATGACACTTTTTTGGATGCACAGACAACAACGAAAGTGCCAAATATATGTTTCCGACTACTTTTTCAATTTTTATTATGCAATTAAATGGGGTTTTTTTTTTTGTAAATTTCTTTCATTTCCGTATCATATATATTCAACATTTTTCCGTAACACCGAAATTATATTGAAGCAAATATTCAATGAAATTTAGAGTGTTCGATTTAGTATAGCGAGCGAGAGGGCATAGCAAAAATTTTAAGATGCATTTTTTTTTTTGGGAGAAAGGGAAAAGGTGAGGGGTGAGGGATACAACGAGGCTCTTGAAAAACAAGACTAACACTTAAAATTGACAAAGCTATATCAATTTATAAAAGGTTTCATGTCAAAAAAGAAAATTGGAGTTAGGGGAAAAAGATTTTTCCTTTTTCAAGTTTGTCGAACGAGTGCCCGGTGCATATGTTCATCAATGGTAACTAAATTAAATCAACACAATCACTAAATTTTTGTTAAAAACATTAGTAAATTTTTTGACAGTTATTTAATATGAGCATACTTAAATTACACTCAAGATGCGAATGGGTACCGTTAGTGGAACTTTATTTATTTTTTTGGGATAATTACAAAAACTCTTTCTAAGTTTTAACCAGTTTACACTTTATCTCTAATTTTTTTCCTCACTTTACTCCCTAAATCATTAATCAATTCTAACATTGTATAACGAAAATATCAAAAAATAGTGGTATTTCTAAGGGTTAATTATAGTAAATCCCTTAAAGTATAGCACATTTTGCATTTTACCCTCTAATATCATTTTTTTTAATTTGTCTGTTTGTCCCTAAAACCCTTAGTCAACTCCAATTTTTTTATACCATTCAAGACAAATAATGTTTTAAAAAATAATATCCCTATGGGAAAAAAAATTATTAGTGCAAAATTGAACTATGGAAATATTCGGTCTATAGATTGGGTTTATTTGGGTTGAAGATTATTTGACAGTTTTTTAGAATAACAGTACTTCTAGCGATTTGATATTTGTGAGACAAAACGGTGGTTGAAAAAATAAAAAGATGATTGGAAAATGTGTTTATGATGCAGCAAATATTTTTAAAAAAATTTAGCAATTCATATAAATTTTATTATCATCTAAGTATGGTATATTAAAAGAAAAACTCTGGAAATTTTAAAACTCAAATCAACCATATTTCTCTCTTTTTTAGTATTACCCACAAAAAAAAATGTAAACTCTATAAAGAAGTATCTAGCTATTAAAAAAAAAAGGCTTAGCCGTATGCATATTTACATGGAGAAACTGACAATATCCTGGCCATTTTTAGATTTTTAAAGCTATTTCACATTTTGATCTTTCAATAACAATTTTTGTCTTGGGTGTTATCAAATATTGGTGTTCACTAATGATTTTAGTAACAAACAAACAAATTGAGAAAAAATGATGTTAGAGTATAAAGCGCAAAACAAGCTACATGTTAAGGGGATTTACTTTAGTTAACTCTTAGGAATTTATGATACTAATACACAACTTTAGAATTGACTAATGATTTTAGGAGTAAAGTAAGAAAAAAATAATGTTAGAGGATAAAGTGTAACAAATGACTACACCTTTGGGGGAGTTTTCGTGATTAACCCTTTATTTTTTGGATTATTGGAAGAACAAAAAAAAAATCATAAACTCATATACATGCAAAATCTGGCACTGAAATTCAAACCAGAACAAAATAAAAACAAACAAACAAACAAAAAGGTGCGTTAGCTGGAGGAGACAATATAAAAACAGAAATAAAAACAAACAAACAAACAAAAAAGTGCGTTAGCAGGAGGGGACAGTATAATAACAGCAAAAACTAACAAATAAAGTTCCCCCTTGCTATCATGGGCAGCAAATAAACAAAAGAAACCTAGTAGTACATGATCCAACAAATATTGGTACTTAATTATGAGTACATTAGAAATTTAGTTAGCGTTACGTCGAGGTGTCGACACTCAACCCCGCATTCCTCCCCCAAATTCAACTATTCTGGCCTATACCACTCTCTCCACCCTCTTTCAGGATCCTCCAAGTATGTCGACATCCCAACCCAACCGCAAGAGCTTTCTCTCATCTGCTCTGCTCCCTCTTGCTGTGCTCTGCCTGTGCGCCCTTGCTTTTTTATCCTTTTCTTTTTGTTTGCACCAATCGGTGGTTACATTTGCCACAAGAACGCGGTTCGTCGATGTCACATCCCCAATCCCAAAGGGGGTCATCATCTTTCATACTTTTTGGTTACCTTTTTTCGTTCGTGAATTCTTGATGCCACCAGGTTCGTAGTGGAGCTGGAGGAATAAATAGTCCACTGTTGAGACGGGTGTTGAGATTCGTGCTGATTTTATTACTCTCTTGAAAAGAGAGCTAGAGGGTTTTCAAGAGAATACCGAAATTCATTTTTTTGTGCACCCCTCTATAGCTTGCAGCCCATGTCATTCATTGAGGTTAGGCTTCTCTCACTGTTGTACTCTGTTCTGATCCTTTCTTCTTCTTTCCTCCCCGCCTTGAGTTTCCTCTTCTTTCAGCGTTCTTGGTTACTTTTTTGCTCGTAATCTGATGTTTGGGTAGGTGGTTGTTGATCAAGTTGTGATTTTTATTGGGATTTCTTGGTGTTTCAGGATATATTGCCTTTGATTGAGTTGAAGGGAATTACCGGGAAGTCTCGGGCTTTTGCAGGTCAAAACGAGAATTTGATATACCCTTTTCTTTATTTGTCTAGAAAATTGAGAAACAACTGGAAGAATTTGGTTATCAAGCTGGTTCTTGCATGTTTTGCTTCCTATTTGTTGAAAATTCTGTTTCAATTCATAAGTAGACGTCTTTTTTATTATGTTGCTATTATTTCTGATATTGTACATTGATAAACGTGAGATGACGAATCAAATTCTTCTTCTTGTTGGTGTTTTGATTTCATGCAGTATATTTGTGAATAACACAAATATGGAGCTGAAGAGTTGATATTTCTACCTTAGTTATCTGAGTTGACTGTTTATTTGGCCTCTCGAATGTCTAGAAATTTCAATTCTAGAAAGTATTTGAGTTGACTTAATCATTAGTTTAATTTTGGGATGAAAGAAAGGTAGTCTCCTTTGCTATATTACAGTATGATCACAAAGAGAATGCATTTTCTTAAGCTGCATGCATGTGAATTTGCCTCATCATTTACTTTTTCTGTTGTTGGAATCGTGGAGAAACAAAAGTTGTGTATCTTGTGTTTTTATTCAATATCTTTCTCAATTACAAAAGAATGGTAGGACGACTGAAGTAATTGCTGCTTGTCCATTATTATAGGTCACTAATGCCATGGTGTTTATGTTTCACTTGAATTGTTCATGATTGTAGAGCAGAAAGTCTCTTTTGTTGATGACTTTTAGATTGTTTATAATCGTCTTGGGAAGTTGAAATGCACTCTAAATTCTCTAGTGTCTTCCATTTGGGCTCCAAAAAAGGCTCCTTTCTGCAGGACCTCTCTCAATCCATGGCAAACACGACCTGTACCAGTCATGATTCTGAATTGGACAGCTGCCGAGATGAGGGAACAGCATTCACCTTGAAAATGGTGGCGATTGCAGCAATCCTTTTTGCTGGGGTATGCGGTGTTGCAATACCCTTGGTGGGTAAGAAACGTAGGTTCCTTGGAACAGATTCCAACCTTTTTGTCGCAGCCAAGGCCTTTGCAGGTGGCGTCATTCTCGCTACAGGTTTTGTGCACATGTTGCCAGATGCCACGTCAAATTTGACTGACTCTTGTCTGCCTGAAATTCCATGGTCAAAATTTCCATTTTCTGGATTTATAGCAATGATGGCGGCATTGGGGACTCTTCTGATTGAGTTCATCGGAACCCAGTACTATGAGCGTAAACAAGGGAAAGAAAGCCAAATTGTGCGGGTTGATTCAGTGGACGTGGAGTCAGGAATTGTTCCGGCGGAGAATGAAGGTTTGAATGGGAAAGTGTTTGGTGAAGAAGAAGGTGGTGGCATGCACATTGTGGGGATGCATGCACATGCAGCACATCATAGACATAGCCACCCTCAAGAGCAAGGAGCTTGTGCTGGAAATAAGAGGAGTCATTCACACGGTCATTCGCATTCACATGAGATAGATGATTGGAATGAAGAAGGTAGTAAGAGGCATGTAGTTGTTTCACAGGTACTTCAAATTGCTTTGTTTTGTGTGTTACATTCATTTTGGCAGCATCTTTGCACTTTCATTGATAATACTCTTCGAAACGGTCTTGTTTGTGCTCTCTTTAAGTTGTAGTTAGTTTTTTTTGAAATAGATAGAGGATTGGGGATAAGATTTGGACTCATGATCAAAGACCATAGAAGGCCCCCATTCATTATGCAATCTTACTTTAGGCTCTGACTGTCAACAAATTCTTTAAATCTTTGTGGGGAATAAACCTAAATTGACAAAATTGAGGGATATTTGGAACTTCATGGTTCCCAAATTCTAGCATTTTATTGAAGAGATTCTGTGAAGTTTCTCTAGTTTTTATTGGAGGCCAGCAAACTTTGATTTCGTTATGATCCTACTTGAGTGATACTCTTCTGATACCAAGCTTTTCATCTCCTATCCATTCTTACGTATCATACTTGGTGCTGATGCCTGCTAAATATTCACAAGGTGGATCATAAAATTTTGCCTTTCTTACTTTATGATGACCATTTATTCATTCTCCAGGTGTAGAATATTTATCCTACTTTCTCCAGATATTAGCTCATTATGAAATGCCATTTCATAGTTGTCATCGAATGAAACCCCACATGGAACAAAACTTTAGAGAATTTGTGGAGTAATAGTTCTTTCGTGCTAGATGTTGCTATGATTTAATATTTCCCCTCCCCCCTATCCAGATCCTTTTTTTTCTTTTTTTTTTTTGGGAAGTCAATCAGTGACAATGGAGTCTGCACATCATGTATATTATCTCATTAATCTCCCTCGTTTCCAAATTTCTCTGGGGAATACAAGCCTCAGCTGTGGGCAGACTGGTGTGCTGAAGGGTGGCTTTTGCAGTGCTTGACTGCTAGTTCAGCGCCGTCCTCTTTTCTGCGGATTTTCTTCCACATCCTTGTGTGCTTGAATGATAAAGTTCTTGTGGCTGAGTTAAATATTGTTTTGACCTTGTAGAAAACCACAGCATCATCACTACTGAGCTATGCACTGGCTTTTCCTGATTTTATGGACTGAAATAGGTTTTTCTTGTATCTTTAGGCCAAGATAGTTGAACATAAGCATTTTCCCCCCCTTTTAGGCCCTATATTACTCTGTAGTTGCCATATCACAATTAAATCCATTTTTTTGGCATATAGATTAAAAGTTTATCTGCATTTCACTCATGTCTCTTTTAATTGACAGGTCTTGGAATTGGGGATAGTGTCACACTCCGTGATCATTGGGCTCTCCCTTGGAGTATCACAAAGTCCATGTACCATAAGACCCTTGATTGGGGCATTATCATTCCACCAGTTCTTTGAAGGGTTTGCTCTTGGAGGCTGCATCTCTCAGGCCCAGTTTAAAACCGTCCATGCTACCATAATGGCATGTTTTTTCGCCATCACAACCCCACTGGGGATTGCAGTGGGGACTGGGATTTCTACTAGTTACAATCCAAACAGTCCAAGAGCCTTGATCATTGAAGGCATCTTTGATTCTATATCTGCTGGCATTCTTGTTTACATGGCCTTAGTTGATCTAATTGCTGCTGACTTTTTGAGTAAGAGAATGAGCTGCAATACAAGACTTCAAGTGGCTTCTTATATTGCACTGTTTTTGGGTGCAGGGTTGATGTCCTTGCTTGCACTTTGGGCTTAATTAGGCGTATACAGGTGTAGGTATTTGTATTTGCTTTTGTTTCTTTCTATTTTTTTTTCGGTTCTTTTGAAGGACCCCTCCCCGCCAAAAAAAAAGAAAAAAGAAAAAAGGACTCCACTGAGTGGTAGTTGATGCAACAAGTCATCATACACTTACTATCTCCGTACTATTACTATCTCCGTACTATTGAAAGTATCATACTATCTATTTTGGAATGTTTGTTATTTTATAGTATTTTGGAATGTTTTAAAATGTTTGTTATCTTACTGAAGTCAAAGCTACATTCGATCTTTTTTTTTTTTAATGTTATTCCCACCTTTACCTATATTTCATATTAAATTCAATTTTGGATTTTGAATTTTTGCCGGTAATTTTAGAAATAAATCCACTGCCATTAAACTACTATTCTTAAATTGTTGAAATTCAAAAATGTAACAAATAATTTAGGATGGAGGGAGTATTTTTCTCCTATCTTTGGAGTGGAAGCTTTTGGCAAGGGCAACATCGTAATTTGCAGTAGTTGATATTTTTGAAAATTTCATTTTAGGAAATTGTGAATGCAACGCTACTTTCCTCTTATCTTATCTTGTTAAGGTAATATACTTATGTTCATGAGGTTATAAAATTCTTGAATCTCGAATAAACTTTTAGTAGAAGCCATCGGCTCGCGGTCTTTAAGTTCCTTTTAGGGTGATGATTGGGAGATCAATTCCGTTCTGATCAATTTCTGATGAGTCACTGTAATTTTGGACGGACCAAAATGAGTCCAAGTCATTTAAATTTCGGCCAGCCCTAGATTATTTAAAACCATCGCCTTGGTTTAAATGGGTCAAGCTATCAGGGTGGTCCAAATTTGGGAGGTTGGCTCAAAAAATTGGGCGGTGGCGTGGCCAAGATCAACTGATCCAGTGTCTGCAGCGATTTACACTAAAGACCGGGTTTAGGCCAACTCAAAGGCACTCTCACTTATTTTTCCTTTACTTGATATTTCAATTATCAACGTTTGGTGACCATAAAAAAGGGACCAAATCCCCCTTTGATTGAAGGTTGAAAGTCGACGGTTCGGACCCCATCTCTTTTAAAAAAATTCATAGGAGGTGTCAAAGCACTCTCTTGATTTAGTCAGGTCTGTATATGCTCCCCTCCCTCTAGAATAGGATAGACCCCTTTGATCTAGTCAAGTCTATATAGGCTCCCCTTCTCCCTAGAATAAGACAGATTAAGTTATACAAATTATACACATATTATCGTTGCAAAAAAAAAAAAGATATCGCAATTATTAATTACCAAACCATACTGTGCAAATGAATTAGATTTGTTCAAATGGCAATCCATCTAAGAAATTGATTTTGGTCTAAAGTTGTTTTCATGCGTAGAATATAACATCCAGCCAAATGGTTCATAAAAGCTCTAGTTAAGTTGAACAGAAGAAGATTATAGTGTCCTTTAACCTATTGACAAATATTTAGGTGAACCAGACACTATTATTTGTTCAGTGATCATATGGTGTTCATTGTTCAATTTTTCCACCGCAAAATTGGTTGCTCTCTCTTTGTTTCAATTTTACAAATAGAGAAAATTTATTAGGAATTTGATAGGAGAAGTGACAGAATCCTCTATCAGAAATTTAAATTCGACGGTAGTAGCGTGATTAATATGTTAAGTTTGCCCCCAAGCCTCCCCCCCCAAACAGTAATTTGTATTTCTAGTTGTGTCCTATTTTCAACCATCTTATTATATTTTTTAATTTCATTTTTATCTCATATACATAAGGATGGCACCAACAGGATACTCTCTAAAACCTCTATTACTAAATCCTTACACATTTAAAATAAGGCTCTTTTTCAATTCTATCATTAACCTTATAGGTTCAATTGCCATTATCAAGCAAAATCTCTCTTACTAAATTATTACACATTTAAATAAGTCTCTTTTTAAATCCTACCATTAATCTTCTTCTCCTTCTTTCTTCCTTCTCTATCGAAAAACTCTCTAATTAAAACTTTCTTCAACTCTCACATGAAGAGAGAGATCAGATTTTCTGATATTTTCCCATGGGAGGATTCCTCCTTATAGATTCGTTTCATTTGTGTGAATAAAATTTTTCCTAAGATTTTCCAGTGAGAGTTTATTCTTTACTTAAGGTTGTCTAGTGAGAGTTTTATTCTCTCGTAGGAATTCCTAGTGAGAGTTTTTGATGATTTTTTATTTTTCTTTTATTAGATTTGAGTTTTTCAGATTTTGATTATCAGATCTGAAATGTCTTAGATCTATTCGGTAGATCTTACCATAATATCTGAACTTGAATCAGTTAATCAACAGATCTGGCGATTGGAAGTATGCACAATTGTCCATGGAACTACAAGTATTTTTGTCTTATTTTTAAAATTTTGAGTTTTATAATGTATTTTTTTATTGTTTTTCAGATCTGGAATATCCTTTCTCCAGATAATGTAATTTCTGCCATTAGTACAAATTTTAATGAAATTATGATATTTTATCAAAAAAAAAAAATCCTATGATTAACCTTACAGGTTCAATTGTCATTACCGAACATACTTGCTTGTGGTTTGGAATTAACCATTGGATGCTTTCTACTCGCTACTCAATTTTATAGGTTAATGGTAAGAAATTATTTTAAAAGTAAAAAGGGAATTCTAAAAAGTGACATTAGATTGTTTTTATCAAACTACTTGCTCCTACATTATTATTGTAGAGATATTGAACATGCTCGCTTGTGGTTTGGGATTAACCATCGATGCTTTCTACTCGCTAGTCGCTACTCAATAATTCAAAATTTTAGATACACATATTTTATCAAATCGTTCATGAAACTATGATACACATATTTAAATAATTCAAAAACTCTAGAAACTAACTTTTGTTAAACCAAAAATTTAGTACATCGAGATTAAAATGTCCCATCAAAATAAAAACATAAGTTAAAATCATGGTTTCACAATCCTATCACATACAACTTTTTTTTTTTTTTTGAAAAATCACTTCAATGATTGTCTCCAAATGGTGAAAATGCAATATGAACCAAATGAGTTAAGAATGCCTTAGAAGATAAAATCGAATTTGTTTTTTGTAACTCCTGATGATGATGTGTATGTATGTGTGTGTGTGATATCGGATTTTTTATTTTTTGAATCTCTTATCGAACTCTATTGGATTATTCATCAGTAACTTCTCTTTGATACTAAATTCTAATAGATAATTTATCAATTGTATAATTGAATTAACCATTGATGGACACCGATGGATGATATCCAATTTTATCCTGTTCATTATCATTCCTCTGCATAAATTGGTCATGTTTGGATTGCAATTTTTTGAAAATTTTATAAAAAATATACTATAACGATTTAATATATGTAAGATAAAAAAATAATTATAAAATATGTTAAAAAAACATACAGATTTTTTGGTGAAAAATCCCTTTCCAAACATTCCAAACAATTACATCTCAAAAAAAAATAAAAAACCTTTCCAACACGACATTTTGGTTACCCATTGTATTCTTTAGAACGTTTCCCAAAAGAAACTTCATATTCTTGGTTACACGTTGCCTTGATCAGTTCAGTCTTCAATATCAGCCTAGTTGTACTGTACAAATACAGTTCAGTAGTAGCGTCTGTGCTTTGTCGAGTTTCAACTTTCGACAGATCGAAGCAGAAAGATTCATCAGTTCCGGCCAAGTCGTGAAAGTCGAACGTTGTACAACATCGTCATCAGCAACCTTCTCACTAATTTCGCTTTCCCAAACTACCCCTGCTCGTAATTCTCGCTAAATTTACTCAAATGCCCCGTACTCACTCTCACCTGCCACTCTCCACTTCCGACGAGTACTCCAAGACTGGAAAGACTAAAAGGCCCCTTCAAATCCCATCCCGACCTCGGACTCCCCTACCCATTACCGTAATTTCAGCTCTTTGCTTCCTCATCGGCGTTGCCGGAATCAGCTTCTTTCTCCTCGCCGTCCTCCGCCCCAGGCCCGCTCCAGTCTTCCGCTGTGGCCGCATTCAGGACACTTTCAGGGCCTTCTATTCTCTTTCCAGCGCTTGGCGACTGGGAGGGGGAGACTCCGGCTTCGGAAATGCCACTGGCACGGAGCGGCGGAAGCTTCTTGGGTTCGTCGGAATTCAGACGGGGTTTTCTTCGGCAGATCGCCGGGAGGCCTTGAGGAGTACTTGGCTCCCTTCTGAGCCTGAGGGTCTTCTTAGGTGCTTCCAATCAGTTCTTCTTTCTTTTTTTCTTTTTGTATGCATTGACCTTGAACTGGTTCAATTGGGCTGCTTTTCTGACGCAATCCAGTTTGCTGGGAGAAATAAATTTATAAACTAATCAAGAGGACAAAAGACTGGGCTAATCACTCTATGATCGATTTTTACCAATTCTTGATTGTAGCAGATTTCAGTATTCATCCTTGAGACCAATTTCCAGTCAAGTTGGTCAAGCCAATTACTGTTAATTTTCCTACTGTAATTTTCCAAATATTGGTTATATGCTAACAAAAAAAAAAGCTTGATTCCCTTACATGTTTTAGAAGTCAGAATGGATGGTGAATATGGATGGTTATTGCCGTTAATTGTATTGCTAAGAGGAAGTTCTCACGATGTTAGCCTATGCTTATTGTACAAAATACAAGTAAGAAAAGGATAAGGAAAAAAATGTTTTGTTGGATATAATATATTTTCTCTGGCTACTTGCTTCTGATGAACTTTTAACACCCTCCAAACCCTTTTGGGCCCCTAAAAAAAACGAAGAAAGTTAAGAATTATCTTGGTCGATCTAAGCAATTCAATGTCCTTTTCTTTAACTCAAGTATGAGGTAAGATCTTCCGCATCTGGCGCTGGGCTGGTTAATTTTGAGAACCTGTATACAGTGGTATTCTCTCAATGATTAATTTGGCATGTTAGCATGAACCGTATTCTAGAATTTTACAATAAACTGACCTGCTGTTATGCCCGTCATTTCTAACCCTAGATTGGAGCAAGCTACTGGTTTGGCATTTAGATTTGTCATTGGACGATCAAAAGACGCAAAGAAGATGGCTGAGCTTGAGAAAGAGATTGAGAAGTTTCAGGATTTTATGATCATTGATGTGGAGGAAGAGTATTTCAAACTGCCATACAAAACGTATAGTTGAGCATATGGTTTCTTGTTTTGTATCATGGGATTTAAGCAGCTTATTTAGCAGTGCTTTTGCCCCCTATTGTAGGTTAGCATTCTTCAAGGCTGCCTTTGAGTTATTTGAAGCTGACTATTTTGTCAAGGCTGATGATGATATATATCTTCGTCCTGGTGAGCTTTTTTCTGGATAATCCTCTGTCTCCAGCTCATGAATCTGCATTGTATTACTAATACCTCACTCCATCAGATCGACTTGCAACACTCTTGGCTAAGGAGAGAACCCATAAACTCAGTTATATTGGCTGCATGAAGAAGGGACCTGTAATTACTGACCCAAAACTGAAGTGGTAGGGCGTTATGAACGAGTCTTTACAGCTATAAGACAGAGAATATTGAGGCTAAAAAGTCTTCATCTTTGGTACCATTTACCTGAACTTTTTGTACCATAAAAACTTTCAGGTATGAGAAATCTGGACATCTAATTGGAAATGAATACTTCCTGCATGCTTATGGTCCTATCTATGTTCTTTCTGCAGAGGTGGTCGCATCCCTGGCAATTGCAAGAAATAACAGGTGTGTAATAAACTATATGGATCCGTGTACTATCTTCTTTGTAAAACCTCCTATCAAGTGTGCACTTATTTTGATAATTGTTCTCATAATTGTTTTGTTGATTGTTCATCACTTGATAGTTGCTGTTTCTTAGTTATGTTGCAGTCCGCCTTTCCTATAACTTGTATTGGAGAAGACCTTGACAGACATCTTGTGGAATTAAAATGCATAATTTGATTACATTTCTGCATGCTTGTGCTTCCAAACACTCTTCGGTTTATTTCTCTTATATCTCTGATCAAATTGTACACAATTGCTTTACAGCTTGAGAATGTTTAGTAATGAGGATGTCACAATTGGCTCATGGATGCTTGCTATGAATGTTGACCATGAAGATAATAGAGCAATATGTGATCCTCGATGTACTCCAACATCAATTGCAGTTTGGGATATCCCAAAATGCTCAGGTGCTGCTACGCTGTTATACCTTTCCATGAGATCAAAATAATTTCGTGTCCACATTGGAGTTTACTGTATATTTGTCTGTAACATGGTTAAAGTCGCAAAATGTAGAGGTATAACTTGCATCTCGACAGATTTCTACCTATATATCAAGCTTATGCTAAAATCTTAACCAATTTCTGGCATACTATAAGATCTACATCAACAATATCATAAAAAACATAGCTCAGCAACCTGTGTCTGACCTGATTGCCTGATTTGTGCTGGAATCCTCCATCCTTATCCAATTTTTCCTTCTGATACAAGTCAGATAATTTAAAGTTATGAGTCTTCTGTTTTATGGCTTTTCTGTTTTATGGCTTTTAGTTAGTTCATTTCTAACGACTCATTTTTCTGTTACCATGAATCCTGCATCTGGATTTAGGGATTCTGCTTTTGCTGAATTTTGATTGTTTTAACCTTCTTCTTATTTTCCTTTATATCTTCCTAGTTATGTGATCTTCAAGATAAAGATGTATTTTTAAATTTGGGTGATGTATAAGTAGAGATTCTGGTCAAATGCTTAGGTCTCTGCAATCCAGTTACAAGGATGAAGGAGCTTCATAACACCAGCATGTGTTCCAAAAGTCCCACATTGCCACCTGATGATAGATAGGCAACACCAGCTACTGGCTGCCTTCTGCCCGCGATTACCTGGGGAATGGCATATCTGCCTTCTCATTCATCCAAATGCTTTTTGCTGCATAGTGTAGTATCTGCAGCTAACCATATCTTGTACTATTTGTAATCATGATAGTTGATACTTCAATCCAAACCTGTTTTGAGTATACCCAATTACGTTTCTTGTCAGGGCTTCTGATCAGGGCTATTGCCAATTATGTATCTTTTCTAGTTCGTAGTTTCTTTTCAGTCAATCCCTCTTCCATTCAACTAAATTCAGGGCTTGTATAAAGTATCCTTGCTTGTAAACCATATCTGTTTTATTTTTAGGAGAATGTATAAGAAGCTTTTTTTTTCTTTTTCCTCTCCGCACATTCACATTGTGTAGATTTATTTATATTGCCTTTTCTTTTTAAATGCCAGCCGTTATTGTTACGGGCCTTATGGCTGACCTCTCCCATGCTGTGGCAAGCGGACAACTTGGTAGTCTGTTTGTCATCACGATGATGATGAATCAATTAGCCAAACACGAAGCCAAAAAATTGCCACGCCTTTTAATCTCCTCTCCGTATTTTTTAATCTCCTCTCAACTTTTTTTTTAAATATATGAGTGGAAGCCTCGATCACGGATTTTTCATTTGCATTTCTTCTCTCGAATCACCCAATCCATCTCTCTTCCCTCTCCACTTGTATGGACGCATCTTCATAATTGTGGAAATTTGTTTGCCTTGCTACCCCCCAGGCGGCTCACTGATACACCCACTCCATCAAGGGAAATCTCTTCTTTCTTATTTATGCCCCTAAAGAATCGATTGCCACATCACTATTGCTCTGGGCAGAGCTGTTAATGGAGCGGAGTAAGCTTGAACCAGACCCATTCAACCCAAAAAAGGCTGTTGAGCCTAAATTTTAATTGGATAGGACGGAATTTGAGTATAAATATTAGATTCGAATTAAATATGAGTCGAGCTCATGCTAGGTTCAAATTCAATTAAGGACTCGTCCATATATGAATATAATTATATATATTATAATAATATCTATAATTTATAATTATACATATTATGATATAAAATGTTAAAAATTTATATATAAATTTATAATAATATTATATATATAATTATGAGTTTGAACTGAATCTGGCTTGAGCCCAAAGCACATATAATAGTGTAAGTTGAGTTTGAATCTTTTAATTTAATCTCGAAAATTGAGAAAGCCGGAAACTCCAAAGTCAGTATAATTTTGTGTGCTAAGCCTGAACTTGTTAAATTCCGGTTCAAAAACCTCAATTGACACCCCTAGCTTTGGGAAAAAAGGTTTACAAAAAAAAAAAAATCCTTCACCAGAATTTTAACCTTTGATGGCGTTTGCACTTGTGCAAGAGAAGCATATTCGTGTTTCCTTGTTGTTTGTGGTGGGTAAGATGTTCCTCTACAAATCAAACAAAACTTCTCTTCTTTCCAACTGAAATTTCGTCAGTACATAATGTTTATATAATTATATTATATATGTTGTAGTTGGTTAATACGAATAAAACAGTTGCAGTAGTAGGCGACAAACATGAGGGAACCCTTATATCAAAGTTGTTCAAGACAAATAGTATTAGTTCGTTAAGTTCTTTTATGCTTTAAGTAGGTAAGTACTTCAAAAAGAAGTCATGTTTTAGGCTGTAAAAGCAAAGCGGATGAATCATGTTTCAATAAAATATCTTAAATCTAAAAGAATAGTAATTAGTCAGAAATTATATACAGTTCCATAATAACCCTTTCCGGTTGGGATATTTTGATGAATATCAAAATATTAGCCAACTGAGTTAAATTCTTCATTTTGACCCGTCCATAATCATATGGGTATTTGGGGTATGGGGAACCACCTTTTCCATTGCCATTAAAAGCAAGTTCCCTTGTAAAAATTCTTGTGTAGCTAAACAAAAGTTTCCAAATTATTGCTTTCTGATACAAGTTTCAACTTGCAAATATTGTGGAAGACCAGAGATGCTGTTCAATGTGTCTCCTCATTGGCATCACAGTAGATACCCACTAAAAGAATTCCTTATGCTCTCTTTTTTTTTTTTTTTAAAAAAAAACTATCCGCCTTATTTGGATTGTCATTTTCTCTTAAAAAATTTTACGTTTTTTGATGATCAGGATTTTCAATCATCATTTTTATTTCATCATGGATCAATTTATTATAATACATTTTTCTATAATAATTTTAAAAAAATAGCAATCCAAGCGAATTTAGAAAAAATAATAAATAAAATGCATAACACGAGATTCCTTGTCCTGCAGAGAATCCCATGGTCTTGAGTTTGACTTCCAGGAATGGCAAAGAATCTAGTCAAGACTTTACCTGCCAAGGATACAAGGAGCCCTAGAAATAGAATTGTGAAGAAGCAATCTCCACCCACCATTTTTTGCTCACCAACCGTAGCAGTCTGATCCAACGGCTATACCTTTTTTGCACCAAACTAGCCCCCCACCTTGCATGTATTGACAAGGGGGGGCTTTCATCAGAGGTAATAAAACAACATTAGAAGAAGGAAAAAGTTACCATATTCCAAAATCAGGTTATTTGGCTCATTTCTCATTGATATACCATAATTTTTTCGCAGAATTCGCTAACGAAAAACTGTTGAGAATAAACGAATTTTTACCACCTGAACCAACTTAAGTCTTATTACATTTGTTCATATGTTGCAAATTGCAATATGCACGTTACAATTTCACACATTTTTCTCAATTGCAAATTGCAATGCTAGGAGGGCAATCCTTCCATCCCTTATTATTAAATGGAAAAAAAGAATCATTTGTTGATAAAAGGTCCCCACACTTTTGGTTTAATGGGGAAGATTCTTTGGTCCTGGTGTAAAAGTACAACAGAAGAGATATTCAGCTTTTGATTAGTAAAAGATTCACCAACTTCCCCGGATATAAGGGACATGGGCCTAATTGAAGCTGAAAGGTCTCTAGAGTCTAAGCATGAATAATATCTATGAATGTCAAATGAAAATCATTGACAGAACAATGAAAAGAACAAAAAGTACCTGGCTTGGAATATATGTAAACTGTTATTTTACTGAAATATTTGGTTAAATATGTCACTCGAATTTGGACCAAAAAATTTTTTTTTTAATGAAATGTAACAAGAACTTGTGTGTGCTTTATTCTCAACGTAATTGAAAGGGACCAGCTAATGACCATATTTATGTGGAGTTAATTCAGCAGGGTAGGTGGACTTAGCTAACTAATATGGAGTGATTTGAACAAAAAGGCAACTGCATTTCCTTTTAGCTGATAACAGGATATTTATGTGGATGGAACAGTTCCTTTTAGAAAAAGTTAAGAGATTTCCTTTGGAAGTTGGTGTAGATGGATGGCATGGTACCCTGTATAATTTGAGAGCTGAAATTTTGTTGTTGGGGGGGGGAGGGGTAAAAAAACACTTTGACCAAGTTGTATTTGGATCTTCTAGTGCACAAAATTCCCTTAGAAATTTATGGTGGTTGTGAATGATGAGCAGTATCATTCCATACCATGTTAGGGACTAGAGATTTTTATAGTGCAATTGAAGCATCTCTGATACTATTTGACATCCTGCAACATTTGCCAGTACTTTCTATTTTAATAACTTGCTGCTAAAAAGTTTTTTTTGGTTGAACCAAAGGAAACGTCTGCATATATTTACTTCATTATTCTTTAATGCCTAGTTTGGGAGATGAGATTTGAGCAGAAAAGTAAAGAAGAGAAGAAAAAGATAGGTATTTTCCACGTTTGAGAGTTTTCATGAAATAGAAAGGAAAAAGAATTCAATTGATTTGAGAGGAGAAACAGCTATAGTTAAAAAAAAATTCCATCCCAAATCAGGCAGAAAAGCAAAGGAAAGGCTATAAAAAATTTTGAGATTGTCCATTCTATCCTTGAAAAGTTATTAAATCAAATATTTATTGACCAACCAACGTGTTCAAATCAATCTTCTTTTTTTTATAAACTTCCAAATAATATTAAAATCTCTTCTCTTCTTTTTTCATCCTTTCTTTTCTCTCATAACTTAATGCATCTCTTCTTTTCTTTTCTATCCTCAACTCCCAAACTAGCTATTAGAGTTCAGATCTATAACTAAGAATTTCTTTATCCAGGGATTGAAGCAGAATTTTACTGTTCTTATATAGTAGTTTATACAATCATTTCGCTGCTCTAGCGGAAGGGTGAACGGGGAGTTGCATTTTTGTTCTGAGTACCAGTCAAAATTTTCAGTCATTAATTACAGTGCATATATATATATATTTTGGGGCCAGTTATCAGCAAAACCTCATGTTTTCAATTGCTTATCCAAACCCTGAATTTACTATCCATCCATGGCATGGTTATCATGTTTTTCTTAATAATATTGAGATTGTACTTGTTGAGGTGAGGGATTGAGATAAGCCAAGCGTGAAAGAGGATTTGCCAAGCCAGAGCAAATCCCAACCCCATAACAACTTCCCCTCTCCTACCAGTTGATCCAAAACTTTTTCTAAGGCTTTGATTCAATTCCACAATTCCCCATTTTGCACTCAATTTCCATCCACTGAAACTCAATCACCCCGATTCATTCCCCTTCCATACATTCCCAGATCTGTCCGAGAAAAAACATGCACACTCAGCACGGACACGCATGAATATACATAGATTCTCCAAACAATTGGCTTTCACGACCTCACCAGATGCCCACGTGACAAGAAGATCCCTGTCTTTTTCTTGACGTAGGTCCGCTGTCCTCTCTTAATCTCCACCCACCACCACCACCAGATCTTGAAATTGATTCTTTACTGCCACAAAACTAATCTTTATACCCACACATAAGAAGCATTAACAAATGTACAGTAGTATTGATTAGTTAGTAGTATATATAATGCAAAAGACGGTATAGCCTCAACTCAACAAACCCATTCCCACACCCACCTCTTTTTTCAGTTAATGGAACAATACAAACCGAGCAAAAAGAGCAGCAAAGCTTTAAAGGGCTTTGTAAAAATTCAATCTTTCTTGCATTTCTCATACCCCTTTTCCAAACACTGAGAAGGGTATCTTCCTTTTCTTTCATTGCTGCTGATCAGTAATGGACCGTGCAAGAAAGCTTGCTAACAGGGCCATTCTGAAACGGCTGGTTTCGGAAGCAAAGCAGCGCAGAGGCAATGGAGAAGCCAATGAATTGTTGTCAGCTCCTTCACCATTTTATAGGCCTTCAAGGTATGTTTCCTCGCTGTCTCCTTGTTCGTTCCAAGGTCAATATCAAAGGACTAATGTCAATCCGAAAAAAGAATGCATTTTTGCATTCTGGGATTGGCCAAGTTCGATTTGTTTCTGTTGAGGCACTGAAACCAAGTGATACATTCCACGCCGCCATAACTCTGCAACCCTGAAGAACAAATCAAAATGGTAGAGACTTGTGGATTCCCCAGTCTTGATTCGCTTATTGACGCCACTGTGCCTAAATCTATCAGGCTTGATGGTATGACGTTTAGTAAGTTTGATGAGGGATTAACTGAGGCTCAAATGATTGATCACATGCAAAAGTTAGCATCTAAGAACCAAGTTTTTAAGTCATATATTGGAATGGGATACTATAATACCTTTGTTCCGCCTGTTATTTTGAGGAATCTTCTGGAAAATCCTGCTTGGTACACTCAGTATACTCCCTATCAGGCTGAGATTTCGCAGGGACGTCTTGAATCCCTGCTGAATTATCAGACCATGATTGCGGATCTTACTGGATTGCCTATGTCTAATGCATCTTTACTAGATGAAGGAACTGCTGCAGCTGAGGCTATGGCTATGTGTAATAACATCCAGAAAGGAAAAAAGAAAACTTTTATCATTGCTACTAATTGTCATCCGCAGACTATTGATGTTTGTAAGACTAGGGCTGAAGGTTTTGATCTCAAACTGGTTGTCTCCGATATTAAGGATATTGATTACAAGTCTGGGGATGTTTGTGGGGTTTTAATACAGTATCCTGGCACTGAGGGTGAGGTTGTGGATTATGAGGGGTTTGTTAAGAATGCTCATGCTAATGGTGTGAAGGTTGTCAATGGCATCCGATCTTTTGGCTTTGACAGTGTTTGAAGCCTCCTGGCGAATTTGATGCTGATATTGTTGTTGGCTCAGCTCAGAGGTTTGGTGTCCCAATGGGATATGGTGGTCCTCATGCAGCTTTCCTAGCTACGTCCCAAGAGTACAAGAGGATGATGCCTGGAAGAATTATTGGTGTCAGTGTGGATTCTTCTGGAAAACCAGCACTAAGAATGGCTATGCAGACAAGAGAGCAACACATCCGCAGGGACAAGGCTACCAGCAACATTTGTACAGCTCAGGTAAAGAAATTATTTTGCTTTTTGGCGAATGCTCCATATTTCATGTTATAAAGTGCCTTAAGTACCTAGGCTATTAGGAGGAATTGAGTTTATTGCTCTTTGTCTAAATGATGAAATAGAAAAAGGAACAAACGTATTATTCATGGTTTATTTCTATCACTTGCAGACAATCATAGAGATATTTTTAGTTTCATATGACAGATCATCAAACATGCTTCTTAGAACTCTCTATCATATTGTTGACTATTGAACATTGTACTATTGTGCTGTTATGAAGGCATTGCTTGCCAACATGGCTGCTATGTATGCTGTCTATCATGGACCTGAAGGGCTAAAAACAATTGCCCACAGGGTTCATGGTCTTGCTGCGACATTTGCTGCTGGACTGAAAAAAATTGGTACAGCAGAGGTGCAGGATCTACCCTTCTTTGACACAGTGAAGGTAAAGGTTGCGGATTCACGTGCCAATTGCTGATCTGGCTTACAAGAATGAGATCAATTTGAGGATTTTGGGACAAGAATACTGTAAGTATACTATTTAGTGTTGTTTACTGCATACATTGTGAGTTTCTTTATGGGATAACTGGAGTCTGTTCTCTTCCAGATTACTGTTTCTTTTGGATGAAACAACAAACTTTAGAAGATGTGGACAAACTGTTTCAAGTCTTTTCAGGTGGCAAGCCTGTAAGTATGATTGTTGCATTTCCACATTTTGTGTAGTCATGATATTTTTAGAAATCACTTGTTTCTGATAAATTCATTTTTTAGGTGGCATTCACTGCTGCAACTCTTGCACCTGAGGTTCAGAATAAAATCCCTGCTGGGCTTTTAAGGGAGAGCCCCATTCTTGACTCATCCTATCTTCAACTCGTAGGTCCTTCAAAACTGAAATGTTAACAACCATTTTAAGTTTTCTTCTAGAGCTCATTTGACTTCTTTATGGTTTTTTAGGTATCACACAGAGCATGAATTGCTCAGATACCTTCATAGGCTACAATCAAAGGACCTTTCATTGTGCCATAGTATGATTCCTTTGGGATCTTGCACAATGAAACTGAACGCTACAACAGAAATGATGCCAGTGACTTGGCCTAGCTTTGCAAATATCCACCCTTTTGCCCCTACTGGACAGGCTGAGGGTTATCAGGTTGTTAGAATTATCTTGGACTTATTTCCTTGTGTTGCTTGTTTGCACAATGTAGGTCGGTCACTGAACCATCATAACCTCTATTTCCAGGAAATGTTCAAGGACTTGGGAGAACTTTTGTGCACAATAACTGGCTTTGACTCTTTCTCATTGCAACCTAATGCTGGTGCTTCTGGCGAGTATGCAGGGTTGATGGTTATTCGTGCATATCATCAGGTTATTCTGATTCCAACTTGTTTTACAAATTAATTCTGCCCTTTTTGGTTCAAAAAATCATGCTATAATGTAAAAGTGCATTGTGCTTTTTCCTCGAGTATGTGTGTGGTTCATGGCAATTGAGGAATGGATATTTTCTCCATTTTTTTATGTTTGGATCATGTTAATATATGATTTTGTGAACATGTGACAACCCTAGTTGAATGGTGCCCTCGTGATGTGGGGAGCGGATTGGCATTTGTGGTTTTCAGATGCCTGCATGCGAGGAAATGGCATTCGAAAATTCAAATTGAAGTTGATTACTTATATGCACATTCTTGCAACTAAATAATGTCTTATAAGCTGAACCACAACTAATTTCTGTTAGACCGATGAGGTGTCTATGAAGTATTGCCTTGCGCAACAAGTTTGGTCCTCAATTTACTTAGCCTTAAGAAGTAAAAACAAACTCAATATGGATATGATTCAGTAACGAAATATTGCGGTTGGATATATCATCTGTTGGCATCCTACTGCAGGAGATGACTGTCCATAATACAAGATCACCTATTTGTAAATGTTAAAATAATATTTCAGAATGGAGTCTCTCTTCCTATGTCAGAGCACTCAAGTATGCATAAGTTGGTACTTAAAATAGGCGTGAGATGCCTAAATCCTTGACCTACATTTCATGTGCTGAGATCCTACATGTACTTTTACTCTCAAAAACTTCTAGAGTGTTTTTGAAGGCTGTATATGACAGATTTCTGAAGCATGCATGATGCAATTAAATGTTGATAGATTTCTGAAGCATGTATGATGCAATTAAATGCTTCCTCTGACTTTCAAAAATATATAATATGTAGTTATCTCAGCGTCTCTGATCTATAAACTTAAGCTTGTTCAGTCTTTATATTGGCTCATGCGTGGACCTTGGGTTTCCATTGTAATCCAACTTAGAAAATTACAACACTGATACGAGTTTTTTACCTTTTAAAAATGCAGTCAAGAGGAGACCATCACCGAAATGTATGCATCATACCTGTATCAGCCCATGGAACCAATCCTGCAAGTGCTGCAATGTGTGGCATGAAAATTGTTCCCGTTGGAACTGATTCAAAGGGAAACATTAACATTGAAGAGTTACGCAAGGCTGCTGAAGCAAATAAGGAGAACCTAGCTGCTCTTATGGTATGTGGTACATAGACATCCATAGTTTGTAATTTCTACGTGTAGCAACTAAGTTTTCAGCCTTATTTTCTAACGGATTCTAGGTTACATACCCTTCAACACATGGTGTTTACGAGGAAGGTATTGATGAGATCTGTAAGATTATTCATGACAACGGTGGTCAAGTTTACATGGATGGAGCCAACATGAATGCTCAGGTATATTTAACGACAGTATCATTTCATGTTTAATGTGCACCTAGAAGTAATTAATGTTTATAAAAGTAACATCACTAGTGCTTTTACCTCTTCATAAAGAGATACCCTTGAGAACTCTATTTCAGTCTTATTACTAGGATCCTAAATTCCTTTTTTCTATCTCTACATTTATTTAAGAATATTGATGAATATTTAGTTCATGTTTCCTTTGAGGTGCCAATGTATGTGTGTTCTGTTGTTCAACCTTTCATTGTATGACATTCATAGCAGGGCTTCATCATTTGGCTCCTTGATTTTGCTGCCCTAGGGTTTTCATCTGAGGTTTCCTGGGAAACTTTTTTATTAGTATGCTTTTTGCAATTATTGAATTAGTTTTTCTCTGGAACAAAGCTTTTTACATTTTGAATAGTCATTTTGTTCTTTGCTCTCCTCCTAGTGCTAATCCTGCAGCCATTTCCTTTTCAAAATCATTCCTATCTTTGTTCTGTTTTGCAGGTTGGTCTGACCAGTCCAGGTTTTATTGGTGCTGATGTGTGCCATCTGAATCTTCACAAAACCTTTTGCATCCCACATGGTGGAGGTGGTCCTGGCATGGGTCCAATTGGTGTGAAGAAACACCTGGCACCATTTCTGCCATCACATCCTGTGGTATGCTCTATTTACAGCATAATGTTTCTGTAAATATCAGTTTTACACCTGGCACCTTTCGCATCCCACATGGTGAAGCATCTTTTTTTATTCTACCGTGAAATTTCTTTGTCTATGAGAAAACTTTCTTATTCATGTCAAAACTGAATAATACATGTTAACTTCAAGTTGTTGTTATTACTGACGCTACTTATAAATGTTTAATACCTTCTAGAAAGTGATAGGAAGGCTAATCATGTGAATCAATGATGAAATTTTTTTCATTTTTTTTACTCCTTTTTTTTTTCTGATTTTGGTGCTATTATATCAAAGGTACCTACTGGAGGTATACCAGCCCCTGGAAAAAGCCAGCCCCTAGGTACAATTTCTGCTGCACCCTGGGGCTCTGCACTCATTTTGCCAATTTCATACACATATATTGCTATGATGGGTTCTAAGGGACTTACAGAAGCATCAAAGATAGCCATCTTGAATGCAAACTACATGGCAAAGCGTCTTGAGGTATCTCCTTTGTTTTGGCCTGATTGTTTCTTTGAGTCGGCTATAACTTCTTCCAAGCAGGGCTATGCCACCCAAAAAAAGCAGTCACTACTTACATAAGTATTGGTTTTGCTTTTTTTCCATGCAGTACCTTTTTCCATTTTTTTTTGGGGTGAAAGATCATAAGATCTGCAGTTAGTTTTCCAGGTCAAGCAGACTCAAATCAGACATCAATACTTGGTCTTATCGGCCTTTTTCAGATCAAGCCATTAACCAATTGATAATACTTAATTTTTTTAGTTTGCACTAGATTTTTCAAGGATTAATATTTTAAAAATGGAATGGCAGAATTACTACCCTGTTCTTTTCCGCGGTGTCAATGGAACAGTTGCCCATGAGTTCATTATTGATTTGAGGGGCTTTAAGGTAAGTATGGCTAACATCAGTCGTTTATTGTGGGACATTCAGTTCTCAAATGTGGATTAGTTTCTTACTTTGACATGCTGCATCTGAAGCACACTGCTGGAATAGAGCCTGAAGATGTTGCTAAACGTCTTATGGACTATGGGTTCCATGGACCAACAATGTCGTGGCCAGTTCCAGGCACTCTTATGGTTGAACCAACTGAAAGTGAAAGCAAGGTTCAGTTAACTTACACTTTATACCCATCTTTATCTACATAATTTAGTGTACTTATTGTTGTTGAGAATGCATTCTTTTGCAGGCAGAGTTAGACAGATTTTGTGATGCCCTTATCTCAATAAGAGAAGAAATTGCCCAAATTGAGAAAGGAAAATTTGATTTGCACAACAATGTTCTCAAGGTAAAAGAGGATGTTGCTTTCCAGGAAAAATAGTACTTTTTTAAGTAATAGGAGGTCTTCTAAAGATTTTCTCTCTCTCTCTCTCTCTCTCTCTCTCTCTCTCTCTCTCCCTTCTGCTAAAAGTTCTTCTAACCTTTCATTTCTTGATTTGCCTATATCTATGATATTTAGCTCGATTTTGGTTATGAGTCAAACCAACATTGTAAAGCGTCATAAATTTCAATTCATTATGAAGACTTGGAAGTATCAAGATAGTTCACTTGATTAAAATGCTGGTGTTTGCCTAACACTTCAACAATATAATCTGTTTTCTTATCCTTTCTGTGGAGTGAAATGTTGTCTGTACTCTTTGATTGACCAAGTTTTCCCACTTCCTGCATAAAGTTCATAGATATTAACCGAGTTTTTTGAGTGCAGTTTGCTCCCCATCCACCCTCCCTACTCATGGCTGATGTATGGACAAAACCTTACTCACGGGAATATGCTGCCTTCCCAGCTTCTTGGCTGAGGACTGCAAAATTCTGGCCAACAACAGGTATGCTTAATACACTTTTTTGTCACAACTATCTGGAGGTGTCATTGACAAATTTCCTCAGCATAACATTTCCTTCCTTTTGTAAGTTGAGAGAAAATTTTGCGTACACATTTAGAACTCTTGAAAAGTGGTTATCAGATGGTGAAGTAGGTTTTACTTGTCCCTAAAGCTAATTCTTAGGGTAATACTAAGCTACCATAAATACCCAAACCTCACTATGCCTGTAACAACATTAAACTTCTACTAGGTGGTGGCAGCCATATAGTATGGACCTCTCCTTTTAACTTTTGGGACTCCAATTGCCTTTCTGTTTGCACATATACAAGGAAGAGGAACACCTGTTTTATGCTTTATCTTATTCTTTGGTAGCCAAGTATACAGCTTAGCTGAAAACTTCTGTCAGATGCATCTCTGGGAAAAAATGTTGAGGTGATTATATACTTAACTTAAACGCCTGATAATATCCAAATGAAAGAATTGTCCCATGTGCAACACTTGAAGAACTTAAGGTTCGCTGCTAGGTTTCAGTTTCCTGACCTCTGTCTCTGAGTAGGCAGAAATTTAAGGTTTGCTCATCAAGACTTAGTTAGAGCCAAGCGATGAAATAGGAGAAAAAGAAGCTAAATGCAATAGTATAGTAATGAAACAAATGCCAGATGAGTTTTGCTTTGCATTTTCTTTCTCAGCCCTCTTGCTCGGCATTTAGATATTCCTTTTCTGAAGGTTATGCATGTCGAAGACTCTATTTGGTTACCAACTAACGGTACAAACTGGGTTGCTTTTTATCCTGTACATATTTTTGAATGCATGTTAAAACAAAGAGATTATATTTTGATTGCATTATGCTGCCAGTGTATCAGCTGTGTCATCTTATTGTTTCAATTATCTGAAAGTTCCATAGAAGTCTTTATATCTTTTGTACAGAAAATGTTATTCATCTTTGGGTCTGGCATCCTCTTGTATTATTCCTAAAGCATCTCTAGTTTTAGAAAAAAACATGAATCTTAACGAAGGAAATTTGATCCAGTTCATCAATTTATGATGTCGAGAACAAACTACAGAAACTTTCTTTTGATGAAGCGTCATCTCACTTCGTGTTTGATGCTCTAAAGAGGGAACAAACCATCAGTTTTTTTACCCTTCTTTTTTTCCGTCCTCTGCCAACTTTTGGAGTATTCTTTGCACATCACATGTGCTCCATCTGTTATTGCTGCTGCTGCATCTTGATGACTTTCCTCGATAGTTGTTTCTGTACTAAAATGCTACTTGTAGTCGACACTAATAATTGTTTGGTTGGCTTATCAGAACGTGTTGATAATGTCTATGGTGATCGCAACCTTGTGTGCACCCTTCTTCCAGCAGCACAAGTTGTTGAGGAAGAGAAGGCTGCTACTGCTTAAGCCTTACAAGTGCAGCAAAAAACACAATGCTCCTCCACAATCATGAGAGCAAATCTCCCTCATCATTTTGTATATAGACATCCTTATCCGTATCCTTCTCTGTGGCTGCTGACTTTCATCTTCTACCATATTGATGTGCAGCTGCTGTGATGACACAGTTGTTTCTAATTTGAAGCATTCAGATGTAATTACCAACTTTTCTGCTTCCTATCTCTCAACATGATCTTATTTATTCAACAGCTACACTAAAAGGCTGCATTCACATTCAACCAACAGTGAAAATTAATGTCATGCTCTTTTACAATGAAGTAAAAAGATGGCAATCCCCTATTGGGAAAGGGATCTAAATTGATGATTCAGAGTTGGTACCACAACTCAAATCGAGAACCAAAATAGCATGAAGGGAAATGGGGTTAGAACAAAGAGTCTGGTTATACAAGATTGTGGTGATCATTTGAATTGGATGTGATATCTATGATGACGAAACTTAGCACATTGTCATTACTTTGATTCAAAATTTGATATCATTACAAAGCTTCTGTGATTTAGTTTGTTAATGTTTTTCAGAAGCTCTTAAAACTATACCCAATCCTCTTCATGATCAAACTACTGCGTGTTCTTTAGCCTTGCGGACGAACGACACCTGATTGTCATGTTATTTTTCTTCCTCTCTGTCTTATTTACTCTGATTAAATTTCAAGCAGGGGCTGGAAGCCCGTAAAAGATTTTGCGTAAAAGTCTATATGATTGCTGTCTTCAGGTTCAGATTATATCCTAACTATCTCAAGGATCGTCCATAGATGAATCTCATATTGGACAGCACTCAATTCTGCACAGCAGTATACTGTTCTAATGTACTTCAAATAACTTCAAAGCCCACTTGAAGATACATATATATATATATATATATATACATGGAATATCAGTTTACCTCGATCCTGTCCAATTGGTCCGATTTGGGACCATGTTGAATTGTTGTTTTCAGAAATTTTTTATATTAAATAAATACGCGAATGAGCATGTGGCTCTAGGACTTGATGATCTGGTGGTTGACATATGCTAATCCTATCATAAGTGTCCATATTGTGGCTTAATTTGACCAATTGAACGTAGACGTCTAGACATCCAAGCATTATTAATCCAGGTTGATTCAATCCAAAAGGCAGTGAGTGACCAGTGATCTTAATTGGTCCAGATAAAAATGGAGCTGGTTGAACTAGCAAAAGAACGTGTGGCTATATATTTTTTCAAGAAAAATGTAAAGGAAACTGAGGCATGACCAACAGTAAGCTGTAAGTGCTTGAACCTCATGCAGGGCATTATCAGATCTGGGGGGGGCATGTCTGAAAGCTGAAATCCACTTGTCAATTATAAACTTTCTACCGTAAATGGCGCACTAATCTTTGCAGGAAATTTTGCCCTGGTTTGGCGTCATACAGGCTTGAAAAGCCAGCAATCTGCACTAACACGGGTCCAAATGCCCCTCTTAAGTACATGTATCTACAGGCTTTTGACCAAGTATACAAACTAGGCTTAGATGATGATATCTGTAAAATTCTGGCAAGATGGCTGTGTACAAGTGACTTTTAGACTATTGTCATGGGCTAGGAGTAATGCAGAAATGGAAATCTGCAGATGAATGATAGTACTCTTAACCATGATCTTCTACTAGCATGTTTGGATCAGGATTACCCAAATGAATTAGTGTAAAGGCGAGCAAAATCATGGAATGGGACGAAGTACTTCCTTGGGTGGTTAATTTGGTTGAAGGGTGCATAGGTTTCTCTACCAAGGAATTCGATTGTGTTTTGCGTTTAGGTTTAACTATAAACTGTTTTAAGCTCCCCTTCAACATGGCCAATCAGATTGTAGTCATACTTTTTTTTTTTTTGTCGACACGATAGATTTTATACTACAATTACTCCTACTCTACACTAGGGAAAGGGGGGACCAAAACATGTCAAGAGAGGGTGCCTCTGTGCTACAACAACTACTCCTACTCTATATTATTAGAAGGAGAGAAGATCTAAACAGATCAAGCGAGGATGCCTATGCGTCCACTCACGAAATATTTTCAAGAAAATTTGGATATTAAAATGCAGGCCAAGGGATTTGATCCCTTGACCTACGTCCAAGAGAGATTTAAAACTCTCTTGTTTCCCAGATTGTAGTCATACATTCCAATACCATGCTACGAAGAATATCTATATGGACTAAGGATGTCGAGACTAACTTTTATTTAATAGAAAGATGATCTAAAAAGTCCTTCACATTTTGAAAGAAGTTATTTTTTTGGTCCCTCACACACACACACACACACATATATATATATATTCCGTAAAAAAGCTATTCCACCACCCTTCTCCATCCTCCCAAAGATGGTGTTTGTGAATGCTTTTTGTCAAGAGAGTGTCATTATATTCATTGTTCTTGTTATTTTACCCTGAAGCATGAGCACGTCACTTGGACATGCAATTTTTGACGAAAATCTGATCAAAAGTAGGTTGTCAAACTAAATTAATACATTAATTATATGTGATGGGACTATTTTACAACGTTTTCTGTAGTGAACCAAAAAAAAAACTTTTTAAAATGTGAGGACCATTTTGGCCATTTTAATTTTTTGACCGACTCAACGCAAACACATAATCTTTTTCATTTTGTAGTGTGCACCCCAAAAAAAAAGAAAAGAAAAAGAATGCAGCAAATTATAAGAAAAAAAAACTATTGTGCCAATATCTCATTACATAAGTTTAATCAATCAAATACCACCTTAATCAAATTTGGTAAATGAGTTCATATATTGTTTAATTATACTAGAGTTAGAACTTGAACAAAAGAATAACTTTTTATCCAATCAAACTTGAAGTTACTTAATTTACATGTATAGAAATTTTGCATTTAATACGTGTCTCGTAGAACTAAGTTCAAAATGAGATTAAAAAAAATTGATCAACACCATGCTTTATTCAAATTTTGATCTAATTACATCAAGAAATTAATCACAAACGTCTCTCGAGTACATATCTAACTTTGTTGGCATTTGCACTCATAAATCCCGACCGCTAGCATAAATTCCCATGACCAAATGTTCTTGTGATGGGTAAATAAACCGACTGATCCAACGGTCATTATCAAGTCGTTGGTCCACAAAGGTAGGCCACAGCTATTTATTGTACGCCTACAGGCCCTATACGTAATGTGTGTATTCTTCATTGACTCGTCATGAAATTTTTTTTTTGGGTTAATTCTATTTTACGCCATTAGACTATCTCCCTGATTTTTATTTTAGTCCCTAAACTCTAAATTGAGACACTTTAGTCCCTAAATTATATTCTGATATTTACTTTAGTCTCTAAATTTTAAATTTGAACACTTTAATCCCTGAATTGTGCATTGAGTGCCACTAATTGGCTCCTAAACTCCTTTTTACCTTCAAATTATGGAATTTCTTTTGTTGTTGTTAAATATGATTTTTTTTCTATGCCCTTAGAAATGAAACCATGCAGATAAATTGACTAGCATTACGTTAATTTCGGAAACATCTCATTAATGATTGAACTTAAGTAGAACAATTTTTTTTATAATTTGGGGATTAAAATATCTCAACTTATTATTGAAGGACCAAAGTGGAAATCAAGATATAATTAAAAGGATGCAAAATGAAATTAACCCTTTCTTTCCCACAAAAAAAATAAATTAAAAAACAAAATATAGCACTCCAACTTGAGAAGTTTTTATGTCAGTTTCGGAGCAAAGTTGGTCCAAAACCAATAAAAAAAAATTCCCGTGAACATATAAAGATCCATTTGCTAATTTTCATGCTAAATGGGATTCATATGTTAAAACAAAACAATGTAACACCTTTATATGCCCACACAAAACTCTTTTTATTAGTTGATAATAATTAATAATCATATCTAATAATTATTCCAAATCACTTCGGATCTGGAAATGGAATAGTTGCTCTAATAGAAATGTCTAATAGTTGCTCTAAATCATTAATAAAAATGTCTAATAGTTGCTCTAAATCATGAAATGAAATAAGAATCTTATATACGCATGTGCATCATAGAACTTCCTTGATTAAAAATCAACTACTAGACATCCCTAATAACTATTCCAAACCAACATAAAAAATTTTCATCCCAGTCCCACTCCCCACTCTCCCAAGTCCCAACTGGAGAAGTAGTTATTATACACACATTTACACACCCAGATTTACACGCACTCAATTGTATATATATACACATATCAGTACACGCACTCAAATGTATATATATACACATCCTCAGTATCGGTATACATCTGCAGTGACAGAAAGTGCAGGCTTTAATTGGAGGGAACTGGGGGAAAGCTTTTAATTGTATACCCAGACTAGACTACTATCTTCTTCATTAAGAAGCTTCCTCGGCATACCAAAATTATATAGAAAATTTTCCCAATTTCTCTTTCCACATATATATATATATATTTGTAAATATATATGTATATCTGTAGAAGAAACTGATTGAGAAGGAAAGATTTTATTCCTTTTGTTTTTTCCTTTTTTTAATTGTTAAATGAGAATTGATGTCGAAGATGAAGCATTTACTGCGGAAACTACACATCGGCGGTGGTGGCGGAGGTGCCGGTGGCGGTGCCTTAACCGACCACCACCGCCCACTGCCTCTCGACCACCATCACCATAATCGGGGGACGCTTGTTGATCCTCCGGCGGAGGAACAAACGTCGACGAGCCAAACCACTACTGGTACCAATACGACGATGACCACCACCACGGCGACGGAGAGTTTGGAGTCGTCGGAGAATTCGAGTTTGGTGAGTTCCAGCAATGCGAATGTGGCCGACGCGGATTTTAGTTTGTTGGAGGAGGAATTTCAGGTGCAATTGGCGTTGGCGATCAGTGTATCATCGGATCCGGATTCGCGTGAGGATCCAGAAACCACCGCCCAAATCAAAGCTGCCAAGCAGATTAGCTTGGGTTGTCCGCCTTCTCAGTCGCTCGTTGACTTCCTTTCTCTGCGATACTGGGTAATGATTTTCGTAATTAATTATTTCCTTTGTATTTCAGTTACTATTTTAGGTTTTCGATAGATTACTTGTTTTTTGGCTAATGATTCTCTGGTTTCATTGTTAATGTCTGAATTAGATCCTATGGTGCTTATGGATGCTGAAATTGTACACTTTTAGCTTCTGTTGTTTCGTATTCCTATTTACTGAATACCTCTGTTGCAATTACCAAATTGGCTGCCAAATTTGTACATATTTTTTTATTTTCATTTCCTGGTTTGGAATGTCTATAGTTAACCAGCTGCATTTGCTAAGCTGGTTGCCAAAAATTATACACGTAAATTTTTTAAAATATTTTCCTCTCATGATAATAGAACTTTAACCCATGTTCTCGGTTGCACTCACTAATTTGGGTCCAAGAAGTTTTTCTTGTGTTATCATTTTGCATATTGTAATTGTGGAACTTCTATCTACTACATATCTATACCATATGAGTTTGCAAACATTAACTTGGAAAGCTTGGATTGTTGCTTGTCTTCTCGGGTCTAATTTGAATTATGGATCATGTTCAACTTAATTGAACTGAAAATTGCTCGTTTTTGTTTCTCTTCCGCACCCCCCTCCCCCCCGGGGGCTCTTTATGGTACATGACGTCATCTTAAAGCAAGAAGCGGTTTATCTTTGTTTCCTTGTGCAAAGTTTGGTATTGATATTGACGAATGTCTGTTAAGGCGTCATACAATTACTTAACAACCGTGCCAGACTGTTATTTTAGTGTTTAATTTGGTGTGAATCCTATCCATTTTTCCCTTGGGCTTAGAGAGTAGGTGGTGTCGGTTGGTGTCGGTGGGATAGATGTTGATTGAGGAGCGTTTCACTTTGACTTGTTTGTTATGACATTTATTTGTTTAATGGATCGGTGCAGTTCTTTTTGTTTTTGTCTTTTTAGTCATCATTTGGCAGGACTGAATTTGATATGGTTTTGTTTTGTTTTGGCATTGCAGAGTTATAATGTTGTTAACTACAATGAGAAGGTGATGGATGGGTTTTATGATGTTTATGGAATTAATTCCAACTTGGTGTCAGCAGGGAAAATGCCATCATTGGTGGACCTTGAATCTATTCCTGTCTTGGGTAATGTCGATTATGAAGTGATCTTAGTCAATCGTGCAGCTGACGTGCAGCTACGAGAGCTTGAGGAAAAAGTGCATTTAATCTCTATTGAGTGTCAAGCTCTAAGAGTGGGTGCTCTTTTGAGCTTTTTTGTGCAAAAAATTGCAGATGTTGTGGTTAATAAAATGGGAGGTCCTGTTAATGATGCTGAGGCAATGTGGAGGAGATGGACAGCCCGGAGTTATGAATTGAGAATCTTCCTAAATAGTATTATCCTTCCACTCGGCTCTCTTGATGTGGGACTTTCCCGCCACAGGGCCTTACTCTTTAAGGTTGTATAATATTTCCTTCTTTGCTTGTTATCAGTTATATTTTGAATTTTAATTGGTTGACTTTGCGATTTTTATAAATCATTAATTTAGGTTCTTCTTTGGTTGTTTAATTCTCCATGAACTCGGGAAAAGAATTTGGAATACTCCCTCTGACCCGTTGAAACTGTTGCATTTCAATTGTATGCTGTTCCAAAATTTTTGTCACTGCCAAAGTCATCAAGAAAATTTAACTCTGCCTTCCAATCTTTACCCTTCATTCAATCAATTTCGTTGAAATGTATTAGTGGGAACATCAACTGTTTGGATTGCAATTTTCTGGGGTTTTTATAAAAATATATTGTAGTGATTTGATATAAGTGAGGTAAAAAGGTGATTAGGAAATGTGTTAACGGAAAATGTAGAAATTTTTTGGTGAAAAATGGCTTTCCAAACAAGGCCTACAAAAACTTGAGATGCACACATTGGATAATAGCCAATAGTTGGCAAGCGTGTCTTCAGCTTGGGGCACTTCTGGCATAGTCTGGATAACAAACTTTGAATTAGAGGGACCCTGCATAGCATAAATTGCTTGACCATCGTTAAATCTTTACTACAGCTAGACAATTCAGTCAGCTTTGACATGGGTAAAATTGGAGAACAAAAGTCAATTTCAAAATTTTAGGCACTATAAATAATTAGTTGGAATCCCAAAATCGTCAAAAGGTATTGGGAGTCTTTCCCAAGTTCCTAATGTCAGGATTCTAGAGGGAACAAAGGCTAGCATCTTCATGTTGTAGATGTTGAAGAACTAATTTCATTAAATGGAAGAAGAATGAAAGTTTGATGGATGCTTAAAGTGGGCTGTAAGCCTCAAAAGTGTTCCATTGGAGCTTCAAAACTCAATTTGATAGGAATCCGCATTAACGCTGTAGTTTAGTTTGTTCATTTTGTTTTTATTTGATTAAAGTTGGCATTAATGTTATGGAGGTACTTTTATTGACTCAGCATGGTTGTGCTTCAACATGGTTCACATATGGGACTTGAGATTTTTTTAATTTTTATTTTCAATGGTGTACCCTACCCTTATGAGCTTTACTGGATTGCCTCTCTCTCTCTCTCTCTCCGCATGTAACAATCTTGTTATTGGGTACAAGGTACTTGCTGATAGGATCAACCTTCCATGTATGCTAGTCAAAGGGAGTTACTACACCGGCAGTGATGATGGAGCTGTCAACTTGATAAGATTTGATGATGGAAGGTAATTTTGCAAATTATAGCTTTCTTTCACACACTAACTTAATATTATTCCTTTGTTTGTTGGCTTTGTCACAGACTTTCATTTTATGTTACTACTTTTGTCCTCATTTCAATTGGGAAAACATATTTGGTGACAAGCACTCGTGGTTTGATGGTAGGAATCCCATAAAGAGTTAAACACTTCTCGCCTTCCACTTCCACTCCATACACTAATACTAGAATTAACATTGTCTCTTTCTGATAGGGTATAATATGGTGTTCAAAGAGGTATGACATAAGAACATAGTAAATTTGTATGCTCTTGTTTTATGAATTATACCAGCAACAACTGTTGGTCTTTCTGTTTCTTTTTCTTGTTTTTCTTTCATTGGTTTCTTTCCTTTTTTCCCCTCCACCTGGGAGGAGAGGGTGGGGGAGTACGTGAGGTAATGATGTTAACATCGAGTAGGTGCTTTGGGTTTTTGCTTCGTATCTGCATTAGGTAGATGATAAATTTGGACCGTTGTTGGGCAGGATTTAGAACCAAAAATCCAGTTTACACACAGTGTTGGAGCTTCAGGTTGTGATATCACACCTACATTTGGAGCTTATGAAACGGCCAGGGTGGGGGCGTGGACGGAAAACATTTAGAGAGAAAGTGATAAATTTTCTGTTCTTTGGGATTTCATCTAAGGAAGAAAAGGAAAGAAAAGTTGAGAGAGAATCCAATGTACCTCTTATCACGCCTTTGAAAAACCTTGCTTGATTGCCCCATGTATTTTATTGTACATGTGATATCCAACAAACACAACTACTTCTCTGCAGGAAGCAAATCAGATGTTTACAAATTATAGCTTTATTCAGATGGAAAATGTATTCACAATCCACATGGGTCTTGCCTGCATTTTCTAAATATTTTCTTGCCATTCTTGTATCAATATTGCTGTTAAATATTTCAGAAGATAATGCATGTTTGCTAATTTAATTTCTTGCTGCAGTGAGTACATTATTGACTTAATGGGTGCTCCAGGCGCTTTAATTCCTTCTGAAGTACCAAGTGCTCAGCTTCAAAGTTGTGGCTTAGATGTAAGAACCATGACACCCATTCAGGATATAGTAGAAAATACACAAATAGAATTTGGGGGACCAACTGAAACACTATCCGTTATCCAAGGAGCATCAAATGTTGGCAGGTCAAGTTCTCTACCATCTTTTACTGGAATTGAATCACAGAGAAATTGTTGGACTGCTTCAGGGAACGCCCAAGCTAAGCAGTTTGAGCGTGAATTTGGAAATCTACAATCACTGGTCAAAACAACTGAAGGGTCATCAGGGGCTGCCCCTAAACCATCTGCTGCCCAACAGATCCAAGTTGAAGATGTTTCCAAGCGTGTTGTTAGTGAAGAAAAAGACCCAGAATTTGCCCGCCAATTCTTTAAGTCAAGGTCCTCATGATCTGGGAGAGCAGGAAGCGATTGAAAAGAAGCAGTTATTAAAGCGTGAGATGGTGTCTGAAGTTCAATGTCAACCACCAGCGTACTTGTCAGACCATAAGCAGGCACTCATACCCTTTTCTGGATTGCAGCTATCTAGCACTTTCCCGTGTAGCATTGACCTTAAATGTTCTCCTGCAGTATTGGTAGCGCAAAAGCAGGGACAGCCACCCAATAGGTCTAATGAATGTAATCCTTTAGGAAAGTTGTCTTCTAATACTAACAATTCAGGACATGCGCAAGTCAGAGATAGAACTGATTTAATGATCCAAACTGATGATCGACCAATCAACGTAAACCAAATTACCACCTGCGAGCAATTTGATCAGCGAACTACTCAAGATGAGCAAATTGATCCAGTGCTGGGTGAAGTTGCTGAGTGGGAAATACCATGGGAAGATCTGCAGATTGGTGAACGTATTGGCATTGGTATTTCTTTAGAACTATTCTCACTAACTTTTAAGGTTGACAGGCTTATATGATTTCCTGTTAGTTAAGCATCTCATGGTCATTTTTATATGACACTTCAGGCAGAATTTAAATAAGTTGACTGTTTCCTAGTCAATACTCAAGGCATCTTGAATTTTTGATACATCTAACTTGAATTATGTGTAACAAAAGGTTCTAATCAAGATAAAGTATGACATTCATATATTGTTTGTTGTGCAAAATTTTAGCTCATTGAATTCCTGTCTGGCAGGATCATATGGAGAGGTGTATCGTGCAGATTGGAATGGCACTGTAAGTATATCTTTGGTGTGCATGTGCATTCATCTGCGTTTTGCAGCTATTTTGTTTCAATAAATTGGAAAACACATGGCATGCCATTGTTTGACCTCATCTGCTTTAGCAAAGAGAGTTTTTCAATACTTTTTTAGTGCCGAAGAATTATGTAACATATCCAGATAAGGCTATTTGGCTGTCTTGAGTTCTTACTCAATCCTGTTTTTAGCTTTGTGGCTGTCTGTTAAATGTATGATCTATCCACTGAATCAACTGTTAATTGCTGTTGAAAAGCAAGTATTAATGTCAAATCTCTTTGCTTGTATAGCAAGACATATTTCACCTTCTGCTGGCATTTTGCACCCACTTTGTGTTGTCTGATGAATGTGATTGCATAACAGGAAGTTGCTGTGAAGAAGTTTATGAATCAAGATATCTCAGGTGATGCATTAGCGCAATTCAAATGTGAAGTAAGTATGATAATGGTTTTGATTCTTTCTTCTTATTCTGTAGTTGAAATGTTTTCTGATGCTACAACTGTTCCTTCACATTTTATTAGGTTGAAATCATGCTGAGATTGAGACATCCAAATGTTGTTCTCTTCATGGGAGCGGTAACTCGTCCCCCAAATCTCTCGATATTGACGGAGTTTCTGCCAAGGTTGATATCCCATTCAAATTGAATCACTACTACATGAAGCTCGTTTATTTCTTTTGATGGGGTTGCTAATATGTAATATCTGACGGATTGCTTCTTAAATGATACTCTTTGTGCTGTCAAAGTGAAAGTATGAAAGTAAGGAGAATTGATGAAACGAACAAACAAACAATTGGCTAAAGAAGAATTGACTAATCCAATCTGGTCGTTTTATATTAAGCTCCCAATCGTTTGATACTTAGTATGTTATGGGATCTAAACATTTACTAACAATTAGCTGATATAAACTATCTTTACCCACATCCTTTGCTCTCGTAGGCTTTGATGGGCTTTAGGTAATCTGCTGCAGTTACTTATTGTTAATTATCATCTTCGTTACAATGCAAAGTTAAACTTTGGCCATATAAAAGAATTCATGGATAAGCACAGGACAATTTACAAATCAAACAACCCTATATTTGCTGTTATAATGTGGAAAAAAATGTAGAAGGGGGTGGCTATGCATCAGACTTCTGCCATGAATGTCAAACTTATAAATTCTTTTCATTTTGGCATGCTCAGTACTTGCAAACTAGCTGAAAGGGCTTTCCGATCTATTTAGTTCCAGTTATTAAGCCATGATATATATGCCTTTTGGTGTCTACTCTGATCCACTCCTGAGCATCTGCTTCTTGCTTTTCCTTTTTTCCCCAAAAGTACGACTTCTCCTTTGTCACCTGTGCTTAATTTTGTATAATCAGGGCTTTTTAGAAAATTAGTTTGAAGCATAATATCATGGCCATTTTTACTGTAGCAGCTGTTGTTGGCTTTATATGTTTATTTTAATTTTAATTAGCTGTTTCTTTTAAACCTAATACAACTCTGAAATATATCAAATGGAAGAACTTTTTTGCCTTGTTGCATATCTCCTGGGCATATGGAGTGGAGGGATTAAGAGTTATGATTAATTGAGATGCTTCCTGAATATTCAAGATGAATTTGTTTCTGCTGAAAGAGCTTTGTTTCTAGAGACTATATAACATGGCAAAATATCTTGATAAGGCTTTTTTTTTCCCTGCTCATGTGATGCAGGGGAAGCTTGTTTAAGCTATTGCATCGTTCAAATGTCCAAGTTGATGAAAAGAGGCAGCTGCGAATGGCTCTTGATGTGGTACAAGACTAGTTGGAAAACCCTGTTTCCTTTGAGTCTGTTATCAAGTTTTCTTCTTGTAAATATTGCTATTGCTATTTGTTCCAGGCCAAGGGAATGAATTATTTGCACACAAGCAATCCTGTCATTGTCCATCGAGATCTGAAGACCCCAAATCTCCTTGTTGATAAAAATTGGGTTGTTAAGGTTGTCAAACGACTCGAGCAATTGAGTTTCTATCAATATTTGTTAGGATTCATCACTGATTTATCCTTAATATGTTTTCCCTTGTTTGCCTACTTGATCTGCAGGTTTGTGATTTTGGGATGTCACGGATGAAGCATCACACATTCCTCTCTTCAAAGTCTACAGCTGGAACTGTAATGCTTCTCACTTTAAGAATATTGATCAGTTTATTCTGTTTATTGGGCATTTTTGGCTGCATTTTTTGCTGCCAAGTTTCATGGGATCTACTAAAGGTTTGCAACACAATGCAGGCTGAATGGATGGCCCCAGAAGTTTTGAGGAATGAACCATCCAATGAGAAGTGAGTTAGTTCTGCAGTTCCAGTTTCCATTTTTGTTGCAAATTTTCAGTTTGAGTTGATTTAAAAGTAATTGTATTGGATGGGGCTTTGTTTGGATTGCAGATCGGATGTATACAGTTTTGGTGTGATATTGTGGGAGTTGGCAACGCTTAAGGTTCCTTGGACAGAGATGAACTCCATGCAGGTGGTTGGAGCTGTTGGTTTCCAGGGTAGACGCCTCACTATTCCAGATCGTGTTGACCCAGTGGTTGCAGAAATTATAAGCAACTGCTGGGATTCGTAAGTTTCTAATTCTGTGCTCATCTTCTGATTTCCATGGCGCTCTAATTCTGTGCTCATTTTCAGATTGTATGGTGGGGGTGGTTTTTTTGATATACTGAATGTGGTGCTTGTTTTCTGCAGTAATCAAAATGCACGACCATCTTTTAAGGAGATCATTACCCGTCTAAAGGGTCTGCAGCGTCTAGTTCAGAAAACAGATACAGAAACCAAACAGCAACAAGGTTGAAGGTAGGTGATTGTTGTGATGATAGCTATGTCTTTGTTCATGTGCTCGAAGAGCCAGAGCGGAACTTTTTGTTTCAGAAGCTTGTAGATGCAAAGAAATACACAGGATATACTGGATTGGGAAGTGTTGGTTCAATCGAAGTGGGGGCTCAACACAGCCAGTTCAGTGTTCAGAAGCATATGTTCTCCGCAGTCAATGACGCACAAAGAAGTGCAGTGGAGGATATAGCAGCTGATGCCGGTCAAAAGTAATTTATGCGCGGAGTTGTCACACAGTTGAAAGAAAGGGGGAAAAAAAAAAGCTCAATTTCTTCTTCTTATTAGTAGGCTGTAGAGATCAACAACTGTAGAATGATACATGTGTGAGAAGTCTATTCAATAAGTACATATGATGGGGTAATAAACAAAAAAAAAGAAAAGAAAAAGAGAGAGAGAGAGAGAGAGAGAGAGGTTCTCAATCTGTGGAGGTCGTGAGGAAGCAAAATGTAGCTTCACTTCAGCAAGTGTAAACATCTGGTCTCTGCTGGTTGTAACAAAAAAAGAATAAAAATCAATTGAATGTTTATCTTTCCGGAGACGAGCCTCTTTTTATTTTTATTTTTATCCTTCTTAAAGTCATTTTCTTTTCTGATGCTTGATTTGAAACCTTTGGCATATGGAAAAGAAACAATTGCTCATTTTTTTAACCTGTCTATCTTATTAGTGGGAGAAATGGTCTTTATTCCCCTGGTCCGTAATCCATATGTATATAATCAAAAAATAATTAAGAATCTACTTTTCCTTTACCTCGCTGTAGTCTCTGCTTGACATTGACACTGACACTGAGGAAGCTAGCCGCCAATCCATCTGCTCTGTTGTTTCTACTCTTGGGTAGTCATTTTGTCCCTCCCTTACTGGGGCATTAGTTGTGTTTAAATGAGGTAAAGTAAAGCTTGGTTAATTTCCTTCCCAACAAATCAACGTCAAAGAAACATGTCCACATCCTCTCAATCCCTCTGAACGCTGATCGAGCAAGAAACAAGAAAGAAAGAACCAGAGAGATATTTCGTTTCTTCAACACAAATTTATCAAAATGGACACACCTGCTAGAGGACTAGTACTGTCCCTTGTGGTAAACCAAAACAAAACTGCCAGACAAAATCAAGAACAGCAAAAATGGCCTCAACGCTCTTTCACTCACCAAAACCATCCCTCGTACAGGCACCACCCGCCGCCAGCTACCAACTAACCACACCCTTCACTAAAATCAGCTCAATTCCCAGACCTCAGACCATCCCAAAAACCAATCTTCACCCCAGATTACCCTCGGCATCATTCAGAAACAGCAGCAGCATCCCGCCAGAATCATCAGAAACAGGAGGAGGATGCCCAGTCCCTCTGGACCAGCAGCCCATTAATGAGTACAAGGCGCTCTCCAATTCCTTCCCATTTTCGTGGGCCTCAGCTGGCTTTGTTGAGTACAGCTCCCGCCTCTTTGTCGCCGGAGCTGCCTTTGCCGTCCTCGTCGGCCTACCCGTCTCCTGGTTCGGGTCGGTCGGACCAGAGTCCGACCCTATCAAACGGGTCCTGGCTGGCGTTTCAAGTGGGATTCTAGTGATGACTCTTCTGGTTGTGAGGATGTACTTGGGCTGGGCTTACGTCGGCAATAGATTGCTCAGTGCCACTGTTGAATGTAAATAATCAATTTTTTTTTAAAATTTCCAACTTTTAATAAGTTTGGTGATTCAATTCCAATTTCAGTTTAATATTTTATTTGATATTTGGTTTGCTTTTTTTTTTTTCAAAAAAAAATTATTTTGCAGATGAAGAGACAGGGTGGTATGATGGGCAGGTAGTTCCAAAATCACCTTTTCTTTTATTTATCTCTTTTTTTGAAGTCTTCGGATTTGACCCACTTTTATGCTGTGCCCATAAAATATGATAATGTATGAACTAACCATGGGGATTTGATCCGATTTGCCTTGGCAGATGTGGGTAAAGACTGCTGAAGTTTTGGCTCGTGACCGGCTTTTGGGCTCATTTTCAGTAAGCGATTTAAGGAATTCGATCCTAAACATATGACATGATAGAGACTTTTATTAGTATACTATGTAACAATATAGGATGTTTGAACAGTTGAAGCCATCTGACTACAATTTTGTGTTGGAAATACTGAGGAAGATGGGATTCGCAATAAAAGCATAAACTGGGCAATAAAGGATAAACTATCAAATGTTACAGGTTTTTCCTGCCAGTATACCACCATGGCCTGATTCCTACATCCCTGTAATAAGCCGAAGTTTATGAAAACAACCTCGATTTGGTTAATTTGAGGTACTTCTATTCGAAGTTAAAGTTATACCTACAAAATAAAGTGATATAGCCCTTGGGATGGTACAATCCTCAAAATGTGTCAATGGCCATTCTGTGCTCAAGTTGGAGCTGATCTCTACTTTGATCTCCCCATAAAACCAGCTCTTGACAAGTTATTTTTGAAGCTCTGAATCTACTCTTTTTTGTGTGGTCGTCGTTAGCTTTCCCTGTTTCAGTTGTCAAACTAGTGGATTCTTATGCTGATTTTATCCTCTTATGGTCCAAGCTGAGTTTCCATCCACGCCTACAAAAGTTTCAATTTGGTGGCTGCATAGATTTTTCCAATAATGGGACACAGTTTTATTGATCTGGCTTTCCTCCAACTTATGTCATCTTAGAGCAAAAGCAAGTATAGGCAGGTGATATCTGTGACTTCTACCAAACAGAACGCACAAATATGAAGCCCTTCGAGACTTTGTTTCTGGATACAGACCAAATGTCTGAGTTAGTTCTAAAATGTTCTCCACTTTGTTCTTTTCTCAGTTTAATAAATTTTTAATTACAAGATTATTACGGACATCTTGCGACATCTACATATATGGAATCAACCAAAATATGACTTGTCAGTTTCAAAACCTTGGTTCATGAACGTGTAGAAAGATAATCTTTTGATAGGACTTTCTCACACAATGGCACGAGTAATTTCACCGTTATGGCTTCCTTACAGGTCAAGCCCGTGCTGAGTAGATTAAAGAATACTCTGGTGACTCTTGCAATATCATTGTTTATATGTGTCGTCATCTTTTTGAACGCGGAGGGTAGCCAAGATAGTTCTTACAAGACTTCTGAGGAAGCTGGTGGCAGAGCTGTACCTGGAGTCTACAATGATGAGTCTGCTAGAACCTTTGAGCCTGATGCATTTTGTGGCGAACCTGCTATTATCTAATCTTAAAAACTGTCAGCTTTTATGTAAATATTATAGAACGTGAATTCCTTCCTTTACTGTACAGATGTGACTGATGTTTGTCATATAGGATCCCTGTAATCTCTGTAAATTGGTTCCCCTGAATTTTGGCAAAAATTGTAGTTGGTAGTTTGGAAAATGCCTGCGGAAGCATAAGTTCCAACATGGGTGAACAGAAAAGAAGCACAGCTTTTGCTAGATGTTGAACATCCACCATAATGATTACGTGAATTCTCAGCATGAATATGCCTCTTTTTCTCAAAATTCTTTTGCATCAGTAGGTTTGTGCTTTTGGATGGTTCATGAATGCTTTACTTCCATTGTGCACATGCTTTTAAAGATTTTGGATTCCTGCAGCAGTGGATATTCGGAGCCTCTTTGCAATCTGGCTCTTTACCAAAAGCTTGAGTGATCGTTGTAGCTGCTGCAATTGAATTGTGGAGAGCACTCACAAGTTGACTGTTGTGACAACTTGGCTTTTACGGTGGCTTTTGCTGCAATTCCACCTAGCAGCCGGCCTTACATGGGATACTGGATGGTACCTAAGTTTAGTTTGGCTGCCATTTGATATTTCATATGCAGCCCGTTTTTCCAGTTCACTTTGTTTGGCCAGCCTTGTGATGAAAATAAACATGCACGCACCTAGGTATACATGAAAGTTACCCAATCTTGCACAGTTTAGCCACCTTTATCATCATTTGCACCAAATGACTTTCGTTGACGGATTTTAAGAGCTGAGAAGAGCAGCCACACGTTTGGAACTTGGGAAAGACTAATACAATATGATCATGTCTTCTTCCATTTGTTCTCCCTTCTGTCGGTGCCATGCGTAATGCAAAAATATCACGTGGTCTTATTTTGATGGATCATCCTAGGACACATGTTTTGCTTTTCTTTCTGTGGTTTGTGTTTGATGTCAACACTACTATTTCTCTTAAAGAACCCCAAATTTCACATTTAAGTATCGTGCACCCAACTACTAATTAAGAAATAAAACAGCTTGCTTTTGTTTTTTTTTTCTAATTTTAGTGTAAGTAAGAGGTTTGGAGCCGTGCCATTCAACCCGTCTCCTCCCCGGCTTCGTTGTCAAGCTCTTTATTGAATAAATTTGCCAAGTTTTTTGAAATTTTTAGTTTTTGGGTTTTTGGGGACTACATTTGCTAATTATCGTCTTGAAGATTTCTATCGTCCCTGTCCATAAAATGCTGTCAAGGAGAATTGGATGTGTCGTCTAAGTTCAATAAGGAATCGGGCATTCTTCCGAAATAGAGCGTTGTTACTGTTTTTATCATAGTTATTGCAAAAGAAATTCCTAGTATGGTACAAGGATTTATTGTTTCTCTCTTCTTTTTTTTTCTTCTTTTTTTCTGTTTTGTGTTTTCAGCACATACAAATTTTCATCTTTACTCTAAACAGAAATACCTAACGAGAACAAGCATCATGAGCAAACTCAGAAACCTTCAATTTCTAAACATCCGCACTCTACACATGTTGAAATAAGAGATCAAACTTCTATGGTGCAATTGCTAACTCTTAATGCTTAGTTTGGTCTCATTATCCATTGTAGTTAACCTTGCTAGGCCAACAAACTTTTAAGTTTTAACCCAACACAATTTGCAAATTCTTATGAGAAACCAAAATCATAGTGGTTAGGTGAGTTGATGAATGCCTAGTTCTATTTTTTTTTTTTGTATTTTTTTCTTATTTTTGATTCAAGAAAAACTCATAACTTTAGAACTGATAAAACGAAAAAAAAATTTTAAGAGTCAAATTACTAATCTCAATATCATTTAATACCCGTTCTTTAACAAAACTCTTATCATCGGTTGTTTTCCTAAAAGAATGTATAGCATACATGAAGATCACTGTGCCACACTTTTGCCCAGCATTTTCTCCTTCTAAAATTAGAAATTGAAGGTGCCAACAAAACATGCACGACATGCTCTCACCCAATGTCTAGATCCAGTTGCAAATTGCCTAAGTTTAATAAATTAAAGGACCTAACAACAATTAACTAAAACATCAGGGTCAAAATAAAAAATGCAAGGAAATCTTGCCCAACCAGCTAGGGTCCACCATTGAAGAAGAGATTAAGTAGATACATGCATCTTCCCAAGTTTCTGCATCTTCCCTTTCCAATTCTTAATACAAAGAAAATCCGCCTAAAGGCAAATACCAGTTACTCCCACCTCACAACAATTGCTAATAAAGTCACCCCTCTCATGCTCTCTTTTCTCTCTCCAGAAAAATTTCTAGTATTTTTTTTTTAAAATCAGAATTATGGGAAGCATAAATATGGCTCCTTGTGTCTGCACCTGTATTTGTCAAAGTTTTCTTCTTCTTGTAACTCTTCTTCTCCTCCTTCCTCAGACTATGCAATATATAGCTGCCTTAAAACTATCGAACTTCCTTAAAACCTTCAAAAAGTGTTACAGGTTTGTTATCCATCTTAACTGTTTCTTAACTTAGTTTTGCTTTATTTGTTGCCATGATAATATTTGATTAATGGGTTTTTTTTTTTTTACCTTTTTTTTCCTTTTGCGGAAAAAGTTTTGATCTTTTCCTTTCTTTATTTCTTTTTTGGTTTGTTTTGTATATGGGCTTGTTACATTGGTAGTATATATAAACTGTGACATTATCAAGATGGCATTTTAGAAAAGTTTGGTTACTGAGGGCTGAGTATGAAAGATAAATTAAAATTTTCAAGATTTATAATTATTGTAGTTGCTAATCAACTTCTGATGCTTCAGGTTTATCCCCCGTTTATGTGAGTTATCCATTGTTGAGTACTTTATTTCACTTATTGCTGATCAAAATATCTCTAGAGACAATGATGATTGCTAGGGGAAAAAATTCAGTTGTTTATGAAATCAAGTATGGGGTTTAATTGTCATAATCACAAGTCATAAGTTCATAGGTTGGTTTCTTACGTAGTATTATGTTTAAGGGAGTTAACCAGATTCTTGGCCTTTCCCTTGAAGCTGGATAATTTATGAGAGTTTGGAGTATATGATGATTGAAAGATCGTTTAAGGTTTGACTGTAAGTTACTTTGAGTCCAAAAATTAAGAAATGCAATTTTTTTTATAGCTTTTACTAGCGCCATTGGTTGTATGATAGCTGAGTCCCACTTGGAGATGCTTGGTTGGCTTACTGGTCTTCATGCCGTGATGTTTCCTTAGTGCCCTTCTCCAAAGCACTTATAGTTGCGGTCTCCCTAGTCGAATCAGTTGCTCCACATTAACTAGTACTTTGGATTCCTTTTATTTATTGAGTAATAGAAGCTTAATCATCCATAACTTTTAAATATAGGTCTCTTTTCTTCAAGCTCAAGCTTGATGTCATTTTTTGTTGTAATTTTGCGTGAGTGATAATTGGAAATGTGGCTTTTCTTTGGATAGCAGGAATTAGGATTGGTAAGGCGGGTTAACAGAGTTTGATTTCAGGTCAGCAGTGAAGTCTCAATTGACCAGTAATGACTTATTGCCTTCAGACCATAAGATCGTTGAGATAATAACCACATTCACTGAGTTAATTCCAGCCTTGTCAAGTACCTTTCTGGCTTTTGGGCTGCTGCCAATTGATGATTCTGTATGCGTTTGTGCAAAACAAAAGCTCAATCTAAGTCATGCAGAAGGGATAGATTGCATCTTCTTCTGGCTCTTTTGGTAACCTATATTTCTATGATTAGTTTATGAGGAATTATTCCACACTTGCCATCTTCCATATCCAATATTACACTTGGAAATGCTTTTTCTCTATGCAAGATGGGAATCCCATCAGCTAGACAGGGTGGAAATGTGGTAATGATTGTGTTACAAATTACAGAAAAAGAACTAAATTGCAAGCTGGTATCTTCTAAATAAAAAGGGGATGAAAAGGCTGTATCAACTACTTTTTTTGATAATTATAGATATCTGACTTGAAGTTTTTGACTGCACGCCTTCGTTGCAAGCTTTTCCTGTCTGTTTTAATATTTAGTCTCTGTATTTTGATTTCAATGGCTCACAAGAGTATTTCAAGGTGTTAAACATGTCTTTGCCAATGCTACCATGCAGGGCAAGTTTAAGAGGCATGATGTGAAAGTTGAATGGAAATAAATGTAGTTATGAAAACCTCAGTGTAGGAAATTATTTTCACTTTGATTTTTGTAATGAATATGCTGAATGATCTTTCCTAGATTGGAGTTGATGGATTTGGAAAATATTGGTTAATGCAATTACCATTTTGAGTGGCTAAAATTATTGAATGATACACAAAAAGATAGTTGTTCACTGTGCAGTAGTGAGTCACCAAGTATCATGTGTGTTGCTAAGTACAACTAAACAGATCTTGCCATCTAATGAATGCTATCAATGCATTCATGAGTAGATGGTAAGAGTATCTTCTGCTGCAACTTGTGGGTAATGTTGTATGATTTTTGGTAATTCGACAAGAACTGAGTTAAGTTTGGGAAATGAATGGAAACTAGTATAACTCTATATAAGTGTTTCATGGAATGAAATTGAATATTATGGCAAAGAAGTTAGTTTTGGTATTTGAGTATTCTAGACATTGTAATAGGTGCATATGTGCAGAATGCTTAAACCATATTTAACATTCTCATAACATTCCGTGTGCTTGTTTATGGATGCTAGTAAGGCATTAGGTAAGCAAGATATCACTCCGAAACTAGCTGCTTAATGCTAAATCATGGAATATGAATTTTTTAACTATTTAATCAAGGTGAAGTGAATGGTGTGTATCAATGTGCTTCATTGTTTAGTTCTGCTGCCTCTGTTTCGCTCTTTATTTTCAGATGAATAACCTTTGCTGATACTTATATGTCTTGTCTGAATTTTTTTTTTTTACATGGTCAAGATTTTATTTGAAGCAACATAAGCATTGAGTGCTTATTTCTGGTTGTTACCCTTCATAGCTTAATGTTTCACTATAGTTTTTTTTTTTTTTGGCAGAGAACCTTTTTGCGTTGAGTTACTGCACTATTGATATACCTGTCTCTGTCATCTTGTGTGAGTTGCATATCGATTATGTCGCAGGGTGTTGTCTGAACTGGAAATGCTCAAGACAACTAGACTATATATGGCCGTATGCCTTCAAGAAGACTCTCTATGATGGAGCTTACACCTATCCACAGCATTGGAACTAAAAGTTCTGTGGGGAGGATTCAGCATGAATTCTGGCCACTTGGGGAGATTGATCCAAAAAATTCAAAGTTCCCCTGTTGTATAGTTTGGACACCCCTCCCAGTTGTGTCATGGTTGGCACCTTTTATTGGACAGGTTGGCATATGCATGGAGGATGGTACTATTCTAGATTTTTCTGGATCCAACTTTGTGAATGTCAATGATTTTGCATTTGGCTCCGTAGCCAGATACCTTCAATTAGACAGAGAGCAGGTACTCCTTAATGACTGCTATTGCTTGATACTGGTGTCAATTGGTCCTCTCTCTCAGTTAAGCCCCAAAATTTTGATACCTCCCCCCTCCCCTTCATTTTTCTTGAATACTAGAATGGATAGGAGAGGCAGCTCCATATGATTAGTCAGACTGTTGGATAACTTGTTTCTGCAAAAAATTTTAATGTTTAAACAGTGCTGCTTCCCTCCAAACCTTGCGGGGCACACGTGTAAGCATGGTTACAAACATGCCGAGAATGGGACAGCAATCACATGGGATGACGCTCTCCAATCAAGCATGCGTCACTTTGAGCACAAGTCATACAACCTTTTTACATGCAATTGTTACTCCTTTGTTGCTTATTGTCTGAACCGGCTCTGCTACAGGGGTTCAATGCAATGGAACATGATTAAGGTTGCAGCTCTGATATTGTTTAAAGGGCATTGGGTTGATGTCCTGTCAGTTTTAAGGTCATTTTTACCTTTTGTGGCAGTGATGTGCCTGGGTGTTGTCGTGGTGGGATGGCCTTTTCTCGTTGCAATGTTTTCTTTTGCCCTTCTCCTTATTGGATGGTACATTTTGGCTAATTACTGCCTTAACAATGTATTGGAGAGCTAGCTGGTGCGGCCCTCGGGAGATCTTGTTCTTGCCTGATGTAATGTGAAGTACCTTGTATTGAAACTTTGAAGTAGTACTAGTTTTTGTTCGATAACTTGTTGGTTATTCAAGAATCCACATTGGTCTTAGCCAATCCAGTGCCAGCCATTTTATTCATCTGCCGTGCATTCGATACAGGCAACATGCAAGGCGCCACACATCGTAGTACAGAAACAGAGAGTGTTTTGGTCTTTGATGAAAGGAACATAGTGGCATATTAAGAAATGAAAGGGATAACAAGGGAGCAGGAATTTTTTATCTTTCCCCAAGGCACTGAAGATGATGAGGTGTAAATTCCATGTCTGAATTTTGGCAATTTCTGCATTACAATGGAGCATATATAATGGGAAATAAATGTTATCTGGAGCACTAATGCAAATCATAGTGTAAATTGCAATGTTGGGAGATTAATGTGGTGGCTCACTCTAAACAAAAAGGTAAAAATCTGTTATTATTATTAGTATTTTACACCTGTTGTCTTAGAATATACAATTGTTCTTTAACTGTCAACATTTGTTGCCTACAATTATTGTGACGAGTGCTCAGCCTCTCACTGGTGAATTACCTTCGTTTCATGAGTAAATACAAGCAAAAACAAGAAGATAAATCTGGCCCTATACTTGAAAAGACCAAATCCATGCGGATAGAGTGTTTCTCCATCCAACCATAGGAATGGGAAAAAGATGGTGAAATACTTTTTATCTGTAGTATTAACTAATTCCCAGTCGTTGCTCAAGCTTCAAAATTTGCCTCAACTTCAAGCTCCATACTTTGGGGCCTTCCAAAGCTTAAATGCCACTTCGTGTAGAAATCTATCAGCAGGTATCACAAGGTATCCTCCATGCTGCATGACAAAGAGACAACAAACAGCCATCAGCTTTTTTTGAAAACCCAAACACTTCGTCTGTCCTAAATTACTAGTCCTTTCCGGTTTTCCAACGTATCTGTAACAGTAGCTCGATAAGGAAGGAATTGGGTGCTGACTACATTTGATATTGAACTAAATGATGATTTGACATGTTCGACAACCCTGTCTCACGAAGTTCCACAAAATCAAACATTTGTACAGTAAAATTGGTGATTAAAAGGAGTCCTCGTGCGTTCCATGCTCGCAAGTGCAGCATGGCTACATGTGTAGACTCTTCCAGCAGGGCCCTTAAATGCACTAAACAATTAGCAAAATAGAAGGGTTTGGCCAATAAATTTCCTACCAAATTTAGTTAGCAACAAATATTTTGTGAATGACCAGAAAGAAAAAGTATGACGCTAGCAATGGGATAAAGGGAGCATGTAACTCTCACTGAAGATGTGCATTAAACGTTTCACAAATTTGTCATTGCAAGTAATAATTTCCTAATCAAAGGATCTCCATGAATCACACAATGGAACCACCAAAACTGAGAAGGGATGCAACAAAATAACCAGTAATAACAGATAATACAGCTTCAACATTCTACTTGATCTAAAGTTGGTAGCATTAAAAACATATTGCATGAGAACATCTATCATGCTTTCCTATCAAAAAATAATTCATGCAACTACCCCAGTCAAACATTTTTAGTTCCTTGAGGGATACATATTGCTTTTGATTTTCAACGTCAACATCCAGGAAGAAAATATTCTAAGATGCGCAGAAAGGAATAAGAGATGCAGTTGGTTATTCAATCAACATAACTTAACCAATGTGCATTAGTATACATGGTAGACAAGAGAATGCAAAACAAATAGCATGAGCACCAGTTCCAGGGACCAAAATCCATTCAACCATCAAAACAATTGAAAGCTTTGATAACTTTCATGGAGATTAACAAATATCTTAAGAACAAGGAAAAAAAACAAGGATGACACAAGAAGAGACAAAGAAAAACATCTGCGGAGTTACATGCAGCTATTCCGTATTGTGCTCCATGGGATTCAAAGCTGCTACCAAAATTTATAAGTAGTACCCTCTTTAAAATCTGAAAAGGAATAGGTCTCAACAACATCTTTGCGAGTTACAGCATTCTGCCATTGAGCAATTAACATCGGATAGAGATGCCTGTTACATAACATGTTAGATGGAGGCAACATTTGTTGGTTTTAGTAGAGCATACCCTGCATCATTTACCTAACATTTTCTCGCAGCTTCCCTCCTTTCATTGTGTAGCTTTTGACGAGGGAAAAGGACAGATAGCTCAGAGTTACTATCATGCTTGGCAACAGAGAAAGAAGATTTGGATTTTATCAATGAAGGTTCCATAACTCAATATAACAGACAGATGCAACCGAGAACTAATCTCATTTCCAGGTTTGGCTATGTGTAGTAATGCACCAATTAAATCATTGACATGTTCAAGGTCCAAAAGACCATTTGGCTCTTCGCCAGCTCCCATGTGAACAAAAAGTAAATCAAACTGGCTTGTCTCTAAAGCTTTCCCCCCTTCAAATCCAAGCAACTTCAGCAATTGAGAGGCCACAATTGATGAATCAGCCAAAGAAAGGCCACTGTCAATTACCTCGTTTGACTGCAACATGGTTAATCCAAGTTTGCTCCCGAAGCATTGTAAATTTGAATTATTAGTAATTACAGCAGCTTTCATCCCCATAAACCTGAGATTAATTGAAAAGGTCAGAGCGGAACGGTTTATGCATGGACTGCAAACATTATCCTAGTCATACAGTTGGAGCAAAAAATTGAACCTCTCAGATATAGATGGAATAGGAGATTCAGCTTCCAAAGATTCTTTCAGATTCTAAAAACCAAAACAAAGAGGTGTTAGAGTCAGATAAATTGTGCTCACCCATATATCTTAATTCAAAAATTTAAAACTTACGCCCTTGTTATAAGCTTCAGAACTATCCACTAGCTCCGCAAAATCTCTAATTATTCTCGAATCTACATTTTCTGCAAGGTAATCCCCAAGTAAATAAAGAACTGACAAAATGCAATTCAAAGATTAAGAGTACGATGCTAATCATAGTTGAAACAACTGTAAAGCCAAGAGCTTTAATTATCATCAAATTGTCCAAACTGCAAAGAGACGCGTTATACTTTCACGGCCAAGACTGAATCTTTGGAAATGTTGAAACCTTTAATCTCAAGAATTGGAAATAAATTCTCATTATTCGTGAATCATAAATTAGTCAGACCTGCAAACTTCTAGTTCACAGTCATTAGCATTGCCGGGTGAACTAATGGCATGCTCAGATACCAATTTAGACTATCTTGGAATCAACTAAGACAAAGTAACTTATTTTCTATAAAACAAAATCACCAACCCCACCAAAAGAAAAGGAAAAAGCGGCCCCATTTGGCCATTTCAGCTGTAAATAGCAACTAAATACAAATCGCAACAAAAGGGCATAGATAACTCGAAGAACCATATATGATGCATAATAGATGTAAGAGATTATTAAGCGTAAAACGCAAAAGGAATAAACAAAAAGCTGGTGCATGTAGAGAAGCAGTTACCAGAAAGGAAGAGGAGGGGAATGAGGGAGGGTCAAGAAAGCCACAGCAGGCGAGAGAAGCCAAGGAATGGAGGTGGGTATGAGACGGGGAGATGAATGAGGCCAACCCATCTCCGTACAACACCAATGCTCTGCTTGGGCTTGTCCGCCCATCTCTCTCTCTCTCTGCGGCACGCAGGTGACAATGGTTACGAAGTCCCAGCAGGCAGCGTTGCGTTTGGGAAAGTCGAGACTGGGAATCAGACAGAAAAAACTGATAAGGGAGGTGACCAGCGGCTTGCGGCCGAGGCTTAATTTCCTTTGCCGATTCCAAGTATGGGGTTGGGCTTTGTCTTTGGCTGTGAGTGGGCCTAGCCATATCTATGGTAGATGAATTTGCACCAGGGGTCTAGGGCTTAGGAACTCCTCTTTCTGTCCTTCCAATGTTTTGGCAATTTTGAAGACGATCAACTACTTACTCTTTAGCTCGAACCCCATCACCTATCGGTCGGTTACACATGAAGCAGTTTAATATTTTATCAAAATATTCCCATGCTTAGGTCCGTTTGGGTTGTGTAACTTTTGGTAAAAAAATATTTTTATGTATTAAAAGTACTTTTAAAGTGTTTGATAAAAATCATCTCATTAAAATTAGGAGTAGAACTTTTGGTGTTAGAAGCACTTTTAAGCAAAAGCTCAAATTCGATGCTTTTAAAGTAGCTTTTGTATTAAAAAAAAATAAAACGTCAAATTTAATCATCTTATATAATATTACGAATCAAATAAAGAGATAAACACTTTTAAAAATTTTCAAATTACACATTATCCAATACGAAAAGTACTTATTGAATTATATCTCCAAACAAATATATTTAAAAGTACTTAAGCAGTTGATAAATATTTTATTAAAAGCTCTACTAGGGAAGTACAATTTCAATAAGTTATTGCAACCTCAAACGGGCTCTTACTCTCCAACTCGGACCCGTCACTTGTTGGTAAGTATTTTATCAACTAGGCTTCGCTTCATTGTCACTTTAATAACCAGCATAAAATAATAAATTTTAAACTAGGCCCTGTTTGGCACTCGAGGTTTTTGCCAAGATTATCTGTTACAAGTTTTTTTAAAAACTTTAACTACAGTAACCTCAAAAAACTTCTCAAACTTTTTAAACTATACACTTCAAAATATTTAAAAAATTTACATACTTCAAAAAAAATTTAAAAACTTTTACAGTAGGTTACAGTAAAATTTTAGACAAACACTCAAAAAACTTACTTACCAAACGGACCATTGTTTGATAATTAGTTTACATGGCTAATAAACTCTTGGGAAAGTAATCGTTAATAATCTTGTGTGATGTACAACTACTCATATAGTCGTTTGATTTGATTGATGATCACAAACTATTTCTTAAAAGTCTTCTTTACTTACGTGAGATGATTAGTTTAACGAACGCGTTTCTTGCGAAATAGTGGGGACGAAAACCCTATTAAAATGATAAAGTATTAATCTTTGCTTATTTAAAATGATTTTTTTTTTTAAAGCACCACATCTCCAATTTCCAAGGAGGCTGTTGTTACGTCTTTGTTTGTCTGGTGACAAAATTTAAGTGTAATCATTTGACCCGCCAACCCTTAGTTTTTACTTTTTAGTCACACTTTTCACAAAATACTAAAATAAAAAATTACCTGCAAATACACAAATTGACGATGCCATGTGTTAAGCATTAGTAGTCAAGCAGGGAGAAAAGCAGAAGATAAAGCAACTTGTCATAGCTAGTATAGAGTTTGTTATTCATTATGGCTAGCCAGCTGCAATTACATGCAACCGAAGATTAAGCAAAAGTTTAAGCTCTGTATTGACGAGATTTGAACAATTAATCATCCTTTCAACTCTCAAATTTAAAGTACTGGAATACCCAAGAACAAAAATCAAGGATATTCTACCTCTATTATAGATGACAATCGCCAAACACTGGGCAGATTGTAAAAAAGGCAGTCAATCTGTACAGAAAAAATGACCCTAGTGAGCTTCACGAACAACAGTCAAATCTCAGGTGACCAGAAAGTAGAAAAGGAAACTGATGCATAAAAATGAGCAGAAAAACACGCTAATGTATAATCGAAAGCTAAGGTTGGTTACAAGGAAAAGTAATGTACAGAAACGTTTGTAACCAACTGAAACATTCTAGCAGAAAATGCTGCAATGCTGTTGCTCTAAGATAACTGCTCCAGATGAATATATGTACAGGGGGGGCTTGCAGTTGGATTGTACGAGAGAATGAGATTTCAAAATTGATCAAATCCACGCAAGAAGAATACCAAAGTTGATGCCACCCTCAAAATTCCCTGCTGAAGGACTGATTTTTGCACCTCTAAGAACTTGGTTGATATCTCTGCATCGAACAAGGAGCTGAGGAGCTAAAAGCATCCATGTCTAACCAATAGCAACCCCCGAAATGATTACTCCTCCACAGAATTTTACTTAAGCATTTTCAACCACTGTGTTGAAAACAAAACTGGGGAATACAGTGCTGATGTCTCTGGAAAATGAGAGAATCATGGTCAAATATTTTTTCAAGCTCTTCAAAATTGACAAAAGAGTACCCTTAGAAATGAATTGAAATTATCCCTCTAACAAGCTCATGAGGGCCGAAGTCTTAATAAGGGTGCTAAGATAGCAATAAGAAGAGAGGGGAACTGGTATAAACTTTCATGGGGCGAAAAGAGTGCATGAAAGTCAATAGATAGAGAGCGCACACCCTGTGCCTCCTACATATTGATGAGTAACTTCCAGTAGTGTAGGTGTCTTTGCTAGAAGGGGACTTCATGAATGTTGGAAAATGGTAAGAAAAAGGAAAGAATGATAAACAAAATAAGAATGAAGCCACAAGGAGTGACATACTTCAAGTATGGAAGAGTCATGTTCCGGCAAGAGTGAGGGATGCTGAAATACAAAATCCTTCCACTCCTCTTTATTAATTCTCCCCATCCTGTCTGCATCAACATCGGCAAAAGTCTACAAGTAGAATGAAAATGTCCAATCACAGCATGATCCCATGAAGAAGAGACCACTTAGTAAGCATGGAAGCATAGGTTAAATTTTGGAAAAACTAGTACCTTGTCAAGAATTTGCTCCAGAAGATCATCAGACAACTTCATCTCAGATTCCATTAGAATTGCAATCACCATTTGCTTGACCTGAAGTAAAGTTTTGTCGGTAACACCATAGACTCTGAATTGCTATTGCATGAAGCACTTAAAACTGATAGTTTGACATCGTAAGAATTGCTTATTAGGCCATTCAGAATGCAGATGATTCAAGGTGTATGAATAAGGACCAAGATCATGTTTGTCACAATGCTACAATTTTTTGTTAAAACAATGTGGAATTAGAAAATGCAATATGCCTTATGATTGGATGGTAATGAAATTCAAAAGCATGTCAAAAGCAGAATAAAATGAACATCACTAACTTAAGGCAATATGTATGTGATCAATAACTTTCATAAACCTGTTTATTGGAATGGGATTCTTTAGAGGGAGCCAACATTGCCAGATTAATGGGTGGCTTGTGAGAGTCTTACTAATTATGCAGAACAGAAATTGCAACGTAGTAACCAATCCTTTATTGGCGATACCATTCCACCTACTTGAGATGTTTAAGTGATCATGACTTTGGCAATCACTCCACAATCTTTTAAGTAAAACAAGGTGGACAAGGAAGATTCAAAACTCAGACTTTTTGCCCTTGTGTAATTAAATTCAAGAAGCCATTTCACAAGCAGCATTGAATGAAAGTCACTAACCTAAGATCATGCAAAACATTAGCGAACATACATCAACTTCAATTTTAGTCACATTTTCCATCTCTTTGTCAATGATACGGGAAAAACACATCTCTTTAGAGAGCAAAGTATCATACCAGTTGAGTTCTTCTAGTCAACAAGTCCAAAAGTGTGCGCCTCTAGAATACAAAAGACCTAGAATGACAAACCAGAAAAGCTAATTCCTACTGACACCATTCAGCCCTAGTTGCTTTCTACATTTATTCTTTACTTTTTTCATGTGTCTACTGATTAAAACCAAGGCTGCTAGATGATCAAATCAAGAACAAGGCACCAAACTAAAGGTGGAGGGAGGGAGAGAGAGGGAGGGGGGCATTCTCAAAAGTAAACTTTATTATCTTTATTCTCATGCCTTTTAACATAGCGCAATTCTTTTTTTTCCCTCTCCCTAATTAATACTACATGACCATGAGTAAAGAAATTAATTGACAAGCCACAGAACATTAGCTTTAATAACAATGAAGTCTACTATGGAAATTTCCATGGCTTTTATGAGAGTTGTGTTTGACTTATACGTTCAAGCTTACTTATTTGCTTATTTTATAAGCTTATTCGGGTATGTTTGGCATGAGTTGCAGTAAAAATGACTACTTATTTTTTCACTGTAACTTTGAGAAAGAAATCCGTATTGTACTTTGGCGTACTGTAGTTTACTAACTATTGTAGCCAATAAATCATAAATTTTGTACTTTTACAGTATTGATTTCAGCAACAGTATCTACTAACAAGATGTTCATAATGTACCAGCACTTACTTCTTCTCGCTCAATGAACCCTGTCTGTCTCAGATCATAAAGCTTAAAGACAACTGCAAAAGAATACAAGGCAAATCTAGTCAGTACAATCTAAATCAGGTGCCATTCTGTCAGCCAAAGAATTGATTCACCTGGTCACTCACAATCTATTTTTTCCTCCATTGGAGCACATGGATGGAATACATTCAGGGCATGGATAAACTCCTCAAACTCAATTACACCATTTCTCTTTTCATCAAAAAGATCAAAAACCTGCAAAGGTGGCATCAGGTTAGTAAGTGACGTAACTAAATGCATAACAATTTGCACAATGCACGAACATATCACAATGACTCCTTAACTGGAAAAGTGATACGCTAAATGTGATATAGCATGCACTATGATATTGCACAAAATGTTAATCAGCTACGTCAATTTCAAATAACATTGAGCTCCAACATGTGCAATAGGCGGTAACTGGATGACTCAAATCAACTTGAAGGGATGGTATGCAAGCTTCCAGAATTGAGAGCCTTGCATATGAAATCTGGCACTGCTCGCAGGAGAGCATGACTTTGGCTATCATAACAACAGACACAAAAGTTGAAGATATAAATAAAAATTGAACCACACAACAAAAGTATCTCTTGTGATCAGTTATTTATCTGTTGCTTTCCCTGGTAATTACTGAGAATCGTGGTCTTTGATTCACAGGAAGCTATTTACTTTTGAAAGGAAGGGGACAGAATAATCCTATATAAAGATAAAAAAAATGGCAGATATGGAAGTATTTGATGTCCCAAGTCACAAGCACTTGAAGATTTCCAAACAATAAACAAATTGCAATGAACAGGCATGCAAAGAATTGCCTGCAAACATTTTCTTTGGAGGCCATTGAAATGAATACACATGCAAAGAATTGCGGCTCGTTAACCTTCTGGCAAAACCTAAACATGCACAAAATTTTGATTTCCATCTGGATCAACAATGCCTCATTAATCAACTCCATTTCTTATTTAATTGAAGAAATAATTCGAATCCAACTAAAGGTTAGACACCCAAAAAAATGGGACAAAGAAAAAGAAGAAGTCTTTATGGAGCATTTACCCGGTCCAGAAAAAGATTTTCACCTTGTGAAGTTTGAAACAATGCTAGCTGAAGCTCTTCCTGTAATTGCAATAAATATCCAAAAAAGAATCAGATTTATCAAGGAAAAAGAAAACCCAGTACACCTTTATTAAGATAGCTAAGAGACCAAAAATTACCGTAATAAGAGTACAAACCAACACAACTGAAAGTGAAAAACCTTTACGTTAAGCAAGAATAAATTAAGAATACCTTGTGGATGAACCCATCATCAACAATCGAACAACTCAACTTCTTAAACAACTCATACAATGCCTCCACTTCGTTTACTGAGACTGAAAAAAGTACATACCATTGAACACATCAACTTTCGATTCCCATTCTTTCCAACTGTTCAAACAGAATCCAAGGCTTTAAACTGAAATCCAATAACAAGCCAATTCATCCCTGTAGTCTAGTACAAAATCCACTTCATTTCGAGCCTTTCTTTTTCAAGTCCAACTCTCATGGAGGATAAGAAAAAGTATATCTTTTTCTGCATACCACTTAAAGCTAATCAAGTTTCGATCTGATTAGTCCAAAACCCATTTAATTCCAATTTTCATGCAGACAAACATTTCCACAACAAGAAAGAAAAAGAATAAAAAAAACAAAAAAAACAAAAAAAAAATCCATTAGCTGCTGTTTCAAGAAATTTGAAGCCCACGATACAAGAATTGTGGATACATGACATCTGTTCAAGTTTAAAATTGATATTTTCCATTTTCGTCATGATAATTGTTAACACAAAAGTGAGTTCCAGGCAAATAAGAGAAAGATAAGAACTGAAACGAATGAAGTAGGAAGTAGAAAGCATTTACATCGAGATTCTTGGGATAGTCGAACGAGTTCCTTGTATGCACACCGCAGTTTCTTGGGACGGCGGAGATTTATGGGATTGGGAAGACACTCGAAACAGCCCGACAACGCAAAGATTAAGGCTTCAGCTATTGCTATAAATGGGATGAGTGCGGCACAAATCTTCTCAGGAAATGTGAAAGAACTTCCCTAAAATTTTCACATCATAAAAAGAAAAGGAGAGGAAACCAATTAAGTCAACGTAATCAAAATCTACCATAGAAACACATTCATTTGTGAATCAAAATCAAAATCTACCTGAGAATTGATGGTTGAATCCATTGAATTCATCTAAGCAAAAATGCATTATACTTCTCACATTTTCCCCATCAAAGCTGGGAATGTTTTCTTCTGCTTTTCGCTGGAGAGGGAATGGCTTGAAATTGAAAGAATGAGGCGACTCACTTGGCTGGTAGCTTTGTCCGACCCAAATGTCATATATATAGACTTTTGGGATAATTGCAGAAACCTCCCCTGAGGTTTCTGACATTTACACTGACCTCCTCTATAGTTTGAAAACTTACACTGACCTCCCCTGAGGTTACTAATCATTTGCAAATTTAGTCCAAACGATTAAAATATTATTTTAGGGAGTGAAATTAGAATTTTGTACCAAATTTGCCCTTTGTGCTACATGTCCAATAAATGACAAAGTATTATAAATCAATTAACAATTAATAAACTTTAAGGAGTATAATTTATGGGCAAACATGCATTACTCATTTAAAATACCGGTTCTTTACGGGTATTTTACTTTTAAATATTTAATTTGTGATAAATATATCAATATTTGTAAGTAAAATTCAAAAAGTGTTATAGTAATATTCTTGCAAAAAGGAAATTGGTAAGTTATTTATTTAATATAATTAAATATATTTTTAAAAAAAAGAAATGGCCCATAAAGTATTAATTTTTATGGCTTTCATTCATTACATGAGTAAAGTATTCGCTCTTTATGTGCATTTTATTCATTTAATTTATGTTAAATATATAAATATTTGTAACTAAAATTGAAAAAGTGTTATATTAATATTTTTACGGAAGAGAGATTGGTAGGTTTTGTATTTAACAAAATTAAATATTTGAAAGTAAATACAAATCTGTATTTGAGCGTAAATATTGTATTAAATTAAATGTTTGAAAGTAAAATACCCGTAAAGAACCGGTACTTTAAATAGTTACCGGCTCTTTATGGGCAAACATGCATTACTCATTTAAAGTACCGGCTTTTTACGGGTATTTTACTTTCAAACATTTAATTTATGATAAATATATCAATGTTTGTAAGTAAAATTCAAAAGTGTTACAGTAATATTCTTACAAAAAGGAAATCGGTAGGTTATTTATTTAATATAAATTAAATATTTAAAAAAAAGAAATGACTCATAAAGTATTAATTCTTTATAGTTTTCATCTATTACATGAGTAAAGTATTGGTTCTTTATGGGCATTTTATTCTGAATCATTTAATTTATGTTAAATACATAAATGTTTGTAACTAAAATTGAAAAAGTGTTATATTAATATTTTTAATGAAGAGAGATTGGCAGTTTTTGTATTTAACAAATAAATATTTGAAAGTAAATACAAATCTATATTTGAGCATAAATATTTGTATTAAATTAAATGTTTGAAAGTAAAATACCCATAAAGAACCGGTACTTAAATAGGTAATGCATATTTGCCTATAACTATACTACTTAAAGTTTATTAATTGTTAATTGATTTGTAGTACTTTGTCATTCATTGGACATGTAGTGCAAAGGATAAATTTGGTAAAAAATTCTAATTTCACTCCCTAAAACAATATTTTAAACGTTTGGACTGAATTTGCAAAGGATTAGTAATCTCAGGAGAGGTCAGTGTAATTATTCAAACTACAGGGGAGGTTAGTACAAATGTCAGAAACCTCAGGGGAGGTTTCTACAATTATCCCTAGACTTTTTATAAAAATTAAAAAATTAAAAAAAACTCTATAGAAAAAATATATTATAAAATGAAGATAGTTTAGGATCGTATTTTGCAATTAGCCTTTATACCCAAAAAGATATCTTTTTTTTTTGACGAAATAGAAGTTTACCCAAAAAGATATCCAAAAGGTGGGGAATCATCCACTACTTCATGGTGTCGCACGTCAGAAGTTGTAGAAAGTTGTTTGTGCCAGAATTTGAGGGCCAGAATTTGAGTAACATGTGATGTGGACCCGAGTTGGAATTGTAATGTCGAGATCGCACTTGTCATCCTCTTTATATTCGAATTGGCCAGCTCAACAAGATTGCAAAGAATATGAAATGAAAAGTCTATGAATATTGTGTATATTGATTTACATGTGTTTCACACAACACCTGCATTGCTTTTTATTGTATGTTGGCACTCACTCGTATGGATTTAGAACAATTCTCATATAGAGGCACATTAATAAGAGGCAAGGTTTGAACTCCTGATCTCCCACCGTACTATTAATGTGGTGGCCAACTCCTCTATTAGAAGTTGGTTATACATTAGCATGTTTGAATTACTATTTTTAAGAGTTTTTATATTGTACGTTAACATGTTTGAATTGCTATTTTAAGAGTTTTTATAAAAAAAATTATTATAACAATTTGATGTATTTAAAAGTAAAAATGTGATTGAAAAGTATTTTCACAAAAAAAGGTAAAAATTTTTCTACAAAAAATCGCAATCCGATCATAAGCTTCTATAAAAAAATAATAATAATGAAACTTGGTAGGGAATCCAATTGGTTGGTGAGTTTAAGGTACGATAATGACAGATACATGTTACCAATTGAAACTGGCCTTGTTTGGATTGCATTTTTATGGAATATATGTGAGATAAAAAGTGATTGGAAAATATATTCACGAAAAACGTAGCAATTTTTCTTCTCTTCGGCTAAGTTAAGAAAGCAACATGCTTTGAACCGACACCGTGAAAAGGACGATGCACTCAATTAGAATTAGAGGTCCCGCGGTTGAAGTTTCTTTTCTCTTTCTCTTTCTCTCCTACCCACTTCTTAAATCTCACCACTTGTCTTATAGAAAAAATTTAAAAAAAAAAGGCAATAAACAAAGAATTAACTATGAAATTATTGCAAGTTTACATATTACTTTATCGGCAATGATTAAAGACACTTGACCTTTAAATTATTTTGGTCAGTGAATGTTTTAGAATTAAGAATTGTGTGTGAAGCCAAATTTTAACAAGTTAAATATCTATCTATACAATAGTACTATGGGGTCCGCCCGCACAATAGTACCAGATGTTTTGACTTGTGGTTGGTTTTTGTGTATTAACTCGTAGATGTTGGTGGCTATAAGTATAGTTGTATCAGTTGTAGTGCATCACAAAATATGATTGCGTGAAAGGAATTGTAGGAAATTATAATTTTTAGCTATGAAAGGAATTTGTATCTAATCTAACTTCCTACACACACAAAAAAATGGTGAAATTGCAGCATGAAGTGACTATACCTTTCTAAACAAAAGAGCAAACAGACCACAAATATGTGAGCCAAGATTCTTTAATGTGTATGAAATTTTGCATTCAAAAGTATTGCAATAACACTTGTATTGACTGCAAATGATGCTTCACTTGATGATGCTCCAACAAAGCTTTATCACTTCACTTGTTGCGGTTAAAGCTCTCTCCAACAAACGTTCCTCCCTTGTACAAGCATTCCAATTCTCTTAACCATTTGTGTGGTTCCCATTCTTCAGAGAAATTGAATTGCATTTTTGTAACTTCATCAGCTTTCCCATTTAACTAACTCCCATTTTCTATTTGTATTAGTGACAAATTCAATGACTACTTAGCCATTAAGTTCATTATTCAAAAGCTATGTGCCCACTTAAGAGGGTATTACAGGCAACCAACATTGGCAAAATGTATTACCACGTTGTATTGTATGTTAGGCTTCACCATTTTCTCCCTACTTGCCTCTAACCAAAATACCTCTACAGAGAATAATCCTCGTTTCCCTCCTCAAAGGGCGATTTCTAAACTGCACGTGAATTGGGTGTGCCCTTAACATTAGTCTATATAATATATAAAGGGCGATTTAGTGTAAACATTAGCTTTTGTTTCCCTTTTAGGATTGTAGCTGGCTACTTATAGAAACTATAAGCCATTGAGGTTTACGTAATAGCCCTAATAGGTAGTACTATATTTTATCAACCAAACACTCATTGACTAGTGCCTTGTCTTAGAAGTCTGGTTTTGATAAGCACGAATGTTCAGTTTTCCATATCCTATACTGTTTGGATTGGAGATTATTACATTTTATTTACACACACTAATTTGCTTGCATAATCAACATATTTTTCAATCACCTTTTTATCTTACATGCATCATATCAAAAACAGTGCTACTGTAAAAAAATATCTCAAATAATTTACAATCCAAACACACTTTTTGATTCTTTGACCACCTGTACGAGAACCCCCTGTACGCCAATACAATTGCAAGAAGTCTATTTTGTTCGGCTTAAAATGCTTTGGGATCCCTTTCTCCTCCAACACCGATACGTATTTAAGTATGTTTTAGTTTCTAAACCAATGACATGACTTTTGACCAATGTAAATATTCTAAATAAGATTGTGAAACTCACGAATTTCACATCAAATATAATTCAATTAGGATGCAAGGTCCCTATATGTCCAATTTTGACTATCTTGTCGATCAAAAATAAATTCTAAACTCAGTCAAATAGTTGGTTCGGAGCGTGGCAAAAAAATGTTCACAGTCAATACTGTATTTTTAAAAGCTGGATTTTGAAGACCTTTTGATGTTAAGATTGAGGAAACTTATATATAACAGCCAAAATATGCGTAGGATGTTAGGGTTTTTGAGTACTTGTTAGAGCACTAATGGGTTAATCGTTCATAAATAAACATTTTCATAGGCTAGTGTTTAGGTATTTTGTTTAATAAATCATGTCAAGTTGTCAACACAGCCTACGACGTGCGAGAACCACGTAATCAAACTGAACAATGGCTCGAACGTGTCAATTGCAGGAATTCTAGTGCTCAACTACTCAAGTATGATTTTGACCAAAAAAAAAAGAAAAGAAAAGAAAAACACGCAAGTCTGATTAGATTGAAAATTATTTCAATTTTTTAAAAATAATATCGTCATTTTTTTTTTGCATTGTGATGTGTATAAAAACAAAATGATCATTAGAAAAATAAAAGATAACTAAATAACCTTAACACAATATATTTTTTTTGGAAAATTAGGCATCCAAATACATTTAATATTTTTTGCCATTAAATTTTCGTATCAGGTAAAGCAGCAAATTTTCGTATTATTATTTTAGTAATCATCAATGAATAATGATAAAAAGCTGCGGTGTTACATTCATAATATAATAAATATAATGTCGAGGTGTTTTGTAAAATTCAATGAATAATGATTAAAAGCTGCTGGTGTTACATCATCATAAATGAGTCACCATACTTAATCTCCTTTACAATAAGTTGCCCATTGACAATACTTTTTTTTAAGATAGGTTTAAGTAGTCCTGTCTTCCCGTTACTGCACCTTTGAATTAGCTCCGTTATTTTGTCTCTTCATTTCTGGCCATTACACCTCTCTAATCATTGGTGGTTTCGGCCTTTGTTGTTATGTTCTATCTTTTATCACGTAAAAAGCGCACGCTCAAAATAAACACAGAGTTAATTCTTATATATTCTGACAGTGTATGTATTATTTTTGAATTAATTAGCATGCATTCAACGATGATCGCATATATACTGTCAGTATATATAAAATTAATTCATAAACATAAAGGCACTACTAGCACACTAGCCATTGAGAATATTGCTGACGACAAGATTACAATTTCTTTTAATTACCAAGTCGTTTAGTGAAGACCTGGTGATTCAGTAACTAAGATTAATTAAGTGTGCTTACAAGAAAAGATTAAGTACATATTTGTTTTTTCTTAGGCAATAACTACATATGATTTCATGAAGTTGGAATGTGAAAATTGTGCTAGATGACTTCTGCCTTTTTTTCCCCTTAATTCAATAGAATAAACGGCACTGCAAGTCTTCAATCACTCTCAACCCTGTACCATCTACAAGAAAAGAATTCCACCCACAGAATTAAGAGCTGAAAATTCAAATTAGCTGAGACTTTATTAATCCGATAATATTAATGGTACATCATTACAAGGAGATATTGAACGGTTTATGTGTGCCATGTGCTGCATTACTCTCAATAATTAATTGTCATTTAGTGATAGCGAGTCATACATTATATAATAATAATTGTGTGGTCTATTAAATAAGGTAAATTCCAGCACTGTTGCTTGATAATAAATTAATTGTTCTAATACACTACTTGACGTCATACCTTATATGATTGTGTAGCCTATTGAATGAGGTAACGTGCAGCACTATTTCTTGATAATAAATTAATTGTTCTAACACACCACGCGACAGTTCACCATGTAATGTAATTTAACCGGGGGTCCAATATTTTCTGGTATCACTGTATATCCCTTAATATCTTTCATTTGCTTTTCCACTCCTGTTTTGTTCCATAACCATCCGATCCCCGTTCGCTTGCACATAGAAAACTTTTTCTTAAAAAAAAAAAGGGTAAAAAAACAAAAAAGTCTCTGAAAAGTCCCATATGATTTCAAAACGTATAAAACGATAACTCATACTTTGAACTAAATTGTAAAGGTGACAGAATCCGTTAAAATTAACGGAAATGACATATTCGGACCTAAATTTTTTTTTTATACCTAATGTTTAACAATATACCTGTTTTACCCCTTAACCCCTAATTCTCGTTCTAGAGAATAAAACAAATGATTTTGTTGAACTATTTTTTGCTTAGTTATATAAGGACATTTTTGTCATTTCGTCAGTCCCCGTTAATTTTAACGGATTCTGCCACCTTTACAATTTAGTTCAAAATATGAGATGTCGTGTTGCATGTTTTGAAATTACGGGAGGCTTTTCTATATATTTAGATTTACCACATGAAGTTTTTTTGCTTTTTACCCAAAAAAAAGATGAAAAAGCAATGAGAAATGTTTCATTAACTTTCAAAAGATCAATTAGTCACATTTGTCGAGACAAAAGTTTCAAGAGAATTTTTTCTCAGATCTAAGAACTTTTTTAAATCTATATGTTAGATCCGAAATTTATTGGACCTTCTTATCAAATCTCTAACATCGATTTTGAACTTGAACCAATTGAACAGTAGATCTAAAGAATTTAGACATGCACAGATATTTATGTAGCAGTTCGCATAATTGATCAAATCTAATGGTTTGTGATTCACAGTGTAATCTTTCTTGTTTTTTTAGTTTTGTTAAATCTAATGATTTTTTCGATCAAATATATCTGTGACATATTCTTATATTTTCCACCGTTAATGTAATTTTTTTTTATCAAACAAATCATGCTAAACGATTTTTAACTAATTTATTAATAATATTGACTTCTGTTTTATCAATAACAAAATGAACCCCTCTCATGCAAAATCAAATTTAGATTGTCTGTCTAGCAAGCTAGGCATGCTCACAGTAAAAACCAACTTAGACAAGTCCTCACCTAGACCCTTGACTTTATTCAACACATTCAGGTAGCTCATATTCCGTTATTTCCATATGAATTTGAGAGGATATCACGCACCTTTATGATATCATATCCTACATGGTACTTACGTCTCAGCTACAATTAATTAATTCTCGCTTGCAAGTCAAATAGTCGCACCATATCAATATCCTCGTGACAAAAGTGGTATTTGAGACGTGGCAAACTTCACGTAGAAACAAAGGCCTTTCAACCTTTGACACCTCGACCAGTCCCGATCCATAGTCGTCTTTATCTATTATTGCATTGATGATAAGGTTGCCTCGTTCGGACTTTTTCTTGCTTGTAAACAGAAGAAAGATGAAGACAAACGATTGTTGTGGCGATGGCACATCAATCGTGGTCATCCCTTATAGTATGATTTTCTCTCATTTATGACAAATCATTTGATAATTTAGGCAAATTAAAGTTCATGTTAGACGCCGCTTTTTTTTAGTAATTAGAATATATGTTCTGATCCATAGTAGTAATCAGAACCGAAATCATCCAAACTTTTGTTTACTAACAAAAAAAAAGAAAGAACAAAATCATTCAAAATATCCATCACATTTCGTTAAATAAATTTTTCGATCATTTACTTTTGAAATGTTAATTTCACATCTTTTACAAACTCAAGTTAGTGAAATTTGATCTCAAAGTAAATTTATCATATTTTAGCTTGAAATCACTATGTGACCCACGTGCAGTCATATTTTATCCATAAAAAGGTCAGATCCTATCTTCTTAGCGCTAAAAATGAATATGGATTGCATCAAATCCCTTTTTTTTTTCCCTAAATGAATACGATCTAGGTTAGATCATATTTCAGAAGTAAATATGAATCGAGTCATTTTTTTATCACAAATTTGATTCAACCTTTTTTTTTTTTCTAAAAAATGACCATGCGTGGATTACGTATTGGGGTTCAGAGTAAAAGATGGTAAAAAAATGTTTTGAATGATTTTTTATGTACACGGGGAAGCTTTGGTACACCATTTTTAAGGGTAGCTTAGTCATTGAGTTCAGTTGTTCACTTGCGGGAAGACACAACAGATTGTGATGTTGGTTCAGCCCATCATGGACAGCAGGTTCTGTGGTGCGACAGATAAAGTTATGAACCAGATTTATGCAATTCATTTGTTATTTCGTAAGAAGGAACAAGGTAGGACAAGCTAAAGACCTGAATTGGATTGTCAGGCCTCGCCCGACCAATAAGTTCCTGTATCTTAGACCCACTCAATTTCAACATATGTTGCGTGGAGCCCAATTCTAATAGTTGGATCCATGTACTTGAATCCGACGGCATATGCCACTTTCCTTCACCTTGGTACTCCACGTGTCATCCTCTCCACTTCTCTTCTGCCGATTCCATTTTCGTCCACTTCCAGTTCTTTCTTCCGCTGAGTCAAACTGGACTCAACTCACCCCCCTCTCCCTCTTTCTTGCCACTCTGCAACCATTAAGCCTTGCCGAATTTTCTACCGTTCCATTTCCGGTCGGTTCTCAATTTCTCATTTACTTTTCCATCTGCCACTTCTACTTTTCCGTCTTGTACCATGTCTTCAACCACCGCCGGGAGCTTTTCCTCCACGAGCACCGCAGCAACGAAAAACGACGAAGCTGAAACTCTACGGCGTAACCGAATCCTGTCGAGCAAGCTCTACTTCGACGTTCCCCCTTCTAAAGTAACCCTAGAATTACTTAGTCCTACAAATTTCCCAATTATATGTGCTAACTTGCTTAATTTTTGACATAAGAAAGTTCTCATGCTTTTTTTACGATTTAAACATTTTTTTTTGATAAATTGAATATGGAACAGGTGCCTCTGATATACTCGCCTTCATACGACATTGCCTTCCTCGGTATAGAAAAGTTGTAAGTTCTCTCCAGGCACGCTGCTGCAAACTGCTTTTCCTATTGTTGGGGTGGATTTTGGGAGGGGAGGAGGGTGAATTTGATAGTTATATACTGTTTTTAGTTGTATATTTTAGGTCCAATTTACTAAAAATGCAGAGGCAGCTGATTGTCGGAAAGAAAGTATGGGATCATGAAAGATGGAGTAGGAAATTAATTGCCAGTCATACTAACCAGAAAAGCCATAACTGAGAATTAAAGCAGATAACGTACTTGTTTCCCCCGAGATGGGGCGTTAGGGGCGGATTTACACTGGGGGCCCTTAAATTTCTATAATACCCATAAAAATTTGATATAATTTCGAATGTGCCTCTGGAGTTTTGTGTATTCATTGATTTTTATGCTCCTAAAGTTGCCTTTGATTTTACCTGTTACTACAGCTACCGTAGAAAGGGCTTTTTCAGTTATGAATGTAGTGAAAAATTGGTTATGAAATAGAATAGAAGACATTTGGATGAATGATTGTTTAGTTACTTTTATTAAGAAAAATATGTTTCGCGAAGTTCAAAATGAAAAGGATGTAAACCATTATCAAAATATGAAAACTTGTCATGAGCAATTGTAAATGGTTTAGTTTGTTTTTTGAAATAAAATTATTATTACATTAATAATTTTGAGTTTGTCTTTTTATGTTTTTCATGGAATATATGCATCATTTGTACTTGTTGGTGAATATTTTTTTTCTTAAAAAACTAGAAAAAGAGTAGGTAAAAAATTTTAAAGTTATTTTTGCCCTCACTGAAAATTTTTTCTGACTCCGCCACTGATGCACGTGCTTTAGTTACTGCAGATTTACTCTAATCAGATTGTCATTGTTCTTTACCATTTACTCTAAAATTATGTTTTGGTTATGCAAATATAGGCATCCTTTTGATTCTTCTAAATGGGGCCGTATCTGTCAGTTCCTCATTGTGGCCGGTCTTCTGGAGAAAAAGCGCATAGTTGAGCCTCTGGAGTCGACCAAGACGATCTCCTAGTGGTAAGATCTGCTTCTCTAATCGAGACTTCATCTGACATTTTATTGGTGCTTGAACCTATTGTAGCTAGATGGTCATCAAAGTAACTCATTTGGTATAAATCATCTATCTATTTTGCACCTCATCCAAGGAATCCAAAACTTTTGATTATACTCTTCTTACATGTGAATAGCTTACTTCTATCCTGTCAAGTTTCATTCTTGGGTGATTTGATTGTTACGTGGAGGATTGTATCTCAATTTGCTGCTGCTGCAAGAGGACTTCAAATATTCTTAGCTATCTATTATATGTGATAGGTGCATCCAGAATCATACTTGAGCAGCCTAAAGAGTAGCTCAAATGTCGCCATCATTGTTGAGGTGAGGTTTGCCATGCTGTTGTTATTTGTTATGTGATTTCTAAAGTACTTTTCTGGCAAATGATAGCTATGGTAATCAAATTTATGGATAACCCTTTAGGTTTCTGATCACTTGATCATTTGATGTATGGCATTTAGGTCCCCCCTGTTGCTGTATTGCCCAATTGTGTTGTGCAGCAGAAAGTTCTTTCTCCTTTTCGCAAGCAGGTGAGATTAACTATGTGGCTTCATTTTCTTCTTGCTTTGGTTCAAAAAGTTAATGCTAAATGTAACTCTAGGTTGGAGGAACTATATTGGCTGCAAAGCTTGCTAAAGAACGTGGATGGGCTATCAACGTTGGGGGTGGGTTCCATCATTGTTCGGCTGCTAAAGGAGGTGGATTTTGTGCTTATGCAGACATTTCTCTTTGCATACATTTTGCCTTTGCCCGTCTAAATATTTCAAGGTAATATGCATACATCAGATGCTTTTTTTATGGATTTAGCAATGGGCAGGCTCTTCATGGTCAGATGCTTCCCTTGCTCATTAATTGTAACAATCAACAGGGTGATGATTATTGATCTCGATGCACACCAAGGAAATGGGCATGAATTGGATTTTTCTAGTGACAGTATGACCTTGAACCTATCTCCTGGCCTCGTTTTGCTTTCATGTTATTGATTGGTCTTCTATCATACTTGCAGGAAGAGTTTATATTCTTGATATGTACAACCCTCATATTTATCCCTTTGTAAGTCATCTTCTCAATCTCGTTTGTATTTATAGCAATCATGTTTGCTGGTTTATATACAATTGGTATTTTGTTTGGGATTTTCCTCTCACCTATTCCTTTTTTTTCCCAATTTTTATTGTTCAAATTTACATCCACCAAGTGGTGATATCAGAACAACACAAAAGAGATACTTGTGTCATGATGGGCATTCTGTCTGAGCCATTAATTTTCTCTTCATTGTTGTTTAGGACTATGAAGCCAGGAGGTATATTGATCAGAAAATTGAAGTGCCGGTCAGAATGAGATTTTATTGGCTGAGGTTTGTTGATTTGGATTCTTTCAAGTTTTCAAGTTGGATGACATCGTTTACATTTTTTAAACAGACTGGGACATTAACAAGCGATTACTTGTCAAAACTAGACGAAGCTCTTGAGGTATATAAATCTGTCATTTCCAATCTTGTATTTTTCGTCCATTGAGTTGTAGAAAATCTTCTCAAGTTCCTTTCCTTTTCTTTTAAGTACAGATATGAACTCCAATATTACATTTTCAAGTCTTTAATGGAAAAAGAAAAGCAGATACTGAAATTCTCCTTGAGAAAGATGACCTGCTTGGCTGCATGTAGTTTGACATATGCATCATGTATTTTCTTATTTCCTGAATGCTTCTGCAAAAGTAAAAATCGATGTTCTGTTCTGCTAAATGTGTTCACAAGTGTTGCCAAGAAGCATTATTGGTTGCAGCATTTCTAAAGGGGTTTGTATGAATTATTGTTCCCTCCATTTTTCAAATTGGTTCTCATACGTTGGTGGAGTACAATTCTTTTATGTGCAACTACAGAGAGAGAGAGAGAGAGAGATGGCAAGTTCTTGCTGAAGTTGATACGAAGGCCAAGGCCATTTACCTTGATGTCCAACTTCGCCTGAATTTTCTTCAAGAATTATATTTAGGCACACCAGCTGATTTGAATTTGTTTCTTGTAGTCCTTGATGTTAATCTTTATGATTCGCTTTTCACATACAGTTACATTTTGGTGGAAAAGGTAGGGGAGTTCATCTCTGCAACATGGGTTTTCATCTATAAGTTGCATGTAATGTTCTATTTTTCCCTTATTCAGTAAAATGCTCATTGATAACTTGATTCTGGACTAGCAACATTGATGTTCTTGGTCCAGCTGTAATTCGGTGGCTTGATATATTGCATTTCTAGCTACATTATTACATATTGTGAATTTTACCATCTGCATTGAAGTTTTATGGTTTTGATATCAAATTAGTCGTGTCGATGGTTCATCTGTTGATATAAATAGTGCCTTATTTGGGACTTTCTAGGTTGCTTCACGGAATTTTAGTCCCGAGTTGATCATGTACAATGCTGGCACTGATATTCTGGATGGAGATCCTCTGGGCAGGTTGAAGGTATTTCTTGTGGTTGTCATATGTCTGTCTGGGAAATTATTAAAATCTAACTGGGACACTGTCAAATTCACTTTGCTTTTGTCATGTGTGTGTCAAAGCAAAAGAAGACAGAAAGCAAACGTAACGCTGCTGATGAAGATTTCATGAATGTTAACTATCAAATGCATGTCTTTGCAGATCAGCCCGGAGGGAATTGCCACAAGGGATGAAAAGGTGTTTAGTTTTGCTCGTGAGAGGAGCATACCTCTTGTCATGCTTACATCAGGTAATTGCTTATGAACCTTACCCTACAGGATTTAGGAACCCTTTCTTTTTACCGTCCACAACGCGTTTGTCTTATGCAACTTTATTGCATTTTTAGGTGGTTATATGAAATCCAGTGCAAGAGTGATTGCAGATTCAATTATCAACCTCTCCAAGAAGTCCTTGATAGATCTGCAGAGTTCACCAGGGAAAATTTAACCGCCATAGAGTCCTTTTTGTGCTCCTATTACAAACAACAAATTGTTTACTACTTGGAAATCAAAATAGGTTCCTCAATTTTTTCTTTGGCATGCTAGTCAAGTACACCTGGAAAACGAAAAGAATAGTCTGTAGATATAGGAGAAATTAGAGAAACGCCATGGATGTCATCATCCTCTCTCTCTCTCTGTCTCTCTATGTGGTGATATGTAGACAGGCTACAAGTCTAATACAAAGCTGTACTGCTGAAATTCTTCTTGTATTTTGGAGTGGCTGTAAGGAAGCAAGATCAAGAGATGAAAGCTGAAAGCTTCGCGGGTTAAACAGTGTAGAGCTTTCAATGAACTGGCAACTTGCTCCTGGAGTTCATTGCAAAGGTCGAGTCTCATTCTGACAAGGCTATCAGATTTTTCTATCCGCCATGAAATGCTGAGCTGAAATGGTTCATCCGAATTATCTACCAGCAAAATCACCAAACTATCGAGATTAACAGGCAACGCGACCGAAAAACGTGGTGTTAGATTCTCTCGCTTTGGAAAAGTCTCTGTGAAGACCATAGAATACTGAATGCTCATGTGGACTACAATAAAATTCTCTAGATCGAGCCCAAATACTTGGAACATTTGTGGCACAGGAATCTTTTTACGCTGTGAGTTCTGAAAGCTTTCTATCTGGGGCTGGGAGTAAGCCACCTAATCCTCCTCTTAATGACCAAGAAACCATGGGGAACGAGAGCCGTCGGCAAGAATACGTTGCTGTAATTCCAATTACGACAACAGAAATTGGTTACTTCTAAATTATCTTGAAAATTCAAAAAATTTCTCGATGAGGGTATGTTTTGCATTTAGATCATTGGTACGCAATTTGGAAAATATACAATGGATGCTTGTTTAATTGCTATATTTTAAAATAACCTTCACTATAGTAAGGATATGCTACTGTGACTATGGCCCTTTTTTTTTTAGAGGATATGCAAGACTAATTTTATTAATGATCTAGCTGAAAGTCGTCCGGTACAAAAGGACAAACAAATTGTGTGACTATGACACTATTTGATAATTCAATTTAGCACTTAAATTTAATGGATTCAGCTGTTAATAGGTCATATTTGATAATTTAATTTAACATTTAAATTTAATGGATTCAAACGTTAATATGTTTAGCTATGTTTGATAACAAAAAAAATAAAAATCTTAATAAACTAAATGGCTCTAAATTATTTAGGTAAAACTTATTCAAAAAATAAGTGATAATTTGTTCACTCATCACTTAATGTAACATATTGTTTACTTATCATTTAATGCAAAATATGCTTAAATGATTTCACTGTTTGACAATTTAGTAGCTTAATAAATTTAGATTTTAGATTTCAAACTTTAGTATCTTAACGATTTCACTTATGTGTCTAAGGTTTAAGGATCATTACGACAAATTTCAGATTTTGGTCCTTTTTTGTAACGTTCTCAATAGGTAGACTTTAGAAGCATTTAAAGTTCATTCTAGAATCTTCTAGTAAGAGGGACGTTTCAAACAATAATATAATACTCAAAGTTCATCTCTGGCTTACTTCTAATCTTGAACTGTTTTTATGAAAAACGAAAAATTACGTAGGTAGTAGCATGGTATGAAGGTAGCTACCAGTATCCCCAACCAATATTATTGTTAGTTTTTCCCTTAATCTGCACCAAAACTCTGCAAAGGTATTGTAATCGTTGTTTGATTTTCAGGGCTCCGCTAACATGTTAATTTTCTTTTTCTGTCTCTTCCCCAATTTTCCAATTCAATTTGAGGGCTGGTATTGATTTTGTGCATGTGGGCTTGTGCAATTTTGTACCTTGACGTTCATCTGCATGTGCATGCGAGTTTCTGAAGTTTTCTTGATCTTGCAGTATCGTTCTTGCAGTTCTTGATAGATATATTTGGTTAGAGTAAGAAGAAGGCATCAATCATCATAATGTTGGTAGAGTTAAAAGGCCGGCTTACCCAAGCCATTCGGGATATGAAGAATGCTACTGTTGTGGATGAGAGGGTAGTGAATGAATGTCTCAATGAGATCACCCGGGCACTTCTTCGAGGTGATGTGCCCTTTCATTTAGTTAAGGAATTGGTGAACAATGTCAAGAAGAACGCCAATCTCAACAATCTGCCATCAGGGATCAATAAGCGCAAAATTCTTGAAGAGGTATTCTTTTTCTTGGTTTAATTTTCCGTGCTTTTGTTATTTTATTGACTGCATGCAGTTCATTTAGACTTGGCTAACGCCCACATCAAGTTTGAAATATGTGAAAATTTAAAAGGTAGAAGCAAAATTAAGTATGGTGAATTTTTTGTTGCCTGATTGTATAGGAGGTTATTGGTTGAGACACAGATAAGCAGAGACAAATAACTTTTGCCTCCCCCAGTTGATTGATTTCTATTTTTTTCGGGATTACAAGTTCACAACTTTCTATTAACCTGGGGAATGTGTCTGCCCCTGATTGAAATCAAAACAATAAATAAGGACTCTTAATATCCTACTTGCAAGATTGTATTTTGGTACATCCTTTGTGAAAAGGCCAGATAGGGTCTTATCTCAAGTTTTCTCTACTGCAAAATTATGATTCAAGGTCTACAATTTTCTATACATCTGCCTAAATTCCTGGCAAAGAGCATATCATGCTCGCTTCTTATTTCTTGCACTAATTCGCCTTTGACTGCGACAATCTCTTCAATTTTGTGCAGAGCATATTTAATGAGCTCTGCAACATGTTAAATCCGGGAAAACCATCTTTTACCCCGCGAAAGGGGAGAACTAGTGTTGTGATGTTTGTTGGTTTACAAGGTATGGGTCTCTTCAATATATTGCTAATTCAGTATAGTATCTATGTCTCTGTTTATATGGTATGGGTAACACCTGTGAAATAATTAGTGTTGGATCTGTGTTTTTTTCAACATTCACGATTTAAATTTCAGGAACAGGGAAGACCACCACGTGTGCCAAATATGCCTATTATCATCAGAAGAAGGGATGGAAACCAGCATTGATCTGTGCTGATACATTCAGAGATGGTGCTCTTGACCAGTTAAAACAAGATGCTGTGAAAGTAGACATACCTTATTATGGAAGGTAACTGAAACTTTGAATGCATAATTTTGCAGTCAAATAGATGCTTTGGGACATAACGTGGTCAAAATGGCATTGCGGATTCTAGTGTTTTACATTTTGTCATCATGCGTCCCTAGTTTGTTAAAGTTTAATAAATTTGTTGTGCAGTTTCATAAAATAAAAAGTTGATCATCCTTTGAGGGGCTTACAACCAGCAAAGCAATTCTGATGAATTCTTCAAGCTATATAGTTGCTGATATTTTTTGCCCAAAAAACTTGAAATAGTAAATAGTTACACAGCAGTTTCAATTTAGATTATGAGTTTTTTCGCTCGTGCAGCTTTTAGAAGGACTCTGATCATGTTTGTTTCATTCCTTCAGTGGACTATTGTTGATCTTGAAGTTCATTTCATAGGAATTTGTAAGTTGCAATAATTACCCTTTTCTTTTTTGCCTAAACAGTTCCACAGAGTCAGATCCTACAGAAGTTGCTTTGGAAAGGACTGAAACGGTTCAAGAATGAAAACCGTGATCTGATCATTATTGATACAAGTGGGCGTCACAAACAAGAGGTCGCGCTTCTTGAAGAGATGCGTCAACTGTATGAGGCAACGGTAACTTCAACATTACGAGTCTAATTGAGTGCAAGCTTAAATGTCTTTAGTTGTAATTTTAAAAGCCTTTCCGGTAACGTTCCAGAAACCAGATCTCGTGGTGTTTCTGATTGATAGTAGCATTGGTCAAGCAGCATTTGATCAAGCTCGAGCTTTCAAACAGAGTGTCTCTGTTGGAGCTGTGATTGTCACTAAATTCGATGGTCATGCTAAGGGAGGGGGTGCTATCAGTGCGTAAGTATGGTAGCCAAGTTAGATGCTTCTTGCTTATATTGGTTCTTTGCCTCATCTATGAGTTGCATGATATGCTCCTTCAACTTAATGTTATCTCAGTTGCATTTCCTTTTCTCGATTCTTTCTCTTCATTTAGATGCATGTGATGAGCTGTTGTTGAAGGTTAATAGCCATTTTTTCTGTTAAGTGCATGTGTAGGGATTGCTTCATTCCTAGTTTACGCTAGTAGAGGAGCAATTTAGACTTCTGTTTCTCATGACCAATGATTGGATTACCACATGAATCCAGCATATATGGTATGCAAGTATATACATGAAGGCAAAGTATACCTAAAAGCTTTAAACAAGTTAAAAATATCCTAGGCGTATATTGCAATAGATTATCTGCATGTTCCTTTGCTCGGCCTCTATCGCTTATTTGCTCAGACTTCCCTGCTTTTCCAGCCCCAAATTCTGGAAGAGTTAAAGAAGGGAAGTTGAGGAGGAAAAAATCTCTGTGCTGCTGCCACTAATCATCTCCTTAATGAACAGATAGGAAAACTTAGTCATGACTTTATCTCTATGCCAGACATCACCTTCGATAATGCAAAGCTATAAAAGTTCAAGCTTCTGTTCATCCCAACCAATAAATGAATTAATAAGAAAAACATCAATATTCTGATCTAGGCATCTAACTATAGTGTGTTTGGATTGTAAATTATTTGAGATATTTTTACTGTAGTACTTTTTGTGATGTGATGTATGTGAGATAAAAAGGTAATTGAGAAGATAAAAGGTATATTGGAAATTGTAATGGTGATGTAAGCAAATATATTTGGGCAAATAATCTCCTGTCCAAACACACATTATATTATTGCCAATGTTATAAGCATGGTTCGCCATCTCGGCCGAGTTATAACCGGAACATAGGGTACATGTACGATACCGATTCTCGAATCATGTATAATTCCATATTCGCGGTGACTCGCTTTGATTCAGCTGATATTGGCCGATTTGAATCTGTGATGCATGGAATTGGCCAAAATATCAGAATCCACTCGGAGTCGATTCGGATAATATTTTTTTCAGATTGTGCCTTTTTGGTATTTTCTATTTTTAATAAATTTTTCAAATTTTTTGAAAATTTTTATATGCTATAATGTGTGTATCACCCGATATCCAATCGATATGTCACGGACAGATGTGAAACAACTGCAACCACGACGTGATGGGTCACCCTCCACAACGAACCATGGTTATAAGGATTTGAATTTCTACTCTTCGTTTCTCTTGCTTAGGCTTTCTTTTGATATCTGTGATTCATTTCATTCAGTTTATTCATTGTAAGGATTCCTGTTTGATATCTCACCTTATGCTACAGTGTGGCAGCAACAAAATGTCCTGTCATATTCATAGGAAACGGAGAGCATCTGGAAAAGTTTGAAGCTTTCGATGCCAAGGCTTTTGTTTGTCGTCTCCTAGGTAACCATGTCTATATTACTTAACAATGCGTATTTCCACTGAGATATTTGATCATTCTGGTTCCTCATTTCATAAACATTTCAAGTTCTGCACTTATTTTCTTCACAATTACAATCAGGTAAGCATCATCCAGCTGAGCTAGTGGACAGATTTCGGGACTCCGTGTCTCTGGATGAACAGGCTGACTTGTGCCAAATGTTTACTGATGGGGAAAACTTTACCTTCAAAAAAGTATCAGGCTGTTGTAAAGCACAATTACAAGGTATGGATGCGTCAGGTTGCTTGCATTCGTAGTTATATCATAATATATGAGATCACCCTTCTATTACTGTCCAGATGGGTCCTTTAAATTGTTAAGTCAAGTCCGGGATTTGCAGCCCAAATATCCAGGAAAACGTGAAACCAGAACAAATGAAGAAATATCTGATCATGATGGATTCACTAACGAGTGAAGGCAAGTAATTTTTTATTTACTGCATTCTTTTAAGCTTATTTGGGCTTCATGATCGAAAGGTTATAGTTTCCTTACGTTCATCTGAATCTAATCTTCATATTACAGAATGAAACAGCTCAAACCCAAAGATTATGAAGGAATCTCGGATCAGGCGCCATAGCGCAAGGTTCCGGTTGCCATGTAGGAGATGTTATGAAGATGCTGGAGCATTACAAGCAACTCGCAAACATTTGCACCAGAAGAAAAATGGATAATATGACTCGAATGATTTCAGAGGCCGGACGCCATCAGGCGCTGGCATGAGAGGTGATCTCATGAATATGTTTCGACAGCTGAGTTCATCAGCAGGCATGGCCAGAATGCTTAGCGAAGCTATTTAGGTAAATCAGGCGAGAGCCCAAACTTTAGATACCGAATCACATTTTGCCGTTTGGTCCAGTGGTGGTTCAGTCCCCTCCGGATTACCTTAGGATCTCTTCGGGCCCTCCCCTCCTCATAGTACAGGAAGCTATCGTATTGATAAAAAAAAAAAAAAAATCACATTTCGCCAGGGACTCATTTCCAGTGTGTTTATTTATCCAAATCTTCCACAATATTTGATGGTCCACCAAACCACAATTGAGAAAGGAAGAGGACTAGACTAGACTGGTAGTTGAAAAATGAGTTAATGGTGATTGTAAACCATTAAACGAGCAACCTTACAAATAATTCATCTAGTTCTTTAATGGGATGTATCCATTAGATTAGACCTTATTTTTCCTCCACATATTAATATAAATAGAAATATATTATCTTCTTATGATTAATTCTCCACGATTGATTTTTGGTTCATTTAGAATGAATTTGCATAAGATTTCTATACTTGTGAAAATCGTTTTTTTTCAAATTTCTCAGTATTAGAGTCATCGTCTTTCAAATTAAGTCAATGTGTTTTTTTTTTTAAATTCAAGAAGGAAAATAAATAAAGAAATTGTGTAATTATGACGGATTTAAAGGAGAAACTCACATAGTACATCATTTGAGCATAATAGTAGTATTAAGCTCGTAATCAAAAAAAAGTAGTGGTCATTAGTGCTTTGAAAGTTATAAATAATAGCGTTGAAATCAAAATTATACTCCTTTTTTTTTTGTAGAAGGAAGACTCGAGATGGTACAAAAGAAAGAGTAATAAAGAGAAGAATTTGATAACGAAACTAAGAATTGTAGGATCACTTGATTAATATTGGTCTGGAAAATAAATCGAATATTATATTAAACACTGAAAATACATCCTACCTGACATTTGTAAATTCGTATTTATTATTTGCTCGGAGTCTCCGGTCCAATCTGTCCTGAATTCCTGGTTGAACAAAATAACATATATGGAGTCCCTTTCAAAACACTTAAAAAAAAAGTTAAAAAAATTACAAAAAGTAGCCATCCGATGGTCCTCTAGAGTTAATAACCTCACGTGACGAGACGCATCGCCAACAAAACATCCCCTCCTAATGTCGTCTTTTGTCTTCCTAATCACTCTCTAACCATCCTTATTATTTACAACCTACCCCCCAAATTCCAATCATCATAATATTATACACACACACAGTATTTTGTATTGCACGCAAACAAATGTAAATTATTAAACTCTTCAATTAAAAAATCCCAATAGAAATAATTTAATGGGATTATTTAAGAGATGCAATAATGGCTACAAATTAAGAGGGCCAGTGTTTTTTTTTTTTTGATCAGCAAAATTGTAGTATCCAAAAAGTGTTCATTCAATAAAGTAATCAATGTTAGTTTATGTATAATTTATGCTTACGAAATCACTACCTATGATTCTATGTAAAGTTTGTTTAATGCAAAAAAGGAACTAATCATGCTTTCAAAAGAAAAGTTTTTTAGGCACTCATTGGCACTCACACTTCCTATTTAACTTTTTAATTTGGCCGAAATACACTTGAATTCTATTTTATGAATACTCCCTAAATAAGATAAATTTTTTTTTTCAGAAGGTAAGATTAATTAAAAAAGTATATAATACAATGAAAAATAATTATTATTAATATATGTGTGTCTACATATATATATATACATATATGTGTATATTTATATATTATGTGGAATTTAGATACACGAACCGGTACAGGTGCTTATTGAGCATTCATTAGAAAAATTTACAAAAAAAAGAAATGATAAAAGGTTATAAATAATCAAATGTATAACGCTGATAGAAATGTGAATATTTAATGAATAACTCCAGTCAACCGGTTGCTCTCTCTCTCTCTCTAAAATTTGGGAGTGGAGCAGGAGGTCACACACGGTAACAGAGACAGAGTGCCACTCGCCCGTCACCACGCGAAAAGATTCACCAATATTCGTACTCTAACTGGCGTGTTTTTTTCCCACATATACCAATTTAAGTATTACGACACGGAAACCTGGACAGCTACAGACCGACACCGTTTTGGCATTTTCCCGGCAGTTACCAGTGCTCTCCTATAGGTTGATACTGCTCCCGTTTCCGTCAATTTCTATTTCGTGCACGGATCTTGCTAACCTGCGCGGGGGGGGGGGGCAGCGTAGCCTACGCCGGCGCCGTCGCCGTCGCCGTCGCCGTCGCAAAATCCAAATGACTATTAGAAGGAGGAGAAGATCCGCATCTGCGTCGTCTACGTCATCCTTGTCATCCGCATTCTTCTTCTTCTCCTCCTCCGAGGTGTCGGTTCTGGCGGTTTTGTCTTCGCTCTTGATTTTGTTTGCTCTGGGTGTACTAATTGCTTCGCCGCTCTCGTCGGCGGCGAGCTTCGATGTTGGTAATGGGAATGTCTCTGTCGAGTTGAATGCGACGATTGAGAATAGTGTTAATAGTAGTGATAGTACCAATGGCACTAGGAATCAGGCTAAGGAAGATAGTTTTGCCGACATGATCGATCGAGCACTCGAGAAAGAGTTTCACTGAAAGTGAAGATCAGAATGAAGGTAACTTATCCCAGATCTGAGTGGATTTATTTTTTTTATTTTGTAATTATTTTGTTTACGTATTTAATAGTCTGTTTTTTTTGTATCGATTTTTGTTTCCTATTGCGCATTTTAGCGAATGATTTGACCTAGGGTTTGGAATTTTGATTAAGCTCCTATCACATTGTTCTGGTTTGAATTGGAGAATAATTTGGTTTCAAATATAAAAAATTGCTGGTTGAGAGGTGAAAAATTGGCTGCTCAGCTGATTGGGCAATTAGGGGAGTTTTGGTTGGAATCTCATGGATGCCTCTCCTCGGATAAATCTGAGAAATTAGATGATGGATTAGTCAAACTTGGGAATCCAGTTGGAATTCTATATGTTAGGAAGAATGCTGTATGTTTCGAGCAGTGAGCTAGACTTTGATCTTAAAATTCTCAAGGATTGACGAAAGGAGTGAATTGGAGATGGTCAGGATGTTCATCATGGCTCCTGCACGCTAGATGCCTGTCATGGTTGGTTACAGAAGAGGAACCAAAATCCAAAACTTCTGAAAAATAGGAAAAGCCTGTTGGACCAGTAATTTAGCATAATTCCTGTTATCTAGGTTGATCTGAATTAGAACACTGGTCCCTCATAATTTTGGATCAATGTTATCAGCAACCAATAGACACCTAGTGGATTTGGAATTTCACTTCACCATTGGGGTTCTTTAGTGAACTGTCAATGCCATTATTGGTGTTCCAAACGCAATGTTGAAACTACCTTGTGCATATACGATCTCTGTTTTTAATTAACTGTTGAAGTAACTGGTATATATTTGTCCTTTTTCTTTATATTTGAAAAATATTTTACACTGGTCATAAAAGAGATGAGCCTAACTAGATACTGAGTATATTCAACTACTTTCTCGTCAAATGTGTGCCTAACAAGTTAGGCTTCTATGTTCTTGATTTCATTCCGTCTTCCAGAACTATTCTTGTGTTAATCAAGATTGCATTTTCTTATGAGTTCCTTCCTGAATCCACCTCCCTTCCCCAAAAATAAACCAAAAAAGAAAAATGGAAGAAGCTACCAGCTCTCTCTCTCTCTCTCTCTCACTCAATTTTCTTTAAGGTATGACACTGTCAGTAGCTATTCAATTATAGTATGTAGTTCGATCACCTTTTGTGTATCTTATAGATGGATATGGATATGCCCAGTCTTGTTGAACCATTGCCTAATTTTGGACTTGCATTAATTTTGCAGCAAATGATGCTGGTAGCTTCAATAACAGCGTTGCAGAGCAGCAGGTACATGCTGTTGCTAATTCATGGTTTTTGGAACTTTTCAAGCTTTTGCTTTGAAAAAAATCTAGTTCGGTACGATAGTATGCTAACCTATAAATATTATAAACTTGTAAATGGATAGAGTATATTTCCTTTCAGACATGCATGCGTTCACATAGTTGGGTTTTGGGGTACTTCTTATCATGAGTGTTATTGATGTCAGGCATGATCTGACAGAGTGTTTCTTTTTTATCCTTTACTTCCAAAGGTGTTGTGTGACTTGTCTGTGGTTGCTCAATTACCCCTTGTTAGTTGGTATCCACTCAATTGTCTAGCAAATGCTTCCCAATTATTTGCTGCAACTGTGTAGTTTTGCTACCTCCTAACTGCTCAGTCTATCTTGGTATATACTTCGTTTAGTCTAAGTTTGGAGATAATGTTCTGTTTGATTTACTGAGCTCCAATAAGGTTGGAAAGTGCCTAGGTCAGTTCTTCCTTGCTTCATTTATGCAAAAATCACTTGGAGGGAAAATCTCCTTTAGATTTGCTGATGTGGTGTTGTAAAAGATTACTGGGTCGAGACAGATTTTTAGAAACTTCCATCCTAGTAAGGCGATCAACCAGTCTCATTGTTGGGGGATGCCTAAGAAATTAGCCAGTCATCCAACCTCCCATCAACGAAATGAGTAAAAGATGTACCAAGTATGAAACTGATTATTTGGTCCACTGCAATATGATAACGAATCTTGGCAACAGGACAAGAACAAGAAAACTTGCTCTGTCAGGTCTTGATGCTGAAGTGTTGCATGTATATAGGCTCGTTATTTTCTAGTGCACATTGACTTTGTTTGGATGCTAGTTAAATTTGTATTCAATTCAATATGTGGGCATTCTTTTTTGTTTTAATTTTTTATATGCCTGCACACGTGTAAGTGTGCATGCCAGTTTGTGGGTTACAAAGGCAGGAAAGAATCCTTGCTAAGCCTGAGCTGCTGCAATGGGTTGACATGCTTTTTAGTTTTTTGACTTAATCCAGCACTGCTTTGAGTACTGAGTGTTCTTTTCTTGCTTATTTGGCTTGTGATTCATCTATATCTTTGATCTTTATGAAATCTCTATGGCTTACTTCTTTTTCATTAACAGGCAGTTTTGGAGACTGTAGCTAGAGTTAAGCCCAAGAAAAATGAAACGAAAGCAAAAGAGGAAAAGTATATCCTTCTACCATACGAGCTTTAGGAACTTTCTTGTTGACATGATACTTGTTCATTTGTATCCTTGTCTATTAACTGACCTTTCTTCGTCTTTGTTGAAAATGATTTTAGATCTTTTAAGCTTCATCATGTTTTCAATCTGGATAATGACAATGGAGCAGAAGAGACCCCAACCTTGATAGACAGGAAGGTAAGAATCTTAGATTTGTGTCTTTTACTTCCATGTGCACTAAAAGATGTTAGAGGGGCTCTAGTTTTTGCTTCAGGGGGGGTGGGGAAGGGGACTTGGGAAAAGAGATGAAGTTACGAATATTGTGGGACACACGTAGATATTATATAACTGTTGTTTTTTTTCAGGACAATGTCTTCATTATATCTAACTTCAAATCAAAATATCCAGTCCTACAGTTAGACTTAAGGTAAACTTGCTCAGTTGAGTTTGCTATGTTTAGTCCATTTCTTTTGTGCTTCAGCTCTTACCTAACTGGTTGATTTGTAGGTTGATATCTGATCTTGTGGTTGTCATTGTATCTGCAACTTGTGGCGGAATTGCCGTTTGCTTGTGCTGGGCAACCGGTCTGATGCTAGAATATTTACCTTGTTCCTGATTGTATTTGTGGCTTATGCTTATGCTCTATGATGATTTAGTGTTCTAATACTGTTTTAACTATTTCCTCAGGTAATAAACCGGATATCTGCTAGCTGGATCTGTAGTTGGCCCTGGTGGGTTTAATGTTGTGAGTGAAATGGTTCAAGTATGTATGCTGCTTTCATTAGTTAAGACATTGATATAATTTGATTTCCAGATTTTACTCAAAAGCCTAATCTCTTTGCATCAAGCTTTTATTGTTGTTGGCTGGCTTAATCATTCTGATGCCAGTGGCCCTTTGTCCTCTTGAGTTTTAAACACAAAATGTCCCTTTGTTGCATTGTTCTGTGTGCTCAACAAAATCTTGTAATTCTGACCTTTGTTATGCTGTTTTATGAAAAAGGGGAATCATCACCTTGAACGCTTGAATGCTCCTGTACATCCTGCCTTAGTCCATACTGTTTAGCTATTACTTTGTTTCTGATTATGATTTATTCTCAAATTAAAATGTTTTTTCTTACGCGTATTAGTTGACCTTCAATAAACCTTGTGGGTATAGGTTGAGACAGTGGCACAGTTTGGTGTAATTTTCCTTCTTTTTGCTTTGGGCCTGGAGTTCTCCACTACAAAGGTTGGTTCTGAATTTGCTTGATCTATTCTCCCCCTTTTTCTTGTATATGCATTTATACTTCTGTTGCCTGTCATGTGAAATATCATGCCTTCTTGGTATGACTATGCTTAACGTACAGTCTTTCATTTTCCTAGCTTCGAGTTGTACGAGCAGTTGCTGTTCTAGGAGGTCTGCTGCAAATTCTTCTATTTATGTGCCTATGTGGAATTACTGCATCGGTAAGTCTGCATCTCCAATACCACACCGTAAAGTAATCAAGTGTTTATGACTTGCGTGCTTGTGTTCTGAGCGAGGTCCTGCCATTCTAATACAAAGCTTGAAAGTGATTAAGTTACAATTCTTCAAATGATAACAGGTTTGAGACATTCATTAGAACTAAGATGAAGCATTAAAAATACTAGGTTTGATCATTAAGAGTCAGCTTGATTTTCACTGTCTAAACTTCTTGCAGTATTTGTTCTGGGAATGACTGTTTTCTGTGCCTTTCTCTACCAAATTCTATTGCCTCTGGTCATCCCCTTTCCAAAAATCTACTGAAAACCTGATTTCTTATCCTTGTACATTCACTGTTTGTTACTTCTGCCATTCTGCCATAGTTGTTGTGATACACAGTGTGGATGTTCCGTTGCTGGCATTGAAAGTACTTGCCAAGCATGCCATCTTTATATCCCTTTCACAAGCTGCATTTGTAATCCATGTTGCAGTTGTGCGGTGGTAAATCTTCAGAGGGGGTATTTGTAGGTTCATTCCTCTCCATGTCGTCAACAGCAGTGGTAATTCTTTTTTCCTGCAATGGTTGACGAGCGCAGACTCCATTGGTAATTTGTTCTTAAAATTACTAACATTTTTATGCATTCAGTCTTGAAATTTTTGATGGAGAAGAGCAGTACAAATGCCCTTCATGGTCAAGTGACCATTGGCACCCTGATCTTGCAGGTATCTTGGTGGTATTCTTGAATACTAACATTCTATACTTCTAGTTTTATGTTTTTGTGACATGTAAGCTCCGTGTTAATGAGTTTCCACACAAAACTTCCTGTTTGGCTTTACTTATCCATAGGCATTTGACATGGTTGTGATAATTTCATGCCCCATGCCTGAGACTAATTGAGGTTTCAGTTCTTTGTATGATGAGTTATAATGCAATCTTATTTTGGCCCAGAGTTCCAATCTCTTTGCATAATTTCAGGACTGTGCTGTTGGCTTGTTGTTTGCACTACTTCCAGTCCTAGGAGGAACTTCGGGTGTTCTCCAAGGAGTAATATCCATGACTAAATCGTAAGTCTGTGACCACATTGACTACTCCTCCTCCTCCTCCTTTCTCACACACACAGACACACGCTCTCTCTCACACACAAACACACTCAAATAGATAGGGGTGTGTACACCTTGATTATACTGACTGGGGGAGGGGGGTTGGTTTCCAACTTTTTTTTGGTGGTCATTTATGTTTGCTTTTCGATTCTGTCGTATTTGTGTTGAAGAAAAGTTTTTTTTTTTTGAGGTCTGTGATTTTCAAACAAAATCTTCTGGTGGATAGAGTTATATTGGACCACCAGGAGCCATTTAAGGACTCATATCCTTCCTCTTAGCTTTTCTCTTTCCTTCTTTTCGGGTCATCTGGGGGTTGCTTGGGATTCAATAGATGCCTTATTGTATATTTTTGTTCCGATCATGAGCTATGTATTCTTTTCTTTCTACTACTGATTAATTTACTAGCCAGGTTGGTGGTGTTAATTGTGTTCTTGGCCATTTTGACAATATTGTCTCGGACATGTGTGCCTTGGTTCCTCAAGCTGATGATCAGCTTATCGTCTCAGGTGAGAATTTACCTTGTAACAATCCTCTAAATGTTATTATTTCTGATTCCTCTGTTTGTCCACATGAATCCTATTAAGTACACAGGTCTTGGGCGCTTAATGGTTTTGTAGTTTCCCTGATTAGAAAATGTTTTTTTGCTGCAGACTAATGAATTGTATCAGCTGGCATCAGTTGCATTTTGCCTACTTGTAGCCTGGGTTTGTTCCTTTACTGATACTGAATTTCTGTTTCATAGCTCTCTTGCTGATGTGAGTTTGGTTCCTCTAATATTGTGCTAGTGATCCCTTTGTTTTCTGCTCTCTGTTCTAATTTGTCTCTGCTATTTGTGAAAACTGATAGATCCCACCATGTCTGACAAATCAGTTTATGCTTAAGCTCCACAAAATTGTTGGGTTCACATAATAACTCTATTTGTTTGGGTGGCCAAGCACTTAAGAAAAAGGAAAAAAAGTTATGTTTTGGCTGAGGAAGGCTGTGAGATGTAACGAAGTTTCTATTAATTCAGTTCACTCGGTTTCTAGTATCTGATTCTTGGTAGCTTATGCTTAATTTATTGGCTTTGTTAATAAATGTGTTTTGGTGTGTTCAATCAAGTCGGCTTAGGACTTGTTGCATGCTGTTTGTATCGATCCCTTCATTTTGTCTCAATGAGCTGTATCATACGTAAATGTTTGTGTTATTGCAGAGTAGTGACAAGCTAGGTCTTAGTCTAGAGTTGGGTTCGTTTGCTGCTGGAGTCATGATCTCAACAACTGATCTCGCTCAACATACGCTTGAACAGGTAAGACTCCTTGCTCAACTTTCTTATGGATTTTGGTCATAAAGTCTAATTTTCCTGCATCCAACTTGTGGGTTGCAATAATTAGTTGATAAATGGAAGCTACTTTTAAGACTATTTGCTTAGTTGATCTACTTCTGAGAAGACTTTGTATGATGAGATAGTTCTTAATGTGAGGTCGGACTTGTCAATTTTCACTTCAGGACAACTATTAATAGTCAAAATTCTTCTATTTTCAAGTAATTCAAATGAGATTCTTCTAATCTGTGCCTTATGGGTCAGGATAAATGGTGGGCCCGACTTAGAATGTCTGTAAAAGTTTTAGCTTAATGTAGGGGGTGGGTGATAAAGTAAGAATTTTGTACTGGGTCTATCCCCTCTTTTGTGTGCTTATTCTGTGCCCTTATGGCACAGAATAGAAAAGCTTTAACTATAACAAAAGCAAAGATTATTTAGTTGATGCATCATTGCTGCTGCTTTGTTGTCCCATTTTTCATCCTGATCACAAAAGAGTGCTCATGGTTCTGAGGAGCTTGTGAAGATCATCGTTTATAAAGGGCTGCTTATACCATGTTTGTTGACCGTAACAGGTTTTTAAATTAAACAGCTGATCTACTCTTGTTAAAATTCAGTTGATGACTAGCTTTTCAACCAATTATTTGTTCACACATCCTGTCAAGTTTTATGGAACAAAACAGATGATAATTGGCTAAAGGTTTGTGAGAAAAATATCATTGGTATGACATTACACATCAAAACAATGCTACTTGTGTTTAGGAGATCACTTCATTGATTGAAATAATAAGCAAATGGCTTTTTGATACTAAAGGATAGACGGGGAAATCAACAGATAGCTGAAGAAAACATAGTCCTCGAAACCTCCTGCTTTAGCGAGGTTTGCAATGTTCAACCTATGCTACTTCTGGGTATTGAAAAACTTAACTTGGTCACAGTGGAAGACACTGTCGTCTATGACAACTACTTTGTATGATAGTCCATAGGCATAAATTGATTATTCCTTTTACAGATGTGCTTTTGCATGTATATGCATATGCTTGTAGGAAGTTTAGGTTGAGTAGACAATAGGTGGTCCTGGTTGTGTTTCATTTAAGTTTGTTTATTCATGCAGGTGGAACCCATCCGGAACTTCTTTGCGGCACTTTTCCTTTCCAGTATCGGGATGCTGATCCACGTTCATTTCCTCTGGAATCATATCGATATTTTACTTGCCTCAGTGATATTAGTAGTTGTTGTGAAGACTCTTGTAATTTCAGCAGTTGTCAAAGGATTTGGCTACAACAACAAAACTTCTCTTCTAGTGAGATAACAAACCTTTCTGTGCAATTGTAATTCTTCATTATATATTTCTTGTATATCATTTGATGACGGAATTTGGTCATCCTTGTGTAGGTTGGAATGTCACTGGCACAAATAGGAGAATTTGCATTTGTATTGCTTAGTCGTGCTTCAAATCTTCATCTTGTTGAGGTATCTTTTAACCAAAACTTTGAGTTGTATTGGCTGTTATCAATATGGGCCTGAACCTTTTCTTTCCAGGGGAAACTGTACCTGCTGCTTCTGGGAACAACAGCTCTTAGCCTGGTACAGCAACATGCTGATCTTAAAATTTACTTACTTTGTCCAATTGCCATTGGAGCCAGTAGCCACGAAATAGATAATCATCGGTTCAATATATATTAATGTTTTCCATTTCTTAACTACTGTAGTCCTCTTGTTCTTATTCTGGATTTTGGTGGGAGAAGCTTTATATTTGTTTGCAATAAGTTCTATCTCTTTGTGCTGGGAGATCGTGGATACCATTTGTCAGTTAGATTAATTGGCAACTCATTCATGCTTGTGTCTGTGTGTAGGGAGGGAGGGAGGGAGAGAGAGATTATGAGTTGAGTAATGTTACAACTTTGCTTCTGCATTCTTTTATCGATTTTGAGAGAGAGAGGGAGAGATCACGACTCAATTATTATTATGATTTTTTGCTTCTGCATTCTTTTATCCAGTTTGCACTTAAATATTCAGTGGATTATACCTAGAGAAATATTCAGGTAGAGATGGAGTGAGAGATTACAAATCTATTGTTAATATTGTTTTTTCATCTCCTTTTTTTTTGGCACGTAAATGTACAGTTGATTATAACCAAAGAGAATCTGCAGGTAACTACTCCTTTACTTTTCAAGCTGATCCCTGCTGTGGTGCACCTAGGCGTGCTGCTACGGTGGTTCCCTCCCGATAGCCAGAGTGAGGTAAAACCCATGTTTGTGTTTGCGTTGTCAGGAACCGCTCTTAGCAAGAAATGGATATGTGGTCTCTTTCCTGTTAAAAGCTGATAATTTCTTGTATTTTGTTATTTTCCAGTTGGGTTTCAAAGCAGACAACCTTCGCTCTGAGAGTGCCAAGCAGAGGATCGCCTTGATATCAAAGGATCTCTTGATTCATGAAGGATAGATTTGTGAGAAAGTTAAATTTCCAATTTTGCCTGAAAAACTTTTTCCGAGTCTGGTATGCGGTACAGTGCAAATGAGTTTAGCTGGTCCGCCTTTTATTCTGGTATGCGAGGCTTCAAGATTTTATCCAACCAAAACAGAGCAAGGCAAATTGAAATGAGCTCTGAAACTTGCAGCAAGCAAAAGAGAGGAAGGCTTTGATTCAAATGGGGGACCGCAATAGGAGGTAATCTAACTGTCAAAACCACTGACTAATTGAAGCTTACTATTGTTAAGGCGATTTTTTGTTTTCCATTTTTATCTCAATGTAAAATAGTTCAAGCTTGTGACGAGTTCCAAGAGTGTTCTGTTTACATCTTTTCACTGGTTTAATTGAGTTTGTATGATCAGGTTGTAGATACAGAATGTATAAATTCGTTATGGTCAACTGTACAAAATACTGAGAGTTGAAGCAACAAGTAAAAGCAAATTTATCAACCTGTTTCTCTTTCGTGTTAAATGTTTGGTTCTTCTTAAATAGAAAAGGAGGGGTTTTTTTTATGTCCAACAAAGAAGGATGTTATCAATGCTCACCAACATTCTTTCCAGTATTTTCAGTTTAATTTGTGAATATAACACTTGAAGCAGGAAATTGAAATTGCATAGGTTATTTGACCACAGATATAACCCCGCGTTTGGTATTACACTGAAATATTCAGAATGGAAAGGTGTTTTTCTCCCAGAATATCTTCTACATCTAATGATATTAAAAAACTTGTCATTTCAATGTCTGGTACACAAATCCATCCCATTCCCAGTGTCTGGTATAATCAATTTTTAGATGCCAGGGTAGAATAAAATCTGTACAAATTTGACTTAATTGCTCCGAATATCTAATAAAACATTCTATGCTTTTACTTTTGTTCTGTTTGTTTTGCTATTTATTAGTTTACCTTATGCAAGGAACTTTGACTCTTTCTTTCTTTCTTTTTTATTTACTTTATGAATAACTAATGTACTTAATGAAATAATTCAATTGTGATATTATGTTAATTCTAAAAATATGAATCTTTATTATCAGTATAATTAATTTTTATTGCCCTCCCAAATCTCCGTAAATTCTTTCCATCCCAACTGATGGACACAGGATTTGAACCCTAAATCTGATAGCAGAAGAGGCTCTAAGAGCTCCTCTGACCTAGTGGTTAGCAGTATCATTACTAACTTATAATATTAATGAAATCAAACATTCATGTTCTCTCTTTATTATTTTCCATTCTATATATCGAGTGCAACAAAAATTCTTATACATTTGTAAAAAAGTATAGAAAAATAATATCTTAAAACTAGCAAAGAGAAAACAAATTTTAAACATAACTAAAATCGAGTGATGAAAAATTATAATAAATTATTGACAGACTAACAAACAGCCTAAGATTTGGTGATAGAATAAGTAGATGTATGACAATAAACTTGACCTTGGCAATGTTGGGCATTCCAAGACAAAATTGAAAAGAACTTTCCTTGAATGGTACATATCAAACATGAGAACGGAGTACTTAAATGGTACGTATCAAACATGAGAATGGAGTAATCAAGTTGGGAAGATCTTTCCATTCTATAAACCGCGAAACGAGGGAAAGTGTAGACTACATAGTATACATGCGACAATTTCTAAAGAAAGTCATCACGATGAAATTAAGTTGACTTTCTTACTAGAATTTTTAGCAGCCCAAAGAAATTAGAAATGTGAACAATCTGAATATGCATTTGGTCAATTCACGAGCTGACTCAGCTGTTCGTTTTGGACCCGTTAAAAATTTGGAAAAAGTGAATTGGTATTTAATTCTTCTTGCAATATTGTTTTCACACCCGATTGTTTAGTAGAAAATGCTTCCTTTATCGTCTTTCAACTCATAATCGTACGAGCTTTTCCTGTAAAAGCAGTCAATACTGCCGTGCAAATTGATTTCTGTCTGGTTTCTGTCACACGAAAGTTATCAAATTTACTAAACCATAGGCATTGAACTTTCTCAGTGAGTGTGAATGGGATACAATATAAGTAGTTGTATATTGCGCTTTGACCTGTCATCGTCTCTATTCTGGTATTGGAGTCTTGTTTTCTTTTGCTTTTTGGTAGAGCATTGTTGATGGTTCTAAGCTTTAAACATTTAATTGCCATGTGAACGCAAGCTGAAGTTGCTTTGATGAGCACCATTCTATACAATATATATTACCTGTTTGGATTGACCATTTGTTTGAAAAACAAATTTTTCATGTACAATATTATAGTAATATACAAATAAAAACAACCTCAAAAATACCAAAAACAATCTCAAAAACACCTAAAGCACAAAAATAACCTTAGAAACACTAAAAATAGCCTCAAAAAATAACCTCATTTACAGTAAAAGTTTTTCACCTACATTATTACAGTAAAATATTCTAAAAATACCCCAAAAAACAGGTAATCCAAACAGATAGTATGATAGTTGGATTAAAGATACAATTAAAGTGAAGACCAAGCATGCAAATTCTTCTTTACGGACTTCTTCTTGTACGGTCAAGGTCTTTAGGTCTTTGTAGATTGTAAAAAGACGAGCTTTTTCCATGTCCAAATTTATGTTAGAGAACGTAACCCTACAAAATTCCCTATTAATGTCAATGTAATTATATATACATGCATGCTTTTTTGACATTAAGAAGTTTAAAGGTACTCGAAGGATTATGATATTTGGTGACACGATATAGCTTGTAAATGCAGGCAAAAAATAAATAAATAAATTACAAACCGTTCCCGAAAAAATTTTTTTTTTTTGGGAAGCGCTCATATAGCAAGCAACATGTTATACTATTTATTCCTTTCAATAATCCAACTGGAACTGATTACTTGAAGTGTCTGTACCTTGGCATATAATTAGATTACTTTGTGTTAAGAGACTAAATGTCCCATCTTGATATTTCAAGGATTTTCGATCATATTAATAAGATTTGGGGCCATTTTACTATTGTCGATTAGTCTTTGTACTCAGCTTTTAATCTATTGTGAAGAAAGAGATTAAAAACGAAAATTACCTAAAGATTATAATACTAAAGATTTGTATTATATGATTGTTGATGAGACAAGCGTAGTCTAATCATAATAACATAAGTACCGTAAGTTTTGGTGCTTGGCTTATATGCTGATGCATGATTTACATAGATGAGATCTGATATAGTCTCAGACCACTGTAAGAAGACGGGAAGCAACAGATATTGGTTTTCTTTGATTGTGTGGTGCCTGAGGAACGGCAAGAGTAAGCTCTAGATTGGGTGGTGGAGAGGAAGAACTTTGATCATGATCATGCTCAGGGTTAGTACTTGAGCTACTCGATGGAATAAAACTGTGCTCCAATGATTCAGATACTCCAACTGGGACATATATCTGACCTGGACTTCAAATCTTGCTCCGGCGGCGATGATGAACTGAAATTTACCATACATGAGCAGTACTTAATTTTGGCAAAAGCATTCCACCTGAAATTGAACACTCTTGCTCAATTGACAAGGAGAAAATTGGGCGAACCGATTGGAGGGCAGATTTATCCCTATCCACCTGATGAAGATTAGGTAGACAAAGCGGATTTAGTTGTTGTGCCAGGAAGATAATCAAAGAAGACTATTGAACAAAAGAACGAAAAAAATCGGTAGATAGAGATCATTTTAGGGTTAATACCATGTCAAAAAGGCTTGGGCGACGGTTGATCTTTCTGTTGAGGCTATTTTGTCTGAGAAAATACTTTTGTGCATGACTGGCTACTTGGGTTGGAGTTCTGGTGGTCACAAAGTTCCTGGAGATGCCTCTCCAATCACCCCTACCAAGTTTTCCAGGCCAACTAGAAATATCCTGTGCTCCTCTTCTGTCCATGGCATGCCTACATATTTGGCGCATTCAAATAGAAGGCATTAGAATTGTCATTTACACACACATGACCAGGAAGAATACATTACAATTTACCACTATCTATATATGTGTGTGTGTGTGAAGATGGTAAAAATGATGGAACCTTAATTCTAGAAGAGGATGGTTAATATGGAAAAGAAAGAAACTCATCTCACCCTTCTTCTTCTCCTGAGTTGTTTGGATTAGGCCATCCGAGAGATATCCACTAGACTCGAGAAGGACATGGTCCTGAGGAGACGCAGAACAGGAGGGTGTTCTTGATCCGGAAGGAGCATTGAACTGTGAAACTGATAGGCAATCCACGCTGAAGCTTTTTTTCATGGAAAGATTGTTAGAAGACGAAGGAAAAGAGGATTGATCGAGGAATTGCACCCGAAAAAGCTTCATCCTAGCATCATTTCTTCTCCTTTGAGTAGGGCAAGTCCTCGAATTGTGACCTGTGGTTCCACAACATGAGCATTCCTTCCCATTTTTTTACTCAGTGAAAGTCATAAATCAGGACCACCCACAATAAACGAATTAAAGATTTTTGCACTCGATATCTTCAATAATTGTGTTGTTTATATAATTGTGGGTTGTGACCATTGGGCTGATTGACTAATGACCATAGGAAGCTGAATAGAAAATGATATTGTATCAGAACTGTTTCTGATTGGATAGTTTCCAACCAATGTTTTGTCTCTCTGGCTAATAGCTTATGAAAAGCTAGCTTATCTCAGGTCATTGTCGATAATGTTAACACGCCTTGTCCTTTTTTGCATTGTTGATTTTATATCCACAAACCATAAAAGCGTGCACAATTACTTTGTATGTTCCACAAGATACTTTTGGCACCTTGAATGCATAGGAGGATACCTAGTACCTGGAGATGTAACTTAACCACTACAAGAATGGAATCTTATAGAATAACAAACGTTTGAGTTTTTTTTTTTTCAAAAAAAAAAAGCTCGGACGTACATAAATTCAAAATCATTATGTAGATACAGTTCACAAATTCACCCTTTTAGAACTTCTTTTATTTTTTTCTCCTTTTCTTTCTCTTTTCTTCCACCCCACATGATGTTAGTCTGACTAGCCTAGTCTATGCTTCTTGCTAATTACGTAGTTTTCATTAATTTTGTTTATGTCCTTCTGCATCAGAAAGAAAGAAAAACTTCAGAAGGTTTCGACGTCCTTTTCTTTCCTTTGTTTAAGAATAATTAGGTAAGTAAAGAGACTTGGTTAACATGACTTTTGTCTCCTGGAACAACTACTTTTACATTAACTTTTGCTTTGCCTCGGGCACGTTTACATTATGGAGGCATAAAATAGAGAGAAAGGTAGTTGGGAGAGTGGAAGGTCCTCCGAAATCTGAAGTTGGTAAATCATACTCATAACTTAAAAGGTGGGAGATCAGAAGAAATACTCCTATATGATGTAGAGAATTGGAAGGGCAGGAGGGTACCTGATCTGCCAATGTTGATGTTTGATCGAACAAACACCAGACTGGTTGAAAAATTTGCAGGAGCCTCCCTCCCGTTGCTTGCTAAGAGAACTTTGACAACTTGCTACAGATTATACGTAATGCAGCTTTCAATTGCACTATCCTCATAAAACAGCCCACCTCATGATAGTTTCACCAATAGTTATTTATTGATTATTGCTAAAATGTAACAATCAACAACAATTGAGAAGCTCAAATAATCTCGAAAGGTGTGTCTATATATATATATATATATATATATGTAGGATTAATATGCTTATATACTATACATAGTTTTGGGATATGATTGAGGCAGGTACGTATGGATGACTTCTAGTATAATTGTTACAATTATTTGTATTTTTTTAAAATTTGATGTATGTTTAAAGATACACTTGTATTCATATATTGAATTGATGCTCAAAAACAAAGTAGTAGTGTTGTACATCAGATCATGTAAAGTATACAACAATCGTTTAATCACACTAAATTAGAATTGTTTGGATTGTGATTTTTCTTTAAAAAAAAATTTTTTACATTTTTTGCGAGTACATTTTTCAGTTGCCTTTTTACCCTCACTCACATCAAATCGTTATAGTATATTTTCTATAAAAATTCTTAAAATAACAATCCAAACGGGCTCAGTACATAAACCCTCGAATAGTCACTTGCTTCTCTAGAAAATGGTTTGCCTATTCAGTGGAGAATGTCATCCACTTTCTTTGTTTGGTCCTTCAGAAATGAGAACGTTCCAGGACTTCCATATGACAGCCATTGATTTTTTTGACTTCAAAAAGATGGAATAAAGTTTTGTTGCATTGTGAAAAGGTAGAAAAAATGGAGGGTTTGAATTTGGATGACCAGAATATGTGATGTTGTCATTACCTCTTTCAACAAGGAAACTTTTAGGTAGACTAGTCTATCAGGACTTGAAAATGATTTTCACATTAATTACTTGCAAACTTCCCAAAATTCACAATTTCTGGGCATGAAATTTATACATATTTTCATATGTACTACAATCTAACCTAGAATGGTTGTATCATGGATTGGCGTGCCATCACTTTTCAAGGAAGGCTTTGGAATCATGAATTGCCATTATTAACTCTTGATGGTCTTGGTTTCTTCTTCTTGTACTCGAATTGACTGTTAAGTTGTGGAAAACATGCGATAAAACAAAAGGGTGGAAAATCCATGCTATGCTCTTTTCTTTTTTTTTTGTCCCCTAATTGAAGCAATCCTTTATCTACTTATCAATTGTCTCCACCTGGTTGGAGATTAGAATATTGTATTGCTACCATAATATGGTTAAGAGTCTTAAGACAATCCCCAGTTATACCTTCCCCTACTGCTTTTTTTCCTCTTCAAGTATACTATATATTATTAGTCAAGTTGATGGACAATACTTTTTATTTTTTCTTTTGTGAGCTCATCCCAATGCTTATAAGTCACTTATCAACCTTCTGCATCCAGCCTCATCCATCATCTTGCATTATGAAGGTGGAGGAATCTTCTTCTCAAAGCAATACCCAATAGAAGAGAAACCCTTTTACTTTTCAGGGCAAATTAGTTGAAAACGTCTCATTATCTCTAGTGCTCTGAATTATTATGTCTCATGAGTTATACAAACCATCTCATTCGTCTTCAATAAACAAATATGCTCAAAAACCAAGGTGACTGAACTCAAATAATATATTCAACCATGCAGCTAAGATGATAATACAATAATTTTTTTTCATGCTTGATCACGCAGATGGGTTCAACCTGTTAACCTATAAAACAACAAAGTTACATATAAGTCGAATCACCAGTTTCCTTAGTGCTGAAAAAAAAAACAATTACTTGTATTCTACAAATATTCATACACGAGTTGCCACGCTCTGAATTGAAAATTCAATAATGTGTCTTCTTCACTATTAAGTCGTTCGAAGGCTCTTCGATCTCGATATTCTAATTCATGTTCACATATGAAGGGCGAAGGGATGATGGGCCAAGGTTAAAAATGGGGACAATGAAATCTTTTGGATTGTCTGATTTGTGACCTTTTCAAACAGTCATATATGTCTACCTTGTGCAAAATGTGTGTGTACAACACTCTCTAATTTAATTTAATTGCTCGTTTCTCTTTTCTAGGTGACATGCCTTATTGAAAAGAACTGATGGATCATTTGGATACTTGGATTTTACCTATATTCATATCCAACTCTCCTCTAACATAATTGCTTCATAATTTCTCTCTCTCTCTCTTCCAACAACTTAATACTTGGATTCATTTGAAACAAACTTGTATTTTTATTTATAAATTCACGTAATGTATTTTATCCATATGTATTAAATTTATTTAGTATTATTTTGATTGTTACTTTATTAATGTTGCTAGAAACTTCATATTTGTTCATGGAGAAAATATATTTTTGAATATTTGGTATTTAGTTGAATACAAATATATATATATATATATATATATATATATTTAGGTTTTAATCATATAAACATTTAATAATTAATTTAAAGAACATCCATCAACCTTTTCTTATACCTCGCATTTTTAATAAATAATATATATTAAAATAAACGTATGTATAAAAGTTTTCAAAAATTAATATCGTACCTGAACATTTAGAAACGCTTCATTTTCTTAAATAAATGTTCATGAATGTGTAAGAATATTATTTTTATTTTTTTCTTGAATTATTCATGCTTCTATAAACTCATAACTAACACTAATAAAAGAAAACTATGCTCATGCACGGGTTCAAATACTTGTTTCTTACTGATAATAATAATAGAAGGACGAGTGGGAATCTTAGCTACGCATTAGTTGTCAACTCATCTCGTTAATGTGACTCCAGAATAAACGCTGCACTGTCTAGAACTGAGCTTTTTAGTCCAAATTTGATTGTATAAAATTCTAGCTGTATTCTTCAACATCCTAATAATGCTATGGCAATCTTAGTATTTTTTATTTTATAACGCTCTTAATTGTTGATTTCTTTCTCACATACCCTATTTTTCAAAATAATATTTTCACTTGTATCATAAGCACATTTTTCAATCTATCTTTTTATATTTCAATCATCTTTTTATCTCACATATATCACATCATAAAAGTACTACAGTAAAAATAATATTTCAAATAACACTCTATCCAGACAGACCCATTGATTTTTCAAAACTAAACAAAGCATACGTTTTGAGGGCAAAAGTAATTAACAGATTATGAAGCAATATTAGTAAAAACAGTTCCCCAATAGAAGTTATTAGTTGGACTGAAATTAGTTACAGCGCACGTTCTGTTAAGCCCACAATATGATTCGACGTCAATCAAAACCGATGCAAAATGAAAAATCCAACTTAAAACCAATACACATTACCTAAAGGCCGAAACAATTTTTATTCCCAAACAAACCAAAAAAAAGGGCTAAAACAATTGAAGTAAATCAAGATTGACTAAATCGGCATCATAACCAACTCGGAACTCCCTCTACAGAAGTTGGTCACCACATTAATTATGGGGTGGAAAGTCAAGGGTTCAAATCTTACCTCTCATTAATTAACCTTTGTATGTGGATTGTTCTAAATCCATTACGGGTGCGTGATGCACCCATCTGGTCTGATAGTGGTTCAGCTCTCATCAGGTTCCTTCGATTTAGTCGGGCCACCCCTAGAAAAGGATCATCCCTATAGGAGTAGGAGTAAGTTAAATTAGATTAGATATTCCGTTACGCCAAAAAAAAATAAAAAATAAAAATCGGCGTCTGTTGCTGATTTGAGGTATCCGTTACCATACCATTTGTTGGGCAATATTGCTTGGAATTGGGCTTTGCTGCGTCCTGACTCCTGACCTGGGCTTTGAGTTAGGTTACCCAGGCCGATAAATGAACGAGGAGCCCGAACAGGGTCTCTCAGCATAACCTCCTTTTGCAAATTTTGCAAAAGCCAGATTGTGACGAATAAATTCTTGAATTTGTTAATTATTAAAGTAAATGAATGCAAATCTTTTAAATGTAATAGACTGAGTAATATTCTAGGCCAATTCAGGTTTGAAAATCCACTTCAATGGCTTTCATGATAAATGCGTATTCCTTTAAACGTATTCTATCATGTAAGTGGCCGCCGCTGAGACCATTTTTTAGCCGACTACACAAAAATTGCCCTAATTAAGCCAAGAATGCAAAGTACTAATTCTGGCAAAATCTTATTTCGTAGCAGGGTTTTGATATCAATACACTTCACAAGGACCTCTTTTCTTTTCACTTGTTTTGCACAAATCCAGGTGCTAATTTATTTATCTTTGTTATACCTCATCACTTTTACCAAAAGTTAAAAGATAAGAAGAAACTTCATGCGGAAGTAAACTAGGATTCTCCATCCTATCAAGTTTGCTCGACTCACAAGTAGAAACAGTATTAGGAGTGTAATAAAATATAAACCTTATTGGAGGCTAACTAAATATGCTACTTTAGAGTTCTTTACGATATTAATTGATTTTACTGCATTCTTTTCATTGCTCGGGCAAGAAAACCTTCTTTTATCACATGCTCTAGAAGACCGATGGTTAGCCATGTTAACCGAAAAGAAACGCCGATGGATTCATGGCTAATGTGCTGCGGCATTTGAATAGATTGAAGTGTTGCATCTTTTGATACCAGATCAAATCTCGAAAACTGTTCCTATAATGAAACTTTTGCAATCCAAAATTCTTAGTCAAGAATCAATCCATTTCGACCTAGATGCAACTCCTTCAGTAATTTGCTTCCTAAACTAACGAGCGTGAGGTCTTCTTTGCTACAAATTGAAAATCTTTGGTGAATTCTCCTCAACCGATTGGAAATTATGCAGTTAGTTAAGGAACCAAGATTGATTTTTGCAAGACTTCTGGGCAACTGTGGACCACACCCTTAACATTTTAGGCCAAAATTGCAATTCTCTATTTTTCTATTTCCCCAAGAACCTTTTTTTTTTCCTTTTTTTTGGGGTTGTAAGCTTTATAATTTTCATTGATACTCAAGCAAGATTACAGTAATGTAAGGGCATACCAAAGCAAACCGTAAAAGACTAGAATATCAGGCAGGCCTAGCAAAACCAGTAAGGCTAACTATACATAAAAGCCAAGCATCTGTACTCTATACAAAGGTGAGCATTTGTTCTTGTTACCTCTCTACACCCTTCCATCCTGCTTCAATGCCTCGTACATCTTTCGGATTATTCTGTATTATGTACTCGGAGGATAGATTTGTTAAACTTACTATGTACATGTGAATGTACTACGCAGTGGAAATTTAAATATACTTACCTCTAACCATTGTTGTCAAGCACCAAAGTTGATTTCTTCTTGTATCTTTGACTCCTTCTTGTCTATTCTAACAATACAAAAATATGTAGAAGAAGGAAAAAGTAGAAAGAGAATTTAGAATTAAGGATCTTCTAACCTATGCCTAACCCAAAAGTGTACAATTGATGGATACTACAAGCTATTTATAGGTTAGGTTAGGGATTCTTACTGACAAACACAAAAATTCCTAGGGGTTTTTTTCCATCAAGAAAATTTTGCCAAAAATTCATAACTGAAATTAATATTTTTTGACTAATTAATTGATTTGATTGATTAACTGATTGACATGAGATATCAATTAACAATAGATATAAATCAATCACTAACAATTGGAAGATACTAATTAATTATTGACAAAAATGTCAATCAATTAATCAGGATACCAATCATCAATCATTGCTTAATGGGAATACTAATTAATTATTAACAAAATGTCAATCAATTAATTAGAATATCAATCACTCTAGGAATCAATCATGTGGGTCATAATTTGCCTCTAAAGGAGGTAAGTCTTACATTCTCCCACTTGACTCACATGAAATAGTTAGATAACTTCATGAGTGACTAACTACTTTAAAAATGACCATAAACCTTGTTTGTCACCATCAAATTCGGCAGTTATGTAACAGTTGTTTAATTAGAAAATAATAATACATGAATTCACGGCGGTTATACTCTCATGGCAACAACTTCCTTCCATGTATATACAATGTATTATACTTTCTAAGTCAAGTGCTTTTAAATAACTTTATGATAACTTCATATAAGTTATTCAGGGTCAACTTTATGGATCACATGATCCTTACTTTATACATGAACAACAATGTGCACAAAATCATTGTAAATATAAATATCTCGAGTGGTCTAGACAATAACCAATAGTTTAAGAATAATAGCAAAAATTAAAATGAACTATTGAGTTTCATGTGAGTCATTTGATCATTAACAACTCAACCGGCAACCTTTAGTTGCTTGATCAACCAAATAATAACTCCTTACTGTAAATTCAATTGCTACCTTTTGCTTTTCAAATAACTATGAATACCTTATGTCGACTTAGCCTATTTTGACTTCCACTCTTTCATGTATACATAATGAAAAGAGTATAGTCAAATCAAATATCTATAATGGCCACAATACAATATCGACAAACTTTATGCCAAATATAGATAGATGCCTCTGGTATAATTTCATAGCATCTTTTGGTGAATTTATATTCATTCCAATGCATGCAATTGTTCACTATTATTACTTAAAAGTAATCAAAGAAACTCTTGCATGAAATGTCTTAAGATAGATTAACTATCTTTACATTCTATTTTGTGAATATCAATGATAGAAGGGTTTCACAAATATCATGATTGAGAAAAACTCTCATAGTATTACTCCCACTAACCTTAATGTATATTAATTTACTAGAAAAAATTCTTCTAAGATCAAATGAAGAATAAATTAATATACTATTGGGAAGAAATAATTTTAAATTGCATTCTCTACAAATGTATTATGATGACACATGTGTACACCTAATTATCAAGAGTCATGTTAAGGACATTTGTTTTCATATTTAATCTAATGTAACTCTAATAGTGAGTTACTAGAGTCATAATTACCCTAAATAAATCTCTCAAAATTTGGTAGAGTTTTGTGTAATTTGTGACATTATTCTGAATATGGAGATTTCTTCATTTGTACCTTATGAAAACATTACCCAATTCATCCTTAAACTCTTGTAGGTATACAACATAGTAACCAGAGAACTTCAATTCTCTATAGAGAACATTTTGCCTCCCACTGTCTCAAGGATAACTCAACCAGTAGGTTCAAAGTGGATTTATCTTTATGTGTTTATTTGATAAGGAGTTTTTCAATTGATTGCTTATCTAAAATAATTAAATAATTATTTTGAGAAAAGATATCAATTTTTCCATATGCAAAGGAGTCAAATATGAATCCTTACCATTTCAAAACTCCATTCTAGAGTCAAAACACTCCCACTTACTTCATGTTCTTAAGAAATTTAAAATCTCCAGTTCTAATAATTCTTGAAGTGTAAAAGGAATCTAAATTTCTTGAAATAAAATAGCCTTGTTTCCTTTGTACAGCTTCTTTATGTGTAGGTTGATTACCCTCACAAAACTGAACATAATATTTTAAACTTGATTTCCATCCATACCATAATCAAAGTGGTGTTTAAATAACATTGGAGGAAATTGTTTAAGTATATACTTCAATTTCAAGGCATTACTCACAAGATATAAAGATTGTCAAAATGTTATATCCACAACTATCTCATTATTTCCTTAAGGTACATCATTTGGATGTAACTAATCAAGCATTGCTTTTACTCATTAGCAATGCTTCATAATTAAGGAATTTATAAAATGAGCACATATAGGATAGTTCCCCTAATTTTGTGTGCCTTCATTTTATTTTCTATCCCTCAAATTTCAAATTTCCTTTCTTGTTTGAACACTTACAAAGGTATCAAATATTGATCCTTTATCAAATAAGAAAGGAACTTTATATTTGATGAATGGATTACCTAATAATGAGATAAATATCTCTCACCAATAAAAAAGGATAGAAAATAATTCACAAAATTTTAGTGTTATAATGAAACTCTTATGGCATCCATAATGGTTGAATAGTCTGCTTTACTTATGCAGTCTACCTGAAATATTATAATCAATAAATCTAAATTTTTAAAGATTTATGATTTATCAACTCTTTATTTCTTATAGAGATATATCTCAATCTCTTATGCCAAAATTTAAGGAGTTTTCCCCGTGATAAATATACTTGCTGCCAATATAATTATTATGATCAAGTGTAGTATATTGCTCAATTCAAAGGATAGTACTAGAAACTTTAGAATTAATAACTTACTATTTTCAAAATCTACTACTGGATAATGAGGTTCATAATCATACCCAATAGTAATTAATTTGAAAATAGAAATTCTAAAGTAACAAGAAAATAATGTTTTAGAAAAAATAACAAATTTTCTTAAAATGAGCAATAATACATCACTTATCTTTATGTGAACATTTTTTTTAGTTTCTATAAAAAAACTTTTGTTCACTTTTCATATAATCAGAAACTTATTATACTGGCAGCGTAAATTGACAGCTTTAGCCAATTCACCAAATATATCACAATTTATAACACTCAACAATTGAGATTTTCTTTTGAGTTACTTTCTCTCAAAGTAGAGTATCAAATATCATTCTCTTACAAACAACGTTGGTCTTTATCGCTGTTTGATTTAATGAGAACAAAATTACCTTTCTTTCCATTTCTTCTTTCATGAAGGTTAAGTTTCTCTTATTTCTTAACCTCTTTATCCTTTCTTAATACACATGGTTAAAACAAGTAATTAACCATATATCTTTATGTGTATTATAAAGGTTTGAATGGTTAAGAAATTCTGCATGAAAGAATCAAGAATGAAATGCTATAGAAATAACTCAATCTCAATTTGATGGGACTTTAATTGATGATACAGCAAAATTCTCAACTCTAAGAAATGAGCTAAAATACACTTCAATATTTAAGTGTCACAAAAGAAAGCCTTCTAATGGTGCTAGTTAAAACTTGCAACAATTTCTTTATGGCTTTCATGCAAGATTTAACTATAAATAATTAGGGTTTGAATCCTATTTTATATGAATATGAGACAAAATGAGCAAACTATTAAATTGCTCCCAATTCTCATACTCAACTTCTATATTAGCAAATATATCCACATTATGAGAATGGTTTGTTCATTCTCATGAAAGTGCTAATTTAAAACTTGCACCAAAAATAAAAGAGAATGAATTTAAAAATCAAGCTAATAAGAACCATAAAATCATTGGAATGAAACACTGAATTAACAATCAAGAACTATATCATAAAAAAGCTATGAAATTTGTACCTTGATTTTGAATCAACCTTACGTCAATTCAAATAGTAAATTCAAACATTTCTATGGAAAAAGGTTGTAAACATGCATAGAATTTACTTTACTTAATCATAAGACTAGTAATTTAGAAACAATGAATTAAAGAAATAATTCGTACCTGTGGGCATAGAAATATCTCTTAATTGACTGTTTAATTTACCATCTTATGTCAATTAATCTCATCAAAATAATTACCTCCCTGTGGGGCCGGATAACTATCTCAATGAATTAATTGCAACTTGATGTAGATGCCATTTTTTTTAATTTCTTTAATCACTCAGCAATATGTGAAAAAGAAATACAAAATTTCTCCAAACACCAATATACTTAAAATGCTGTGACTACTCCTAAGTATACGGCGTTATAAGAAAAATTATCAACTAGTCAATATGTTGACTAAAAATTTATAATTTCAATCACCAAACTATATGTGATGAAAAACCTTTCTCATCAAATATTTGGAATGCTCTGACTACTCCCAAATAGATAATGTAAAAGTGAAATTCTTAGCATGGCATCTTTTTATTTGTCAATAGTAAAAAAAACTTTATATTGACTGAATTTCATTGAATTTTCCTTTCCTTTTATAATCACTTAATCTTATGTGATTAAAGTTATTTATACCGTATTTTTGAGATGCTGTGGCTACTCCCAAATATACGATGTTAGAAAACTTCTAATGAAAATTCATAGAAAATAAGTAGTTAACTCGTTGACTAGAAATCCTTGATTTTAATCACTAAACTATATGCGATCAAAATTGTAGTACATCAATGTTTGAGATGCTATGGCTACTCTCAAACATAAAGTGTGCTAGATTTTATAAGGATATTAAAATAGTCAAAAATTTGTATTTTGACAAAAGAATTTCATAATTTCCTTTTTTAATATTCATTTTTTTAACCACTAGCTTTTATGTGATTAAAATACTTCATGCATCAAATAATTGAGATGCAAAACACATTTTATAAAGAAAATTTTCTGAAATTTAAATGTAATCAACCATACTAATGTTGACGTTATAATATGAGATAAATGAACATAAGTAGTGCACAAAATACTACATAATTCCAATTAACAATAGGAACATGGAGGCAAACTCATAATAAGGTATTTATCTCATAATAAGGTAGTAAAGATTCAATAAACCTCTAGATCCATTCATATAAAGTCAACCAATTATCTTGCATAGATTAATATGATATTAATCTTTTGATTGTTGAATATAACAACTCTTTATATGTTTCTCGAATTGTTATATTGTATTGATAATAACAATCAATACATATAACCCTTACAATCACAAATATGTAAGTCCAAGAAACATTTAAATTACTTGCAATTATACCAAATTATTAGAGAAAATCTGGATGAATTGTATAACCAAATAAGATATCATATAAATGATACATATACATAGGATTAGTCAATAAATCTCAATTATTGAGAAAATGGACCATAGATCCCATGACAAATTAAATTCGATTCGTTCAAACTTGATACGAATCTCTAAAACTTTTATCAGATTACCAATAAATCATGAAATTATAAGCTGAACAATATGGTTAGAGGTTGGCTCTGATACCACATGTTAAACTTACTATGTACATGTGAATGTACTACGCAGTGGAAATTTAAATATACTTACCTCTAACCATTGTTGTCAAGCACAAGTTGATTTCTTCTTGTATCTTTGACTCCTTCTTATCTATTCTAACAATACAAAATATGTAGAAGAAGGAAAAGTAGAAAGAGAATTTAGAATAAGGATCTTCTAACCTATGCCTAACCCAAAAGTGTACAATTGATGGAATACTACAAGCTATTTATAGGTTAGGTTAGGGATTCTTACTGACAAATACAAAAATCCCTAGGGTTTTTTTCCATCAAGAAAATTTTGCCAAAATTCATAACTGAAATTAATATTTTTTGACTAATTAATTGATTTGATTGATTAACTGATTGAATGAGATATCAATTAACAATAGATATAAATCAATCACTAACAATTGGAAGATACTAATTAATTATTGACAAAATGTCAATCAATTAATCAAGATACCAATCATCAATCATTGCTTAATGGGAGATACTAATTAATTATTAACAAAATGTCAATCAATTAATTAGAATATCAATCACTCTAGAATCAATCATGTGGGTCATAATTTGCCTCTAAAGGAGGTAAGTCTTACATAGATAATTTTTGGAATATCTTCTTGTTCCTGCTACACCACAAATGACATCCTGTACTAGCAAAAGCAATTCTTCTGACTTGGGATATGAATGCCTCTTTTGAGCTGTGCTGCAGAATAGGGAGAGAAGAAAGAGAGGTGAGGCAACGACTCTGGTATACAGTGGCATGATTCGCACAATGGATGAACCATTACACCCCAAGAAACACAATCTGTCCTTAATGAGCAATCTCTGCCTACATACCAACCAAAGAGTGAAACAATGCCTTAGGTTATGCTTCTTCCCCAAAACAATGGAGTACCAAGCCACTGTTCCTCCTAGAGGCACTAATTTTCAGAAAGCACACTTTGCAGTATAAGTACCTGAAGGATCATTAGTTCAAGTGACAGAATCATTAGAGTTGTACCAAGAACTTAGCTATCAAGTGAAATAGTCCCATGATCTGGAATATCCATGTTAAAATTTGGGGATCGATATAACGCAGATGTCTTGGTACGAGGGCTAGGGCCCTCAGTTTCGCAGAACCAAGTGGAAAAAGACCAAAGAAAAAAAAAAGAAAAAAAGAAATAGTTCGCCTGCATACTTCTCAAGAAACCAGCACTGGCCAGTGGCCGGATTCGTGAGGATCCTGCGCGGATTGGGAGCCACTTGGAATTAGAGCATTCTGACCTCAATCCATCCTGCCCGAACGCCTACTGATTCGGCATCAAACCACTCGCAAGATTTTTTTGTTTCCCTTTTAGTTTTGGATGTTTTTAGCCTATGAATAGGCGTTTCTTGGGGCATTGTTGTTAGACTCTCATCAAATTTTCTGTCATCGCTCCCTGTTTACTTTGATTCTTTTAAATCGAAGGTTTATTTTGATTCTTTTAAATCGTTCTTGAAAGTTGATCTAGTGTTGCTTTCTTTTAAAACTGCTTCTGCTTCATCCCAAGTTACAAAGTAAGGACCAACTTGGCGCACATCAACAAGAATAGAAGATTAATTCAACTTTCACATGAACAGCATCACAGAATTCCAAAACAGTAAGCACACCTATAATATCAAGTTAAGAATGCAATGAAACAGACATAGCGTAGTAGGTTCATTTACTTTGCAGGTACAAAATGCTTGTGAAGGCCAGAACATTCAGTAAATATGAAAACCATAATTAAGGATAGAGTGCTACTGAGAACTCAGCTAGGCACGTTGCTAAACGGCAGGGTGCTGAAGATTATGATTGTTTACCCTTTTTTTTCGCCCTGGTAGTATTGGACGGCACCGTATAATGCCTGAACAATGGTGAGAGCAAAAAGAACAGTGGCAGCTATAACAGATACCAAGGCCCAGGGATTCCTGAAATAAGTTTGGATGAAACTGGCTCGCCACTTATGTGGTTTTGTTTTGCAGTAGCTGTTAATAGCAACATGCACCCTATTTAAGCTGCTATCTCGATCAAGCACAACATCTTTGGAAAGTGAGTTGATCAATTGAGCAAGAGCTTTATCACTTCCAAGTGCATTGTGGAGAATTTCATGGGATTGTAGGATGTTAACATCCTTAGCGTTGTTGATGAGTTTGTCCATCAAGTAGATGTAGTTAGTCACCTGACTTCCTGCCCCTGCATGGAATCGCTCAAAAGCTATTAGATTTAGAAACATTGTTTCACTTACATCATCCGTACAGATTGGGGAACCTTCAGGATACCCCGCTTGCAAAGGATACCCCACTTGCAATCGAATTGGATGTCTGTCAGGCTTGTACTTTTGCTCTTCTTGATTCGGATTCCTGATTCTTCAAGCTCTCTTGCAGAGAGAATGTCACCACTGTTGTTTTCCACTTTACGATGTGGAGTGGATTCTTGAGTTTGAGTATCATGGTCTTTCCATAACAAGATCGTTCGGTATGCATCCAGTATATGCAAGCACTTGTCCAGCTTCGCGCTGCTATGACTATGAGAGTAGAATTTGAGGATGAGCTTATCAACGGACTCCTCAGATAGCTCAATGGATTTCTCGGATGAGTCAACAGACTCCCCAGATGTCTGAAAAATTGTACAACACTCAGAAAATTTTGAAAAAACTAGGAAAAGCAAACAAGAGACTGCGCTAGATATTCTTGTGTATGATCAATGACGTACTTCTACATGTCAATTGGTTCTATTTTACAGATCAATTAGGTGGATTTTGCCGGCATATTCATCAAAATCTGCTGGAAATTATTCACGCAAGTAAAGATAGAGAGAGACAAATATATATAGGAGAGGAAAGGGGACCTCGGCATCTTGTTTTGTAAACAGCATGTAGCTTTCTAAGCAGCAACATGGGCAACTGATTTTCCAGCATCAACATGTCGCGCTTTATAGATGGCAACATGTGAGTCATGCCATGTTTGCTGAAGATGGGATCGTTAGAGGCTAGCCATTCTTGGTTAGATCAGTGGATGATGACCGCAAAACTTCTAGCATAAAACAGCCATCGCGAATCATCAGCTTCAAGAATTCTTCTGGATCTTGTTTCCATTTGTCGTCCAGGGAGTCATATGCATCCTTCAATTCTTTCACTACTCCACATAATGCGCGACGGTAGTGCTCGAGAGGATTCCCTGACCTTTCGATAAAATGTAGGAGAGCTCTTTCCTTGTGAGCTTCCATTGGCTTCAAATTTGACTCGCCGTAATGATATGGACCAAAAGAGATTGCCCGAGGCTTGTAAACACTCTCTTTCCTATCAGTGACAAGATCAGTTACACAGGCAGGCAATTTGTAGATGGAATGACTCTGCCATGCCGTCTCTTCACTCCTTGTGATGTCTGACAGACGATTGACTTTGTCATTTACTTCAACTACCCATGAATTTTTGCCCATCTTTCCCGCTGGCACTCCTTGTTTATTCAAGCAGGAAGAAGGACGGACTATAGCTGCTTCTGCAAGTCGTTTGTAACTTAATCTGCTGTTCTGGACAGTACAATTATAAGTAGTTGCAATTGTATCAAAAGCTAATTCTTGTGTAAATTAAAAAGAAAGATTGTATTGAAGTAAAGTTGGATTCCACATTCCTATCTTGCCACAACTAACAAGTAAGGTGCAGTAAAATAATATCCTTCGCTTTGTGTATAGTACGTTATTGCTGTTTTCTTGGTTCTTTATAGGTGTTAAGATGCCAAATGATTGGATGCTTTTAATGGGCCGATCGAGCAGCAAAAGTTTCTAAGATAGCATGTTTAATACTGGTTATTCTAACTTCTAAGGTGTTTCTAGGACTTGCGGTTGTGCTAGGAGTTTAAAATTGCACTTTTTGCATCTTTGGATAGCAGATATCGATAAACATATTCTTCTCCTGAACTTTTTGCATTTCAATTTTTTTTAAAAAATCCCTACAAATTAGCTGGTTTGGATGCACAAAAGCATTTTTTTAATGAGCGGAGTTAAAGCAAATTGATTTCAATTTCTTGAAAAACAAGTTTGAATTGGAAATCACAGGAAGTAGCAATTTAGGAAAATGAATTCTTGGATTTTAAGTTTTAGTGTTTTTCTGCCAATATATATAAGAGTGAATAAATGACCACGCAAATCTAAAACAGCACCATTTTGGATTTTTTTTTGTGGGCTGTTGGGAAGAAAGGGGGGGGGGGGGGGTGGGGAAGGGAGGGGGATGGATTGTAAAACATCATGGATTGAGGGACTTCCCAAATATTAGGAACTTGACACAAAAGGACACAAAATTTTCAGGACTTCCCGTTAATGTAACAATCACATTTACGAAAAACGAACCTTATGGAAAGAACACACACTGAAGGATTTGAATCCAAGTCAGCTTAATGGTTTTGAAATATATTGGTGTTAGAGGTGGGGCTATAGAGTCTCTTTTCCTCTTTCTTTCTTCTTACTTTTTATTTAATGAAGTCTCACCTAAGGTATTCTAGTAAAAGTTTTCTTCTCTTTTAGGCTATCTTAGTAAGAATTTTGTTTAGTTTTTGTTTTTTTTCTCAGACCTAAAAGTTTTTTTCAAATCTATATGTTAGATCTAAAATTTCTTAGATTTTTTCATAAAATTTCAACATCAGTTTTAAACTTGAACTAGTTGGATAGCAGAACTGAGAGAATATATATTCAAAGATTTCTATGGAACAACTCGTTTAATTGGTCAGATTTGATGATTTGTGATTCACAGTGTAATCTTTTATATTTTGTAACTAATAATTTTTTAGATCAAATATATCTGTGATATATTCAATGTATTTTCTACTATTAGTACAAATTACTTTATTAAGCAAATCGAGTTGGATGATTTTCAACTAGTTTATTATTAATATTGACTTCTGTTTTATCAAAAAAAAGAGGCGGGGCTATAGACTGGTCTGCAAATGATAAGTTCAGCTACTGAAGTTCAAACCAACTACTTTTAGTAGCTTAATCCCTTTGGGTTTAAATGAGGATTTAGAGTCAAAGATATCAAGATTACGGCAAAATACTCCTGGGATTTCCACCTGGAAATCCTCCCATCAAACCAGTCCCTTAATTGGGACATTGAAGCATAACACAGAAATTAGGCCACACGATCAAAGGTGCATGTTACTGGTCTACCAACACAGTGCATGACCGAATCAGCATTACCAGTATTGCACCATAGATCATTAATCACTTGAAATGACATAAAAATAATTAAGACAATGAGATCGATGATGAAATTTTCAACTTCTACGTAGTGGAGGTGAAGGCAGAGGTGGAGACGGACTATTGTTCAGGGCCTGGTAGTATTGGAGAGCACTGTATGTGGTCTGAGTTATGGTGAGAGCAAAGAGAATAATGGCAGCAACAACAGATATGAAAGCCCATGGATTCCTGAAATAAGTCTCCATCAGAGCTGCCCACCACTTAAGCCATTTCCTTCTCGCCACGATCACCACACTTAAATTCCGGCAATAGCCGTTAATCGTCTCTCGCACCGCAGTTAAGCTGCTATTTTCATCCTGTGCAACATCTTTGGTGATCGAGTTGAACAATACTGCAACAGCTTTTTCACTTCCAAATGCATTCTGGATGATTTCATGGCTCTGTAAAATGTTCACATCCTTGGCGTTATCGATGATTTCGTCCATAAAGAAGATGTAGTCAGTCACTTCATTCCCAGCACCAACGTGGAATCGCTCGAAAGCTGCTAGGTTTAGGAACATTGTTTCGCTGACATCGTCCACTGTAATCTGTGGAAGGCTAAGGATGCCGGTATCCCAGTCGAAATGGATGTCATTCAGGCTTGTGCTGTCGCTCTTTCTGATTCGGATTCCAGATTCTTCGAGCTCTCTTGCGGAGAGGATGTCATCAGGGCCCCTTTTGCAAACGCCTCGTGTTGGCTTTTGGCTATCGGGGTCTGTCCATAACAGGATCCTTCGATAAGCGTCTAATACATGCATGCATTTGCCCAACATTTTTGGGCGGCTGTGGGGAAAGTAGAATTTGAGGATGAGGTTATTGATGGACTCCTCGTCCGTCTGATAATGCTAGGCCAATGCAAACATAAAAAGAAAGAAAGAAAAAGTGTTAGGTTACACGAAGTTGATGATCATATTAAAGCGAGCAAGAGCAAGAACTAGACATGCATAATAATTGGCTTCATTTACTAGTATATGGCAAACCTTGTACTTAATTAGGAGAAGTTGATAACTTAAGTGTGTAGAAAGCTCAATATAAATGTTTGAGGTGCAAAATGCCAATAGTTTGTGACTTTTAAAGTGTAAACATCTAAAATAAAAGGTCATTGTACAAAATGTGGAAGGTGCAAAGTGAATTAGCCAAACAAGTTTAACATTCAATATTTGTAAGGCACTTCCCCTGAAATGTAGAATCTTTTTATGGTTCTTAACATACTTATCCATATACCGAGGATTAATTAAGTAGATATAGCATACTGAAGTTACACCTAATCTTGCAAACGAAATGAATAAGAATGTTTCAAATGAGGTGAAAGAAAATGTGGATATAGAAGTAGGACGATGGAGAGGGTTCAATAGAGGGAATGATTAACCTACCTGTGCATTTTGATTGTCAACGGCAAGCAAGGTTTTAAGAAGCAGCATGGGCAACTGATTTTCAAGCAGTAACATGTCGCGCTTTATATAAGGCAACATGAAGAGCTTGCCGTGGTTGCTGAAGATGGGATCGTTGTGAGCATAATCAACCACGCCAGTTTGAGTATCAGCGAATGATGTCCTCAAAACCTCTATCATGAAACAGCCGTCCCAAATCATCAGCTCCAGGAATGCGTCCGAATCTTGTAGCCATTTATCTTCCAGCATGGGATATGCGCCGTTCAAATCTTCCAAAACTACATATAATGCATGAACGTAGTCCTCTGGAGATTTCCCTGATCTGTTGAGGAAATGAAGCACAGCTCTTTCCTTGTGGACTTCCATTAGCTTCAAATTCGGCTCGCCATGATGGTACGGACCAAAAGAGATTACCCGTGGTTTGTACGCAATCGGGTTCAGATCAGTGACAAAGGCGGGTAGTGTATGGATTGAATGCTGCTCCCAATCCTTCATCTCAATTGTTGTGATATCTGCTATATGCCTGAGCTTATCATGCATATTATTAATCCATCGTGCTCCCTTCTGAACGATTGGAGGAGGAGCAGGGTCTAAATCTGCTTCTGCCATATTATCGTACAGAAAATATGTTCAGTAGAGTATATGATAGTTCAGTTGCTGGATCAGGCATGTACTTGAATAATGAACATTGACTTCGAATTGAAGCAAAGTTGGATTCGACTTGCCCATCTTGCCACTAACAACAATCAGTAACAAATACCGTACAAAAAGCTTTATTTTCATATGCTACCAAATTGGTCCTTTAATTCTTTGTAGATGTTAATCTGCAATTTAACTGCTTACTTTTCCATTCTATTGGACAACAAAAGATTCTGGCTGGCGAGCACGTTGAATATTGATCACGCTAGGAATTTCTGGGGAATAACAAGGAGGGTTTACTCCTGGAGTTAAGAATTGGAATCATTTCATCTTTTGGTAGCAAGATTTCAACAAATTTGTATTCCTCATTTGAACAATTTATAATTCAAAATTGTTAGAATTGCTTTAAGGAAAAGCACGAAAGACAGCATACACATAAAACTGGACCATCAAGGATTCGATCAATTGGATGCCATTCAGCTGGATGAAAAGATAAAATGGAGTGCTTTGAATATTTGCGTAAGCGTCACTATTGGCTCTTTGGATTTTGCGCACTTTTTCTTTTTTGGGTAAATTACATATAACCACCCTGTGGGCTTATTTATCGTCATATAGCCCCCCTAACGTTTTAAAATATTCACTTCAACCCTCTATGATTTCATATAAAGTAAAAATTTGATAAAAGGAAAAAGCCTCTATAAGGTCATTAATTAAAGTACCAGTAGTGCCCCTATTTAAATATTAAATAGAACAACGATTTAACCACCTTGTATAAAACTATTGGAGAATTATGTAGATAAATATAAAAATCATGGAAGGATAAAATGAATATTCACGCAAACTATATGAGGGTTAACTGGATATTATAATTCTGTCATGCATACTTTTAGAGTGCGTGTAGTTCAATTGCTATAACAGATGATTCAATTTGTTTATTTTTCACTTTACACAAAATTACAAGAGAGTTTTGTAGCTATTCAAAACCTTAAGAGAGTGATATGACGTCAAACAATGACACAAAATCAAGAGAATGCTATGTAACTATTATAAAATTTTACGAGAATCAAATCACGAAGTGATTATGTAGTTATTTTAAAACATTAAAAGAGTGATACGACATTAAACAATTACACAAATTTACAAAAAGATTAAGTAGCCATTTTAAAATCTTAAGAGAGTCATATAACATTAATAAAATCACAGGGGAATTGTATGTAGTTTACCATCTTTTTTTTGGGCCCCGCCCACGCAACCCTGTACCGAAGCTTCGAACATTGGACCCCGCCTTTAGTCAGGCCTTCATTTCATCCTTAAAATATGAAAATGCTCATCCTCTCCTATATGGGCCATATGAAGAGAAATTTTACACTAAAAGATGGGAAACCAAGCAAAGACTTTAAAGACAGAATCTGAAAATAAAAGAATAATGGATTCCCAAATATAAAATTTTCCAGGATCAAGGAAATGTAAAAACATTTGCGAATAAACTTACTTATCCAAAACATAAAGATGGGTAACCAAATGAAGAACATTAAATATAGAAATTCAAGATAAAAGAATAATTTTTTGGGGAAGAAATTTTAGAAAAATATTTTTCTAATGGATGCTCATTTAACACTTGTTACTACATATAATGTACATCAAAATTACACTCTCAAATTTTTGCTATTCTTGTAGTTAAACACTTCCCAGCATTACTTAGGATCTGTTTAGATAATGTGTTTTTTCGGTGTTTGTAAAACACTTTTATTGTACTTTACTGTAAATTTTATAGAAAATTTTATGTGTATTTGAGGGTTTGGAGAAATAAAAAAATTTCTTTTTTTCGTTTTCTTTTTCTTTCTTTTCTCTTCCCTTCTTTCCTCTTTCTTTTCCTTAGTTACACCACCGTTGCTCTTCCCTTCCTCCTTTCCTACTATCGTGACCAATGTTTTAAAAAACCGGACCGTTAATTGAACCGGTGAAGTGAAAGGGTCGAGGTTCAACCGGTCGGACCGGTTCAACCTCGGTTCAATGATTTTTTAAAAAATAATTTATATAAATATATATATGCACAAAATAAGACATGTAATGGACTAATTTAATACTTTATATGATGAAAAGTTTTACTATTTTTTAATAACTTAGATTTTTAAAAATAAAAATTTTAAATTATAAGTTAAAATAAATAAATTTCATCTCAATTTCAATTATATCTAAATCCAACCTAAAAATATCATAATATTTTGAAATTATACAAAATTCACGTCTAATAGAATTTAGATATCGTGAACTTAAATTTTAATTTACGTTTTGGAATTTAAAGATTGCAATTTAAAAAAGAAAGTTTGGAGTTTGAAGGAAGTCAAGAGAATCGAAAATAGAAATGTAAACTTGATAAGAAACAAAAAATGAGATAAAAGTGAGTGGTTATGGCATTAAATAATTTGGGTTAAAGAAAATAATTCTTTTTAACTTTTTTCAATTTAATGGACAAAAAACAAAAATTAAAAGATGGAAGAAAATATCAATAAATTAAAAATAAAGAGGTTTGATTAAAAAGGGAGTGATAAAAGAAAAGAGGAGAGAGAGAGAGAGAGAGAGTTTTTGATTGAAAAGAAAGAGTCATGAGAGGGTGGGATTTTGTAAGAAAAATGGAAAAAGAAATATGAGTATTTGTTTTATATAAATAAGTTATCAAAAAAAACTAATAAGATGTGATGGTACAATGGTTAATACATTGGTCTTCTATTACAAAGGTCTGGGTTCGAATCTTGATAGCTGCATTTTGCAAAATGTATAAAAAAAAAAAAAAAAAGAGGAAAATTTGAAAACCGGAAACCGCCGGTTCAATCCGGTTCGGCGGTTTCACGGTTCGACCGGTTTTTGACCGGGTTTCTGGCAAAGTCAACTATGACCTTGAACCGGACCGGTGCCATGTCCGGTTCGCGATTCAACCGGTCGAACCGGCCGGTCCGGTCCCGGTTTTCAAAACATTAATCGTGACTCATGACCACCACCTCTGTAGTTGCTCTCTCTCTCTCTCTCTCATGCCGCCTCTTTTCTACCCCACTCCTCACCCTGCCTCCTTCCCACTCCCTTTCCTCCTCCCGCATGACCTCTGGCCATGCGACTTTAATATTGCAAAACTATTGACTATCTTTAATCATTTCAATGGGTTCAACCTGATTACCTATAAAAACAACAAAGTTACATATAACTCAATAACTAATTTTCTTAGTGCTGGAAAAAAATTACTTGTGAACTATAAATATTTGAGAAAATCATTCAAAATATTTTTTTTATATTTTTTTGAATGAATTTTTTCATCCTTTACTTTTAGAATTATAACTTTACATTCCTCACAAAATTAAATGGGTAAAATTTGGTCCCAACGTAGGTTTTTAGACTACTTTGCCGCTTGATTTCATCACATGACTCACACATAGTCATTTTTTAGGGGCCAAAAAGTTATATCTCATTTGTGGTTAAACAAATGACCCGATCCACATTCGTTTTTGTTTCTAAAAAGTGAGATATAACCCGAACTATATTTTTTCCTTAAAAAAGTGAGATTTGACCTAACGTGTACATTTTTTATGTAAAAAAAATGATTGCATGTGAACCTAACACATACATTTTGCCATAAAAAAAAGTAGAATCTGATATTTTTCTACATAAAAAATGACTGCATATGAATCACAAGATGATTTTAGGATAAAAAAATGGTTGAAAACTTAGGTTGGGATCAAATTTAGCTAAGTCAAATTTAAAAGGGACAGAAAGTTAATACTTCAAAAGTGAAGGACTAAAAAATGCATTTGATGAAATACGAGAGACATTTTAAATGATTTTCCCTAAATATTTAATACACGAGTTTCTGAATTGAAAATTCGATCAGTATTAAGTCACTCAATCTCAATCGTGTCCATATTAACATACGAAGGCTGAAGGGCGTGGGCCAAGGTTGACAATGAGAATAATGAATCTTTTGGAATGCCTGATTGATGACCTCTTCAATAGTCATATGTCTACCTTGTGCAAAGTACACTTTAAAAGGAAGTCACCAATAACTTACCTTTAGCTTGGATTTTATTTATGTACCAATCTACACACACACACACACACATATATATATTACTCATTTTCTCTTTTCTAGGTAGCAAGCTTTATTAAAAGAATTGATGGATCATTTTGATATTTGGGTTTTATCCATATCTGTATCCAGTTCTATTCTAAATAAATTTTCACATAATTTCTCTCTTTTCTAACAACTTAATCCATTTTAATAAATTTGAATGATTTTTTTCTATAGTTTTCATCTCTCTTACATGCATGTATTAACTTTATTTAGTATTATTTTAATTGTTACTTAATTAATGTTGCTGGAAACTTCATATTTGTTCATGGAAAAAATATATTTTTTCATATTTGGTATTGAGTTGAATATACACACACAGATATATATGTATATATATATGTTTTAATCATATAAAATTTAATAATTAATTGAAGAATTGTTATCAATCTTTTCGTATATCTTACACATCTTATGAATAATATTATATTAAATAAACATATGCATAAAAGTTTTCAAATATCAATACGATACCGGAACACTTAGATACATTTGTTTTTCTAAAATAAATATTCATCAACACGTAAGCATATTATTTTATTTTTTCTTGAATTATTCATGCTTCTATAAATTCAAAACTAATACTACTAATATAATAAAAAAAATCATGCTAATGCACGAGTTAAAATGCTTGTTTCTTAAAAATAATGAAAGGACAAGTCTTTAGCTGTGCATTAATTGTCAAACTCTAGATCAAATTAGGGGTTCAATTAAGGCCAATCTTAGCAAATGCCGGACGAATTTTAATTTGGTCCAATTGCTTGTGGGTTCACAAGAACTTTCTTACATTGTTACATATTGCTCATCATTTGTTTACTTTCTTCCATTATCATATGCCACCGTATCCATGCGACTATAGAATACGCTACACTATCTAGAATTGAGTTTTTAACTCAAATCTAGTTGTACATAATTCTAATTGTATTCTTCAACATCCTAATAATACTATGGCCATCTTAGTATTTTGATCTTATGATGCTCTTAATTGTTGATTGCTTTCCTACAAACGACCCGAAATGTTATTAAGTTTGAAAAAATAATACTAATTTTTTTAAAACTAACACATCATATATTTTAAGGGCACAAGCATTAAATTCTTGTAGAGATTATGAAGCAATATTAGCAAAACTAAGGAATGCATTTGATAAAATTGAAATCTAAAATCTGAAAGTTTGAATTCATTAAGTTTCTGAATTGTTAGTATTAAATCTAATACATTTGAATATATATTACATTAAACGATAAGTAAATAGTTTATCACTTATCTTCTATGACAAGTTTTACCTAGAAAATTTAGTGCCAATTAATTAATCCATTTTATAAATTTGAGTTATTTTTTGCTATAATTTCATATCTCTTCTAAAAAATTATATTTTTATTATAAATTCACTTAATTTATTTTATCTATATGTATTAACTTTTTTAGTATTATCTTAATTGTTACTTAATTAATGTTGCTAGGAACTTGATATTTGTTCATGGATATTTACATATTTGGCATTTAATTGAATATAGCTATATATTTAGGTTTTTAATCATATAAAAATTTAATCATCAATTCAAAGAATTTTTATCAAACTTTTTGTGTACCTTGCATATCTTCTGAATAATATTATATTAAAATAAATATATGTATAAAAGTTTCAAAGATTAATATCATATTGGAGCACTTAGATACATTCATTTTTCTAAAAAAAATGCTTACAAATATGTAAGAATATTATTTATTTTTTCTTAAATCATTCAGGCTTCTACAGACTTACAACTAATACTAATATTAAAAAAACCGTGCTAATGCACGAGGTGAAAATACTTGCTTCTTAATAATAATAATAATAAGACGAGTCTTTAGCTATGCTTATCTTAGCAAATATCAGCCGAATTTTAATTTGGTCTAATAGTTTGTGGACTCGCATGAACTTTCTCGCATTGTCACAAATTGCTCATCGTAAGTTTTCTTGCATTATCATAGGTCACTGTACCCATTTGACTACAAAATATGCTATATTGTCTAGAACTGAACTTTGAGTCCAAATCTGGTCGTGTATAATTCTAACTGTATTCTTCATCATTTTAAGAACGCTATAGCTGCCTCGCGCATAGTCTGAGTAGTTTCGTAATCTGATAGTTATCAACGTATTTGAGAATCGATTCCAGTGTGCTACTTTGCTATGTATTCTTGGGGTAAGGATCTACACAGTTTAGCAGATTAGTCCTGATCAAAAAATTGGATATCCCTAAGTGAAAAAATCATAATAATAACGCTATAACTCTCTTAGTAAGTTAGTATTTGATTTTGTGACGCACTTAATTGTTGATTTCTTTCTCACCAATGACCAAAATGTTATTAATTTTTCAAAACCAAAGACAGCATACATTTTAACGGCAAAACCATTAGATTTCTTCCACAGATTTTGAAGGAATACTAGTAATCTAAATTTTGGCCATTCTACTAGTTCTAGGAAGTTCCTCTATAGAAGTTAAAAGTTGGACTGAAATTAATTATAGTGCATGTTCCATTCAAAAGGTTCATAAGCCCACCATGCAACTTCAATCAAACTGATTAAAATAGAAAATCCAACTTTAAAACCATTACACACTCCAAACGGCTAAAACTATTTTATGTGAAAAAAAAGTCTTTTTCAGATAAAAAAAAAAGATAAAAAAGAGGCTAAAACTATTGGAGGTTTTTTTTAAGATAAAATTTTGAATGGATTCAACTCCAATAACCATTACAGATTAGGATATGACTCAAGGATCATTAGTAAGAATTTTTATAGATCATTTATTAACATATTTCTCACGTCAATAGCGGATTCAAATATATGAACTGAGCCAACAATTGGAGTAACGCAAGGTTTGCCTAACTCTGCGTTTGTGACTCATTTGGCGGTATGGGCAATATGTTGTCAGGAAATGAAGCTCCCTTGCTTGAATTGGGCTTTGCTGCGTCCTGAATATCCAAAATATCATATTAATTTGATTGAAATGGGCTTCGCTGTGAATTGCCTGGGGTTTGAATTTGCTATCCCAAGCTGATAAATGAATGAGATGGCAGAGAGGGCCTTCAGCATAACCCTTTTTCGGCTCTTTCTAGTCGCCTCACTTAGCTGCGTCACTAGTCCGATTCATCAATTGGCCTAGAATTTCATTAAACAGCCCAAACTTGGTCAAGAACTATTAGCCCAAAAAAAATTTGGAAAATTCGACCGGAGATCAACATTTTTTATTTTAAACAAAAACATTTCACTTCTATTTATAATTCTTAACATAAGAAGAATAAAAAATGCTGAATCATTGAATTGAGGTTGCACCGCAAATTATAAAATCTTCTATTTCTCTCCCCGATTCGGATTTTAAAACATTGACTGATAAGGATATTAGTTAGATGACTTGAAAATCAACAAAACTTTCACTCTACTCTCCATCTCTATCACCTTAGTCGGTAAGAACATTAATCAGGTGATACTGAGATCCTCGGTTCAATTGTCAAGTCCTCTCCTTTCTCCTTATAAATTTGGAGTCTCTTCTTGAAAAATATATACTTCTATGAAAATGATGACAATCAGTAGTTCTAAGTTGGTATTTGTAGAATACATTATGTTCATTGAAAATGTATCTATCCTCGTGGTTGAATGATTTAGATAATTTAGATGTAGAAATAAAAACTTAAATTCTAGCATTGCATTGGAAAAATATCAATACCTTGTATTCAACGGTACAAAAGCACTATCTAAAGGGAAAATTGCATAAAATTCCACCGAAGTTTCTAACACTAGCACTCACGTCTCTTGTGGTTTGAAAAATAGCACTAATCACTCTTGAACTTAAGGATTGTGTTGCAGATTCAGTCCATGCTAGAAAAAGTGTCATTAAAAATTGTTTAAGGATTAAGATGAGAAATTTGTGCCAGATTTTCCTTTCATACTACTTGCTAAGTTGTATTTGCAAATGAATGACAAAATATGAAAAACTATTAAGCACTAGTAAAATTTAAAGGGTATAAGTGGAATTGAATGAAGTTTGCTAACAACACCTAAAGCAGTAGTGAAAACTAACGGCTAGTTAAATGGCTATATATCCAAATTCTTGCAAAAGCTTATAAAGGATACACCTCATTCTTAAAACTCTCTATTAGCAATGTGAATAGGTATTTGTGAAGGTAAAATAACTGCTTTTGTTGGATTAGTTTGCAAGCTAGAGGTGAAGTGTTGCAATGAGGAAAATGGCTTTTTCAAGCCACAAGGTAGAATGACGGAATTCACCAATATCCTCCACACTTGAAACTACTCAACCTTTTTGGCTGTGATTAGGGGTGAGCAAATTCGGTTTCATACCGAATTCATAACCGATTTCAAATTCAATTCGGTAATTTGAAATCGGGTATTTGGTAATTTGGTACAAATTCGGTACATACCGAATTCACCGAATTCTAATATGGTATGAAATAGGTAATGAGATTCTGAATTTGGTAATAACCGATTTCGTATTCAAATTCGGTAATTGAAATCGGGTACCGCATTACCGAATTCAAATTACCAAATTGATATATAAAATTATATAATATATAGATAAATGCTATTTAGTATTAGTATATACTACTAATACTTTATTATATTATATAGGTAATGCTATTAATAATAATTAGTATATGGTATTATCATCATATCATGTACTTATAATAATACTAATATATAATAATGTATAATATATTATTTTAGTATTTGTTAAAATACAAATATATAATGATACATAACATGATAACAATATAAGATAACTATAATACTTATTATTTTATACATAAGTAACATGACTAGAATTAGATAATAATTAATACATATATGTATAATACTAAATATTAAACAATAAACATAATTAGTAATTAGAATTTAGATATTGGTAATTTGATACATTATTCATGTTTGAATTATTGAATATTTGAATGCGTAATCTGTAACTTGCAAGTATTAGTGTACTCTACATATTTAACATAAAAATTCATATTATCTATTCACTAATCTTAATTTCTAAGGCTTTAAGTATAGATAAGACAACTAAGCAGTTAGCAGTGTAAGTGAATGCATATGAATTGCAAATCAATGTATTAGTGTATTGACTTTCACAATAACATATGTAAGTAAATAAGTTTTATTTTGATTTGAAATAAATTATAAGTTTGTAACTAATATAACTTATCACTAATCATTGTAATTTGTAAGTTTGTAACTAATATTACTTATTATTAATCATTGTCCATTATAAATTCATAAATTATCACTAATCATTGTACAGTCTAAGGTTTATTCTAGTTTAAATTAATCACTTTTTATGTGTTCCTTAAATCATAGACTAAGGATTCTAGGTATAAGTTATCAAATAAGTTAAAATTCATATTATCTATTTACTAATCTTAAAGCTTTAAGTATAGACAAGACAACTAAGCAGTGTAAGTGAATGCATGTGAATTGCAAATCAATGTATTAGTGTATTGACTTTCACAATAACATGTGTAAGTAAATAAATTTTATTTTGATTTGAAATAAATTATAAGTTTGTAACTAATATAACTTATCACTAATCATTGTAATTTGTAAGTTTGTAACTAATATTACTTATTATTAATCATTGTAAATTATAAATTCATAAATTATCACCAATCATTGTACAATCTAAGGTTTATTATAGTTTAAATTAATCACTTTTTATGTGTTCCTTAAATCATAGACTAAGGATTCTAGGTATAAGTGGTCAAATAAATGCCAATTAAACCACAAAATGATTAGAACATAAGTAATGTGTTCAATTATGAATAAATTTGGGGATCAAATCAGTAATAATTTTTAAATCATTGAGGAGCATAATGAATATATTATAATTTAGGAGCCCCAATTTGTAAATTAAAAATTACACAATCACTTCGGGTGAATTTGGGGCAAAAGTCGGATTTCAGCTAATAATTTGAACAATCACTGCTGCGGTAGTGCCTTTACCTAGGGCTTTCACAGCTTCACTCCCAAGTCCCAATTCCCAAATCGAACTGCTCTACGTCTCGCCAGTCCGCCGCACTCTCCGGCCTCCGTCAGTCCACCCAAATCGAAGCTGCTCATCGCTGCCGTGCTGGTTCATCGCTGCTGAGTGCCGAAGCCGAAGCACCAATCACTGCTTATCTTTGGCTTGCTTAGGTAAGTGCTCTGTGCTCATCTCTGGCAGTAAAATGGCCAAGATCGACTAGGAAATTTGTTATCCTGAATTGATAAGGGGACGAAATCTGAGCTTCTAATTGCAAACTCTCAGTATTGTAGTAGTTTAGATTAGATTTGATATAACATAAGCTTTGTATTTTATACACAAGAAATCTCTCTCCAGTTGTGCAGCCTTTAAAAGTTAAGGCCTTGGGGAAAATTCCACCTTTTACCCGTTAGAAAAATTAAAAAGGAAAAAACTTGCTAAAATGAAAATTTTACCTTTTGTCCGTGGAGATTCTCTTAATTAATGGGTCTTGCCAACATCTGGATGAAGTTATGCACTTGTGCTTCTTTGAAACTAGTCTACTCTTGGCCTTGAATATTATATATTTTGGGTTGAAACAAGTTTCTCCGTTTCTGTCCAAAAGTAATATGATAAAATGTCCCTGACCCAATTTCTTTGTGTGCATTATATGCAAATCTGGTGAAGTTAATACTGAATCTGGTAACATATTTCTTATCTATTGTATATGCTAATTATTGTAAAATTTCATTTCTCTATTGTTTTAAAGTAACTACTATATTTCATTTTTATGTTTTGTTGCAGGCTTGACTACTGGAGGTGCTGAAACTTCAATCACTCTTTAGTTGGATACCAAGACAATTTGATTGAGTTTCTGTTATCTAAGCCATTTGTAATTTGAATTTTCAAGACAATTTGCCATTATGTATTCTTTTCAATTTGAATGATTTCTGATTTCTGGTTTCTGTATTAGTTCATTGTGACTTGTGAAATGTGAACTTGAAAAGTGTGTGTTAGTGTTACTTTGAATAACTTGTAGTTGTATTGTATATTGGCAGTTGGCACTCCAGATTTGTAGTTGATGAATTTTGGCATTTGTAATGTGTGTGTAATAATTTGGATGTTGATTTCCTTTGAATTGGTGTTGTAGGCTTGTAGCCTGTAAGTTTGCAATTAGCTTCATAGCCTGTAAGTTGTAGAGAAGAAGCGTTGGAGTTCTTAAGTTGATAACAGGGTTTTTTTTTAAATAGATGAATTCGGTTTAAACTGAATTCATTACCGTTTTCGAATTTGAATTCGGTTGCGAAATGAATTCGATTATGGGTCAATTCGAAATTGAAAACGGTTTAGATTTCTAGAGGTAGAATAACCGAATTCAGTGCACCGAATTACCGAATTTGCACCGAATGCTCACCCCTAGCTGTGATGCAAAAGGCCTTCATCAGGTTCTCCACTTGTTCATCCTTGGTCTACCGAGGCTCTTCTCAAAGGAGGTAAGACAGATACAAGCGTTACTTCTAGCATAAGTGGCCACGTTTTCTTATTAGGAATTGGATGAATCATACTTGCATAGGTTTTTAAGTACATTCTCTTGAGAACCAATGCTCACAGTAGAAATCTAGCTTCTGTCTCTTGTAAATAATTCCCAATGCAGCATGTTTACAAGAAAGGCATGAAATCTAAAATGCTCCACAATCACAAGTTTTTTTGTGGCAAAATTGACCATGTATGACCTAATCACTTCACCCATTTCAAATATGTCATCATTTGTCATCGTGAGCTAAAATTGTCTAGATGCATGTCCTATTTTATATAGTTTATCCACCATTTTGGGGGCTAGTAGTGGTTAATGCACATCCCTTCCCATTTTTTTACTCAGTGAAGTCATAAATCAAAACCATCCACAATAAACGAATTAAAGATTTCTGTACTCAATATCTTCAATGAACACCATTTTTTAGTTACTTTTTTATTTCACTTACACTAAATTGTTACAGTTCATTTTCTACAAAACTCCTAAAAATAGCAATCCAAATGATCTAAACCCCCGAATAGTCACTTGTTTCTCTAGAAAATGGTTTGCCTATGCAGTGGAGAATGTCATCCTCTTTCTGTGTTTAGTCCTTCAGAAATGAGAACGTCCAGACTTCCATATAACAGCCCATTGATTTTTTGACTTCAAAAGATGGATTAAAGCTTTGTTGCATACACGAGTTGCCACGCTCTGAATTGAAAATTCAATGTGTCTTCTTCACTATTAAGTCGTTCGAAGGGCTTCGATCTCGATCCTCTATTCATGTTAACACATGAAGGGCGAAGGGATGATGGCCAAGGTTAAATGGGGATAATGAAATCTTTTGGATTGTCTGATTTGTGACCTTTTCAACAGTCATATGCCTAACTTGGACAGTGTGTGTATATATCATAGTTATTAAACCCGATCCGCCTTGGCGGTCGAACCGGTCAAACCGGTGAATCGGTCATTGAACCGGGTCGGGTTTCAAATCAGATCGGTTGAGCAAGGAGACCGTTGACTAGTCAACGACCCAGCAGTCCGACCGAATAAAACCAGAAACTCGGCCGGTTTTTGTGGAAAAATTTATTGTCTTTGTTGGAGTTCGAACCTTGAACCTCTGTCTAACACTACAACATACTTGCCCACCAGGTTACTTCAAAATATGCTAATAAAATAGCTTTATTATAATATATAAATGTTTTTTCAATTCTATCTTTTTTTCTCTAAAACAAATATATTGGAATCTTTTAATAAAATTATTACCCTTCAAACTCTATAAGTTATAAAATGGATTTCAAAAATAACATATTACATAATTCATTTTAAAGACAAATATTATTTTTAATAATTTTTTGCACTTAAAATTCATAAATAAGTTAGATAATTACACTAAATATAGATAAAATTTTATACTTGAAGTTTGGTGTATTACTAAATAACTTTATATATGATTGATTCTTATATTAATTAATTATTTTATAGCAAAATTAAATAAAATGAGCTTTTGCTATGGCATTATTTATTACAATTTATATCATATATCTTATATAAAAATTTATGAAATATAATATTTAAATAATTAGTGACTCACCGGTTCAACCACTCAACCACCGATTGAAACCAGTAACCCGTTGACCCACCTCCTTCGCCGGGTTCCTTCTCGGGTTGGGTTTTAATAACTATGGTATATACAACTCTCTAATTTAATTACTCATTTCTCTTTTCTAAGTGACATGCCTTATTGAAAAAGAATTGATGGGATCATTCAGATACTTGGATTTTACCTATATCCCATATCCAACTCTTCTCTAACAAAATTGCTCGTAATTTCTCTCTCTCTTCAACAACTTAATACTTGGATTCATTTGAAACAAACTTATAATTTTATTTATAAATTCACTTCACGTAATTTATTTTATCTATATGTAATTGAATTTATTTAGTATTATTTTGATTTTTACTTAATTAATGTTGCTAGAAACTTCTTATTTGCTCATGGAGAAAATATATTTTTGGCATATTTGGTATTTAGTTGATTACAGATACATATATATATATATATATATATATATATAGGTTTGTAATCATATAAAATTTAATAATTAATTTAAAGAACATCCATCAACCTTTCATTATACCCCGCATATCTTATAAATAATATTATATTAAAATAAATGTATTTATAAAAGTTTCAAGAATTAATATTGTACCTGAACATTTAGATACGCTTATTTTCTAAAATAAATATTCATGAATGTGTAAGAATATTTTTTTATTTTTTCTTGAATTATTCATGCTTCTATAAACTCATAACTAACACTAATAAAAAAAAACTACGCTCATGCACAGGTTAAAATACTTGTTTCTTAATGATAATAATAATAGAAGGACGAGTGGGAATCTTTAGCTACGCATTAATTGTCAACTCATCTCGTTAATTGTGACTACAGAATAACCTGCACCGTCTAGAACTGAGCTTTTTAGTCCAAATTTGATTGTATAAAATTCTAGCCGTATTCTTCAACATCCTAATAACGCTATGGCCCAAATTCTTAGTTTTTTTTTTTATGACGCTCTTAATTGTTGATTTCTTTCTCACAAACGGCCGAAATGTTATTAAGTTTGAAAAAATAATATTGATTTTTCAAAACTAAACACAGCATGCATTTTGAGGGCAAAAAGCATTAAATTCTTGGCAGAGATTACGAAGCAATATTATTAGTAAAACTAAATTGGGCCGGCTGCTAGTTCTAAAAAGTTCCCCAATAGAAGTTTATAAGTTTTTGGGCTGATATTTGCCAATGGCGCATGTTCTATTTTAAAGGTTCGTAAGCCCACAATGTGATTCAACTTCAATCAAACCGATTAATAATGAAAAATCCAACTTTAAAACCACGACACATACGTAAAGGCCAAAACAATTTTTATTCCCAAACAAAAAAAAAAGGCTAAAATAATTGGAGTAAATCAAGATTGAATAAATCGGCTTCTGTTACTGATTTGGGGTAGTACCAGACCATTGGTTGGGCAATATGTTGTCAGGAAAGGAAGGTCCCTTGCTTGAATTGGGCTTTGCGGCGTCTGATTCCTGGGGTTTGAATTTGGTATCTAGGCCGATAAATGAATGAGGAGCCAAACAGGGTTCTCTTCAGCATAACCATTTAAAAAAAAAAATTTCCCCTACCCTCACTTTACCTTATCGCAATGTACTGAAAACCGGACGGAATGGGTCGAAATCGTGAATCGGGGCGTGTCAATGGTCCAATTCAACAATTAAGCTGGAAATTCCGGCCGAATTAGTTCAAGAACTAGTTGAACCAATAAAAATCGGGAAAATTCGAACCGAGCTCACTAATTTTTTTAATTTTTAACAAAAATATTTCAATTTTATTGATAATTCTCAATACTAAAAACTTGAAAAAAAAAATTAAATCATTGAACTGAGGTTGAATCGCAAATCGAAAGATCTTCTAGTTCTCTCCCGATGCGGATTTTAAAATATTGGCATATAGATATATTAGTTGGATGACCTGAAATCCAATAAAACTTTCACTCTACTCCCCATCTCCAACACCTAACTTAGTTGGTAAGAGGACATTAATCAGGTGACACTGAGATTCTTAGTTCAATTATCAAGTTCTCTCCTTTCTCATTATAAGATTTAGAGTCTCTTCTTGAAAGAAAAAAAAAAACTTTCTCTAAATACTTCTCTGAATCCTAACGACGACAATTAGTATTTCTAAGTTGGTATTTGTAGAATACATTATGTTTCATCCAAAATGTATCTATCCTCATGGTTAAATTATTTAGATAGTAGAGATAATGAAATAAAAAGTGTTAAATTCTAGCATTGCATTGAAAGCATGTCAATACCTTGCATTTAACCTTACAAAAGAATTATCTAAAGCTTATTACTTGATATCTTTTGCAAAGCCAGATTGTGACGAATAAATTCTTCATTTGTTAAAGTAAATGAATGCATATCTTTTAATGTAATAGACTGAGTTATATTCTAGCCAGTTCAAGTTGAAAATCCACTTCAATGGCTTTTCATGATAAATGCGGATTTCTCTATCTTGTGCACAACCAAACACTTGCCTCAAACCAGCTCATAATTCGTTTGAACATTTTTATCAGCTCATATCTTGTTTGTACTTTGTATAGCATTAATTTTGAGTAAATGTAGTGCTCTCTTTTTTTTTTTGGGCTTGGTTTTAATTATGGAGAGTACTCTACATAATATATGGTGCAATGCACTTTGAAGTGTGATGTGACCATCCAAGAGATAAAGAAATTATCAATGACAGCCAATAGCAAAGCTCCTTTATTTTGCTCTTTCTCTCTTTCTCAGTCTCTCGAGTACAGGTACTTTGATCTTTTTCTTCTTCTTCCTCTCCCATATTTGCTTCAGAATTACTTTGTTTTCATGGATGTTTCGCTTTTCGAATCAAAACTAGTAGTAGTGGCGGTGGTAGAACAACTAAGGATCCGTCTTGGATTTAATTTACAGGGACTTCGTGTGATTTCAAGAATATTCACCATTGATCAATTGGATAGTGGGGATACTTACGTATTTCTAAGTGGCCTTTGAGACCATTTTTTGGCCGACTAAAAAATTGCCCCTAATTGAGCCAAGAATGAAAAGTACTAATTCTGCAAAATCTTGATCTTGTTTATTCAATCTTATTAATCCAATAGACTTCACAAGGACCTGTTTTCTTTTCACTTGTTTTGCACAAATCCAGGTGCTAATTTATTTATCTTTGTTATTACCTCATCACTTTTACCAAAAGTTGAAGTCAGACAGAGACAGAGCCAGGATTTTTTCCCTTGGGAGGGGGGGCCAAAATTTTCTTCGAACAAAATTACCTTACTATGTTATGTTCAAAATATTTTATTTATTTAAATATATGACATCTTAAAATATCAAATATTAACTTTAATTATAAAGGTATATCTATTTTATAAATATGTAACATAGTCATAACTAAAATTAAGATAAGAAATGATCTTTGATTAAATATCTTATAACATCACAAACCACCTAAGTTTGTACACTATGCGAAGATGCTCCAATATGTCACTTGTGCAAAAAAAAAAAAAAACTATGCAATATAAATATAACTATTTTCAATTAAAAAAAGATAAAAGTTATGTTAGCATACCTTAAAATTTCATCCTCTTTATTAAAAGTAAATTGAGATTACATTCTTTTATAGAATTAAATTCATGTATAATTGAATCAATGCTAAATTTTCGAACAACTTCTTTTTTTATGTACATTGTTAGGCAATCATTCAAGAAATTATCTTTTATCTTGTTTTGGAGCTTTGTTTTTATTATCTTCATAATTGAAAATGTCCATTCTACAGACTATAGAACGGAGTCAGGATGTTTTCCTTGAGAGGGTGCCAAAATTCTTCTGAACAAAATTATCTTAATATGTTATATTCAAAATAATTTCATCTATTTAAATATATAGCATCTTAAAATATCAAATTTTAATTTTAATTATAAAGGTATGTCTATTTCATAAATATGCAGCATAGTTATAACAAAAAATTAGGACAAGAAATAACCTTTGATTAAATAGTACATTATGAGAAAAATGCTCCAATATGTCACTTGTGCAAAAACAAAAATATAACTATGCAATATAAATATAACTATTTTCAATTAATAAAGATAAAAGTTATGTTAGCATACCTTGAATTTCAACCTCTTTTCTTAAATTAAACTGAGCTTTACATTCTTTCATAGAACTAAATTCATCTATAATTGAATCAGTACTAAATTTTTGAACAACTTCCTTTTTTTATGTATATTGTTAGACAATCATTCAAGAAATTATCTTTTATCTTGTGTTTGGATCTTTGTTTTGATTATATTCATAATTGAAAATGTTAATTCTATAGTTCTGCAGTTGACATAGGAAGAGTGAGAACAAATATAATCAATTTGTCAACAACAGGATAGATCACCTCGATTTCTTGTCTTCACCAAGCCTTCAGTAATTTTTTGTATATTTGTATATGGGTCAACAAGAGTATAGATCACTAATTTTAAATTTTTTATCAAGTTAGGCTAAGTTATATATTTGTATATTGGACCAATAAAGTAATTATTATTTTGTTTTAGCCCATTGATAATTATGAATTGAATCTTTTATTATAATATATCAAATTGGTCAATTTACTATGGATTATCAAATTATAAGTTTAATTTTTTGAATGTTAAATATTTAGCACAATAAAAATAAATAATTTTTTTCGAAGAAAAAATAAATCAAAGGTGGCCTACTTCATACACGCCCACAACAAAATATATATATATATATAACTCTCATAATATAAACTAAAATTATAAAAAATTAGGAGGGCCAACTTTATCTCATATATATATTTACATATTATGAATTAAATTTTTCAAAACTTGGGGGCCATGCCCCTTGGCTCCCGTCATTGAAGTCAGATATTCATCTTAGAAGACAAGAAGAAACTTCAAATGAAAGTAAACTAGGATTCTCTTATCCTATCCAGTTTGCCGATCTCACAAGTAGAAAACAATTAGAAGTGTAATAAAATATAAACCTTATTTGAGGCTTACTAAATATGCACTTTAGAGTTCTTTTACGATATTAATTGATTTTACTGCATTTCTTCGGTTGCTTTCATTGCTCGGGCAAGAAAACCTTCTTTTTATCACATGCCCTACAAGACTATGTTAAAGAAACACTGATGGAGTCATGGCTAATGTGCTGTGGGGCATAAATTAATGGGGGATTTGAATAAATTGAAGTGTTGCATCTTTTGATACCAGATCAAATCTCGAAACTGTTTCCTATAACGAAACTTTTGCAATTCCAAAATTCTTTGTCAAGAATCAATCCATTTCAACCTAGATGCAACTCCTCCAGTAATTTGCTTCCTAAACTAACACGCGTGAGGTCTTCTTTGCTACAAATTGAAAATCTTTGGTGAATTCTTCCTCCTCGACCAATTGGAACATTATGCAGTTAAGGAACCAAGATTTATTTTGGCAAGACTTCTGGGCAACTGTGGACCACACCCTTAACATTTAGGCCAAAACTGCAATTCTCTAATTTTCTATTTCCCCAAGAACCTTTTTTTTATTTTTATTTTTTTGGGTTGTAAGCTTTATAATTTCCATTGATACTCAAGCAAGATTACAGTAATGTAAGGGCATACCAAAGCAAATCGTAAAAGACTACAATATCAAGTAGGCCTAGCAAAACCAGTAAGGCTAACTATACATAAAAGCCAAGCATCTGTACTCTATACAAAGGTGAGCATTTGTTCTTGTTACCTCTCTACACCCTTCCATCCTGCTTCAATGCCTCGTACATCTTTCGGATTACTCTGTCTTATGTACTCGGGAGGATAGATAATTTTTGGAATATCTTCTTGTTCCTGCTGCACCACAAATGACATCCACTAATGCAGATGCCTTGGTACGAGGACTAGAGCCCTCAGTTTCGCAGAACCAAGTGGAAAAAGACCAAAGAAAAAAAAAAGGAAAATAGTTTGCTGCATACTTCTCAAGAAACCGGCACTGGCGGCCAGATTCGTGAGGATCCTAAGCGGATTGGGAGCCACTTGGAATTAGAGCATTCTGACCTCAATCCTGCCCCGAACGCGTACTGATTCGGGCATCAAAACCACTCACAAGATTTTTTTTGTTTCCCTTTAGTTTTGGATGTTTTAGCCTATGAATAGGCGTTTCTTGGGGCATTGTTGTTAGAATCTCATCAAAATTTCTGTCAACGCTCCCTGTTTACTTTGGAGTCTTTTAAATCGAAGGTTTATTTTGATTCTTTGTAAAATCGTTCTTGAAAAGTTGATCTAGTGTTGCTTTCTTTTAAAAACTGCTTCTGCTTCATCCCAGGTTACAAATTAAGGACCAACTGGAATCAACAAGAATGGAAGATTAATTCAACTTTCACATGAACAGCATCACAGAGTTCCAAAACAGTAAGCAACACCTATAATATCAAGTTAAGAATGCAATACAAACAAGACAGCTGGTGTAGTAGGTTCATTTACTTTGGCAGGTACAAAATGCTTGTGAAGGCCAGAACATTCAGTAAATATGAAAACCATAATTTAGGGATAGCGTGATACTGAGACTCAGCTAGGCACGTTGCTAAACGGCAGCGGTGCTGGAGATTATGATTGTTTACCCTTTTTTTTAGCCCTGGTAGTATTGGAGGGCACCGTATAATGCCTGAACAATGGTGAGAGCAAAAAGAACAGTGGCAGCTATATACAGATACCAAGCGGCCCATGGATTCCTGAAATATGTTTGGTTGAAACTGGCTCGCCACTTATGTGGTTTTCTTTTGCCAGTAGCTGTTAATAGCAACATGCACCCTATTTAAGCTGCTATCTCGATCAAGCAACAACATCTTTGGAAAGTGAGTTGATCATTGAGCAAGAGCTTTATCACTTCCAAGTGCATTGTGGAGAATTCCATGGGATTGTAGGATGTTAACATCCTTAGCGTTGTCGATGAGTTTGTCCATCAAGTAGATGTAGTTAGTCACCTGACTTCCTACCCCTGCATGGAATCGCTCAAAAGCTATTAGATTTAGAAACATTGTTTCGCTTACATCATCCATACAGATTGGTGGAAGCTTCAGGATACCCCGCTTGCCAAGGATACCACACTTGCAATAGAATTGGATGGCTGTCAGGCTTGTACTTTTGCTCTTCTTGATTCGGATTCCTGATTCTTCAAGCTCTCTTGCAGAGAGAATGTCACCATTGTTGTTTTCCACTGTAGGATGTGGAGTAGATCCTTGAGTTTGAGTATCATGGTCTTTCCCTAACAAGATCGTTCGGTATGCATGCAGTATATGCAAGCAATTGTCCAACTTCGGTTGGGCGCCGCTGTGACTATGAGAGTAGAATTTGAGGATGAGCTTATCAACGGAGAGGTCAACAGACTCCTCAGATGTCTGAAAAATCGTACAACACTCAGAAAATTTTGAAAAAACTAGGAGAAGCAAACAAGAGACTGCGCTAGATATTCTTGTGTATAATCAATGACGTACTTCTACATGTCAATTGGTTCTATTTTACAGATCAATTAGGTGGCTTTTGCCGGCATATTCATCAAAATCTGCTGGAAATTATTCACGCAAGTAAAGATAGAGAGAGACAAATATATATAGGAGAGGAAAGGGGACCTCGGCATCTTGTTTGTAAATAGCATGTAGCTCTCTAAGCAGCAACATGGGCAACTGATTTTCGAGCATCAACATGTCGCGCTTTATATATGGCAACATGTAAGTCATGCCATGTTTGCTGAAGATGGGATCGTTAGAAGCATAGCCACTCTTGGTTAGATCAGTGGATGATGTCCGCAAAACTTCTAGCATAAAACAGCCATCGCGAATCATCAGCTTCAAGAATTCTTCTGGATCTTGTTTCCATTTGTCGTCCAGGGAGTCATATGCATCCTTCAATTCTTTCACTACCCCAGATAATGCGCAACGGTAGTGCTCGAGAGGTTTCCCTGACCTTTTGATAAAATGTAGGAGAGCTCTTTCCTTGTGAGCTTCCATTGGATTCAAATTTGGCTCGCCGTAATGATATGGACCAAAAGAGATTGCCCGAGGCTTGTAAACACTCTCTTTTCCTATCAGTGACAAGATCAGTGACACAGGCAGGTAATTTGTAGATGGAATGACTCTGCCATGCCTTCTTTTCACTCCTTGTGATGTTTGACAGACGATTGACTTTGTCATTTACATCAACTACCCATGAATTTTCGCCCATCTTTCCTGCTGGCACTAATTGTTTGTTGAAGGAGGAAGAAGGACGGACGATAGCCGCTTCTGCAAGTCGTTTGTAACTTAATCTGCTGTTCTGGACAGTACAATTATAAGTAGTTGCAATCGTATCAAAAGCTAATTCTTGTGTAAAAAAGAAAGATTGTATTGAAGTAAAGTTGGATTCCACATTCCTATCTTGCCACAACTAACAAGTAAGATGCAGTAAAATAATATCCTTTCGCTTTTGTGTATACTACGTTATTGCTGTTTTCTTGGTTCTTTACGGGTGTTCAGATGCCAAATGATTGGATGCTTTTAATGGGCCGAGCAACAAAAGTTATTTACGGGTTGTTGGGGAGGGGGGGGATGGATCGTAAAACATCATGGATTGAGGGACTTCCCAAATATTAGGAACTTGACACAAAAGAACACAAAATTCTCAGGACTTCCCATTAATGTAACAATCACATTTACGATAAACGAACCTTATGGAAAGAACACACACTGAAGGATTTGAATCCAAGTCTGGCATATGATAAGTTTGGCTACTGAAGTTCAAATCAACTACTTTTAGCAGCATAATCCATTTGGGTTTAAATGACGATTTTGAGTCAAAAATATCAAGATTACATCAAAACACTCCACGGATTTCCACCCGGAAATCCTCCAATCAAAACAGTCCCTCAACGGGAACACTGAAGCGTAACACACAAATTAGGCAACACGATCAAGGGTGTCGCTGATCTAGCAACATCAGTGCACGACCGAATCAGCCTTACCAGTAATGCACCATAGATCATTAATCACTGGAAATGAAATAAAAATAATTAGGACAAGGAGATCGATGATGAAATAATCAACTTCTATGCGGTGGAGGTGGAGGTGGAGGCGGAGGTGAAGATGGACTATTGTCCAGGCCCTCATAGTATTGGAGGGCGCCGTATGCCGTCTGAGCTATGGTGAGAGCAAACAGAACAATGGCAGCAACAACAGAAATCAAAGCCCACGGGCTCCTGAAATAAGTCTGGATAAGAGCTGCTTGCCACCTATGCCAGTTTGTTTTGCAATAGCCGTTAATCGCCTGGCGCACCGCAGTTAAGCTGCTATTTTCATCCAGTGCAACATCTTGGGTGAGAGAGTTGAACAATTTTGCAACAGCTTTATCGCTTCCAAATGCATTCTCGATGATTTCATGTCTCTGTAAAATGTTCACATCCATGGCGTTATCGATGATTTCGTCCATGAAGAAGATGTAGTCAGTCACTTCATTCCCCGCACCAACATGGAATCGCTGGAAAGCTACTAGGTTTAGGAACACCGTTTCGCTGACATCGTCCACTGTAATCTGTGGAAGGCTAAGGATGCCGGTATCGCAGTCGAAATGGATGTCATTCAGGCTTGTGCTGTCGCTCTTTCTGATTCGGATTCCAGATTCTTCGAGCTCTCTTGCGGAGAGGATGTCATCAGGGCCCTTTTTGCAAACGCCTCGTGTTGGCTTTTGGCTATCAGGGTCTGTCCATAACAGGATCCTTCGATAAGCATCTAATACATGCATGCATTTGCCCAATACTTTTGGGCGGCTGTGGGGAAAGTAGAATTTGAGGATGAAGTTATTGATGGACTCCTGATCCGTCTGATAATGCCAGGCCAATTCCAACCCAAATAACAAAAAAAAATGATGTTAGTTCAAATTTACAAGAAACTAATGACTAAATCAAAACCAGCAAGAACAAGAGCTAGATATGCATAATTAGCTTATACTATTAGCATATGAAAACCTTTTTTATTTAGAAGAAGTTGATAACTTAAAAGAGTGTTAAGTGCTTATTATTGAAGTTTGAGTTGCAAAAAGCCAATAACAGTAAGTAACTTTTTTTAAGTGTAAACTGTCTAAAATAAAAGTTTAATTTACAAAACGAGGAGGGTGCAAAGTGAATTAGCCCAAGAAGATTATTACTATAAAAATCCATTTGGCATTTCCCCTAATATTTAGAACCTTTTATGGTTTTTACACTGTTATCCATATTAAAAAAACTAACAAAGCAAAGGATTAATTAGCTAGATTGAGCTTCCTTTTTTTTGGGTTTTGGGGGGGGGTGGGGGGGTGAGGGGGGACTAGATAGAGCATATTAAAAACCAATCCAATATAGTTTCCACCTAATTTTGCAAAACAAAGGATAATTTTTTTTTCCCAAAAACCTGCATGAAAATGTGGCTATAGAATATTGGTGAGAGAACAATAGAGCCATTGATCGACCTGTGCATTCTGATTGTCAACGGCAAGCAAGGTTTTAAGAAGCAGCATGGGCAACTGATTTTCGATCATCAACATGTCGCGCTTTATATAAGGCAACATGTAGAGCTTGCCGTGGTTGCTGAAGATGGGATCGTTGTGAGCATAATCAACCACGCCAGTTTGAGTATCAGCGAATGATATCCTCAAAACCTCTATCATGAAACTTTTAGGTAGACTAGTCTATCAGGACTTGAAAATGATTTTCACATTAATTACTTGCAAACTTCCCAAAATTCACAATTTCTGGGCATGAAATTTATACATATTTTCATATGTACTACAATCTAACCTAGAATGGTTGTATCATGGATTGGCGTGCCATCACTTTTCAAGGAAGACTTTGGAATCATGAATTGCCATTATTAACTCTTGATGGTCTTGGTTTCTTCTTCTTGTACTCGAATTGACTGTTAAGTTGTGGAAAACATGCGATAAAACAAAAGGTGGAAAATCCATGCTATGCTCTTTTCTTTTTTTTTTGTCCCCTAATTGAAGCAATCCTTTATCTACTTATCAATTGTCTCCACCTGGTTGGAGATTAGAATATTGTATTGCTACCATAATATGGTTAAGAGTCTTAAGACAATCCCCAGTTATACCTTCCCCTACTTGCTTTTTTTCCTCTCAAGTATACTATATATTATTAGTCAAGTTGATGGACAATACTTTTTATTTTTTCTTTTGTGAGCTCATCCCAATGCTTATAAGTCACTTATCAACCTTCTGCATCCAGCCTCATCCATCATCTTGCATTATGAAGGTGGAGGAATCTTCTTCTCAAAGCAATACCCAATAGAAGAGAAACCCTTTTACTTTTCAGGGCAAATTAGTTGAAAACGTCTCATTATCTCTAGTGCTCTGAATTATTATGTCTCATGAGTTATACAAACCATCTCATTCGTCTTCCAATAAACAAATATGCTCAAAAACCAAGGTGACTGAACTCAAATAATATATTCAACCATGCAGCTAAGATGATAATACAATAATTTTTTTTTCATGCTTTGATCACGCAGATGGGTTCAACCTGTTAACCTATAAAACAACAAAGTTACATATAAGTCGAATCACCAGTTTCCTTAGTGCTGAAAAAAAAAACAATTACTTGTATTCTACAAATATTTCATACACGAGTTGCCACGCTCTGAATTGAAAATTCAATAATGTGTCTTCTTCACTATTAAGTCGTTCGAAGGCTCTTCGATCTCGATCCTCTAATTCATGTTAACATATGAAGGGATGATGGGCCAAGGTTAAAAATGGGGATAATGAAATCTTTTGGATTGTCTGATTTGTGACCTTTTCAACAGTCATATGTCTACCTTGTGCAAAATGTGTGTGTATATATAACACTCTCAAATTTAATTGCTCGTTTCTCTTTTCTAGGTCACATGCCTTATTGAAAAGAACTGATGGATCATTTGGATACTTGGATTTTACCTATATTCATATCCAACTCTCCTCTAACATAATTGCTCATAATTTCTCTCTCTCTCTCTTCCAACAACTTAATACTTGAATTCATTTGAAACAAACTTGTACTTTTATTTATAAATTCACGTAATGTATTTTATCCATATGTATTAAATTTATTTAGTATTATTTTGATTGTTACTTTATTAATGTTGCTAGAAACTTCATATTTGTTCATGGAGAAAATATATTTTTGCATATTTGGTATTTAGTTGAATACAAATATATATATATTTAGGTTTTTAATCATATAAACATTTAATAATTAATTTAAAGAATATCTATCAACCTTTTCATATACCTCGCATTTCTTATAAATAATATTATATTAAAATAAACGTATGTATAAAAGTTTTCACAAATTAATATCGTACCTGAACATTTAGATACGCTCATTTTCTAAAATAAATATTCATGAATGTGTAAGAATATTTTTTGTATTTTTTCTTGAATTATTCATGCTTCTATAAACTCATAACTAACACTAATAAAAAAAAAACTGCGCTCATGCATGGGTTAAAATACTTGTTTCTTAATGATAATAATAATAGAAGGACGAGTGGGAATCTTTAGCTACGCATTAATTGTCAACTCATCTCGTTAATTGTGACTACAGAATAACGCTGCACCATCTAGAACTGAGCTTTTTAGTCCAAATTTGATTGTATAAAATTCTAGCCGTATTCTTCAACATTCTAATAACACTATGGCCCAAATTCTTAGTTTTTTTTATGACGCTCTTAATTGTTGATTTCTTTCTCACAAACGACCGAAATGTTATTAAGTTTGAAAAAAATAATATTGTGTTATGAAATAATGATAAGATGTGGATGTCCGTTGATATTCTCAAGATGTGGATGTCCGTTGATATTCTCAAGTAGGATTACTATATGTGGATGTCCGTTTGTATTCTCTAGAAAATAGATTCTTGTATTCTCCCTATATTCATGTATTAGTATTTAATAGGGTTCATGTACCCTTGATCTTGGATCACCTATATATAGGGGTGAGTCCTTCTTCTTTTGTAACCCTGATAACTCTGGAAATCTTGCAACTTTGAAATCTGAAGTACTTTGATAATAATTTTATCTCTCTTCTCACTCTACTATTCCAATCCCTACTTTTGGTTGTTATTTTATTAGTTTCACAACACGTTATCAGCACGAGCCTCTACCTTGAGCGAAAGAAAAAACACGAGTCTCTACTTTGAGTGAAGGACAGGCACGAAGCAAAAGTGAAGCACGAAACGCTGTCAAGATTCTGCCCGAACAACTTTTGACTACTTATCAAGGTAAGATTCTTTTCTACGAATTTATTACATATTCTTCTGGCCAATCTCACAAAACAAGAGTTCGTACCTCTTGATATTTTTGGAAAAAATTATTTATCATGGGTATTAGATGTTGAAATTCATCTTGAGGCTATGGGTCTTGGAAATACTATTGTTGAAGAGAATGATGTCTCAAACCAAGACCGGGCTAAGGCCATGATTTTCCTTCGTCGTCATTTAGATGAAGGATTAAAAGTAGAGTATCTTACTGTTAAAGATCCTCTTGTCCTTTGGCAAGATTTGAAAGAGAGATTCGACCACCTGAAGTTGGTCGTTCTTCCAAAAGCCCGATATGATTGGCTTCACTTACGACTACAAGATTTCAAATCTGTCAATGAATATAATTCAGCCATGTTCAGAATTACTTCTCAACTATCATTGTGTGGCGAAAAAGTCACTGATGAAAACATGTTAGAGAAAACTTTCTCTACTTTTCATGTCTCTAATATGCTCCTGCAGCAGCAATATAGAGAGAAAGGATTTAAGAAGTATTCTGAACTTATTGCATGTCTCCTGTTGGCTGAACAAAATAATGAATTATTGCTGAAAAATCACGAGTCCCGACCAACTGGTGCAAGTCCATTCCCTGAAGCGAATGTGACTCAATTTCAAAATTTTGGTCGAGGTCGTGGACGTGGCCGTAGAGGTGGCCGTGGCCATGGACGTGATCGTAGTAGATTTGTACCTCGTGAAAATTATAGCCGAGGCAAGCAGCAAAATATTTTCCAAAAGAGGGAAAATAACTACGATCCGAAAAATGGAGAAAAGAAACTTTATAAAAAAAATGCTACCGGTGTGGTATGGAAGGTCACTGGTCTCGTACCTGTCGTACGGCTGATCATCTTGTTGACCTCTATCAAGCATCATTGAAAAGAAGGACAAAGGTGTTGAAACAAATTTCATTGATCAAAAGAATGATTATGATGATGCTGATGATACTGATATGACACACCTTGATGTAGCTGATTTTTTGAACATCCTGAAGATGTCAACAAATATCCCATGATTGTTTAGATATTTTATGATGCTTTATATATTTCATGTAATTTTCTTTTCATTCAATATTTATTTTCGCATCTTTATTAATGTTTTTTTTGTTTGAAATTTTCTTCCTGAAGAAGAAATGAATGCCAAATATTTGGGATCAAATAATGGTGATGATAATTTGTCTCGTTGATAGTGCTTCTACGCACACCATATTGAAAAATAAAAATATTTTTCTTGTTTAAAATGGGAGAGACAAATATTAATACCATTGTGGTAGTGCAAAATTAATTGAGAGGCTCCGGAAGAGCCACTCTATTTCTCCCTGAAGGAACTAAATTGTCGTAAATAATGCACTACTCTCTCCCAAGTCTCGGAGAAATTTATTGAGTTTTAAAGATATCCGCGATAATGGATATCACATCGAGACAATGAATGAAAAAATGGTGAATTTTTATTAATTACAAATACATTTCTGGGAAAATGTGTATTAGAAAAATTATCTCTTTCTTCTGGCTTATATTATGCACAAATAAGTGCTATTGAAATTCATCACCTAGCAGACCAGAAGTCTGCTCTTCCCAATGATTTTATGATTTGGCATGATCGTCTCGGACATCCTGGATCCATTATGATGAGACGAATAATTGAGAATTCACATGGCCACTCATTGAAAATCAAAAGTCTTGAAATCAAATGAATTCTCTGTGTTGCTGTTCTCAAGGAAAATTAATTTTAGACCATCACCAGTTAAAGTTGGGACTGAATCTCCCACATTTCTAGAACGAATTCATGGTGATATATGTGGGCCTGTAGATCCACCATGTGGACCATTTCGATATTTTATGGTGCTAATTGATGCATCAACTAGATGGTCACATGTATGTTTTATCTACTCGCAACGTAGCGTTTGCACGTTTGCTTGCTCAGATAATTAAATTACGAGCACAGTTTCTGATTATCCATTAAAAGAATTCGTCTAGATAATGCTGGTGAATATTCGTCACATGCTTTTGACGAGTATTGCATGTCCATTGGATAACTGTTGAACATCCTGTAGCTTATGTTCACACACAAAATGGTCTAGCCGAATCATTTATTAAAAGGCTACAATTAATTGCTAGACCATTGTTGATGAGGTCTAAACTCCTTTATCTGTTTGGGGACATGCTATATTACATGCTGCAACACTTGTGAGAATCAGGCCGACAGTTATCATAATTATTCCCCCATACAATTGTTTTGGTTTTGAGCCCAATATTTCTCATTTACGAATATTTGGGTGTGCGGTTTATGTTCCTATTGCACCGCCCCAACGTCGTAAATTGGGCCCCCAAAGACGATTGGGAATAATGTCGGATATGAATCACCTTCTATAATTACATATATTGAGCCATTGACAGGTGATTTATTTACTGCAAGATTTGCAGATTGTCATTTTGATGAATCACATTTCCGACATTAGGGGGAGAACAGATCAACCGAAAAAGGAAATCCCGAAAAAGAAATTATTTGGAAAATTTCATTGATTTCCTAGATCTCTACAAAAGAAGTGAACTAGAAGTTCAAAGATCATACATTTGCAAAATATTGCAAATCAATTACCGGATGCATTTAGTGACTCCAGAAGAGTCGCCAAATCACATATTCCTGCTGAAAATGCTCCGATTAAAATAAATGTCCCTGAAGGACAAATTACAAGTGCTAATGAATCTAAAGCACGCCTGAAGCGTGGGAGACCTCTTGGTTCCAAAGATAAAAATCCTCGAAAGAAAAGAGGATCAAATGAATCAATAATTAGTGACAAAATTCAACCTCCTGAAGAGGTCGCTCCTGAAGAGCCAGCTCCCGAAGAGCCAACTCTTGAAGAGAATGAAATTATAGAAAATTCAATAAATTTTGTCACTACAAGAAAAGTTGGAACCGAAGAAAATAATTATTGATAGTACTTTTGCATATAATGTAGCACTTGATGTTATGATAGATGACGAGGATCATGAACCTAATCGGTTGATGAATGTCGGCATAGAAATGATTGGCCAAAATGGAAAGATGCGATCAATCTGAATTAGATTCACTGGCTAAAAGAAATGTTTTTGGACCTGTAGTCCAAACACCTGAAGGTGTAAAGCCAGTTGGATATAAATGGATTTTTGTGAGGAAAAGAATGAAAAAATGAAATTGTGAGATATAAAGCAAGACTTGTAGCCCAAGGTTTTCACAAAGGCCTGGATTTGATTATGATGAAACGTATTCACCTGTAGTGGATACGATCACATTTAGATATCTTGTGAGTATTGCAGTGCATGAAAAACTGGATATGCGTCTGACGGACGTTGTCACTGCTTATTTGTATGGAAATCTTGAAAATGATATTTACATGAGAATCCCTGAAGGATTCAACATGCCTGAAGCATGTAAATCAAATTCTAATATGTATTCTATTAGAATACAAAAGTCTTTGTATGGGCTCAAGCAATCTGGACGTATGTGGTATAACCGTCTCAATGAATGTTTAACTAAAGAAGGTTATACCAATGACCCAATATGTCCATGTGTTTTTATCAAGAAAAATGGGTCAAATTTTGTGATTATTGCCATATATGTTGATGATCTCAATTTGATTGGAACTCCTGAAGAGATCCAAAAGGCTGTCGAATATTTGAAGAAAGAATTTGAGATCAAAGATTTTGGAAGACAAAATTCTGCCTTGGTTTACAAATTGAGCATTTAGAAGGTGGAATTTCATTCACCAAACTGCTTATACCCAGAAGGTATTAAAGCGTTCCGTATGGATAAAGCACATACATTAAGTACCCCAATGGTCATCAGATCATTAGATCCTAAAGGATCCTTTAGGTCTCGAGAGGAACATGAAGAGATACTTGGTCCTGAAGTACCGTATCTCAGTGCAATTGGTGCACTTATGTACTTGCTAATTGTACAAGGCCAGATATATCATTTGCTGTGAATTTATTAGCAAGATTTAGTTCCTCGCCTACAAAACGACATTGGAATGGTATTAAACACATTTTTCGCTATCTCCAAGGAACAATTGATCTTGGTTTGTTTTATTCAAATAAATCTAAGCCTGAGTTGCTTGGATATGCTGATGCTGGGTATTTATCTGACCCACATAAAGCACGATCTCAGACTGGCTATCTCTTTACTTGTGGTGGTACGCCATCTCTTGGCGTTCTACGAAGCAATCCTTAACTGCCACTTCATCAAATCATGCTGAAATTATAGCAATTCATGAAGCCAGTCGAGAATGTGTTTGGTTAAGATCAATGACCCACTACATCCGGAAGAGTTGTGGGTTATCCTCCGAGAAGGGAAATCCTCCAACAATTTTATTTGAAGATAATGCAGCTTGTATAGCTCAACTAAAGGGAGGATATATTAAAGGAGATAGGACGAAACATATTTCACCGAAATTCTTCTTTACTCATGACTTGCAGAAGAATGGTGAGATTGATGTGCTACAAATCCGATCGGATAATAATTTGGCAGACTTGTTTACCAAGGCATTGCCCACTGCTACATTTGAAAAATTGGTGCAGAATATTGGTATGCGTCGGCTAAAAGATCTCATATGACGTTTGCATCAGGGGGAGAATTTATTATACAAGAATAGTGTACTCTTTTTCCTTCACTGGGATTTTTGTCCCACTGGGTTTTTCCCTAGTAAGGTTTTAACGAGGCATATTCTTTGTGTAATGGACATCCAAGGGGGAGTGTTATGAAATAATGATAAGATGTGGATGTCCGTTGATATTCTCAAGATGTGGATGTCCGTTGATATTCTCAAGATGTGGATGTCCGTTGATATTCTCAAGCAGGATTACTAGATGTGGATGTCCGTTTGTATTCTCTAGAAAATAGATTCTTGTATTCTCCCTATATTCATGTATTAGTATTTAATAGGGTTCATGTACCCTTGATCTTGGATCACCTATATATAGGGGTGAGTCCTTCTTCTTTTGTAACCCTGATAACTCTGGAATTTTGCAACTTTGAAACCTGGAAGTACTTTGATAATAATTCTATCTCTCTTCTCATCTACTATTCCTACTTTGATAATAATTCTATCTCTCTTCTCACTCTACTATTCCAATCCCTATTTTTGGTTGTTATTTTATTAGTTTTCACAACATATTGATTTTTCAAAACTATACACAGCATATATTTTGGACGGCAAAAGCATTAAATTTCTTGTAGGATTACGAGCATTAAATTCCTGATAACTCTGGAAATTTGCACTTTGAAACCCTGGAAGTACTTTGATAATAATTCTATCTCTCTTCTCACTCTACTATTCCCAATCCCTATTTTTGGGTTGTTATTTTATTAGTTTCACAACATATTGATTTTTTCAAAACTAAACACAGCATACATTTTGACGGCAAAAGCATTAAATTTCTTGCAGAGATTACGAAGCAAAATTATTAGTAAAACTAAATTTGGGCCGGCTGTATGGTCTATTTAAAGGTCGTAAGCCCACAATGTGATTGAACTTCAATCAAACCGATTAATAATGAAAAATCCAACTTTAAAACCTACACATACGTAAAGGCCGAAACAATTTTCATTCCCAAACAAAAAAAAAAAGGCTAAAATAATTGGAGTAAATCAAGATTGACTAAATCGGCTTCTGTTACTGATTTGGGGTAGTACCAGACCATTGGTTGGGGCAATATGTTGTCAGGAAAGGAAGGTCCCTTGCTTGAATTGGGCTTTGCGGCGTCTGATTCCTGGCCTGGGGTTTGAATTTGGTATCTAGGCCGATAAATGAATGAGGAGCCAAACAGGGTCTCTCAGCATAACCATTTATAAAAAAAAAATTTCCCTACCCTCACTTTACCTTATAGCAATGTACTGAAAACCGGACGGAATGGGTCGAAATCGTGAATCGGCCGTGTCAATGGTCCAATTCAACAATTAAGCTGGAAATTCCGGCCGAATTAGTTCAAGAACTAGTTGAACCAATAAAAATCGGGAAAATTCGAACCGAGCTCACTAATTTTTTTAATTTTTAACAAAATATTTCAATTTTATTGATAATTCTCAATACTAAAAACTTGAAAAAAAATTAAATCATTGAACTGAGGTTGAATCGCAAATCGAAAGATCTTCCAGTTCTCTCCCGATGCGGATTTAAAATATTGGCATATAGATATATTAGTTGGATGACCTGAAATCCAATAAAACTTTCACTCTACTCCCCATCTCCAACACCTAACTTAGTTGGTAAAAGGACATTAATCAGGTGACACTGAGATTCTTGGTTCAATTATCAAGTTCCCTCCTTTCTCATTATTAGATTTAGAGTCTCTTCTTGAAAAGAAAAAAAAAACTTTCTCTAAATACTCTATGAATCCTAACGACGACAATTAGTATTTCTAAGTTGTATTTGTAGAATACATTGTGTTCATCCAAAATGTATCTATCCTCATGGTTAAATTATTTAGATAGTAGAGATAATGAAATAAAAAAGTTAAATTCTAGCATTGCATTGAAAACATGTCAATACCTTGCATTTAACCTTACAAAAGAATTATCTAAAAGCTTATTACTTGATATCTTTTGCAAAGCCAGATTGTGACGAATAAATTCTTCATTTGTTAAAGTAAATGAATGCATATCTTTTAATGTAATAGACTGAGTTATATTCTAGCCAGTTCAAGTTGAAAATCCACTTCAATGGCTTTCATGATAAATGCGGATTTCTCTATCTTGTGCACAACCAAACACTTGCCTCAAACCAGCTCATATTTCGTTTGAACATTTTTATCAGCTCATATCTTGTTTGTACTTTGTATAGCATTAATTTTGAGTAAATGTAGTGCTCTTTTTTTTTTTTTTTGGGCTTGGTTTTAATTATGGAGAGTACTCTACATAATATATGGTGCAATGCACTTTGAAAGTGTGATGTGACCATCCAAGAGATAAAGAAATTATCAATGACAGCCAATAGCAAAGCTCCTTTATTTTGCTCTTTCTCTCTTTCTCAGTCTCTCGAGTACAGGTACTTTGATCTTTTTCTTCTTCTTCCTCTCCCATATTTGCTTCAAGAATTACTTTGTTTTCATTGATGTTTTGCTTTCGAATCAAAACTAGTAGTAGTGGCGGTGGTTGAACAACTAAGGATCTGTCTTGGATTTAATTTACAGGGACTTCGTGTGATTTCAAGAATATCACCATTGATCAATTGGATGGTGGGGATACTTACGTATTCTAAGTGGCCTTTGAGACCATTTTTTAGCCGACTAAAAAATTGCCCCTAATTGAGCCAAGAATGAAAAGTACTAATTCTGCAAAATCTTGATCTTGTTTATTCAATCTTATTAATCAATAGACTTCACAAGGACCTGTTTTCTTTTCACTTGTTTTGCACAAATCCAGGTTCTAATTTATTTATCTTTGTTATACCTCATCACTTTTACCAAAAGTTGAAGTCAGACAGTGACGGAGCCAGGATTTTTTCCTTGGGGGGGCCAAAATTTTTTCGAACAAAATTACCTTACTATGTTATGTTCAAAATAATTTTTATTTATTTAAATATATGACATCTTAAAATATCAAATATTAACTTTAATTATAAAGGTATGTCTATTTCATAAATATGTAACATAGTCATAACTAAAATTAAGATAAGAAATAACCTTTGATTAAATATCTTATAACATCACAAACCACCTAAGTTGCACACTATGAGAAGATGCTCCAATATGTCTATGCAATATAAATATAACTATTTTCAATTAAAAAAAGATAAAAGTTATGTTAGCATACCTTAAAATTTCATCCTCTTTATTAAAAGTAAATTGAGATTTAATTCTTTTATAGAATTAAATTCATGTATAATTGAATCAATGCTAAATTTTCGAACAACTTCCTTTTTATGTACATTGTTAGGCAATCATTCAAGAAATTATCTTTTATCTTGTTTTGGAGCTTTGTTTTTATTATCTTCATAATTGAAAATGTCCATTCTATAGACTATAGAATGGAGCCAGGATTTTTCCTTGAGAGGGGGCCAAAATTTTTCTGAACAAAATTATCTTAATATGTTATATTCAAAATAATTTTCATCTATTTAAATATATAGCATCTTAAAATATCAAATATTAATTTTAATTATAAAGGTATGTCTATTTCATAAATATGCAGCATAGTCATAACAAAAATTAGGATAAGAAATAACTTTTGATTAAATATCTTATAACATCACAAACTACCCAAATTGTACATTATGAGAAAATGCTCCAATATGTCACTTGTGCAAAAACAAAAATATAACTATGCAATATAAATATAACTATTTTCAATTAATAAAAGATAAAAGTTATGTTAGCATACCTTGAATTTCAACATCTTTTCTTAAAAGTAAACTGAGCTTTACATTCTTTCATAGAACTAAATTCATCTATAATTGAATCAGTACTAAATTTTTGAACAACTTCCTTTTTTTATGTATATTGTTAGACAATCATTCAAGAAATTATCTCTTATCTTGTGTTTGGATCTTTGTTTTGATTATATTCATAATTGAAAATGCTAATTATATAGTTGCAGTTGACATAGGAAGAGTGAGAACAAATATAATCAATTTGTCAACAACAGGATAGATAACTCGATTTCTTGTCTTCACCAAGCCTTCAAGTAATTATTTGTATATTTGTATATGGGTCAACAAGAGTATAGATCACTAATTTTAAATTTTTTATCAATTAGGCTAAGTTATATATTTGTATATGGACCAATAAAGTAATTATTTTTGTTTTAGCCCATTGATAATTATGAATTGAGTCTTTTATTATAATATATCAAATTGGGTCAATTTACTATGGATTATCAAATTATAAGTTTAATTTTTTGAATGTTAAATAATTAGCACAATAAAAAATAAATAATTTTTTTTCGAAGAAAAAATTAAATCAAAGGTAGCTAATTCATACACGCCCACACACAAATATATATATATATATATATAAACTCTCATAATATAAACTAAAATTATAAAAAATTAGGAGGGCCAACTTTATCTCATATATATATATTTACATATTATGAATTAAATTTTTCAAAACTTGGGGGCCATGCCCCCTTGGCTCCGTCATTGAAGTCAGATATTCATCTTAGAAGACAAGAAGAAACTTCAAATGAAAGTAAACTAGGATTCTCTATCCTATCCAGTTTGCACGACTCACAAGTAGAAACAATTAGAAGTGTAATAAAATATAAACCTTATTTGAGGCTTACTAAATATGCCACTTTAGAGTTCTTTACGATATTAATTGATTTTACTGCATTCTTCGGTTGCTTTTCACTGCTCGGGCAAGAAAACCTTCTTTTATCACATGCCCTACAAGACTATGTTAAAGAAACACTGATGGAGTCATGGCTAATGTGCTGTGGGGCATAAATTAATGGGGGATTTGAATAAATTGAAGTGTTGCATCTTTTGATACCAGATCAAATCTCGAAACTGTTCCTATAACGAAACTTTTGCAATCCAAAATTCTTTGTCAAGAATCAATCCATTTCAACCTAGATGCAACTCCTCCAGTAATTTGCTTCCTAAACTAACACGCGTGAGGTCTTCTTTGCTACAAATTGAAAATCTTTGGTGAATTCTCCTCGACCAATTGGAAATTATGCAGTTAAGGAACCAAGATTTATTTTGGCAAGACTTCTGGGCAACTGTGGACCACACCCTTAACATTTTAGGCCAAAACTGCAATTCTCTAATTTTCTATTTCCCCAAGAACCTTTTTTTTATTTTTATTTTTTGGGTTGTAAGCTTTATAATTTCCATTGATACTCAAGCAAGATTACAGTAATGTAAGGGCATACCAAAGCAAATCGTAAAAGACTACAATATCAAGTAGGCCTAGCAAAACCAGTAAGGCTAACTATACATAAAAGCCAAGCATCTGTACTCTATACAAAGGTGAGCATTTGTTCTTGTTACCTCTCTACACCCTTCCATCCTGCTTCAATGCCTCGTACATCTTTCGGATTACTCTGTCTTATGTACTCGGGAGGATAGATAATTTTTGGAATATCTTCTTGTTCCTGCTGCACCACAAATGACATCCACTAATGCAGATGCCTTGGTACGAGGACTAGAGCCCTCAGTTTCGCAGAACCAAGTGGAAAAAGACCAAAGAAAAAAAAAAGGAAAATAGTTTGCTGCATACTTCTCAAGAAACCGGCACTGGCGGCCAGATTCGTGAGGATCCTAAGCGGATTGGGAGCCACTTGGAATTAGAGCATTCTGACCTCAATCCTGCCCGAACGCGTACTGATTCGGCATCAAACCACTCACAAGATTTTTTTTGTTTCCCTTTTAGTTTTGGATGTTTTAGCCTATGAATAGGCGTTTCTTGGGGCATTGTTGTTAGAATCTCATCAAAATTTCTGTCAACGCTCCCTGTTTACTTTGGATCTTTTAAATCGAAGGTTTATTTTGATTCTTTTAAAATCGTTCTTGAAAGTTGATCTAGTGTTGCTTTCTTTTAAAACTGCTTCTGCTTCATCCCAGGTTACAAATTAAGGACCAACTGGATCAACAAGAATGGAAGATTAATTCAACTTTCACATGAACAGCATCACAGAGTTCCAAAACAGTAAGCACACCTATAATATCAAGTTAAGAATGCAATAAAACAGACAGTGTGTAGTAGGTTCATTTACTTTGCAGGTACAAAATGCTTGTGAAGGCCAGAACATTCAGTAAATATGAAAACCATAATTAGGGATAGCGTGATACTGAGACCTCAGCTAGGCACGTTGCTAAACGGCAGGGTGCTGGAGATTATGATTGTTTACCCTTTTTTTTAGCCCTGGTAGTATTGGAGGGCACCGTATAATGCCTGAACAATGGTGAGAGCAAAAAGAACAGTGGCAGCTATAACAGATACCAAGGCCCATGGATTCCTGAAATATGTTTGGTTGAAACTGGCTCGCCACTTATGTGGTTTTCTTTTGCAGTAGCTGTTAATAGCAACATGCACCCTATTTAAGCTGCTATCTCGATCAAGCACAACATCTTTGGAAAGTGAGTTGATCAATTGAGCAAGAGCTTTATCACTTCCAAGTGCATTGTGGAGAATTCCATGGGATTGTAGGATGTTAACATCCTTAGCGTTGTCGATGAGTTTGTCCATCAAGTAGATGTAGTTAGTCACCTGACTTCCTACCCCTGCATGGAATCGCTCAAAAGCTATTAGATTTAGAAACATTGTTTCGCTTACATCATCCATACAGATTGGTGGAAGCTTCAGGATACCCCGCTTGCCAAGGATACCACACTTGCAATAGAATTGGATGGCTGTCAGGCTTGTACTTTTGCTCTTCTTGATTCGGATTCCTGATTCTTCAAGCTCTCTTGCAGAGAGAATGTCACCATTGTTGTTTCCACTGTAGGATGTGGAGTAGATCCTTGAGTTTGAGTAACATGGTCTTTCCCTAACAAGATCGTTCGGTATGCATGCAGTATATGCAAGCAATTGTCCAACTTCGGTTGGGCGCCGCTGTGACTATGAGAGTAGAATTTGAGGATGAGCTTATCAACGGAGAGGTCAACAGACTCCTCAGATGTCTGAAAAATCGTACAACACTCAGAAAATTTTGAAAAAACTAGGAGAAGCAAACAAGAGATTGCGCTAGATATTCTTGTGTATAATCAATGACGTACTTCTACATGTCAATTGGTTCTATTTTACAGATCAATTAGGTGGCTTTTGCCGGCATATTCATCAAAATCTGCTGGAAATTATTCACGCAAGTAAAGATAGAGAGAGACAAATATATATAGGAGAGGAAAGGGGACCTCGGCATCTTGTTTGTAAATAGCATGTAGCTCTCTAAGCAGCAACATGGGCAACTGATTTTCGAGCATCAACATGTCGCGCTTATATATGGCAACATGTAAGTCATGCCATGTTTGCTGAAGATGGGATCGTTAGAAGCATAGCCACTCTTGGTTAGATCAGTGGATGATGTCCGCAAAACTTCTAGCATAAAACAGCCATCGCGAATCATCAGCTTCAAGAATTCTTCTGGATCTTGTTTCCATTTGTCGTCCAGGGAGTCATATGCATCCTTCAATTCTTTCACTACCCCAGATAATGCGCAACGGTAGTGCTCGAGAGGTTTCCCTGACCTTTTGATAAAATGTAGGAGAGCTCTTTCCTTGTGAGCTTCCATTGGATTCAAATTTGGCTCGCCGTAATGATATGGACCAAAAGAGATTGCCCGAGGCTTGTAAACACTCTCTTTCCTATCAGTGACAAGATCAGTGACACAGGCAGGTAATTTGTAGATGGAATGACTCTGCCATGCCTTCTTTTCACTCCTTGTGATGTTGACAGACGATTGACTTTGTCATTTACATCAACTACCCATGAATTTTCGCCCATCTTTCCTGCTGGCACTAATTGTTTGTTGAAGGAGGAAGAAGGACGGACGATAGCCGCTTCTGCAAGTCGTTTGTAACTTAATCTGCTGTTCTGGACAGTACAATTATAAGTAGTTGCAATCGTATCAAAAGCTAATTCTTGTGTAAAAAAGAAAGATTGTATTGAAGTAAAGTTGGATTCCACATTCCTTTCTTGCCACAACTAACAAGTAAGATGCAGTAAAATAATATCCTTTCGCTTTTGTGTATACTACGTTATTGCTGTTTTCTTGGTTCTTTACGGGTGTTCAGATGCCAAATGATTGGATGCTTTTAATGGGCCGAGCAACAAAAGTTATTTACGGGTTGTTGGGGAGGGGGGGATGGATCTTCTCAAAGGAGGTAAGACAGATACAAGCGTTACTTCTAGCATAAGTGGCCACGTTTTCTTATTAGGAATTGGATGAATCATACTTGCATAGGTTTTTTAAGTACATTTCTCTTGAGAACCAATGCTCACAGTAGAAATCTAGCTTCTGTCTCTTGTAAATAATTCCCAATGCAGCATGTTTACAAGAAAGGCATGAAATCTAAAATGCTCCACAATCACAAGTTTTTTTGTGGCAAAATTGACCATGTATGACCTAATCACTTCAACCCATTTCAAATATGTCATCATTTGTCATCGTGAGCTAAAATTGTCTAGATGCATGTCCTATTTTATATAGTTTATCCACCATTTTTGGGGGCTAGTAGTGGTTAATGCACATCCCTTCCCATTTTTTTACTCAGTGAAGTCATAAATCAAAACCATCCACAATAAACGAATTAAAGATTTCTGTACTCAATATCTTCAATGAACACATTTTTTAGTTACTTTTTTATTTCACTTACACTAAATTGTTACAGTTCATTTTTCTACAAAAACTCCTAAAAATAGCAATCCAAATGATCTAAACCCCCGAATAGTCACTTGTTTCTCTAGAAAATGGTTTGCCTATGCAGTGGAGAATGTCATCCTCTTTCTGTGTTTAGTCCTTCAGAAATGAGAACGTCCAGACTTCCATATAACAGCCATTGATTTTTTGACTTCAAAAGATGGATTAAAGCTTTGTTGCATACACGAGTTGCCACGCTCTGAATTGAAAATTCAATGTGTCTTCTTCACTATTAAGTCGTTCGAAGGCTTCGATCTCGATCCTCTATTCATGTTAACACATGAAGGGCGAAGGGATGATGGCCAAGGTTAAAATGGGGATAATGAAATCTTTTGGATTGTCTGATTTGTGACCTTTTCAACAGTCATATGCCTAACTTGGACAGTGTGTGTATATATCATAGTTATTAAACCCGATCCGCCTTGGCGGTCGAACCGGTCAAACCGGTGAATCGGTCATTGAACCGGGTCGGGTTTCAAATCAGATCGGTTGAGCAAGGAGACCGTTGACTAGTCAACGACCCAGCAGTCCGACCGAATAAAACCAGAAACTCGGCCGGTTTTGTGGAAAAAATTTATTGTCTTTGTTGGAGTTCGAACCTTGAACCTCTGTCTAACACTACAACATACTTGCCACCAGGTTACTTCAAAATATGCTAATAAAATAGCTTTATTATAATATATAAATGTTTTTTCAATTCTATCTTTTTTTTCTCTAAAACAAATATATTGGAATCTTTTAATAAAAATTTATTACCCTTCAAACTCTATAAGTTATAAAATGGATTTCAAAAATAACATATTACATAATTCATTTTAAAGACAAATATTATTTTTAATAATTTTTTGCACTTAAAATTCATAAATAAGTTAGATAATTACACTAAATATAGATAAAATTTTATACTTGAAGTTTGGTGTATTACTAAATAACTTTATATATGATTGATTCTTATATTAATTAATTATTTTATAGCAAATTAAATAAAATGAGCTTTTGCTATGGCATTATTTATTACAATTTATATCATATATCTTATATAAAAATTTATGAAATATAATATTTAAATAATTTAGTGACTCACCGGTTCAACCACTCAACCACCGATTGAACCAGTAACCCGTTGACCCACCTCCTTCGCCGGGTTCCTTCTCGGGTTGGGTTTAATAACTATGGTATATACAACTCTCTAATTTAATTACTCATTTCTCTTTTCTAAGTGACATGCCTTATTGAAAAGAATTGATGGATCATTCAGATACTTGGATTTTACCTATATCCATATCCAACTCTTCTCTAACAAAATTGCTCGTAATTTCTCTCTCTCTTCCAACAACTTAATACTTGGATTCATTTGAAACAAACTTATATTTTTATTTATAAATTCACTTCACGTAATTTATTTTATCTATATGTATTGAATTTATTTAGTATTATTTTGATTTTTACTTAATTAATGTTGCTAGAAACTTCTTATTTGCTCATGGAGAAAATATATTTTTGCATATTTGGTATTTAGTTGAATACAGATACATATATATATATATATATATATATATATAGGTTTGTAATCATATAAAATTTAATAATTAATTTAAAGAACATCCATCAACCTTTTTCATATACCCCGCATATCTTATAAAAATATTATATTAAATAAATGTATTTATAAAAGTTTTTCAAGAATTAATATTGTACCTGAACATTTAGATACGCTTATTTCTAAAATAAATATTTCATGAATGTGTAAGAATATTTTTTTATTTTTTCTTGAATTATTCATGCTTCTATAAACTCATAACTAACACTAATAAAAAAAAACTACGCTCATGCACAGGTTAAAATACTTGTTTCTTAATGATAATAATAATAGAAGGACGAGTGGGAATCTTTAGCTACGCATTAATTGTCAACTCATCTCGTTAATTGTGACTACAGAATAACGCTGCACCATCTAGAACTGAGCTTTTTAGTCCAAATTTGATTGTATAAAATTCTAGCCGTATTCTTCAACATCCTAATAACGCTATGGCCCAAATTCTTAGTTTTTTTTTTATGACGCTCTTAATTGTTGATTTCTTTCTCACAAACGGCCGAAATGTTATTAAGTTTGAAAAAATAATATTGATTTTTCAAAACTAAACACAGCATGCATTTTGAGGGCAAAAGCATTAAATTCTTGCAGAGATTACGAAGCAATATTATTAGTAAAACTAAATTTGGGCCGGCTGCTAGTTCTAAAAAGTTCCCCAATAGAAGTTATAAGTTTTTGGGCTGATATTTGCAATGGCGCATGTTCTATTTTAAAGGTTCGTAAGCCCACAATGTGATTCAACTTCAATCAAACCGATTAATAATGAAAAATCCAACTTTAAAACCACGACACATACGTAAAGGCCAAAACAATTTTTATTCCCAAACAAAAAAAAAAGGCTAAAATAATTGGAGTAAATCAAGATTGAATAAATCGGCTTCTGTTACTGATTTGGGGTAGTACCAGACCATTGGTTGGGCAATATGTTGTCAGGAAAGGAAGGTCCCTTGCTTGAATTGGGCTTTGCGGCGTCTGATTCCTGGCCTGGGGTTTGAATTTGGTATCTAGGCCGATAAATGAATGAGGAGCCAAACAGGGTCTCTCAGCATAACCATTTATAAAAAAAAAAATTTCCCTACCCTCACTTTACCTTATAGCAATGTACTGAAAACCGGACGGAATGGGTCGAAATCGTGAATCGGGCGTGTCAATGGTCCAATTCAACAATTAAGCTGGAAATTCCGGCCGAATTAGTTCAAGAACTAGTTGAACCAATAAAAATCGGGAAAATTCGAACCGAGCTCACTAATTTTTTTAATTTTTAACAAAAATATTTCAATTTTATTGATAATTCTCAATACTAAAAACTTGAAAAAAAAAATTAAATCATTGAACTGAGGTTGAATCGCAAATCGAAAGATCTTCTAGTTCTCTCCGATGCGGATTTTAAAATATTGGCATATAGATATATTAGTTGGATGACCTGAAATCCAATAAAACTTTCACTCTACTCCCCATCTCCAACACCTAACTTAGTTGGTAAGAGGACATTAATCAGGTGACACTGAGATTCTTAGTTCAATTATCAAGTTCTCTCCTTTCTCATTATAAGATTTAGAGTCTCTTCTTGAAAAGAAAAAAAAAACTTTCTCTAAATACTTCTCTGAATCCTAACGACGACAATTAGTATTTCTAAGTTGGTATTTGTAGAATACATTATGTTCATCCAAAATGTATCTATCCTCATGGTTAAATTATTTAGATAGTAGAGATAATGAAATAAAAAGTGTTAAATTCTAGCATTGCATTGAAAGCATGTCAATACCTTGCATTTAACCTTACAAAAGAATTATCTAAAAGCTTATTACTTGATATCTTTTGCAAAGCCAGATTGTGACGAATAAATTCTTCATTTGTTAAAGTAAATGAATGCATATCTTTTAATGTAATAGACTGAGTTATATTCTAGCCAGTTCAAGTTGAAAATCCACTTCAATGGCTTTCATGATAAATGCGGATTTCTCTATCTTGTGCACAACCAAACACTTGCCTCAAACCAGCTCATATTTCGTTTGAACATTTTTATCAGCTCATATCTTGTTGTACTTTGTATAGCATTAATTTTGAGTAAATGTAGTGCTCTTTTTTTTTTTTTTGGGCTTGGTTTTAATTATGGAGAGTACTCTACATAATATATGGTGCAATGCACTTTGAAGTGTGATGTGACCATCCAAGAGATAAAGAAATTATCAATGACAGCCAATAGCAAAGCTCCTTTATTTTGCTCTTTCTCTCTTTCTCAGTCTCTCGAGTACAGGTACTTTGATCTTTTTCTTCTTCTTCCTCTCCCATATTTGCTTCAGAATTACTTTGTTTTCATGGATGTTTCGCTTTCGAATCAAAACTAGTAGTAGTGGCGGTGGTAGAACAACTAAGGATCCGTCTTGGATTTAATTTACAGGGACTTCGTGTGATTTCAAGAATATCACCATTGATCAATTGGATAGTGGGGATACTTACGTATTCTAAGTGGCCTTTGAGACCATTTTTTGGCCGACTAAAAAATTGCCCCTAATTGAGCCAAGAATGAAAAGTACTAATTCTGCAAAATCTTGATCTTGTTTATTCAATCTTATTAATCAATAGACTTCACAAGGACCTGTTTTCTTTTCACTTGTTTTGCACAAATCCAGGTGCTAATTTATTTATCTTTGTTATACCTCATCACTTTTACCAAAAGTTGAAGTCAGACAGAGACAGAGCCAGGATTTTTCCCTTGGGAGGGGCGGCCAAAATTTTTTCGAACAAAATTACCTTACTATGTTATGTTCAAAATAATTTTATTTATTTAAATATATGACATCTTAAAATATCAAATATTAACTTTAATTATAAAGGTATATCTATTTTATAAATATGTAACATAGTCATAACTAAAATTAAGATAAGAAATGATCTTTGATTAAATATCTTATAACATCACAAACCACCTAAGTTGTACACTATGCGAAGATGCTCCAATATGTCACTTGTGCAAAAAAAAAAAAAAACTATGCAATATAAATATAACTATTTTCAATTAAAAAAAGATAAAAGTTATGTTAGCATACCTTAAAATTTCATCCTCTTTATTAAAAGTAAATTGAGATTTACATTCTTTTATAGAATTAAATTCATGTATAATTGAATCAATGCTAAATTTTCGAACAACTTCTTTTTTTATGTACATTGTTAGGCAATCATTCAAGAAATTATCTTTTATCTTGTTTTGGAGCTTTGTTTTTATTATCTTCATAATTGAAAATGTCCATTCTACAGACTATAGAACGGAGTCAGGATGTTTTTCCTTGAGAGGGTGCCAAAATTCTTCTGAACAAAATTATCTTAATATGTTATATTCAAAATAATTTTCATCTATTTAAATATATAGCATCTTAAAATATCAAATTTTAATTTTAATTATAAAGGTATGTCTATTTCATAAATATGCAGCATAGTTATAACAAAAATTAGGACAAGAAATAACCTTTGATTAAATATCTTATAACATCACAAACTACCCAAATTGTACATTATGAGAAAATGCTCCAATATGTCACTTGTGCAAAAACAAAAATATAACTATGCAATATAAATATAACTATTTTCAATTAATAAAAGATAAAAGTTATGTTAGCATACCTTGAATTTCAACCTCTTTTCTTAAAATTAAACTGAGCTTTACATTCTTTCATAGAACTAAATTCATCTATAATTGAATCAGTACTAAATTTTTGAACAACTTCCTTTTTTTATGTATATTGTTAGACAATCATTCAAGAAATTATCTTTTATCTTGTGTTTGGATCTTTGTTTTGATTATATTCATAATTGAAAATGTTAATTCTATAGTTGCAGTTGACATAGGAAGAGTGAGAACAAATATAATCAATTTGTCAACAACAGGATAGATCACTCGATTTCTTGTCTTCACCAAGCCTTCAAGTAATTTTTTGTATATTTGTATATGGGTCAACAAGAGTATAGATCACTAATTTTAAATTTTTATCAATTAGGCTAAGTTATATATTTGTATATGGACCAATAAAGTAATTATTTTTGTTTTAGCCCATTGATAATTATGAATTGAATCTTTTATTATAATATATCAAATTGGGTCAATTTACTATGGATTATCAAATTATAAGTTTAATTTTTTGAATGTTAAATAATTAGCACAATAAAAAATAAATAATTTTTTTCGAAGAAAAAATTAAATCAAAGGTGGCTACTTCATACACGCCCACACACAAATATATATATATATATATAAACTCTCATAATATAAACTAAAATTATAAAAAATTAGGAGGGCCAACTTTATCTCATATATATATATTTACATATTATGAATTAAATTTTTCAAAACTTGGGGGCCATGCCCCCTTGGCTCCGTCATTGAAGTCAGATATTCATCTTAGAAGACAAGAAGAAACTTCAAATGAAAGTAAACTAGGATTCTCTATCCTATCCAGTTTGCACGACTCACAAGTAGAAACAATTAGAAGTGTAATAAAATATAAACCTTATTTGAGGCTTACTAAATATGCCACTTTAGAGTTCTTTACGATATTAATTGATTTTACTGGCATTCTTCGGTTGCTTTTCATTGCTCGGGCAAGAAAACCTTCTTTTATCACATGCCCTACAAGACTATGTTAAAGAAACACTGATGGAGTCATGGCTAATGTGCTGTGGGGCATAAATTAATGGGGGATTTGAATAAATTGAAGTGTTGCATCTTTTGATACCAGATCAAATCTCGAAACTGTTCCTATAACGAAACTTTTGCAATCCAAAATTCTTTGTCAAGAATCAATCCATTTCAACCTAGATGCAACTCCTCCAGTAATTTGCTTCCTAAACTAACACGCGTGAGGTCTTCTTTGCTACAAATTGAAAATCTTTGGTGAATTCTCCTCGACCAATTGGAAATTATGCAGTTAAGGAACCAAGATTTATTTTGGCAAGACTTCTGGGCAACTGTGGACCACACCCTTAACATTTTAGGCCAAAACTGCAATTCTCTAATTTTCTATTTCCCCAAGAACCTTTTTTTTATTTTTATTTTTTGGGTTGTAAGCTTTATAATTTCCATTGATACTCAAGCAAGATTACAGTAATGTAAGGGCATACCAAAGCAAATCGTAAAAGACTACAATATCAAGTAGGCCTAGCAAAACCAGTAAGGCTAACTATACATAAAAGCCAAGCATCTGTACTCTATACAAAGGTGAGCATTTGTTCTTGTTACCTCTCTACACCCTTCCATCCTGCTTCAATGCCTCGTACATCTTTCGGATTACTCTGTCTTATGTACTCGGGAGGATAGATAATTTTTGGAATATCTTCTTGTTCCTGCTGCACCACAAATGACATCCACTAATGCAGATGCCTTGGTACGAGGACTAGAGCCCTCAGTTTCGCAGAACCAAGTGGAAAAAGACCAAAGAAAAAAAAAAGGAAAATAGTTTGCTGCATACTTCTCAAGAAACCGGCACTGGCGGCCAGATTCGTGAGGATCCTAAGCGGATTGGGAGCCACTTGGAATTAGAGCATTCTGACCTCAATCCTGCCCGAACGCGTACTGATTCGGCATCAAACCACTCACAAGATTTTTTTTGTTTCCCTTTTAGTTTTGGATGTTTTAGCCTATGAATAGGCGTTTCTTGGGGCATTGTTGTTAGAATCTCATCAAAATTTCTGTCAACGCTCCCTGTTTACTTTGGATCTTTTAAATCGAAGGTTTATTTTGATTCTTTTAAAATCGTTCTTGAAAGTTGATCTAGTGTTGCTTTCTTTTAAAACTGCTTCTGCTTCATCCCAGGTTACAAATTAAGGACCAACTGGATCAACAAGAATGGAAGATTAATTCAACTTTCACATGAACAGCATCACAGAGTTCCAAAACAGTAAGCACACCTATAATATCAAGTTAAGAATGCAATAAAACAGACAGTGTGTAGTAGGTTCATTTACTTTGCAGGTACAAAATGCTTGTGAAGGCCAGAACATTCAGTAAATATGAAAACCATAATTAGGGATAGCGTGATACTGAGACCTCAGCTAGGCACGTTGCTAAACGGCAGGGTGCTGGAGATTATGATTGTTTACCCTTTTTTTTAGCCCTGGTAGTATTGGAGGGCACCGTATAATGCCTGAACAATGGTGAGAGCAAAAAGAACAGTGGCAGCTATAACAGATACCAAGGCCCATGGATTCCTGAAATATGTTTGGTTGAAACTGGCTCGCCACTTATGTGGTTTTCTTTTGCAGTAGCTGTTAATAGCAACATGCACCCTATTTAAGCTGCTATCTCGATCAAGCACAACATCTTTGGAAAGTGAGTTGATCAATTGAGCAAGAGCTTTATCACTTCCAAGTGCATTGTGGAGAATTCCATGGGATTGTAGGATGTTAACATCCTTAGCGTTGTCGATGAGTTTGTCCATCAAGTAGATGTAGTTAGTCACCTGACTTCCTACCCCTGCATGGAATCGCTCAAAAGCTATTAGATTTAGAAACATTGTTTCGCTTACATCATCCATACAGATTGGTGGAAGCTTCAGGATACCCCGCTTGCCAAGGATACCACACTTGCAATAGAATTGGATGGCTGTCAGGCTTGTACTTTTGCTCTTCTTGATTCGGATTCCTGATTCTTCAAGCTCTCTTGCAGAGAGAATGTCACCATTGTTGTTTTCCACTGTAGGATGTGGAGTAGATCCTTGAGTTTGAGTATCATGGTCTTTTCCCTAACAAGATCGTTCGGTATGCATGCAGTATATGCAAGCAATTGTCCAACTTCGGTTGGGCGCCGCTGTGACTATGAGAGTAGAATTTGAGGATGAGCTTATCAACGGAGTCCTCAGATAGCTCAATGGATTTCTCGGATAGGTCAACAGACTCCTCAGATGTCTGAAAAAATCGTACAACACTCAGAAAATTTTGAAAAAACTAGGAGAAGCAAATAGAGACTACGCTAGATATTCTTGTGTATAATCAATGACGTACTTCTACATGTCAATTGGTTCTATTTTAACAGATCAATTAGGTGGCTTTTGCCGGCATATTCATCAAAAATCTGCTGTAAATTATTCACGCAAGTAAAGATAGAGAGAGACAAATATATATAGGAGAGGAAAGGGGACCTGGGCATCTTGTTTGTAAATAGCATGTAGCTCTCTAAGCAGCAACATGGGCAACTGATTTTCGAGCATCAACATGTCGCGCTTTATATATGGCAACATGTAAGTCATGCCATGTTTGCTGAAGATGGGATCGTTAGAAGCATAGCCATTTTAAATGTCAATATATATAATAGTGAATAAATGACCACACAAATCTAAAACAACACCATTTTGTATGTTTTTTTTTTTTTTGTGGGTTGTTGGGGAGGGGGGGGGGGGATGGATTGTAAAACATCATGGATTGAGGGACTTCCCAAATATTAGGAACTTGACACAAAAGAACACAAAATTCTCAGGACTTCCCATTAATGTAACAATCACATTTACGATAAACGAACCTTATGGAAAGAACACACACTGAAGGATTTGAATCCAAGTCTGGCATATGATAAGTTTGGCTACTGAAGTTCAAATCAACTACTTTTAGCAGCATAATCCATTTGGGTTTAAATGACGATTTAGAGTCAAAAATATCAAGATTACATCAAAACACTCCAGGGATTTCCACCCGGAAATCCTCCAATCAAAACAGTCCCTCAACGGGAACACTGAAGCGTAACACACAAATTAGGCAACACGATCAAGGGTGTCGCTGATCTAGCAACATCAGTGCACGACCGAATCAGCCTTACCAGTAATGCACCATAGATCATTAATCACTGGAAATGAATAAAAATAATTAGGACAAGGAGATCGAAGATGAAATAATCAACTTCTATGCGGTGGGGGCGGAGGTGGAGGTGGGCTATTGTTCAGGCCCTCATAGTATTGGAGGGCGCCGTTATGCGGTCTGAGCTATGGGTGAGAGCAAACAGAACAATGGCAGCAACAACAGAAATCAAAGCCCATGGGCTCCTGAAATAAGTCTGGATAAGAGCTGCTCGCCACTTATGCCACTTTGTTTTTGCAATAGCCGTTAATCGCCTGGCGCACCGCAGTTAAGCTGCTATTGTCATCCAGTGCAACATCTTGGGTGAGAGAGTTGAACAATTTTGCAACAGCTTTATCGCTTCCAAATGCATTCTCGATGATTTCATGTCTCTGTAAAATGTTCACATCCATGGCGTTATCGATGATTTCGTCCATGAAGAAGATGTAGTCAGTCACTTCATTCCCCGCACCAACGTGGAATCGCTCGAAAGCTACTAGGTTTAGGAACATCGTTTCGCTGACATCGTCCACTGTAATCTGTGGAAGCCTAAGGATGCCGGTATCACAGTCGAAATGGATGTCATTCAGGCTTGTGCTGTCGCTCTTTCTGATTCGGATTCCAGATTCTTCGAGCTCTCTTGCGGAGAGGATGTCATCAGGGCCCCTTTTGCAAACGCCTCGTGTTGGCTTTTGGCTGTCTGTCCATAACAGGATCCTTCGATAAGCGTCTAATACATGCATGCATTTGCCCAATCTTTTTGGGCGGCTGTGGGGAAAGTAGAATTTGAGGATGAGGTTATTGATGGACTCCTCGTCTGTCTGATAATGCCAGGCCAATTCCAAAATAATAATAATAAAAAAAAAACAAAATGATGTTAGTTCAAATTTACAAGAAACTAATGACTAAATCGAAACCAGCTACAAGAAGAGCTAGATGTGCATAATTAGCTTATACTATTAGCATATGAAAAACCTTTTTATTTAGAAGAAGTTGAAAAACTTAAAAGAGTGTTAAGTTTGAGTTGCAAAAAGCCAATAACAGTAAGTAACTTTTTTTAAGTGTAAACTGTCTAAAATAAAAGTTTAATTTACAAAACGAGGAGGGTGCAAAGTTAATTAGCCCAAGAAGATTATTATGAAAAAACTAACAAAGCAAAGGATTAATTAGCTAGATTGAGCTTCCTTTTTTTTTGGGGGGAGGGGGGACTAGATCGAGCATATTAAAAACCAATCCAATATAGTTTCCACCTAATTTTGCAAAACAAAGGATAATTTTTTTTTTTTTTTAAAAAAAAAACCTGCATTGAAAATATGGCTATAGAACATTGGAGAGAGATCAATAGAGCCATTGGTCGACCTCTGCATTTTGATTGTCAACGGCAATCAAGGTTTTAAGAAGCAGCATGGGCAACTGATTTTCGATCATCAACATGTCGCGCTTTATATAAGGCAACATGTAGAGCTTGCCGTGGTTGCTGAAGATGGGATCGTTGCGAGCATAACGAGCCACGCCAGTTTGAGTATCAGCGAATGATGTCCTCAAAACCTCTATCATGAAACAGCCGTCCCGAATCATCAGCTCCAAGAATGCATCTGAGTTTTGTAGCCATTTATCGTCCAGGATGTCATATGCATCCTTCAAGTCTTGCAAAACTTCACGTAATGGGCCAATGTAGTCCTCCAGAGATTTATCTGATCTGTTGAGAAAATGAAGCAGAGCTCTTTCCTTGTGGACTTCCATTGGCTTCAAATTCGGCTCGCCATGATGGTACGGACCAAAAGAGATTGCCCGGGGCTTATATGCATTCTTGTTCAGATCAGTGACACAAGCGGGTAGTCTATAGATTGAATGCTGCTCCCAATCCTTCATCTCAGTTTCTGTGATATCCGCTAGATGACCGACTTTATCGTTCACGTTAATTATCCATGAATTTTCTCCCATTTTTCCTGCTCCCCCCTCAACGAATGAAGGAGGAACGAGGTCTAATTCTGCTCCTGACATGTATAATATCTTACAGAAAACTCGTCCAATATTAGAGTATATAACAGCTCAGTTGCTGGAACCTAAGCAGGCATGCACTTGAATAATAAAAATTGACTTCGAATTGAAGCAAAGTTGGATTCGACATACCTATCTTGTCGACAACAACCAGTAAAGAAGAACGTAAAAAAAAAAAAAAAACTTCATTTTTACATGCTACAAATTAAATTGGTCCTTTAGCTCTTTACAGCAGATCTTAGTCTGCATTCAACTGGTTGCTTTTCCATCCTATGGGGCAACAAAAGATTCGTGGCAAGCTGCTCACGCTAAAGTGTTTCTGGGAATGACATGTGGGGTTCCTCTGGAGTTAAGAATTGGAATTCTTGTATCTTTGTGGTTTTGGTAGCAAGATTTCGACAAAGTGACATTCCTCTTCCAAACATTTGATTAAACATTGTTAAAACTATGGTACCATTTGGCAAGTGAGTTTTTTGGGTGTTTATTTAAAACTTTACTGTAACTTACTGTAGAATTTGTAGAAAAAAATTTTTGAAGTGTGTAAATTTTTGAATATTTTGAAATATATAGTTTTAAAAATTTTGAGAAGTTTTTTGAGATTACTGTAGTTAAAGTTGTTAAAAAACTTGTAGCAAGACAAATTTGGTCAAAAACTTGCTTGCGAAACAAAGCCTACGTTAAGGAAAAGACCGAGGTATGGTACATAAAATAAAGGATAAACAACAAAAAGCCCCATGTGGTTATTAGCTATTTTACACAAAATCCCTCTATGGTTTCAAATCATACGTATTAGTACCTCATAGTTTGAAATAATTTGAACATTAACGGAAATCATTATAACAAACGGTTTTTAGTGAAATGACAGAAATGCCCTAATAATATAAGCAAAAAAAAGCCTAAAATAAAAGGATTTTGATTCATTAGTTTCATTCACTAATAATACAAGCAAAAAACTTCATTTTCTACAAGTTTGGAGAAGAATCATGGTTGTTTTATTAAGATATGAGGGGCAAAATAGGTATTTCAGGTCAAATTTTGCCTTAAAAAACTATTTTTTGGAAAGAACCACGCGCATGTCCAGCGCGTCTACATCACACGCATTAAATTTAACGATTTCCATTGATTTTTCACTTTATTTCAAATCATAAGGTAACGATGTGTATAATTTAAAATCATAGAGGACTTTTGTGTAAGATAACTATACTACTGGGAGTTTTTTTTGTTGTTTACCCAAAAATAAACTGGAGTTTTGACCGGTTATAGAATGTGGATGCCACTCAGCTAGGCTACTAAACCGATGTTTGGAAAGAAGAAGAAAATTGGAGTGCCCCTTCTTTGCATCCCTAGATTTTGAAATTACTCCTATGTATTCTTCCATGTTGCCCAAGGATTCATGTCACATACATTAAAATAAAAAATTATGTTAAAACATGGAAACCAAATAATGGTATTAAACTTGGAATCTGATGATAAAGGAACAACTAAATCCAAAATCCAGCACAACGTGGAAATGTAAAAATTAAAAACATATGGAAAAAAAAACTTTGACACTAAAAGATGATAACAAAAAAAAAGGAAATTAAAGACTGGGTTTCAAAACAAATGAAAAAAGATATTTTTTTTGAGGAGAAGTTTTAAGAAAATGAGACAAAACAAATATTTATTTTTAAAATAAAATGTTAAAAGAGGAGAGAATTAAAACGAATGTGTCCAAGTCAGTGCAACATGTAGACGCTGTCTTGGGTTCTGATTTTAACTTCAACATGATAGAATAGTTGTTGAATTGGAATTTGTCTAAGGTTAACACTTCCAAATTGAAGGTACAAGTTATTTTACCAAAAAGGTAATATTTAATTAGAAAATTAAGTTCAATTTATATATATAAAGTTATAAATAAGATTACTTATATCAACTAATGCCTCCAGACACCCCTTAAGAAAAAGCATTTGCGATGAAGTCCTCCTTGTCTAGGAAATTTAATATAGTTCAAGATGTATCCATCACATGTACATGATTTAAAATTTAAATTTGAATTCATATTATGTAACGTGATCTGAACCTGTCAGTGTAAGAAAAAAATTATGTGTACACTAACAATGCATAAAAACACTAAAACATTTTCCAAATAACCTTCAATCCAAACAAACCCAATTATTGTATGCTTTAAAACTTTTGACAAAGTGGAAAACTTAAAGTTGATTACATATTGATGAATAGGAGGTTTGTGCATCAACATCAACCCCGACCTGGGCCTCGTTTGTCATGTAGCCTGCTAAGATCGAAAATGGGCATCTATTGGACTCTAAGCCCGACAACAAATCCTGAAATATGGAAGTATTTGCTTTTGTCCCAAGACCCAATTTGTTTGGTAAGAACATTTACAGTTTAACATTCAAACTTTCCTTTAGCCTTTTCCTTTGTAACTTGTAAGGGTTAGAGTCTCTTTTCAGACAAAACAAAATATTATACATATCCCTACTTACGTAGTATATATAATAATATTATATAATGTCAAAAGCGCAACAGTTGTCGTCACCGAGTTTTGGAATTGGCCTCCAACAACATTGCTGCTGCTCGGTTAAGTACCACTAAGGACAGTTTTCTTTTCATTTTCTTTTAATGTTTTCCAAAGGACTTGTGTTTTCTGTTTAGAAATTCTCATGTGTTAGCCATAATTTCGTGTGTTATTTTTTTAATCCTTGTTAAATATCAAAATTATAATTAATGTGGACTAGGGTGTAAACAATGAGCGTCGCATTCTAGTAGTTTACTGTTTAACCTCAATTTAAGCTAAAATGTGTGAGTTCAGACTCATCGTGCTCTTAAAATTAACTTGAACTTGAACTATACCCCATAGGTATTTTGACTCGCTCGAACTCAATTTTGAACTTAAACAAGCCTAACTTAGTGAAGCTTAATTCAGCATTTTATACTTTTCAAAACAAGATAAAATAAACGTTTTACTTAATAAACATATAAAATTATAAAATTTATGAAAATATCTAAAATGTAGAATATATGAAATTCACACACACACACACACATATATATAAGATTTAATTACATTCCGCAAGCTTTCGAACCTCATAAATATATGTTGAACTCAATTTTCAAATATATTCGAGCTGCTTGAGTTTTGACTATAGAAGCCTCGCTAGTAGCTTGTTTCAACTCGATTCCTTTCCACCCGACCCTAATATGGATATACCCTAGCCATGGGGGTATATAAGAATTTCTCATTATTCATTCTATCTCTATGATATCTATATATTTCGATAATATATGTTGCGTGAGGCAATTTGTTTTTGTAAATCATGAAGTGTTGTTGGTCAAGGTGATTAAAAGATGTTGGCGGGCTATTGCACAGGACAGGTTTTATCTAGTACGCACTCTCGCGTAGCAGTTATAGGTTTTTTTGTCAACAAAAAAAGGTGATTAAAAGATGTAGGTATCTTCTATATTGGGTTTAGATCACCTGATATTTCATATAGTGTAAGTTAGACATCTTAGACGATTAATTTCGTGTATCTGAATTAATCATTACCTATTTCCAATAAGCAATATACATTTTTGTTCGGTAAAACGACAATAGAAGATGTGCAACTCTTCATCGTCAAGCACAATAAGGTGAAAATGCAAGTTTTGCGGTTTATTAACTTCCCTTATAATTAAATATAGAGTGGACAGAATTGACGGAAAAGCATCAAAAGTGGATTCATGAAGAAAATTACAAAGAAAGGAAAAGAATATAAAAAAGAGTATTTGATCGAAGCTAGATCAAGGTCATGGATTCCAAAAAACAAAGAAATATATATAATTCTCTTTTCTTATATAAAATTTCAGCAAGTGCGAGTGTCTCAATATGTAATGGAAAAGAAATATATGCAGACATCTGCATTGATAAATTTTCTATTTTGGTTGACATAATATGTAGAATGTTAACAATTTTATTTTCATTGACATAATATTTATAATGTAAAAATTTTCTTTTATTGCCGTAAAGGAAATACTAAATGAGCATTTGTAATCCTGATTGTATCTATCAACTAGTTTCTGTCCCATGCATTAACACGGGTCATTTTACATTTAGGAGCACAATTAAATATTGCAGCATAAATTTTGAAAATCCAAATATTTATTTAAATATATAAACTAATTTTTGATTAACTATTCAAATATAGTTTGAGCATAGAAAAAAAGATATGCTATATATAAAACTTAAAAATGAGCCAAATTATGAAAAGGACATGTAATATACTAGACAGAATGAGAGTTGGGTAAGAGCAATAAACAAAATATTATAAATATTCAATATAAAGTTAAGGTAATTAACCAAATTAATGGTGAGCAAATTGTAACAAAATATAATGTAAAATTAATTTTAAAAACCAATATAGTCGGGTTAAACCTATGCATATTTTTGGTAAGAAGGGAAGAAGTATCATAACGTGTTTAATAGTATTTCATTATAATTCCATGAAAGGAAAATAAAAGTAAAAATTAAAAGGAAAAAAGAGAAAAAGTTGTATATTATTTTTCATAAATTGGAAAAGTAAAATGCAAAAATAAAATTATTGCCATCATTATATAACTATGGAAGTTTATGAATCTCTCATGCTTGAACATCCAAACGATGTATTCCTTGGGAGTGAATCAGGACTTGTCATGGATACGGGTGAAAAAATATTGACATGGTTTAATTGTTCTTTGTCATTTATGCTAAGCTGATTGATATGCCAATAGCAAGTTCATGATAGAAGGGGATTGATTGTGAACATAAGTAAAAATATATAATTTTCCTACTTTATATGAGTACTAAAATTAAGGAAAACAAAGTGGTGATTGATTGTCATTAACAAGTGGTCATATTCTAAATATGACCAAAATTAAACACAATAAGAACGTAAATTAAGGATAATAAAGCGATTGATTGATTGTTATTAATAAAAATACTACACCTAAATTGTGAATTTAGAATTAGTTGTTGTTAATAAAAATAAAACAATTTAAACCTAACCAAATAAATTAAGACAATATGTACACATAGCAGAAACATAGGGCATCCAATTGTTCACTTGGTAGAATGTAAGAATTATTAACACAACGAACATTGTTATATATAGGAATTGAACATTGTTATATATATATATATATATATATATATATATATATGTCACTACGTGTGTGTGTGTTTTATATATATCAATATATCAATATGCTTTAAATATTTATACTTTCTAAAAGGGCAAATAACAATTAAAATGACACAAAATATCCTAGTTACAAAGCCAGCATCTACCTCTACATTGTCCTACTACGTTTGTCAATACAAAAACATTTCCTACTAAGAGTAAATGTATCAATAGTCTCTTTCTTTTTTCTTTTTTTTTTATCGCTGTGATAATTTATAATCTACATCTACTTATACCCTATGGAAAAAGATAGACCCAAAGGGATAAACCAGAACCTAAAGGAAATAAACCACTCTTCATACTAGGAGACTGGTTTCGAGCATCTTCTGGATTAAAATATATATATCAATAGTCAATGCTGCGGTTTCTAAATTCATAAGGTCTGATAAAAGTAATGGAAAATTCAAAAGAGAGAAGAAATTTTTTTTTTCCCTTTTGCAGTTGGAAAGAGTGGGTCCAATTGAGGTGGAAATGCTGCAAACTGCAAAGTGGTGCTTGGATCACGCGGCCAGTTTGTTAAACTGGTCACATGATCCACGAATCTAACAGCTTGCCCTTTTCAACGATTGTGACCGACCCTTCCTATGCTGACCTTCTCCCTTTCCCCTTTTTCCCCTTCTATCCCTCCTCTCTTCCTTTCTTTCTTTCTTGTTTTTCCTTTCTCTTCTTCTCTTCCCTTTTCTTGTTTGGCTGAATTTCTCGATAACTTGAGATATTAGAACAAGTAGATGGAGATGACAACCAACTAATTACCTATCATACAAGTTGGGATTGAAGATTATTCAAAAAAAATTTAAAATAATAATATAGCACTTTCTGAGATGTAATGTATCTTCTGGGATTAAAAATTATTTTTAAAAAATAAAAAAAAGGCAGATGCTATCCAAAATTCCGAACAAAGCTATTTGATAATTTGTAGAAAATCTGTCTTATACTACTTAGAGAAGGTTGTGACTATCATTGACTCCGCAAGTAAATGATAATGATATTTATCACTGAAGTAAAGCTTCTACATCCTTAATTAGCTCCTCATAACCACAGGCTAAGCATCCCCACCACTTTCTCAAAATAGTAAGACATCTATCTATCTTATTAAAGTTGGGGTTGACAAGGCTTCACCAATTTCCCACCTTTATAAAATACTATGCAAGTAGCAAGATAAATTATAGCTATATCCCCTGAGAGATTCTTGCTTGTTTAGGTATGAATTGGTCCCTGCTATAATCTCAAGATTTGGCAGTAATTGCCCATTTGGGACAGAGACAAACACTGTGCTACAATCTTAGATTACCTCAATTTTAGAAACCCGAGGGCACATCAGGCAAAATGACTAGAGAACTTTTTCGCAGTGGCAGCTAAATAAGATACCCTAAAAACTTAGCATTACATAAACAAAGAAGTGAACCTTAGCCCCACCCCCACCCCCAACAAAAGCATCCACCTTATCCCATTTTTGGCTACAAAATGCGCCCAAAGTAGAACCAATCAGTCTTGTCCCCAAGTTTTATTTTTCTCCTGCTTGCTGTTGTTGCTTTTGCAGTCTGCACCACCCCTGCACTCTCCTGCAACTGCAACCCCTTATTCATTCTTGAATCATCCTCAATTTCTCAGGTTCCCAAAAAAGAAAAAAAAAAGTAGATTAATTAGCCATTTTATCAAGATTTTTCCAAAACATGGATGGCAACAACCAAATCCCACAAGGGCTGAGCCCAGAAGAATTTTCTGAACTCGAGCCGCTAATTTCCACGTACCACACTTTTGAGCCAACCCCAAATACATGCACATCCCTGATAACTCAGCGCATTGATGCACCAGCAAAAGTGGTGTGGCCGTTCGTCAGGCGTTTTGACAATCCTCATAAGTACAAACACTTCATCAAGAGCTGCAAAATGATAGGGGATGGAAGTGTAGGCAGCATCAGAGAAGTCACGGTTGTTTCGGGGCTTCCAGCTTCTACCAGCACCGAGATACTCGAGATTCTGGATGAAGAAAAGCATATTCTGAGCTTCAGGGTGGTTGGGGGAGAGCACAGGCTAAACAACTATAAATCTGTGACATCAGTTAATGAATTCGATAATGAAGGTAAGGTTTACACCATTGTTCTGGAGTCTTATATTGTTGATATCCCAGAAGGCAACACTGCGGAGGATACAAAGATGTTTACTGATACAGTTGTGAAGTTGAATCTCCAAAAGCTTGGGGTTGTGGCAATGGCTTCTTTGCATGGACATGAATGAATTTGATCGGATAAAGGTGGCGATGGTTCTGATGGTGCTTTTCTGCAATACTCTAGCTCAAAAAAAAAAGGGGGTGGGGATTTATTACCTCATCAAAATGGTAGTACCATCTTCTCTCGAGGGTTTGTTGAAAGTTGAAATTGGTTTCTCGTTTTTCATTTCTTGTTTTAGGTGATCATCAAATATAATTAATTACTAGTTTTTGTTGGCTGAATGTGAAATCAGCCATAGTTTTTTGGGCTATCATTAAAGAAAGTTTCATTTCCTTCTAAAATAAATGATTGGTTGGCGGCATTGGCACGTTAATTAGCTAGATTTTTCTTTGGATTTAATAAGTTGAATCAATTGTATTATTGCTACTTTATACATTTGATCTGATTTGTGGACATCAAAGGCTGAAGGAGTCCTTAATTAATTTGGAGCCCTCAATCAAAAAACAAGAAAGTCAAAGCCGATAGCTTTCTCCTTATTTATTAGTTGGCAATCCATTATATTTCACAACTTGCACTCAGCAGCTATATGCATGACTGACTCAGTTGATAGATGGCCACAAAGAACAAAAGGGTTGAATTGAATAAAATATACTACAATTAGGTGTGAAGATTAATATACGAGGCTTGAAATAATGAAAGGTACGTGGGGTGTTTGATTTTGGGGGTTGACATATACTTGGTGAGCAACTTGCAACTGTTATGCCTTTGTGGTGTGGCTTCAATGTTCTATCAAAATGGCCCAAGGCATAGAATAGATGGATATCTTGAGAACCTCGTGAGCTAACATGTGACCCCCCCCCCCACCCCCGGGGGAGCTGATTAGTGACAGATTAGGGACGTCAACCCTCAACTAATGGTGGTGAAGGTACTGTACCATCTATAAAATTAAGCTTTTCTGTGGCTTTTTTATAGCTGTCGCTATGAAAATTGTGTTGATAAGCGATCTGTAATTCGGACGATATGTCCTAACTCGTGACAGTGACGGAAGTCGAACCCATCCAAACTTTTAGGGACAAAAAGATAATAGATCTAAAAGATCTAACATATATATATATACATTTCAAATAAATTATGTGCGTCAATCATATATACAGGAGTAGCTTCCTAACTTGGAATAAAATTCAATGAGGCTGGTTCATGACCAGCACAGACACATAGAAAGGGAAGAAAAAAAAAACCAATTACAAATTTCTGCTCCTTAACTATACATGCAAATTAATTTGACAGAGGGAATTAGAAAAAGTAGTTGTAAGACGGGGACAAAATTTTCGAGTTTGCAACCTTGAACAATGTACTCGTATTTCTTTTTATGTTTTGGAGCTATCAATTGCATATTTACAGCATTGTTTGGTGTATTTCAAGCAATGTACTCCAAGATGTTTCCAGGTATATAACAAAACTCAAACCTTGCGCTATGCATTCTCTCAACAAAAGAAAGAGAAAAAAATGCATAAAAAGAAAGGCTTGCTGCTATAAACATATATATATACTTCGTGAATGGTGTAAACGTCTTCAATCCACTCTTAACACGAATACGCAGAGCCTATTTACAAATCCTCAAATGAAACTGGTCATTTTTGACAAGAAAAAAAAAGGAAAGAAACTGGTCATATTGCAGTAGAAAGTGAAATCAAAAAAAGGAAAAAGGGTACAATGAATATCATCTCATTTTTCTTTTCTAAAGTAATCAAGATGAGACAACGACATCAGTTGATGTCAAACTGGATGCATATTAACGTTAAAGAAATAGTAAAACTGCTGGTAGTTTCAAAACTTGGGAGGGTGGCATATTTAATTTCTTGGAGGAGGAGGTGGCCACGCTCACGCTGTTGACAGAAAGACTGAACCTTAAATTCCGAGTCAATTCAATTCATCTACGCTTTTGTGAACTTATCCACAAGCTTGCAAATTGTACAGCTTGCAGTAGGTTGAGACAATTTGGGAGTCAACTCAATTCTGGGCAATGCACCAGATTCAGAATGCATGATTTTAAGGAGTCAACATCTTACACCACTTAATAATGAGTTTTTCTAACGAAAGCTGGTCAGATACACGTTAGCACATCTAAATTCTGCTTAACTTATCATGTATGTGCACATATCAATAATTATTATATTTTCTTGTATTTATACACTTTTCTAATTAATCTTACCATTCTGAAAATTAAACACCTAAAGTACATTTTAACGAGTATTCAGTGAGCACCCGTTAAACGAATCCTAAATTAATATGATGCAGCATTTTAATATTCGCATTACAATGGTTGATTAATTAATGATTATTTGTCAAGTTCAAAATACCATGCAAAAAGATCATACTATTTCGACACAGTTTCAATATATAATTTACTTATTTAAAATTGTTTTTAACAAGTCTTACGAGAAGAAAGGGAAAGGAAAAGGTTTGAGAGTTGATATTTAATTATTGTCCCTATCAATTAAACTGGATCTCAAGACCACATTTAATTCTTGTCCAAAAGGAAATCGCGACTAATACACAATATGTACACTCCAGTCATTATTTTGTCAAGATTCAACAAATGTAAAAGTTTATTGAGTCCTCAAAATTAACCAAATTTACGCCTATTGTAGGATGTCATGCATATGTGTGTTTTTGTGTGCATGAATTTTCAAATGTTGTTTTTTACTTGACGTGAAAACTTCATAGCACCAAGGCTAATTTGTTTTAAATGTCCACTTTATTGGCAAAAAAGAATATAAGAAGCAATAATCTCCAAGTATTTATTCTATTTGGTAAATTGTATAATACGAGAAAAATTTTAGTAGAATAAATATTAGAAGGATGGTAATTGACCTCCTGTCTGCCAAGACAAAGCCACAATTTACACTCTGGTTTGCAGTTATTTTTACAAAACGTCTACCAATAATGGCTCAATTATTAAGATTTGGACGATTTACTTTTAGAGAAATTAAGGTTTTTTAATTTTTTTTTCCAGTTAAAAGGAGGCCTAATTGCCATCACACAATAATTAAAAGGATGATGGGACGCTCCTATTAAATCTGCTGCTAAAAGAGATTTAACTGGATCCGGAGGATCAGGATGTAGGGAAATGGCCATTACACAATAATTAAATGACTATATAATCAGCGTTTAGTGTATTCAATTTCAGTCCATAGCCCCGGCCCCCAGTAAAAAAAATGCTTTTAAATCTAATTCAAATCCAAATCAAGAGAAAATTAAAAAACAAAAAAGAACCAGTCCAAGCTATGGACTGGTACAGACCAGCGACACTGGCCTAAGCCCAATAGTTGCCAGATCTAAATTGGGATCCAATATTTAGGCCGTTTTCATTGACGGGTCTCCACGAAAAGCTCGATCCACAATCTTTTGAAGAGTAACTTCAATCTACTCCAATCTCCAAGACACTCCAGGCCCAAGTCCATTGATCTAATTATTAGCGAGGCATGTTAATAGGCAGGATCTTTCCCAAACCTCAAACTCAATATACTTTGGTAGGTTTGGATTTAATTTGTCATACTTCACGCCCTTACCAGGTCCATAATCTATAAGAGACTTATGATTTTGGATATATTATTTATTTGAATTCATAATATTGCAATCAACACCTTGAATGTTAATTTTATTATTTAAAAATAAAATTAGATGGTATTTATATTATTTTTAAACTCTATATATTTTTAAAATTTCACTTTAATTTTTATCGTTTGTACAGAAAAATATTCACTAATATTCATTGGATATCCAGATCCATGATAGTTTAGATCTAGGTTTACTTTTTCAGATACATAAGAATTTAAGTCTGAATCTAGGTCTCATTAAATTTAGTAGATCTCGATCTGAACCTGAAAATTTTAACTCAAACTCTATTCATTTAGACGTAGTTAATGAAAAATGATCAAAAGGTAGCAAAAAGATTATGACTCGGGAGTCAGAAAGGACAAGTGATTGGCATGCTATCAATCAAAAAAGCATATTAGCTCAAAATTCAATGGTTCTGTTTTATGATTCAAGATTTTAATCCAAACGTGCATAAAATCATAGAAAAACATCGCATGTAACAGAAAATAAAAGAATGAGAAACCTTAGAGTGATACTTTGCTCGAGGCTTTTAATTCTTTTTAAGAAAGATAACAAATGGTATACTATCATTTACATGATTTAAAGCATGACCTTGTAGGACTTGCATATTGGCTCCACAACTTATTACCACATCGTTTAGACGTGACATTTTTGGGGAAAATATTAAAGAAAAAAGGGGTAAAAGAAATAAGATTTCAACCAAACTGTTGCATTTTTTGTAACATATTGGGTAACAAGATGGATCATTCAAAATATAAGAGACTAAAAAGAATATATTACAAGTTTTACAGGTACATTTACGCAAAATTCCCCACAAAAATTGAATATGAAGTCATTTATAGCCCCTCAGGCTATCGTGAGATATTGAATAGATTCCTTTTGCTCTATCGAAAAGGATGTCACTATAAATTTTGCTAATTTTTTTTCCTTTTCTTTAATATGACACACTTCCTCATGTTAAAATAGAGAGTGTCAAAAGTATACCTAACTAGCCCAATGGCTCCAAAGATTGATCTTGATGAAAATGGAACATGAGCTTCACGAAACAACTATTTTTAAATACTGTTTCGGTTGTATTATAAATATAATTTTTTAATCATTTTTATCTCACAAATAATTGTTTTAAATAATCTTTGATCCAAACAAACTGTTAAATCAATAATTCTTCTCTTGGTAACCAACTGAGAAACAACAATACTCTCGTTTCTTAAGGGATTGGGGGAGGAACAGTCAGTCAACAGAGAAATTGTTCGGACCGGTTTTGTGCATTTTGTATAAGATATAATTCAATTTGCACATGATATAACTTATTTTACACAACGTATAACTATAAAATAAAATTTTATGAACCCCACATATGATGTGAAAAATGATGTACAAGATAAAATCTAAACCTTTTATATATATATATATGCCAATTTTAACTATCAACCTTCGAAATAGTTGCTTACTGCAATCATTTCTGCCCCACATCCCTCTTTCGGACTGCGGACAGGAACGGTTGCAGGTGGCGATTTTGTGCATCTTGCACACCGCGTAACTTTCTTTGCACGTCGCGTAATTTTAGAAACAAATTTTTTTGTGAATTTCACACACGTTATGAAAATCGAGATACACGAAGTGATATGAGCAGCACAAATTTTTTGGGCCAAATCATGGCCGTGAACTGCCAGAAACGATTCCTGCCCCTGCTACCCCTCTTGAGAGTGGTTTGGCAGATTTTAGACTTTTGGTCTATGGACCTTATATGACTCGACACAAATAGCCAAAACTCCCAGGGGCAAAGGCATAACCTTTGAAACTTCAAAGGATATATGTGAAATCTTGTCAGTGATCAAGTGGATTGTTATATCACTCCCATGCCCTTTCCTTTTTGAAGTATGAATGCAAAGCCAAAGTATGACTCTCTCTCTCTCTCTCTCTATCTCTCCCTGTCTCAGTCAGGCCCAGCCGTACAAAATCAAAGCAGTGGATAGGCATTGTAATTGCACCAATAAATTCGTCAAAGATCTCCATATCAGATCTTCTTCCACAAAACCCTCCAATTTTGCTTGCATCATCCTTTCTATATATGGTCCTTCATTGGTCACCCGATAAAATATATTTTAAATATTAAAATTTTTAATTTCATTTGAACTGCTATTTTTACTGAAATTTTTATAAAAAATATGCTCTAATGATTTGACGTGTATGAAATAAAAAAATAATTAAAAATATTTTAAAAAAGTATAGACAAAATTTAGGTGCGTTAAACGAGTATATATACATTGAGCATCAGTTAAAAATGCTCTTTCTCTATTTCTTACAATTTCTTTCTTTTTGTTTTCTTTTCTTTTCACACTCTCCAAAAAACTAAAAAGTAGTACTAGGACAAAATTACACTGCCGGTGGAATAGTGCTAGTACCACTGCACTTTTCCCTCACATCAACTTGCTTTTATTTCTTAGTTGTTAAATTCAGGTAACGAAAGCATGTTTCTTTCTTACCCTTTAGTCTCTTGTTTCTCGTCGCATTGGGTGGCACTTGTACTCTTCGCGTCCCATTTATATCTAAAAAAGTAAAGTAAAGACTCCATTTTTTCCCCCTTATTTTTCTCTTTCTCAAAAATGGTGAGATAATAATAAGACTAGGACCTGCCACGCACAGGAGTTTGAACAGGAGGGAATCCAGATATTTAGATTATGATGATGGCATTGGAAGTGGCAGGAAAGGCTGGCAGATGATGAGAGGTAAGGAGGAGGACAAAGGAGATCAGATTCATGAGGAGCCCTCTTCACAAACAACAACCGATGAGAGAGAAGTACTAATGCTAATGCATGGGCCCTTCCATAAAAAGGCTGCAAAACAAATGAGTGGAACAGCAGCACCAGAGCGTAGTAGCAGCAGTAGCAATAGCAATTAGTAAATCTTTTTCCTCATGACTTTTTCTTCTTTCTTGTGTTGTGTGGCTGTTTTTTTTCTCTATCTTTTTTAATAATGGGGTCAGGTTCATTCATTATTTCTCCATTTCCATACATGATCCCTGCAGAAGCTCCTATTATTTTCGCCTTTTTAACTCGCTCCCTTTAATGATAACCTGGCTTGTGAGTGATGATGATCAACACTTTTGTCATTGTTGAAGCCTTTAGCTCTTTGTGAGTTTATGTTAAAGACTACAAAAGAGGGCAGAGGGAAAATGATGAAACGATGCATCATGATTCTTTCTTCATGGGTTATGTATGAGATTCTGTCAACCGAGTTTCTTGGGTTCTGGATTCTTGAATAAAATCCCACACTTTTCCTCTTCATGCAAGCAAAACAGCTCACTTTTTGCGTTGGTGTCCTTCTTTAAGTATTCACTTTCTGCATTTTTAAAGAGGGTGGGGTTAATGCAGTAGTGTAGTACTACTCCTTGGCTTTTTCGACCCGACTCTATACTACCACAACTTCAATATTCAAGGTGTATCAAAATTTTCAAAAAATTACCGAGAAAAAGGGGTTCTTTAAGCACTGTTTAGTGGGCTTTGATTTGTCGTACTGTTTGGGGAGAGCCGGGAAAACCCATGAGTATCCTTCATGAGAGTTTCACAGTACTGCTTACACAGGATTCTTTTGGATTCTCTGAGGAAACCTACATGTAGTGCCCGTGCCCAAGTATACGTTTTCAAGCTTTCACCTTTTTTCTTGTAATGGTAAGTACCAGCAACAATTTAGGTCACTTGTAAGGCGAAGTATCCTACCAATCTACCTTCTCATATCTTCATCCAGTATATTCTCTTGACAAGGCTGGTAAAGATTAGTAGGGGAAGGTCCATTATCCAGTAGACTGGTTATTTCAAGATACTTGATCTTTCCTCTGCAAAGACAATCAAGGTTGGTTACCTTATCTGTTCTTAACGTCCCTAACTTTTGGTGTTTCTCTTTCTCTTGTGCGTCTCCTTGGCATTCTTGCAGTCCTGAATATAGTAATGATATCAAATGTGTTACTCTCATGTCTTCCATGCCTACTAAATTCTCTGTGCTTCAGTTTTATGCATTTTTATTTCAAACTTCTTTTTTGCGTTTCAATTTGTGTAATGTATCTATATTTATGGTACCCCACTACACCTTTGTACTCTTATCTGTTTGCCTGTTTCTTGTTGCTGCTGTAATGTGTTAGGCTGTTGTAATTTTAACTAGTTCCATTGATGACGGACAATTTTCATTACCTTTTTCCCCTTTAGACTCTCCTCACCTTCTGTCATTGGACTGGACTATCTTGAAAAGTTGAAATGCTGGTTAGTGGTTTAATCAAAATGGATTTGTCTCATGTCTGAAAAAATACTAAGTATAAGCTACATAGCATAATTAATTATTTCCATAAGCGGCTTCACACTCTCTTTATTAAACAGTACAAAATGTGGTTTGGCAGTTTGCTGTCTAAAACTTATACTGTAGTTTATTTTAAGCACGTGCTTATTATGTAAATAAATGCTGCTGACAAACAATCTCGATGAAATCTCTCTGTCTTAATCATTATTATAGATGAAATCTAGATTGGACACCCAATGGGCAATGAATCTTTTTCCAACTTGGCTTACCCCTTCTATCTAGCATGCTACCTGTGCTGAATTCACATCATGTTTCCTCTATTGGTACATCATTTAATGGCCGAATAGCTTGTTACTGAGGAGTAATATGTGGTACCAGGGGATGTAGCTTTGAGAAGTCAAGAATGATTTCTTTCTAGAGATATTTAGGAGAATTCCAGGCCTCCTATTCAAGGAGAGGAAGTTACCAAATAGACAAATCCAAATAGAGATATTGATTTAGATTGTTTTTGTTTTTACTCGTCATGATAATGAAACTTCACATGTCTCTTCATAGAACTGCATTAACGTGTTGGCCATGTGAGAGACATTGTACTTGTTAAAAGAGAAGTACATAAGAACAGTCAATGGCTTGTGGTCTTGAGTTTGAATAAATTGTACATTTGGAGATTCAGTTGATTGTCAATTTAAAATTTTATTTTTATTTACTAGCTAATCCCTGCTACTCTGAAGCTCCTCGAGCATTTTCAAAAGTTTTCAAGAAAAACAAAAATTAGTTAGCAATGAAAGTAGCATTGGTACTTTATCTTGGGAGGCTTCGTTATCTGGATAACAGGTTGCTTCAAGTGCAGTAACTGTTTTTTTTTTTTTTAAATTAAGAATACAGTTAGTTAATAGTCTTTAAGCACAGGGCTTGGTTTTGAACTCAAGACCGACTGTTAATGTTTCAGAGCTGTCTATCAATTTCCTTTTGTCAACATACCAGAAATTGATGCATTCGATATGCCAATAGATATGACTGAACCAAGTTCTGGGAATCCATTTGATGCAAACTTCCTCAGCTCTTCTGAATTAATTGTGTTGAACAACCGAGACCGGATACTTTCTGGAATTCCTGGGCCTTCAGTAATGCAGGGTGACGGCTCCAGTTCAGAAGCATGGATCCATGAGCCAAATTCTAGCAGGATCTCTGACTCTTATATGTTAAGAAACATGCAGCCAGAAAGAGAACCTATGGGGGTTGTCCCATATGGAGCTTCACATCAAATCAGTAGTACTCAAGTTCGGGATAGATATATGGAGGGAATGCCCCTTTCTGCTGCATCCATTGCCACCCTTTTGGCTGCAAGGTCTGATAATCAGGAGAATCTAGAAAAACCTGTTTCTTCTGCTCCTTTAATTTATCCCTTGGAAATACCCAGAAGTATTGCCCCAAATGACAATGCTGACAATTTAAATCCATCTCACAGCTCTATGAGATATGGGTATGATGGTTTACCTGCTTCTACAAGCACAAAATGGGATTTTAACAATTTTGCTGCTCATCCAGAGCTAGCAGGGACAGCAGTGGGAAGGACTGGATTGCAACCATTTGAGTCAATGATGAGCCTCTATCCAAATGAGTGGATAACATCAGAAAATGCCAATTTGGACTCTGATAGTCCCTCAGGCTGTTCTAGGTTGAGTAACGAGCTGTCCCTCAGCCTTGCTATGACAAACCCTTCTGTTGTACACAGGACTTCTATCCAGGATCAATGTTCCGAAATTTGCGGCTCCAGTAGCCCTTATGAAAGATGTTTGGGCTCTGAACAAACTTCTTGCAGTAGGAATCTTTCTTTGGGCTTTGGTTCTTATAGGCCAGTTCAGCTTTCGCAGTTCTTATCTGGGTCAAGATATATCCATGTGATGCAAGAATTACTCGCTGAGATAGCTGCCTATTCTCTTGGAAGTCTTGACCTGATGAAGTCTCCTGCTATTGTAATGGAAGACAGGGCAGATGCTTCAATTTCTTCAAGTTGCACTGCTGTAGAAGGATATTTATCTGCAGCTTCTGAAGACTTTTCTGATGCATCAAACATAGTAAGATATCAAATTGATCCCGTACTTGCAGGACGAAATGCAGAAAGAAAGAAGAAGCAACTGCTGGGTTTATTAGAAGCAGTATGTGGTGCACCTTTTGCTTTCAAGATTGATATTTCACTTGCTTTATACTTAATTTTTATGATGGGTTACACTTGGCATGCGAAATGCCCTGGGAAGGATGAGAGAAATGAAAGGAAGGGGCAATTCTTATTTGAAAACGTAATGGAAATTTAGGGATTACAGAAACACCTAGAGGAAATCTGATATGCACCATTCTTCCCTTTTTTGTGTGTAAAATGTTCATTTTCACATTTACTTCCTCAAGTATAGGAGCACATTCATGTCCACATTTTTTATTTTCTTTCTGATTTCAAAATCGGAATTTCCATTGATCTGCAGCCAAACATAATTCAATAAGAAACTACTTTTGTTATAAGCCAACATTGTTGGCTGAAGAAGTCATAAATTGTTTTGAGTGAATTAGCTTCTTAACAAGAACTTATTTTGCCTATCTTTGATTGCCTTCTATTGGATTCATGATATGTTAATGAGTATGATGGGAACTAGTTCTATGATGCTTCTGTCGTATTCACTTGTGCCAAGCATGTTACTGCTTACGTTTCCTTTTTTATGACTCCTGGTAATGTTCTATAACACTTCTATTAGGTTGATGATAGATACAACGAATGCTTAGACGAGATACATACCGTCATTTCTGCATTTCATGCTGTGACTGAGTTGGACCCTCCTATACATGCTCGTTTTGCTCTTCAAACAATCTCTATCTTGTATAAGAACCTACGCGAGAGGATTAGCAGCCACATTCTTGCAATGGGAGCACATCTCAGTCAAGGAGTAGTGAGAGAAAATGAAGAGTCTTTTGAGGCATCTTTCATCCAGAAGCAATGGGCACTTCAGCAGCTAAAAAGGAAAGACAATCAGTTATGGAGGCCTCAAAGAGGGTTGCCAGAAAGATCTGTTTCTGTCTTGAGAGCCTGGATGTTTCAAAACTTCCTCCACCCGTGAGTTCTTGGACTTATGAATTCCTGCTTTTGCATCAATCCATCAGAATGACTGCATGATTCCTTTTGTATTTGTGAGTTAAAAACATCCTCCTCCAACTAGCCGGTTAATTTGTCTATGGTGTACTCCTCTCTGAATTGTGCCATTGACTATTTCTAGGCAATAATCAGGAATTTTCAGTTTCATGGTCGGTTTGGTTTTATGTTTTCCCCTACTGGCTTGAGGAGATAACTAAAGTGCATAGACATAGGTATGGACCCATTACCTAATAGCTTGAGTTTTTGGTCAAAGTTGGGTATAGGGCCTTCTTTAACGGACTGCTTCAGAATCTCCCTAACAGGAACTGAGGATGATTCAGAAATTTAACACCTTGACTCTAAGTTCAGGTTAAAAGCACCAACATCGTCTCAGAAGGAAATGACCCGTGTGTACCTCAGTGGTTCAAACAAAGCTTCTTCATATTAACACTTCTAAATCATGTTAAAGACATGGAAGAAGGTGGTAAGAAATTTCAACGAAGAGAGTTTTGATTATTACATGCACATTTCAAAAAATAAAAAAAAAACACCCACACACACACATCAAATTGGATGCATGTTGTAGTTGTTCCTTCATCTGTAACTTTTTTTTTTTCTTTTTTTGGCGTATAACATACATCCTTGAACAATTTGTTATTTGTTGTTCAAGAGATAGATTGAAATTCAAATCTTCCGTCGCTGCTTGATAATCCTATATTTTTGTTACAAGTCTCTTCCACATTTCTGCGTGCTTCAATTGTGTTCCATCACCTGTTCGACCTTCTCCGGCAAATATGCAGCACAAGCAATTTGTTCTTGGAAAGATTTTTTATCTGGGAATTCATAGACAAAGATGACAAGATTCAGCATATGGGATCATCATGGTTCAATCGAAAACATGGAATCTATCATCATCATTTTCTAAATTGAAGTCTGTAGCTTAGTGCATGTATTCCCATGAATTTCAGGTATCCGAAGGATGCAGAGAAGCACTTGCTTGCAATGAAAAGTGGCTTGACCAGGAGCCAGGTAAACTAAAACTTTCGGCTCTTCAGTTTTTGTTTTCGAACAAGAACTGGAATGTGGCTATCTTTCATCATTTGGTGGCTTCTTAATCAATACCTGAGTTTGTAAGTTGTCCTAACCAGGTATCCAATTGGTTTATAAATGCTCGAGTACGACTTTGGAAGCCAATGATAGAGGAAATGTATTCTGAGATGAATAGAAGAAAAATTCGTCACAATGAGGAAGAAACGAATAGCAACCAAAGAAGTCGAGTGAGCCTCGAGAACGGAAGATTTTCAATGTATTGAAGTGCTAAAGGTACTTGATTTTTGGCTACTGCAGCAAGGATCCGTGCTGATAAGTCACTGGACACTGGAACTGTAAATTTTCATGTTATCCTACAAGGCAACTAAGTTATCATTGCAAATGCTCTCTCCCCCTCCGTTTCCGTCTCTCGATTTATTATTTGTCTTAGATGCCTCACTAGTGATGCAGGGAACGCAGGTTAGATGGTGGGATGTGGTTATTGCAATGTATGAACGTACATTTTGCCTCTACGTGACTTAATAAATTTCAGGGTTTAGATAACCCTGAATATGAATTTCAAACCAAGCAACCACAAGGATACTGAAACTGAATGATCTAGTCTTGTGAATTGATCCCCTCTCCACTTCTCGAGCCTCATCTCTCCCTGTTGGGTGAAAAAACAAAAAAGTCTTGCGAATTGTAGTAGAGAATAAAATGGATCTTACAAATAGTAGCTTAGATACTTCCGAGCAGAGGTGTTTGCAGACGCGTACGTGCTTGGTTCGTTCAAATTTGCAAAAAGTTTGATTGTTTAGTAAACTAACCGAGTTTGAACATAATATTAAACTCGTTGAATAATCGTGTCGATTACAAATTTGTTAATCGAGTCAATTACAAATTTGTTCGTGAACTATTTGAATAGTTCATGAATATATATATATATATATATTTATAAAAATAAAAATAATTATATTTAATATTCTACGAAAGGGTCTAAATTCACACTCCTCCATATTACGTCCCTACCTTGTACATTTATTGGATATTAATACCCTTAGTTTTTATGCATTAAACCAAAACCATTTGTAGCAGTTAAATTATCTTTCTGCATAATAACAGGAACGATAATATCTTTTATAAAGAAAAAATATATATACCTTAGTCTTTATGTTAGTTCTATAAAGAAATTTCTTTCCTGTTTATATCATTCCAATATTTATGTTTCTTTGAAGTTGCTTTAAAATAAATTTTTCTTCTTTCCTTTGATGAACCTACTGTCTGTATTTTGTTAAACCATTTTAAATACTAAAACTTACACATAATCAAATGACATATATTTATATGAAAAGGTTATCATGATTACATATTCTATCTTGAAAATTCCGAAGATTTTAATCTTAGAGACTTGAAATGCATAGACAGTGCTATTTACATGCTTATTTGTAATTGAAAAATCTCAATTGCTAAATTAAATTTTAAATTAAAAATTAATATTTTTAAACACTTGTAAAATGTTTGAAAATATTACTATCTTAATGCAAATATTTTTCCTCCTTTTGTTTTATTTGTCAACATATGTTACTTGGAACTATAAATAGAATCAAATAAACTTAAAGACGAGGGCATTTTATTTTTTAAATAAGTAATTAACCATAAAATTAGTTTTATTTTAAAAAAAATAAATACAATTAAACTTATTCTAAATAGTATTATTTTTTTAAAAATATAATTAAATCATTTTCAAATTCAAATTTGATTTTGAGCTCGTGTCAAAATTCGGCTAGACTAGTTTAACAAGTCGAGCTCGAATTCAAAAAATATTCGAATTCGAGTTTGAGTTCGAATAACGTTCATAATAGCTGGTCGATCGAATTCGAGCAGTGAATCCGAACAGTGAACACTAAGGGCGCAACTCGTTAAAAGCTCAACTTCCGAGGCAAAAATATTCTTTGGTACGTAGTACGTACCAGTGATTGGAAAGATCATGTACACCAAAAGATGAGAAATGCTGCGAGCCCACCTTCCCTTCTTATGTAAATTTCTCGCTCACTTTGATGTAAACATGCTAATGTGCCATTTGAAATCAACAAGCTTGTGAAAGCTACTGATGTTTACTTCACGTCTCATGGCCTAATAAAGTCCAACAGATGCAAGTTTATACAAATGACTTGTGAAAATATTTGTTGAGATAAAAATGAGTTTAATTCACTATACAGAAACTATTATAAGGAGGAGCCGACACATTGAAGAAATATCTTCCAAAACTCAGTTTTCAACATTCCCTTTATGGATGGGCTCAAAAAAAAATTAATTATTCCTTTGCCTTTGCCTTTCCCTTTCTGCATATTGTATGTGATTATGATGCTGGGACAAGCAAAAGACATCAACACCACACCTAAACTCGTTCTCTACTCACTCATGGACAATGAACCTCCTACCTATTGGACAAGGAAAAGCAACTGAACTGAAAACAAGATGACATCTCACCCCTACCGACACTTTCTTGAATCTTATTTGCTCATTTACTAATTCCCTGTACATTCTGACTTCAAGGATTTGCATATCTAACTACTTGGTAGTAATATTTATATGGGGCCAGTACTATTTGGGAGTTTGTATACCAGAACCCTTTCAACTCCTCTCACCAGATTGAATATGTTAATATGTTGTTCCTATCTACTATAATTGTTCACTGCTACCAAAGATCAGTTACAATCATATTGTCTTTGTCACTTCCACCATCCTCATTTTCCAAAGAAACTCAAATTCCCCCTTGGCCTATTAATTACACTCAGGAAGCGAGCTGATTGCGCTAGCTGCTGATATAATGGTGAGGTCCCCAGTCATGGTGTAAGTAAATGCCTGAATGGAATTCATAAAGCTGATTGTAATCCTAATTTCAGATGCCTCTGTAACAGATCTCTTGAATAGCAGAAGGTAAAAGCATGCTGCATTGGAAGAGAAACAAGGGAAATACATGCCAAAAAGAGAAGCACAAGAGATGCAGACTGTTTAAATTGAAGGAGAACTTCTCCCACCTTTTATTATCTTCATTTCGCTGTCTTGACAAATAATTATTCAGGGATTTACAGATACTGTAGATACATCTGCACTACTACTTGTGATTTTACAGGTTTTTGAGGAAAAATAATAAAAGAAATACCCCTTCAATCTCTTCTATCCTAATTTTGCTTTGCTTTCTATCTTTTAATTTTATCTACAGGCCTATTGTAGTTTCCTCTTCTCCTGGTATAGTTCCTTTCAATGAAGTAGTGGCATGATAAACCTCCTTAACTACAAAAATACAAAGAAACAAAAATGCCCCGCATGTTCATTCTTCTCATACTTCTACAGAAATTTTTGTCTTTATTGGTTTTAACTTCAATCCCATACTTTCTGGTGAGAAGAGCTCTGGGGAGATGCTAGTCGGACTCAAAGGGCTTCTTGGGCTAACGTTGAATGGAGATGGTCTATAAAAGCCATACCCCATAAGGAAGTACTCCAATGGTATCAGCATGGCATCTGGCTGCTCCTCAGTGACTATTGACCCACATGCTTGAACCTGTACAGTAATCCAACCTTAGTTAAACAGCATCTCAATCACTGCGTCTTTACCAGGAATGCAGCCAAAGCAGAGTTTAATGAGAGAGCGCATAAATACCTCGACTAAGGCACTGAATCTTCTATCAAGTTTTGAAGTCATATGAAGTGCCTCAGAATGGCAAGGAGAGTTTTCTCCAACAAATATTAAGGATCGGCATCTTAACTTTCTCAAACCATCAGTAATATCTGGTCTCCTGCAAGACACAATTAATTAAAACAAGGGTACAGATTCACCACGTCAGAAAACACCCCAAAGATAAAACTCAAGGGAAAAAAAAAAAACCCAAACAGTATACCCATCTATCTATGTATATAGATAGATAAGCTAGGCAAGGTGCTAGGGTATGCAGAGGATTTGATCCCTGTCCATTCCTATGAAGAAGCAGGAACAAATCTCCAGGCTAACATACTAGCGGTAAAGACATACTCTAAAAGAACTTAAGAGCAAAAGTATTTACTCGTTCATAGCCTCAAGAAACCGGAAAACATTTGGACTCTGTCTCTCTCCCAGAAACTGCAATAAGAACCAGCACACAATAAAAGTCAGACAAATGATAAACTCAAGACAAATAACCATCACTTTAGAGGTTCCTGTAGTAGACAAGCATACTGAAAATGAAATGCACAAGAGCAGAATTTGGGTGACTGACTCTTCTACATGATTGAACTACATCTGATTCAGGTACTTCAGCACTGCCACGAACACCCTGCGCATGATTTTCAAGTCCAGTCAAACCAATCAATTTATGATGGTTCATTATGAAAAAGTAACGAAGCTTTACCTTGCTAAAGTACCGTATGAGTAATAATTCCTTCACCACACTACACATGCCACAAAAGTATAGCAAATTTGACATCACCTGTCAGTGGTGAGCAATTTCTTGTGTTATCAATCCACACAGAATGAACAATTATAGATGAAGACAAGAGTACTAAACAATTTTGTCAATGAACCTTGTTACACAACCATTCTGTCCAAGATGGTCCTTTGCATATAGGAGAAACGAGTATCAAACCCATAACTCTTTTAGTGTATTTCATCTGCAGCACAGTCATAAATCATCAAGTTAGTCAGGACACCGGACAGCAGATCTCAAGCTTGTTTCATTGAATAGGGGAAGCAGGAACAAATAGTCTGGCCCAACTTACAGCAAACAGAGTGAGAACATAAGCACCAGCACTTACACCCATACACATCACAATGCGCAGTCTGGGTTAAGATACACAAATGACAAAAAGAAGGAAAAGAATATCAGCAAGCTTCTTATTTCCCGGAAACAGCTTTCTAGTCAAGTGTTTGACAAGATGGTAAATCATCAAATCATAGTAAAAGTGACATGCTCAAAATCAAGGCCAGCTAATTCACTTGGCTCCAAAGTACATAAATGCATATGTCTTAACCTAGTGTCACGAATACAAAAAGAGCAGATTAGGCAAGAAAATGCAACAGAAATATTACCCAAAATAGTCAAGGACGTCAACGATCTGATCAGCTAGATCATCAACAGATAACACTGGCTCATCAGGGTTTATCGCAACAGCTCCCAACTGAAATAGTTCTTGAAAGATATACAATATAAGCAACAATACAAGCAATAATAGAAGTCTTTCATAAAGGATAACCAATATGTTACACACAGCACCCAGTTCACAGACCTCATGACCAGGAGGACTGATATGGTAAATACAGAAGTTATGGAACAGCATGGAAGATGCTTCTTGACAATAGAACAATCCTTGGAAACAGGACATATCTGTTCAAAAATTATACAAGCCAACACACAAAAAAGGTTAAATCTTAGCAGCTGTGCAGCTGTTGGATGATTTAATTGTCTCTAAACCAACCAGAGGCTACAAGTAAAGAACAAGAAGCCAGCAAGTAACAACTATAAAACTCCCAAGTCAACCATTTCAAAGCAAATGTTTCTTTTATTAGGGAATTCAACCATGCAACCATCTTGGTTCAAGCATAAAAAAATTCTTGGATAAATTTCAAGACAAAACTCGTATCAGGATTGAGTCCGTCAGAGTTATTTGTACAAAAATCTAAAACAATCCCTGCAAAAATTAAAAGGCTCTTGGACAAATTGGATTACACAGCTAGACAACAGATAATTTACCAGTAATATGGACAAATTTATGGATAACAACTGTCATGAAAAAACAAAGTCAATTAGGCTTCCTTACAATTTAAAGCCAAATCAGGATAAGTAATTAAAGCCGGCTTGTCTGGATCTCCAACCACAGAAACAGAGACACAACCACGGCCAGTCTTGACAAGGTGCTCCTGGATGCACATCATATCTTGGATTTAGTCCAAAAGAACTGATGAGACAAAACAAACAAGCCCAACAAAAAACCAAAGCTTCCGGTAGTAAAAAACAAAAGAATTTTCGATCCAGTACTTTTTACTTCCAAAAGAAGAACAATGGATATATCATGCAAAGCCACGCTAAGTATCAATCTACTTCCCACATGAAATTTTCCCATGTGCCATTGTCCCGTGAAAAGTAATATAGTAATTAGTTAGCTCATGCCAATTAACTGGTTAACGTAATTAATTTTGTATGTTTTCTTGCTTTTAAAACTTAACGCTAGCTTCTATCCAAATTTCAAAGCTACTAGCTCTTCAATAAACTACCACATATAAAGAGTACACGCAGCGACTATAGTTTATTCTGCACATACTTAAACTTCAATAATAACAAACATAGGCGGGAAGATTAGTTATATGTTGGTGTGATAAATAGAAAAACGAAATTACCAAAACTGGGATCTCTTTCACCTTCTCGTGATCATAACAACAGGAACTAGAAAAAATTTCGAAGTTGTTAGAAACATTTGAAATCTATGTAGTAATGGTACTATACTTCGTCATTTACACCAACCAAAAGGAAAAAAAAAACAAAAAAAAGGACCAACGGCCTGTATATTCTGCAGAAGTTAAAATACTCCTATATTTGGAAATTCACAAGAACTTTGGAATCAGCAATAAAAAAGTTACTATTAATGCTGGATAGAATAATCCCATTTAAATGGAAACTAAAATGCAAACAACATATTTTGGGAAGAAAGATAAACTGGGTCATATTCCAGTCAACCGCAGATGAAAATGCAGCTTAAACAGCTCCAATTCTTCTCATCAAAAATCATCATTAAAAATATAAAAGCAATTTGATAAATCCAAAATGGCTAGTATCATTATTGTGCATTAAATCATGAGGCACCCAAAAAAAACAAGAAAGAAGAAAGAGAAATAGAAAGTCATTCAGGAGATTGACCTTCAAGAAGATTATTAACAGTAGTAGAAAGCAACATTTCCAAAAAAAAAAAAAAGGAGGGAGGTGGGGGGAGTGAAAAATAAAAATCAAGGTGATGAAAACAATCGAAGCGATAATGTGAGGTGGTGGAAAATGCAATCAACCTTCCTGGCAAATGACATGGCGTCCTCCATATCAATGGAAACGGAGTCGCCGCTGGAGTCCCCCATTCTTCTCGCCGCCGACGGTTCTCTTCCCTTATGCACCTTCTCTCTCTAGAAACACACAACACCCCAGCCCCAGCTCTCCAAAGCTTTTCCTTCTCCTTTTCCTTTATTCTTGCTCTATCTCAAAATGGAAACGCATTGGATTCGACTTCCATGGCTCATGTACCAATCCTCTCCTGCCTTCGTTTCTATCTCACCTTCTTCTCTCTCTCTCGCTCTCTCTTTCTCTCACTCTCATCTCTATTTATCATTTCATTTCTGCCTATATTTTTTGTATTTATCTGCGTATCTCTTTTTCATTTTTCATTTTTTCATTTTTTTTTGGGTTAAAGTTTTCTAAAGACGTCACTTTCCGTGTGTCGCCACTGAGTTGAACTCGCAACGTTCACTGGGTCACCGACGCTCTCACCAGTCACCGCTCACCACTAGTCCAAGCTCCAAACTAGACAGAGGTTCGTGGTTCAATTACTCAACCATGGTTAGCCTCAGGCCGACAGAAATTTGTGTCAAAGGACATGCATGCCCTTCTCTTTTCTTATGCTTCCACCTCCACTAAATTAATTACTTGGTTTAATTTTTTCTTTTTCTTTTCCTTTTTTGTTGTGGGGGGGAATTTTTACATTTTCGTAAACATATTTTTTAATTATCTTATAATTTTACATAAATTAAATTGCTACAGTACATTTTTTCTACGAAAATTTCAGAAAATAGTAATCCAAAATCTATATAATTTAGTAGGTGAACATACTAGTCAAAGGTAAATTGATCACCGAAAGATATTTAAATCTCTATGAAACCCCATGTGTACAATTTAAAAAAAAATAGAAGAAGATATACGATACTATAAACAGTTCATCTAACTGCATTTTCTTTCCTCCATGATAACCCTTATATAACTTAGTTGAGTTTTTTTTTCCATCAGTAAAAGGCAAAAAAAAAAATTAAGTTGGGTTCTTTGGTAATATACTCAAGTGGTATTTTTGAAGATGCAAGTACATTTGAAGGACAAAAGTTATATAAAAAAAACAAACAAACAAACAAACAAACAGAACCGTGTGGTAAAATAGGAAGTCGCTTGTGTGAAATGACTGACCTTGGAAAGTTGCCTTAAATGGCCCCGTTTGGATTGCATTTTTCGTCATTTTTCATGGAAAAATTACTGTAGCGATTTGATATATGTGAGGAAAAAAGGTAATAGGAAAATGTGATCACGGAAAACGACGCAATTTTCCGACAGAAAACCGCAATCCAAACGGTAGTGAACTTCAATAGTAGTAATAATGATATAAAAAAAATCTCTGATCGTTGTGATGTGAAATCCAATAGCTGAGCTCAGGGTCCAAATTTGGTACAAGAAATACGCGCATGCAGAGGTGGTAGACCCGTGGGGAAATACTCAATAATATGAGTAAGATCAAAATGACGAACCCGAAAACTAGTCCAATTCCAAGGCAGGATATATTTTGGGAAAATTGTTGAATACTTATCCTTTTGAAAAATGGTAAAAAATAGTAATGTGAAAGTCACAGTTACTTGAAGCACTAATTCGACCTCCACAAAAGATTATTCGACTCCTTCAAACAAAATAATAATAATAAATAAATGTCAAGCAAGAAGACAAAAAAAAAAACAGAGAGAAAGGTTTCACAAACTTTGAAGCCAAATCCATGAAAATATTGACATGACCTTCATTCTCGAGTCTCTTTTTACTCAAGTGATAATTTGAAGCTTGATTAATCGAGAATAATCCTCATTTATCATAGCAATTCCAACATTTAATGCTCAAATTCACATTGTACATATTATTGAAGGTTCCTTTGCTGCACCGGATTATCATTAGAATAATACAATTCAAGACTAAAAAGAAGCAAAAACAAAATCATTCAGATGTATTTGGCAAACCACATTTATAGATACGAAATAGATTTGAAAACCTTTTTTTGCGACAAAAAAGTTTTGATGGGTTTAATTCCGATCACCATCACGGATCAGGATATGTTTTCGAAATTATAAGTCTCTTACAGGATTCTTATGAATCTTTCATCAATACAGTTCTCGTATCGACAATCAAATCCGAATACACAATATTTTATGAAAAAATGATCCGTGATTACCAAATTCAAATACACAACATTTTATGAAAAAAAATGGCCCATGCTTGCCAATTCAATCAACTTACGTCAGTGAGCGCCTAATAAGTGCTTTTTGTGCCAAAGGATCCTAGATTTGAAGGTGAGAGTCATGCAAGGCACTGTTGCATTAGCAAGGTCCACACCATTAAGAGCAGGTGCAAGGCATCACTTTCCTTCTAATTGGTACAACTAAGGCAGCCCTCAATCCTCACAATTGCTTTCCTCACATTCACACACGCACGAATTATAACCTCTTCCTCCAAACTTGCAGGTGGCAAATAGACAAACAACCTTCTGACATAAGTACATGACTCATACATAAAAAAGCTTTTCTCCCGTCGGCACGGCATACCAATCACGTGGGCAGAAATGGAAACTGACTGATTCCTTTAACACATTTATAATTGAATTTTTTAACGAATATTTAAATAAACACTCGATGACGCATTTAAATTACATCTAATTTCCTATGTAAATATGCATGATCATAATCATGGTACCCCCTGTCTTTGATCGCTTTCCCAAATTAAATTTGTTGCATGCATTAGCCAAATCCTTTATAATTATTCTCCCACTAATTGGAAAAAAGTGCTTGGCTTAACTTAACCACAACAAGAGTTTATTAACGATTTTTGAATAAACTTTATTTGTACAAACAACTGTTTCGTTTGGATTGGCTTATTTTTTAAAAATAAGTTTTTAAATACAATGTTATAGTAATATATAAATAAAAACAATTTAAAAAAATTTCATCCATACAATATATTAAAAATAACTAGCAAATATACACCAAAAAATAAAAAAAATAAATTATACAACATTTTTTACTTATCACTATCACTCATCACCACTGCCACCACCCCCTCCCTCTTCCTCCTCCTCCCATCCCCCACCATGCAACCCTCCCCTTCCCTCGCTACAACTAGATCGAGGAGGGGAAGGGAAAGGTTGAGAGGTGGAGGAAAAAGGAAAGAGAAGAGGGAAGAGGAAGAGGAAGGGGGAAGAAAAAGGAGGGAGCGGGTGGGGTAAATGTTGGTAGTGGTTGTATTTGTTGGTCGTAGTATTAATTTTTAAAAAGTATTTTAAAATATTTTAAAATTTAAAAAATATTCCAAAATATATTTCAAAAAAATCACAAAAAACATTTATAATAAAAGTTTTTCATATATACTGTTACAGTAAAATATTTCAAAAACACTTCAAAAAAATAGCTAATTCAAACGAAGCCAACGAAATCCCGTTTTCGAACAAAGCCTTTTGCGTGGAAAAAATCTCTAAAAATTCTAGTACATTAAAATGTTTTGATGAGCCGTGTGATTTGATTAGATTCACCCGTATAAGATTGTATTGATTTCTTGCTAATTTCGTGTGGAATTAGTTTGTGCGAGATATCTGCATATGAGGAGATAAATTTCTCTCTTATTATCATCTTAATAAGCAATAATAGTCTTAGGCAAAAGACTTTCTTAATAAGTGCAGTCATGTCAACTTTCCAGGTCAAAAACTATACCAAATCCAATTATGGTTAAACAATGACTGGAAACTACTACAATTCAAAGAAACTCAGTCCTTTTTTATTCTTGTATGTGCAATGTCAGAATTAGTGTGTTAAAAGTTAGGTTGACAATTATTATCATGTACCAATTATCAGCAACTTTCCGCTGAGACGCAAACTCCAATCCATCAAGACTTCACAAATCTTGACCAGAGGAGTCATTTTTTAATTGTAATTAAGGAGGTCATAATCTCAATTAAAGAAAACTAACTATTATTTTTTCTATGCACATTTTTCCATTTCTTTCTTCTGAAGGTTTCCTATGAGTTCCTCCACGATTTCTTTCTCTCTCCGTTTTACTTAATTACGAAATATTATTACTTAATCACCCCGCAGACTGCCGATTTGTACAGCTCAACTGTCCATTAATTTGGTCAAAAACTAATTTGAGTTGTTCTGGATACACTTTTCGAAACCGAATCATATATAATCCGGCAAATTTGGAATCTTTTTAACTTTTTTTTTTTTTTTTGTCATGGTGGGTAGAAAGTTCCAATACAAAAAATATGATTACCAATGATTGAGAGAATGTAGTATTCACTTCGTTGTGTAATTATAGTAGGAACAAATTACAGAAGGCCGTCCAGATAAGCAATTTCTGGCAAATTAATTCTCTTTTGTCTTACAACTTTTTCATATTTTAATTCCTCGGTGCAGATAATCCACTGGTACTAATTAAGGACAGTTGATTAATTAAGTATTAGAGCATAAACTATTCATAGTATGCTTAGCCGGTCTATTTCTTGGGAATCTTTGACTCGAACTTAACTCTGTGAGTTAAGTACATCATGTGTTAAAATGTCTTCTCATTAACCTACCTTCTAGACTAGGGATTTTAATTTTTTTTTCTTTTTGGCTCACAAAACTAGATTTTTCTGTTTAATTTGGGTTTATTAATTAACACTTGAATTATAAGTAAGGTTATGCAATCAGGTCTTACATGTAACCATCAGAGTACGACGGAGGCAACCAGGTCAAGATTGTGGATTGATCAGTATAAAGATCCTACTAAAAATCAAGCCTATTGTTTGATCTTTTTTGGGTCATCCATGGTTAATATTAGCTTTTTATGTCTTCTACTTTGACAAATTCAATGATCAGGTTTTTTGATGGAGTATTAAAGTGTGTTAGTAAGAGGAGAAAAAAGAAAAAAAAACAAAAGATTTCTACCCTAATCACCAGATATGAGTCATGTGATACACTTTGGATTGTTCTAATGAACCATTTTTTCAATTTCTGATTTATTTAAACCTCAATACTTTCTGATTATAGCAGTATATATTGAACAATTTAAGATGGCTTTGCAAAAATTTCATGGCCTACCACCATATTGGAGAAGTGTAATTAATTTGAAAAAGTGTCTAAATACAATACATGCAATAATTGTGACTGCATGTGTTCGTATAATAAGGTAAAGATAATTTAAATATGTTAACAAGTGTTTGATGAACGTCGATTTAAAAAATCCATATTATATATCTGCTTCTGCATTTGTTTTAGTATGTCATGATAATGCAGTTCGATATAGCGATAGGGTTGAAAAATGAACCAATTACTCAACGTTCCAATTGAGTTTGATTTGGTAAAAGTTTGTTTGGATTTTGTTTGTTAAATAGTTAAACTAAAGAGCAAATCTTATATACACCGCTGACAGTGTATATACTATCACCGTTTGATTTATTACATGTATGCAAAAGTTGAATTTCAAATTCAAATTTTGCATAGTTGTCATTCATCAAATGCTGATAATTGACAATGTATATACTGTCAGTGTAGGAAAGATTAATTCTAAACTAAAATTGAACAACATTTTACATTCGATAAACTTTCAAGCTCAGCACCTCTAATCTAATTCGATGGTCTTCTTTGGTAAGTGTACTAGTAATACAAAAGTTGCGTAGTTAACGCACCAAGATAATCAAAGTCTAAATTGCAATTACTGCCCAGCCATAAATCTCGCGAAACAGAGGAAGATGGATAGGATGGAGCAATTACTACCGTTACGGGTATTGGAAAAGTGCATTGAATTAAAGTTGACTAATCCATTAATGATTTGCATGTGCTATTGTCTTCTGGTTCGAATTCATATGATTTTCGCCATTTTTAGTCATTAAAGCAAGAAATAGATCAGGTTAAAGGCTATAATTCACAGGTTCCTCCACCATGTCTTGGAGCAATTAAACAAAATACTACTTACTTTTTTTTTTGTTTTTTGTCAAAAAAAAGTACTGCTTACTTTAACTATTAGTATTCTGCAACAAGTAGTAGTCTCAAGAAAGTAGAAGATATCAAAATCATGAGATGATAATGATATATACCAACACAAGTTTCTTTCCTAATTTATATCTTACGTGAAAAACTTGTCTAACTAGTACTACGTACACAATTGCTGTACTTAATTTGGCTTTGCATTAATGACGAAAATTCTATGCAATGTTGTTACATAATTGGAGGAACCCACCGAAGAAGTAGAAATTTAGGCCTTGTTTGGATTGCATTTTCTTAGATTTTCTGTAGAAAAATTATTGTAGCGATTTGATGTATGTGAGGAAAAAAGGTCATAAGAAAATGTGATCACGGAAAACGACGCAATTTTTCGGCGGAAAATGGCTATCCACACAAAGCCTTAGATACGGAGAATTTTGACGGTCAAGCTATGTTTGGATAGCAATATTTTTCAAAAAAATTTTTCGCTTGCATCATAAATACATTTTCCTAACAAAGCCAGCCCTTGAACTTGTACAGGATAATAAGTTGATAATTGCAGTTAAATCTTTTAATTAGCTGCTTATTCTTGCCCTCATTGTTTGCACGTAATGTTAATTTCACTATTCTAACAATATAACTCGTGGAAGTCATAGATTTTTTTTTTTTTTTGTCTTTTTCTCAACAGCGTTTCTTACAAGCTTCAGAAAAAAAAATATACAATGACTATGCTTTATTAGTTCATGCGCCACGTAATTGAGAGTTTTTTTTCCCAAGGAGTGCAAAAGAAAATATATAATTACAATTTTTGTCATTCTCAAAACCTCTTTTATTACATTCTAAAGTGTGTAGTTTAATTTTTATGTAACTAATTAGCAGCCGGTAGTGACTACTTCTTGGCTGATGTGATTGCAACATTTCAAACTTCTGAGCGTGGGTTTGCATCCTCATTTATGCTTACTATAGCTCTTTTTTTTTTTTTGAGTTTTAAAAGTTAAAACGACTACGAGAATTAATATTATAATTAGCAGCAAATATATTTAAAGGAACATAACAGTAGAAGTATTGTTTTATTTTGCAAATTTTAAAATGCTCACTTGTCAAAACAAAAAAAAGATACTGGAATCTCTGATAAGTATTAGTAAATAGTACTAATTTTTTTTTTTTTAAAAAAAAGGCTTACATATTAGCTGAAGTGATGAGATGGGACCTTCAAATATTGTCCTTTGTTCGATTTTGGCAAATCCCAGTCAAAAGTTTTTATTATTAATACAACATGTGATGTTTGAAATTTTAGGACTACGAATTATTTGATCTTGTCAACTGTCTTTCAATACAAGACATAATGATTAACATGAAAGCAAATATTTTCTCTTGAGAGGAGCATCAAGTTTTGTTCAAAAGAAGAAAAATAAAAGATAGAAAAGGAAAAAGGGTTTCAATCTGTCGGTGGACTTTGTTTTCCCACTTTTTTTTTTATTATCATAATTGTGTTTTTTTTTTAAAAAAAATTTGTTAGGGAAATATTTGACCAAGAGATTGGGGCCTGTAACAACTAACAAGAAAAGGCCAGGCATTAAGCAAGGGAAGCAAGGAAAGAGTAGAAGGCAATTCTGAGAATTAAAAGCCCCGGTAATGTTGGGGGGGGGGGAGGGGGGGGGACGTGTAATTTGATCGGCTCCTCCGGTTGGTGTGGCTTCAACTTTCATGATCCAATGGTTCTCGTGCTTCTCACGTCATATATTTATGTGAATCACGTTATACCTCCAACGTGGCATTGATTCTCCACCTTTTCTCTTTCTTTATACTAGTAATTGACGCAAGGGTTACAAATGAGTCGAGTTGATTCGAATTTTGGCTTAATCGAGCCGAATTTTGATTTAGTTTTATCAAACTCAAATTCAAGGTCGAGTTCAATGAACTGCCAATTTAAAACTCAAACTCGAGTTCGACTCAAATTCGAGTTGAATTCAAACTCGACCTCGAAAAAAAAATTTATTTTAATTTTTTAAAACATAAATAAAATAATATTTTTTCTTAATAAATTATAAAATATTAGGGATATATATGTAATTTTATTATTAAACTAAAAAATAAAAAATATAGATACTTGAGCTCACGAGTTAATGAACTTAATATTTTTGAACTCGAGCTCGATTTGGCTAGCTCGAACTTTTACTCGAACCACTCGCGAGCCGCTCGATTTATTTGCAGTCCTAATCGACGCATACTCGATATGTATGTTATATTCGATATGTATGTTATATTTGGTACGCATAATCTAGTGATCAATGCATATTCAGCATGTGTGTTAGGCTAGTGATTGACGCATATTCGATATGTGTGTTACAGAGAAGTGAAGAGGTAGGGTTATTTTAGAATTGTGAAAGAAGGAATATTGTATTTAGTTTAATAGTTTAAAGTTGTCCAAACTAACCGACTAATTGGAGAAAATAATGGGTGATTGTGTGGTTAGTTTGTAATTATGCAAGTAAGTGATTATATGATCCGTATTAGAAAGGCTTTTTAGTCAATTTTGGGCGATTTTACAATTAAAATTTGGGGTTATAAATAGAATTTAAAAAGTGACGCTGTATGTTTACACTGCATAGTGACGTTCTTTCTTATCTATCGTATAAATTTCTTTTTGTGTTCTCGTTTTTTAGTCATATTTCCTAATAATACATTCCAATGTTCACAATGTTAGAGATTACAAATATTAACTACTTTGGTATCAATATAAAAATGATTAACTTTTTATTCACTAATATTATAGTTTTTTTTTATACACTAATAACTTTGGACATATGCTACATGACATGTAGTAGTGTTTGTCATGCTTGATTGTATGTTCTTTGCAATAGTAGTAGTGTTTGTCATGTTATGTTGCATGTTTTAATCCTGCTAGTAGCCTAGTACAAAAAAATAAAATAAATTTACACTGATTGTGTGTAAAAAAGTTATCTGTAAAAAATATTAAAAAAAACTATTTAACATACAAAATAAAAAAATGTTAGGGAAGGGTTCGGTGGTTCGGAGGAAGGAAATATGAGTGAGAAGTCCCAGGTTCACACCCTCTCACTTGCACTAACCTAGGTATCAATAATTTTGGTGAGTAAGTAGTTTTTACCATTACATATTTAAAAGTCAACTCGAATTTAAAGGGCATCGGGATTGTAAGTTTTCATACAAAAATTTTTATAATATTCTCTTGACACATTTTTTAATCACCTTTTTTATGTCTTACACAGATCATATTGTTGTCACAGTATATTATTTTTTTTTTACAAAAATTTCAGAAAAATAGCAATCCATCAAATAAGTAGGCCTATCAATCGTAGTTCAATTACAGTTCATAGACATCAAGAATAAGTAAAAATACAGATTCTACATTGTTCAATTAACATCGAAAATAATTACAAAAAAGAATTGCCAAAACAAAAACTCAATAGAAACCAAGAATATAGGTTTTTTTTTGACATTCTTAAAAAGAAAAGTCTTCTGAACAAGAAAAGACATAATAAATCCGAAAATGTTCTAAATCATACTAAATTGGAGGGAAACTTCTTCGTCTTACCAAAATATTTAACCTAATTGTGCCAATTAAAGAAAAACAAAAGGAATAAACGAATCTAAAAGGATACAAGAAAAACAAGGACCCAAAAGCCAATCTACCCTTTTACATTTAAAAAGTCCACCAAATAATTGTCAGGTTAGCTGTCCACATGAAATGCAAGCAAATGCTATAGTACAAGAAAATCTTTTGAAGTACTATATGGTTGGTTGGGATCATGGTGGACCATTACTCTCCAAAGAGTTCACAATGATAATACATCATACTTGGCTACGTTCTAGAATTATATACTCGTTGATTTTAGTTTAAGCCAATCAGGTTCTGGAAACCTAAAAGGTAATGTGGATATTGAAAAGTGAACAAAGAAAAGGTCAAAAAAAAATTAAAAAGACAGTGCCTATATCCTATATGTGAAAGTAACATAAGGCATGGTTTAAAATGGTCTCCGGATGATAAACCATCATTATCAGATTCACCTATTCACGCAATTGAAGTATATCTGGTTGAAATCTTTGGCTTTTTGGATGTTGCAGTTTGGATGAATACTTTAAGAGCGTTTGAAATTTCATCAACCATTTTTTTCCTATGTAGTAGTTGGCACTGGAAATTACTATAAGATAAACCATTTTTTGTTCAGACTTAATTTCACCTAATTTTATCGAAGTCGCTTTAATCTGAAAGGAAGAAATTTTTTTTTTCCAGCAAATATACGATGCTTTATATGCTTAAATTAATCGATTACAAGAACAAAAAGTTTTTCTTTGTTCAAATCCCTTTTCCTTGGTTTGAATGAGTAAAACGACTTCTTATTTCAAATTCTTTTGTCGTGGATCTAACAATAAAGTAGTATAATATAACAATTTAATGTATGTTAGATAAAAAAAAAAAAATACGTTGAGAGAATTTTTTCTGCGAAAACTCGCAATCCAAACAAAGTCTGAGTACGTACTGCTCTAGGTTTGATCAGTTAATACATTTTGTTAATTGAGTTGTCATGTTATATATGTTGTATATGGACCACAATGACAATCACTTGCTAGTTGCTAACAATAGATTGGGGAAAGCAAATTAATCACCTCATCAAACAAATACTTCAACTGAAATTTATATATCTTTCAAAGAAATTACATTGGCAAGCGTGCAAAATTGTGAAATACCTCCCCACCAAACAATAAAATCAAAGTTATGATATAAGTCCAGCTGAATTCTGGAAGGATGGGTGACAGAATGAAGAATGGGTAGCCATGCCACAGCCCAGATGAAGCAATAAAACCACCCAAGAGCCTGGGCCTTGTGTGATTTGTCAGACGGCTAAGGTTGTACAATCCGAGGTTACACGGAGGAGATCCTCCGGCACCTGGCAGATGATATTCGTGGTTCTCATTACCATGTTGGAGGAAATAACTCAATTGAATTAAATCGCAGGTCTTCTCGACAAGTGTCACACAAATTTAAGCGTATTTGAATAGAATATTATTTGGTAAATTTTTTTGGGAAGAGCTTTTGTAATACGATGTATGTAAAATTTAAAAAAAGAGTAGTTGAGAAACGTGTTTGTGATGCAAATAAAATAGTTTTTAAAAAATATTGAATTTCCAAACAATTTGTCTCCAGAAATGATTTATTGAAGATGCTATATAGGCTTTCGCTCTAGGTCCATTCTGAGCTTGGGCCTTTGAGAATTCTGTTGGATGAAAGTCGAGAGCCGAATTTGGTTGCTGGCCTAATTGCATGGACTCCGTTTGAATGATCAATGTAATTGGGGAAAAAAAGTTTTGTTTGTTTGGGGATGGTAATATTTACACGTTAAGAATAGGGATTTTTTATGGGCTGTAATCTTCAATGTGTAGAGCTTTCTCCAGAGACTTGCATCTCAAGATAGAAAGAAAGGTGATTGGGAAATGAGTTTAGAAAAATGTAAAATTTTTTTGGGAAAAATGGCAATGCAAACACAAAACACATCTTCCCCAAAATTGAAGCACAAAACAAAACACTCATCAAGCAAAATTTTAAATGCACAAACTGCTAATGAAAATGGTGATTACTATATGTTACAGCCACAAAAGTTTCTCTTCGCATTGAGTTGGACAACATTTGATACAATATGCATCTTTTTAACTCTATCATCAGTTTAAAGCCAGTAAGGCAGAGAGCCGTGGTAGTATACTACTACATCTGCAGTCCCAAAAGAAGGGATGGGGAGGAGATACCTTGGTGTAGTCATGGTGGTGGATCCTTCTCTCACATAACACAAAGCCAAAAAATGTATCCTCGACATTTTGAGTATCTTCTGGACTCCACAAAGTCCTGCCTCAGTGGATTCTAATTATCCTGTAACCATAACCTCCATATCTTCATCACAGACTGGATTACACATGTCTACCCCACTTCCAAATTTATCTTTGTAAATTGAGATTTCATGAAGGTTATACTTGACAAGCTTAACCCTTGTTTCAACTTCTTCTCTCATCCCATCTTTGCGTTTTCTTGTGCCCTCTATTGATGCTTCGTGTGTGATTATAGAAGCTGGATCTGCACGGCAAGAGGGATCAGCCATCTCCTCATCCATATTGACTTTATATTCCCTTTTTCCGAGATTCCCAGAGCAACTCAAGATGCTTTTCCAAGTAATTATAGTCTCAAGTTTTGTTTTAGTTAGGAACCTTGACAGATTGTGATAGAAAACTCCAAGTCCTTGATCTTCAAGAACTAACAGCCACCCTGTTAAAAAACAAAATAAAATAATGCCATTATGCATCTTTTCTCAGATGCATGAAGAAAGAAAGAATAAAAAATTGTATATCAGACAGCTTCTCCTCGGCTAAATTTGTGATAGGAATTGAGTGTATGGGTAAAAGGTGTAAAAAAAGGTAACTTCTATTTCAGCTAAACTGGTTCTAGCTTCATTAACATGGCAGCAAAAGGACAACACTACTATTAAAGAATTTGAAATGCATCGATTTACTCGTTTCTTTTTTTTTTTCTTTTTCTTTTTCAAAATAAATGAAGATAACATCTCTGATGATGATATAGGAAGCAAACTTGTAAGCAGCTGGAAAACTCAAGCAGCTTGTCTAAGGATTAAAGTAAAGCAACTCACTGATGAGATCTCTAGGAGTGCCAATATCATGTGTCAATCCATCCTCCATGCAAGGTTGATTAGAGATCCATTTAATCAACTGATTAGATAAATGAGATTCATTGAAGGAATTGACATAGGAAAGAGCCCTGCTGTGGTCACATATATCCCTGTCGCCAAAGATTTCCAGCATTAATGCTCAATCCATGATTGATGCTATCTTTGAATCCCATCCAGGGTAACATAGCCATACCTAGCAAACCGTACAGCATCATCAGCAACTAATAACCACATCAAAGCCAAGTTTCCAAACTGATTGTCACACAGCTGCATCCATCCACGAGAATTGAGACATGAATAGTCAACAATTAAGACAGCATCATAAAGAACCTTCATCAGAGACATTGCATCATCAGAACTCTGCAGCAGGAAGCAAATTAACTTTCAGTCAATAAACTCCTATGATTAGCACAAGGTCACTGTTTTTTTTTTTAAGTGACAAAAGAAATATGCACACAAAATCATAACAAAAGAGAAAAAATTGCAGGAAGAAACAAATAATGATTGACAATCATACTGGGCACTTGACTAAAGTTACCCCACAAACAAAGAAGAAGCCAGCTACCTGCACAATATCATCTGGTCGCAATTCTGGGCTCCTCAATTATGAGGGATCAACAAAAAGCCCACTACTTCAAACCTAAATAATATGATAAAATAGAAAAACTAATAACTGCAATTACTGACCAGTAAGTTAGCGATTGGCAAGCTTGGCTCCAACAGCATTCTAAGAAGGGTATCTGCCAGGAAGTAGTTTAAGATAAGGAACATGTAAGAAATTGCTTTTGAGAAAGACCCACATAAATGGTATTCTAGTTATAGCTGCTACTAGAAAACTAATTCGACTGAATAAGGAAGAAAGAACTAATATAAGATCTTCAAATAATCACAACAATATTATAAAAAAGGAATGTGAAACCAATTATTGAATAGCATTATAACCATTTAAGCAATGATTTTCTACATATGCCGAAAATGATATTAAGAATGGAAGAGAAAAGGCACAAGAGACTGAGACTCCACAAGGGAAAATGTGCAACTACAGATCAACAAGAACTTGTACAAAAAGAAAAAAGGAAGTCCTAAAGGAACAGAAAGCAAAACAAACAATAAAAAGTGGAAACATGCTACTGGACTCTGATGCTTGTCACTTGACCAATCCTTTCCAAGTTAAGCTTGAAATGACATTAATTATAAGTACATTCACATTCTTTCTCTAATCATAAGTGGAGACCCAAAAGAAATGAAAATGAATTAGTTACACGAGCATTGGTGTAATTCTAGGAAGATAAGAACCTCTGATTCACTACAAGCAAGGAGAATAGAGAGAGTCAGAGAGACCTTGAGAAGAAACTCGCAATCCATCCAATAGAACAAATTTCAGGTTGAATGGCTCTCTCCAAAATAATAATGCAAAGTGATTAATTGCAAGCCGATTGGCTATCTTTAAGTGCAAAATAATGATATGCAAGAAAGTCAACGTGAAACTCCTTTTGAGTTTAATATCACCATAAGTGCATGTCAAGAACATACAATCAAACTTACAAAGTACTTAGTTTCTTCCTCGAATTTGTGGCTCAGGTAAGAGCTTCAACCATAATAAAGAAGTACAAATTAGTCAATCAACTAAGAATCAGTATCAGCAGCTTTGTGACTGCATGATACCCTCAAACCCATCTGCTGCTCCACAATTAATACTTGCATGTTGATAATTATAGCATTTGGACAGACACACTTGCTCCACTACATTGAAAACCTACAGCTTGTATGCAACACAGAGCCTCACAACATGAACCCTATAGTAGTTTGTGCAAATTCTACCATCATAAAATGGAAGATGAGCTAAGATCGAGCATAACCAACTACCAGATTCAAACAATATCTAATGGTAAATGAATAGCAATTCACATGGAGTATCTGACCCAAAAAGTAAATGTTCTCAAAGCCATTGATAGTCTGAACTACCCAGTTCCGCATATCCATCTCTAGCTCGTCTCGCCTAATTCCCTGATTGAATTTCAAGCACAACCTCAACCAGAACACCTCACAAAGGACAATCCCAGCCAAACATTCAATCCCACTTCTTCTATCAACCCCTCCACGAACCTCATCGCTCAAAACTGGAAAAAACACCCTTAGATTGTCTCCGTAATCGCAACCCTCATCCACCCGATCAACAGTCCAAACCCTGACCAAATCCTCAAAACAGACCATCGGAAGATCAGAATAATTTCCTTTTCCAACATCATGGCAACAACAAAACACTAATATAACTAACTATTTTTTCCAACAAATCCTCAATTTCTTCCCTCAAAGGGAAACCATTTGTCAACGAATCACGAACTATATCATACAATCGGAAAACAACCGGCGCTAGCAATGCAGTTCTTTTCCACCCATTACTCAAACTGGAAGACGAAACTAACAACTGAAACAAATCTTTAACTAGTAACATCATTCTGTTGGAAGTGCTATCTGGGGTAGTTGATTCTTTTGAGCTGTGAAAAGTGACTGCAGAGTAAAACCAAGTAATTTCAAGAGGTGGGTCGAGCATTTTTTGGATTAAACGGAAGAAAATCGCCTCGAAAGGGGAGAAATCAGAGTTTCCATTTCTGTATGAGGCTAAAAAGTGTTTGATCGATTCTCTTAACATGGGCTCATGGTTTTCTAACTGTGAGTCCATTGTAAGCATAATTTTTTAATTGAAAGGGCATAAAATTGAGTGGGTTGCTGCTTGATTTCTGCGAATTTGATAGAGGAAGAAGAGATTGGAATTTTAGAATTTGGGGTTTAACGGTAATGTTGAAACCCTAGGTGCTGTTGAGAATGGTGCTGGGGAGAGGGAACTTTTGGGGCTTTTAGCTAACGGACAGTATTTGAATTTGGTCCTGGTACTCTTGGACTCTGGAGTCTTGGCATTAAACTATTAGTTTTTTTTTTTTTTTTGGGAAGGGTGGGGGCAACTAAACAGCTTACTCAGCTTTTTGTTGTGGTTTTTCTTATTTGAGCCTCAGATTTTGGTTTCTTGAGCTGACGAGGGTGTATTTCATTATAAAGCATGTTGATTATTACCACCTAAATTACTCATGCCCACGGAGGCACCTTTGCAACATTTAAGGTTGGCATTCATAGTAACTAGTTTATAATTTAGTCAAATACACTGGTGAGGCATATAGGCAAGATTGTGTTTGATAAAATTAAAGTTTGAAATTGAAAATTAAAAACTATTAAATTATTGAATTGTTAAATATTAAAATCTTAACATTTGAGTATATTTTGTATTAAGTGATAAGTTAATAGGTTATCATTTATTTTTTTTTGGAGTACACTTTATCTAGGAAATTAAGTGCCATTGAAAATTAAGATATTCAATTTTTAGTTATCAAATAAATTAAAAATATGAATTTATTAAATTTAAGTACTGAATTGAGTTATTAAACAAGTCTAAAACTTAGTAACTTTTTCAGAATATGTCACCAAGTAATATGCCATTCTTTCGATTGAAATGACGGTTGAAATTATATACGACAATCTTAAAATTGTATAAGAATTGTCTAAATAACAAGACAATCTATATCCACTTATAATTTAAACAACCTACCTATGGCTTTTTGGTTGTATTGACTTATCCTTTCTTCCTCTTGGATTAAGACACTGATAAAAGATCTAGGACTTTTTTGCTACTATTATTATTTGAAAGACATTTGAAAAAATATTAACGGGGTGTGTTTGGAACCTGAGTTTTTGAGCAAGTTGTTTGCTACTAGTTTTTTAACAACTTTTGCTACAGGAATCCCAAAAAACTCCCAAAAACTCACGGCTTCCCTTGTTAAACTTTTACCAAAACGACGTTAGTTTTTGGCACTTTTCTTTTGAACCCAAAAATCCCAAAAAACTTCCAACAACTCACGGCTCTCCCAGCGCACGGTAGTTGCTGTTCTTCCTTTTGGTTCCACTGACAGAAGGCTTGCCCTATACAGTACTTCGGTGAAGCAGCAAACTGCTCGGAGCAAAAAGAAAATCAGGGGAAACAACTGCAGCCAATTCGGCGACTCCAGACAGCAACTCGGCGAAGTAGCAAGCTGAGCAAGCTCGGAGCAACTGCAGCATTTCCCGACTCAACCCACCAACTCACGGCGAAAGTAGCAAGCTGGTCGGAGCAAAAAGAAGCGGCGGGAAACAACTGCAGCTTGGTCAAACACAGTCCGGTGACCTTGATTTGTGCTGGACGAAGCAGTCGGTAACCTTGATTTGTGCTGGACGAAGGTTCGGCGAAGCTTGGAAGGAGCGATTCATCTTTGGCCCTCCGATAAACTTGCTGATTCATCCCCTCCCCCACGCTCCTCCTCTTCCAAGGAAACGGCTGTGCCAGTCCGTTTAGGGAAGGCTGCTGTGCTTCCATTTAGATGCATTCCCTTCACCCAATAGCTTTGAATTGAGGTTGGCACGCTTGAATTTTTGTTGCCCGCAGCATTCCAGTTCAATTTTTTTGGATGCTTTTGTTGATTACTCCCTGTATATGGCGATGCTTGTCTCTTGGATTCTTACAGTTTTGGTATTAAATTTGCTGGTTTTTTGAGAAAGGCTGCTGAGTTAATTGCTGTGTGTTGATTAATTTGGCTCGGTGTCAATTTCATCAAAGTTGAAAGCTCTGTGTTGATTAATTTGGCTCCTGTGTTAATTAATTCTTTAAGATTGCTGTGTAAGAATTGATTTGGGTCCTGAGTTGGATTAAAGGTTTTTCATAAAAGGATTGCTATGTGTTGCTGTGTAATGTGCATTGTGTTGCTCTGTGTTGTGCTTTGGGCCAAGATGATTGAGGAAAGCTTCGGTTCTTGGTAGGAAGAGGAAACCAATTGAATTAGTGCTGTTTGTTATCTTGTGTAATAGATGTCATGATGATTGGTATTTCAAATTCACATAAAAAAATAATTTCTATAGATTTTAAGTTTAGAATTTGAACCATTGCCCTTCCTCATTGAAAAACTGCGATGTGGATCATAGCATATTGAATTTAATGGCCAAAGTATAAGTTGGAAAAAATGTTGGGAAATGAGTAGAGTGTTTGCAAGGCCAATGTAACTTGTCGGAGGTTGTGGAAACTTTTTTACACCTGTTTGAGCAGTTTAATGCTCTTATGCTAATTTGTGGCATGAGAGGTTCTCATTCATTCCTGATTGCCTTAATGGTTTAAGAAGGTGTTAAAATTCTAAATTCATGTATTCTTTTGACTGCAAATAGCTATCTGGTTATGAGGGAGTCATTCGGATGAGCACACAAAAAAATTTTCACTTAAATTGTGTACTTATTGAGGCTTTGGTTTAATTAATCCATGAGTAGTAGTAATATTTTTCATGCCTTCATTTGATTTAGGTGAAATAGGGGGCGGTTAGCGGAATTAGTTCAAATTCTATTTCCTGCTTTTGAATATTTTGAATTAGTTCAAATTTATTTTCTTTCTTGCACCTATTTTTCTGTTATATTATAGAGGTAGGTAATTTTGCTGAATTTCCAAAATTTGAGATTATAGGCATACATTTTTTGTTAACAGGTTTATGCCGCCGCGCACTAGATCCATTTCTAGAGGTTTGTTTTGGGGTAGATTTTTTTTTCCTTGCATGTCGACTGTTAGAACTGTAAGGGCTAATTTCACTTTTGCTCATAGTCGGAAAACTCATACTTCCTGGTTTTGTTACCACTGCCTGGTCCGAGTGTGGAGAGAACGACTTACAGCTTTGCATTACCAATTACTTCAGGTATAATTATGATTTCGTCTCTTTTTCCAACCCCGTCACTAATATATTGAATTAACTATTTGTATGTCCCATGTTCATGGCTACCCTCCTTCCTCATTGGTATTATTTGCACGTGATTCACTGTATTAGTTCAATATTGCTATATGTGCAGTGGGGCCAAAGCATCTGCCATTCAATTTCTGTTTTGCATCTTTAATAGTCAATTTTCGCTAATCTTATTTGTCCTACATTAAAGCGTAAAAAACCAATAGCTGGTAAGGTTGGTTCATCAAGGCAAGGTCGAGCCCAATTTCCAATGGAGCGAGAGCTTGAATTTGCGGAGTACTTGGTTGAATTTAAACGGGCTAATAGAATAAACAAGGGCAACTTAAAGAGTGAGGTGTTCCCGGCAATTGTTGATAAATTTGCCAAAAAAGGATGCCACTTTGATCCAACTCAAATCAAGGCGAAGTATTATGCATTACGCCATCTAACTCAAGAATACAATCGCATGCGATTGAGGGTGACTGGAGCCGGATGGGATCCCCTCCTCCAAACTGTAACCATGGACGAAAGCAAATGGCAAGCTGTGATTAAGGTACTCCAATTAATTTTTTCTTTTGCATTACATAAGCTTATAAAGTGTAAAAACTATTTTTTAACATTCTTTATGTTAATTTTGGTATTAAATGTGTAGGAGAATCCATCTTTTGAAACTTACCACAACAAAGATTGCCGTGTCTTCTACTTATTGTCGGAGGTGTTTGACAAAATGGATGCCCAAGGCCGATATGCCAGGGACTCAAACCAACCACCAATTGACATCAATGACGAGATAAGAGCGAGGCAAAGTCAAGCATATGACAATATGGGTGGCCAGGGTACGGAGCACGTGGACCTGACTGATGATATGCCGCCTCCTATGCAGTCAATTGGGAAATCGGATGGCAAGCATTCCAAAGGCAAAGGCAAAGGGAAAAGAAAGACTCCGGAATCTTCATCCGCCAAAGACGGCGACCTCCCGCCTGGTCTAAGTCGCACCTCATACAATAATGCAATATCTTGGATGGATGCGACGTTTGCTTCCGATCGGAGCGCCTCCCAGAGCGTAGATGCCCCACCTCCCCCACCTGCTGCTACTCTAGTTCCTCCTCCTCCGATTTACGAGGATGATGACCCGTACTCGGTGGCAAAGGCAGATGCAGTCTTAAACACAATAGAAGGCTTGCCAGATAAAGTAGCTGTCAAAGCAGCTGTTAAGTTGGCTGATTCCGCTGACCACGGAGGATGTTTTTGAGTCAGAAGAGTGAGGCTAGGAAGCGTTTATATGCACTAACGATCGGGGGGGCGAACTAGATGATTGAGACCTGCATGTGCCTAGGGTGGTTAAGACCAATTGGAAGGCTTTGTTTCCGTGTTTTAATGACTCCAGATTTGTATTTGTGATTGATGGATGCTAGTTTTCCCCTTTGGGAAACAAATTTGCACTTTGGTTGTTTCATTACGTAGTGCGGATCATTTTAAGACTTATTATAATGTTTCTCCATTTCAAGTATTTGACTTTTCGAGTTGGCGAATAATAAATAGGAGTTCAACTTTATATGAGTTGCTTCACTAAATCACATATTTCTAGCTTCTTACTCATTTGGTGCTTATGTATTACTTTTATTCAAGGTATAGGTGTTTTGCCCAAACAGAGCATAAATGGCTAGGCCGCCGCCAAATTTTGGAGTGAATTTAGATGACCCAGATGATGCAAGACAAGCCGCAACTGCTGTGTTAATACTATCGTGGCACTTTCAAACACATCAGATTCCAAGAACAAGGCAGTTAGTCCATACATGCCCATTCACAGGTCAGGGTTGGGTTGATGACCTGTTGGGGGGAAAGTGCATTAGGATGCTTAACAACATGCGCATGAATGTGCCCACATTTGTTCAATTATGCCGGATTATGCGTGAAGGTGGATACATTACTGAGGGCCCTGTGATAAAGTGACTCTAGAGGAAGGAGTAGCAATTGCTTTGTATGGCGTGAGCCATGATTTGACACAAAGAGTGCTAGGTGAACGATTTCAGCATTCCACTGAGACAATTCATCGACACGTGCGCCGCCTGTGCCAGTCCTTAGTCCGATTAGCACCTATTGCACTCCGACATAGGAACACAGATACTACTCATCCTCGGATTCGGAATAATAGACGATTTTATCCCTGGTTTAAGGTACGTGCCCGCATCTTAAAACTAATAAGTTTCGAAGTGCAAGTTTAATTTACCATTGATTCAATATGTAGGATTGCATTGGAGCTATTGATGGAACACATGTCTCGGCAAGCGTGCCAAGAGAGGAACAGGATGCCTTTCGTAACAGAAAGGGCACGATTTCACAAAATGTTTTAGCCGCATGTGACCACGATATGAGGTTCGTATATGTCAGAGCTGGTTGGGAAGGTAGTGCCCATGATAGTCGTGTCTTATTGGATGCTATTTCCAATCCGGATGCTTCATTTCCAGTACCACCGGCTGGAAAATATTACGCAGTTGATGCAGCGTACAGGCACATGCCTGGATTCATGGCCCCTTTCAAGAGTGGTCCAGGAGGAAGATCACAGACTGCACAGAAAGGATTATTTAATCGCCGCCATTCTTCGGTTCGGAATATAATAGAGAGGACGTTTGGGGTATGGAAAATGAGGTTCAAAATTTTGGATGGTCCTATGAAAAACTATCCTATTGAGGCACAGAGAAACATTGTTGTAGCGTGCTGTGTACTACACAATTTCATTAGGGAGATGCAGCCATATGACATCTACTTACCAGATGAAGTTAATATGGATGGCGGAAGTACCGAGGGAGTTCAAATGCCACAATTCGACGTCACTCCAGAAGCACTCCGTGATTGGAAGGAATTACGAAATGCAATGGCTGATCACATGTACCTTCACCGAAATGAGTAGTATATGGTTGCCAGGTCCTAGTTTTTTCACGCTGTCTACTTGATTCCCACGTAGTCCAAACTAATTTCAGTTGTATAATATGACTTTTTTTAAATATTTGGGATGAATATTTGGGCATGTAGCAATTGAAACCTTCTGGTTATGTACTTGTTTACCGGATTCTTTTCCACTTGCATGAATGCCACTAATTTTCACAATTTTTCCAAATTTTTTTGTTTTAACAAATTATTTGCATACAGGTTTTGAGATTCCATATTACTGTGAAATATACGAAAATCTCCATGTTTACCTATTTAGATGCAAGCTAGTTGAAAAAGTCATAATAAACTCCCCCATTGTGTTTATATGGAGCACAATTTTTGGCTACAGGAAAAAAAAATTTTAATAGAATTTTTTTTAAGTTATAAAAAAAAATTTCAAAAATTGCTACAGTAAAGTTTTTAAAAATTGCTACAGTCAAGTTTTTAAAAAACTTCTACAGTAAGTGTTTTTACAACTTCTACAGTGATTACAGTAAAGTTTTAGACAAACTTCCAAAAAACTCAGGTTCCAAACGGGCCCGTTATTTTTAGGAGTTTTTGTAAAAAAAAATACTATAGCAATTTGACGTATGTAAGGTAAAAAAGTGATTGAAAAATATGTTCAACTATATGTAAGGTAAAAAGGTGATTGGAAAATGTGTTCAAGGAAAATATAAAATTTTTCTGTGAAGACATCATTGGTTAAAATATATGCAATGCACAACGGCGTCGTATGAGAGAGCGGGAATAGCAAACTATTTTACCCTTTCTCTTTTTGGAACAGACAAACACCCAAACTACTATTGCAAATTAGTTAGGAACCAAATTTACATTTTTTTTTTGGGTAAAAAAGGAACCAATAAATTAAGCTGATCTCCTGTCCGTAGTCCGTTGGCAACGTCGCTTCGAAATGGCTCTCTTAGCTCGAAACGCGAATCGCCTGGGGCTAACGACGGCGTCGTATCAGAGAGCGGCAGGTTTAGCCTCGATCCACACTACCCTTCCGACAGCCTCTTCTCAACAGTCCTCGGCGGCACCGACGACCTACGCACGTGCGCCTCCTCCCTCAACTTCGTCCCCGACGGGCCTGCCCAAGGCGGCTGAATATGTGATCTCAAAGGTGGATGATCTCATGAACTGGGCCCGCCGTGGATCCATCTGGCCCATGACATTCGGGCTGGCTTGCTGTGCCGTCGAAATGATGCACACCGGCGCCGCCCGCTACGACATGGACCGATTTGGGATCATCTTTAGGCCTAGCCCTAGGCAGTCCGATTGCATGATTGTTGCTGGTACTCTCACCAATAAGATGGCTCCTGCTCTTCGCAGGTACGTTTTTCAGTAGTAATTCCTTAAGTTTAATTTTTATTTATTTTCTCTTTCAACAGTTTTTCGCCATTTTCGCATTGTGTTTTTTGAGATGAGTTCTTTGTTGGGATTTTGGTTTCCTCTTTTGCTGTCCCTAGGAAAGGCAAAGTAGGGATTTTGATAGGTTGACTTTATGCTAATGAATTGGTAAGTAGGTTTGATTACGTGTTCCCTTTCCTCGAGTTCGGGGATTTGGTTATTTAATTGTTGTGTGTAATTTGTATGCTATTTTTGAGTTGGATACAAACGGCAATGGTCGTTCAAACTGCTTTTGATTTTGCTTGTCAATGATTTACATTCTTCTCGCTTGGTTGGATTTTGAAAATTTTCAAATTCCATCTGAGAAGTGTGGAGCTTTAGATTGTTAGTCTTATTAATAGATTAAGGTTTTAGGACTTTGGAAACCTGATTTTGATTTTGCTAACGTTTGAATTGGTGAACTTGCTGATTTTTTAGTGAGGTTGTTGTTAGATAGGATAAAATTTAAAGGGTTCCTCCCTGTTTCTTTATCACAAGCTCTAAATTCCAGAGTGACTAAAGAAAGATTTTTCCAGAACTGAGGTGAGGGGTTGTGGAAGAATTGGAATACGAAGTGCCTTGAAGGAAATTATTTATGGTAGATTGGTGGGTGGATGTCTGTCCTTGAAATTTGCTATCTTTTCTTGGTTGTTCTCTCTTTTAATTGTTTGGGCCTGCATGTCTTTGCCTCGTTTAGAAGAGCTTTGGGACTGGAGTAAGAATCCACTTACCCAGTCTGGAAGATCTGCAACACAATTATGCTATTAATTTTCTTTTGGTGCAAATAGGCTGTTGCCTCTTGTATAAATTGTGGACATGGTGGGTACTTATCAGTGGTTAAGAATTAAGTTACCAAGGGTAAACATCTTAGTGTTTGTGGGTCCATTTGATAATTTTATGCTGTTGCTTGTTAGCTTTTGCAAACTTGAGTTTTGGCATGCTAAATATCAAGTTATTTGTGTCCACTTGGAGTAAGTCTTTGATACAAACTGATAAACATAATATGCACCTAAGAATTTGCAGTGATGATTTCCTTTGCGAGTAAAGAAACTTTTGTATACCATACAATGGTGTTAAAGTAAAACCAATCATGGGGTCTGCCCCCAGCATATATCCTGTTCATGCTGTGTTCACTTTTTTTTTCACTCTTCCATCCCTGATCGAGTTTTTTCTTCTTGTCGTTGTTGTACGTTTGTGAGTTTTACCATTTACTTGTCAGTATTTAAATGGTCAAAGGCCTTCTAGAACTTGATTATTGGGTTGTTGATATAAGAATAAAATCAGTTGTGCTGGTGCTTTCGTCTGGTGTTTTAATAGAATTGAGTTGTGGTCAAAAGAGCCTGATAAGCGTGAAGGATTGTCAATTGTTTTTGTTGTTATTTGAAAGGATTTGTGTTGGACACAAGTTTACTTCAGGACACTTTTGAATGCAATGTATCAAACTAATTCCTATGAACTAAAACTTCCAGGATGTTGTATAGTTAATACTCAATAAAGTATGTTCTTGGATCACTTTGGCTGTCTCTACTACACTGCTTACCAGGCAGCAGTATTTTTTGGAACTATGCTGGGCCTAGCTTTTCTGTGAGGATTGGATATTTTTTATGTTTGCCTTTCCTATCTGATCTTTATTCACTAGAAGAGAGTTTTCTTTTGGTTCATAGAAGCATTGGAATGTCATTACTCTTGAGAATGTTATCCATTTTGGTGCAAAAGTTAGAAGATCAACATTTTGAAGTTTATTTGTTATATATCTTTCTTTTTGTTGGAGAATTGTTCGCTTGTTGGTTGGGGAGCCTTCTTGTTTTGTCAAAAAACCTGTGGGCAGAATAATTAACTCACATATTCTTGGTGATTTGTGGAGGTTACTATATCAAAAAGCAAACTTTTTGTTGTAAGATTTGGCAGCTATCAGTTTGGTGTACATGTCTTGACCTGATTCCATATGTATTGCTGCTTAGCAGAGTCATTCTCGTGGATAATTAAAGTTCACTAAACTGATTATCATTGTTGTGTGCGCATATTGGTGGTTAATCTAATTTGGCAAATGACTGCTGTTGATTCTTTTTCTTCTTCCAAAATATTCTTGCAGGGTCTATGATCAAATGCCTGAGCCTAGGTGGGTCATATCAATGGGAAGCTGTGCAAATGGCGGGGGATACTATCATTATTCCTATTCTGTTGTTAGAGGTTGTGACAGGATCGTGCCAGTTGACATTTATGTCCCTGGTTGCCCCCCATCTGCAGAGGCTCTTCTTTATGGACTTCTCCAGCTGCAGAAGAAAATCAGTAGGCGCAAGGATTTCCTTCATTGGTGGACAAAATAAGGCTTGCCGATGCACTGCAGGGCTGCTATGGCTTGCTTTCTGTTGGAATAAACCAAACTATGTGGTTTCCCTTGCTACAAAGTGATGAAAAGGAAAAGATAGTTGGGCTATTACGGTATTACCTACCATGAACTATATTGTACGTTGTTGTACTCAGTAGCCACTGGTGTTGCTTGGAGCCATATACTATTGGTTTTGTTTCACTGTTGATCATATCTTATAATAAAGACGCAATGTGTTAAGTGTGCATGTTTTTTTCAACTTTAACAGTGAACTAGATGAGAGGGCTTCCTAATCATTGTCGAGTTGGACATGGTGTTTTACTAGACTCGTTTCATTCATTTAATAAGATTTTGTTGCTGCTAATATCATGCTAATGTAAACCACTAATTTTTTTTTAAAAAAAGATTTCTCTGGCTCTAATCGTCTGGTTTGCCTCAATTCTTTAAGGTAAGTATCACCTACTGTGCTAATTAAATCAGTCTTTCAGTCTACCAGTTTTGTTTCTTTGTTTTGTGCTCTTGCAAGAGCAAGAACGATTAAACAACTGCATTATACCATGCCCTTCGGGTTATGGAACCACCAATGAATTAGACGATAGTTGCATTTCGTTGGCTGTCAACTTGTGTTTTGGACGATGGCCAAAATTCAGTGCTAGTAAAAATGTTTAAAGGCCATCTTCCAAAGAAAGGTTTATGAATACTCAATACAGCGACAAACACCAATTTTACATAATTTCAGTCTTTGGAAAGAGGAAGCTACTCTGGCAAGCACAAGCCAACTGTCACTGAATTTAAGGAGAATCACTACTGTGTTCTGTTTTTATAGAAATCAAGAATCAAGTTCAGTTTTTTTGTTTTTTTTACAAGTTTGGATTGCTACTAAGTTGAGAAAAAAAAAATGGGAGTCAATTTCGCACCTCTTACTTCAATGCCCGTAAAATGGTCTGGAGAGCTTCTCCTCTGGGCTCAACTTTGATGGTGATCCTCTGGACTTGCTGCTAATGAAGTCCTCCATGAAACAAGACTGTTTGCTACTCCTGCAGCATCTGTGTGATGTTTCAGAGTCTTTCGTAGCAGTTTAGGGGCGATTCTAGATGACATGGGCTTCTTTTTTTGGGCAGATGGTATTCAGTTAGTAGGGATCATGTTAATCTAGTGCATAACTTAGACAAGCAAGCCAGACTTTTGTAATGTACAACTCTCCGTATATCTAATAAAATTCAAGTTTCCTTTTCGAAAAAGAAATAGCATTTGGAATTCAAGAAATAGATGACTGAATAACAATGTAAAAAAAAAAAAAAGATTAAATAGAGAATGCTAATATCTTGTTTTAGGAATGGTAATGGGGCGACAGTAGGGTGAGGGTGGGGGTAGGGAACCCTTCCCCTGCCCTTGTCTTGCAAGGGCCTGTGAGGGCGAATAAAAATTCGTCTAGTGTAAATGAATAAGATGTAATTAGTAATTTAGTATAAATGTATTAGTATAATTAATCGATAATTTGTATTAGTATAAATGTATAATTATTAGTATAACTAATAATATTAATTATATTACATATACATAATTTGATACTTATAACTAATAATATAATTATTATAATTAATAAAATTAAATATATTATACGTATAATTATACTATATATATATTATTTTTTTAGGCGTATACCCCCCCCCCCTCTGTCTCGATTTCAAACAGGCCCATCAGATGCACTCTCTTCAATTGTTATTCCTATTTTGTCTAGTCATTCCAATCAAATCTTAACCACAAAGAACTTCAGAATAAAATAAAAAAAGTAAAGAAAAGACAATTTGAGTACTATTACCATTAAAACAATTAAATAACAGGATCGGGTTAAGAAATCTGGGCTCAGACAATAATGGGTCAAAGCTCACTAGGCCCACTAAAAGCTCAAATCATGGCGGAGTAAATGGCTTTTACTAACTTTTTAAAGATTAATATAAAAGTGAAAAAGAAGCAGAAATAACATTAAAGTTACAGTGGTAACTGGTAAATAAAACTACCGAGAGCGGAAAAGTAAAAAAAGAAAAAAAATCTCACAGGTCAGCCCGGCCAATCGATCTACTATAAAATGGTCTACCAATCAGCCCCTCCTGGGTCTCTTCTTCTCTCTCTTCCTCTCTCTAGGGTTTTCGCAACCCATTCGTTCCCACATTTTTATCTCTCTCTCTCTGTCATCCGAACCTGTACACACGGGAAAAAAATCTGTATCTGAACGAGCAGCAATGGCGGAAGAATTGCAGTACGGTTCGGACTCACTCTCCAATAAGAGGAAGTACGAAGACAGCCAAGCGGCTCTTCCGTCTAGGAGCCGACCGACTGGATTTTCTGCTCCGATCTCTTCTCAGTCGCCTCCGGACTCCAAGCAGCCTCCGGCTTACAATAGCGTCCCACCGCCTATGGATGAGATCCAGCTTGCTAAACAGAAAGCTCAGGAAATTGCTGCCAGGCTCTTTAACAACGTTGATCCTAGCAAGAAGCCTAGGGTCGATAACGGTGGCAGTGGTGGATATGACTCCATAGAACGTACGACTTTCAGCCTTTATTTTTTTTATGTGTTTCTGCAGATTTTTTTTATTTCTTCTCTGCCTTTCGCCACTCTGGCAAGCTTCCTTGTAATTTTCGTTTGCCTTGTGCGGTTGGGTTTTTTAAAGTTTTTTTTTTGTAGGTATTTTGATCTTCAAACTAAATTTTTTGCGTATTAACCTGTTTATATGTAATGATGGTGATATTTCATATTTGCGGAAGAAAATCTGTATGCTTGTTTCAGGTGTATCTCATTACTCTCGCCTTGTAGGATTTTGTGGGAGGGCAATGACTAAATTACAGCACGAGTCCTTGCCCCCTCTTTTTTTTTTGGTTTTCCGGTTTCTAATTTGATCCTTCAGTGTGCGGTTCATCCAATTATATGCTTTCCACAAAGAGAATGCTTCTGCATGTTTCATTCACCTTTTCAAATTCCTAGGTCCTTCTGATGTTAGTAGCATTCAAGTGATGCATAAACTTCCATCTTTGATTGAATGCAGCTGTGGTTCAAAAGCCCTTGAGTGGTGCTCCTTCAGTGCCAAGTTCATACGGGTATCCTGGTCTAAGTAAGAAGATAGAGATACCTAATGGACGGGTTGGAGTGATTATTGGTAAAGGTGGGGAGACCATTAAGTACCTTCAGCTTCAGTCTGGTGCAAAGATTCAAGTTACCAGGGATATGGATGCAGACCCTCATTCTCTGACTCGAGGGGTTGAGCTGATGGGTACCCCTGATCAGATTTCAAAAGCTGAGCAATTAATTCAAGATGTCCTTAATGAGGTAACTTTTTTGGTCACGTAAATTTTCACATTTGATTTTTTTTTGGGTACTTGCTATAAATACTAGGGAATGTTTAGGTTGTAGGATTGTATCTCATTTCAAACAATCATTGGTTTCATGACATTCAGTGTAACTAAGGTTGAGTAGTTATTTTTGTGTGATAGATCAGCTGAACTGGGTTAATAAAATTCCATATTGCTCACAGGCTGATGCAGGTGGTTCAGGCATAGTTTCTCGAAGGGTAACTGGACAACCAGCTGGAGCTGATCAATTTGTCATGCAGATTCCAAATAACAAGGTCAGTTCCAAAAGATGGTTGACTATTAGATGGTAGACTATCCCTTCTGTTGTTGACTAAATTGATGTGTTCGTTGTAGGTTGGACTTGTTATTGGTAAAGGAGGTGATACCATAAAAAACATGCAAGCCAGAACCGGTGCTCGGATTCAGGTGTGCATCTTTTTTGCATTTGTTTCTGTTTGATTTTGCTATTCCAGATTCAGCTTCTTTTAGTGGGATCTCACTCCTCAATAATAAAAGTTCTTCTTTAATTTTCATGGCTTTGTCAATGTTACAGCTAAAATATTTTGTTTTGCCACGAGTAAGTGGGTGAAATATTTTACACTGATAGGTGCTGTAAAATTTTGCAGGTGATACCGTTACACTTGCCGCCAGGCGATACATCCACTGAAAGGACACTACAAATTGATGGCACTAGCGAACAGATTGAGGCTGCAAAACAATTGGTCAATGAAGTCATCGCTGAGGTATGTTTTGATGACCATAAGTATTTGAGTTTCATCTCTGGCAGGCATTTAGTTGCCCTTGAGAAGAAATTTGATTGCTATGATTCATTTGGACTTTTGCCTGGATGTCTGCTTGTTAGTCTGCACACGCAGACAGGAGATCAAGCTTGAGCTTATTAACAAGTAGATGCAACCCATTATCTTTTCAAAACATTTAAACCATGTATACTGCTGTTTATTCATGGTTTGGTCTTAGAGTTATTTTTTTCTGCCTCCCTTTCTTTGCTGTTGGGCCTTTAGATCCAGTTAAATTGATCACAATCTGATAGTTAGATGTGTATTGCTATTGCAATATGAATGCCTTTTTGGTTTAGTTGTTTTTTATATTTGTTACGTGTTGCTTTTAAGTAGTGGACTTTTTTTAGGGGTGTAGCTTCCTTACTATGATGTTACTTGCTTCACAACATGGAAACTACATTTTGAAGTGACTGTTTTGCTTATTGCTGGCTTTCTGATGCTGTGGGTTTTGCGAGGTGATAGGTTCAGACTTTTTGGACATCTTTCCTGTTTCTGAATCATACTTGGTTCGAATGTGTCCAAAGCAAGTGCTAGTATTGCCAACCATTTAACTCTCCCTCCTTAAATATGATAATATATCTTCAGAGTATGAATTGTTTAGATGCTTAGTTTCAGTTTGACAATAGGCTCTTAGTGGTGTGCTATTCTGAAATGAGTACACCTCTCTAATATAGATAGAGAACAGATTTTGGCATATGGAATATCTCTGCAGGATCACATTTGGTGTTCCAAGCTGTATATTCTTTTGCAGTTCATTATTGTTTACAGATCAGTTTTGATGAGTCGTGGAATTAAGACTGGGGATCTTGGAAGTAGAAAGTCAAAGTTCAGGTTTGGTGGTGTTGATGGCTTCATTGGTTATTGAGATATATGCGTTAATCCTATATTGAACTATTCGATATCTGGATATGTGGTTTTGTGTGAGGCAGGTATCTGATCAGCCTTTTCCATGAGGTAACTAAGGCTTTATAAAGTTCTTGTGATATTGAAGGATATATCTTGAACTAAGTTATGCAGTCATCCTCAGTTGAAATGCTTGAGTATATAGCTTTCGGGTTCCGACATTCTTGTCTTGGATTATGCTGGTTCTTTTTGTGTATCTTAATACTGATTTTGTTGTTGGGAACAATTGTAGGGTTAGTAGGTAATGGACTTTAGTGACACCAACATGGACCCATTTAGTGTTGGTGTTCCCTCAGCATTTTTCTGGTATGGTTCTGAACCTCTTTTCTGACAAATGTCCTCATATTGTGGAGATAAGGACCAATTTGGCCTAGATGCAAGGGAGCTGACTGCCATTAACTCTCTGTCTGATTGCAAATGAAACATAGGCAAATGGATAATTTGGCATTTTCTTGATTTTATTTAGCTTGAATCAAGGGAAATGATCGGAAGTTATTGCGATTTGAATTTTTTCTTCGTATTCCTATTTAACATTAATTGTCTTTTATATTTTTGTTGTGTGGGGGGATAACTGGATGTGTAAAACCTCAAATTCAGCCAGAAGAGGTTAACTTGTTACTCTATTCTGGTTTGTTTGCTGGAAACCTTTTTTCTTTATCCCTTATTTTCTTGAATAGACTGTCTTCTAAACTCTGCTAACTGTTACCCTTTCTCTTCACATGCATTCCCCCCTCCCATGAAGAGTAATTGGTAACTGGATCTCCTTTTGGACTTTCATTTCTGCCGTTTTTGTCTAAGTTTGGTGAAAATCTTTTGGTTCAGTGATTTAAAGTAGATATGATTGCATAACCTTCTAGGGTAATATAATATTAGCGTGACGAATGTTGATAGAATATTTGATGCATCATTTTCTTTTACATTTAGACTATCAAAGTTCTTGTTGCTACTTTCATTTATCGTCTGTTGCTCCTATTGGAGAAGATCATCTGGGTAATTGCTTGTATATGAGGCCTGTATAGTTTTTCCTTGCCTTTTCTTTTGTACCTATTCGCCTCGAATAGGAGAGGATGTGCTTCTGCTGGAGTATTTCAATAGTGCCAGCCCCCCAGTACGGTATGTAGGCGTCTAACTTTGCTTAATGGAAGTATGCTAATATGATATGACTTTTGGTGTACACAACTTGAATACTGTTACTCTGTTATTTGCACTTTTATGGGTACCTGTGTAACAGTTTCCACTTATCTCTTCGTTGCATGTTGTATTGTATGCATTGAGTGATATCTGCATTGTTCATTTAAGATATCGAATTCATGCAGAATCGTATGCGTAATTCTTCTATGGGAGGAGGTTATCCTCAGCAAGGTTACCAAGCTCGACCACTCTGCAAGCTGGGCTCCTCCTGGTCCACCAATGCAACAACCTGGCTATGGTTACCTTCAGCCTGGAGCTTACCCTGGCCCTGCTCCTCAGTATAACATGAATCAGCCACCTTACCCTGGTTATCCCCCTCAACCTACCTCTGGCTGGGACCAGACAACTGCTCCATCAAATCAGCAGAATGCTCAGGGAGGTGGCTATGATTACTATAGCCAGCAGCAGCCTCCACAGCAACAGCAGGCTCCTGGAGGTCCTGGTGGTCCTACAGACAATTCTGCCTATGGTTATAATCAGGCTCCAGCTTCAGGTTATAGTCAAGGGCAAGGTATCCTCAGGATGGTTATGGGGGATACCAATCTACTGTCCCTCAATCTGGATATGCTCAATCCCAGCCAAATGCTGTACCTGGGTATGATCAGCAACAAGGTTATCATTCTGCATCTGGATATGGTAGTGTATCAAACCCACCAACTGATGGCCATACACCTTCATATGGAACTCAAGCTGATGCCAGCCAAGCTCCACCTGTGCAGTCATCTGCTACTGGCCAGCAAGGCTATGCTGCTGGTCAGCAGCCAAGTCCTAATCCTAATTACCCTCCGCAAGGAGCTGCCCAGCCTGGTTATGGAGTACCTCCAACTTCCCAAGCTGGTTATGGGACTCAGCAACCATCAGGTTATGGCTCAAGCTACGGGCCCCCGCAGACTCAAAAGCCTCCTACTAGTCAACCAGCTTATGGGCAAACTCAGCAGTCACCTACTGCCCAAGGAGGTTATGGCCAGCCTGGGTACCCACCTGCTCAATCTGGTTATGGACCACCATCGACTGGTTATGGAGCCCCTGCATCTCAGCCAGGATATGGAGCCCCTGCATCTCAGTCAGGCTATGGAGCCCCGCCTTATGGCGGACCACCAGCGTCTCAATCTAACTACGGGCAGCAGGCAACGTACAGCAGTGCTTATAGTGGTGGTTACTCCAACTCCCAGCAACCACCAGCATACTCTTCTGATGGCAGTTCAGGTGGCAATCCCCGGGGAGCATATGATTCAACTACAGCGTCTCAGGCTAGCCAGCAGCCAAGTGGGGTCTCAAAAGCCTCGCCTCAGGAATGATGCGTGTAATGGGGATCATGGCTGGCTGGCTGGCTGGCCTTCTTATCATGGTCTATATTCAGGGTCTTTGTTCCATTTGTCTTAGGTTCGTTGGTGAATTTTTCCTAGGTCTTTGTAGGTCTTGTAGTGTTAGTGGATTAAATGCTTGTTAGAATTATGGCTTTAGACTTGCCGCCGAGTATGACTGTAAAATTGTTTTGGTTTATGTCTTTTGAATGGTTGAACTTTCTTTAGATCCTTGTGTTCATCACAAATTGCTTAGTCGGCCACATAATTTGCTCTATCTGCTAGCGGTTTTCTGTTTTAAGTGGCTGGATGTGTGCATTTCTTTGGACTGGTACCTGCATTGCACTTTAGATTTGTGCAGCACAGGATTATGTGGCCGTAGCGATGACAAATTCTACTAATAGGAGTTCTGTAATATGTGTTTGTTACAGGGTGGGGTGGTTAATCCTGTATGCAGTCTCGGTTACATGCGGCTCTTCTTTTTCGATCTTTTTACGCTTAGAGTTTTGTGTCGTCAATGATTTTATGGTCATTCGTTTCTCTTTTGGATGGTCCTCTGTATTTAGTGCTGTTTGGAACCTGTCTTGTAAGCAATAGCGTGTGTTCGGATAAATCAATCCCTCAAATAACTTTTTTGAGAGCTCGAGGAGTAATATTTAGATTGAGTAATGCATAATTAGGTTGGAACGAACCCTTTTACCTGAGAACTGAAGTGTGCTTAATGGGGCTCGTGCTCAGAACTCAAAAGAAATTTGGCAAATCAACCGAAGAAAACGAGAAATGCTCGCATGCTTGAATGCATGTGATTTCTGTTCCAGCTGTGCATAAAGTTCTTGATTTTAACTGAAGATGTTCAAAAGTTGTCTTCACTGGAGCACTTTTTCAGTTCTTCTTGAGCAAATTTGTTTTTTTTTTTTTTTACTAATCTAGTGATTTTCAAAAGAGATTACGCTGTCAATCTGCCCTTGGAATTATTAAAATTAGTTAAAACTTTCTCACTTCAGCTAATTCTGCTTACAGAAAATTCTTTGGACGCAACTGAAATCTGTTTGCTGATTTGCTGTGAAGGGTGCGGGCTCTCTTCCTTAATACAGAGTAAAGAAGGCTCTCTAGTGTTGGTCCATCCACAGGATCAATTGAGGATGACTCGTGCTTATGCGAGCTCCACTGTTCCATTTCTAATTGACCTCACTCAAAAACTTCTCCTCTCCATTATTATTATAATTTTTTCACCAAAGAGACTCATTAGATGACTTGGACCCCTTAACCATTTCCTTCCCAACAAAAAAAAAAAAATCATTAACCATTTGAATACAGGTGAAACCAACTTGTGCTTAGTTATCTACTCTCCGTTATTTCCTTCTCCAATTATCCCTCATTTATTAAATAACCAAAATGTCCAACATTTACTTTTATTATTTTTTCCAACAAGTGGGTAAAACATACTTTAAAATTAATTCCATGTAATATTCATTTGTCATCAAATTTGCATGAAACATTTAGATGATGCATAATAATGAAAAAAAAAAAAGTTCCATCGATTAACCTAACTACAAAATTTAATTGATTAGTTTACGTTCTCGGTACGACCAAAATGAAAATTTTGATTATTAGGTATCTTTTTAGAAGCATATTTGTTAAGGGTCTAATTAGATGGACAGGAGTCAAGTCGATGAATGTTCTAGAATTTTAAATCTATCACAATCATGGTAATAAAAAAAATATATTAAGGCTTTTTGAAGGGCAATTTTACAAATTTTGGTAAATTAGTTTGTATGTCAAGAAGTGGGAGAGATTCCTCACTGTCTTAATATTTTATCGGCTCATCTTCCCAGTAACCTAATATAATTTCATCACCCTCAACAATCAAAGTTTTTGAAAATTACCAATATTAGTTTTTTTTCCATTTTGTTGGGCTTTTTTTTAAATTATTTTTACAGAAAATGGTATCGTAGGTGATTTGGTCAAGGAACCATTGCCATCACGCTACCCAATCTTTACAAGAATATGAGATCAGCATTCTTTGAATGCCAAAGAAAATTTCCTTCTCCCACTCTTTACATTCACCTTAAAATGATACCTATAATCAGAATGATTCTATCAAACTTTTGGATTCACAACTGATGAACTTATCATTACAGCATTGTGGTCTTTGCAAGCAAGAGAGATGAAGTAAACATCTAAAGGACTTTCTGCTGCCTAATAGTTTACCCAGCATAGAGGTAACTTTATGTCAAAATTTTCTGCAAAAAACCTATCCACCTCTATGAGCAGAACATCTGCAGCCTAAAATACACTCATTGTGTGAGAAGCAGAAAGTCATCTGCCTCTTAGTTTGTTCCCTTCAGAGAATGTTATTCCTGAATGCCAGGATGACTTTCGGAGATAAAAGGAAAACAAATGCTAAGATTGAACCAAAGAACAATCTGATAATGTATCTCATTGGGTCATCATAAAGTTCGTCTTCTGATGCAGTAATTTGAGGTTGACATAGCCATTGCTGAAGGCAATGCCTCAATGACAGCATCTGCTAGATCATTAATGAATGATGGGGTGCAATTCAGAGCAGGAACGCGACCCCAATTTGAAATGCCCGACTCAAGAGCAAGGTGCTTATATTCCATATCAATCTCTTCAAGAGTCTCAATGTGCTCACTGACAAAGCTGCAATTTCAGAAGTACTTGTATATTGAGATATGATAATAATAACAATAATAATAATTATGTCATATCTGAGAACAGTTGGAAAAAGAAAAAAGAAAGAAAATCAGCAATAGAAGGTAAAAGGTGGCATGTGCATGGTATTTATCATATGCAACAGATAACAGGTAAGTTCATGTTTGGAGTAGGAAATACTTAAAGGTTTGAGCTTTACATTGGATATTTGGTTTCATATTCTAGTTTTAACGTGTTTCTTTCTAGTTGTTCTAACTCCAGGATTTTCTGCCCATTCTTGCTGATGTTAAAGTATCACTTGGTCCACTGTGAAATTGTTTCTAGAATCCTCCTGAGGATAAGATAATCTTTAGGTCCTTGACCAGAATGCTTTCCTTTGTTGCAAACAAAAGTACCATAAGGTAGGTTAAATGGTATTGTATCTCCAGAGTCCGGAGAACAGACGCTAAAAATGAGCCAGAGAAGTTGTTTCTCACAACCATTAGCTTTTACTATTCCAACTCTTCAAGTATCAACAACATTGATCAAGCACTCATTCCCCCCTCCATCAAACATTTACCTTTAATCATCAACAAGTGCATATAGGCCACCCATTCTGTCACTATCTGAGATAATGTGAACCATCAAAGCCAAACTAAAATTACTACCATTTCAGCCTTTTACCACTGTGCCAAAACCACAGTTCTACAAGAAAGCATACTCAAAATTCTACTTTAAAGATCCTGCATTGATTATCTTGATCCTCTCTGTGGATGCACTTGCATAAGAATAGCACTATTAAGTTGCATTTTTATGCCATTCTTGTCATCGCCAATTTGACAAAGGCATCACATCAAATACGTACATAACCTACAGATGTGCCTTTTATCTATCAAGTGGTATGATGAAATGCGGTGTATGAGTTAATACAAAGAAAAGGAAGCCACCAGGTTTAGAGCCATGACACAGCAGAATTAGAAGGCACCTGGATAGTTTCAGATTGAAAACTAAGTGTACCTACTGTAAGAACGGATTAATTGCAGAAGTGGAAAAGGTATATATACAAATATAAATATATGTGCCAGTGCTCCTGATTTGGCAGAGGGAAGGGGGGTGGAGCAGGACACTCTGATCCCCCTGTTAACCTGGTCTTGGGTTGTATAAAGTGTATATGGAAAATTCTCAATTGGAAGTGGATATTATCTGCTTCTAATTCAATATGCATCAAAAACTGGAAATCGTCAACAACAGGATATCAAAACATGTTCATTGTAGAGAAAATGAAAGCAACAGAATGAAGTATATTGATAATCCAGAAGACAAACCTGACAGGGACAGCCAGTAAAGACCTCACCCCTTTCTGGCCAAGTTCAACCAGGACTTCATCAGTATAGGGTTTCAGCCATTGTACAGGTCCTACTCGACTCTATGCATGAGAGAGAGATAAGATCAGAAATCAAAGACAGATAAGTGACATATAGTTTAGTTGATCATATTGCCAATTATCTTGTCCATGGGACCAACTTCAACAAATGCAGAGAAGAGTTTGGATTGGATTATGGACGCACATAATTGGAGATCAATGCTATAAAGAACATAGGTTAGTTGAACACTTTATTAATGGGCATCCGTTGGTGTGTTGATCTCAAGCATATAGAGAATACTAGAAAACTAGAACCAACCTGGTAAGCCAAAGTATGGTTATTTTTAGTCCCTCTTGCTTTCAACTCTTGCATTATCAACAGGATGCACTCTTCCCATCTGATCTTTATATGGATCACCAGCATCCTCAATGTAACTAACTGGTACACCATGGGCGCTGAAAAATATCATAACCTAACAATAGAATAGAAAAATCATCTAATAAGTTTGTCAAAGTAAACTGAACAAATTGACACAAGAAGTAAGACAAGTAACCTCTTCGGGCTCAGAGAAATTTGCCAACTCTTTCTCAATCAAGTCGGCCATAGACCGACATATCCATCTCGTTGATACCAGGACTCGATAACAGCAACAGGCAGACTCGACAAATGTGCATCATTCCTGATGAAGGATTCAGGTCAAATGTATACCAGGAATCAAAAAAATAGATGGATCCTTGCTTCCATACAAAAATCACTACCATGTGGCATAAATGTGTTTTCTCCCAGACTGGAAGGTAACATTACCTGAAACATTCTTTGAAGAACTCGAATGCTTGAGCCAGTGGTAGAGATAGAAAATTGAGGATAAAGTGGAAGTACTACAAGCCTTGTGATTCCATCAGTCTTGATCTGTCACACGAATACAATCTGTCAAGTAATTTGCAAACCCTAATTGGTGGCCACTATCAACTATCTCTTCCCCATAAACTAGAGCAGGTGCTGATCTCTTTGAAGGTTGAAAAATGAAGTGCCACTCCAAAAGCAGTGTGCTCATAGAAGTTAGAAGGTCAAAAAGATGGGTACCATATCCAGGATCAGATACCAGGTCAGAACAGCCACCAACTACAAGAAATTAAGTCTCTTCATGCGGTATCACTGAAGTAATGCCCCAAGTCAGAAAATCTTTTTCCTTATAAGTGAGAAGTATGTAAAGAGATGAAGATATTTGGTAAACAAAGCAAGTGGTTACGGTTGCAAAGATAGAATCTCCAGAAAGTAGTCAACAAAAATCCAGTAGTAGGAGGCCTTGGGCATGTACTTAATGACCCAAATCAGTCAGTCTGTGACAATTGGAAGGCCAAAAAAGAGAATATTGTACGGCCACTCTATAGCTACATTCATACAAGTGTAAGATAACTTTGGACACATCCAAATGTAGCATTTTTTTTTTTTTTTTTTGCGTGCAAACAAGATAGAAATGCACCCCACACAATCTTCAACGTGTAACTTAAAATGGAAACTGCTGGTTACAAGAAGGAACAGTTACCCGATGAACAGCTTCCTCGGTGAAGGGGTGCCAATAACGCATTGCAACATAGACATTTGCAGAGACTTTTTTTACTTCTAATGCCATTTTCAGAGCATTTGCCTTCCACGAAAAGGAAATTACAGAACATTAGTAAAGCAGAAACACAGTAAAATGAGAGATGACAAGCAAGGCAATTAAGGTGATATGTGTACCTGCTCATCTGTTATCTTACGCAGGGGTGAACCACCTCCAATGGCAGCATATCCTTCCTTACTTTTGGGAGCTCTGAGAATAGAGATAAGCTGTGCCAGCGGACGCTGCAGGAATTTGAATAACCTCGGGAGACGTATGATATCCTGTCATGAAGCCAATAAACAATTAGAACAACCTTGATAGCATCATCTGATTGAGTTGAGATCGTTAGGACAGAGAGTAAGGAGAGCATACTGGATCAGCAAACAAATTGTACAAAAATGGCTGAACATCATGCAGTGTCTCTGGTCCTCCAAGATTCAAAAGCAGCACCCCAACCTTCTCCTCTGCAATGCGTGATCGGTAATTGATAGCACCTCCAGAATATGCATATGCCCAGCAGAGCAAAACGTTTTCCCAACAGTTTGCCTATGACTTTTAAGAGACAAACCTCCCAGGACATTGCTTTTCTGTGCAGTTGATTCACAAGATTGAGTTGTAGATGCTTCATTAGATTGACAGTAAATTTGTTTCCCGTCATGTGAAGCCTTGAATGAAGATGCTCTTACTCCATTCCGAGCGCACACCCTACAACCAGATAGACTTTGACAGTTAGCTTCATCCACATGGTATATATTTCCAAGGCTTAAATCATCTAGACTTACTTGCCTCCGAAATTGACGAGCAGAGAATGTGTTGTATTTTCTAATCCTAAATCAACTAACTTTTCGTACAATAAGAGATGAAGATGAGGAATGAAACTAGTACTCAGTATTAACTAAGAAAATTTGCCTATCTTTGAGAAATACTGATTAATATGTATACTCAACCAGACCTTAAAAATCATTAATTAAAGTGGTAATTCCGAAGCGCAGTAGTCAGTGCATCCAATCATTTCAAACTAGGTGATAATCTAATCTTTGCATGTAAATGGGCTTTACAAGCCAGCTTATTCCAAGAATTTGGAACAACTAATAGCTCCTAAATTAACATATTTTCAAGCTTAAGAACCAACATCGAAGGCTCCTTTTTCTTTTTTTCCTCCTTAAATTCTCAGCCAAAAAGTTCATACAAATACCGCAAATTCAAATATTCAAAGCAACCCCAATCACCCCACCAAACAAAAACAAAAGAAAGCCAAGAAGTCATGAACAATCAAACAACCCTCAGATTTACCAACATGATCCACACATAAACCCATCAAAATACTTGAAAATCCAAAAGCTTTCCCATTAAGATATCAAAATTCGAGCTTACAAGGAAGAGTTATTATTGGTAAAGGTTTCAAGATTGGAAATGGGCTGCATCATATGGAGAAGAACACCACCGGAGGCTGCTGTTGCATTCATGGCTACAAAGTTCCTTGCTTTTACTCCAAAATTCTTGTAACAAGGATTAGTGGGAAATCTAGAATTTATTAACTTACTCGAAATTGAGAAACCTGCCAAATTCTTGAATTTGGACTTTCTGTGGAGTCCAAATACATAGACACGAGAAAAAACGGAGATAAGTTCTATTATTATATTAAGAAAGAGGAAAACAAATGGGATGAACTTAACTTAAAAAAAAAAATGGAATGAAGATGGAGGTCAAAAATGGGGGTTGGAAGAAGAAACGCGTTCAGCAATTGTGGCGGTCCCAACCACCTCGGGAGTTGATTCTGCCGAATTCCGATTTTCGCTTATGAAAATTAAGTTGGTTTATTACATCTGGACCCCCCTAAGACTTGGTCAAAAATTTCATTCAACCCCTTGTATTTTATTTTATCTAATAAGAGACTCCAAACCTTATAAGGAAGAAGAGAAAAGGAAAAATCTTAATTTTCAATTTAAAACCTCATGGTTACCTAATTGGTGTTTCCCCTTACGATTTGAGATACTATAAGTGGATCCTTTCGACTATTACCTTAGCTAACAAAATATTTGTTGCAAATATATTTTTAATGTTTGTGTGCAATACAAATACAAATCAATCAAAAGAAAATCTCATCATTTTTTTTTCAATTCTCTCACATCACTTCCTTTTCTTCTCCTTTGTGTTTGTCCTGTGCTCTTTTTTTAGAAGTACTCTATCTTGATTTTTTTTAATTTTACATTTAATAGCTACTTTTGTTAAATTTTACTATTTTGTACATATCGATTATTCTTGTTTTTCTATGATGAAAGCTTCATTTTTTTCCTTTTCGCTTTAATCCAAAACTTTGCCTAGAATGAGGGAGAATTGATAAGTTTTTTGCTTTTGCATTTTAGTTGATTTTTTTTTTTTTGCATAAGTTTATTTGTTTGTAGTAAGGTAAGTCTCATCTCTTGTTATGGTAGACCTTTGTGGAAGTGCCCCCACGAGGTAGGTCGGCCGGTCATTTAGTCCTTCTTTAAGGCATTGACCAGTTTTCGAATCCCGTAATTACTGTGCTTGGAGTGGGTTGGGATGCTCTCTCTCAAGCTGCAGGGGAATTAGTCGGGCCAAAGGCTCGGATACCCCTATGTCGTAAAAAAAAAAAAAAAAAAAACCTTTGTGGAAGGAACTTTGGTTAGTACAAGCAAACTTCTCACCGCATTCAAACTCTGTTTGATCAAAGGGATAGAATATTATAGCTAAAAACATTGGGGTCAAATGGTAATTTGATTATAACAAAAGAGGTCAAATAACAGTTAGGGGGTGCTTGGTTTGAGGGTATGGGATTTAGGATTTGGAATGATGTCCATTTTAAGTGCTTGAATAATAGGTGTGGGATTGAAAATTTTGGAATGAATTCCAACTCTCCGTTCCCGAGTGAATTGGTGGGTTTTGTTAATTCCTATATTTGATTCCAAGACTCTTTTATGTCTCACCTAATCGGTCGCATTGGATTAGTGCATTTCGAGGTTCCCCACCCTACTTCGTCTTTCCAACCCTAACCTTTGACATCAACTGCCCCAGATTCTTATACTTCTTCCTCCAAAGAAATTCTTGCTCTTTTCACAAACCTTCAAACTCAGCTATTTGAAGCTGTTGCAGAGCTCCAAGAAATTCTTGATCTTCAAGATGCAAATCAGAAACTCTCGCAAGAAATCAGGTCAAAATATGCTGCAATTCTTGCACTTGCAAGCAAGCTCAAAGAAGCTGAGCAGGTTCTTGACAACCTTGTGGATGATTACTCGGATTATCGCCATTCAAAACGGTCCAAGTCAGAAGATGCTGCAGAAGATTCTTCAACCACCACTGTGGCATCTCAACTGAAGCTTTCTAATATATTGTCATATCTTCATAGGGTGTGCTTGTCTAAATCAACAACTAATTGATTCCCTGATGGAAGGAATTTTACCTTTCTCAAGCCCTTTCTTTTGCAACATCATGGTTTCATGATTACTGTAGAAACTCGGAAAACGATTTTCATCTGTGAGAGATGCCCCCTGCCCATTTCCACAGATAGTCAAATTCTTAAAACAGAAGGTCTAGATTGGGGATGGCCTGATGATTTGCTAAACGCCCGTATGATTGAACCCAACAAAGATAAAGATAGGGCAAAAATGCAATAATAATTTTGATACCCATTCCACTAAAAATTGTACCAAGCAGCAGGGAACACAATGATACCAGGAGCTTATACCATTTTGATTTTTTATAATTCGTTCCGTATCCAATTCCAATTCCGGAGCATGAACCAAGCACCCCCTTACATCCAACATCAGCACCGACGTCAATCTAAAGAACGAAAAAAAACAAAAGAAAAAGAAATCTCTACAACATAAATTCTCTTTAACAATACAAGTTATTGACGTTTCTTTAAATTGCGTGGTACAAAATGAGTTAGTTATTAATCAGAATCACTGTTTTGAATAATTAGTTAATTATCAAATATTATAGTACTTTACATATCCACAGGCCCTGTTTGGCAAGTGAGTTTTTTGGGTGTTTGTCTAAAACTTTATTGTAACTTACTGTAGAAGTTTTAGAAAATTGTTTTAAAGTGTAATAAATTTTTGGATATTTTGAGATATATAGTTTAAAAAATTTAGAAATTTTTTGAGATTATTGTAATTAAAATTGTTAAAAAACTTATAACAGACAAATTTGATCAAAAACTTGCTTGCCGAACAAAGCCATAGTTTGAAAGGGGTGGAGTCACTTGTACCGTAAAATTTTCTTGGGCACTGCCCCACTCATTCATGAAATTAAACCATTTCTTATGGGAAAAGAAACTTTAATAACTTTAAAAGGTGAATAATTTGCATTGAAAAACTGGTCCAAACTGTCTGTGCCAAGCTAATTGCATAAACAATATTTGCTGATTGAGGAACTTTTTTTTTTTGTTATTTGCAATCCCACTTTCATTTTTATTATAGTTTTCATTTATAGACTATATGATATAACAAAAGATGGGAGTGCAAATAACAAAATATGGAGTCCAAATAACATTTCCAATGTAATAAGTCAGCGGCTTTTATGTATGTTTTTATTGCTCTTGATATCCAAACCAAGACAGCGTAGGCGAGTTTTGAAGTTGCTCGATTTCATATGTATGCTTGGATGTTTCGAAGTAATCTAATCTAGTAAACAAGTTCTAAAGTTCTCAATTTCATAAACTTTGGTGTTTCAATTTTAATCTTGTCTTCCATGATCAAACCCATTGAGAATAGATTTCTACAAATCATGTAAGGTGCATACACATCGAGTATGTCCAGATGATTAGTTAAATTGGTTGCGATAATTAATCAGAAATGTTATTTGTGCTCCTATTTTTGTTAATCCCACTTTTACTATCATTTTAATCATAGAGTTTTCATTTATTAGATTATATGATAAAACAAACAGTGGGAGTGCAAATAACAAGAAATGGAATGCAAATAATAATATTTCCCTAATTAATTTGTAAAAAGTTAGCGTTGATATTCTCATAAAGAAGTAGCTATAATACTTTGAAGGAGCACTCCGCCCCTTCAAATTTTTAGTCATAATACATTCATTCAAGTTGGGTATGAGTCTTGTCAATATTAGAAACCAGAGTGTGTGTGTACCCCAAACTATTGGTGAAGCATAACATCCACTGAATTTGCAGTTCTTTCATTGAGATTGAAATATAACATCTTTTTTCTTTTAATAATTTTTTTTAGTATACGTGTTAGGATTCAAACAAATACCTCTCACTTACATTCAGCTTCTCCGTACCACTCAATCCATCTTACTCCTCAAAATATAACATTTTAATATTTCTATCATAAGAAATTGTGGTTGTTATAATCAATTACCACAGTCTAGTCCGTCCAGTAGCAAAAAAAAAAAAAAGGGTAAATGTCTCATACTACAAGAAAGATTAACAACCACAAGATGATGAATAAGGTATAAAAATGAAGTAGATTTTCTGAATTTGACCAATTCCTAAACGCACCTGCTTGTCTGAATCAGGACCACGACTTTACCAGGGTATTAAGTATTGACCGATCCTAAATTCTCCTGCTTGCCTGTGCAAGAGCCACGTACTAATTGGATGCTTGGATTAAGGCTCTTGCTCGATCCCTTTTGATGCAAATGCTTATGAGAGAATGGAAGTGTGTTTTAATGTTCTCAAATTTTTGAGAAATACGTATGACATATTTAGTAATGAATCCTAAGAAAATGTTCGTAAAATCGAATTTATTCAATATGATGAATTAGTTAAAAGGATTATCACATTTTCCAAATTAATTCATGCTCCAACAATATCAACTGAAGTAATATCATGGTAAAACGGAATACACCATTAAGTTCTTTTTAGGAGAGAAACTTACCAATTAAGTTCTTTTTAGAAGAGAAACTTACCAATTACCATACTATATTATTACTTAAAGGAATATTTTTTCCATTAGAGCTAAATCGGTTTTCTTCAATTTTTTTTTTAAAAAAAAGATACAAAACTGAATACTAGTGAGTGAGAATAAGACGTTCAAGCCTAAAAACCAGGGAAAAAAAAGAGAAAAGAATACTCATTTTCTATGAGAAAATATGTAAAAGCTTGTATGATATATGTGAAATAAAATTATCGTTGAAAAAAAAGTACTTAAAGAATAACGAATAGATTTTTTTCTAAGGACTCGTTTAGGGTTTGTGGTGCGTTTATTAAAAAGAAAATGCTTTTAAGCACTAATAGTGTTTCTAAAGTGTTTGATAACTAATTTTTCGTGATTTAAATTTTTAGTAATTTAAAAGCACTTGTACCAAAAGTTTTTTTTTTTATAAGCCACCGCAATCTCAAACAGGATGTAAATGGTATATTGGCACGGTAAACTCACTTTTCCATTTTTTTTTTTGGTATAAATAAAAGTTTTGGATAGGTTCAATATTATCAGTATTAGGATAAAAATATGCTTTCGAAACTGTAGGTTGCTTAAAAAGGAGTTCTTATGGTCAGCCCCATCAACATAACCCTCGTCTCGTATTGGCAGCAAAATTCGAATGAGTCGAGGAAGTAATTCGCTTTTTTACCACAATCCAGCAGGACCTTTACCAACACTACAATCTAGTAGGTCCTGGAACGTAATATGTTTGGTATCTTTGTCCTTCCAAGTAAATTCCTACTTGATTCCAACATTAGGGTTTCCCTCGCCAATCTGTTCTTTATAGATGCATGCGGATGCCGCAAGCCTGTAACCATCCCAATGAATACTCTCTGTCTCTTCTCCTCCTCTCTGCTGCTCCCCGATCCATCACCTTACCATCATCTCCACCGCAGAAGGGATGGTAGCAAACTAGCAATCATCCCGGATAACCTTAATTTCAATCTAACCTCTGAGTGAGTTGCAAGGTCACCCACAGACTTCTTATTTAGCAAACATGCGGAGCAGGGTTCCATACACTGGCCTTCAATCAGATTCTTTCTTGATGCCAATTTTGCCCGCTTCTGTGCAGGTGAATAATGTTACAGTTACCACACTCCCTTGCCAATCTTACCCATAACATGAGAATGTAATTACAAATTTACGGAAGAAAAAGTAAGAAAACGAAAGAGTTTGTGCGATATTGAGATTGCACTTCTAAGACTGGCCTAGTTTGTTTCAGGAGTAGATCATGTATTGTGATCGAAAAAGGGTGGAGAAATTTAATGGGATTTGGTGGTTCTTGAATTTGTGGTTAATAATCTATGGCTCTATCATCGAGTCAACAGCAGGTGCCATCTCAATGGCAACCCGTCTGCCGCATTGAGCCTATATCATATTTTCCGGGCTGAAGATCCATGAAATTCATTCCTTATTGTTTCTTGACACAATAGCTCGGATACAAATTATTAACTCTGCAATTCGATCAGCTTTCTGCATTCTTTGTCTTGGTTGTGAGGTTGACAAAAGGCACTCCGTCAGACACGGGGGCTTTGTTCTTGATTTGCAATAACAAGCCACCTTTTGCATGGTGCCTATAAAGTGCTACTTATCACGATTGGAGGAATTTAGTTATTTCCACTACTTCCTTCAAATTTAGAGTGGCTAAATCTTAAGATCATCTTATTCCACTCTGTATTCTCAGTCGATACAATTCACCATTTCTGAAGTCATTTTAATTTTTTTTCTGCTTGCTATTGCACCTCAACCATACTTGTCAAAGTCTGTTTTACTAGGTGTTTACGTTGTTTGGAATGAGACTTCCATGTGAAATGGAGCTCTCTCTAGTCTCTCCCTTGCGCAACTTAAACTGCTGCAGGGGAGGCATTTTCCCCAGATGTCAGTTTTGTGCCAGCTTTTAGGCTTTTAAAATATAAGCAATGATGAAGAGTAACATGTAAGAAGAGCCAATTTTATGATTTGGTTCTTCGATGAAATGTATTTGTTACGCTTGGCTTCTGAGCTTTTCTCCCAGTTATTGTTTGTTCAACTTTCGGGATTCTTTTAGAGTGTCCAGATACAATTGCATGTAATTATCTTTTCAAAGGCATGTTTTGGCTAGCTTTCTTCATCATCTCTTCTTCCTGGTTGCTTCCAGGCATCTGCTCTGCTGAATGGTATCCCCTCTGCCGTAGGAACACTCCAAGAATGTATTTCGACCATCACAGCTGTCCTGGCTTATGACCATTGACTAAAGATTATACCAGGTCCCGGTTGCAGATTTTGGAGCTTGGTATCCACCAAGCTGTTGATCCTCTAGATTTTCCATCCTGCATTGCTTTGTTCTCCTCACAATCTAGGTGTTGCATATTTTAATACAGCTCGTGTGAAGTAGAAAGAATCTTCAGGATACAATTGGCATTCTGCGAATGGACGAGCCTAGAGAAGATGGTTAAATGATTGTGGTTTGTGCACGAAAAATTCAATGCTTCTTGAGTCAATCATTCCATGTTGCAGAGAAAAATGTTTCTTCAAAGCAAAATGTCTGCATTATATTTTACGTTGCGCGATTTTGGTTCATATGCTCACTTCCTGTTTATTCTCGTTTTTACTAAGCACCCTGAAGACGACAGCTGCCTGAAACGGGAAATTCAACTGGATGAAAAATCTGTTTTGGAAGAACTTGTAGCCTAGGAAGGGACAATGTTAGAAATACAAGGATGACACTAATGCATCCTATGACGAGGACAGGTACCTCACGGCTTTCGATGTGTCCATCTGACTTGAGAGGGCTTAGAGGCTTGAGATTAATACTGCCATTTACAGATTCGGGTGGGCGTGGATTGTGTGGTCATGATAGAAGGGCCACCATGATGTGAGATAAAACCAGTCTAACCCGAAAGGAAACAACAGAGAAGAAAGGAAGGGTTCGTTGGGGGTGGGGGTGCCGGTTAGGGATGTACTCGAGCCAAATCGAGCTCGAGTATTGCTATACTTGAACTCGACTCAACCTATATGTAACTAGATACGAGCTTGGCTCGAGCTCGATCGAGCCTAAAAATCGCAATTCAAGACTTGATTCGAGGAAATTCTTTTAAGCTCGAGACTCGACTCGATAAGGTTCGACCTTATCAAGTCGAGTCTAATCAAGCTTTTTGACTCGACTTGAAAAATGTACACTTGTAAATTCAGTATAAATTATACCCGTAACTGTCATTTTATAATTATAATACATATATATTATTTAAATTATATATATATTAATTAAATATATCCGGCTCGACGAGTAGCTCGTCGAGCCACAAGTCGCAAATTCCTGACTCGAACTCGACTCGAAAGTATATTCGAGTAGCTCGAGACTCGGGTCGAACTCGATTTGACCGAGTTCAAGTCAAATCGTTGATCGAGCTACTCGCGAGCTACTCGGTAGTAGCTCGGCTCGCTTACATCCCTAGGGGCGGCTTACAAGAAACCAAAATGCTTCTTGCTGCACATTTTTGGTTTCGAGTCAGAGACCTTTAGAATTCTTTAGATTAGGTCACAGGAAGCAGGACAATTGGGATACCCTCTTGACATATGAATTATCGACCCAAATGAAATTAGCAGTCCCTTAGTTGCAGGGAAGATTACAAGCAACGTGCACCTGGGCACTGGTAGTCGTACGAGGAGAAGACCACATCACAATCTTGAACTACTTGTGGTAGAATATATATCAATTCTGTGTAAAAGTGCCACATTCCAAAATTGTTAAACGTGCATTCACCAAACTTTATCACACTACTAGGTTAATCGCAAGATTCAACTCTACTACCCTTACAGAATACCATTCTTATGTATTATTAGCTCATAAACCAGGCAGCGGAAAATCTGCAAGATCTCCCTCTCAAAATCAGATATCTGATGATACGAATTTCATGAAATCTTGAAGCTTGGAATCTGGAGCAGACAGACCTTTCTGCTTCTGGAGTGATTTGCATGCCCTCATAAATGAAGTTTGCAACTGAAACGAACTCCTCACCTGTAAAACCTCTGGAAAATTTGCCCCTTGCCTATCAAAGCTTCCAAAAAATTCCCACGTAGTGACTAAATTCAATGAGGAATCAGAGAAAAAACGAACAAGGATTTTCCCACAAAAAAAATAAAGGAGCGAGAGGACAATAGTCGTTAAGAAAACCGGTGATCTGGAACCAAACTTTTAGCAAGTGCTATAGTATCCATAAATAAAAGATGGCGCACAGTTGAGTTAGTAGTAAAACATTTCGATTTTCTAGTCCATCAATCCAGATGGATATTGATTACAGATGACGAATTAAACAGCGGATTAGAGTTTCCTTTGGTTATGCGGATGAAATTTACATCAGAAAGTTAACAGCAGTCCATGCAGCGGAAACCTCATTCCACCTGTGAAAGGCCACCTCCCAATTCAGCCCGTGTCCTGCATATAGATGTCCTCAGCTCGTTAATACAATTCCAACGAACGAACCACAGTGACAAAAAAGAAGCAGGACTTCACCAAAGTAATACTAACAAAGAAAAGTTCTTTCTTTTTTTTTTTTAAACAAAGAAAACTAATTGATAATCTGTAACACACGGATTAAACAGTACAAAACACATTAAAGTTTTTTGGTAAAATTTGAGTAATCAGTGTAGTACTGAAGAAACAGAACATTAAACCTTGTTATTGTAACAAAGGAGGGAAATTATTATAGGAGGTAAGTTTTCTGTATTGTATCCACGAGGATGCAGATATGTTAATAAACACCACATTAGTAACTTGAGATTGAACTACAAGACTTCAAACAAACATGACTTAGTTTATCATTGTACAGATGCTTCCACAGTACGTTGTACAAGCTTTTCGATACTTAAAAAAAGGAAAGATTGAAAAGAACCTCAGAGTTAGACATTTAAAAAACCAAATTATATACTCACTTGTGATCTGAAGGATTTGGCCTCAGTTCATAAACAATTGTAGCAACGACATCTCTCTTCAACTGTTAATAAGATGAAAACAATGTCATCTTCTTCAATACTGATAAACAACAAGATTCTCAACTTAAAAACAATTTACAACAAATTAAACCTTTGAGTGGAAACCGACTTCGATTACCTGTGTGGCTTCACCTTTTAAGCCAATATAATGAATTTGAGTGGTCTCTCCACCAAAGTTTTCTGGGAAATGCAAAGTGATACTTGCCACGCTCTGAAACTTAGCATACCTGGTTGTTTTACTCAAAGCATCAGAATAGCAAAACTTCCAATAACTATAACACTAGCCAATATGGTAATTATGATGCCTCAAGAGTTACCCACAAATGCCCTATTAGCCAGCAGTTCCCAAATTTATAATGTATTGGCTATTAGTAAGGAGGAAATACTCAGATCTACTGTTTGCAACATCTGCATTAAGTGAATTTACAGTAACAAAGACTGTTGCTTATCTTTTTTCTTTTTTTTTTGTTCTTTTTCTGGAATATTATGATGTTAAAAGCATTTGCATTTGTCCATTGACAAAAAGCAAGGGCATTTGAAATTGGTTATAGATGAAGAAAAACAGAAGTGCTAAACCAAGTGGTGAACTTTAAAGCTTACATTGGGCTTCCATATTTGTCAATCTTACCATAGTTAATAAAGGAAAAGTATTATTACAAAGAAATGTAAGAAATCCACCACATACCCTTCTCAGACCAAAGTTTGTATACTCGCAATGTCAAAATAATTGGGTATCAACTTAAAAAATGCATACCTTGTCTGGTATTCTAACACTCCTTGGAAATTTTCCACCAAATCCCATTCCTTGAAAAATGAGGATAAGAGAAATAAGTTAATTAGGCCAAGCACTGAACCTCCAAAACTAATACAAGAATACCTGGATTGGTTGAATGGATTGAGCATCTGAAAAGTCAATACCATCCTTATTGATAAACCTGCATTGCATGCAAAGTGCCCTCTATTCAGGTAGAATAAACATAATTGATAGTATAAATTTCAATGACTGCTAATTCAACAAAGGACTCTCATTGAGCCATAAACTATATATGACCATATCTTCAACAAGAAAACACACACTTGCTCGAAAAATGGGCAGCAACCCAATTAGAGTAGAATGTAACAACTTAGGAAGAATATTGTTTAACTCACGCTCTCATTTTGGCAGGACTTGTTCCATCAGCGCCACCGATAACTGATATGCTTTTGATTTTAACATCTGATGTAAACCTAACCAGCAACAAACAAAGTAAGATAACAGGAGCCACAAACAGTTGCAAAGAGTTGCTGAAGGCCTAAATTTCAGAAACTATATGGTACTAACTGCTGTAATGCTCATGCTTCTCAACAGATACAAAAGAAGAGAGAATGAAGTGATTGGATCAAGCTACAACCCAGAAATTCCCATATTTATTTCCTAAGCAGGATTGTAAATGCTTAATATCAACATTTTTTAGAAGAAATTTTTCATGATATATGGGATAAGTAGGAAGGTTATGAAAAACTCATTAGAAAACTGGACGAGGGCCAATTACAAGCAGCATAAATTGCATGTAAGTATGAATTTCATCATACTTAATATTGGCAGCAGGAAACAAAACCAATAAAATATTTTTGCTCACATGTATCTGAAAATGACCATTTTAAAATATTAACAGTAAAATCTATGGTTTATTGGGCCAAGCCACTGCCAAAACTAGAAGAAAGAAAAGACATGGTGAGGCAGATAGTAAGTAAATTGACAAACACTAGTAAGTAAATAAGCCAAACAATAGGTTCATGTTAAGAAAGTATTCACGCACGGGATGAAGACAATTAGTTCTGGATCACCCTCATTGCTCTCCAAGTAGCCCTGTCAAGAGAAAGAACAAAAATTTTAGACCTCTTGCAGTGAGGAAATAATGAAATTTAAGAGTTATGGTATCTTAAACATTACAGAAAAGGGGCAAAAAGACAGAACCAGCGACCTACTTTAAACTTTCAAACCAATTTGAACAGTCAATGCACTTAGAAGGGCATCAAGCTAGTAACAGCAGATATCAAGCACATTTCTTGCATAAGACAGTGGGAGGAGGGAGTCTATCAAAACTTCAAAAACTCATGTTGACATTGGGTAATCTATTAGAGACCTAAGTAGCTTCTCATTATCTCTGATGACACCAAGATCTAGGTGTAAATTCAAGTTTGATGTGTGTCATTTCAGAGAGAGTGCAATTCACAGGCAACATTGCATGACCATTCAGACTACAACAAATATCGAGCACAAACAAAATTCCGTACTCATATACCAAGGAGAATGACAATAAGGTTAGCTGATTTGTCTTGATGAGTACAATTAATCTAGGGCTTTGAAAAGCACCTCGGAAGAATTCAAGCGCTGGTCCCAAGCTCTAAAAACTGACCGAACGCTTCCTGAGACAGCCTCATTCAATGCAGATACCTTTCACAAGAAACAAAACAGCCACTTGCATTATTTCTTTTTCCAATAAACATTGAGTACAAGTGAAAGAAAAATACATATAAAGGATATACTTGTCTCTGTGTAAGCAAATAAGCTGTTCGCTAAGTATAAAGTAATCCAAGATTGAATTCCACAAGGAATACATTCTTCAGTTCCAACAAATAATTGTTTGGATAGCCTGGTATTTGCAAAAAATTATTTGGTTGCATCATGAACACTGATGAATAAATGAAATGAAACACATACATGTCATTTCCTAATCTACATATAATCACGATATCTTCACTTAAGCATGTCAACAACAACTACATTTGAATCAAAAGTGAAATGATTTATGTATATAGTTGCCACGCTAAAAAAAAGGCTTAAGTGCTGAACTTGAAGACTTGCAAAAAAATAAAAACAAAATGTAAAAGGTGTCACTCATCTGTCTGCTTAATTATCACAGCACATAATTGCTGCCACACTAATATCTAATCTTAATAGACCGTCTAGATCAAGTTAGAGGATTCTGAAGAAAACCATTTTAATTGAGAAAACGATCAAGAAAACATCTAGCTTTGAAGAATAAGAATCAAGCTTATCTTCCAAATATGCAGGATTAGCCACGATTACATCAGTCCTCACAACTACACTAGACGACAAAACTAATATACTTTTAACAAAAATGAGGGTGGAACTAGTAGAAAAACCTAGAAATCAACACAAGATTGCTAAACATTTAAACATACTTAACCATCTACAGAAAAGATCCCATGATAACCAGACCATTCTTGAGTACCTAATATCATAGATAAGCCAAAAGAATCAAGAACTAATACTAGTTTCAAATATGGAATGTGAACCGCAAACAGCACAGCTCTCAGGGAGCTCATATGAATATTTTTCCCTCCTTAACTCAACAATAATGCGATGCAGGGGTAAAATCAATATAAATTATTCAATCCATGGTTTGTAACATTATAATTTTTCAAGCTCGAAATTACAAAGCCAACTTTCCACTTGGAACCATCAACAAGCACTCACACTTTCCCATTGAATTTGCAGCCGCAGGAACATAATATTCAAGACTTTAGGGTTTCATCAAATTTGTGATACAAACCCATACACCATTTCAGTTCCGGAACTAAAATTAGCAAAACCCATGAATTTTAGCGCAAAACCCGTTATCAACAAGCAAGAAATTCGGCCAGTTTTTCATAGAAATTGCAACGGCTCTAAAAGGAATAAAAGGACAAAACGAAAAATGAAACAATCTCGGAAAAATAATACAAGAAGTTTGAGCTATAAGAGAAAAGGCAAAGAACCCTGGGGAGGTCAATGTGTTGGTAAAGAGTCCAATTAGCAGAACAATCATGATCCTCGCAGCTGTGATCGTGCAAACACGCCATTTTTTGCTCAGCTAGTGTTCTTCCCGAAAATGGCTCGTCATATTTAATTTTTCTAATGGAAGCTATCTTAAAGTATTTACACGATGCCCCCTTGAAGTTTCTACAACTAATATTAGCATACCACACTTGCGTTTTTCTATGAAAAGTTTCTTGTTTTCTTTTCTTTTTTCTGCTTGTATAATTATTGAAAACCTCTTAATTCTAAAGTGTAAATATATACCTAAACATAAACAACCTAATGGCTATTGTGGGAATTTAGGACTGAAAAGAGAAGAAGCAAAACTTTAAGTTAGAAAAGAAAAGAATAAAAAAAGATTGCAATATTCTTTCATGTTATTTGGGAGTTTTCGAAAACAAAGATGATAAAGTAATTATTCTTTATTTGGGAGTGGAGATTACATTTTACATTAGGGATAATTGCAGAAACCTCCCCTGACTTTTATAGTAACAGCATTGACCTCCTCTATCAATTTTGAAATAGCATTAACCTCCCCTAAAAAAAGTTGGAGGCAATTTAATAGGCAAAAGTGGGTCAATTTACTAAAGTACCCCCAACATGATTTAATTTTACTAGATGAATGTGATGAGTACTTTCATCAAACCCAACAAAACGTTTGTTAATAAAAATTACACTAAATTAGTTTAACTAATTAAGTAAATAACTAATAATCTAATTAATTACTTAATTAGATAAACTAATTAACTAATTAACTGCTTAACTAATTAACTAACTAATTATCTAATTAACTAATTTCTATTTATGTAATTATCTAATTAACTAATCAAACTATATCTACATAGTTAAACTAATTAACTAATTATCTAATTAATTAATTAACTAATTAACTAATTTCTGTTTATCTAATTAACTAATTAACTAAAGTTGTTGTCTGTCCGAAACTAACAAACTATTTGCATGTTAAACTAATTAACTAATTAACTGCTTAACTAATTAACTAACTAATTATCTAATTAATTAATTAACTAATTTTTGTTTATCTAATTAACTAATTAACTAATTAGTTAATGCGCTAATTGGTTAATTAGCCCCACAGGCCAACGAAATTGGTTAAATAGCGCATTAAATATAAAATAATTTCTGCACAGTTAAATTAATTAACTAATTAACTATTAACTAATTTCTATTTATCTAATTAACTAATTAACTAATCAAACTATTTCTGTATAGTTAAACTAATTAAAAATTAACTAATTAACTAATTTCTGTTTATCTAATTAACTAATTAACTAAAGCTGTTGTCTGTCCGAAACTAACAAACTATTTGCATGTTAAACTAATTAACTGCTTAACTAATTATGGGCAATTTTTTTTTAACTTTCACATATTTAATTTATGTTAAATACAAAACATACTAGTTTTCCTTTGGGCGCTATTTAACCAATTTTTCCCATAAAGAGTTGGTATGTTTTCCATAAAGAACTGGTATAAAACATACTACAAAACCTGCTAGTTTCTCATAAAGAGCTGGTATGTTATGCGTTATTTAACCAATTTTTTATATTTAAACAAATTTATGAAAATTAAAATAATATATTTGAAAGTTGCATTTTTATTTGGAAGAACGCATTCCTTCGATGCGTTTTTCACCCTTTGGGAAGAGACTCAAAAATCGCCACCCTTTAGAAAGTTAGTTTAAAAACTCTCTCTTTTTGGGAATTTACTCCTTATTAATACAGCCACTATATTTATTTTCTTGTATTAATTTTTGTTATGGTTTATGATTTTCTTATATTTTATCAAAAAAGTTAATAACTATTGTAGTTACAATTATGGAGATGTTAATTTGTTGTATGTGTAATTCTTTTGTTTTATAAGAATTGTTATATCAGGGGTAAATTTGAAATTTAATTGCATTTAATTCCGAAACACTCATTAAACCAAGCTAGATATTGAAATGAAAAATATGTTGCATTTATACCCCCTGAACTTGCTTGATCCTTAATGCCTATGCCCCTTCCTTGTTAATACTAATTGTCAAGCAAGATGAGGGCAAAATTGGAAGAAATTTCTTATCTCACTTCTACAAATAATTTTTTTATGGGACATCAAGCCTCAGGGGAGGTTTCTGCAATGAATTGTTCCTGTTCAGGGGTGCTGAATGCAATTTCTAAACTTAGAGGGGAGGTCAGTGCAAGTGTCAGAAACCTCAGGGGAGGTTTCTGCAATTATCCCTTTACATTAGGATCCTCAAAATTTAAAACTCACATAATATTTTATAAGATTATACAATTATGTTATATCAAAAAAATCCTCTTGCCTTAATAATTCTTTCTATTCTTATCAAAATTCCCCTCCAAATGAGCTATAAAATTCTTATAATTAGTTTGGGATTTGGAACTTGATGAGAAAAAAAAAGAAAGTGAGAGAATTGAAAACCTTTTTAAGCTCGTTAAGTAGTTTTTTAAAGATAAAAATTAATAAATTTAACCAATTTATAAGAATATGTTTTAATGATATTGTTTAAAATGTCTTTTGCCCATTTATAAGCTGATTTGGTAGACAATTAGAGATATCCTTGTAATTTTTTTAAGTACAAGTCTGTATTAAATGACTACAAAGCAAAATCTTAATGATATTTGAAATTATTCAATTTCTTTTCTAAATTTTCAAACAACATTAAAATATTTTTTCTTCTTTTCTTTCCTATTGTAACTTAAGTTTTCTCTTCTTTTACTTTCCATCTTTATCTCCCAAATTAACCATCTAGTTATTAGTATTTTGTCAGCTCGATGTAATTAAAATATTCAAAATATTAATTATTTTGAGACTTTTAATTCATGTCACTCGCCAAATGAAGTGTCTTATTAGAAGGAAACAATTAAAATTTAATCCTATATTCATATGTTCATAAATTTATTTTATTATATGTGGTTAGTTGAATTCCATTTCATATTCAAATGGAACCCCAATCACTTGTTAAGGGTGGGTTCTTGGAGCCTAACCTTCTAAACAGGATGGCCTTACAATTTCCTTAAAATCAAAGGACATATTACACAGTTTCTCCAAGATATTAAGTACCTTAAAGGCAAATGTTTAAAAAAAAAAGAGGAAAATATCAAAAGAAAAGAAAAGAAAAGAAAAGAAGGAAAGAAGGAAACCCAGGAAGGAGGTATAGTGGCAGAGACTGCTAAAGGGTGTGAATCTTTAGTGCAGGATGCAGGGAATAGAGGGACAGAATTCTGCAACAACAACGGCTGTAGCAGCTGGAGGAGGAGGTCTCTATACGCTGCCACCGACCAGATTTTCAAGCGAAGATATACTATTTTGCATAGATGTGGGACCCTGAATGCTTGGTGGAGATGAAGGTGACTGGCCCCAATGGCAGACCTTTTACCAGATTGGACACCATCAAGCAAGGCATTCTTCTCTTCATCCACTCTAAGCTTGCCATCAACCCTGATCATCGTTTTGGCTTCACAGTTCTTGGAAAATCCGTTTCTTGGGTATACCCCCACTACCTTTACTTCTTTTATTAATATTTCTTTTATTTTCTAAAATTACTTTACTTTTTTGGTTCTATTTTGTGGATTAATACCGAATTAGGAAGAAGTTTAGCTATTATGTTAAATGTTCTGACTTGGGTTCAAAAGCTTTGGTGATGAATTTGGAATCTTGGAGTAAAATGAAATGGTTTTGTTCCATTCTATTGCAGTGAATGTGTAATATGTTTGTTAGATATGATTTTTCAATGTGAGATAAATTTTTTTTTGTCTAATTGTCGTTCTATTGCCGTTTATAGTGTCATGGTAATTCTATTATAATGTATGTGAACATGGGTCTGTGGAGATTGGAATTGGTTAAAGGAAAGGCACGGAAAAATTCTTTGGAAAAGCAACTTGAATGTGATGGAAGTTCTGAAATCCTTGATGTTATCTCAAGACACTTTTTAGTCTTTTTGCCTTTAATTCAAACGATGCATTAGCACAAATTAACTTTTCACTGATCTCATTTGTTAGGATAGGAAACACGGGTACAATTAATACTTTTTAGTCTGAATATTTGACAATGTGGAAGATTTGTGATATACTCAAAGCAGGGTAATAAAAAAGAATTGGGAAAAGACTTCTTTGAGTAGAAATGAGTTGAGTAAAGGAGACTATCCTCCCAAGAGGATCTTAAATATGTGTTTAGTGAATGAATAAAGATCTGTTTATGCTTTAGGGAGTCCGTTTTGTCTAGATCCCTAACAAGCATTAAAATGACTTCTTAGGAGGGGTCCCTAAAGCGCATCAAATCATGTCATGCTTAGTTCAACGTTTACCATTAAACTGATAAAACATGTGTGCATTCGAGGAACTTGTTCATTTGTTTGCACTTTATGTTTCCTGCTCTTTTGGTTTGTTTTAAAGGGTCAAGGGAGAACATATACACAACCTCCTGATCTTTCCTTTCTTTTCCATTTGATTTTTGAAAGCTTCGAAAAGAGTTCAGTGGAGAGGTAGACGCTGCACTTTCTGCATTTCGGGGGCTTTCTGCTGATTCATCATCTTCTGGTCAAGCTGATCTGACGCAACTGTTTAGGATAGCTGCTCATGAAGCAAAGAAATCTCGTGCACAAAATCGAATCCTGAGAGTGGTGAGTACAAATGGTTTCACATAAGTGCACATTTCATGTGTTCAAAGTTGATGATTACTTTTTTGCATCTGTTGTATTGCTAATATCTGCTATGTTCTCTGTCCAGTCCTTTTCCACATATTGTAGTGTTAATTCAAACATGGTCTGCCTTCTAGCTGAACACGGTCTTTGGTTGTCCTATTTATTCTTTTCTCTTCCGATCCAGTGCTCAAGCTATTTGTAACTTTAGTATGATGAAGTTGTCTCTGCTCAATGTTTAGTCATATGTTCTCCCATACCTCACACTTCTGTCTAAACTTTAGCCTGGTTAGGGGTGATGCTGCGATTCACAATTCAATATTCTTTCTCTTTCTGTTTGTTGGTGGCCCACATATTGTCAAGAATTTTGATGTGATACTCTATTAGATCATCCATTCTTCTACAATTTAGTAATTCACAGAATTCACAGATTTTGTTGGGGAATTTTGTTCATAAAATAGCCCAACTTTCAGCCTTTTGAATTGCCTCTGCAACATTTTGTTTAGGGAGGGTTTGGAAGAGCTGGATTTGTTCCTTTGTTTACTTCAAGCTGAAATGTCATGGTTCTATTAAGTATCTGTCTGTTTGCATTTTCCTTCTTATCAATATATACAATCAACAACTAGATCCATATGGTGTAAGTCATGGGACCAAATAAGCTGTGGGTCAAGCACAGTGTGATAAAAGAGGTTATCTGTTTTGGTAGCATTCATATTTATAGAAGAAGTATTCTTCGGCAACTGTTAGACCGTCTATTATCTGAAAGATCCTTAAGCAGCTAAAAAACGACATGCTCATGAATAACTGTAGCCAAAACCAAAATGGTGAGATGGCTTTGTGATAAAGCAAAACTAAGAAAATGTACTAGAATGAAGAATGACCATTCTCATAATATGTTTAACGAGTCACCATACAAGAAAATCTGAGCAAAAGACTACGATGTTGGCAAGGATCAACTGATTTACCGGATAGGATATATTACTCCCTCCATCCCAATATTAGGGACGTTTATAGGGAATGCAACTTTTTATGTACAGTGGTATCATTATTGACAGCCAAGGCTTTGTTCCAAATTTACCCCGTCGCAAGTACAATGGTCAGCTGCACTTTGTGTTTTTCATGGAGTAATGATTTCGTGGGTCCCATCTTAACCAAATGCATCCCTTTGTATGTTAGAGACATGCGCTATTAGTGGCCTTATAAAGTGAGAGTTAGTCTCACGTACTCCTCTGGCTTCTCCAAATGGATAATAAATAGCTGGTCCCACCAAATTTATTTGGATTTTCTAGCACATGCACTATGAGGGCAAGGACGGAACGTTAGAAGGAAAATAGTGTAGCGTGACTCTAATTTTGGGACAATGAAAAAGGTGAAGCATGACATTAACAATGGGACGGAGGGAGTATGATGGTGTTGAAGCTAAGGCTAGATAAGAAGATTAAAAAAAAAAATAGACACTTACTAGGAGTTATAGTAGCATGTCATCCATTGGGATATCAGGCATTAGATAGAGCAGAGGTTTTGTTCAAGTAGATAAAGTTGATTCATTCTTTGAGTAGCTACATTTTCTCATTATGGATCTATGATGCCATGCATTTATATAGTCAAGATGAATATAGTTTTACAAGGAAATATCCTTGTTAATGATTTTTGTTATCATGTGAAAGAAACAGTAATTTGCTCCATTGTCGGTTAATAATTGGAAAAATATAATATTCGATTAGAGATTCCCACCCACCTCCTATTCCTGTTGCTCATCAACTGAAGGTGTCCTCCCTTGTACCCTAGTGCAGTGGTACCAGAGTTGGCTAGCTTCATTGAAATGGCGTACTTAATGACCAGACTTCAGTTAGAGCCAGATCCAGGGCACCCTTTTCTACTTTAGGCTTCATACTGAATATTTTCTTGAACACAATTAAGCTTCTCCTGGAGAAACTGATGATCCACTATCCAAGTTAAATTGTTATCTGTTGACACCTTTGACTTTGAATGATAAAGTTTCTGTGATCTTTGAATCACTCAAAAAAGACATGATTAACTTCTTCTTTTTTTTCCTGTGGAAGCTGGTGAAGGTTTGGTTTGCTTCAGAAAGCATTTCAAATGATTTTACTGAAATTTAAAACCTTTGTCTATGTAGTCCTCAGATCTGAATTTCAAGAACCTTTGGTTCCCCTGCTTCTCGTGAACAATTTGAGGCTATTTTTTCAACTTAATTTAGGGCCATGCTGCCATGATTTCCTTGACTATGTTGATTGTCCCATTCTCTAAACTGGCTCGATTCTCATGAGATCTTATCATGGTGCTTTCTACAAATTGTAGATTCTAATGTACTGCAGATCTTCGGTACCTCCACAACATCAGTGGCTAGCGACTCAGAAACTCTTCACCTTGGATGTGATCTACCTGCATGACAAGCCTGGACCTGATAATTGTCCTCAGAAGGTGTATGATTCTCTTGTTGAAGCCCTTGAGCTTGTCACTGAATATGAGGGGTACATTTATGAGAGTGGCCAGGGGCTAACTCGTATCCTGTTGCGCCACATGTGTATACTGTTATCTCACCCTCAGCAGCGGTGTGTGGCAAGATGATGTTGACGTACCTAAGTCTCTCTCAAAGAAGTCACCTACGACTGAGTCGGCATCTGTTGATGAAAGTGCTCCTGTGTCCAGTCAATAACAGAAAAAGATCAAAAAAACGCGAAATATGTGCCATGGGTGCCATACCTGCTTTTAGGCATCCTTGGATTGGCTTAGCATGATCTGTAATTCTATGTAGTCTCTAACCATTTGTTCATTGAACTTTGCTTTTTTTTTTTCCCGCATGTGGTATAGTACACACGTCTGTAATGCAAAGCATGTAAAGTTTCCGATCATTTTCCATATTTCAAATTCTAGACTTGATCTGTTATTATGGCAATGAAGTTATTGTAGTTTGGATTACCATATCTATGAGTGACGAGCTTGTTAATAGCATGCATTGTGGTTCTCACTTCTCAATCAACTCCAGTGACTGGAGATGCTTCGGATGGTACTTCATTCCAAGCTATTGAAAGAGCTACAGCCTTTTTTCCTGTATACATATTGGTTGCTTTTTTTGTGAGCGAAAGGGGTCTTGATCATCCCATCTGACTGGATTTCAAGCATAGCTATCCAAGATTATTCCGATACAACTCCAAGGGAACCATTCTGCACAAATAATTGCAGTTTGATCATTCCATGTGACAAGTATAACTGGAAGAACCAAATTATTCCGATACAATAATTTCTTTTTTTCCTCTTCTTTCCCTCCTATTCCTTCAAAAACAATCTATAATTCAGAAAATGAGACAGAGAACTAGAACTATCTCATCCAAAAGATTCTTAGTGTTTTTGGCTAATTTTGTGCCTGGGTTTGGAACATAGCTGGTAGGGGTGAGCAAATTCGGTTCATACCGAATTCATAACCGAATTCAAATTCAATTCGGTAATTTGAAATCGGGTATTTGGTAATTTGGTACAAATTCGGTACATACCGAATTCACCGAATTCTAATATGGTATGAAATAGGTAATGAGATTATGAATTTGGTAATAACCGATTTCGCATTCAAATTCGGTAATTGAAATAGGGTACCGCATTACCGCATTCGAATACCAAATTGGTATATAAAATTATATAATATATAGATAAATACTATTTAGTATTAGTATATACTACTAATATATTATTATATTATATAGGTAAATGCTATTAATAATAATTAGTATGTGGTATTATCATCATATCATGTACTTATAATAATAATAATATATAATAATGTACAATATATTATTTTAGTATTTGTTAATTGTTATATGACTATAATAATACAAATATATAATAATACATAACAATATAAGATAACTACTTATTATTTTATACATGAGTAACATGACTAGAATTAGATAATAATTAATACATATATGTATAATACTAAATATTAAACAATAAACATAATTAGTAATTAGAATTTAGATATTGGTAATTTGATACATCATTGATCATTCATGTTTGAATTATTGAATATTTGAATGCGTAATCTGTAACTTGCAAGTATTAGTGTGCTCTAAATTTATATTACATATTTAACATAAAAATTCATATTATCTATTCACTAATCTTAAGGCTTTAAGTATAGACAAGACAACTAAGCAGTGTAAGTGAATGCATGTCAATTGCAAATCGATGTATTAGTGTATTTTCACAATAACATATGTAAGTAAATAAGTTTTATTTTGATTTGAAATAAATTATAAGTTTGTAACTAATATAACTTATCACTAATCATTGTAATTTGTAAGTTTGTAACTAATATTACTTATTATTAATCATTGTAAATTATAAATTCATAAATTATCACTAATCATTGTACAGTCTAAGGTTTATTCTAGTTTAAATTAATCACTTTTTATGTGTTCCTTAAATCATAGACTAAGGATTCTAGGTATAAGTGATCAAATAAATGCCAATTAAATTAATCCACAAAATGATTAGAACATAAGTAATGTGTTAAATTATGAATAAATTTGGGGATCAAATCAGTAATAATTTTTAAAAAATCAGTTTTTTTTTAATAGATGAATTCGGTTAGACCGAATTCATTACCGTTTTCAAATTTGAAATCGGTTATCGAATGAATTCGATTATGGCTAATTCGAAATTGAAAACGGTTTAGATTTTTATAGGTCGAATAACCGAATTCACCGAATTCATTGCACCGAATTACCGCTTTTGCACCTAATGCACACCCCTAATAGCTGGCCATCCATAAATTATTCTTCTCATCAGATGGTAATATCAACGTTCAGTGGCAAGCGTCGCCCACATGGCTTAAGTCGTTTATGTTGGAGAGTTCTTTTTTCCTGAGACATTGATCTTGTTCTATGGGTCAGATTCATTGCCTAAGAGTAGAAAATTCTACAATCAATAATTCGGAACTACTAATTCAAACTTCAATTGGATTAGCTATTTCATACTCCCTCTATCAGGAATTATCTTTTCTTTCTGTTTTTTTTTTTTTTGTTTAGTTTGAGAACTTCCAACTCTATCCATTTCCCAATTTTCTGATTCAGAGCTTTAGAATTCTTGGATGGTTGCAGACACTCTGGATTAGGTTGGTATACATAGAAGAATGCGCCTTGTGACCTCAACTGAATTGGGTATCAATATTTTAGCACCATTGTCCTTTCTTGTCAAGTTAAAGTTTTCTGTTTGTTTGAGGAATCAATTGACTTTTAAGGCTGATTGCTTTTTTATTATATGTTAGAGTTCGTCCTAATCTTACTTAAACTTTGACAAAAGCAAAAGACTCTCCCTCAAGCCACAACCATCCACCGGCCAGCCAGCCAGATGAAGCCTGCAATGATCTGAACAAGCAACTATTGAAAATTGTTTGAAGATTATAGTTTAAGATTTTGATCAAGATTTTGTACATTCACATTTCCTGCTGGAGTGCTTTGAGACACTTGGGAGATCAAAACTTGCTGGCCACATGTCCTACGAGAATTTAAAAGAGAACAGCTTGGCATGTGTTTAGTTCTATATTAAGAATATATGTTTCATAAGAAACTGACCATTCTTGTATTTTTGGAACGAGAGATTTACCAAAAATGAAAATATTCTTGAGAACCCGATAGTCAAACTTGCGTTTGTCTGCAGGGGAGAATGTTTGAATTCAAGATCTCATATTTTTTTTCAAAAAAAGAAAGAAAGAAAGAAAGAACTTCATATCTTGTTTTGTAAAGGAATTTGTCAAATTTATACAATGGCTTGGAAATTTTACAAAGCCGTACTTGGAGTTCAAGACCAAAACACTGTTTAGATTGCTATTCTTGACACCACACAATAAGTAGATGGAGTTTGGAAATTCTAAAGTGTGGCAGTTATTGATCTGCATCATGTAGGGCCTTTGAGATTCAAGAAAGTCGTTTCCTTCCACATCTGCTTTCTTCCAGATCATTTGGCACCTTCAACGATGTGAAACCACGTATTATTAATAAGCTTTTTAAGTAAAAAGTCCAAATCAAGAGACCATTGATTTAACAGCTATCTTGTCATTAACTTAATCATTCATATAATCATGGTGATTGATGTCATGTGGTGAAGAGTCTAGTGTTTCCCAAATGGTTGACCCACTGATTCTACTTTCTCCTTACACTTCTTCAACCTACTAAAGTAAAGGGGGTTCTTACCTTGTTGGCTTTGCCATCTAATTGAATCTTTCACCCTGAAAAGTGCATCAAGTTGGCCTAGGTCAACCATCTAATAGGACTGTATAACAAAGTGCTAATTAGATCAGCCACGGCTTTAAAATGACAAAAACCTACCCAAGTTGAGTTGTCATTCACTCATTCCATCCCAACAAAGGAAAGGAAAATGTGTACTAAATTTCTGTTTGCGAGAAAAGGAAACGTAGTAGCAACCGGATGAAAAATAATAGAATCTCTTATGAGCATTTCTATATGATTATTATATGGATTTTTCTGACGAGCGTCCATACAAACCCTTGTTATATTTGGTCGGGAACTATTCTAAATACGGAACTTAATTAGAAATTGAATGTTTACTTTTTCTAAGAGAATTATAAAGAACTGACATTGCTCGAGATATAATTCACACATATCATTTAAGACTTTTCACTCTGATAGCCGTTCCCATTCATTAGACTATTCCCAACAAGTTAAGCTATTCACATATCCTTACAGGAAGAAAGAGATTTCCTTTTGAAAATTTAGTTGGTTATACTTGCAATCAATAGATGGTGATAACTGTTTTGTCAAATGAAGCAAATTTATTAGTAAGTGGAGGACTTTCTTGGTTGCTTATCAACAATAGGACCTCTAATCCAGCAACTTTTTTATTGGAAAGAAGTAGAGGAAAAACCAGCCAATGACTTAATTATAATATTTGAACGGCTTAATCCTACACCTCAGATGCCCCATCAATTGAATCTTGGGGTAGTCTTGATAACACTCAAAAACAGAATAAAAAACCATGGATAATTGAACCTAAGTGCGTTTCCAAGCGTGCTAGGAGCCACCCTTAGTCTCACATGTAATATAGATTAAGCGAATGTAGACTTCAAAGGTTCCCAAACCGCATATATAAACAGACTCTATTACCAGTTCCTGGATTCCAAAAAGCATATGCACCAGAAGAAATATACCAGCAGTTGACTTGACTCGACATGGGTTCTTGCATCTCCAAAGCATCTTCAGAGATTCTGAATGCTGAAAGTGCTCAAGAAAATGTCGTCTACCATGAAGATACTAATTATACAGATGAATCCCAGGTGAGAGTTGGCTCCATTCATTCTCATCAAGGAAGCAAAGGGCTAAACCAAGATGCTGCAATTCTCTATCAGGTAAGAATCAAGATGGTCATTATTGTTACTGTATGCTCTGCATGTGTTTTTTTATTAAGTAATGGTACCAAGGACCGGGACCTATTTTGACAGGGCTATGGAATGGAAGATGGAGCTTTCTGTGGAGTCTTTGATGGACATGGGTATTATGGTCATAAGGTCAGCAAGATGGTGAGGAACCGGTTGCCATCGTTGCTTCTGAACCAGATGAATGCAATGGCAAAGGTCATCAGTCCTCCAAAATATAATGAGAAAGTGAACGGTGAAGTACAATTCAACAAAAGGTTTAATAAATGGAAAGAAGCTTTTCTGAGTGCCTTCAAGGTGATGGACAAGGAAATCAAGCTTCTTGAGAACGTGGATTGCTCTTGCAGTGGAACTACCGCTGTTGTTGTTGTAAGGCAGGTATGAGGCTAAAAAAGCATGAAGGAATAGAACATCGAATATGTAATTTGTGTTTGCAAGTCTCTGGAGTTTTGACTTGGTAAGATTTTTGCAGGGCGATTATCTTATTGTCGGGAATCTTGGTGATTCAAGAGCAATTCTGGGTACAAAATCAGAGAATGGAATTGTTCCAGTTCAATTAACTACAGATCTCAAGCCTGGTTTGCCTGGTAAGACCTCTTTTTTATGTCCTCATGGACATAATCACAGCTTGAGCATGTACTATTCACGTTGATCAAGAGGTCATTTTACCTTAACCATTCACAGAAGTGTGTGCTTTAATTTCATCTTGATGCAGGGGAAGCAGATCGAATAAGGAAGTGCAACGGTCGAGTGCTTGCATTGAAGGAAGAACCACATGTTCAGCGAGTGTGGCTACCACTGGATGATTCTCCCGGCCTAGCCATGTCACGAGCTTTTGGAGACTTTGCGCTTAAAAACCATGGCATCATTGCCATCCCTGAGGTCTCTTATCACCAGTTGTCTCAGAAAGATCAGTTTCTTGTTCTGGCGACAGATGGGGTATGGCCATAGGCAAAAAAATGCTATGTATTTGCTTAAATCATAAGACCATTTGGATTTTAATCTGTCATTGCATATTTGGTTTCAGGTTTGGGATGTACTTTCCAATGATCAAGTAACATCCTTAGTTTCTTCAGCGGCTAGTGAAGAAGCAGCAGCAAAAGCAGTGGTCGATGCATCAATAGCAGCGTGGAAACAAAAGTTTCCTAATTCAAAGAGAGATGACTGCACTGTCCTCTGCCTCTTCTTGCAAAAGAGTCAACCGTGTACTCTAACCTAAATCCTCGGGCTGCAGACCTGCAAATGCTCAGCCAGAGACCTTGTCTCAGGCTCTGAGACTAATGTGCTAGATGAAGGCAGCATAGGCGTTGTAAGAACTTTCCATGTTACTGTTATTCTTGGATTGGAGAGTCAATGGTCAAGTGTTCCGCATATGATCAAGTGGAATGTAAAAGCAACTGCCTGTACATTCGTCTTCAGCACACGAGTCCAAGAATTGCAGTTTCAGAGAACAAGAACAGGAGGATGAGGAGCACTTGTGCTAGAAGAAGTGTTTTGATAACAGAAAACTTGGACCGTGAGATGGTTCAACAAATCTTACCCTGTTTTGTAGTAATGCCTAATATACTCTTGCTTATCAATAATCTAGCAAACTCCTAATTGAACACGATACAAGTGCAAGTCACATTCTGATCCGAAAGGTACATCAATTATCTCCCCGATGGATCTTTCCACCACGTACACAGATGATTCCTGAATTTATTTTTAGTGTCTCAATTTTTTTTTTGTTATCAACAACCGCCTCATCCCCTTCGTAATATTTTTTTCATTTTCTTTCCAACTCCATTTATCTCCTCCGCTCCTCCAGTCTTCAGAACCAAAACAAAGAAGGGTTATGATGATTATTGATGGAGAGAAGACAGGGGAGAGCAAAAGAGGTTCAGAAGCAGAGGACTGGGAGGGCCGAAAACCAAAGAAGAACGCAGTTTAGTATGGGGGGAGGAACTTTGTTGGGCTTTCAAGGCATGCGTGAAAATGTCGTCAGACAATCACGAATAACAAAATAAAAGAAAGAGCATTCATTCAACAAAAATTCAGATTATACGTTCAGAAAGCTAACCCTTCAAGACATCCTGTAAGCTTTTAACTTCAAATTTACTTTCCGAATTATACACAGAATTCTCTCGCCTACTTCCAAAATGTGTAGTTTCTCGTCCCAAGATTTACTGCAAGGCGTCGCAAAAGGCCACAGTAAAAAAAAACACCAGAAAATGGAAAAATTCTCTCATAAATAGAATGAGATCGTTCATGCATTAACGACATGCATTTAAGCTACAGATGCTCCTCCATCTCCAGGATTCTCTCCGTCAAGCAAATCATCATATGCAACTGGTATCCTAACACGCTCATGCACAGGTACTCGTTTCCGCTCGCTAGTATTTTGTTTGAGCTGGTTCTCCTGATGAGATGCCTCTTGAAGGCCATCCACAACTTCTGCAGTAGTTTGGGAAGAGTTTTCTTTTGTTGTGCATGGTATCTAGGTTGACGTTTTGTGGCTTAAATTGCTTCTGCATAATTTTCATATAACTAGTATCAGGAATAAATGAAAGTGAAAAGCAATTATTTATCTGAAATACTTGAGTTCAACATATAACTTCTCTATTACAAAAAAACTTCATGCAGCAACACCATCAAGGCATTGGACTCAAACAAGCAACTGCATAAGATTTACGTACTATTTTCCATTGAAGCTTAACCTACAATAGCAAAATTCGTTTTAACAACCTATGGTGATGCATCATCCCTACCCGAAAAAAGGTGGGCACTAACAGGACCATGGCATCTTGGTAATTGGCTTTATAAATAGATTTACTGCCACACCACAAATGAGATTATCCAGCTTAGATGATGCTTAGCTCCATACCCTAGTGGGAGAAGCATAAAACTAATTCCATAAAATGGACTAAAGGTGGACACAACCTTACACTTAAGCTAGAAATCAATTTTCACTCTCCCCCTTGGTTGCTCTCCACATTTCTAGGTCAAAAACCCGTGTGAGCAAGCTACCATATTGATCATCTTTTCCTACTAAGGAACCAGCTGCAGTTCCCCAAGAAACTTGAAAAGTAATAGCCAAAAAAGTGCATCATGCATGAATAAGTATGCTTTATGTACTAAACTTGTACAATCTTATATTTAACCAGGAAAGACAGAGAAAGCACTATGTGAGGGCACATAAGAAATTTCTTAGCTCAAATACAAAGACAAAATGATAGTATACCTCAAATTCCTTTCCTCTTTTCATAATCTCTTTGTAAGCATTTGGATCACGGACTTTAAGGACACTCCACAATATGCCACCACCTGTTCGGAAACGTCTACCATCTGCAGTTTTCTGACCTCCACAGGCCTGAATTGCTTCCACCTACAATGTAATGCATAAATTAGTATTGAAGTTAATAAAGCAAGAAGATATTGAAGGCAAAACAATCTTAACCATAAATATGCATGCTCAGATCCAAGAAATTCTACAAATAGAAATTCAATCATAAAATTTTATCATAATATTCAGAATCACGTTTTAACATCAATAATAAATAACAACCAACAAACTCAACACTTAATGCAAAATAAAACTCCTTCCATAACTCCAACTTATAAAAATGGAGCAGCAAAAATGTTGACATCAATATATTAACTGGTCATCAGAGTGGAGAATACAGAAGAACTTTGTTTAGCTCACTTCTTTATCAATTATTTTTCTGTCCTTATAATTGTTCCATCATAAAATGCCACAACTCCTTCCACTGTAAATATAATGTCAGTGCTTTTCATTGCAATCAAAACTATTGTCCACCTAGGAAGCCGAAATAATACTCATTCACTCTGATGTGAACAACTATAAAACTAAATCGAAAATATTTCAAGACTCAATATTTCAGTAGAGGAAAAGGAGAATTTGACTTTATTCACCACAAAATTTTAGTCTCTTCCATTGCCCCCTGCCCTTTATTCTGCTTCTTTCTTTCTATCTAATTGTCTAAGAAGGGTGTTATGATAAGTGTTGTATACAAGTGGATATTTCTGTGTCATACCATTTTAGTCTGCCTAAGCCAATATGAAAGGTCAATGGTTCAGTCTGAAGCTATTTCAGATAAGAAGGGCCACAACACTGTCACCAAGTGACAATGCTTCTTCAAGATGCATCTGCAAAAGGATAGGAAACTACAGGCATCAGAAACTCAATAAAGGCAGAAGATCTTGATACAAATTGAGCAACCTTTTTGACCATAATCTCTCACTTTGGGTGTAACCAATTAGTGATTTATTTCTCAATTTACCAGAAAAAAGGTCTATGAATGATCTCTAACATTCCCAATTACAACCTGTGTAAGATAATGCTAACATATTGTCATTACATAACTACCACGATTGCGCCTAGATAGAATCCCAGAAAGTTTATCAGAAGCTGCTGTCTCTAGTTATGCTTATAGGAGTAGATTTGGGAGCGTCTTGGAAGTTGCAAACAGTCTGAAGAGAGATGGGGAGATGTTCGCTTTTACTCAATATAATATTAGAATGTTAAAGATGCATCAGTTTCATGACAGGCCTACAGGAAATGAACTGAGGGAGGGAAGAACTAACAATACAAATATAAGCAATTTAATAAAATTAAAGTCAAACAACAAAGAATCACAAGGAGCACAAGCACAATCTGTTTATGAAGGTCCATGGAAAAATTCTGCAAGAAACAGAAGCGCAAACCAAATTTCACACCATACAACTATACAAGCCACGAAATAATATATGTGATTTCCAAGATAGCCAGTATAATCTTGCCAATGCCCAGAAGCCAAAATTGTGAACCCTCAATTCAAATGTAGCCATTCTCGACTAGAACAAAAAACTTGTATAATACTTTTTGAAAATACCAGAAACAAAGGCCAATGGCATTGACCTCCTTATCTACCATACAAGACCATTGTTATCCCCATCTTTCAAAACTCAATGTTGGTTGGTGATTGCATAAATAAAGAAAAATAATTCTCCATTTGTATATAAAATGAGACAATCAAATTAATTCCCAACAACTAATTGAGAGTACTTCAGAAAAAATTGATTTAAAAAAGAAGTCACTTTGATGCTGTTAACTACTTATTCATGAACACCATGCACTAGAGAAACAAAGGACAAAGTTGCAGTAAGTACAATGCCTTCATTTGAAATAAAGTTTAAAATCCCACACAAGAAAAGGCTAGACGCTTGAAATAACTACCACCCAACAAAGAAGGAAAACAGGAATTTTACCTCTGTTACAAGATCACCCAAAGCAGAGACACCAAGGCAACCCACAGCAGCCCAAACCAAATAAGACTTCCTCTCTTTCAAGCGCCTACAGACATCCAGTACAAATCTGCATATGACAGCAAAGTAAGTGGTTACCAATGACATAATCCTTGAAAGATACTAATATTAAGAGATCATTTGATTCTTGAATAATAGAACAAAACATTGCAAGAGTTGAAGCTGTAGTAAAATACTTAGAGCAGGAAAGCACCTGTTGATATTTGTTACATTAGGACCAGAATTGCCTCTCTTTCTCTTGCTCTTCTTCTTCTTCTTCTTATTCTTCTTTTCTCCTGGATTATTGGTGCAGCCTTCAGAATTTCCAACCTTAACTTCTATGCCAGCATTGCTCTCTCCATGTTCAACCTCTGTACTAACCTCAACCAACTCTCCCTCTTCTACATCAAGCATCTCAACATCTTCAAGATTCTCATCTTCAAAAATGGTTTCAAGTACATTGTCTCCTCTCTCCATGCCACAAACTAATCTGCAGTGTGTCCAAACAAAAAATCACTTCCAGATTCAATCATAAGACAAGACATAAACTTCTGCAACCATCACAAACACAATTACTTAATAATACACAGTAATATTAATGCATGATATTTAATCCATAACCCCAAAAAATTTTAAAAGAAAAAAACAATCAATCCTAGAGAAATTTTTGATTAATCACTCCAGCTCAAAGTTTCCTTTCCTTAATTTTTTTTTTAATTAGATACATACAGGGAAAAGTAGCAAATTTGAGCTTGCCCCTTTGCAATCAAGGGCCATTAGCCCAGTGGAGTCCTCAGGAAAAAGTTGGTAAATCCTCATCCTTCTCAGAATCAAGCTACAGCCATTTATGCATGTTCACATTCATGTAAAGGAGCTTTCTCCCATTCTCTTAAAGAAAAGAAGGAACAGTCTAGATTGACTATTCCAACGCCTAACCCAAAACTACCCACGCTATCAAGAAACAACACCCGACCTTGTTCAAAATTCCAATCCTTTCTTTGTCTCCTCACAAATTCTACAAAGCTAGTGATTTTCCCAGGAATAAAAAGACAAAAAGACAAAAGGGTTCATTTATTAGCATCATCTTCCTTCAGACATTTCAGCCACTAAATTAAGTAAATAAGACGGTAAAGGGAAATGAACAGTAATATCAAGAATCAAGTGTAGTACAAGTGTCCCCAAAAAAAAAAGCGCTCAAAAGCAAGAAACCAAATCGACAAGTATAGAAAGATACATGCATACCGAAAATAATAAGATAAATTAAATAATCAAACGAAGCAAGGGAGAATCGAACCAACCTGATGAGGGGTTCTGAAGAACACTCGAAGGGACGCTTGTTTCGCTGCCCGTAGTTTGGAAGGTTTTGTGTTAATTTCCCTTTCGACGCTGTGGATTTTGGGTGGAAAGAGGAAACCGCGAATCGGTGGGTTTTGGATATTTTGGGCTCAACAAAATTTTCATAGATTAGGGAAAACAAAAATGTGATGGCCCGAAATCCGTGGGCTCCTTTTACCACAATGGATAGACTCCAGAATGGAAACACAAAAAGACTATTGGGCTTATCACTGTGGCGTTAATTTTGACACTTTGCGTCATTATTTTCCGATTTTTCCGGGGTTAATTCCGTTTTGCACTCTTCAACCATATCCAAAGTTTCATTTTGGTCCCTAAACGTTAAAATGGTACACTTTAATCCTTAAACTGTAAAATTTGTCTCACTTAAGTAAAATCATGAAGGAAGTGAGATAGATTTTATGCTTAAGCGGATATACGTGAGGGACTAAATTGGGGTAAATTTTATACTTTAAGGACTAAAATGGACAAGTACTATATTTTAAGGATTAAGGTACAACAAATTTTATAATATAGGGACCAAAGTGTCCTATTTTAAAGTTTAGAAACCAAATTGAGAATTCGAATATAGTTACAGGATACAAAATGAAATTAACCCATTTTTCCTTCAAGCAAATTGTCACTTCAAAGTTGAATACAATTCATAGATGATACTGAGAGTTCCCAGGAATAAAATATAGGAAAATCTCATACTAAGCAACACACGATTTAAACGACAGAAATAAACTCATGCATAATCCACCTCTTTAATCTTAGGAATTTTTATGTTTGTATTTGTCGTTTAGCAATGTCGTAATCTAAACTCACTTTTTATAAATGATGTGATTTAGACTGCTTAGGTCACCCCTAACGCTCAAGTCCAGAATCCCAACAATGTTTTGAGTGAGCTTGTTTTATAGCGTAATGCGTGCAAATCAGTGGCGGATTTACACTGGGGGCACTGGGGTCCCCTAAAATTTCTATGATACCTATAAAAATTTAAAAAGTGTTTTATAATATAATTTCAACTGTACCTCCCGGAGTTTTGTGAATCTATTGGTTTATAGGCCCCACTGCCCCCTTAAATTTCTATAATACCTATAAAAATTTGATATAATTTCAAGTGTGCCCCTTAGAGTTTTGTATATCTATTGGTTTATATGCTTTTAACGTTGTTTTTTATTTTACCTATTGTTACAGCTACCGTAGAAAGGGTTTTTTCAATGATGAATATAGTGAAGAATCGGTTTACAAAATAGAATGGAAGACACTTGGATGAATAATTGTTTAGTTACTTATATTGAGAAAAATATACATCGTGAAGTTCAAAATGAAAATGTTGTAAACCGTTATCAAAATATGAAAACTCGTCATGAGTAATTGTAAATGGTTTAGTTTGCTTTTGAAATAAAATTATTATTACATTAATAATTTGAGTTTGTCTTTTGATGTTTTTCATGAAATATATGCATCATTTGTACTTGTTGGTGAATAATTTTTTTTCCTTAAAAAACAAAAAAAAAGAATAGGTAAAAAATTTTAGAGTTGCTTTTGCCCCCACTGAAAATTTTTTCTGGCTCCGCCACTGGTGCAAATGCAGGTGGTTAGTTTTAGTAGAAAGAGCTGTACTCAAGATCATCACCCAAGGAACATTAGTCAAGTTAGTGTGAGTTTTTTGGTTTGGGCTCTCAAATTTTCCCCTTTTTTTCTTTCTCTTTTGTAAAGTTTGAAATTGTTGTAAAAGTAACACTAATTTAGTGACTAAAGTTGAGATTCTAAAATGTAGAGATTCTGAATTTAAACTTTTTTTCCTTCTCTATTTCTTAAATTCCACCCCTCCCATACGAGAAAAAAGGTTTTAAAGTCTTTTTTTGAACTCAAAAAAAAATAGTAGAAAGAGATGAAACAAAAAAAAAAAAAAAACACGTATCCCTTCCATGCCAATGGCTGAAGTCTGAACCACTTGATGGGTGTATTTTTATTGCTATGACTAAAAAGGCTTTGCAATGAGAGACGGAGGTAGATCCAACCGGAAAATAAATTAAACGAAATATTATAATAGACAAACATACGCAGAAGGAAGAGATGAACTATCCAAAAACCGCCCCAGAAATGCACCATTTGCTCGTTTAATGTTTTTATGTTGGTCGGGAACAAGAAATCCGATTAAAATATATGCAAAATAAATAAACCTTTTCTTTAGCCCAAGAAAAAGTTACAATTCCATTTTAGTTTCTTGTGATTCAAATACTTATACTAGCATGACGTAACGTGAGAAACAAGATTCCACTCTTAGCAACCGAAGGTGGACTTTGCGTATAACTGACAAGTTGACAAGAAGAAAGTGGATGCAAACGTCATTAGGTGGGGATTCAGGCATCCTCATCATCACGCTAAATATTTAGTACAATTTGGCATGTAAGAAAAAAGCTTTCCACGGTTTTGGGTCACAAATACAATGGCGACAAAAAGACTACGAAGTATAATAATAACATTTACGATAGGGTCTTAGCCCAATTTAATTTCTTATTTATCACTGTGACCATTATCTTCAAAACTGTGTCCCAATTGTATCTTTGCAGCAATTTAAACTTTATCCTCACAAAACAAAGTAAATCTAGGACTTCTGATGAGAAATTAGAAAACCCTAATGTAACCAGTTCCATGCACTATAAGTCCACCTATGAAATTAAAAAAAAAAGAATGACAGAATTAAAAAATAAAGACACACGCGTACCAATGGTTATTCGGTGACACGTAAGGGACAAAATTAGACATGATTCTAACAATAATGGAGCAAAATGGTAATTTTCAATGGTGCACATACTGTGCATAGACTAACTCCATTAGAAATTTTTAATTTTCCATTAGAATGCCTAGATTGAATTTGTTATGGTAAAGACAATGGATTAAAATGGTCGCGGTGATAGATTAGAAACTAAATTGATCAAAATTTCGAAGATAAGAGACTAAAATGGTCATTTTTCCTATTTACTATATCACCATATATTTAGAATTCAACAGTTGGACGCAACAAACAACTCTTCAAATACTACTTACAATAACAAAATTGGGTTTTTTTGTTTATATCAAATAAAATGTCAACTCTTGCTCTTTGGAGAAAATTTTTTGGCACAATAAAATGGCAACTATTAAAGAAGAATCTCACCTACTAAACAGGGCTCAACATATAAATTGTAAATTAACAATGGCTCAAAAACTCTTCCCATATCTTTGCATTAAGCACTATTTCTTCTCCTTAAAAACTGATGTAGGACAAGTACCCTATTTGTGAATCACCATGTATAAGGTGGAAGAAAATGAAATTCAAGCATTTGCATTTAGGACGAAAGCTGCTACATCGCCCATTCAATGCTTGACCATATGAAATTGCAGTTGCTTGGACTCAGGCAAGGTGTTTAGGAGTAATGGTTCCAGCTAGCTAGCTGATGGCTACTCGAGAAAATATCGACTTTGAATTTTGATATGACTACTCAAAAAAATATCGGAACTTTGAATTATTGAGACGAGGAGTCTATGTCGCACCACAATACTTGGACTCAAAATTGGCATTCATAGCTCATAGGGATAAGATTGGCATTCATAGCTCGCAGGGATAAGATTTAATCTGTGTCATCCTTGATTCCTTAGAGTTATCCCATGAGTGACCCAAGTCCCAACATCATTTGAGGTTTCTGGTTTTATGGTGTAATTCCTACACATGAAGTTACTTAGGATGCATTTGATAAAATTTAAAAATAAAATTTAAAAAATTAAAATACGAGTCTATTAAATTAATAAATATTGAATTTAATAAAATTTATTATTTGAATATAAACACTTAATATAGTTTTATCGTACAGTCCAATACATGAAATTAAGATAAAAATAAAAATATTTAATTTTTATTTATCAAACACGTTCGTTTGAGGATATTAAAGTCTGAACTTATTAACTTTAACTTTTAAGTTGGATTATAAAATAGAAAAGACAGGTGCTCCCAAGATTAAGAAACATTCAACATTAAGTTATATGAAGTTCTATGATTTCTTTTTATCAGATTTGAAATCACCCCTAAACTTAAACAAAAAAAAAAAAAAAAAAGGTAGGAAGAGGTAACCAAATCAAAAACAAAACGTCCTTCCCCCGCCAACTAATGAGAGGGGGAAGTACAATGAGAGACGGCAACTGGAAAATAAATGATGCACAAACAAACACAACTGCATGATCTTTGATTGAGAAACATAACAGCTTTTGACGACAGCAGGCACCAATATTCTTGGGCCCTTTGGCCGCCGCCTTCAGATTTTCTAACGAACCCCCCCGTGACACCATTTCTTCCGTATCTTTCCTAGATCCCGTGGATCCCCCACAAATGAACCATTTGCATTTTTACTGCCACCAATAATAGAACGAAAAATAAAAACTATAGCTTTAGCCCAAGAAAATGTAAAAATAATTTACACAGCAGCATGATGTGAAAAACAAGATTCATTCCCACGGACTTTGGGTACAAATACGATAACAACAAGAAGCAGGATGAAAAACGAGATTCAAGAATCTTTATCATCAACCATCACCCTTCAATTATCATTTTTTTCATGTAATAAGAAGCAACTTTCTAAATTCCTCTTACCCTAAACAAGAATTGGATTCAAGGAATATGAAGCACATATTCACAATTTCACAGTTGGACGCGATAAGAAAAAAAGAAAAAACTCACCAAAGTAACATCTACGGCGACAAAATGTAGATTGTTAGCGTCAGACAAACAAAATGGCAACGGCAAGGGAGAAAATATTTTGAGCCAAATAAACTGGCAAATATTAGGGGCAAAAATCTCTTCCTCCAAAGGCCTTCAACACATAAATCAGAACCCAATATTCACTCAAAAAATTTTGATTTGAACTCTTGTACGTGACAAATATCAAACTCATGAACACCTAACGCCACTAATGAAGCGAAAGAAAATGATGATTTTCCAACCATTCGTATTTATCAAGAAAGGCTGCTGCATCACGATTCAGTGCTGGATGGATATCTGAAGCAGCTGCAATTGATTGAAAACTGAGGCGATGTGTTTCTTCCAATAATAATTGAGGCTTTTTCTGGCAAGTTGATGATGGCTAGTTGGCTACGCAAGAAAATGCACAGGAACTTTGAATTATTGAGATGGGAAGTCTGTGGCGTAGCAGAATGGTTGTCTGAACATGTTTCGAGCAAGAAATGGAGCGGTCATAGTCCTGCTTACGTGTTTATGAAAGGAAACGCATGTTCCACTCATGTGAATCGTCATCAATGACTTTATTGTCGCTCTCATTCACTTTCGTCCTCTGCTCACAGATACTGAAAGATTCCATTCAAGTATCCTTCACTCAATCAGGATGAGACTTCCAACTTGCTGATTTCAGCAATCTATTCATGTTTTGTCCTTTGCTCAGAGATACTAGTAAAAGATTCCATTCAATTATTCTTCACTCGATCAAGATACAGGGTTTAGCCCCTCAGAGTCGGCTGGTGCTGGAGTTGTGGTAGCGGTTCGATTCCTTCTACCGTCTTGTGTATTTTAAGGAGCGGGTGCACAGGCATAGAGAGATTAGTCTGTAAGAAATACTCCCTGTGATAACAAAAAAAAAAAAATTCAAGATACAGGGTTTTATTGTTTGTTTTGAGCAGAAGCAAGAGGTGATTCAAAGATGTCAATGTTGTGAACAGAGAACGAAATGACAATTTAATTATATATTTATTCTTGTTATTGGTTGCCTTTCTTTTTGTGAATGCATGGTTGAGTACCTGTCTAGATTAAGAACAGGATTAAACTTGAAGGAATTCTCATTTCTTTCTCTAGGGGAAAAACTTGCATTCTGTTTAGGTAAATTTGGTTGAAGTTAGTAGATTGCGTATATAAGGAAAAAAGGGTGCACAGATCTTTCTCTAGTGAAGAATAATCAGTGGCGCGTGCTTTCGAGTTTTTGAAACATCAAGGTTGCTTGGGTAATAATTTTTCAAAAAGTTTTTTTTTTAAAAAAATTACTGTAACACTTATTAGGATGTGATGTATATGTACACTTTTTAGGATGCAATGTATATATGATAAAAAAATGACTAAAAAAATATGTAAATGAAATATTCATAAAAAAAATAAATTTTTTGTGTAAAAAATAGGCAGATTCTAGTAGCATAACTTTGGGAGTTAGACTATATATTAAACTTTTTTTAATGTTATTTTATAGGAAAAATTATTTAAAACGTTTCTCACATTCCGTCAAATGTATTTTTCATCCTTTACTTTTAAAATGTTAACTTGATTCCTTTACAAATTCAAGTTAATAAAATTTGATCCGAACCTAAATTTTTGACCACTTTTTTGGCTTGAAATCACTACTTAACCCACATGCAGTCATTTTTTTTATACACAAAAGGTCAAATCTTACTTTTTTTAATAGTAAAAACGAATATGGATTGAATCAAATTTCACCTTTTTAGGAAAAAAAAAGTGAATATAGTTTGGGTTAGATATCACTTTTTAGGGGGAAAAATGAATAGAAATTGGGTCATTTGTTTGATTATAACTGAGATCTATCCTTTTTGCCCCTAAAAAAATAATCATTTTAAAGTAATTTTACTGATTTAATTTTGTAAGGAACATAAAATTATCATTTTAAAAGTAAACAAAATATAAGTGATGTTTTGAACGATTTTTTCTATTTTATATTATATAGGATTTTAAAGATCCATTAAAGTGTCTAAAAATTGGGGTGAAAATACCTAAGACTTCGTATGGATTAGGTTTTATTATAGTTGTTTATTGGGGTGATTTTAAAATTGAAAAATTTACTATCATTTTTTGAAAATAAAAAAAAAACCACCCATCACCACCACCTACCACCCCCTTCCACCGCCATCACCGCCTCCTCCTCCTTTTCTCATCCCTTTCCCATTCCTTTCCTCATTCCTCTTTCCTTCTCTTTCTTTTCCCCTTTTCCCCTCTTTCCTCTTCATCCCTCCCCTTATCTCTTCCCTCCCTCCTACTAGACCCCTTTTCTCTTTCTCACTTTCTTTGATCGCGATCAGATCACAAATTTGTCATAATGGTCGCGACCGAAAGAGGGGAAGGAGAGAAAGAGAGAAGGGGAGAAAAGAGGAGAGAGAAATGGTTCGTTTTACTCCGTTTGGATTAACTATTTTTGGTAGTATTTTTGAAAAATTTTACTATAGCAGTGAATATAAAAAACTTTTACTATAAAATATTTTCTGAAATATTTGATATATTGTATGAATAAAATGTTTTTTAAGCTATTTTTATTTATATATTATTGTAACATTGTATTTGAAAAACTTATTTTTGAAAAAATGACCAATCCAAATGGACTTATTGTATTTGAGATATTGTATGGATTATATGTTTTTTGATTTATTTTGTTTATGTGTAAATGTAACATAGGAGTTGAAAAACTTATTTTTAAAAAATAGTCAAATCCAAACAGAGATATAAAGATGAGGAGATAAAATAACGAGAAATTTGAAGAAAAAAAATTAATAGCCAAGACTAGTCTAAGTTTGCGGCCTTTATTACATTCATGCTGATTTAGAAAAAAGATTCGGGTAGTTAAACGAGGTTTGCGATTTAGAAAAAAGATTCCGGTAGTTAAACGAGGTTATCAAATGAGTAGATCGCCCAGCAGCCAGTATACAGTGGGGACAGTGTACTTTCCCAGAAGCAGCAGCCCCTCTATCATTTTCTCAAATCAGAAGATTAGCTGCATCCTAATTCCATCCAATTTTCTTGGTACACTTTTCTTTGACTTTTGACTGATAGGTATATGTGTAAATGCCCCATTTGCCCATTCTTCAGGAATGATTCGTACTTCTGCAAGAAGGAAAGGGTCGCGCCGCAATTGTCCCTCCCCAGACCCCAGGGACAAAGACGGCTTAGAAAAGTGCCCACAACCTGTCATGTTGGTTTGGTTTTTTAGCTCAGCAAGTAACCAATATATCGCCGCCCTGCAGGGTCCACTGAGGCTGCCCCGAATTTTAAGCAACTACTCCAGTATTTAGTATTTACCGACCGACGGATTAGAAGCTTCCACGTAAGTATCAATCAAGAATCCGGAGAATCTCCGATCAGATTGCAGGTCAGACCTGGACTCCGAGCAGGAGGGAAAATATGTTCCCATTCATGGGCAAATCCCAATTTAGCTCCTCAAACTCAGAGCTATTCTAATTGTGGCTCCGCATCTTCTTTCATGATAATTGGACCATGATCTTATATTATCGTAACTAATTGTATTTAAATGAAATTTTTTAATGAGTGCTTAATAAACACTTATTCATATATCTAAGGTCCCGTTTAACAAGTGAGTTTTTTTGAATGTTTGTCTAAAATTTTACTGTACCTTATTGTAAAAGTTTTTTAAAAAAAATTTTTGAAGTGTGTTTTTTTAAAAATATTTTAAAGTATATAATTTAAAAATTTTGAAAAGTTTTTTGAGATTAACGTAACTAAAGTTTTTAAAAAACTTGTAATATACAAACTTGACAAAAAACTTATCTACCAAATAAGGCCTAAATCATACACTGACATAATCACGTGTGAATGCACACGTTAACAAATATTACTCCACTTTGCGTTTATAAGTTTTTCGTCTTTAACTTTATATTTCTAAAATGTTTAACACATGAATTGAAAAATGCATAATATTCACTATAACATAAAAAGCATGTGCAAGTAAATAATTGGTTCATTCTTTGTCGTTTCTAAAGTAATAAGGGCCATTAAAATTCCTATTTCTAAAGTAGTATAAGAAACACTTACCTTTAAAAAGGAAAAATCTTTTGTAATTGTTCTCTTGAGCAAAAAATTATTATAAAAATGTTGAAGGGTATGGATAAAGACAACTAATTTTTGGTAAAAGCAGAGTGATAATTGACATATTTGGAAGGGGCAAATTGAAATTAAGATTTGTCTCTATAAATATGGAGGGTATGCCCATATGGCAATCCCAACTTCGAATTTTCTTTACCTAACTTCACCTCTCTTTCCATAACCAGAGACAGCAATCCAAAATGATGCGGTACGCTACCGCTGCCTTGCTCCTCCTTGCACTTTCGATCTTCGCCGTTGCTGAGGCTCGTGATAACTTCCTAAAGTTACCGTCGGAAATTGCCGATTTTTTCCATCCCAAGGAGAGGAGCGACGCAGGTGGCGACTCAGTGGGGACCAGATGGGCTGTTCTGATTGCCGGATCCAACGGTTACTGGAATTACCGCCACCAGGTGATCAAATCTGTACTTTTGACGAATTGTTTTATTTTGCTGAATTTTTCTCCATTGAGTTTATTTCTCGTAAGATTGTTTTTTTTTGTTGAAGTATACTCCTGATGATCGAGCTGCAGAGCAACCTTTTTTTTCCCCTTAACAGAAAAAACAAGAACGGATTTTTTTAAGGATTAAGAATTTTGGGTTCCAGATAAATTGGAAGGCTTCATATTTTCATGATTTTTGCTACAGCTGAGAATGGTTAAGGATAATTAATCCTTGTGACATTGGCAGCTGAGACAATGATAAAGTTTTCATGTTTCATCTGATTAGGAACTGAATTACGTGGTACATAATATTAACTTGATTACTGTTAAAGGCTTTTAGCGAGTGAAGCTGCTTTTCTTAAGTATGGGAAATTTTTTGTCTTTTTTTTTGGTTGCTCGGCTCAGTCTTGATGTCCTGTATCTAAGCCTTTTTGAGTAATGTTCCATAGAAGGGGGAAAAATGATTTTGAGCTATATAACCGAGGTTTTTCAGCACAAGGTAATACTGGCAGTGTAGGATATGGTATCCACGTTTTTAGAATCTAAGACAAGGAAAGCTCCAGTTTTGGCTGTTGAAGAGTAATTATTGTTTGGATATCTGAAAAAGTAAAGGCTTCTGTTAAATTTTCTGTCTAAATCTTTACCATTGTTAGTTCGTTTTTTGGGCCAACAGACAATATTGGGGCTGCATACCTGTTTTCTACGACGTTAAGAATCTCTAATTGCTTATATGTGCTACATGTTTGTTTTTTGCTGGAAGAACTAATTGATTTGAGATGCTGTGATTTTGTCTTATTGTGTTAGTGAATCTGGAAGAGGAAATTCCTATTTCTACTCTAAACATGCATGCCTAATGTGGCTAGGTTTCTTTTTCAAACAGGGGATTCCACTCTTGGAGACTCGAGGCGTTTGTGATTTTTACCACCATGGAATTGTTTAATTACTTCTTTTAGCTAATAAATTAGACTTTTTTGTTCTGGATCTGTGAAGAACTTTGGTACTATAGTTGTTATGGTTGACAATTTGTTGAAAAAGGAAGATTGTTAATGTCTGTTTAGAAGGACACTTGCATACCGTGACACTGAAATATGTACAATTGTGTTTATTGATTAATGTAGTCTATCTGTTCATGAAGTGCAATGTTGGTGTTCATAAGTACAACTCTTGCTTAATAATTCCTGCTGTAATGTTGTCTTGACCACATCTTTATAGAGGATACGAGTTATTTTCTTGTTTTACTTAGTTAGCATTTTAACGATTTGATGGTTCTTTGATCTAGGCTGATGTTTGTCATGCCTATCAAATCCTGAAGAGAGGAGGTCTTAAGGATGAAAATATTGTTGTCTTCATGTATGATGATATTGCTTACAATGAAGAGAACCCTAGGCCTGGAGTTATCATTAACAGCCCTCATGGTGATGATGTCTATCAAGGAGTCCCAAAGGTTTCTTCTTCTTCTTCTTCTTCTTCCTGAAGAATGAATTTCTTGTAGAATTCTAATATTTTATATTGAGACTTGATGCACCCATGTGTGGCAGGACTATACTGGAGATGATGTTAATGCCAAAAACTTTTTAGCTGCTATCCTGGGGACAAAACTGCAATTACTGGGGGTAGTGGCAAGGTTGTGGACAGTGGTCCAAATGATCATATATTTATCTACTATACAGATCATGGTGGTCCTGGGGTTCTTGGTAATTACCTTTAACATCTCTTCTTATTAGCAGTTAACTCATCCCTTAAATCATTTTGTGATGATGTTCTTTTCGACTGTCTAAATTCCCAAAAATGGGTCACATTCTAGTTTTGCTAATCAGAAAGCTGCATCTGCCACTTATGCTTTCCTTACTAGAGATTGGTCCTTAAGCACCATTCTATGATGGTACTTGACCTATTATAGGAAGGGGAAAAAAAGAAAAAGAAAAAGAAACCCTGGCAGATAGGAAGCCTCTCCATTTCAAAATAAGAGACGTACCTATGATTTTTGGTTGTAGCTTGGGAAAATTGTATTCCTTTAATACATCGTTTCTTTTGCATAAACCTTTTCTCTTCTATCCCAAATTTTGTGTACCTAAGGAAATTTGTGGGATGGTCAAAAACTAATTTTTATATTTCATGTCCTATAATACAGTTCTAATTTATAATTTTAGGCTTTAAAAATGATAGATTTGCAATACTTTTCCTTTGTGTTGGATGGTCTACTTGTTTGTTTTCTTTATTATTTTGGAATTTGAATCCTATGTACGGTCAAAGCATATGTCCATCATCTGAAAGAAAAATAGTGAAATCTACATTATCTACATAAAGTTGAAGTTTAAACTCCAAAAAAAATTTTGGTTGATTATATTTTTGTCACTTAATGCTGTGTCGTTGATCAATAACTTGGACTGTAGGATTTTTTTTTTATTGATAACATTGTGGTCATTTAAAATCATGCCATGGATCAATAACTTGGACTTTAGGATATTTACTTTTATTTTGGCATGCAATCAGGGACGCCGTCGGGTCCTTATCTCTATGCAGACGATCTGAATGAAGTCTTGAAAAAGAAGCATGCTTCTGGCACATATAAAAGTCTGGTATATATTCTTTCCTTTTTACATTTCCTTGTGAATTATCCCATGCTCAAAGAGAGTGCATAGATGGTTACTGAAGTCTAAAATGTGTTGGATACTGTTATCAATATCTAGGTTTTCTACCTAGAAGCTTGCGAGTCAGGAAGTATATTTGAGGGACTTCTTCCTGAAGATCTAAATATATATGCTACCACAGCATCAAATGCTGAGGAAAGTAGCTGGGGGACCTATTGCCCTGGAGAGTACCCTAGCCCTCCCCCAGAATATGAGACCTGCTTGGGTGACTTGTATAGCGTTGCTTGGATGGAAGACAGGTATGTTTGACTGGTATTGAAAAATCCTAGCCACTTGTGCATATTAATAACTGTGATGTCAGATATTAATCTGGAGATATACTTGTTTTAAATGCTAATCTTTTAAAGGTTTCATGTTGGTGTGATCATGATACTGTCTTTTACATATCACTAGTATGATGAAGAAAAGTGCCAATGAGCTGCAATTGAATACAATATATGGACTTGAATTGGAGGTGTAACATTTGAATATAGTTATTGGGTATTTTTTACTCTCTAACAAACAAAGTGGTCTACATGATTTCTGTTTTCTTTATTTGTTTTTGGTGCTCATCATAATAGTTTTTCCTTCTACAGCGAGATACACAATTTGCACACTGAAACTCTGAAGCAGCAATATCACCTGGTAAGGGCTTGTTCCTCATTTTAAATTACATTGAAAGGAACATTTTATGTTTCATTACTCAAAACAATTAGCAAGTACCATCTTGTGATTTCAAAATGCTTGAAATTGGCAGGTTAAAAAGAGAACCTCAAGCAGTAATTCAGCTTATGGCTCCCATGTTATGCAATATGGTGACCGAAAGCTGAGTTTGGAGGATCTTTTTCCTCTACATGGGTACCAACCCTGCAAATGATAATTACACTTTTGTGGATGAAAATTCCCTACGGCCATCTTCAAAAGCTGTTAATCAACGTGACGCTGATCTGTTGCATTTCTGGGACAAGGTATTACAGCTTCCTTGTAGTGCATTGAGTTATTTTGCTGCTTTTCTTATGATGTCCAAGTTTTAGTTTTACGAGTTATAACAGTGATGTGGAGCAGGACAAGGGTAAATCTGCCCCTCAGCCCACGGTAGATTGAAAAGAAGTTAAGACATTTGGCTCCACTGCAATGCAGGAATGAAAAGTGTTTCTTGGAGATTTATTTGCTCCCTAGTTTTATGGAACTAAGTGCTGATTAGTATAAAGATTGTTGGTTAGAACAGGGTATTAATTAAGAATGTGCTCATGTTGTATTATTGTAGGGTAAACAAGAGAACTAGCCAAAATTATACTAGTAATTTTTTGTTTCATGAGAACAGGCCAGAAATCCTCAACTGGGTGAATTAGAATGATCCCCTTTCGTAACGAGGGGGAGATAATAGTGCAAAAGCTTAAATTCCTTCCCAAGATGTGGCTGACTTTGCTGTTTACTTTTTTCATGCTTGTAGTTCCGCAAGGCTCCTGAAGGCTCTGCAAGGAAAGTTGAAGCTCAGAAGCAGGTTGTTGAAGCTATGTCACACAGAATGCATATTGACAATAGCGTGAAACTAATTGGAAAGCTTTTGTTTGGAATTGAGAAAGGTTCTGAGATACTGAACTCTGTCCGGCCAGCCGGCCATCCTCTTGCTGATGACTGGGACTGCCTAAAATCTTTGGTAAACTTTTATATCCATTTCTATCAAATAGAATCTGAAATCCCCAAGCAACATACATACTTAATGGCACCAATTACAGTTATTGACATATTTTTGCAGGGATCGTTGTTTTAGGTTTTTTCTTTTCTGTATTTTCTTTAGCTAAGGGAACTGTATTGCTAAGTGTTTGCAACTCCAGTTTTTGGGCATCATGGTTTTGCAACATATTTCACCCTATAATAATAACCTCATCTTATACATTCAAGCGCTCTTGTTATCTCACAGGTCAGAACATTCGAGACACATTGTGGTTCACTATCCCAATATGGAATGAAACACATGCGATCCATTGCGAATATCTGCAACGCTGGGATTAAAAAAGATCAGATGGCTGAGGCCGCAGCCCAAGCCTGTGTCAGCCTTCCATCCAATTCATGGAGCTCCCTCCACCGGGGATTCAGTGCATGATGATTGTTTCAGAAATTGATAACAAAATTACCTAGAATGTGAGAGCATATTTTTGCTTGCACATATGATCAATTATGATTGTAAAATAGCCTACTTGCTTTTCATTGGATTTGCTTCCTTGTAAATAATCCTCAGAAGCAATATCATATCTCTACCAAAAAGCCTAGGTGCTCTATATTTAGATAATGACAATTGTCATATGGTTGTATTTTTCTAGTCTTGCTGCAGCAAAATGCTTATGTGACAGCATGAGAGGGGAATATGGGTAGCCAATGTGCTCTGTCTCATGGAATTGGAAGCATAGCATAAATATATATATGCTTATGTTTGTAATCATCTGTACAAATTTTCCCCTTGAGTTTGGCTTTGCTCCTATATCTATTTTGTTCTGCGTAATGAAGTTCCCCTGTTTTATTAAACAAAAAGGAATCTGAAAATGTTTAATAATTCATTCATAAAACTTACTAATGTTTTGAGACCAAAAAAAAAAAAAAAATCAATAAAACGATATCTTACATGCTGAATTTGGCTTGAGCCTCACCAATAAATATTTTATATATTTTTGTGACAAAATTGCCCCTGCTCTTCACTCTCCATCCTCCCTTGACAAAATTTGCACATCACCATCATTGCTCAAAATTATCCCCCACACAAAACTCTGGAATCATCACCATCCTCAAGTAGCACCCAAAAGAAAAAGATTTTCCATCTCATCTCTTCATCCGAATAAAACACTCCAGAGTCCAGAGACTTTTTTTTTTTTTTTTAAAAAAAAAAAAAAAACAGAGAGAGAGACAGAGACAGATAATAATCTGCCAACTCTTAGATTTTTTTATTTTTTTTTCTAGGGGGGCAGATTTCGGGTCAAATTTCGATGCATGAGAATTTGTGATGATATCCTTCTTTCTTGTCTTTACTTTTGGTTTGAACGGTCGTAAAGGAGAATATGATGTAGCATTCTGATTGCGGGGGAGATAGAAAACATTTTGATGACAAGGGGTTGTGGGTAGCGTTTTCTTTTCAATGGATAAAAGGACACAATTGGAGCTTAGGTTCAAACTTAGAGCACAAGCAACAAATAACAATGGCTAAAATAACAAAGAATTAGCGGTTTTGAGATCCATGTCCATTATTTCATACAGTAATGAGACAGACAGCATGATGAGGCTTCTTTATCAGCAGCACTCCCTTGTCCACGAATTACAAAATAGACGCCATCTATTAACGCAACATCTCTATTACAACATGCTTGTTCCGAACTTAGAAGTAAAATTATAACATATATCGGGACAAATGATTCACTAGTTAGAGAAAGAGCAAAATTGTTGTTTTAGAGTATGTAAAAATCCAATCAAAGGTATGATATATGGCTTTTTGTTTATATCATTAGATTTTCTTTAGATGCAGTTGAATATTGTAAATAACCTGCAGTTTTTTTTTTTTTGAAATTTAATGTCCTCATCCCATATAATTGATGCTTATAATACCATAAAGGTCCAATATTTGCATAGATAATTAAAAACTTTAATGTCCTCATCTCACATAATTTATGTTTATACTATCATAAAGGTCCTATATTAGCACAATAATTGTTTTTCCCTAAATTGATATTTTGGCAAATATATATTTATGTAGGAGTTGATAAATTTTGTATCTCTCATCAAATAATTTTCCATTCTATATGATCAAATCATATAAGTTTACGCAATTACACTCAAATTACATAGCACGATGACAGAACAATAAAATTGTCAGTGAAACCTTGCTCCCTCGCTAAAAAGCTAATTATAGTGTAAATGTGGAAAAAAAAAAGGAAAAATAGACATATGAAATAGTTTTGTTAGATTTGGTTTGAAAATGAATTATTGATTTTTTGGGGTATTACCTGAATTTTTCGAGGATGATTCTCTTACAAAATTGGTAAAACAAAAATTCATTTAGCAAAATAGATCGGGTCAAATAAATTGTGCAGAGTAATTGAGTGATGCAATTGAAAATATCGAGGTAAAATAGGCTTAAAATTTGAGGGGGTAGAGTGAAAATGTTAAAAGTGTGAAGATTCCATCCGACGAATTAACGACGAAAGCGGGGGAATTAACAAAGATGATGACGTATGGAACGAGGAGACATTTGGGCCGTCCGATATCTACTACATGGGGGAGATTGACGATGGGCGGCCCTGATGTAAAGAGCGTGGGAGATTGAAAAAAAAAGAAAAAAGGGAGGGTATAAAACCAGGGGTTTGAAAGAAAGGGAGAGAGACTACTATTTCGTTCTGTTTTGTAGTTTTTATCTGAAGAAGAAGAAAAAGAAGAAGGAAACAGCACTCTCCGTCTCTCTTTCTCTGAATTTTCTCTTTTTCCTTTCTGCCATATTCTTTTAAGAATCTAGAAGAGAAATAGAAGCAGCGGGAGCGTCTTGATTTCGCTGGAAACATCTGGGTAGGTGAAAATGTTGGATGGATTTTCTTGAACTAAGAAAGATCTGCCTGCCTGCTGCTCTGTTACAATTGTACTGAGAAATTGCGGTGAAAGGCCCAGCTTATCTGTAGTAATTGAGAAAATTGATCTTATGTTGCTTGTTTTTTGTTAAACAGATACATTATTCAAAGAGGAATTGGAGTTGTTTTCAGAAGAATTTGTTTGGACTGGGATTTGAGTTTCCTTAGAAATCTCATTTTTCTGTCTGATTCCTGAAGCTTTGGAGGTTAGTGATGGTATTGGAAATTTGATTTTCGTGGATTTCTTGTATGAATCTTTGGCAATTTAAGCTTGTCTTTTTTTTTTGCTGAATTCTGTTCGACAGGGGAGATTGCAGGAATTTTCAAGTCGGAGGATCAGTTTTCTGGGTTGGTGAAGATCGGATTTGGAATTCAGACAGAGGATTAAAGCTCTGATTTACTTGAAACAGTTCCTAATTCTGAGGACTAAAGACGATCAGAACCATTGTTGATTCTCGGTTGTTGATATGAGTTTTCAAAATGAAATCCAAGTGTATAAATACAAATTCAGGTACTAAAATTTGTTTCTGTTCATTGGCCAAAAATCAGAGAATTCATCTACTGCTGATGTTTGATTTTCAATAAACTGATGAAATTTTTTTATGGGGCTTTGTTTTTACAGATTTTGAGGCCGATTCGTGTGATGTATCAAAACTAAGGTCTCTCTGATAGAGATTCCAAAGTGGTTGCCAAGATTTCATCCAGGAGCAACTTCTTTGATTACAGAATTTCAGCATAATTTTGAGGTAATGTGATTATTTGGATTCCCAAGCAAGAGTTTCAGAACATTTGCTGGTCTAAATTTCAGCAAGCAAAAGCCTGTCAGTTCATTGGAATTGGTGATCAGTATATTTTCTTCTTCAACTTTTGCTCTTTCTCTATTCTAGTTTTTTCAGATGGAAACCTTTTTTTTTTTTTGGGGATTTTTCCCTGCCTTTTATCTTTACAATCCAATTGATTTACTCAGAGATTTGTTCCAGTGAACGAACCCTGTTATGAAAGATAAAAAATCTTCTTCATATGCTGTTTCTCCCAGAAAATTTTCAGTTTCTGTTTTTTCAAGAGAAGCATTTTATTTTCTAATTGCTCCCTTGACTGTATACGCAATTTTGGGCTCAGCAGGATGTCCCTTTTTATCCTTTCCCCTTCTTTTCTTCCTCCCTTCAATGGTGTTTGTTTTGAATATAAATGGCTAAACTTTTCCATTTCCTCCATTTTTGATTCTTGAATAATGTAATTTTCCTCCATATGAATTGATAAGATCTTCTCCTGGAAACCAACTCGTCTTCCAAATCCAGTATCAATACCACTTTAGAAACCCAGAATTTCCTAATTTTAGCAAACAAACCCTGAATGGTCAATAATTGATCACCAATTCTGATTTGGTCTTAATTTTGTGACTTTTTTTTTTTTAACTCCAGTTAAATGCTACAGTAAATAATTTTAATTACAGTGTTGATTTGTCCGACAGGTGTAGAGATAAGGATGGAGAGGAATTCGAATCCTAACCACCACTATAATAGTAGCAATGAGACCAGGTCCCCTGCTACGACGTCGTCTGACTTCGTTTTACAGTGGGGGAGCCGTAAAAGGCTGGCGTTGTATGAAATTCCAGGCCAAAGTCCGGGATAAAGGCAATAACCACGACTCCTCCGGGTTGCAGCCGGGTGGTCTGAGAGCTGTGGTCGGGGTCGATCGGCGGCTTGTAAGATCGGACCATAAAAAGGATTTATCTCAGCCCAGTGATGCTAATAACAACAATGGGAATTCCAGTAACGGCGGAAATGGCTATTTGAACCTCCGTCAGCGGCCGGCTTCTCCATCTCACCGGAATTCTTAGGTACATTTTTTTTTATAAAGTTGGCTGTTACTATTTTTTTTCTTTTGGTTTTTTTTTTTTTTGGGGTTTAAGAATCTAACTCGGTTTAGTTGAGTCACGTGAGCGGCGCATGGGATTTGGAGGGTTTGTTGGATTTGGGTTGATGGAAGTGGTGGGGCTCCTTAATTTTTTGATTGATGATGGTTTAGTGGGTGGGGTATGGATTGAGTGATGGGCAAAATAGAATTATTAAAAGATTTAAGATGAGTTTCCCCAATTTTATAATTTAATCTATTATCAATCTTTTTTTTTTCTTTTAATTTTTTTTCATATTTGAATATCCTACTTACGGCTTGCAAGAGGAGTTGTCCTGCTTACATCATAGACACGTATTATTTTTAATCATCGTTTTATCTCACATGTATCATATCACAAAAAATATTGTAATATTATTTTAAATATAATTTTTTAATTATATATATATATATATCACATTGCAAAAGAACGATATAGTATTATTTTAGTTAATATTTTTTTTTTTCAAAATAATCTCCGATCCAAACGGACCCAAAATGAATTATTAATAGACTATTATCACATGGGTGGACATTCAGCCCAAAATAGACGTGTGGCTGATGATGGTAGGGCAACTTCCATTTTTTGAGATAACACTTTTGGGACTTGGATCCTTTGTCACTTTTAAGTTGGATAGGCATAATATGGTGGACATGGCGTGCTAGCACTTTTACTATTCTTGTCTGTCTGACGCTCAATGAATTCTTTGATCTCTACAAAAATTTTTGAAGTGATCTATTGTCACACGCGTCTTGATCCTTGGCTTTAAAGGTAACCATCAGATAGTTGCAGAACTGAGCCCTCCCCTCACCCATCAAATCATCTTCTCCACGTATGTGTGCATATTTATTTCTGCAAATAAGCCTTTATGGCAATTTTGTCATGATTAATGTTTTGATTGAAAAGACGTGGATGGGTGTAAACGTTATTAACCACAAATAATGAGGATTGCTGGTGTCCTTATGGAAGGTCAAAACGGATCAACTGATAAAAAACAAAACATATTATTATTATTTGATTTTCTTGATGGGCTGGGGAAGACGAAACTTGAGAATCCATTTTTATGATCAGGTCAATTAACCCATTCTTTCTTTCTATTGTGCGTTGTTGCAATCACAGGCAATTAAGGCAGTGGGCCCTACTTGTTGCCCTTTTCAACACGTCCATGTAGGTGTATGTATAAGGGATATTATGTAAACTCCAATTTTCCAGCATCATTAGAAGATCCAATAGAGAGGTGTTGGGACACGTAACCCTTCCCTTACATGTAATGGGAATATCGGTCCTACGGCCAGAAGCCAAAAACCCATAAAAAGCTTCCCCCTTCTCCCCCTAAAATATTCCCAGCGTATAACACGCACCCAACCCACATAATCTTTCTTTCTTTTTTGATCACTTTTTTTAAAGCTTTATCCGGGCTCAAGAAATCAGCGCCCTTATACCCTTCGCCCATTTTCTACGCAATTCCCCATCGTGATTCTTGTTTTTCAATTTTCATAGCGTACAATTCAACGTAACCCTGGGATCTATCGTTTCGTCACTACCCCACAAAGGCTATTTTGGTAGTTTACCTTTCCCTTGCAGTAAAAGTGCCTAAATGTTATTGGTAGTACATATTTTACAGCCCATGCTAGTCCTAGGAGGAATAATGTTAGAAATTTATGTTCAGTGTTTTCTGATTTCAAATTGTTGTTTGTGTTTTTTTTTTTTGGTTCTTTTCTTTTCTTAGGAATTCCGAGAGTTCACTGGCTATGAGGGGGACAAAGCAACGGGGTTGAGGGGTTTGGGCTTCCCGGACAGGGTAGGGCTGGGTGGCCATGATAGGGAAAGGGGGCAACAATAGCTTCATCACCACAGCAATGGTACTAAGAACAACAGCAACAACAATAATGATAACAGCAACAACAATAATGATAACAGCAATAATATCAATGGGTCGGCATCATCGCGATAGCAAGAAAGGAGAGGGACTTCATCCGGGAGTTGATGCGATCCCTGCTGTTTGGCCGCCTAAGTTCGTGATCGCCTTGACGAATAAGGAGAAAGAAGAAGATTTTATGGCCATGCAAGGGGTTCCAAACTCCCTCAAAGACCCAAGAAAGAGCTAAGTTCATCCAACGCACCCTCAATGTAAGTTCTCTACTCTCTGATCATCTTTTGTTTTATATGAAGTTGCTGTAATTTGTGATCAACTGCTCTGTTTTGAACTTTCAAGTAATCTCTGCTTCTTGTTGTTCCCTTCATTTACCCTTTTTAGAATTATCCATAGAGAGTATAAAATTTGTTTGCCACAGCAATAGAGTTGCTGCTTCAGTGTTTTTCTAGCAAAATCAAGTATACTAGTACTTTTTTTTGATTATTGAGTCAACTGGGTTGCTTAATTTTCTTGTTGATTAAGCATTTACTGAATATATTGCCTCGTGAACAAAAGGTAGCTTGTTTGCTAAGAAGAAGATCTTAAGAGAATTCAGTACGTTAGTTTCACTTTAGATAATTAGTTGCTGGTTTAGGTACAAAAAGCATTGCAAAAGCAATGGTGGAAAACAACACCATGCTTTTTGGTGAGGTCTTCTCCTCCTCCGTGACTTAGGACCTTGGTGGGCTTTTGGCTTTTTTCACAAAGGGCTACAAACCAAAAAGAACCTAAGTGGCTTATGTATGCGTGCAAGAGGATGACATCTGGTTGATGCAGGACACGTGCAAGATGTAGCATGGATACAGATTAATTTAGCAATTGCTGACCATAGAAAACGTAGCCGGTTGAACTAAGAGTATACAGGTGCCACGAGGCCTTGGAGAGTGATGAGAACCCAATTAATTATTTGGTTAGACAAGTTGATTAGCTAAGTGATCAAAGATATTGTATCACTTGCACTAAATCACATATTACACGTTATTTGTTGTGTGTGTGTGTGTATATATATATATATGTATGTATATTAGTAGTTGGACAGTGTCTAATTGTGCTCTTCAAGGAAGGAAGAAAAGTAAAGCACTGTGTATCAAGAAAAGTAAAGCACTGCGTATAATGATGCCTACTCCATTCAATAATTGCTTTGGAATTTGGATCATAGCTCCGGCAACAAAATGTCTTTGGAACATGGAGACCAAGCTCGATATGATTGTAATTCCTAGCCAAGTGGTTTGATCATCTTGTGGATGATTAATGGAAGAACATTATACCCATGAGTGTCATATCCTTTTTTTTTTTGCGTAGAAGTGTCATGTTCTTTACTATTACATTTGGTGGAATCCATCTCTTGGACCACCTGACCAACTGACAAAGGCACAAGGGACAAAGGACAGTGGCATAAAAAACACAGGGCGTGATTATGTTTAAGAAGTGCTTGGTTTGCAGTCTAAAACTGGTTTATGAACTTGAGTAATTTAATTATTCACTATTCAAAGGCTGTTATGCAAGCAGCAGTTAGCAATTAATCTAATCTGCCGTATTACTTACTTCCTACCTAACTTAAAAGTAGTTGTGGTTGGTGATTGCTCTTGTCTGCCCTCCTAATTTTTCATGTAGTACTTAATATCTTGCCTAACCTCTGAGATTTTTTTCCATGTCTTGATTTTTTTGGATACAAAACCCTGTGGTTGTGTATGCTATGTTCTTGTTTTCTTCCGAAATTGGTTTTTAGCATTTTATGACTTGTTTGTTTTTATCACTTTTGGGGGAAAAAATTTAAAAAAAATGTAAGTTGCGATATTGTTTGTGGTGCAGTTGGTAAGTCCAGGGGCATGGGCTCTGTGATCTTACACTAGAACGATACGAGGTTAGGGAGAAAAAGGTGTCAAAAAAGGTATTGCTGCTTATATATTGTATCACTTCTGATTAGATTAAACATTTTGTTGGTTCTGTAATCGAACATTTAGGGAGATTTCAACTGTGACCTCTTAATTTCACGTTTGTAGAGACCACGAGGACTAAGGGCTATGGGAAACATGGATTCCGATTCCGAGTAGAACCCCCCCTTTGGATTGACTTGTAGGTTTCGTGCTAAAAGGTGATCATCTGCTGCTAATGATCAATGGGTAAAGAAGGTTAAGCTTTTTGTCAAGTGGAGTACACCAGCGTACCTTTTGGCAAGATTAATGTACTCTGTATTTGATCAAGTACACTTGGAGAAGAATCCAAAGCAAATTCAGTTGGTCTTGAGTATCTAATTCACCTTTCTTTCCAACTCCGGGATTTTTCTTTTCTGATGAGGCATTAGTCAAGGTTTAAGAGGAAGGTTCAGTTTTTTTTTCGTGGAATTTTCATAATTTTTATAACAAACAATTAAAAATATATTATAATATATTACTTGATAAGGTTCGACTACGAGTATTCTCAAAGTGGACTAGATTTCCTTATCAAGTAGGTCGAATTCGATTCCAGCTAGATGAACGCTGAATTGAAGTTGGAGTTACTCAGTGAGTCCGAATTGAGTACACCCCTAGTTCATAGTCATAGAAGATGCCATATTTTGGTTTTGCTTGCTCGATAGAGGATGGTGCCATTATTGATGGTTGAGAAGTGAAATTAGAACAATGCTGGATTTAGTGGCTTATATATAAATTCCGCTCCTGACACAAATTGGAACATTATGTATTAGCCCCCATTTAGTGATCAAGCATTTTGATTGAATACTTTTTTCTCATTCGAATTTCTAGTTTAATCAAAGCATTTTCTTCTGCTTAAAATAGGAGTCTTAATCTGTTTGTTGTTAGACTCGAGTTTCAACTAAATGCGAGACTCAACTAAGTCACATAATGCTTCACTCCTGTCTACTATTGTTTTTAGGCCTACTTGTTAATTATTGGTACACAGAAAATTGTCTAATACTAGTATTCATTAGTTACCAAGGGTAAAAAAAAAAATAATTGTAGAATAATAGAATTTTTTTTCCCTGTGTTTTAATTACCCCACAAAAATTAAAAAATAATAACGGTGGAATGAGACAATTAAGATTGTAAATCAATAAAAGATATTTTTAACGAAATATTAATGAACAGGAAATTTAAAATAAACTGCAACTCAATAACATGCTAGAAACAAACCCCTCGAAGAAACTCACAAAATTTTTAAAAAAAAAGAAAAAGGAAAAACAAACTGCAGCAGGCGGTTACTACACTAACATCATAGCTAAGTAGTAATAAATACATATACAAAACCTCCTCAAAATCAAATATCTCCTGTAAATAATATAATAACTGTACTACTTCAAACTCTGAATCCCAGATCCGAAGATGAAAGAAGCGAAGGCAACGGCGAATCCGGCGACCAATGACGGCGAAACTGACACAGCGGAAAGAAGTGGGAGCCGGTGCAGGAGCCTCGGCGCGGCGAACGAGGCTCCGACTAGCGAGAAGACCATGGCCACCACGACCAACAATGGTACAACCGAAGCTGCGGAGCGTGAGACTGCCATTGCTCTCAAGGTACTGAAAGCAGAGGAGAGAGAGAGAGAGAGAGACTAGAAAGAATGGTGCAGCAGAGTTTGAGAGCGATGGGGGCTGGAATTTATAGAGAGATTTAGGGCGGCAAGAGTTTCGGGCAGCGAGTTAGGTTGTTCGGGCAGCAATCTCTACAGGTGGCTATTGGTTGATGGACAGCTGGTTAAATTGGGCCCACAACAGCTCAAATTTAGGGCTGTTTGCGAATCTAATCATTCAACAAGGAAATGGGATTGGGCGTAATTGATGGGCTTGGGAGATGATTAATCATTCAACAAGAATGATGGGATGGGCTGGGAAATGATGAGCTGTATCGAATCTATGTTTTTTCTTGGCGCGACACCTGCCCTATATATTGTTGGCACCTGGCGGAAGCACAATTTGAGCTTATCTATATATCCCTGTATGACGGCTCCTATCAAGCCAAGTCGCCAAATGTCACCTTTAAGTGCGCCCATTCCCAAGATCAGGACTTCAAAATTTGACCTTAATAGGCAGCTTAGTTCAGTCAACTTTTCCATCACTTTTGCATAGATTAATTTTTCATACACGGTTAGGATGTATATTAGTGAGTTTCGATCTATGTTACGTGTCGTCAACGTATACACTAATAATAAATGTATTTGGATAGAGAATTATATAAAATATTATTTAAAAATAGTTATCGTAACAATTTTTATAACGTAACGTATGTGTAATAAAAATACGGGTGAAAAACATGTCTTTGATGGGAATAAAATGATATTTTAAGTATTCATTTTAAAAAATTATAATTTGTTTATATTTATCTCCTAATGTAACGGAATCTATTTATCTTGATCTTGCTAATGTACTTTGAGGAGAAAAATATTAGTATGAGAAGACAAAGGGTTTTTGTTGAGATATGCCAACTTTTCCTACCGATTTTGCTAGATTATGTTTGGTATTAAAATAATTTAGTTATTAAAAAAATAAGGATATTTGTTAACCAAAGATCATGTTGGTTTGTTAACAAATATTTTAGCTAAGATTTGCTAGCAGAAGAAGGTTATATTTTGTTGAGATTTTTAGGATAATTGTTATTGGATATTTTGCTAGTTTGTTTCATATAATTACTATAAATAGTGAATTGATAAATGAATAACATAATCTTATTTTCAGATTCAATAAAAGTCTCTTAAATTTTTTTTGTAACACTAAACTGTTGTTTTTTAGTTTATGCTCCAAAAAATCAACACTTTTGCTGCTGTTGTTGCTAAGGTCAAACTTCCTTCAGTTTCTGAAAAGTTTATCATAGAATACTGTCACGGGTCCTTTAATGAAGTAAGCAGATACATGGGCATAAAATTCTAAATTTCTCTGTTCTTATCTTCGCTTGGCCAATTTTCTACACAATAAGCATGAGGTACAATTTATCAACCTCTACTACACTCAAGAAACTTGAGTTTGATCTTCTTCTGGGCTTCAAGAACCTCTTTCATGCTTAGTCTCTCGTTAGGAGAATCGCGAGCACAATTTGAGGCTAATTTCATCAATGATCCTATACATTCCAACTTTTGCTCCAAATGTTCATCTTTCGTCTTCAACAAATTGGGGTCTATAACTTCAAGAATTGCGTCAGGCATGGAACGTTTACCCAACTTTTCAAGTTTAACTGTCCTGCAAATATCTCATCACTCGGCCTTCTTCTTGTAAAAACTTCGATTAACATAATTCATTAGCTATAAACATCGCATGCTGTGGATACCAATCCTTCAAATCCACACTCTACCCAAAAAAGAAATAGAACAAATTAAAAAAGGAAAAAAAAAAAGAAGCAAAAGAATACTAGAACTAGGAATTTTTACCTGGTGCAATATAACCAATGGTAGCAAAAGTCTTGGTTAATGCAAAGCTTTCTTCCTTTCCCAACAATTTTGCAATTCCAAAATCGCTTACACAGGCTACCATGTCTTCATCAAGTAGAACATCACTAGGCTTCAAATCACAGTGAACCACCGGTGTCAAATACTCTTGGTAGAGATATTGCAATGCACTAGCCCCGTCTATCATCACGTTTAATCTTTGCAAGATGTCTAGCAAGTAGTTTTCAGAGTATAACCATTTCTCAAGGCTTCCATTGTTCATATACTCGAGCACTAAGTCCTTAAAATCTTGGTTAGAACAGCTACTGATGACCTTCACAAGATTTCGATGGCGAAGGTTCCGCACTACTTCACATTCTACATCAAAGCTCTTCGGTGCTCCTTCCAATTGCAAATTGAATACTTTTACAGCAACTGTCCTTCCATCGTTTAGAGTCCCTTTGTAAACAGATCCAGAACTCCCAATGCCAAGCAAATTGCTTTTGTTGTATCCGTCAGTTACTGTTTAGAGAAGATAGCTACTGTTGGATGCATGCTCAGAATGGTCAGTATACGGTACAAGCTGGATATAGGGAAAGGAGGAAGGATAAGGAACAGGAAGGTAGAGAAGTAGGAGAAGAGGCTGGTCCAAGCTACAAAGGTACCCTTACTACTGTCTGGAAGGCACTGTGGAAGCAGACAGTGAAGCAGAAATTGAAAGTATTCATATGGAAATGCTTACACAGTGCTCTCCCTGTTAGGGAACTAGTATTCAGAAGGACAAGCCAAGAAATCCAATGTGTACAGGCTGTGGAAAAAGGTGGAAACTATAGAACATATGCTGTTTCAATGCAGTAAAGCTAAGGAAGTATGGGAAATGGCTCCAGTGCAGTGGGATGGCCTAGTGCACCTAACAGATAATTTCCAAAGATGGTGGGGGGCTGTGGTAGAAGCTCAGGGAATCAGAGGGAATGAAGATCAAACCAACCTCACGGTCAACATCCTTTGGCAGATATGGAAAGGCAGGAACGAGAGGGAAGTTCAATCAAAAGGACAAAGAACCTCACAGGATCATACAAAAGGCAGTAATAGAGTGGAGGGAATTTGATGAAGCTAGTAGAGAGAAAAGGAAGAGAGAAGAGCACTCAGGAAACAGAAGTACAACAAAGGGGATGTCCAACATAAAGAGCCAGAAAGGACGAGAATGTTGCTAAAGATTCATAACCAAGTAGACAAGAGTCAGTGTACAGTGGGTATTGAATCACTGCCACAACTACTCAGGCCAGCTCCAAGCAACTTGGGCTCTAAGAGAAAGGACGTCAGGAGATCCACTACAAGATTAAGCTGAAGCAGTTAGACTAGCTCTAATGAAAGTAGCCAACCAAGGCTGGAGGAACATTAGAAATAGAGCTGGACAACAACAAACTGATGGGATACATGGTGGACGCAAGACACAGCAACTGGCGGTTGCAACAATAGTTGAGGATATTCAGTCCATGTGTAATCTGTTTCAGATGTGCTCATTTTCTTTAGCTATGACAGGGAAAATTAGATGTATCAAACTGAGCTTTGCATGCTCTTAATAGCTGGTGTTGATGAAGAATGGGTTAAATCTCAATCTTAGATGCTAATGCATCACGGTTTCAAATGGGACAGTTGTCCCCTTTGTTTGGACCTTTGTCCAATTACTGTAAAGCTTTTGTGATGAGTTAATTAAAACTATCGTTTCGACAAAAAAAAAATAAAAATCCGTCAAGTTGCTTGAAGAAGTTCATAGTGTGAAACTCTTTCTTGTGTTGATTACTACTACCATGGTTGTTCCCCCTGAAGCCACTTCTTTCTCCGATATCTTCTGAATAGGCATGCTGAAACCATGGCAATCACAATAGCAATTCCCAGTGAAATAAACACAATTACAAGTATCTTCTCTGCTCTTGACCGTGGGTTTGAAGTATCATGTTGGCATTTTGCGACGTGAAACTTTGAATCTCCACACCAATGCACCGTTGGAAATGAAGGATTTACTCGTGAAGTTCTTGAAAGCACCCTCAAAAGGAATTTCACCACTTAAATGGTTATAAGAAACATTAAAGTGCCTCCAGTGACTTTGGATCGTAGCCGAAAGATTGTTATGTGACAGGGTCGATGGATTCCAAGCTCACCATCTTGGCAATTGATTCTGGAATAGATCCTACTAAATTGTTGTGTGCTAAAGAATGGTTAAGCGAGTTTTTCAAGTCACTGACTGTGCTAGGAATTTCCCCTGAGAATTTGATTCATTGACAGGTCAATGGACATAGCAGCCTTTAGATCTCCAATTTCTTGAGGCAAGGGACCAATCAAAATATTTGAGAATGCATTTAGGTGCAAAAGGTCTTTGAGGTTGTAAAAGCTTCTTGGTTATAGCAGAGGCTAATAGGTTGTTTGTTAGATCAAGGATCCTAAGAGAAGTCAGACTGCAAGAGACAGTAAGAGCAATTTGCAATAGACACTGGTATTAGTCTACCAAGATAGTTTCCATCGACCTGTATTTGCTCCAAATTGGGCAACTTGTATCCCAAATTCGATGGAAGATTGCCTGTGAATAAATTGAATCATAGTGAAATTACCCTCAATGTTGAGATGTTGAAGATTCCTGCTGGAATGGAGCCATTTAAGTTGTTATATGGTTAAGTGAAGTCGCTCAAGTTCTTGAAGGTTGCTGATCTCTTGTGGTATGACACCTACCAAACAGCAAAACGTACGAGTACAGCATTTAGCTTTTGTTTCATAGAAAAATTGAAGGAAAAATTTCAACAGGTTTTTCAAGATCCATACCTGTCAAAAAGTTCTTGTGCAAGTAAAATCTCATTAAGCATCGTCAAATTCCCAATTTCTCTCGGTATAGATCCCATAATTTGATTGTTCTCCATGAATAATCCTTTCAGGTTATGAAGATTACCGATATCTGGTGGGATTATACCTGCAAATTTGACCAAAATATATGTGTTATTTTCTTTTCTTTTTTTTTTTTAAACAATTAGAGGTACCAAAATTGAAACTAACCTCATTGTTTCCATTTATTTCTCTTCGATCGTTCGTGATTTCAGTAATATAATATACCTAAACTAAATGGACACTATCATTTTTACCAACCCCTTTTCACAATTAAACTAGTATAACTATGAAGTTGTCAACACATACAATTTCTGTTGTTGTCTAATGACTATGGTCTTTGTTCTCGATTGTTTAGATTTTACAAAATTTGATTCTAGAAACTGAATCAGTAAAAGTTACTCTCTTTGAGCGATTATAAATTTTAGTATTTTTTGTCATTACAAAAATTTATAATCATAATAATAAACAACCAATAACATTACAAAAACTGATCATCCAAATTAGAATCTATAATCAGTTAAAATAATCAATCATCAATAAGCTCTATATCTTAACCAAAAAACAAGGTTTTCCATAATCTTATCTACATATGATATTTCGCTCGTGCATAAACGATAAAAAGTACCACGGATATTAGAATTTTTGAGTAAGTTGATGTTTATTTCGTAAGTTTAATCCTAAGCTTGTGTTATAGCAGTGATACATCTACCACTACCAGGATCACATATGAAGCAATATCTTTACCTACGCCAAAATTTAATGGCTGGGGAAAGGGGTGTTTTTGAAAAGAAGAATGCCGAAGTAGAGTCTTGAATCTTTGCTTTAATTTCCGTACCTCTGGCAAGATATAATTACTCAAGATTGTCCAGAACCACAATTTCTTTTGGTATGTGCCCACTTAATTTTGTTATATGACAAGGAGAGTGACTGAAGTCCCAAACAACCAGAAAATTGGATGGAATTTCACCCTCCAATTCATTCCGAGATGGATAAAGTTCTTTGAGACTAGGAAAATAGAGCGGCATACATCATCAGGAAGACTCCCATATTAAGTTGTTCGATGTAATACCAATACTTTCCAAGGTCGAGATGTTGAACAAAACAAAAGGTAAAGAAATTGAACCTGTGAGCTGATTAGCTTCCAGACTTAGATATTTCCAGCTCTGACAAGTTAGAGATTGACAGAAGAATGGTGTCACTAAAACAGAAAAGTTTTAGTCTGTTAATAGATATTGTCCGAGAAGCATCTTACAGAAATTAAATAGTTTTCTAAATGTGTAACGTAATATAAAGGAAAATCGTCACATTCTGTAAAATCAATTGTTTCATCTTTCATTTTTAAAATAGTAACTTTATATCTCTTACAAAACCAAGTCGATAAAATTTGATTTCAACTTAGGTTTTTGATTACTTTTTACCTTGAATCCATTAAATGACATTTTCATTTTTTTAGGGGCAAAAATGTTAGATCTAATTTCTAGTTAAACAAGTGAGCTGATCTATATTCATTTTTTCCTTGTAAAAAAGTAGGATCTAATTCGAACCATATTCATTTTTTTATCCCAAAAAAGTGAGACCTGACCTTTTTGTAATTAAAAAATGATTGTATACGAGTCAAGTGGCGATTTCATACTAAAAAGCGGTTGAAAGTTTATGTTGAAATCAAATTTTGCTAATTTGAATTTGTAAAGAAGATAAAGTTAATATTTTAAAATGAAGAATAAAAAATTCATTTTCGCAATGTAAGAGATATTTTGAATGATTTTTCTTGATATAAATGGATAGTTGGATTTTATTATTTTTTTTTGGTCAATCATCCTTCTTTGAGGATGTATATGAAAAATCCAATGTCATTGTCAGTCCCATTCAGGTAGCAGGAAGCAAAATTGGGAACCACAGTTGAAATGTCAACTTCACCAACTAGGCAGTCGTTTCCAGACGTTATAGGGAAAAAACTTACGCCATTCGAATCCCCTTTCCACGGAACACAAAAGTTTTGCGGTCCTAATACTTTTTGGTTCAATTTATTATTATTATTATTATTATTACTTTCTTTTTTGCTAAATTGACAAAAAAAACACTTAGCATTAAGCAATGGAGTTTCATTGATACAATGGAGTAACACATTGAGCAAGCAAATTAATGACAGAAAAACTACAATACTAGAGACTAAACCAAGAATGATGAAAATTAAGGCAACGGGCTGGACTGAAGTAAATTGCAAGTAAAATTACAGATTCAAATAAGCAGGGTTTTGGGGATCAAAGAAAACGATCCAAGTTGGCTTTTTCCCCCAGAGATTTGAGAAATTAATCCGTACAGAAAGATGCTTTGGAATATTGCAGTCTCTATTTATTTACGTCCATGACACTCAGGATATCTTAGCTTGATCTTCTGTAATGTATCCACAACAGCTTTCATACTGAGCCTTTCCTTGGGAGATTCAGGAACACAATTTAAGGCCAATCTCATGATTAACGACAAACACTCCAACTTTCTGCATATCGTTCTTCATTAGGGTTCAATAATTTTGCATCTATAACTTGAACAGTTGCATTAGGCATAGAATCTTTTACCCAACTCTTCAAGTTTATATTTCCATCAAACATTTCATCACTAGGCCTTCTTCCTGTAAAGACTTCCATTAGCAGGATTCCATAGCTGTAGACATCACATGCTGTTGACACTAATCCTTCCAATCCGTATTCTACAAGAAATGGTGCAATCAACCCAACAAATCATTAGGAAAAAAAAAGAAAAAGAAAAAAATTCAATAGAAACACATTATTGTTAAGATTACCTGGTGCCATATAACCAATTGTTGCTAAGGTCTTGGTTAATGCAGTGCTCTCCTCCTTTCCCAAGAACTTTGCAATACCAAAATCACTTACATGGGCGACCATATCTTCATCAATGAGGACATTACTTGGTTTCAAGTCGCAGTGAATCACAGGTGTTGAGTATTCATGGTGCAGATATTGCAAAGCACTTTGCCACATCTATCATAATGTCCAATCTTTGGAAGACATTCAAGAAATAGTTAGGAGAGTGCAGCCATTTCTCAAGGTTCCCATTATACATGTATTCAAGCACCAAGGCTTTGAAATCATGTTTAGAGCAACTGCTGATGACTTTCACGAGATTTCGATGGTGAAGGTTGCAAAGTGCGTCACATTCCACATCAAAACTCTTCTCTGCACCTTCTAGTTGCAAATTAAATACTTTTACAGCCACTGACCTACCATCACCTAGAGTCGCTTTATAAACTGATCCAAAACTCCCAGAGCCGATTAAATTGCTTTCACCATACCCATTAGTTGCTTGTAACAGCTCATAATAAGAAACTCTTTCTTTCCTTGCTACACCAGGAAAGAAATCTGTTGCACTTGGAACCTTTTTCTTCCTCTGGTATCTTATGAATACAACGGCCAAGGCTATGACGACCATAATAGCAATTCCCAGTAAGCAAAACGTAATTAAAAGCACCCTTTTCAATTTTGATCCATGTTGTGGATTGGGTTTGGCATGGTGGAACATCAAATTTTGGATCGCCACACAGAGCATCATTGGAAATGAAGGATTCACTTGTGAAGTTTCTGAAAGGACCAGCAGAGGGAATTTCACCCCTCAAATGATTAGAAGAAAGGTTAAGGACTTTCAAGGATTGAAGTTTATCCAATGATTTCGGGATCAAACCAGAAAGGCTGTTATTTGACAAGTCTAGGGATGTTAAGCTGAACAGGTTTCCAAAAGATTCAGGAATTGATCCTTGCAATTGGTTGTCTGCCAAAGAAAGGTTTTGCAGGTTCTGTAAATCTCCCATTGTCAAAGGAATCTCCCCAGAGATTTGATTGATTGACATGTCAATATTTATGGCAGCCTTCAAATTTCCAACCTCGAGAGGCAATGAGCCAATTAAGGAGTTTGAGGCCAGGACAAGCACTAAGAGATCTCTTAATTTCCACAAGCTCCTAGGAATAGTAGAGGTTAACAAGTTGGAGCGGAGGTAAAGACTCCTGAGAGATGTCATATTGCCAAAACAATCTGGAATAATGCCTGGAATTTGGTTTTGGCTAAGATATAACTCAGATAAGCTGTGCATCTTACAGAAACTATCTAGACTGCCCCCTAGTTTGTTTCTCATGAGAGACAGCACCTGAAGGTTTTGTAAGTCTTGGACTGTTCTTGGAATATCTCCAGTTAACTGATTGTCTTCTAGAGAAATCAAGAGTAGACTGCTCAAGTTGCCCAATTTCTCTTGGGATGGGGCCTTTGATATTAGAAGCTCTTGCTTTGAAATATTGCAGGGATGTAGAAAGATTTCCAATGGAAGCTGGAAGAACCCCGTTAAGTGGATTTTCAGCTAGCTCTAAAGTCTTTAAATGCTTGCAATTTGTCAACGAAGTAAGAAACTCCAGCTCCGGATCACTGGTCAAATTGTTGCCAGAAAGAAATAGAGATTCCAGGAGTTCAAGATTCCCAATGGAGTTTGGAATGGAGCCAGTAAGTCGGTTTCCTGGAAGGGATAGAATGGTTAATTTAGAGCAATTTACAATAGAAGCTGGCATAATTCCACCGATGTTATTTCCGTCAAGATGAAACTTTTCTAAATTTGGCCATTGGTAACCAATATTTGAAGGAAGATTGCCTGTGAGGTGATTGAATCCCAATGAAACCACACTCAACGTTGAGAGGTTGAAGATCCCAACCGGTATTGAGCCATTTAACTCATTGAATATTAAATAAAGTGCCTCCAGTTTTGTGAAGGTTGGACATCTCTTCTGGTATTACACCTATCAAATAATGCAAATGGAAGTGGCAAGTGTAAATTCTTAAAGAACCAGGAAATAAGAGATTTAAGATGTTATGGAACATGATTTTGGAAATTTCACTAATTAAATGTAAGCTGGTACCTGTTAAGAAGTTGTGCGCAAATTCAATCAATGTAAGCTCGGTCAAATTCCCAAGTTTCTCTGGGTATATAGCCTGTGATTTGGTTTCTTTCTATGCCAAATTCCTTGAGGTTCCTAAGATTGCCGATCTCTCGTGGAATGACCCCTGCCAATTTCAAAGATTTATTTGTACAAATAAGTGATTAAAAAAAAAGACACTGACGACCGAAATGTAAAAGAAATATTTTACTGACAGTTGTGAAAAATGATAAATTGGAAGTACGTATACACCGTCATGCGTATGCCTTGGAGTTGTTTGTACAAGATAAAACTAATAGAAGAGCTCAAGTTCAGCAGCAATATGTACCTTGTAAATTGTTGGTTCCGAGGTATAAGCCCTCAAGCATCTCTAAGTTTCCAATTTCTTTTTGGTATGGATCCACTGAATTTGTTGCCCGTGAGTGACAGAATCTCAAGTTGTGAACATTGAGATAAACTTGATGGGATTTGACCATGTATCTGGTTGAAAGATAGAGCAATCCTTCTGAGATTTGGAAGATGGCGGCAAAGATCAAGAGGAAGAGTTCCAGATAAGTTGTTAAAAGTGAATCCAACTTTTTCCATTGTTGAGATGTTGAAGATGGACAAGGGTATGGAACCAGTGAGCTGATTGCTTTGAAGATTCAGAAACTTCAAGCTCTGGAGGTTCCCAATCTGTTCAGGAATCTGCCCTCTCAGGGAATTTCCACTAAAATCCAGATGTTCGAGTTTTGAAAGGTTAGAGATTGAAGAAGGAATTAGGCCAGCAAAATCGTTGTTGTACAAAGCCAAGACTTGAAGTTCTGGAAAGTGACCAAACCACATTGGAATCGCCCCAGTGAAGTTGTTGGAGCTTAAACTGATGAACTTGAGGCGGCCGTAAGCGTGACAACTCTTGGGGCAGATTTCCATGGAAGTAGTTGCTTCCCATGTCAAGGGAAACAAGAAAAGAGAGGTTCCCCATTTCTGGAGGAACGGTGCCCGCAAGTCCCATGCTTGAAATATTCAAAGCAGTCACTCTCTGGTGCCGAGAGCCGCACTCGACTCCTATCCAGTCACAAACAGAAGAGGCTGCACCAGCATTGGAAGACCAGTTCTTTGACAAGAATTGGTGAGAGTCTGAAGTGATGTGGGCTTTGAGGGCCAAAAGAGCAGATCGATCGGTTGTAACATCTGTTCTCATCATGGCTGTGGAAGTGACAATAATGAAACAGCATTGCATCAGAACAAGCGCAAGAGGGTAGCAGTAGAAAAGGCTCTCCATACCGACTCTGACGAATTTGGAGCAGCTAATAAATTGGGTCTTAACTCCTAAGACCTCAGCCTTAACTACTAAAACTACTAAATTGAGGCTTCTTCAACCTTCCCAACTTTTGCTTCTAAGCTTAGGAATGATGATAGTTTGTGGAAGGATTGCAGGTTGATTTTGAGCAAATGAACACTTGATTGCAGGGCACTTAGCCCCTTACTACGTAAATTTCGGTCATTAGTATGTGGTTTCTTCTTAAATTCTCTCTTACTAATCTCCTGAAAAATAGATTGTCATCATCAAGTCAATGCGAAGTCAATTGATGCAAAGATTGGCCATTTTATTCAAAAGCTGTAGATTGGTTAGCACATAGACGCCAGTTTGGAGTAATAAAAGGATTTCTATCTATCCTTGCATTGGTAACGAATGTTGAATCCCTGGTTCTCTCCCTACTTACGCCGTCAACGTTGAATATGGGACGATTGGCATGGTTTTCTCTAGTTTTTTTCATTTTCTTTTGGGGTCAATTCACAAGTCTCCTTCGGATTATGGGAAGATGACTAAAGTCAAGAGAGATCCCTAAAGTACCAGTTGGTTGTTGGAAATTGGAATAGTGTCATTGACTTAGTGGACCAAATAAAATTGAAGCAACCGCTCACTCTTTTGAATCACCGTCAGATTAAATTAAACGAGTATCAGTTTCTATTTTATATTTACTTCTATTCTATTCTAAGTATCCTAAGGGGGAGGGGGTTGGAACAAATGGGTCAAGAAAGAACTCGAAAATGATTGAACCATCACCAAACTAAACGGGTATCTTTGCACCCGATAGTGAAATTTTTAAAAAATTCTAAAGATGAATACAAGTCAAGGGATCGAATCGTTTGATCTACATCCAAAGAGAGTCTTAATTCCCTTTTTAATGGTCAACTACTGTAAAGGTAGTCGGAAGCGACCATTGACTCAATGAAGGAAAACTCAAGCCCACCAATCAAAAATTTATATTGGACAAATTTACAGGCAATTTGAGGTACTGCATAAACGAAAATTTGCTAGTGTACTTCTTTTTGTCTTTTATAGTATTAATTTCAAAATTCATGAGGTGGAAAACACGATTAGGGGATCGAGAATCAACATAATTCATAGAGCCATAGACATTTGTTTTATTCACAAGATTAAATCCTCTTAGTTTGGCATCTTAAAATTCATATTTGCTTCTAACTGGAACTTTCTCCAAACTCCAAACTAAGAACATGCGACGGTTTTTCATTCCGCATTCCGACGAAACTTGTGAGTAAATATTTCAGCTGAAATGTCATCAAATGTAAATCAATGGATAATTTTTCGTGACTTCTAAATTAATTTTTGAAGCATTTATTGCTAATAAATTAGGAAAAACTGTATAGGGTTAAACTCTGAGGATTATTTGGAGAAATGTTACAACTTCAATGGAGACCAACACCCCCCCCCCCCCCCCCAAATAAAAACAACTGATATGAGGCTTCTGTGTAATGAATCATGTACCCTTGAAAGAGAAACAGCATGCTTGCTCTTGGTTCCCTGGGGTTCTCTTTGGCAAAAAGTGTCTGAATCAAAGGGTATTCCAGTTTCGAAGTGAATTGAGTAATGTGCTTTTACTAATGTCGTTAGTGTTGCTCATTGAATGTTGAATCCCTCTGTTTTTGCACACAGCAATCTTTAAGGCCAACGATTAACAACACCGTGCCGTAGAAAGTGGCTTCTTAGAAAATGGTATGTTAAATCACAGGAGGTTAATAGTAAATTATCTTGAACTAAACGTTGTGGAATTTTCAGATTTTTGTAGGATAATGATATTGTTCGTTTTAATTGATTTTGAAGTTTTGCATTGTGAAGGCAATTTTGCTATCTAAGCTTCCTTATCAACGTGGCATCTATTTACACGTTTGAGATCGTGGATAAGAAGGCTTTGTTTGGATAGAGTATTATTCTAAATAATTATTTGGAATAATTACTGTAGCACTTTTTATGATGTGATGTATGTGAGATAAAAAGGTGATTGGGAATATAAAAAAATGGATTAAAAAATATGTTTATGATGCAAGTAAAATTTTTTTTTTAGAAAAATTGGCTAAGCATTCCCACTGTCGTTTTCCAAGGAAAAGTTCACTATAACGCCAAGAATTTCGTGTAAGAATATTTAGATAAGCTCAGGTGATTTTGTTAAACACATTTTATTCTTTTGTTTTTCTTGTTAGGTCTAATCCCAGAAAATCGACTAACAAGAACAATAGGATTCTTGACAACATAATAAAAACAATAACAAACCAAATAAAATAAACAGAAAGACACCAAATTTTACGTGTTCGGCTGAATTACATCCACGGGTGAAGGGATAGCAAATTTACTATAACAGAAAGAGAGTACAAAAGGAAAAGAGTACAAAAGCTCAAGAAATAATTTCTATTTAACAGGTGTTTTCTTTTATGGTTCATATTCCGAATTGGGTTCATCCACGGTTCAGCTGAATTTCACGTGTTCAAATTTTACGTGTTCGGCTGAATTACATCCACAGGTGAAAGGATAGTAGATTTACTGTAATAGAAAGAGAGTACAAAAGGAAAAGAGTACAAAAGCTCAAGAAATAATTTCTATTTAACAGGTGTTTTCTTTTATGGTTCATATTCCGAATTGGGTTCATCCCTGTAATAATCGAGTAAATTAAGTTGTAGACATGAAAGCGTCGGGATTCCCTTCTTTCTTTGGCTGATTCAAAGGGGGAGGACCCGTTGAGTTCTTAAGAATCATATTTCATATTTTTTTCGTCTAAATGACAAAATAGATTTCCCTTTCTTCTGTTTCAAAAAACATCATCATTCTTAAGAATCATATTTCATATTTTTTTGTCTAAATGACAAAATAGATTTCCCCATCTTGTTTCAAAAAACTTTTTCTGATGATTTTTTTGAAAGGTTCAAAAGTACCTAATTGAAAATACAAAAGAGTTTAAATAACACAAAATACTCAATGGCTCAAAGGCCTGTAACTTAGGCTTTTGGTTTGATGTTTAAACAAAACTCCTCTCAGACTGGAGCATGGATCCATCAAAAACTCTTTTGGACTGGTGCATATGACACTTGAGTTGGCGCCTTTAGCACACTCCAATTTACTGAAACCCACTATATTTATAACCACTATGAGGAGAGATTTCTTTGTTGAGTGTGGAAAACAAAGATAAACTCAACATTTCTGGCTAAGAATACAATTAAGCAATAAACTGCATATAATTTTTCCAGTATTGGGCTAGAAAAGCAGATTGATCAATGGTGAATTATGAAACAACTCCCCATTATACAAATAGTGCACACAAAGAAGTTCAACAATGGTGGTAGCAGAATTTCTCTCTCTCGCTGCCTCTCTCGCCTGATCATACGTTCATTTGACTGGAAGGGCACTGTAGTCAACCAAGACCAATGGCACTTTAGTATGCTGTGATTCAAGATATGAGAAATTCTGGGGACTAGGCTACGTACAGGTTGCCAAAATTGTCGGACAAATCGGAAATTGTCTGTTTTTTGGGAATTGTTTTATAATCTAAGCCATAAGCAAGGGATATGGTTTTCACTTATCTATATGATTCCTGTGTCTAAGAAACTGGCAAAGAATTGAAGCGGATATCATCAGTGAAAACAACTACAGCGTCATGACATTGAGGAGGTCATTTTTTGAACACAGAGGTTCCCTGCCCCATTCCCTGCTTCTCTCTACATTCAGAAATTCCAAATTTTAATCATACAATTTGATTTGCAGTAACACAGCGTCTTTCATAGCTCGTGTGCTTTGATTTATTTGGCATCAACAAATTGCCTCTTTTCCCTAATTTTTCGGATGATTATAAAAGATGCTACATATTCGATCCGAACTATTCATCAGCCTACATTACTTGCAAGAATTTGAGTTTGATCTTCTTCAGTGTTTCAAGAACAACTTTCATACTGAGTCTGTCAGTTGGAGATTCACGAACACATTTTAAGGCTAATTCCAAGATGGATGAAAAACACTCCAACTTCTCAGTGAAATTTGCATCCTCACGCTTCAACAACTTAGCATCAATAACTTGAAGAATCGAATTAGGTAGAGAATCATTTATCCAACTCTTCAAGTTCAAATTTCCAGCAAACATCTCATCATTAGGCTTTCTTCTAGAAAAAACTTCCATCAGCATGATTCCATAGCTATAAACATCGCATTTTGCTGAGATCAACCCCTCAGATCCATACTCTACAAACAATGTTCAAATTGAACAAGTGTCACATAAGAAAAAAAAGAAAAAAGAAACTAAATGCTATACACAAACTTTAGGATTAAGATTGAAGAATCATTACCTGGAGAAATGTAGCCAATTGTAGCTAAGGTCTTGGTCCATGCAAAGCTTTCCTCCTTTTCCAGCATTTTTGCAATACCAAAGTCGCTGACGTGGGCAACCATATCTTCATCCAGTAAGACATTACTGGGCTTCAAATCACAGTGAATCACAGGCGTTGAATATTCTTCGTGGAGATATTGCACTGCACTTGCCACATCTATCATTATATTCAATCTCTGTAGAGTATCTAAGAAATAGTTGTCAGAATACAGCCATTTGTCAAGGCTTCCATTGCACATGTATTCAAGCACCAAGGCCCTAAAATCCTGGTTCCAAGAACCGCTGATGACCTTCACAAGATTTCGATGGCGAAGGTTCTTCAGGACTTCGCACTCTACTTGAAAGCTCTTGAGTACTCCTTCCAATTCCAAATTGAAAACCTTTACAGCAATAGACCTTCCGTCATTGAGAATCCCCTTGTAAACAGATCCAAAACTCCCAATGCCAAGCAAATTGTTTTCACTGTACCCATCAGTTGCTCGAAGAAGATCATAGTACGAAACTCTTTCTTGCGTTGGCACTAATACCATGTTTGCTCGTTTAGAATCCTGATATTTCTTCCAATATCTTCTGAAGACAATTGCTAAGGCTGCGACAACCACAGAAGCGATTCCCAGAGGAGCAAATACAAATAGAAGCACCTTTTTGGTTCTTGACCTGTGAATTGAATTAGTTCTTGGGCAAGATGGCACGTGAAACCTGAAATCTCCGCACAATGCATCATTGAACAGAAAAGATTCAGCAGTAAAGTTCCTAAAGTGACCACCAGAAGGAATTTCACCACTTAAATGGTTATAAGAAACGTCAAGGTCTTTGAGGTCCCGAAGTGCCTCCAATGACTTTGGTATGGAGCCAGAAAGATTGTTATGTGATAAGTAAAGTCCATGTAAGCTGAGCATATTGCCAAATGACTCTGGGATAGATCCTTGAAATTGGTTTTGGGATAAATTTAAAATCAACAGGTTTTGCAAACCACCTGTTGTGCTGGGAATATCACCAGAGAATTGATTCGCTGATATGTCTATAGATGTTACCGCTTTCAGAGTTCCAACTTCAAGAGGCAAGGAACCATTAAGGGAGTTTGAGGATAAATTCAACTGCAAGAGATCTTTGAGGTTCCAAAAACTATTAGGTATGGCAGAGACTAAAAAATTGTTTCCTAGTGTAAGATCCCGAAGAGAAGTCATATTACCAAAGCATTCTGGTAAAGACCCAGAAAACTGGTTTGTGGTCAGATCTATTAAAGTCAAGCTATGCAAATTGCAAAGGCTTTCTAAGGTGTCGTTAAGATTATTATCTCCCACAGCCAAACCTTGCAGGTTCCGTAGATCTTTGAATGCTGTTGGAATACCTCCGATCAAGTGATTCGATTGTAGATCAAGCATTAGCAAATTCGTCAAGTTGCCAGTTTGACTTGGTACGGTGCCCTTGATTTCACTGGAATCTATTGCCAACGTCTCTAAAGAAGCAGAGAGATTCCCAATGGAAGCTGGAAGAAGCCCATTTAATGGATTTGAGCCTAGCTCTAAATAAACCAAGTTTTTGCATTTTGTCAATGAAGTGATGAAGCTCAGCTCCATAGATGTAGGATCACTTGTTAAATTGTTGCCATACAGAGCTAGAAATTGCAGAAGTCTAAGGTCTCCGAGGGCGTCAGGAATGGGACCAGTGAATCGGTTAACTGGAAATTCTAGATCTCTTAATTTGGAACAATTTGAAATGGACACTGGTATAACTCCACCAAGGTTATTGCTATCAAGATATATGCCAAATAATTTGGGCAGTCTGTGTCCTAGATCCGGCGGAAGACTTCCCGATAGAAGATTATATGCAAGGTGAATATTCCGCAATTCTGAGAGGTTGAAGATGCCACGGGGAATGGAGCCATTCAAGCCATTATAAGGTAACTGAAGATTCTCGAGTAGGTAAAGGTTACCCATCTCTTGTGGTATTGCACCTGCGTACCAAATTCATTTTCAAAGGAAGCACATCTAGCATTAGGCTGTAAAATTCTCTGAAGAAACCAATTATAAATATTTTTTTTTGAATGGATGTATGTGTTCAGTTAACCGATTTCGATTTACTTCACCAAAAAATGGTACTTTAATGACGTATTTACCTGTCAAGGAGTTGTTGGCGAAGTAGAGCTCAGTAAGCATCGTCAAATTCCCGATTTCTCTTGGAATGCTTCCCGTGATCTGATTCCATTCCAGATTGAGCCCCTGCAGGTTTTGGAGATTGCCTATCTCTCGTGGAATCGTACCTGCCAATCACACATGCAAGTAGGCTAGCAGATTTATACCATTAAATAAATGGGTCTGGGTATATCCAATTACCCATTTATGAATTACTTAAAATTCTACTCTTTTTTTTCTCTATTTTTTTTGCATGTTGTTTGACAAAAAAAAAAAAACCATATTTTATTGTTATTTGATTAGTAAGAAATTCAAATTTATTTGCTTAACACTTACTAAAAGTTAAGTTGAAATGTATAATTATTTTTAAATGGATATAAATGAATGAGCCGACTCAATTCATTATCCACCAATTAGATGGATTTAATTGGATACCCATTTAGATATATTTAAAATTAATGGGCGGGTTATTAGCATGCGGGTTTGGACGAATCAACATAATTAGGTTATTATTGATACCTTTAGTTACGTCTAAGGAATATATAGCTCTTTAGAACTCTTAAGTTTTTTTTTTTTGGTGGATGTTTTCCATAGTAAGTAGGAGTATCTGATGAAGTTTATGGACATTCAAATAGACATGACACGAATTCATTTCACCCGAAACTGCAAATATTTGCTAGTTGCAGATTGTAAATAGACAATAGGTAGTGGTGAAGCTATTCATAAACCTGATTACCTGTCAAGTTGTTACGCCCCAACACGAGAACCTTCAAACCACGCAGTTTGCCAATCTCTTGGGGAATTACACCTAACAATTTTACGCAAAGACAGAACTAATCATATTCATTTTAGAGATATATTGAGAATTGTCTTACTTGGTCGAGATGTAACTAGCAAGTGGAATTAAATAGTGTTGGTAATAATGCTTGGCATTGGGAGCAACTGATGGGTACGGTGAAAACAATTTGCTTGTTGGTAATAATGCTTGGCATTGGGAGCAACTTCACCGTACACTATTTACTTGGTCAAGATGTAACTAGCAAGTGGAATTAAATTTGTGTTGGTAATAATGCTTTTAATTTTCTGGAATAAAGAAGCAGAGGTGTTACAATAGTAAATATTTTTTTTTTAAAAAAAAACCAGCCATCCAAGCCATGCTGGTAAAACAGTAAATAGTGTTGAATCCCAGTGCCAAACAGGGAAAAATTACCATTAATTGCAGTTTGGTATGCAAAAAGGCAAAGCAAAAGCATTACCTGTGAAGTTGTTAGTCATGAGGGATAAATAGGTAAGCTTCTCCAGATTTCCAATTTCTTTGGGTATGTACCCGCTAAACCTGTTGGATGACAAGTCTAGCGATTGAAGTTGAGAAATCTTGCATAAACTCAATGGTATTTGACCAGCTAAATAATTCCGAAAAAAAGTCAACAATTTGAGGGCTGAAAGATTTCCTATCTTTTCTGGAATATTTCCTTCCAGGAAATTTTCGCTTAGATCTAACTTTTCCACTCTTGACAAGTTGGATATAGAAAAAGGAATAAAACCACTAAACCCATTGACGTCCAGGAGCAAGAACCGGAGTTCGGGAAAGTGACCAAACCACATTGGAATCTCTCCAGTGAAGCTGTTCTTGGAAAACCGGATGAACCTCAGGCGGCGTAGGTGTGACAACTCTTGGGGCAGATTGCCATGGAAGAAGTTATTTCTCAGATCAAGAGAAACAAGAAAGGAGAGGTTTCCCAAATCCGGAGGTAGTGTGCCGGTGAGTCCCATGTTTGAAATATTTAAAGCAGTCACTCTTTGGTGTCGAGAGCTGCACTGGACTCCCATCCAGTCGCAAACAGAGGATGCAGCAGCTGTAGAAGACCAGTTTTTTGACAAGAATTCTTGCTGTTCTGAAGTGATATGGGCTTTCAGGGCTAAAAGAGCAGATTGATCAGTGCCTAAACTTAATCTTTTCATGGCTGTGCAACTGGTCATCATTGGATAGTGCAGCAAAACAAGTGCTGCAAGAGGATAGAAGTAAAAGTGTTTCTTCATATCGACCTATATGATCAATAGTCCAAATTAGTGATGGATCTAGGAAATTAGACGCCAATGTATGGAGCATATATACGTCTTAAAAGTGGGGATTTTATTGACAGCATTATTGTGTGGACAAATCCCAAAGTTGGTTAGATTAAATTAGTTGGGATTAGAGGTGTAAACGAACTTAATCAACCTTGATACTCTAGTATTTAAACTTGTTTATTTACTTTAATGAGTTTGAAATTTTATTCAGGTTTGACTTGATAGTTATTGTGTCAAACTCAAATAAGCTTTTGTCAAATTGAGCTTGAGCTTTGTACATGTAGGTTGAAATTTTATTTTTTTTTCGTTTTTTCAACTCCGCGGTTAGCTATATGTCTCCAACAAACATTTAATGTGCAATTTTAGAATTAAAATCATTGTTACTTGAAGTACGAAAATTATACGTAAACAAACCCAAAATACATGCACATTCGAATTAAAATGAGCATGCGTATAACTAAATATTTGAACTATGCCTGCAAACCATAGTAAATCTTCCAAAGTCAATTACGACCAATTTATAATTAATATCCAAGAGAAAAGAAAATAACAACTAAAACTACATACTTTTTTTATTATTAATGTTTAGTTCGATTGTAGATTACATATGCTAATAGATATAACGTAACTAATATGATTAACAAGAACTATGATTCAATTCTCCTTGAATTTTCAATAAATCATCAACATTCAATTACTAGAATTTAAACAACGAAATATGGAGCACAACCACATATAAATAGTGATATTACCTAGTCAAGGAAAAGTTAGGAGTAAGTATAGTATAAATTTCTTAAATTGTTATTTGTTTAAGATTAAATTAGTTGGGAATTGGGATTAGACATGTAAAGAAACTTAATCAACCTCGACATTATAGTACTCAAACTTGTTATTTATCGTGTCAAATTTAAATAAGCTTTTATTAAATTGAGCTCGAAACTTTTATCAAATTGAGCTTGACCCTAGCACGAGTAGGTTAAAATTTTTACATATAAATTTTACATATTATACTAATTTAGTCAAAGTCAATTTGAGTTGAAACTTTATTGAATACATATTTATTATGTTAGAGTTATGTAGTATTGTCTCGATTTTTTAATTTAAATTTGTGTCTTGTTGATATATTTTGAACCGTAAACAGTTTGAGATGGTTTGTGAATCATCACTAACTCTGTGACCTTAGTCCAATTATATATATATATATATATGGTTTACCCGCCGGTTATACCATACATTCTTAACTTCTTTATAACCTTCTTTTGGAAATATATGTAGTGCCGTGTAAATCTTTTACATGTTCTAATGACCATATACAATAGATTTTAGCATCTAGTATCTCTCTAGTTATCCAAAATTTGCCTTATAAAACCTTTTCCGCTGAATTTTGATCAATTCCCACTTTCTCTGTCTCTCTCCATTTTTTTTTTTGAATAAATTTCCCGTCCTCCGAGTCGGGTCCACTTGACTCCTCTAGTTCCCTGAACTTGGGGATGATCAAGACAGTAGTCTAGACTTTAGGGAGACGGGGCAAGGACGGTCATCAGAAGGACCGTTCCTGAACAGTTAACGGCCAGGATTTGGTCCAAAAAAATTGTACGGTCCAGATAACTTTTTGTACCATTTATTTAACAACGTGTGTGGGACCCACAAAAATTTGTTCTAAAGTTACACGTTGTATAAATAAAGTTACGCTGTGTGTAAACAAAATTACGCGATATGCAAAATGTACAAAACTGCTAGGAACGGTTGCAGGTGCAACCGTTCCTGCCCGTGGTCCAGACTTTAGCGGGAGAGACCTGCAGTCCAGTCCAGCGCCAATTAATGTACACTCAATTGAGTGGGACTGCTCCAATTTGGAGCCGGAAATTGTCTGCGTAATATAAGTGACCGACCGGAAGCAAGCCCAAAGGAGACTCGCACAACATAGAGGAAAACTTTTTCGGCAAGTCCCAAACCTATTCATTTTGTACGGTTTTAATCCCTTAACTATAAGTTTCTGTATATAAGCCCTTGAACCAAAAAAAAAAAAAAGTGTTCAGTTCAAGGACTTCTTCAATTTTGAACGTTAAATGTAATGGAACTAGAGGCAAAACCAACCAAACAGAAAAATCAGCCCACGATTTGATTAAAAACCAACTATATTAAATCAACTAATAATATGGAGTTTAATGTTTCTTCATCTTCTTTCATCTTTCATCTTCTCTAGTCATAAATCTTTTAGGCTGTTTTCGTGGATCGATTTTTTTACTTGGTCGGTTTTGCCCCAAATTCCGTCGTCTCAAACGGCCAAGAAGCTATGACACGTCTCAAATGTGTGGCGTGTGAGTTGTGACATTCAGAAACATAAATGAAAGAATATATATTTGTACACAAACTTGTACTAGTCTAACCGAAGAATTTCTGGACGTACTTATCATCTGTTTTCTCGCCTTTGATGATGATCTATTCTGCAAGTTTCTGATAATAATTCTAATCTAATAAATTTCAACATTGTGACATATCAACAACTTTTCTTTAGAACTTTTCTTCCATAACTGTTCCTAAGTTAGGATGTACGAGGCAAATACTATTGTTTAAGATTGCGTTTCGATTGATTGAGGTATTTGGTGAAAGATTTAAAATCCTCTCAAATTTCTTTAGTTGTTTATATTATTTAAGAGATATTTGAATTTGTAAACTATCAATTATTTCAGTATTTAAATTTTTTTAATAGCTGATGTATTACAACAAACCCAAATGTCTCTTAATTAAGCAATTTAAATAATTAGAGCAATTTAGATGAATTTTAAATTCTTCATCAAATTTCTCAGCCCAAACAAAGGGTTCATTTCAATTGACTTCTGTAGTAGAAGAACCAAATTTTCTTTTCCTCTCAACATCGCTAGCAACAGGACTTCTGTAGTGAAGTTTAATTCGCTTCAGCGGTTGATAAGCAATTGTTGGAAGGATATCCTGCAGCCAAAGATTTTCTTCGTCAATGGGACACAATTTTGTTACATCCTAATAATATGATTATGTCCTATTCATATATTCACACTCACACAAGTGTGAACGCTTGAAACTTTAAGTTTTGCACATCTGCCATTTATACCGGTGAATAGAATCTACCATTCATATCCTAATTTTTATATGTTAAAAGGGAATCTGTGATGCTTATGTTTATGTTGGGTGAGGATGTTTATGATGACTCCAATTTCCGGCTGTCGATCAAAGAAGAAGAAATACGAAGGTTTGTGAATGGACCAGTATTGTTATTTATGACGGTTGCATTGGATTTGACCGAAGAAGAGAAGCAACAGTTTCGCAATATGGAAGATGAAGAAAGCAGGTTAGTTGTTCTGCCACCTAGCTTGTGTGTGTTTGAAAATGCATTTGTTTGCCTACCTACACTAGATTGACTTTTCTTATACTTGGCTCTGCCTTTGGGACTGTTAACACAGATTTTTTCAATTATTAGTTTTCCACATTCCTGATATTCCCTCATCCTCCTTCTATGAATGGTGTACCGCAAGTCATTAGCGTGTAAAGGACGTTGGAAATTTTTGGTTAACCATTCGATATGGGACCATCTGACATTTAGAGGTTTTCTCATCTTCCATAACTTTTCTTTTCCTCTCAACATCGCCAACAACGGGACTTCATGCATGGGATGAGACAATAATTTCAAGTGGAGGTTAATTCACTACTTCAGTAGTTGATCGTGGCACATACTCATAAGCTAACTTTTGAAGGCTATCCATTCCTGCCTGCAGTGGTGGAGCCAAAGATTTTCATCATCAGCGGGACAATTTTTGTTACATCCTAATAATATATATGTTGGATTTTTTTTTAACGGGTGTCCTATAAACACTCTCTAATACACCTACACTCCACTCAACCTATCGTGTATATACACACTAATAATTACTACTTTCTCTTGCATTCGTACACTTTTTCTAATTAATCCCCTTGCATTTATATACTTTTCCTAATTAATCTTATATTTTTAAAAATCTAACATCTGAAATATATATTAACGGGTATCTATTAGACATATCGTAATATGTTTATATTCTTGTCATACTCACGTTCACACAAGTGTGAACGCTTGAGATTTTAAGTTTTGCAACAATATTCTCTTTTTAGGGGTGGGTATATATGTCTAAATATTAGAAATAAAAGTCATAATTAAATTGAGAGGTTGATTTATATCAAAACACACACTTGAGATTTTAAGTTTTGCAACAATATTCTCTTTTTAGGGGTGGGTATATATGTCTAAATATTAGAAATAAAAGTCATAATTAAATTGACAGGTTGATTTATATTATAACACACACTTGAGATTTTAAGTTTTGCAACAATATTCACTTTTTTGGGGTGGGGATATATGTCTAAAATTTAGAAATAAAAGTCATAATTAAATTGAGAGATTGATTTATATTATAACACTATTAAGCTTTTTTTTTTTGTGTTTCCAACTCCACGGTTGGCCATACGCCTTCAAAATTTTATGTACTATTTTACATAAAAATTGTTACTTGAAGTAGGAAAAATAATATACGTAATCAAACCCAAATACGTGCACATTGGAAATAAAAAGAGCATGCGCATTATTTACAACATTATCTCTATCCGTATATAGAAGAAAAATAGCAACAGATACTACATGTGTTTTCTACGTTTAGTACTATAACGCAACCAATATGATTGATTAGCAATGATTCCAAACTGTTATATATTGATTAGTAATGATTCCAAATTCGATTTATTATGCTGTGAGTAAATTCTTTGATTGAGTAGTAAGTGAAGACAGTGCTCCCTCAAAGGCTCAAACTCGGAATTGTCCTCAGGAAACCGCTGCTGATATATATATATATATATGCTCAACCAGCAGTAATTGAGGGATTTTTTAGTGAAGTGCTAAACTAACCTTTACTCACCTAATTCATTGAGTGGTGTGGACCAGTTTTCAACAACCTACTGTGATTTCATTGATAGCTACCTTTTAATCTGCATGTTTTCCTTTACCTTTTTTTAAAGAAAAATGCTAAATGGCATCTTGTAAAATTTAAAGAAAAACTAATGATATTTGGTCAGTGGGTTCAACACTAAGGAATGTGTTTCAAAGTTAACTAGTCATGCTGCACCAGGAGATTCTGTGTGTGCCGTATCGTGCTGGGAGTAGTCTCAGCTGACTTAGCGGACCAAATTAAATTAACTTCAAAAATTGCTAGTTTACTCTTTTTCGTATTTCATATTAACTTCGATAATCATAATTGCAGGTTGATTTTGAGCAAATGAACACTTGATTGCAGGGCACTTAGACCTTTATCATGTAAATTTCGGTCATTAGTATGTGGTTTCTACTTAAATTCTCTCTTACTAATTTCCTGAAAAAATAGATTGTCATCATCAAGTCAATGCGAAGTTAATTGATGCAAAGATTGGCCATTTTATTCAAAAGCTATAGATTGGTTGGCACAAAGACGCCAGTTTGGAGTATAATAAAATGGATTTCTATCTATCCTTTTTTTTCGAATTCAAACTAACAATAATGACATATATATTTAGCATTTACTTCTGAAAGTTGTTCCAAATTTGCATTACACAAATCATTTCAGCTGAATTCCCGTCAAATTCCACATCCCTTTATTTCCTTGAGGGTTGACTCAAGTTGACTGCTTTATTTCCAGAGTCCGTCCAAAATCCAACTCCGCTATGAAGTATGAATTGACACTGGAATGCGCCAAAGGGAACGCAAAAAACAAATCTCAGCCACACGTCCGCCGCAGTACACCTCGGTTTGGCACCGTGCATAAGATGGCTCGCAACCCGTTTGGGTTGTTATTTTTTGAAGTTTTTGTAAAATAATATATGATAGCGATTTGATATATGTGTGATAAAAAAGTGATTAAAAAATGTGTTCACAGAAAACGTAAAATTTTTTTTGGAGAAAAATTACTTTCCAAACAAGGTAGGTCCAATTTTGTGAGGCAGCAATTTTTGGGCCAAAAAAAAAAAAGGTTGTTAACGTTACCTGAAATTACTATCACATTCGCAATTTGTTGTATTCAAAGGTTGATCCACAATTGCATATTTACCAAATCTTGGCCATTAAATGTTTCAACTACTATCCATCGGTAACAAAATGTTGAATCCCCAGTTCTCCCCTACAAAATGTTTTAAATTCAAACTAAGTTTTGTTTTAAATTCAAACTAAGTCAATGCGAAGTTAATTGTTTGGATTGTTTAAATTAATATACTATAGTGAATTGATATATTATATATATATGATAAAAAGATGATTGAAAAATGTGTTTACAGAAAATGTAAAAATTTTTTAAAGAAAAATCAATGTATTGAAGATTTATATATACTCGTTTTAACTCCTACAAAATTTGCAACCTATTATTATAGCGGTACTTTTTTCAAGAATTAACTTAACTTATCCTATGGCCAAAGTTTATCAGAAAAATAATCTGGAATTTACCATTCAAGTCATATTTGTAATGTTATGTTCTTAAAGGACAATTCTTGCACCTGCATATGTTCGATAGAAGCAAAACTCAAGAATGCATAAAGAAAGAAATTATATACCATGTTTTATCACATTTAGTGGCGTCAAATATTTTCAACTTTTATATGTTACTGTAAGCCTTAATCTAATCTAATCAATCGAGAAAATATCAAGCACTCATTTCATCGAAGCTTCACAAAGGGTTTTAACGTGTGTGAAAGTCTTGAAGAAGATCGAGTGAATCTCTGTAGTTTAGTCAACCATCTAGTCTTCAAGTGTGGAAAGTTGACTACAAGTCAAGAGACTAAGGGCACACTTTTTTTTGTAAACAGTAGTCACTAGTCAGGCTCCAGGAAATTACTATTATGTTTGTGCCGTCCCAAGCTAGGGGTTTGGAATAATCTCAGTTGACTCAGTCGACCAAATTAAATTAACCAAAAATTGTTAGTTTACTTTTCTTTGTATTCCACTTAGGGGTGAAAAGGGTGTGAGAAGCATAGGAGGTACAAAAAAAAATTAACTTAAAAAATTATGAAGTGGAATCTAAATCTTTTAATTCTGGTTTGCAATTGGCTCAATTGACTCAATCAAGTGAATCATTTTTTATTTTTTTTTCCTTTTTATGAGAAAGAATCTAAATGTTACGAGGAAAAAGAAGATGCACACAGAGAGTTTGAGAGTCGATCTAAATCTAGTTGAGTTGGATTTTGAAAACAATTTTCACAATTTGTTGTATTCAAAGGTTGAACCACAACTGCATATTTACCAAATCTTGGCCACTAAATGTTTCAAATACTATCTATTGGTAACAAAATGTTGAATCCCCAGTTCTCTCCCAACCTACGCCTTCAACATTGAAAAACAATACACCATTTTCTTAAATCTCTTTCTAGCCTTGAAACTTATTCTAAGGTTACGGTTTTAACAATAAGTTTACTCCCAAAGTCCAAAGTTTCGAGGAAAAATTATGTTTTACTACGCATTTATGTCATATTAGTAAATGTTGTGTTCTAAATTAAAGAAAAATTCTTGCATCTCCATATGTTTGAAAGAAGCAAAAGTTAAGAAAATACAAGGGAACTAAAGATACAAGTTAATCCAATCCGTCGAAAAAAATATCAAGCACTCATTTCATCAAGGATCACGGGTGTTTTTACGTGCAAAGTACGATTGGAATGATTCTATCTAGTTTTTGGTCAATTCCCAGTCTCCCTCCAATTATGGGAAGATGACTGAAGTCAAGAGGGACCCTAGAGTACCACTAGATTAAAGAGGTACTCTAACACCTCCTTTGAATTTTTTTAAAGTAGTTTGAAATTCAAACTCTAACCTACCACCAAAAAGGGATTTGGTGGAAGTTGAGCCAAAGTTCAGTGGTTGATTGGAATGATTCTCTCTCATTTCTGGTCAATTCCCTAGTCTCCTTCCAATTATGGGAAGATGACTGAAGTCAAGAGGAACCCCTACAGTACCACTGGGTAGTTGGAAATTGGAGGATAGTCGTTGACTCAGTAAACCAAATTAAATTACTCGATAAGAAAAATTCAAGCCCAAGAATCAAAAACTTATATTGGACAAATTTACAGGCAATTTGAGGTACTGCATAAATGAATATTTGCTAGTATACTTCTTTTCGTCTTTCATATTAAGTTCAAAATTCTTGAAGTGGAAACCACGGTTAGGGGATCGAGAATTAGCATAATTCATAAAGCCAGAGACTTTGTTTTATTCACAAGATTAAATTCTCTGAGTTTGGCATCTTAAAATTCATATTTGCTTCTAACTAGAACTTTCTCCAAACTCCAAACTAAGAACACATTATGCTTTTTCATTCTGCGTGCCGACATAACCAACTTACCAGGAAACTTGTGAATAAATATTTCAGCTGAAATGCCATCAAATGTAAATCAATGGATAATTTTTCGTGGCTTCTAAATTAATTTTTGAAGCATTTATCGCTAATAAATTAGGAAGAACTGTATAGAGTTAGACTCAGACGATTATTTGGAGAAATGTTACATCTTCAATGGAGATCCCTCCACTCATATGAGGCTTCTGTGTAATGAATGTACCCTTGAAAGAGAAATAGCATGCTTGCTATTGGTTCCCAGATTCACTTTGGCAAAAGTCTTTTGAATCAAAGGGTATTCCAGTTCTGAAGTGAATTGAGTAATGTGCTTTTACTAATGTCGTAAATGTCGCTCAATGTTGAATCTCTCTGTTTTTGCACACAGCAATCTTTAAGGCCAACGATTAACAACACCGTGCCGTAGAACATGGCTTCTTAGAAAATGGTATGTTAAATCAAAGGAGGTTAATAGTAAATTCTCTTGAACTAAACATTGTGGAATTTTCAGATTTTTGTAGGACAATCTATATCTATATGTATTGCAGGGGAGGTTTTAGTGGAGGCCTCATGAATGGCTTCCAAATCTCCCATACTTTTTTCTAGATTTTTCATTTATTTTAATACATAAATTCAATTAAAAAGTTTGAAATAGTGTGATTTACAACTACTCCGATAACAATTTAAATTTAAAATTTAAAACTTTCTTTCCCACTTCAAACGAGTGCTTAATAAATCATTTATAGTTTGTTTTTAGATTTTGACCACTTTTTCCTTCCATAAATAAAGAAAATAAATTTGGATAATTTGATTAGTCCCATATTAAAATCATTCACCCCATTACAATTTTATTACTTTAGCCCATTTTATTCCTTGATTAATAAATATTGATTTGTCCAATCTAAGGAATAATCTGATTAGTCCCATTTTTCAATCATTTATATAGTAACATTTTTAGCACTTTCTTTCCAGGTATATACATAGATTTGTCAAATATTTCAAATAACATATCCAATTATAACCATTCTTCAACCATTTTATCTATTGCAACTAAATTAATTTTTTTAGCCTTAAACTTATTCTATTAGACGATTATTCCAACTAATGAAATAAACATTTTGACATACAACGTCATCTAGCTAATCTTTGAAATGCTCAGACCTTCATTTGGATAATTTTGCATATAACGCGTACATCAGAAAGTGCACGTAAAATAAAATTTTTATATGAATTTTAAATTAATAAAAGGGGCATTTAGATGGTTATTTTTTGGAACGTTTATCAAAAATTTTAAAACAAATATTTGATAAAACAATTATCCTGGGTGATTATCACAAAAAATAGTAGTATTTCACCAAAGTTACACCCAATTACTTTTCCTTGATGACTATAATTCTAACTCTTTATTTGAAAAAAAAAATCACTTGAAAAGTGAGATAATGAATCCTAAATAATAAAAGGAATAGAAAGATTGGATTATAGGGTTGGAAAGGGTAAAAGAAAGGTATTGAATCCTAAATAGTAAAATGAGCATAAAGATAAGAGTATAGGATTGGAGAGGGTAAAGTCAAGGAAGCTGTAGTCATGAGTTCGGATGAAATTATCAAAATGAGTTATTTATGTGGATCAAATAGATATTAGTTTTACATGATTTTGGTTATCTTATCCATTTACAATCCACTATAAATTTTTATTTATTTTTTCTCCCATATTCTTTGAATAACAAATAAGATATCATTGTAATCAACAAAAATAAGAACACATTGTATTAATAAATAAATTTTTACCTAAAAAATAAAAAAAAAGTTACACAGAAGAACCAATAGTGGTGATCATAAGGAGTTTCAAATTTGTCCCTATATAAGAATCTCAAAATAATTTAGGTATGAATGCAAGAAATCAATTAACACTTAATGAGTTAATTAAAACTTCAATGGAAGGGAGGGAGAAAGTAGGATAAAATTTAACAAAAATTTAAAAAATAAAGAATAAGAAAATAATGTTAAATATGCCTTTGCAAAAGGTAGAATATAATTATTGAATTTGTAGTGATTTAAATTTACTTACTAATGAATTTGAATCTACGTCTAATTTAATTAAGTCTAAATAGGTAGTCCCAATCTATCTTTTTAATAGCCACTTATTAATGAATTTTAATTGGGTTACCCATTTGAAGTTAATAAAATTGTATACCCATACTCGTTTGTTAAAGAACAAATTGAAAATTTGGTCATTATTTACAACTATATATGGAGAGTAACACGACAGAAGGTAAATAAGTTGCAAAATTGGGTAAGAGATCGTATAACTTGATAGAAGCAGGGTAGGGTGAAGAAAAGATAGAATTTGTGAGAGAGAGAAGAGTTGCAGGGATGTAGGCAGTTTGGATTAGCAAAGTAAGAAAGAAAATAATGAAGAGTAGGGGAATATTAATAAGAAGTGGTGTAGAAAATGACAACATGGAAGGGAGGGGAACAATTTGTGGTTACTATGCTTTCAGTATTTCTTTAGATATTTTTGACCTTTATTCATATTTTTTAACATATGTTAAGATTTTAAATAAAGTACATAAATACAATATAAATTAGATACTAAAATAGCACTTTTTTTAAATTTTTTAACCTTTTTTCATGTAACTAATATAAATAATTCATTTACTATTTTAATTATATTAAACATAAATCCGTGCATAGCACGGGTTGCAATACTAGTGACATTGTACGTTTTGATTGATTTTGAAGTTTTTGATTGTGAAGGCAATTTTGCTATCTAGGCTTCCTTATCAACGTGTCCTCTATTTATACGTTCGAAATCGTGGATAAGAAGCATTTCCACTGTCGCTTTCCAAGGAAATGTTCATTATAATGCCAAGAAATTCGTGTAAGAATATTTAGATAAGCTCAGGTGATTTTGTTAAACACATTTTGTTTCTTTGTTTTTCTTGTTAGGTCTGGTCCCAAGAAATTGACTAACGAGAATAATAAGATTCTCGACAATCCAATAAAGACAATAACAAACTAAATAAAATAAACAGAAAGATACAAAATTTTACGTGATTTGGACAAATTGACTTTCGTCCACTGGCAAAGGGTATTAGATTTACTATAACAAAAAAAGAGTACAAAAGAGAGAGAGTACAAAATCTCAGGAAATAATTCTGATTTAATAGGTGTTTTCTTTTATGGTTCATATTCTGGATTTGGTTCATCCCTGTAGTAGTCGAATGAATTAAGTTGTAGATATGAAAGCGTAAAACTTTCCAGGATTCCCTTCTTTCTTTGGCTGATTCAAAGAGGGAGGACTCGTTGAATTCTTAAGAATCTTTTTCTTTCTAAATGACAAAATGAATCCTTTTTTTTTTTTGTCTATATGACAAAATAGATTTCCTTTTCTTCTATTTCAAAAAACTTCATTTCTTTTTTCTATATTTACAACTATGATGAGGAGGGATTTCTTTGTAAAGTTTGCGATATGGGATACACAGATAAACTCAACCTTTATGGCTAAGAATACAATCAAGCAATAAACTGCATATAAATTTTCCAGTATTGGGCTAGAAAAGCAGATTGATCAATGGTGAATTATGAAACCACTCCCCATTATACAGTAGTGCACACAAAGAATTTCAACAATGGTGGTAGCAGAATTTCTCTCTCTGGCTACCTCTCTCGCCTGACCACACGTTCATTTCACTGGAAAGGCACTTTAGTCAGCCAATTGGAAAGGCACTTTAGTCAGCCAAATTGTTGGATGAATCAGATATTGTCTTTTTTGGAATTGTTTTATAATCTAAGCCATAAGCAACGCATATGGTTTTCACTGATCTATATGATTCCTGTGTCTAAGAAACTGGCAAAGAATTGAAGCGGATATCATCAGTGAAAGCAACTACGGCGTCATGACATTGAGGAGGTTATTTCTGAACACTGCTCCATTCCCTGCTTCTCTCTACATTCGGAAATTCCAAATTTTAATCATACAATTTCATTTGCAGTAACACAGCGTCTTTCATAGCTCGTGTGCTTTGATTTATTTGGCATCAACAAATTGCCTCTTTTCCCTAATTTTTCGGATGATTATAAAAGATGCTACATATTCGATCCGAACTATTCATCAGCCTACATTACTTGCAAGAATTTGAGTTTGATCTTCTTCAGTGTTTCAAGAACAACTTTCATACTGAGTCTGTCAGTTGGAGATTCACGAACACATTTTAAGGCTAATTCCAAGATGGATGAAAAACACTCCAACTTCTCAGTGAAATTTGCATCCTCACGCTTCAACAACTTAGCATCAATAACTTGAAGAATCGAATTAGGTAGAGAATCATTTATCCAACTCTTCAAGTTCAAATTTCCAGCAAACATCTCATCATTAGGCTTTCTTCTAGAAAAAACTTCCATCAGCATGATTCCATAGCTATAAACATCGCATTTTGCTGAGATCAACCCCTCAGATCCATACTCTACAAACAATGTTCAAATTGAACAAGTGTCACATAAGAAAAAAAAGAAAAAAGAAACTAAATGCTATACACAAACTTTAGGATTAAGATTGAAGAATCATTACCTGGAGAAATGTAGCCAATTGTAGCTAAGGTCTTGGTCCATGCAAAGCTTTCCTCCTTTTCCAGCATTTTTGCAATACCAAAGTCGCTGACGTGGGCAACCATATCTTCATCCAGTAAGACATTACTGGGCTTCAAATCACAGTGAATCACAGGCGTTGAATATTCTTCGTGGAGATATTGCACTGCACTTGCCACATCTATCATTATATTCAATCTCTGTAGAGTATCTAAGAAATAGTTGTCAGAATACAGCCATTTGTCAAGGCTTCCATTGCACATGTATTCAAGCACCAAGGCCCTAAAATCCTGGTTCCAAGAACCGCTGATGACCTTCACAAGATTTCGATGGCGAAGGTTCTTCAGGACTTCGCACTCTACTTGAAAGCTCTTGAGTACTCCTTCCAATTCCAAATTGAAAACCTTTACAGCAATAGACCTTCCGTCATTGAGAATCCCCTTGTAAACAGATCCAAAACTCCCAATGCCAAGCAAATTGTTTTCACTGTACCCATCAGTTGCTCGAAGAAGATCATAGTACGAAACTCTTTCTTGCGTTGGCACTAATACCATGTTTGCTCGTTTAGAATCCTGATATCTCTTCCAATATCTTCTGAAGACAATTGCTAAGGCTGCGACAACCACAGAAGCGATTCCCAGAGGAGCAAATACAAATAGAAGCACCTTTTTGGTTCTTGACCTGTGAATTGAATTAGTTCTTGGGCAAGATGGCACGTGAAACCTGAAATCTCCGCACAATGCATCATTGAACAGAAAAGATTCAGCAGTAAAGTTCCTAAAGTGACCACCAGAAGGAATTTCACCACTTAAATGGTTATAAGAAACGTCAAGGTCTTTGAGGTCCCGAAGTGCCTCCAATGACTTTGGTATGGAGCCAGAAAGATTGTTATGCGATAAGTAAAGTCCTTGTAAGCTGAGCATATTGCCAAATGACTCTGGGATAGATCCTTGAAATTGGTTTTGGGATAAATTTAAAATCAACAGGTTTTGCAAACCACCTGTTGTGCTAGGAATATCACCAGAGAATTGATTCGCTGATATGTCTATAGATGTAATAGCTTTCAGAATTCCAACTTCAAGAGGCAAGGAACCATTAAGGGAGTTTGAGGATAAGTTCAACTGCAACAGATCTTTGAGGTTCCAAAAACTATTAGGTATGGCAGAGACTAAAAAGTTGTTTCCTAGATCAAGTTCCCGAAGAGAAGTCATATTGCCAAAGCATTCTGGTATAGACCCGGAAAATCGGTCGCAGTCAGGTATACATAAGCCAAGCTATGCAAATTGCAAAGGCTATCTAAGGTGCCTTTAAGATTATTATCTCCCACAGTCAAACCTTGCAGGTTTTGTAGATCTTTGAATGCTGTTGGAATACTTCTGGTCAAGTGATTCGACTGTAGATCAAGCATTATCAAATTGGTCAAGTTGCCGGTTTGACTTGGTATGGTGCCCTTGATTTCACTGGAATCTATAAACAATCTCTGTAGAGAAGCGGAGAGATTCCCAATGGAAGCTGGAAGAAGCCCATTTAACGGATTTGAGCCCAGGGCTAAATGATGCAAGTTTTTGCATTTTGTCAATGAAGTGATGAAGCTCAGCTCCGTAGATGTAGGATCACTTGTTAAATTGTTGCCATACAGATTTAGACATAGCAGAAGTCTAAGGTCCCCGAGGGTGTCAGGAATGGAACCAGTGAATCGGTTAAGTTGAAGTTCTAGAACTGTTAATTGGGAACAATTTGTAATGGACAGTGGTATAACTCCACCAAGGTTATTCCCATCAAGCTGTATGGCCAATAAGTTGGGCAGTCTGTATCCTAGATCCAGCGGAAGATTTCCTGATAGAAGATTAGATGCGAGGTCAATACTCTGCAATGCTGAGAGGTTGAAGAGACCAGGGGGAATGGAGCCATTCAAGCCATTATACGGTAACTGAAGATACTCGAGTAGGTAAAGGTTACCCATCTCTAGTGGTATTGTACCTGCGTACCAGATTCATTTTCAAAGGAAGCATATCTATCATTGGGCTGTAAAATTCTCTGAAGAAACCAATTACTCCCTCCATACCATTGACATGTCTAACTATTTTATACTCTGAAGTTCTCATTATGCCCTTCATTAATGATGCATACAGATAGATGTGATGGGATTACTTTCTACTTTCTACTTTGACTAGCATATGATTAAGGGTAAAAATAGAATAAAAAGAAAAATATTTTGGTGGAGTATACTATATATGAAATGCATGTATCTCCAAATATGATTAAATATATGGGATGGAAGGAGTATAAATAATAAAAAAAGAATGGATGTAAGCGTTTAGTTAACCGATTTCGATTTACTTCACCAAAAAATGGTACTTTAAAGATGTATTTACCTGTCAAGGAGTTGTGGGCAAAGTAGAGATCAGTAAGCATCGTCAAATTCCCGATTTCTCTTGGAATGCTTCCCGTGATTTGATTCAATTCCAGATTGAACCCCTGCAAGTTTTGGAGATTGCCTATCTCTCGTGGAATCGTACCTGCCAATCACACAGGTAGGCTAGCAAATCTATACCCATTTATGAGTTACTTAAAATTCTACTCATTGTTTTTCTATTTTTTCATATGTCGATTGACAAAAAAATAACAGTATTTTATTATTATTATATTGGTAAGAAATTCAAATTTATTTGTCTAACACTCACTAAAAGTCGAATTTAAATGTATAATTATTTTTAAATGGGTATAAATGGGTGAGGCAAATTAAACCATTATCCACCAATTATATCGGTTTAATTGGGTACCTATTTAGATTCATTCAAAATTAATGAGTAGGTTATTAGTAGACGGGTTTGGACGAATCAATATAATTAGGTTGTTGTTGACACCTCTAGTTACGTCTAAGTAATAAATAGCTGTTCAAGAACTTCGAAGTTTTTTTTGTGTGGATGTTTTCCATAGAAAGTGTGAGTATCTGATGAAGTTTATGGACATTCAAATGGGCATGACATGAATTCATTTCACCCAGAACTTACTCCAAATATTGCTAGTTGCATGATTGTAAATAGACCATCAGTGGTGAAGCTATACAAAAACCTGATTACCTGTCAAGTTGTTATGCCCCAACACGAGAACCTTCAAATCACGCAGTTTGCCAATCTCTCGAGGAATTACACCTATCAATTTTACGCAAAGACAGAACTAATCATATTCATTTCAGAGATATATTGAGAAATGTCTTACTTAGTCGAGATGTAACTAGCAAGCGGAAATTTGTGTTGGTAATTATGCTTTTAATTTTCTGGAATAAAGAAGCAAAGGTCTTACAATAGTAAATTTTTTTTTTTTAAAAAAAAAAAGACTAGCCATCCAAGCCAAGCTGGCAAAACAATAAATAGTGTTGAATCCCAGTGCCAAACAGGGAAAAATAACCATTAATTGGAGTTTGGCCCCCTTCGTATGCAAAGGCAAAGCAAAAGCATTACCTGTGAAGTTGTTATTCATGAGGGATAAATACGTAAGCTTCTCCAGATTTCCAATTTCTTTGGGTATGTACCAGCTAAACCTGTTGGATGACAAGTCTAGCGATTGAAGTTTAGAAAACTTGCATAAACTCAATGGTATTTGACCAACTAAATAATTCCCAGATAGAGACAGATCCTTGAGGACTGAAAGATTTCCCATCTTTTCTGGAATATTAGCCTCCAGAAAATTGCTTCTTAGTGTTAAAGTTTCCACTTTTGACAAGTTTGAGATTGAAGAAGGAATAAAACCACTAAAACCATTGTTGTCAAGAAACAAGAACCGGAGTTCGGGAAAGTGACCAAACCAAATTGGAATCTCCCCAGTGAATCTGTTGTTGGAAAACAAGATGAACCTCAGGCGGCGCAGGTGTGACAACTCTTCGGGCAGATTTCCGTGGAAGGAGTTATTTCTCAGATCAAGAGAAACAAGAAAGGAGAGGTTTCCCAAATCCGGAGGTATTGTGCCGGTGAGTCCCATGTTTGAAATATTTAAAGCAGTGACTCTTTGGCGTCGAGAGCCGCACTGGACTCCTATCCAGTCACAAACAGAGGATGCAGCAGCTGTAAAAGACCAGTTTTTTGACAAGAATTCATGCCGTTCTGAAGTGATATGGGCTTACAGGGACTAAAAGAGCAGATTGATCAGTGCCTAAACTTAATCTTTTCATGGCGGTGCAACTGGTCATCATTGGATAGTGCAGCAAAACAAGTACTGCAAGAGGGTAGAAGTAAAATTGTTTCTTCATATCGACCTATATGATCAATCAATAGTCCTAATCGGCGATATATTCTCATTCGTCCATTCTGTTGCAACCTCTATATATAGGGTCCAGTTGACTATAATTTCTGCAATGAATAGCTTTGAGAAAAAGTGGGAGTATTTGTACACGCAATAATCTTGTACTAGTCTAAGTCATGAATTTCTGGACGTCCTAATCATTTTTTTTTCTCACCTTCATTAATTTGATGTGGATCTATTCTGCAAGTTTCCGTTAATAATTCTACAACATCTGAGATGTCAATTAACAACCGCATGCACCAAGTCTTCAGCGTGCAAATGACGTTGGAAATTTTGTTAGCCATTCTATATGGACGTTTAATATTTAGACTTTTTCTTGATAGTCATTAATAGGTCAGGATGTATAAGGCATTTTCAATTGACTTCTATAATTGGCAGAACCAGACTTTTTCTTTACCTCTCAACGTCGCCAACGACAGGACTTCAAGGGACTTTCTAGTTAGTAATGTCCTTTTTATTTTAGTGTAAACAAAGGATTTGAATCCAATGCCTTTCACTTATATTCCTTTTTTTTGTGTCACTTAATTCATTTCCGCCCCTCCAATTAGACAATGTCAAGTGCAGTTAATTCACTTCAGTAGTTGATCGTACCATGTGCACAAAATCAATTTTTGGAGGGGTATTCTACAGTGGTGGAGCCAAAGATTTTCATGATCAATGAGACACAAATTTGTGACATCCTAACATTTTATTTATATCCTTTTCGTTTTGAGATTCTAAGAAATTACAAGGTGTTTATATCCTTTTCTTTTAGACTCACTCAGGTGTACATACTTGAGATTTTAATAAATCGCAACGGTATTTTTAGGATGGACATATCTGAAACTTAGAGATAAAATTAGATTGAGAGATTGATTTATATTCGAATACAATCAAGTGCCTTTTTTTTATTTCATTTTTTCAACTCTGCAGTCAGCAGGAGAAGGGATGGATTGGGCAGTGAGGGAATGTAAATGAGAGATTTCAAGTTTGAAACCCCCACCTACACTGTGAAAATAAAAATAATAAAAAAATCCTCTACGATTAGCCATATGCCTCCAATACTTAATGTACAATTTTACAATTAAAATAATTGTTACTTGAAGTATGAAAATTATATGTAAACAAATCCAAATACATGCACATTCGAATTAAAATGAGCATGCGCATTATTAAATCCTTGAACTATACCTGCGCACCATAGTAATCCAAAGTTAATTACGTCCAATTTTATTGAGATAAGAAAAATAACAACAAATACTACATACGTTTTTTAATGTTTAGTTCGATTGTAGACCACGTATGCTAATAGGTATAACGTGACTAATATGATTAGCAAGAACTATGATTCAATTCTCCTCGAATTTTCAATAAATCATCAACATTCAATTACTAGAATTTAAACAACGAAATATGGAGCACAACCGCATATAAATAGTGATATTACCTAGTCAAGGAAAAGTTAGGAGTAAGTATAGTATAAATTTCTTAAATTGTTATTTGTTTAAGATTAAATTAGTTGGGAATTGGGATTAGACATGTAAATAAACTTAATCAACCTCGACACTATAGTACTCAAACTTGTTATTTATCGTGTCAAATTTAAATAAGCTTTTATCAAATTGAGCTCGAAACTTTTATCAAATTGAGCTTGACCCTAGCACGAGTAAGTTAAAATTTTACATATTATACTAATTTAGTCAAAGTCAATTTGAGTTGAAACTTTATTGAATACATATTTATTATGTTAGAGTTATGTAGGATTGTCTCGATTTTTTAATTTAAATATGTGTCTTGTTGACATATTTTGAACCGTAAACAGTTTGAGATGGTTGTAAGCCGTCATTGACTCTGTGACCTTAGGCCAATTCTATATATACATGGTTTACCCGCCGGTTATACCATATATTCTTAACTTCTTTATAACCTTCTTTTGGAAATATATGTAGTGCCGTGTAAATCTTTTACATGTTCTAATGACCATATACAATAGATTTTAGCATCTAGTATCCCTCTAGTTATCCAAAATTTGCCTTATAAAACCTTTTCCGCTGAATTTTGATCAATTCCCACTTTCTCTGTCTCTCTCCATTTTTTTTTCTTTTTTTGAATAAATTTCCCGTCCTCCGAGTCGGGTCCACTTGACTCCTCTAGTTCCCTGAACTTGGGGATGATCAAGACAGTAGTCTGGACTTTAGGGAGACGGGGCAAGGACGGTCATCAGAAGTACCGTTCCTGAACAGTTAACGGCCAGGATTTGGTCCAAAAAAATTGTACGGTCCAGATAACTTCTTGTACCTCGTATTTAACAACGTGTGTGGGGCCCACAAAAATTTGTTCTAAATTACACGTTGTGCAAATAAATTACGCCGTATGCAAACAAAGTTATGCGATATGCAAAATGCACAAAACCGCTAGGAACAGTTGCAGGTGCAACCGTTCCTGCCCGTGGTCCAGACTTTAGCGGGAGAGACCTGCAGTCCAGTCCAGCGCCAATTAATGTACAGTGGGACTGCTCCAATTTGGAGCCGGAAATTGTCTGCGTAATATAAGTGACCGACCGGAAGCAAGCCCAAAGGAGACTCGCACAACATAGAGGAAACTTTTTTCGGCAAGTCCCAAACCTATTCATTTTGTACGGTTTTAATCCCTTAACTATAAGTTTCTGTATATAAGCCCTTGAACCAAAAAAAAAAAGTGTTCAGTTCAAGGACTTCTTCAATTTTGACACAATTTTCTTCGTCTGTGGGACACAATTTTGTTACATCCTAATAATATGATTATGTCCTATTCAATTTGACCGAAGAAGAGAAGCAACAGTTTCGCAATATGGAAGATGAAGAAAGCAGGTTAGTTGTTCTGCCACCTAGCTTGTGTGTGTTTGAAAATGCATTTGTTTGCCTGCCTACACTAGATTGACTTTTCTTATACTTGGCTCTGCCTTTGGGACTGTTAACACAGATTTTTTCAATTATTAGTTTTCCACGCACTAATAATTATTACTTTCTCTTGCATTAGCACACTTTTTCTAATTAATCCCCCTATATTTATATACTTCCCCTAATTAATCTTATATTTCTAAAAATCTAACATCTGAAAAATATATTAACGGGTATCTATTAAACAGATCGTAATATGTTTATATCCTTGTCATACTCACATTCACACAAGTGTGAACGCTTGAGATTTTAAGTTTTGCAACAATATTCTCTTTTTGGGGTGGGTATATATGTCTAAATTTTAGAAATAAAAGCATAATTAAATTGAGAGGTTGATTTATATTATAACACACACTTGAGATTTTAAGTTTTGCAACAATATTCACTTTTTAGGGGTGGGTGTATATGTCTAAAATTTAGAGATAAAAGTCAAAATTAAATTGAGAGATTGATTTATATTATAACACTATTAAGCTGTGTGTTTCCAACGCTGCGGTTGGCCATACGCCTCCAAAATTTTATGTACTATTTTACATAAAAATTGTTACTTGAAGTAGGAAAAATAATATACATAATCAAACCCAAATACATGCACATTCGAAATAAAAAGAGCATGCGAATTATTTACTACACTATCTCTATCCGTATATAGAATATATTCAAACTAAGCCTGCCCACCACGTTAAATCAAATCTTCCAAAATTAATCCCCAACCAATTTTATAATTGATAACCAAGAGAACAGAAAATTAACAACAAATACTACATGTGTTTTCTATGTTTAGTTCTATTGTAGATTAGTAACGATTCCAACATATTATATATTCTTCAGCCTGTTTTATTGTGCTGTAACTAAATTCTTTAGTTGAGCACTAAGTAAGACAATGCTGGATATGCTCCCTCAAAGGCTCAAACAATAAGCACTCGGAATCGTCCTCAGGAAATCACTACTGATATATATGCTCAACCAGCAGCAATTGAGGGATTATTTAGTGAAGTGCTAAACGAACCTTTACTCACCTAATTCATTGAGTGTTTACCAGTTTTCAACAACCTACTATGATTTCATTGATAGCAAGCTTTTAATCTGCATGTTTTCCTTTACTCTTTTTTTTAATGCTAATTGGCATCTTGTAAAATTTAAAGAAAAAAATAAATGATATTTGGATAGTGGGTTCAATACTAAGGAATGAGTTTCAAAGTTAACTAGTCTCTGAGCAAAGTCAAGGGACTAGAGATCCTACATTTTGTGGACAGTAGTCACTAGTCATGCTGCTCCAGGAGATTATGCGTATGCCGTATCAGTTGACTTAGTGGACCAAATTAAATTAACTTAAAAAATTTCTAGTTTACTCTTTTTTCTATTTCGTATTAACTTCGATAATCATGAGGTGGAAAACACCATTAGGGGATCATAATTTAGAATAATTTAGCGGTCCAGAAACTTTTACTTCATTTTTTAGAATAATTTAATCTCGTAGTTTGGTATCTTCAAATTCATATTTGCTCCTCATTAGCAATTTCTCCAAAATCCAAAGTATAAACACCATGCTTGATTTTTCATTCTGCATGCCGACATGATCCAGTTGCCAGACAACTTGTGAATGAATAATTTTCAGTTGAAATGTGATTAAACCGAAAGCAATGGATTATTTTTCGTGGCTCGGAAGTTTAGTTTTTCAAGTACTTACCAATAAAAGATTAGGAAAAACTGCATAGGGTTACATTCCAACGATTTTTTGGAGTAACTTTACTACTTCAATTAAAATCTCCCAACCATACGAGGTTTCTGCGTAACGGACCTATGTACTCTTCATATATTCTAGTTCTGAAGCTAATTTGAATAATGTGCTTTTCGCTAACTGAGTGTTGTTCATTGATTATCGAATTCTAGTGTTTTTGCATTGCAACAAACTTTTAATAGAGAAATGGTGAGATTTAAGAAGTGGAGAGATAAAAGAGGAATTTAAATCCAAGACATCTAATTTCGAAAAATTTTAAACTTAATCACCAGGCTAATGCCTTTTCAACCGGATCTTCTCCATCCATCTATCTATTAGATTGGTCATAGAATTTCTCCAATAGGATGTCAAATGATTGTTTTAGCATCACTCGACCTCATCTGCCACAAAAACTGTCTTTTGCTTCAAGCGAATCCTTTTTTTTTTTTTTTTTTTGTGAGAAAGAATCTAAGTCTTACGAGAAAAAAAATAAACAAAGAGAGTTTTAGAGTCGAACTAAGCACATGTATTACCCAATATACCTACCAGTTGAGTTGAGTCCTGGAAATAGTTTTCGCACTTTGTTACATTCAGAGGTTGAACCACAACTGCATATTAACCAAGTCATGGCTATTAAATGAAATTCAATCTGATTTGCAGTAATACAACACCTTTCAAATCTGACGTGGTTCAGTTTATTTGATATAAACAAATTGGCCTCTCTTCCATAATATTTCGGATGATTATAAAAGATGCTACATATTCGATCCGAACTATTTATCAGCCTGCCTGACCTGCATGAGTCTGAGTTTGATCTTCTTCAATGTTTCAAGAACAACTTTCATACTGAGTCTGTCAGTTGGAGATTCACGAACACATTTTAAGGCCAATTCCATGATGGATGAAAAACACTCCAACTTCTCAGTGAAATTTTCATCCGCATGCTTCAACAACTTAGCATCAATGACTTGAAGAATCGAATTAGGCAGAGAATCATTTATCCAACTCTTCAAGTTCAAATCTCCAGCAAACATCTCATCATTAGGCTTTCTTCTTGAAAACACTTCCATCAGCATGATTCCATAGCTATAAACATCGCATTTTGCTGATATCAAACCCTCACATCCATACTCTACAACCAACACTCAAATTGGACAAGTATCACATAAAAGAAGGCAAAAAGAAACTAAATGCTATGCACAAACTTTAGGATTAAGATTGAAGAATCATTACCTGGAGCAATGTAGCCAATTGTAGCTAAGGTCTTGGTCCATGCAAAGCTTTCCTCCTTTTCCAGCATTTTTGCAATACCAAAGTCGCTGACGTGGGCAACCATATCCTCATCAAGTAAGACATTACTGGGCTTCAAATCACAGTGAATCACTGGCGTCGAATATTCTTCGTGGAGATATTGCACTGCACTTGCCACATCTATCACTATATTCAATCTCTGTAGAGTATCTAAGAAATAGTTGTCAGAATACAGCCATTTGTCAAGGCTTCCATTGCACATGTATTCAAGCACCAAGGCCCTAAAATCCTGGTTCCAACAACCGCTGATGACCTTCACAAGATTTCGATGGCGAAGGGTCTTCAGTACTTCACACTCTACATCAAAGCTCTTGAGTACTCCTTCCAATTCCAAATTGAAAACCTTTACAGCAATAGACCTTCCGTCATTGAGAATCCCCTTGTAAACAGATCCAAAACTCCCAATGCCAAGCAAATTGCTTTCACTGTACCCATCAGTTGCTCGAAGAAGTTCATAGTACGAAACTCTTTCTTGCATTGGCACTAATACCATGTTTGCTCCTTTAGAATCCTGATATCTCTTCCAATATCTTCTGAAGACAATTGCAAAGGCTGCGACAACCACAGAAGCGATTCCCAGAGGAACAAATACAAATAGAAGCACCTTTTTTGTTCTGGACCTGTGAATTGAATTAGTTCTCGGGCAAGGCGGCACATGAAACCTGGAATCCCCGCACAATGCATCATTGAACAGAAAAGATTCAGCAGTAAAGTTCCTAAAGTGACCACCAGAAGGAATTTCACCACTTAAATGGTTATAAGAAACGTCAAGGTCTTTGAGGTCCCGAAGTGCCTCCAATGACTTTGGTATGAAGCCAGAAAGATTGTTATGCGATAAGTAAAGTCCTTGTAAGCTGAGCATATTGCCAAATGACTCTGGGATAGATCCCTGAAATTGGTTTTGGGATAAATTTAAAATCAACAGGTTTTGCAAATCACCTGCTGTGCTAGGAATGTCACCAGAGAATTGATTCGCTGATACGTCTATAGATGTAATAGCTTTCAAATTTCCAACTTCAAGAGGCAAGGAACCATTAAGGGAGTTTGAGGATAAGTTCAACTGCAAGAGATCTTTGAGGTTCCAAAAACTATTAGGTATGGCAGAGACTAAAAAGTTGTTTCCTAGTTCAAGATCCCGAAGAGAAGTCATATTGCCAAAGCACTCTGGTATAGACCCGGAAAATCGGTTTGTGGTAAGATCTATTAAAGTCAAGCTATGCAAATTGCAAAGGCTATCTAAGGTGCCATTAAGATTATTATCTCCCACAGCCAAACCTTGCAGGTTTTGTAGATCTTTGAATGCTGTTGGAATACCTCCGGTCAAGTGATTCGAATTTAGATCAAGCAATAGCAAATTGGTCAAGTTGCCAGTTTGACTTGGTATGGTGCCCTTGATTTCACTGGATTCTAATATCAGATTCTCTAACGAAGCAGAGAGATTCCCAACGGCAGCTGGAAGAAGCCCATTTAACGGATTTGGGCCTAGCTCTAAATAAACCAAGTTTTGGCATTTTGTCAATGAAGTGATGAAGCTCAGCTCCATGGATGTAGGATCACTTGTTAAATTGTTGCCATACAGGCCTAGAAATCGCAGAAGTCTAAGGTCCCCGAGGGCGTCAGGAATGGAGCCAGTGAATCGGTTGATTGAAAATTCTAGATCTCTTAATTTGGAACAATTTGTAATGGACACTGGTATAACTCCACCAAGGTTATTCCAAGCAAGATGTAGGACTAATAACTTGGGCAGTCTGTATCCTAGATCCCGCGGAAGATTTCCCGAAAGAAGATTAGATGCAAGGTGAATATTCAGCAATGCTGAGAGGTTGAAGAGCCCATGGGGAATGGAGCCATTCAAGTTATTATAAGGTAACTGAAGATTCTCGAGTTGGTAAAGGTTACCCATCTCTGGTGGTATTGTACCTGCGTACCAGATTTCATTTTCAAAGGAAGCATATCTATCATTAGGCTGTAAAATTCTCTGAGGAAACCAATTATAAAGTTAAAAAAAATCGAATGGATGTAAGTGTTTAGTTAACCGATTTCGATTTACTTCACCAAAAAATGGTACTTTAAAGATATATTTACCTGTCAAGGAGTTGTTGGCGAAGTAGAGCTCAGTAAGCATCGTCAAATTCCCGATTTCTCTTGGAATGCTTCCCGTGATCTGATTCCATTCCAGATTGAGCCCCTGCAGGTTTTGGAGATTGCCTATCTCTCGTGGAATTGTACCTGCCAATCACAAATTCAAGTAGGCTAGCAAATTTATACTCATTAAATAAATGGGTCTGGGTATACCCAATTACCCATTTATGAGTCACTTAAAATTCTATTCTTTTTTTCCCTATTTTTTTGCATGTTGTTTGACAAAAAAAAATAACAGTATTTTATTGTTATTTGATTCATAAGAAATTCAAATTTATTTACTTAACACTCATTAAAAGCTAACTTAAAATGTATAATTATTTTTAAATGAGTATAAATGAGTGAGTTGAGTCAACCCATTATCCACCAATTAGATGGATTTAATTGGATACCTATTTAGATCTATTCAAAATTAATGGGCGGGTTATTAGTATGCGGGTTTGGACGGATCAACATAATTAGGTTATTATTGATACCTTTAGTTACGTCTAAGGAATATATAGCTCTTCAGAACTTCTAAGTTTTTTTTTTTCGGTGGATGTTTTCCATAGTAAGTAGGAGTATCTGATGAAGTTTATGGACATTCAAATAGACATGACATGAATTCATTTCACCCAGAACTTACTCTAAATATTGCTAGTTGCATGATTGTAAATAGACCATCAGTGTTGAAGCTATACATAGACTTGATTTACCTGTCAAGTTGTTACGCCCCAACACGAGAAGTTTCAAACTATGCAGTTTGCCAATCTCTCGGGGAATTACACCTAAAAATTTTACGTAAAGACAGAATTAATCATATTCATTTCAGAGATATATTGAAAAATGTATTACTTTGTCGAAATGTAACTAAGAGGAAATTTGTGTTGGCAATTTAAGCCTTTAGAGTAAAAAGAAACTTTGGTGGAGGGACGAAGTCAAGGAAACTTTGGTGGAGTGATTAAGATTGAGGCTTTTTAATTCTTCCCTTGAAAAAATTATATAATATAAAAAAAAAGAAGAGGAGAGGGAAGGGACACGTGAAAGGGGGCTGGATGTAGAGACGGCAAGCTACCCATAGAAATTAAATTTTAAACTAGAAATTTACCCATACCTTAGCACGGTCTTCTTTTATTCATTTTGAATTTATACAAATATGAATAATTTAAATACAAAAATTAACAATAATTCTACATGTTCATTCATATTAACTTTAAAAAATTAATGTATTCTAAATGTTCAATTGTTTACTAATTTTAAAAAATTTGTTTACATACTTTCACTATAATATGATAATAGACATCAAATAATGTATTCCATGTCAAAAACTTAATAGATATTTTTTTATATAAATATTCTTTTAGATAATTTAAATTTTTATAATGACCATGAACCTAGACATATATATTAACATTTAATTAAATCAAATTTTCATATAATTTAAACCAACCTAGAAGTATATATTCATATAATGACCATGAACCTAGAAAGATCTAGCAATTCACTTTTTTTCATCAATATATTAACAATATTCGTAAATCTGTCGGTGTAATATTTAATTCCTTTTTTTTACACTAAGTTAATTCACAATTAAGGGAAGAGATGATAAACAATTTGAATAATAATCAATGATATGATGGTTAAAGGAAGTAATTTATCGAATATGTAAGATTTTAATAATTGTGATTTTGAAAAAGATTTTACTGTAGTTATATGTAATAATTTAATAGAAAGCATATATCATTAACATAAAATTAGTTATTTTTAAAATTTATTTTGGATATCATTAAGATAAGATTAGTCATTTTTTAAAGTTATTTTAAAATTAGGGATAATTTTTTAACATATAATATAATATTCAATATGGGTAAAACCCAAATGATCCATAACCCGTTAATTCTCTTCAATTAGACATGCCACATAAGAGTGAGAAACAACTCTAATTAAAATAGCTACTTTCATATATATCTATATATATATATATATTATATTTATATAGATTAATATGTATAATTTACCTCTATAGCTTTTCAAACTTTGACCTATATCCTTATGATATTACAACTCTCCACCATAGAAGTTTAAAAATAATGTGATTTTCCCAAAAGAATGCAAACACAGATTTAGTTAAAATAAATGTGCATTTATAATTTGTCAAATTGATGAAATTTTTTAGAACGTTTTGAGAATGTTATATGAACTATGATAAATCATCTCAATTACTATTCAGAAAAGATAGGCGTACTTTTAACGTAAAAGCTTTTGGTCATTTGAGAAAGAGAGAGCTGACTTTTACCTCCATTTTGTTTGATCAATTTCTTAAAAAAACTTTTTTCAAAAATAGAATTTTGCATCTTACCCAATCATTTTATTTTTTTTTTTTTTTGGAAAAGTATCAAGCCATTTTCCAGGGTTCAAATTCTTTGTATAAAGTTACAATAGTACTATTTAAAAAAAAAAAAAAAAAAAGACCACCCAGCCAAACCATGCTGGGTAAAACAGTAAATAGTGTTGAATGTCAGTGCCAAACAAGGAAAACTAATCAGTAATCTCAGTCTGAGCTTGTCAGTATACAAAGGCAAAGCAAAAGCATTACCCGTTAAGTTGTTAGTGATGAGGTATAAGTCCTTAAGCTTCTCCAGATTTCCAATTTCTTTGGGTATGCGCCCACTAAACCTGTTGAATGCCAAGTCTAGCACTTGAAGTTGAGATAACTTGCATAAGCTCAATGGTATCGGACCAACAAACTCATTCCTAGATGAATACAGCTCTTTGAGAACTGTCAGATTTCCCATCTGTTCTGGAATATTACCTCCCAGGAAATTTTCTGCTAAAATCATGGTTTCCAGTTTTGACGAGTTGGAGATTGAAGGAGGAATAAAACCACTAAAACCATTCCTGTCCAGAAACAAGAACTGGAGCTCTGGAAAGCGACCAAACCACATTGGAATCTCTCCATTGAAGTTGTTAGATGTTAACCTGAAGTACTTCAGGCGGCGCAGGTGTGACAACTCTTCTGGCAGATTTCCGTGGAAGGAGTTATTTCTCAGATCAAGAGAAACAAGAAAGGAGAGGTTTCCCAAATCCGGAGGTATTGTGCCGGTGAGTCCCATGTATGAAATATTTAAAGCAGTGACTCTTTGGCGTCGAGAGCTGCACTGGACTCCTATCCAGTCACAAACAGAGGATGCAGCAGCTGTAGAAGACCAGTTTTTTGACAAGAATTCATGCCGTTCTGAAGTGATATGGGCTTTCAGGGCTAAAAGAGCAGATTGATCAGTGCCTAAACTTAATCTTTTCATGGCTGTGCAACTGGTCATCATTAGATAGTGCAGCAAAACAAGTACTGCAAGAGGGTAGAAGTAAAAGTGTTTCTTCATATCGACCTATATGATCAATCAATAGTCCTAATCGGCGATATATTCTCATTCGTCCAACCTCTATATATATATTTATATAGTCATTGTTTTGGAAATATGTGTGTAGTGTCATGTAGATCTTTCATCTTTTACGCGTTCCAATGACACATGTAATACATTTTAGCATTTACCTCTCTCAATTATCCAAACTTTACCTTAAAAAACTTTTTCCACTGAATTTTGATCAATTTCCACTTTGTCTCTCTTTCTCTCTTTTTTTCTTTTTAAAAATAAATTTCCCTTCCTTTGAGTTGGCTTCTCTAGTTCCGTGAATTTGGGGATGATTACGACTGTAGTGTAGGGCACAGACTTGGATAGATTTGGCAAATGTAGGCCTGATAGTTCAAAATTTGCCACACCATCTTACCAATTCAAGTATTTGAAGATGTAGCAAATTTTGGATCACTAAGTTTACAAGACCAGGTCTACTCAGGTTTTTGCGAGACGCTAGAGGGAGATGCTTCCAGACCAGTACACCGCCCAGCTATCCAAAATTTATTGACTACAAGGGAGGTTATATATGTATTTTGAAATTATAAGGGATTATACGGTAAAACATTAAATTATAAAGGGGTTATAAGGTAAAATATAAAATTATATAAGATTAAATTGTTATACATATTATATTTATATATTTTGGTCACTTCAACTATTTTAGTTTTTAAACAACGGTAATTTCAACGTTTTCGTGGGTTTTGTTACAGAAGATCATTTCCGTCACTTTAATAATTTATTCAAACTATAAGGGAATTATATATAATTTTTGAAACTACAGAAGAATTATGTGAAAAATCGCTAAATCACGGAGAGGAAACTGTATTTTACCCTTACTTTTTAGTGGGAGATACCTCCAGTCCACACAGTTGGGATCTTCTATGCCATTATTCAGTGCTAAATCCAGTGCCAATCCCACTTATTACGTGATGGTAGAAGAAATTTAAATAAACAACACATGACAAATTAAGTAAATTGGACATTTGACATAAATATAGAAGTGACACTGAGGATCCCGTGTGCCGTCCACGCGCCTAGCCGTCCAAAATTTGGGAAGTGCAAGTCTATTTTTGCATAGCGGGCCCCACCTAAGTGGGATTGCGATTTGGAGCAGGAAAGTTATTTGCCGTGGATAAAGTGATAGACCGGATGCCCAAAGGAGACTCGCACAAAATATCGAGCCAGCCATATGGCAACATTTTCGTTGATTTTTTTTTTTTTTTTTTGGGAACGGGCATCTTCATTGATTAGGTAAAAGGAAGTTTGTAAAAGGACGTACACGCAGTATATACGTCAGGAAAACTATATATATATATATATATATATATATATATATATATATGTGCAGTACAATCTTTGCGAAGAAGTATACAATTCTATGTCTAAAGCATTCACCAGGGGACCAAAATACCTAGTATTAGACGTGCCAAATTCCATTCTATGGTGTTGTAAGATGAACTCTCTCCAAGAAGCTATAACATATCTAACATTCTTCGTCAATTACTCTAATTTCCCCTTGCGAGCCAATTCATGTAAGGTGTTCATGTGGGATTAAATTCTTCTTTACCTTTTTCCAACTGATGCGTTCGTATTTTGCTTCCTATTGTCACCTCTGGAAGTTTGGTATTCTAGTCAAGGAATATTAATTAATAGGGATGGTTTGTGAGTTGTGACATTCTAAATATATATATATATATATTTACACAATATGGTACTACTAATCGTCTATTTTCTAGCTTGCCTTTGATGTGGATATATTCTGCAGGTTGCTGTTAATAATTAGCGTGTAAAGGACGTTGGAAAGTTTTGGTTAACCATTCGATATGGGACCATCTGCCATTTAGAAGTTTTCTCATCTTCCAAACTTTTCTTTTCCTCTCAACATCGCCAACAACTGGACTTCATGCATGGGATGAGACTTTCCAGTGAGACACTAATTCAAGTGGAGGTTAATTCACTACTTCAGCAGTTGATCATGGCACATACTCATAAGCTAACTTTTGAAGGGTATCCATTCCTGCCTGCAGTGGTGGAGCCAAAGATTTTCATGATCAGCGGGACAATTTTTGTTACATCCTAATAATATATATGTCGGGTTTTTTTTTTAACGGATATCCTATGAGTACTCGTTAATACACTTATATTTCACTCAATCTATCGTATATGTACACATTAATAATTACTACTTTCTCTTGCATTCGCACACTTTTTCTAATTAATCTCCTTGCATTTATATGATTTCCTTAATTAATCTTATATTTCTAAAAATCTAACATCTGAAATATATCTTAACGAGTATTTATTAGATAGATCGCAATATGTTTATATCCTTGTCATACTCACGTTGTGAACGCTTGAGACTTTAAGTTTTGCAACAACTCACTTTTTAGGGGTGGGTATATATGTCTAAAATTTAGAGATAAAAGTTATAATTAAATTGAGAGGTTGATTTATATTATAACTCACACTTGAGGTTTTAAGTTTTGCAACAATATTCACTTTTTAGGGGTGGGTGTATATGTCTAAAGTTTAGGAATAAAAGTCAGAATTAAATTGAGAGATTGATTTATATTATAGCACTATTAATTTTTTTTTGTGTGTTTCCAACTCCACAGTTGGCCATATGCCTCCAAAATTTTATGCACTATTTTACATAAAAATTGTTCCTTGGAGTAGGAAAAATATACATAAACAAACCCAAATACATGCACATTGGCAATAAAAAGAGCATGCGCATTAGTTACAACATTATCTCTATCCGTATATAGAATAGATTCAAACTATGCCTGCCCACCACGCTAAATCAAATCTTCCAAATTTAATCCCCAACCAATTTTATAATTGATAACCAAGAGAAGCGAAAAATAACAACAAACACTACATGTGTTTTCTACGTTTAGTTCTATTGCAGATTACAAATGCTAATACGTACTATACCGCAACCAATATGATTGATTAGCAATGATTCCAAACTATTATATATTGACTAGTAATGATTCCAAATATGATTTATTATGCTGTGAGTAAATTCTTTGATTGAGTATTAAGTGAAGACAGTGCTGGATATGCTCCCTCAAAGGCTCAAACAATAGGCACTCGGAATTGTGCTCAGGAGTCCTGGGCCTCGCGCGAGGCGCGAGGGTGCCCAGATTTTCAAGGATTGAGTTTTCAGGAATTTTCAGGGATGTTCTTATAATTATTTCTATTTTTACATTCATGCATGAGATATATTTATCTATGGCCTTTAGTAACTATTCTCAGTAGGCCATCAAAAGTTAGCAAGATCTAATTAGCCTCGACAAAAGGATTCTTCTAGCTGTTAGAAATACAGTGGATGGAGATGAGGCTTTAAGTTCGACAAAAGCATCATAAAGTGCATACTATACACATTAGCTAGGCAAAACCGCAAAAGTTGATCTCTACAATGTGACCGCGATGGTCGAAAGTTGATCTAGTTTGTCTTGGGTCACTTGGCTGGGGTGTTGTTGCGTGCAGGTGGGTTCTTGTAGATTTGTTGGAACTGGCAGTAGTGCTCCTTCAGTTGGTAGGCATGCTGTTATGTTGTACATTGTTACTATATTATTTCGGAGAGGATGAGTAAATTTCCTCACTTGGAGGCAGTAGATTTCTTTTCCAAGTCTTTTGCTGACATTAAGCACATCTGGTTGTTGATTCTGTGACAGATTTTATTTCGACAATTGATTGAAGTTATAAAATTTACTGGGAAAATTTTTTACTGTAACAATATTACCTATTGTGCCATCGGTAGTATATCATCTGCACTAATCTGTAGGCAAAATTGGTACCTAATATATGAATGTTCTTGATGGTCCTAATGAAAAGGGAAAGTTGATGAAATGTAGCAGACAAAACCACGCAATAGGAAGCCACTGCATAGGAAAAAGCGCAGCACACCGTTTGCTCTGTGAAGACAATTCAAGAAGCTAGGCGATCAGACAAAAAAGCCAACCTTGGCTTTGATAACCAATTAGCCATTCGGGGGCAAATTGGTACCTAAGGATATAATGGTCAGTATACAGTCCACAAACAAATTCTAGCCACAAATGTCTCCAATGGCACCGCTTCACTCTTTGGAAATCACTGCAAAATGACCAAAAAGCCCACAGGCAGCCAAGGTGTCAATGAGGGACGAAAGTCACTGTTCCTAACTCCATTCCCGCTTGTATTCTTTTAATTAGGATATATATATATATATATATATATATATATGCTCAACCAGCAGTGTGCTAAACTAACCTTTACTCACCTAATTCATTGAGTGTTTACAGTCTAGCAAGAACGTATGGACTAGTTACTAGGCTTTTGGACTGGTGGTCAATACCAAAACTTAACACAAAACTTAAATCTTGATTATATTCGATGGACTCTCTATTCACATCGAGTCTCCTTCCTTTTCCTCTGATATTAGGTTAGATTAGATTATAAAAATGCTATCATTGTGATAAAAAAAAAACGTGCGGACCAGTTTTCAACAACCTACTGTGATTTCATTGATAGCTAGCTTTTAATGTGCATGTTTTCCTTTACTTTTTTTTTTAATGCTAAATGGCATGTTGTAAAATTTAAAGAAAAACTAAATGTGATATCTGGCTAGCGGGTTCAATACTAAGGAATGAGTTTCAAAGTTAACTAGTCTCCGAGCAAAGTCAAGGGACTGGAGACCTTACATTTTGTGGACGGTAGTCACTAGTCATGCTGCTCCAGGAGATTCTGCGTATGCCGTATCAGTTGACTTAGTGGACCAAATTAAATTAACTTAAAAAATTGCTAGCTTGCTCTTTTTCGTATTTCACATTAACTTCGATAATCATGAGGTGGCAAACATAATTTAGAATAATTTAGAGATCCAGAAGCTTTTACTTCATTTTTTTAGAATAGATTAATCACTTAGTTTGGTATCTTCAAATTCATATTTGCTCCTCATTAGCAATTTCTCCAAAATCTAAAGTACAAAAACCGGGCTTGATTTTTCATTCTGCATGCCGACATGATCCAGTTACCAGGCAGCTTGTGAATGAATAATTTTCAGTTGAAATGTGATTGAACCTAAAGCAATGGATTATTTTTCGTGGCTCGGAAGTTTAGTTTTTCAAATACTTACCAATAAAAGATTAGGAAAAACTGCATAGGGTTACATTCCAAAAATTTTTTGGAGTAACTTTACTACTTCAATCAAAATCTCCCAACCACACGAGGTTTCTGGGTAACGGACCTATGTATCCTATAAGAGTGAAAAACTCGTATCCTGAGTGTTGTTCATTGACAGGTGCCGAACCTGTGCAATAATAATAATAAAACCTAATTACCACCAAAAGCAGTCAATAATCAATTCTAGCTATTGGAGTAGGGACTTTAAGTGTGCAATGTGTTACTTGATTCACTCTATTCTCGAAGAGTTTGGTTAATCCGATATACCAGAATTAATTAGCTACAAACTTTACTAACAAATAGACAGTGGCAAGCAGGATCGTCTCCTCAGGGACTGGGGATATTTGTCTCTTTGAAGTTCTAATTGGCAATGGGGGATTTTTGTCGAAATAAGAATAAGAGCAATCAAACAATTCAACCAAAAACAAACAATTAACTGAAACGACTGTAGACAGGAATTAAATCAATAATAGACGAATTCTAGCCAAGGATACAACTTCTCAGACACAGTCCATTCATCCTGAGTGCTGTTCATTGATTATCGTATTCTAGTGTTTTTGCAATGCAACAACCTTTTAATAGAGAAATGGCGCGATTTAAGAAGTGGAGAGATAAAAGAGGAATTCAAATCCAAGACATCTAATTTCGAAAAATTTTAAACTTAATCACTAGGCTAATGCCTTTTCAACCAGATCTTCTCCATCTATCTATCTATTAGATTGGTCATAGAATTTCTCCAATAGGATGTCAAATGATTGTTTTAGCATCACTCGACCTTATTTGCCACAAAAATTGTCTTTTGCTTTAAGTGAATCCTTTTTTTATGTGAGAAAGAATCTAAATCTTACGAGAAAAAAGATAAACAGAGAGTTTTAGAGTCGAACTAAGCACACAATATACCTACCAGTTGAGTTGAGTTCTGAAAATAGTTTTCGCAATTTGTTACATTCGAAGGTTGAACCACAACTGCATATTAACCAAGTCATGGCTATTAAATGAAATTTGAGTAGGGACTTAAAGGATAATTTTTATAACTTGTAATTTAATTTGTGAGATAAATTAAACTTGAGGAACTTATGGTACAAATAAGTTTAAATCTTCCAAATATATGAGTTGTATTAGAATAAAAAAGGGGAGAATTATAGTTTTAGTCCCCAATGTATTACCCATGCACGAAACTGATCCTCAATCTATTTTAAAAAGTAAATTTGGTCCCTAATCTATCTAATTTTGCGTAAAAGTGGACAATTGACAGATTCCTTCCAGTTGAGTAACGGAATGTGGCGCGTGCACTCACTGTACTAGAACGTGCAAGTGGTTTCAATGTTTGTAAATCAAGAAACTATTTAAAAAGTCAAAATCTATCCGCTCTTTTTCTCTTCTTTTCATTTTTTCACATCTCTGTTCTTTTCTATCCTTGGACAAAATGTGAACGATTTTCCAGTAAGCCTTGAATGGGGTCTGTAATTTGGCTGGTTTGAAGCTAATCTGAAGAACTGAAGACAGGTGGAGGGGTTGAGCTTCAGTTTTTGGAGGATAGCGTCGACGAGTTCCTGGGAGAATTGGAAAGAAAGGTTCTTGAGGTCTGAATGGCGTTCGAGAACTAAAAGGCGGCAAACCCGACTGGTGAGTTCGGGCGTTGTCAAGTTGGAGGGTTCTACCCCGGAAGCACATTTCAGGAGGGTCGTAGAAGAGTGAAAAGAGTGACGGCGGCAAAGGGGAAGATGAGAAAATAATCTGCAAGAAATTTGAGCGGTGGCTTGAGTGAGCACCATTGGAATAAACCATCCGAATTTTTAGCAGAAACTGAGAGAAAGAAATATTTAGAGTTGGTCTGAGTGAGCAGCTTAGCTGGTAGCACTGATTGAAAAAAAAAAAGAGACCACCGAGTGGATTGTTTACCTTTTGATTCTTAAGTCCTATAAGCAGCGAGATAAATGAGTTTTAGGAGGAGAAAGTAGCTGCCAATTATTACCTAAGTGCAAGTGGTGAGTGAATGGAGCAATAGAAATTGATATATTAATTGGGCGGTGGCCAAGTGAAGAAGCACACTTCAACTCGTTTCTTACCAACTAAACACTAGGAGCAAAACTGAGAGAGAGACTCAGCCACACCCCTTCATCTCAAAACACAACCGAGTGAGAGGAAAAGAGAACATTTTGGTTTCTCCTTGCTTCCAGCCCGCAACCCAGAGATTGAGGAAGAGAAAGATAGACATTTGCTCGCTTCATGGCTCCAGCTTGTAAGTTGTAACCTCAAAACCGTGAGCCAAAAGTGAGTACGAAGGAGAGGCTGGTGCAGTTTTAGGAACCGAAGCAGGAAACTAAAAGTGCAGTCTGCAATTTTCCAAACTCTAAGAGGAAAGAAAGAGGTAAAATGACTGCAATAATTTTTTTTTATCAGCCTGAAGCACTTGAGCACGTATATAGTATGCTAGATTCTAGTCAAGGAAAGTAAGTTTGGTTGCGAGAAATCCTGCTCAGAACTAGTAGCTTGCTAAAAGAAAATTCTGCTCTTTAGCTAAGAAACAGGTACAGATTGTGCAGGTGCTATCAAAGGAGGATGGAAACAGGTAGCTAGGAATTTATGAATATGTTCACTTTAAGTAGTAAAAGCAGGTAACCGTAGTAACTTGCAAGAATCTGAACGTGCGCATGAAAAAAATCTGGTGCAGGTTGCTTTGCATCAGATTTTGCAGCCTTGCACCGGCATGGGATTTGATTTAGTTTCCTCTTGGAATCTGGTCATAAACTTCCGTGTTTAGCTTAGGATAATCTGTAGTTGAATAGGTATCCTTTGCAGGACCAGCTAGGATATAAAACAGAAACGGAACTAATGAGAAAATATCAAACGAAAGGCTGCTGCTGCTTCTGGAAATTAATGTTGCAGCCGAGAGAAAGAATTAGAAACCATTGCAGGTTCTTCAAGAAATCTAATTCCAAACCTTTGTATTGAAGTGTAACTCAGGGTATAACATGTTAGTTCCAGCATGTATGTTAGATTAGAAGGGAGAATTGAAACCACTTGCACGTTCTGGTACAGTGAGTGCACGTGCCACATTCCGTTACTCAACTGGAAGGAATCTGTCAACTGTCCACTTTTACGCAAATTTGGATAGATTAGGGACTAAATTTAATTTTTGAAATAGATTGAGGACCAGTTCTGTGCATAGGTAATACATTGGGGACTAAAACTACAATTCTCCCATAAAAAAGCTGACTCTAATAAGTTAAATCGTATTAGAAACTAGTTTCAGGTTCTAAAATGATATGGACAACTTATTTGTCTATAAATTCTCACCAAGTTTACTAATTGACACGATAATTGTAGTAAGACTAATCAACACACAAATTGTCTGGTAAGATTTTTTGATCAAAATGTTGAGATGAATCGGAAATTGTCTTTTTTGGGAATTGTTTTACAATCTAAGCCATAAGCAAGGGATATGGTTTTCACTGTTCTATATGATTCCTGTATCTAAGAAACTGGCAAAGAATTGAAGCGGATATCATCAGTGAAAACAACTACAGCGTCATGACATTGAGGAGGTTATTTTTTTAACACAGAGGTTCCCTGCCCCATTCCCTGCTTCTCTCTACATTCAGAAATTCCAAATTTTAATCATACAATTTTATTTGCAGTAATACAACGCCTTTCAAATCTCACGTGGTTCAGTTTATTTGAGATAAACAAATTGGCCTCCTTTCCCTAATATTTCGGATGATTATAAAAGATGCGAACTATTCATCAGCCTGCCTGACCTGCAAGAATTTGAGTTTGATCTTCTTCAGTGTTTCAAGAACAACTTTCATACTGAGTCTGTCAGTTGGAGATTCATGAACACATTTCAAGGCCAATTCCATGATGGATGAAAAACACTCCAACTTCTCAGTGAAATTTGCATCCTCACGCTTCAACAACTTGGCATCAATAACTTGAAGAATCGAATTAGGTAGGGAATCATTTATCCAACTCTTCAAGTTCAAATTTCCAGCAAACAATTCATCATTAGGCTTTCTTCTTGAAAACACTTCCATCATCATGATTCCATAGCTATAAACATCGCATTTTGCTGATATCAAACCCTCTGATCCATACTCTACAAACAACGTTCAAATTGAACAAGTGTCACATAAGGAAAAAAAGAAAAAAGAAACTAAATGCTATACAAACTTTAGGATTAAGATTGGAGAATCATTACCTGGAGCAATGTAGCCAATTGTAGCTAAGGTCCTGGTCCATGCAAAGCTTTCCTCCTTCTCCAGCATTTTTGCAATACCAAAGTCGCTGACGTGGGCAACCATATATTCATCAAGTAAGACATTACTGGGCTTCAAATCACAGTGAATCACAGGCGTTGAATATTCTTCGTGGAGATATTGCATTGCACTTGCCACATCTATCATTATATTCAATCTCTGTAGAGTATCCAAGAAATAGTTATCAGAATACAGCCACTTCTCAAGGCTTCCATTGCACATGTATTCAAGCACCAAGGCCCTAAAATCCTGGTTCCAACAACCGCTGATGACCTTCACAAGATTTCGATGGCGAAGGTTCTTCAGGACTTCACACTCTACATCAAAGCTCTTGAGTACTCCTTCCAATTCCAAATTGAAAACCTTTACAGCAATAGAGCTTCCATCATTGAGAATCCCCTTGTAAACAGACCCAAAACTCCCAACGCCGATCAAATTGCTTTCACTGTACCCATCAGTTGCTCGAAGAAGATCATAGTACGAAACTCTTTCTTGCGTTGGCACTAATACCATGTTTGTTCCTTTAGAATCCTGATACTTCTTCCAATATCTTCTGAAGACAATTGCTAAGGCTGCGACAACCACAAAAGCGATTCCCAGAGGAACAAATGCAAATAGAAGCACCTTTTTGGTTCTTGACCTGTGAATTGAATTAGTTCCTGGGCAAGGCGGCACATGAAACCTGGAATCTCCGCACAATGCATCATTGAACAGAAAAGATTCTGCAGTAAAGTTCCTAAAGTGACCACCAGAAGGAATTTCACCACTTAAATGGTTATAAGAAACGTCAAGCTCTTTGAGGTCCCGAAGTGCCTCCAATGACTTAGGTATGAAGCCAGAAAGATTGTTATGCGATAAGTGAAGTCCTTGCAAGCTGAGCATATTGCCAAATGACTCTGGGATAGATCCCTGAAATTGGTTTTGGGATAAATTTAAAATCAACAGGTTTTGCAAATCACCTGTTGTGCTGGGAATGTCACCAGAGAATTGATTCGCTGATACGTCAATAGATGTAATAGCTTTCAAATTTCCAACTTCAAGAGGCAAGGAACCATTAAGGGAGTTTGAGGATAAGTTCAACTGCAAGAGATCTTTGAGGTTCCAAAAACTATTAGGTATGGCAGAGACTAAAAAGTTGTTTCCTATTTTAAGATCCCGAAGAGAGGTCATATTACCAAAGCATTCTGGTGTAGGCCCGGAAAATCGGTTTGTGGTCAGATCTACTAAAGTCAAGCTATGCAAATTGCAAAGGTTTTCTAAGGTGCCGTTAAGATTATTATCTCCCACGGTCAAACCTTGCAGGTTCTGTAGATTTTTGAATGCTGTTGGAATACCTCCGGTCAAGTGATTCAATTGTATATCAAGCAATATCAAATTGGTCAAGTTGCCAGTTTGACTTGGTATGGTGCCCTTGATTTCACCAGTTCCTAAATACAATCTCTGTAGAGAAGCGGAGAGATTCCCAATGGAAGCTGGAAGAAGCCCATTTAATGGATTATCGTGCAGGCTTAAAACTTTCAAGTTTTTGCATTTTGTCAATGAAGTGATGAAGCTCAGCTCCATAGATGTAGGATCACTTGTTAAATTGTTGCTGTGCAGAACTAGATATTGCAGAAGTCTAAGGTCCCCGAGGGCGTCAGGAATGGAACCAGTGAATCCGTTAGTTGAAAGTTCTAGCATTATTAATTGGGAACAATTTGTAATGGACACCGGTATAACTCCACCAAGGTTGTTCCCATGAAGCTCTATGACTAACAACTTGGACAGTCTGTATCCTAGATCCGGCGGAAGATTTCCTGATAGAAGATTAAATGCAAGTACAATATTCCGCAATGCTGAGAGGTTGAAGAGCCCAAGGGGAATGGAGCCATTCAAGCCATTATAAGTTAACTCAAGATTCTCGAGTTGGTAAAGGTTACCCATCTCTCGTGGTATTGTACCTGCGTACCAGATTCATTTTCAAAGGAAGCATATCTATCATTAGGCTGTAAAATTCTCTGAAGAAACCAGTTATAAATTAAAAAAGAAAAATTGAATGGATGCAAGCGTTTAGTTAACTGATTTCGATTTACTTCAACAAAAAAGATGTATTTACCTGTCAAGGAGTTGTTGGCGAAGTAGAATTCAGTAAGCATCGTCAAATTCCCGATTTCTCTTGGAATGCTTCCCGTGATTTGATTCAATTCCAGATTGAGCCCCTGCAGGTTTTGGAGATTACCTATCTCTCGTGGAATCGTACCTGCCAATCATACAAGTCGGCAAGCAGCTAACACCAAAAAAATGTCTCTCCACATAATAATCGTTCCAATGCAGCACAGAAAGGGGTAAATAAAAAAAAAAAAAAGATGGTCCAAGGATCTAAAGTATGTAAATGTAAAAAAGTGGTTAATAATCATTGGATTTATGCTTGTCTAAAGTATGTAAATGTTGTAACAAACTTTCTAAGTAGTTACGTCCAAGGAATATAGACCTCTTCAGGAACTTCTAAGTTTGCTTTAGTGGATGTTTTCCATAGAAAGTAGGAGTATCTGATGAAGTTTATGGACATTCAAATAGATATGACATGAATTCATTTCCCCCAAAACTTACTCCAAATGTTGCTAGTTGCATGATTGTAAATAGACCATAAGTAGTGGTGAAGCTATACATTTACCTGTCAAGTTGTTACTCCCCAATACGAGAAGCTCTAAACCGTACAGATTGCCAATGTCTCGGGGAATTACACCTAACAATTTAACGTAAAAACAAAATTAATCATATTCATTTTAGAGATATATTGAAAACAGTCTTACTTGATCGAAATCTAACTAGCAAGCGACATTTTGTGTTGGTAATCATGTTTTAAACTTTTGGAATAAAGAATCAGAGAGGGACGTTGCAGCAGCAGGCTGCCCAAAGAAATTAAAATTTCCCTTACTGATTATTATTCCCTTTGTAGCTTCTCAAACTTTCACTTATACGCATTTTTTTAATTTTATATTATAGCAAGAGAAGGATAAGATTTAAAAAAGTAGCGAGGGAAAAAGGAAATTTGAACCTAGACCTTCCAATTTTTTAAAATTTCAACTTTAGCCACTTATAATATTACAACTCTTCTCCGTAAAAGTTTGAAAATAATCTAATTTTCTCCATATTCACCTCCATATATGTCTTGCCCTTTCAAGTTTACAATCCTTAGCTTCTTACATCCACATCCGACAGAATGCATACATGGATTTACTTAAAACAAAGGAACAGTTTCACAAACCTTCCCTCGTCCGGAATTCATCTAAGTATCTTGTACGTGAATGCAATTTGGTTCCTATCTAAGTTTTCAACTAGTTTTTGGCCGGAATTCATCATGTATCTTATACGTGAGCATTTTTTAAGGACAAAATGTCAAATCAAAATTTACATAATTCATTCCATAGTTCTCACATTTCACAAAATGAATTTTTTCGTTTTTCACATTTTACAAAATGAATTTTTCGATTCCTAACATTTCACAAAATGAATTTTTTTTTATCCCCCATTGATTATGTGTATAAATAGTTTTTTTTAAACCCATGTATATATTATTTGATTTAATCTGAACAGTATGAATAATATGCATATATCTTTTGATTTCACTTGAACACGCTTTTCTAATCCTTGTGTCAAACAGGGAAAAAAAAACTATTAACCCCTGTTTGACCATGTGAGTATACAAAGGCAAAGCAAAATTATTACCTGTTAAGTTATTGGTGATGAGGTATAACTCCTTGAGCTTCTCCAGATTTCCAATTTCTTTAGGTATGTGTCCGCTTAACCTGTTGTTAGACAAGTCTAGCACCTGAAGATGAGAAAACTTGCATAAACTCAATGGTATCTGACCAACTAAGTCATCCCCAGATAGATACAGCTCTTTGAGGACCGAAAGATTTCCCATCTTTTCTGGAATATTACCTCCCAGGAAATTGTCTCTTAGATTTAAGGTTTCCAGTTTTGACAAGTTAGAGATAGGAGGAGGAATAAAACCACTAAAACCATTGCTGTCCAGAAACAAGAACTGGAGTTCTGGGAAGTGACCAAACCACATTGGAATCTCTCCAGTGAAGTTGTTAGAGGTTAACCTGACGAACCTCAGGCGGCGTAGGTGTGACAACTCTTCGGGCAGATTTCCGTGGAAGGAGTTATTTCTCAGATCAAGAGAAACAAGAAAGGAGAGGTTTCCCAAATCCGGAGGTATTGTGCTGGTGAGTCCCATGCTGGAAATATTTAAAGCAGTCACTCTTTGGTGTCGAGAGCTGCACTGGACTCCTATCCAGTCGCAAACAGAGGATGCAGCAGCTGTAGAAGACCAGTTTTTTGACAAGAATTCATCCCGTTCTGAAGTGATACGGGCTTTCAGGGCTAAAAGAGCAGATTGATCAGTGCCTAAACTTAATCTTTTCATGGCTGTGCAACTGGTCATCATTAGATGGTGCAGCAAAACAAGTACTGCAAGAGGGTAGAAGTAAAAGTGTTTCTTCATATCGACCTATATGATCAATCAATAGTCCTAATCGGCGATATATTCTCATTCGTCCAACCTCTATATATATTTATATAGTCATTGTTTTGGAAATATGTGTGTGTAGTATCATGTAGATCTTTCATCTTTTACACGTTCCAATGACCGCATGCAATACATTTTAGCATGTACCTCTGTCAATTATCCAAACTTTACCTTACAAAACTTTTTCCGCTGAATTTTGATCAATTTCCTCTTTGTCTCTCTTTCTCTCTTTTTTTCTTTTTAAAAATAAATTTCCCTTCCTTTGAGTTGGCTTCTCTAGTTCCGTGAATTTGGGGATGAATACGAGTGTAGTGTAGGGCACAGACTTGGATAGATTTGGCATATGTAGGCTTAGTAGTTCAAAATTTGTCACACCATTTCACCAACTCAAGTATTTAAAGATGTAGCAAATTTTGGGCCACTAAGTTTACAAGACCAGGTCTACTCAGGTTTTTGAGAGACGCTAGAGGGAGTTGCTTCCAAACCAGTACACCGCCCAGCTATCCAAAATTTATTGACTACAAGGGAGGTTATATATGTATTTTGAAATTATAAGGGACTATACGGTAAAATATTAAATTATAAGGGGGTTATAAGGTAAAACATAAAATCATATGAGATTAAATTATCATGCATATTATGTTTATATATTTTGATCACTTCAACTATTTTAGTTTTTAAACAACGATAATTTCAACGTTTTCGTGGGTTCTGTTACAGAAGATCATTTCCGTCACTTTAATAATTTAGTTCAAACTATAAGGAAATTATAGAAGAATTATGTGAAAAATCGCAAACCACATAGAGGAAAGTGTATTTTACCCTTACTCTTTAGTGGGAGATACAATTTTTGCATAGCGAGCCCCACCTAAGCGGGATTGCCGTTTGGAGCGGGAAAGTTATTTGCCGTGTATAGACCGGAAGCCCAAAGGAGACTCGCACAAAATATCGAGCCAGCCATATGGCAACGATTCCATTTACTCATTCTGTTGCAATTTAAGGGGTTATGATGACCTCTTCGAATGTATCCACACACAAAAAAAATCATATTCAAATGGTGGAACTCCTAACACATCAGCTATCAATAGTTCTGTCACCTAATTCATTGAGTGGTGTGGACCAGTTTTCAACAACCTACTGTGATTTCATTGATAGCTAGCTTTTAATCTGCATGTTTTCCTTCACTTTTTTTTTTTTAATGCTAAATGGCATCTTGTAAAATTTAAAGACAAACTAAATGATATTTGGTTAGTGGGTTCAATACTAAGGAATGTGTTTCAAAGTTAACTAGTCTCCCAGCAAAGTCAAGGGACTGGAGACCCTACATTTTGTGGACAGTAGTCACTGGTCACGCTGCTCCAGGAGCTTAGTGGACCAAATTAAATTAACTTCAAAAATTGCTAGTTTACTCTTTTTTGTATTTCGTATTAACTTCGATAATCATGAGGTGGAAAACACGATTAGGGGATCATAATTTAGAACCATTTAGAGAGCCAGAAACTTTTGCCTTTTTTTTTAGAATAGATTAATCTCTTAGTTTGGTATCTTCAAATACATATTTGCTCCTAATTAGCAATTTCTCCAAAATCCAAAGTATAAACACCGTGCTTGATTTTTCATTCTGCATGCCGACATGATCCAGTTACCAGGCAACTTATGAATGAATAATTTTCAGTTGAGATATCATTAAACCTAAAGCAATGGATTATTTTTCGTGGCTCGGAAGTGTAGTTTTTCAAGTACTTAACGATAAAAGATTAGGAAAAACTGTATAGAGTTACATTCCAAAGATTTTTTCGACTAACTTTACTACTTCAATCAAAATCTCCCAACCATACGAGGTTTCTGTGTAACGGACCTATGTCCCTTAAAGAGTGAAAAACTCGTATTCTAGTTCTGAAGCTAATTTGAATAATGTGTTTTTTGCTAACTGAGTGTTGTTCATTGATTATCGAATTCTAGTGTTTTTGCAATGCAACAACCTTTTAATAGAGAAATGGCGAGATTTAAGAAACGGGGAGATAAAAGAGGAATTTAAATCCAAGACATCTAATTTTGAAAAATTTTAAACTTAACTACTAGGCTAATGCCTTTTCAACCATATCTTCTCCATCCATTTACCTATTGGATTGGTATAGGATTTCTCCAATAGGATGTCAAATGATTGTTTTAGCCTCACTCGACCTTATCTGTCACAAAAGCTGTGTTTTTTGCTTTAAGTGAATCTCCTTTTTTTAATGAGAAAGAATCTAAATCTTATAAGAAAAAGATAAACAAAGAGAGTTTTAGAGTCAAACTAAGAACATGTATTACCCAATATACCTACCAGTTGAGTTGAGTTCTGAAAATAGTTTTCGCAATTTGTTACATTCGAAGGTTGAACCACAACTGCATATTAACCAAGTCGTGGCTATTAAATGAAATTCAAGTAGGGACTTAAAGGATAAGTTTTATAACTTGTAATTTAATTTGTGAGATAAATTAAACTTGAGGAACTTATGGTACAAATAAGTTTAAATCTTTCAAATATAAGAGTTGTATTAGAATAAAAAAGCTAACTCTAATAAGTTAAATCGTATTAGAAACTAGTTTCAGGTTTCTAAAATGATATGGACAATTTATTTGTCTAGAAATACTCACCAAGTTTTGCTAATTGACACGATAATTGTAGTAAGACTAATCAACACACAAATTGTCTGGTAAGATTTTTTGATCAAAATGTTAAGAGAAAAATACCCAGTGATAGATCATAATTTGTTGCTAAATTTATAATTATTTTCTCCTTGATTTTAGCCAAATATTATTTTAATTGATTGATTCTACTTATATTTGGTTAATGGTGCTAAATTGTAGGGAAATAACCAAAACATGATTAAAAGGGGCAGTTTATTTGATGGTGACACGTTCGGGGCTGGTTTTCAAGTCCGAGTCGAATTCAAGGCAATTTTTGAAGGAAGATTTTGAAGATTTTAATCTTCATTATTAGTTTTAGTGTTGGATTAGGGAACTTGGAATATTATCTTAGTAGTTACCTTTTTCTATTAGGAAACATGCAGTGTTATTGGTAGTAGAGTCCAAATAGGAAACAAAGAGGAAAAAAGCAAAGGACGGACCGTTTGAGGAGGCTAGTCTATTTTATTCTTTCTTTCACGTTTGGAAAGAGACAGTTAGTAGTAGGTTATTTCTTTTACTTTATTTTGGTCATAAGCCAAAAGGAACAATTCTTGTCTTTTTATTTGACCCTTGTGGCCAACTTTTAGGGGAGGATGGAAAGCTCTTCTCAATTATTTCGCACAGCTGGTTCCCCATTAATGGAGAACTAACTCTTTAATTCTAGTCAAGGGGACAACTGAAGATTTGGTTCGTCAAATACTATGAGATCTAAATTATTTTAATTACTTTCTCCATTTATTGGTATTTATATGTTTTTTGCTTTTAATTGTTATAACTTTTGTGTATGATTGAATAGTGCGCAATATTTAATTATTCACATAGGCTATTTTGCTAATTAGGGGTAGTTGGATCGGTAATTGTTCAATTACCTCTATCCCGGTAGCAACTGGCATAATTGGGTTATGTCAGGGGAACATACGATCTAGTTTAAACAAACCCTCGTAGCGTGTTTGTTAGTTAGGATTAGGCTTTTCTAAATCTTAATGCAATCTAGAAATTAAATCCTACAGTCGTACCTAAGATTGTTTCTGGGTTAGAGAAATAGTCAACGGTCGTACCTTGACTATTGATAAATTAAGGAAAGGTTGATTGTTTATCGCGTGCATGACAGCTATAACCAATCTATCAATAAATGTTGGAATTATTTGTGAATCAATGATCAGTGCCGGAACCATTTCTGAAGTGCACCCTTGGCTAAAGTTTTCCCAATTATTTCTGTCAATTTATTATTTTTCGCATTTGATTTATTTAGTTCATTAGCGTTTAATCCTAAAACCCCCCATTATTCTTGGTTCGAAAGGAACCAAATTTCTCTCCAATCCTTGAGGAGACGACCCTACTTGCCACTGTCTACTAGTTAGTGAATTTAGTCAGATAATTAATTCTGGTATATCGGATTAAACAAACTGTTCAGGAACAGGGTGAATCAAGTAACCCATTGCACACCTAGAGTCCCTGTTCCAGTACTTAGAATTGATTATTGACTGTTTTTTGTGGTAGTTAGATTTTATTTATTATTATTACACAGGTTCGGCACCTGTCACCAGAATTCATTTGAGAAAATAAGGAAAAATGTGCATATCTTATTTCTCTTATTGGATCGGGTTTTCATAGTGAAATTCTTAACCAACTTGTATGAGGTGTCTTAATAATAACTAGCACTAATTTAATTTAAACTGATTCAACTTAGGAGTTTCTAACTAAAGGGATTTGTGTGGATCACCGTTTAAAGACCTGACACTTGTGTGCCTGTGTGATCACTTTGCCATTCTCTGGTCAAATTTTCACCGGTTAAGAAGATCTTTATGGGTTGAGATAATGTTCTTAAATTAACTCTATGTCATATGAATTCAATCAAAGTACGATCTACTAAAGGAATCAGAAATTTTAAATTTTTCATTATATATGTCTCTATGATTCCTTATATATTTCAGCTAAAATGTCATCAAATGTAAATCAATTGATAATCTTTCATGGCTCCTAAATTAATTTTTTGAAGCATTTATCAATAATTGATTAGGAAAAACTGTACAGAGTTACACTCAGAGATTATTTGGAGAAATCTTACAATTTCAATCAAGATCTCCCCCTCATATGAGGTTTCTGTGTAATGACTCATGTACCCTTTAAAGAGAAATAGCATGCCTGCTCTTGGTTCCCAGATTCTCTTTGGCAAAAACTCTTTTGAATCAAAGGGTATTCCAGTTCTGAAGTGAATCCAGTAATGTGCTTTTACTAATGTCGTAAGTGTTGCTCATTGAATATTAAATCCCTCTGTTTTTGCACACAGCAATCTTAAGGCCAATGATTAACAACATCATGATCATGTATTTATATGGATAGCAGAACGTGGCTTCTTAGAAAATAGTATGTGAAATCACAGCTTCCAAAATTGTTGGATGAATTGGAAATAGACTTTTCTGGGAATTGTTTCATAATCTAAGACAGAAGCAAGGGATATGCTATCACTGAGCTTTATGATTCCCTAACGTTTAAGAAATTGGCAAATAATTGAATCTGATATCATTAGTGAAAACTACACATTCACGAGGTTGATTTTGAAAATCACATTAAAAAATTCCGCGAGTTAATAATATACATGTTGACTTGCAGTCATCCAACACAACAATTTCATTTCATCTCATAAGATCTGCAATAATGGCAGAAAATACAATAAACGTTCAACAGATGCAATGAAGAATTAACAAAGATTACATGTGCTTTTGGTTTATTTGAAGTGAACAGATTGGCATGTATTTCGTAATATTTCGGATGATTATAGATGCTAAATATTGAATCCGAACTATTAATTGACCTCCATGACCTGCAAGAATTTGAGTTTTATCTTCTTCAGTGTCTCCAGCGTAACTTTCATACTAATTCTCTCACTTGGAGATTCACAAACACATTTTAAGGCCAATTCCATGATTGACAATAAAACCTCAGTGAAATTTTCATCCTCACGCGTCAACAACTTAGCATCAACAACTTGAAGAATCGAATTAGGTAGAGAATCATTTATCCAACTCTTCAAGTTCAAATTTCCAGCAAACATCTCATCATTAGGCTTTCTTCTTGAAAAAACTTCCATCAGCATGATTCCATAGCTATAAACATCGCATTTTGCTGATATCAAACCCTCAGATCCATACTCTACAACCAACATTCAAATTGAACAAGTATCACATAAAAGAAGGCAAAAAGAAACTAAATGCTATACACAAACTTTAGGATTAAGATTGAAGAATCGTTACCTGGAGCAATGTAGCCAACTGTAGCTAAGGTCTTGGTCCATACAAAGCTTTCCTCCATTTCCAGCATTTTTGCAATACCAAAGTCGCTGACGTGGGCAACCATATCTTCATCAAGTAAGACATTACTGGGCTTCAAATCACAGTGAATCACCGGGGTTGAATATTCTTCGTGGAAATATTGCACTGCACTTGCCACATCTATCATTACATTCAATCTCTGTAAAGTATCTAAGAAATAGTTGTCAGAATACAGCCATTTCTCAAGGCTTCCATTGCACATGTATTCAAGCACCAACGCCCTAAAATCCTGGTTCCAACAACCGCTGATGACCTTCACAAGATTTCGATGGCGAAGGTTCTTCAGGACTTCACACTCTACATCAAAGCTCTTGAGTACTCCTTCCAATTCCAAATTGAAAACCTTTACAGCAATAGACCTTCCATCATTGAGAACCCCCTTGTAAACAGACCCAAAACTCCCAACGCCGATCAAATTGCTTTCACTGTACCCATCAGTTGCTCGAAGAAGTTCATAGTACGAAACTCTTTCTTGCGTTGGCACTAATAGCATGTTTGTTCCTTTAGAATACTGATACTTCTTCCAGTATCTTCTGAAGACAATGGCTAAGGCTGTGACAACCACAGAAGCGATTCCCAGAGGAACAAATACAAATAGAAGCACCTTTTTGGTTCTTGACCTGTGAATTGAATTAGTTCCTGGGCAAGGCGGCACATGAAACCTGGAATCCCCGCACAATGCATCATTGAACAGAAAAGATTCAGCAGTAAAGTTCCTAAAGTGACCACCAGAAGGTATTTCACCACTTAAATGGTTATAAGAAACGTCAATGTCTTTGAGGTCCCGAAGTGCCTCCAATGACTTTGGTATGGAGCCAGAAAGATTGTTGTGCGATAAGTAAAGTCCTTGCAAGCTGAGCATATTGCCAAATGACTCTGGGATAGATCCCTGAAATTGGTTTTGGGATAAATTTAAAATCAACAGGTTTTGCAAACCACCTGTTGTGCTAGGAATGTCACCAGAGAATTGATTCGCTGATATGTCTATAGATGTTATAGCCTTCAAATTTCCAGCTTCAAAAGGAAAGGAACCATTAAGGGAGTTTGAGGATAAGTTCAACTGCAAGAGATCTTTGAGGTTCCAAAACCTATTAGGTATGGCAGAGACTAAAAAGTTGTTTCCTAGTTCAAGATCCCGAAGAGAAGTCATATTACCAAAGCATTCTGGTATAGACCAAGAAAATCGGTTTGCTGTCAGGTATACATAAGCCAACCTCTGCAAATTGCAAAGGCTTTCTAAAGTGCCATTTAGATTATTATCTTCCATACCCAAAGCTTGCATGTTTTGTAGATCTTTGAATGCTGCTGGGATGCCTCCAGTCAACTGATTCGATTGTAGAGCAAGCAACATCAAATTGGTCAAGTTGCCAGTTTGACTTGGTATGGTGCCCTTGATTCCACTAGTTCCTATATACAATCTCTGTAGAGTAGCAGAGAGATTCCCAATGGAAGCTGGAAGAAACCCATTTAATGGATTTGAGCCCAGGTCTAAATAATACAAGTTTTTGCATTTTGTCAATGAAGTGATGAAGCTCAGCTCCATAGTTGTAGGATCACTTGTTAAATTGTTGAGGTACAGACCTAGATATTGCAGCAGCCTAAGGTCCCCGAGGGCGTCAGGAATGGAACCAGTGAATCGGTTAACTGAAAGTTCTAGTAATGTTAATTTGGAACAATTTGAAATGGACACTGGTATGACTCCACCAAGGTTATTCCCAGCAAGATATATGAATAATAACTTGGGCAGTCTGTATCCTAGATCCCGCGGAAGATTTCCTGATAGAAGATTAGATTCAAGGTTAATATTCAGCAATGCTGAGAGGTTGAAGAGCCCAGGGGGAATGGAGCCATTCAAGCCATTAAAAGGTAACTGAAGATTCTCGAGTTGGTAAAGGTTGCCCATCTCTGGTGGTATTGTACCTGCGTACCAGATTTCATTTTCAAAGGAAGCATATCTATCATTAGGCTGTAAAATTCTCTGAAGAAACCAATTATAAATTTTAAAAAAATCGAATGGATGTAAGTGTTTAGTTAACCGATTTCGATTTACTTCACCAAAAAATGGTACTTTAAAGATGTGTTTACCTGTCAAGGAGTTGTTGGCGAAGTAGAGCTCAGTAAGCATAGTCAAATTCCCGATTTCTCTTGGAATGCTTCCCGTGATCTGATTCCATTCCAGATTGAGCCCCTGCAGGTTTGGGAGATTGCCTATCTCTCGTGGAATCGTACCTGCCAATCACAAATGCAAGTAGGCTAGCAAATTTATACTCATTAAATAAATGGGTCTAGGTATACCCAATTACCCAATTATGAGTTACTTAAAATTCTATTCTTTTTTTCTCTATTTTTTTGCATGTTGTTTGACAAAAAAAATAACGGTATTTTATTGTTATTTGATTCATAAGAAATTCAAATTTGTTTACTTAACACTCATTAAAAGCTAACTTAAAATGTATAATTATTTTTTAAATGAGTATAAATGAGTGAGTTGAGTCAACCCATTATCCACCAATTAGATGGATTTAATTGGATGCCTATTTAGATCTATTCAAAATTAATGGGCGGGTTATTAATATGTGGGTTTGGACGGATCAACATAATTAGGTTATTATTGATACCTTTAGTTATGTCTAAGGAATATATAGCTCTTCAGAACTTCTAAGTTTTTTTTTTTTTTTGGGTGGATGTTTTCCATAGTAAGTAGGAGTATCTGATGAAGTTTATGGACATTCAAATAGACATGACATGAATTCATTTCACCCAGAACTTACTCCAAATATTGCGAGTTGCATGATTGTAAATAGACCATCAGTGTTGAAGCTATACATAGACTTGATTTACCTGTCAAGTTGTTACGTCCCAACACGAGAAGCTTCAAACCATGCAGTTTACCAATCTCTCGGGGAATTACACCTACAAATTTTACATAAAGACAGAATTAATCATAGAGATATATTGAAAAATGTCTTACTTGGTCGACATGTAACTAACAAGTGGAAATTTGTGTTGGCGATTTAAGCCTTTAGAGTAAAAAGAAACTTTGGTGGAGGGACGAAGTCAAGGAAACTTTGGTGGAGTGATTAAGATTGAGGCTTTTCAATTCTTCCCTTGAAAAAATTATATAAAAAAAAAAAAAGAAGAGGAAAGGGAAGGGACACATGAAAGTGGGCTGGATGTAGAGACGGCAAGCTACCCATAGAAATTAAATTTTAAACTAGAAATTTACCCATACCTTAGCACCGTCTTCTTTTATTCATTTTGAATTTATAAAAATATGAATAATTTAAATACAAAAATTAACAATAATTCTACATGTTCATTCATATTAACTTTAAAAAAATTAATCTATTCTAAATGTTCAATTATTTACTAATTTTTAAAAATTTGTTTACATACTTTCACTATAATATGATAATAGACATCAAATAATGTATTCCATGTCAAAAACTTAATAGATATTTTTTTTATAAATATTCTTTTAGATAATTTAAATTTTTATAATGACCATGAACCTAGACGTATATATTAACATTTAATTAAATCAACTTTTCAGATAATTTAAATCACCCTAGAAGTATATATTCATATAATGACCATGAACCTAGAAAAATCTAGCAATTCACTTTTTTTCATCAATATATTAACAATATTCGTAAATCTGTCGATGTAATAGTTAATTCTTTTTTTTTTACACTAAGTTAATTCGCAATTAAGGGAAGAGATGATGAACAATTTGATTAATAATCAATGATATGATGGTTAAAGGAAGTAATTTATCGAATATGTAAGATTTTAATAATTGTGATTTTGAAAAAGGTTTTATTGTAGTTCTATGTAATAATTTAATAGAAAGCATATATCATTAACATAAAATTAGTTATTTTTTAAATTTATTTTAGATATCATTAAGATAAGATTAGTCATTTTTTAAAGTTATTTTAAAATTAGGGATAATTTTTTAACATATAATATAATATTCAATACGGGTAAAACCCAAATGATCCATAACCTGTTAATTCTCTTCAATTAGACATGCCACATAGGAGTGAGAAACAACTCTAATTAAAATAGCTACTTTCATATATATATATATATATATATATATATTATATATATTTATATAGATTAATATGTATAATTTACCTCTATAGCTTTTCAAACTTTGACCTATATCCTTATGATATTACAACTCTCCACCATAGAAGTTTAAAAATAATGTGATTTTCCCAAAAGAATGCAAACACAGATTTAGTTTAAATAAATGTGCATTTATAATTTGTCAAATTGATGAAATTTTTGAGAACGTTTTGAGAATGTTATATGAACTATGACAAATCATCTCAATTACTATTCAGAAAAGATAGGCGTACTTTTAACGTAAAAGCTTTTGGTCATTTGAGAAAGAGAGAGCTGACTTTTACCTCCATTTTGTTTGATCAATTTCTTTAAAAAAAAAACTTTTTTCAAAAATAGAATTTTGCATCTTAACCCATCATTTTTTTTTTTTGGGAAAAGTATCAAGCCATTTTCTAGGGTTCAAATTCTTTGTATAAAGTTACAATAGTACTATTTAAAAAAAGAAAGAAAGAAAAAGACCACCCAGCCAAACCATGCTGGGTAAAACAGTAAATAGTGTTGAATGTCAGTGCCAAACAAGGAAAACTAATCAGTAATCACAGTCTGAGCTCGTCAGTATACAATGGCAAAGCAAAAGCATTACCCGTTAAGTTGTTAGTGATGAGGTATAACTCCTTAAGCTTCTCCAGATTTCCAATTTCTTTGGGTATGTGCCCACTAAACCTGTTGAATGCCAAGTCTAGCACTTGAAGTTGAGATAACTTGCATAAGCTCAATGGTATCGGACCAACAAACTCATTCCTAGATGAATACAGCTCTTTGAGAACTGTCAGATTTCCCATCTGTTCTGGAATATTACCTCCCAGGAAATTTTCTGCTAAAATCATGGTTTCCAGTTTTGACGAGTTGGAGATTGAAGGAGGAATAAAACCGCTAAAACCATTCCTGTCCAGAAACAAGAACTGGAGCTCTGGAAAGCGACCAAACCACATTGGAATCTCTCCAGTGAAGTTGTTAGAGGTTAACCTAAAGTACCTCAGGCGGCGCAGGTGTGACAACTCTTTGGGCAGACATCCGTGGAAGTAGTTATTTCTCAAATCAAGAGAAACAAGAAAGGAGAGGTTTCCCAAATCCGGAGGTATTGTGCCGGTGAGTCCCATGTTTGAAATATTTAAAGCGGTCACTCTTTGGTGTCGAGAGCTGCACTGGACTCCTATGCAGTCACAAACAGAGGATGCAGCAGCCGCAGAGGACCAGTTTTTTGACAAGAATTCATGCCGTTCTGAAGTGATATGGGCTTTCAGGGCTAAAAGAGCAGATTGATCAGTGCCTAAATTTAATCTTTTCATGGCTGTGCAGCTGGTCATCATTAGATGGTGCAGCAAAACAAGTACTGCAAGAGGGTAGAAGTAAAATTGTTTCTTCATATCGACCCATATGATCAATAGTCCAAATTGGTGATGGATCTAGGAAATTAGACGCCAATGTATGGAGCATGTATACGTCTTAAATGTGGGGATTTTATAGACAGCATTATTGTGTGGACAAATCCCAAAGTTGGTTAAGATTAAATTAGTTGGGATTAGAGGTGTAAACGAACTTAATCAACCTCGACATTCTAGTATTTAAACTTGTTTATTTACTTTGATGAGTTTGAAATTTTATTCAAGTTTGATTTGACATTTATTGTGTCGAACTCAAACAAGCTTTTTTCAAATTGAGCTTGAGCTTTGTAAATGTAGGTTGAAAAATCTATAGATAAATTTCAAATTTTATATTAATTAAATCAAGTTCAAGATGAGTTGAGTTTGAAAGTTTACTAAATATAACATGCTTTTCATGTTTGGCTTGATTAGTCACCAAACTTGACTCAAGCCAATTCTTATCAATAGGACTAGATTCAAATATCTAGTAATTTGATTAATTGTTCAATCTAAATTGTGATTAATTAATGTACCAACATTTGACTAATAAGTTACGTTAAAATGAAAAGAAAAATACTATATCACCTACGATATTATTAACAGTTTCACTTAAATTGGTTACGTCCAGTTAGGATCAACAGCTTCAAAAGTTATTGATTTTAGTTGTTTGAGATTAAATAGAAATCAAAGTAATATAAGAAGACATAGAATAAACTGTCAATGCCGATATTTTGTAGGACAGAAGCAGTTGTATTGAAATCCATTCCTAATAGTATACTACCGTTTCAATATGATATAATTTTTGTTGGTGCATTGGAAAAGATCACAACCCCTTAAATTGCAACAAAACAACGAAATGCAACTCCGCCAAAACAGTGTAATACCATATGAATATGATGTAATTTTTTTTTGGTACATTGGAATAGGTCATCATAACCCCTTAAATTACATCAGAATGAGGAAAGGGATCATTTCAGAAACCTCCTTCAGGTTTTCAACAATTTCACCTAGTTCTCTTGAAGTTTGAAAAATTGCATATACCTCCCCCGAGTTTACCATTTTCGTAACAAAAACTATTTAATGGTCAAATTATTGAATGAATAACCCAAAATACTCTCATGAAATTGTGAAATTCATTTTACCTTCTTATAAAATTATTTAAAAATTATGGAACGTGCACAAAATCTCAAACTTATTTTCAACCCTCATATCTACTATTTTAAACTTTTCATATTACCACATCTCAAATTAGTATCATTATCAGCATGACCATTACCACCATCAATCCCTAAATTCTAAAACCTCAATCGAAATTAAAAAAATTTGCACTGCTAAACTCAAAAAATTTCAATAACTGCATCAATACAACATCCTATCTCTCAAATATTGGGGTACCAATACTATCCCTATCCTTTTTAAACCCAATTTACATCTTCTTCTATTCATCTCCAAATTCTCCAAACAAAGCTAAAATTAATTTTTAATATGTTATAATTGTGTTAGGACATGATTGGTTATTCCACAAGTGAATTTTATTTTGGTTCCATTAAATGTCTTATTGTGTGATGCATTTATATGAACAAGATTAGGAGTGAATTGTTTAATTGCATGAAAAAATATTAATATATTAAGGCTATTATGGTCATTTTGTAGGGCCAATAGAGGCAAGTACAATAATGAAAAGTTCAAGAGTACTAGGTGAAATTGTTAGAAACCTTGAGGGAGGTTTCTGAAATTATCCCATGAGAAAATGCAACTCCTAACACATCAGCTATCAATAGTTCTCTCATCTATGCTGGGATTTCATCAATAATCTGAATGCCTGCTGAGCCATGCATGGACGCTGTGTTTAGCTAACCAATCAGCACACTAATATCCCTCCCTTCATATGCGGTGCAATTGACACTCCCAATTCCTCTGTATCAGCTCTCGTACATGGAGAATGAGATTATGATACGGGGAGGTCTGTCTTTCCTCTTCAATATAATATAATTCAAGGTAATGATTTGTTCAAATTTATAGTAACATAAATGTTACACTATTTAATTACTGTTCATATGAGTTCATACATATTTATTTTGTTGGAGTTACATGACATTTTTTCAATAGTACATTTTAAATTTGTGTCTTGTTGACCGTGAACAGTTTAGACTGTTCTTAGTCCAACATTGTATATGTACATATTGTTTACCCGAGGGTGAGACCATACTGCTCTCGCCTTCCCACTTTGATAGTTCTATTTTCTTTTTTCGTCTGTCCCAAATTGTAATCCATTTTTCAATTGAAAAATATAATTATCTTTTAATTTTTCTAAACTACCTTTATTTAATGTAGGTTGGTATTAGTATAAACTACTCTATCTAATGTAGATTGTTTCTTTACCATCAATTCAAGTTTCCATAAATCATTAATTCAAGTTTTCATAAATAATTAATATAAAATTGTGCTCCATTTAAAGTAAGGGTATTTTAAGAAAATAGCAACCTAAATTTATTTTTTCAATAAAACTAACTACTTTTTTTTAAACTGTATGAAAAAAAAACTAGAACTATTAAAATGAGATAGAGGGAGTATCAATCTTTTGGAAAGACGTGTAGTGTCACGTATAAATCTTTTACATGTTCCAATGACCGCATATGGTGATAGACTTTAGCATTTATCTCTCCAAGTTATTCCAACGTTGCCTTTGAAAAAACCATTAACTTTTTTAGCTTTTCCACTAATTTGTTCGTATTTTGCTTCCTATTTTGACATGGTTTTGTCTCTTTAACTCAAATAACAATCTGCAAAGAATTCACATAGGGAAGTTTGGTAGGTAAGTTTTGCTAGGTGGTAATCTAGTCAAGCAATATTAAGATCCAACTGATTAAAAGTGGGAGTATTCGTGCACGCAATCTTGTACTAGTCTAAGTCATGAATTTCTGAACGTCCTAACAATCTTTTTTTCTCACTTTCATTAATTTGATGCGGATCTATTCTGCAAGTTTCCGTTAATAGTTCTACAACATCTGAGATGACAACAACCCCATGCACCAAGTCTTCAGCGTGCAAAGGACGTTGGAAATTTTGTTAGCCATTCTATATGGACGTTTAATATTTAGACTTTTTCTTCGATAGCCATTAATGGGTCAGGATGTATAAGGCATTTTCAATTGACTTCTATAATTGGCAGAGCCATACTTTTTCTTTACCTCTCAACATCGCCAACGACAGGACTTCATGGGACTTTTCAGTTAGCAATGACCTTTTTATTTTAGTATTAGCGAGAGGATTTGAATCTAATATCTTTCACTAATATTCCCTTTTTTTCATATCACTTAATTCATTTCTGCCCCTTCAATTAGACAATGTCAAGTGGAGTTATTTCACTTCAGTAGTTGATCGTACCATGTGCACATAATCAATTTTTGGAGGGGTATTCTACATGGTGGAGACAAAGATTTTCATGATCAATGAGACACAAATTTGTGACATCCAAACATTTTATTTATATCCTTTTCGTTTAGAGATTCTAAGAAATTACAAGATGTTTATTTCCTTTTCTTTTAGACTCACTCAAGTGTACATACTTGAGATTTTGAAAAATCACAATGGTATTTTTAGGATGGACATATTTGAAACTTAGAGGTACAATTAGATTGAGAGATTGATTTATATTCAAATACAATCAAGTGCCTTTTTTTTATTTCATTTTTTCAACTTTGCAGTCAGCAGGAGAAGGGATGAGTTGGGTGGTATGAGGAGAGAGAATGTAAATGAGAGATTTCAAGTTTGAAACCTCCACCTACACTAAGAAAATAAAAATAATAAAAAAATCCTCTTTGGTTAGCCATATGCCTCCAACACTTAATGTACAATTTTACAATTAAAATAATTGTTACTTGAAGTACGAAAATTATACGTAAACAAATCCAAATACATGCACATTCGAATTAAATTGAGCATGCGCATTATTAAATCCTTGAACTATGCCTGCACACCATAGTAATCCAAAGTTAATTACGTCCAATTTTATTGAGATAAGAAAAATAACAACAAAAACTACATACGTTTTTTAATGTATAGTTCTATTGTAGATTACATATGCTAACACGTATAACGTAACTAATATGATTAGCAAGAACTATGATTCAATTCTCTTTGAATTTTCAATAAATCATCAACATTCAATTACTAGAATTTAAACAACGAAATATGGAGCATAGAGGTATCAAAATGGGAGATTCGAATAGGGTTGGGCAAATTATAATTGGGTAATGGATATAACTGGATCAATTCATTTATACCTATTTAATAAATGGGTATAATTATAGCCAATTAACCTATTTATAAGTCACTTAAAATTCTACTTTTTTTTTTATTTTTTAGCATATTGTTTGACAAGAAATAAAGATTTTATTGTTGTTAGATTAGTAAGAAATTCTCAAATTTATTTGCTTAACACTCACTAAAAGTTGAGTTTAAAAATATAATTATTTTTTAAATGGGTATAAATTGATAAGCTGAGTCCACCCATTACCCACCAATTAAATAGGTTTAATTGGATGTCCATTTAAAAAATAATTATACATTTAAATTCAATTTTTAGTGAGTGTTAAGAAGATCAATTTGAATTTCCTATCAATCTAATAACAATAAAATGTCATAAATTCTTGTCAAACAACATGCAAAAAAATTTTAAAAAAAAAGATTAAAATTTCAAAAGTGTCATAAATTGGTAAATGGGTATACTCATATTCATTTATTAAATGGGTATAAATAGATTGATTCATTTATTAAATTGGTATAAATAGGTTAATCCAATTATACTCATTACTCAATTATGACTTATCCAAACATGTTCGAATGATCCATTTTGACACCTCTAAATTTTAGTTCCTAAACTTGTATGGGTTCCAACAAAAATTCATTATTATTAACTAGTTTATCATAGTCATAGTGATTATGGTTGATGAATTTTTATAAAACAACTTGAAAGTAATTGTTGCTACTCACGCTAATTATTTTGCCAAGAAAGTTACAAGGTATTCTTCGGAGCAAGTTCATCAAATGCTGTATAAAAATTTTGCAAATTCTAGATGTGCAGTCTCGGTCGTAATCTTTCCAAAAATTTTCTGATGATGGCAACCTATTTACATTTTAACATTTTCCTCTTCTAATTTTGCAAAGGAAACAAATGGACCTCTGTGGCCTGTTCTAAGTCGTTTATAGCTCATTATAACCTTTTTAAAGCTAAAAGCTATTTTAATATGCTTTTAAGTGTCATTAGCTTTTGCTTTTATATATTTTATAATAAACTTGAAATTTTTTTAATGCTGAAGAAACTTATTTTGAAAGGGATCCTTGAGGTGCTTTTCAAAACATCTTTCAGTATTTTATAACAAATGCAAAGAAAAATATGTCGCGAATTTTTCTGCAAGCGTTCAATTATTAACTTAAGAAATATGTAGCTCACAGAATCATAGGATTGATGGAAATTTAAAGAAGGTCACAAAATATACGAGGTAGAAGAGGACATGAATTCAACTTACAAAATTAATTTTAATATTTTTTTTGGTCAATCGACAACTTATACACTACTACTTTTATTCTAATCTATCAAGGGAGGATCCAACTGGACCAAGGAAGGCTAAAAGAGTTAGCACAAAAAATTACACAGAAGAAGACATTAAAAGCTTCACAAACGGCTTGACAAACCAATAAACAACAAGAAAGCTGCAAACACAGATAGATGATAATCAACATACTAATACATATGCAAGAACAGAGTAGGGCACGAAATTTTTGGAGCAATGCTTGATATATATAGACTCAACTTTTGCAAGGAATTGCTCAATTCCGGCCATAAGGCCATATATATAGGAAATGCATTTCTCTAATACTATCACGAGTTTGAATTGCCTTTGCAATCTCTGTATCAATATAACTCGCATGTAATTCTAATTTATTTTTTCATGTTCATCTTCACAAGCAACTCCAGTTTATTTTTTATTTTCATCTTCACCAGTGGGTGTTGGGCATGCTTGTACTTTGCACATAATTCAGCAGCTAACTTCGCTTGATCAAAAAATTTATCCACATTGACCCATTCACATTAGAACCTCAATATCCAGGATAATCTTCCACAAAATTTCCAAGCAATAACTCAATAGTTCTCTCATTCATGCTGGGATTTCATCAATAATCTGAATACCTGCCGAGCCATGCATGGACGCCGTGTTTAGCTAACCAATCAGCACACTAATTTCCGTCCCTCCATATGCGGTGCAATTGACACTCCCAATTCCTCTGTATCAGCTCTCGTATATGGAGAATGAGATTATGATACGGGGAGGTCTGTCTTTCCTCTTCAATATAATATAATTCAAGCTAAATGACTTGTTCAAAATTATAAGTAGCATAAATGTTATATTCTGTTCATATATGAGTTCGTATATATTTATTTTGTTCGAGTTACATGACGTTGCTTCAATAGAACAATTTAGACTGTTCTTAGTCCAATATTGTATATGTGCATATTGTTTACCTGAACGTGAGACCATACTTTCGGAAGTCCATTGTGTTGCAACTTCGATCAATCTTTTGGAAAGATATGTAATGTCATGTGTAAATCTTTTAGCATTTATCTATCTCTCCAAGTTATTCCAACGTTGCCTTTGAACTTCTTTGGCTTTTCCACTGATGTGTTCATATTTTGCTTCCTATTGTTGACACGGTTTTGTCTCTTCAACTCAAATAACAATCTGCAAATAATTCATAACATCACTGTAGTCTCTGAAGACACCTAGGGAAGTTTGGTAGGTAAGTTTTGCTTGGTGGTAATCGAGTCAAGCAACATTAGGATCCAACTGACTATAATTTCTGCAATGAATAGCTTTGAGAAAAAGTGGGAGTATTTGTACACACAATAATTAATCTTGTGCCACTCTAAGTCATGCATTTCTGGACGTCCTAATCGCTTTTTTTCTCACCTTCATTAATTTGATGTGGATCTATTCTGCAAGTTTCCGTTAATAATTCTACAACAGCTGAGATGTCAACTAACAACCACAAGCACCAACTCTTCAGCGTGCGAAGGGCGTTGGAAATTTTGTTAGCCATTCTACAAAATAGGTCAGGATGTATATAAGTCATTTTCAGTTGACTTCTATAATGGCAGGATGGATATATCTGAAACTTAGAGATAAAATTAGACTGAGAGATTGATTTATATTCGGATACAATCAAGTGCTTTTATTTATTTTTATTTTTTTCGTTTTTTCAACTCCGCGGTTAGCTATATGTCACCAACAAACATTTAATGTGCAATTTTAGAATTAAAATCATTGTTACTTGAAGTAGTAAACAAACCCAAAATACATGCACATTCGAATTAAAATGAGCATGCGTATAACTAAATATTTGAACTATGCCTGCAAACCATAGTAAATCTTCCAAAGTCAATTACGACCAATTTATAATTAATATCCAAGAGAAAAGAAAATAACAACTAAAACTACATACTTTTTTTTATTATTAATGTTTAGTTCGATTGTAGATTACATATGCTAATAGATATAACGTAACTAATATGATTAACAAGAACTATGATTCAATTCTCCTTGAATTTTCAATAAATCATCAACATTCAATTACTAGAATTTAAACAACGAAATATGGAGCACAACCACATATAAATAGTGATATTACCTAGTCAAGGAAAAGTTAGGAGTAAGTATAGTATAAATTTCTTAAATTGTTATTTGTTTAAGATTAAATTAGTTGGGAATTGGGATTAGACGTGTAAATGAACTTAATCAACCTCGACACTGTAGTACTCAAACTTGTTATCTATCGTGTCAAATTTAAATAAGCTTTTATCAAATTAAGCTCGAAACTTTTATCAAATTGAGCTTGACCCTAGCACGAGTAGGTTAAAATTTTTACATATAAATTTTACATATTATACTAATTTAGTCAAAGTCAATTTGAGTTGAAACTTTATTGAATACATATTTATTATGTTAGAGTTATGTAGTATTGTCTCGATTTTTTAATTTAAATTTGTGTCTTGTTGATATATTTTGAACCGTAAACAGTTTGAGATGGTTGTGAATCATCACTAACTCTGTGACCTTAGTCCAATTATATATATATATATATGGTTTACCCGCCGGTTATACCATACATTCTTAACTTCTTTATAACCTTCTTTTGGAAATATATGTAGTGCCGTGTAAATCTTTTACATGTTCTAATGACCATATACAATAGATTTTAGCATCTAGTATCTCTCTAGTTATCCAAAATTTGCCTTATAAAACCTTTTCCGCTGAATTTTGATCAATTCCCACTTTCTCTGTCTCTCTCCATTTTTTTTTCTTTTTTTGAATAAATTTCCCGTCCTCCGAGTCGGGTCCACTTGACTCCTCTAGTTCCCTGAACTTGGGGATGATCAAGACAGTAGTCTAGACTTTAGGGAGACGGGGCAAGGACGGTCATCAGAAGAACCGTTCCTGAACAGTTAACGGTCAGGATTTGGTCCAAAAAAATTGTACGGTCCAGATAACTTCTTGTACCTCGTATTTAACAACGTGTGTGGGGCCCACAAAAATTTGTTCTAAAGTTACACGTTGTGTAAATAAAGTTACACCGTGTGCAAACAAAGTTACGCGATATGCAAAATACACAAAATCGCTAGGAACGGTTGCAGGTGCAACCGTTCCTGCCCGTGGTCCAGACTTTAGCGGGAGAGACCTGCAGTCCAGTCCAGCGCCAATTAATGTACACTCAATTGAGTGGGACTGCTCCAATTTGGAGCGGGAAATTGTCTGCGTAATATAAGTGACCGACCGGAAGCAAGCCCAAAGGAGACTCGCACAACATAGAGGAAACTTTTTTCGGCAAGTCCCAAACCTATTCATTTTGTACGGTTTTAATCCCTTAACTATAAGTTTCTGTATATAAGCCCTTGAACCAAAAAAAAAAGTGTTCAGTTCAAGGACTTCTTCAATTTTGAACGTTAAATGTAATGGAACTAGAGGCAAAACCAACCAAACAGAAAAATCAGCCCACGATTTGAATAAAAACCAACTATATTAAATCAACTAATAATATGGAGTTTAATGTTTCTTCATCTTCTTTCATCTTTCATCTTCTCTAGTCATAAATCTTTTAGGCTGTTTTCGTGGATCGATTTTTTTACTTGGTCGGTTTTGCCCCAAATTCCGTCGTCTCAAACGGCCAAGAAGCTATGACACGTCTCAAATGTGTGGCGTGTGAGTTGTGACATTCAGAAACATAAATGAAAGAATATATATTTGTACACAAACTTGTACTAGTCTAACCGAAGAATTTCTGGACGTACTTATCATCTGTTTTCTCGCCTTTGATGATGATCTATTCTGCAAGTTTCTGTTAATAATTCTAATCTAATAAATTTCAACATTGTGACATATCAACAACTTTTCTTTAGAGTGTAAAGACCGTTCCGCTTGATATTTAGAACTTTTCTTCCATAACTGTTCCTAAGTTAGGATGTACGAGGCAAATACTATTGTTTAAGATTGCGTTTCGATTGATTGAGGTATTTGGCGAAAGATTTAAAATCCTCTCAAATTTCTTTAGTTGTTTATATTATTTAAGAGACATTTGAATTTGTAAACTATCAATTATTTCAGTATTTAAATTTTTTTAATAGCTGATGTATTACAACAAACCCAAATGTCTCTTAATTAAGCAATTTAAATAATTAGAGCAATTTAGATGAATTTTAAATTCTTCACCAAATTTCTCAGCCCAAACAAAGGGTTCATTTCAATTGACTTCTGTAGTAGAAGAACCAAATTTTCTTTTCCTCTCAACATCGCTAGCAACAGGACTTCTGTAGTGAAGTTTAATTCGCTTCAGCGGTTGATAAGCAATTGTTGGAAGGATATCCTGCAGCCAAAGATTTTCTTCATCAATGGGACACAATTTTGTTACATCCTAATAATATGATTATGTCCTATTCATATATTCACACTCACACAAGTGTGAACGCTTGAAACTTTAAGTTTTGCACATCTGCCATTTATACCGGTGAATAGAATCTACCATTCATATCCTAATTTTTATATGTTAAAAGGGAATCTGTGATGCTTATGTTTATGTTGGGTGAGGATGTTTATGATGACTCCAATTTCCGGCTGTCGATCAAAGAAGAAGAAATACGAAGGTTTGTGAATGGACCAGTATTGTTATTTATGACGGTTGCATTGGATTTGACCGAAGAAGAGAAGCAACAGTTTCGCAATATGGAAGATGAAGAAAGCAGGTTAGTTGTTCTGCCACCTAGCTTGTGTGTGTTTGAAAATGCATTTGTTTGCCTACCTACACTAGATTGACTTTTCTTATACTTGGCTCTGCCTTTGGGACTGTTAACACAGATTTTTTCAATTATTAGTTTTCCACATTCCTGATATTCCCTCATCCTCCTTCTATGAATGGTGTACCGCAAGTCATTAGCGTGTAAAGGACGTTGGAAATTTTTGGTTAACCATTCGATATGGGACCATCTGACATTTAGAGGTTTTCTCATCTTCCATAACTTTTCTTTTCCTCTCAACATCGCCAACAACGGGACTTCATGCATGGGATGAGACAATAATTTCAAGTGGAGGTTAATTCACTACTTCAGTAGTTGATCGTGGCACATACTCATAAGCAACACTCTTGAAGGGGTATCCATTCCTGCCTGCAGTGGTGGAGCCAGAGATTTTCATCATCAGCGGGACAATTTTTGTTACATCCTAATAATATATATGTTGGGTTTTTCTAACGGGTGCCTTATGAGCAATCATTAATACACCTACATCCTCCTCAACATATCGTGTATACACACACACATTAATAATTACTACTTTCTCTTGCATTCACACACTTTTTCTAATTAATCCTCTTGTATTTATATGATTTTCCTAATTAATTTTATATTTCTAAAATTCTAACACATGAAATATATCTTAATGGGTATCCATTAGACAAATCGTAATATGTTTGTATCCTTGTCATACTCACGTTCACACAAGTGTGAATGCTTGAGATTTTAAGTTTTGCAACAATATTCTCTTTTTAGGGGTGGGTATATATGTCTAAATTTTAGAAATAAAAGTCATAATTAAATTGAGAGGTTGATTTATATCATAACACACACTTGAGATTTTAAGTTTTGCAACAATATTCACTTTTTAGGGGTGGGTATATATGTCTAAAATTTAGAAATAAAAGTCATAATTAAATTGAGAGATTGATTTATATTATAACACACTTGAGATTTTAAGTTTTGCAACAATATTCACTTTTTTGGGGTGGGTGTATATATCTAAAATTTAGAAATAAAAGTCATAATTAAATTGAGAGATTGATTTATATTATAACACTATTAAGCTTCTTTTTTTTTTGTGTTTCCAACTCCACGGTTGGCCATACGCCTCCAAAATTTTATGTACTATTTTACATAAAAATTGTTACTTGAAGTAGGAAAAATAATATACGTAATCAAACCCAAATACGTGCACATTGGAAATAAAAAGAGCATGCGCATTATTTACAACATTATCTCTATCCGTATATAGAAGAAAAATAGCAACAAATACTACATGTGTTTTCTACGTTTAGTACTATAACGCAACCAATATGATTGATTAGCAATGATTCCAAACTATTATCTATTGATTAGTAATGATTCCAAATTCGATTTATTATGCTGTGAGTAAATTCTTTGATTGAGTAGTAAGTGAAGACAGTGCTGGATATGCTCCCTCAAAGGCTCAAACTCGGAATTGTCCTCAGGAAATCGCTGCTGATATATATGCTCAACCAGCAGCAATTGAGGGATTATTTAGTGAAGTGCTAAACTAACCTTTACTCACCTAATTCATTGAGTGGTGTGGGCCAGTTTTCAACAACCTACTGCGATTTCATTGATAGCTAGCTTTTAATCTGCATGTTTTCCTTTACCTTTTTTAAAAAAAAAAATGCTAAATGGCATCTTGTAAACTTTAAAGAAAAACTAATGATATTTGGTTAGTGGGTTCAACACTAAGGAATGTGTTTCAAAGTTAACTAGTCACTCTGCACCAGGAGATTCTGTGTATGCTGTATCGTGCTGGGAGTAGTCTCAGCTGACTTAGCGGACCAAATTAAATTAACTTCAAAAATTGCTAGTTTACTCTTTTTCGTATTTCATATTAACTTCGATAATCATAATTGCAGGTTGACTTTGAGCAAATGAACACTTGATTGCAGGGCACTTAGCCCTTTATCATGTAAATTTCGGTCATTAGTTTGTGCCGTACCACGCTAGGGGTTTGGAATAGTCTCAGTTGACTCAGTCGACCAAATTAAATTAACCAAAAATTGCTAGGGGTTTGGATTCTCTCTGGTTTTTGGTCAATTCCCCAGTCTCCTTCCAATTATGGGATGATGACTGAAGTCAAGAGGGACCCTAGAGTACCGCTGGGTAGTTGGAAATTGGAGGAGATTCGTTGACTCAGTAAGCCAAATTAAATTACTCGGTAAGAAAAATTCAAGCCCAAGAATCAAAAACTTATATTGGACAAATTTACAGGCAATTTGAGGTACCGCATAAATGAAAATTTGCTATTATACTTCTTTTTGTCTTTCATATTAAGTTCAAAATTCTTGAAGTGGAAACCACGGTTAGGGGATCGAGAATTAGCATAATTCATAAAGCCAAAGACTTTGTTTTATTCACAAGATTAAATTCTCTGAGTTTGCCATCTTAAAATTCATATTTGCTTCTAACTAGAACTTTCTCCAAACTCCAAACTAAGAACATATTATGCTTTTTCATTCTGCGTGCCGACATAATCAACTTACCAGGAAGCTTGTGAATAAATATTTCAGCTGAAATGCCATCAAATGTAAATCAATGGACAATTTTTCGTGGCTTCTAAATTAATTTTTGAAGCATTTATCGCTAATAAATTAGGAAAAACTGTATAGAGTTAGACTCAGACGATTATTTGGAGAAATGTTACATCTTCAATGGAGATCCCTCCACTGATATGAGGCTTCTGTGTAATGAATCATGTACCCTTGAAAGAGAAATAGCATGCTTGCTATTGGTTCCCAGATTCACTTTGGCAAAAGTCTTTTGAATCAAAGGGTATTCCAGTTCTGAAGTGAATTGAGTAATGTGCTTTTACTAATGTCGTAAGTGTTGCTCAATGTTGAATCTCTCTGTTTTTGCACACAGCAATCTTTAAGGCCAACGATTAACAACACCGTGCCGTAGAACATGGCTTCTTAGAAAATGGTATGTTAAATCAAAGGAGGTTAATAGTAAATTCTCTTGAACTAAACATTGTGGAATTTTCAGATTTTTGTAGGACAATCTATATCTATATGTATTGCAGGGGAGGTTTTAGTGGAGGCCTCATGAATGGCTTCCAAATCTCCCATACTTTTTTCTAGATTTTTCATTTATTTTAATACATAAATTCAATTAAAAAGTTTGAAATAGTGTGATTTACAACTACTCCGATAACAATTTAAATTTAAAATTTAAAACTTTCTTTCCCACTTCAAATGAGTGCTTAATAAATCATTTATAGTTTGTTTTTAGATTTTGACCACTTTTTCCTTCCATAAATAAAGAAAATAAATTTGGATAATTTGATTAGTCCCATATTAAAATCATTCACCCCATTACAATTTTATTACTTTAGCCCATTTTATTCCTTGATTAATAAATATTGATTTGTCCAATCTAAGGAATAATCTGATTAGTCCCATTTTTTAATCATTTATATAGTAACATTTTTAGCACTTTCTTTCCAGGTATATACATAGATTTGTCAAATATTTCAAATAACATATCCAATTATAACCATTCTTCAACCATTTTATCTATTGCAACTAAATTAATTTTTTTAGCCTTAAACTTATTCTATTAGACGATTATTCCAACTAATGAAATAAACATTTTGACATACAACGTCATCTAGCTAATCTTTGAAATGCTCAGACCTTCATTTGGATAATTTTGCATATAACGCGTACATCAGAAAGTGCACATAAAATAAAATTTTTATATGAATTTTAAATTAATAAAAGGGGCATTTAGATGGTTATTTTTTGGAACGTTTATCAAAAATTTTAAAACAAATATTTGATAAAACAATTATCCTGGGTGATTATCACAAAAAATAGTAGTATTTCACCAAAGTTACACCCAATTACTTTTCCTTGATGACTATAATTCTAACTCTTTATTTGAAAAAAAAAATCACTTGAAAAGTGAGATAATGAATCCTAAATAATAAAAGGAATAGAAAGATTGGATTATAGGGTTGGAAAGGGTAAAAGAAAGGTATTGAATCCTAAATAGTAAAATGAGCATAAAGATAAGAGTATAGGATTGGAGAGGGTAAAGTCAAGGAAGCTGTAGTCATGAGTTCGGATGAAATTATCAAAATGAGTTATTTATGTGGATCAAATAGATATTAGTTTTACATGATTTTGGTTATCTTATCCATTTACAATCCACTATAAAATTTTATTTATTTTTTCTCCCATATTCTTTGAATAACAAAATAAGATATCATTGTAATCAACAAAAATAAGAACACATTGTATTAATAAATAAATTTTTACCTAAAAAATAAAAAAAAAAGTTACACAGAAGAACCAATAGTGGTGATCATAAGGAGTTTCAAATTTGTCCCTATATAAGAATCTCAAAATAATTTAGGTATGAATGCAAGAAATCAATTAACACTTAATGAGTTAATTAAAACTTCAATGGAAGGGAGGGAGAAAGTAGGATAAAATTTAACAAAAATTTAAAAAATAAAGAATAAGAAAATAATGTTAAATATGCCTTTGCAAAAGGTAGAATATAATTATTGAATTTGTAGTGATTTAAATTTACTTACTAATGAATTTGAATCTACGTCTAATTTAATTAAGTCTAAATAGGTAGTCCCAATCTATCTTTTTAATAGCCACTTATTAATGAATTTTAATTGGGTTACCCATTTGAAGTTAATAAAATTGTATACCCATACTCATTTGTTAAAGAACAAATTGAAAATTTGGTCATTATTTACAACTATATATGGAGAGTAACACGACAGAAGGTAAATAAGTTGCAAAATTGGGTAAGAGATCGTATAACTTGATAGAAGCAGGGTAGGGTGAAGAAAAGATAGAATTTGTGAGAGAGAGAAGAGTTGCAGGGATGTAGGCAGTTTGGATTAGCAAAGTAAGAAAGAAAATAATGAAGAGTAGGGGAATATTAATAAGAAGTGGTGTAGAAAATGACAACATGGAAGGGAGGGGAACAATTTGTGGTTACTATGCTTTCAGTATTTCTTTAGATATTTTTGACCTTTATTCATATTTTTTAACATATGTTAAGATTTTAAATAAAGTACATAAATACAATATAAATTAGATACTAAAATAGCACTTTTTTTAAATTTTTTAATCTTTTTTCATGTAACTAATATAAATAATTCATTTACTATTTTAATTATATTAAACATAAATCCGTGCATAGCACGGGTTGCAATACTAGTGATATTGTACGTTTTGATTGATTTTGAAGTTTTTGATTGTGAAGGCAATTTTGCTATCTAGGCTTCCTTATCAACGTGTCCTCTATTTATACGTTCGAAATCGTGGATAAGAAGCATTTCCACTGTCGCTTTCCAAGGAAATGTTCATTATAATGCCAAGAAATTCGTGTAAGAATATTTAGATAAGCTCAGGTGATTTTGTTAAACACATTTTGTTTCTTTGTTTTTCTTGTTAGGTCTGGTCCCAAGAAATTGACTAACGAGAATAATAAGATTCTCGACAATCCAATAAAGACAATAACAAACTAAATAAAATAAACAGAAAGATACAAAATTTTACGTGATTTGGCCAAATTGACTTTCGTCCACTGGCAAAGGGTATTAGATTTACTATAACAAAAAAAGAGTACAAAAGAGAGAGAGAGTACAAAATTTCAGGAAATAATTCTGGTTTAATAAGTGTTTTCTTTTATGGTTCATATTCTGGATTTGGTTCATCCCTGTAGTAGTCGAATGAATTAAGTTGAAGATATGAAAGCGTAAAACTTTCCAGGATTCCCTTCTTTCTTTGGCTGATTCAAAGAGGGAGGACTCGTTGAATTCTTAAGAATCTTTTTCTTTCTAAATGACAAAATGAATCTTTTTTTTTTTTTTGTCTATATGACAAAATAGATTTCCTTTTCTTCTATTTCAAAAAACTTCATTTCTTTTTTCTATATTTACAACTATGATGAGGAGGGATTTCTTTGTAAAGTTTGCGATATGGGATACACAGATAAACTCAACCTTTATGGCTAAGAATACAATCAAGCAATAAACTGCATATAAATTTTCCAGTATTGGGCTAGAAAAGCAGATTGATCAATGGTGAATTATGAAACCACTCCCCATTATACAGTAGTGCACACAAAGAATTTCAACAATGGTGGTAGCAGAATTTCTCTCTCTCGCTACCTCTCTCGCCTGACCACACGTTCATTTCACTGGAAAGGCACTTTAGTCAGCCAATTGGAAAGGCACTTTAGTCAGCCAAATTGTTGGATGAATCAGATATTGTCTTTTTTGGAATTGTTTTATAATCTAAGCCATAAGCAACGCATATGGTTTTCACTGATCTATATGATTCCTGTGTCTAAGAAACTGGCAAAGAATTGAAGCGGATATCATCAGTGAAAGCAACTACGGCGTCATGACATTGAGGAGGTTATTTCTGAACACTGCTCCATTCCCTGCTTCTCTCTACATTCGGAAATTCCAAATTTTAAGCATACAATTTCATTTGCAGTAATACAGCGTCTTTCATAGCTCATGTGCTTTGATTTATTTGACATCAACAAATTGCCTCTTTTCCCTAATTTTTCGGATGATTATAAAAGATGATACATATTCGATCCGAACTATTCATCAGCCTACATTACTTGCAAGAATTTGAGTTTGATCTTCTTCAGTGTTTCAAGAACAACGTTCATACTGAGTCTGTCAGTTGGAGATTCAAGAACACATTTTAAGGCTAATTCCAAGATGGATGAAAAACCCTCCAACTTCTCAGTGAAATTTGCATCCTCACGCTTCAACAACTTAGCATCAATAACTCGAAGAATCGAATCAGGTAGAGAATCGTTAACCCAACTCTTCAAGTTCAAGATCCCAACAAACATTTCATCATTGGGCCTCCTTTTGGAAAAAACTTCCATCAGCATGATTCCATAGCTATAAACATCGCATTTTACTGATATCAACCCTTCAGATCCATACTCTACAAACAACATTCAAATTGAACAAGTGTCACATGAAAAAAGAAAACAGAAACTAAATGCCATACAAACTTTCAGGATTAAGAATCGTTACCTGGAGCAATGTAGCCAATTGTAGCTAAGGTCTTGGTCCATGCAAAGCTTTCCTCCTTTTCCAGCATTTTTGCAATACCAAAGTCGCTGACGTGGGCAACCATATCTTCATCAAGTAAGACATTACTGGGCTTCAAATCACAGTGAATCACAGGCGTTGAATATTCTTCGTGGAGATATTGCACTGCACTTGCCACATCTATCATTATATTCAATCTCTGTAGAGTATCTAAGAAATAGTTGTCAGAATACAGCCACATCTCAAGGCTTCCATTGCACATGTATTCAAGCACCAAGGCCCTAAAATCCTGGTTCCAACAACCGCTGATGACCTTCACAAGATTTCGATGGCGAAGCTTCTTCAGGACTTCACACTCTACATCAAAGCTCTTGAGCACTCCTTCCAATTCCAAATTGAAAACCTTTACAGCAATAGACCTTCCATCATTGAGAATCCCCTTGTAAACAGATCCAAAACTCCCAATACCAAGCAAATTGCTTTCACTATAGCCATCAGTTGCTCGAAGAAGTTCATAGTACGAAACTCTTTCTTGCGTTGGCACTAATACCATGTTTGTTCCTTTAGACTCCTGATATCTCTTCCAATATCTTCTGAAGACAATTGCTAAGGCTGTGACAACCACAGAAGCAATTCCCAGAGGAGCAAATACAAATAGAAGCACCTTTTTTGTTCTGGACCTGTGAATTGAATTAGTTCTTGGGCAAGGCGGCACATGAAACCTGGAATCCCCGCACAATGCATCGTTGAACAGAAAAGATTCAGCGGTAAAGTTCCTAAAGCGACCACCAGAAGGAATTTTACCACTTAAATGGTTATAAGAAACGTCAAGCTCGTTGAGGTCCCGAAGTGCCTCCAATGACTTTGGTATGAAGCCAGAAAGATTGTTATGCGATAGGTAAAGTCCTTGTAAGCTGAGCATACTGCCAAATGACTCTGGGATAGATCCATGAAATTGGTTTTGGGATAAATTTAAAATCAACAGGTTTTGCAAACCACCTGTTGTGCTAGGAATATCACCAGAGAATTGATTCTCTGATATGTCTATAGATGTTACAGCTTTCAGAGTTCCAACTTCAAGAGGCAAGGAACCATTAAGGGAGTTTGAGGATAAGTTCAACTGCAAGAGATCTTTGAGGTTCCAAAAACCATTAGGTATGGCAGAGACTAAAAAGTTGTTTCCTAGTGTAAGATCCCGGAGAGAGGTCATATTACCAAAGCACTCTGGTAAAGACCCAGAAAACTGGTTTGTGGTCAGATCTATTAAAGTCAAGCTATGCAAATTGCAAAGGTTATCTAAGGTGCCGTTAAGATTATTATCTCCCACAGCCAAACCTTGCAGGTTTTGTAGATTTTTTAATGCTGTTGGAATACCTCCGGTCAAGTGATTCGATTGTAGATCAAGCAATAGCAAATTGGTCAAGTTGCCAGTTTGACTTGGTATGGTGCCCTTGATTTCACTAGTTTCTAATATCAACATCTCTAACGAAGCAGAGAGATTCCCAACGGAAGCTGGAAGAAGCCCGTTTAAGGGGTTTGGGCCCAGGTCTAAATAGACCAAATTTTTGCATTTTGTCAATGAAGTGATGAAGCTCAGCTCCATAGATGTAGGATCACTTGTTAAATTGTTGCCATACAGAGCTAGAAATCGCAGAAGTCTAAGGTCCCCGAGGACCTCAGGAATGGAACCAGTGAATCGGTTGACTTGAAGTTCTAGAAATGTTAATTTGGAACAATTTGAAATGGACACTGGTATAACTCCACCAAGGTTATTCCGATCAAGATGTACCCTAGATAACTTGGGCAGTCTGTATCGTAGATCCCGCGGAAGATTTCCTGATAGAAGATTAGATGAAAGTGCAATACTCCGCAATGCTGAGAGGTTGAAGATTCCATGGGGAATGGAGCCAATCAATCCATTATAAGGTAACTGAAGATTCTCGAGTTGGTAAAGGTTACCTATCTCTGGTGGTATTGTACCTGCGTACCAGATTCATTTTCAAAGGAAGCATATCTATCATTAGGCTGTAAAATTCTCTGAAGAAATAATTAAAAAAAATTGAATGAATGTAAGCGTTTAGTTAACTAATTTCGATCTACTTCACCAAAAAATGGTACTTTAAAGATGCATTTACCTGTCAAGGAGTTGTTGGCGAAATAGAGCTCAGTAAGCTTCGTCAAATTCCCGATTTCTTTTGGAATGCTTCCCGTGATTTGGTTCCATTCCAGATTGAGACCTTGCAGGTTTTGGAGATTGCCTATCTCTCGTGGAATCGTACCTGACAACGATATTTTATTGTTATTAGATTCGTCAGAAATTCAAATTTATTTACTTTGACATTCACTAAAATTGAGTTGAAAACTTGAAATGTATAATTATTTTTAAATGTGTATAAATGAACGACCTGAGTCAACCCATCATTAGACTAGAATTCATTGAGTTGAAATGGGTCTAAAAGTTTATGGACATTCAAATAGACAGGACAAGAATTCATTTCACCAGAAATTACACCAAATATTTGCTAGTTGCATGATTGTAAATAGACAGAACTGATTATAGACCTGATTACCTGTCAAGTTGTTACGCCCCAACACGAGAACCTTCAAACCCCGCAGTTTGCCAAGCTCTTGGGGAATTACACCTAACAATTTTACGCAAAGACAGAACTAATCATATTCATTTCAGAGATATATTGAGAACTGTCTTACTTGGTCGAGATGTAACTAGCAAGTGGAAATTTGTGTTGGTAATTATGCTTTTAATTTTCTGGAATAAACAAGCAGAGGTGTTGCAATAGTAATTAAAAAAAAAAAAACCATCCAAGCCATGCTGGTAAAACAGTAAATAGTGTTGAATCCCAGTGCCAAACAGGGAAAAATGACCATCGATTGCAGTTTGGCCTTGTTCGTATGCAAAAAGGCAAAGCAAAAGCATTACCTGTGGAGGGATAAATACGTAAGCTTCTCCAGATTTCCAATTTCTTTGGGTATGTACCCGCCAAACCTGTTGGATGACAAGTCTAACGCTTTAAGTTGAGAAATCTTGCATAAGCTCAATGGTATTTGACCAGCTAAATAATTCCGATAAAAATTCAGCAATTTGAGGGCTGAAAGATTTCCTATCTTTTCTGGAATTTTTCCTTGCAGGAAATTTTCGCTTAGATCTAACTTTTCCACTCTTGACAAGTTGGATATAGAAGAAGGAGTAAAACCACTAAAACCATTGATGTCCAGGAGCAAGAATTGGAGTTCTGGAAAGTGACCAAACCACATTGGAATCTCTCCAGTGAAGTTGTTCTTGGAAAACCGGATGAACCTCAGGCGGCGTAGGTGTGACAACTCTTCGGGCAGATTGCCGTGGAAGGAGTTATTTCTCAGATCAAGAGAAAGAAGAAAGGAGAGGTTTCCCAAATCCGGAGGTATTGTGCCGGTGAGTCCCATGTTTGAAATATTTAAAGCAGTGACTCTTTGGTGTCGAGAGCCGCACTGGACTCCTATCCAGTCACAGACAGAGGATGCAGCAGCTGCAGAAGACCAGTTTTTTGACAAGAATTCTTGCTGTCCTGAAGTGATATGGGCTTTCAGGGCTAAAAGAGCAGATTGATCAGTGCCTAAACTTAATCTTTTCATGGCTGTGCAACTGGTCATCATTAGATAGTGCAGCAAAACAAGTACTGCAAGAGGGTAGGAGTGGGAGTGTCTCTTCATATCGACCCACATGATCAATCAATTGTCCAAATTGGTGATGGACAACAGGAAATTAGACGCCAATGTGTAATACCATTTGAATATGATGTTTTTTTTTTTGGATATATTGGAAGAGGTCATCATAACCCGTTAAATTGCAACAGAATGAGGAAATGGAACTCCTAACACATCAGCTATCAATAGTTCTGACATCTATGCTGGGATTTCATCAATAATCTGAATACCTGCTGAGCCATGCATGGACGCTGTGTTTAGCACACTAATTTCCCTCCCTCCATATGAGGCGCAATTGACGCTCCCAATTCCTCTGTATCAGCTCTCGCATATGGAGAATGAGATTATGATACGGGGAGGTCTGTCTTTCCTCTTCAATATAATATAATTCAAGGTAAATGACTTGTTCAAAATTATAAGTAACATAAATGTTATATTTAACTACTGTTCATATGAATTCGTACATATTTATTTTATTGGAGTTAAATGACTTTGTTTCAATGGTAAATTTGTGTCTTGTTGACCGGGAACAATTTAGACTGTTCTTAGTCCAATATTGTACATGTACATAGAAGTGTCAATTTGGATTGAGATCCATTTATCCATCCATATAATCTATAATTAAATGGATTTGGATTATCCATTTATAGTATTGGTTTTAAATGGTTGACGAAAGTAAAACCATTAAATTAAATGGATTTATATGGATTATCCACAAAAACCATATATATCCATTTACTTAAAAACCAAATAAAAGAAACGGAAAGGAAGTGACTAAAAACCATATATTTCTTATTGCATGTTTTTCAACTCAATCCCAGGCAGAGTACCCAAGTATATATATTCATCTTTCAAACAGTCATTCTCACAAACACCTAATACGAATGTGACATTTCTATAAATACTCATCTTCAAAATCCATGGCCGCCATTCAGGCAGATATAGATACACATTCACCAAACAGTAACTTTGGGACATATGTTAAAGGTGAATGGTTTTTGAAGTGATGGATTTTTTTTTCTTTTTCCTTTTCGTTTCTTCTGAACTTCTTTCCTATTGAACCCCAAAGTTTTAAACAGTGTAATACCATTGTTGGGAGCTTAGATTCAAATGTTTAGGCAGCTGCTTCCTTTGTGGCTCTTCATATGATGACTACTCTTCATGATGCCGATGCAGATATTGTAGGATGCTTGTCTTAGTCTGTGATAGTAATATAAAAAACAAGTAATCAAAATATTTAAATGGATTATAAATGGATAATTGATTTATTAATGGATCTAAATGGATTGGATAAATTTCATCCATCATGCATTAAGTCAAAACCAATTATGAATCATTTATCCATATTGACACCTCTATGCCAGACAATGTGCAATGATTAAAAACTGAAGATATCAGTCCATGAGCACAACTTTCGTGCACGTTTTAATGTCATTACATAGATGTAGGAGGAATCACAGGGAACTCAGAACTGGATTTGTCAAATGTGAATAATTCAAAACTCTGGATGAAGACATTGGCGAAGCCAATACCCTGAGGTTAAGGGAATAATCATTTTAATTGATGCATGTCAATATGGCAACAAGACAAATTTTGACTGTCCCTCAAAAGTTTTTCATATTCTCTTGATTCCCATTGTATTTTTTAAAATTTTTAACTAGATAATTATGAAAGTCTTATTTTTCGGTTGGGGAAAAGTAAAGAATGAAATATATTTAAGAAAAAGTACTAGATGACCGATATAAAAGTTAATGGGAGTTATATAATATTCAAGGAATGCAAATATAAGATGAATTAATGAAATTTAGAATATTTAGTAGCCACATTCTTAATGTTTAAAAAGCGAGGGGGCAATTGCCCTCAACCAAAGGTGGCTCCGCCCTGAAGACTAAAGAGGTTGCTTTTGGGTAATTATCAGTCAAAAAAGTTTGAACATTAAAATAATCTCCTCGTCTCCTTAGTAGATTGGGGGCACCCATGTTCATTTTTTAGTAATTGTTTATAACTGTTCTTTCAAGATTAAGATGCAAAAGGAATTTCTTAGCCTTTTTGTTTTAATTTTTTTTTTAAAAAGAAGAGGAATGAGACTTAAGAAACAAGGAGAAGACACGCTGCATTTAAATTCAAAACTTTTAATTCTTAGAATTTCAATTTTAACCATTAGACCAAAACTTTCTCAACGCTTAACCATTGAAAGTATCTTAAACTATATTAAGCTCAGTGGCAATTTATATATAATTGTTACAACAAAGACGAAAGTTACACACATAGTATCTTACAATTATTCTGAAAATTCACTATGGAATTAATTTTAAGTTTAAATAACAAAATGTAACTATAATTATGAAATTTAAATCTGCATATCTGCCTTCCTAAAATGTTTTGACAACAAGCAAAGTTAGACAGCCCTGAAATTAATAGTCTAAACTGTAGCCGGAAGAATTGGCAAAACATTTGGGTGGGTAAGGTTTCCCATCAAATAATTCGATAGCTACACTTTAATAATTGAAGAATGCATACCTTCACCCTGGGCATCCAATGAGCAGATTCACATGCAAATATCAAAGTATAAGAACAAGCAGTTAACTTTTTTTTTTTTTAACTTTACAAAGCAAAAGAAAATATTCAGCGGCCAAATAGCCTTTATATTCAACCGTCTCCAAAATTGATTTTCGTCTCAATTTACCCGTTTCCATATTGGTTGTTTGAGTTAGGTGACAATATTTTACTACTTTTTAATTTGAGGTTCGTTTAATAATTTAGCAAAAATTATTATTTCGCCCATCAAAAGTTTTCACAAACATTTTGTGAATTGGAGAAAAACGATTGAGACGTGCATTTTGACAAATTGCGTGTGTGCATGTGTGTGTGTGTTTTTTTTAACTTATGCTTCTTTTTTCTGTTATGATCTGGTATGCAGCCACTATAAACTAGGGGAAGGTTGGATTGAACGATAAGGAAGAAGGATTATAAGTAAAAAATCCTGAATTCAAAACTTCCAATTTATAAGAAAGAGGTTAAAAACTTCCAACAGTATATACACTTTTACTATTACATGTATGACACATAATTCAAAATTGAATTTAAAATCTAAATTTTACATATATGTCATGCATCCAACCGTGATAGTACATACATTATTAGTGTATATAAAATTTATTCTTTTTTATAATACAACAATTACAATTGATCCTGTATTAGGAGAAAGGTGACAGGGATGAACCCAAAGGGTATGCTTAATGCTTCCAAGAAACTAACAAATGGTGCGCTAAGGTACCTGACATGCAAGTAGCGAGATTCAATCTCCCTTTTCCCGGTGGCCATCACAGTCAAGTCACGAGGGATGCCAGCAGCCTGACTTGATTGTGATGGCGAGCCCTCAAGAGAAAGTCTCCCAAATTGTCCACTCGGGCCATTTCTTCAATATGTTCTCTAGCCCGTGAATTGTCAATTATACAAGCCCAGTGCTTTTATTATAAATGGGACCTTTTGACTAAAGAGCCATGTTGGACACCAATCCATGACCCCAATTTATCTAACATTGCGAGGCCCAATTTATCTTGCCCTTCTAAGTGTCTAGAGCCCGCCCATTGCAGCAATCTCACAAATTCCAAGTCAAACCAATTGTCGCAGAAAGCGCAAATAAGTGGCATGATATAAATGAACTGAATCTAGACACAATGTAAATAAATAGGTTGTAATGTAATATATATATATATATATAATGACTATTCTACATCAACTAATTTGAGCTCAAACATGTGATCCAATCTCTGAAGGGCACTTGGCCCTTTCTCCTAATTCGAGATGATTGATGCTTCACAAGTGATGTGTAATTCGAGACTGAGATGATTGATGCCTCACACGTGATGTATAATTCAAGATTCAGCAAGCAGCATACTAACAGTGAGACTTGAATACATCATCTTTGTTAAGAAAGTTATATGACCTTATTAACTAAGCCAACTTATATTAGCTTGGCGCTCCTTTTCTGCCCAACAATTTATTAGCCTCAGTAGGATAAACATAAACTCTCAAGGCCTTAATAAGATGCTATAAAAGGTACAAAACATTCATACAAATAGAGCAAATTATCCGGTTGGCCACTAAACTTTTGCTCAATGAATTTGCTCAATAAAAAAGGGTACAAAGCACGCCTTCATCTGCCATTGTGTACTACATTTTTACATCATAAGAAGACGTGCCCTATAAAGCAGTCTTAGATCCACGTTTTGAAATGCTCCTAAGTTAGAACAACAGGTTTTCTTGCCACAATCAATGCAATTTCCTAATTTCTCAGCTTTATTAAAAGTTTCTCTGAATATCAAACAGCTGAAGCAAATTCATGGCTCAATTCTAGTGAATGGTCTTGATCATCTTGAACCCATATTAATTCGGCAAATAATCGTTTCTTCAGGCAGTTTTCATCAAACCCATGTTACCCAATACGTTAAAACAATCCTAAATCATACCCAACATCGAGATGTTTCCCCATTGGGTTATGCTATTAGGTTTCTATGTCAGCATGGCCAGTTCCAGGACGCTGTCATTTTCTACGTGCAGCTTCAGAGATCTGGGGTGTTTCCCAACACATATGCTTTATCATCAATACCAAAGGCATATGGTAAAATCAATTGTAAAAATGGGGGAATTTCAGTTCATTGTCAAGTTCATAAATATGGCTTTGCCAGTGTTGTTTATGTACAAACAGCCCTTTTGGATTTTTACTCGAAAATGGGTGATATTAAGACAGCCCATAAGGTGTTTGACGAAATGAGTGATAGAAATGTTGTTTCATGGAATGCTATAATATCTGGTTATGTGAAATTCGGAGAGTTAGAAATGGCTCAATCTGTGTTTGATAGAATGCCTGAGAGAGATATAGTATCGTGGAATGCAATTTTGTTGGGATATGCCAAGGCAGGGAAAATGGATCAGGCGTATGTTTTGTTTAAAGAGATGCCAGAGAGGGGCGCTTCATCTTGGAATGTGATGATTCGTGGGTACATAGATCGCGGGAACATAGAATTAGCACGTGGGTTCTTTGATGCAATGCCAAAAAGAAACAGCATTTCATATATCACTATGATATCTGCATATTCGAAATGTGGGGATGTTGAGTCTGCTGAAAAGATCTTTTATGAGGAGGAAAAGAAAGACCAGCTGTTGTATAATGCCATGGTAGCTTGTTATGCACAGAATGGCCGACCGAAAGAGGCTCTTCATCTATTTGATGAGATGCTTCAACCAATTCTGAATATTCAGCCTGATAAAATGACGTTGGCTAGTGCTATATCTGCTTGTTCTCAACTGGGAGATTCAACTATGGGGAGTCGGATTGAGTCATACATGGGTGAATTTGGAATCAGAATGGACAATTATCTCTCCACGGCCTTAATTGACATGCATGCAAAATGCGGAAGTATTGACAAAGCTATTGAGTTATTTCACAGGTTAGAAAAGAAGGACATAGTTGCTTACAGCGCAATAATTTTGGGTTGTGGAATTAATGGTAGGGGACAAGATGCGATTAAGTTATTTGAGGAGATGATAGATTCTAATATCTCTCCTAACTCAGCTACAATCACGGGAATATTGTCTGCATACAATCATGCTGGTTTGGTCGAAGAAGGCTACGATTGCTTTGAGTTGATGCAGAAATATGGAATTATACCATGTGTTGACCATTATGCTATCATGGTTGATCTTTTAGGTAAGGCAGGTCGGCTGGAAGAAGCATATGAGTTGATAAAGAAAATGCCAATGCAGCCTCATTCTGGGGTTTGGGGAGCATTGCTTCTAGCATGTAGCGTGCACAACAATGTTGAACTTGGTGAGATTGCAGCTGCTAAGTGTTTCAAGTTGGAGCCTGATAGCACTGGATATTGTTCTCTTCTTTCTAAAATTTATGTGTCTTCTGGGAAGTGGGATGAAGCCAAGCGATTGAGAGAAGCCATTGAGGAAAGAGGTTTCAATAAGGTTCCTGGCTGTAGTTGGATCAAACCAGCTGAAGCCTAGGGGTCGGGAAGTTCTTAGTTAAGCCTGAATTTAATTTCTTGCAACTACTTGAATCAACTTGCTGCAATTTGGCCCACAGTCGACAGAGCTCAAATGTTGCATGACCTGTATGGTTGCTGATGCCCATGCCCTTGGGGAAATTCCTGGTGAACGAATATTCTGCTGATCTTATGGTTCTTCTGGCAATTGGTATGCATTTTCAAAGCTGATTTTATGGAGGTGCTCTCGATGAACTTATGTCTTGTTTCATGTAACAATTAACAACATATTGGCTTGGACGATATTGCCAAAAAAAAAAAGATAATAAATAAATAAAACAAAATAAAAGTGAATGACCCCTTCATCTTATCTCGAACAATGGGCACAGACGCACAGTGCCATTGCTGGTCGCCAAAACCCATCAGTAGCAGCTGAAACAACCTGTATCAGTTGAGTAATTTTGACTGATCTACAATCATTGCTGCAAGTCATCATATTGAAGAGGTATTTGGTTGTTTGAAGTGGTGGGTTTAATTATTTAGACTGTTCCCAGAGATGTTTCATAGACTTGCTGGATTCACTTTTAACTTCTTTTTTTTGCAGTTGGAGGGACATCGAACCTGAAGCAACTTAAGAGTGTAAAGATTTTCACCAGAGAAGCTGCAGTATCAAGTCTCATTATTGGCCCTTTAAGCTTTGTGGTTTGATCAATACTTGGCTGATTAACAAGTGTGACTCTTTAATCAGCACGAACCAGGAGAAATCAGATGCACTGAAGTTTCTATTGATGCATTATGTCTTGCAACATCAGGCTTTTAAGATAAAAGTAAAAAATAGCGAATAACCTTGAGGCGTCCTTGGTTTTCCTGGAGAAATGACTTGGAAGTTAGGCCTTTGAGCCAAATGCTGTATTTAGCCCATGGATCTCTGTAATGCAAGTAACCATTTCTATTTTGTCTTCGAAAACATTGTAGTCAACCGTAGAATGGAGATTGTAACAGAAAAGAAATTGTAGGCTCTTAAAGATGTTATAAAATAAATTACGGGCAAGAACAGACCGAGCAGCACCGGCAAACGAATTGACTTTGTTTGACATTCATCTGCAGACCAAATACTATCAAACTGGCATGCCCAAGCCCATTTATTGGTGAGCTGCAGAGAAATGAAAAGCTGCAGCAGAAGAGAACTTTACATGAGAAGAAAAGCTGCAGTTTTTACACGTCTTACATCACATATATCTAACTGGAAAACAAAAATATATATCAATGTTGCCGATGCAACTGGACAACCAATGGTGATGAATACAAAAAAGTATACGTATGGTATTCATGCTCTAGCATCGACCTGTACATCTGAAGGGGGTTGTCCCGCATAAGGGTTCGCCGTTCATGCAAATCATTAGAGGCTAGTTTCCATATCAAAGCACAAAGAATGAATTTGCATGAAGTGACCCAATCATGTCACCATTCTTCCATTGTACTCCCTACAACTGAACATCGTAGAAGAGGCAATACGGTCTATATCTCAGTAACCAAAGTACTTTGGTGCTAGAAAGAATAGAGGCTGCAACGTGCTTGGAGCAAATTTTCTAGCAAAAAGATAGCAAATTGAAGTAGGCTGGTCGTTATATGGGCAGGTATGATTTTCAAGAATTCCCCTAATGAATGGTTCTGTGATATCTGCACTTCCAAAAGTAGCAGGATGAGCCCCTCCACGTGACCAGTCCACCCAAGTGATGCTTCTGTTTGCCAATTGGTTAGGAGCTTGAATTGTCAGCATGGTTGGGAAATAATGCTCATCCACATAGCATGGTGATCTACAAAACTCAGCAAACTTTGGGTAGAATTTTGTATCTGCAACTATGATAAGAGCAAGCTTTCTGTTGATCTGAAACCACTGTGCTCCTTTACGCCACTGGCTAATCTGAACCTCTGGTGCCATGTTCTCATTATAACGACCTCTACCAAATGGACCAGGATCATCAAATGCCCCAACAAAGCTATATTTTGACTTTGTTATGTAATGGTAGATGATACTGAAATTGTAGAGTGGAATGCAAGACTCGGATAGCAGAACAAACCACTCGTTGTTGAGATCAAGCAATGCATTAGCAAGAAGTCTTCTCTCAGCATCACAAATACTCATCCTCCCCCATTCTGCAACCTGAGCAGGACAGAAATATGACAGACTCAGCACCTCAGTGGAAATTAGAAAAAGGCTAATCCACATTCGTGCTGTACAAAGCTCATTTTGCCAAAACAAATCTATAACAAGGAGCTCAATCACAAGAAATGCCAATTAAATGCTAAGATAAATTAAGGCTGCATATTGCTAGAATAAATTAATCAAGAACCACAAGTTTAATATGCAATATTTCTTTTTTGTGCAAGACCAACCAATTATTGCCCAACTTTTAGCTGAATAAAACATGTAAATCAACACTTCTTACAAAATTCTGGTAGCATTTGAAAGAATTGAAGTTAAAACGTAAATACAAAACCATACAGATTGGTTGATATTGCCTATAATCTATAGCTGTCACTGATAACCTGATACCATTTTGCTTCAGAAATCAAATGAATAAATGAAAACCAACCAGGAAAGTGACTAAAATCCATTTCAAAGACTAATAAATGCACAGCACAAAAAAGTCTCAAAGTAAAAGCACAAGATAAAGAAACTCTAAGCCTCCAATTTTCTAGAGCTGAGGGTTTACTATCTGCATTTTTGTTTTACTAAATCACGATATTTCATGGAGGCTTCCACTACGATTTATTTTTAACATACTTGACCTAAAAATAATCATATGTGCAAATAAAAATGAAAGAAATTAAAATGTCTGATTCATGTGCTACTTAATGATTAAAATAGCATCACATGCAACTAAGCAAGTACAACTCAAGTTTGATAAACAACCAAGTCCACAGAACTTGGAAGTACAAATAGAAAACACCTCTACAAATTGAAAAAATAATCTCAAAGGCTCATCAGAGTCAAACCAGACTGAGGTTTCAAGCATCATCATTATACATGAAACAGCAATTTAGTTAGCAAACTTGAAATCAAGCTATATATAAAGTTAAATGACAAAAACAACTGTTCAAACAAAAAAAAATCTCTAAACTCAGCTCATTGAAAAAGTAGCTTTTAAGCTGCAATATACGGCCTTCTCCTGACTCCCAGCACAGGGCTCTATACATATAACCTCTTTCAGCATCAATTATTTCATTCTCGTTATCAAACTCAATGCACTAAGACAAAAGAGTAACTGAATGATAACCAGGAAGCAAACTCATACGAATAAAGTTTGTTAAAAGAGAGGGAACCATCAGAATGTGAACAGCCACTTTATAGCTTAAAAATTTCCAATGTGCAGAAAAGCTTATATATTTCCCAGAAATTAGTGAAGTGCTAACTAGACGTTCTAATAACAAGATGATGACATCATCCTCTGCAAGCTAGAAGAACTTCCCTAGCGAGATCAATCCCGTCTCTTTCAATTAGTACTCACAATCACAGTTGACAAGCTAGACTCTAAGATCCCATAAGCAAAACCATTTCAAATGCATCCTTAACAAAATTAACAAGACTAACACAAAATGGCAGATCCAATAAGCTTCCTGTTGATAACTTCAACGAAAACCTTCCTTTTACCACCAATAATTGAACTTAAAACTGTTTATGCAAGATCTTGCTCACACTACTTGAATAACAAAGTTAAACTCGCATATCTTCCTTAAAATAAGAACATACAGAAAACTCTGTTTCAATATGCAGATCAGACCCTCTATTTGACATAATGGGCAATAAATATGAAGATGTCACTTGTCTACATCCTATCCATGCTTTCTGTTAGCGCAAACACTTTCTGTCTCATCCAGCACTCAAGGTTCCAGCCTTTGCACTTAGACACTGTAGTTGTTCACATGTATGTAAAGAATAATACTCATGTCAAGGTTATAATCATACAGAATAGCTGGCTTCCACATTTGCTTTTTGAGTACTGCATGGAAATATGCTTCATCTGCACATGAGTATAAAGTTACAAAAGCCAAACACTTCCTAGAAAAGGAAGCTTACAATGTTCAAAGGGGTTATTTTCTTAGTTCCAATGAACTTGCTACACTATATGATGGGATTTACAAAGAGCAGCCAGCTGCACCTTCACGTACGTGCTTACAGACAGCTAAACACCTTTATAGGAGTTTCATTCAATAATGCCATAGGGCAACAGAGGCACCATACTTGGCTGGTTAAACTATTGTATTAATGGTTCTTTTACTAGTTGACAGGAATGGTTTCATAAAGCAAAAGCACAAAAGTCAAGGGAAAGGGATAATTCCAGAATCTTAAAAGCTTCCTTGCATAACATCAAATTTCATATCTTGCCTTGCCAGGCCTTCCAAGAAATAAACACAAATGACAACCACTTGATAAAATACTCAAGTCAGTGCATTTAAAAGGTTATAGAAAAATTGAAGCAAAATACAAAGCACAGGGTTTGCAAGACAATCAAATTGAGCAGTTTCCAATTTACGCTACTTAAAATGCCCAAGGGACATATACTTGGAGAAATTGAGATCGACATGTCATGTTGTATAAACACATAACTTTAGGGTTCTTGATGAACCATACATTTGGTGAAGGCAAATATTGAACTATCCAAGCATTCAAACTAATGGAAGTGAAAAGTAGACTATCAAATCCATCCATCACTGAATTGTAAAATGAGGATAACAACTTTTCAATGTTGAATTTAACATCTTAAGATAAGTAAAATCTACTGGACACAACACACAGTTTCAGAACTCTGACCATGACCTACAGGTAAGAACATTTCAAAGCATTGCTAAAGGACTAAATATTGTTCACATGGAAGGAAAAAAGAAAGAACTACATTGTTTAATTTCCAGCAAGGAGAAAAGAAAGCACAATTTATGCCCAAGCTATCTGCATATGAAGGATGAAAGCTACGATGAGTTTTGACTATATTACTCTCCAAAAACTTGAGCTGTTTTGGGCACCAAAGACCATCAATCATATGTATAAAAAACGACAACTTATAAAGATTCTTAACTACATATAGCAACTACCTGGAAATGATCCAATGGTGACAACTGACAAAAGCATACCTTACTTGGAACTTGCCGCCCGTAGAAAACAGATGTGGGTGGGAAATCTGCTTGATATGATGGCAACGAGTGAATATATATCGAATACAACCCAGAATGTCCCTTAAAAAACCTCTCCCAAAGAGGAGCTAATGGCAATGGCCCCTTAGTCAAAAACATGAAAGCAATCTTCGGAACCCTATTGAACGGATACTTCTTGATTTGAGGCACCAATGATGCCCTCCAAAACAACTCTTCATCGCTCATCGAGTGAAGCAATTTCGAGGGAGGCTTTATCCAACGTTCTAAACTAATTGGTTCCTTCTCAAAACAAGGTTGTAAACTGGGCCTTGCTGCAGCAAGCACATTATCAGCGCCATAATGCCTAATCATATAAACACTAACCACAGAAAAGATAAAGCACAACCCCAAAAACACCACAAGTAACTGAAGCATTCTATGAGGTAAAGCCCTATTTTGACCTGTCCTATTTACAACTGCAAAATCTTTACCATTCTCCATTGATACAACAGTTGATTGCATCTTGACACAAGTGTAACAAAATTCACCTAAGGGATTTCTAGTTTCCTAAGATATCGAATCAAAAATCCACATACAGCCCTTATCTCCCTTCAAACATCTGAAACCTTCAATTAAAAAATTACTCCTTTTGTCACGCAGCCTAGAATCAGAGACTCGGATTGCATCCCATATGACATATAATCAACTAATTTTAAACTTCGCCTTCCTGTGATCGCTTAAGTTACCGTAATCCTAAATACAACCAAGACTGAAGCTTTTGGGTAGTTTGAATACAGGAATAGAAAAAAGGGGAAAAGGCAGATAGCAGAGCAAAGCACCGTAAACCAACCAAAAGAACATTCAAGAAACTGACAAAAATGAAAAATTTCACCAATTGGAGAGAATTCACCAAGTGGGCAGGAGGTTAAAATTAAAAAAACAAATTTATTTGATACGGTATCACATGGTTTCGTGAACATAATGGATATTCCATGAGTAATTACGAGATTAAAAGTACTGCTCTGTAGCTGTCTTACTGTAGCAGTTAGCCAAAAAAATGGGCCAGACCCAGACGCATACCATATGGGGAAAAAGGAGGAGGAGGAGGAGGAGGAGGATAAAATTTGTTGTTTGGGAAATGCTTTAATTTGTTGTCACAGGGCATTAATGCTCCAGATATTGGTGATGGGAGAGTTAGGACTTAAGCAAAGGACACAGAGAAAAGTGGCCAAGGAAAGTAAATATGTTTGGCAAGGAACAAAGGCTACACTTGGAATACCCAGGACCTGAGGTGGTGGGGATGAGAGGGAGATGGAATAAGAATGGCATGATCAAAATCCAAGAAAGAAGGGAAGAGATCTAGAAAGAATGGGGAATGTGAAACTTTTGATTTTAAAAGAATGTCTTTTGTTTCTAAACACGTGTCTAGGACAGATAGCTTTGGGAGATTTATTGGTTGGGTGAAAGACTGAAATACTTAACAACCTATGTTATGTTATGTTATGGGCAGTTTCATTTTGAATTTAGCAAAATAAAGCAAAATAAAATGTAATAAAGAAACCTATGTTATGGGCAGTTTCATTTTATACCTGTTATTGTTCTCTTCCATTAGTTTTTATTTTTTAGTTTGTACCCTTTTTGCTTTGTTGGGGGAATACAAGTAAAAAGTAAGTAGGTTGAATTTTTTTTTTTTTAACTGATGCAGACAGTTCAACTTGGTTTTTTTTTTCCTGATGGTCAAGAGAAATTTAAATAAATAAATAAATAAAATACAGAGAAAGGGTAAGAAATGCTCCCAGAAACATTGTTGCAAATAAAAAGAAAGATCAAAAAATAGAAAAAATATAAATTGAATATGGTATTGGACATAGGAGGAGTTTATTATACATTGTGTAGATGGATAGCTGGCAGAGGCAGACTATCTTTTTTTTTCTTTTGAAAAAGGAGGCAGACTCTCTAATGGTAGACATCACGAATTAAAGCAAATGTACCAACACTCTATTTGTAGGAGCCAATTTCATTCTTTTTGGAAAAAAAAAATAAAGGAGCAGATATTTCATAGATTGATTGCGCTCTATTTCATGTCCAATTTTTATCGAGTTTCTTTAGCACATTACTTATAGAAAAAGTAGAAAGAAAACAAGGAAAATTTTGAGGATCATCTTGACTATATGTTTGTTTTCGAAGTAGCCTCGACAATTCATACAATTTCTTCCCTTTTTCCTTTTGTTCGTTGATTTGTTTTGTTGAATGACCCTTAACCAGTCAAACAGAAGCCAGCACTAGCAATTAAGTTCTCTCATCCAAGACGACAAAAAGGCCATTGGCAATTTGGCATGATTCTAGGAAATCACGGGTCAGCAATTTTACTCCTGTCTTAGCTGATACTGCCAGCGACCCAGAAAGCAACGCCAATTTTGTACTTTGTCCATCCTCTGATTAATTTGTAAAATATCTCATCAATGTTTTATATAAGTTTCCCTGCATAACCGTTGGCTAGAAAAGATCAACAATGACTTAGAAATCAAAACACCAAGATGAATTAAAGATAGTTAAGAATATCAAAAAGATGATTGAAAAATGTAATGCATGATTATTTAATTAAAAAAAACTAAATACAACATGCGTATAGAATATGACTCCTAATAGTGTCAAAAAAATCGATAAAAAGAACAAAATTTGAATCCGGGTTCTCTCGTTCTAATACGCTATGCTATACGAATTTTAGTACTAATGATACAACTCATACATGTTATACAAGTTTTAAAATTAATAATACAACTTATACGTACTAATTATGCAAGATTAGGTCTAACTTTAGCCCCGTCCGCAAACAAAAACGAAAAATAGATACAGGCATTAGCAAAATTTGTGATCTAGACTTGGTATTTTTCGTATCCTCACGTACTATTATCGCTATCTGAGTAAGACATCGCTTGTGATTATATAAATGAAACCATCCAATAAAAATGAAAAAGAAAATGGAGAAGAATGGGATGGCTACATTGCCATGTGCTAATTGCTAAGTGGGTGCCCACCACCATTAGTCCAGTAGCATATGTGAAGAGATCATGTGTGAATGGCCATCCTCTACCCTCCCACGCTTCCGACAGAATGCGTGCCAACTTGAAAAACAAAGGCAGGGAATCCAGAATCTGGATGAAGAATTAGAAATGCACCTCAAACTTGGAAATCCATTTGCATATATCCCACGTTAAATGCACCTAAATTACAACCCTCTCACCAAACCCCAGGCCTACGTGAACAAGACGAATTACCATATTTTCATTAAGCCCACCCCGCACTGACCAATTTCCAAGTCTTATATTTAAGCAGCATACTCTATGATAATAAGATTCTACTGGTGCATGGCACAAACCGGTAGAGATGCCATAGTATTAGCATTGCAACCGAAATATGGCCGGTCAATGATGCCCATCCTCTCTTCCTGTTTAGCCACTTCCCAGTCCCAAAAGAATGCCAGATGATAATAATTCAAACCGATGGCTGAACAAGGTGTATAAAAAAACTCAATGAACTTTTCATCAAATTTCAGCATCCATCCATGATCAGAACGACACATTATAGGAATAAGCAATGTCGGAAGAGGAGAAATATGTTCCATGAGAAGTTTTCTTTTTTAAGTCTGTCAACACTCTTAACAGTGGCAACCAACATAGTCCAGTAGCATATCTTGAACATAGCGTACATTACTATGCAGCTCATTCCAAACATCACAAGCTGCAGTTGATATTCTTCCATTTTGAACAGAAATTGCAAGAAACTGTTAGTCTGTACCACTTATATTTACGCAGCTGGATGCACAAATGGGCACTACTTAAGAACATCGAAACTGGCACGGAGGTTGGAAATCATGACTGGACACTCTCCCTTCTCATCATACTCAACAAATTCCCCTCCAGACAAATCAACACCATCAAATTTTGTTCCTTCAATCTACACCAAGGAAAAGAACAAAAAGACTTTAAATTCATGAATTCTGAAGCTGAGATGACAAGAAATAACATGAGACAGCTTTCAAAATTTTTTTGACAATTCCATTAATTTGGGCATGCAATTGCTGACATTGAAAAAGAGAAGACAAATTCCAAAACATCAGGTTTTCACAGCCAAATAGTATTTCTTAATGGATATACATCCAATGTTATAAGCCCACATCACGAAATAAGTTAGCAACTTGATAAATGTAATAACGTTTAGATGCATTCAATGCCTTCTTTCACATAGACCACTCGAAAAAGAGATGGGCAATTACAAGCACAACCCACAAGAACTTTTATTCTCCAAAAGAGAGGAATATAATATAAACCTCCTTCCCCCTTTCGTAATCTCCCCAATCCCAAAACTTTGGCCCTAATCTACCATTTTAAGTTCACATCAATCTCATGCAGGCAAGTGATATGAGCAAATCTGTTGATCAAACAATTTTAGGAGGGAGAAAGAATAACCAGAACGACAAAGCTTTCCATACAGAATGAGTTTGTATCAAGTACCCCATAACAATATCAACCAACCAAAATTCCTTTCTTGTTAATAAACAATTATGTATGTCTGCAAAAGTAACATACAGTTACTTATCTTGTATGTATATTGAAAAGAAAGCAAATTGAAAAACTCAATGTAAAAATTGTGGTTTGGAATTCAGAAGTCAATCTATAGATATGCCAGAAGAGAACATATCAGAAGTTTCCCATCCCAAAAATATACATTAACCATGGGCAAACACTATAGCTGCTGAAGAAGGTTTCAGCTGCAAAGGCACCAACATTTGACAGAGACAAATTTTTTCAACAAAAAAAAAAATGCTTGTCCCTGTTCAATATAGTTTCAAAAAATTGAGCTGAATACTGGTCCAGCTCTTATAGTTCAGAAATTCACTTCCTAAAAGCAACTCCTGACCTTCCACTTTCCATTCTCAGATGGTGAATGAACCTTCTAAGAGACCGAGATTTCAGCAATTTAACATTGCCTAATCAAGTCAACGACATCACAAATGTACCGGTACAGATATAAGAAACAACATTCAAGAGTGAAATTGTCATCTATGATGACAGCATCAAACAATCTAGACATTTGAAGTCATTATTCAAGATATAATGCAAAAAACGTGTAACCTCGAGATGTTTTCTTTTTTGTTTTCTCTTGCTCTTGTTCTCAGGTAGACGTATTCCAAGTGCAGTCAGACTGTGATAAAATATACTGCTCACATCTTTAACAGCTAATGAAATGGCACTACAATAGATGACCTAAAACATAGTAGACTTTGCCAGGAAGCTTACATGATTTGACTTGCAACTTGGAAGAAGGAAATTCAGTAGTGTAAAATGCAGAGAAGAGTGACCCAAAGTAGAGGTAAAAGAAATACTTAGTTGTTAAAATGTTCTAGTAAGAAATGGATCAACAGCAGCTAAAATTATCACAACATTACAACTACATATCACTCAAGCTACAAAGAATGCAAAAACTGTAGAAGCATTTACTTACAGATTCAACCCGCCATCCACTACCAAAAGAAAAGTCCAGGGGCTCAACACCCCTGCAGTCAAATACCATCAGGGGACTAAAATGGCCAAATTGACTTTGTATCTGCGTCAGTGGACGCCCTCGGCCAGTGGTCATGGTCACAGTTCCTTCCCTTGAACAGAACTTGCACTGGAAGCATGAAAGAAGAACACATTAATGGAGTACAGATTTGACAATCCAATACAACAGAAACTATTCAGCTATACAAATTAATTTACAAAAGCAGTAAGATCAAAGATCCAACACATCCATGCATCAAGAAGTAAACAGCACTCCAACGTTAATTGGCACCTTAAAACTAGCAATAGCTGGTGCATAGCCCAAAGGGGAAAAGAAACTTTCTATAAAACTTCGTTTCAGTCAAAATTCTACATTTTTTAATGTAGAACAGATCTTGTCTTTTTTTTTGGGGAATCTGAACATTCAAGAATTGAGAACAGATCAGATCAGGAGCAGATCACCTTCTTAACAAGATTAGTACTGCCCTTGCCATGAGGAACTACATCAGTCAGGCAAAGACAAACCTCTTTTGGGGTCACTTCACCACAGTTCCCACATTTCAGCTGAAAATCAAAAACAAAAAGGAATTGAAAAGTATGTATTTGGAACATATATTGTATAAAAATTTGAGTAGGTCAACATTTCAAACTAGACATTAACAGACAACAACAATAACAAAAAGGAGGAAGAAGAGGAACATTATAACACTTGAAAAGGTAAGAGATCAAGAAAATATATTGGTATCCATTAGCATAACAATTACATCAGAAAGCAGATTAAAGGCTGAAAGTTACTAGTTAAAATTCACAATGAGCATGTTCTGTTGAACAGTCACAACAGCAAGATTTTGGACACCAATTCCTCCATAGCACAACAATGCAGAGCAGAATAAACTATAGGGAGGGGCAGTGAGGATGATACATTATAACCCCATGATGTCCAAGATGTTGCACAATCTTTTGCTAAGAGCCAACAACCTCAAGAGAATGTAGAGTAGATAAGGATATGACTCATCTTTCCTCATGGAATAATTCACATTGAAAGATTCAAGAAAATAGGATTTTCTGGAAAAAAATCACTAGAGATTGATGTAAGTTCAATAACTCCAGATGAGGCTTAATCACCAAATCTTTTGAGGAATCAGCATCGACACATCTCATGGTGCATACATAAAGGAGTACAAAGTTTTCCAAGGACCAAAGTATGATAAACATAATCAACAAGTTTTACAAAATCACGCAGATTGGATCAATGTAAAAGAATAGTTCACTAACTATAGCTATATGCCAAATCACAGTACTCTCTATAAAACCATATTGTAGCAGACCCGCATTTCATCAGACAGAGAGTTGAAAATAAAAAATTGACAGAAACATTAAATAAAAAGAAAAAAAGAAGAAAAAATGTAATAAAAAAAAAAGAAACGGAAAAGGACTAACATAACGAGGCTCTGGTGTCATTCAATTGCTTGCGTGGTGATTGTGCACCCACCACGAACATACATCCACAGAGGCATGGAGATTCAGAATGAAATGGTCATAAACGCGGATTCAAGTCAAAATGAAAAGCTAGTTACAGACAAGTACCAGTTACGCAAAATAAACCAAAGGCAACAATAAGTTACCTATTATCCAACATATCCATAATTCAACATAGCGAAATCCTAATTGAATTAATGATACTACTTCGTTACCCAAATTAACAAGGACGAAAACAATTAGCTCAAATTACACAATCGAAAAAGAAAAAATGAACTAAAACGCATTCAGCTGTATATGCATTAGTTATAGAAACTTCTAGAATTAAACAGAGAGCAAAAACTACAATACTATTAAAAGAAATCTAGAGATTTACACAAGAAGAGAGAGAGAGAGTAGTCGCATTCAGCTCGCTTAGTAATCGCGGAGAAAAAAACACAGAAACTTGCAGGAGAACGATCTAAATAATGAAATGACGGCAATAAATTGCTGAGAAAAAAAGGAGGAGAAAAGAACAAGAAAAACACGAATAAATTCATCGAAAGAAGCTAAAAATGAAAATTAAAACCCTAGATTATAGGCGAAAACGAAAAATGTGGAGAGAAAAGGTTGAAGACCTTGAAGTAGTAGTTGAAGCTAGGGTCGTCACAGCCGCCTTGAGGCTGAAGATCAGTGAGGTTCTCCAGCTCCGCGGTGATCATCAGCGAGTAGTTCACCATTCTCTCGCCCTCTATGCGCTTAGAATCCAAGCTTCTCTTCACTCTCTTCTTCCTCTTTCGTTTGCTCCTCTATTGTTCAGCGATTTGTTTGTTGTGCATTTCTGTTATCGTGTATTGTACACGTAGGGGTTATATATGTAGGGGTTAAAGGAATACTGGCCTAATCCAAGCACCGTGATTAATTGGTACTTAAACTCGTTTTTAACTGTGATTAACTGATACTTAAACGAGTTTTTATTGAATTAGGGACATCAACATTTATGAGTATTCACTAGCGCTTAAGACGAGCTTTATTAGCTTGAACTCTTGAAGTCTGGTATTAGTATAAATTTTAGATTTTAGGTTACTATGTTGAGTTGGAAATATTTTAAACCGATTGAATATACTCTTTCTGATTTGATTCAATTAATTAGCAAATCATTTTTGAGAGTTTAGTTTTGAGCCAATTTCTCGTTCACCTTGTTTGTCACTTTTGGCTTCTTATATATAGGAATAAAAGATGAATCAAATCATTCAAATTTCGAATTAAATTTGACTTTGTAAAAATTCGTTCAAATTTGATTGATTAATTAATCAAATCAAACATGAGCAACATTTTATATTCGATAAACTTTTTTTTTTCATGAGTAAGAGATCTTGAATATAAAATATGCCATTTATAATTTTTCGTATTTTTATCACCTAATCCAACCCTTTCTTCTCCTTTCCCTTCCTCTCACCCCCCCCATCTTTAACCTACTCGAATCTGACTCGGGTTCAATTCGATAAAAAACTCTTTTGGGGCCAAAATCGAACTTATTTGAAAAAAAAATTACAGCCTTTGGTCCTATCTTTGACAATATCTTCCAAATTTTTTTTTAAATTTTTTACTTTGGTCCAATAAATCTGATATTTTATTAAGTCTATTTTAGACATTTCCGGGTTAAAGTCTTCTTGTTCCATTTTTATTGTTCCCCCTCAAGGATAATTGTGACTATCTTATGGCCCGTTCAATTGGATAAGATACACAAGCGAGAACTTGTACCAGTTTGTATTTGTTTAACATAATAGAAAGTTGACAAGACTTATAAATGGCCCGTATTTTTTCTCAATTTACCATTGTACTGGCTACCTAAACGCCCTGCACCTCCTCCCTAATCTTCTATTATCAGTTAATTGAGCTAATAAAAAAAATTGGGCCCTGCTTTCTGTTGCCTGATGCTGAGGCCAGGCCTCCTGGATTAGTGCTAAACAGCTTAAAACCCAAAGATGGCTGTAATCTCCGTGATGCACTGTATTCACCTTCAAATCCAAGTTCATGTACTAATTACAAATCTATTAAACAGGATTCAATGACCCAAATTGAGGATTTAATAGAATTCCTAATCCTCTCAATCCATGTTCATCTACAAATACAGTGGTCTCAATTTGTCATCAAGCTATTAAGTTTGTTCTCAAAATCTCCTTCATTAATTGTCACTCCAAATAACATTTTGACCAGATATAACCCACCCAACTCAGCAATCATGACCCCTTAAACCACTTTCCAGGCCAGAATTAATGATACCAAAACAGAGGGAATGTATTAAATGTCAATGTTGCTTTGTGAAATTTTCTCCACCAAGGCAGATTATGCATCACAAAATCCATTTGTGGCTCGGACAATTATCTTTTGATGGGACCAAATTATTGTCAGGAATTGAAATTCTGAGGAGTCAAATTAATTGCCATGATTCTTGAGAGGGCAGGCCATTAATGATAGTGATTAAGAACTATAAATAAGTGGGATTTTGTAATTTTAACTCCATAGTAAGAACATTTGCATTCTCGTCATGTTCTTAATTCTTACCGATTATGACTGCTAGAATTCAATCATTTCTCAAGAGTCAGGACCCATCAAGCCTCGGCCAGGGTCCTATAAATTATTGAGACTGAGCCAACTTCCTTCTGCTTTCAACCTCTGAAAATCTGGAACTCTTCCCTTTTGCCCTCTCTTCCAATAATCATGGAGATCAAACTGATGACCATTTTGTTAATAGAAGTGACTTTAGCAATAATAAGCCATGAAGCTTTAGCAAATGGCTCCCTTTCCAGGCCGAACTCCCAGGAAGCTGCAAGCAGTAATAATCACCACAACACCAATGCAGTTAAAAGCATTCGGGTAAATTCTTCATGTCCTCTTCTGATTCATCATTTGGCCCCGTCTTTTGACTATTTATGCGAAAAAATTCAGTACTTGTCTGAGAAAAGTCTTCATCAATTCTAAACTACATGCTAATGCCAATCAATATTATACCGCATTCTTTTACTCTGGGAATCCCGGAAAAAGAAAAACGCCCAAGCTCCACTGTCTAGGAATAGATAAATGAATGCCTGCTACCCCATGGTGCAACTCAAATAAATTTCTGCCATGGATTGCATTTACACTTGACTTCACTTTTTCTTCTGTTATTTTCCAGAGTGAAGATGGTGATATCATTGATTGCATCGACATCTATAAGCAACCAGCTTTTAACCATCCTGCTCTAAAAAATCACAAGATACAGGTTTGTGCTCTTAATTTCTTGGTTCAAGGAAAAATCCTGATTGGAGAATGATGAAAATCATCCTGCTCTAAAATTTGACAGGATCCAGGTTTGGGTACTCACTTTGTTTGTTCCAAAAATTATGTTTATGGTACGATTTTTTTTTTCTTTCATCCAGATGAAACCTAGTTATGTTCCAACAAAGGACATAACTTCCTACAAAGCAAATACAGCTAAAACATCTAAACAAAGAAAAGGAGAGATTCCCATTGCTTTGACAACACAACTGTGGCACAGAAGTGGAAGCTGTCCTGAGGGGACGGTTCCGATTAGGAGAATGCAGAAGAAGAGCCCATATGAAGCAAGGAAGCCTAGCTTCTTCCAGCATAGCAAAAAATTCAACAATCAGCACGCCAAGTAAACTTCTCCTGGCGAACCACTCGGTATGTATTCGATGATTAATAGCTTGTGGGAAATGTAAAGATTAATACTCAAGTGCAAAGATATTTATCAAATTCATATTCTTTCAACTAACTGCTAACTATATTATGGATGAATAGATGCCTCTACTAATATAAACAGCAGTTTAATCAAGAATTCCCTAATTATTTTACCTTGTGAAAAAGTTGACAGTGTTGCATTCTGAGGGATTTTGCATATCTAGGGGCCAAGGGAGATATTTATGTCTGGAATCCTCGAGTTGAATTGGATGATGAGTTCAGTACTTCTCAAGTTGCTCTCAAAAGTGGCTCTCACAACAATTTTGAAGCAGTTGAAGCAGGATGGGCGGTCAGTATCGATTCAAACAACCAGCAGTTCCACATTTCTTCAAGATTTTGTGTGATTACCATCCTTTACATGGGTTGGTTGATTTTCTACAAAATGAAACAATGAGAAAATGATTTGAGTTGCTGACCCACCCACTTTAGCAATATGTTGGCATTTCAGGTATTAAATTCATTCTTTTACTTGGTTCACTTTACTTTACTAACAAATAGAAGAAAATATTGCAGGTTAATCCAGGGCTCTATAAGGACAGGCAGACAAGATTTTTTGTGTATTGGACAGTGAGTTTTTTCCTTATTCTTGTTTTTGACAGTGGATTTTTATCTTGAAATATATTTACCAATACCAATTTCATGTGCATATTTTCCACGGAACAGAATGATTCTTCAAGACAAACTGGATGCTTTGATCAATTTTGTCCTGGTTTCGTACAAGTCAACAAGGAGATAGCACTTGGTGCTGCACTCCTTCCCAACTCGACCCGTGGTCAACTGGCAGTCCCCATCATTGTCTACATTTTTAAGGTGAAAAAATTGAGCATCTGTTGATTGTTTTCAATACTACACTAGATCCTACTGCAAGATATACATACATTACCAATGATGCATTTATATACAATATCACAAAATGTCAATCTCTGCTGATGTTTTTTGCCGTGTTCCAGGATCTAAAATCAAACAACTGGTGGATAAATTATGGAGAGAAAACTAATGTAGGATATTGGCCTGCTGAACTCTTTACTTCGTTAAATCATTTTGCTGAAACTGTTCAATGGGGTGGTGAAGTATATAGCGCCAATCTTGAGACGTTTGGGACTCGTCCACACACCGCAACACAAATGGGAAGTGGGGAATATGGTTACCCACACTACGACGTGGGAGTAATAAAGAGAATTCGGGTTCTTGAAAATTCCCTGGCGCTGCAGTACCCACAATTCACAGCATCCTTCTCGGATGAGTATGATTGTTATAGTTACCAGCTTTTTAAGGGGCGCCTGGATCCTGAGTTTCTATTATGGAGGACCTGGAAGAAATTGGAAGTGCCCTTAGACGCATCAGAAATACATGTCTTCATGAACATGCTGCAGAGTAATTGAATTTATTGTGCAAGAGAACAAATTTTAGTATACCTATATAAACATATTTTAAAAAGAAAATCAAATGACCAGTTCTCATACTAAGGAAAACCTGTTGCTGATAACGATTCAAGAAACGATCCACTACTATATTTCCACAATCCTTCAGAACTCGAACTGAAAGTCTCAGCTAGCTAGGCTCACATAAAGCTAGGGAGCAACCCTGCTACCTTTCTGCATCAGCAACTAAAAAATATATCGAAAACAAATTTTTTTGTTGTGCTCTCTCTTTCGACGAACATGGGGATCAAAGCTCTAGCTTTCCTGCTACTGGAAATTTCTCTGGCCATTATGGCTCATGGAGTTCAAGATAGTCATTCCCTTTCTAGCCAGAAACCCCTGGAAGTTGCTCGCAGTCGTAATCTCAAAGTTAATGGTGTAGTGAAAAATATTGAGGTATTTCTTCATCCTATTTGTTCTAATTCACCCTACTTAAAATCTTGACCCAATCATTTATACAAGTAAAACAAATTTTACCTTGAACCATCTTCATAATCCACATTAATAACACCCATCGATTGTTTCTTCATAATCGTGACCATAGTGAATTACATTTCTTGTATTTGGAAGCCAGGGAAAAAGAAATGAAGCCCAAGCTAAAATGTCCAAGAAGAGAAAAATGAATGTCTGGTAGATTTTCCATGCCAATTGTTCTTCTGTTAAATTTGTAGCCATCCCAAAATGAAGTTAAAAGAAAAAGTACTGTGGATTATACTGATTTATTCACATACAACGCCACTTTCATTCTTTCTGTTTCAGAGTGAATATGGCGGTATAATTGATTGCATCGACATCTACAAGAAACCAGCTTTCAATCATCCCGCTCTGAAGAATCACAAGATCCAGGTTTGTCTAGTATATCTTGTTTGTTCTAGGAAGTCTCGATATATGAAACTTGTGAAATGGTTATATATGTAAGCCAACTAATTGGTGCCATTTCTCCTGTTCAGATGAAACCTAGCTTTGCACCAACAAAGGCCATAACCCCAGTAGCAAATACAACTAAAACGCCCGAACAAGGAAAAAGAAACATTTCCATGGCTGAGACAACACAACTGTAGCAGAGAAGTGGAAGTTGTCCCCAAGGGGACGGTTCCCATTCGGTGGATGCCAATATACAGTGCATATGAAGCCTCGGTTCTGCAATCAGAGTGAGCAGTGCACCAATGACACAGCAATCAAACTTCTTGAGATGAACCGCTCGGTAACGCAAGTTTTAAACTCTGGTAATAGCTAGTGAGAAATGCACCCAAGAATGTGTATACGAATAAAATGAATTCGTTTTAACTTCATATATAATACACATAACAATTGATCAACATCTGCCTAATGGTTTATTTTAATTGAATTGTCAAAATCAGTTGGCAGTGGTGCATATACATATCAATGAGCATACATGTATGAGGATCCATAGAGCTAGAGAAGGTCCAATAACATCCTACATATATAGTTAATGTGATGATCCATTTTAAGTTATTATTAGTGATTGGATATGGATAGTAGTGGATTCTTGGAGTAAATCACTAATAACCCTTATAATTTTGTATATCATCACGCTTCTTTTTTAACTTAAATATTTACATAACCTTCCTTAATAATTGTATGTAAATTGAAAAATGGGCGAAAATCACACTTCTTTTTTAACTTACATATACACACGCACCTTACTTATGATTGTATGTAAATTTAAAAAAATGGGCAAAAAGCACTTCAGTTTACGGTGATTGATATAGACAAAGCTATGATATGCACATGGAAAAATTATAATATCCATAATCCTTTATGATTTTGCATAATCCCCTATAATTTTGTACATATCACATAATCCTCTTATAGTTTTATGCAAAGTAGTTAGGTTCTCATTCTGTTTAGTATTTAAGTAAGGATAACATTGGCATTTTAAGTCACCACATTATGTAGGTTACTTTTTGTTAAATATCTACTTTACATAAAATCATAAGGGATTATGTCGATCTTTGAAACATTAGGGTTTCATGCGGTAATGTATGAAATCAGGGGTCATTAGTAATTTGCCCTAGATTCTTGTTTTTGTTAAGCAAGGGAATGCAACTACAATTACTATTGCTGTAGAAACTAGAAACTTATTTTATGAACCGTCAACGTAGTTTTCCTGAAGAATTATGCCATGTGAAATTGTTAATTTACTTTCATCCAACAATCAGTTGCTAGGAAAAGTTCAAATGGAACTATTTATATGGTCATGTTCCAAGTTCGTTGGGTAACTGGAAAATCTGTGTCTTCGTAGTTAAATGGAAACAAAATACCTAATGTTTCTAAGACATACAATGGAATAACATCCATTGTTGCATGCGTTAAAAAAGAAAAAAACAATATCCATTTTTTAAATTGCTTCTAAACTATTGAATTCTTAAAAGCTCTAGTGTTAAACCTAGCAAAAAAAAAAAAGAAAAGATCAATGAATTGGATGCACTACTTAATACTATTTTAAGTTCTTCTCCCCATGCCTCCATTATTAAACCCCTGAAGTTTATAACCTCGAAAATGATCTTAGAGTTTGGAACTCTCTTGTAATTTAGGTAAGGACAACGGTTAAAGATGGTAATATAGGTCAGGACATCAAAAGGAAACAATCTTACCTGTTAATGATCTCTTTATCTCTCTTTAACTAATGCTGTCTTATCTGTTCATGCATGGTTTTTCCCCTGGTTGATAAGTTTCTAATCAACTACAAATCTCAGTCTTCAATTTATTGTCTAGTAATTTCGAACAAAGAATGGTAACGACCAGAGTTTCATCAGACTGCCTTCAAGAACCTGACTTGGAAGCTTAGTATTTTTAACATATTCGTCTTGGCAAATTTGCCCTTTTATTTTGTTTTCTGTCAATAGAATATGCATACAATGACGGAGCTAAGGGGGCTGGTGGAGGCCATGACCCCCCAGGTTTTGAAAGGTTTAATTTACAGTGTGTAAATATATGTGTAAAATAAAGTTGCCCACCCCCCTAATTTTTTTACAATTTTAGTTTTTATTATGAGAGTTTTAGAAAATTTTAGTTTTTTTTAATAATTTTAGAAAATTTTGGCCCTCCTAGAAAAAAAATCCTGACTCCGTCACTGTATGCATATACACTCTTTTGTAATGCAGGGAGCTTTGGTTACAATACTAGAAATTCAAAATTTTAGCGAAGTATTTATAAGCGTGCTTGAAAGTGAAAATTAAAAGAGAGGAGTATTAGTTACCCTATTCATTTACAGTGCCAAAAGTTGCAAATTGAAATCTTAATTTCCAGCAGGCCTTTTAGCAAGCTGTTATGGAGAATCATGCGCAAAGTAAAATGAAAACCAAATGATCAAGAAGGTAAGTCATGCATTCATCAATGTCATGGCTTCTTTTAAGTACCATGAATCACATTTGTCAACTTCTCGAATAGATCTGAGAAATTTGTGAGAATTCTAATTCAGGTGAAGATAAATATTAAGGAAAAAATCTTCCTTCATTTCTGAAAATCTGAAACTCCTTTAGCTTTCTGTTCACTGGTAATGGGGATCAGTTGATCTCTATCCTAATGCTGCAAAGTCACTTTGGTAGCAATAAGCAGAGGGGTCCCAAGGAATGGCTCCAGCTCGAAACAGAATTTTGGTCCCAAGTTTGCAGTGAAAAGCATTCAGGTAAAGCTTCATATAGTCTTGCTTTTTCTTCTTTACTAAAAAATTTTTAATTAATGAAATGAAGCGATTTCTTGCAAATGTTTCACAAGAGTTCTACATGATAAAGAATACTGAATTGCTGAATTCAGTCCTCTTCATTCATTATTTTCCAGAGCGAAGATGGGGGATGTAATTGATTGCATTGGCATTCACAACCAACCCGCTTTTAATCATCCTGCGTTGAGAAATCACAAAATCCAGGTCTGTTTTCGCATGTCAAATTAATTAGTCCTCGACATGGTGATTCATGAGTCTTACGAAACTCTTTTTTACACATTACTTCTGATCAATCTAGACCGATTTCCACTTCCAGATGAGACCAACCTATGATCCAATAATGGTGACAAAAAATGAAAAAAGAAACCTGGGAAGCATCTGATCATAAAGGAAACAAGGACTTGTATATTACCACTACAGCACAGATATGGCATAAAAGTGGAAGCTGCCCCGAAGGGACAATTCCCATCAGGAGGGTGCCAAGGAAAAACAAAAGCAAAGGAACTACAGTTGATGATCATGCAAGAAAAAAACCGACCATCTTCCCTTACCAGTTTAAGGACAACAAAAATATGAACCTTCTGCGAGCGAACCACTCGGTATGCAGGCTATTTATCTGATAACAAGGGCATAATGCATACTTATATGAGCTAAATTTACTGCATGTTGATTAAAATTTAAATGTAAATGGCTTCAGTACTGAATCAAATAACCATCATGCATGAATGACAATCTGATTTTTTGACATCAAAATAGTTGGCAATACTGCACACTGAGGGGTATGCATATTTTGGAGCCAAAGGAGATATTAAGGTCTGTTATCCTTCTGTCGAACTGGATGACGAGTACACTACTTCTCAGGTTGCTCTCAAAAGCGGCCCTTACAACCAGTATGAAGCCATAGAATCAGGATGGGCGGTCAGTATCAACAAACAAGATGTCTCGTCTCCATGCAGCTTTTTATCCTTCCAAGATTTTGTCAAATTCCTGTCTTAATTCCATTTCTCTAGTCTGACAGGATTACGGATCTTTGATGAGTTAAAATCTACAATATTGCAGGTGAATCCAAGTGTTTATGGGGACAGACAAACAAGATTTTTTACATATTGGACGGTGGGCTTTCCTACTTTTGTTATCAAAAAGTACAAAAAAAAAAAAGAACCTTGGAGTTCCAAAAGTTTAATGGAGAAAGAAAGCAATCGGTTTACTTTTGTAAAATTTTTTTTGTGGATATATATACTTGATGTGTAACAAGAAAGCTCACTGTGTTAGATTGATGCTTCAGTAGAAACTGGTTGCTTTGATGCTACTTGCCCTGGTTTTGTACAAATTAGCAAGGATATAGCACTTGGTGCTGCAATATATCCCATAGCAAAGCCTAATGAACTTCCATATCAAATAACTATCTTCATCTTTAAGGTAAATGTAGGCCCCTTTTTCGTTCTAATTCTACCTTAATTTCCATATTGCTCAGCTTTTAGAATCTTCCAATCACTTCTTTCCTATTTTCTTTCTTTTTTTCCCTTTTCGAGGACCCATTTACTGGCAACTGGTGGGTTAATTATGGAGAGAAGGTTTACATAGGATATTGGCCTGGTGAACTCTTTGACAAGTTATCTTTCAGTGCTGAAACTGTTCAATGGGGCGGCGAAGTTTACAGTGCCAGAGTTGGAACTTCTCCTCACACTGCAACACAAATGGGCAACGGGCAATATGCTGACAGGCATGCAGGAACCATAAGAAGGATGCGCGTTGTTCAGAATTCTCAAGTTATAAAATTCCCAGACTGGGTTAATTCTTATACCGATGAGTATAATTGTTATGATGCACGCTATAGATGGGAATTTTTGCCAGAACCTGAGTTTTATTATGGAGGGCCTGGTAGAAGTTACATGTGCCTTTAGACAGACTAGAGCAAATTCGCTGCCAGGTTATAAGAATGATTGTTTTCTAGTGAGCAAATGTTGGCAATGAAGGTCTTCTGTTTATCAGTTCAGGCATTATCCTGATCCAGCATTATAAGTTAACATCATTTGAGGTGAAATAGATGGAGTATTTTGTGACAGACATTGCAGGAAAAGACTACATTGATAACTTTATTTGATATGTACATATCTCTTTATTTTGATAGGTCAATATAAAAAAAAAAATCTAGAAGAAAATTACAAATATACGAGGTCTTATAATTTCCTTATTTTTTCCCCCTTATTTGTATAGAGCATGAAATGCTGCTAGGAAAGCACTAATTCTTTTACATCCACCAGTATACATAACCAACCTGAAGTGTTGGAATTGGAACTTGGATTTAGACAACAACAGCTTTTTATTTCTCTCTCCAAGTTAACATATTCAGCTGAGCATATGATTACTAATTCTCCAGAAAAAATAGTGGTTTATTTCGTGTAAAGTGCCCTATATTTCAGTTGTTGGTTTAACCAGTAACATGTTCCTATATATGCCAGCAAACTATCTACATTTACCAACAATCTAGCAACAGAATTGAAAGTACATTTCCTACATTGAGACTGAATATTAAAACTTAATATTGAGTGAATGAAAAGTTTTAGCACTTTAATATAATCTCAAAGTCTGATAAAGCAGACAACGGTCAATGATAGTAATTGAGATACAGACAACTAAAACAACGTTCCTACCTGTTAATAATCAGTGTGGCCCCATATCTTAAATAATAGCAAAATCTGTTCTTTCTTTGTTTAATGTTGTCTTATCTCTTCATGACTGTCTTTTCCCAGGGCGATATCAACTATAAATCTCAGTCTTGATTTTGTAGTCTAGTATTTTAGACAAAGGAAAGTAAATGCCAAAGTTTCATCAGACTGCCTTCAAGAACCTGATTTCAGCAGCCAAGGTTTTCAGTAGTCCTATTAATTAAGGGTACCAAGAATTAAACTTGACATCTTAATTGCCAGTTGGCCTTTTTGCAAGCTATTATGGAGAACATGTGAAAATGTAAATGAAATCCAAATGATCGAGAAGGTAAGTCATGTATTCGTGAATGTAAGAGATCCTTTTAAATGCCATGAACCACATTTGTCTGCTTCTCCAATAGATTTGATGAATTTCTTAGTTAGAATTCTGATTCAGGTCAAGACAGAATCAAGGAGACAGTACTCTACCTTCAATTCCCGAAAATCCAAGATTCCTTTCTCTTTCACAGTAGTAATGGGGATCAAATGGATGTTTGTTCTAATGCTGCAAATCACTTTGGCCGTAATAGGCAGGGGAGTTTTAGAGAAGGGCTCCAGCTCAAAGCAGAAATTTGGTCCTAAGTTTGCCGTAAAAAGCATTCAGGCAAGGCTCCATATTCCACAGTCATTTTCATTCAAAATTTTTTCTTTTCCTAGTTAAGGCTTTAATTTCAGGACAGAAGCGATTCTTTGCAGTAGTTCCAGAAAATTCCTAATTGATAAAAATTGAAACTCAACCAAAATCAGTCTTTATTATTTTTCAGAGTGAAGATGGGGATGTAATCGACTGCATTGACATCTACAAGCAACCTGCTTTCAAGCATCCAGCCCTGAGAAATCACAAAATCCAGGTCTCTTTTTCTTGTGTGAGATAACTCAACAATGAGATTTTCTTATAACCTATTTACACATAACATTGATTAATCCAGTGCATTTTCCACTTCCAGATGACACCAGCTTATGATCCAACAATGGTGACAAAAAATGAAATGAAACTTTGGAACCATTTAGAAATGGAAGAGAAAAAGACTTACACGTTGATGCCACGCCACAGCTATGGCAGAGAAGTGGAAGTTGTCCTGAAGGGACTATTCCCATCAGGAGGATGCCAAATAATAGCGAAAGCAAAGAAACTTCAGTTGATGATCATCTAAGAAAGAAACCAAGAATCATCCCTGATCCGTTCATGGAGAGCAAGAATACATACCTTCTAGAATAATCGCTCAGTGTGGACGCCATGAATCTGATAAATGAGTTAACAGTATCTATTTATGTCTTCAATTTGTTGCCTAAGGCATAAATGACTTGCTAATTGACAAAACCTTAAATGGCAATCTAACTTTTTGACATCAATGTAGTTGGCAATATTGCACGCCGAGGGATTTGCATATTACGGAGGCAAAGGAGATATTAAGGTCTGGAATCCTTCTGTTGAACTAGATGATGAGTACACTACTTCTCAGGTTGCTCTCAAAAGTGGCCCTCGAAAGCAGTATGAAGCCATTGAATCAGGGTGGGCGGTCAGTTTATGCTTCTATCATCTTTTCTAGATTTTGTAAAGTTCTTCTTTTGTGTATGGTTTAATTTGAGAATATAACGTGTCTCAATCAAGTAAACATAATGTTGCAGGTGAATCCAAGTGTCTACGGGGACAGACAAACTAGACTCTTTACATATTGGACGGCAAGTTATTGTACTTTTGATTCACTAACTATAGGATGAGAACTGTAGAGCATTAACCATATCCGCCCTGTTATGTCAGATCATAGTTGCTATACTACGAGCACTTTTAATCTAAGATGAGATAATTGGCTTAAGTTTTGTAAAACTTTTTCTCCATAGATCGGTGATTTCTATCAGCTGAAGTCTCTATTTCTAATCGTCTGCTAGGTTGATGGTTCTGTCAAAACTGGTTGCTTTGATGCTACTTGCCCTGGTTTTGTACAAGTCAGCAAGGATATAGCACTTGGTGCTGCTATATATCCATATCAAATCCTAGTGGACTTCCATCTCAGATAACTATTTTTATCTTTAAGGTGAAAATCTGACCCTCTTTTCATCTACTTTTATCTTAATTTTCACAAGGCTTAGTTTTCATGATCTTCTTATCTTTTCTTCTCTTAATTCAGGATCCAAATACCGGCAACTGGTGGGTAAATTATGGAGAGAAAGTCAACATAGGATATTGGCCTAAGGAACTCTTTAATTTCTTATCTTACCATGCTGTAACTGTTCAATGGGGTGGTGAAGTTTACAGCACCAGAGTTGGGAATTTCATCCTCATACTGCAACGCAAATGGGCAGCGGACAATACTCTGACTGGGTATCTGGCAACTCGGGCTATATAAAGAGGATGCGTGTTATTGAAAGTTTTGGAGCTCTAAAATTCCCCGATTGGGTCAATTCTTATGCTGATGAGTACGATTGTTATGATACATTTTATATCAGTGAAATCTATGGCAGATCCTGAGTTTTATTATGAAGGGCCTGGTAGAAATTACCGGGCGCCCTTAAACATTTTAGAAGTTTTCATGAAGGTTTGTAAAAAATGAAGCTTCTTTTAGTCATTGTACCTCAACCAGAACTCAAGGCAATGAAGTTGTTGAATTTAATCAGCTCAGGCAATAGTCGGATCTGCATCATTAAGCACATCCTGGAAGTTTGTCATACAATTTTTTCCCTTCAGATACAAACTCTTGAACAATTAATCGCTGCCAAAATCAATTCTTTTTCATGGGATTTTGGTTTAGCAGGTCTGGAATTTCATAGCTCTTAATCAGCAGGACACCAAAAAATGTCTACATGCCAGTCGTTTGAATATTTAAAGAAAAGAGAGTGATTTTCTCTGTTTTCTTGATTCTGTTGAACGGAAAAGAACCCAGCTTTTTTCCAGGCACAGAAAAAAAAGAAGGTACTAATGTGCAGCATCAGAAAGCAATTGAGCTAAAATGCTACATGGTGTGATGAATTAAACAAAACAGGGGAAATGCAGAAATTTTTATTCCTATGTGCAACAAACCGATATAAAAGGCAAAAGTAGCTAAGCATTAACAAATAACAACCCTTTCAGTTCCAGACCTGCCCAACCAGCATCTCAGGGATCTTGAATCTGAGGTATAAAGGTATAAAGTTTCAGCAACCATAGTGACTGCTAGAATTTTACAAAAGGCATAGTGCATTTACACACTGTTTTACGTAAAAGAGAGAAGAAGTTTCAGGAATTATATCCGACACAAGTTTCTGAAGAAGGGCTGCTTTTGGTACTGATCTGCTGCTCTTCAATCTTCAAAGCTGAAATTTGTTAACAACAATAAATCTGGCACAAGAAGAGAACTATCATTAAGAAATTTGATATATATTGCAGTAATAGCATTTGATGCCATCTACCAACAAATGACTAGGACTTGACAATCAGAGTGAACTTTAGGAAATCCAGTCTCATTGACTAGAACATCGAAAAAATGTCTTTTCCCAGTTAGCAAGTCCAAGAATCTGAGAAAAGTCAGCACAATGCTTTGCAAATTTGTATCTCATCCAAGAGATTCCAGACTCTGTCTTTTTGACTTCTCAAGTAGAAATTCCTATATATTCTAGTCTAAGGAAATGGACACCAGGACAGGAAAAAAAAATTGGACTTTACAAATTCCACTGTTACCTGGAGTCAGTAGTCCATCAAGCACAAACCTATATTCAAGCCTTCAAAGATCAAAAGTAAAGGGCTTAATTTCGGGATCATAACTGTATCAAGTTAATGCACCCACCTCTATCTCTGCACAATTATTAACTTACCAATCTTCATATTCTTTGGACTAGTAGCTGTTCTGCAATTTCATGCAATGGCCATATAGACCTGGAGCTCAAATTCATGTCTATAATCAGAAATAGAGCATCAACTTTTTCATTGCATCCTACCCTTACCTTCTTCTCCGTCAAAAATTATGCGCTGCTAAATTTGTAACTGATTTATTACTCCATAGTTCATATACTATGATCAATCTTCTGTTAAATGTCAAGTTTCTTTTATGCCGTATTTGTGTAGTACTCGAAAACTAATAAAGAAAATAAACCAACGCATCGATGCCATCAAGATCCAAGTCTCTGTTTTAAACTATCAAGGAACCGAGAAAAAGGATTAGCTTGAGAAATCATTCAGAAATTTACTCATAAATTCGTGATGTTTTTTGACTAATCATTCACAAAATTCCAAACAATCAAAAATAATTAGTTTGTTATTTTCAGTCAGTTACTTTATGAATCTCGTAATAGTCATCTATGATAACATGCATGATTTCAAGAAGCAATAGAACTAACATTTCTTGGATGTTATATTTCCAACATGCTATATTGTCTGATTTTCTATCAAAATTTTTAAATTGGTACCTGAATTTTGATCAATCAAAAATGTCCATGCTAATTTGCATCAAAAATAAGTCTCCATCATTTCCTGGGTCTCCCAGATTGAAGAATTTAGTATCAGATAGAACCAGATGATGTGAATAATCTGCTTGATCAAGCTCTTGGTGTAAAGGCTCCACACCAATAAAATTCACTACAGAAGGCTCATCTCCCACTTCTATGTTGAGCATATAATCACCCTCCGAGTGTTCTGGGTAGACCCCATTAAGATCGTCATCACTGTTATTTGCAAACTCTGGTAGTTGGCTTTCATCCTTCTGTTGATCAAGATGTAGATATTCTTCAGGGTTTTGTTCGCTTTGACAATAACAGATAGTGAGTTGATTAATGCTAGGCTGCAGAGCATTTTCTTGAAATTCTTGTTCAGGTTGCCGATCATCACCAAGAACGATGCTCTCATCAAGGGGCATATCAGCAGGGAAAACAACTTCTGCAGCTTCAAGATGATATGCTGGGATTACTCTTGCATGTCCTGCAGCAATGGCTGAATGTCCTTGAAGATTGACAGGTGGTGGAAGAACATCTTCAAGAGCAGAGGCGTCAGACTCCCCAAAGAAGATAGCAAGATTAAAATTTTCAAATAGAAAATCTTTATCATCCTCCATTTTCAACTGCACCAAAGACTTCAAGACTACTGAAGTTATGATTTGGTTGATCTTGCTTTCTTGAATTTCTTGCTGTTTATTCACAGTTGATCAATATCTACAGCTAAAAATTGTGCTCGTGTTTGGATGATAATGGGCGCAATGAACATTAGCTTGATGAGGTTCTAGTGATTGCATGTAATGCCTGATACTATCATACTTATAGGCTTTGGCATGCATACTTTTGCAAATGAAGTGAATGGTAATTACCCTCCAATCTTCCCCCCTTAGATTCAGAAGCACCATGAACTTTTAGTGTTAGTTTGATAAATAAGGCAAAAATAAATATTCCATGATAAAATTGTGGTGTGGGAAATTCCCAAACCTCTTTTTTTTTTTTTTTTTGAAGAAAAAAAATGTTGTCTGCGAACATGACTAATTTTTTTAAATTTTGGACTAATTCTGATAAATAAGAAAGGCAAGAATGAATGCCCGAGATTAACATTGTGGCATAGTAAATTATCATATCAAAACACAATCGAACAATAATCATCTGTGATCATGATTTGTCTTTAATTTCTCGTTCTCCATGATTGGTTCAATTTATAACTGGATAGTATACCCACTACAAAACAAATTCTCTAAAAATACTACTACCCATAATCCTATTAGGATTGAAACTCAATCCCCGGTTGGAATCAACTTATACTCAATGCAGATATCAATAAAACACAAGAAAATTTTGACTGCTGCAAATAGTGATCAACTCTACAGAAAACAGCCAACATATTCAACTCAAGATAAAAACCACCAGAATTTTCCGTAGTCTTGATCTCTTTTGATCTAATTGTTAGCCCAGCAAGCTAAAACATGGAGAACCCCATTCCATCATCAATCAAACTTCAGAAACTTTCAAACGTTGCTGGACATGCAATAATATCTCCGGAAAACCCTCTTGAAGCTGCACAAAGAGTACCATACTACCAAACAATATCATCATGCACTTGACCAACCGGCTGCAGCAGATACTCTAAAGCAAGAATATGGAGATCACCATCAAGATGAACGAAAACCTTCGCAGCCTGTTAGCCATGATCTTCCCTGTTATTTACTTATTCAGAGGGAACGAGAATATCAGGAATCAGTCATTGGAGTTACAAGTGAATTACAGCCCGAACCACAGAAAGATGATGGCCAAACAGACCTTATGATTAAAATCTGTGAAGAAGACCTTCATAGTCCAGCAGCTTCATTGACCGGTGGTTTTATGTATACTGACAATGACGTAGATGACCCTTTTGTGGTGAACTCCATTGGTTTGGAACCATTGCACCAAAATCTTGAAGATTCAAATCATCATCATCATGTTAACGGGGTTCAATCCGATACTGCATTCTACAACTTGGGAAAACCAGGAGATGATGCAGACTTATTACTGTTGTTTGACCACTTATCCTTGTCGTGATTCAGGTATCAAGTTGGATTGTTAACAGCATTTCAAGTGCTTTTATGATTTATCTATCTTCTTGTTTGAAAATAAAGCTTCAAGAAATGCCAGAGTCATTCTTTCCTGGAATCTGAATAGTGCAAGCATGAACTTAATCCTTGGAAAGAACGAAACTTTTGTTGATCATATGAAATTTTGTAAGATTGAGCAAAAAAACAGCATGACTTCCTGTTAAAATTGCTGGAATATGGATACTCATCTGGGTAAATAAAGTCAAGATAGTACTCCTCTGTTGTCTTGATTCCTTTAAAAATGAAGGCTTAAATCTTGATATCTTCACTGTGTTGGCTTACATCTCTCAATTAGTTAGTAAAAGATTACTTAAAGTTGTCATGTAAGAACATGTAAGATTTAACAGAAATTTAAAACAGAGTGTACAATAGATAAATAAGTAAGAATAAAACATAAAAAGAAGTTCCTTAGCAGGGATATTTATTCAGTTATCGTGGGTATGGAGAAGACTGCAGAGGGCTCTATACTTATCTGGAAAAGATGAGATGCATAAGGAAGATATCTTTTCTGTGCAAGTGAGAGAAATTATTGAAAGTTCTTCTCAGCCCCTCTATATTTAGATAAGTAACAGTTGATTTAATCATCAAAAGAAGTTTTGAGTCCTTTCCCTCAGTATCTGTCAGTATCTTAAGCATGGAATGTTCTTTCTTTTGCCAGATTTGGTTTACCAACAAATTTATGCTTGACTTGAAGATTGAAGAGGAGGAGATCAGTGCCAACACATGGTCCTTCGGGAGACAAATTCAGGACATGATTTCACAACTTCTATTCTGCCTTACGTGAAAAAAATTCCAGCAAATGCACCAGGATTTTGCACAATTTTTAGCAGCAACAATGATTTCTGATTTTTGCTATCTTCATTTTACTTTTTCTTCAAACTCGCTTGCCTTTACCTTTACCTCACTCTTTCTCGAAATTTGTAGTTGGTACCTTCTTTTATTTCTGTTACTGGTAAGGAGCTGACTTCTTTCCATTTATTCTTGTTATGATTAACTTTGTGCTTATTTTGATCTAGGCGGTATGTTATGATGCCATGTAATTAATAAGCCCAGAAAGGCAAAAACGAAATTTCTTGTAAGCAATTGCAGCTGAACAAAACTAAAGGCAACAAAGACGGTCATCCATCTTCTCAGTTCAGTGAACTAAGATGGAAAACATGAAACATTAGGACCGATTGAATCATTAAGACATTGAACTCCAGCAACTTTTAAGCAAAATATATCAGACATGTTTACCCCGTCTGACATTATCATGCTCCACTTTGAATCGAGAAAAGACTTATCAAAACAAAACAGCCTTCCAAAAATATGAACAAGAGGAAAAGAGATTCAGAACTTGAATAGTGCCTCTATCAGAATTATTCTATGATTTCTGGTCCAAGCTGAGAAAACCTGCGAAAAGGAAAAATGGTGAGAAATTAGGAAGGGCAACTCACAGATCTGTCTAATAACTATAGAAGAAGAAATAATAAGAGCACAAATCTAGCCATAGTTTAATGTCAACAAAAAGTTCATCACTCACACCCGCTATGGAAACTGGCTTCCAGACGAATTAAATCACTGTAGCATGACACTGCCCCTGAGGATGGAAACTGTATGGTAAGCACAAAGGTAATGACATAAAGTAACACAAAATAGTAAACAGAATTCCCATACTTACATTTAATAACTATCAATGCTATGGTGGACTCTCACATATAGTTTGACGCGCAATGGAATCCTGGAAGTGATTGAAATGAGAAACAGCATAGTGATGGAATAAACGGTCCATTGGTGCATTTGAGGTGTAGAGTCCCTGCCCAATGGCCAAGCACTTTCTCGTGTACCTGTTGGAACTTAAAGGAATTAAGCATGTTATGAAGAAGGAAAACTAGAAACAAGAAAGGTGATGGATCTGGGTGAGGGATATATTTACCTTCTCCTGATAGTGAAGGACTATTTGCTCGGACAGCCAGTGGGATAACTGGGGGATGATCTCTGGGCAGATAGTAAGGTACAAGTAATCCATCACATTTATCTTCATGAGCATAATTCTTCAAAATTTGGTGGAACTTCTTGAGTCTTCTTGTTCTGAAGTTGTATGAAAAGATACTCTTTTTCACCCTGAGAAGCACAAAATCAGCCTTTTGACCGAATGCTAAAACTCTTCCATCAAAAAGAGATCCGGGCAAGTGTTCAACAATCCAATAGTTATGAATCCAGAAACGGCTTTGATAATCCTTAAGCATCCAAATTGAGAAACAGAATCCCCTGTCACTCGGGTGTATACCAGCCGGCCTTCACATTCCCCTAGGAACCTACAAGTGCAGACACACGATCGAGGGCCTGCAGCATTATTCTCTGGACTTCTCTTGGTGCAATTGCACAACCCAAGGTCATCCAGATGCATTGAATCGCCTGGAACTTTGACTAACGACAGGTCAAAGTACTCGTTCTCTATGTTATATGCGATCACCCCAGAAGGCTGCAACAGCCAATGCAGATTCCCATTGAGGTAAACTGAAGGCCCCAACAATGCATATTTCTTGTGGACATCATTGAGCAATGGATCTACTTCTTCGTGAATTTCCTCTTCCAATAGGGGCTGAGAGAGTTGAATTTTCACACCATCAATGTCGTGCCCTCCCCTTTAGGGGCAACAACATCTGTTACTTGAACAATGGTGTAATAGGGACTTTGGATGAGCATTGGATTCAAAAGCAAAACCATAGACTAAGAAACTTTTCTGCTCCAATCTTTTGAGACAACTCTTGAACGCAACCGGAGGTGGATGTTTGCCAGTTACAGAATCTCCATTTGATAGGATTCTTGACAATGAAGGCGGAGTCCCTCGCGCGATCAAGAAAGCATGATGTATAAAGCAGGAGCAAGCCATTGGATGAGCTCAAGACTGCCAAGGCGCTCGAACTCTGGCTTGAGATTGCACGATAATTGGTCTTGTGGCATGGAAGTAGGAAGCATAATATGGTGGGGGTGCTTGTTGGGAAGAAGAACAAGGAACAGAGAAGAATTCAACAAGATCATAGCCTTTATTGTGATAAATCCCACAAGGGATTGATCAGCACCATTATTACTGTTCTTATTGCTAGAGGTCTTCTCGTCCATGTCCATCATGTCCATGATATCATCCCCTGTCTTCTGATCAATTTCAGAATTGGTTTCCTGTGCAACCAAGAACGTACATCCGAGTAATCTCCTGAAGTATATTATATAATAGCAATATCAGTTCAAGTCAAAATCGACCACCTTATACTATTCCTGTTGGAATGGCATATCCGTTCGCTTTTGAACTACAACAATATGTGTGTGGTTAATTTGGTTCATTGTACTACAGCGGGGAAGTTTAAAAGTTTAAGGAGCCGATTGATGGGATCGAATGATGAAGGGAAAAAGTGAGAACAATTCATTCCTTAAGGGGTTATTTTGTAACTGCCCTAGATAAATGTCAAGGTCCCTTATACGTAGTTTTTTTCTCCTTATAAGACCATAAGTAAACCACAACAGTGGAAATAATACTATTAACAAATAATTAATCTATAAATGATAAAATTATTAGGAAAAATGGTCATTTCGTCTCTAAACTTTTTTTCGATGCCGATTTAGTTCTTAACTTTTATTTCTGACCAATTTGATATTTGAACGTATTTTGTAGTTCGAATTAAGGACCTTTACAATTGCACAACTATTTAAAATCAATCTGAAGGTGCGTTTGATAAAACTGAAATCTGAAAATTGAAATTTCAAATCTGAAATATGAAGTCTAAATCCATTAATTTATTGAATTATTAAGTATTAAATCAAATATATTTGACTGTATATCACATTCAGTAATAAATAAATAGCTTATCACTTATTTTGGGGAGCAAATTTTGTTTAAAAAATTCAGTATCACTTAATTAATTCAAATATTTAATTTTTAGTTATCAAACGCGTTTGGTATATTAAGATCTGAATCTATTAAATTTAAGTACTAATTGAATTATCAAACAGGGTCTGACTCTTAATTGACCAACTAAATCGGGGTATTATGGGAATATCACTCACGACACTGTAATAAACAAGTAATCGTGTAAAAAATACATGATAAAACTTTTTAAAGTTTAATAATGTGAATTTTTTACATGATTTATTTGATTTATTACAGCCCCGTGAATGATGTTCCCAAAATATCCCTATTTAGTTGATCAATTAGGAATCAGATTGATTTAAAATGGTGGTGCTGATCAGAAGTCCTTAATTGAAATCGCAAATAAATTCACATATCAAATTGGTTGGGAATAAAAGTTAGAAACTAAATCAATACTGGTGAAAAAGTTTAGGAACGAAATTGGTCATTTTCCCAAATTATTACTATTACAACTCAATAACATTACAATTAAAATCAGAAAAAGTAGGGAAAAAACTAACTATAGTGAGACTTGAACATACTTCACATCTAATCAGTAAAAGAAAATGTTAAACTTTAAGAAGTGATGTAATGTTTTTAGTTACAAAGTAGGAAAGTGTCTCTGAAATACTTTTCTAGTTAAGAAAATATTAAAAAAAAAAACTCTTGATGTTGCCTGCATTTCTATTTGAAGTGTCGCAGAAAAAATGTAGTACTTAGAATGCGAAAAAATCATAATGACGAACACAAGAATTTTGGTCTTGATTGGTTATAATATTGTGGTGGCTCTTTTATTATCGTGAACCACTTAGTATTTTGCAAGAAGGAGAACTGATTTGAACAATGCAATTGCCTTCTTCAGTAGCTATCTTGAAAAGTACGCAATCAACTTTAACAAATAGTTTGTACTGATATTGGGCAACTTCTTCTTTCTCTCTTAACAAATAGTTGGAATCCTCGCAATTTTCGCTTTAAGTCGGTCAATATAGCTAAAAATCATGGTCAAGTACTTCTATTCTTCATTGCTCTTCCTCATGTCCATTGTTATTTTGGATTGAAAAAGTTACCGCCTTTGTCATTACTGATTTAAGATCAGTGCTTCTATACAAAGAAAATTGTACCCAATCATGCTCAATTAGAAAGTCAGTCTGATTTTTTTCTTCGTTTCACTCCCCTTCCATCCTCCCCGAATTGTACTGTGGGGAGAATGACACGGATTGCACATAGCCGCGCGCGACCGTGCCTATTCGCATACACGCCCGTGCCTGTTTGTGCGCTCGCCTGTGCCCATCTGCGCACGCGACTGCACGCAACCGTGCCAGCCGACCACGTTCCGCAGCACCATACATAGTAGTCCTGGCAAGAAAGTTTGGACCGTTAGTAGATCCATACCTCAATCCCCCAACTAAGTGGTCAAACCTTGATGGCTTGACCAAAGCATGGTGGTTATGCCACAAGTTGTTAGAATGTATAGTACATGCTAGAAGCTTGTGGAACCTTCTAGGCTATTCAAGAGTCTTGTAGATTAGTTTAGGACTTTGTGGAAAAGTAGAGACTTGTGTAGAAGTTTCTAGGGTCCAAGTGTACATATCAACTTGTGTAGAAATTTCTAAAGAATGCTTACATATACACTTTGTAGAATATTCTAGAGTTGTGTGTTAGCTTCTTGGCTTGCCTATAAATAGGTCAAGCCCTTTCCATTTATAATAACCTTGGTAACCTTGTACAAGAAGCTTTGTGTAATATAAGCTTCCTTTGTCACACATACTTCTATCTTTGCCTACTGCTATTGCGCTTTCGCACTACCTTCGCGCATTTTGTGTTAAGGCTGAACTAGCCAACTATTCATAATTTCTGTCTTGAACGTATGCTAGTGTAGCATGGGGTATTGGTTTGTAGGAAAACAAACAGCCCGTGACAAGTGGTATATAATCAAGTTACATACATATATATATATATGTATATATATCTCTTTCATTTCAGATTTCTTATTCTTGACATTGCATTTTCAAGAAATGCATTAGCACCTAAAAACTCTAACACATCCCATCAAGAAGTGTATTAACACCAAAAGATTTGAACAGCATTTTCACAAGTGTAACGTTCTTGTAACTCCTGAAGATCATTGGTAATACAGCAAAATAGAAATGGAGAATCAAGAAGATTATCGAGAGGGCTTTGTTAACAACATTCTAGGTGAGAACCCAAGTATAGAAGATGTTCTTGATCCACCAAATCAGCCTCATCAACCCTACACCACCCCAACAAGAAGATAATGAACAACCTGATAAAGTAAGGACAGATAGCTTTGTTGATGACTCTCTGCTTGATAGCCCAACGTCAGAGGTTCCTGCTGGTCTATACTATCAACCTGCAAATGAATCTGCACCCCAACAAGAAGAAAAATTGAATTTGAAGCTGATTGGGATGGCTTTGATGACAACATTTTATTTGAGAATCCTACTTTGGCGGATGTTATTGGTCCAATAAATCAACCTAATCAACCTGCAACACCCCAACAAGATGATAATCAAGTACCACAAGCAGTATCAAATGGCTTTACTAATGAGTTTCTACTTGACAGCCCAACTTTGGAGGTCCCTGTTGGTTTACAAGATCACCCGAGAAACCTGCACAAGAACAAGAAGAACCCATGAAGTCCAAGGAGTATAGGACGGCTTTGTTTATTGTTTGGGAAATCCAACTTTGGAAGATGTCTTTGGCCCAGTAGACCAACCTAATCAATTTGCCACCGCTGCAACAGGACAACATTAATCAAGAAGCAGAAGGAGGATTGAATGGCTTTACTGCTGCATTTCCACTTGACAGCTTCAGAGGTCCCCCTTGGTCTACAAAATCACCCTGAAGAACCTGCAACCCAAGAAGAAGAACATAATGAATTGAGGTAGTCTGGGATGGCTATGTTAACGGCATCTGGTTTGAGGATCCAAGTTTGGAGAATGTTACTGGTCCAATAGTTCAACCTAATGACCCTGCAATACAGTACAATATTATGATGTATTTCTATACTAAAAATTTAAATATGTACAACGATTGGACTGAACTGTAGAAAACACAATTGTACTCAGTCCGTGTCATAAACACTAACCAATATAATGGACTAAACGGATATGGGGTAGGAACGGTCAACAGAGAAACCATCCGGACCAGTTTTGCGCATTTTGCATAAGATGTAACTCACTTTGCACAACGTGTAACTATGGAACAAAATTTTGTGGGTCCCACACATAATGTGAAAATCATATATAAAATGAAATCTGGACTTTACATTTTTTTTAACCAAATCTTGGCCGTCAATCTTTGCATAATGGTTTGCTTCCTTGCCCCAAATCCAGACTAAACCATAACAAAGCAAGTGATGAACTTGGACTGGCAAAGTGGTACGCACCTACACAAAAGGTCCTGGCCAAGTATTGATTTTATTTCATGGCCTGTATGTATTATATGCTTTCCTTGATAAAAGATAAGTACAACAAGAAATTGTGGATCCAACAGTACATTCAATATTTGATGAAGTAACACTAGTCGGTTAAAACTTACACGTATGTTACTGTATTTTTCAGAATAAAAGGAGTGTAACTTCATAAGACCAAAACTCATGCTTAGAGAGAAAAAAGTGTATGCCGCTAGGGTGGTTCTTCGACCCAATTACATATCAAGTAACAATAACAGTCGTGCTTCTATATTCCAAGATAAACCGAAAGTACTTGTATTACTATTCAATTCCTAATCCAAAATCTTTTCTTCAATGGATCTTGACTGACTAAGAGTCTACACGAAAAAAACTAAATGGTAACTATTACCATTTCCACCTAACCATACTTGAATTATTACATTTTACATTAAAAGAGATTCTACAATTAGTACATTTTACTTATGGATTAATCTTATATACAATGTCAGTGTATATATTATCACAGTTAAATAAATGACACGCGTATAAAATTTAAAATTCAAATTCAAATTTTACTCATGTATCATCCATCCAACCGTGATAGTGTATACATTGACAGTGTATATAAGATTTACTCTTTACCTATATATCAATACATAAATAATGTAAAAGAGAAAAAACATGTATATTGCTATCATACTTCTCCAAGGATGTTTCTAATGAGCACTCATTAACACCACACTTAAAATTTACTTAACTTATAATTAGGTATGTCAATGGATAGGGTTTGGTTTGAATCTCTTTGATCCAGATCCAGACCAATTTAATTTATTCAAATCCTTTTGTATTTGAAAAAGTAAGTCCATGCTCAGATCCTTATGGATTTGGGTATCCAATGGACATCCATAAGTATTTTCTGAACATACTAAAGTAAAAATGTATTGAAAATATATACTAAAGTAAAATGGGTATCCAATGACTTTTATTTCATTCATTATTTTAGTACTGGATTGCGAGACATCTACTAACATTAAGGTTTAAATAAGAAAAAAAGGTACAAGATTACATTTTTTTAATAAAACTAAATATTTATATATGTTATGGTTGTTTTCTTTTTTAAAAACTAATCTTAGTTATCATTGTAATTGGTACAAACTTTTTCAAGAAAAAGGAAAAAAGGTAAAGGCAAACAAATAAAATATTAGATGTGGATGCAGTTGAATATTTGAAAATATATAGAAATAGTCAATAATAATTCTTTCTTTGAGTTCACAATATTGCATTCAACTTGTTGAATATTAATTTTATTATTTGAAAATAAAAATTGGATGGTATTTTATATTACTAAGAATCGATGGCAAATAAATAATAGAATAAAAAGATTTATAAACACTTACTCATTTTTCTTTGATTCAATCCAATCATTAGAAATCACTAATGTTTCAACCACATCTAGAAAACAATTTAGCACGAGTCTCATCAATCACCCAACCACGAACACTAAATGCAGATTCTGATGTCATAAAATCTTACTGTATTATATCCAATAGCCATAAAATATAAGATTATTTTATAAATTTACGAATATATATATTATTTAATTAAATATATATGGGTTTGGATAAGATTTTGTATGGATCTGGATTTGGATATGGATTTTAGAAAATCAGACCCTACCCATACCCACGACTCTCTCATAAGGTCTGAGTCTGGGTAGAGTCTGAATTTGAGAAATTAAATTCAAACCCAACCCAAATATATTGGGTTTGGGTTAGATTTGGGTAAAATCCGACCCATTGACATGTCTACTTATAATTGATAGAGCAATTATGGGGCACCTTTCCCGCTGTTATTTGGTCGTAATTTTGGTTATTTACTGTGCTAAGTATTGAGATTTTGTTCATAGTTGATATTTATGTAAATTGCAGACGATTTGTGTTAAAAGTGGTATCTTGGAGAAAATTTTCAGAAAACTTTTTATCCTAGGACGTGCCCACGCCAGAAACTGTAGAAAGATACCCAAAAGACGGACTCCGCGGGATTGGTAGCAAAAGTGGGCAATTAGGAAATCAAAAGGCTCGTGGGCCGCGGAGGTGCAGGGGATAAAAACTCTATTCCTAGAGGAAGTAGAGTTTGGGAACGCTCTCTTTCTTTTCGGCGGCTGCTTTGAGAGAAAATAGCAAAAGTCAGATTCACGTGGGATAAGGAGATTGGTTGGGAGCTTTCTTTCGTTTTCGTGGGACGGCGGCAATCTGCGGCAAGTAGAAAAAGAAGCCAGATTTACATGTGATAGATAGATTAGCTTTAGTTTCTCCTGCAGACGATTTTTACTCTCTACTTTGGCTTTTGTACGACTTCCATTAGACTTTCACTTTTCTTGACTTTGCTCCAGTACGAACACGAAAACCCAAAAAAAAAAGAAACAAGTCTTTTTGTCTGTTCCTTCGTTAATTCATCTTTCCCAATTCTTTGGCAATTGTGTGGATGATATCAATCAAATCACGCGAAATTGATATGATGAAGAGCAGTTAGGTTTCTCCTCTATCCAAGGGTTAACGCGAAGGCGCGATCCATAACATCTTTGAGATCTAATCGAACTTTCACTATTTCTTTCAATCCATTACTATTCGTACGTTTTCTGGATTAACTGTTTATGGTTATTTTATTAATTGAGTATCAACGGTCGGATATTTAATTTAATATAATAGCCTACTATCATGTTAACTAAATTGAATCCGTAATTGTTCGTTTAGTTGATAAATAGTGATAACCATCATAATTGGTTTTGTGTTGGAGAAACGTAAGATCTAGTTTAAATAAACCCTCTTAGCGTGTTTATTGGTTAGGGTTGGGTTTTTCTAATTTTAATGCAACTGAATAATTAAATTCCTACGGTCGTACCTAGGGTTATTTTCTGGTTAGAGAAGCAGTCAACGGTCGTACATTAACTGTCGAAAAAATAAGGAAAAATCGGCTGTCAGAGCTTGTTGATAGCTATAACCAACCTAGTGACAAATGAATGAAATATCTTTGCATCGATGATCATTTATTGGACAGTGCCTGAAAAGTTGATCCTTTGGGTAGAATTTTACTAATTGCTATTTTTGGTGAATTGTACTTGGTGAGTTAGTTTTTGAATCTTGTTTATTTTATTTTCATTTTCATTCTATTAAATATCCCCCAATTTTGTTCTATTGATTTGGAAAGAAACAACTTCCTACCCGTTCCCTGTGGAATCAACCCTACTTGTCCATTGTATACAAAATTAATACTTTTGTAGGCAAATCTAGTATATTGGATCAAACACACTCTTCGGAGACAGGGTGAATATAGTAACCCATTGCACATCTAGAGTCAATGTTCCAGTATTTAGATTTGCTCTATAATTAATTGTAGTGGTAATTAGAACTTTTTAGTAATTATTATTGTACAGACTCGACACCTGTCAATAATGTACATATACATACTCACAATTATTGTCCTCCCCTGTATTTATATATTTTCCCTATTTAAACTTAACTACCCTTCGATCGTTGTATTTATTTATTTTCCTTAATTGTTCTTATATTTTTAGAAAAAATATAATGCATGAAATATAGTTTAATAAGTGGCAAATGAACATTTGTTAGAGCCCTTTCTTCAATTAGATATGCTTCTACCTTCCAAGTAAATTAAAAAAAAATTCTCGAATCACTGGTACTTATTAGTTAATTCAAAATCTCTTCTTCCATGAATCTTGATTTACTACGAGACAAAAACTAAATCATAACTATTACCGTTGCCAAGTTAATCATACTTGGTCAGGGCATCGATCCCTTGGGCAAGCAATTGGGTGGGAGGGAATTGGGGAGAGGGAGAAGGATTAAAAAAAATACTCGAATAGATATGCTTCTATCTATATAGCTTAACAAATGCCCAAACACTTGTTAGGAGATTGTTAGAGTCTTTTCTCCAATTAGATATGCTTCTATCTACCAAGTAAATTTAAACCAAAAAAAATACTCAAGTCACTAGTACTTAATCCAAAATCTCTTCGTCCATGGATTTTGATTTACTACAAGACAAAAACTGAATTGTAACTATTACTGTTGTCAAGCTAATCATAATTGAATTAGGACAAACCACTAGCTTTTGAGCTCGTGGCGAGGAGAGCAATTGGGGTGAGAGGGAATTGCGAAAGGGGCGGGGGATAAAGAAAAAAATACTTGAATTAGTAAATCTTACATGAAAGGTGATCTTCCTACATGGTTTCCTAAAATATGCTTTCATCTGTTGAACTGTATGTACAATTTTGTCCTGGTAGTTAGCTCTAAAAACCTTCCACTAAAGCTTCCTGGTAACTTTTGTAAGTACTTTTAAAATATTTCCTCCTTCAAAAAGTGACTATATTACTTGTAATACAATATTATTACGTGTCATAAGGGGGCCTAAAAGCCCCTAACAATTCTTTAAAAAAAAAAAAAAAGATCAATGGTCAGTGTGCATTTTATTTTTTTTAAGGACAATGTGCATTAAAAAACAAAGAAATCCAACCAATGTCCAGCCATTAATATATATTGATGCAATTATATATCTTTAGGAGCTTCTAGGCCCTTTGCTATTAGTTCTATCCGAAGATTGGGTCCACATAAGCATTGCACTTTTTTGGCACCCCCATTCACTTTTTCCCATCTCAATCCCAAGTGCCCAACTATAGCCTAACAGCAGAGGCGATACCTGTTTGTATTAGACCCCTTTGATCTTTTTCATTCATTTTTTTACCCTTCCTTTTATTTCAGGAATCCCTAAAAATCAATCCCCTTTTTTTCCATTTCTCGAATCTCTTTCCTTCTCACCTTTACTTTTTTTTTCTCAGTTGATTCCTTAAAGAGTATTCTTCTTCCACAATTGAAAGTTTAGCTCAGGCTCTTTATGGCTTTCTGGGTTCGTCAGAAATGGCTTGATTTTTAGGAAAGGTTCAATTTTGGAGTCTGTGGTTGTGGAACTGTGGTGTTTTACATGTGGGTTTTGCTTTATATTATTTAATTTTTGGGCGTGAAGGAAGATTTTCTCAGGTGGGTTTGTTCTGGGCTTTCTGATGAGTAGTTGGATGATCAAGTTAAAGTACCGATTTTGATGCCTTGGCCTCTTAATTGGAGAATTTTTTGCAGGTGGGTTTTGGTTCTTGAGCTCAATTTGTGGAGGAATTTTTTGCTGAAACGGTGATTTGTTATATCTGGGATTGAGACTTTTGTGCTCTTTCTGGACGTTTTTTTTCCATTGGATTCAAGCTAATTTGAAGGGGAGAGAGAGGGTGGTGGATGGTGGAGGTAGAAAGTAAAGATGAAAAGAGGGAAAGATGATGAAAGGGCTATGGGGCCTATGTTTCCAAGGCTTCATGTTAATGATACAGAGAAGGGAGGGCCAAGAGCTCCTCCAAGGAACAAGATGGCCTTATATGAACAGCTCAGTATTCCGTCCCAGAGATTTAAACATGGGGTGGTGCCTATTAACTCCAACAGCAGTGCCAATGGGATCCCTCCTGTTTCTTCAAGCCAGGTAAGATGCAGCTAAAGTTTGCTAATGCCCCTGTACATTTGTCGTGGAACTTGTTCCCTTCTTTTGGTTGACGTTGAATTTGGCAATAGCTACATTAATTGATAATCAAATTTTAAAAAATTGACAAAGGAGCCATCGTTTACAGTTTATTCTCTTGTTTTGGTTTGTTTCATTTGTAGTTCCTTTGATAGTAAGTCTTGAAGATCAACCAAAATAAGTAATTAAATGAAGCTTAGCTTATGGTCGAATTGATGGGAAGAGGAGAAGATGGCGTTGGGGGAAAGTGAGGATGGAGACACCTTGTTATCTTATTCGATTCTAATGTAAGGAACAAAAAAAAAAACTGTAAACACTTAAAAATTATGGTCTTTAGATCATTAAATTTATTGAGCCCAAAATCTAAATTCGTCCTCTCAATTGGAAAGTATAGTGTTCAACTTTAGATAATTAAGCTAACCTTTTAGTTTCTGTTGATGCCACCCAACGGTATGTGACTTTTTTTTATTTGATTTTGATGGTGATTTTTGAACATGTTTTGTTTGGATCATAAAAATTCTAGATCTAAAGCTTCACAAAACAGACCATATTCTTTTAAGGGGTTCATTCAAATAATGTTTTTGGGTAACTATGATGGCCAAACATACTTCCCCAGAGACGAATTAGCATAGGGATGCGAAGGATGCAGGATAGTTTTTCAGGACAAAGAATCAGATCTATGGTTACCCCATTAATGCTTTACGATTGGAGTCTAAAGAAAACTTCACTCAACTAGGCAAGAGCATTAGTCCTTAGAAAGGTTAATCAAAATGGAAGATTTGTTTCCAGTGTTCATTAAGCTGCTTTTATATCTGCAGAAAGAACCCTTTAGAAGTATATATATATTGCCTATAAAGAGAGAGAGATTTCGCTTATGAAAAAAGAGATGAAAGTTTTGCTGATGAAAATAGTTTCATCCATAAGCTTGCCCACCCTGAGGAGCTGATGTATAGATGTTTATTTCTGAAGGTTATTCGTGCTAACTATGCTGGACTGGGTTCTTCAGATCATTAATTTGTTTCCCTAGATAACCTGTCCAGATAAAGGGACTTGGTATTGACCTCCTGCATGGCGCAGCTGGCAGGGATTTTGCGTTTTGTTGGGACAATCCAACTACATAATATGATTGTCCTGGCTAAACTAAGTAATTTTCCTCTTCTTAGGTCTGATAAGATAGCAGTTAATGATAAAACTCTTTTATACAAAACCTGTAAAATTACAACTTATGATGCATTTGAGATACTTGGTAAACTCTTTCACTTCATATATTATACCTAAATTTTTTTTTTTTTGGGCACTCAACATGAATCGCTAAATTTTTTAAGTTATTCAACTTGCTATATAGACACATTTTGAAGGGAAAGAAAGATGTCCACAAGTCTTCCAAATGACACTAACCTTTAATGGAATTGCTTGCCTTTTAGGGTAACGGACAGCAAAGGGGTGCATTTTGCTCACATCAGCTGCCTCTTCCAGGACAAGCCACTGAGAAGTCAGCTAGCAATTACTTTGATTCAAGTGCTCCATTGATGCCAGTCGAGCAGAAAAAGAAGCTAGAGGAAGATGATTTTCGGGTTCCCATCTTCATGCAGTCCAACATGGGCCAAGACCGTGGTAAAACTTACAGTAACATGGATAGAGGAAACTCCTCCAGTCCTGCTTATACTGAGCATTCTACGAAAAATGTGCCTGTCGCTGACAATGAGCCAAGGCAGACCGTAGATATTGGGCCCAGTGTAAGGCAAGAAAGCAGAAGTCAAAATGAGGAGAACATAAGAGAATCTATGGGTGGTGGGGAGCAGTCAATTAGATCTGTCTCCATCTCATCATCCTTAAATAAGGCTGAAGCAGGTTTGAGGCAAGCCGAGACATACTTGCATCCAGAGTCCAGAAATAACAGTGTGGACAAGTGCAGTAGGTTTTCAAATGCTGACCATAATTTATTGCCAGATCATAGGGCCGAGACACATTCCAAAAGCAGGATACCTGGTAATAATGTCTTCGATTGAGCCTACAATGGGCATAAGCAATCCAAATTCTTCAGTGTCTAGGTTTGATTTTCAAGCAGAAGAGGGGAGAATTTTTGACGATACAGAGTCTTGTGAAGACAAGACTTGTAGGTCATTACCAACAGGAATTGCAGATAGGGATGACGATGCCTCTGAGACATCTATGGTGGATTCCATATCCGGGTTGGAAATATCCCCTGATGATGTTGTAGGAATAATAGGCCAGAAGCACTTTTGGAAAGCTCGTAGAGCTATTGTCAAGTAAGTTATATTATTCTGGACCTGCATGATATTTTGTGACTTCTGAGATCCTTAAATTTTTGTTCCTCTTTAATGATTTGGATCGTGGAATTCTTGGATGCTTTTCATGTATTGGGATTTTATTATTATATTTTTAGAACTTGCTACTTGTGTAACTTTATGGAGACAAAGCAAAGTTAATTTTAGGAGTGAACATTTTATGGCATTTGGGCAGATATGTTGTTAGTAATATTACTGCTTAGTGGAGGTTAGATTTCATGCTACGAGTTTGGGCTTCTCTCAAGATTTTGTTCGTGTAGCACACCATATAAGCATATGAGGTGGGGACCATATCTTGGCTCAACTGCCCTTTTTGGATTTGGCCTTATCGGTAAGGAATATTGTCCATTTTTTGTGGCAAGGTGAGCTGAGTTGCTGGATGGTTCTTAAATTAGTGAGTTTCACTTTTTCAATTGGGACATTTCTGTGTCACTTTTTGAAGTTTTGATATGGGTGGCCTTCGAGCCAATGAGATTTGCTAAGGTCAATGGTACTGTCTGTGGTGGTTTGGACTTCCTTTTAAATTAATAGCTGTGGGGACTTGCTTTTTAGAGATGTTATTAGTCATTTTAGAACTGCCTTGAAATTTGTGATATCATAAGAGACGGAATTTAAATTGTCACTATTGCTGTCTTAGATTAATAATTAACAATTTCGGCAAGTTCTCTCATACCAAAAACGTTGGCGTCAATAGAAGTATGTTGTGTTAACGATCGCTTGTTTTTAGCTTGATGATGATTACCTTGTGTTGATGGGTAGAAAATATGTTTCAACCATTTCAAGAAACCATCAGATTCATGCATTCCATTTTTGGTCCATTGTGCGCAACAATTAATGGATGCCTTCTTGGTTTCTATATGTATTGGCCTGTTCCTAAATTTATTCCAAAATTTGGTTGGTTCTATCATCACATTTATGACCCCTCATGGTTTATTAGTTCTGTAATAATTTACCCACAAAATTTTCATAAACTTAATCCATTTACTCATTGTGACAATGCCCTTCTCATCATTGTAGTCAGCAGAGAGTATTTGCAGTTCAAGTGTTCGAATTGCATAGATTGATAAAGGTACAGTTACGGAGTTTCCAACTTCCATCTTAATCTCTGGTGCTTGTTTACTGTGTTACATTGATTCAATTCTTTAATAACCATGGAGCTTGATTTGACTTTTGTAATAGGTTCAAAGAATGATTGCTGGATCACCGCATCTTTTGCTCGAGGACAGTGCATACTTGGGCAAACCAATTAAAGGCTCTGCTCCTAAGAAACTCCCAATAGATTACATTGTTAAAGCAATCCCAAATGTTTCCAAGCAGAAAAATGATTCTGAGAAGCCAAATCATAAGATTGAGTGCTCAGCTGAAAATACAGTTGGCAAGGCATCTCTTTCTTCTGTGCAGAATGGTAGTCACCTGCCAAGCCATAGACCATTCTCAGCAAATTCCCCTGCAACAGGTGACTATAGCTCGGGTTCTCGGTGTTTCCCACAACCCCAGGGACATCAGTGGTTGATGCCCTTGATGTCTCCTTCGGAAGGACTTGTTTACAAGCCTTACCCCGGGTCAGATATATGGCCCCTGCTTGCGGGGGTTGTGGGCCCCCAGGGTCAAGCCTAATGATGGGTAACTTCTTAAATCCAGCATATGGAATTCCAGCTTCTCATCACTATCAGGCGATGGGTGGTGTTCCTCCATTTGCTGCCCCCGCTGGGCCTCAGGGGATATTTCCCTCCATATGGTATGGCAGTTCTGAATCAGGGTATCACAGGTTCAGCTGGTGAGCAAATGAATCACTTTGCTGCGCCTGGTCCCTATGGTCAATCACCACGATTGGGGCCCAATTACGACATTCAACGTCAGAACTCAAGTAATGTGCCAAACCAGAAAAGTGGAGCAATTCCAGATGCTGTGCAGTTGCATGCATCCAGAGAGAGTGAATTACAAATTAGTACTGCGAGTAGTCCAAGTGAGAGAGTGCAGGGAAGTGGGAGAGGGAATGCTGCAGAAAGAGGTGATGTTCTTCCCCTTTTCCCCACGACTCCAGTTGTTGAGGCCCCTTCAGGTGATATTCAGCAGCCTCAAGAGGTTTCTTGCTCGGCTCGAGTGATTAAAGTCGTCCCCCATAATGGCAGATTGGCAACTGAATCTGTTGCTCGCATATTCCAGTCCATACAGGAAGAGAGGAAACAATATGATTCAGCTTAGCTGTACTTTACCACTGTTCAGGAGTTCTTTGGTTACTTTGTAGTAATACATTTTGCATGTAATGTTTGTTAACTGATTTTTCTTTTCTTTTTTTCTTAAATATTTTCTTTTTATTTTCTTTCTTTTGGAGTACAGGTGCTCCTGTAGATATATACGAGTGTTGTATCTGAAGGCTGCATCAGATCAATATTGATTGATTGTGCGCTGTAGCAGTTGTTTTCTTTTAGTCTTTGTAGGCTTTCCTAAATGTATAAATATTTTCATATGTCTAATCCCTTGGCTGTCTTAATTTTTACTCTTTCTCTCTCTCCCGGATGTTTGTTCCCTTTCTCTTTTCTGTTTTTCTAGCTCCCTTTCTCTTTTGTGTCGGTTCGTCTAGATTTTTTGTTCATTTTCTTTTTTCCCCCCTGTTTTCTTGGCCTTCTAGATGATGGAACACTTATTTGTGATTGTGAGCCATGACCCTCAGATGTGAGTTGTAGTTGGTGAGCATCCTCTTCATAAAAGATGCTATGGCACTAAGCTAGCAGGTGAAGCAATTTGAAGCATCAAGGCAGCCTACGCATTCCAGCTCGATTTCCTTGTTTTAACAAGTTTTGGTTTTCCCGGTGTTTGGGATGTCAAACTGGTTTCTTCAAAATTATACGGATGCGTAGTGCATTCGTCTAATCTGATGGTGATTCAGTTCTCGTTGATTTTTTGGACTTTTTTAGATCAGATTAAAGGTTGGATTAAAGTTGTCTAATCTGATGGTGATTCAGTTCTCGTCGATTTTTTGGACTTTTTTAGATCAGATTAAAGGTTGGATTAAAGTTGGAGTAAGAATGTAGATAAGAATGACGAATGATCAAAAAAAAAAGAAGTCACCATGTTCAATAATTAATACCATGTGCCAAGCGCCAACATGACAATCCTGAACCTTGGAGCCACAAAAAACATGGGAAAGCAAGGCAAGGAGTGACGTGGGATACTTTGCAACCAAAAAGGGCAAAAAAAAAAAATCAAATTATGGCTTCGTTGGATTGGTTTATACAAGCTAGAAACAAGACTTCTGGCTTGTTCCCTTTGGATTAACGAAAGTCAAATTATGGCTTCAACATATATATATAGATTCTCGTGATGTTCTAGAATTGCTTCTCCCCATTGGTTATTTCTTCTTCAAACGCACCAAAATATGTGGCTAATTGACATATGCTATTGAGCCCGTTTTAATTACTACATTCTTAAGGGTTTCTGATAATTTTTTAAGAAAAGTAACAATCCACCATAGTTTGAAATGTGATGTATGTGAGATTAAGAAAAAAAGTGATTAAAAAACATGTAAAAAAATATTTTTAAAAAAATCTAAAAACTTTTTCTCGAAAATAATCAATTCAAAAAAAATTGTTTGTGAGACTTATGGAACCAATATCATACATATGTACAAAGGTTTTTCCTAGATGTGTTGTCAATTTTAAACCGGGGATAAAAGTGTGTTACTCAAACAATCACAAAGTAAGCCACCTTTTATTCTTTTTACCATCATTTGATAAATACTTTACCGGAACAATATGACATAATGCAATAGTTTAGGGGAGCAACGGGGTATATTTACAATTTACAGTCCTCCCCAATAATTTACAGTCTGTTTCGCTATAAAATATAAAATACAGTAGTATCTAAGATTTTAAAACGCAGAGAATATATAATACGAGTAAATAAGACAAGTGAAAATCAGAGAGCAAAATTTCAGGCTTCGAGTTGTCCGATGATTGCATGGCCTCCCCTCATGAAATCCATGTTCCCCTCCCTCATGATCCCGGTAATTTCAATCCACCTTTCATTTCTCTCGCTGTCCCATTTGATATCTGAGTATGTTGCTTTCATTTGATTGGGATTTTACGTATATGGTAGAATAATGTTCGATCTTTTCTGATGCTTTTCTTTTTTTTCTTTTTTGCTGTGAATTGTGGAAATTATCCTGTATGATGTGATAAAGCGAATTGATATAGGAATTCTTGAAATTCTGAAAAAAAAAAAAAAAGAAGCTTATTTATTTCCTTAACGCGAATCTATAACTTTTTGCTAGCAAGGTGTACTTGTTTCCAGTTGTTGGCATGGTTGTTTTGGCCTTTGGGTTTTTTCTGTCTTTCTCGTCTCTCGACCCCCTAAAATCTCTCTAATGGACTATGTGTAGCTATTATGGAATAAAACGTGTTTTTTGGAAATTTGAGCTAATTCAACCATCTTGTGAACCCTGATAACAATTTGATGGCGTTTTTGCTCAACTTTGTAGGAGGCAAATCGTTAGAAAGTGATGGTCACTTTTCAGTGCCTATTCATGTCGTAACCCAAGTATCTCAACTTCCTATCGAGTTTCTGGAGCCTTCTCCTGAGAGACAGCTGGTTATTGGTTTTGACTGTGAGGGTGTTGATCTTTGTCGCCATGGGACTCTTTGTATAATGCAGGTACTTAGATGTCAATCATTTCAGAGTAATTTTGGATCCTGATTTGCAATGTGTTTTTTCTTTTTTCCCCCATCAGGTTTCTCTTTTAAAACTGTTTTTCCAAGGAGAAAATTTTGGTTTGCTTATGCTGAGAAATGTATTTAAAGAAGGTTTGATCATCATTAAGGCTTTTGAAATCTGCTTTATGTATTTGAGCTTAATTTTCCTTTTTGATATTATCACCCAAAAACTTGGCACCTTGCTTGTTCAAATTATGAACTATTATTTGTTGCACTCTTGTTGACGGAATATTTTTTGGTTTGAGCGGAAAGACTTTTCCAAGAAAGTATTTTTAAAGCTACAGTATTTAGACAACTTCGCAAAAAGGTAGTTCAAAAAATGTCAGAAATGTTTGGTTATGCATCAGACATACAGTGTTAAAGTAAATGAGTTTTCTGTGACATTGTCAGTGATAAATTAACTGAATCTCATATTCACAAGTTCATTTCCATTGCAAAAATTGGAGAATATGGGACATGTATACTGTGTGATTATGATTTCTCTTTGTACTGCTTTTCTTTTTGTTTGTTCAAAATTTTCAAAATAATGGTTTATCTCTTCTACAAAGTGTTTAACCATTCTTCTCGGGGGTCATTTAACTTCGCTGTTTACTTAATGAGGTTGATTTCTTTTTCTTTTTTTTTTTTTCCTTGCAATAGGTTCACCTTCATTTGTTGTCGCTAAAGGTTCTTCTCTAAATGTGCATATGGAAGACAGTCTGGTTTATAACAGATGGCCCTTCTATCATTCATGCAGTTCATTCTTTTATCGCTGTGATAGTTTCTGTTATAGTGAAGGACTTAACTGTGGGGCCACGTCCCCCCCCCCCCCAAAAAAAAAACAAAACAAAAAAAACGGTTCTAGAAATTCATGTTTTATTCCCTTTGAGAATTTTGAAAATTTCCTTTATATACATTTAGCTATTTGCCCCTGCCAACAGTTTTCAAAAATTTTTATTTTCACTCAAAGTTTACATGTGTATGCATTTCGTCCCTTCAAATTAAATCTCCTGGTTCCATTCACTGGTTATGCTGTTGTGTCAGTGATATAAATTTCATAAGTACTGCTTGATCTATGGTCTGTTTTGGAAGTATCCATTTATGTTTTTTAGTCAAGCTTCATCAAGGATAGTATGCTGCACAGTTATTTAATCGATGAGTGAAAAATGTTCTCTATCAATGAAGGAATTTACCTTTTGCAGCTTGCCTTTCCAAGTGCAATATATTTGGTTGATGCAATTGAGGGAGGAGAGGCTCTTGTGAAAGCCTGTAAGCCTGCACTTGAGTCTAATTACATCACTAAAGTTATTCACGATTGCAAACGAGATAGCGAGGTCTCTTAATGATTTCTTTTCTTTCTGGAACTCCATATGCTTTACTTGGCATGCACTATTTTATGGTCTCTTGAATCTTAATTTTCAGGCATTGTACTTTCAGTTTGGCATCAAGTTGCACAATGTTGTGGATACTCAGGTACGTATCCTTCTAGAATTTGTGTAGGCCTTTTTTTTTGTCCAATTCCTTTCACCATATTTACCACTTAACTGGAGAAGGAGACTTTCCTTAATTTAGTACTCATCTCCTGTGCTATTTATCCTTAGTGAGATAATCTGAAAAAGGATTCACTGGACTAGAATTTTTTTATATAGTTTTCCTGGCAACTAGTACATCCTTTATCAGTTGAATCTATCTCTGCAAGTTAATGGAAAATGGAAGGGAAGGTTTTGATAAATGTTTTCCAGATAGTGAAGCAGGGAATGTGTAGGGCAAGCAACGCAAGAATTTGAGTCATTGCTGATGGTGTAGGTTTTTGGAATTTATAGCTTTACTTCTAAAAGTGTTTCTGATCCTAGGATTCTGGTGGCTTGGTTCTACATATGCTAGGATGGAGAAATAGTCAACAGTTCTACTTGTATGAGATGCTGCTTTCAGTGGTATCTGCACATCTGTTTGCATGTACTGTATGCGTGTGAGAGTATTGTGATTTGAAAGTGGGATTCAGCAGTTCATGCCTCGTGAAGTTTGTTAAAGGTTTCAAGTCTTTTTTTCCCTGCCTTTTGTCTTTGGAGCAGGTGATTTTAGCTCTACTTTTGTAGTATACCCTTTATATTTGGGATTACCAGGCAAAGACCTAATGTCCAGCACAAAATGGAAATAGGCAAGCATAGTACTTCTCTTCTGTAGTTAATATTTGAGAAAAAAACTTATCATTGTATTCTATTTTAATAGCAGATTGCTTACTCTTTGATCAAGGAGCAAGAAGGACAGATACGGGCACCTGATGATTACATATCCTTTGTTAGCCTCCTTGCAGACCCATGTTATTGTGGTACTTTTCCTATCTTTGTTTATATGCTTTGGTTTATATTGTTTGTGTACAAATTCCTTCTATTTATGGAATGTTCTTATGCTATATTGTTAAAAGCCTCTTGTGATTCATTTTCTTTAGAAACTTGCAGTGTCCAGCTATGATGTTGTATGTATTTTTCTTCTTTTTCAGTCTTTTAAGGCTGTATAAACATGTCAATTTGTTTCTACTTTTTACTTGGTTCCTTGGGGTGAGCCAATTGACTGGGAAGCTACTAATTAGATAATGCGTGTGCATGCTTTTCCAGGAAGTATGTATGCCACTGATTCATGTCCAGATGCCCCACCAAGTTCATTTCATGTTGTATGCTAATAAAATTGGGATCCAGGACCTTAAATGATTTGGAAGTTGTAAAATCATGAAATTATCAAATATGCTGCAGAAGCAGTTGTGTATTTTGGTTATGTTCTAATTGGTTAAGGCTTTTTTTTTTTTTGATGAAGTACTTGTGAGACCTCTGGTGGATATGCACTTTCACTATAGATTTGCTGGAACTAGCACAAGTACGAGCTTCTGTATTTGACATTATACCCTATTTTCATTTAGGGATATCGTATGCTGAGAAGGAAGAAGTCCGAGTCCTTCTGAGGCAGGTTGGTTTTCATTGTGCTTGTGCTTGAACTGTTTGTAGAATAATATTACTCCCTTTAAGGTGTGCCTTGAATGATATTGCAGAGCTTAATATCTAGGGTAGCCGAGTTGAACTTAGTTATCACAAAAACCATCCACTCATTGCACTTTGTTGTTCTGTACATTGAACTTTTGTCACCTCAAAAACCTTTGTTAGTATGGTGATATGGTTTGGAAAGTCTCTGTCCTATTTTCTTCTTTGGCTTAATTTATTTGTGTGCTTGGTAGGGTGTGGGGAAGGATTGGAAAGGCTGTTGTAATGGAGTCACTTATCATGTGGGAATCACTGTATTTTGAAATTAAACTTTTCATTGACATGTTGTTCTAAGAAAGGGTAGGTTATTTTAGTAATTAGCTGGATATTACTACCTTGAATCTAATTTGAACCTTGGTTAATATGCTATCTCATGTTAGAGCAGAGTAGATATTCAATCCACAATTTGCAAATGTCTTGTATGGTTCATCAAAGTTGCTACTGCAGAGAGAAAATTTAGCTTGCTATTTTCAAATAACCTGAACGGCTAGACGTAATTGCTCTTTTCGAATGTGTTAATTAAGTCTCTGGTTTCCTTGGACCGTATTTCCATGGTTTGCACCCATAAACTTGTTACAGTCTTGACCCTGCTTGTGTTGATTATGTCCATTTACCCTTTCAGGACCCTAACTTCTGGACTTATAGGCCACTATCTGAAATGATGGTTCGTGCAGCTGCAGATGATGTCCGCTTTCTTCTGTTTATCTATTATAAGATGCTGGAGAAACTGAGTGAGCGATCTTTGTGGTATCTTGCTGTCCGTGGTGCACTGTATTGTCGATGTTTCTGCGTTAATGATAATCAGTATGCAGATTGGCCATCTCTTCCTCCAGTTCCAGGTTTTCCTTTTATCTTGTCCCAAATGAAGACAGTTATATCTATTATGCTGGGTACACATGCATGAGTATGTAGACAGACATTCTTATGGTTGTTGATTGAAGTTTTAGAAATGAAGTATCTATGATGAGTATCTATTTATGCTTCTAGAGAACTGTTAGCTATATATGAGCATAAAATTCTTGATGTAACCCATTTGATACAGCAGTCATCATGCTGATATCCTAAACTGTTGGCATCTGACTTTGTAGTAACTCCATGATTGTAGATCAGATGCTTGGTGACCCAAATGCCCCTGAGGAAGAAATACTGTCAGTTCTTGATGTTGCCCCTGGGAAAATGGGACGCATCATTGGAAAAAGAGGAGCTACTATCTTGTCAATAAAGGAGTCATGCAAGTATGTGTCCTTTTCACCGTGTTATCTTTTTGTCTGATTACTAAAAGTCATCTTTTCCTTTAGTTCTATTTGATTGAAGCGCTAGATGTGACAAAATTAATGCTCTAGCAATACTCCAATACACTTTGTTCTACGCAATTTGAATGTAATGAACCATCTCACTTTATCATTTGAGTAACTAAGCAAGAGGGATTGAAAAGAGCATATAGGGAAAGACAGATCATAAGGGGAAATATTCTGTTTGCTGGATACTGTGGCATGTAGTTTGGTTCTAATTGAGCATCATGCATTTGGGATGATTTCCAACTGTATCTACATTCACATGATTGTATGTACATGCATCTTTTAACTTTATATCGGACTCAGTGTACATGCATGCTTTATTATTTTTTCTTCCCTTCTTGATTTATGGCATACTTTACATTGGCTACATCCAATTGCAGTGCTGAAATATTCATGGGAGGCGCAAAGGGACCACCTGACAAGGTTTGTCTCCCTATTTCATTTGTGGATTGTTTTCTAGGATCGACTTCCTTGCACAAACATTCTTAATATGACACCTTTAGCAGGTTATTCTCTATGAGGGAGAAAAATGTTAAAAAAGGGGGGGGGGGGGGGGGCCGTTCCTTGGTTGTTTCAAAAAGCATCTGGATTTATATTGTAGTGAATAATTCATGGTTGTCTGTTGTGGCATTAAAGATCACTTTTCAACAAGATTATTGTTTGCACCCTGAATCGTCAGATTTGATTACATCAATTTGGTCCACTACACAATGTTGAAGAATGCAGAGGATCATGAAAAATTTTCCTACCCCCATTTGGCAAATACCGCATACAATTCTGCTGCACTATCCTTAGTTCTGGCCCCTGGGCCTCTCTAATGGAGCGGTATCACCTTTCATTTATTTAACCAATTTAAGGAATGAAAATGGATTGAAGAATGTTATGTGGCTTTGAACTCTAATCACACAATGAACTTTATATAGGTAAACACATAAGTAAGATCGAAGTCATTTCTGTATCTAAGACACTGTGTCGAGTCTGCAACAGAGGAAATGTTTGGGATGAATAGCCATATTAGGGATTCTCATTTAAGAGAAGGAAAAGTAGTTGTCACATTGAACTGTGAGATTAATACTTGTTAAATGGAGAAAACATCTTGCATTGAATTAAGGGTCCAAAAATGAACGGACGAAGAAGAAAGACGATTTGTTTTTTGATTCACTCATGATATGTTGTGGCTTGAATGCAGGTTTTCATCATTGGACCCATAAAGCAGGTGAGGAAAGCTGAAGCGATGTTGAGAGGAAGAATGCTGGACATTTTCTAAAACTTTGTTACGCTTGGATGCTTTTAAACTTTGTCTTTACAACTTATTACAATTACTTGCAAAATGAATCTGGCATAATCTTTACTTTCCATGCTTCTACTTCCCGTTTTACATATTAATAATCCTATACTCTCAGTACTTTTATTAATCTTTCTGTTCCTGAAAGTAAGAAATTTGTTCAGTGATGCTTGATCAGATGCCTGTGAAACAAGGAAAACCCTACTTTACTACGATGACACGTGACACACTTTGACTGTTGGCCCCGTAAAGGGGTATAATAAAAGATGCAATGAGCTGTTCAAAATAGTAAAACAAGCAAACCCAATTATCTACCTTAGCAGGTGCCATCTGATAGGATTGCCATGAAGGTGTGGCATGGCAATGAGAGACAGAAAAGCGATTTTGGGCAAATGCCTAGAACCTCATTAGTCAGTATGGTGAGCTTGCATTCTCCTGTAAAAGCAAATCGGTGAGCTTGTGCCGAGGGCATCATAATGGACTCTATCGTGCGTGCTGTCTTTTAACTCCAGTAAATGCAGGTAACTTTGTTTATCCTTGATCGCTCCTGATATTGTAAACCACCTCCAGGCATGCGCTAAATTTGCAGCCAGGAGAAAATGTTGAGGTCTTGCATCCAATCTCGATTATTTACCAAGGAGTTTCACATAGAGTCACTAGAAACCATGATTGAAGGGGAAAAGAGGGTGTTAATAGTTGTTATTTTTTTTTTTTCAACACAGGGATTATTTTAATTTTGCCAGACTAATCTCCCTATGCCTGTGCATCCCGCCCCCCAAGGATACACAAGCGGTAGAGAGGTGACTCGAACACACAATCTTAGAACCTAATTAGATTATCCCGAAATCATCCGAGCCAACCCCAAGGGCATAAATAGTTGTTATTCAGTATTCATCAAAACTGCATTGATTGCAAGCAAAAAGGATCAAAGGGATTCCTCGATTAAACTGGTAGACAAGGCCTCAGAATATTCCATACAACTCTACAGACAATGACGGAAGATGCTTGAACAGAACTATAATCCGCAGAAGATGAATACCGTATGTTAATATACTGGCGCTAAAAATTGTATAATATAATAGCACCATCAAATTCATACTTCTGTTTTTAAAAAAAAATTTCACAAAAGAATAAGCTCATATTGGATCTTTTTGCAAATCAGAAAACAGAAATCACTTTTTGAACCCGCCAAATTGATATTGTTGGCTGCTCAAGCTGGAGAAAAAATCGTCTCCTTCAGATGATGCCGAAGGGTAACCAGATTTACCAAGGCCTGATCCCGTACCCATGGCTCTTCCCATGTAGAACGAAGGGGGAGGACCCTTCTCCTTTTCTTCTGATCCATCAGTTAAACCAACAATCCCAACGTCTGCTAGGTTGACCTTCTTGGCTGCAATTATGTCAAATGCAGAACGTCATAAGATGCAAAGGCAGGGCAAAATTACCATAAAACATAACCCCTACTCAACCAAAGTCCCTCTATTTTATTTCATTTTCCACCAAAATTACATCATTCAGTCGCCTCATATTGAACAAGCAAGAGAAGAGGTTCTAAGTATCACTGTCCCTGTAACGAGTAACCATAAAACTAGATGAACACTCAAACCTCAACTAGACTCTGGAAAATACTGTCTGCATTTTTAACAAAAGAGCTATGGACCTTAGCTACCAATCATCTCAACCAATCAAGTTCAGCAATATGGATCCTCCTTTTCTGTTCTTCCCTCTCTAATTTTATAAACATCTGTCTTAGTGTTATGTTACATGGACTTGAGCTTAGAAATAGGTGCAAGTCGGTCTCCAGATGCTAAGGTCGTTATTATTTAAATACATAAAGGAACACTGCAAAAGTTCATATACAGGTACTTAGGCTGTGGTGCATAGCATATTTTTATTAGACTTCTAAACTCACATGTTATAAAATTTTATACTGAAAATCTCAACTGGCTTTTCAGCACAAATAATAATAAGAGGAAAAATCACTTGGTTTTTGGGTCCGAAACTGGTTAAAAACTCGTGAGGAAACACACAACAAACTTTGCAAATATATTAAAATGTCAACGATTAATTCTTAGTGTTTAAATTATGAAATATTCTCACTTCAATCAGCACAATCCCAGAGCCCCACTTTAAAGTCAAAGATCTGACACACTTCCCATAGTAGCAATCATGTCGTATCATGTTAACATGGGTTGGTCAAATGCAGAATCCGATTAAGATGATCTTACCTTTTCGAAGGGGCGTTCTGATATTCGTTTGTGAAAATACCAAAACCATCATAATGATTTTATCACCATTTATTTTCTGCAAACACCCAGCATATAGTCTTTTCCTATTTTCACTAGCTTTACACATTTAATTTGGAGTCTTACAGAAGACACAGTTGCATGCTTATGTTATCAAGCTAATTTATATGGGAACATTACTCAGTTTGCATTTCAACTCAATACTGCAAATACTGTTTATGCATACAACTAGAAACATTTTTGCATGTATATGCTACCACAGCATTTTCATCATGGCTTTTAATTCACCCAAAAAAAAAACTCATTAAGGTTAGTTAGAAGAAATACTAGTACACAACAACAAGAACTTACGTGCAGCTATATTGAGATCAATTATACCACGACTCAGAGAATCTGCCCATATTCCAGATTTAACTTGAAATCCATCCTTCTTCGGTGGTGGCTTGCTATCGACAGAGGATCCATTCAAGTTGCTTTGACTGCCAGGCTTATCTAAAGGAGTACCATTTAAGCTGCAAGGGCTGCTATCATTAGCAGGATTTTGGGCAAATGCACCGAATGGATCAGAAGCATCAAAATTGTTCAGAGGAACTGCAGCAAATGGGTCAACTGCACTGCTGGTCATCTGGTTTGTGGACTTTGCATCAGATTGTGTGACTGTGACTGGATCTGGTGCAGCAAAAAAATCAACAGTTGAAGAAACCGCAGATGAAGGAGCAGGCTGGGAGGCAAATAGATCAACACTTTTCTGCATAAATGACAAAGATACAGTTCATATCCATGTCATAATTAATCTCTTAGAAAGAAAGGATGACATCAGAACTTCAGTGAACTTGAAGTTTTAAGTATAAGATGGCAGACTCTCTCTATGTTTCTTAGGAATAAAATTGGAAAAAATCACATGGGGTAATTTACTTAGCATCAAACAAAACTGAGAAAAAGAAAATCTCATTTCCAAATTTCTTACAGACTCAGGTGGTAGGTGTTAACATTTCATTGATACTATATTGCTGGTATCACAAACTCCTTTTGCCCAGGTTCCAGGTAGGTGAAATACCTGACCACCAGAACTAGCAATCGCTTCCGTAGGGGATTTTGCAGATACAAGGTAGCATCAGCAAATAAATCAACATCTGACTGATCGGCTTTTGTGGTGGACTTCTCTGTGGAAGCTGGGGTTGGTGCATCCATAAAGTCACCTAATAGGTCTTGCCCAAATAGATCCACTTGGTGAGAAGTACCAGTAGAAGGCTCTGTTTAACAGGCATTAAAAACGATGAAACTGAGAGATCTTTTCAATGGTGCATGACAAATCTCCATATGAAATGATGCTATAAGCATGCATCTTATCAATAGTTGTTAGAAAAGTCTCAATTAATCACACTCGACCACTTTCCAAAATGTTTCACGGAGTAAAAACATTCTCAATGAGAAATAAATGGTCTGTTAATCTTACAAAAAAATACTAAAAAGAGCTTGACATTGACATTTTCCTTTGCAGTTATATCACTTACTCAATGAACTTTTAAAATGTTAGTACATAAAAGTTGAGCTCACAAAAGGAAAGCTGTTGTTCAAATTGGGGAGAGCATTAATATTCATATTCTTTTAACACATGGCATCTATTTCACATTAAAACATCAAACTGCTTCTTGGCAAAAATAAGTGACTAGAAACGGAACCAGCCATAACAGGCTGTAAATATGACACTTCTTATCATGAGAAGGACCATATAAACATACAGCGTCCAGGATGATTAAATAAAAATGAAACTATAGCTTATCTATTTAAAATTCATTGTGGATCTTTACACTGAATGGCCCAAAGGATATATTATTGGTTGTGGATGTCTTGATGCTGAAAGTATGAGGTAGTTATCCAAGGAGTAGTAGCTAAAATGGAGTGAAGCAGCATTACCGGATAGGAGGGTTTTTGTGCAGGAAAAGGACTCATACCTTCACTCAAAGGACCAAATTCAGCACGCAATTAATCAAAGGCCTATTGTATTTAGGATAGCCACGAAGGTTCGGAAAGAGAAGGGAAGGGAAGAAAAAGGTTCCAGAAGAAGGGAGCAGAAACAAAGTCAGATTGTCCCTTATCTGCTGCAAGATATAGTCAATTAGATATAGAGATAACTATTTTCTATTCCTTTACCATGTAATTGTACCTGTAATTACCATTCTATTTCCAGAGTACAGGATCTACTCTATTGACCACAAAATTTGTGAATTCTATTGACAAGAAACTTTTTGACAAACTAAGATATAGACGACTCATAAATCACTAAGAGCACAAACTACCACAACAATATACAAGCCCCCACTAAGCACCCAGAAGTCTTTTAACAGGCAACACTCAAAATCAGACAAACTTCGCTCTTTCAATGTCCAATCAGGAGCTGCTAATAATTAAATGAATCACTGTCCCTTTTCTTATTAACAAAACATCAACTTACTTCCATTCTTTTGGACAATATGACCAAGCACATACCATGACATACAAGTTTACCCTTCATTTAGACACCTTACTAGTGAAATTTTTGAGACCCACCATTTAGAATTTTGTAATATATGATTCATGACTTTGGACAACTCGTGGTTCTTTCAAACACAAGGACAAATGTGAGCAATCACACAGGAAATTGTGAATACTAAGAATTCAGCGAAGAAGCTCTAGCCACAAGCATAATTGTTGCTAATTGAAGCTTAGATGAAGTCAGTTACTTAACTTTGGCCAGCAATAAAGCAGAATGATTTTGGTGACAACCAACTAAAGGGAGAGAAGTTATTCCAGTTTAACTTTTATTTTTTTTTAAAAATAGCCACTGGTAGAAATCAAAATAACCACAAGTGAAAGAACATTTGCAATAAGAGCAATCACAACTTAACCATGAAATACATTTAATATCTTCTTCCATGACATCAACTTAATTTGTTTGTCATTTCTCCCTTCTATTGGTTATTACATGCATATATGCATAAACATCTACCATACACACATAACTTACAAAAGATTACACACACGAATGATGTGCCCATTCTACTAATAATAAAATAAATAATCAACACAAAATGGCATCATATATATGAGAGCCAACTTTACATGAGAAATGAATAAAGTGCCATCAAGAGGAAAGTATTCAGGGCAACATATGTGAACATCCAATCAACCAATGCATTTGCAAGAGAATGGTATTTCAGAGACAGGTCAAGAAAATAGGGGTTACAAATCCACTGCCCCATACTTACTAGCACTAGAAGTCCCCCGAGGATCAAAATCATCAAATTCATCATCATAATTGTTCGTCAAATGACTAGAACCTTGGGGCATTGAAGCATATTTGTCATGCTCATCTGTGTTCTTTGTTGTCCTTAACACATCAGCTGACTTTGTTTTCTTGACCCTTGCTGCTAAAAATTATCAAATTCAGTAATCACCCAGTAAGAAAGAGATAAGAGCAAAATAATCTGCAACTAGCCATATCTTGAACACAGATGAGAAAGAAACACCATGGCAAACTCTTAGTCATCAGAGAACAGGGGATGACACAGAAAAAGTGAGAATTCAATCAAGGACCTTTCCTCAGGTACTTTCTCATCAAGCAATATCTGCTAAATACTGTATGCTCAGTACAAATAAGAGAATTTATTACGACAACTGCAACCAAATCAAGGCTTGTTGACCATTAATCAAGTTGAACTGGAATATCATATACTAGGCTCAACTCTAACTCACCAAGCTTCCCTTGATTTCAAGTTGAAACAGATATCATACTCAGAAAATATGGGAGTCCAGCTCAAAAATCTTTTTAGATGATTAGTCAAGTTCAATCTAAACACCACATACTTGGTTAGCCTCTGACTTATTGCAGCCCTAAATGTGCCACAAATATGACCCAGGAATTCTAGGCATATAACCAGCTCAACTAAAAATACTCCTCAAACTTTCTACTGCAATTGAAAAGAGTAGTCCATACGAATGCATAATTTTAAGCAGCAAAAGGGTAAAAGAGATAACAGGAAACCTGCCATGACGAGAAGAACCCTTTCTTGAGGTGTTCCCCTGACTGCTTTCAGAATCTCGACGTGGTTTGACAGAAGTGCTTTGGTCAAACTTATCTTCATCATACCTATCTCTATCCTTGTAACTATCCCTAAATGAATCACCATTTTTTGTACTGCCACCATAGCGATCACCTCTTTGAAAGCTGCCGCTACTAAATGATGCAGAGCCTGATTTGTACGTAATTCCAGTTGATGAAAGGCCAAAGTACCTAACAAAGTCATAACATAATCCTACATACTCAAATCTGGTACAAAAGCTAAGTTTAGGAACATCAAAGCTACAAAAGATGACCAAATACATACTTATCACGGTTGACAGCAGCTTTATTTCTGACCTCTTGAATCTTGTCTTTGTCATTCAAAAGAGTCACAATAGTTTCTGCCCTTCTTTCTCACATTAATTCCCACATCCTTCCCACTTGGCTCCACATACTCGAAACTTGCAAGAGACTTATACATAAAAAAAGGAAAGCAGCAAAAAATAGTAAGGGAAAATGGATAATGGAAGACTATCAGTCATGATGCAGTAGGAACATGTTGAGAAAACAACTTGTTCTCAAGCAAGAGCAAGTGTAAGTTTGGCACAATACAAGGAATATACTTACTGAAATTTGGAAAGTATGTTCTACTATGTCATCAACTGCACGTTCAGATCCATGTGCCACTAAATACTCTATAACAGCCAATGCCTGGAACAAAAGAGCTTCAGAATCCTCTTTTACATTTTTCTTTTTTTCCCCTCTTTTCTTATCTTCTTCTCTAGCAATCATTTTGTCCACTATGATGCTAAAGGAAAAATTACCAACCACTGAGCAATAAAAATCTTGGCAATAGACATCTAAAGGCTACCTTGTAAACGAAACGCCAATTCTTGCCAGTTTCAGCCAATCTTGTCCATATAACATTCATAACCATCTGACACTCGGAGCTGCATGATAGTTCAACACAAAATCCACAATTAGACAAAAAGCTACTCTATAGAACCGATGACGTGAAATAGAATTTAAAAAAAAAAAACCAAAGATTATCAGTGCAATGAGTGACATGAAAGTTATCAAGTACAATTTTTTGTCGCCTGTGCAATCTCAGCCAATGCAGTACCATGAGGACCCCAAGGTTCATCATCAGTCGCATCCAACACCTGCATAATTTTGAGATGTCACAGCCGTAGGCAGACACAACGAATCAAGCAGCCATATAAACAGTTGGACATATAGAAGTTTCTACAACACCTTTGTCCATGCTGCCTACAACAAAACAACAGAACAACAATCGTGGAACTAATATATGTTTCAGGTTTTGTTAGTTGTACAAGTCATTCATTTTACAAGGAACACAATAGTAGTTCCATGAAGAGATATGGAAAAACATTCTTCAGCCCCATTCGGGAGATTTGTTTCATGGGAAACAATAGAGGCAGATGCATGCCTACACGCATTAAGAAATGCAAACCTGAATGAGAAAATAGATCTCAGCTACTTAACTCCTGAAACTATTAAACTCTTCTGTCATTCCACCCGACAACAAACAATAAATTCAAAATTAATCCAAGCCCTGACAACAAAATTCCGTTCCTCACCCCTTCATTCAACCAACTGTTGTCCTTACACTCCCCTTCCACTACTTCAACACTATAGATGACATGTACAACCAAGTATCATTCATAAAATGAGCTGGTGATGTGGGTTCAAAAATTGGAATTATCACAACTTCAATGAATAAGCTACAGTGTCTCCAAATATTTCTCTTCATTTCTTTCAAAAACTTCATCTAAACCTTTTCAAGTCAATATCAGCATAACTGGTAGACTAGAACGCCAATTCAGTTCAAACATCAGTGGCATTAGTCACTTAAGGCAGCCAAACTAATGCAGCCATGATTTACCCACAAACTCAAGAAACATACCAAAACGAAAAGAAAATTCATAAAAGTTACCACTTTCCACGATATACTCGGTAAAATTGAATTCCACTTGTACCAACCATAGCAAGCATAAGTCAAGACGTTCAGCAATTAAATTCAATTAAGCATCTGCATGTCGCTCACTTCATATACATTATCAGAAAGCACATCCGCCAAAAATTAAATCAAGACTGGAGATACTAAAATTGGAGAAGACATCAAACCGAAGTCATCTTCAATATGCGTACCTTCTGCTCGATTTCAGGAACTTTCAAAACTTTCAAATTAACCTCCCTCTTTCTGCAAATTAGTCGATTAAACAAGAGTTAAAATGCGTATACAAAGAAGGATAATCAAAAAAAATACAGAAACAATATTACTTACAAAAATCAATACATAAATCATGAAAAATAACAAGAATTGAGCTTACATTTCGCGGACGGTTTGGTCAATGACCTTCATGAAATCCATGGCTTAGATCTGCGAAAATTGAAGAAAGAATAATCTGATCAAAGTGTGAATAGATCTAAGCTGAATTTGATGATTGAATTGAAATTGACATAGGAGAGGTAATTATTATTACGATGAATAAAAGCACCTTTGAGTCTGTAAAACGAAAGCCAGAAAAACAATTCGGTTTTATATAAAGTAATAATTAGATATGTATTGTTAGATTTAAATTTCTCAGAGAATGTAACCCGGTGACGATGAGATAGAGACCGGGGAGAGAGATAATAATTGTTTTGTAATGTTTCTTGTGCCTTTCTTTTTTTCTAGTTTTCTTTTTTCCTTTGAGCAAGTTAAAAGGAGAGGTCAGAGGTAAAAGAAAAAGATCATTTTTCTTAATTTAAACAAAACAAAAGGCAGGAAAAAAGAGATTAATCAGATAATGTGGACAAAAACCAGTCCAATGGTCCAGTGTTAGACGAATAAATCTTGGGTTTGTTTGGATAGGGTATTATTTGAAATATTATTTGGAATAATTACTGTAGCACTTTTTGTGATGTGATGTATGTGAGATAAAAAAGTGGTTGAGAATATAAAAAGGTGTATTGAAAATTGTAATGGTAATGTCAGCAAATAAATTTGGACAAATAAGAAGCTATCCAAACAAACCACTTGTGCACTGACATGTATAGCTCCTGATTTTAATGAAATCAACTCCGTTTGTATTGCAATTTTTCAAAGAAAAATTCATACGTTTTTCGTGAACACATTTTTCAATCACCTTTTTATCTCACATATATCAAATCGCTACAATAATTTTTACAAAAAAATCAAAAAACTGCAATTCAAACAAGCCCAAATTTTTTACTTAATTTGCGTGCCTATAAGGTGTGCTTTTCCCACTAGTTATAATTATCAATAGTGCACGATTTAGGAGTCTTCATGACTATTGCTCAAAAAAAAAAAAAAAAGTATCTTCATGATTAAATCAGACCCAAGCTCACGTTAGCCAAAAATTTTGTCACTTGCTGCTTGTTCACATTTAATTCCTTTTTGGAAAAACTGTCTCATATTTGCATTCTAGTAACTTGTGTAAATTCCATATTGGATCGGCAAAAAAACGGACTTTAAAAATTTCAAGTGAACTTTAGAAACTACTACTGAGGATAATGTAAGAATCGAAAATCCCAAACGTATTTTGGTATATTTTTGGTAGGCTAAATTATTTTTCAAAATTCAAATTTTCACCAATTATTGAGCGACCTGCTAGACAGAACCCCTTTTTCAATTTAGTTTTTTTAAGCACATTAAATCCATATTTAATGGACTAAAGCTGCAGAGCTATTAACCTTCAGCATGTAAAATGGCATTCTCCACTGGCAACTAAATGGGCCTGGTACTATCCAACTTTCGGTTCAAAAGGGCACTTACATGTTCCATGTGTCTTTCAGATTATTTTCTGTACCACAAAGCACTTCAATTACTCATATTCAGGCTCCTAAGTAGGCACGACCATTATCGTTTATCCAAAATAACCATCAGCCTTTAAAGGCTTTGGTGGAACGGTCGACCCTTGCCTCCCACTAATTTGCCACAATTGTGGTTCTTCAAAAAATCTAGACAGGTGCAGTTCTGTCCCCATTGGTCTTTCATAGGCCCAGTTGGATCTCCCGTAGTTAGATTAGGATAGAGTAAGAGTAGGAATAAGGATGACGATTGACTCAAAAAAAAAAAATTTATCGTTTATCCAAAATAGGGAAAAAGAGAAGCGCACTGCCAATTCTCAATAGAAAGAATAAGGCCGGTCCAGTGTTTCTGAGGTTCTTTTCGACGGCCTAACTAAAAGGCCCCATAGGCCCATCCAGTTCATTTGAGCGAACTGACAAAGGGACTCATAATTGACAAGCACAGTTTACAGCAACGTAGAAGTGAGTGATCAATCTCTAGTTTTTTTTTATTTTTGGGTAGAAAATAGTTTGAGTGGTTCGAATTCGCTTACTATCATGGATTAGGGAAGCATTCCCGATCCGTGGTACTAATTCGGAATCCACCCAAACTGTTTTCTATCCAACAAAAAAAATTTCAATCTCTAATTTGACACATCAAAAAAAACATTTTACTAGTAGAGATTTCAATTAAAATAATTATTACGTACTTGTTTGGATGTATACTTGAATAAATGCTTATTGTGTTGAATAATGTATGATTTTAAGTTTTTAGAATACATTTATCTCTTTACTCAGATGATAAAATGATCAAAGTGCAGGCTTTAATTTGTAAAATACAAAAGTTATTCTAAAAACACCAATTTTGAACTTCCGCTAAAAGTGATTTTGACACTACATTCTCCTAAATTTAAGGAATTGTGTCCACCAAACACCTCAAAACATCCTTTTATCACCCCAAAAAAAAAAAAACTTTTTTAGCCTAGGCACCGTATTCTCTCAAACAGACTTCTCTAAATGTTTCCTCTATGGCATTTTCAACTACTCCAGTTGATTGAATATACGTTCCCAAGGATTCTGCCACGGCTTCGGGCAGTTATCCTTCCGTTTTCGACCTGGGATTTGGTAATTGGCAATGAATGAGTCAGTAAAGGATTCCATCAGCGGGTGAGGTAACGAATAGAAATACACGTTTATGCGGAAAGATTTTCTCCGTCACCTAACAAAAACCAAGACTCCTTTGACTATGCATCTGCCCTTGAAAGACACAAATTTTACTGCCAAATGAAGTTTGAAAACTGAAATTTGAAATCTGAATCCATTAAATCAGTGAATTGTTAAGTACTGAATTTGATACATTTGAGCATATATTATATTAAGTGATAAGTGAATAGATTATCACTTATTTCTGAAACAAATTTTCAGTAGAAAATTCATTGTCACTTAATGAATTTAGATGTTCTAATTTAGTTTTAGTTATCAAAAGCGTTTCAATATATTAGAATATGAACACGTTAAATTTAAGTAATGAATTGAAGTATCAAACGGGGCTTTAGTCTAGACGTGGTGGTTACCAAAGTTTGATGGCCTTTTCTTTTCTAATAAAATCCCACCCCAGGAGCACATAGAATTATGTGTACAGCATGAGATGATACATACAGGGTCGTCCAACCCCAAAGATACCAAGTAGAATAGTCCACATTCTAGTCCAGTTACACCTGCAAATTTTTCTTTTTTGACTGAACAAATGCTAATTTACATAACATAATGTGAACGTGGTGGCGGCGTATATGGTGCCCAAGTCCCTACTAGGAAAGAATATGTTCATTTGCAAGTAATGCCACCAAGAATTGGTTTTGGAAGCACACGGACTACATGTTTTTTTTAAGGCAAACCAATGGATGGATTCAACTTTGGAGAGAACCAAAACGATGCATGGGGACAAACTTTTGTTAGGTTTGGAAAATGAAATTTATTGGTCATGTGCCAAAGCAGTCAAAGCAATAATATGGCCATGCACCAATTCTTAATCTGTCAAGTTTTTTTTTTTTTTTTTTTTTGGTGATGAAAAGGAATTTCTTAGACGTACGTCCCAATCCAAAGTGTATTTTATATCACTCTTCACTCTGTTTTTTTTTTTTTTTGGGGGGGCAAAAAGAAGCTTTTGGACTTGCCCAAGTTTTGCCTCATATGAGTTGGAGTCTATAACCGGCGAGCTCATCTTGCAATTTTTTATATTAATAGTTCCCGTGAAGCGTTTTCCAATCCATTTCAATTTTATATGTAGTGGGGTTCTTTTATTTTGCTCGAATATATTGGTATCTTGATTTTTTCTTTTCAGCCCTCTTTCTGTATTCCACTATTCAACCTTTGGATTTTTCTTTTTCCTTGTTCTTTTTCATTAAAAAAAAAAAAAAAAAAAACAAGCACAAAGATGGAAACTCTATGAATGTGGACTAATTTGGTTTCTTTGGTTAAATAAAATGATTTTTTCTTTATCAAAAAAAAGAGAGAGAGTTTATAAGTAGAAATTCGCAAGAAAATATGCTGGTTAACTTCATGTTGCTCAGGATTACAACAGGGGAGTGACACAAATGAGCTCTTGCAAAGCAAACTGATAATGATTCATGCATGCAAAACCCAAAAGAAACGAACCTATGTTAGAAGTTATTAGAACTCTCTAAATTTTGGTATCCCCTTGAAGAAGGACAATAACCTTGGTGAATATACTTCAATTCTGAGGAAAACTATTATGTACACAAGGACAATTACCTTGGTGAACATATACCTCAATTCTGAGGAAAATATTATGTACATGTGTCTGGATCTCCATTTTTATGAGCATCTCTCAAACTCTCACTTTTCATATGTGGCAGAAAAAGAATTCTAGAACTCCATAACATAGAATTACAAGGCCAATATGCACCAAGTAGATTCTTTTTTTTTTCCTTTTTTAAACAATCAGCAATACCTATACTATCCTACATTAAAAGATAATGGTCCTCAATTACTTTGTTAAGGAGTTAGAAGGAAGGCCAATATATATTTTTCTTTTTTTTTTTAATTACAAGAACAAGATTTTTGAACCTTTGAGTACCTATGGTCTAAAACCAACTACTCCTAGAGGAGTGATAGTTGGTCAATCAAAAAAGATTTAAAATTCTATTTAGGTATAGAGGAAATTTCGCCAGCGGATGCGTAGGCATCCGTTTGAACCTATGGTGGTTTGGTCTCTTTCAAATTCCCCTTTGACCTCTTTAGGTTCACCTCTTTAGTATAAAATAGGAGTAGGTGTAACATAGAATTTATCGCGTTCCAAAAAAAAAAAGTACCTATGGTCTAAAGGGGCTTTAAATCCTTACCGGTGGTTGTATCCCCGTAGATTCTATGTGTATGTTTTTCTACCTTAATGAATATTTCATTGGATTTCTCATGAGAGACCTGACAATTCCATTCACTCATGCATTACATAATGTGTGTGAGCTTTTGAGTGTGTCTACGAGGGGAGAGATGCTATGATGTCCATATTGAGAGATGAGTTTTTGTTGGTTATGGAAGGTTAGAAATAAGCCATTGCTCCATGCACTTCTCGTGAACTTGACTATCAACAAGTTAGACAGACATGATGTTTGTCATCTAAAGACACAAAAGGCCATACTAGTCAAATTAAAAGCACATGTTTTAGACTTTAAGTCTTTAAAGTCCCCTCTCCGACAAGTTCTGTGAAAAAGCTATAGCATATAGTTTTAGGAAACCGACACCAACCCGCGTCCAGAAAAGATGCAGTCCATGCAGGCCATTTAAAAAAACAGACATTTCCGCCTTTTTCTTTTAATTTTTTGCTCATGGCGAGTATGTTTCTGCAGTCTTAGCTTTCAACTAAAACCAAGATAATTGATTTAACTACACTGACAAATTGGAGCACACCAAATATCAAAGGGTATCCCTTTTGAAATTTCAGTGTAGATTAGTGCTATGTTGACTGACAGAACTACTTACCTGCCAGTAGTAGTACTATTACACTTAAACTAAATTTAGTGCTGCTAATATATCAGCAACATCACAAAATGAGAGCTAATTAATAATAAGTTGGCACTAGAAGTAAGGATCCATGAAGGGCTTCAAGAACTGTTTCTTGAGGCCAAATTCCACTCAGAATCTCAATAGGAGTCTGCTGCAGTGCCGGTCATCTCCATTGGAAGTCCCCGATCAATTGCTCCATAATCATCCAACCATGGCATGCTGTTGTTGATTGTATTTGTAATTATGCCAAGGATGTTGATTCAGAAATGATTGAATCTTCTTGGGCTCGTGATGATGAACTCATGTACTCTATGGTCTTTGAGCTTGATGAGCAGACTTTTGACCCTTCAGTACCGACACTAATGTCAGTATAATCTTCAGTACTCAAATTTGATAGATTGGCAGAAAAATTGGCATGAAATGCTCCAGCTTGAGTCTCCAAACTACTAGTAGTTGAGGTAAAAGAAGCAGGCCTGTTTAGAATTATCATTGGCAGTATTGCTTGCAGGCTTCCTGATTGATGCTGCCAATTGCTTCTTCTTCAACTTGGAATTCCAGTGATTTTTAACATCATTATCTGTTCTTCCAGGAAGTTGAGAAGCTATGATAGACCATCTGCGATTCGATATTGGGACGTCACCCAAAAAAAAAAAAAAAAAAAAAAGATAGCTATTACTTGCTACATTACAAAGAATGAGGCGCAAAAAGCAACTTGCCTGCTTCCCATTTTACTGTGGAGAGTGCAAATTAAGTTGTCTTCCTCAGGAGTGAAAGGACCGTGTTTTATGTCTGGTCTTAGGTAATTAAGCCATCTCAAGCGGCAACTTTTGCCACAACGCTTGAGGCCTGGCATGATCACAATCAAGAAATTGACAATGTATCAGCATAGATAACAGCACTGAAACATGAGTAAGGTGGGGCTACACAATAAGGGCATACTGTAAGAAATGAGAAAAATAAAAATTATATTTTTTAGGAAAAAACCCTGAAAGTTGACATGATTTTGCTACAGAGGATTGAATCTGGTCAGGTGTCAGAAAGATGGCCTAGGAACAACAACAAAACTTTCAGAAAAATGGCCTAGGAACAATAAAAATAAAAAGAAAAAAACAGGCATGCATCAACCTCGAATAATGTGTGGTCATGTACTACTATATTCACTAACATGCAAACTGATAGATGAATTTTTACTGCTAATAAATCCCGAGAAGCAGAAGAAAAAGTAAAGGAGAGAGGGAAACCAGCTTTCTGAGGCAAGGTGATCCAATTGCCACCAGTGCCATAGTCAAGGAGGTATTTTCTTGAGAATTTGATCTTTCTTCCGGAGACCATGGTCCCCTTTTCACCTTGGTCTTGTCACAGCAAGGAGTTCTTCCCATGCTTGCCTGAATGAATACAGGGTTTTCTACACAGGATAGAGAAAAGGGAAGATCGAGTATTGGTAGTAGAGGAGATTATTTTGAGAAAAGACATGAAAAAGAGTTGAAATATATAGGGGAGGACTTGAGTAAAGGGCCAAGGAAGAAAGATAATTCAGACACCCAAAGAGCCAAATTAGAACATTGGTAGGTACGGCTTAAGAAAATTATAGGCATGATCCACCGCTACCCAATTAGAACAATTTGGATACATAGTATTTTAATTTTTTACCTTGATTTGACTTTGAATTATTTGGTTTACTCTAATTAAATTATTTTGATTGTCCTTGAAACATTTAAGAATGTCAAGGTGGGAAAATGGCCTAATTGATCATCTTTTCTGCGTGTGTGTGCGCGTGTGCGTGTGTATAATCTTAATTAAGTGTATTATTGAATGTCTATTGCCAATTCGCCAAAGCAAATGTTTGGATAGCAAATTATTTATACAAATTTATTTGTCTGTATCATTAAATACATTTTTCAAATTATTTTTTATTTTATATACATCATGTCGAAGGACGACTACAGTATTCTTTTAAAAAAATTATTTCAAATAATCTTCTACTACAGTGTTCGCCAAACCAACAGTAAGAAAGGATGAGAGAGGAGAACAAAACAACAATAATAAGAAAGGATAAGAGAGAGAGAGAGAGAAAAGTTGCACACCTTGGAGTTGAGTGATAAAGAATCTAATGATATCATTCCTAAAGAGTTAATTAAGTTTGACATAGATGGCCTTCTTGTTAATATCTTCTTTCATGTTTCTCTTCACTGTCTTGAATTTCAATAAGTAACCATAGTGGCCCACTTGATCCAAGAATTAAGTTAGACATTAAATTTAGAGCTGTCAAAATGGGTGACTTGAGTGGGTTTGGGTTGGGTAAAATGGGTAATGGGTATAAGTGAGTCAACCCATTTTATATCCATTTAATTAGATGGTATAAATGGGTAAGTCAAAAAATGAATTGGGGTAACTCAATTACCCATTTATAACCCATTTATTTTAATTTTTAGTAAACTCATTTAAATTCATTTTTGCAAACTAAGTTATCAATTTATATCGCTCTTTGTACCCATTATTAATTTTAAATATTTACTTATAATGTTCAATAAGTCTAATTACCAATTTTTTTCCATTTATACTCTATGTCGCAAAATTACATATTATTTAATAATTAAATAATAAGAATAAAAACATTTGAACTAAGTACTATAAAAGTTAATATAAAAACTTAATCCAAAAATTTTGAACCCCTAATATTTTTTCATATATAAATTTAAAATTTCATTTTAGAAAGAGAAGAAAAGATGCTAAAGCTTATCATAAATTGGTAATGCTAAAAAATGAGCAAGTTAACAAACTAAGAGAAAATAAAAATAATAAGATAAAATCAACAAATAATAATAATAATGAAACAAAAGTAATTAACATCATGACAAAATGAAAAATTTGAAAAAAAAAATAGGTGGGGGAAGAGAAGAGATTTGGGGGAAGAGAATTCTAAATGGGTTAATTGGGTTTGATGGGTTATCCAATAATACCCATTTAATAAATGGTATTATTGGGTAACCCATTTATATCCATCTACAAAAATTTAAGAAACCCATACACATCTATTCATGGGCGGGTATGGGTAAATTTAGTTAAGTGGGTTGATTTGCCACCTATAGACATAATTGAGCTCCACGTCAGTGAAAATTTAGTGTGTAGGAAAGAAATTGAAAAAAAAAAAGACACTATTAATCAATTTTTGACAGTTTAAAACATAAATTATTTTCTAAAACCTGAAAAACACAATGGTTTATACAGATTCACGACAGAATACTGCATAAAAAAAAATTTCACACACTTTTAAAATACAATAGTAGGAGTTCAATTGTCATACGTCTCCTATTGCTTCTTCCCTCATCTTTCCTTTTCTACAACTTTTAAAAGGAACTTTATAGATTTCCAATAAAATAAAAAAAAAGGAAATTTACCTCTTATTAGTATTTCCTTCCTCTTTAAGAATAGAAGGAAAAAAGAAAAGGAAAATCGTACTCTGTTTTTTTTTTTTTCTTTAGGGAGAAAAAGAAAATCGTACTTCAAGTCATCCATCGATTAGAGCAGATATAAAATTTGGTTAGGCTCGTGAACAAATTTGACTCAAGTGGTGTTTTACCGGCCCAGGCTAGTCCGCAATCTACATGGCGTCTGGAGGCCACTTTGCGTAGAGTCTGGGCCAGAGGACAATCTCCAGTTTACTGACCTGATTGTCGGGCCATTTTCCTTAATTTGCCACTCAAGTCCAAAGAACACTTAATGGAAAGCATTTAATGCTAATTGGGGCCCAATTGATGACTTCCGATCTTAATACAGGGAAAAAATACTCCCATCTTTTATACACGGGAAAGAAAATAAAGAGATACAAATAGAGAAAGGAAAGAAGAAAACAAAGACCAGCAAAGTTCTATGTATTGGTAAATCAAAAATTCCTCAAATGCTAACTTAGTCGATACAATAAGATATGAGTAAGTCTTACATATATTGACAACGTATACACTGTCACCATCAAATTCAAATTTTGTACGGTTATCATTCATCTAACGCTGATAGTATATACACTGTCATAATAAACAAGATTAATTCATAAGATATTTATGCATATTAAATTTAACTGCCCAATGAAGGATCCAAATTTATGACCTTTGCAAAACAATTAAACCATTTCACATCAAACAAAAATGGCATGGATAAGAATGAGAATTTAAAAAGAGTACTATCTGAATAGGAAAAATTTGACGTTATAACATACAAATCAAGTAATAAATAAGAGTGAGGGTGAAGGCTCCAAGCCAGCATCAAGCTAACATTGGAATTTCCTTCAATGCCTCAAGCCAAAAAAAAAAAAGGAAGAAGAAGAAGAAAGGATTGGCATTATTGCAAGGAATTGGAAAGGCGAAAAATAACTAATTTGGGGCTCACTGATACGGCACGGGTGGGGGAGAAGAAGACATGCAGAAGCAATCAGGCTTGGTTTGATAAAGACTAGAGAGTACGGTTACGACGGAGAGGAGATAAAAGCAGACCGCAAATCAGACAAAGAAACGAAAGCATGCACTATTAAGTTTTCTGTTTGTATTTTGCTCATAATATTTTTTTTTTTTTTTGTATCTAACAGACTAGATAATTTTGCTGTGGATTTCAGGATTGATATAGAATGGTAGGCTGATTTTTCTGCCTCGTTAATTAGGGAAGATTAATACGAATTTTTACCCTTTTTGAGGGAAAAATTTTTCTCTTTTTTTTTTTTTTTGAAAACCAACTAAAACGGCTAAAACTCTTATGATGATAAATTCCATATGCATTGAAAGGTGGGGACGTGAAAAATCATGAATTTAATGTGTATGGGCCACTAAAATTTGGTTTTGCAATTAAGGACACTGGTCCAAAATGCGATACAATGTTCATGGACGGGATTCTTTAAGACGGGGACACGACTTTGTTGTGACATATCTTTTCATTGCTATTATTTTTGAAAGTTTTTGACAAAAATTAGAACGAAAAGGATACTTTGCAAAATCAGTCGCATCACATTAATTTTCTTGGTTATAGAGTTGAATGGACTAATTAGCAAGAATGGAAATAGTAGCAATAATTAGTATTAGATTACATAACACTCATACGGGCACTGAATTTTGACATAAGACGGTATAATCAAACTTCATTGGCGACTTGCTGAATCCGGTGAATGAGCAAGAGAATTGAGTTTAACTCAGTCGCAGAGCCAGAAAAAAAAATTTCCAATGGGAACGAATTTAAAACAAAGTTTTGTAAATAGTATTGGGCAATAGTAATATATGCATAGTAAGTAGCATGAAGTGGTAACATACATTGTGAATAGAACGCCTTAGAGTACAAGTTTTTGTGTGTTTGGAGAAAATCATCAGTAAACTAGAACTCCTTAGACTATTATTGAGGTTGTACACATGGGTATGTTCGACTCAAGTCGAACTCGGAATAGCACACTACTCGAGTTAAAATAATTGAACTCAAGTTTGTCGAATTTTAAATGTGAAATTCGAGTTTGACTTCAATTTATCTTATTCGAACTAGAGGTTAATTGAACCTAATTAAGCTCATCTAATATAAATTAATATTTTAAACAAGAAGATATAATTGACATTTCACATTAATAAATACACACGCATACATACTGGAAGTTCGATTAGACTTGTCAAACCTGTGAGCTTGGAAGTTTAATACTATAACTCAACTTGTGGACACGCTATCGAATTCGATCAATGCCAAACTCGAGTCGAGTAGTTGATCAAAATACTCGTAAGTTCGAACCAAATAAATTGGTCAACCTGCAACTCTAGTTATACATTTAGTCTCTCTCCATAGCTTCAATTTTGTTGATTGTCCTTGAAGCGACAACCCTAACTGCACATTTAGTCATCATTAAAGTAATGGATTATATTTATTACTTGACTTTTTCTATTAAAAATGTATTAACAATCACTCATGGTCATAATCTCTATATTAAGGTTTTTTTAACTTGCAACTCTAGTTGTACATTTAGTCATCTCTGTAGACAAAAATTAAACCAAACATTATTTTATAGTGTAGTCGTGTGTCATTAATTAATTGGTTAGTGGAGTTGAAGTTGTAATGGGACTATTCTTTTATTACTAGTATTAGGAGTCAGTAATAGTGTACTAGTTATAAAGCCATTAGGGCTAATAATGCCAAAGCCTTGTGTCGTTTTTCTTTTCATATGAAATAAAAAAGGCTGCAGTCTCGTTTGATGAATAGTTGGAGAAATTCCTTTGCCTCTGTATCATTTTTTTATTCTTCTTATGGGGCTTATATGTGTTTATTTGTTCGGGTTCATCAGAGTAGTACCAGAACTATAGTAGATTGAAGTATGGCAAAACCCAAACTTCAATATTGTTTGTTCTGTTTAAAAACTCAAAACAAAAACGGAATTCAATTTTTGATAGAAACAAATGATAATTCATCTTAAGGCATGTAAATTATATCGATATATTGAATCTACACTTGTTCAAAACGCTAGTGAGAATGATAAGGAGAAAGATAGCTTGGCTTTATCACAAATTCATCAAGCAATTAATATATTAGTTTTTGAAAAAAATTGCTATGACTAATACGACAAAGGAGGATTGGAATGTATTAGAGAAAACATACAAAGAGATCGATAGGGTCCAACAAAATAATTTGAATTTGTGATGATAGAAAATTTTTGAATCTATTGAATCATTTTTCTCAATTATTAGGTATTAAAAACGAGATAAAACTCAATCAGTATAATTTTACTGACGAAACATTTATTGAGCCCTACCTATGAAATATTTCAATATATGAGACTCATGTCATATTTTCTGAAAATTGAAATATTTCAATCTGACAGTGAAATTTTTATATCTCAAAAGAAATATGAAGGTGATATTTTAAAGAATTCAAAATGAATATAGTGAAACCGATTATGACACTAGTTGAAGGAAAATGATCCAGTTGAATTATTTGGCTACACAGATAGTGATTGGGCAGGTGATGCAGTAGAGAGGAATAGTATTTCAGGATACACATTTTTTTATTGATTCTAGGCATGTTTTCTTGGAGTTCGAAAAGGCAACAAGATATTGTATTGGCTATGGTGGAGACGGAGTATATTCCAGTAGCTAATAGTGCTACTCAAGTTTTGTGGTTGCGTTGCATATTTGGTGTTCTACAGCACAAACTAGTTGATCTTACAAAAATTTATTATGATAGTAAATCAGCGATTGAGTTATCTAAGAATCCAATACTCCATAGGTGTAGCAAGTATATTGACATTAAATATCAATTCATACGTGAGTTGGTTCGAGAAAGAGAAATTGAAGTTGATTATTTACAAAATTGAAAAGTAAGTGGTTGATATTTTCACCAAGGTATTCAAATTTGAGGAGCTTGTTTTAAGGGAGATATTGTAAAAAACAAAAAATTAAACCAAACATTATTTTATTGGGATAGCCATGTGTTATTAATTAATTGATTAGTGGAGTTGGAGTTGTATGGGATGGGATTATTCCCTTTATTAGGCCTATCAATGGGTCGGGTCCGGGTTGGAATCCATTATTCTGAACCCGGACTTGGCATACTATATCGGATATGGAGCCGACCCGTTTACCCAACGGGTCTTCTACTCTATGTCCCATATCCGGATCCGAAGAATCTCGGATCCAGGTCGGGTCTACCCGAAAAAAGACAAACAAAACTCACAATTCCTAACAAAAAATGAGGAAAAAAATATTTGTAAACTAATACAAAAAAAACCAAATAAGAAAAGAAATCAAATTGATCTGACTCAAATATATCACCCTAATCAAATTATATTGATAAATATATATATTAAATTATTAATCCATTTATATCCGAATCCGAGTCGGATATGGGTCGAAATACTATATTCCGTAACCGACTCGTTTTTTTGTTTGACAAAAACGGATCCGGATCCGAATTCGAGTAATGAAATTAAATGCCTACCCATATCCGAAATAATTTGACGGATTGGACCGAATCCGAGTCTAGACCCGGACCATTAACAGGCCTATCCTTTATTACTAGTATTAGGAGTTAGTGGTAGTGTATTAGTTAAAAAGTCAACAGGGCTTATATTGCTAAAGCTTTGTGTCGTTTTCTCTTCATATAAAACTAAAAAAGCCGCAGCCTTGTTTGATGAATATTGAAAGAAATTCCTTTGTCTCAGTGTCATTTGTCTTGATTCTTCCTATGAATTTATGCGTGTTTATTTATTTGGTTCCATCAATCTCTGCATCAAAATCTTATCGAATGTCCCCAAAGCGACAACCTAGTTGCACATTTAGTCATCATTAAAGGAATGGATTATACCTATTACTGGGCTTTTCCTATTAAAAATTTGTTAACAATCACTCATGAACATAATTTCTATGTTACTGAAAATTTTCTTTGGTCAGTGGAGGCACTAACCAAAGTGGATCCGCCCCTAGTTTAACTTTCATATTTATTTCAATTAATCGAGGATCGCCCAATGTTTCGTCCTAAACAAATGCTACTATTAAGCCCTTTAACTACAAGAGGACAATCAAATGACAAAACCATTTGCCCTAACAAATACACTGATTACTTTGATAACATTTTCAATGGATAAATTGTACCAATTCTGTCGGTTGAAACCATGAGAATGATTCGTGATTCGATAGCTTTTCTGACAAAACAGTGTCTGGTTTGGTACCAACTCAATCCGCTAAAGCTTAGTTAGAAACTGAACCCTGCACTCTCAACCTGGTTATGTGGATAAGATCACGAAGCATTCTCAAAAGTCATGAAATGCAATAAAGATTTTTGTTTGTCAACAACAAAACGTAGCGCATGCAATATTTTTGTGTCTCAAATTTGTACTTTTAGATTTGGCACCGTGAATTGGCGGCCACTGTTTTCTTTTTATAACTAGTCCCTTCTTATTTCTACCTACAACCAGTGCAATGTTGAAAATATGTACCTTGATGGTTCTCCATGGGAATTTCCTTTCGTTTAGTATAAACTATTTCTTACTTTACCACTAGTAAATTTGAAATAAACCATTGACAAAACGATAAAGTGGGGAAAAGATTTGGATGGACGCGATCCAGGGATGGGACTAGTGGGCTTTGCAATTGACACTCCATGTCGAAATAAATGTCTAGAGTGAATGAGAAACATGCATCAAAGAATATTTCGCAGGCGGTGAGATTGACATTTTAAAGTAGCGGCAGCGTTAGCGGTGTAAACGAATCTTACCTCTCAACGAATGACTCGGTCTCAAAGAGGTTTTTGATAACCACCAAGACTTTAAAGTTTCGGTGGAAGTAAGAGATCAAGAATTCAATATTTAACTTTCACTGTATATCTGTCACTTAATTATTGTTGCTGCTTTCAAGTGGCTGCTCCAGACGGAATTCCTTTCGATTAGGTTTTTCCTTCCTCTAGATTAGACTAAAATAGATTATACAAATATTATCGTCGCAATAAAAAATAAAACGAATGATTCGATTTCAATTTTTAACAAATCAATTTTAGTTCAATTTTTGACAAATTTAAAGTCGAATTTGAATGATTATTATGATTTGATTGAAGAATCGAATCAAGTGTGATTTTGCAAATACTCGGTTCATCGCGGCTCAAATAATTAGTTCAATTTTTTATACATCTTAATAAATATTAATTTTTACTTTATATAAAATATTATATTATAATAATATTATATTATTTTATTATATAAAGGTTATATGTAGCACTAATAAAAAAATATAAAAAGATTTTGAGCTTTCGAGCTCGAACCTTTTTTTTTCCCAAACACGATAACAGCTTTTCGAGCTCCAACTTATAAAATATAATATCAAGTTTAAATTTTAAACTATTATAGAATTTTGAATCAAAAAAAATTGAAATGGAGCATGACAGGTGAAAAGTTGGATTAGATGTATGAGAGTGTGTATGAACACGTGACTGACTAAATTTGAGAGTTGAGACGATATGGATGAAGATCCCGAGGCATTGAATCGACTGTTGAAGCTCGTCAAATCAATGGGCATGTCTATGTCTTAATGTCTATGTCCATCTTCTCATCCCATCTCCAACTAAGCAGTTCGGAAGGCCCCTTGAATGCAACCCCACGTCTTAAAAAGTTGTGAGCAATGGCAGACAGGAATTTACTGGCTAAGGACTTTGAGCTCCAAGACAAAAACATTCTACTACTAACCAAAAAGTTGAACAAATTCTGATTAACAATTTCGGGCCAAGCTTTGTATATTTTCTGCAAAAACATAATACTACTATCATTTATATAACTAACAAAAGACACGTAAAATACAGTGGACTCCCTACTTAATTGTATAGAACATCCTTCCCCCCTTTTTTTTTAACAATTAAGGACTCAGGACTGAGGATCATGATGTTTCCCGATTTTGGACCTCATTTTGCCCTGACATAAAGTAAAGACAACGCAAAGTTTTTGTGATTTATGTCTTTACTCCCACCACCGCAACAAGTGTTAAGCTAGTTGGGGGTCTTCAAGAAGTCTGTCGTGTTTTCAGACAACTCCTACGTTAGAGATGATGGTAGCTTTAAGTATTGTTAGCTCCGTATGAATAGATGTTACGGCTCGGTATGGTGTAGATGTTTTTTAAAGCGTTTCTTTAAAAACTTTAATGTAACGATGTATATGAAAAATTTTTACTGTAAATGATATAAATAATATTTTTAAAAATATTTTTCAAAAATTTTACTTTAGCAATATATATGAAAAATTTTTATTATGAATAAATAGATTTTTTTTTGAATTTTTTAAGGTATTTTTAAAATATATTTTTAGTGTTTAAAATTTAATAAAGGTTTTTAAATTTTTTTTTAAAAAACTATACACTATCCACCCTCCTCTCCTCTACTCCCAACTATGAGTGCTATCGAGACGAGTCGATATCGAGTAGCACCATACTCCATCACAATCAGTGTCACTCGAGTTCGAGCTCGAGTTCGAACGAGTATATAAATTTGGATTTGAACTCAACTAGATAAAATAAAATTAAAGTCAAACTCGAGTTTTGAACTAAACCTATAAATATTTCTCAAAATATATAATATAAATATAATATGAAAACTCGATTAAACTCGTCGAACGCTCGAGTATTTATTTTTAAGATCGAATTCAACTCGTTGAAACGAGTAGCTCGAACTCGATTTGACCGAGATCGACCCAAGCTTTTGACCAAATTGCTCGCAAAAGCGATTTGACTTGATTGCACCCCCCCAACACTACCTCCACATCTCTTCTCCCTCATACTCCTCCTTCCTCTTTTGCTTCCCCTATCCTCTCTCTTCCCCTCTTCTTTCTTATCTCCTTCTTCCTCTTTCTCTTTCCTCTTCTTTATCCCTCGCACCCTACTATCTCTGTGTCCAACCAAATTTGATCGCTATCAGTGTGACCAAAAATGGGAGAGGGAGGAAATAGGGAACGGGGGAACGAGAAGATAAGGGTGGAGAGAGATTAAGAGACAGAGAGAAAAAAAAAAAAGATAGTGACAGCTAGTAGTAGTGGCTATCGGCAGTGGTGGCCAATGATGGCTAATGGCTGGTGGTGGTATGTGAAAGAAAAGAGAGGATGAGGATTTATTTTATTTTAGTGTATTTGAAATTATTTTTTGAGTTATTTTTGAAGTTACTGTAGACTCCAAACATTAAAAAAAAAAATACTTGAGATACACTGGAATTCAAACAGAGTCGTTATTTTTTTTTTCCTTTTTTACTTTTGATGGTCAGTTATGCTTAATAGATGATGGAGCTAATTGAGAGTCTATTTAGATTACAAGTTTTAAAGTAAATTTTTTTGCGTAATTGATCATTTGATGGCATGTTCAATACGATAGAACTAGTGTGAATACCCATGCTACGCACGGTGCTGACATTATTAGAAAAATAAAAATAAAAGGGTGAATTAAAAAAAGTTAAAAAATTGTACCAACACAATTAAACTATAATATCTGTCTAACAATAGTTTGAAATATGATAGAATGTGTATATTATTCAAAAATTAATTTTTTTCGAAAGAAAGATCCTGAAAAAATAATAAAAATTTATATTAGAAAATAAATGGTATATGAATAAAAATGAATGTAATTAAATGTTGTTAAAATCAAATACTTACAAATATTATACATTCAATTTGATAATCTTGCATGAAGGTGCGAACACTCTTCACACCAATCAACTTTTAGTATGAAAGTCAAAATTGGTGATTTAATTAATTCTGTTGAATTTTGTCGAATGCGTACTACAAATGAAAATGCACGATCTTTGCATGAATTGATTCGTTGGTTGAACAACCTATCACCATTGTCCTGAGAATTAAGTACGTGCGAAATTCAGAATTAGTTTATTTTTTTTTTTACATAGTTTATAAATAGCATTATAAAAAATAAACATATATCAAGAAATTATATCTTTCTTTGTAATTCTCTGAGATAAGAAACATCACAACTAAATACGAATCGTGCATGTCTGTCCTGTAGATTAAGATGCATGTTACCACTGGAATCTTTGATTTGTATGTTAATATTGTACCTGTTTGACAAATAAAATGTTATATACAATATAGAAAAATTTGTTGAAATTAAAGGTACATGAAATTAATTACCTAACAACAATATCGACCACGTCATTACAATGCACACACACTGTTTTTGAAAAATAACCTTCACATAGTTGTCCATAATTTTTGCATAACTCATAGAACATGTTTTCTATGTTAATGCTCTGAATGTAAGCAAGTATTCGAAAATATTTAACCTAGTAAGAATGGAAGAAGGTATAAGTTATAATTATAAATTTTAAAAAATTGTGCTGTAATTAAATTAAATAGAGTAAGTTTACCGTATGCATGATTGTATATTCGGATATCCATATTCTCTTTGAATTTGCTATCAGCAATGCTAGTGATGTTGTAAAATTGTTTGACCTCAACCACGTAACTAATTTTCGAGCACATGTATCATTTTCAAACCTACAATTTTTTGAAACACATGTTGATAAGAGTATGAAACAACATTAAAATTTTGATGTAGTGTTACTGATGGAACTCACCAACTGCGCAGGTATCGAACAAGATCTAAATTGTGATTGATATGCAATTTGTTAGGTCCAATTATACAAAATGATGGTCTTGCATAGTATGGTTATATTCGCTAAAAAACTATTCAAATTATATAGAATATAAGTAAAAGCATTTGATTTACCTCTGAAATTTTGTACGCAAATACCACATGTTAGTAAAATATTATTTTTTGTAGCAGACTGATATTATTGGATTTGTAGTATATTCAATAACTTGATACTCAAATCACTGATAATGAAAAGTTTGCTTAAATAAGTTTTACAGTGTCCTAACTCCTTGTAAAAGAAAAAAGCGCTAAATAGTCCTAATTGGCATTGCAAGTTACGACAACGTGACAGTGACATCTAAGCCTAATTTTTTTTTTGGGTCAAAATCTAGTCCTAATTGGTTCTGCTGTTTCTTGATCATGTTGTATGCTACTGAATTAAAATTATATTAAAATAGCATGTGAATGAACATTTGTCTTTAATTAAGGAGTAAAAAGAATTTAAAGTATAAACAACAAATTATAAACGGTTTATGAAGTAGATTATGGAAAAGTTTTAAATTTTAAATTTGACTGGTGATAGGGTTGGTTATAACTCACTACTTTTTATATATTAAAATAAATACAAAAATTTATAACCCACTACTTGTTCCGTTCTTGAAATTTTTTTTAGAGTTAAATATAGTAAGCCCCTTAATTTTACATTTAGCTGTACTTTACCCCCTTAACTTTACATTTAGTTGTACATTTGTGATTTTTTTGAAATGTAATTGTAATTTGCAAAACTCATTTGTAGGGGTAGTTATAGGGTTAGTGCGGTGACAAATATTTCTTAATTATAAAAACATTGTATTAAAATAGTATACGAATGAGTATTTGTCTTTAATTAAGAAGTAAAAAGGATTTAAAGTATAAATAACAAACTATAAGTGGTAACATAAAATAGATAGTGGGAATATTTTAAATTTTAAATTTGACTGGTGATAGGGTTGGTTATAACTCACTACTTTTTATATATTAAAATAAATACAAAAATTTATAACCCACTACTTGTTCCGTTCTTGAAATTTTTTTTTAGAGTTAAATATAGTAAGCCCCTTAATTTTACATTTAGCTGTACTTTACCCCCTCAACTTTACATTTAGTTGTACATTTGTAATTTTTTTGAAATGTAATTGTAATTTGCAAAGCTCATTTGTAGGGGTGGTTATAGGGTTAGTGCGGTGACAAATATTTCTTAATTATAAAAACATTGTATTAAAATAGCATACGAATGAGTATTTGTCTTTAATTAAGAAGTAAAAAGGATTTAAAGTATAAATAACAAACTATAAGTGGTAACATACAATAGATAGTGGGAATATTTTAAATTTTAAATTTGATTGATGATAGGGTTGGTTATAACCCACTACTTTTATGTATTAAAATAAATACAAAAATTTAGAAAAAAGAATGAGAAATTTGAAAACCATTGAGAAGGTCTCTGCTAAAACTTCTTCTGCAATACATATGGATATAGATGCTACTGTAGGAGCTTAATTATGTTTTTTTTTAAGTAAAAAATTTTGAATCCAATATTTTCTACACAATTCATTTATTTTTATCACCCAATCCAACCCTCCACATACCACCTTAATTAAGTGAGTTTTACTAGAAATGAGTGTAATAACTGTCACTTGTAGCACAATCTTAGCCCACATTTCCTGTCAATTACTTTCCCTCCTCTTTAGCAATTAAGTTTGACCAAAAAACACCTAATTTCAGCTATATTAGTAAGTAGTGAACCAGAGTTAAGTTTTGTGACGGCTCCATAAAACAAAAGATGATCGATATCTGCTACTATTTTTTGGGGTGGGGAAGCACAGGATTCCAGGACATCCCACTGTTACATTAGTGCATCATAGGACACAAACATATCACTTGCGGCTTTTGAGGAAATATGGCTGGATGGATAGATATGCTGCTGTTTCCCCCTTTTGCCTTTGCGTAGTTCAACGAGAACTACTGAAAACTCAACCAGGTTCCCATGATAGTTTCTTTTGTCGGCCTGTTTCATAGTTTTTAAATCCACCCTTGTCCCCTCCATAATGACCACTCTACCCCCAATCCCCAGGGCCCACCTTATCTACGTCCTTATCTACTTGACCATCAATAATAAAATATACTATCCTCTCGAACCAATGAAATTAATAGTGGCTCATCTTTTATATACTATGTATTAATAATTATGAGAAATAAGTGGTGGATCACATAAAAATAAAGATAAATATATATTGAAAAACATGAATTAACTTTTCTAAAATAACAATTAATTTAAAAAAAGTGACAAATTTGATAAATTTTATGGGACGGAAAAGTATCATATTAGCAGTAGCGCTATTCTATTCTACAGGGAGGGAGGGAGGGAGGGAGGAGGGAAGGGAAGTCTAAAAAAATTGTGTAAGGAATTAGTAGATATATAAACTTGACTAGATCAAATGAATGATCAGACACTTTTTTTGAATTTTTTTCGTTATAGATATGATTCGAACCTCCGATCTACAATCAAAAAATACATGAACCTGTGAGCTTGAAGAAACCAGAATTTAGAGCAGACGAGATTAGAGTCACAGATATTTGTTGTGGGACCCCCAAATATCAGCAAGTGGCACCTTTGTCAAACCGGTCCCTGTCGCTTCATTGAAGGCTTCTCCCAAGAGTAAAGAAATTTAGAGATTTTGTTGTTATTAACCAGACATTGTCTAAACTGAGGATTTAATTAATTAATGATTATCCAAAAGCAGCACTCCACTTCTTTCACCTAACACTGATCCAAGTGGGCATACAGGCAGGTAGTAGGCGTCCTGTTGTCTGCAGTAAATGAGTAAATTAATACTCGCTCTATTATGTTTCACTCAGCTTTTCTTTTCTTTTTACTTTTTAAAAAAAATTAGTCAAAGAGAGATAAAATTTAATAAGCAGGAAGAGGGATTCAAATCCAAATCTGCCGTGAAACTAATAAATTAAACTAAGAAAAGTTAAATATAAAGAGAGTAGAATAGAGACAAGAAAATAGTAAAAACATTATTCACTTCTATTATCAAAAGGTTCAAAGGTCACAAATGAGATTTATATGTCCTCTATTTATAAGTGATACATGATCAAGAATACATGTACCAACATTAATATGGATACATGAATTTTATACTTCAAATACATGAATTCAATAATTTTATAATGAACTAATAAACTATAAGAACACACATGATTGTACCATGAATCTTGTAGGGATTGAATGTTTCAATGTATCTCTTCGGAAAATCAATGTATATCCATACTTATCATTTCATTAACTTCATAACAAAATCATTTAATTTTTGCGGTGTTATGTAATTTTCACATGATGCTTCTGAAAATTCTTTTTTTTCCCTCAATTTCTTGTATTTTGGATAGGGCTGTAAACGAGTCGAGTCGAGTCGAGTTTTGGGCTAATCGAGCCGAGCCTTGACTTAATTTTAGTGAACTCAAACTCGAGCTCGAGCTCGAAAAAAATAAAAAATAAAAAAAAAAAATTTATTTTTAAAAAATAAATAAAATAATATTTTTTCTTAATAAATAATAAAATATTAAGGATATATATGTAATTTTACTAGTAAAATAAAAAAATATATATGTATACTTAAAATTTAAAAAATAAAAAATATATATACTTAAAATAAAAAAATAAAAAAAAATATATATATATATACTCGAACTCGCGAGCTAACGAGCTTAATATCTTGAGATCGAGTTCGAGCTCGATTTCAACTCGAGCCAGCTCGAGCTCGACTCGAACTCGATATTGATCGAGTTCGAGTCGAGCTTGACTCGAGCCGCTCGCGAGCGGCTCGATTCGTTTACAACCCTAATTTTGGGTAAGCAATGTAGCAGGGATGAATTTCACCAACAGAAAAAAAAATTAAAATAAGCTTAACTACAAAAATTAGTTAAAAAATTCCGTGAACCATTTTGCAAATATAAAGAGATTATGGACATTAAGTACGGACCAAAATAAAAAAACAAAAAGGTCACAGTTTTGCTTAAAGATAAGGACGTTTGTTTTATTAGTCCGAGCGTCCACGTCACAAATCTAATCCTAAGGAGATAAGTCTTCTCTTGCTTTCTGCGACTTAATTGGTTCTCCCCTTTTTCTTGTGTTGTGTACTCAATAAACTGGTCCTTTTTTTTCGCAGATGGAATGCAGTCATTATTACCAGCTGCACTAAGCTCGTGAAGAAGACAAGAAGATGTTGTACCACACCTATATCTTCTCCTCTAGCGACTTAGACCCCAGCCCATCCATTTCATATATAATACAGTAGTAGGTCCCGAAAATCTTTTCCTACCATCCTATGCCGCTATATCTATGCTCGTTTTCTTTTGCGCTCGTTTTTTAAATGAATAAATCCCAATCTTTGATTAAATGTTACCAAAACTTCAACGGGGGTCGCTTTAATTATTCTACCACGGGGACAAGACGAGATCTTATCTCCAATGATAGTAGTGAACCGTTCAACCCTACAGAATTTCCGGAAGAACCAACTACAGTTTGTTGGCTCTGTTTGTACTTTCGACTAGGACCGTCAATGCAACCAGCCCCATCTCCTCCCATTCGGTCCAATAAAGGTTCGATGGTTGGACCCAAATATTAGATCTAAATTAAATGTGAGTCGAGTTTGAATTTTAATAATTTAAATTTAATATAGGCTCGACTCTTTAATCTATATATATATATATATATATAGAATTATATATAATATGTTCACATTTGGATAAATATATATATAGATATATAGATCAAATTCAGAAAGACAAATTTCCGTGCGAACAATTTGAGGACTTTTAAAAATGTACTGACCGTTGATCATATTTTATTATTTATTTTTTCTTGTACGTTGAACTAATTGGATATTCTATTGTTGAAAAATTCTTGGTTTATATACTTTTTAATTAACTATTACTAATTCGTGTATAGTTTTAATGTCGTAATCTTGCGAGTGTTAAATTAGCTTTAGAACTTGATAGTTATAGTAATTATATTAAGGAAATTAATGAGCAATATGTGAATTTGAACTAAATTCAAATTAAACTCATAACCTGAATATTTTATAAGTCAAGTAATCCGAAACTTATAAGCCAAAATCAGAAAGTTGTACCAACTACGTGAGTAGAACTTTGGTTTGTTAAAGTTCAGTTCAGATGGCCGATTGACAAACTTATTACTTTCAACTTTTCATATTTCACTCGTGTCCGTTTGAATTACTATATTTTGAAATTTTTATAGAAAATATATGCTGCAATGATTTAATATATCTGTGTTAAAAAAGCGATCGAGAAATATGTTCGCGAAAAGCTTAAAATTTTTTTAAAGAAAAATGATAATCTAAACAATGCTTTAATTCACATCTTCTTCAATGAATATTTTTTTTTTATGATTAATGCTAATAGAAATGGAATTGAATTTTCATGCACCATATAAAATCTATAGCAACATCTACCTTTTCCCTTTTTTTTCAATTGCACGTATGATATGACATGCACCACTAATTCTCGTGTAAAAGGAATGGGTACATTTTGAAAGTATTAAAAAATTATCTCTAAAAGGTATTGGATGCATTTGGAGATCAGATTCTTTAGAAAAATCTTTTTTTTTTCAAGTGAGAAGATTTACACCCAAAAATTCTACTTACAATCCCTTCCATTTTATCGTCAAATTCAACCCCCTCCACTTTAAAAATTATCGATTGAACTTAATGTACAGGCTTTGCCTTTTAATCAATAATCTTAAATCTAGCCCCTCTCTTACTTGAAAAAATAAAAGTAAGTAAACATAATATTGCTCTCTGGTTTCTAAAAACAGAATAAATTATCTTTGACAGAATAATCAGTATCCAGACATTTAATGCCCAAACCCAGACTCCTCTCTCCGCACATAATTTTGCCAAATGCCAGACTAACCACTGAAATGCATCTCACAATTAAAAACCTGCCAAATATACTAACCACTAAAATACCAAATTTCTAAGGGATTAACCTTGAAATTCAAGTTAAATACAAATTCGAAAGGCAATACAGAGTCAAACGTGGTTAAGAACATGAATATGAAATATACATCGGCAGCCCTAAAATCGTACTAAAATCGAATATACAAAATATACAAACTACACTTTTCTCCCTGCTGATCCAAATTTAATCTCCCACAAAATGGCGATTTAAACACTTAAATCCCTCCACCATTCAAAAATTCAAAGCTTTATTTACACAACTTTCAACTTGCATCCACGTACTCACAAGGCCGCCGACCCGATTAACCCGGTATCTGACACATCAAAAAAGAACTCAATCAAAACACCACCCGGATCATTTCACGAGTTCGGAAATCCACCCGAAATCAGGAACCGGGGTGGCTGACTCGAGGGAGTTCTCCTTGCTCAGTTTTGCATAGATCTTTGCACGAAGGTCCCGACCGGATTCAACCCGCTCCATCGCCGGCTCCTCTTGGCATGCCTTGTCCCAGAGATCAAACGCACCGAGTCCGGGCCGAGTTCGGGCCGGGGTCGGAGTAGCCGGCAGGCTCGTGAACCCGGGCCTTAGAGTGGAGGGGCTCCGAGGCGAACAAAACCCAGCACCCACTTGAATCCCCCATGGAGGAGACCCAGCAGTCATCCTCGTGTTACCAATCTGCAGGTTACGCATTGACTGAGCGAGCCCACTCACTGAGTTCAAACTCACGGCTCCGCTCGGCGACATGGGCGGGGACTCGGAAGCCGGGGAAGAAGGCGGGGAGGACAGAACTGAAGTGGGGGACGACCCAAACGCGCCATTTTTCACGTTCAGGGGCGAGACACCAGAATCATAAGCATGTCGACCCGGCGAGTTGCATCCGAGTCGACTAGGAGATCCGTCATAGCACTCGGTCTGAGGAAGGACGCGCAGTTGATCAGGAGTATGGGCAAAGAAACAGACCCTCCGGCGACACTGGGTCCCATCTTTACAGGGCTGCGTACGATAGCGAGCCGGGTGGAGCCAGCACTCGAATACACCATGAGCGAACTCGCAGGAGTCGCCCTTCTTACACGCGCCTTTCCGGAAGTCCGGACAAGCGCCACCGGAATAATGATACTTGCGTGGGTCCCTCCGGCGAGCCTTCTCGCCCGGATGAGCATACGGACACTCAGTCCAGTCATGTGACCTGGCACGTGCGCACCTGCGAACCTTAAACTCGAACATGCGGAACTGATCGCATGAGAACGCGTCCACAGGAATATCCAAGTCATCGGTATCCGAGACGACGTCGTCGGAGCCTGTGTTCGACGGCAGATATCGCTGTAGCGCCGTCAAGTTATCCAAGGCAAGTTCGAAACTGCTAGCATTACCGCCGTTAAGGGAAATGGAATATGGTGAGTGAATATTAGCCGTGCGATGGTCATCTAAGAAATCCCAGGGAGGTACTTGGACTGTTGGATTTGAACGGGGAGAATGATCTCCGATCATCATCCTGATGGAACTATGGTGGAAGTTTTTTCTTTCTCTGGGTTTACGCTTGACGGGGCTGAGGGCTGGGTTTGAATATAAACTACTTTGTTAACTGTGGTTAAAATGCGGACTTAACCACGGTTGGGTTAAAATATCCGTTGGCTTCCGCCTCCACTATCTACTGTTTGCCGGTTAAAATTAAAGCACAAACTAACTTCACGTAGCAGTCACTACAATTTTGTCACAGCCCGACCCTTTCTGCTAGGAAGTGGATTCACATGGGTCCTACTAGACAAGGACACGTTTGGAGAATGTTTAAGGCTTCTCTATTCTGAGGAACTAGAGGGGCTTGGAGGAATGTCTAATGCTTTTGAACGACTCAAATTGCCCACCATACCATCCCAGGATAAATCTAACCTCAAAGAGTAAAATTACTCAGAAGGGGCTGCATAATCTATTTCTCGTATAGGAAAATATGTAACTTTGATTCTCTATGTTTTTTTTTATCCTTTGGTTACGCTATATTATAACACTAGTGTTAGTTGTTTTTTCCTCTCTTTGAGCAAATTTTGTTGTTTGAGCAATATCGTACGCAACTAGGTAAATAATGTCACCAGTATAACTTAGTTATATCGTTCAATCAGATGGATTGGGGACTGGCCAATTTGTTCACAGAACAAATTTAGTTATGTGACTAAATTGTTTAAGAAAATAGTCTTTATATAAATAGATATTTGTGTAATTACCTAACTGGCCGTGCAAACTAAGTTTATGCACAAAAGGACACGGATGTATAAGTAGTGTGGTTTCCGTCATTGAAAATAAAGTATAACTCATAACAGTTTATCTTATAGGATTACTCAATTCTTAGTTTCTTAATGAATTGTGAGAAATTTAATATAGCCAACATAATTTGGATTATTCAAATATCTTGGCAAAATGACAATTATAAACATTGGGCTCTATGTTCTACATTGCACCTAGTAAAATTTTAAAAGTGAATTGATTTGTTCAGTCACATAATTCAATTTTACTATAGATTTGTTTTCTATAACTCTTTAAAAGGTCGAGATGGAAAGAAAAAACTTGAGTTGGTGTAAAATATTTCAATTGTAATTTTTTGTGTAGGTTTTAATAATGCCAAAATAAGAATAAACCCAAAAAAGAAAAGAAAACTTGTCCACAAGCTCTCTCTCCAAACACATACCTGTACCCAAGTTTTCCAAGCTGGGTCCAACCGCCGTGGCATCACGACCGTGGACTGAATCTAGGAGTAGGTTGCAGGTGCCAAGCAATGGGACTTCGTGATGTGCCGGAACTACCCCCATGGCTATGGGTGAATTTAGCATATCATTCCACGGATAGGACTTGATGATGTGCCGGAACTACCTCTCCAGGTGAATTTCGCAGACAAAAATGGGTTATTTGCAGTTAGCACCTCTCAACTATGTTGGGATCGGAACATCGATTTGGACCGTTGGTCATGGCAGGGGTTGGAGGTCAAAAGTTCAGACTTTATCTCTCGCCCAAAAATTTATCATTATATGTGACTAATCACTTTTAATTGATTCTTTCATGATGCTTCCTGTTGATTAGGTTTTCATTTCACTAGAATATATTATAAAAATATTATCAATGTAACATAAAAAAACTACATTGGGATCGGACTTTACACCCTAATATTTAACTTTCACCCTAAATAAAGATCTGGTTTTTCTTTTTTTTTTTTGTTTGACAAAAGAAAAGGGAAGAAAATAGTGTTAATATGAGTTGCAATTGAGATCTCTCGGTGGAGAATTGAAATCCAAAAAATGGAGTAGATTAGAAAGAAAGAAATTTGGATTTGTTTTATAGGAAGATTTCCATACCAGACTACTAGTGGTATTAAGACATAAAGGTTAAGATTAATCTTATATATACCATCAATGTATATACTATCACCATTAAATATATGACACATATGTAAAATTTGAATTTAAATTTTAAATTTTACTCATGTATCATGTATTCAATTATAATAGTGTGTACACTCACAATGTATATAAAAATTACTCTAAAGGTTAAGGGGTTATTGCAGTGGTGGTGGTGCTGTCACGCGAATAGGACATTGGATTTTTTTTGATTGATTTTCTTTTTTGTCTCATGAGCTCGAACAAGTTATTGTGATGGTTAGCTGATAAATTTGAATAAATTTTGGTGGTAGTAAAAAATTTAGAGGTTATGACGGCGTTAATGGTGGGGTAGTGTTGCCGCGCTAATGGGTTATTTATCTTTTTCTCGATAATTGTTTGGTATCAATATGTCAGTTTGATGTTGTATTATTAGTTGGATTAAGATATTATTATGGTAGTGGTGGTACGTGTGGTAATAGTGATTGTTTTAGACAATGTACTTTTTAATTTTCTTTATTTGTTATCTGCATTATTTGTTGACTTTTTAATATTTGTGTATTGAAGAGGCTATGGTAGTGGCGGCGTGGAACAAGTTATGATGATGGTAGTCCCACCTTTTAAGGCGCGAGATATGAATATTGCCACATTTGTCAAGCAAGTTTTTGATCAAGTTTATCTATTACAAGTTTTTTAATAACTTTTAATTACGGCTCTGTTTGGATTTAGATTTTTTTGAAAAATAATTTTTTCATCTACAATGCTACAATAATGCACAAATAAAAACAATTTCAAAAACATCATATCCATACAATATATAAAAAACAACTTCAAATATACAAAAAAATACACAACTATCCATCACTCTCCACCACCACGATTACCACCTTACTGCCACCACCCCCACACCCACGACCCTCTCTCCTCATCCTTCCTCCTTTCTTCTTTCCCTTCCCCGCCCCCCAATTTCCTTCCCCTTGACTGACCGCAACCTTTCTAGTCACGATCAAATCTGATCGCAATCAAGACGACCGTGGTTAGAGTGGTGGCTAAAGTCGCAGCCACCACCCACGAACGGGAGAGGGGTTTGGGGTTAGGGGGAAGAAGGGGAGAAGGGAGAAGGGAGAAGGGAGAGGAAAGAGGGAGGAGGAGGATATAGATGGAGAGGGGGGGAGGAAAAGGGAGGGGATAGTGGTGGGTTGTGTAAAATTTTAAAAGAAATATCCTAAAAAATTGTAAATTATAAAAATATTCAAAAAATATTTTAAAAGTACCTCTAAAAACAATCCAAAAATATTTATAGTAAAAGTTTTTCATATACACAGGTACAGTAAATTTTTTGAAAAATACATTCAAAACAGCTAATCCAAACAGAGCCTATGATAATCTAAAAAAATTTCTCAAAGTTTTTAAACTATACACTTTAAAATATTCAAAAATTTACGTACTTTAAAAAAAAAAGTTTACAACTTTTACATTAAATTATAATAAAGTTTTAGATAAACACCAAAAAAATTCACTTGGCAAACAGGGCCATGGAGTGTTACATATATATAGGGTTTGATGAGTTGGTAGATATTAAACTAGAGGAGTTTTGTTTAAATGGATATTTATAGATTTTGAGGTATATTTTTGGAAGTTTAGTACAAATGCGAGGGTAGACCAGTCACGGCATTCTTTTCTTTATCAGCTTTAGCTTGAATTATAAATTGTTAAAAAAAACACACACACAAAGTTGGAGGTAGTTAATTGCAAAAAATTAAAAAGTTTAGAATGTAAAGATCTTTATATAATTGAGGGGTGTAAACTGTAATTAATCCAAAAATTACCAACCACATCATAGTCATAGGTTCCAACTTTCCCCTCCGGTGAAGTAGCACATCGTCAGAAATAGCTTAACTTCATCAGGCCCCTGCTTGTGCACTATTTTGTCCCATTTCTACTGTTAATAGTTGACATGGAAGTTTTCTCCTCTTATCAACTGAGATAACTATTTGTGTCGTGAAACTTTTAGACAATCATACATAGGATATATCTTACAATGCTGCCAAGTTGTACATACGTAATTTGGTGTATTGTAGAGTGAAAGACATGAACGAAATGCAACTTTTTTAAAAAAAAAAGTTGTCATATTTTTATTTTCCCGCAACAACAACAATCTATTCTACTTTTATGCTAATCAACACTATGCGGGAGAGGAGCTCAAAAAAGTTCGTACGAGGGTCGGGGGCAAATTATATATCCACAGCACTTATTTTAGTTCCACAACAAATCTATATTGAAGAACAATTATGCCCTTCAAACTTTGGAAAGGGTGAATTTGGCATTTCAAGCAAAATTGGATGTGGCAATATCACTGCCCAAGTTAAGGTTGAAGCACGAGATCAGACAAGTGTATTACCGCACTTTATGAATTTTTTAAGAACAACTCTTGTGATGTACTGTGTGAGGATTAAACTCTGACCTGGTACACGGAAGAGTTTTAAAGAAGGCTCTGCTTAACTATTGGATTTTCTGTCTAATTGAGAAAGTAGAAATTTGTGCATCAACCTTTTTTTTTTCTCTCTTTCTTTGTCTAGTTGATAAACAAGAAAGTTGTGCATCGACTATTAATGTTACTTATCAACAAAAAATTTTACTTGACCAACTTAGAGTAAGACTACAATGCAACACGAGAAATAATAGAGGCCACATTTTAATTAACTTTATGAATTAATTTTATATACACTTATAAAGTATACATTATTATAGTTATATGTATAACAAATATTTAAATTTTAGATTTTAAATTTTAATTCAGATAAATTATTATGTATCCAGCAATAATAATATGTAGATTGTTAATGCATAAAAAATTAATTCAAATTTTTATTCACGAAGTTAAAAAAATGAATTGCATTATCCTTACAACTTAAAGTCAAAAGAAATGCCTCTAAAGCGATTCGACACAGACGCTAAATCTTGATAGCCAATTAGTAATAAACAACAACCTTAAACATATTATTATCAGGCTCTTAAGCAAAATGCCAAGTTGCAAAAAGTAATTCCTGTTCCTTTGTACTGCTTGTCTAAAAGTTGATTTAATTGTCGTACACTTTTCCTCACCCTACTCAAACATGTTACCATCTCATGCTTTGGTTGAGGTGACGAGTGATCCGATTTGAACATGAAAGTTTAAAGCGGATAATAGCAATTTTGCAAGCTCCAACGTGAAAAATGATGCATTTTTTCAAGCATGATAATTTATATACTGTTAGTTCACAAAAAGATCAATTATATTCTTATAAGTAATTTTTTTATATATACTGACGATATGTTCAAAATAAATTCTTATTAATTAAAATGGGCAACTTTTTTGGAAGAATGAATGTTTCATTTAATTTTATATACACTTTGAGTGTACATATATTATCATAATTGGATGCATGATAAATAAATAAAATTTAAATTTTAAGATATACACATATATGCTTATGAACATATATAATAGTGATAACATATATACTTACAGTATATAGACAATTAATTCCTATAATCATAGATAAAGATTAAAGTAGTTCATGCAATAATAATTAAAGGCGTGTATATGTTCACAAACACAAGTTTGAATCATGCTATCTTATAAGGATTCTTGCAAAAATGTAATTTTGTTAGTCAAAGCACAAAACCATTCCATAAAAAAGTATAGCACCTTAATATTTTTAATTTGATTTGTGTGAAGGTACAGAAGAAAGTAAAAAAAAAACATAAAAAGTAAATTAACGAAACAATTGAAAAAGATTAATTTCACCATACCATTTGATAAGAAAGATCAAACAACCAAAATTACTATCTGAATCTAAAAAATCATAAAAACGAAGACAAACAAATCTGAAATACAATTAGAACCACTAATGCTTATGAAGCACCCACTAATCACAAATCTTGAAGAACAAAAAGTACCAAAGTTGTTATTACGACGTAACTATGTAATCGAATTAGCCTTTATGCTCTAAACATAATTATGGATGAGGAGAGAACTTTTGTTACTCTTTAAATGTCATGGTACACTTTGTATAATTGATTGAGCCGGTGCTCAAATCTCGATCATTTATAAAATTCATCTATTATTTCCGGAAAAAAAAAAGTTATTACGACATAACAAACAAAAGATGAAAAGACACATGATCCTTTGGTTTTGGGCGACCTCGAAAAATATCCGTACGGATCCGACGTGGCATCCGGTCACGTGCAAGGGGAGCACCATAGTCAATGGGTGGGTACACGTGGTTGGTGGCATATTCAGCTGCTGCTGCCCCGCATCGGTACCCTGTTTAATGAGCGTGAGGGCGACGTGTCAACGCGTGGAGTAGAGTTTTCGGATATGGCTTGGGTTTGAGTGGGGGCCCACTGGGGGTCCTGAGATCCTCATGATTTTGACTCTTCTTTTGTTCTTCTTCCTAGCTTTGCTTTTGCTTTCACTTTACCCATCTCACGTTTATGCTTATCCACAACCACAACAAACTACAACCGGACCGGCGGCTTGGGCCTTGTTTGGATTTAATTTTTCTTCCAAATTTTTTATTTATATTTGTCGTGAATACATTTTTCAATCATTTTTTATCTCATATAAATTAAATTATTATAATATATATAGAATTAATCTTTCCTGCATTGAGAGTATATACACTGCTTATTTTAGATGAATGATAATTATATAAAATTTGAATTTAAAATTTTAACTTTTACGTACGTGTTATGAATCTAACGATGATAGTATATATATATACTGTTAGGGAGATATACAGAGGGGAGAGAAGGGAGGGGGTATTGTTATTTTTTTTAGATTTCTTAAAATTCGAAGATTTAAGGGAATCTAAAATCTTTAAATCTTCGGATTTTCATTTTGAATTAATCTTCTATACACTGACTGTATATACACTTTTATTATTGATGCATGATATATAATCTAAATTTAGATTTAAAATCCAAATTTTACATATATATCGTGCATCCAATCAAAATATTGTATACACTCTCAGTGTACATAAAATTTATTCTTTCATTTTTAGCAAGGGAGACATGAAAGTTTGTAAAGGCTAACAGCCCAGAGACTTGTTAGGATTGGCGCTCACAACCGATAGAAGTCCAACAAAAAAGTGCGGAGAAGACTTATAGGTTTGATAGTCCAAGGCTGCATGGCGCTGTTTAAGTTGGGCTAGGATGCAGTACCTTGAATGCAAGATCTCTACTTTGGGCTAAACCCAGGTGGTTTCTCAAATAAGTTATTCCCCATGCTTGTGTTTTCTTTTCAGCAAGTTTGGCTCCATTTGGTGAAAAGTTCAATAATGAGAGATTTCTGCTGGCTGAATCCTTAGCTTCCTTGGTTTTTTGGAAAGGAAGTACTCAGCCAACACTATTTTCATGCCAATTATTTACAAGTAGTAACAAGAAAAATATATGTTTACCTGCAGGGACAAAAATCAAAGGCATCACAATTGATTCTGATCTATCTTCCAATTAGGATAAGAATCAGTTAAGGCAGCTATTGATTTTTCTAAAGCATATTGGATGGTCCATTTGATGTCAAAGGTTCTTTGAAGATTTGCAAAGTTTCTCACTAACCATTTTAAGCTTTGGTTGGGAAATATTGCAGTATATATAGGTGAATAAGGTTAGAATTCTAGTTTCTACTTACGTTACGGTTAGGCCAACTCAGTTGATCATCTTGACAAATTTAAAATTTTATTTAATCTTGACTTATTTATTTGTTAAATCGAGTTTTTATAATTCAAATTGAGCTAAATAACCTGAAATTTTTGCATATAAAATTTGATTTAATATTAGTCAAACCAAACTTGATTTATTTATTCGTTGAATTGAGTTTAAACGAATTTTTACAATTCAAATTGAGCTAAGTAACTTTAAATTTTTCACTTATAAAATTTAATTTAATATTAATCAAACCAACTTCGAGCAGAGTTTGAAAGTTTATTAGACATAAAATACTGTTTAAAGAAACTCTTGTCAAAACGGAGCCGATTCAAGTATCGGGTAATTTATTTATCTTTCAACTCTAAACCCATTGTTTGTGTGGTAGATTCTCGTGAAGTCCCAAGGGGTTAAAAACTGAAAAAAGTGCTCGGGAGATATTCGAAGTTCAGACTCGAACCTGTTGACCTCTGGCTTGAGATGGGGAACCAGTGGCTGAGAGCTGACACGACTTGTGCAATGTGCATCCACCGACTCTCACCTTAACTTCCAACCGCCATGAGATTTAATGGGCACCATTCTCCTTCTTTCTGGGATTCGAGTACACTTGTGTTATGGGTTTTAGGCTGACTCCGAAATGGGGTTTCTCAATCCAGCTTTCCTTTTCCACCAAGACATCATCTTGGCCCTCCTCAAATTCACGTGGGTTCTTTTAACTTTGGCTGCATAGAAAACATGAGTATTTTTTTTTCCTGTTTTTTCCATTTGCTTCTTGTAGTAGCACTTACCTGCTCTTAGTGATAAAGGGTCTATTCTGAAACTGGTTATTCATGGAGCTGAGTATCACGTCGACTAGTATTCTGGATTGCTCCTGTGAAAAACTGGGGATAAGGGTTTTTCCTATGCACACAAAGTTTGCCATTTTTATAGTAATCTATTGTCCTTGGTGCAAGATAGTAAAGGAGAAAAGGTGTTTTATTCAGTGAGTTTATCGGGTCCTTATTGCAGATTCAGAGTAGGTAAGCTTGCAATTTCCACCAAAATTCTTATTGCTGATAAAGTAATCTCAAAACAATTGTAGTGTCGCTTAGGTGCTCGGGGACTGGGGAGTGGCTTCGACAAAATACAATTGTTAGAGAAGGTCGGGTGCTGCAAGATTAGTCAGGCATTTGATGTGGTTTGACGTATATCACAGAGATAATTTGTTGCAAATGACCTGCAAATAAGAAGGATCCAAGAACAGAATGGGAGGCAGCTAGCTTGAAGGTCCAGTTTTATACCGGATATAGCAAGTCTTGTTTTTGTGTTCCTTGTAAGTGTGATGGGCCTGGAAGAGGGTGTAGGTTTCAAGTAAGCGCCTTTGATCATTCTTAGGACTATTCTGGTTGTAGCGAAGACACAAATAGTTCAGGGGAGAAATTTGAGCAGTTCAGGCCCTAGAAGATTAATATGGCGGGGTGGTGCTCTTTATTCGTAAATAGTTTCCTATAGGACCTTCATGCCATTTGTGTGCACTGAAATTCTTTAAGGTAGCATACTTCCATTACTACAGTTTTTTGAGGCATTGGATATTTTATTGTATAACATATTCATCATTGTTTGCTTCCTATTAGTTGTTAAAACTGTTTCCCTTCTTATCAGTTGCTGTGCAATTAACATTGCCTTTGGACAAGTATCTTGCTTTTTGTGGGAAAAAAATCTTTCATGAGCGAAGCGAGAAGCAGCCTTGCAACAGCAAGTAATAGTTCCAATGTCACCTTACCAAGTTCACTATCAAACCAGTACCCCTTTTGAATTACAATATCAGCAACGTTTTTGTCTTAAGTTTTCGAGGAGCGAAAAGTAACATTTAAAATGGGGGAAAAAGTAGGGCCCCAGTTGTATCAAGTTGAATACAATTTGTTTCTCTGTAATGTTATCCTATTAGTTCTTTGAAAAATAAGAAGGATTCCTTTTCATTTTCATGTCTTTTAATAGCAATTATTTTCTCACTTTTCCTATCATCATAATTTCTGGATGTCCACAGTCAAGACTCATAGTTTCATAGGTGGACAATATTTTGAAGGGAACCGAACGTATCTGGTTATTGATATTGGTCAATCTTATGCTTCTAAGGCTACACATAATTTGTTGGGAAACAGTATCTTGTTAGTTATTTTATAAGTACCTTTGGAGTTTTGCACCGTTTTACTGATGAATTTTTAGTCTTTTCACAAGCTCTTGGGAAATTGAATTTGTAGTAGTTGCTGTAGACATATAATCATATAAATGTTCATCTTGACAGGAAATCATGTGCGATTTCTTGTTTGAAGTATTTGCATGTGTTGTTTTATCATCTATGTTTGTTATTCTTTCAGGTGGATTCCTAGCCTAGTTGTGTTTAGCTTGCATGAAATTTTACTTGTTCTTGTTTTCTTTTATAACTCTGTCCCATTGCAGAAATTGTTAAATAGTTCACCTACTCTTGAAATGGTGCAGTTAAAGGCTGGGAGGCTGTTTATGACTCAGCAAAAATGTCTTCCTTTTCTGTTGCCTACGGCGATACTACAACCTGGTTAAGTGATCCAATGAGAGTCAAGATGTGTTCGTCAGCCACACAAGCCCGTGAGAATGATAACTCAGAAACAGAAGACATGGAGGTTTCTTTCCCTTTTCAATAATGGCTGAGTTCTCAGCGTAACATACTCAAGTTTCATATTCACTATTCTTTTCCCCGTCTCCCGACTTTAACATGCGATGCTTATGTGTAACTGTTCATCCAGGATGCAGTTAGCAGATGGTCCTACCATGGTTCATGCAATATGGTTCACAATGATATCTCAAGCTCGAGAGAGAATGACAATTCAATATATCTTGCAAGTTTACAGAATACTAAAGCATTACATTTTGGTTTACTGATGAAAAATCTTGATGTGTTGGAGGAGACAATTGCAGATTCAGGGGTCCTAAGGTTGGAAGAAGATATTCTGGTGCAATTGGAAAGACTTGGGGCTCTGGAGTTATTCCAGACCTGTCTATGTAGGATGCTTAAGCCCTCAACCTTATATGATCTGTCTGACGAACCAACTAAGCCTGTTGAAGCATCTCAAATAAATTGCCCAGTGGAAGATGTTGTGGGTAAGAAGGTTGTTCACTCTGTAAAGAAAGAAAAAAGGAAATCAAGAAGAAAGAGGCCATTGGATAAAGGAAATGGTAAATTTATGCAGGAAAAGTACTCAAGTACGCTAGAGGATGCTCAACAGGTTAAATTTTCTCCTGGGAGGAAATCATCCGATTCTAGAAGTAGAAGCCTGAAAATTGCTCGAACTGAGGCAGAAATGTCTCAAGGTGTTAAGGTGGTTTTGTTGTATTTCACTGAATAACTAATTTCTGCTTCTCATATTTCACACAGGCTGAGGGCAATATCTTTGACATGCAGTTAGTTTCTGAGCTTGAAAGAATCAGGACAATAGTTGAAGAGAACACTGGACAGGTAGTTGGCATGAGTAACTGGGCAGAAGCTGCTCAAGTTAATATACAGGTGTTGCAGCAACATCTGCAGTTTGGTTGGTATTGTAGGGATGAGCTTCTAAGAAGCACACGTTCTTTAGTTTTATACATTGCTAGAAATTACAGGGGACTGGGAGTTGCCTTTGAAGATTTAGTTCAGGTTGGTAATATGGAGTTTACTGTGTTCAGCTATGTTTTGGTCGTTCCCACTCTTCTTTATTCCTTTCGTTAAAGTGTTAGTCTAATGATCATCATGAGATAGCTTGTGACAAAAAATTAATCCAGCCTGGCCAAAGTAGGTTCTTCAAACTCCACTTAATTTTCAAAAGCTTGAAATGTGTTCAACCATCTGGCAGAAACTGGCTCTATTTTAGTTATCATGAGCAAATGAGAATCTGATTTAATTTATGTTTGGTATTAATCTAATTGGTAAATTCAGTTCAGCACTATACATTAACAACTGCTTAATTAGCCAATAAATCTTACAAGTTTCCAATGACACAACCGTGACTGAGTTTCATGATCTCTTATGTGTAGATGGACCAACTAGATTGCCAAGCCTGTCCAAATTAAAAGTTCTGTTGGTGATGAATTGACATGCATTTTAGATCACAATTTTATGTCTTTTATTCTGAAAAGTCAATATGGTTACACATTTGGTGTCCCATATGTTCTCATTTCAACTTAATTGTTGCCATTGTGATATAAAGTTTCAAATTAGAATATGGCAAGCTATTGAAAATGCCCAACTCAAGACATAAGAAAATATGATTGAATTGCTATATGCTTGGTTTTCGGTGCTTCCAATCTGAACCAAGTTTTTCTCCTTGGCACTCTGCTCACTTTTCGAGCTCAGTTTTTATAAATAGTTAGGTAACAACTCAACCAAGTACAACATTGCTCTGAGATGTGCCTGTCAAGGTTGATTTTGTTCAAAGTAAAAATGCTTTTAGGGTTGAATTGACTTGTGGAGTGGATTGAGGGAATTAAGACATCTTAAGGCTCAGTTGTCCGAGGGTTATGCCGGTTGTCTCTTCTTTTTGAATGAGTCTCATGTTTGGTTCTATAGGATTATAAATAGGTAGCTCCGGCCAAGAGAAGAGATAATAATCCCCTTCCAATGGAGCATGACTCAATTCATGCATGGTTGAGGAAATAAAATAGGATAAGTGATCCATAAACAAAAGTGAATTAAACATGTGATATTGCCAGATCACAATCCTATCAAAACCTCATTCCATGTCCCAAAAGAACCCAAGCAAGTCTGCCTGTTAGTTTAATTGTCTACTCATGTGGTCGATTGAATTAAAATTGCAATTGTCTTTCAGCGATGAAAAATGTTTGTCTTGCATTTGGTGTGAAAATAGGAAGAATAATTAGATTGACAGGACACCAAAAAGGAAGTAGTTGCTTCCCCTTAATGACATTTAGTCAAGCATTTCTTCCGGGAGGCATTTGTTTCCAACAGTTTAATTCTAGACACAGTAGTCAGGAATGAGGAGGAGAAAAGTTGTCAATAGTTTGGAGAGAAACTGCATCTGGTCCTATTAAATTTTATTCTCATTTAAATCTTATTCTGTTTATGAAGATTGATTTTCTAGGTTTTAACCATATTTGTCAGGCTGGAAATCTTGGTGTCCTGCAAGGAGCTCAAAGATTTGATCACACACACGGGGATACAAGTTCTCAACCTACGTCCAGTATTGGATAAGGAAATCAGTCTCAATGGTGGTAGCACAACATGCAAGAGGAATTAGAATTCCTGTATGTGATTTTAATTTTCTTGAGATCGTCTCTTCTTTTAAAAGTCCATACAAGGAGAAAGAAACCTGAGTTTCCGCTTCTTTTATTCTGATCTTCATGCAGTCATCATTGAGCAAGGCAATAAGTCAAATACAGAAAGCTCGAAAGGTCCTGAAGAACAGCCACGGAAAATATCCGGATGTTAATGAAATTGCAAAGTTCACTGGTCTCTCTACTGCTAAAATTATGTCAGTCAGCAAATGCCTCAGGATTGTTGGTTCGATCGATCAGAAAGTGGGAGACTCTAGCAGTGCAAAACTTTTAGTACGTAGGGCATTTTCTATTTTATAGAATCTTCCTTCTTGATGATTATATTTGTTTAGATTACATTTATGACGGGTTTTTAATTTAGTAGCTGTTTGCTTAGTCTCATTAGAAACAGTGCCACTTGGCTTGGCTGTCAGAAAATGGTTGTCTGAGGGATCCTGTTGGGGATTTATTTTTTTATTTTTTTTATTTTTGGTGGAGTGGGGGTATCTCTAAAAATCATGTTTAGTACTGTCATCAGACAGACAAGGAGCCCCTATGCTTTTTGGGTACTCCTGAGGAGAAGAAACAAAACAACTTTTTTTTAGGGCACCATATCTTGGGTGAATTTCCTGGACTCAAACTATGTATAAAAACATAAATAGCTTTTTTGTGGTTTTTCTGTTGTAAACATCGAACTAAAATTATAATATATATATATATATATATATATTGTGTGTGTGTTGATATATTATGTAGATTTCTTACAGAGGAAAGTAAGGATGATCTGATTAATTTAGACAACTTTCTTCAGCATGCTTCTTGAAATTTTCATAAATGAATAGCATCTTTAGATGTTTTGGTTATTATAAGAATTTTATCCATAGGCTGGAATTAAATAGAGAGTGGTGTGCCTGTTTGTCTTTTATAGTCCACGAGTTTTTTTTTTCCCCCAAAGTTCTCCTACACAGGTTTATGAGCTTAATGGCCTTGGAACTCTTGGTGCAGGAACTCATATCTGATACATCAATGAGAAGCCCAGAAGAAACAGTGGTGAGACAGCACATGCTACAAGACATGTATGGCCTTATGAAAGACTTAGAGCCACGGGAAAGGCAAGTATTAGTCCTAAGGTTTGGGCTTAGATCTCATCAAAGGAAGTCACTTGAGGAGATTGGGAGACTGTATTCTGTAAGCAAAGAGTGGGTAAGAAAAATAGAAAGAAGAGCGCTGACAAAACTAAGAAAAAAGGATGTCTTTCAAGATTTAAGTCAATATATGTATATGTAGCTGCAGTCATGTCTAAAGTACGCTATTTTATGAGCCGACAAGTTTGGCATTTAGTCACTTGATTCCTGTCAACTTTGTCAAGCTGGTCAGCCGTTAGAACTGCACTGAAAAGATTAAGAGGATGTTTCTTCGTCATCAAGTGATCTTTGGTTGTTGTATTCCAACTTCCAAGAGCAGTTGCCAAAATTGAGCAATTTCTGTGTAGTTTGTCTTGTACATGAATATTACCGATACACTTCCCCTGCTTTTTGTTACTACTACTGTTTTTCATCTCTCTTAGCCCGAAACTGCGAGTTTTCTCCCCTATTCTAACTTGTTTATTCTCTGTTGCAAGTATTGTGATCAGTGGTGCATGTCTTGTGTATCAATAGGCTTGCCTTGGTATTTCCTTCAGCATTTGTTAAATGGACGGTGTGCTTCCTGCTATAACTAATACGTATAATTCTTCAGGAATCAACAAGATTTAGGCTTTTCTTTTTTCCTCCCCCCCCTTCCTTCGCCAATAATCCCTCCTTGCCTAGCAACCAGGTTTGAACCTTGGTTTGTGAAATGGGGCATGAAGCTGTTGGCCAGGAAATATGCATTAGTAAAATTTAGCAGGCTCCAAAATTGGCTTAGCCCCATCTTGGAACATTCTGTGTTAACGTAGTGTATTTTAATGTCATTGCCTCTTAAAAACCGGACAGAAACTGATATCGCTGCTCATTTTCCTTTCTCCACTTGAATGCTGAATTTTCGTTGCGCAATGCATCATGACATACACCTATTTATTCAATTCTTCGTCTTGATAATCTAAACATTAATGTAAAGTAATACTAAATCTTCATATGACATTTATATATACATATTGAATATAACAAAATCTTGATCCAAGGTGAGTTTATACTGAGTAAATCACATGATCTTTGGTTCTTAGCTTTGACCAATGTTCCCCTGAAAAAGGAAAGGAAAGAATTATCTTCCCTACTTTCTGGGGTACCCCAGAAATGATTGTTCATTTGGGTGTTGTTGATTCCCTAACTTACATGACATGCCCTTGGAACTTGTTTGTTCCCATAACCTTCAGTTACTTGAGCAGTAGTCCTGCAGGATTTTAGACGTAAAAAGGGGAGGCCTCAAAGGAGGAAACTTGACGTCAACTTCACATGCACTTTATCTATGTTTGGAGGACCTAACAAGTAACAACAATCATCATTGAGACCTTATGTGTAGTTAAGGAGTATTTCTTTAATCCTTTGAATTTCTCAGTACACTCTTTCCAAAAAGATGCAAAATCTGAGGAAGTTAGAAAGGTTGCCAATATTGTACTGCCTAAAAAATTTATAAATTACTATTATATATATATATATATATATATATCCTAAACTGTCGTCTCTCGGGTCATTAACTGGGTGTACTTAAGCATTTGTCGACAAATTAAGCATGCATGTAGGTACATGCAAATTAATACACGAAGCATAAATGTTAGACGAAATTAAAAAAGTTGGTAATTGTTGAAACTATATGATTGTCAATTACTAATAAGAATGAAATTAAGAAATCTAAATTTCTTTCTAGTCTTGATTGCTTGAGTTATTGAACTTGAGTAACATCATTCTCTTTAATATACTTGCATGATTAGTTTTATTCATTTTGCCTTCTATTAATAGTAGTGATACATCAAATCAACTCCAATTGATCAATTACGTGAGAAAAAAGAATCACAAATTGCAAAGTCAATTGCAAACGGAAGGAAGTCGGTGCATTTAATCAGTGAATGTAAAGGTAGTACGTGGAGGAACGATTAAGACATGGAAACAAGGTACACGAAGCAATTAGTGACACTAGTACAATTATCTGGGGTGACAGGTGAAGTTTGCAGTATTGGTTGTAAATGTGCCAAGATTCAACCTCCTAGTGTCTGACAAGTAACACCACCACGCTTCTATCAACCACTGGAAGATGCAATGGCTAGTGAATCTCAAGCATTCGATGCACTACTAGAAACTGCAAGAAAAAGATCTTGTGTGTTGTCAAATTTCGAATTAGTATTTTCCCGACAGGCGTTAAATGGACATTTATTTGTACATCTAAATCGTTCTCAATCAATATATTTAGGACTGGTATCGAGTCGAGTCGAGCTCGAGTATCGCCATACTCGAGCTCGACTCGACATAAAAAAAAGGAGCTCGAGCTCGAGCGAGTAGTATTATTGGAGCTCGAGCTCGAGCTCGAAGCTTGCTCACAATACTCGAGCTCAACTCGCATAGGTTCGAGTCAATCAAGCCTTATCGAGCTCGGTCGAGCTCGAGTTACCAAATTTCATTTTCTTGATAATTTTTGTGTGAAAAGACATTATTACCCTTTTAAAATTTTTATACGATTTGAAATATTTCGTAAATTTAACAACTTTTTTGGATATAAGAGTAATTTTATAATAATAATATATTAAATAATTAAAATTAAAAAGCTCGATAAGGCTCGACGAGCCTTCGAGCATCGCTTTTGGATGCTCGAACTCGACTCGTTTAGCCTTATCGAGCCGCTCGAGCTCGACTCGACTCGGTCAACCCGAGCTCGAGTCAAGCTTTTGACCAAGCTTGCGAACAGTTTGGCTTGATTACACCCCTAAATATATTATGTAAAGGTACATACTCGTAACAACTATTGTCTTACTTTTTATACATTTTTCTTATTTAATTTTGCGTCGTCAAGATATTAATATCTGAACTCTATTTTAACGAATGCCTGGTAAGTATTCGTTAGACATCCATGTCAATATGTAGATTATCTTTCAGCATCTATACGTTTATTATGTACCACTATAAATATGCTAAGACATGCAACTTTTCATGGCAACTATTTATAGTAGTGGAGATGTTTTAAGGGCCTAAAAGTTTCGTGGTTGGATAGAACCTTATCCTCTTAAAAATAAAGTTGGACTTGGGTTTTAAATTTAGTATTAAAGCACACAGGAAATGAGGAAAAGGAGGACCATGCAGATTTGGCAATTGTCTCCAACGAATGGCCATTGATGTGAGATCTTTTGGCGTGTACTTTCTGGGATTTAGGGGCTGGGGCTGTAATTTACGAATTTATTAGCATGCATCCCCATCTGTTATCAACAAATTCATGTAAGAATTACCCTCGTATTATTTGATGAATAATCCGATACTAATCAAATTTAAAATAATTATTTTAGATGAAATGAGAAATCCTGACCCGTTTGGATTGCTATTTTAAGGACTCTTTGTAAAAAAAAAAATACTATAATGATTCAATATATGTGAGGTAAAAAAATAACTGTGAAACGTATTTATGAAAAACGTAAAAATTTTTCTGTAGAACATCACAATCCAAACAATAAGTGTCCAATTAATTATGGTATGACTTATCCGATCTCGTAGAACATGAATAATTGTCTATTTTCTTCTTGGATAATTGCATGACAAATAATTGATTGGAGGGGGTTAATGCTCACAATCGGGTAGGTGTAGAATCAACGGTCCAAAACAAAGTACACATTTTTGTTTTCATTAGTACGTGTGCACCTTTATGAATCCCATAACAAACCATTTCCAGCTAAGTTCGTGCTAAAATTCAGGCCGGCCCACTCCATGCGGCCTGAAACAGTCAACACATTAATTAATTATTTAAAGAAAGAGTAGCTTTTCTTCACTTTCTCCAAAAACTCAGAAACTAGATCAAAAGTCCTTCTCTGCTGGACACATATCAATGGTGTAGATCCAACTAAGAAGAAAATACTACATTCCTTTTAGAGAAATAGAATTTTAGGGAGAAGATTTTGGAAAAATAAGGATAATATATCTGCAGGTGCCATCAAAATCTTTGAAGTAAGCTTATACCATGCCCAATTTGTACAAGTTTCATGCGGGTCCTCCTCTTTAGATAATCAACCATGTTTTTTCTGCTTTTTTTTTTCCTTTTCTTTAGATAATCCTTGTTAGTTGTATATCCCACATTGATATTCCAAGGATTTTCGGTTTTATATATATATATATAAGATGTTGGACCACTCCATTCATACCCAATTGATTTTGAGATAGAAGTCCAAGTTATTTAACGTGGTATCAGAGCAGGGATTTGGGTTTGTTTGTTATCCATTTATTTCACCCGTGACTTGAGTCTTTCTTTATTGGTTTAAGCCTATTTGTCAAGTCACATTTGCAAGGGGGCTTTAATTGTATATCCCACATTGATATTCTAAGAATTTCCAACCATATATATATAAGATGTTGGGGCATTTCACTCATAGCCAATTGGTTTTGTGACTTTGTCAAGTCACGAAGTAGAAAGAAATGTTCGTGATCTAGTCATTTGGCGAATAGTCATTATCTAGTCACTGGTTTTGTTTTGGAAGGTTTCAATGTAGGTTGATAAAAAATTGAAAGTGATGGCAACCTTACACTGGAATAAATTTTTATGTATAAAAGTCACATACCTTTCATCCGTTTTGTTACCATATGGAATGTAGGATGCCAAAGTCAAATTTTTGGACCTAAATCTTGCCAATGGCAGTAATGGTTGCCAATGGGATATAGGCACTCTATTTGCTGGAAGATTTGGTTTTTACTCGTTAGAGTTAAATGCCAATTAGTGTTAGTGTGAAAGCCGAAGAGATTTGCTCTTCAAATTTGGACCAGATACATGAATGAGAGTTTGTTTTGGACCAAATATGCTTTTGGTGCACTAGTCTATATTGTTATTCATTTCTGCTTTTGAATTTTTGCACTCCTATTCAATGCTAATAAGTGATTTGGTTAGTCAATACACATGTTTTTGAAAACTAAGCCCGCAGGGGCGTAGCATATAAACTAGGACTTCTTGATGTGCTCTTGTCCTTCATTTCTAAGACATAAACCGCGGCCTTATCTGTAACACATATTTTAAGGAAATTCGACGGTCCAAAACTAAGGTATGGTTACTTTCACACAATTTTACACTTAGTTTAATGTTTTTAACTGTTTATATTCAACCAATGGTATGATACTTTTTTCTTTTTTTTTTCTTTTCAAATGAGTGGTTCTGAATATAGGATATTCTACTTACAATGCCTTCCACCTTACAACCCAATCCAATTTTCCTTTAACAGCCTTACAAAACAATTATAGTCATTAATAGGGTTGCAAACGAGTCAAATTACTCGCGAGCCGCTTGTGAGTTTGCTCAGTCAAAATTCAATTCGAATTTAGTCAACATCAAACTCGAGTGGAGTTCGAACACAAAAAAACTTAGTTCGTTAGCTCGTGAGTCGCTCGATTATGTTAAGATATATATATATTAATAATAATAAAATTACATATACATATCTAATGTTTTATTATTTGTTAAGAAAAAATTACTATTTTAAAAATAAAATAATAATTATTATTTTTTTAAAACTTGAGTGGGCTTGAGTTCTAACTTGGCTTGGCTCAAATTTAAGGTCAAATTCGAACTCGAGTTTTACATTGAGAGATCGATGAGCTCAAATTTGGTAAAATTGAGTCGAGACTCAACTCGATTAGACCAAAACTTGATTCGTTTCGATTTATTTGCAATCTAATCACTAGCGTACAGGGCACACCCAATGTATGTGCAATTTAGAAATAAATTGTTTCTTGTATGAACTTATTTTACATAGATTTTTTTAAATTAATGAACATGACTTGGATCTTTTAAGATTTTTTCCTTTAAGAGTATAATTATGTTGTGTATTTATGGGTAGTTATAATGAAAATAAGTTTTGTTTGAAAAGCTATGCTTTGGTAGTTATAATGAAAATAAGTTATGATCAGGATAAAATTTAGGTCGTATAAGGCCAAAAAAATGAAAGTTCAAAAAGTGACAAAAAAAACATTTACATCAAAACTCAAGTTTCCCACTTTATATATAGTAAGTATAGATATCTATGATATTAGAAAATTAACTACATATGGTACATGTCGAGGTAAGTACCTGTAAATTGAGTCATATCAACCCTTTTTGCGAGGGCCTTTCCGTGCCGTATCATTTTTCTTTATATCGCGATCTGACATAGTGGGTGGCATTGTTAACAAGATCAAGCAAGATCATTTTGTGATATCCTTTGATAATTTTACTTTCTCAACATTTTCCTCTTGAGGGATTCTGCATTTATACATAGAATTTCAATTTTGAAAAAAAGGTTGTTAATTAATATTTTAGACAACGTTGTTTGGACAGCAAAATTGCTATATTTTTAGTAAATATATTTTTCAATCACCTTTTTATCTCATATATATCAAATCGTTACTGTAATTTTTCGACAAAAAATCCAGAAAAATGCAATTCAAACAAAGTCACATCGTGACTTAAAATTAAGTTAATAATTATAAGAAAGGCCTACATGTAAGAAGCTTAAGCATTCTTGCAAGGAGAGATTCTAAACCCAATAGACTAAAATTAGAATTCTAAATGAGTTCCTTGTTCGTTATATTTTTTACCATTTCCTTACTTTAGGAACTTAAGAACTAACAAAATATCGAAATTTCATTATGCTCAGAAGAAAATAAAAAAAGAAAAAAGAAAAAGAGTTAAAAGATCTCATTAATCACCCCATCAATAAATAAAGAAGCAATTTATCTTTATCATACTTTGTAGACAAAGAGAGACAAAAGGATACATATATCCCTTGAAAATCCTCTCATTCTCAGTCATTCCTTTCATATATTTTTTACCTCTTTTTTCTCTCTAAAAAATGTCAAATCATAATATAAATTCCCCCGACAAAACAAAGAGACAAAAGTATAGAACAAGGGTGCCATCACAATTTGTAATTAGTACAATTGCAAACCTTGACTGAAAGTGGCTCAATCAGCCATGCACTCAACCTCAATGTCAATCTAATCTTTCCTCCTCATTAAACTACGAATCTGCCCCCAATCACAAACATGAGACATTTGTGCAAGGAAACAACTTATCACGCTGCACTATTTTAGACAAAGAAAAGAATAGAAAAGAATCTCTCTATTGCTTGATTAAGATATAAAGAAGATATAAAATGTATGTAAATAAGAGGAAGAATCACAATTCAAACATTCTTGCTTTTTTCTTTTTCTCGTTTTGATAAAAATTGTCAAACCTTCCTGTCAGATTCCTCCAACACAAAAAAGAAACTTTTTTAAAAAAGAGAATCCACAGAAAGCCAAAGAAAAAACAAGAAAGGGAAAAAGAGACAAAGATGAAAAAAGAAAGGCATAATTTAAGAAACTTGCCATAAGATTTCTCGTAATATCACTCAGTTATCCTTTTCAAAATTTTAAAATCTCACTTATTTCGCCTATCAGTTTGATAAGACTAAAATATTCCCATCACAGGTCAAAAAGTGACAACATTACCCTAGCTCTTAATAACTGCTTAACCAAAAAATAAAATAAAATTTTAAACAAAAATATGTAGATTAGAGAAAAATAAATTGATCTCTAATAATGGTCTATATTTCTCCATATCAAGATCATGGTGGGACAACAAAGAACGTGGTAAATTAAATTTAGTCAAAATCAACCACTTAGAAGGATTATAGTGAGTGATGGACCCCTTGAAAAATTTTATAGATAATTATAAGGGAGTTAAGAATTTTTTTTTAGAAAATATATTTTAATAAATAATCTCTTCGTACGTGTCGATTTTTCGCGGCGTAAATTTTTTGAGGGGAGGTAAGTGAAATTTTAAAAACTTCAAAGGAGCCAACTGATACTATGAATAATCTCAAGGCAAGTTTCTGAAATTATCCCGAAAAGAAAACGTCATCACAATTAATTATTTATTTATAAAATTCAACACCAAGTTTTTAACAGATGTGATTGTTGTGATCAGTCATGCTTTCTACCTCAAAATCTCTCAGTCTAATCTTTAACCCCTTCACCCTCCTCTCATTAAACCACTTACCCAATATTCAACTCCCCAATTTCTAATCAGTCGCCCCCTTAACCCTTTGCCTTTATTGCCCTCTCATTTTCGATTTTCCCCAAAAACTGCCTCCCTCTTTTCTTCGCTCTGCAGAATCCGCTAGGGAGTAGTTGTCTTTGGCTCCTCACCAGAAACCCCTTTTTCTAGGGCATTCTCCGTTCCCAAAGCGCCACTTTTTCCATCCGCACCGGCATATATCAAACAGTTAAACCGCATTTGGAACGAAAAACTAATAAACTTTTCTGGTGGGTTTTGTTTTCGAGCAAAAAATTCCACCGATGCAATCCATTTCTCCCTCTCCCAACCATCATTTCTGATGAATATTCCCATTTTCATCAGTCAATGGCGTCTTCTTCACCTTTTGACATGTCTGTACTTTCTTTCACTTTACTCTTAGTGGTGATACTAATAATAGGCTTGCTTCCGATTCCTAGCTGCGGTTATGGTACTTTAGTCCAGGACGGTGGCGGAGACGCCGATTTTGACTTAGATGACGACTCCGGCGACTTCGATTCATTCTTGTTTCACCAGGATTACTCACCTCCGGCGCCACCGCCACCGCCTCCTCATCCGCCGTCGGTGACTTGCGAAGCTGAGCTCGGAGGAGTTGGTTCGTTAGATACTACTTGCAATATAGTTTCTAATTTGAATATCAGTGATAACGTGTATATACAAGGGAAGGGGAATTTTAATATTCTTCCCAATATTACGGTTAATTGCATGTTTCCGGGTTGCGAGCTAGTGATAAATGTCTCTGGGAACTTTACTTTGGGTCAGAATTCGACTATTTTTGCTGGAACTTTTGATTTGACGGCAGATAATGCTACTTTTTCGAATGGGTCAGTTGTGAATACTACTGCTTTAGCCGGTGATCCTCCTCCCCAGACGAGCGGGACACCCCAGGGGGTGGATGGTGCGGGTGGGGGTTATGGGGGACGAGGTGCGGCTTGTTTGTTGGACCAGGAGAAGCTTCCAGATGATGTATGGGGTGGGGATGCATATGGGTGGTCATATTTGCAGGATCCTTGTAGCTATGGGAGCAAAGGTGGGACAACAAACAGGGAGGTGGATTATGGTGGGGGTGGAGGTGGGATAATTCAAATGAAAGTGCTTAAGCTTTTGGAAGTTAATGGGAGCTTGCTCGCTGACGGTGGTGATGGAGGAAGCAAAGGAGGAGGCGGGTCAGGTGGTAGCATCTACATCAAGGCCTTTAAGATGTAACTATTCTCCTCTTTGCACTTTTTTACTGGATTTTGTAGAAATGTCTACTTTAGATTGTAGAGTTGAAAAGACAGAGAATACTTAGCATGCAGACTTGCGTTTGGCCTTTAATAACTTTTTTTCTTTTTCTTAATATGTGTAGACTCTGTGAGTAGATTTACCATGTTTTATGGTTTTATTATGTATATCAATTGGGATTGCATCCACATTCATACTTTGTATTCAGAGTGTTGTTAATATTGTATTACACTTGGAAATCCATATAAGTGGTTTCTCCTTGCCGCACTTAGTGGAATTGTTGAATTTGACTTAGAATCTGATGAGAATTGAAGACAGAAAATTGTAGATAATTTTGTTTTATTGCACTTTTCTTGACCATCATTTAGGGATTTTGTCCTCGGATCATTGTTTTCTGGGTGATTTAGCTGAACATATTTCTCCTTTGGCTTCTTTTGTTTTTAAATTTAACTGGTGAGCTGAACTCCTTTTGTTATCATTAGAGTCATCATTTGGGCCTTTTCTGTAGATGATACAAATAAGGTCATCCTTTACATTGATTAGGAACACAAGGAATCAAAGGAAAACTGGGATTTCACTCAATTTGAATTTAAAACAATTGTTTGGAGGTGGTTCATGCAAAGAATGATGGAGTAAAATCATTGTTGGAAGTTCAAATTTCCTTGAGTTTGTTAAAAGAATGAAAACTTCAAAGTGTTATATGTTAACTAATATCCTGTTCTTTGGGGCTGATTAAGTTTGTTTTAGCATGGAGTGTCTTATAAGCTTTGGATTATGGTATTGTTTGCTCATAGGTTGAATAGAATGTAGAAGGCTGTTGTTTCTTGAAACTCAAGCATTTATTATTATTATTTGCTGTTGTCATCATAATTTTAATTCTTTCAACCTATGTAAATCCCATTTGCCTGCAAAAGCAACTTTTTCGCTACCTGAAGCTCTGATTTTAGCTTGACTGTGTAGTAATCATTAATGTTTTCTGGCTTATTTGGTTTCTCTACTAGATTATTGGTTTTTTAAGTAAAATGAAGAACATTAAGTGGTTAGGGGGCATTTCTCTTTTGGAAACACCTTGGCATGCTGATCTCTATCCAACAAGTTGGCAGTGGTTGATAGGTTTGCTAAGAGAACTTGCTTATATTCTTGCCTAAAGTTAAAAGCTGAAACATTTGAATCTGAAAGTTATTTTAAATGCTGGCAGTTCAAGTTGCTGATAAAAATGAAACCATATCCTTCTGTTAACCAATATGGCAGCCTAAATTGAGAAATCAATGTGACAAATACTTCAATTTAACCTAAGAATGATTGCTGTAATGTGAATTTTCTTTGAGACGTCCAGTTAGCTTCTCTTTAAATGTTACTTTTCATTTGGATTGTTAGTGTTTATTTTATCTTCTTGATTAGCTATTCGTTACTTTTAATTTAGATTGTTAGTGTTTATTTTATCTTCTTGATTAGCTATTCTTCTGCTTCTTCTTCTTCTTCTTCTTTTAATTTAGTTTTCTATTTTTTAATAGACTTCTACTTTTTGAATGCCATAGTTGGTCCATTAATATATTAGTAATGAAAAATATTATAGGAGAAAGCTATTTGATTAACAAATGTAAATAAGTAGCATATGATGAACTTATTTTAATTAGACCTCAGAACAAAGGTGTTCTGATGAACAGTCATATATACCGTCAGAAACATAATAACAATTTTTCATGTATTTGAGAGAAAGAAGGTGGGGGGTTGGGGGGCAGTATGAGAGGGATATTGTGGCATTCTGCATGAGAAACAGAGAGGAGGTTGTGTGTGTGTGTCTGAGTTAGTTATTTTTTAAACATAACTGAGTGACAAAAGCTAGACTGTTACACAGTTCAACAAATTAAGTGATATTCTCTTTTGTTTCTATAAAAAATAACTGGTTCTTTATGTATTATTTGTTTGGAAAAGTATAATGTTGAACTGGATGAATATCACAAACTCACAATTCATTCATGGCTTGATCTGTTTAAAAAGCAAAGTGATTTTTTTTTGGTTTGTGGGGAAAAAAAGAACTGGTGCTTAATGTATCAATTGATCGGAAAAGTATCAAATTGCTCAGGATGAATGTAAAAACTTGCGATTCATTCACTTCCAGCACTTAAATACAGTTTTCAGACAGACAGTGCATTTTCCTTATTCCTTTTACCTCCTTTGCAAGACTTTGAATTATTGTCAGGTTTCCGTCTTTCGTCTTTTGTGTTTTTTCACTTTACAGGTGTAAACCCAGCAGAGTTAAGCAGAGGTTACCTATGCAAGCTTTTTTTTAATATAAAACTTGCTCAAGCTATGGGCTTATAATTGTTAACATTTTGGAGGTCAACTTTAAGATCAACTTTTTTTTTGAAGGTTGTTTTGAGTTTTATTATTGGACTTGTCTAAAGGACAGTGATTTGTTCTAAAATGATTTTCAATACCTGATTTTAGCTCTTGATTCTGGAAAAGCTGTTATTTTAAAGTTCTCAATTGCTTTCCAATACCTGTTCACACCTTTTTTGAGGCAAAAAATCTGAAAAATCAGAAGCAGCATAGCAGGTTTTTTTGCCTTCTGATTTTGCTTCTGAAAATCAGAAGCCATTGAGAACCACCCAATACTCAGTTACAAGCTTGGACAGGAGCTGATACAGTTTTAATGCCAAGCATTTTCATTTACAGCCTCATTCTTCTAGAGTCATTTAGGAATACATAACATTGCTTAACAACAAATTGCATTAATAAACTGCTCAGGTATTATGTAGGTAAAAATAAGCCCATGCATAAAATTTCCTTTGTTTGCAAGCTAAAAGATCCATTTGGAAGTTATGTTGTTCGCATAATTGGTAACATTGTAATCAACCTAAAATGATGTATCAATGGTCAACTATGTCTTATCTTTTTTAATTGACAATTGTGTCTGTGCTAGGTCTTAAGCTTGACATTAATAGCCTTAAAATTTTACTGATCCTGACACATACTTTAGGGTCTTGTTTTTGAGGTGGTGAAAAGCATCTAACTGCTGTTAAACTGCTTAAGCTTTTGGCTAGTTTTGTGGTGTTCCCCTTTACTGCATGTCATTGGGATTTGGATTTTACAATTTACAATGAGGAATTTTTGTTAGGTTGGGGCAATGCTGATGGATAGAGAGACTGTTTACAAGGTTTTTCTTAGAATAGGATTGGTGCAGTGGTCATATGGGTTTTTTGCCCGCCCAAAAAATGAATAACAAATGTTATCTCCAAATTAATAAGAACAAGAGCAAGGAAAAGTGGAAAAAATCATACACGTGTAGATGAACTTCAAGGATAGAGATTCCCAATACTAAGGTAGAAAATAAAAGGAGTTACTTATGGTTTAATGCCTTTTAGCATATAAAAGTGGAAAACAGATATTGAGAACATTGTGAAATATGTACAGGAAAGTGTAATTTCTTCTAATGCAGGTTCTTTGCGAGTGCATGGTAAATGGCTGGATATAAGCGTTCAACCATGAAACTGGTGTATCTTGGTTGATTTCTGGACAACACTTGCAAAAACTTATATTGCCACTTGTCAAATCCACTTCAGTTCTCGCTATGTTTTGTCCTTTTTCTTTATACTGGAAATTTGTATTCTGCATGTTACTAAATATCAATAGGAGCTCTCCTGTTATGTGCATTAGTATCAATTTGTGTTGGTCTATTGCATGCTAAAGACTATTTGAGAGGGGGGGGGGGGGGGGGGGGGGGGGGGGAGGGGGGAGAGAGGGAGGCATCTGGATTTTCTTTGTGGGAGGGGAACTTCCCTTCAAAAGCTACACTAAGCTAATGCCCCAGTCAAGCTGAACAGCCCTGTCATGAAGTGGGTTTGGAGTCTTTTGCAATACTTTGTATTTTTGGAGTCCGTCTGGAGAAATGAGAATTTTCTTTTAACCCATTGCTCTTTTTGAACAGAGTGTAATTCAGAATGAGAAATTTGAGTTTTACCTATTATCTTAGTTCTATTTTTTTCAATTTTATTTGTGTGTTTACTAATTCTAGTAGAACTTAATCTTCAAAACGACTTTGTTGATGCTAATACTTGTTATAGTTACTGTATAAGGGTGCTTAACAGTTGCATTGCAGTAGTGATTATATTTCATGGTTCCTGACTTACGATTTTTGGTTCTAGGGATATGCTAATATGATCTAGATCAGTGTTTCAAGCACAATGTTTCTTGTTCGAAGAGTGGATGAGTTCACTAATAGTCTAGAATTGTACATGGTCTGTTTCCTGTCATGTAAAATTCACTAATCATCTTGTAATTGTTTCGAAGTCCATATCTATCCATTTTACAAGTTCTTTTGTGCATATAATTATCTAAAATTTTTGTCTATTTGCTGGAGAATGTCATTCTATTGAATAATATCCTTTTATTGGTTTTCTAATGCTTTTTTTTTTGGTTCCAACTTATTGAATAGGAATAATAGGATTGTGGCTTAGCTGTCATGACACAAGCCAAAATTTTTTGCAATTACTTTCTCATATATGCTATTGGTTTCTGAAAATTTTCTTATCTTTGTGAGTTATAATCAATTTATTAGCACCTTTAGTACTCATGAGTATTGATAATGTAGTTTTATTCTAAAGTGCGACAATTTTTGCAAGTTTAGGATTGGGAGTGGTTATATCAGTGCATGTGGAGGTAATGGCTTTGCTGGTGGAGGTGGCGGAAGAGTATCTGTTGATGTTTTTAGCCACCATGAGGATCCAGAAATTTTTGCATATGGTATGATTCATAATATGATTTTCTTATGGTAAAAGTTTTCCAAGCTGTAAGCCAAACATGATAGTGCTCTTTGTCCATAATTGTTCGAAGTTTCATTAGTTCTTTCAGTGCTGGAAAATACTATTTCCGCAATTTGACTTTTCTTCTGATGTCCACTTTTTTTGATTGCTAGATAATCAGTCTCCTTTTTATGCTACTCACCTCTGTAATAATAATGTTGCAGATCTTTCTATCCTTAGTTGCTTTTTTCTTAAACGTGGGGCTTTTATTTCTGTCTTAATTATCTAAATTGGATCCTGTTGGCTTTTTCTGTACATATAATTTAGAGTTGAAGCTCAGGATAAATTGAATGCATTGAAGGGGCATTATTGAAGGTTGAACCTGTGATATTTTTGTTTATAGCTCCATATTTTGCTTATATCCGTTGTGGTAAACCCTAAAAAGGGAGCAATTGGGGAAGCTTTTTCTTCATCCTATTTGTTGACACCAACAGATTTCTACACATATTGCCATCTAGTATTTACCAGAGATGGCAAGTCTATATTTGTGAGAGGTGAAAAGAGATTAGAGAAGGGGTTAATTTCATTGGAACTTTTGTATAGCCAAATTAATCTGTTGGGAAGTTTTGTCATAAAATTGATGAGGTAACGAGGCTGGGGGGCTATGTTACTCAGACTCTTCACTTTTCCCTGCTGTACCCATATCTGACTATTCATTTGGCACTAGAGTAACCATGTCGGCAGGAGTCAGTAGCCGAGTCCAAGTAACGTAGCTTGAGGGATTATCATAGACTCTCTCTGTCCTTTTTTTTGGAATAATTTTTGTTGCATATACTACTAACCTGTTTGTTGGTAGCTTATTTTGGGCTTTTTTCAAAGCAATGGTCTTCCATGGTCTGCTTGTAATACTACTGAATTGGCCTTGCTTGGATATGTCATCATCAGGCCTGGGCTATGCCTGGAATAGGATAACAAGTGATGAGAGTTTGTCCCTGTTTTGATCTAAAACATCAAATGAGTACAATAATTTGCTGGTTATTCCCTTAAATTTACCCAGCTTTTAAATGTGGAATGTGGATTTAGTGTGCATTGCCGAGTTAATTTCTGTTCTTACAGGAGGAAGCAGTCGTGGCTGCCAAGAAAATGCTGGTGCTGCAGGAGCATTTATGATGCTGTTCCGCGCAGTCTTACTATTGACAATTACAACAAATCTACAGATACAGACACACTTCTTTTGGACTTTCCTCAACCATTTTTGACAAATATCTACATCCAAAATCAGGCCAAGGCCTCTGTTTCCCTTGCTTTGGAGTCGTGTTCAGGTCTATAAATTTAGTCTTTCTTACTTTCTTAGTGACATAGTCAGAACCTATTGATTTGTTCAGATTTATCTTAAAACTCTTTTGGATAATAAGGAGACAAATTGACGTCAAATAAAAGTGGAAAGTCAAATCAAGCACTCGCGATGTCCATGCCTATGCGTGCCTTGTTCTGTTTGTGATGTGCCTTCTGTGTTAGCAGATCTGAATACTTTCAACTATCATATACTTTGGAACTAATGTAATGTATTGGTTCTCTCATTGGATATTTTGTATGTTGTTCTGCTATTTTTCTCATTGAAAAGTGTCCTTGGCCATGTGTGCCTTGCTCTTTTTGGGATGTACTTACTATATCTGCAGATACGATTATTTTCAGTTATTATTAGCTTTTGGAATTGAAGCTAATGCATTGACTCTCAGTGGGTATTCTGTACATTATTCTGCTTTTTTCCATTGAATTATTCGAGTACTTGATGTATCTGTAATTCTTATGTATTAGGTCCAAGGGCAAATTAGCCTCTTGTCTGGTGGAGAACTGAGCTTTGGATTGGCACATTATTCTATGTCAGAATTTGAAATATTGGCAGAAGAACTGTTAATGAGTGATTCTGTTATTAAGGTAGCGGTAACCTTTTTCTTTTTCATTGGATACTGGCAACATTTTATGTTTTCTCTGTTGTATCATACTGATATGATGAGATGGTGTGTTTCTAAACGATTCTCCTGCAATTAATTTTTTGGAAGCATGTACCTCTACTTTTCTCCCTTTATCTGTTGTTTTTAGACATATATTCACATTTTCTCTCTGTCTGGGCATGTTTCTACTGGTTTAAAGTTCTTGTAGACTTAGCGGGTGCCTGCAGTTATAAAATTCTGTGCACTTAATGCAGCATGAATTCCTGTCCATGTTTTTCCTTTCATGCTCTATTGTCAGGACATGCTGCAGTCTACCAGTTCTATGTGGAGTTGTTATATTTCATATAGGCCCTGTACCTTTTGACGAAGCTTTAGGTAGTCCCCATCTTTAGTTGTGCAAACTAAGTCAAGGACAGTCCTAAAACTCTAAATAGACATCCAAGTTGGGATGGATGAAGCACTGGCTGACCCATTTTATGGTCACGGTGATGATTGGGTACAGAGTAAGGAAAATTTATGTTTGATGAAGATAAAATAGTTGGAAAAGTGATTTTTCATAATTAAACCTCAAGTATTGTGTTTGTTTATTTCTCATGATCTCCACTGCAGAAATCTTGTAGGAAGTCTAAATAGGTAAATGGTTATTTACTTGTGTTTCAGATCATGACAGAGTGACTATGCAACAGAAAAAAATCATAACCATGACAAAATAAATGTGGATGGAGTAGCACAATTCATTCTAGATGTGCTCTTAACATGGTTTTTGTTTTAACAATTTGGCTTTTTTCATTATTCTTGAATACAGAAGTTTTTATGCATTGTTTGCATGTGGCCTCTTGTAGGTTGACATGACCATATTCTTTTTGCAATTTGATCTCGCTAGAATACTTCGATTTAATTTGGTAGGTAGCCTTGTATGATTGCCTTTTTTCGGTCTTTCAGGTTTTTGGGGCTCTTCGTATGTCTGTTAAAATGTTTCTGATGTGGAATTCGAGAATGCTAATTGATGGTGAAGGAGATGAAAATGTTGAAACCTCAATGCTTGAAGCTAGTAATCTCATTGTTCTTAAGGTGCTCTAGTTATTCTACTTCAGTTTATTGGTATGCCGTCTTGCTTTGGATCCTCATGACTTGTTTGACCTTTTCTTAATTTCCCTCTTCCTGGCTTCCCTAACAGGAGTCATCTATTATTCACTCCAATGCTAATCTAGGGGTGCATGGGCAAGGTTTGTTAAATTTGTCTGGACCAGGAGATTGCATTGAAGCAGAACGCCTGGTTTTGTCATTGTTTTATAGTATACATGTAAGCAATTTGTGGCATGATATTTCTATTCATTCATTACCTTCAGCATCCATGAGATTGAATATGTTGGATGGTTTTACGTAAAGTTTTTTTTTTAAAAAGGTAGTGCCTTTGGTGAGAACATGATGTTTGGTTAGATCCAAATACTGCTTGGTTCACTTGTTTGGTTTTAAGCCTTTCAGGTTGCTATTCTACTCTTTTCCCTGGTTTAGTCAAAGTTGGAATTATATGCTATTTTGTTAGTTTACTCTCTCTCTCTCTCTCACACACACACACACACTCTCTCTCTCTCTCATGCGTTTTTGTATAAAAACACGCATGCAAACATCTATCTATGTGACTATGTCTCTTGCCCAAATACATGTTTGACTGCAAAAAGGTTTCTATTCTTGCATAATTATGCACAATCAAAGTAAGTTGAAGGATTCATTGCTCTTTTTTTGGTTAAACTATTATATACTGCTAATATCTGTGCTTAACTCTAAAGTTGCATGGTAGTTTTTTCCAGAAGTGTGTACAAAATGCTTTATACAGTATCAGTTGACTCCTTTGACTTTTCTGTTTTCTGGACACAGGTTGGTCCTGGATCTGTTTTACGTGGTCCTTTAGAGAATGCCTCAACTCAAGCTGTGTAAGTTGAATACTTGTTGCATAATATCTCAAATATGCAACTATTTTAATCTTTATTTGTGTTGTTCTTTTATAGGACGCCAAAGTTGAAATGTGATCAGCATGATTGTCCAGTTGAACTCCTCCATCCACCCGAAGATTGCAATGTGAACTCTTCACTGTCTTTCACTCTTCAGGTGGAGTTTTTCTTGTTCTGCATTCTATTGGGATATAGTTCTTTTCACTTCTGTGAGGTCTTAAGTTGGTTTGTCTCTGCAGATTTGCCGAGTTGAAGATATCCTTGTTGAAGGCCTCGTGATAGGATCTGTTGTTCATTTCCATAGAGCCAGAACTATTAGTGTCCCTTCTTCTGGAACAATAAGCACATCTGGGATGGGTATAATTGCATCTAAGTTCCTTTTTAATAACCATATTCAAAGTGTATCTCCTACCTTGCCATCAGGCGGGCATTATTTAACATTTGAGTGTGATTGGCGTGGCCCTTTGTCATCTGTATTTAGCATGAAAATGAATCTGTTTTCAAAAGCGAATTTGGCATACATGTGGTTTATTATTGTTCCAGGGGCTTACCAGTTATGTTTTTTGTTCCTCAGGTTGCATTGGAGGTGTGGGACAAGGGACATTTTCAGATAGTGGTATTGGCAGTGGTGGTGGGCATGGTGGTAGAGGTGGAATGGGATGCTTCAATAATAGCTGCATTGGGGGGGGCATGTCATATGGGGGATGCTAATTTACCTTGTGAGCTGGGAAGTGGGAGTGGAAATGAAAGCCTAACTGGTGCAAATGCTGGTGGTGGCATTTTAGGTCAGCTCATCTCTCTAAAGTGGACTGTCTTTGGTCCAAATGTTGATGTTGTAGCACTTTGGGAAACTCTTTCATTGTTATTTAAAAAATGAGCCAACAGGAACCAGAAGGTCATACTGCGTTAAAAATTTCAAATTTTGTCTAAAAAAAATTGGAAGCATGCTGTCAAAAATGATGACAGTATTAGAATTCTGACTCGTGGAGATAACTGGTTTTCTTGGCTCTTAGCTTCTTGGTAATAAATTGAGTTCAAATTGTGATTGTCTCACTTTGTAGACTAATCTAAACAATTGTGTGCTGTTAGAAACATCACATGAGACAATTAATACTTTAATGGATATACTTTGTAAATTTGGGAGATGGTTACCCAAGCATTAAGTGTTCCTTCCAGGAAATCTGTAGTCTCCATATAGCTGAACGAAGAAAGGGGTCTTGTCAAATTTCCTGCTGCACAGGATGCTTAAAACATATTGCTGAACTCAAGCTGTTTTTCTAGTCATAGTTTGTTTGGTTCATTGTGTACATCCTAGGACTTTTCTCCCATTAGGAATTAGGTATTTTACTTGCAGCAGGATTGGAGTTAGTTTTGTGTGTTGATCTTGGGTAAGAATTATGTCATTAACCTGGTAGTTATATTTACGGAAATTTTCATTAACAGAGTTTGAGTAAAATGTATGTTTTGCTTGAATAACAGTGATTTTTGATATTTAAACTATTGTAAAGCTAAATGTACTTCAGTTTCATTGTCGACATCTACATCTACATGTTTCCATAACTTTTGGTTTTAGAACTTGCTCATTTGTTCTTGCTAGATTGTATTCTTGTTCTCAATGTTGCAAATTAGTCCATATAACCTTTTAAATGTGTTTCCTATCTAGACCATATTTTGTAAATTACCCAGCGAAGTTTTTTTATTTGTTTTAAATGTTAAATTTGTTGTGAACTTTAAGATTCTGATTGTATTTTCTTCTATTACACGGTCTGCTACTGAATCGCAGGGAGGTGGAAAGTACCCATCTCTTTATTCTTTGAAACCTGTTACTATGAGTAAGTTAAGGAGGTACTTGCCATTTGCAAGCTTAATAATGCATTTGTGTTGAGATGGAGATTCTTGCCATTTGCAGGCTCATGAATTAATTGTTTCGGTCTCTCTGCAAATTTGCAAGCTTAATAAACCATCTATAGTTTTTGGTAGCGCCGTCAATAGACTATTACTTGTCAATTTTCAAGCATTTATTTATTTATTTATTTTTAAAATTTTCCTTCTGATTTGTTTAATGAAGATCTTTTAAATCTGTAATTTCTTGTGAGTGGACAAATGAACAGCTTATACTGCTGACAATTTTGTTGAAATGTGTCTTTGAAGTTTATGCATGGCTTTCTGAATGTTGAAATGATCTCATCTGTGTTGCACTGCTTCCTTGATTATTCATTTTTTCCTCCCTTGATTCATGCAGTGATGGGTTCATGGGAGCATCCACTGGTAAGTTTATCTGTTGAAGGTTCGGTTAAAGCTGATGGAGACGGTTCTGGAGGACAGTTGAAAAGCAAAGACAGTTTCCATCCTGGGGGAGGTTCTGGTGGAACAATCTTACTGTTTTTGCATTCCCTGGATCTTGGTGAGTCTGGTGCTATGTCTAGTGCTGGGGGTCATGGCAGTGTTGGTGGTGGTGGTGGAGGTGGTGGGGGGAGAATTCACTTCCATTGGTCAGATATTCCAACTGGAGACATGTATCAGCCCATAGCTACTGTAAATGGAAGCATCCTGACCAGGTTAGTGGAAATAGTAATTGTACATTTTTTATGTGATGCATGATCTACAATCTCTCTTGTTGAATTTAGTTGCTGCCACATTGGATTGGACTTGTGTGGTATTCTGATATAAATTCCGGATGAGGTTGTTGTCTCCAACTTTTGGCAGAGAATTTGCTCCTCATTGTCGTAAAAAACATGAGGATGTGGTGCTAATGTATTAATAATTTTAGTTGAGGTCCAGATTAAGAGATATGTATGCTAAAATGTTGTTTTAGAAAATTAATGAAATTGGTGAACAAAGTTTGACACAAGAACAAAATGCAGGTGAAGCATGGATAACCCACACAATCTGAACCTCTATGCAACTGAGATGTTTATTTGTGGTTTGGACATCTTATGAATTTATTTTAGGAAGCTATCAAAATGAAGCCCATAGTTTTTCTTACACAATTTGCATGCAGCTGATAATTTCCCTGCAATTTCTAAAAATTTTTAAAATCGACTTCGGTAGATGTAGCTTCAAGAAGTTAATACCAAACTGAAGATTCCGCAATTGGTGCCTTGCATGTTTCGAATGTATGATTCTGTCTCCCACTTCAATGCTGCAACCCACTGTTTGAATGATGATTCATTCTTCTCATGAATCTTCGCTTTATACCTAACCATGATGATCCTTGATTTTCAAGGAGCCTGCAAAAACCCAATTGCCACTCCATCCATGAGGGTAAAGTTATGATTAGTGTGTTGCCTGTTAAATTGTTGTCAAGATGTTTCTCACTGTCAGGTCTAATCGTCTTTTGTACATACCCACTCAGATGTAGTAAGTACCAAGCTTTCATTTCCATTTGCTGACATCTTTCATGTGGCTGAAGACTCTTTTTATTTAAAAACACAGCAGGCCCAGTTTCTTTGGTATCTGCTGATTGTGCCTTCAAGTAGTTTCAGATTCTTGTTTCTGTAATCTTCTATTAATTCATAATTGTGAAAGGTGATGATTGATTAGTTTCTTTACTACTAGTTCATTGTGCCTCAAAGTACATTAACCAGTGTGCTTCTACTTTAGAGGTGGGATTGGGGTGGACCAATGTAATGCTGGGGAAGCTGGAACCATTACTGGGAAAGCTTGTCCAAAAGGTCTTTTTGGAGTATTTTGTGAGGTATGTTAATCGTGTAACTACTTGTGATATTGTCAGCATAATTATTTTTTTGAAGCATTCTTTTTTCTGTTTGCTTCTGAGTAAAATATTTTTTATCCTTGTTGCTTCCATTTGTTTTTAGTGTGTACATTACCCAGAAACTAAGTATATACTTTTCTGTAGACTGAACAAAAGTTTTTTTTTTGGGGATTTGGCTATTTAATGAATCTCACATCATACTGTTTACATGGTTTTCGACCTTTTTGTTCTTTATTATATTGATCTCCAAAGGTTCAAACCTGAAGCAGAAAGAGAACTTTCTGAAAATATTTCATTTCTGTACTTGGAACTGCCATCCCATTTGTTGGTTAATTCATGGATATCATATTTTGTGATTCTACAGGAATGTCCAGCTGGCACATATAAGAATGTATCAGGATCTGATACATCTCTCTGTTTCCCATGCCCTGGGAATGAGCTTCCCTCATCGTGCTACTTATGTTTCGGTCCGAGGTATTTCTTGTATTTTTTTTAAACACATTTGATGAGCTGCATAGGGTTTATATACAATGTAACTGCAATTACCATTGACGCTATTCAGAGAATTAGACAAATGATGGATACTTATACGATGCCTGGGAATTGTGATCCTCTGTGTTTGTTTTTTGCTTTCGCGGCTAATTTGTTCCTGGAGTTCCCTCTTGACTTTTAACTTATTTTGGAACTTTACATCTTCATTTGGCCTGAGAATTTGGGGACAGTATCTATAGTAAATTAGAGTCCGGAGGCACTTTAGGGGAAAAGTTGGTTGTAGGGGAGCACAAGACATAAGCCTGATTTTCAGGAGATGATTTATTATCAAAACCATTTACTCCCTCCCTCACATCAACTCGTCATGCTTTTTATTTTGGTTTGTCCTGAAATAGATATTACTTGCCATAAATGGTGGTGGAAATCTTCACACCCTCCAACTTATACCTTTCCTTATGTGGGCCCAAGAACAAAGAGAGAATTTTTCAGTGCTTACAAGGGCATATATATGCATTGTATCAGTTGAGTGGTGCATGCATTTGCCTAAACCTCAAATAGCTAACAATATATCTGTTGGGTATCGTGTTTCATCAGCCTCATTTGGGCAGCCCCTGGGGGGGGGGGAGTGGGGGGAGGGGAGGGGGAATCTATGTGGGCAACTTGGATAAATTTTGAAAAGCAAAACGTGATCTACTGACATCTCTCCCCATTCTTAAAATTTACGTTCCTGTAAATATACTGTCTTTTCACAATGGAGGGTGTACCTGTTTCACCAGTGAGTCTTGATTTTGTTGGCTTTGTTAATTCTAGTGGAACATATTTAATACATGTGAATGCGTATAGATGCAAATATTTCAGCTTAGGGAATGTATTATTGGATTTTTTTTTTCAAAATAAGTCTCAAGAGTATTATAAAGAGGGTAGGACTGTAAATGTATCCCTCATTTTGCTTCTAGGTAAAGATGTTTAAGCGAACATTTGGTTGTGGCAGTGAGGTTGATCTTTTAATTTTTGTGCTAATGTAATGTTTCACCACATCCCTACTGCAGGTGGCATTACTGAAACACCTTGTCCATATCAATGTCTTTCAGAGAGGTATCACATGCCTCACTGTTACACAGCCCTTGAGGAGTTGATATACACATTTGGAGGGCCTTGGCTTTTTGGTCTTCTCCTATTGGGTCTCCTCATTTTGTTAGCCCTGGTCCTCAGCGTTGCACGAATGAAGTTTGTTGGGGTTGATGAATTACCAGGTCCTGGGCCCACACGGCATGGCTCCCAAATAGATCATTCATTTCCATTCCTGGAGTCACTTAATGAGGTATTCTCTGGATGACATTGCATTATCCTATCTTGCTATAATGACTGATGTATGGACTCAAAATAATATAACAAGATTGTGGACTGATCTAATATCTGGACAATTTCAGCCAGCATTGAAAGGACTAAAAGTCTGATACATGTCAAAACTTTCAGGTATTGGAGACGAATAGAGTTGAGGAGTCACAGAGTCACGTACATAGAATGTATTTTCTGGGTCCTAATACTTTTGGTGAACCCTGGCATCTTCCTCATACACCTCCTGAAGAAATAAAAGAAATTGTGTAAGTTTTAGTTTAAGGCCTGTTGTAGTTCTCTTATAGTTATGCATCTGGCCCGAATGCATTCCAAATATATTTATATCCGAGATCAAGCCATGGTTTTATTAATTTGTTTATACATACTAAGGACCCATGTTTGTCATCTCTCTGTTTCCGAAATTTCCTTTTCTGGGTTTTGCAGTTGGTGGATGGGAATTTTTTTAGATATACATTCTTTTAGATCTTAGATTAGTGCTCACTAAAAGTATGATGAAATTGTTTGGCATTTGAAAATTGAATTTGTAGGTATGAAGGTGCATTCAACACATTTGTAGATGAGATCAATGCTATAGCAGCATATCAGTGGTGGGAAGGATCAGTGCATAGCATTCTATGTATTGTTGCATATCCTCTTGCATGGTCGTGGCAGCAGTGGCGCCGTAGGATCAAGTTACAACGTCTCCGTGAGTTTGTGAGATCAGAATATGATCATGCTTGTTTACGTTCTTGTCGGTCCCGTGCTCTCTATGAAGGGCTTAAGGTTAGCTTTTGCTCAATAGCAAAGAGGAATTTAGGTAGTTATACATGTTTTGCATAATACTGTTCAGTCTCTTGAGGAGTTCAAGTGCATTATGATATGTCTTTCAATTTGCTCTTATTTGTGGTGGTCAATTGGACATTAGTCAGCTCTTTTGTTCACTTTGGGGAGTTTCCTTGTTTGATTGGGATGTTTCCTTTTGACTTAGCAGCATACTACTATATTTTAGAGCTTAAATTATACCTCGTTAGTGTCAGCAAATTATTAACTATAGGAGCCTAAGAAAAGGACATACATATTATTGATGAAGGGCGGAAGGTGGTTTTGGGGGTTGGCCAGTGGGGACTGGAAGCAGAATCCATAGGCTCTACCAATTCACAGTCGTAATCTTGAGAAATTAATAGCAAGGGGAAAAGTTAGTACGAGGAAAAACAAGTATTCGAGTGTTGATAGGTCTGTTTTATTGTTGTTTCTTTCAATTGCTGGGTGAAGTAATGGATAAGTATACGAGATTTGATCAGGGCAACTTCTGGCACAATGTACTTTCTGGATGGAAATAATTGCATACTAGCTCTTTGATATGACTCATTTGGTTATTTCTAGCACTCTGCTTTCCCACATTTTGACTTTTGTCTGTAAATACAATAGGAAAGTTGTAAATAACAGATGATACTAATTCAATAGAAATAGTAAGCTGACTAGCCATTCTGCTTTTATTTCTTTTCCGAAACTGGATGTAATTGATTCTTAAGGCCACCTCAGAAAATAAAGGCTTGGCTTTTCTTCAGGTGAATCGTGGTGTATTATTTGTTCTCCTTTTTTAGCTTCTTACGTTTGTTTATTCATTATCTCTTTCTAAAGCACTATTGCCTGGCTAGTTATTGTCATTATTACAAAACATAGTACTGTTTTTGGACCGAATGTTGCAGAACCCTTGTTTATCTGATTAAAAGTATTTCCATCGTCCAGAGCAACCTAAATGTGAATTGATACTAACATACTCAAGCTTTTTTCAATTTTTAGGTAGCTGCTACATCTGACCTAATGCTTGCATATATAGACTTCTTTCTTGGTGGGGATGAGAAAAGAAGTGATCTACCTCCTCGTCTTCATCAAAGGTTTCCTATATATTTGCTGTTTGGAGGTGATGGAAGTTACATGGCTCCTTCTCACTTCACAGTGACAATATCACCACTAGTCTTATGAGTCAGGTTTGTCGTGTTATACTGCTTAGGTTTATAGCTGGATCTAGGTAAATGAACCTCAATTGCAAATAGAAAGGCAAGATGTTTTTACTCGGACGGTTTATGTGATATTTTGATTGCCTTGAGATGTTTGATACACTAGAATACAATGCATGAGCTTCTCTTTCTCCTTGGCTTCGAGCAAGTTGGCTTGGCACTGATTTCACTGTTTGTTCACATGTGCTATTCATTAAACTTTTCTACACAAAAATAAGGTATGGTTCTCAAAATTCTTAGTATGCAGGCTGTCCCACCTACCACATGGTTCCGATTTGTTGCTGGTTTGAATGCCCAATTACGCTTAGTACGTCGTGGTTGCCTCAGGTCGACGTTTCGGCCTGTTTTCAAGTGGCTGGAAACTTTTGCCAATTCTGCTTTAAAGATCTATGGCATACATGTAGATCTTGCTTGGTTTCAGACCACCACTGGTGGTTTTTGTCAATATGGGCTTGTGTTATATGCTGTTGATGGAGATGCTGAACGTTTGTCTTTTCAAGGCCTTGATGGAGCTCTTAGGACTGGGCCTCAGTTACGGTATTGTTCTATACTACACCATTCCAGCAGATTATGTTAGTTGCATGAGTATTTGTTTCAGAAGTCAAGAATGCAAATAGGTGTTCCAAGTGGACATGATTGTTAGTTCTTTTGCAGGTATGATATTGTCAAAAATTCTGTAGTCAACAGAGCTAATATAAAAAGCTACAAAATAAACTAGTGCAGGCATGAAAGCATATCATCCTAAGAGAAAAATGTGACTTGCGTCTCTAGGAGATTCAGAATCGAGACTGAAAAACCACACCCTTATCCAGCAACAACGATGACAGCCCCTTCCATGGCCATCTCTGTCGTCCCACTATGCTCATAAATACTTTTTTTTATTAAAACAAAAAAGAGTGGGGGGAGGGGGGGGGGATTAAGGTTCTAAATTTCTTTCACTTAGTAATTGCTTATCCCATCTTGCCAAAAAAAGGGAAAAATTAAGGAGAGTAATTTTTTACAATGCAAGGGCATGCTGCAATCCCCCTGATATTAGTAAATGAAAACTATTGGGATGAGGTAGGCCTGGGAGGTGGCGGTGGTTTTGAGTGCTGCATCTAAGATTAAGTCTGGAGTACTTCAATATTTTGTTTAACCAACATTCTCAGTCAAGTGACTAATAGTGGCATGTATTATAATCTGCCAAAAGTTCAGTTGGTAACATTGAAGCATTGCTGGAAAAGCCCGATAGTAGTAGGTAGCTAGATAAATTTTTAATAGGGTTAAATTGTTTGATTTTTATTGGTCCTGGAACTCTAATAGTATTTGCTTTGGGGTAGTCTTCTTAGACGTGCAGATTTCTAGCTGAATTACTCTTGGTTACGGAAAATTTAGAGATATTGTTTACCAACCCTTTTGCCAAATCCCTTGAGCATAACTTCTTGCCCCCCCCCCTTTTTTTTTTTCCTCGATACAGCGGTAGCACTATTAATTGGGAAGTTCCATCCAGTTTAACAGAAGATTCATTCTTTGATCTGACTCGTAGAAGCACTGAAAGTAATGTCAGGCGGAAGATTTATGGTGGGATTCTAGATGTCAACTGCTTAAAGAAACTTGAGGAGAAAAGAGATATACTTTTTGCGCTCTCTTTTCTAATGCATAACACTAAACCTGTTGGCCACCAGGTAGTTGCTCTCTCTCTCTCTCTCTCTCTCTCTCTGCAAATGCATGCATAGAGGCTGTTTGTGATGGTATTTGTTGCATGTCGTGCTGTTAATATTATTCAAGGTGCTATTTGCTCGCTGAACATGCCTTGCGCCTTTACTGCAGGATCTTGTTGGTTTGGTCATTTCAATGCTACTTCTAGGTGATTTCAGCTTAGTTTTGTTGACTATGCTCCAGCTGTACTCAGTTTCATTGGCCGATGTCTTCCTCTTTTTGTTTATTCTACCATTGGGGATCTTACTTCCATTCCCTACTGGAATCAATGCTCTATTCAGTCATGGACCAAGACATTCAGCCAGTCTTGCCCGTCTGTATGCTTTGTGGAATGTCACATCCCTGATAAATGTTGTAAGTAGCTTATTTTGGTAAATATTTATTCTAGAATTGTTCTTTAGCACCAATGGCAGGGGGTTGATGCAGATCTTTTAGTTATTGTATGCTTCATCTGATTTTTTAACTTTATTTCTGCCGTTATGCTTATTTAAGTTTTCCTTGAGTAATCATTTCCAATCCTCCTTTCCCCCCCCCCCCCCCCCCCCCGGGCCAACCCCACACGCGCGCGCGCGCACAAACAAAATAGCTACAAATTCATGTGATAAATGATTTGTTAAAATTTGAATTCTTGTATCAGGTAGTTGCCTTTGTTTGTGGATATGTCCATTACACCACCCAATCAAGGAGAAAAATTCCGTACATTCAGCCTTGGAACATGTGAGAGAATTCATTGGCAGTGCTCAATAATTTTATGTAAGGAGTTATAGCCATTTTGAACAGCAAATGCATGTTCTAAAGTTGTCTCCTTAATTGCTGTGGATGCAGGGATGAAAGTGAATGGTGGATATTTCCTTTTGCTTTGGTTTTGTGTAAATGTATCCAGTCGCAGCTTATAAATTGGCATGTTGCAAATCTGGAGATTCAAGATCGCTCTTTGTATAGCACTGACTTCGAATTGTTCTGGCAATCATGATTTTTACATGTTAACACCACCCAGTTTTTGTTCGGTTCGTGTTGGTGCATTTTCTTTTAACGTGGCCTCACTGTAGAGTGTAGAAATAGAATGATTAATACAGGAGTAGAAAAGGTATTTAGCAAAATGAAAGGAAATTAGAAAATGACGTAGATAGAAAGGGAGAGATAAAAGAGATTGGCATCATGTGTGTAGCTGACCATTTTTGATGTGCAGCTGTAGCTTTTGCAATGTAAATGTAAATGGATATGCGCAAGGAATAGATTTCTTCTAGTTATTTCTTTTCAATTCCAGCAAGAGAGAGTCGTTCATTCTACTCGATAATGCTAATGATTTAGCATGGATGTATTGTATTATTGTCTTCCAGGCCATCGATTCATACATGGTTTTGTTGCCATGCCATCTATTCATATAGAGTTGTATTGCGGTGGTTATTATTGATCTTCGTACCCTATTTACTGTTTTTTGGTCGAATGTCAGCAATGCGGTGTGCTTATATGTAATAGCATTGCTCCTGCTTATCGAGTCATTTCAAGCCTACCATTTGAGTACCGTTTGAACAGATTGAACTCTTCCCTCGCACAGCTGGGGTTGAAACAAAATGGTGGCATCAGATATTCTTGGACAATGGTGTACTTGAGCGTTTGATTTTTGTGGTCTGGTTCACAATGTTCATAAACTGATTCTTAAATGTCTGACAGCTTTTGTTCGAAAAGTCTCTTCTAGGGTTGCAAATGAAACGACTCGCGAGTGATTCGAGTCTAAGCTCGAGTTAACCAAGTCAAACTCGAGTTTAAAGATATTTGTCTCGTTAGCTCACGAGTTGACTTGAATATATTTATATATATATATTAATAGTAAAGTTATATATATTTTTAATATTTTATTATTTGTTAAGAAAAATTATTATTTTATTTATTTTTTAAAAATAAAATAATTATTAAAAAAAAACTTTTTAAGTTTGAGCTCCACTCAAATTCGAATTTGAGCATAGATCCAACTCGAACCTTACATTTTGAGCTTAACTTCGAGTTTTATAAAATTAAGTTAAGATTTGACTCGTTAAATCAAAATTCAATTCGGTTTGACTCGTTGTACTCTTAGTCTCTTCGCACATGAGGTGGAAACTTTTGGAGTACTTTAGATGAGCTTCGGGGTAAGCGGAGGTAATGGACACATGATTGTGGCTTTGGGCTTCTGATTTTATGCCAAGGTGAGTCCTGATGGTTGAAACCTGCTCGAATGGTTGCAAGATAAAGGGAGGAGATCTCAAGGTTTAGATTACAAGGATGCAGAGGGTGGAGTTTGGAGTGAATATTACTTTGGAGAAGTTTCGGAGCACCAAAACCCAAGCAGATTTGAAGTCCGACGTGGGACTGATATGTTCAAATCTCATGGGTACTTGACCGTTGCTTCCCGCCTTAATTGTAACCTTACAACTTCGTCGTCGTTCGCTCACAATGTTCAATCTCCTCCGCTCCAAGCCCTCCATTCCCTCATCAAAAAATGCTTATCCGTGAAAGGAATCAAGATTCTGCACGCCCGAATCATCGTCCATGGCCTAGCCCATCGTGACTTAACTGTAAGCAAACTCATAGCGTCCTATGCAGTTTCACCATGGGGTGATATTCAGTATGCGCAGATACTGTTTGATGAAATTCCTCAGCGAAACCGTTACATGTATAACAGCTTAATCCGGGGTTATGCAAATAGTGAAGACCCAGAAAAGGCTATGATACTGTATAAGCAAATGATCGTTTCGGCTATTTTTTCCAAATGAATTTACGTTTCCTTTTGTTCTGAAGGCTTGTGCTAGTAAAGAGAGTTATAGAGATGGTGTTTTAGTTCATCTGATGGCTGTTAAATTAGGATATGAATCTCATGTTTGTGTTGAAAATGGTCTTATAAATGTATATGTTCGCTGTGGGACTATCGTCTCTGCCAGGAAGGTGTTTGATGAAATCATGGAAAAGACTTTGGTTTCCTGGAATTCAATGATTGGTGGGTATGCGAGAGTGGGTTGTGGCGAACAAGCGTTCTTGCTGTTTCTTGAAATGAGGGGTAGAGGTATCCAACCCGATGTTTTTACTCTTATGTATTTGCTTTTTGTTTGTTCTCATGATTGCAACTTGGAGTTAGGGAAGTTCGTTCACCACAATGTTGTCATAAATGGGATCGGTGTTGATATTGTTTTGCAAAATGCATTTCTTGATATGTATGCTAAGTGTGGAGACCTTCATGCGGCACAAACACTTTTTGATCGTATGGTCCATAGAAATGTTGTTTCTTGGACCTCTCTTCTTACTGCTTATGCCAAACATGGTTGCCTTGAAGTAGCGAAGGATATTTTTAGCCAAATGCCCGTGAAAAATGTTGTTTCTTGGAATTCAATGATTTCAAGTTGTATCCATGAAGGTTGCTTGCAGGATGCATTGGATCTCTTCTTTGAAATGTGCAACTCTAAAGGGGAGCCTGACGAGATTACTTTGGTTAGCGTTCTCTCAGCTTGTTGCCAACTTGGTGATTTGGTGATGGGGAATAAAGTTCAGGATTATATCCGCTGTAACAACATAAACTCTAGTGTTACTTTGTATAATGCACTTATAGATATGTTCTCAAAATGTGGTTCTCTTGAAAATGCATTTGATCTTTTTAATGAGATGCCAGAGAAGAATATTGTCTCCTGGAATGTCATGATTGGAGCCCTGGCATTTCATGGGTTTGGACATGAAGCCATTCAGCTATTTGAAGAGATGCAAGCTGGTGGAAAGTGGCCTGACAAGGTCACCTTCATTGGCTTATTATCTGCTTGTTGTCACAGTGGTCTAACAGACATTGGGTGGTATTACTTTGAGAAAATGAGTTCTGTGTATGGAGTACCACGTGAAATCGAGCATTATGCTTGCATGGTTGATATTCTTGGGCGTGGAGGCTTTTTGGATGAAGCAGTAAAGCTGATAGGAAGAATGCCAATGAAGCCACACACTGTTATTTGGAGTTCTTATTGAATGCGTGTAGGATTTATCATAATATCACAATTGCAGAGCAGGTCCTAAAGCAGCTGCTGGAGCAGGAACCATATGCTAGTCATTGTGGGCTCTATGTGCTCATGTCAAACATTTATTCTGAAGCTAAAAGATGGGGAGACATGAAGAATATAAGAAAATTGATGAATGATAATGGTATCAAAAAGCATGATGCAGTTAGTTCCATTGAAATCTGTGGCTATATACATGAATTCATGGTGAGTGACGAAAGACATAAAGATTCAAGGGCAATCTACAATCTGCTTGATCAGTTCATGGATCATCTAAGATCTGATGGGTACATGTATAGCCTTTCTACTGTACTCTTTGAGGTGGACGGGATTTAGTCACTGAGAGCAGTTTGTTGTTGGTGAGGAATCCTGCGAACATATTTGGCTACCGTAACTTGTAAGATCATGCCTCATTCCATGCTCACTTGAAGATACTGTACAACTTCCTTGAACAGCGTTGGTACCATGCTGCATATCTATGGATCAGATTAAGAACACAGGAAGTGCAGAGATGTAGCTTGATTGGAGTATGATCATGGCAGTAATCACGGGTGCCAGTACAACAGAAACAGGTAGGGGTTGTTAGTGCATAGCACAAGGGTGAAGCCCATGGAAATGGAGTCGAGGTTGTACTCGAGCCAATGCACAAGTAACGGCTATTCATGCCAATTAGCATCCTCAAAGTTTGGATGAAGTTACCTCAAAAGAACCAAGTCTGAAGGTTTGTTTATTCTATTGTTTGGCGTTGCATTCGTCAACTTGCTGTAAAACTGGCTATTGTGAAATATTAAAATAGATAAATTTATAGTAATGTTAAAGGCACGCCCAATGTGTGTGCAATTTAGACTTTGTGAATTTTATTTTTACACTAATAAATTTTATACGAATTTTTCATTAACAGACTTCAATTTATAGGTAATTTTTTCTTCAATTAAAAAGTAGATTATTTGGTAGTTGCAATACTTGGAGTAGTTATGAGCGGTTGTGTCGAGAAATGTGATCAGGTGATTAGGGTAAAAACAAATGTAGGGGCAAAATTGAAAGTTTTGAAAAAACTACAGAAAATATTTATACCAACTACTACTGCTCTCCATTTATATATAGCATAGATATTGTATAGATATTGATGAAATTGGAGGGAAATAATAAAGTATACATAATAACTAGCCTTGTTGCTAAAAATTTGATTTTGAATTCAAAGAAAAAGTTCTCCTGAAAACAAGATGGATAGCTAATGGTTACATTTAATGTTCAAAAAATAAAAAAAAAAATCTCTAAAAGCAAGATGCACAGAAGAATAGAATTGAGCAATCGTCCTTTCACTTAACTGGGTTGCTGCACCAAAAACTAGAGTACAACCAACCACTGTACTGAATATGTTTTGAGGAGAGAAGAAGGTTTGCATTGTTGTCAAGTTTGTACCAAATGAGGGTGCATCATGCATGGAGAACACTCAACAGTGAAAGAAGTGACTCTCGGACCTATCTCTGTTATATGTTGAAGGAATAACCAACACTACTACTCCTAGCCCTGCTGTGAAATATTTGGTGAGTATTTGAACCTGAAGGATTGGGTAAAAAGGTTTGATGCCTAGTGGGATTCTTCAAGTTATAGATGCTAACTTGTTGAAACCAAATGAACAACTATACCAGAAAAGTCGAAAGGTCTATCATCAATCATGGAACTGGACTTAAGTTGTGTGTCTGAATCTCCCAAGGAAAGACTTGCATGAAAAGTGTTCTTGAAACTTTGAAGAAGATCAGACTCCAATACATCAAATATCAGGGACGTAGATGAACTGTCAAACAAGAATGTATATAGCATTATTTTGTAACAGGAAATTATGACCAGAATTTCAGGAAAGGGCAATCTGTTGCTCCAAATTAACCAAACCCAAGCTTTGATGATTTTTTTTTTTTTTGTTTTATTGTGCTTATACTGTTATCTCGAAACCTTCATCTGAATGCAAGTTATCAGTTTAAATTGTCATTTTTGTCCAAATTTTGTCCACAAATTTAGGTTGTAGTTGTATTCCTTCAGTCCTTGTTGCATTTCTTTTCAAGCAGCATGTCAATCATAATAATTTTCTCATGTTTTTACAGTCAAATATAATTTCAACTCAAACGTACTATAATATTCTGAACATACAAAAACTGTAACAAGCACAATCCCCTATTTTATTGGGAGAACTATGAATCAGAAAATGGATTCTACAGCTCCTTAAAATTTAGATTTGCGTACTTGGGGAGGCCGAACAGGTTTCATTATCTTGTCAGAAACTAGAAGCTCAGTCCAGCTTCATCAAGTATTCTGTCCAACACAAACCCACAATTTGTTAATTGGTGCATTCCACAACCCTGTCCGGTAAGATGGGATAAGAGTATGTGATATAAAGGTACCTAGAGACTAGAAAGATGCACCAAACTACTTAAACTGTCAATATACTGAATGCAAATCTTACACAGATACATAATCAACTGGCGCAAGTACATCAAACTGGTATTTCCAGTATAAGTCAACCATAGAAAAGAAATTCAAGATGCCATGGGCCAATGATCATAAAAACACAAGAAAAAAGAACTAGGAATGTAACTCATTCTCCTTGTAAGTTTGAAAATCAGTAATGCAAGCTTATGTATGTAAATTGACTGGGATCACACCCCATTCATAATCCCCGTTTAACCTAAAACCAAAAGAGTCAAGAGAGGTAAATTTTGAAGTTTGACATGGAGCAACCAAAAACAAGACCATAGAAACATAAAAACATAAAAACACAAAATACAAAGTGCGAATGCAAAGAGGTTAAACATAGATGAGGTAAGAAGTTCTTCATAAGCAACCTTAGTATATTCAAGTAACACTTATGAGAGGAGAAAAACACACCAGTAGAGTTCTACTCCTTGTTCAAGACCTTTGGAACTTTGATATAAGGTTCCTCATAGCTTGGCATAGCTTTTATTATTGCTTCCCTGTTGAGAACGTGTGTTCATCTAAGATTAAGTGATGATTCTTATAATTGCAGACAGAGATGCAATGCTACTTTGAACAGTAGTAGATCACAGATATTCCTGATACCAACCGATTCTCAAAAATTTGAGGTAAATCATCAAGTGAATTGTCATCTTCAGTATCTGCAGTTCAACATTTTTCCAACAAATGAATTTGTAACTAAAGTATAAAATCTGCAGTCAAAGGACAATAGCAGTAGATGAAACCAAGAAGGCATGTCTTGTTCGTGCTTATCTTCTTATTCACTTATATGACAGATTGTCAAAGCAAGAAAGGATCATCAGTAGCAATATCAATATTCTGGTTGCTGGGGTGGAGTAACATTGAAAAAAATATGAAAACATGCCAATTTAAATTCCAATTGCCATGTTATCAGCACGATGTCTCCTGCACTTTAAGTTGACAAATCTCCCACCTTGTGGGTTCAAATCAGCTAATGCTAGATATTTTCAATGATAAGCAAGTGAACATGCTGAGAATAATTTTGAATGAATCAAGTAGATCAAGTGGTAGACACAATAATGCCTGAAAGAAATAAAAAGGAAGGAGCAGATTAAAAAAATACTTTCATTCTTTAATGTTACAGAAAGCCTGACCTCTTTTTTAGAGTTCGAAAATCGGACCAAAAGGTAAGCCTTATCAAGCGTTTCAATTATAGACTAGCTACCAAAATAAAGATTTTCATTCAAAACTGTCAAGTACCTGCTCGAATTGCTGGCTCAATACTTTCAAGATCAATAGCTTGGAGTTGCCCAAACCTGTTTCATAAAGAATAATCCAATTACAAGAAAGCCTTTAAAAATTAGAACAAAGCAATGGCCTGTCTAGTTACAAAGGAAAAACTATACCAATCCCCAGAGACAATCATCAACATAGCTCATACCCTGAAACTCCCCTTTTATGACATCAGATTTATAAAAACAACTTCATGTCGGTGAAAAAAATTCAGGGAGATCAGTCAAATGATCCTTTCTGGATGCAAAACTTGCTTCTAGACTGCATTTGAATGCTACTAAGAACTACAACGAGTTTCAGCAAATCAGTCTGTAAACTAATTTGATTCAGTCAAATTATGATGAGGAAGCATAGATAAAATACTCCAGTCCAACTGTCCAAGACCATACTATAAAAGAGCATTGTACTTGGAACAAAACCCACATCTCTGATTTTATAAATTACAAACACTTGTATCAATTTTTTTTATGTCATTTCATATCAGATTTTAGAGCAAACCAATACACAAAAGTTCACAGGGAAAATCAAAACTACACCAGTCAGGCTGACATTCAAGTGTAGAAGCCTAAAACTATGATCAGTATTCACAAAACTTCAATTTTTAAGTTCCGCAAACAAATGATAAATATAAGGCTCTTCAGGCAAACTCCCACATTTCAATCATACATGCATATGTTATTAGTTACAAGAAAGAGAGACAGCCAAAGAAAGAAAGAAAGAAGATACATTACCAATCTACCACTTGTTTCATTTTAGGAGCAAATTCTTCCACCTGTAAACACCCAACAAAGGAAGGGGAAAAATAAAGATTACAATCCAAAAATATACCTTTGCAACTCTGCTTAAAGAAAAAACACGGACTTCTAAGTCATCAACTATACGAGTACACATGGATATGAAGACAAGGAAGAAAAGGGCATATATATAGTAGTAATACTTCATCTGGGTGAGGGAAATTCGAGCAGTTTCAGCCAAACGAGGAAGATTAGGGGGCTCAAGGCTAGAGTTTGCTGCGGTGGAGAAGTTGTGGCTTGTCCTATGATTCCTGCGTTCTACAAGACATTTCTTCTTCACAGGAGAAAATGGGCTTTGCCTGAAAGTCAAGAAAAGTTTGGGCAGCATTAGCAGAAGGATTAATGTGTGCTCCTCTATGACTTAGCAAAACCATGAAAGCTCTGCTTCCCATTTTTTGCAGATTACTGAAAAAACGAGAAAATTACAGCTTCAACTCTGCAAGTTCCTGTTTTAGGTAGATGTCAATCGGTGCTGTTTTGGCGGACGTGGGCCTGATTCGGAGGTTGGAGTCCAATTACCGATGGCCCGTTTCACAGCGCAGATCTGTTTGGATGGGAGTGTTTTTTCAAATATAATAAAAATTTTTAAAAAGTACTCTAAAAGATAATCTAAAAATTAGTTTAAAATTTTTAAAAAATATCTCAAAATATATTCTAGAAACTCTTCTACTCTTAAATATTCCAAAATATTTTCTGAAAATATCCCAAATAAAATCTAAAAACTCTGTTACAGCAAAATTTTTCAAAAACACCCTAAAAAACAGCTAATCCAAACGGATTGTTAGATAATTTTTTACATGAATTTACTTATAAAGGTGACGGTAAATTACAACATTTCTAAGTAATAGATTTCCTTTCTATATATTCAAGGATTAATTTACACTCACATAAGAAACGCTCTCGATTAATTTTTGTACATAGAATTTTAATGACATAGTTTTCCTTTCTGTATATTCAAGGATTAATTTACACCCACATAAGAAAAGCAAACTTATGCTATCGGTTAATTCTTCTACATAGAATTTTAATGATTTATAGTACCATTTTGTATAATAAAGTATCATCGTAATGAAATTTTGGTCAGATAGTGAAAAGAAATGTTATGCCAGAGGATATTTTACAAAAATTGTGTAATCTATTTTACTACTTTAGTGGTACTTTTTGGCAAAGTTGGGTGGTTGTTTGCCTAAGGAAACCTCACCATAAAAGAAACAAGTTGTCTTGCCCAACTTCTGTGTTTTACTTGTTGCTTCAAAGCCGCTTATTGGCCCAAATCAGCACCATGCAAATGAGTTTAGCCTTCCCATCACTTGGAAAACTTCAGATCCAAAATTACTAGCAAATTTCCAGCAATCGGATTTGCAATGGGCATGTAACTGTTTATTATCAATATAAACATCTGCTAGATAGAAGCAGGAAAATGCACAATTAATCAGCGTCTGTATAACATGCGAACATCATACGGGAAGTACCCCCATGAAACTTTTTATGGCTGCTGTACAAGGGCACATAAGAAACTCACTAGAGACACTACTATCAATATTCACAAGCTGTTGCCTTTTACCAGTTCCCATTTCTTCCCTACAGACAAATTATATACACCAAAATGAATCATTTTCATGTTATCCAGACGTAAAATTTCGCCAAAATTTGTCCGCCCCGTGAGAAATCAATCATTGCTCAGATCTGTGGCACCTTCTATATCCACACGGGCTCATTTCTGTGGGAACAACGTTACAATCGAGAAGATCAGAAGTAGCTGATGGAAACCCTTGATTCTCATTGGATGATACAACATTTGGCAAATTTGTACTCCCACTATCAGGCATAGATGTAGATGATACACTGCAGATAATCTTTGTTTCAGTCGGAGATACGGATGCCAAATTACATGCCTCAGTTCCCAACAAAGAAGCAGATGCAACATTGCTCGGCTCCAGCTTTTCAGGTAATGGAGAAGATGCCATTTTAGTTGTACTATCTATTTCAGGCAAGGAAGCAGCAGTAGCAGAAGAGAATAGAGGAAGTATCGACTTCATTGCTTTTTACCAGTTCCATCTTTGCCACCCCCTACAAGACAGTTGCAAGCATACAAGTCCAATTAGCATCATTCAGTAGACATGTAATAAGAGTTTTCCCTTAATGAGCTTATAGATACCTGTATTAGATGCTGAGGCCTGAAGGAACATTTGTATTTGAAGGTGTCAATGGAGTTCCAGTCCCCTTTTCATCTTCATCTGCAATCACAACCAGAATGCAACAAACTATAAGCTCCACAAAGCTTGTAATGGTACTGTCCAACTTTTTGCTGAAAATTCGGTAAAGAACACTGTGAAATGCTTCTTTTCACACTACCAAATCGATACTAGATCAGTTCAGTGCCACCAACAAAGCAATTGTTTTTCCTTTTCTCACCTTCATCCTTCTCAAATCTGTTTTATTTTTATGTTTTACTTCTCGGACAGGATGTCCTACAGGACCCCAAAGTTAGCGTGACAAAATAAAAGATAAAATAGGACTCAACTCCATATTGCCCACACACATTCTTCAATGCCTACAACATTCTGAAGAAAAGGGGAAGGTTCAAAAATCAATGGGTTTTTAAAAAGGTAAGCTAACTTATGTTGAAAACATTTTTTTTTTTTTTTTTTTTTTTTTTTTTTGGGGGAGAGGCAGGGTGGGTTTGCAGAGTTCAATGCCTACCAATTCTGAAGGAAAGGGGGAGGTTTAAAATCAATGTGTTTTTAAAAGGTAAGATAACTTACCTTGAAAGGGCTTTTTTTTTTTTTGGGAGAGGTGGGGGTTTGGTTGATGGTGGTTCTTGGAGAGGAAGGAATTTGTGGAAATTGGGTAATGTGGTAAGTGAAAAAGAAGAAGAACCTTTCTAGTCAACCAAACACATTTTACAAACCAGCTAGCCAAGAGATCTTCTCCGCTATTTAGAAAGAATGAGACTCATGAAAGTTCCCCCTTTTCCCTCCTGCATTCTATCCACATCCAACAAGCTTTTTCTGCATACTCTTTTCACTGAGATAATCACCATTTGACTGGCAAATCTATGATGCTGACATAAAAACTCTATAAAATCTACTTGCATACCTTAACATTTTCTTCACAGTACTTAATGACGACTGAAAGGTTTGGACAATATCCATGCAAAAGTGTGTAGGCCCACAAAAGAAGCTTCCTTGAAGTGTTCATGTCAAGTATGTCCCACGCCATCTATACCTGGCTGGACATATGTCTCCGTTGCCAACTGAGATGGCACTGTATAAAGATTTATGCCAGATGGAGCAATGCACAAGAGGTATCCTTGTAAAAGTTATAGGAAGATCTGAGCAAAATAGCAGCAGTCCTCCAAGTCTTCATCTGATACCCTCTTAACTATCACATTCTTGATCTTAGACAATGAAGGATTCCATTTGGTTTCAAGACACTTCAGATGCTCTAGGTCATCAGACGATGAACTCCACAATTCATCTGATTGCAAATCTACACAGAGCAACTGTATATTTTCTAGTCCACTACCTAATGAACCTGGAACATGGATCTCACTTGGAATTCTTGAGTGCAATGGTGTTATTAAAGCCATGCTAATAACAAGAGACCGACACCAAGCAACAGAAACGATCTTATAAACTTTAGCACAGTTGCTATTAGACAACTTTGGGTTCTTCAAACGCTTCCTAATTTTCTCATTTATTCCTTCAAGTGCTTCTACCTTGACACCTCTCTCTAAGCATTGGATGTATTGATACAGATATCTGCACCAAAGGCCAAACACAAAATCTGTGTAAGTACATTGATTTCACCAGTCAAGATAGGTGTCACAAGGATGGAGTTGAGTTAGATTTATGAAAGTAAGCAGCAGAAATCAACAAGGCATCTAGTCTGTTAAAGCAAAGTATTATATTAAAGTCACAACACAAAGTAAAGTTCATACAGAAGTTACCCATATAAATAGCTCTCCGTCATTCTGGGGTCTTAATCTCAGGCAAGTTGCATATGTCTGACCATAAGTTGACCTGGTCTAAAAACAGAGAAAATAGTTTCTCCAGAAGATGTTCAATAGCACCACGAGTAGGATCAGAGCACGAGAGAGATTGCTGGATGGACAAAATTAAGGTCTTGATGTACCTCCCGATGGCAACCGGAACAATATCCTCAAGGCATGGAGAGAACTGAATTGAAAATCAAATAAGATAAATATGATCCCACCAACTCAAAGTGTTTCTATGACAAATGACAATCATCATTTATTGTAAAGAAATCTGATCTGAAACTATTAACAACAAATATCACCGAGATCATGCAAAATTATAAACACTAGTTCCATGTCTAAGAAGATTGTTTCTCAATCTTTCTTTGACCTTTTAATCTTTCAAATCAAGAGAAAAAGACAAGTAAAAAGGCTTATTAAGTTTAGATTATGTAACTAACAAACATACTTTGCAAGGTAGGACATAATTTCATAACTGTCCTTTTCTCCTCACATTGCTCAAGCATGATGAATATGTGGCTGCATCTCATTCGTGCTTATTTTTTTGATTGTCCCATGAGTATGGACAATGTTCTCTGTTTGTTGATTTTGCCTAAAAACAGTTTTGAAAGCTTTCTTATTTGCTTAGACCTTCTGGTTTCCTCCTAAATACTCCAGGAATAACTTTTTCAAGACAAAATTTTCTTTTCAATGCTTTGACATGACAATTTCTTCCCAGCGCAAACAACTTTCAAAGCCAACGGAGAGGGATGGGTTTGGGTGGTACGGGGGAGGGAATGTAAGTGAGAGGTCCTGGGTTTTGAGACCTCCCAATTATACTATAAAAAATAATTAAAAAAAATTTTTCAAAGCATCTAGGCAGCTTTAAACAATAGTGTGACAGATCATGCATCTGACATCAAATGAACAACAAAAGCCCACTACTAATTTCATTACTTACTAAAACAAGAATAATGAAACAATATGCCAATATTCACATAGCACAGATTTTACTATTTCACAGAGTTTTCTGACACAAAAATTTTGCTTCAAATCTAAAAGAAGTATCAAGGATGTAGCTCAAAAAGAACACCCTGTATAAACCACTTAACCACATCAAAAATTGAACAAAAAATAGGCAAAAATCCAAAACTCATTCAAATGGTGATACCCTCTTATCTGCGCGAAGAGAAACATGAGCCCGATCCAAGGTAGAGACATCTCCCGTCTCCTCCAATAATTTCAGATAGAATAATATGTACTTCCTGATGCAAGTGATAAACTTTTCTAGAACTTTCTGCTAGGTTTAACTTCCAGAGGTTTCCTATTTACGAACACTTGGTGTTTTGCGCCTGTAAATCAAAGAAAGCACATGGCCAAGATTGAGATACTTGTATGTAAAATCATATACAAGGCTTCAAATTTCAAGGGAAAATGAGCTATTCCATTACGCTAATATCCAATCAGTTTTCAGAGAATTTTATGCTAGTCATATTTAGTGAAGAAATCTAAAAACATGTTCCTACTTTCTTATTCTAATCGGCCTATATATGTTGGTAACAAATTTCTTGCGTATAATCAAAATTCAATTAGCTTAAAATTATGTGACATCAAAATTCTCTTGACTTGCTAATTAAGGAAAAGAAAGAAGTAAATTACATTGTTTTCATATATCCTTGAGAAGTAGTTTTGAGAAATGAGAAAAAGACGAAAAGCTGTACCTTCCTTTCTTTAACCATACTGTCAATCTCCCACATGTTTATCGTAAATGAAGAACGAGATGACTTAAAGCAGAAGGAAATCTCCTCCTTTGCCTTATCCAGATCCCCACTGCCCCCCCTTCTATACAGCCCTTGAGCGAGCATATATCTGGCCTTGTGAAAATGCTTGAGTTCTCCTTCAACACAGATTTCAAGTGCAGAAAGGCAATCATTGTAAAGCATATGCCACAACCTCTTCCAACTTGGCAACTTCTACCATATTACCGGCAGAGTTGTCATCTAAGTTTCTTTTCTCGCTATGCATTGATGGTTCCAAAATTTCACCACCAACTATGCCAAGAATACTCATTATGGTTTGCTTTGTTGACTCCATAAAAGAATATGCTGCAACAACCTAAAGAAAATGCAGAGCTATTCAGCATCATACATACAAATATACATGTGTTTGTGTGTATCACTCCCACAGGGAATAATACTAAGAAACAAATAAAATAGTTGATCAATCAAATAACATGATAAGTAAGGAAGAAGCCGATTTTAAAATGGCCTGTATGTATGAATTTTATCTGCCAGTCTTCCTATTAGCTTATGTCAACGCGTGTGGGGCTTTAATGCACTAGGCCTTTAGTTTGTACTCAGCTCCTTCTATATTGCACATTTTTGTCCTTTCCGTCAAGTAGAAATGGTTTTTTGTGGTGTGGAGAAAAGAATTGGGGGAAATTCAAAGATAACAGCTTAGGAAAACCTTCATTGCTTCTCGATCTTGTGTCCCACATGTGCAGAGTAGCTTCAGGCGTGAAGCATGCATCCTGTAGAATGGATCCACAGCTGATGGATTCAAGGCAATAGCCTTAGCATAATATGACAAAGATGTGTCGTGTGAACAGCCAGCTTCTCACATATTTTTCCCAGATAAAATGCATGAGACCAATCTTCCCTGTAGCATAGATTTTAATATGTAAGACCAGATAATGCTGTAAGTCCAGAAGCACTGTAAGAACCTGAGTGAAAGATATTTACTTATGCTCAAAGGCCTTCTTGAAATGTCTCCATTGAGTTCTGACAGAACATCATCCAAACTGCATCCTTCGAGGGTATCATAGATCTCTGGTCATAAAATGGTACAACATTCTGAACACCATCATAGTACACTAGTGCTAACAATTCGTGTATCTCACCCTGGAACCCAACATAAGCAATAAAAGTGGCTTCAGCCATGGTAATATAGTTGACAACTAAAAGATTCATCAAGCGGCAGAGGCACATATGTGTAATACCAACTCATTCACTATTTCTGATTTGTAATAGTAACAAATTTCACAAGCAAGTCGTCGGGAACAACTTCACCATACTTCAAGGAGACAATCATGCAAGATCAAAGCAATTCAACAACCACAGGGAGATCAAGCAGTTCAAAGCCTGTGAAGATGCAACCTATATTCTCATCTTTCCTAGACAGCTCCATGAGATCATTGATTTTGGATCATAACTTATGTAAATAAATAAATAAATAAAGGGCAAAAACCTCAGCGGCCACTAAACTATTGGTCACATCATGTTTTGACCATCAAACTATTTTTCGTCAGTAATTGACCAAGAAACAATTTAATCAGTAAATCCGTGACCATTTAGTCGATAATTGCTCTTAATCTGTGAAATTAGCAGTACATGTGGCAAAGCGCTGGGTAATTTTGTCCAACAACTACGCGACCCTATTTCACAGATTAACTGCTAATTTTATAGATTAAAAGCAATTATCGACTAAATGGTCACAGGTTTACTGATTAAGTTGTTTAGTGGTCAATTACTGACGAAAAATAGTTTGATGGCCAAAACATGATCTGACCAATAGTTTAGTGGCCGCTGAGGTTTTTTACCCATAAATAAATAAAAAGAGGTCAAACCTTAAACCATATCATGAAGACATCTCCAACAGAAAATAGTTGTTTGCCATCAACACTCTAGTTCCCTATACTAGTATACGCAGCAAGAAAAAAGGCACCAAATTGAACAAGCATCATCAAACAGGAGCATAACCTGTTGAATTGCCGTTTTTGCAAGAGCCAAAGTCATCAATAAGCATCGCCTGCTCCTCCTCCTACTTTTTTCAACCCTCTGAGGTAAAGTAGGATTCTTCCTCCATCCCAAAACATTTATTTGCTTACTTCCATCATTTAATAGTAAGTCCACCTCCTGCACACACAAGTAGTAGTTTGAAGGCAATAAATGAATGTTTAATGTGGAAGTAATGTTCTTTTTTATTTTCTCAATGCATAAGCCAACACAAAAGATTACACAACAAAGGAAAGTCACCTCATCATATATATTTGCTAGCCGCTGCCAACTCTCAAAGCGTAGGGGATTGTACAGTAAATCATACTTAAAGAGTTTTGCATTTTGCTCAACAAACTCTTCCCCTTCCTTGGTTAATACAAAACCAGCCCATTTATCTGTTGCACTCATTTCTTCAGACAAAGCTAGAAAGTAATACAAGTTGCTGTACACGTCATGGTAAGGTCCAGAGCTGCATTTAATGAACATATTATTCAGTCTATACCAAAAATCTGAAGTAATCATAAGTACCAGGTCCCTTTCTTGCCAATCAATGACAAGCCCATACCAAACAAGTTGGAACTGGTTATATAGAAGATCCTCAAGTCCATAAACTAAAATAATAAAAAATATTGGTAAAGAGACAATACCTAACAACCAACGATGCTTGCTGTTGTTTGAGGCTTCCAGGATCAGAAAATACTGTCTTGATAACTGAATCCAGAAAGCCATCACATCCAGCTTCTTCTGACAGTTTATCTTCACATAAGTCAGGATCATCTAAGATTTTATCTATTGCATTTCCCACCAAAACATGATCAGGAGGCTGCGGAAAGTGCTTCCGTATAGCTCTTAGTACTCTCCGAATTTTAATAAGACCGGTTCGCTAAAAGACACAGAAAACTTATTAGCAACATAGTTTGAATGAATAACACAATGATCGCAAGTTCAAAAGAAATGCAAGGGAGGAAAAAGACTGGTCATTATTTACTTACTGATGAAGCTTTAGCATAAGGCAGTATGTATTGGAAAACATCAGCACACTGTTCCTTTGTCTGATAGTCTCCCCGGCTAGTGTTTTTGTGTATGGCTAAATCATCTTCATAAGATGAGTCAGATCTAAGATTCAAACCATACAAACAGTAAAAGCACTGATCCAAAGCATTATCAATTCCCAGTTCTAATTCTTCTCTTTCATCCTCTGTCATTTCTTTTCCACTTTCAATAGATTGAGTGTCTTCTTTTCTTTTTGTTTCTCAAGGAACACGCTATTTGGCCTAGCACCCACGTTTCTATCACATTCTACTCCTGTCTCCTCTTTCTTTAGACCTTCCTGAGTGCAAAAGCTTTCCGAATAGTTCCTTTCAGTAGCATCCTTCTCTGGTGTACTGATTTCATCTGTATGATCCACATCTGTAGCCTGTTCAATAATCTTTGCTTCATTAACAGAACCATCAATCTGAATAACAGGGGATATCTGACCAGAACTTTGGACTTGATTCTCAGCCTTGCTTTGGTTTTGACAATTAGATTTAAGCTTCATATCCAAGGCTAATAGGTGCTTTATGGCAAACTTCAAAAATGTCCCCCCCTCCTCGTCATCATTTCCATGGGCACAGCAGAGTCCAAACTCAGCAAGCATGTCATGCACAGCAACAATCAACTCTGTCTGATAACAAAATATATGCCAATTCTCTATATTAACACGAAATAAATTCATAATATGACATCAAAAAACTTAAAGCAATATATGGGGCCATGAGAAGTAAGAGTTAACATTTTCAAAAAAACAGGATTTATGCCACACCTGAGTTTTGATCGGAACACTAGGGCTAAGGTGCTGGAGTTTACAGAATGCAATAGCTGCATCTACAAAGTAGCATATCTGTCCCTGCAAATTTTCGTCTGAAATCCCAAGTCCAGATGATTTCTTACAAAGGTACTTATTTGCAACATTGCACATAAGTACTAGCAAGATAGACTGGATATCCTTGATAACTTTCATTGGACCTATAACACCATTCTGCAAGAAACATCAAATTATCTCTCACTGTAAACGAATATAGCGATGTAATGGCATCGATTATATCCAACTTGTCCAAAAATAAATAAAAACTGCACAAACCTTCTATTTTCTCCAACAAGTAAAAGACTCAAAACTACATTATGCGAGAAGAAAAGTCTGACAAGATATATTAAGCATCATAATTGGACCAAAGCATGGTTCAGAGCAAAATAATTTGCCATTACAGAAAAGTGCAAATGCTGTAACAAAGCTACTGACAGCCTAGCATTATGGCATTCTTGGAGGTCAAAGCACTAACAAAGAAAATAAGTCTACTTTTCTTTGCATTGCCAAGCTTGTGACGAGGCAAATAGATTTATCATTTAGAACGAACAAACATCAAACACAATGTCAGAGGCTTTGTCAAAACTAGCGCAGCAGCGTTTGGTCTAACTTAGAACTTGCAAGGTTGCAGGTTTTCATAAATGTTCATACAATTACATATCTAGAAAAAGTAACTGAACCCTGATGCTTAACGTAGCAGGTTTTCGTAAATGTTCATCCAATTACATATCTAGAAAAAAGTAACTAAACCCTGATGCTTCATTGAAAACCAGTAGATACACAGAAGTACTAGACCGCCAACCTCATGAGTTTACGACACATAAAGTGATTTCTAATCTCTTACTACATAAGATTGACCTCATCAACAAGAAAGTGATTTATGCAAAGCATAGAAGAGCGTAGGATGAGCTTTACTAGCCATATGTACCACCAACAGAATATAAAACCACAGGGGGACATTGACAAATTCCTCTATTAGCTTGCCCAGAAAAGGTGCATCAATAGACATGAGAAGATATGTCAATGAACATACAACATATATAACAATTACCCATATCTGAATAACTAGCAAATTTAAGATCTGCTGAAAGTTGAACAGTGGCCTTAGAAACATTAACTTTGAAATTTTGAATTGACCTACCAAATGATCGCATGGAATCATGCTCTTTATCCGTGAGGTACATCCAGAAATTGCCTTGACTTCTTCAGCAATGATGTGGTTCCAGTAGATGCATGCGCTGTCCTTTGCTTCTGTTTCAGAGGAAGAGAAGACATTCAAGCCATGACATTTAATTGAAGGAGGATAGTCTCCTAGACCAGCGGCAGATATCAGTATTTGTAGTTTCCTTCTGTGACACTTCACATAAACCTCAATATCCATTGACTTAGCTTGTTCACATGCCTTGATCAAAGCATCTATTGCAGATAGCTCAACATTGGTAAATCCTTCATCTAGCCCGGAAACATTCCCCACATCAAGATGGACATCTTTAGCAGAGAATAAAAGGGGAACAAGCATATCTACACACTCTGAATACATATTTTTCCCAATCATTTCGTGTACAGTCTTCTTCATCAAGAAGTCAACCTCTAATAGATTAATTTCACTGAGAATCCTATCAGCAGTAAGCTTGTGAATGACTTTGCAGTGGGGCAAGCAAATAGAACTAGTAGACTCATTCTTGTTCTCCTTATTGACCAACAGCGACAGAGAAGTAGAAAACTCTGCTTGAGCTTTTGCTTTGTTGCCATCCACCATCGAGAGGCGTCCACTTAACCAGAAAAAACGTACCCAGAAAGGAAAGTTATTGCTCAACGGATGACTGTTGTCAACTGCAATTTTACAAGGGTCCGCCAAGCTCTCCCTTGAAGAGAGATTATCATCTGAAGCCACAGCAAGACTTTGAAGGGGACACTCCAGTGCTACACATTCAATAACTTTACAAATATGATATGATGCCTCTGACATGTATTCAGATGTTGATGAGTCTGGAGACCGTAGCCCAAAGTCATAATATAGCTCTGCAAGAAAAAGACTGCATTCTGGAGTTCTTTCCTTGCCCCATTGCCTAGTCAACTTCTCCAAGTCCAAAAATTTAGCATTAGAATCCTGATAAAAAATGCATCTACTAGCAATCTCTTCTAAAATTAAGTGACTCATGTGGTAAGCACCATAATTTTCTGAAGTTTTCTCCACAAATCTGATCACATCTGTACTCTCTGAATCCTGTGAACGAGTCACAATTTCAGCACAATCGGATGATGTACTAGCATCAGTCGTATAGTCATCACTACCTCCTCCACCTGCAATAAAAGGTCTTAGAAATTGCACTATGACTTTAGCTAGATCCTTTGTGGTGCCAAAATCTGAATCTTCTTTCCCTGGTTTACGACTCCTAAGCCTCTCGATACGACTACTTCGCCTTTCTTGAGGTTGTTCCTCAGACACATTTGCTTCCTTTTCCTTAGTGTGAGAATTTTTCTCAAAATTGCAATTAGAAAACAGCATATCTTCACTGGATGTGGTCAACATAGATTCTTTGCTTTCCAGGGTCTCCATGCCACTTCCAGAAGTGTGAGGCAACCATATGCTTAAGCTAACATCCCCAGATTATATTGCCCTCTTTCCTATCAGGACTAGCTGAAACAAAACGAATTTAAGAGCTGCAGAAGCTCAACCAGCAGAGCAGTCCATGAAGGTTCTGAAAGCTGAACTCTATAGTCTGCTTTAACTTTTTTGATGGGGCACCATCAATCAGGTCATCATTTTCTGCCTTTCTCTTTTCAGGAAATTTCAACCGGATATGTTTTGGTTCCAGTTTGTCTATCCCTCTTGGAGCAAATGGGATGGGTTCAGACCCTTCAATTTGTGTTTTGACATGCAAAGCACGTGAATGAGATGGCCAATGCCTCAGTATTAATTCAGCCACAGAAAGACAGGCAACCTCATCCCCAATAGCAATGAGAACTTCTAAAAATTTTTCCATGCAAATTCCCTGCATTTATGTTGTCAAAGAAAAAGCAAATGAATTGATTTATAGCAACAGTTGAGGATTGATTACATGGCTATTTAAATTGCTTAAGTCATAGAATGCAAATGATACTGAGAACTACAGAATTTCCCAGAAGTTCCCCAAGAAAACTCACAAAATGCTTACAATTGTTGGGACTGCAAAATAGTCCTTGTTCAAATGCCCAACGCGAAATACTTAGAAGTCCCATGAGCAGGATAGAGCTTCCTAGCTGGTTCAGACAACTGAATCTTTGTTATCAATCTCCACAGCTTGAAGATAGCACTGTAGAGCATTCTCATAAAAAGTAGGACCTTGTTGAAGAAAAACGGTAGCAAGGTTCTCAGCCACCAAAAATCTGCCAAAAGAAAAAATTAAACATTTTACTCCCTTGTTTAAGAAGAATCAATGTTAATCTTTACTACTGTGGCTGATTTTTCCTCCTCCAGAAAAAGATATATTAGGGTTATGTATGGTCAACTGACACCAAAAATTTGTCCATCTCAAACCTCACGACAATGGCTACAAGTTCCACAAACCTATAAGAAAAGAAACAGCGTATTAAGTTCCATTGTCGACTAATGCCTCTTATATATAGTTACTTGTTTTGTAAGGATGAACTGTTATGAAAACCAGTACTAAAGGAAATAGTAATGAAGGCTAGAACTCCTTAAATTTCAGGTACAACAATTTGGTAACACCAAAATATGCACATTTAAATGCTTTTTTGACTTTTCCCTAGCTGGAAAAAGATGGCTGTGTCTGGTTTCCATGTGCATCAATTCCCGGATGTTTCTGAAACATTATTGCATGGCAATAACAGAGAGGGGGAAATTTTCATTTAAAGAAGCGGATACCGTTTGTTGTTTGCACAAATAGGGAGTGAACTTATCCAGTCAATAAAAAAAGCTCTCCATCCAAGAAAATATACTCCTAATCCTTTGCATGATGCGCAAAAGTAGAATAGCATGTGACTAACCCTTCTCCAGTTTTAAGGATCATCCTACAATGACGGGATCACTTAAGATGCCACCAAGGAGAAGAAAGTGAAGAACTGTCCATGTGAAAAAATACCACATAGAAACACTATAAGCATTTTGTAAGACTCCCTTATGGTGGCATTTCAATTGTAAACTATTTCAGAAAAGGAAAAGGTTGAAAATGATTTCTATTAACCATTATGATTTCAACTTATCTGAAAACTTAATTTGTTGAGTATGAAATCCAAAATAATTTGGAATGTGAACCATACAAGTATTTACTTATACTTCAAAGTATGGAACAAAATCATAATGAATCATGGTCATCGCAAAATATAATAACCATGTGGGTGGAATTATATAGAAGGAGGATGGTTAACAGAAAATAAACAGGCTCGTTATACTATTTCGTTCATGTCAGACACAAAAAATCATCCGCATGATCATACAGCTATCTGACCTTAAGCTACGTATGCCACCGCAATTATGTCAAGCAAGATTTGAATCAGATTAACATTCAAATACTTCAATAACCTTATGATCTCAAATATTTTATACAATCTGGGGGAACTGGAAGCACCATTCAGTTTTCAATGTCCTAAAAACCAGCCTATTTGTCAAATTGGACATTTCCAACAGACTGTACGCCAGAAGCATAAAGTCATTGACTAATTTCACGAGGTATACAATTTTCACATCAACATCAATGGTCAAGCTTCAAAGAAAATCAAAGGGTGGTTCAAGGAAGCCGGTTAATAAGCCACCATTTAGTTTATTGTTCTTTTGACTCTTTCACTGGTGGCACACATCCAGAAAAAAAAGATGCTAACATTTTGGAAATGACTTTTATTTGCAGATGAGCCTAAGTGTTCATTTTTTCACAGGAAAAGGCATTGTTGATCTGAAGTCGACATGGTAATATAAATCATATCACTAACATTCACCCATAGCATGCCATGGACATTATTAAGAAAGCAACTTCATGAACTGTGAGTGCATAAGTGAAAAATTAAAAAGACAATAAGTAAAACATCTGTTTCTAAGAATTTTGCTTCAACCCAAACCTGAGCTGTAAAAGATGACCATCACTAACATTATTGTCCACCTACAAGATAAGAAATGGAGTGAGCAAGGATCAAATAGATGAAGCAATAAAATTTTGGAACACAAAGAAGTTAACAAAGAACATAAACAACCTGAGCACTTGATACCATAGGATCTTTTAGAACAGACTCCAAAAGTTCACGAGCCTTTTTGTAGTCTTTAGCTTGCAATTTTGCAAGCCCTTCATGATAAATTTGTGATAGATGAAATTCCTGAAATCATACAAGTCAATTTATCCAAAAATAGCTATGCACATAAACATTTAAACAGATGGTAGGTGAAGCATCATAAAAATTTCGATATCTTCCCATTTGGAAAATGTTGTTCATAAAATATCAAGAAAATGAGATTAATTTTGAATTCTACTCCATAAACAACTCATTGCTACTGTGCTTGCTATAGAAGCTATAATAGTCATTTTTCCTGTTCAACTTTATACGAGTATGTGTTCTTGATGCAACCACACTTAAGCATATACTAGCCCAGGTCATTTCATGTTGTCTTGTTTATCATCATCGTACTTGTTTATTTAACAAACAATTAGTATGTCACTCTTTCTACTCAGTGCTCTATCAAATTGCTATCGAACTGTTAAACTATGCTCTTGGTTTCTGCTATGGTATTATCTTCTGGAATTCAAATTTCTATCCTTCTTTAGATATCATCAGTTATCTTGTTGTAAATATTAGTATCTCCAAGCATGCAGATAGTAGGTGGGTCAGTGCTTGAAATTGTTCGTGTACTGCATATTTAAGAATTCTGATTTAGCTTACTGGGGCAAAAGAATTAAGGGCAAAACTATTAGGAGCAAAGTGGTGCAAAGTAAAACTTTTATAGATGACTTCTCAGTAGAAACTTAAATATTCACGGATTGCAGCAACTGCTATTCACAGACTAGCCATAGATAAACTTGAGATGGAAAAAGTGTTGCTAGTAAGGTGGTAAGCATAAACTGACCACAATTAATCTTCATTATCTTGTTTTGAAGTAAAGAGGCACCTGTAAACCATGACAATGCTAGAACAAGCAATCAAAACACATGAATTACGAACACAATCACAGCCAACAAGAGATTTGCTCATAAAAGGCTGCCTCAACTACGCAGTTAAAATAGAATTCCAGCCTCCTTAACATGCAAAGAATTCAGATGCAATATTTTTCCTTGATTCTCATCCGAGCTATCTGATTTCCTTACGTTTAATGACACCCAAAAACTGCCTCTAGCACACCAAGGATGAAACAGCATAAAGTTTTTTTTCCAAAACCTTCCTAATTTCCTAGGACTTTACATTTCAAAATCTGTATCTACTCTTCCCACCTCGACTATTCAAATACCTCTTCCCAAGCCCTCTTCTATGTTGGTAATCTGTGATTTGGCAACTATACCACTTCCTATGCCAAATCACCTCCAAATTCCAAAATGTTAACCCACTCAATGAGCCACCTAAAGCCCAGTTGAGCATAAAATGGACCAAAAAGACGCCTAATAACAGCCCAATCAAATCCAAAATTCTCAATATCAAGGTCAAGCTAGATAGTTGTTTACAATCAAATACAAGTCAGCCCTATCCATGGCAAAACAGGTTTCCTGAACCAAATCAAAACTCTACCACTGGCACACCAATGCACCATCATTTCCTCCACCCTCAACCACCAAAACACCCATAAACCACCATAAGACAGTTGAATCTCATCATTTGTCCCTTGCAACTCAAAACCAGCTCCCAAAGAGTGAACAACAGCTTTTGCGTGTATGCACGCGTATTGCGACTTCTTTCTATCATAAACAGAAACCAAACGGGTGAACCGGCCAAAACCTACTGAAAAAGAGAATGAGTGATTACAAGCTTTTTGAACATCGAGATCCCACTTCAATTCTTGTTAATAGAATGAGGAAAGGGTTTCAGTTGCACTTTTTTCTTTGTTCTTGATTGATAATGTTTAGCTCCCAACATGCCCACAAAAAACTACCTAAACGGTAAACATATTGCATATAGTAGCTATACCACCAAGACTGACTAAGAATCTGCAACATTTCAAACTGTAAAGAACAAAAAAATTATGGCAAACCAACACTGAACTCCATAAAGTAAATTTTAAGATAACAAAAATAGCTGATTGGAAGGACATAGTAGGAAGTAAAATCTTACCTGGGCTTCTTTAGTGGGAGCAAGAGGTTCCCACTGCTTTTTCGAGTCTGTATCGTTAATTGCTGCAATTGAAAACTGAAATTCCAAAAATTCAAAAAAAAAAAAAAACCTTGAGAAACTAGAAACCCAGAATTTACATTGTCGGGAGAAAAAAACTGAAGAAAACGAATGGTGAAGCCAGAAAAGTATACCATTGTTTCTTTGTTTAGTGTTTTGGGGTTTCTACTTCTTCTTTCTTCTTCGAAGGTTAGGGATTTAGGCGGGGGTTCTGGGTTTTGGTTTGGTCGTTTACTTTTCCGTCACTACTCTGTTAACTCTCCCTGTTTGGGGGAGTTCCCTCTTCTGCTGCTCGCATTTCCTGCAACTCTCTTTTTCACGGCTTTTTATTTTTTATTTTTTCCCTTTGCCAATTTAGCTCCAAAATTTATAATGGCAATTTCACTGCCTTTTTTAAGGTAAAATATTGTAAACCCCCATCAACTATCTCCCTATCCTACTTTGCGCCCCTATTGTTACAAAAGCTACAACATCAGTCCCCCTCATTAGTTTTAAAATTGATTCAAATGCAGTCAATTGCATAACCTTTTTGTGAATTAATTTAACTAAATTAGTCCCTCGATTTGTTCTTAGAGCTAAACTAACTTAAAGTAATGTCACTCCCTTGACTCTTCTTTACGAAAGAAATAATACCAAAAAAAAGAGGATCTCAACTCAATGTCAGTTGCGGCAAACTATAAAAATTTGTAGATATTGAGAAGATATCTCAAGTGACAGTAAAAATGTTTTTATCTTTTTCAATCAAATTTTCAAAAAAGAATGCCCAAGGAAATGTTAATTAAGTTGGTTGGATTGTAGGGCCATTTATATAGCAGAGATGTAGAGGGATCTGCATTCCTACATGCTTCTATTTGCACCCTACTTCAGTTACAATTAACATATTGACAAACTCTTAGTTCGTGCTTCAAAAAAAAAACTTTTAATCATTGTTTGACAACTCAATTCAACATTTAAATTTAATGGATTCAGAACTTAATCAAAAATTGAACATTTTACTTAATTAAGTGATACCGAATTTCTTAGGCAAATCTTGCTCTAAAAAATAAGTGATGAGTTATTCATTTATCACTTAATATGATATACATTCAAATGTATTATATTTAATACTTAATGATTTAATTACTTAATAGATTCATATTTCAAATTTCAAATTTATCAAACGCATCCTTAGGCTCTCTTTTGTTGTCAGATTTAAGATTCGAATCATATGTTATATAGTTGGAAATGAGAATGAAATAGAGAGGGGTGAGAAACTATTTACAATAGCAATAACAAATGTGGCAAACTATTTACAATCGACAATAGATTTACATTGAATTAAAAGTTAAAGAGGTTAACGTGTTGCAATTGAAATAACAAAGGGAAATCGTGGCGGGAAGGAAATATGAGCGCAGACTTCCTTGCAAAGGAAAAGCCCCAGGACGAGCTGGAGTCACTCGGATTGAAAGTCCAGTACAGAGCTTTAGACCAATTTTAGCAACTGATATCATGGGGTTTCTAGGTACAGGCCATGGCCTTCTAAAGCATCAAAAAACAATAACCAAGGGAAACAAAAGCGGCATCGGCAGATAGTTCAGTGGGTTTATTGTATTTACCCTTTTTTTTAAATTTTTTTACTAAGATTTTGTTTAATAATTCAATTCAATACTTAAATTTAATGTAATCGGATCTTAACATATTCAAACTGTTTGATACCAAAAAATTGAATATTTGAATTAATTAAGTAACACTGAATTTTGGAGGTCAAACTTGCTTCCAAAATTAAGTGATAAACTATTCATTTATCATTGAATGTGATACGCATTCAAATATATTAGATTTAATACTCAATAATTCAATAATTTAATAGATTCAAATTTCAAATTTTAAATTTTAATTTTATCAAACCCATCCTAAAATAAATTATATTTGTTTCAAATATTTTCAAGTCACATGTCCTTTCGTGATAATAAAATTGAATAATCTTTAGTTAGTAAAATTCCCTTATTTTTCGATAATAGTAGAATGTAATTCCAGAAGTAGCAAGTTTTCCTATTCGCTTTTCCTTATCGATGAAGTAAAAGGTTAAGGAGAACGCCAGTCCCTACTCGTCATATTCCCCAGCTCAAATCTGGGCCAACTCGATCCGCGTCCACCCAGCACCACCAGCAGGGCAGCCGCTCCTCCGGCCCCAAAATCAGTCCTCCTCGCACGCATTAACACACAGCGATCTCTTTTTCTTTGGAATCCTCCGCCGCACTCCAAGTCCAAGCTATTTTTCCTACAGAACTTTTGATTGCAGATCTGTATACTCTACTCACTCCTTTTCCTCTGTCTCGCGCCAACTGGTAATATTGCTATCTTTTTTTCTTTTTTTTTAATTAATCGATGTTTTTACATCTAGAGACTTGTTAGGGTTTCGAGTTCGGATCATGTTTCTTAGCAGCTTGCTTTTGTTTGGGAGAATTTTGAATTTCGATTTTAATTGTGTTGTCGAACGGTCTCTGCTAATTTGTGATTCATGCTTAATTCTTCTGGGGAGTGGTTACCCTGTCTTTTTTCCTACACGCGGTTCCTGGAGAAAGGAAAAAATCCTGACAGTTTATTTGTTGATTCAGTCCTGAATCTGGTGAATTAAGGTGACAATTATTGTGATATATGACTGAAATCTTTATCACACTATGAAAAATGTTTCAAAAAAATGTGAAAATTGTGGAAAGAGTTGAGGATTTGAATATCTAGATTCTGAAAGGCGTTAGATGAACCTTACTTCATCTTGGTGAATGTTTAAATACTTTACAGGTAAGTAGTGTAGTTTTATTTTTTCCTCATTGTTAATGATATCCTTTGGTTTGGGTAGTGCTCAGTAATGTAGGCGCAACTATATGTTCAGATTAAACAGAGAAGAATTTGGAGATTTATGTAACATCAAAATAACTGTTATGTGATAGAGCAATTAAACAGTTAGGTTTCTTGACTGCAGACTTCTGTTTGAATCTAATTGCTTTACTGTTTGCTTTTGCCTTTTGATTTGCCTACTCGATGCTGTTTACGTTTTGATTAATAGAGGGATCATGCTAAGTTTGGATGCTGATGTAGTGAAGTAGTATTCAAAGGGTGTTAAATTTAGTGGATCTGTAAAATGAAGAATGATAGTGTTTAATGGAACGCCTTGCAGTTTTGTAGTTAATGATGCTAAAAAAAGAAGAAAAATTTTCAACCTCTCCCCCCATGACGTGCTTCTGTTTGGCAGAATTTCTAGAAAAAGAATGAGAAGGTCAAGTTCAAGGTTGAGGGGAAAAAAAGTAGGAAAATTGCAAAATGAGAATCGTTTGTCTCAATGGTGAAATGACTAGGTTCGCTTTTGTACAGTAGAACTTGCCCTTCTTTTTTTTGTTTTTGGGGGGGGGGGGGTAACTCGTATGTACCAATAAATATGCATTTTGCACATGGCTGCCCCTCTTGGTTTGTCAATTTAAGTTTCCTTTTTGTAACCAAAAAGGTATTCCATGATTTTGATGTAGTTTAAGTGCTTCTTCCCTGTTTAACATATTCTTAATCTTGGAATTTTACAGAAATGTACGATAATCTTGGCCAGCCTGGGGTGCCAAGACAGCCACCTAACTCACAACCAAATCCATTTGGGAGTTCCTTCTATGGTGCAGGATCTGATCTTATCAGAGGGGGATTGGGAGCTTATGGGGAGAAAATCTTAGGATCAAGTTCTGAGTATGTTCAAAGCAATGTAAGTCATCATAGTTGCTATGATTATATATTAGGATTCATTTTGGGCTAAAAGCTTTACACACTTGTCATCTTCTCTAGTATAACTTGAAAAGTATAAGCCCCCAGTTTATTTTTCCTTTTATCAAGTGATGAGGCATTCAAAACTAGTCCCATCAAAGTCTAGACATTCTGGAAATTGACATACCAATGGCTAAAGTGATTGGTCGGGCGAGCAAAATAAGTACCAATTTTATTACTGCTTGTAGAAGGTATACTGATGAACCTTTACGCCTTTAGCTAATATGAATCAGTTAATACTAAAGCTGGGATTGGTTATGAGAGTGCACCGTAGCTCTAAAGTAGTGATTGGCATTAATCCATCCTTGAGCCACTCAAAGTTGAAGCTGAGAAAAAAAAATGACCCAAGTGAGTGCAAGGTTTTTGGACCTTTGGAAAGAAGTTTAGAGAGGGCAAAATAAAAGGAAATAATAATTTGTTGGTTCTTCGCTGCTTAGACTGCTGCATTTTATTTTTTACCGGACAAAGAAAATGGGCAAAATAGTTGTCTTTTCGTGGGTCCCACTTCTTGTTGAGAGTGTTCTTGAACTCCAATTACATTTGTCCACTGATACCGCATTTTTTGACATTAGGCAATGTCATTCTTCAATTCTGTTTCTGGCTTGCGATATAACCTGTATTGAAATTTTAGTTTTTTAAATTGCTTTTTGAGCTTGAGAAAGCTTTAAATGTTTTAAAATGGTCTAATAGTTTTGTTAGTCCATATCTATATATGTTCACAGCTGGATTGACATTGCCTTGTGTTTGTCGAGGTATAAAATGTTTTGATCCATAATCTTTTTTTTTTTTTCACAACGGGCAGATTAGTAGATATTTTTCTGATCCTCAATACTATTTCCAAGTCAATGACCAATATGTGAGAAACAAATTGAAGGTTGTTCTTTTCCCCTTCCTTCACAGAGTAAGTTCCAGTTTGCTGCCCACTGCTGTGGGTTTTTTTTTTCAATTTGTTTCTTGCTTTCCTCCAGCAAATGCAAAGTCTTCTTACTTTGTTGGATTCTCCTTCAGGGTCACTGGACAAGAATCACGGAGCCAGTAGGTGGTAGGCTCTCTTACAAGCCTCCTATATATGACATTAATGCTCCAGATTTGTACATTCCATTCATGGCATTTGGAACATATGTTATTCTTGCAGGCTTATCATTGGGTCTTAACGGAAAGTAAGCTTCTTATTTTGTATCTCTCTACTGATGATCTATCTTTAGCTAACACAATGGCTGCAAGTAGTTTGGTTAACATTTTTTTACTTCAATTAACCTTTCCTGGGGAAAGAGTCCTTGGATTTGGGAACCAAATGACTGCAATCGTAGGAAGTTATTTGATCATGACATTGATTTAATTATTAAAAATTTCAAAGTAATCCAGGAAATATGTTATTTATCTTTATTTGGTGTTTGGTGCTGTATTGAAAAGTAAAGGAACGAAGGATAACAGGTTAAAATGATTTCTTAGCATTATCTGGTAAAGTATTTCACTGCTTTTGGTAAATGAGCTCCACAAATTTTAGATTGGGTTAGGTTTTGGGAAGCATCCTAAGTAGTCTGTCTTTTTTCTGATTCTCATTTTCTCTTCCTTGCTGACTTGACTTTTTTCCAATTTCCTTTTTATTTGGTTCTTTTGTTGAGCAAATTGATGTTTCTTTGCAGGTTTAGGCCGGAAGCTCTAAATTGGTTGTTTGCCAAGGGATTGGTAGGATGGTTTTTGGCAAGTTGCTCTACTGAAAATGTCATTGTTTTCGCTGAGTGGCGGGGAGGCTCCTTTACTTGACATCGTGGCATATGCCGGATATACATTCACGGGATTGTCTCTGGCCGTTGTGGGAAAACTTATTTGGAGCTATTCATACTACGCTCTGATACCCTGGATATCTTTATGCATGGGAATTTTCTTGGTGAAGACAATGAAGAGAGTTCTCTTCGCAGAGGTGAGGAGTTATGATTCAAGCCGACATCATTACCTCCTGCTCTTCATTGCCATGGCTCAGTTTCCACTTCTCATTTGGCTTGGAAACATCAGTCTAAATTGGCTTTTTTAAGCTGTATCAAGTTGTGCTGTAGTTCGGGACAGCTCATTAGTAATGACAGACTAGTATTCCAAGTTTTGTAGTCGTATTTTAGTTGTTTAATCTCTTTGGGTGCCTTGCCAGTATTACCATATTGAATTGTTTCTTTATGATCCATTACGTACTACTAGGAATATGCATGTCATATGCAGATGGCCCTCTGGATTTTAAATAATCAAATAAATTTGAACACTATAACGCCTATAATCAATAGCACCCTCATCTATGGACACCATCAATACGTGGACTGATGGACTGTTTGTAACAGTAGAATAAAAAATTTTCATTTCATAATTGAAGCATGCACATACATACACGAATACTTGGTTGCAACCCAGATTAGTATCAATCAGACCATACACATACACGCATATATCAATGACTGGAGCTTCATTCAATTTTCACAACAGATCGATTGAATATAGTTTAATGTTAATACGATAGCCTAATGGGTTTAAGGACCTTTAAATTTTGTTTGTAATTCTGGATATCCATTCTAACTGTTATAAAGCACTAAGGGGGTCAAGACGTTCGATAAGTTTCAACCTTAACTATGAGTGAGGAACAAACATTCCATCAACTCATAAAAACTTAACCAAGAGTCAAGACAGTTAATTATAGCAAAGCTTCTCATAAAACCACCCCGCACAGTCTCTTAGGCATGAGATCACCTCTCACATAAAATATCAATAGATCACCAAAATAAAACATGCTCAAATTGAATTTTTATACTAAAATTATTTTTGAAAAATTTCAGCATACAAAACCGTTGATGAAACAGTGAGCAGAGCGATAACTACTGAACTCCTAAGGAATTCAAAATATTCTAATTTAAACAATTTCAATACTAATGAGTATTGGCCATTTTTTTTTTGTTTTTAATAAACCACAAGTATCGCATCCATTTTAAGGTTTGTGAGTAATCATGTTTGAGTCTAGTGCGGCCCCTTGTGGAGGAAAATCTTCCAATATTGTTTTTTCCATTCTCATATATTTCGAATTCGAGATCCCATGATTAAGGGATGCGAATCCCTTCCACTTGCACCAACATCCATTGGCTAGTATTGGCCTATAAAACAATCGAAGCAATTCAATTTTTATCTCAATTAAAAGAATAGTATCTTAAGAAAATTGAATTATTATACACCGACAATGTATACAAAGTTTACTTAAGACAATTATAGGCACTTATTAAAGAGTTTATTATAAAGCACAACATGTAATTGATAAAGTTATAAATTCTCAAGAAAGTTAACCAAATACAGCATAATATCCAAAATCAAACATATATATATTTAACAAAATAGGTATTTAAATTTTTTAAATTAAATAGGTATCTAACTTTCTTTATTGATGAGGTTTTTACTTTATTCCAAATATTAAAAACCTAAATACCCCGTTTTCTACAAGTACATAGATCGTTTATCAAGTATAGAAAATATTAGATGTCGATCTCGCAAAGAAGATTGTCAATTATCAATGTGATTCAAATTTCTCTTTATTCCAAATAATCATCAATTCCTAAAGATTCAATCGTTAATTAACTATTTGGCCTAAGTTACTCCACACACCAATAATAAGTTGCAGATTCTTTGAATTCAACAATCAGAATGACACACTCAAATGGTATTCTTATTATTAGACAACCTAAGTATTGATGCATGAGGTGTCCTAATTACCATATTTTATGTTCCTCTATCACTATGGTTTTATGCATATTTTATCTTTTATAGTGCTACTTAAGGTATGTTTTGTAATTGGACAGGTTGAAAAGTACTTAGAGTGAAAATAATGCAAAAGAAGTTCAATTTGGAAGGAGAAAACAAAGTTCATGAAGGCAGTAGCTAATGGGCACTACAATGGGGCCAAACATAAGGCTCATTTGAGATTGAAGTTGATTTCAGTCAAATTGACAAGTTAAGCGATGATGGGTGCCCAGCTTACAATCCATCTTAAGACCTGACATTGCCTGGACATGCATTTTCTCAATTTTAATGCAACTATCCAATTACAACTAAAAACCCTACTTTCTAGGACTATAAATAAAGGGTTTTGGTCGATTTTAGAGGGGAGCCAAAGAAGAATGGCTTGAGGCCAGTACTTTCTCGCATTCTACATTCTTAGGAGTAGATTAGAATAAGTGGAACTAGAATTTCGTTATGAACAATTTTGTTTCTCTCTTGATGGTAGTATCTAGCTAATTTTCTATTCAAGTGAATGATTAAAGTATTTATTCCAATGACTGTGAAATTGGGGTTTGATCTTTTCAACTTTTAATTTACTATCTGTGATTTCTTAATTTCTATTCTATATTGATACATGTATGGTAGAGTAAGTGGCTAATTATTCTCTTTGCATGTATTTTTCATGCCAAAATACTAATCTTGATCCATAATTGTCATGTATTAGTATTTCTATGTGGCAAATAAGGCTAACAATTGGTTGCCCTCTTTTGTGAAACACTAGTAGAAGTCATAGTGTTGATTAAATAACTGCGTACATCACAGGTTATTGTCATCTTTGGTTGATTCTTGATTATTAATGCTGTTATTTGGTTTAATTTGGGATTGCATCAATACCTAAATTGTCTAAGAACAAGAATACAATTTGAGTGCGTCATTCTAAATATTGAATTTCGAGAATCTGTGAGTTATTATTGGCGTCTGGGGTAACTTGTGCCAAATAGTTAAATAAAGGTTGAATCTTTAGGAGTTAATGATCAATCGAAATAAAGATCTTCATGCCCTTGGGTTTGGCTCATTATTCATTAATTTCATCTTTTGTTTTTATTATTAGTGTTTTAGTTCTAGTTATAGTTTCAATTTTCTCAATTTAGTTTTCATTATATTAACAAAGAAAATCAAGAGTTTCAGCTATTCCTTGTGGGTTTAACATGGACTCTCACTATTACAAGTTTTGGGTTTCTAGTATTTAATTTTTGACACTCACGAGAAGTGATCAATGCAATTCCAAATTAACTTAATAACAGCATTAATAACTAAGAGTCAACCAAATATGATAATAACTCATGATGCCCACTGTCATTTAATCAACACCATGGCTACCCCTAAAATTTTATAAAAGGGGACAACCAATTGCTTGCCTTATTTGCAACATAGAAATACCAATACAAGACAATTATGGATCAAAATTAGTATTTTGGCATGAAAAATACATGTAGAGAGAATAATTAGAGACTTAATCTACCATACTTGTATCAACCTAGAATAGAAATTAAGGAATCACGGATAGCAAATTAAAGATTGAAAAGATCAAACTTTGTTTCACAATCGTTTTAATGAAGATTTCAATTCTTGGTTTGAATAAAGAATCAGCTAGATACTGCCCTCAAAAGAGAAACAAAGTTGTTCATAATTAAATTCTAGTTCTACTTATTCTAATATACTCCTAAGAATGCTAAATTTGAGAAAGCAGTAGCCTGAGGTCGTTCTTCTTCTTTGACCTTTAGATCGACCAAAATCCTATATTTACAATGGTTGGAGATGGGGTTTTTAAGTTGTAACTAGATAGATGCATTAAAACTGAAAAAATGCACGTCAAGACAATGTCAAGTCCAAAGTCAGGTTCGAAGCCGAGTGACCATCATTGCCAAGTCTTCAACTTGTGCTAAAATCAAATGCGACCTTGAAAGGGCCTTATGTTTGGCCCCCATTATAGCGCCCAATAGCTGTTTCCTTTGTGAACGTAGCATTCTCCTTCCAAATTGAACTCATTTTGCATCATTTTCATTCTAAGTGCTTTTCTACCTGTCCAATCACAAAATATATCTTAAGTAGCACTTTAAAAGGTAAAATATGCATAAAATCCTAATGATGGAGGGATATAAAATTAGGACTCATCATGTGGCCATTCGAGTTAGCTTAACGTAAAAAAATCACATCATTTGAAGCTCTAGAGACTGAGAAATGACTGAAATATTCTTGACTGATCAGCAGTCATTTCTAGATCTTGATAGTAAAAGTATACCTCTGTATTTCAGTATTTTGTCTTTGAAAACACGTGAACTAGACTTCGATGTCCTTATAAGAAATCTAGCCTCTAGGTCTTACCTTCAAAATTCTTTAAGAATCATTTTAATTCAATATGTGTAGCTCAAGTTATAGCTAAAATACCATAATGTGTCTGAGCAGCCAATCTTTTCTTCATTGTTTCATAATGTAAAAATCACTCTAAACCAAATTATTTAGATATAAAAATGACTAAAACACACCAAAAACTAAGCAAAAAAAAAAAACACACTAAAATCATGCAAATTTGACACTTATCAATAGCAATTTAGTTACATGAAGAAGCAAGAAACAGAAGGTCGTTGCTCTTTCTAGTGCAAAAGTCGACTTCACATAAATATAGAGAATATTTCCTCAAACTCTTTTCTTCTTAACATTAAGTACAGCTCTAAAATCCTCACTGATAGTAGCCATAATTCCACAAGCGGAAATAGAAGAAGTCTGAAGAGCATTTTTTTTTATTTCTATATTAGACATAATTTAATTTGGAATGCTAATGTTAATGTTAATTGCAATATAAATGAAAAGAAACTAAGCAACTTATGGCATCGAATTAGATTTGGAAGGAAGCTAACTTAACTGTAATTTCTAAAATGAGAATAATTCCCAACATGAAAACCCAAAATAAAATTACATCTAAATTGAGGTTATCTTAGTGTCTATTCTATGTATATTAATTAATTTGTCACACAAGGATAGTAAAACAAACAGCAAATGCCAGAACTGTGGATTTTGTTAGAGTGATGCCAGAATATTTTCTTAGAACTGTTGATTTTGTTTCTTTGACACCTCTATATGCACAAGATCACAATACTGGAGGATTACAATAATATGACGCCTCCAGAAACCTTTTTTTCTACCATTCTCGAAGACTGTTACAAGCAACCCGAAATGAAGATTTGGAATGCCGTGAGAAAAAGGAAAAACCAAATACCTCCCTGCAGACCGCAATTCTGATTCTTTTGAACTTGACAAGTTTCTTGCCTTGAATCTGCGTTTTTTTGTTTTTGTTTCCGCTATTTCTTATTGAAAATATGTGCCTTCTGAGCTTTCTTATTGAAAATGTCCCTTGAAGACATCAATATGAACGCAATTAAAAGTCTAAAAGAAAGAAAGAAACAAAAAAAAAAAAAAAGAGATGCCCAATGTGCATTGCACGTAATTCCAAACTAGCCTTTATTGAATACTGGAGTGGGCAAAATAGAAAAACACACTTCACAACTGATATTGCATTTGCATTCTAGGGCCAAATCCTTGAAGACATCAACAACATGAACCACTGCCATCCTCAAATACACATGAAATCCACAAGCATTGCCCTTATATGGTCTTCAAGGACATGTGGGTGAGTGAATCCATCTATTCGGTGCTTGTAATTGGCTTCACTTACTCTTGCGATGTCGAGCACCATTTTGAGAACATCCCTAGGAATGGGAGTAGGCCTCAAGCATTCCTCGTTCATAACCTTCCAAGCATCCTCCCACATCTCTCGAAACTTCTTGGCTGCCTCTTCCTCTGATACATTATAGTCCTTCATGTAGCATTCAAGCGCTGTGGCACTGCCCCTTTCTTTGTCGAACTTCAAATACGAAGAGTTCAAACAGAAAACATGAAACTCTAATAAAATGTACAGAAAAAGTTTTGTTTAATTCCGAATTGCTCACATAAAGTATGAAAGGGTATTAACCACTGGTAAAGCAGTAACTAGCCAAGTGGACTAAATTGTATTTCATTATGTTCATGAGAAGCATCCCAGACTGAATGCATATGCCTAGTCTATGCAGCGTTTGCACAGAAAATGAACAAGATCTAAAAACAAGTTTAATCATGGCATGATACACTATGTCAGCTGCCCAAAGTACGTAGAAGTCTCAAATCAAAGAGCATGTTCTGTGGTGTTGCAGTGGTGGCGTAAGAATTGTAGGACTCAATCATTTGCTTAAAAATTCAAGAGCCTGGCTTCCTCTATAGCTGTCTACTTTCTATGGGTGTAATGGCTACTGTGGTCAATGCAAAGCAGATGGCTGTTGCATCTTGGAACAAGATTGCTCGCATATATCAGAGGGAATTAGGAGTTGGTTCTTGAGTGAGAATTAGATCAAAGTTGATTGTTATTGTTCTTTTTGTCCATTCTTCCAAATTTTGACAGCAGAGTGTATAGAAATAGTGTAGTCTAATGTAGACTGAGGATGGTTTCCTCTTCTATAAAAGCTCTCTTGGTAGATCTATCAATGAAAAAAGGATTTATTTTGCAAAAAAAAAAAAATGTGAATATTATGTTGGAAGTTTTGAACAAAACTAACAAGGCACGTGAACATGACTATAACTTAATCCTATTTGGAAATTCTATGAGTTTATCTTAATCTAATTTTTATAACCAATTAACTGCTACAACAAATTCTGACCTTGTGACCTGCAAAATCATTAATCAATCGCATATGTGTCGAGTAAGCAGCCATAAGTTTTGGATTAGCAGACATCCAGTTGATAACATCCTCTAAGGCACAATCCATGTACAAGAGAGTTGCTGATGATACGAGAATAGCTCCGATGGTGATAGCACCATTGCTCAGGTAATCAGCAAAACAAGGCAATTTGTTTGTGAAGAACCACCTTGACTGAGTGAAGCTTGTCCTCGTGTATTTTTTCCACTAATGAGGACAAACGAACGCAGGGAAATATTGATTAGTACCCCATGTATTGGCAGCCAGGACAATTTGAAAATTAACAGGCAAATTAAGGTGTATGTTAACACAGTCCTTAAAATTAGCAACATGGTACCGTACATCTTCTATATACTTGTCGAATGCATAGGCTCTTTGCCTTTTAGCTAAATCTTCCCCGAGCTCCTTATTAAATTTCACAAGTGTGGTGTAGGAAGTTCTGATGTAGTCCGAGAGTTGATCGACTCCATTGCTATCCCAGATTCCACTGCTATCCCACCTGCAAGCAAAGCAAAATTTCCTATATCAATGCACCTTACTGTTAAGAAGCTAGAGAAGATTGTTTAGATAATCATCCCTTTTATTATTTACTAGCTCATTGTTTTTTAGTGCATTACTCAAATATTTTGGCTGGTATATGTAGTTTTTTCGAAGATGATATTCTTGGCAGCATGCTTGCTTCACTTGTGTGTGAGATGACTAACATAAAAGCCTACCTTTCCACAGAGTCTGTGAGAATTTGAAGTTCATCAAGAGTGCCATAAGCATCATAGATGTCATCAATCATTGTAAAAAGCCTACCTTTCCACAGAGTCTGTGAGAATTTGAAGTTCATCAAGAGTGCCATAAGCATCATAGATGTCATCAATCATTGTAATAACGGCTCCTGCTTTCGCCGCAGTCATTCGAGCAAGAGAGTACTGTGGTTGGTACAAGGCTCCAACAGCCCAGAAGTAGCATTCCACAAATCTGTTCCTCGCATATGGAAATTTCGATACACTCTCCAATTCCTTTCCCCACCTATACATCGTTACCATTTGTTAAAAAAAAAAAAAAAAAGGTTGCACAATCATTCGTGAAGCTTTCTATTACTAGAATATATATAGTCATATATGAAGGAATTTCACGTAATCCTTCGGATAAAATTGCAAACTTGTGGCAGTTACATTGGCTAACTTTTAGTATAAAATTCTAATAATTTGTAAGGCTCCATTCAACTTAGAAAGAGACTAGTAATATAATATTTTTATGTTTGCAACCTGGCCTATGAAAGAAATTTTTTTTTGGCAATTTAAAATGCAACAAATATCATAGAATCCTTCTAAGCTTCAAGTGAACCTAAAGCTGCATGTAAGCATAGTACTGTAAAATATAAATCTCTGCAGTTTAGTGTTGATAAACAAATCTTAGATCTGCCCATTGGAGAGCTGCTAGTGTCTCGGTGTACCTTGTTATCTCACAAAGTTCTTCTTTATATGACATCTGCAACAAGTGGTAATCCAACTTGGCTAGCCTCAGCAATACTTTATTGTGAGATTCATCTTCCTCATAGATGGAGATGTAACGCCAAGCCTCGTATCTAGGGATGCCCTTATGCAACGGCTGCTCAAGGGCATGTTTCACTTGTTTTGCAAGAGTAGAATCCAGATGGGGTTCCCCAGAAGTCAGATGAGTGCTTGTGAACGCAAGAGCTTCTTCTAAAATTTTGTCTCCATGTGTTCTAACATGACTAGCTTCGTATAGACTCAACAAACCCCTTTTGTCATTGCATAAGGATTCCTTGAACTTACCCTTAGCATCAATGAATTGGTCAAAGATGCCTGTTTGGAAATTATTTGGAAATAATATGTTAGGAAATTAGGTGTTAAGATTTACTGATAGGTGAGTCCACACAAAAAAAAAAAAAAGAAGTAAATCTAGTATGAAAGTTGTGTACCACAAGACACATTGAAACCATGCTGTCTAAAAAGTCGGAATTGAAGCGCTACACTAGATAAATCATAAGCTGAATATTCCCCAAAATTGGTATACACATTAAAGAATTCTTGTAGTTGGTTTTCAATTTCGACGTCGAAGTGATGCGAGACACCAAGTCGTTCTATTTTGTCTATAAAGTCGAGTCTCTCCATCATGGTTTTTCCGGTTGCCAAAAGCATGCTATTCACTTCTGCCTTCAACATTTCGATCTCTCTTTCATACATTTCATGTTCCTGAAAGCATCAGAAAAATATTTCTTTAGTCATATTGTCAAATATGACAAATCAGACGTCTAGTTCTATGAAGAATAGTAACTAATATTTTTGTATTTTCCCCCCTCTTGATAGGAGACCATAGAATTAATCAAGGGATAACAATCATGCCAGGATTGATAGCGGATATTACAAACGATCGTGAACTTGTGGGAGCGGATAACAATATGGTTCCAACTTAGAAAAGGAATAAATATTATATGAACAAAAACATAAGGTCAATCGTCAGATTATAGGAGCTGAAAAGTAAGTATAACCTCCTTATCGGGAGTAAATGAAGCGATACGATCAGCCCAAATGTTTTCAGGAAAGGCTGCTAATGGGCGGACAGTCTCTTGCAGGCTGTTTGAGTGGAAAGAAGCTTGAGTTGACGCCATATTCTTGGGGAAAATTAGGGTAGGACCAAGACCAATTAAGTGTTGTTTGCTGTGACTACTCTGATGATTTGCCAAGGAATTAGAGTACGTATTTATAGATCCTCCGACCACCCAAGTAGTCACTGGGAGCCAAGTCGAAAATTTTGCTCACATCATATATTTTCTTCTAAAAAGGACTGCATGACGATAAAAGTTATAGTGAGAACCAATAATCAATAATCAAAAAAGGATAAATACCTTTAATCCTTCTATCGCTTGGTACTTTACTACATATGTGACTACCCTACTTCCTCCTAGGACGTATCCTACCTCCTTCTATCGCTTGGGTTTGGCGGATCGCCTATCCAACTCTCGTTAAAGCTCACTCACTAACATTCTTGAAATAGTTTTTCACGTTTCTAGATTAACATAAAAGTTCTCAATTCAACCAATACTTTCAACTTAATTTACAATCCAAAAGTGAAATATACGGGTACATTACCAAAGATTCCAAATACATTTCATCTACAAAAGTACAAGTACATGAAGATTATACACACTAGTTCACGCTTACTTGTTTCGACCTCCACTCTTGTAAGGAAAACAAAACTAAAGGAATGAATTAAAAGTCCAGTGAGACTCCCAAACAAGCAATCAAGTAGGTAAAGTACGGAAATATTACATTTAACACTTCACATACTTTGCACAGTAATAAGCAATCATTCAAGAAACAAACATTCAATTATTGGAAGGAAACGTACTCACTTGGAGTCATTCATTCATTCAGTCATTCAGTCTCCGACCATTTCTCCCTTATACCTCCAACATGTAAATACATTTGAAATAAAACTCCGACAATGATCATTTCATTCTGTTAGTCATTTCATTCATTGTATTTCATTCACTGACCAGTACTCCACCAGACTTCGTGGTCTTACTCGAGTATACCAAACACTGTTTCAAAGTCACCAGCCGTCTAACCGAATCCGCTTCTAGCTCGAGTCGATTGATAACAAAGGGCAAGGGCTCAGTTCAACCAAAGGCTTACATTCATGTGCAAGTAACATTTAATCATTTAATCATTGAAAATTCACATTTACTTAGGTCAGTACACACCCGTCTATTGAAAATCCCTTTAGCAATTATTGAAAAGCGTTTAACATTCAAACAAACATTCACAACATTCCACATAGTCATTAGTAGTACAACATACAAGGAACACTCACCGATCAATCGTAATCTTTCACTTCAACCCTGGTTCATCCTCTTGAACTCTCTGGAGTCCTGTGGTCTTATACTATATTAAAAGATTAGCAATACAAAGCCAAATTACATGAAGAAATTGAGATTTCAAAACTTCTTTTAGAAAATGTATCAATTTACAAGTTTTACACCCATATAACTTATAAAAAATATAACATTTTCTTGTTCAAATCAAAGGAAAAACCTCATGTGCATACTAAATTAATGCTTCAAAAGTCATTTGGAGCACAAGAGTATCAATTATAATTAAACGTTTGAGGAAATTAGAACATAACTTTCAAAATGCAAAATTGAAATTGTGCGACTAGAAAATGATTTGAAGAAACTCATTTCCTTTCATTTAAATCTCTTGTCTTTGTTCAAAACTAACACACATGCAAAGAAATAGATTGTAACAAGTGTTTTGAGTAAAATCATATGCAAGGGAAAAACAAAAATGCCCTAAATTCACACCTCAACCCTCACTTGACTAACAAGGAGAAAATCCTGCAATACGTCCCCATATTTCTTCAAGTTAATCATCCATTTCAAATCTTAGTTTCATAGTCAATGAATCTCAATCAAGGACATATATTGTAGGAGACAAATGATGCATACTCTAAGCCACAAAACTATCAATTTTGAACATATATATCAAACTCCAAATCACTTATACCAAAAACTGAAATTTTTTCATCTCAAAGCTAGAATTTCAAACCAAAGTTGGAAATATTCATATCAAAACTAAAAATTGCATACCAAACTTGAACATCTCCTAATAAAGCTGAAATTGGCATTCCAAGACTGAAAAAAAAAATAACAAAGCTGGAAAGTCTCAACTCAAGACTGGAAAATATCAATCAAAGTTAGAAATTAACAGTAAATCTGGAAATTTGAATGTAGAAGTTAGATAACCTCATACTAAAGCTAAAATTTCATATCCAACCTCATATCAAAACTAATTCATTTATATCAAGGCTGTCCAACACATTCCAAAACTGAAAATTGTAACCTAGTAAGCAAAAGCATGAAATCTTCCATGAATTCTACTACAAACAAGCCATAATCTCATTCAAATACAAGATTAAAGAGATAAAGTAGTTCCTTGCCAAATTACCTTCAAACCTCAAGGTGAGTAACAAGCTATAGCTTTTTTTTCCCCCAAGATCACTCTACTTCAAGTTTTCTTTTCCACCTTGTTGCAACTTTTTATGGATTAATTTAGGGTTTTAGGTTGATTTCTTTCCAAATTAAGTAAGGATCAAGATGAAAAGTTGAAGGCTTTCCTCTCTTTTTTTCTCTCTTTATTTAGGCCAAGGAAGAAGAAGAATGAAGGGATTTTTTGCTGAAAATTACAAGACAAAGACTAGAGAAATCTTTGATCAAAGTTGGCTTTGATTGCCAACACTTGTCACCCTCCATTTTTCCTTTTTTGTTTTTCTTTTTCCTCTTTTTCTTCTCTCCTAATTTCGGCTAGCATGAAAAAATTAAGGAAGGAACAATTTAAAAGAAAATTAAAGGAATTAAGGAAAGAAAAATTTTGGTCAAGTGGTGTCTTTGACCGACAACAAGTAGTGCGAGTTGGTTCAAACCTATCTCTTTGTCTCTTATTTGTTTCTAATCTCCAAAATATCTAGGGTTTCTTTAAGACACGTTTAACACTTCTAATTACATAATTCCTCTAACACCACACCCGTTCTCGTTCCCCAAATATAACGCACACATCTCACTAGTTAGTCAAACTATCTTAATGTACTATCGAACTTAGCATGCATTAAAATATAGAAGGAAAAAGAGAAAGAATCTTAACTTAACCTTTAAAAATCACTATCAAATTAAGGCTAGTAAATAAGCAAGTAAAGTAAAGTTAAAAGGAAATATAAATTAATTTTTCAAAAATAGGAGAAAATTTAAAATTTATTTTCGGGTCCTCACAACATACATCCCCTATGATTTATAAACTTATAGATAATCCTCTCAGGATTTAGGTTAAAGCGTCACTGTTAGTTTTTCTGTTAAAATTAACGGTCAACATTAAAAAAAAAAAAAGATACCACATGAATAAGAAAACAAATCCTTTTATAATATATTTCTACAACTCTCCATATCATTTGTAACTTTCTCTAATTCTTTTATGTTCTTTTATTTCTCTAATTCTGTAATGTTCTTTTATGAATTTTCACGTGCTTTTATACTTTTTGATGGATTTAATTGAATCTTAATTTAATGATGCGGGTCGTTCCCCAGGTGCGGCCATCTCGTGTAAATGATATATTTTTCAAACTTTACAAATAAAGCACTAAAAATTTTACAACACGTGAAATAAGTGCTTCATAACTAGATCATCTCCTCTCTAAAAATAGTGTAAAATTTTTTTGAACAAACGTGTCAAATTATATTGCTTTTTAATTTATTTTTATGAAAGAAATGCAAAATAAATAGGTGGAGCACATGTACAACATGTGATTTATTTTGTTATTAGTTGGTATGATTAATCATCCAGTCTTTATGTAGTTACAACTGAGTACTTTAAATTTGCTTTATATTTTTATGTTGTTTACAATTTTCTCTATAGTTTTATAATCTCGTGATTTTTTTGTATGCCATATTAATAAATTTTCTTAATATATTATGCAATATTAGAGGCCAATTTGGCCAGAACTACATACTTTCCATATGTTAAGATCCAAATATTCAGGATTAATTTAATCGAAATTCAATGTCTTAGGGTACATATATTTTGATCAAAGTGATGCTGACAAATTTAATTCAACCCCCAAATATTAAGGAGCAAATATGCCTACTTACCAAAAAATTAATTTCCGAAGAAAAGATTTGAACAAACGATGTGGATACATTTATACATAAAAGAAAAGTAGAAAGAGACTAAAAATTCCAAATTAATGATGGGACCAAACAAGTGCAAGGATAATATATCTCCCGACGAAATCTTCTTTGTCTGTTCAAATTAATTTCTATTGATTATTGCTTCTTTGGGTTTGATACACAAAAATAAGTTTAAAATTGGTAGAAATGTAGCTAAAAATATAGTAAATTTATTCATAATTTTAGTTCTTCAACTTTTAAATATGTTCATACTTTTCACATACGGATTTATATATATAATCTTGCCAAGTACATACTTTCACAATGAACTTTTAACTGTACTTTTTGAAAAAAAAATCGTATAATATATGTACTTATGATATCTATACCCATCCCATATTTTATTAACTATGCTATAGTTACTAGTCCGAATTCATTTCTTCTTAAACCTGTTTCCTTGCGTTCTTTTAATCATTATTATCTGTTTCCTTCTTTTTCCGATGCCAGTAATCATGCGTGGTGTATCAAGTTTAAAATGGGTGATCTAATTAAACACACTTATTAGTAGATATTAAAATGTATTAAATCCTTCTTTTTTTTCACTTTTTCATGATTTTTTCCCCTCTTTTCTATGAAAGTCAAGGAACGCATGCATGGTGCCCTTCAACTTACATTTGTCTACGTCTTGTCTGCCTCTCATGAATGTTTAGTTTTAATTTTAATTTTCTTCTTGTAATTATGTTAGAGATAGAGACTTCAAAGAATGCAATTTGGGTCCAACTTTTCCAATTTGAATCTGCAAAGTGTTCTCTTCCCTGGATAATGATGATACATCGCATTCCAAAATGGAACATGACATGAAGTAACAAGTACTAGTTCACATGCAAGCTGCGCAATGATAAGACTTGACTTGAGAACTTTTGTGCTTGCAATTTCTACACTCTATCTCAAATCAAGGCATTATTGGTACGGGCACATTAGCAAAATATGTAAACTAGTACCTAAATATCCAAACAAGAATTTATGTGATCAACAAAATTCTTTAACAACCACAAGCAAAAGACATACGACACTCGAGAGTACAGCTTAGAACCAAATTCACACCATGTGGCGGAGCCACTCTCAACTACGGTAAAATCACAAAACAATCTTAGAAAATTTGAGAAGTTTTTGAAATACATAATACTTGCCCGCCCTAAATCTTGCAAAATTACATCATATTTGGCTAGACCACTTGTTCTCATATTCCTAATTCGTTGAGAAAGAAATTTCATGATCAAGCATGTCATGAATTTGATATTATACATCCACATGATAAGGTACATAAAATTTAGGGATAATTTCAGAAACCTCCCCTGAGGTTTCTGACAGTCTCACTCACCTTCCCTGAACTTTGCAAATATCAGATACCTCCCTTTTCAGATTATTGGACCCTATTTGTGATATCGTTGATGATGAATTGACAGATATACCCTCATAACTTATGATATATTTTGAAGCTATTTTGACAGAATTAGTTAAATGAGTAATAGAAATATAACTTTTGATATAACTTATGATATATCTTCTATTCCACTTTACACTTTTTATTCGTAGTACAATTACCAATGAAGAGTTTAACACTAGTGTTACATTTCTCTAAAGTCATGTATTTCATGTTTTTTTTTGTAAAGACAATTATCTAGTGTAACTCATTACTAATATTTGGGTAAATTTGGTTTTCAAAAATTCAATGACGTAAATTGTATATTACATCATCTCATAAAGTGATGCGACACAATTTGGGCTATTGAATTTTTTGAAAATCGGATCTACCTAAGTTGTGGTATTCAAACGAAGCTTGTTGAATGTGTGAATTAATTTTTTTTTTTAAATCTCAACTAAAGTATCTAGCACTAAATGAAATGAAGTATCTTGCTACTTCATTTCATTTTCCATAGAGAAAATCGCAAAAAGAGTTATTAAAACTATTGAGAATTTGGTTATTTGATTGTTACACTATTTATTTAATTGCAATTGCCATTCACTCAATTAACCAAATGGTGAAAATTTTTTTGTGACTTAACTAGTAAAAATTTATACTTTTAATCACTCAAATAATATTTTTTTATGACTTAACTAATAAAAATTTATACTTTTAATCACTCAAATTATAAAACTATACATTTTTTTATATCACCAGAAGTATATTTCAATTAATTGAATGATCATATTAGCTAAATAAATGTCTAATAGCTAAAACAAAAAAATATAAATAGCATTATAACATTACTTGAAGAAGCCATCTGCATTTGTCTCTATCTAGTTCAACTTATTACTTCTTTTTTTTGCTTTTACTTTAGGTCAAGTTGTGGATAAGCAAAAAGGGCATATGTGGAACACAAATATCATCTCACTCCTCAAAATATTTTTTAATGCTCATTTTTCTGACATGGGCTGATCTTGTTACTCCAACTATAAGTTCAGGGGAGGTATTTGATATTTTGCAAAGTTCAGGGGAGGTGAGTGAGACTGTCAGAAATCTCAGGGGAGGTTTCTGAAATTATCCCTATAATTTATGCATACTAACATGTGTCCAAGATATTTATTAGAAATTTCTCTCTTAATCGAGTAAAGAATAAGTTGAGTCGATAGGGTTGATAATCGATTTAAATAAACCTTATCTGCTGAATAGGTGCTGTACAAGAAGTGTTCTTGGAACAACCTTGAAGAAATTCAGAGTAGTAAACGACCATTTATTAGCCATCTCAAAGTGTTTAGCTGGACCATTTATTCTCATATTCGTAATCCGTTGAGAAAGAAACTTCCTGATCAAGGATGTAATCAATGTGATATTAAACATCCACATGATAAGGTACGTATAATTTATGCTTACTAACATGTGTCCAAGATATTTATTAGAAATTTCTCTCTTAATCGAGTAAAGAATAAGTTGAGTCGATAGGGTTGATGATGAATTTAAACAAACCTTAAATTCGTCTCACAAGTTTATTTGATTCTATTTTTATGCCTTCAAATTTAATTATACACATAATAACTCCCACTAAAAGGTCAAGTACTAAATTGCAATTAAACTTTTGGAGCCAATACTGTATTCTATCATCCTTACGAAAAAATTCACCAATAACCAAGATGCATTAATAATTTTGAAATGGTCATTAGCAGCAAATCATCTCCTATAAGACACAAAACACGACGAGTCACAAATTTCTGTTTATCAGATTAATCAAGAACGAGTATGCGTATATGCACAAATCCAACTTTATAACTAACCATAGCAGATGATGGCCTAAGTATTTACCAGAGGATTATTTATTCCATGTTGCAAAATGACCAGAAACAAAAGTTCAACACGTGGTTTGGTTGTTTGAATTCCCCACCCCCTCCCCCAACACAGATGCAAATATATATATATACATATATGAAGAAGAAAGTCTCAATTGGGTCTTTTTAATTGAGAGATGATGTCCAACAATTACATATGCTGGGCAAATTTCTCGGAGTAATGTTAAAACAAAAAATTATCACAAAAGTGGTGTTAGTTGAGGGGTGTTTATGGTTGAAGGGTCGCCGCAAATAGGAAGTGAGGCTTCATAAACGAAGTTAATGGAGCATTTTTTTTTTTTTTTTGCAAAAGCTTTGCCGCTCATGAAATGAGGGGCGAAGAATATTATATTAAAAAGGAATCGCTGCAAAGCTCATGTGCAGCAATTCCTTTGTTTATTTTTTTTTGTAAAATCCTAACCCTCACTCTGAAATCCTAATCCCTAAACCGTAACACTAAAACCCTAATATGTAAACCCAAACCATGGAAGTCTAAAATTTAATTTACCCACATTATTCTCAGAATAATGTTAAAATCAATTATCCAATTTATCCAATTTGCGGTAAAAATTGGGCGAATTTCTCGAAATAATGTTAAAATAAAAAATTATCACAAAAGTAATGTTTTGTAGGAAGTTTGTCTATCATAAGGGTCGCCACAAGTCACAATATTGACTTAAAAGTTGTCCGATTTATTTTTTCATTTTTTTTCCACAGCTTAAGAATTTTTGAAGTTACGATTTTCGGTTGCATTTTTTTTTATTTTAGCCAAAAATGAACCGTTGATTAACATATGATCAAGGGTCGTGATTTGAAGGAGCAAAAAAAAAATGTTTTTTAAATCTTTTGTCGCAATAATAATTTGCGACGAACAAATTAAAATATTTTTTTCCCTTAACTGCACATTTGATTTGCGGCGGTTTGGAAAAGTTTTTTCTTCAATCGCACATCAGATGTGCGGCGTTTGAGAAAAGCTTTTAAACTAGTACACCTCCAAATGGAGCAATTGATGGCAATTGATGCAGTAGGGACTTGAAAGATTAATCCATTGAAACTTTGTCAACCTAAACGATAATAATCTACCCATTGGACCGAGACAAATATCCTATTCTTAGTTTTATGGTGGAAAAATTGCGAATGTCGGTGACCATCTTAGAGTAGAAAAATCTTGGATTATTATGCCCTTCATATTGCAATTGTCTCACTGTATGATTCGTAAAAACAGTTAATCTAATGCTGCAATTGGCCTGCAGCAGGGACTAGTACACCGGTATGATAATTCAAGTCCCTGCAGCAATTGGCCAAAAAAAAAAAAAGATTTCTTTACACCTCCAACCGTTCCAACTTTTCGGAGGTCATTTCAGTGAGATGTCTACTCCCATATCCATATCCATGAAAATTTGGCTACTCCACCATTCCATGAGATAAGAGCAAGAAGCACATTGGCAGGTGATATTCAGATTTTAAGAATTTTTCTTGTCAAATCTCTCGTTTTATTATCATTAAAGTTTTTATTTAATTATTGTACTCATTTATCATTGAATGCTGCATTATTTATCGTTATTTAATTTACCATTAAAATCAAAGTATTAAAAAATGGATGATTTGGCCAAATTTCATTTTTAATTAGTTTTTGTATTTTCAAACCGGAACCTTAACGAATTTTTATAGCATGCTTAATCACGGCTTATGAAATTAGCACAATTCTTGTAAGTAAATTAAATTTTAGGCTTCCATGGTTTGGGTTTACATATTAGGGTTTTAGTGCTAAGGTTTAGGGATTAAGGTTTTAGGATTTACGAAAAAAAATATAAACAAAGGAATCGCCGCACATGAGCTTTGCGGCAATTCCTTTTTAAAATAATATTCATGAGCGGTGAAGGTTTTGCAAAAAATAAAAAATGCTCCATTAACTTCGTTGGCAAAAAAAAAGTAAAAATTAAAACAATTTTTTTGTGAAGCCTCACTTCCTATTTGTGACGACCCTTCAACCAGAAACACCCCTCAATTAACACCACTTTTGTGATAATTTTTTGTTTTAACATTATTTCAAGAAATTCACCCATATGCTGCGTCCACATTGTATGAAATGATGGGGTTGTTTTACCCCTTCAAACCTTAGATAACTAGTTTATAACCAATAAATTCATTATAGTAATTTCACTCTCAATAATTTATCATCCAACATCGTTTTATACTTTTTTTTTTTGTATGGCCCTTTGGCAAATACTCTAGAACAAAAAAGGATAAATTACCAATAACTGCCATGTGTCTCTTTTTTCCATCTAATTCCTTTAACGTTTTAAAATATCAGCATAATCTTTTTGTAGTTAAGTGTAAAGTGAAAAATTTAACGAAAAGCAAACCACATGACATCATTGATTGAAATATTAATATTATACTTACTTAAGGGGTCTAACTACTTTGCATGAATCATAAAAGGATTATTTAAGTATATGCAAAACCATAGGGAGGGGTTAAGTGAATAAAATGAATATTATAATTTCGTAGGAGCATACTTAGAGTTCGTCTAGATCAACCTGTTTTAGTCGGATGTACTTTTTATCTATTTTTTACTTTATATAAAATCATTTACTTTACTATTTGATTAAAGTCGTTTACACTCTTATCTATGGACACCATGAGTTGCAGTAGCTGAATTGTTCTATAATCAATAGGTTAACTGTCGTATAATTTTAACAATGTTGAATTTGACTAGACTCATTTAACATTAGGGCGTTAAGTTGCGGTGATTAAACTCATTTACATCCTTATCTATGGATACCATCAGTACTAGCGATGGCACCCGCCCCGCGGGGTACAAATGGGGCGGGGGATGGGGCAACATACCCCCGCCCCAGCCCCCGCATAAAATATATATATATAAATACACAAAAGTAACAAAACCCTTAAATCCCTAATTATCCCCCATTCGGCCATTCGGCCATTCCCATTTCCCCCTTCGTTCCTCTTTCGCAGAATCTCGAGGTTATCAAGTGAGTTATCACATTTCGAGGTTGATGAAGAGCAAATGTTCTGAAGTTATTGAGTTATATTAATGAAAAGAAAAACTGGATTTATTGTTGAGTGTTTTTAGTTTGTTGAATATGAGAAATCAACTCAACTGAATTTGTTGAATACAAGAATGAATGTAACTTGACTTGTTATGTTTTATTTTCATCTTGACAGTTATTTAATTTTATTTAACGTTATTTACAATTGTATTATTGTAAATGAATATTTTATGATAAATTAATTTCTTTTCTCGCGGGGGACCGCGGGGGAAACGGAGCGGGGGCGGGGGCGGGGGCGGGGGGTGGGGGACAAGGGACAAGGGATGGGGCGGGGGACGGGGGGAGTTATTTGACAACGGCGTGGGGGATGGGGGAAGGAACCCCGCCCCACCCCCGCCCCATTGCGATCCCTAATCAGTACGTGGACGATAATCAATAGATGGACTGTAATCAGCAGATGGACTGTTTTGTAATTTTATTTGGCTTCTTAAAGGAGAATTTTGTCCTTGCGCTAATTTTCCTTCCACCACCCAGAACTGTCTGTAACCTCCGCCAGAGAGAAGCAGCGGCGAACTCCAACTCAAGCTGCAGCAAACCCTTAGTCTCTTCTCAAATACTCACACTTACTCGAGATCTTTGTCATGTTTGCTAGGATGTGTTGGACTCACTGGCACTAGGGTTACTCCACCAAGCTTTCTGGTATGCATTGAAATGCAAAGTTCTTTTCCTTGTTCAAAGACATTTGCAAATGCCAAATTGAAATCACTTGATTTATTTTAAGATATCTCTTATAATGCTTATGACAGTTTACTCCTATCTAATTATTGTGATTTGTCTGTTTACTCCTATTAAAACCGCTTGTCTATATCTCAGGAAAGAGTTTAATAGAAGCTGTCTTTTGAGTGTGTATTGGATTTGATTTTTATACTGATGGGTCGAATTATATCTAGCTAAGTATACACCTCCACTCTTATTACGAAGCTTAATAACTTTATCAGTCTTTCCATTAGCATTCAGTGCCTTTGTAAGGCCCTTTGGGCATGATTCTGCTTCTTGGATTATGAACTTTTGTTAGTAGACTTGATCACTTTGTTTTAATAATGACGCTCCAGAATTTGCTTTCAGTTTCACTAGTCAGAAAGTGGACGTGGAAATATTAATTTCTTTAATCTTCACTTAATGGCACTTTGCTGATGGCTAAATTCACCGCCATCCAAAAGTGTTTTTAGGGTCAAGTTTAGATATGAGCTGAAGACATGTCACGGATAGAATTGTAAATACGGATTTACATATAATCTAGCTTTGTTGGAAGTTGGAACAAACAGTTTCGGGGGTAGTTCTTGAGGTTTTTGTGATGCACAAAAGAAACGAATGAATTTAAAGCATTTTAGTGTATGATGAGCGGGAAACTATTTTTGTGGCTCATTTTAAAACCATTTAGAGTATGACAAGTTAAAAACTGTTTGTGGCTCATTCTTTAAATGATTACAGATCCATCTTTTTCTTGTTGGTAAAAGGTAATTTTAATGCAAGAAGAATTGTCTCATATTTTTCTTGTTGGTAAAAGGTAAGTTTGATGGATATGGTTATGATTGTTTTTTAATGATATGAGTAAGGTAACCATCTGGCTCAAAATTGGTGGCTATCCCTGTTAAATGACCACACACTTTTCTTGATTTGTTTTCTTCTGCAGTATGATCCATGCTTAACTCCTAAATGCTTCTGTTAGAGAGTTAACAGCCTTAATGGATCTAACTCAAGAGGTTGCTTTGCTGCTTCATTTCTTTTACCAGTTTTACTACTTATTTTCTTGGTTACCTTAGCAAGTCCGTTCTGGTTTTGCAGATGATGACAATTGAAAAGTTGTCAATCAAGAAATTGACGGTATTTCTCTATATTGTTTGCATGGAGCTTTCCTTTAGTAATATTGTTTGTGAAAGCATCGAATTTTTGTTTATTCATATCTTTTTTATGTGATAATTTATTTAGCAAGTTTTACCATTTTGCTTCATTAATGTAAAATTTTGCTTTTGTTTTTCTGTTTCTAGAATTCAGTGCAAAGCTTATGTATATAAAACTTACAGTTTGTTTTTTTAGCTAGGTAAGTTAAGTATTGACTGTGTGTAATTTTACTATTCATTTTTGTTTGTTTATTCTTGCTGCTTTGATTGTAATTGTGATTCACATTTGGCATCAGTTGAAGATACTGCTTAACATAATGAATCAAGTGTTTCTTTTTTGCCAAATAAGAAAGATCCAGATAAGTTTTTGTTTCTTATCTTTTTAAAATGTTGAAGAACTTTTTGACACTGAATGTATAGATTGATGATAATAGTTTACATCTAGCAAGTAAAAGTACATACATACAAAATACCAATGCTTCCATTAAAGTAAATCAGTGGGTAATGGTCTCATTAAAGAAATGCTAACAATTAATAATACTTGAGACCTGGGCAGCGTCATGCATCCCATTCAACTGGTATACCCGTAAAACTTCACCAGTCCTCCATTTCCCTGAGTTCTACAACAGTTTAATTGTTCACAAGTTTCTAACTCTTTCTACACTCTAACATTACTTTTAGCAGGTGATCAAAACTCTCCGCTGGTACATTTATATATTTAAATTTTTCCTGAGAGGGTACTGTGGGAACATCCTTTTTGTTTGTAATGGCTACTAACTGTTTGACAGAATGCCCAATCGAAGTATTGCTTCAACTGCATTCTTTCAGTATATTGCTAACCTGGGTTTTGTTGCAAGAATGATTTACATTGTTAGAACTAGTTCATCATTAAGCTTACCCAAGAGAATATTAATGGTTCTTTGTTAAGAATGTAGAATTAGTTAACTAAATCTGTTAATCCATACTGCTATTAGCGTTCTTCAATTTCATTGGTATGACTGAAAGTTGATGTTTATGGCTTTTTCAAGTTAAAACTTCGGGGCCAGGCAGATTTTCATCGCTTCAAAATGAGTTGTCAATCAAGCCTACAGCATTTTTGCCTTTTTCTGCTCATTCTTGCTGCCCCAGCATTCAGTCAGAGCAGTGTGTAAGTCATTTCGTGCTTTGTTTTGAGATTGAAAAAGATATTCAGTGCAAATAAGAGCTCATGTTTTTATTCTTCCTTTATGCTTGGATCACATGCTGTTGGAGTGAGATAGCTGGATAGGCCTTCACTAAGTGGAGATTATTTGGTTTAAATTACAAAGATGTAGGGATCTGTTGATTTACTGTTCCTTTTGTTGACAAATTTTGCAACATTAGCTTCTGCTGTGCCGATGTGTCACTAGCAAATTGGACGTTACTTGACTGCTTTTGAATTGATGATGTAGGGCCAACACAAAGGTGTTGCATGTCGGCAAGGAGCTACTGAAGGAAACTCTACCACTACAAAGTGGCTCCTGCTTATATCAACTGCAAGGGCTAAAATCAAATATGTGGTATGAAGTGAAGATATCATATCCCGCTTCTGTATGTAAATTTGTATTTTAATTTTGCAATGGTGAGTTTGGACTTTCTGGGTCAAAACTTGTCCAAATGCCTGTGAATGCATTGCAGATACCAGCAAGTTTCTCTATACAACTTAAAAATGCAAGTTCTGATCTGGAGCTGAACTTTGGAAGGAAATTGCTGAATACAGAGAAGTTAATTTTCAAAACTGACAAGCTGGAATCGCTGGATGACCAGGTCCTTGTTATGTCTCTCGAACAACAAAATTTTTTAGTGCTTTTCTTAAGGTCAAGATACTAAATCTTCAGGTTCTGTTCAGGGTGGATTATATGTTTTGGTGAGTGTGATGCCCGAGGGAGTTGTTGCCCATACCAGGAGCAAAAGAGAGAAAGTACATGATATTTAATATAGGTACTCGAGAGTTTGGATTCCTTCCTATGTGGTCTTGTGTATATGAATAAATCTGATGCTGTGCATGTCACAATTTCTCTACCATCTTCTGTTTGGCTGTTTAAGTGTTCTAATTTCTGATCTAGGTGAAGCTTTATGCATTTCAAAGCTTTTATAGATGTAAAACATCTCTATTTTTTATTGTTTTTCCCTGCTGAGCAGTCTCTTTTCCCAAAAAAGAGAAAAATTAATCAATTTTAGAGGTACAGTGTGTAGTGCAGTTGAAGCAACTAACAAACTGGTGATTTTCGTAGGCCAAAAAGTGAGCAAGGAAACATTTGACTACAAAGCAACTTGAGACACCTGCAGCAATTCCTATCATTTTGTGGCTCAGATCTTAGCAATACTAGATGAAACTTTGATTTCAGTAGGGTCTTAAAAAACCTTAAGTCTCATTTCTACTCTGATGCCCGCCCCATTTCCTCTTGTTCAATGTTATAACCTCGCTTTTGTACTATGCTAAAGCTGTAATTCCTTCGTGCTGTGATCCTTTTTCCTAATCTTTTATCTGACATAACATGTATGGACGGCATTTGATTATATTCACTGAATTCAATTTTAGTTGTCCACAAACCTTTCTTCTAAGACGTTCTTTTAGCCTCTGTAATCCTTAAAACTTGGGCAGTTTATATTTGGACTTGTTAATATTTTTTTAAAATTTTTTAATTTTCCTTTTGGCTTTTCTGCTGCTTTGCTGTTCATCTTCCATTTGGCGTCTCATATGCATCTATTTCTTGTATCTTTTACTTATCAGTTATAACTGCATCTCAGAGTCCATCTTGCATTGCAAAATTCTGATCCTTTTGATTTTGTTTACATGGCAGTTTGTGATGAACTATTTTTGGGCATTCCTCACAAGGCTTGGTATGTGGCGATATTGGTATTGCTTTGCTTGGTTATTGCATTCCTGATCCCATCTTTTCTCCCACCATACCTTCTATTGAAGAATCAAGAGTCACGTGGAGCTAAAGATTCATAGCTGCATTTTCTGCTACAAAATGGGAACAATGATGTTTTGAGTTCAGACTTGAAATGTTGTAGCTTATTGCTGGAGGATTTTCTAAATGAGATTAACGTGTGCCTCTGAACAAGATGGTCCTTATCTTTCGAGGAAAATGTGATTGATATGCATATGAATGTCTACTTTGTTTTTGTTCTGAACAAAGTTTGTAATCTTACAATTAGCAGTGGGGTGTCAAGCTGGAGGATACATTTTTTATTAAGTTGATAGGGGCAGATTGCAGAAGAGGTTCGTGTGAGTTTTGGGAAAGGAAATGATCTCCTTTTGCAGTCCCTTGTCTTTAATCTCGTAAGATGACTAAATCCTGGGCAATAACTGGGAACTGCTTTATCTTATGGTTTTGACTTTAAACCGGTGACTTCGCTCGCAGCCATGACTGTTACTGCATTCATCTACCGTTCTGCTTCTTTACCTGTTAAGCACTTTAACTGTTTAACATCCAGCTGTAGTCATGCGAATCTACCCTAACACAACATGCAGCACACCGCCACAATAGCACAAAGTTTTAGGGGATAATTTCATAAACTTCCCTTGAGATATCTGAAAATTTCAATAAATTCCTTTGAGATTTCAAAAATTACACCTATTTCTTTTGATTTGACACTTTTGATAGTTAAATTTTAGACTTGGTCAAAAATTTAAATGAATACCTCAAAATGGTCTCATCTTATAAAGTTCAATTACTTTCTAAAGCAATAATAACATATTTCACACAAATATAAGAAAAATTTGTCAAGTTTGCATACCAAATTTATTGTTTGATAAGCAATTGTCTATCAATTGTGACAAAATAAACTTTGTGGATTTTTTAATTGATGAAATTATCATAGTTTGATAGTAGTTTTGGACCCCCTTTTTTCTTTGAGTTAGCGCTGCTTTTGATATAAAACAAAAAAGATTGACAAATAAAAATTGGATCACATTAAAAGATCTCAAAAAAAAGTCATTTGTTTAACAATTAGGGTCAACGTTTATAATTCTATAATTTTACTAGCAAAAAAATATTAAAAAAGGATGAATAAAAAGAGAAAAGGAAAAGAAAAATAATTATAAATCTCACTCTTCAAATATGCTTATTCAACAAGGGAGTTTTATTAAAATGTTAAGGCTAATGTTATCATTTCAGGTCGATAAGGAAGGCAAACGTAATTTTTAAAATCATGAGGGAACTTGGTGAAATTTTAAAAAAACCTTAGGGAAGGTTTCTGAAATTATCCCAAGTTTCAGATACCCTGACTCGCCACACCACCCAAGGTGATGATGTCCTTGGAATTTGCCATGTGTCAGCTGGTCCCAAATCATCATGGGTTTATACTATACTTTATATGGTAGTGCCACCGGAAACTCCATGGTCCATCATGCGTGTGTGATACACCCGAGGAAACAGAGCTGCTGATTTCCTTTCAGGCATAGCTTGACTTCCTCCAAAGGCAACAACAATCAATCATGTCTGATCAGCAAAAGCCCACAGATCAGCAAGATCCCACATCCCAGAGGCTCCCTGAACCAACTCAAACATCAAAGCAAGTCGTTAGGCTGATAACAGCAACAACTATAGGTGCTGCGTTGCTTGGATTATCTGCATTGATCTTAACCGGGACGGTGCTGGCCCTGATCCTGGCCACCCCAGTTCTGGTTATTTTTAGCCCAATTCTTGTCCCAGCTGCTGCATTGCTTTTCTTATTCACTGTGGGATTCTTGTTTTCTGGTGGCTGTTGTGTGGCTGCAATAGCTGCTCTGACATGGATATACAAGTATGTGGCTAGAAATAATTCTCCTCTCGGACCAGCTTCAGCTTGATCATGGCAGGATGAAGATTGCAAGCCCAGCTACCGACAATGCTGAAGGCTGAAAACTATAGCCAAGAAGTGTCATAAATAGATCAATGTGGAGGTTCTAGTTATGCAATGCATGTGTTGGTTGGTCAGATTTTGCCTGTATCGTATGACGGTGCAGGTTTTGCTTCCAAAATCTTCCATCCATCCCAAATAAGCAGAGTGTGGGTTGTTGCTAGTCATTCAATCTTGCATTTTTATGGAATTATGTTGTGTTCTGATCTATCTTAACATTGAAATTAGGCCATGCCCAGGGGCCATGTGGTTTGTGATTGTGTGTCCCGTGGTGTTTTCGTCCATCACGGCATAATAATTCTGCTGGAATTGGTGATCCAGGAGCAACTCTTTGTGTTGATTCTACTGATGCTATTTAAAGACAACACTGATGCAAAGTTTTGAAACTTAGACCGTAATGGACTCGATGAGGTGTTTGGATAACTGTTCAATCAATTGGACTAGTTCAACTTCGATTCAATTAATTTTTTTAAAATAAATTATATAAATATATACATGCATAGAATTTCAAATAAATAAATTTCATCTTAATTGTATTTATCAAAAAAATCTTAAATCCTACCTAAAAGCACCACAATATTTTGAAATAAAACAAAATTCATGTTGTTGGGAATTAAACATTGTGAGATTAAGCTTTAAATCATGTCTTTGGGAATTAAAAATTGCAACTTCATTAAATGAAAAAAAAAAACTTAGAGCCTAGAGGAAGTCAAGAAACTAGAAAATAGAGAAATGAATACTTGACGCGAGACAAAAGGTAAAAAGAATGTGAGTGATTGAGGCACTTTGTAATTAGCCTATAGGATTAAAGAGAACTTTTTTTTTTCAATTTAAAAGAACAAAAACAAACTGTTACTAGTTTAATAGTTCATTCCGATTCGCACGGTTCTCACCGGTTCTTAAATCTAATTAACCCAAAATATGAATCAAACCACTGACATGATTAATTTGCGGTCAAATCAGTCCAACCCGGGTTTCAAAACAATGCATAAAGGGTATCCTATTGATGTCTACAAAGAAAATTGTAGTTTTGATACCAAATGTTCGAGGTATTGTTGATTTTAGTCCTTAAAATTTGGACAAAAGCAAATCTAGTTCTAAATGTTTCAATTTTTAAATACATTTAGTCTAATTAATTGGTTTTGGCAAATTTTTACTAAAATTCGATCGCATAAATAGCACATGTCAACGGTTAAATTTTGAAAAAAAATAGAAAAGAAAGGAAAAAAATGTTTGTAACCCATAATCTGTAATTAAATGACACTAATTTTGCACATGCACAGTAGTCATGTCGTTAAAGAGTAAACACTAATTACTCGGCTTGCAACTAATTAGTGTCCTTTGATTACAAATTATGGCCACCAATATTTTTTTTTCTTTTTTCTAATTTTTTTCAAAATTTAGCCATCGGTACTTGCTACTGATCGAATTCCGGTAATAATTTGTCAAAACCAATCAATTGGATTAAATGTGTTTAGAAATTGAAATGCTGAAAACTAAATTTGCTTTTGTCCAAACTTCAAAAATAACACCCTCAATAATTGATACCAAAACTGCAATTTTCTCAATGTCTAAATCCTCTACGGGAAGATGAATAGCGTCTTTTCAAGTGTTGAAGTTTTGCCAAATTGATCTCTAGTCTTATTCCTATGCTTTGAGGAGTGTATGAGTGCCAAAAAAAAAAAAAAAAAACTAATCGATAGACACCGATTGTCTTCTCAACTCTCAAGTGTTGAAGCTTTGCCCGATTAATCTTTAGTCTTATTATATTTTTGGCACCATTAAAATCTTTACATTAGAAGAAACAAATGACACCAAAAAGATATGGAAGCCCAAAAAGTCACACCATTTTTTTGTCAAGGAAATCAAGAGAGTACGTGGATTTATTCGAATAGAAGATTATTTAGAAAAAAAATAGAATTATGCTGTAAGACTTTTTTTGTTTAATGTATTTGAAATTAAAAAAAAAGATTGAAAATATAAAGAAATAATTATAAAATGTATTCAAAATGATGAAACGAAAAGCTATTTTGGACAAACTGACCAATCTAAAGAAACTAATTATTATTTGAATTCATTTTATCATTAGTATGGCCTTAAGAAAATCAATTCATTAGAAAAGGCCAAAAAAAAAGAAACAAATGAAATTAGAGCAAATAAAATGCATTGGGAGTTGAGACCCGCAAACTGCCAAAGTCAATAATGAACTGAACGGAGACGCTCCTCGGCTCCTCCCCTAATAAAAACAAAATCTAAAACTTAAAGCTGAAAACAAGAAAAAACAAAAAGAAATTACAAAAAAGGGATGGTCATTAGCCACGTGCTATCAACGTAGATATGACCGTTGGAGATCTCCCCAAATTCAAAAATAAAAATCATCCACAAGTGATTTCTTCCGAATTCGTTCGCCTCCGCCCCTTTCTTTCTCTCTCTTTTCTTTCCAATCTCTGCAATTTTTTCCATTCTTTTCGCTTCCTCTCTCTCATATGGCGATCGCCACGGAGGCTCAGCAAGAGCACAAGGTAAAAAATTTTTCTTTTTGTCTAAAAAGAATTGAGAATCAGTAAACAGCAAATTTTTTTTGGGTTCCTTCTTGGAAATCTGAATCCGCATTTGGGAATTTTTGCACGAGATTTGTGAATGTGTTATTTTTTGCTTTTATAAGGGCTCATGAAGTTAGGGATTTGGTTGTAGGATATTCTTGGACTAATTTGGTGCTTTGGTTATGGTATGAACAAAGGTTTATTGATTATATCGCCTAAACCTAGGTTTAGTTCAAACTGCTTCGGAAGCAAATTTCTCTCTCTCTCTCTCTCTCTTTTTATTTTTCCCATTTTTCGTAAACATTTTTGTAGTTCCAGTCTCCTATTATTTTCATGTGGATTTCTATGTGTTCTTTAATTCCTGTTCGTGTATGTATTTGATGAAAATGCAAGGTTCGTCGAATAAAAAAAATGTATCTTGATTTTTCTTTTTCTTTTTTTGGGGGGGGGGATTTAAACTACTGTAGCTCTGTGGAAATTAGGGTTCATTGGCGATCGACTTGAAATTAGAACATTACGATGACGTACAAGACAAAGAGACTGTTTTTACCAAATTGGATTCTTTTGGGGGTTTCAATGTCCTTTTCGCTGGTTAGTTTTTGAAGGTTTTTATTTTTTTTTTGGTAGGGTTCTTCAGAGGGATCGACAGCAGTGGAGAAAAAGAGGTGGGCTTTGAATGACTTCGACATTGGGAAGCCTCTAGGCAGAGGAAAGTTTGGTCATGTATATCTTGCTAGGGAAAAGAGGGTGAGTTGCTGATGCTTTCGGTTTTATTTAAACATGGGTGACTTACTGATCTTTATTAGAGAACGCATAAAGTTGATGCTTTAACCTTTAATAAGTTGTTACATGTCTGAGTCAGTATCGGATTAGCTGTGCTTCTGTTTTTGCACCATAATTATGTTTTGTCCTGCTGTCATTCGTATATTTTATTGATGACAAGGGGAAAAGAGGAAAACAAATGGCTTCTGGGTGTGTTCGTTTGAGTATCTAGAATCCATTACAGTTTAATATCATAATCCATTACAGTTTGAGTATTTAGAATCAATTAAAAGAGGTGGGCTTTGAATGACTTCGACATTGGGAAGCCTCTAGGCAGAGGAAAGTTTGGTCATGTATATCTTGCTAGGGAAAAGAGGGTGAGTTGCTGATGCTTTCGGTTTTATTTAAACATGGGTGACTTACTGATCTTTATTAGAGAACGCATAAAGTTGATGCTTTAACCTTTAATAAGTTGTTACATGTCTGAGTCAGTATCGGATTAGCTGTGCTTCTGTTTTTGCACCATAATTATGTTTTGTCCTGCTGTCATTCGTATATTTTATTGATGACAAGGGGAAAAGAGGAAAACAAATGGCTTCTGGGTGTGTTCGTTTGAGTATCTAGAATCCATTACAGTTTAATATCATAATCCTCTTTTCTTTTCTTTTTTTTTTCCTGGAATTCAAACAGAGCAATCATATTGTGGCACTGAAGGTACTATTCAAAAGCCAGCTGAAACAATCTCAAGTTGAACACCAGCTCCGCCGTGAAGTTGAAATACAGAGTCACCTTCGGCATCCCAATATTCTAAGACTATATGGCTACTTCTATGATCAGGTACAATTCACTCTTGAGAACATTTTGTTGCAGGTGGAAATTGAACAGAAGGTTAATTTGTTTAAGAACTATTGCAGAAACGAGTTTATTTGATTCTGGAGTATGCTGCTAAGGGTGAGCTCTACAAGGAGTTGCAGAAATGTAAATATTTCAGTGAAAGGCGTGCAGCTACTGTGAGTCTTTCTTTTATGTTTCTATTATCAGCAGGGATTTTCAAGTTTGAAATTCATCTTAGACTTTTTTTTCTTTGTTTTGGTTTCCAATCAAATTGAGTTTTACACTCCATTTTTTAAGTTTTATTCTGTTCTGTTTTAAATCTTGTACTGAATAAATACTTTTGTTTCTTGTGGAAAATGAACCAGTATGTTGCATCGCTTGCTCGGGCCCTCATCTATTGTCATGGAAAGCATGTAATTCATCGAGATATTAAACCAGAGAACCTTCTGGTTGGCGCACAGGTGAATACTCAAACCTTGTCCTATTAGTCTTCCATTTGGTGATGAATTGGTGGAATCTCTGTTTATACAATTATCATCTGAATCTTCCAGGGTGAACTCAAGATAGCAGATTTTGGTTGGTCAGTGCACACGTTCAATCGCAGGCGTACCATGTGTGGCACTTTAGATTATCTACCACCTGAGATGGGTACGTCAGTTTCAATTTCATCATGGATATAACTGTATGATAATGTTGTGTTGCTGATACTTTAGACATTCATATTCTATAGGTCCTTGTCAACACTTTTGAGTTCCTTAACTATAGGATTAAATACTCTGAACACCTAGTATACCTCCATGTAATGATTAAATAATTCTACATTCTTTATCACCTGTGACGGGTATATCTATTTCATTTTCACCACTGATGTAGTTGTACTGGACTCTTGCACATCGCTGATCTTTTACACACTGATATTTTACACAGATCCTTGTTAACATTTTGGTTACCTAACTGGGTTGTATGATAAGATAGGAAAGTGGATAGTCTGAAATGCTTCTAGAGAAGAATACCTCATAATGGATTAGATTATCCAGCATGGTTTTAGTTGTTTGAACTTTTAATAAAAAAAAATTGACTGTATTGCATCCATAATTATACAGTGGAAAGTGTGGAGCATGACGCAAATGTGGATATCTGGAGCCTTGGTGTCCTATGCTATGAGTTTCTGTATGGGGTTCCTCCTTTTGAAGCAAAGGAACATTCTGATACTTATAGAAGGTAAATTGATCTTCAAAAAAGGATATTTGATGTTAGTCTTTTAGGAGGTTGTCTTTATATTCTTTAAGAAAATGAGAAAGACACTATAATTTTGACGGCAATGTCATTGATGCTGATATCAGCTTTACTTACATGTTTCACAAATATCCTGCAATAGATGTAAATTATTGAGGGAGCTCTTGAGATTTTTGATTGAATTGCTGATGCTTTCTTAAATTCCTGACATGTACAGGATAGTCCAAGTCGACTTGAAGTTCCCTCCAAAACCCGTTGTATCAGCATCAGCCAAGGACCTAATTAGCCAGGTCTAGTTGTCTAAAATACACTCTTCAACGAAAAAGATGTTGAGGGTTTTACCTGATTCGATGTTTTCTTATTTGTATGAACAGATGCTTGTCAAGGATTCTTCACAGAGGCTTCCACTACACAAGTTGCTTGAGCATCCCTGGATTGTACAAAACGCAGAACCGTCAGGCATATATAGGGGTTAAATCTGTACTGTATTCTTATTATTCTTTTAGCTGCAGTTCTAATGTGTAAAATGGTCAATTGCTGTAAAATGGAAGATGGAGTGAATTCTACAGTGACTCCGATTAGTCCAAGTGTATAACTGTCTCTGTTCAGGTGGTTTCTTTCATATGTTTCGTGTCATTTCTTGTCATTCTGATAGCTGGAATTCTAATGTGTAAAATGGTCAAATGCTCTAAAATGGAAGATGGAGTGAATGATAGTGACTCCGATCAGTTCAAACAAGTATATGAAGAATCTCAGTTTGAAAAGGTTTCTTTCGTGTGTTTCTTGTCATTACCAGTGTTGTCAAAATCGCGATCCGGATCGTACGATCCTACGATCCGGATAACCAAAATCGATCCGGATCGTAATCAGAGTCGCAAATTACGTAGGATCGAGTAGGATCGTAGTAGGATCGGTAGGATCGTGTAGGATCGTACGATCTTACGATCCTACCTCGATCCTACAATTTTTTGCAAATTTGTGAAATACGAGGCTCCATTTTGCAAGTAAATGAAAACATTGATGGTAGATTTGTAATTTATCAAAGAATTGCAGTCTTTAATTGCAATTTTTTAACAATTTTTGCCTCAAAAAGTAAAAAAAACTCCTATTCTTCTCCTCTACTCAGTCCTCTGTCGTTGACTCGTTTCTTCATTCTTCATTTCAGCCTTCACTTTTCAGTTTTCACTTCTTCTCCACCGTTGCAGCTCCAACCAAACAAGACGATATCGCTGCGGCTTCTACCAAATACCAAGTACCAACATTTGAACAACGGGAAGAATTTGATTCAGATTCTACACAGTTTGCACTTACTATTCTGGCTTTGAATGTCCTAATTTGACACCGCTTTCTTTCTTCTTTTTTTTTTTTTTGTTTTTGGATCTTTTTAATTGTCCGATTGGATCTCTTCAATTTCAACAACATGATTTTGATTTGTCTACCTCTTTATAACGTTGATTTGTCTAAATGTCATCAAGTGAAATTTGCAATTACCAAACACAGAGTGCTTTACCTCATATAGATTATTGTTTTGTTTCCTACTTGTTAAAAATTCTGTTGTTTCAATTTATAAGTAGACATTTTTGTATTATGTTGTTCTTATTTTTTATATTGTAGCCTTTGTGGATCGCCAGCCAGGCTTCTTATCCCACTGCTTAGAATAGTTTAAATGTTGACAGATGATATTTTAGTAGTTAATTTTGATCTTGAAAATCTTGGATTTGGATGTTTGGCTTTTTAGTATTTGTGGAGGTTGATGATTATTTTATATTTGAAATTATGATTGTGTAAACTGTAAAGCATTTGATTTTAAGACTTGAAATTATGACAAATAACTTTTTATGTTCGCTTCTTTATTACTTGTCAGATAGTAAGTAAAAAATGTTATATATTTATGAGTAACTTATTTATTTGATATCTTTTAGGATATACAAAATGGTATATGAATCTCAAATTCATTAATTTAGTAAATTTAGGAGCTTTTGGTGGGATCTTACGATCTTACGATCCGATCCTACGATCCGATTCTGTGAAACTAAAATCGATCCTATGTAGGATCCCGATTTTACAAACCTTGGTCATTACTTTGCCATTAAGCATACACTTGATACTTGTCATTACTGTTAAATTGTTTCGTCCATATGAAGCTTCATGCGCTAGTAAATGTCTATTTCCAAGTGAAGAAGGCTGTATATATGCTTTCAGTATCTAGTCACTTCTGTAGCCGTAAGACAGTCGACCATGTAGCATAAGATTAATGCTACAGAATCAAACGGCAATCAAGATCTGGGCACCAGAGACTCTGAAGTAATACCTGCTATATGATTAAATTGAGAGCAAATGGCAAAAACTTGTACTAAACTTTTTGTTTAGCCAAAATAGTCATTTAACAAATAAAAGAGTATATTTTTGGTCACTCAACTAAATAGAACTTTCACTGTTAGCCACTCAATTAATGAAAACATACACTTTGTGGCCATAAAATGTATGTTCTAATTAGTTGAAGGACCATTTTGCCTAAGTAAAAAGTTTAGAGGCCAAACTAGGGAATCTATCTAGTGGTAAGGATATAATATATTGGATTAGCTTTTTATGTAATGATAGTATAATGATTTTTTAATATTAGCAATTATGGATGTATGCCACATATGTATGATTTGAATTTCAAATTTAAATGTATATTATGTGGTATGATCGAAATTGTTAATGTAATAAAAATTATACACTGATGGTGTATAAACAACTTACTCATATATATTCTGGTTTCATTTAATTTCATATTGCATTTCAAAACATGTGTGATGATTGTATTTTAACTAATTTATAAAACCCATTTTTTAAAATTATTTATTCATTGATATGATTAATTAACAATGACGAGTTCTCTCCCCTACTAGGTTTAGATCAAATCTTAGGTCAAGCACTTGATAGTAAGAAGATATGGGGAGGGAGGATAAATAATAATAATAATAATAATAAACAATGATAAAAAACAAGTGAAATATTTATTTAACCAATATATCCGTAACTAAGGTGGATGGAAAGACTACCCCAGACAAAGATAAAGATTAGAGAACAATTTCTCTCTAGCATGTTCAATTGTTCATGATATCTTTGTCATCTTAAATTTTACCACTGAAATGATGACTTCTTCAAAACCTTAAAAAAAGTGACTAGCAATTATGAGTCTAGTTCTCAACTTGAAATTCTTTTGTTTTGGGGTGATTCACCAGATGCACTACTACATTGTCTGAATTTTGTGAGAACAAAAAACATTGTACTTCTTGTGTAATGCATTAGGCGGAGAACACTGTACTTTTTGTATGATGCGCTACATGGGGTTTGAATATTCGATCTAATGCACCGAAGGGTTTTAATTTTTGTGTGATACACTAGATAGGGTTTGAATGTTCGATCTAGTGCACAGGAGAGTTTTAAAGGAATTCTCCTTGACCATTAGGCCTGTTGCTTGGTTGGATGCCTTTTTTTTAATTTTTTAAATAACGATAATATTTTTATAATTTAATCTATCCTTTTTTAGAATAACGATAATATTTTTATAATCCAATATATCCTCGTCTACAGAATAGAAGCCTAAAAAAGCTGTGTATAAGAGACTAATTGGAATAAGAATCTTACTAGATCAAATAGATATTTTGACACTTCTTTTAAATTTTTTTCGCTTCAAGTTAAATTCAAACGGTTTAGTTCCTTTCCGGTGGATACTTGATTGGACACTTGGAGTGTAAAATCTTCAATAGGAGTACAAGGCGTTGTTGTCGTTGTCCTGTTGTCAATTTTCTCTGTGCCAGTTCCCATTACTGTCACCCTGCTGCTGCCTGCACTCTCTCCAAGTGGATAACCGAAGGACAGCGAGAAGCTTCCTTGAGAAGGATGACAAAAGAATGGTGGAGCAGATTGATTTGGTTGGACATCACGTTGGAATGAAGCTGCTTGCGATGGAACTGTTGATACATACCAGGGACGGCTCTATAGTCTAGTATCAAAACTGTACCAGTGGTGTGGGAATTAATAAAATATAGAAGAGTAAAACTTGTCAACTAATACAGCCAAAAACTGAGTAATAGGCCACCGGATTAAAAGGTAAAAGAAGAGTACTCGCTGTTCAATAAAATAAAGTGCATCTCGGGGATATCAAAGAGCACTTGAGCTGTAATTGAGCGGTTCTTTTTGACAAACTCCAGAGGCTTCAGCAAGATGAAATATATCAATAACACTCCGTGTGGGCATTATCAAGAATCAACAAAACAAAACAGATCACAGTTCCGTGTGAATTTTTTGGTACAATAGAAATCTTGATATGGGTAAATGTTTTATATTTTTTGCAAAAAAATTCACTATACTTTACTTTGTTCTGTTAACTATGATACTTCAAATTAAAGCAGCAAATACAAAGTAGCCGTAATATATTGTATTTTTGTCAGATTCTTTTTTGTTCATTTTTTTGATTACATATATTAATATTATATTTACAAAAAATATAGATTTAATGAGCTGAATCAACTCAATTTTCTCAACTTCCAGTACGATTAAGGGTGGCAATCCGGTCCAAATCGGGGGTGACAGGTCGGGTTGAGACCTGAGTATAACTGAAAATCCCCTGACTTGAACCTGACCCACCAAACCGAAACAGGTCAAGATACTTGACACGAACTAAAAAATTTCTGATTGGCGGCGCGACCCGAAATGACCCGAAACTTAATTTTAATTTATTAATTTATCATTGTAATTTCTAATAAAATCAATTTCGCACAAAACTAATTACATAATCAAGTAATAAAAATTTAAATAAATAATCCCAAACCAAATCTAAAATAAATCAAACATCGTAAAGGTGTTTTATCCCAAACCAAATATAAAATAAATTAAAACAGTATAAAAGTAAAAAATAATATAATACATTATTTGTTCAAATATAATAACTTTAACTTCACACAAGTTAAATAAATTCATTTATGATTAAGTGATTAATGCCTTTGGAAAAAAATAATTTAGTTTAGTTAGATAAAATAATTTTTATGTTTATTAAATTATTATTAATTCGCAGACGGATTATCGAGTCATATCGGATTGCAAGGCTCCATTTTTTTATTCATTTTTTGATTAATGTATTAATATTGAATTTACAAAAAGTACATAGATTTAATAACAAGGCTCCATAACATATAGGATTGCAAAATGAGCTGAATTGGCTCAATTTTCACAACTTCCAGTACGATCTTGAGCTCCATCAGCTTTCATTCTAAAGTTCGAGTTCAACATTAATCTCGAGCTTGAGCATGAGAAAAATAATAACAAGTGATCATTACTTTAGTTGTTTTAAAAAAATACATTTATAACATAAATGAATATTCATTTATAACAAGTAATAGAAGTAAATAACTTCAAATTATCATATGATCAAATGGATTAAACGAACTCTACATGAAATGAGAAACGAATAATCTTGTTGTCTAGCATTTGGTAGGCAGTGTCATGTTAGATGTTTGGTTTAACAAAAAAAAATAATAGGGGTAAATTAGTCCAAAAAATTAAGTGTAATTGTCATACCCAAATTAGTCCAATACATAAATTTTGTGCAAATTAGGGTGGGTTTTTTTCCCCAAAATGTTATTTATTTTTTTAATATGGGTAAATTCATAAATAGCAGCGGTTTGTTAACTGTATGACCATATCGGTAAAAAATCATGGTGTATGATTAATTTAAACAAATTAGTCCAAAATTTAATTTTTTATTAGTTATGGTAAATAAAGCCAAAATTCTGCAATTTTATTAATATCTAGTTAACATAGTTTATACGATTGTTTGAATAAATTATGATATAGAAGGTGTTGCATTAATGTTTGTAGATTGTAATATAACACGTCACAAAAAGTCATTTATAAAAGAAGAATAAAATAGTCATTTATACCATCAATTTGTTAAAATATATTCATCCAATGGAGCAAATGAACTCTGCATGAAATGCGAGGCGGTTACTCATCTTTGGATGAGTAATCTTGTTATCTAGCATTTAGTTGGTTTTGCGTTAGACGTTTAGTTTAACAAATAAATATCAATATTTATTCTATCAATAATAGCATGAGATGGAATTACTTACTTGAGAATTGCAAAATTGCTTTTTAGTACAATGCAAATCTTGACAACGATCTTGAGCTCTACCAACTTTCATTTTAAAACTTGAGTTCAACATTAATCTATGATAGTTTGAGCCTAGTTGAGCTCGAGAAAAATAATAGCAAGTGATCATTATTTTATTTGTTTAAAAAAATAGTTATTTACTTCTATTATTTTAATATGGGTGACTATTCATTTATAACATAAATGAATAGTCACTTATAACAAGTAATAGAAGTAAATAACTTCAAATTATCATATGATCCAATGGAGCAAACGAACTCTCCGTGAAATGAGAGACAATTACTCATCTTTGGATGAGTAATCTTGTTGTCTAGCGTTTGGTTGGCAGTATCAAGTTAGATGTTTGATTTAAAAAAAAAAACTAGGAGTAAATTAGTCCAAAAAATTAATTTTAATTGTCATACCCAAATTACTCCAATACATAAATTTTGTACAAATTGGGGTGGGTTTTTTGCCCAAAAATGTTAATTATTTCTTTAATATGGGTAAATGCGTAAACAGTAGCGATTTGCTAATTGTATGACCATATCGGTCCAATATCATGGTGTATGATTAATTTAGACAAATTAGTCCAAAAATTAATTATTTATTAGCTATCATAAATAAAGCCAGAATGTTGCAATTTTATTAATATACAACAAACATAGTTAACTACATATTAATTATACGATCTTGTATTAATGTTTGTAGATTGTAATTAAAGTAATATAAGACCATATCGGATTGATGAAATAGACGGAATCCAAACATGTACAATTCATTACGGGAAAAAATTGGCGCAAATGCACAAGATGGAATTCTATTTCAAACAAGGAAAGTTTTCACAATTGCCGCACTTTCACTTCCCGCCAACAAAAGATTGACGTCATTATATACCATTCATGTACTACCAGAATTGGTAATCAATACTCACATCCTTTTTATTACATTTCATTTCCCATGTAACCACACTTATATGAATTCAATAATATAAATACGCCACTTTTAAACATCACTTCTTCCACAAAATTCATAATTAAATTAATTATACAAAAGAATGTAATACATGTCATTCCTTATTTTTTTCCTTTCAAAAAAAAATTAATTAAATCTTTAAACTTAGTCCTACCAAAGAAAAAACAATGGAGTAGCAGGAAAAAACATTGACTAATTTACGACTCCAGAATCAGTAATAGGATTTAAAGTCTTAAAGAGGCTTTTATGTTAATTATCCACCATTACTTACAATAAAGTCATAAGTGGACGAAAACAGTTTACTATTTCATCTGGACACAAACTCATTCACAATTTGGTTGGTTAATTTCTTCCAATGCTTTCTCCCTGATAATTTATTCCGATTATTTCTTCCAAATTTACATACATGAAAACTATGTCCTTACATAGTTTTTATTGTCTATCACATTCCTCTGTTAATATTTTAAATTATTATTATGACATCAAATCCATGTCCTTAACCGAACCAATAGTCAAACCAGTGACCCAAAACTTAGTGAAAATAATTAAACAAAAAATAAGTTGCATAAAAATTGACTATTTTGTACTTCATAAAAATTAATCAAACAAAGAGATGCATATCCCACCGCATAATGCAAGACCCACAGATAAAATTTTCCTCTAACATTAGTGATTTATCTAATTATTTAAAAAACATAAACGCGGTCTTTATCAAAATTTAATAAATATTACTTACCTTCTTTTCAATTTTGGGAGGTTTTCTTTGTTGATTTTCCACCTACTTTTCTTCCATATACATTGTGATGGATCCTTGCCATTCTTGAACAATTTATAATATAGGTTCAAAGTAATGCCATTTATTATTCCCAACAACCATTTTAATTCAATAAATTTTTAATAACTCATTTCCAAACGCTTGAGTGGCTGTTGGTGAGAGCATTGAACGCAACTTGGACTGTAAACCTTGGAACTAATCCTCGGACAATCTAGTTGTGGTACAACTAAATTGAATTTTGTCTGATACAAATTCGTTGGGAAGACCATAAAGTCTTATGACGTGGACGGTAGAATACAAGAATATGCTGTTTTGTTTCTTTAAGCCAGGCCCCACTTCTCTCATTTTTTAATACACTTGTTCCCGGCTATGCATCTACAACAACCGGTCATGACCCAAGGCAGAAATAGGATATTTTATATGAACACTTAATTTTCATCGATCATTGCAATGGTCATTTGTTGAGGTGTCACTCCCACATTGGACAATGGTGAATACTACACGTCTAGTATTTCTCTCAATACTAGATTGCAGATGGATCCTACATACCAGAGGATGCGATAAGATAGGCTGTGGATCATTTACAGTAGTAGGTGTCAGGCGTGGATGATTGCACAAAATCCTCAGCCATACTGGCTTCTCTGGTCATCTCATCACTAAATCGCTGAACAAGCAGGGGCAGAATTAGGGGTGAGCAAATTCGGTTCATATCGAATTCATAACCGATTTCAAATTCAATTTGGTAATTTGAAATCGGGTATTTGGTAATTTGGTACAAATTCGGTACATACCGAATTCACCGAATTCTAATATGGTATGAAATAGGTAATGAGATTATGAATTTGGTAATAACCGATTTCGCATTCAAATTCGGTAATTGAAATCGGGTACCGCAATACCGCATTCGAATTACCAAATTGGTATATAAAATTTTATAATATATAGATAAATGTTATTTAGTATTAGTATATACTACTAATACTTTATTATATTATATAGGTAAATGCTATTAATAATAATTAGTATATGGTATTATCATCATATCATGTACTTATAATAATAATAATATATAATAATTTACAATATATTATTTTAGTATTTGTTAATTGTTATATGACTATAATAATACATAACATGATAACAATATAAGATAACTATAATACTTATTATTTTATACATGAGTAACATGACTAGAATTAGATAATAATTAATACATATATGTATAATACTAAATATTAAACAATAAACATAATTAGTAATTAGAATTTAGATATTGGTAATTTGATACATCATTCATGTTTGAAATTTTGAATTATTGAATATTTGAATGCGTAATCTGTAACTTGCAAGTATTAGTGTACTCTACATATTTTACATAAAAATTCATATTATCTATTCACTAATCTTAATTCTTAAGGCTTTAAGTATAGATAAGACAACTAAGTAGTTAGCAGTGTAAGTGAATGCATATGAATTGCAAATCAATGTATTAGTGTATTGACTTTTACAATAACATATGTAAGTAAATAAGTTTTATTTTGATTTGAAATAAATTATAAGTTTGTAACTAATATAACTTATCACTAATCATTATAATTTGTAAGTTTGTAACTAATATTACTTATTATTAATCATTGTAAATTATAAATTCATAAATTATCACCAATCATTGTACAGTCTAAAGTTTATTCTAGTTTAAATTAATCACTTTTATATGTTCCTTAAATCATAGACTAAGGATTCTAGGTATAAGTGATCAAATAAATGTCAATTAAACCACAAAATGATTAGAACATAAATAATGTGTTCAATTATGAATAAATTTGAGGATCAAATTAGTAATAATTTTTAAATCATTGAGGAGCATAATGAATGTATTATAATTTAGGAGCCCCAATTTGTAAATTAAAAATTACACAATCACTTCGGGTGAATTTAGGAAAAGTCGGATTTCAGCTAATACATGAATTTGGGAAAAGTTTTGAAGTTTTTTTTTTTTAATAATAGATGAATTCGGTTAAACCAAATTCATTACCGTTTTCGAATTTGAAATCGGTTGCGGTATGAATTCGGTTATGTCCAATTCGGAATTGAAAACGGTTTAAATTTCTAAAGGTAGAATAACCGAATTCACCGAATTCAGTGCACCGAATTACCGAATTTGCACCGAATGCACACCCCTAGGCAGAATTATCAGCAGTAGGTTGCGCATAAAAGAGGGATGCTGAAGATGAGTTTGCAGAAGATGTTGCGGTGACCAGAACAGAAGAACCTGTACAGGACCTACCAGACACCAAGTGATGACCAATACCCATTAAATGCAACCACTCATTGCGAAACACGGTTCCACATTCCAAAAGCCACATGCCTTCCCTTCTTACAGGACGACAAAACAGAAGATAACTGCCAAAAGAATTTTCTTTTTATTTTATTTGAAGTTTTCTAATTACTACTACAGGTGTACGTATGAATTCTTAATCAACCATCTCTCTGTCCGCATTCGTTTTCGTTTACTCTTTTGCATGGAAAGAAATTATGCAGCGGCTTAATGGGACTTGTTTGTAATATTCCGGGCTTTTATAGCTGCATTTAACAATAGAAACTAGGAAAAAAGGTATTGGAACCTTCCCCGAGTCTCTCCCTCTCACAAATCACAATAGCATGTCATCGGAACGGAGAGAAGAGTGTAGATTAAAAAACCTACTTATTTCTGAAAGGGGGAAAGGGCTCTTGGAGTACTATTCAAGCTTCAACTCAGAGGTGGACTCACTTTCCCTTCCGATACCTGATTACACATACAAAGAATCAAGGCTTCAAAAAGCAACAGAATGTTTTGCCATATTTCACTGGCACATAGTCTCCGCTAGACAAAACTTTTGGGGTATTACAAAGTCACTAACTGCAGCGGAGGCATCTTAAGAGACCATCGATGTTGATTCCTACACGATCCGATTAATCAGAAATTACTCCAAATTATGGCAGCAGATGCAAAGGTGGCGGGGAGAGCAATTGCATTGGCAACTGGGGAAAAGAGAGAGTTTTTCAAGTGTCACGTGCTTCTATTTTATGATTACTGGTGTCACCATTACCTGAATTCGCTCCATCATCATCCAATAACTGGGTTTCCGGTGGTTCCTCTTTTTTGGCTTCAACAATAGCGTTAGGACCCAAGAAGCTTGGCTGGTTGGTCGAAGAAAGAAGTCGAGCCCACATTCTGTCGGTTATCACAACCTTGTTTTGTGTCTCAATGATGCGCTGAATCATGAAACATATTATTCAACACATAAGAAAGACAGTTAAAAGAATCAATGACTAGCCAAGAAAAACAAGATCATAGCAAGGTAGCTTTTCGTATTGTTCAGCCAGACCACAAATACTCTAGAAATTTGGTTTAGAGGACTTAGAAAGGGATTATACTCAAAAAAGTAGCGTATTTGTATCGTACAGTGCCCACTGTAGATGCAAAGTCATAGGAAGAACATCTTTAAATTGCAGCCACAGGTAGAAAGACTTCTAAGCATAATAACAAGATGCTTAATGGTACTGAGGAACTTACATTAAAAGGAATATACGTGTGCCGACCATGAACAAGTCCACTAGTGAAGCCTGTGTATCCTGCCATTGCTCCATGTACAGCACTTTGAGCAAGGAGTGTGCAATACACATTGTCAGATGCATTGCTAGGAATAGCTCGAATCATGTAAGTTGGATCTGCCAATTTATTTGTTAGCTCCCAATCTTTAAAATGTTTCACAACTGATCAGATGTGAGGACAAAGTTACTCACCAATATATTTAAGGGTGATAGCCATTTTACGTTGCTTAGCAAAATAATCCTAGAAAAAGAAAGACAAGATTAGTTGCCAAACTAAGCAGTTCTTCCACTGTTATACGTCACTACAATTCGGGCTCTTCCCTGAAGGAGGATAGGATTGCCACAGAAGATTTGCAGAATCATATACATGTTTTACCAACAGGAGGTTTCGCATTTAGTCAGCAGATTTACTACTCAATAGCATCAGCAAAACAAATGAATGCAGTTAGAAGAATACCAACTTTTAACGGAGACAAACATGTACGGATGCCTACCAGCTATAGTAATGGATGAAGCAATTACTAATCAGATACCACAGACCAACAATACCAGCAAAGAACCTAATGATTCAACAAAACCTCTACAAAGATCATAACAGATACCTTAATTTTTTCTGAGATCCACAAACCAACATCTTGGAGTAACTTGTTTCCTGAAGCATCCTGTTCATCTTTGGCATGCCCGCTTTCTGCTAATAGCTCCTGTCCTGCTCCTTCAGCAATCACAATCACCATGTGTCCATTTTCCTTCAAACATTTCTCAACAAACTCAAAAAGTCCCCCCTTTCCTTCAAGATAGAAGGGTGACTCTGGAATCAAACAGCAATCGACATCTCGGTTGGCAAGAGTGGCATACTGTGCAATGAATCCTGCACATACAATTCCATGAATCTCAAACAAATCCAGTGAGGGATGAGAAACAGTGATAAGCATTTAAAAAGTTGATAAAGAAGGGCAGCATAAAAATTCCATGGCTGCAATTTCACCTCATTTCACCATTTATCATAATTAGACAAAAAAAATGCTTGATTACCCTTATTTTTACAGAATTTCCTTCAGGCCTTAAAGCAGACTTAATATTTTGGTCGAATTCAGTTAATAACATTTCTTTAGCTAATTTGCAAGCTAGAGGTCCAATTTAGCACCATTTTAAAGTGCAGGGGAAGAAGTCAAGGCGAAAAGGAAATAGGCATGCTAATCCAGGAAAACTAGGGAGGATGGATGCCCATAACTGGTAAATATCCTCAGCTTACAAGTGGAGTTGAGTTGGTATTAAAGAAACCTTACCACAGTATCGACCCATTAGCTTCACTACACCAATACCATTCTCTGCACTTTCAGCTTCAACATGAGCAGCATTGATAGCTCGCTGAGCCTCTTCCACAGCAGTATCAAATCCAAATGACCTGTCAATGACCTGACAAGACAAGATAATAAGTCATTAAAAAAGAAAAGATTAAAGGTTTTCATATGTCAATGAGACAATAATTTAACATGACAACATCCATTGCTTCCAGTTTTATGAGTATGCATGCTTGAGATTATAATGCTGTTTGAAGTTTCTCCATATTCTCCTCTGCAGACAGATAATTAATTTGGTGAATTTATGAATTGATTTAAGCATTAAGCACGAAAAAACAATTAGTTTGACTGTTCTAATAATCATCAAGGAAGATCAGCAAGAAAACCTATGTAACATTCTCAGGAGAATATAGTAACTTGAATTTTGACTTTTTTCTTTATCAACCGAATTATCACCCAAGAAATGGAGAAACTAAAGCACTTTTGCATGAGAAAACAGCAAACATCCATGTCATAATCATTTTAAACCACAAATACCGGAATGTCATTATCAATTGTTTTCGGAATTCCAGCAACAGCAACTTTAAGACCTCGACGCCTAACTTCCTGCATGACATATAACGGTTATTAGGAGAGACATCACAAAATAGCAAAATACCAATTGCTAAGTAGCATCTCAGTGCTCTCTGAAACTAAGAGGCTTATGCATCTCATGCCAATTATCCTTCATGCAGGCCATATAAGAGCCCTTCAAAGAAAGTGAATCATCATGGACACTCTTCCACTAGAAGTTATAATGCAACGGTCTTTTCATTTGCAGAGTTACAAGCATACCTTGTAGATTGCAGCAGCTCCTTTCTGAGTACCATCTCCTCCAATTATATAAACCTGACAATTGCTTGCAGTATCAGACTCAATCCAGGATTTTTACGAGCCAAAGCGGTGTTATGATAACAGTGACACAACTTACTCTTTAGATAATTACTACGTTATACCACACAATTTGACAAACCTGATTGATTCCACGGTCCTGAATGCTGTCAACAATTTTAGATGTATCATGCCCTCCTCGAGATGTTCCAAGGATTGTCCCCCCACGTTTATGTATGTCATTCACAGTCTTAGGTGTTAATGAAATGGTATTCTTTGAATAGAAACCCCTGTAGCCTCCCTGTAAAAAAGGATCACATCACGCTCCAATAATCTTGTTTGTAAATTAAAAGAAAAAAGCTTAAGCTTAGAGGAAGGGAAATTTGCAATTTCATTTCCGTAAGACATTTGGCAATAAAAATAGGAAGCCGATGATGTCATTGTCTTATACGACTATATAGCTCAATCCCATACTCTTGGAAGCTACAAGTGTTTAGTTTAAGCATATTACTCACTGAAAGCAACCAATAAGAACATTTCCATCCTCCATTCAGCATTTACCATGCAAATTAGTTTCAATATAATTATTAAAATTACAACTATTCCTAAATCTTAGTAACTATCCCACTCAATAGTAAACATGAGCATGATCACTTATCCAACAAATCAACTTTCAAGTAAAAAAGCCACTTCAATATTACTTCATTTCATGCATAAATTCATTTAGCAGAATTGAGTTGTTAAAAAGCTCAAGGCTCAGTATTTTTCTTTTTGAGTTTATACACTGATGTTTGTGCTCAAAACAATGCTTTTCAATTTGAAAAATACTGTGGAAATAGTAGAAGTAAAATCCAAAGTCAGGAACCCTTCAACTTACATCTATTCCGAGGACTTTGTTGACACCATACATATAATCAAGACTGTGAACAATTTCCCTGATCACCGTGTTTAACCCCGGGCATAAACCACCACATGTCACAATACAAGCAGACACATCATCTGATTTAAAATACACCTGAGCACAAACAAGGCTTGCATTAGTGAATGTAAACAATAGATTGACCTTTAACCAATATTCACATTCAAAGAATGTCAATACCTTCTGGCGTGGTCCAGCACGTCGGAAATGTATCCCCCTCGGACTATCCTTATGGACAACAACCTAAAAAGAGGTCGTGAATACATTAATATGAACCAAAAGATATCGTTGAAACTTCCGTGCAGTGGGCTTTAAATGCCTAACTAATATGAATAGCTAGCATGAAAGCGTAGCAGCAACACTCTTTTGTTTTAATCAAAGGAAGAACATATGCGGAAAAAAAGGCTAGAAAATTTCATACCAACCTTCACAACTAATAAAGAGCAATATTTAAAAAAAGAAAAAGAAAAAAAAAGGAGTTACTTGAGGTACAAGAAACATTGATCAGACATGTCATATCAAATAGAGAAGAAAAGATGTACCCTCAACTCCAATGACATGACAAAATAAGTACCAAGGGACAATTTAAAGGAAGACACTCCAAAACCAGGCACACTGATTAGTCATTTCAATTCCTAACAAACGCTTTCCATCAATCTAATAGTAGCACATCTCTGTCACTCTTTCTGCATATTAGTTTACAGCTACACATCTGTATGCCAATTCAAACTACTGCTTATACAGATAAATGGCTATGTGATGCAAGAATTTCATTTGCAACAGGTAAATAATAAATAAAGGGATACATATAAGATGCTTTGAGAATGCTATATTTGGTGAAATGAGAAGAACATGTTTCAGTTGCTGCTGTTGTAGCAACACCCCAAAGAGGTGCACGAAGAACATTTTACAGCGCAAAGCGTGGGAACCAAAGGTAGCAGATAGACTGTTTGAGACAATGACCATTTAAGTGTGCTACCCAGTTTTTAAAACAAGTACATTAGCAGCCTTATTGTTGGAAAACCTTAACTAAGGACCATTAAGAGCAAATGATAGAGAACTCAAGAGGGGCATTAGAAGAGGAAGACACATTAGTAAGTGTCTTTGTCTAGATAAGTCTAGCATCAGTGTCATGAGAAGGGATAACAAGGATATTCTTTCATAGAGCTATTTACTTGATCACAGACATTTCTGGAACACCTCTAACAGAGAGGAATGACTTGGACAACCTATCTTTGCAGCTAGTCCTGTTCCAAATGTAATGCTAGTGATTGTTATATCAACACAAATTGCTTTATCCTAAGCAGAAAAGAGGAGCAAACTCAAACTATCTCTTGCTGCGTGCTGAAAATGTTAACCATACAATGATATTTTGTTTGGAAAAGGATTGTGGTTGGGGCTAAACTGATACCAATATCTATCCTTCAGTTGGAGCATGTACAACGACAGAGGGGAAAAAATGATTGAATGCTACTCCATTATGATCCAGAAGAAAAAGATATAATCCAGCTTTAATTGTCCAAGGGAAGTTTCAAAAATACTTTTCTTACAAACTTTATCTTTTGCATTCTTAAATTCTTTATAGAACTGCAACATGGAATACACGGATGACAAGCGTGCACCTGAATTCTTTCCATGCCACAACCCCCCCCCCCAAAAAAAACCAAAAAAAAACCCTCAAAAGTTGGTTTCTGGTTAATTAAGTACTAATCAAGAATATCAATATTTAAGTCCTAATACAGCCAGCAGAGTTAAGAGCCCACCTTTTGTGGCACGGTGTCATCCATGTGAACAAAGTACTGCCTGAAAGTACAAAATGCATCATTTTCTTTTGATTAAGGTACAAAGAAAAGGTAACTTACCACTCTGCATAAGTAAAAACTAACTGGACTTACTTCACAACTGAATATGCAGGATTTGACCGCAGTGGGTTGGGATGAGTCTGCCAAGGAACCAAGAACCCAATAAGAACACATACTAAAAAAGAAAAAAAAAACAAATAGAGAGAAAAGAGAAATGTGATACACTGACAAGAAGAAACTGACATGACAAGAATATTGTCATATAATTTATTACCGTGCTCATAAGGAACTAACAATGGGAAGGAGCATTGGAGCATTGTAGACTACTTGCGGAAATAAAAACATTTCTCTCCATAGACCATTCACGCTTAGCACTAGCTCAAAAAGTGCCTATTTGACTTGCACAGATGTGCAGTACAACTATCATATAACAATTGCAGTTTCATTGTTCCCTTTGGGATTATGTTCAACAGCTTTTAAGGATATTATTAACAATAAGATGGTAAGGCAAGTGAAGAGTTAAAACTCTCCCAAAACAAATTCTTCTCTTCTTTCCCCTAATAAGTTCCTCATATACCAGATTCACGCTTCAGCGTCTAGTCTTTAAACAAATGCTTTTCTACAAGAGACCCAACACAGGAAAATAAATATAGCTCAAAGTTGCACCATGCATTGAAATGTAATTACAGGCTATTTCAATTGTCAATGTGAAGGACACTCAAAAAGCTAATTCCTTAATTTGAATGAAAACTAAAACCCCTAATCCATGAGATACAAAATTCAAGAGATAATAATACTAGCTCATTACGACCAGATAAGACCACGTTCCTCAAGTAATCCAAAAAACTCCTTAAACAAGAAATTTTACAACATTGCACTAATTTTAAATAAAGAACTGATTTTTCATGAAGACGGCATTCCTGTCACTTGCAAGTCAAGTTGAAAACGAGAATTTGGAGACACAAAATACACCCGTTTTCCTGTAAATTATTCTGAAAGGTTTCAAGAATTACGTTGAAAAATTATTCTGAAAGGTTTCAAGAATCCTTCAGACTAAAATTTCCTGCACCTAATCACCTTAATCCTTCGATATGCGAATCAGTAGAAACTATCACATCACGACCGGATATACGATTTCTGACGTAATTAAAACAAATAAAAAAATAAATTAAAAAGAAGAAGCAAAACCTCCTGATATCGACTAAATGAAATTTCTAAAGTTCGCCAATAGTAACACACGAACATAAAACCTATTCCACCGAAAAAGGATTACATCTTCAACCAAATCATCCGCATCATATTTCAAAAAAAACGCTCCCCAGTCCCCACGTGCACTTGTGTATAATAATACATAACATGGCGCGAAAGCATGAAAAATCAATTTCATACAAAAAGAGAGGAAGGAAGAAGATACAGACAGGGAGATCGGGGATGTAGTCGGTTAAGTGAGGGACATCTTGGAGAATGTAACCGCCGGGACCGGTGACAACCTTCATCATCACCCCATTCTCATCGCCGCCGCCGCCGGTATTGTTCGGAGTCCCCATCCCTCTCAGTAGTGCCTTAACAGAGCTGATCAGATTTTTGACTAATTTAGTTAATTAAATGAATTTTTTTTTATAAGTCTATTGACAGTGGTTTATATTCTGGAAGAAGAGAAGAGGGATGGATCAGTGGAAGCTTCTTGGGAGACAAGATTCGCGGGTTCATTAATGATGGCAAATTAGTACTTACTTAGGCCCGTTTGGATTGCATTTTCCGTCATTTTTCATGAAAAAATGACTGTAGCGATTTGATGCATGTGAAGAAAAAAAATAATAGAGAAATGTGATCACGAAAAACAACATAATTTTTCGACGAAAAATAGCAATCCAAACAAGACCTAGTTATTTTACTAAATTTTAACGACAGTGATTTTAATTAGAACGGAATAAGATTCAGTTTAATGATCAAAAAATGATCGGTAAGTTGGAGAATTTATGTTGAGTTTTTTTTTTCAATTTTCACATCACTTTTAAGAAGTTTTACGAAATTGGTTGCGAATCTTTCTATTTAAACATTTTTAGTCATTTAAAAAGCACATATTAATGGATTTTATTTATAGTATAAGAAACAGATTATATCTATTCCTTTTTTTTAATGTTTTCTAAAAAAAGAGATAATTATTTTGCGTTTTAGTAGCTTTTCTTATTCAAAACTGACTGGAAAAGTAGAAGGTCAAGTGGGGAAGAGGAACGCGACTTTAGCAGGAAACCGCGAATCCTTTGAGCCGGTTGTATTAAAAACAGGTGGCGCCACTGCGCTTTTTTCTGTCTGGACGTGTGGAAATTACCCAAAGATGTGGGGCAGGTAAGCGTTTGTTCTCGAAACATTTGTCAAAAAGACATTTGTCTTAGTCTTGGTTGACCATTATATTATCCTCTTTCTAGGGTCGATGCCGATGGCATTGGACTCTTGACCCTTCCCTTGGGCGGTTGCTGCTGAAATTGTCCAAAACCACCAAAGATGATTCCATTCGAGTACACAATGAAAGTACGAGACTGCCCACGTATCCATCGCCTTGGTTGTGGTACGTTCTACGTATATATTTTGGAGTAGGGAGAGGCTGAATTCATGCCCCTCCATGCTATATCCACCTCTCCTGCACTCAATAGAGAATAATGCTCGTACATTGCCTTTTTGAAAAAAAAAAATAGAGAATAATGCTCGTGTTTATTAAGTTTATCTGATGCTTCTTATAATTTAACTCATTAGACAATAACACGCTCATTCATTAAATTTATTTGATGCTTCTTGTGGATTTAAGAAACAGATATTGACAAAATAGAAACGAAGATAAAATATTTACATTGTATAAAAAGAATATTTTTTAAACATCTTATGAATACTTAAAAATATTTAATTTTTTAATTTAATATCAAATTAAGCGTTCCAGACTTTTCAATTACGAATAAACATGTAAATAACAATATCTATTTATTTCAATTCCATAGAATTAAAATGTCCGCAGTTTTGAAGGTTCAACATGCAATTATATTGACTTCTTCAAACTAAATCTACTCTTTGATTATACGTAAATTAGTATAAAAAAACAATTCAACAAATAAAGGTAGAAAACTCACAAAAAGAAAAAAGAAATAGCCAAAGCAACTTCAGAGAAAACATAAATTTTGGAATAAAATAAACAAGAAAAGAAATTTTTCCATAGAATTAATATAAATACTGGGGTATCTAGGTCTTTTTTCTTTAGAAAATATACTATTACTCCCTATTTTCGTTATATAGAAGGACAATTTAAATACTTTAAAAAGCTTTGGGTTAATGCATAAATGTTAAAGGCATTAATGTCTACTAAATGTATAGAATATGGATTTAGCCACTCTCTTTGGAGTATACTAATATTACTTTATCGTATACATGAATTTTATTCATTTATACTAATTCAAATGTATGTATAATCATGTCTACAAACATACTTAAACTTCGAGAGAAATATGGTAATTGCACTTAATTGACCAAAAGCCAACAATACCTGTCCTAATCTTTGAAAAAAAAATACTTATACAAGTATGTATTCAAATAATATTAAATCTTTTGACCAAAAAACTCTACTGATTAAAGTATTTCTTGATAAGTAACCGTAACTCCAAACTCCCCTAATTTATAATCCTTGAATGTCCTTTGATTTTGTAGCTTTCCATGCTGACAAATAGAATCGTAGCACAGCATGGAATTAACTGAGAAAGTGGACATGCGATGGGGTTAGCGGAACAAATAATAGCAGACTCGAGATTCTTGAGGCATTAAGTAATGGATGTGGACTTGAGTGTTGGGCCTAGTAGCCGTGCTGGATGGACATTTTAAGGAGGGCTGGTAGTTCGCAGGCTAAAAAGACCTAATCATGGTAGATCATCACACAGAGCCCAATGGATGATCCAACTGGAGTTGGTTTAGCTTCTTCACTAATGGCAGTAACATTTTTTTAAAAAAAATTTCAACTCCAACAAATCTCTAGCTAATCTTTTTAATATCCAGCGAATGTCTACTCTTTTATTCCGAGTCTGATCGACTGATTTTCTTTCTCCTTGATTTTTTTTTTTTTGAGGAGTACGAGAGGAAGGAAAGGAAGAAGAATGAAAATATTGAATTAGCATTCATTTTAAGGCAACGATTTAGACACGTTTATGTACTTAAATATTCGACGGCACGATTCAAAAGTTGAAAATTTTAAATCTACCATATGAAGTACGAATAAAAGAAATATAAAATCTCTGAACTAGTAAAATAATATTATTTATTTTTATTATCATTGCATAATCACTCCAATTTTTCCAAATTAAGAATTATTAAAGCCATATTAATAATCTTTGGATTGGCTCCCTATTTATAACCATAATAAATTAATGATATTGGGGTGATGTAGACGGTTCATCCTGCTCCACTGCCTCTATTTGGGCCAATTACCGCTATAAAAGGAAATGAAAGATTAAATCAAGAGAAAAGTAGTAGTCTGAAATTTTCAATTAAAATAGGAGGAGGTAGGGTAGGCCCTCAAGTGGGCACGTGGAATCCACAGTGAATGACAGCGTGACATCACAAACATTTTCAGACACGACCAACTCATTTTCTCCCCCACTACTACACAATCCTTTTTCTAATTTTGCGGTGATTCTTTAAAATTAGGGAAATTTCTAACAAGACCACCCCCCCCCAAACCCCAAAAAAAACCCCAACATGGTTCAAAAATCTGTATTTTGCCCTTTCTGTTTGAAGAGAAATAGTTTGATCCTTCACACACACGTACATATAGACACACATACAGTTGCATACACAATGTACCATTTTTGGTAGGCTTAGATCGGGTGATTATCGACAAAGATCAAATTCAATTGTTTGCCTACAAGAAATGGAGAGGGGGGGGAGGGGTGGATAAGAAAATTCTTAAAAACACTTAAACAAAATTTTGAATCTTAAAAACACCCAAAAATGGTATGTTGTGAAAGATTTTAATATACAAAATTATTGTAAAGTTTTTCAAAAATACCTTTTAAAATATCCAATTCATATAGACCCAAAAATATATGAACTTCTACTTCTACCTTTCGTATCAAAATCAACATGAGAAACTCCTCCAACATTTATCTCCTCAATAATATTGATCTAATATATGCTCAACTATTTGCAAAAGAGACAATTTTGAACTAGGGATTCAGGGTTCTGTTTGGCAAGTGAGTTTTTTGGGTGTTTGTCTGAAATTTTACTGTAACTTATTGTAGAAGTTTTTTAAAAAAACTTTTAAAGTGTGTAAATTTTTGAATATTTTGAAGTGTGTAGTTTAAAAACTTTGAGAAATTTTTTGAGGTTACTATAGTTAAAGTTTTTAAAAAACTTATAGCAGACAAACTTGACAAAAAACTCAAGTGCCAAACAGGGATTCCAGACATACCATAGTGGATAAAATTTAGAATCTCAAATGAGGAACTTTTGTTTCCTATAATAGCTAGTTTGGGAGATGAGATTTAATAGGAAAAGAAAAGAAAGTAAGGGGAAGGAATACTTTTCTCTCATTTGTGAGTTTACTCATGACAGAAAATAAAGGATTTAGTTTGATTTGGAGGGATTCAGTGTGCTGCTATAGTTAAAAAACTTTTCCGCTCATTTATGACCTGATTTGGACAGAATGTTGAAGAAAACCTACAAATTTTTTCAAAATACAAATTCTATACTTAGATGAGCACTAAACAAAAGTTTAATGACATATATATCCAAAATCATTCCATTTTTTTCTTAAACTCCCAAATAACATCAAAATCACTACCATTATTTTCTCTTATTTTTTTCTTTCATAATGTGTTCTCATTTTTCTTTTCTATCTTATGCTCCAAAACTAGCTATTAGTGTTCGAGTACAGTGATTGTATAGTCTCATCGAGCCATTGCTCGCAACTGTGAAGCTTTTGTGATCAATAGAAATCGCTTATTTTTTGAAAAAAGAAAAAGATTAAAATTGGTAAAATACAAATGTGAGGCGCAATTAGTAAGTATCTAAAATATGAGGGGACTATTGTGGGAATTCAAGGCATCAGAATTCTGCCAAAATACGATGCCATATACCCATCATCATCATCACTCATCGCCATCATTACAAACATTAAAAGCTTAAATTCAACGCAACTCTTTTTTTCCATCTCCCAATAAACAAACATAAATCCCCCAACCGGCGTCGTCTCCTCTCACCACTTCTTCAATTTCTCGATAAGAAAAGAAGGAAGAGCAAAATAACCTCAAAAAACTAAGACAAAGTCTACACCTTAGTCGGCAGGAGTAGCGGAAGCAGGAGGAGGAGAAGATGTCGTGGCAATCGTATGTTGATGACCACTTGATGTGTGAGATCGAGGGGACCCATCTCACATCTGCCGCTATTATCGGCCATGACGGCACCGGTTGGGCTCAGAGCGCTAATTTCCCTCCGGTCCACTTCTTTTCTGTTAAACTCTCCTTTGATTTGATTTGCTTCGAACTCCCTTTGTTTATGCATTTAAAGTTGGTGTCTTTTACTTGATTTTATTGCCGTGGACTGATTTACTAAGGGTTTTAGTAATTTAGTTCAGTTATATTAATTCAGATTTCAGATTTCCACCCCCTTGTTTGAATTTTTAAATTTAGGGTAATTTCAGTAGAAGATGATGTGCTGATTTCCTATGATTTGTATGATTAAATTAGCTGTTCTAGTGGTTTTGTGCTGACTGTGAGATGGGCTCAGATCGGGTGCTTGTAGTCTGAGGAAGAAAGCGACAAGTTCAACAAATTAATTAACTTTGGGACTTAACAAATAATAATAAATGCAGATTTATGGATTTCGTGAGAAGTGATATTGGCAGATGATTGGTCATTTCGATGAAAGTCTTAAGATTTCCGTATCAGTGGAAATTCGGAAGGAGTTTTAGGGTTCGAGGGATGTTGCGTTTGTGCAAAGACACTTCCTTTTTTGTTCTACTGGGGCTAGTTTGTTTGATTTTTGTTGCGAGTAGTTGGAATGCTGGGCAAAAACCAATTTTGATGAAGGCAATCTCTTGGCAAATGTGATTTTGTGCCCTTTTTGTCCTAAAGGACTGAATCATTAACTAATCGGGCACAAGGCTTTGTAGCTTCGGAAGGTACACATGGGCACGCAATGAAGGTTCCACGTCATAACCACTTCATATAAATTTTAATCTTGTACAGTTTAACATTCTCTGTGCCATTACTAAAAATCATGCTTTCCCTTTCTGGAACATCTACGACTTCTTCACTTTTGGAAAAATTCAATTTAATATGCTCTGTATTATAAATAATAGCCTTCTTTAAACTTCAATGCCTTATTTACTTACGATGACTTTGTCTTAAAAGTTGCTTCCAAACCGAGAAGACAAATTTTATGGGATGGAGGGATGAGTACATATCGTCGAATTTGGCTTTATTGGCTTCTATAGTTCATATGTTGCATGATGCGTTGTCCCTGTATAATGTTTACATGACCTCCTGAGAATGCTCTTTTATGTGTCTTGTTTTTTTTTTGCTTCTCATATTGCATTGGAGTTCATAATTGATCCTGTGAACTTCAAATGTAAAAGAAAGTGTGAAATATCTTATTGAATCAATTTACTCTTGTCTCTTTGGCATGGAAGCTAGAAGAAGGATCTCAATGATCACTTTATTGTTATGAAACTGGGTTAGTGTACGAGTTGATGGTTCTGGTTTGTGTACTGTTGGGCAACTAGTGTGCAAGGCAATTGGAAGGTAACCAAATATGCAGGCGTTGGCATGGCGACTTGAAAATTGCTCACTGTTGTTTTATTGTAAAATTATGTATCTTTGCGCATCTAATTTGTTTTGTTGATTTTGATTTTATTTTCCCAAGTGTTTTGGTCTAGTTCATTTGTATAATGATATGCTTATTGCATTTTAGTAGTTGTAGTTTAATTGAATCTGTCCTACTTATTTTAACTGATTCTTCTTTCTGATTGTATTTCAACAGTTTAAGCCAGAGGAAATCACAGCTATTATGAATGATTTTAATGAACCTGGGACCCTTGCTCCAACTGGACTGTATCTTGGTGGCACAAAATATATGGTGATTCAAGGGGAAGCAGGGGCTGTTATCAGAGGAAAGAAGGTAATGGTTGGACGTAATATTTCTAGTCTGCTGGAGTATTACATTTGTATCTATTCGCTCCATATTCTTGTAGGACTTGACTTATGATAGTTGTCCTCTGTTTATTCCACTACAACTTTTCACATGGAAAAAGCTTCTGGTTTCGATACTAAGTTGTTGCTTCTCGTCAAATTGGAATGCATAATTCTGCGGTTTGCTAAGTTGGGATATTGATAGTTCAGTAGGTCTATAGATTTGGTCTTTGTTCAAAAAATTGCACCATATTTTATGCGGTACTAGAAAAAAATAAAAAGAAAAGAAAAACTGAGTAGAAACAAGAGTGTGTGATAAAAGAGACATTTTCCATAGAACTTCGTCCTCTTAATGCATTTCTCTTCTCAGTGGAGATATGTTTGTATGCTTGTTTGACATTTCAACAAGTGAATTCTTTAAGTTCAATGTTACATTTTGTTCATTTTTGGGTATGGTGAGAGAGTTTGAGTGAGACAGAAGAGTTAGGGAAAGAAGACAAGGGTGCAGTTGGAACAGAACCTGATGAAATGTTTTGGTATTGGATGGTCTCTTTTTGGCCACTCCTTCCTTTTGTGTCTTTTTACATTATACTATGTATTTCTTGACATAGTTCAGACAAAATTTACAGGGTCCTGGAGGGATTACTGTTAAGAAGACCAACTTGGCTTTGATTATTGGTATATATGATGAGCCTATGACTGCCGGTCAGTGCAACATGATTGTTGAAAGGCTGGGTGATTATCTTATTGAGCAGAGTTTCTAGGCTTGTTGGTATGCTCTGCTTGTTTTACCTTTATCCCCCCAAATCATTGGACATATTTGATGAATGCTGTTTTGCATCTCGTTCTCCTTCCATTTTATCTTGACCTTCCATTTTCCCTATCTTATTCAATCTGAAGATGGAATTTGTTGCAGGATACTATTATTTATATCATTATGGAGGTGTTGGACGAGTCTGCGTGTGCTTCAACCTCAAAAGTGAAGGATGTAGTATTTTTCTTGTATCAATTATTATTATCCATCACTGTATCTTCTCTTTGCTTATGATAAGCTGTTTCCTCCCTGTTAAATGGGTGATACTTAATGGAATGATTTGATTGAGATGCTTGGGGTTTTTGAATGCAAGTTGGTTTTGTTAAAATAGATTTCCATTACCATCCAATTGCCTTCTATGTCAAAGAAGGCTACAAGTACTCCTTTCGTTAGCTAGCTTACATGATCTGATCCAACAAGAAGCAATCCGCCGGACTATAAGTGACATTTTTCTGTGCCAGATGCGATATTTTTTTTTTTTTTTTGGGGATAAAAACAAGGAAGATGGTCCTCCTCTTGCTGGGGGGTATTATTATACCTCCCCGAGAATAATTGCCTCCGCATGACTTACAGATTCAGGCTGGTCCTCGTCATTGTAATTCTATTGAATCCAGTTGCATCTATCTGAGAAGTGCTTGGCTATGGAATTGATCTCTCACTCCTTGAGTTCCTCCAGTGTTAACATAGAAATGTTAATGCCTAATGTAGTTCAGCATTTCGATATCTGTATTTTGGGGGATGATGAGGTGGCTTTCCTTTGGATCCTCTTGGCAACTTTAGGACAAAGTAATTTGTATCCTCTTGGCCTCTTATTAGGACAAAACTCAAAAAGGACCGGTACCCTATAAGAAGAAACAGGACAGGCGGAGAAGAAATTTCCATGGTGGTGATGAAAATGTATCACCTGTTCTTTTCTCAGCCTTGCATCATTCCATCATTCGACATGTGGAGCAATATTCAGCTATTGTGGGGTTCAAAGTACTCTGTGAAGCTGTATAACTCCTTCTGCTAGTTTTATAGTTATTTGTTGGGGTTTGACATATTGCCGTTTTGATTTTCAGGCTTCATGGATAAAAACTAAACTGATCGGCAACTTCAGACGAAATTTTTTACATCTTATCTTGGCCTATGTATCACCTGTTCTTTTCTCAGCCTTGCATCATTCCATCATTCGACATGTGGAGCAATATTCAGCTATTGTGGGGTTCAAAGTACTCTGTGAAGCTGTATAACTTTTTCTGCTAGTTTTATAGTTATTTGTTGGGGTTTGACATATTGCCGTTTTGATTTTCAGGCTTCATGGATAAAAACTAAACTGATCGGCAACTTCAGACGAAATTTTTACATCTTATCTTGGCCTATGTATCACCTGTTCTTTTCTCAGCCTTGCATCATTCCATCATTCGACATGTGGAGCAATATTCAGCTATTGTGGGGTTCAAAGTACTCTGTGAAGCTGTATAACTCCTGCTGCTAGTTTTATAGTTATTTGTTGGGGTTTGACATATTGCCGTTCTGATTTTCAGGCTTCATGGATAAAAACTAAACTGATCGGCAACTTCAGACGAAATTTTTTACATCTTATCTTGGCCTATTAGCCCAGATTATTGTTTACCACATAAACTAAGGCCTGTTTGATTTTCAGGCTTCAATGAATAAAAGGAAAGAAACTAGCTGATTGGCCACTCCATGCGGAATCTTTTAATCTTAATCTGGCATATAAACATGGATTAAGACGTTGTTTCAAGCTTGGCAGCAGAGCTGTTAAACTTCACGAGTAGCTCGAAAGCTCATTAGAGCTCGGCTCGATAAGGCTCGAGCTCGACTCGTTAGTTCCGGTAAACGAGCCGAGCTCGAGTTAGAAATGTGCTCGTTTAGTTAACGAGCCGAGTAAGCTCGGCTCGTTTGATATCCGAATAGCTCGTTAGAGCTCGTTAATAAAGGGTATATTTGTCATTTTAGAAGTGAAAAGTATAAAAATTATAAATTATAAATTTTTATTGAGATTAATTTGCACGAACTCGAGCTCGTAAGCTTGACTCGAGCTCGAGCTCGTAAGCTTGACTCGAGCTCGAGCCACATGTACATTTGACGAGCCGAGTTCGAACACATTTTAAAGCTCGTTTGCCTAACGAGCTCGAGTTGAGCTCAGCTCGAATTAAACTCGAGTTGAGCTCGACAGCCAATACTCAGCTCGACTCGACTCGATTAACAACTCTACTTGGCAGATTTCTTAGAAATTGGTTAAGAGTTATATATTAGCTTATTATTATTCTTTTTTTTTTCGGAGACGATAATTGTTGTATAACCTATTCTATCCTAAATTAAAGGGGAGGGGGAGCGTAAAGAAAATTATGTTGGATACTAACAGGTACACAGATCTTATTAGATCAAATGGGTGTTTTGGCACCACCCTTAAATTTTTTTTGCTATAGATGAAATTTGAATCTTCACCTGCACCTACAGCAAATCACGCCTTTGCTCTATGTTCAGCTAATAAACCGCGTGGGAAGAAGAATGATGGCGGGCGGCGATCCGGTTCGGTGCCCTTATCCTCCTCTTTCTCTTTTATTCTCTTTTGGAACAAAAATAGACACTACTTATTCAATTCAACTCCAAAAACGAAAGCCAAATTGGAGTTTGTCTTCCCCTTGACCGTTTATCTGGGCTTTTTATTTATGGGAGAAGTCCAATCTTGATCTCTAATGTTTAGCAAATGTATTATTTTAATCTTTAAAGTTTTTATAAAAATAAATCTAGTCCACACTCCACAATGTTTGGTATTTGCACAATTTTAGTCCACACTCCTCTTTCTTTATTATTCTTAAAAGTTTCGCATTCATCAAATTAATTTTTTCTTAAAAAAAAAGAAGCAAAACAACGTCTAATTTTAAATAATAAAAATAACACCCGGAAAGGGATTTTCGATGAGTTTTGGATAGATGAATTGGGTGTTTTGACTGGATTTAATTATCTCATTTAAAAATTAGTTTTATTGGTTAATTAGCCTTAATTTTGTTGTTTAAAGTTAGCAGCAAATTTGCTTCTTTATTTTTAAATTCTTAAATTCAAATTAATGGACACACAATATCAGACTAAATCTCTTGAATAATTGGAAAAAAAAAATTTCCAATTCGCTTTAGATTGGATACACTAAGGAACCAATTTTATTCTTATCAAAATTTTAGGGACTAAAGCTGTACAAGTGTTAAATGTTGAGAACTGGATCTATTTTTAGGAAAAAATTTGAGGACTAAAACTACATATGCACTAAACATTGGGGACTAAAATTACATTTTTCTCTTTATTTATTTCGGCATTTTGCTCGACAGACCTTGAACAGGCAGTGTAGGTGGAAAGAAAGAAACTAAAAAGAGAAACAAAAATAAAAAAAAATGGGAATTCCGTCAGAAATGAGAAATACCTGGCTGAATAAAAGAAGGGAATCGTTGTGGATTGCATCTCCAGTTGAAGAAGAAGCAAAGATTCGTCGATCAAGGGAGTGCACTCAAGGTTGGAACCCCAAAAAAAAAAAACCATTCCTTTCCCTTTTTTTTTTTAATACTTTTCTTTTTCTGGGTTTGTTTTTTAGCTTTTTGGATGATGAAGAAAAGAAACTTTCTTTGGTTTTACGTTTTGCATTTTGATCATTGTTCTGTTTTTGGGCCTGTTTATTCTGCGATGTTTGTCTGAGTTTCATCAGGTGACCAGATGTTTTTATGAATTTTACAATTCCATAGGCATTTAAAAAATTCTTGCGAGGATTTCTTGATGTATTTTGGAGGAAAAAGGAAAAAGAGAAAGCAAGGTGGGAACTTTATTACTATTTTGGAGTTGGAGAATTATGTGAATTTGAAGAGAAAGCTGAAAAGAGGTATTAAGGGATGGAAATGGCACATTAGTACTTGAATATTTTTTTAGGCTGTATATTCATTTTAAGGCATCAACACAAGCTATTCTATAGTTTAAGACTACTGAGTCTTAAAAGAATACTTGTCAGTAACTTTTTTTTGTTCTTACTGTTTAGTATTAGGATGAATTTTCGACATCTTTGCTTGACTTCCCATGCAAAAGGGTAGTAAGCTTTTGTCATGAGTTATGTTTTCCATGAATGATGACATCCTGTTAGTGTAGCTTTGGACTCGAACTTGCCTGTTTGCTGCTAAAAGCCCCTTCAGGGATTGGCATTCCGCTTTTCTTGATTTCCTTGTGATGTTAGTCAAGCATGATTATTTTCACACACTATCAAGATCTTTATGTCTATGTGCCTATGCATAAGTGACATGTTTCTAGAGCTCTTAGAAGCAAATAATCATGGTTTCTATGCACTCCTTGCAGAAGGTGTACGTGCAGGAGCCAAGGCAGCTGCAATTGCTTGTGTTGCCAGTGCTATCCCAACGGTACTGAATTTGATTTGGAGCAATTTGTGTTATTATATGTGATTGGATGTATTGCTATGCAATACTAAGTGCACATCTGACTGTTGGTAATATGTCATAGGACTGGTTAGATTCCTGGCCTTTTCCCAGAGAATCCTGGCAGTTTAGCGCTCTTCAATTGTCTGCTTGGTTCCAATTTTCTAAGCATGTAAAACTGCCTTTGTTTGTCAGTGTTGTTAAGGATTTTAAATTGGAGGATAATGAGGTTTAATTACTGAGATTGTTCTTTACTGTCAACTGTGAACGTGGATCTTAGCTTAATATTTTCCTGACTTGTGCAATTTAATCCCAAAAATACATACTCGAATATTTATTCTTTCAGCCCCTTGAAAGGTGAATGCAGATGGTGGGAGGTGGAGCTACTGTCTAGATGGTTAGGATAAACTTGAAATACCCAATATATGTTCATGCAGATCTTCTGCACTTTAGCAAACATATTCTTGTCCCATGAATGAGAAGATGGGCCAGAAATATGAGATGTCAGATCTCCATTAGATTCCGCATATTTCTCCTATTTCCTGCCTTTGGTGAAATGTACAAACTCGTGCTTATCTCTGATAATTTTTTTTTCTTTGGACTGGTCCTAACAATTTCAGTTGACTGCCGTTCGAACAATTCCTTGGGCTAAGGCAAATCTCAACTATACTGCCCAGGCACTCATTATATCTGGCGGTAAGCATGGGACTTGACTTCTCAATTTGATGACACATCTTAATGTCCATTTTAATGTTGCTTATGATAAATTTATACAGCATTCGTAAGGTAAAAGCTGTGCTGCTTCCATAACTTACTAGTTACTGGAGAATGTAAACCAAGTTGACTTGTTCTAGTTTTCACCAAACATTTTGAGGGCCAATAAGGTTTCACGACGCAAGACTTCTTTGAAATTTAATAGCGCATTTCAAGTAAGGTATCAAGAAGAAAGAATGAGCCCACTTCCTAGTGCATGAATTTAGACCTGAGGGAAACTTTAATTTGTAATTAGCAACCCACAGATTTTTTTTAAAGGTATATAGATTTAGAACATTCAATAGCGATGCATTCTTCTCCTGAAGGAAGTGGGAAGACTTTATTACATTACAGACTGTGTGTCAGATCTGCTCCTGGTTTAGTTAACCCAGTAAATTCCAAGAAGCACACAGTGGATCTGGGGCTCAAGTTTTTGGTATTCTCCTAAACTAATCGGTTGGATCTTATATCTGTATGAATCTTTTCTAAACCCGTGTAATGCATAAATATTCTGCATCTGTTAGAAGCTTAAAAAGCCTTAAAAATGGCCTCTTCTTTCATCTTTCAACTGAGTACTGCTGGTATGTAGACTAAACTCCGATTTGCATGTCTAGTTCGTTGATGGTACAGAAACTTTGGAAGGTGCATATATATGTCATGAAAGATGAATAAGAACAACTTTTGTCCTCTCAACTATACATCTTTTAATGCTTCCTGGGAAGATCATTGCAGTATACTTGCTGATATAATTTCAGTAAACACTTGAACTTGCATAAGAATTGTGTCCTTTTGACCATCATTGCTCACTGATGAAGATTAAGAAGTGAAAACACTCTCATTAGTTGATGTTAATTCATATTTGATTCGCAATCTCGTGCAGCTTCTATTGCAGCATACTTCATAACTGCAGACAAAACTATCTTGGAGTGTGCCAGGAGAAATACACATTACGATAAATCAGCTTAAAGCAAAGGAGGATCTGCTGCTGCAGTTGCAGCATCTAGTAATTATGTACATCTCCTGCTATGGCCACCACCGCCTGCATTACTGCATATGAGTTAGATGTTGTTTTCCAAAGTTTTGTGTAATGCCTAACCTAAATCTTTCTTCGATGTCTCTTCTAGGTAGAATTCGAATCAGAACTGCCTTATCTTTATGCATCATTTAAGTGCAAGGTGGTTTGTTCCACATCTTCCTTTGTTGGCTGTTTTCGAACGCTTGCTAAGGTGCTTTTTGCTTGGGTTCTAGGACAATTTCGTCATTCTTGATTTTCCATTTTCTGGATTTGATCCATTTAGCATCATCTTCGGAGGGTACTGCAAGAGGACCAGTAACTTGAATAATGTTGTTAATCAATTTCTCTTATGGATGGTCTAGAATAAGTATGTTTAAAAAAAAAAAAAATCATGTTTAATCAATGTTACGCTTGTGATTTCGTTAATTGAATCTTTTATTCTAAGAGAAAAGCATTTTATTCACAGCTCGTGACAATTGAATAATAATAATTTACTAGTATTAAAATTTACTTGAGCCATGTATTGGGTTTGTTTGGACAGCTTCTTATTTGTTCAAATTTATTTGCTGACATCACCATTACAATTTTCAATACACCTTTTTATATTCCCAGCCACCTTTTTATCTCACATACATCACATCACAAAAAGTGCTACAGTAATTATTCCAAATAATACCCTATCCAAACAAAATGTATCAAGAGAGAGGCCACAAGTTGTTAAAACAGAAATCTGAACCATGAAATTAACGGAAATGTGTTAATTATACTTTAAAAAAAATGAAATATGTTAGTGACCTGAAACAACTGAATCATGAAAAGAAACTATTCTTGCAGAGTCGTCAGGTCACTACTCACTTGGATGACTAATGTTTTGTTTGATAATTCAATTCAGCATTAAAATTTAATAAATTCAGAACTTAATGTATTCAGATATGTTTGATAACTAAAAATAGAATGTTTTAATTAATTAAATAGTTCTTCTGAATTGCTTAGGTAAAATTTACTCAAAACAATAAGTGATAAGCTGTTCATTTATCAAATCAACAATTCAGTGATTCAACAGATTCAGATTTCGGACTTTAATTTTTCTCAAATGCACCCTAAATGCGGATAACAATACATACAACGGGAAAGCTGTTTAACCTCTCTTCAAGCAAGAGATAATATGAGATTAGCGACCGAGAACTGTACCTAAGCATCTTCCTCTGGCACTCATAGGAAGATCATCAACCTAGAGGAAATAATTATGGCATCAAATTCAATTGCTGAAGATAAGGCGACTTTAAGTGCACAAAATTGAACTCATGGTGAACTCAAAATCATATATATAACCATTTCGCATTGAATATCAAATTGTGTCCAGTTTCATTTTTTTGTTTCATTATCAGCATTTTAGATTTTTTTTGGCTTAAAGTTTGATTTGTGGTATCTGAAATATAATCTCAGTATGATCCCGGTTAGTCTTGTAGTTCACCTGTTCTTCAGCAGCAATGAATTAAGCCATGCCATTTTTTCTTTTTGAATTTGAGCAAGAATGATTCAACAGCAAGGAACACTGATTCCAACGGAATTTTACCAAACGGTACTTTCCAGCTTGAATCTCCTTTGAATTGCCTCGAAAGGAGAAAGCAAGAAAAGGAACTACAAAAGAAAAACATACTAAAACTTCAAAATACCAGCCTTACTTATTTCAATGAATCAGGTTGTGGTAATTATAACTGCATTCATCAGTGCTCTACCCCCACCCCCACCACCCCTTTCCCCCGCAAAAAAAAAAAAAACAGGCACACACATCCATTTGATGAGGTTTCTGTCGCTCTCTCCAAGATTAATCCCATGGAGGTCAATCATTTCTTTAAGAACTCTCTCCCAACAAGAATTGTATTTGACATAATAATAGTCATTAGACTTGTTTTTCATTTTGTTGGAGCAAAGAAAGTGCGACTCAAGGATAATAATTCACTCAGGGAAGGAGAGGGCAAAGCTTCACTCTACAACTTTCAACCATCAAGTTTCGGAAGAAAATTTTTCTATTTTCTGATATATTGAAAATCTTAGATACAAATTTCAAGAAATGTATTCAACTATCGAGCATTTTAATCCCTCGGCAGGGTGCCATCCAGCCATCACTAGTTATGTGATAGCAGTATTTGCAATTCTTCACTGGCACAGTCTTGCTTTAAAATTCAAATACAAAGGATGCCAATTTTCTAGTCCTTAATATTTCTGAGACGAGGCGTCTAAAAGTAATAAATTACTCCCTAACACTAATAATAAATAGGGAGAAAAAAATAGCACTAGTATAAAACCTGTAAGGGTTTCAAAAACTCTTCGCCCTATGAATTGGTGGAGTTCTTTCCTATTCTAATCGCAAAAATCACAAGGATATCATCCTTTAATAAAAGAAAAAAAAAAAAAAGTTCACCTTAGTAACTCTTAAAATGCGTATCTGTAGATAGCATCGGCTGCACCATCTTCATCATTGCTCAGGCCAACCACATCGGCTACCGCTTTTGCCTTCTCAGATCCATTACTAAGAGCAACACCCAGAGAAGCCAATTCAAGCATCTCAACATCATTTTCCCCATCGCCAATCGCCATCACCTGATAATGGATGGAAAGTAAAAAGAATATAACATAAAAACATTAATGAATTTTAACAATAAAGAACCCACAAATAAATTTGTTTTACCTAAACAGGATAGCAACATTATATGCAAGATGAGCTCTTGGATGACTGGATGCTAACAAACTCATTTAAAAGCTTAAGTTCTAAGCGTTTGAGAGTCTCTTACTTCTCAGGATACACACATTATGCAGCTCCAATGGAGGTTAATGCATATTATACCAGGAATTAGGCCTTTCTGTCTCTGTTCCAGCAATTTCCCCGCTCAGAAAGGGGGACAGCCACTTCCAAAGAAAAAGCTGGACTTTCTTTCAAACCATACCATAATCAACTTTTTAAATAAATGTATCCTCAACTTATTCCAATCCAAAACATTTTAATATCAAGTAAAAGTTGAACAATAATCTTGTAATCTACATTTGGTTGTGGAAAAAGTAGTTTTGTAAATAGAGGTTTTGTTTAACTTTTACAAAAACTACAGATTAGAATAGTTTTGTAATCACCAATTGTTTTGCTCAAACCTTAAAATGTTTTACCTTAAAATGCTCAAACCTTAAAATTTTTGCTCACCGTAATAGTCTTACCCTTTTTTTTTTTTGGGAATGAATGATGTGAAGGATGAAAATTGAAATACAACAATCACTTACTATTCTTATCCTTTTTAGATTCCTCTCACCTATTATCTGGTCAGTGCAGACACTTTTTCAAGGTTACAATCCAGAAAAGGAAAGCCAGCGAAACTTTTTAGTGGTGATGAAAGCATAAACACCATGACCAGTTGTAGCCAAGTATACATAGGAATGGGTTTTTAGCTTTTAGTACAATCTTGATTTGTTCTCTACGAGTTCTCTAACAATTAATTTGTTCTTGGGTAGAGGCTATAGTAGCTTCAAGATGACAAGGGGTTACTGAAATTGAAAAAAAATGAAAAAAAGGAAGGGAACATTTTAGGCAAATACCTCAGTTGGGGAAGCACCCAAATGATCAAGAAGCAATCTTACTCCTCTTCCCTTTGACGTACCAGAAGGAACAATTTCTAGCATATCTGGAACAGCTTGAACTACAGATGCATAATCTCCTGTTGCTTCTGCCCAGTATGGCCGCAAAGTAGTAGCCACTCCCTCAGCGGAGTCTAAGAATATCAGTTTCTGAAAATCCAATTTCATGTCAACCCATGCAAACTTAAAGAATATTATTGGTAAGTATGTTACATAGTTATGCATTTCTCTGACCAACAAGGCCGATGATTTGAAATTTCACTTCAAATTTAAAAGCATCATTTTGGTTCACATGTAATGCAATGTTAATGAAAGAAAATTTGCACTTTCAGAAATGAAATGACAGGATGGCACACTATAAATAGATAAAACAGATGAGCAACATAACGGGTACTAGAATCCCATTAATAGAAACCAAGTATCAATTTAATGATATGCAACAATTAAATCCATAATTACACCACCATTGGAGATTTGTTTATACAAGATAGATATTGGCATGATTGCAAATGTGGGGAAAGAAGAAGAGCAAAGGAACCATAAAGGAATTTAAGCATGTAAGTTTAAGCACGAAGTTAAATTTGATCCTTGTTTACGTGAAATCTTCTATTACTCAGAAAAACCAGTGCGAAAAAAAGGAAGACCATAGATTAATGCTACAGTTTATTCTGACAAACACAGTGAGAAAGGATCAACATTAGTAACAAAGTTCTTTATACGAATATTTATGAGTAAAGGATAAAGAATCTGTCCATATTCAACAACCTACCTGTATATCCCCACCCGCCAAAAGCTGGTCGACTGTAGGTATGATCTCCGCCTGTCAAAAGATTACAGATAGAACACATTTAACAGCTGAGAGATGAACTGATTGAAAATATTAACATGAGAATAAATTTGACAATTTAGGCACCTTTGGCTCAGAATATACTGTATGAAGCGAGTCTACAAGAGGGTGCTCAAATAATGTTAAGCAACGATCTTCACTAAATGCAATAAGAGGAATTTGATGCTTAAGAGAATACATGGATGCCTGCGAGCAAGAGAAGGCACACGTTTATCGGTATGAATGGAAGATAGAGAATTGCTTAGAACATCATAGGCTCTCCCCAATAACAGTTAATCAACCTCTCAGTTTACATGCTCAAAACCATGAAATGGCGCACATTTATAGCACACCAGTGAAAGAATTAGAAAACAAATAATATTTTTTTTTATAGATCTGCACGTAAACAAGGCAAAAAATAGGCTATCATTATCAGTGATAACCTTGAAGCAAGTAATCATGCGGAGATACAAATAAAATGTGATTATGGACCTAGGAGTAAGCAAGAGAACATTACCTCTCTGCAGACATTTGGATCTAAATTGCTTCGAAAAATTTCCCTGCCTTGTCTCCCATATACAAGCAATCCCTGAATCAATCACAGATAGAAAAGAATTTATTTAATTACATGATTGAAGCAGGAACTCATCTTCACGATATCATTTAGTTGCTAGCATGCAAACAGAAAAAAGCTTGGCATTGATGGCATACTCTTCACTGGATTTGCATGTATGAGTAATTAAATACAAGGTTCACTTAAGATTTGTTCAGTCCTTGTTCATTCTTCTTCTAGTTAATTTCTCTCCTTCTCATTCGAATTATTCTTCTTTTCTCAATAATTTCTCTACATCTTCAAACTGTTCAATATGAGTCGAGTTTACCCACTAAGAAACAAGCACATTTAACATCTTTTCAATAGCTTCACACAGAATTAAAACAAGACTCAGCAAGCTCTACTAAGCTAAGAAATATTCGAAGAAGGAACTTTAAAATCATCCTCTTTTGGGTCACTCCTATATTTGGTAGCCAGTCCCTTTGCTCTCCTCAAGTTTGGGAGGCTAGTGAATCAATATCTACCAGTCCCACCCCATTCCTTCATCCTTGGGGAAACTGAAATCTACTGTCTCCCAAGTATCCTTTGGTCAAAGCTGCCTTGAACATTAGCATCCCTTTCTCTCCTCTGTCATTCTTAGTCTGATATCCCCCAACGCCAAGTCTACTAGAAAGGACCGTAGTAGGGAAACTAGAATAGAAAGTAGATTTTGGGCTGGCATTAATGGTAGGCAAGAGCACACCTTCAAATGAATGACTATGCCCATCCTTCCAGGCAAGGAATCTCTTTGCTACACCAGTACTACATTGGGAGGGAGTATCTGAATCGACAAGGTATGCACATGGAATAATACTACAAACAAAAGAAATTGAGCCAAAGGCCTCAGATCTACATGATACCAGGACTATTTCATTGGAAAAATAGGTTATTAGGGCGGAACATTTTTATGGGTCCTCATACTACAAACCAATGCAAGATGAATATATTGATGTACCTGTAGGAAAACGCCTGGTGAAAATTCTGATATGGCTCCACCTTTTCCAGCCAAATCTGCTTTCTTCAAAAGGCGGATGACAGCTGGACGAGTCTACAAATGGTACAGTAACCAACAAAAATTGTGAAATATGTACATAAGCAGCATATCCAACAGAAAACTATAGAAAACTTATAAAGTTAAAAGTGGAAGGGAAGTTGATCTATTAGTTCTTACTTTCCCAGTGGCAATTACTATTTTCACACCCCTTGAGATGGCCACTTTTAGTGCTGTTGCATTTGATGTACTAACTTGACTTTCGCTGTTCAGCAGAGTACCTACACATTAAAAGTTGAAATGAGGATATGAAAGTGACAAAATTCAGATTTTACAATCAAATCATCATGAATGCTACAACAAACATGCAATACTGCTGCTAACTTACCATCCATGTCACAGAAGATGAAGTTAAACTTTGGTCTATAAAATCGAAGGCTTCCTTCTCTCTTCCTGTCTTTTAACAATCCACATATGAGATTTAGAACTTCAAAGGGGCCAATAAGGTATTAACCAAGCTTGAATCCACCATAATCTGAAATTTCCAAAAGAAAAAAAAAGGAGATAAGTTTACAATTGACCATACCATCAGGATAATTCAAAGGAGGACTTCCATTAGTCTCAGCATCATAAGCACTCTGAATTAATCCTTTCCCCTTCCACCCAAGACTCTTCAAAAGATGTTCTTCCTCTTTCTCCATTTCAGCTTCTGCCTCATCACTAATCTCATGGTCAAATCCCAGAAGATGCAACAACCCATGAACCTATAGGGAATAACAGAGAATAGCTCAACAATTTGATTTCATGGTGGAAACAGTCTCCTGCTGGAAGAAGACATCACCCAGCCTTCCCTTATATTTCTTTACATACACTATTTGATCATTAAGTTCATTTTTACTCCTCTTGCCCATCTAGGCCATTATTTGAAGCTAACATAGCTGGTGATTCCCGCATGTCCTAAACTTGTGCATTTCTTTTTTCCATGCCGTATAGAGAGGAAAAGAATAACTAATAATATACCTATACTAATAGCTTACAGGGAAAAAATTCCAATAAATCATAAAACTTTACTTCTTCAAACTGCATCTTACTCCAAGAAAGGGTTTCCAAAGAAAGAAACCACCTTTTCCTCCCTTGCCCTTTGAACCTAGGTGCACACCTTGAGCTGTCTATGCAGCCAGTGACAACTAGTCAGGGCTAACTGATCATATTCTATTTTTCAACTTTGAGTTTGACTGAGATTGATAGCTACATCTTATTGCACTCTTTAAGAGATTAACAAGAACTAGAAATCAACTCAATAAAATACAAATTATTAGAAGAAGAGACCAATGGAAGGAAGAGCACCGGGCTACATGTCATTATGTTCCATGGCTTAAAAACTGAGCAGCTAATTGACTGAGCATGTATTTCCCTAATACGCATCTATTATGCAAACCAATAATCGGATAATATTACTAACTAAAAAGGTTAGACAACATAAATATGCTTGCACGCACCAATAGAATGCGTATCTCATCCAGAAGGGTGTGGCCTCTTTCCTCTGCCTGTCTTGCAGCTGTCTCAACAGATATTACGATATCCCCCAACATCAGCTACAAAGTAAGGAAGCATGTTACTAACAACATTCTGAACATAAAAAAAGAAGGCCCAGAGAACATGGGACAGAAAATCTTACTACTGGAAGCTTCAGTTCAGGGACGTGTTGAGACATTGAAAGGACATCAGTAGCATGGTCCTCACCCCTCCATTCTCTGTTAAGTTTGCAAATGAACTCATCATTGCAAAGAAGAACTGACAGTTCTACACTCTCAAAACCGCCAACATCTGTAATTGAATTATCTCTGGTTTTATATGCTGAATCTTTCAGCCCTTCGAGTCCCAATTTCATTGCCATTGGGACATTGACTCGAAGCAATTCTGCAATATCCTGCATCGAGTAGAAGAAGATACAAAAATGATAATTTCTTTTAGAAAATAATTTCTCGGACACGTTCTTCAATCAACTTTCTATCTCACGAACGTGCTATCCAAAAACTCATCTCACAAACCCCGTCAAAACGGATTCTAAAGAACTTCAAATCAATCAAATGCTAATCTCTTTACATATGAGGGCACCAAATTAACATCCTTTTTCGCCCAAAATTTCTGGAACAAATGCAAACAGATTACTTTTGACAGAAATAGATATGTATACACTAAAGTACCAGAATTTCAGGATCATCAGGCAACTGTTCTTCGATACAAATATTAACACTGAGCTCCAGCTCCTTCTCTTTACTCTTGGCCTTTGCCCTGGCGGTAGGCGGCGCAGGCTTTCTCCTAGCCTTCCGATACTCTCTCCACGAAGCGAAAACTCCACCGAATCCTCGAGAAACGCTCCAGAACAGCCTTCTGTCGTCCTTGCAGCTCAATGCAGCAGCCGGTCCAAACATCGAGGACTGCTGCTGCCAATAAAGCGACGTAGAAGGATAACGGAGCGGAGGAGCAAGAGGAAGAGAGATAGGATACCTGGAGGAGGAGGCATTTTGCGAAGGAGAGAGAGGCGCATGAGGAGAATTGGCGAGCGAGGGAATGAGGCGAAACGTAAGAGCACGCGCCGCCGCCATGGGCTCGGCGGCTATTTGAGAATGGGCGGGGGGCACAATCCGGAGGAAAGGAGATAGTCGAGAAAGCATTCAGGTATGAGATTATTAGTATTAGTAGTATTATTGTGGTATTGGTTAATGAAATTCAATCTTCAGCGCCTTGATAGTGACTGCTTTTACTCTGTACTGCGAGGGAAAGATGGCAATGTTAGAACGGATTAAAGAGGCATTGCAACCTCGGCCAGCCAGCTGCTACCGCTGCATATCTACTGCTGTTGTATTTTATGGGGGATGGTAACTATAACACCAATGCGCGAGATTCACAAATAATGTATCTAACAAGTGTTCAGGACACAGTCAATGTGTGTGTGCAACTACAAAGACAATTCACGTACAGTTAATTAAAATGTGCAAATAGATTTTTATTTGGCAGTGGGTAGTAGGGTTGGCAAACGAGTCGAGTCGAATCGAACTTTGACCTAATCGAGTCGAGTTTGACTTAATTTTATCGAACTCGAACTCGAGCTCGAGCTCGAAGAGCTAACCATTTTGAAGCTCGAGCTCGAATTCGAAAAAAAATAATTATTTTAGTTTTTTAAAAAATAAATAAAATAATATTTTTTCTTAATAAATAATAAAATATTAAGGATATTTATGTAATTTTACTATTAAAATAAAAAATAAAAAAATATATATATTCGAGCTTGCAAGCCGACTCGCGAGCTAACGAACTTAATATTTTGAACTCGACTTCGAGCTCGATTTCGACTCAACCAACTCGAGCTCGACTCGAACTCGATATTGATCGAGGTTGAGTCGAGCTTGAATCGAGCTGTGCAAACGAATCGAGCCGCTCCTTTAGTGGGTAGTCATGATAAGAGGTACAAGAAAATAGTAATGGGCGGTTATATAAAAAGGGTAATTTAAAAAAAATCATAATGATAGGTTTTAGTTTAGTTACAAACGAGTCTAGTTGAACTTTAACCTAATTTTGTTGAGTTTCGACTTAATTTTATCAAGTTCGAAATCAAACTCGAACTTGACGAACTCTTAATATAAAGTTCGAGTTCGACCTCAATTCAAATTCGATTCTAGTCAAAATCGAGCTCGAATTTAAAAAAATAAAAATTATTATTTTATTTATTTTTTAAAAAATATATATAATTTTAATATTAAAAAATAAAAATATAAATATATAAAATCTAGTTGACTTACAAGCTAACGAACTAAGTATTTTTGAATTCGAGTTCGACTTGGTCAATTAAGATTGATGTTGACTCAACTCGAGTTCAACTTGGTCAGTTCGAATTGATCGAGTTCGAATTGAGTTTGACTTAAGTTGCTCGCAATCGCTGGCGGGTCATATCGTGTGCAGCCCTAGTTTATGCCAAAAGTCCCTCCCCTATATATATATAGTATAGATGTTTGAATTGTGTTCAAATTGATTTACATTTTGAGTAAATAAATTTATATTTTGTTAAAATATATAAACCCTTCACTTTTGGATTGGATTTTTGTAGGAATGACTAGGAGAGGCAAGAGAAGAAAATGATATGAACCTTCGACCGTTCTATTTTTCTTTTATAAGCAGGGGAAGGGTGGAGAAGGAGGAATTGAACACAAATCTTTAATTTTTGAAGTCTCAATTTTAGCTAATAAAAGTTCACATCTTCAATGGTCTTCCAAATGAGGTGAAAAAAAAAAAAAGGAACTCTGCTAGTACCTAATAGAATAATAAAATATCTATACAACATAATATATAAAATCAAAGGAATGGTAATTAGTATAAACTTTTTATGTCATTTTTTGAACTTTCAAAATGTTATTCTAAAAAGAAACTAATTTTTACCCTAATTATTTGGTCATATTTTCTCAGCATAACTACTTATAATCACCCTAAATATTGTAACAACTAAATTGTTATAACCTTATAAACCAGTTCTTTAATAAATTTATATAAATTGTATTTATGTGAAAAATAAAATTTATATAAAATTAATTCATTTTAATTATTTTTAAATTGCACACACATTGGGTGTGCGCTTAACACTAGTATCTGTCATCTCCAAGACAGCACAATGAAAATCTAATGATCTTGCTCACCTTATATTGTTGAAGACTCTTTTGATTTTTCCCCAGAGGTCAGAATTGTTCTTATCTTAGTTATCAGGGATGCAAAGCTTGGCGGAGTATTCTGGTTTACTTGTACATGACCAACTGGTGAAGCAAAGCAAAGAACATTGAATTGGCATCTATCAAGATTAACACTGCTAAATGCATAACCTTCACCAAAAAATATACATGATAGTATTACATTTTATACTGAACCCTGCATAACTATGAAGCATGTCAGACTCTATTACAAACCAAAACTAGTTAATAACTTTTCTGAATAATTCTCTTGAAATTAAAATTGATAAGTAAGTACTCAAAACATATAGCGCTGCTAAGATTGAGCAATTGATACTAAATCATTCAGCACTTCTTTTTTCCCTTCCTTGAGGGGTCAGGAGTTTTTTAGACACCGCAGCTGAAGCTGTCATCATCTTCATTCATTATCTTCTTAGACCTGCACTTGTAGCTTGAAAGATACTTGGCACTGCCCAGTAAAGGAGCAATGTCGCAGCCTGCCTTCAAGCCTCCATTATCTTCTAGAGGGGTGCAGCGATGGAGAATCTGCAGAATTTCTTTCATGGAAGGCCTGCAATTAGGTATTGAGTTGGTGCATACAAGCCCCAATCTGAGCACAGTAGTCATCACTTCCAGATAGCGTTGCTCCCTGATCTCCTCATCTATGGCATCAGCTATAGGTTTCCCTTCACCATAATGCTTCCATGCCCATTCTACAAGGCTTGTATGCTCATCCCCACCGTTAGGTTCTCTTCCAGTCACCAGTTCCAGCAAGACAACTCCAAAGCTGTAAACATCAGTCTTTTCATTCACCTTTGTTGTATAGGCATACTCTGCAATTCATGCAACATACCAGTTAGTCAACAGTGCCCATGATTAAGTGATTTGAGATTAAAAAGTATTTTAAGTTCATTTATTTACCTGGGGCAATGTAACCAAACGAGCCAGCAACGGCAGACATTGTGAGGGGCTCATCTTTCTTTACTAAGAGCTTGGCCAGACCAAAATCAGCTATCTTTGCATCGAAGCCAGAATCCAACAAGATATTGCTGGACTTCACGTCTCGATGGAGAATTGGAGGACTGCAGTCATGGTGCATGTAGCAGAGGCCTTGAGCAGCTCCATAGGCGATTTTCAACCTCATCGGCCAAGTCAAGACAAAGTTTTGAACTGCAGTGGTCAGTGAAGATGGCTTTTTCTTCTTCCCATGTAGCCATCTATCAAGACTATGGTTCTCCATGTACTCGTATACAAGAAGCTTTGAGTCTTCACTTGAAATACAGCACAACAACTTTACTATATTAGAATGTCTGATCGATCCCAGTATCTGAACCTCAGCAAGAAATTCACTCTCATGCTTGTGATCCAATTTCTTGCTACTCCAGATTTTCTTAACAGCAATATACTCACCTGGCCGGTGCACTGGGATTTTGTACACCTTACCTGAGCCACCGCTCCCAATCATGTTACCTTCTGTCAAACAGGACAAGATGTTTTCCTCTGTAAAATCTAGTCTCTGGAATGAGGTCAATTTCCAAGTTGCAAGATCACATCTTTGCTTCTTCTTCCAAAACAAGGTCATCACTGCAGTAACTAGGAATGCAATTACTACCAGCACCAGAACAACCGCAAGAATTCTTGGTGACAACTTGTTAGACCGCTGTGATTTGACATTACAACTTGGTAAATTTGAGATCAAATTAATGGCACAAAGATGGGAATTATTTAAGAAACTCCTTTCAAAGGCCATGTTATCAAACTCACTGGGAATTTTTCCAGCCAGTCGATTGGAAGACAAATTCAATGTGGTGAGTTTTAAACTGCCTAATTCTGGTGGTATTGAACCGGAAAGTTGATTCTCTGATAAGTCCAGATCAAGGAGGTCAGGTAAAGAACCTATCGCAGATGGAATTGGACCAGAAAGATCATTCCTTGAGAGATTCAAATTGGTAAGAGAAATCCAGGATATTATTTGTGACGGAAGTCCACCGGAAAGATAATTCCCATCAAGTGTCAGCGTGATGAGCTGAGAAAGGTTAGTCAGTTGAACTGGAATAGGCCCTGAAAGCATATTGTTGCCAGCCTTGAACACAGTCAATTTCGCCCAAGATGATATCTCGACTGGAATTTGACCAGAAAACTTGTTATCATCGATCTCCAAACGTGTCAAATTCCACGCTACCATCCTTGGAAGCCCACCTGAAAATGAGTTATTACTCAGCATCACACTTGTCATGTTCTTTAATGCCCAAATGCCTGCTGGAACCTCCCCCGATAACCCATTGTAATGGAGCTGAATTGTTCTCAAAGTATCACAAGTTTCAAGCGACTTTGGTATGCCACCATTTAGATTATTGGAGTAGGCGACCACACCAAACAAAGTTCCTCCTGCACACAAGTTCTCCGGTATATTCCCGGTGAATTGGTTATCAGAAACTTCAACAGCTTCAAGTTTAGAATGAATGCCTAATTCTGGTGGTAAAACACCACTCAATTTGTTATTGAAAATGCGAAAATTAATCAGGCCTGGAAGTAGGCCAATACTCGCGGGAACTTCTCCCTCCAGCTGATTGGAATACAGAAGCAAAAACTGCAACTGCTGCAACTTGCCAACATCTGCAGGTATGATTCCTGTCAATCTATTAATGGAAAGATCCATTTGCGTCAAATTCAACGACTCGATCACCGATGGAATTGGTCCCGAAAACCAGTTTCTATACAAAAGAACAACGCTCAGGTTCTTTAACAAGAATAGCCCACTTGGGATTCCGCCATCCATGTCATTTAGAGCCAAATCCAAATGCTCAAGATTGGTAAGGCTGCTAAAACTCTCTGGAATTTGGCCAATCAAGTTTGTACCCGCCATCCAAATTAACTTGGCTTTGCTTAGCTTTCCGAACTCTGGTGGGATTGCCGCCGGCGAGAACTGGTTATACGCCATCGCAAGGACTTCAAGATTGGATAAGTTCCCAATTTCAGCTGGAAATGTGCCATTGAACAAGTTTGAATGCAAATACAGAGTCTTTAACTCTTTCAAGTTGCCGATGGCCGGTGGGATGTCTCCGGTGAAGTTGTTGCCGCTGATATCAAGGTACTGAAGTTTCTGGAGGAGGTTGATGTCCGGTGGAAGGTTCCCGACGAAGATGTTCTGAGAGAGGTCTAAGTATTGAAGTTTTGAGCACTTGTACAAAGATGTTGGGAAGGTTTGGAAGATAAAGTTATTAGCAAGAACAATAGAAGTGAGGTTTTTGAGGTTGCAAATAAAGTCTGGGATTGCTCCGGATATGCTTTTATCTGAGAGGTGAATTCCGGTGACCGTGCCACTGCCGGAGCAATTAATTTCTCCCCAGCTGCATGGGGAGGAGGTTGGAGTTCCATGACCGGAGGGTTCCCGGATTGCCCCACTCCTCTTTGAGGTTGAGTAGAATCGATCTTTCAGTAACTGACGCTTGCGAATTTACTAAAAGGGGTAGGGAAATTAGGAGGAAATAAAGAAGAAGCTGTGGTATTTTGCTGAATGTCAAGGTTAGTTCAGTCATTTGATTGCTAGCCGGCCGTTGGCGATGGTGGTGGAGGAGGGAGCTGAGGTGTTGTTACTTGTTAGTTAGTTTTCCCGGGGGAACTGGTGGGAGTAACGGTTGAATTTCGAAACTTTGGCCAGCTCTTGAATGTTTGCTGGGATTTATTGGTGTGAATAAGAGAAGAGGAAGCTTGCAACAGTTTAATCATGATTCATTGGACCACATATGACCGTTTCATTATTACACGTTTTACCAGTTCGGTCAGCAAATCCTAAACAAAGTTAGTAAAATAAACTGAGTAGTTAGTGGGAGACTGGGAGTGAAAGTGATAATGGGGGCCCGGAGCTTAGAGTTTTGGTTTTACACGGGTTGGACTAAGCTAAAAATAATTTCACGTGGGTCCGTTGTACTTTGAAAGCTAGTAATCTTATTTTCTAGCATAAGATTTTTGGATTAATCTTACCCATCAATGCATTACAACTCATTTGAATCTAAATTTGAATTCCAAACTTTACTCATATGTCCGTATATCCAACTGTGATAGTATATATACACTGTGAGTATATAAGATTTATTCAAGATTTTTTTTAATAGTATGAAGCTTTAATGATGATTCTGTCTAATTTACAACTTAGGCTCTGTTTGATAATCTAATTCAACATTTAAATTTAATGTATTCAGATCTTAATATATTTAAACCGTTTGATAACAAAAAATTGAACATCTGAATTAATTAAGTGGCACTGAATTTCTTAGGCAAAATTTGCTTCCAAAATTAAGTGACAAGCTATTCACTTATCAATGAATATGACATGCACTCAAATGTATTAAATTTAATATTTAACAATTCAATAACTTTATTGATTGAGACTTCAGATTACAGCCTTCAATTTTCAAATTTCAGTTTTATCAAACGCAGCTTTAGACTTCGTTTGATAACCTAATTCAATGATTAAACTTAATGAATTCATATTTTAACATGTTCATATGCGTTTAAATTAATTAAGCGGCACTGAAGTTATTAGATAAATTTTTCTCCAAAAATAAAATAAGTGATAAGTTATTCGCTTATCACTTAATCTGATATACGTTCAAATGTATCATATATAATATAGTAACTTAACGGATTCAGAATTCAGATTTCAATTTTTTAATTTTCAGATTTTAGTTTGATCAAACACAGGTTAAGACTTGTACATTTAATAACAATATTGTTATATAGGTACGTCATCTATGCAAAATATAAATTTAAAATTTAACTTAAAATTAATTATAATACATCCAAACTTGTCCGTGTATGTAAAATTAATTTATTTAATGATTTATTTGTTAATTTTGAGCACAATATTATGTCAAAATTTAGGAGTCTTCCTAACTGATGCCGGCATCTGCACCAGGTCGACAAACCGGGGGATAAAATTTAGGAGTCTTCAAACTTCGTAGCAAAATCAAATGCAAATTCCAACCACTCTCACCAAAAGCCACGAGAAGAAGATCACGGTCTTCTTGTTGGAAATTGGGTTATTTCATTTTCCCAAACAATCTTTCTAGAAAAACCAAGAGAATTTTAGTTTGAAGTTTTCCTTTTTAATCCTTCAATCCTTCTTTACACTCTTTTCCATTATTAAGCACATAAATTCAATTGCTAGACACATAATTCGAACCCTAAATCTGATTGTAAAAAAGATTTTAAGAACTCTTCCGTGATCTTAGTCCCAAGTTTATAGTAACTCCTCTTATTTCTCATGTGTTTCTTTCTTGTGGTTTTTGGTTGCCGTCTAATTTATACGCATATGTTGTTTTTTTTTGCTAAATTCTCTCTTGCTCTCTCGAGACATAATAACTCGAAGTCTCTCTTGCATGGCTACGAACCACGCAGTGCATTTGTATCTTTCTTTTTTCCTTCCAGCCAGAATCCGTATAAGAAGCTTCTGCCTAGCAAAGCAAATTTGAAGCCAAGACAAAGGGAGAAGTTAAAATTTTCCTTTCAATGATGCATAATTTAGGCATTGATAGTGAAGTTTATAACCAGATTAAGCATAGGAAATTAATAATTTCTTAGGTAATCAAAGAGAATCCACCATAAGTCCACAACTGCTCCCAATACCACAAGCATAACGACATTCAAAGTTGCAGTATTTTAGAATCATAGTAGTATATTGCTAGAGATGAAGGAGAAAGATTTGTCTATTTCTAAACAAAGGAGAAAGAAGACTTAAATATTATAATGAATCTTGAAGAGTTTTGTTACTCGTCATAAAATGAAAGTTCAACTTCTAAAATTTTCATTCTCTTTTCCATTTCTTCCTTACAGATCAGTTTTATGCCAAAAATAATAATAATAATTTTGTGCTTATATCCAAATTGTGAAAATTTGACATCAGAATTTCCAAATTTTGGATTTTATTTAAACGCTATTTAAATCAAAACTTCATCTGATTTTTTTTTCTCCTCCACCTCTCTAGAACCATTTTCTCCTTGTTCTCTCTAAAACTCCTCTGGCAAATCTCTTCCAAATCTCCCATGGAAGAGAGACCAGATAAATCTAGTTTTTTTTCAATAGAAACGAGTCATCTCTTTTTTTTTAAGTTTTCCTTATTTGAATAAATTCTCTCTTAAAATTTCCTACTGAGAGATTCTTTTCTCCTAAAATGTCCTAATAAGAGTTTCTTTTCTCCTAAATTGTTACAGTGAAAGTTTTATTATCTCCTACATTTTTCCTTGTAAGAGTTATTCTAGGAAACCTCTTTAGACTTTCTATCATTAATGCAAATTTATTGAATGAAATGATAGTTGTTATGAACTTAATACTTGTATGTATTGAGACAAGGTTTGAAAAACACTTAAAAAATCTGAACTTAGACGAAAGCAATAGAAAGAAAAATCAAATACTAGTAGATAAAATCTAGTGTTGTTTTGATAATGTGATATACAACGTTTGCATTCTATTAACCATTTTGTTAACCCTGAAACAGTGCTTGACTATTCATAAAGTTTGAAGAAAAAAATTTATAAAAGCTTGAAATTATATTTAGCATGCTACTCTTTCGGCAATATTTTGAAAACCACATAAAACTTCTCCTATCATCCCTAATTAGAATTGAACAAAACTGAAAACCATCATTGGTAATGGAAAACCTCAAATTCTGGCCATGAAATGCTTGAAGTTGACGTGCATGAGGAGTTCGAAGGAAACTGTGCAATGTAAACTCCATATAATTGTTTTAAATCATGACATGTAAACAAATGGTATTATTATTTTTATCATTTTTTCTTATCAAGAACTGAGTGGGATTTAAGAAACAATAAATGAGAGGGAGAAGGACAATTTGAACCCAGAACCCTAAGTTCTAGGGCATTATTTCTAGAGCAAATTATCTGGATGACCACCAAACTTTTAGAATCGTTGAATTTTGACCATTGAACTATTAAAAGTCTAGTTTTAATCACTAAATTATCTAAAGTTTAAATATCGAGCCATTCCGTTAGATTTAATCATTAAACATTGCAGATTTGAGTATTCGCACGATTCACGAGACAAAAGAAGGGGGCATAGTTAATGATTAAATTTGACGGAATGACATGAAATTTAAACTTTAGATAATTCAGTGATCAAAACTAGACTTTTAATAGTTCAGTGATTAAAACTCAATGATTTCAAAAGTTTAGTGGTTATCCGAATAATTTGCTCTTATTTCTATCTCTTAGTATTGTAGATTTTATATTTTCCAGCGTGATTAGTCTAGAAAGGATCAGATTCAGGCCCCAGATCAATTGACAACTGCACAAGATAGAGAATGGCCTTTTCCATGGTCAAAGAATTCAGTGGCCTGAAGACAAACAACGGCGTGTCTCACACCAGGGGTCCGCGACAAGCAAGTGGCAGCTAACTGGAAATTTAGGAGACTTTTGAGCTGATTAGTAGATTAGTCAAATTGATTAAAATCCTGTGGTCTATTATTGACTACCCCAGAATTCTTTTTCCTGATCCGACATTGATTTCACTCATGGAAATTTTCGTGTTGCTAAAATTTTCTACAAGAAGGAGAAGAAGAAAATAGCATTTGGTTGGCATGGTGGGGGCACATAAACGTTAAGTAAAAGATTCATCCTTAAATTATTCGTCTGAGTTACTGTACTTATATCTAATCATTGAATATACAAAGTAGAATTGACTTGGATAGAATATAGGGTGTTTCCTAAATTATGAGGACAAAACACTAACGAGCATGACGCATGTTAAATGTGTAAAAATAAAAAGGAAAATCGTTCAAAATTTCCCTCAGATTTTATAAAATGATTTTTTTCGTCCATCACTTTTAAAAATATAATTTTATGTCCCTTATAAATTCACATTGATCAAATTTGATCCCTATATAAATTTCTGATTAGTTTTTTATCAGAATCTACCACATGCCTTGCACATGATCATTTTTTAGGCACAAAAGTGTGAAAATCATATTTTATATAATTTGGTGTATAGTTCTTACATTTCATAAAATGAATTTTTTTGTCCATCGCATTATACAAAATGAATTATAACTTGATCACGGGTTACGCACACGGTGGATTCCGATAGAAAACTAGTCGAAAACCTAGATAGAGACTAAATTTGATCCATGTAAATTTATAAGAGACGTAAATTAAACTTTTAAAAATGAGAGACGAAAAAAGTCATTTTATAAAATGTGAGGGACGTTTTAAACCATTTTTTCAAAATAAAATTTCAAATTTCAATAAATCTTAAGTGATATACATTCAATTCTCCTAGTATTAAAGAAAATTTACATTGAAAATCATTTAAAAAAATCCTAGGATATAATACTATCGGCTTTTCCATTTCTAAGATCAATCAATGATCCCATCGGAAAGAAGAAAAAAGAAAAAGAAAATGAAAAAGTACAGCAAGTGTTACAGAGAAAAAAAAAACTAGATTTTGGTTTTCATTTCAATGCATGAATTATAGCAACGACAAATGTGTGATGTGCAGCCAAAATAATTACCAATGGAAATTTAATAAGTAAAATGCACTTTAAATAAACGGGGACATCGTAATTATTTGAAGTATTAATCTTTTGAGCTAATGCATATTGTTATTTAGCAGCCGAATATATTCTCCACCAAAGTGCAGTTTAATTATGATAGACGTATATGCTCAGTTTGTAAACTTTTCCTTAACCAAATATCGAGATTATTGGAATATAAACGATGACTTGATGTATTATTTGCGTTTCTTCTAGTATATGTGTGTTTTTACTGAAATGGGCATAACACAGAGCACAGTTCAAGTTTTTTTTTTTTTTTTGGGGGTTAGAATCTGTTTGTTTTTTTAGATTGGAGCTTAAAACACGAGGGACAATGCTTGAGAATGGTTTGTCGTCCAATACGAAGTTGTACAATTCTTTTATTCTTTCTAATCTACAAAAGTCGATAATTTTGTTGATAGAATCAGTGGCGGAGCAAAGGCCAATATTCAGGGAGTGCAATAATATTAGCTTAAATTTACAAAGTGTTGGATTGTATTATTTCTGAAACATTTGTTATAGTAAACATTCTATCATAAATTCATTATTTTTCAACTCATTCAATGGTATAAAATTATGCGTAGGAATATAAGATGTATATTATAATTAATATATACGATTGGCAGATAATTTATACAGAATCGAATTGTCAAATGAATGTTTCGTGGACTTGTAATTCATATGAAATGGACATGTAAAAGAAGTTAATATTAAATAAATACCATTTGCTTACAAAAAAAATTACACTTAATAGAAAGGGAAAAAAAAATAACATCATGTAATATATTTTAGCTCATGTTCACCATTGTGGAAATAGAGATGACAATTGTAAAAGATTTTAACAATTTTGGAAGGTAACCATGAGGTTAAAGGGAACACTGCAAAAATTCAGGGAGGGTAAGAGTGAAACTATATTATAATTTGTAAAATTTTTATAGACTATACTAAAGTTTTTAGAAAATTGAGGGGTTACAATTCCACCCCTCGCCTCAACATGGCTCCGCCACTAGATAGAACGAATGATTATACTTAATAATTAGTCAACATATATTGTTGTCAATAACATGCAAAAAAATCTAATCTAACTAGTCAGATTTATGGTGAGTTGTCAGTTTTCCATGTCTAAATTCTCTTTTTCATAACTTTGTGGGCATTATGTCAAAAAAAAATTGATTATTCATTTAAGCGTCCACTTTGTTCCACTTGTTTGTGTGCACATAGTTTTCCTTTTATTTATTCGGCAGACTCCACTTCGCGCGATGCGCGTATTATCATTACCGTATCTATTGTTTGCAAAGTGGCTCTGTTTGGACGGGAGTATTTTTCAAAAATTAGTTTTTTAAATATAATAAAAATTTCTAAAAAGTACATTAAAAGATAACTTAAAAATTAGTTTAAAATTTTTAAAATATTTTAAAATATATTCTAAAAATTTTTCTACTCTTAAATATTCCAAAATATTTTATGAAAATATTTTAAAATATAATCTAAAAACTCTGCTACAACAAAATTGTTCAAAAATACCCCTAAAAATAGCTAATTCAAACGAATTTCATTAAGTAAACTCATAAATATTAATTTAAGCAAACGCAAATTTGCCCAACAACCTAGTGAAATTAGTGGCTAGTCATTAATCGAGCGTTGAACCATAGTCCCCTACTCCTATTGCATAGGGCTAGGCCGCCACTGATTCTAGAACTTCTTTATGGGAGCTTTACTCACCCCACAATACTCTTTGTGCTGTTGAAATAGATTTAATAGCTTTATGTTATGAAAATACCATTGTGCATAGTTGACCCTGCAACAATCTGCTACGAGACTAAATAATTCTTCTTCCTCATAATTATCATTACAAACCTAGGAATTAGTAAATACAATTTTTTTTGAATCAGAAATTGACTAAGATCATCCTAGTTAGCCAACAGGCTTGGACGCTGATAAACTAAGTGCGCGCATGATAAAAATGAAGTCTGAAATTAAAAATTGAAATTTGAATCTTTTAAATTAATGAATTATTAAATACTAAATGTGATGCGTGTGAGAGTGTATCATATTAAGTGATAAGTGAATAAGTTATCACTTATTTTTTAAAACAAATGTTGTTTAAAAAATTCAGTGCCATTTAATTAATTCAGATGTTCTATTTTTCATTATCAAGCGCTTCTGAACACGTTAAGATCTGAATTTATTAAGTTTAAGTACTAAATTAGGTTGTGAAACAGGGCCTAAGTTCATGCTTAGCAATTTTGTTATTAATTAATATGAGAAAACTTGATGCTCAGATGCCCAATTAGCAAAGAGAATACGTACGACCACAGCAGTCAAGATATTAAATTCGGGCAGGGAGGTTTCTGTAGCGGCGCGCGCGGACAACTTTTCCAAGTTGAAAATGGTAGGTGACCTGAAAGCGTGCTCTTAAGCAAAAGTTTCATAATTAAGCTTTTGAGTGGGGTGCCGGCAGATCTTGAAAATTATACTATATGAATCAAGAAACAAATTATATACTCCACATGGACTTGATTCATATAATAAGGCAAAAAAAAAACAAAAGGATCAATTAGATATTGGATGATTTGCAAAATAGCTAAGTTAGGCAGGCAGTCCAACAAATACAGACCAATTTTTTTGCAATTTTTTACGTCATTTTCAGCTTGGTTTTGCATCTGCATGTAGAGGATGCAGGCCATGCAATGAGAATTTATTTATTTGTTTATTGATTGATAAGTCATGCCTACAAAATGTTCCATGACATTGATTATGTCTTAGGTTCGTTTAGATTGGTTGGTTTGAGTTTAAGGAAGGATTTGAAATGAGTTGACATGAGATCCATATTTTAATTTAATTGAATTACATTGTTTAATTGGTATAATGTGACAAGGAGGGATTTGGAATCATACCTAAGTTTAATGTATTTGAAATTCATTAGTTTTAACTCTACAAATTCCTATAGGCTGTGCCTGGATTGAGGGATTCGATGAAAATTTTCATCAAATCCGTCTAGTTGTTTAGATTATTTAAGAAGTATTTGAATTTATAAATCACCAATTATTGTAGTATTTAAAATATATTTTGATAATTGATGAATTACAAACCCAAATATTTCTTAAACAATTCAACATATAAGAACGATTTGGATGAATTTCAAATTCTTCATTAAATTCCTCATTCCAAACGAATTTAATTCATAAATTTCAAATGCAAATCTCTTTTTAAGTCATCGAAACATGTTAGGGGATCTGGGAAAATTTTTTTTAAATCTAGTTCCCCCTAAATCCCCAGACCCAAAGACACATTTTTGGATATTGTTGTGTTGCTAACAGTTCCTACAAGAAGGAGAAAAAGAATATAACAATTAGATAGCATTTTAAAACGACTTGGGCTCATAAACACCACATAAAAGGATTAATCCTAAAATATTTTTAGTTCATGTGAGTTACATATGTCCTTTTTTATGCCTACTTCGATTTAATAATTAGCAGCTAATCAATGAACATACAGGCTATAACATTGACTTGGATAGAACACAGATTAATATTTTTTACACTGTAATATAAAATTTGTTTTAGACTAGCAATTTGGGATATCACGTGTGTAAATTTGTTTTTTTAATTTTGAATAAATCTTATGCAGCAAGCATCCAACTCCATTAATGTTTAAAGAAAAAATATAAACAAATTTTTTTCCTTCCTACCCTTCCCCACACCCAACTGCCAAGTACCAAATTCAAAATCTGATAGCGGGAAGACTCTAAAAATTCTCTCCTAACCACTAGGCCGACCCTAATAACTAAGGTGGCGTTTGGTTCGCACGTCAGAATCGGATTCGGATTCGGATTCGGAATTGGATATCTTGGATTTGGAATGAGGTCATTCATTCCAATACATTTGTTTTGTTCAAGTACCTGGAATGTGTATCATTACTATAGTTGATGTTTGGTTCGTCGACTCTTTCGGAATGGAATATAATAAATATATTATAAACCATATCGTAAATGATAGTTATTGGCTCTTTGTAAATGGGATATAAGAAATTTTCACTAATTAAATATATTAGTATAAATGTATTAGTAAAGTTAGTCTAACTAATTAATAATTTCTATTAATAAACATGTATAATTAGTAGTATAATTGATAATATTAATTATATTACATAAATTAATATACATTATATAATACATATAACTAATAATATTATTATTATAAGTTTGTAACTAATTAAATATAAATATACAAATGTTATAATATAAATATATAATATATAAAAATATTAATTATACTAATATTTTATATAAATATAATATATATTACATATTAAATATAGTTATTATTATATTTAAAATAATAATAATTATTATAATTATATAACTTATTAATATTACATACATGTTTATATTATAATTATATGCACATATAATATACATTTATAAATATACATATATATTATAAATATATTATTATATAATATTAATAAATTATAATATATATTATATAGGTATAATTATATTTAACTAAATAATTATAATATATTATTATATAATATAATAATATCATTATTATAAGTTTGTAACTAATTAAATTAAATATTATATATATAATTATACAAATGTTATAATATAAATATATAATTATAATTATATAATATATAAATATTAATTGTACTAATATTTTATATAAATATAATGCATATTAATATTAGATATAGTTATTATTATATATTATTATATTTAAAATAATAAATATAAATATAATTATATAATTTATTAATATTATATACATGTATATATTATAATTATATGCACATATAATATACATTTATAAATATACATATATATTATAAATATATTATTATATAATATTAATAAATTAATAAATTAATAATATATATTATATAAATATAAATATATTTAACTAAATAATTATAATATATTTATATAATATACTAATATTATAATAAAATATTATAATAATAATATATTATATATATGTATATATTATAAATAAATATAATATATATAATATATATAAATATTAATTATACTAAATATTATGTAATTATAAGATTTTGGAATCAAACTTGGGTTTTGGACAAAACCCACCCTTTTACTAGGGAATGGAGAGATGCCAAATTTTGAGAAATCATTCCAAAATTTCAATTCCCATACCAGTGAACCAAACACCAATTATGGAGTTTATTCCATTACTTCATTCCGATACCCTTTTACCAAACGCCCCCTAAGAAAAAAATATAAACTTTGACAAGTCAAGAAGCATACATATTAGGAAATAACAATATTTTTTTTTCATTTCTAAGCTGAATAGATGCTCTCATGGGGAAAGAATTATGACAAGTATTACGTAGAAAAGAAGCTAGATTTTACAAAACTAAAAGTAAACAAATATAGTCCAATTTAAATAAAAGATCTGGCTAACAGGTCGTGAGTAGGTAATAGTAGGTATTATGTAGAAAAAGAGCTAGATTTTACGAATAAAAAATTTAATAATATACCGTAGTCTAAATAAAGAGTTTGGCTAAAGGGTGAGGAGATTTCTTAGGTGTTAAATTTTTGTAGAGAGAAGTTAATTTGGAAAAATGTCTAAATACAAGGTTACGATAAATGTGTGTGTGGTAAGTTGGAATTTTTTTTTACACAAATTATCCCATTTTTGTTCAAAATTATAGTCCAACTCTTTTATATGCTTCCCAAAATAGATACTTTGATAATAGAGCTTTGAAGCAGCTACTTCAGATAGTGAAATCTACTTTGGGAAGGATTTTTTTTATATATATAAAAAAAAACCATATTGGATTTTCATTTTTCTAATAAGAAACCATATTATACAAATTAACAGAGAATACTACTGGAAAGCCAACTGGGGTCTGATAACATTTCATCAACAGATAAACCAAGTGCATAATAGAAGAAATTTCTTGTTCTGGTTACTGTTGAATTTTGTAAGCCAATGTTTAACCACAAGTGCAATACCCAATTAGTGAACACAACACAGGAGTTCAGCAGATAAGATGTCAAAAATTTGGACAGGTTTTTATGGGCTTATGGGCATGATTTCGTAAGTTTGAAAATGGTACAAGTGATCTGAATACATGCTAATGAGCAGCTTTTGTCTTCTGAGTGGACGAACACAGATCTTGAAAACTGTATGCAAATCAAGAACTGAATCAGTTAAGTCTGTAGCCTGCAGCCATATACTTCACTTGGACTTTAGGGTTCATGGATCAAGTAGGATATTATCGAACATAACAACAAGGGAAGGAAGAAAAGGATCAACTAAAGATTTGATGATCAGAAAAATAACAAGTTAGGCAGGCAGTCCAACAAATACACATAGTAGAAAGTGATCAAATTACTGTAAAGTTCGTGAAGTCATTTGTGTCATTCATGCAACTGCTCCAGCTATCATCGGATGGTGTTCTTCAATGATGCTTGCCATAAAAATCACTAATAGATAGTTGAGTTTTGTAATTAACAGAAACGGTGCATTGAAGCAAGACTAAGCATCCTAATGAGATCTGTAAGCTTAAATTGAATGTCTAAATAGAATTTTTGCACTTACAAAATCACATAAGAAATCTGAGTACAATTTGCAGAAGGATTGAGTTCTTCGCATCATATGTTGCTCAATTTTTGGTTATTCAAAGACAAGATGATTTTCTCCTGAAGGAAACATTCTGGAACAGCTTATTTTCCAGGTTTCTTGATTCTTCAGTTCTTTTAACGGTGATGGATTATATTCAAGTCCTTTTTTTTTTCTTTTGGGCATCAATGTTTAAGGCTCTAATGCTGAGGCTAAACTGTCTGCAAATAGAAAGATAGGAGGCATGGATCGAGGACGGGTAATACACTAAAAGTTTCCACTGCCATGATTATTGATCAAGGAACTTTTTTAATTATGCTTCCATCAGGGTACATTATTAAAGATTTTGGCACATCACCATCCAGAATTAGAAATGAAATCAGGGCTTTTCATGGTTCCAGCATATGTGGACACAAGTGTTAGGTTTTGCTAATCTGCATAATCACTGAATTTCTAGTGGACAGTAAGTACAACAGAAGACTCCTGCCAAGAAGGAAAATTAATAGGACAGCTAAGAAGAATTTGCAAGATCTCATTCATGGCAGGCCTTTGAGAAGGTGAAGGGCTAGTGCACTTGAGTCCTAGTTTGAACACTGCTGTCATTGTTTCCAAGTAACATGGTTCCATGATTTCCTCATCCAAAGCAGTGATAATTGACTTTTCTTCTTCGTAATGCTGCCATGCCCATTGTACAAGGTTCATTTGTTCATCCACAATTATAGGCTGTCTTCCAGTTGTTAGCTCAGAAGTACCACACCAAAACTATAGACATCGCTCTTCACATTTAATTTTGATGTGTAGGCGTACTCTGCAGACAAGTGAGTATGAAACTGTGAGCTTCTCAACAGACAATGAGAACAAGATTCAATACTGATAAGTCGGCACGTAAAGAGAGGGCTAAATATTCCAACTCAATTGAGACTTGAGTAGAGAGTGCAGAAAATTATGGTTGAGGTTCACTCCTCTATTCTGAAGTGTCTTTTAAGATGAAAACCATAAGGGAAAATGGTGCAACCCGCAACGATGAATTTCTTACCATGAAAAAAATCACCCTAGCTGCAAGAAGAGGAAAGGAGAGATGTACCTGGGGCAATATAACCAAAAGTTCCAGCAACTGCAGATGCTGTCTCAGGCTCTCCTTCTTTCACCAGAACTTTTGCAAGTCCATAATCTGCTATTTTTGCATTCAACCCCGAATCCAAGAGAATATTGCTGGACTTTATATCGCGATGTACTATAGGTGGAGAGCAGTCATGGTGCATGTAGCAAAGCCCCTGAGCAGTTCCAATGGCTATGCGCAGCCTTGTTGGCCAGTCCAGAACATCTCCTGGGGTACTCTCACAAGCTTCTGAAGTTGTGCTTCCTGCTTTCTTATGCAGCCACTTATCAAGGCTCTGATTCTCCATGTACTCATATATGAGAAGCTTAATGGATTTGCTTGAAATGCAACCCAAGAGCTTCACTATGTTGCAATGCCTAATCATCCCCAGTACTTGAACTTCTGCAAGAAATTCCCTCTCAAGCCTTTGGTCCGACTTCTTGTCATTCCATACCCTCTTCACCGCAACTTTTTCACCAATTGGATTGATAATAATCCGATATACCTTCCCACTACCCCCTCTTCCAATCAGATTATTTTCTGACAAGCTGGATAAGATGTCTGATTCTGTAAAATTCAACTTGTGAAACCAGATGAATTCCCACTCAGGAATATCATTAGTATGTACTTTCCTTCTGTGCTGACCATACTTCTTAGCTAAGAAATAGACAGATAATCCACTAGCAAGTATAAAACCAAAGATGGCAGCGAGAATGTAGAAGAACATATGCGCTTTTTTTTTAGTGCAAAGAGGAAGTTGAAGAATTTTGTTGTCAGTACACAGGTTCAAGTTCTCACTGAAACTCAGGGTATAATCTGCTTTCTCATACTCATCAGGGACAAGCCCAAAGAGTCGATTGCTACTCAAGTCAAGTACTTTAAGATTTGGATTGACAATACCTGATGGTAGCCATCCAGAGAATTGATTGTAACCTAGCAATAGAGTATGAAGATTGTGCAGTTTGTTAAAACCTCCAGGTATAGATCCTGCCAATCTATTATTAGAGACGTCCAGAGTTTCAAGGTTTGTTAGATTGACAACAATAAACTGCGGAATTTCACCTATCAAATTTGTTGTGCTCATGGACAACGACTTCAACTTCTTTAGCCCAGCAAACTCCAGGGGAATTTCATCTGGAGCCAACTCCTCATTATCTGACAAACTCAACTCTTCCAGATTGGACAAATTTCCAATCTCCAGTACTGGAATAGTTCTTAACCTATTCCCGTCAATCATCAATGATGTTAACTCTTGCAGCTGCCCAATGCCTTTAGGGATGCTGTAGAAGTTATTGTATCCTAAGTTGAGGTACCGCAGCCCTGATAAACATTGAATATCATCAGGAATTGGTCCAAGAAAATGATTCCCAGAGAGATCAAGATGATTAAGTTTCTTGCAGCTGCAAAGAAAATCAGGGAAGTTGCCAGGAATGTAGTTGTCGGAAAGGTTAATGCCTTGGAGATTCGGAAGGTCACATATGATTCTGGGCAGCGTTGTAGATATATTTTTGCGGCCAAGAGAAATGTAAGTGACTGTGCCATTGCTGCAAGAAATCTCAAGCCAGTCACAGGGTGAGGATGATGGCTTCCAAGATTCTAAACTTGGTGGATTACCAAAAATCTGCTTGATTTTGAGTAGAATTCTCTGTTCTTCAATCCCGGTTGCCGGTGAAATTGCAAGCAAAGGCATCAAAAGACTTGTGAAACTGAGAAGCAGAAGGAAATGTTGCAATTTTGACATTATTGTGTAGACAGATTCTCATAGCTCATTTAGTCGTCTGACAAACTTGAAAATTATGATGAAATTTATTTGGAAATGTATGCAATAGAAGTCAAGTCAGCTTAGCGTTTCAGTCCAGCCACTATGAAATAATCATGCCTGTCTTCTACTGTTCTTTCGGTAGGCTGAGTTGAGGACAGCATACAGATTGATTTTGGTCAGCCATCTCTGCAGTAATTGAGGCGGCCCGCCTGTTTGGCATTGCATAACGTATAGATAAAGGAGGACCATTGGCCATGTTCAAGTCTTGAAGACTGACTATATATACGAGCCTCCTGTCAAGGCTTACGTAGATCAATAGGTTTTCCGCCGCGGTAGAGGTGTCAAAACGGGCTATTTGGACGGATTTGGATTGAATAAAATGAGTAACGAGTATAAATAAGTCAATCCATTTATACCCATTTAATTAGATGGATATAGATGAATAAGTCAAAAAAAAATTGGGTAACTCAATTACTCATTTATAACTCATTTATTTTAATTTTTTGTAAACTCATTTAAATTCATTTTTACAAACAGAGTTGTCAATTTATACTACCATTTGCACCCATCATTAGTTTTAAATATTTACTTATAATATTCAATAAACCTAATTACCAATTTTTTTTCCATCAGTACTCTATGTCGCAAAATTACATACTATTTAATAATTAAATAATAAGAATATAAAAATTTGAACTAAGTACTACAAAAGTTAACATAAAAACTTAATCCAAAAACTTTGAACCCCTAACATTTTTTTCATGTGTAAATTTAAAATTTCATTTTGGAAAGGTAGAAAAAGAGGCTAAAACTTATCATAAATTAGTAATGCTGAAAAATGAGCAAGTTAACAAACTAAGCGAAAAATAAAATGATAAGATAAAACCAACAAATAATAATAATAATAATAATAATAATGAAACAAAAGTAGTTAATATCATGACAAAATGAAAAATCTGAAAAAAAAAATGGGTGGGGAAGAGAGGAGACTTGGGAGAAGACAATTTTAAATGGGTTAATTGGATTTGATGGGTAGTCTAGTTAAGTTCCGAGGTCGTGTGTTCGAGTCACCTCTCTATCGCTTGTGTATCCTTGGGGGGCGGGGTGCACAGACGCAAAGAGATTAGTCTAGCAAATTTGAGATACTCCCCGTGTTGAAAAAAAATAAATAAATAGGTATTATTGGGTAACTCATTTATACCCATATGCAAAAACTCAAGATACCCGTACCGATCTATTCATTGTCTGGTGTGGATAAATTTAGTTAAATGGGTTGGTTTGCCACCTACACCCCACAGTACTAGTACTTAAGACTAATATAATGCTACTATGTATTCCTTAAGACTAATGGTATGGACCTCATATGGTGTTTAAAACTACGTTGGACAAATTATGCAACATGCAGTAGGTCTGAACTCTGAACGTAAGGACTCTAAGCAATTAGCCCTTGGATTGAAGTGATCCGAATACACATTTGCCCGACATGTGCACATTTGCTTGTAATTCAGTATACTTCTTATTTAAAATAATATGCAGAGTCTAAGATGGAGACGGTGTTTGAAAATCTTCCTCTTTTCAATTTCAACGCCAGCAAAGAGCTTAACAGGCATCAGATTGTCAGCTTGAGCTTTACTTGAACAATATTGCATACAGCAAAGAGCTACAATTTTATGATTGCAGACCAAGGTGTTTATGATTATTAGTCTTCGACCTTAAAAGGCTTGAAAGCGTTGAGATCCTTGCTCAGTCCTTGAACTGAGCCACAGGCTGCAGCCACAGCGACAAGCAAGCAGGTAAAATTTATGAGTTGCAGAGCAATCCACCTTGACGACCATCTTCCAACTTTCTTCTGTGCAATGTACATTTGTATAGGAAAATACACTGTCAATGGCCAATATCCAAGTGCTCCAAGAAGTGCAAGTATGTCATTGAAGAATGGCATTGCCATTGCAAGAACTGTTGCCAATACCACAAATAATGTTCTCCAGATGAGTCTGAGAAAGCTGATGCTAAATCTGTATTTTGCGGAACCGCCTATGCTTATCAAGTGCTCTTCTGTGACAAACTTTGAATTAGGCCACATCCAGATAGCCCACGATTCAAACGCACTGAACAATGGTTGTGAAAACACCTGTAAAATCAAATTTAAGACAAACCTCTCAGTCTTAAACATGAATCTTTTTCATTTAACTTAGTGGCTACAAATGTTTTAAGGAGATTTTTGGACCTGATATGCCCCGACTAGGTGCACCACAATGCAAATGTTGGCTATGTCAACCAGCCAAAATGGATCGTAAAATCCAAAACCTGTTAGAAGGTTTCCTGGAGCATTGTTCCCAAATGCAGCGTAACCAAAGCAGCCACACATCATATAGAATGTTGTTGTGGTGAACACTCCCATAATATTTGCCTTTTTCATCACTTTGTTTTCTGATGGCTGTGATCTTAGTGTATCCTGAGGAGACAGAGAAAATGATTGATGAGCATGAGTTGTGCTCAGACTTTGACAAATCAGCATTTCATATTGCTGCCATATTCACTCATAACGGACATCCAATAACCAAAGATCAGGATCTAATTTAGGGCACTTAGATGCTGTCATCTGGCCTTTGGCCTGATGAGGCAATCATATAGCAAAACCAAAAACACGCAGTAATGACTTTGACGACAAAAGCACAAGAGACCTTGATCACAAAAATGGTCTTAAATCTTTTTGTTTTTGTAATTGGCCATCACCAAGAATCAAGATGCATGGGCCATTCAGTTACCTGAATTTCAATCAGGATTTGAGAATATGTGTAGGCAAATGCAATATCTCCAAATGCTCTGAACATTCTCCAGGTCTTTTCAGCTGCTGATAAATTAATCCCAACTTCTACTCCTGTCAACGTAGTCCTCCCTCCTTTTCCTGCGAACAGAAATAACCACATGAATTTTTCAAGAATTAGAAAAAACTTCGAAGTGATTGGAATCATGCACAAGTTCTCATATATTCCTGTCAATACAAACTCCTGCTTTACGAGTTCTCTGTGCCAGGATAGTAGATGACATGATACATGTCCAGAGGAGCAGCTCATGTCTTGAACTTGAGCGCCCTTTTTTTGAAATCCCAATGTTCTTGTACATAGAATCTTAAAGAGTACTGCAGATTTTTGTTTCACAACTCACAGAGTTAAGAAAACTTGTTCGAGCTATTTAGTCATTTTACCTGAAATGACTTTTGCAAAGGCAAGCCCCATTCCAATAGAAGAATAACTGAAAGACATAATTGCCGCAACGATAGAAAGCATTGACAACTTGTCGAAGTTCGGAATCTGGGATAGGAAAATTTCAAGGATTCCCAATCCAATCATGTAGGGGTTATTTGAAACACTGCATGAAGCTTCATGGCCTCTTTTATGAAAGCAATCTGATTTTTGTATTGCCCTGTAATGCACCATCGATACAATTAAATTTACTATTCAGTGACATTCTTTAATATGAAATGAAGATACATCTTCAGGTAATCAAGTTATAAGCATTTCAGAGGGAACTATTCAAGGGCTGAGCAAGATAAAATCCAGTAGGCTACAATAAAGGTAATGAGCAAAATTTTCAGTTAGTCAAGAAGGCCATGCTGTTTTATTTGTACAAATTTGGAGGTGGGGGGGTGGCTGCCGTTCAGTTTAACTTCTTTTTGGCCCTCATTTTTGTGCTAGTGTTTGTGTGTGCATCTGCATGCTGATTTTGCCTGTGGAAATTATGTAGCTTCTCTAAAATCTTTTGGAACAAGCATACTTACGCCATGCTTATTGATGCTGTAATGGTATAGCCTATTATCATCCCATAGAGATTGGCATATTGCACCATTCCGCAAGCAATATACATTTTTCCACCTGTTAAAGAAGCAAATAATAACATGTAAAAGCTCAAGCTTTTACGTGCTTTATCATGCTAAGTCCTTTGTTATGTTGATCAGAAATCTTTCATCAGACAGAAATCTACTAGAGACGTCTAAACTTTTGAATGAATACCTAAGTTGTTCTTGACGGCTTCCATGTAAGTGTAGTTTCTCTTTCCAGTCTCAGGGGACCGGTAACAATCTGCTAAAAGACCGGAAGTATACAGAGTAATCCCAGAAAAGACTACGAGAGTGGTGACTCCCACGATCCAACCAAGCTGTGCCACACCCCAGGAGAGTGATAGGACTCCAGAGCCTATAATGGCTGTAATAATGTGTGCACTTGCAGTCCAGACAGTTCCTGGATATATAAAAATGGGGAAGTGCTTTTTAGAACGAGATAGATGCACTGAGATGAGGAAACCTTTTCTTTTCTCAAAAATGAAACTCAAATGGTGTTTCAGTTTTGATCAGAAAGTGGTACTGGGATCAGTATTCAGGTTAGAAAAAGAAGCCAAGAAAAGACCGAACTCAGCATCAATACAGGTTGTTATCATCTGAAATTTTTCCCCTGATCTTTATTTTACTGTATATGTGTGAAAATCACTCCTCTGATAAGCTGTCTGATGAGTTGGTAACACAACTCGCTATAGAAGTCAGCAAGCAAAAGTTCAAGAGTCAATTACTACCTTTGCCAACAATGAGCGCGCATGTTAAGCCTACTTACAAGAGCTTAACCTTTTAAATGAGATAGACACCAATGAGAAAATTACTACACAAAACAAAGTCTGTAAGCAGACAATAAGCAAATTGTCAATGCGTGACTCCACTCTCTCCAATGACATAGTGACACAAAGATCCATGCAAAGCCTTTGAAGTTGGGTTGAAAAGACAATGAATGGGGAGCATCCCTCCAAAACAGGCAGAGCAAAGCAGAAGTTTATAATTACCATAAACATGAGCTACTGTCTTTCTGATTCTTTTCCAAGCATAACTATGTAGAAAAAGAGAAAAATTACCACAATTAAGTAAAAGTAAACAAATTACTGAAGCACTAAAACTGAGGTGGGCAGAATACATGATGCACTATGACTAATGAAGGGCAGCATCACACGGTAACTCCTTTCATGCATTCTTAAAACTTCGAAAAGAAAGAGAGCAAGATTGGTTTCTGATAAATGATATTTATACCTGTTCTTTTGGGTTTGCCATCATCATCTAGCAGCAAATTTGTGCCTTTCTGGACCTCCAGGCCATATTCACACGCCTCAAGGTGGCATTGCATTTTGTCAGCACTCACCATTGTCTAGTTCCCTCCTGATTTTCTCAAGTTACACAGGCAAACTAGAACTAGTATACCTAGTGATACAAATTATTAACTATTGTCTCTCTTGAATAATTAGTAAAAGTACATTTCAGCGGAATCTTTTTGAGGCAACTTATCTAGTGAAGAGATGACAGTCTGAGCCTCAGACACTTGCCCATATATATAGGCTGCGTGGTCTTGATAGTTATTCTCTTTCTTGTACACCCTTTCTTCAAGTAGATGTCTGGGCTGTTAATAACAAAATATTGAAGTCTCGTGTTTCACAAAGTGGTGCAACTTGACTGGAAGCTCAAAGGAACTGCAGATGAGTCCTGTATAGATAGCGGCATGCAAGTTGGAAAACTCAACTTGCATAGCAAAACCCAATCATAATTTTAGGTGTAAATTTAGGTAACTTCATCTCTACATTGCCAAGCATTACAAAAAGCATTTAGGTAACTTTATCTCTTAAAGCATGGCCTTTCCCACGGATAAGACTGTCTACAATACATAAAGTCGTTATCATTTTACCCTCTAATGTTATTGTTTTCCTCGTGGGATAATGTTAGCCATGTCAAGTTAAAATCCCCATCTTGTGGCTCTAATAGTTTATGTAAGCTACTGCTTTACATTGGTACAGAAATGTATTCATCTGCGAACTGTCCTTGGCTTCATGGTTGGTCGTAGAATAGTTCTGCAACACTGCACATTCTCTTGGGGACAATTCAAACAAGTCTAATGTTCTGTAGTGTACCATTAATATACTCCTGGACAAAAACTCAACCACCAGCTTGATGCAACCCTGCTAAATATGGGATGGTTATAACCGGCCTGTGTCTGTCCTCAATCATTTTGACTAATGCATATGTTTATATTCAAAGTTCATTATGAGCATTGTGAACATATATTTTTATAGACTGCATTATCCTGGATTTAGATACGTATAATTCGAAAAATCTGCGGGATGGTATCCGTGGACGCTGAACATCTCCACAATTGCCTGAACGTTGAGCATCTAGTCTTTGTACTACTGCCAACAAACCATTATTGCAATACACAATAGGGACGGTTGAGACTTGAGCTCTGTGCGGCTGCTATTTTCGCGCAGTTGTACGATTGTTGTACTTTTTACGTAATTTAGTATAACATCATATAGATTCGTTATACACGATTTGATATATGAATACAACTTGGTTTTGGTTTGTAACTATACACCCCAAATTTGGAAAAAGTACAACAACTAGGCAACTACACAGAAAGTATTACTCCATCCCAATGTATAACTGAGTCTTGGAGTCGTTTGTGCCATTCGTAGCCTAAGAAACCAGTTCGTGGATGGTGTGGAGTTCGACTTTTACATGCCAATAGCCAATTCCTTTAATCTCGCGTCCCCTCTTATGAAAAAGAAAATTAAAGTGAGCTTGAGACGGGCAAAATGGATGCTGCAACACAACTGTTATAGAGCATATCCAGAAATCGCAGTGAACAGAGTCATCTAGTGGCCTCAGCATTGCTAACCAACCCATCTCAGCACATCAACTAAATTAGTGGAATTAATAGTATAAAATCTGAAGAATCCATTTCCACATTCTTTCATGGGATAATTATAATCATTCACCACATATCTCCTCACCTTTTCAGTACAAAAAATCCAGCTTTTTGCAATTTAATGCCAACCAAACTCAAAGCCGCCCACCACTTGTTGGGTAGTGAGCTGTCCAGAAGAATTAAAAGATAAGCACAAAAGCAGAGAAATGATAAAAGAAACTGAAAGAGAAGTTGAAAGGACTATGCAGTCTTGGTGCATCTTTTGCACTTTCAATGAGAATAACGCGTCCATTATACTTCATTCGATCAGTCAAATACGAGGTCATTACACAACCCATTCCTTTTTGAACAACCTTCGAACAAAAAGCTATGACCACGATCTCATGCACCAACACGGAGCATAAACTCTTGCCTGTCTTGATTGGACTTTCATTTAGGCAACATGGTTTATTCAATACGAACTGGCATCAGTCTTTGGAAGATGGTGGAAAGATTCGAGTTAAATGGACAAGAATACTGATGAAAACCTGTTCTTTCCTCCGAGCTGCATGGTTCGATGCAGCAGATTCACCTCGTTAATGAAACTAGGTGGAAGACAGAGTTCGCCATGTGGCTTGTAGAAGCAGCACAAACTGACCTCGTTGCTAGTTAGATCAATGGTGTTAAGCATATGGACTGATTACTCGATCAATCGTGTAATTATACAGTAGTATTGACAAGGGTATAATATTGACCTTTTCAACAAAAAATAAATAGATCATCGTACAAGGATTTTTGAGTTCCTGGTAATTGTATGAGATAAACGGGGAATAAGAAAAATTAAGATGGTGAGTGACTTTATCCAAGTTTTGAAAGACAACGGCTTAGAATTTCAAGAACATTTGTTATCATTTGGGAAGAGAGATAATGACAACATTCCAATTCTTGGATGGTAGACAACATGCTTTGGGATTATTTGGACAATTTCAAAACTTCATAGGTTATCATTATATTAATACAGTCATCAAAAATACACAAAGCTTCCATTCACACCAAAATTTAACGGCAACCTGTACTGCATTTTAGCTACTTCTAATCGAAAATCCGCACACGTAAATCAACAACAGTAGTTATTAGAATCTGTCTTCCCATCCTGTAAACTTCAAAGGCGCATGGATCATCTGATACCTTTTCTTTGCCAAGCCTACACAAGCAACCCACGAAGAACTCAACACTTGGGAATCCAAAATTAGTCTAACCAAAAGTCATATCAAGCGCACTTAGCATGAAAACTATTGATAAGGAGAAGCTTATCCAAAAAATTAGGAACAGATTTTGATCATGACATTCACTCATCAAAGAAAGACTATGGACAAGGCAAATATCTCAAACTGGCCTCCACCTTTTAGCTAAGTACACAGTCCAGGTAGCATTCTGATGAGACGTATGCATAGACAGTTCAAACAATGTTTGTGTTCCAGAGAGAGAACAGCGTAAGAATCAAGTGCTCAGATACAGAGGATTCCCGCACAAGTCAGTGTCACAAACAGAGAAAGAACAGAGGTTGTGGGTTATATTCTAAAAATATCAAGCTCATGCAGTCAAAGTAAAAATCATGTATGGAAACCACACCATCCCAGACTTCCATAAATTCTGGGCATTCAACTAATGCTTGATCCAATTATGATATCATGCACCATCAACATTTGTTGCTGGAAGAGAAGAGAGAAATCCATTAGATGGTATTGAGGAAGGAATTAACAATGCCCATGTAATGATGCACATTTTATTAGATGGTAATCATGTATTAAATGAACCACACCATGTATATTATCATTGCTCACATAGTATATAGGTCACTTTATCCCTCTCTTTGTTACGTGGTTTTCTTTTACTTCCTTTTTGGGACCATGGAGAGAGAAGGGGCACACAAATAGCTCAATTCAATCCTCTCTTTGATACCTGGCTTTCTTTGTGTACCACAAAGTGTCTTGGCTTTCTTTATGGCTTTCGTAGGCATTTCTCAAACCTAAGAGTTCTCAAACTTTACACCAAAAAATATGTATAAAGCTCTTTATCATTTACGGATAGCTAGTATTAGCAATGTGCTAACCAAAAAATAGAAGCCGTTCACTCCATTGAGATCTAGCATTTTCTACAATCAGACACCAAAATCATTGAAATTGTGTCATTAATACAAGGACATGATTCACTACATTTAGAGGTAAAACTCACTTACTTTCTATCATTTAATACATGATTATGGATACTAAAAGCGAGACAGATTCAACTTGATCGAATAAAATGCCACTTACCAACCTTATTTGAACTCAAATGTTGGTGGGCTTGGAGCATCAAAACTCTCCAGAACCCGAGTTTTGCTTCCACTGCTCGTTCCTGCCTCCTCCTCCTTTCCACCACCAAAAAATCCCCCAAACCACGATGATCCGGAGGAAGAGGAGGATGAGGCAGATGAAGAGGACGCTGAAGATCCAGTCCTTAGGCCCTCAACATTTACAGGTGCTTGACCAGGCAGTTGACCCATTGGATATCCAGGTGCACCTGCCATGTGCGGTACTTGCATTTCCATCTGTTGCATCTGTTGAGCATTCATGAGTTTATTTACCATAATTCCAGCTCCCTCAATTAAAGCAAGCAATACCCCACCAAACAATGCAGATCTTGAAGCAGCACCAAACCCTTGACGCATCTGGAGAAGGCCACCGGTTGCTGCACCAGCAAAAATTGAGTTCCATGGATCCTCTTTCTGGCGAAGATAAACCATTGTGCAATCGAATGTGGAAAATAGTCCACCCCAGACAGCAAAACTACCCCCAACACGAGGTGCATTCATACGTATTGCTTGAGTACCCCCAATTAGGCGCTCACCTTTTGGAGAATTATAGATTCCTTTCAAGAAGTGGTAAGCAGAACCTCCAACAGCACCCATACCAAATGCTCCACCAACATCATCAAATATACGATCAGGGCAAGGTTCTCGGGAGTGCTCTGGAGTTCCCATGTCTCTAATAAACCAAGAAGCAGAAATGCAGGAAGGAGAGTACTAAAGCAAGATTTGACTAGTAGAAAAAGTAGAGCACCTAACTTGATACAATTAAGTCCTCCACAATTGGTTTAGAGATCAACCCACGTCCCCTGCATGTAAGAATAGGAAGTATCCCAATAACTTGGTGATTGTGGCACTTGCAGAATCCCAAACATTTATTTGGATATAGAATAATTATAGCTACTTAAATCCACTTAGACAACTGTCCTGAAAGATCGTGATATAACTGAATATCAAGTTCTCGAACAAATCAAATGCTACGTATAATTGAACTCAGAGTAAACCATTTTGATTTTGCAGTTGAAGCTCTACCAAACAGTTGGTCAGAGTCCTTAAAAGGACCACCACTGCATATAGGGTTTTAATAAAAAGATTCACGTTTGGCATCATTCAAAACCTACTTTTCACTATTCTTTCGGTCCACCATATGAAAGTTTCAGACTTTCATTTATAATCACCTGTAAACTCTTAAATGTTCATTTTCTAGTACTTTCTTTGTTATATATTCCCCGAATATTTTATTCTTCATGAAGTAGTCTGCAATCTCAGTAATTTCGGCATCAAGAAAAATATTTTATAAGAATTCTCTTAGGACCTCTTTTAAGAATTGAATTAATTAAATCAAAATTTTGTAAAGAGGAGTAGGGGGGTTTATATAAAAAGGATGCTATACATATTCCTAAATAAGCTATACTGACAGAAGATACTGTATCTTTCAAAACAGATAGAATCAGATAAGCCAAATGTACAAGCTGATAAACCGTGAGATTGCTATTTCCACTCTCAAGCCCTCCCCCTTCCCCTTTCCCCTTGTGAGGGTTAGAATCTTCGGTTGGGAAAAAAAAAAAAGGACTGACAAGTCATGGCTGATTCGAGTTGTCAGCCGACTACCCTCACTAATTTTCTTGTGGAAGTAACTTCTTCAATCTTCAGCTCTCCCAAAAAAAAAAAAAAAAAATTCCATGACCTTATCTCAGTCCTAGTATATGCTCATTACACACGCCTTTCAAGTTCACCAGTGATCACCTATGTCCTCGATATGCCCTTTTTCTCATCGCATAGATTCAAAAGCACAAATGCTCCAATAGTAATGCACCAGCTAACAACTACACATGAACAAGTTGCTACACTAGCTATGTGGTCCTAAGAGAGGATAAAAACAAACGAATTCTGCAACCCAAATTGCATTTCAACATGGTAGAGTCTATATGTACTGCTACTACCTCTGAATAACAACCCAGACCAAATCAAAGATTCAAACTTTTATATGTTACAAAGTCAATGAATTCTACCCGCCACCCAATAACAACCCACGAGAGAAAAATCTAAATCTTTCATTTCAGTAAGTCAAGTTCAGAAATGTCACATTTCCTTAAATGGGGATTTGGAAAAAATAACTATGACTCAGGTGCGCTTATTCCTTTTCATACCCAATGAAAATACAAGCAAAAATTCTGTAAATTAAAAGACTCTGTAGAATAACTACCATAATATACCCAAAAAAAAATATAAATGACAAAAAAAAATTGAACTTTGCACTCCGCACCAAAATTTTCAGATTCTCGAACAAAAATTTGTGCATCTTTTTGCATAGGTATTAATACCCCTGGCCGAGAAGAAGCCAGAAACCACAAATTCTCTCTACTTAATGTCAATTTAATGCAAACCCGAAACAGAACGGAAATAATAAGCACGATCCATTAATCTAAGAGTAGATTTCCTCACCTGGAATTAAATTTGTGAAGAAAATTCTAAAAAAAATTGTGTTTGTGTCAGGAGAGATGAATTGGAAATTAATAAGAAAAAGACCATAAATTTCAGAAATGAAAAATCAAATGCAACAAGAACATCAATACTAATATTATGCTAATGAAAGAAGAAAAGGGTTTTCTTTTTGACGTACCGTTGAGGTTAACATCAAAGCAGCTAGCTATGGAGAAATCTTGGGGCAAGGGGAGGGGGTCGAGGGGTGTGGTTTGTGGAAAAAGAAACAACGGAGAGGCTGAGACCTAAGACTAAGAGAGGCTTGATGGCGGTGGAAGACCGTAGTTTTAGTAAAAGTCAATAAAAGGGTTGGGTTTTGGAAATGGGCTTCTTGGGCTACAATGCATCCGTTTGCCCAATAATATAAACCTTCACCTTTAAATTTGGAACCTTGGAATTCTTGGGCTATAATGTAGCCGTTAACCCAATAATACAAATCTCTCATCTAATAATTCGGACACTATTACTAGTGTGTAAATATGCATAGAGGGATCGGTCTTTACTTAGCCGCGTATGTTTCCTGATCGTTAGTGAAAGTTCCTTTTAGACAATGGCACGAAGATACATAAATTTTTGGGTATAAATCACAGGTTTTTCATCCGTGTTTTACGGTTTGCGACAAATCATATTTTTTTTCGTATGAAACTGTGGCACATTGAAAATGCAAAAGAAAATTAAGTCAGCAATAACTATATGACAGCCTAAGAGAGACTCCTCTTATGTATAGCATCTCCTTAGACAACCACTATGTCTATACCGCTTTTCATAGAAAGTGTATATACACTTAACAAAACGACTTCTTCTTTTTAAAGAGAGACTAAAAAATCTGGTCTTCTTCAGCACCCACCTATATGTCTGGTAAAAGACCGTTGATTGAAATAGAACCAAATTGGTTGGGAAAAAATTCTTATCATTGGAATCCCTTTCAAAATACAAAGATGGGAGTTGGTGAAATATCTGTTTGATTGAAAAAGTATGATTCATATAACGATGCATTACTCCATTCGAATCCAAAGAAATTCGAAATGAAGATCTTTTGATTTTCATTTTAATTAAATAGTTCAAAACGGGTTCTCAACAGAGGAAACTTTATAACGATGATACTGTAGTTAGTGCAAGACTCGCAAAAGGAGGCATTTAGTTTCTTTTCATAACAATTCAGTTGCCCGACATAAATATTGGATCCCACCTTTATAACCGGTAACTCAAATTTCTAATCGACCCCAATTGTAATAGAAATTTGCCTTCCGTCTCGATTCTTCTAATTTTATTTCAAAATTTCAAATTAACTCCTCAATTAAGTCCAACAAGAAAATACCATTTTTGAGTTTTACTTGAGAAAATTAAAGACTTCTTAAAACAAGTAAAAGTTCATCACTGCGTGATTAAAGTTGGTTAGTTAACATATTTGAAAAGTTTTCTATTTATTATGAAGAAGAAAGTTTTCTAATTGATATTTACCCTTCATAGTGAAACTTCTTTCTTATCCTGAGTTTTGGAGCAAATGGATCGTCTTTCACTAAGTAGACGATTAAACTACATTAGCACCTTACCTATCCAAAAAAAAAAGAAAAGCATACGTCACCATTACAATTTCCAATACACTTTTTTATATTCCCAACCACCTTTTTATCTCACATACATCACATCACAAAAAGTGCTACAGTAATTATTCCAAATAATATTTCAAATAATACTCTATCCAAACAAACCATAATAATCACCCTATCTTTCTTATTCTAATTAATAGTCCACATATGCAAAATTCACATGCTAAAAGCTAATAATTAATCCAAAACACAATAATAAAACCTTATATGTTTAATTAAAATTCCAATTGAGAAATACTTTGTATACCTAAAGGTAATTATACATTTTGGAGTAGAAAAAGGACGTTATTTATAATGTGGAAGGACATAACAAATTTTGTGGGATGTCTTATCAGTTGAACTAATGCTTAAAGTAAACGTATATGTAGTGGTATCCATATACATGTTGCACCGAATTTGGAATTGCAGCATCCTCAACGAGTGACCAAAACCTTTTCATTTGATTAATAGATTCAAACCTAAATATTTTTATTCTATCCAGTATTTATATGCCACTGCATGCCACTCCATTCAATTAGTGTGAATGGATTTTTTTTCCTCAAAAAATCATGTGTTCAATTCTCATTACTGATGTAAAGGTTGCAGTGAAAAGGAATAGGTAATGCATAAACGACCTATGGTCTAGAGAGTCTATTCTGACTCATAGTAGTAAATGCAGTCGAAACCATTTGAAGTAGTTATTTACATAAAAAAAATTCAAGAATTTTATGTCACATAATATACTGGACTAAGATTTTATTGTGAAATTTAAAGGCTATTTTCTAGCTTTTGAGGAAATAATTAAGTTGTAAGAAAAAGAAAAAAATAATATTTAAAGGGTAGTTTCTTTGAAAGAGAGAGAGAGAGAGAGAGAGACAAGCATAATGAATGATTAAGTTGTACATGATGAAAGAATTCACTTACATTCAAGTAGCGATATGTATTTTAAAACTGATCACATTTTGAATAATCATGCATTCTAGATTTTATTTTCATGTAAAAACTCATACATTAACTGACCATAAGTAAGTTAAGGCGAGCGGTCTTGCTAAAATGAATTTAGTACTGGCAACAACTTTAGTAAGTTTTGCTTTTAACACTTATCTTTCACTTGCTTCAGTGACTCTAATCCAATTAGTTGTTTTGTGTTAGTAACAAATGCCTCGAACTGTACTAGTTGTTACGTAGACTAGATTTCATCCTCAAATTAAAGTTCTTTCAATGGAATTGTAAATAAATTAATCAAGTTTAGGGTATCATATTTGATTTTGATTTGCATTTTCCTCATATTATGCATCTCGACTGTTGGCCTTCTATGTCGATCAGCATGTATCATTTGCAAATAGAAACGGTGTTAAACCTCCAATCATTAATTTAGTGTACATTTTCATTTCATATAACAAATTTATAAGTCGAATATTTTTTTATTACTTTTCTTCAACTCTTCACTATTATTAAAATAAAATATTATTCACATGTAAGTGTTTTTAAAACTAACTTTTCAAATTATTTATTTATTTTTATGGGCATTTAAGTATTACAGAAGGGTCAGGAGCTGCATCTCTCCTACAAAAATTTGAAAAATCTTATTTGCTTCATTATTTTATGTCAATAATTTTTTTATGCCATTAAGAGGTTGTTCGATTACATTTTCTGGAGAGCTTTTTGAAAAAAATTACTTAAGCACTTTTTACCTTACATGACTCATATATGATCATTTTTTGGGGGATCAAAAGGTTAGATCCCATTCGTAGATAAATAATGACCAAATTCGTATTCATTTTTAACCTTAAAAAAGTATGATCCAACCTGAACCACATTTATTTATTTTTTTCTAAAAATGTGAAATCTAATCCAATCCATATTCATTTTTGCAACTAAAAAAAATGGGATTTGACATGTGGTCACCTAGTTAATTTAGGTTAAAAAGTGGTTAAAAACTTAAGTTAAAACCAACATTTGCTAACTTGAATGTATAAGGGATATTAACAATTCAAAAGATGAAAAATTTTATTTAACAAAATGTGAGTGACATTTTGAACGATTTCTCCTATTATATTTAGGAGGACACATCTTGCATTTTTTGTAAGAGAAAGATATATATTTGCAAATAATGTTTTTTCCTTTTTTGGTTGGAGGACGATGAAAATTTGTGTAATTCCCAAATAGCATTGGAAGTTGTAAACTTTTTTCTTCTTTTTTTTCCTTGGGCAGGATGAGGCTAAAAATTTGGGTAAACTACAGGTTGTGACAACAGGGGATATAATCGTGCTAGGCAACCGAAGAGGTGGCAGGAGTGGAGAAGGGTAGAGGGATGGCTAGAGGAGCGAAGGGCAATGGGGGAGATGGTGGTGGGAGAGGCAAAATGTTAGGGTTGAGGTGGAAGCGGTGGTGGAGGGAAGAGCAATTGTGCTGAGGAAAAGCGGTGAATTAAACAGAGAGGGACGCGAATAAACTTGACCCGAATTTATTTTTTACCCACATTGGATCCACGTGTAGACCCGTATTTTAGGGTTTAGATGTGGAATCGGAATTAAAAATTCTTTTGGTCCGATAAAGAATTCAACTCATGGAATTGGAACCTCTTAGAATTAGAATTCAATGCTAATTCTATGGAAAAGGCAGCATGCAAACACAAGAATTAGAATTGGAGTTCCAATTCTAATTCTAAACCCCAATTCTATGGGGATCCAAACGTACCCTTACCCGTCAAACATCATCGCCACGACGAGAGATTCCGTTAAGCATTACTAGCTTACGTGCCTCATTTCTATTAGTCCAAATAGGCCAAAAGCGAAAGTTTAGTCACTTATAAAAGAATATTTTTTCTTTGAACATATGATATCCTGACCTTCAATGAGACTAATCTAAATTCAACATGAGGAGTGCTCGCAGAATCTAACTCTTACATGGAAGTAAAGGTTTGGTCCAAAACTTTTAAGGGGCCACATAAAGTAATCGAGCTTGGGATCTCATGTAAGCATTAGCAACCTACTTACTAGCTGCCCCAAACTCCTAGATTATAGAAGAATTTTTCATGTTTTGAGGTAACCTATACTTTCCTATCGTGTTGACAAAAAAATGAAAAAAGAGGTAGCCTATACTTGAATTTCACATCTTGTGATTTTGAGGTTTCCAACCCATCCCCCTCTTGGGGCGCCCTTCTTTTTTTTTTTTTTACTTCATTTATCCTTTGACGATTCCAAGACCTATAAATTACAAGTAAACCGTCTTATCAATTAATATTTATTTAGTAATCACTTTGATAAAAATTATGAATACTTTAAATGCTTGGATTAGATTTAATAACCAGTAACATACTAGTACAGTCCAACTAGGCTAATGTGGATGGATATCAATTAATTCCATTCATCGTACATTGTAGCAAAACGAGGAAAATCCAATACTTGAATTCGAACCATTGAAGAATCTGGAGCAAAGAATCCACTAAGCCAACTCTTTTAACCAACTAAATTCGGACCATGAACACAGTCATTGCAGTTAATGCGCATTTAGAATCCTTACATATAAAAGTCTGAATTATTGCTTCTAAAGATATCAAAATTAATAATGTGTTTATGACGACTTCAATCGTGATACGCATTTAACGGAATTTGTTTTATCACCATTTATTGTAGTCATCATCACTTGCCTTTTATGATAACATCCTACTAAATATTTTTGACTAGCAAATGTACCATTGAGTGATTCAACTATTACAATCTATTATATTAGAAAAGAAAATAGTACTTGTTTAACTTCAAGAAGAGTCAAAAAATAGCGCATGTCTAACCTTAACAAGAGCGGTTCAACATATTTTTCCTCAGCTAAGGTTCCGTTTGATAAAATTGAATCTGAATTCTGAATTCTGAAGTCTGAAGTCTGAAATCTGGAAACAATTAATTTGCTAAATTTTAAGCACTGAAAAAGAAATATATGAATGTCTGAATTTTAACGTTAAACCTATTTATATTGTTTGATAAACATTTATAACTGAATGTTTAATAAGTTAAATTTGACAAATTTGCCCTTTATCTTTTCATCCAAAAAAGAAATAGAACCTATGATTTAATTAGTTAAAAATGTTAGGTATGACAATGACAATATTTATTTTTAAATCAAATTAATATAAAAGATGAAATATATTATATGAAGAGTATGGGGAAGATGTGAAAATCATTCAAAAGGGAGAAAAAAGAAATAGAAAATCATTAGATAGACAATATTAGATTATTTAATTAGATAAGAATTTTGAACATAATTAACAAACAAGGGTAGATTTGGTAGATAAGATAAGGTAATTGAAGTAATTTTATTGATTTTTATCAGAATTAAGCATTCAGTTAGGATTTTTGTGTTGAAAACAATACACACAAGTTCAGCAAATGGATTTTCATTTATCAAACACTCAAAACATCTGAATATCTGAAAAAATTCAAATTCAGCACTTTTTTATGTTATCAAACAGACCAAAGTTAGAAGACACTCTATTTCAATAACTTAAAATTTATAAATAGCCTTTGTTAAGTATTTCCACCTTGTAATTTACTTCAATACATTTAAGGTAAAAGTTTAAAGTTCACAAATATGAAACCTATGAACTTCCACCTATTAGTTTACTCCAACACAATTTAGGTGAAAATCCAAAGTTCACGAATGTGTTTCGACATATATTACATAAAAACTTGAAATTCACAAACGTTGTTTCGCTAAATGAACAAGTATTATCCAATCTAAGCGCTCTAAAGTTCTTGTATAAATTGATAACTCTGATGAGTTTTTTTGAAAGTTTTTTTTTTCAAGTTAAGAAATGGATTCTTCTCAAGAAAAAAAAAAAGAAAAAAAGAAGGAGAAGAAGGTGAGATATGGAAATGAGGAGAATTTATATAGTTTCCTTTTCAAGAATTTCCTTTTACCTCACAATCCTTTTTCCGAGTTTTCAGTTAACCGTCGACCGTGGTCAGGTCAATCCTCGACCCATGTTAAAATAGACCTCGATTTTCCCACTCTCAAAATTAGGATTAAACAAACCCAAAAGATAAAAGATTAAAAAAAAGGAAAGGAAAAAAAAATGAAAACCTCTCTCTTTAACCACTAAAAAGAGGCAGTAGTAGGAAAGCAGCGCAAGTATAAAAAAGTAGTATAAAACCCTGCTTTTAGTGCCCGGTGCCCACTCTTCTCATTTTCCTTTTTCTTCCTTGCAGGGTCCCTATTCTTCTTCGATCTCTGGGGTACGTTTCCACGCGCTTCCTTCGTTTGATTTTTGTCATTTTACACTTTTCAGCACTTGCATTTTGATCGAGAAAAATTCTCCTACTGAAGAAGAGTAACGTTAATTCAGTCTAGATACATTTTTTTGCTTGTAATTTCCGCTTATTTTCCTACTGTTTTTATATTTTTTTGTGGAATTTAATTTTATTTACTTTCTGAGAAATGCTGAAGTGATGTGTTGAAAATGGAAATTATATGTGTGTGTGTGTGTTTTTTTAAAGTAATTGGAGTTAATTTGTTAGTTGAACCGAGTTGATGCGTTGATTTTTAGTAATCCGCATTTCTAGTTCAAGAGAAATTAGATCGTTGATTATCGGACAAAATGTATGTTGATTTTCTGTTTCTGTTAATTTTTGTTTATTTACAATCAGATAAAGGCTTTGGAAGTTTTTGGTTTTTGTTCGGTAAAAGATTAAAAAGGCTTACGAGTTTGTTAATTCTTTATTTTTTTGATATATATTTTTACTTTATCTCTTTAATTATTTAATTTCCTATTTCATTTTCTTCCTTCCTTAGCTTTCAGTATCTGCTTTTGTTATGGAAGATAATTGGAAAAATTCTGATTTTGTGTCTTCCTGGTTTTCTGCAAAATCTGTGAAGAATTTTGTAGTAGATTCTGTTGTAAAATATTGTACAATGCACCTGCATTTAATACAATGATGTGGGTTGCTGATACGAATATTGCTAAATTTTCAATGCTTTCTTTCGTCAGTGAGTCAGATTGCGGTGGACTAGATGGACCAGGTAAAGAACTACTTGATTAGTTTTGTTCAGTTTTTCATTTGTGATTTGTGTTAGTGTTGGAATGTGACAGTTTTGGGGAAAAATTGCAGTACGAGAAGGTTGAGAAGATAGGGGAAGGAACGTATGGAGTGGTGTACAAGGCACGTGACAAGTCGACTAATGAAACTATTGCTTTGAAGAAGATTCGTCTGGAGCAGGAAGATGAAGGTGTGCCGAGCACTGCTATTAGAGAAATTTCTCTCTTGAAAGAGATGCAGCATGGAAACATTGTCAGGTAGTCTGCTGGCTCAGTACACATATAACTATCATATATATCATAGCTTTGTTTTGAGAATGTTTAGCATATGATGGAGGTTAGCAGATTGAATTTCGTTCTTAAAGTTGCATATTCATAAAATTATAGCTCAGACATGGACATGGATCATTGTACTTGTATTATGATCCTCTTGTGAATAATGTGGACAAATCTGCTGATTCAGGTAGTAAGAGGTTGGAATGAAATATAGATTCTGATTTTACTTGTTCATGTTGTTATTATAACCAAATAGTCTCTACTTGTTCAGTTTGCTGAAGTTTTATGATAGTGTAGGAACTGAAATTTTACTGCAGAAGTTCCTTTGAAGTGTCCATTATTCACACACCAAAACTAATGCTATCTGATGTTTATCTTATTTTTCAATTCTGTTCTGTAATTTTTCATTGTTGCTGCCTCAAATGGGAAGAAAAATGCATTTTTTTACGTCATGTTTTTCTGTGTGCATGAGCTCCCCGCGGGGGGGGGGTGTTCACAACCATCAATCACACACAAACATAGAACTGCATGATGGGAATGCCTATTCAAGGCCATTACTGAACCTTTTAATACTGTACATGTTGAAACTCGTTTCCACAATACGGTCACAGCCTTGTTTCAGCAGATCCTTTACAATATTGGCTGACAGGTTGCAGGATGTGGTGCACAGCGAGAAGCGCTTATATCTCGTATTTGAGTATCTGGACTTGGATCTGAAGAAGCACATGGATTCCTGTCCAGAATTCTCCAAGGACCCACGCCTTGTAAAAGTGAGTGAGATCTTCCGTCTTTGCACTTGGTGAATATTATCGATGATAATGGATTTTTTCTTTCTGGGAGAGGAAATATGAGAACAATAGCGTTTGAATGTGTAAGTTCTGGCTTTTGGCTTACCACTGTTTAAACAAGTGAATGTTTCCCTCTCTGTAGTCTGATTCCAAAATCCTTACCTAGATTTGTTTTTTAACTTAAAGCTTATCTGTACTCTATAAGGTTGGGCTTTTGGTTATTTCTCTCAGATGTGCTAAATTGCCAGGTTGGGGCACGTGCTTCTCCATGTGACTGGTCTTTTGTATCAAAGGCAGTATCCTATTTGTATCCTATTTGTATTTTGTTCCATACTTGCATGGAATAATTGTGCAGAGAAAGGAGTGTCTTCAAGAGGGACATAAATTCAATCAAGTTCCTACTAATATTGCCTCGAATTGCATAATTCAGATTAGTGAATGTGGACTTCTGCAGAATGTTCATCACCATCTTACCATTATATGTTCTACTTTTGCAGATGTTTCTGTATCAAATCCTTCGTGGTATCGCATATTGCCATTCTCACAGAGTTCTTCATAGAGACTTGAAACCACAAAACTTGCTCATAGATCGCCGTACTAATGCACTGAAGCTTGCAGATTTTGGATTGGCCCGTGCCTTTGGTATTCCTGTCAGGACATTTACTCATGAGGTGAGTAATCATGAAGAAGTTGAGGGTTCTTTAAGATATAATAGGAATTATAATTCAGAGTCATGGTAATTTTGCAACAAAGTTGAAATGACTTTCATGTAGGTATCAAGAGAGAGGTTAAAATCATGAAGCTTTTATAGCAGTAACAAGTTTGATGTTTTTTGAAGAGTTGCTTTGACTATCCGAAAATTGTTAGCAGTTCACTACTATCCATCACAATTAATACTGGTTTTTGCATAGTTTTGATTTCAGTCCTTGTATTCTTTTATACACAAGTTGTGAAACTTTTGTTTTTGGGCTTTAAGTTGTGAAGTTGTGACAATACTGCTAATGAATTAAGTCATAAGTTATAATAGGTTCTTTATCTTCCCAAATGTCTGTTAAACCGACGATTCTAACCAGCAAATTTTCCCTTAGTGGGCCTTAATTAGTTTTTATTCTTCCCAGGTTGTTACGCTGTGGTACAGGGCACCAGAAAATACTACTTGGATCACGCCACTATTCTACTCCTGTTGACGTGTGGTCAGTTGGCTGCATATTTGCTGAGATGGTGAACCAGCGACCTTTGTTCCCTGGGGATTCTGAGATAGATGAACTCTTCAAAATTTTCAGGTGTTAAATCTTCTCCATCAAGGTTTCCCTTCTCATCTTCACTGCTTGTTATTCAATGGATTGTTTCAGTTGCCTGCTTGGATAAGTTGGAAAAAATATGCCCTTGTAAAATTTCAAGAATTTTTTATTGATTGTTTTGCGACAGAAGAGCTTGATTGCTATGTTTCCTGGGGCCTCAGGGTTACAGTTTATGTTTAGATGAAGAAATTCTGGCATATTACTGACTTTTTTTGTGCTTATTATTTATTGTCCATCCAGAGTTATGGGCACTCCAAATGAGGATACTTGGCCTGGAGTAACCTCTCTGCCTGATTTTAAGTCTGGCATTTCCAAAGTGGCCTTCAAAGGTGATTTCAAATCAATATCGTTTCATCTATGTGTTTGTGTTTTTTCCAAGCCACTCCATACCTTCTATCTCTCTCTCTCTCTCTCACACACACACATGCACACAGAGACAACCACAAACAAACACAGACACACACAGACTCCACTTTTGGGAGACTTAATTGGTGCCTCTATCTTAAAGGATCTGGCAACTGTGGTTCCCAATCTTGATGCAGCTGGTCTTGATCTCCTGCGTGTAAGTCCATTTTCTGAGACTGGTTCTATTACTGGACAAAATACTCCTCCAAAAGTAAAGATGCATCAGAGTCCTGTGTGTCCTGAACTATTTGGCAAACACACTTGTCAGGGCTATAAAAACTTTCAACCTGGAGTCACTAATTCTCATTTGTATGGTACTCTTATCACAAGCTAGTTGTGCGCTAGAGGTTTGATCACAAACTAGTTGTGTGCTAAACGCTATTCTTTTGCTGTGATTTTGTCCCTGGCATGAAACGGTGTTGCTAATACAACACTGTATGCTCTTATTATGTTTATGGGGCTCATGCTTAACGTGATGCTGAAGGTTTTGCTTTAGAATGATTATGTCCTTCAATTTTCTCTCTCTCTCTCTCTCTCTCGCTCTGAGGGTTTAGGTCTGTTGCCAATATGTGTATGCTGTATTCTTTCAGCATTTCCTATCTCTGATATCTGTTTATGATTCCTTGATCTTCTACTGCCCTTCCTGCTTATGAGTCTAGGTAGGCATTTAGAAAACTGTCATTGTAGGTTCTGGTAAAAGATATTGATGCAATGATGATTTCCTAATGCTGATTTCTTTATGCTTCAGAAAATGCTGTGCCTGGATCCCAGCAAGAGAATCACCGCAAGGAATGCACTTGAGCATGAGTACTTCAAAGATATCGGTTTTGTCCCTTAATATTGTCTTCCCCTCCTATTGGTTGCAAGTGTATATTGGTGTCTGTCATCCATGGGATTTTATTCAGTCATATATGTGTGCTCTTAGGGTGATTATTTTTTGTTCTTTGATTTCCTTGGTCGCATTCAATCTATATTGCAGTGGTTTGCTGGCGTGGAATCCAAATTTCTTGTTCTTTACATATGTTGAATTCCAGTTTAATGCTTAAAGATATTCCTTCGGTTTGTCAATCTCATTTCTCTTTTTTTTTTTTGGTTAGTTTTCTTGTAAGATCATTCCCAAATTAAAAGATACTTTTTTTTTTGGGGTCAAAACCAAATTGAAAGATACGCTGGCACGTTTTCCTTCAAATATGACATTATTAGTTTCAGAGCTGAACTTTCTCTACCGGAATGCTGCAGATCAATTATATCTGAAATGATATTCTCATCCTTCTCTCGAATACTAGATTCGTTTGGGGCTCCATGTACCATTCCTGAATACAGCTCCCAATCATTGAAGGAACCAAGAAATTTTCATTGATTTTGGCATATTTTTTGTTGATAATAAATAATAACCTCTCATCTTTCAGGCTTAGCCTGACTGGTGATCTTACCCGCTTCCGGCCTGAAAGCTTTTGTTGAGACGAAGCGTCTCGACTGCTCTAGATTACTAAATACTTGATGAAATTGCTAGCAGAAATACTTCTTTTGTTTACAAAGTATTTTGTTACTTAAAAAAATTTTGCTTTGACCCTCTAGAGTAGACAAGCCAAAACTTAAGGTTACGTCTTAAAGGTATTTTGAAGTTGTGTGGTCCTGCTTCGGCAATTGTTTGCTAACTGGGGGCGGCCCTGCGGATATTCATTAGGCCATCACTTCTTCCAAGTACCGAGTTTATTTTCAAGGGAAGCGCTAAGTTAGCACTTGTTTGAATTGCCATTTTTCCCAAAAATTCAGAAAATAGCAATTCAAACGGGTTCTTACTGTAGAATGATAGGTCGGCGATATATTAGTGGATTAGTTTACATGAATCAGTAGTATTTGAACCATCATATTAAACTCAATTGCCAGATGGATTGAAACGGAAAGGTGTCAAAGCTGGGAGAGTTTAGTCGGCTCTGAAGCTTTTCTTTTTTCATGCGGGTGGAAAATGACGAAAATGCCGCGGGAGTTCATTTCCTTCTGCAGCATCCCTACTTACTTACATACCGTTTTGAGTTTCCCGAAAAGCAAAATTGTTACAAACTGGTGCTGAGAAATGAAAAGTGGAAACAATGTCCGACGATTTGATTGCACCCCGAGCCAAGAGGTTTTGAGCTTATCTATTCATTTGCATTTAGCTTTCGCTGGATGTATGGTCTCTGTCAAATAAAAAGATTGATCTTTATTTCTGTCACGAACAGAGGGTGATAGTGTTAGTGGTCCTCCGGAGCTGAGTTACGAGAGCTAAAGGAAGAGGAAGAATGATCATTTTTGGCTCCGCGGGGGGGCAGGAGTGGAGGTAGGGTAAGTGTGCGTGAAGTATATGGAATGAGGGAAAAAAGGAGTTGAAGTTGGACAACTAGGGACACTATTGCACTAAATGCTTACTCGAGTGAGTTGTATAGTGCTGGCAATTTATCATATTGATATTGCGTCACTTTTACTACTTGTTAAGTTTTAAATTATGTTAGCTTGTTGCAGTAAAAAAAATAAAATAAATTTTATGTGTTCAGATAGGAATTATTTGCTAAAAAATTATTTATTTGCATCACAAACGTATTTTTCGTCACACTTTTTATCTTCTTAATCGTGTTTTATTTTATATACATCACATTGCAAATAAGTATTATAGTACTTATTCTAAATAATATTTCAAATAACCTCCTATAAGAACAGAATAATTAATGTTAGCTTATTGACTATAATCAATGGACCTCTTATAGCTATGATTGGCGGTGCAAACGAACTTAGTCGACTCGAGTTTTGGTCTAATCGAGTCGAGTCTCAAGTTAACTTTATGAAACTCAAATTCGAACTCGACGAGCTCAAAAAGAAAATAATTATTTTATTTTTAAAAATGAATAAAATAATAATTTTTCTTAACAAATAATAAAATATTAGAGATATATATGTAATTTTACTATGAAAATAAAATATATATATATATAATCGAGCTCGCGAATGGTGAGTTTAGTATTTTTGAGCTCAAGTTCGACTTGATTAGATTGACCTTAATATTGATCGAATTCGTATTCGAGCCGCTCGCGATTGACTGAGCTCGTATTTGAGTCGCTCGCGATCCTCGATTCGTTTGCAACTCTAGCTATGATCAAGTCATGCAGCAGGTCATTGGGTTTTACTCATTTCATTTTAGACCGTTCAATCGATGGTTTTCAATTGTTCCCCTTGTGGACTTTTTTTTTTTTTTTTTGTAAATCGTCATCCCTACTCCTATTCTATCCTAATCTAACTACGGAGGAGACTCAACTGGGCTTACGGGGTTCCGATAGGAACAGAACCACCACTAGACCAGACGGGTGCGTTACGCACCCGTCTAGATTTTTTTTTTGAAGAATCACATAATGTGGCATTTTGGTGGGCGAACCTTGCCTCCCACCACCAAAGCCTTAAAGGCTTGGTGGTGGCCTGTTCCCCTTGTGGACTTGGTTTCTGCTTTTGATGCATTGTCAATTGTCAACAATAGTATTTATCGTTTCATTTCGAAAAATGTAAAAAAAAAAAAGCCAGACTGGGATTGGGAGGCCAGTCATAAAACTACATATGCGTACAATCAATTTAAATTTTAAGATAAAGTATTTGGCAACGTTATTATCATAGAAAAGTATCTAAAGTCTTTACAATTACATGAAATTCAGTAATTATTATTTGTCTGTTAAATTAAGAAGTTTAAAGACTTAGAAATATTTCTTAGTTGCGGCACAAATTAGTTTATTTTTTAAAATTCTTTCTAAAGAAATAACCCTAAATAAGATACTTAAATGACAGGAAAAATTGTTGTTTGCTAAGTAAAATCAATATGAAAATTCAAAATTTTCGTTGAAACTTGAGTTTGTTGCTACATTGGTCCTCTTCATTCACATGTTCTTTGCCAAATTACTATAACATTCATGATGGAGATTTTTGTATTTCATAATTTAGTGAGGGCACAAATTATAATTATTAATAGATTTTAGCCTATTATGGTAATTTTGTTTCATCCAATGGGAGCACAAATTGTACTTATTAGGTTCAGTCCCCTCCGATTTCCCCTTGACCTCTTCAGGTCCCCCTCCCGTAGCATAGAATAGATATAGATCTATCGTAGCAGACAAAAAAAAAAAAAAAGATTGGGAGCACAAATCGTACTTATTAGATTTTAGGCATATCATAGTCGTTTCCTTTTGGCTAGTGAAGGCGTGTGCTGCCACAAACCAACAAGTACATCCAGCGCTCCTTGCAGTGCGGACAGCGGGCACTACTTAATTTGGATCAGTTTTATTTTTTCTTTTTTGAATTTTAAAGTGGTGTGGATATAGTAGAACTCTTTGAAATTTGAAATTATTAGCATGCTACACTAATGATGAAAATATGGAGAAATAATTGAACTTTGTAGATTGAAACTATTGATGTAGAAAAAAATTTTTTTTGCACAATTGCATGAGGTTAGTTGGGTTTGTTTGGATAGGGTATTATTTGAAATATTATTTGGAATAATTACTGTAGCATTTTTTGTGATATGATGTATGTGAGATAAAAAGATGGTTGAGAATATAAAAAGGTGTATTGGAAATTGTAATTGTGATGTCAGCAAATAAATTTGGATAAATAATTTCCTGTTCAAACAAACCCAATGTTGTGCTATACTTTTTGTGATATAAGTAGTCTATGGAAAAACAATGTATAATACCATTTTAAATAGTGAATCTAATTATTTGTGCAATTTGAAAACATTGTATCCTTACTAAAAGTATTTTTAATAAGACAATTAGCAATGTCTAAAATCTTTATAAGTTTAAGTGAAACTCACAAAATTGTTTGGGAATGAGAAGAGATTCTACTTGTAAAAACGTATTAAGTTAAAATTTCTCCTAAACATAGTTTTAATTTTTTTTATAAGTTGGTTTGTTAACTAATTTTACTTAGACATCTTTTTTCTTTATAAAATATCATAATTTCATTAAAATCTGCACTAACAGTAGAAATTACATCATCAAACATATACAGATATCAAAGAATAGATCTGAAGAAAGGATACTCCAGATCTGAAAAATAATAAAAATTACATTATAAATCTCCAAATTTAAAAAATGAGATAAAATAATTGTAACTCCACAGACATCTGTGCATGCTTCCAATCATCAGAATCTACTGATTAACTGTTTCAAATTTAGATATTATGGTGAGATCTGCCGAATAGATCCACGAAATTCCAGATCTCATAATCAAAAATCTGAAAAACTCAGATCTAATAAAAAAAATGAAAAAATTATCAAAAACTCTAGCTAGGAATACCTAGAAGAGAATAAAACTTTCACTAAAAAATTTAGAAGAGAAAAAAACTATCACTAAACAACCCTAAGAAAAAAAGAAACTCTCACTAGAAAATTTTAAAAGAAATTTTATTCACATAAATGAAAAGAAACTGTAGAGAGGGCTGGGAAATATCTCTCCTATGAGAGAGTTGAAGGGAGTTTTAGTTAGAGAATTTTTTCTAAAGAGAAACAAGAGAGCAAGAGGAGAAAATTAGACATCTTATTTTGATAAGATAGTTTACCTAAAAAAATTTTCCTACATAATATGTAAGGATTTAGAGATTTGAATTAAATTGACTAAAATAAAATTAGATAACATTAGTCAAATTTACTAAAGAACAAAATAATTCAAAAACTTAAAAAAGTGATACACGGATTGTTCTCTCAAAATGTCAGAACACTTCTAGAAGATATAAACTGGTGAATAGTATAACTATAGATAGTAAATAGTATGGACTGATGAATAATATAATTTTAGAGAGTGTAATAAGAATGTAGTAGAAAAAGCTGTATTTTTTTTTTTTTTTTCGAAACGATAAGTAGAAAAAGCTGTGATGAAAGGTCCTTTTCCTCTATAAAATCCTCAATTCCCGCCATGGTAAAGAGCACATTACACTTTCTATGTTTCATTATTGACACCATACATTTAGATCTTGACACAACCAAGTATCAAAAGAAACATTGTACCTTGAACTTTTGGATATTTCTTTGACAGATAGATTCCCTTTCAATTCTATTGGTTACAAAGAGAACATTCAAAAGATGGCATACTTTACCTAATCTAAGATGCTACTCCTAATGTTTTCCTCCTCTTCTACCATATCCAACTGTGCTTCTCTCTCCTCTCTCTCTCTCATGATGTTATGGTCTACTCCTTGTCTATTTTGCGCTCTTTTTCCAAAAGAGTAGAAACATGCTACTCTATGAGTTTTAGTTTGGGACTTCAAAGCATGAAAAATGTAGCATGGAGAACACCACTGTATTTTTCGTGAACCACTGAATTCTATCCCCATCCTTCCGTATTGTTGTACTGCTTTCTAATTATAGATACTGATTTTAGTACATATTTCACAAGCATCTCCATTTCTTTCTTACACATTCATCATCTCAGTTTGAGTTATTCTTTGGCAAAGTTCCTTGGTTTCTTCAGTTTCTCGCTTTTCTTCAACAAGATCCCTTCTTATAATTGATCCCCTCGGCATTCTTTTTGTTTCTTTCATTCTGCTATGTATCTTGAAGCCGCACATACTTAAAAACTCACTCTTTCTCAAGGTCAACTATAATAGTACTATTCACTATTGACATCATGTGGAAGCTTTTCAATGAGCAAGCCAAGTGTCATTTTCTAATAATTTATTTGTTAGTTTAATTTTAATTTTTGAATCAATCCATTTGGGGTACAAAAATTCAAAATACTAAGTAAAGTCTGTCTGAAGTTATTTTATTCTGGATATATTATGTTGATCACGTTACAGATCCTTATGTTTACAAATTAGGGTTAATTTCACATACCTCCCCTAAGGTTTTTAACAATTGCAAAAAGCTCCCCTCAAGTTTCTTAAAAATTACACCTTACCTCCCTTATTTTCACTATTTAAGTAACATTTTAGGCCCAAAAGGCTATACTTTTTCTCAAAATTCCTATAATACCCTTGAATTATAATTCACAAACAAAAATGTAAAGGAAAAAAATGGTTCACGATCTCTATTTCATTTATCTTTACTTGATATTACTATTACCTACTCATCAACATCCAAACCACCATTAAATAAATAATTATCTTTATTCTGATGTTTCTCTTTTCCTAAAAATTTCTGATGCAGACCATTGTATCAAACTATAAATGCTGACATTCATATATCCAAAAATTTATTTACAATCTCATATCAATATCAGATTTTACTTCATACACAACAATATTCATCAATATCCCTAAATTTCAATTCCATGGTTGCCACCTTTTAAATACAAAATAATCTAAATCATCACTACTAATATCAATATCCAATATACTTCATTGGTAAAGGTTCAAAATCAATCAAATTCTCTCTATAGGAATAACATCAAATAGTTGTAAATAAAAAATAGAAACACAATACAGTTATAAATATATACCAAGAACACTTTTTTTCATGGCAACCATAACAGTATAACCTATATTTAGTTCCTATTCCACTTCCTATCCTTAATTTTTATTTTTATTTTTATCATTGTCACTATCATAATCTCCATCTAGTTTGATAATGAAATTAGCACTCAATTTGTCATTTGACAATTTCAATTTGCTAATACCTATCAAAAATTGGAAACAAAAATGGGCGCAAAGAAACTATTTAATAATAATGAAAAACCGAGAATTGGGAATAAATACCAAGATATGTAAGTATTAGTAGTTTGGTGTGTATGGTGATTTTTATTAGTGGCGATAGTATATATTTGGTTGATAATAATAAATAAATGAGTTTGAGAAGAAAATAGATGTAGGAGGAAGAGGATAGATAGTTAAATAGAAAATACTGTAGTTTGAATAATTATTGGTTGTTAATAGATGAGAGAGCTTAATATTTGATAGAGTTTTTCAATGAGTTGACAATTAATGAAAGACATTGTTGTCTTTTTAACACACTAAGGGAGGTCTTCGTAATTATGTAAACCTTAAGGGAGCCGAGTGAAATTGTCGAAAACCTCAGGGGAAGTTTCTGAAATTATCCCTACTAATTACAAAAAGTCCTGACAAATTCTACCAAAATCTTACTTGCTTTCAAATTCAACAAATAAATAATACTGTAATAAATACTTTATCTTATTAAATATTAAATCGTTATAATCATTTTTAGCACGGAATATAAAGCCAGTTTTGACTAGTCTTGAGTTGTTGCATTGTAGAATCCCTGTTTCCAAAAGTAAAACCTCCCTTCAAAGTTCAACCTTTATGCTTTATGTATTAATGAATATTCCTAACTTTTCCAATCAATGACTCTTTGCCGTCTGTAGCATCATACATGGGACTCTGATATTATACGTGCATGGACAAGAAAAGAGTAAGGGAATTGGTCAAATTCATTGAAGGAAAGGGAAAAAGAATGGAGAGGATGTTCAAATTTTGCAGTTCGAACTAGCAACTTTTGGGGGAAATGGCGGAACCGTGGAGCAAAAAAGACTTAAAGAAAAAACCCACAAATCATCTTTGAGCAATTCTAGATATAGGCTGGATAACTGTTGTCATATTTATATCCGTTATTCTCAGATAGGTAGAGATATAATGTATATATATATGGATACAATTTCACGCTTCTCACAACTTCATCATGATGATTGAAGCTGCCAATTATTTCTTCTTTTTCTATTGCTACTCCTCTGCATCTTTGACTCTCTCGAGAATGAAAAGTAACGCCCATGCTATAGTATTATTTGCTAATGCTTTTACTTTCCGTAAATATCCATCCATGGCCATGGATGGAGATCCTATAGCAAGTGAAATGATATATCTCCCGATGCTGTAGTATTATTTTGCTCGTCATAGTCGCTATATTTGGAAAGCTTGCTACGGGCGCCATATCTTTGTCTAGCTAACCCGTCCTTGAAGGTGTTGGGCTCACCTTCAACATTGCCTTGTCAACTGAAATTGCAGTGAAATCATAGCAAGCAGAATTTAGCAGTCATAATAAGCCAGAAAAACGTGTTTACTACTTGTGCATGTTAATATGTATGTAATGACAGAGCCATGATTCGTAGGATTGAGTGCAAGAAGTACAAAGGATGCAAGATGGTAAAACACCCCCTTCCCTCTCCCCCACCACGGGCACCTCTGTTACCGGACCGCATTTCATACGTTTGTTTTTGTGAAAATTTGTGGGTGTTTTATGATGTTACTGAAAATGGTTGTTTCAAACAAAATTTGTTTTTCTATCTATAGGTATGTTTCATGTCAACACTCAACAGGGTGTGTTGTGGATAAGTATTTAGAGAATGCTACGGCGGTGAATACTTATACTTGCGTATCTCAGTGGTAGTTTTCCTTTTCACCTATTATTTCTTGGTAAAAGTAGGAATCTAGGAATTTCTAGATGCTACAGGCCTGAGAAGACAAAGTAAGATATTTGTCAAGTACAAATAATTTGCGTAGTACTTTTGGCGGTTTCTGGATCATCGTACTTTGGCAGTTATCGTAAAAGTTGGAAAGTGTGGGTCAAAATTGTCCTAGCATCAACGCTACTGCTTGAATAGTAGATTCATAAGGAAAGATATGCATTCTATTTTGGCTTAAACCGTAAAGAGAAGGTGCATGCATGTTCTGTCCATATCTGTAGGTAGAGGAGGGAAAGAGAAGTCGGAAAAGACACCTGAAAGTAAGCATCTAGTTTCCCCTTTAGGGTTGCATGTTCTTGCTTCACTGCTTGGAAGGCCCCCATGCATCTGCACGACCAATGAATCATGTAGCAATAGATCATCATTTAGGCTCATATAGGTCGCTAAAAAAAATAAAATCAAATTAAAAAAGCATGAGGGAAAGGTGTAAGCTGAGCAAAGTCAACTTGTACCCTTCAGGGTCCTCTTCCTTGCAGTAGTCTTGGAATCGGGTGCATTCCCTTTTCACCTTTTTGGCACCGATGCTGCATCAAGTTGAAGGACAATCAGGGTGCTATGCATATGGTTAATTTGAATGATCAATCACTACCAAGCAAGAATGTCTACCATCTAGCAATCGATACGCAACCTTCTCAGCTGTTGAGATTGAAAAAAGAAAAGTTTTCTCTTCTGAAATGCTAAACCAGTTTACAAAGAAGTCGATTTGCATCCAATTCTTGGAAAACTTGATTGCCTAAAACCTTGTTTTAAGATTCAGATGCAGGGCCGAGTACTGTCAGTTTCGTTACATGCATGCACGCATGCATGCAGATGTTATGTCAGTATTGAAGAGCAAGAATAGATCTAGCTTGCAACATGATAGATATCTGCATGGGGGTAGAGATACTCATAATAAATCTGAAACTGAAACATTAAACTTTGTGCTAGGGCATCTTGGATAAGATTTTGTGTTTTGTCTGCAGTTTTTCAATGGAAACGCGTTACTAGAATGCTGTATCAAGTCAACAGCGTTGGGTCGTTTACAGCCCACCTCATCCATATCACCAAATGTTGCATGGAATCTCTAGAGCCCGACTGAAAGATGTTGACTTCTAAAAAACTCTATAGTTACGAAGCAAAAAATGCTTGTGCATCGACAATTTCTATGATGTCAATACGCCAAACAGTTCGTTTTTATGCATCCCGTGCCAAAAAATGTCAATACAGCATCCTTTTCCCAGCTCCTAGCCCCACGGTCCCCCGCCCCAAGTAAAAGAAATCCTGTGCAAAGATCCAATTACCAACTTTTTTCTGCATACATCAGTAACATATATGTATATATATCAACATATTACCTCCTCTAAAGATTAAGTAAAAGAACTTAAGTAAAAGCAATATCAAACCAATCTAAAACTAGCCACAATTATCGTAATGATTTGCAGATACAAGCATGTTATTCTGTCTGGCTTCTATCAACGTGGACGAAATTACATCTTTGGAGCTCCAGCTTGCAAGTTGCAAGCGTGAGCATCTTTAATATTTCTCTAACTTTTCAATCGATAAGGAATATTTGGAGCAGTTGAATTTTTATTACAGTCAATATATTTGATGGGATGTTTTCAGATGTGTGCATTTGAAGAATAAGGGAACACAAGTATATATGCTATCATTTTTTTTGGCAACTTTATTCCAAGAGATACCCTCTCGCTTACTTAGCATTTGTGTGCTTTTCACTACATTTTTTTTTTCTCTACTTATTGTTTGTGTCGACCTTAAAGTAGTTAGTCCAGTGTTGAAAACCTTTTCCATTTTCCAATAGACAAGACACCTTCTAAACATAGTCAAGGCCTCTCCCAACCCTTTTGCTTTTCACCTTTATTTTCACTTCTAGCTCTTAAATTTGTTGATGGGAAACTAAAATAAAAAAAAAAGGAATAATGAAGAAAGACTCTCTAGATATCAAGTTCTATTAGTGTCCGATTTTTCCGGGATGGGTGAACATATCCCATTTGAACTGGTTTTTTTTTTATATAGAATTTTTATAAAAAATATATATATTGTAGCGATTTGATATACATGCATTAAAAAAATGATTAGAAGACGCGTTCGTGAAAAAGGTAAAAATTTTTCCTTCTTAAAACACTGCAAACCAAACAAAGGCACTGTTCTAGCTCCTCACTATTACGCCGTTTTAGCACTATTACTTCCAAATAACTACAGTTTATTACCCTGAGCAGCTACCCTTGAACTGGTGCATGACATCATCCAACTTCCCAAAGTCAATAGGGTTTTTTCCCCTGCATAACAATAATGTAATTGACAGGATTAATATTTACTAATTGCATGCAAAACCAAGAAACTAGATTATTAAGGCTGGGATTTTTCTCACATTGCCATTTCAATGTTACGGATCAATCTTGCTGAATCATTGTAGAAAACCCTGACAACTTCCTCCACAAAGTTAGGGTTAGCATCATCTTGCAATTCTTCCAGCTGAATAAATTGCTCATCAAGATAGCCCTGCAAATTAAACCACAACTCAGAATCAGATATTAGATATGTGGGCATCCACAAGAATAAGATACAATATCATATCCTTCACATTTATTCACTTGGAATCTGATAAAAAAGCTTCTCTCGTCAAGATTCCTAAAAAAAGACAGAAAAGCTTTTGTGCTAGGACACCATTTGTGTCGAAAGTATCAAATGACCAATGAAGTTTAATTTCGTACCAAAAAAAAAAAAGACCAATTAGGTTTAATTGTATGACTTGCACATAAAAAATTTGGAATTCATATTTACCATTCCAAGTCCTGAAATCACTCAGGAGATTACGTTATACCGAAAGATAAATTATATAACTTCTTTAAAGAAAAAATGATATAACTTCTTGATTCAGCCTAACGGCCATCTTCTTTTATTGCCATGTTGACATAGATCGATAGTGGAGAATACCATCTTCCTTCGCCATCCCAGTTCTTGCTTCTATACTCAGTACTTACTCTTTCTACAACCATTTGCAAGGTAATAGTATTTCTAATTGTACAGACTCTGGATTTCAAGAATTTTTATGATCAAGGGCATAAAAGCTTTTTAGACAAAAATAACCTGATCAAAAAGGGTTCTCCTCATGTGGGTAGCTTGCCGTTGCAGTTGATTTCCCTCCATTATTAGTACTGATGAAAGGGAAAAGTTTGAAATGAACTGGCAAAAGGGAAAGCAAAGCCCTCAGAGAATTATAGGCAAGTATGATATGTTGTTGCTGTGAAAATTTGTTGTACGAAGCAGAAGATTTGGCAGGTTTATATAGGAAGGTTGAGAGGACATAAGGGGTCCACATCCCTATTTCATATTAAAGGTACTAAATTCCTAGAGCAAAATGCATCATAGGGGGAAAATTTCTTGGATGCTTAAATTTTCGTTTGGATTAGCTGATTTTGGGATGTTTTTGAAAAATTTTACTGTAGTAGAGTTTTTAGAGTATATTTTGGGATATTTTTAGAATATATTTTGAAATATTTAAGAGTAGCAGAGTTTTTATAATATATTTTGAGATATTTTTTAAATATTAAAAAATTTAGATTACTTTTTAAGGTATTTTTAAAAATTTTTATAGTATTTAAAAAATTAATTTTTGAAAAACTAATGGATCCAAAAGAACAAATTTCGGACTGTAGCTTTTTGCTTCACCACTTGGATGTGATCCACCAGATAAAGTAGAGATGCAACACTGTTTCACCGTGTGTTGATAACTTTGGCTACGATCAAATCTTCCGTCCTTCGCTTTTTAAATCTCTCCATTCTCTTATTAAAAAAAAAATTGAAAAGAAAAAAGTTTGTCTTTTCTCCTTTCCACTTTTCAAATCCGCCGTCCCTCCCATCCTAAAAAATTTAAAAAGAAAAAAAAAACTTTTGCTCCATTTGTTTGGTAACTTTTCCGAAAATGATTTTTCACATAAAGTTTTATCTCACAGGAAATAATACAATAACATGTTTCATATCTATCTTTTACATGTGCCACTTCCATAATAGCTTTTATAATGACATATTTCCATCTCTCTTTTACATATGCCACTTCTATATATGATAGGCTACTCAAATCTTCAATTATCCACCATCCTACGTCGCTCGTCACGAGAAATTGCTCAATCCAATATATATATGTTAGGTTCATGAGTAAAGAATTATGTCCCACATCAGTGTTCGAAAGATAGAGAAAAAGCAGTTAATATGTAAGTAAGGATCCGAGACTTAATGGCTTAAGCTTTTGGGTCAAAGTTGGATTCCTGACTTACATACTAGACTCTTTAGTGGACTCTCTCGAGATATTTCTCTCATATCAAATAGGTATCAGAACTTTAGGTTGCGACATGAGTTTGGCAAGGGTCCAGTTGGTGTTAGACCAAAGAGTCAAGGGTTGGCAGGGGTCCAAAATATAGTTTGAATGTTAAAGAAGAGTGGGTCCATGTTTTGGAGAAGAGGTGATATTAGGTGATAAGGTGGGATTGTGTTGAGTATTAAAGTGGATTCGAAAAAGAGTTTGTAAATTTGGATTTAATGTGAGGGGTTACTCATAAAGAAAGAGATTTGTTAGGTTCATGAGTAAAGTATTATATCCCATATTGATCCGAGAGATAGAGAAAAAACACATCAATATATATATATATGCAAAGAACGCATATTAAATAATCAAATAAGTGTTCGTGTAGATTAAGGTGTAAAGAGCTGTATTCATGCAAATAACTCTTCTCCACCCTGTTTCCCGTTAATCAAGTAATGGCAAATTTCAGAATATTCCCCGTTGTGTAATTCCATTTTGTGCTTGTAGATGACTAAAGGCTGTTATAATATTCCACATACGAAGAAGCTAAATTCACACCTTCTTCAAGCTTCAAAATTAATTTTACAAGTTGTGATTAAAGATTTGAATTTGGCCCTTTGTCTTTCTCCTATCTATCACACCCATCTCGTGTATTTAAATAAATGAGATCTTATCATATTTCTCATATGAGTGAATTTTCAGTCTGTGTTCTATTTTTCTCCAAAAGAGTAAGAAAAGACCACTTCTACTCTGTTCTCTCTCTCTCTCTCTTTTTTTTTGGGTTTTCCCCAACAACAACTTCAAAAAATTTGAATAAAGTTGAGATTTGACAGACTAATAACAAAGGTTTTTTTTTTGGTAAGTGGGAGGATTTGAACCCAAAACTTCCTACTCACAATCCCTCTCTCCTCAACCCCAACCCAAGAATAATAACAAAGTTGAATCTCAAACGAGCCATCATTTTTCTTTTTTTGGTTTTATTGGATTTTCCAGAACATTAACTTCAGAAAATTTGAATAAAGTTGAGGCTTGACAGAATAATAACAGAGTTGAATCTCAAACAAACTGACCCAGTTGCTTGATTCCTGTTAGTCCCTCTGAATTGGCATCATTGAATCAAAAGACAATTGATGAAGCCACTTTCCAGGTCACAAAAGGAAGAGATACTCATGAAAAGGTTACGTGGCCATCAGAAAAAAGCTAAAAGAAGGGGAGTAGATTCTAAGCCACTGTCAAATCTGATATCTTCGCAATGAACGACTGTGGAAACTAAAAATGTGCTAAATCTTGCAGGTGGATGGTAATTGCAGATTAAATTGTTTTGTCGCACAGATGTCTACATTTGTTATTTTATTAATTTCTAGATGGTCTTTCCAATGATTAGAATTGATAATCATGGAGGTTTTTATGTGAAAAAAAACAGTAAGCTCGCAAATTTGCAGACGAACTTCAAAAGCTAATTTGAGAAGATGTATTCTCCCAATAAATAGGTTTGGCTGCTTGAGGAGCATTTCAGATCATATTTCTAAGGGATAATTGCAGAAACCTCCCCTGAGGTTTCTGACATTTGCACTGACATCCCCTATAATTTGAAAAATTACACTGACCTCCCCTAAGGTTACTAATCCTTTGCAAATTCAGTCCAAACGATTAAAATATTGTTTTAGGGAGTGAAATTAGAATTTTTTACCAAATTTGTCATTTGTACTACATGTCCAATGAATGACAAAATACTACAAATCAATTAACAATTAATAAACTTTAAGGAGTATGGTTTATAGATAAATACGCATTACCTATTTAAAGTACCGGCTCTTTATGGGTATTTTACTTTCAAACATTTAATTTAATACAAATATTTACGCTCAAATACAGATTTGTATTTACTTTCAAATATTTAATTTTTGTTAAATACAAAAACTACTAATCTCTCTTCCGTAAAAATATTAATATAACACTTTTTCAATTTTAGTTACAAACATTTATGTATTTAACATAAATTAAATGATTCAAAATAAAATGCCCATAAAGAGCCAATACTTTACTCATGTAATGGATGAAAATCATAAAGAATTAATACTTTATGGGCCATTTCTTTTTTTTAAAAAAATATTTAATTTATATTAAATAAATAACCTGCCGATTTCCTTTTTGCAAGAATATTATTGTAACATTTTTTGAATTTTACTTACAAACATTGATAAATTTATCATAAATTAAATGTTTGAAAATAAAATATCCGTAAAAAGCCGGTTCTTTAAATGAGTAATGCGTGTTTGCCCATAAAGAGCCGGTAACTATTTAAAGTACCGGTTTTTTATGGATATTTTACTTTCAAACATTTAATTTAATACAAATATTTACGCTCAAATACAGATTTGTATTTACTTTCAAATATTTAATTTTTGTTAAATACAAAACTTACCAATATCTCTTCCATAAAAATATTAATATAACACTTTTTCAATTTTAGTTACAAACATTTATGTATTTAACATAAATTAAATGATTCAGAACAAAATGCACATAAAGAGCGAATACTTTACTCATGTAATAGATGAAAGCCATAAAAAAATAATACTTTATGAGCCATTTCTTTTTTTAAAAAAATATTTAATTTATATTAAATAAATAACCTGCCGATTTCCTTTTTGCAAGAATATTATTGTAACACTTTTTGAATTTTACTTACAAATATTGATATATTTATCATAAATTAAATGTTTGAAAGTAAAATACCCGTAAAGATCCGGTACTTTAAATTAGTAATGCGTGTTTACCCATAAATTATATTCTTTAAAGTTTATTAATTGTTAATTGATTTATAGTATTTTGTCATTTATTGGATATGTAGCACAAAGGGCAAATCTGGTACAAAATTCTAATTTCACTCCCTAAAATAATATTTTAATCGTTTGGACTAAATTTGTAAAGGATTAGTAACCTCAGGGGAGGTCAGTGCAATTTTTCAAACCACAGGGGAGGTCAGTGCAAATGTCAGAAACCTAGGGGAGGTTTCTGCAATTATCCCTATTTCTAAAGGTCGTGGGCATCCCATCAATATGCGTAGCTATTTGCAAGATTGATCTCAATCACTTCAATCATGCTTTGCGATCAATCAAATACCACATAAGTACTATTTGTCACAATCCTATCAAATAGTTCTCTCGTGCTTCCCCCCTCCCCCACACCAACAAAAAAAAAAAAAGAAAAAAAACTCTAACAAGACTAAATCAATTGTTAGTACCAAGCAAGCAGTTGAAAGCAAAAAAATTTTTTTTTAGTTAAAAAAATGTCAGCCATCGAATAGGTTAATTACCTAAATCGAGCTCAAGGAGGAGAGACGAATTCGCCCTGGCTGTAGGCATGTAAGATTCAACGATATATATATATATATGCGTGTGTGTGTGTTTTATTCCTATCCTTTTCACATTCTTCTCACCCCAACTGTTAGATCCACAATTTAAACCATAAACTTGACAGCGGAAAAGAACTCTAATAGTCTCCTTTGATCACTGAACCAACTGCAGTGGTTCAACAAAGAGTTTACATTGTGTTCAAGTTAATTTATATTTTGAACGAGAGAATCTGCATTTTATTAAAATGCACGAAACCCTTCAGAATAACCGTGTGATCATTCCGTCCCGGATTCCATATGTATTTGTCGTACTTATAAAGTGGGGGTAAGAGAATTTTTTGTGTAACCATGATTATCATTTTTTATAAGTTTTTGTGTTATCATTTAGATTTTCATTTTTTGCCTTCATTGCATATTTCGAAGAAAAATTGTCCAAGGATATTTATATATTTAGCTCATAACAACTTTTATTGAATTCGTCCCTTTTTTCCTTTATCAAAATTTTCCTTTAATTTGCATATACAATCCCCGTGCCTTTCCAACTAGTTAATCTGCTGTGTGTCGAGCCCTGCATCAATGTTCATTTTCCATCAATTTTAACCCGACCAAAATTTATGGCAACTTGAAGGAGTAGTAATGTACATAAATCAAAGCCCATTCGTATATAGTTATAGCTGCATATGGATGTCTAACTCAACCTAGATAAAGAACCAACGTTTATGCAAGGTTCTCACTTAAAAAACACTAGTGTTTGTTCAATAATAATGATTCCCCAATCGGGAAATTTGCAACTTTATCCAATCACCTATTTGTGATCCATGTTTGGCACAGAAAGGGAAATGGTCGACTATACCGGAAATAGTAGTGCAATTTAATCAACCACGAAAAATGGCTATCTCCGACTTACAATGCTACTAGAGTTCTATACATGGTAAAACTCGACAAGTGCAGCTGAAGTACTTCAAAAGAAACTGAAACAGGAAACCTTCACTAGCTATGCAAAACCTGAAATTTATTAGTATTTTGACAATAAGATGCAGAATAAACCACGGCTGACTTTACAAATCAAATTGAGCAATCAACTACTCAGACGAGTGCTATGCAACGCACGTCCATATAAACTATTGTTTCAGGGTATACCTAAATCGTCTGATTACAATACGGTCAGTTTGTGGTTGCTTCAGATTTTCAACAGCTACAGAGAATTTAAACTGAAATGCATGCATGTATGTACATAAATATGTAAATAGATGTATATACAATACATGCATGCATGTACAACTAGCCTAACAAAAAGCATATATGTATATAGTATATTTTACAGGCAACATGATAGAGCACAAACTTGATACACACACATTCGGGTATAGAGAAAACTTAGATACCCATCCAAATTTGCACATCATGCTTTCATGTATTCAAGATTACACTGTGAGATTAGTAATATAACCATGTAGGATGAATCCTGAATACCAGTGATTGCTGTCCATTTAGATTATAAAGAGTACTAATGAATGGTTTTATGAGAAACAAGACAATTTTATAGTCAACTCAGAAATCCATTAAACAGCCAAAGGTTGATACTAGAAGTTGAAAACTAATGGAAACCGACCTATAAATTAGAGGTTCCACTAATTTATAAAAAAAAAAAAAAAACTCAGATGAACAGATCGAGAACCCCAGGTCCATGACCACCCATGAGGGAATCTGCTTTGTAACCGGAAGCGACAACATGTCTCTTCAGGAAACGTAAAAGCAGTACCATCATATGACCAGCAGGAATAATCACTGCATATGACCCAGTTTTCTGCGCCGAAAATGAACTGCTTTAGGAACACAAGATCTAGCTACTTCGGGTAAACTTAGCGCAATAAGAAAGAGTAACTTAGGAAAGTGGAAAGTTTCAAGGAATGAGTTAATACCATGCAATGACAACAGAGAAAAGAGAGAATCTCAGTAATCATTGAAAAAGAGCACATCCTTTACATTGGCAGACGGTAATCCTTTGTCCTGTCCGACACTGTTGAAGATCCATTTTAGCTATTCCACCGTATCATGCAAAGCAAAAGTAACTGAATGAGATTTACACCCTTTATTCCCTTGCCGCCCATCAAGAGGTTAAGAGGAGAGAGTGGTAGCAAAAATTACAGCTTTCACAGGAGGACCATTTACCTCTCACTGTCTCTCTTTCACGCTAACTGGAGCTGTGTGGTCTCCTACTTGCCTTTCTAAAAGATTCAAAAGCTCTAGGTGGGTGGGTTACTAATCGGGCATCAGAACATGATTAAAACTTTTCCTCTTCCTTCTATTGGGACAGATGGATATTCTTCCTCCCCAGTCACCGTCTCCCATGTTGATAAGGAACCCAGGGAGGATGTGGCGATTCTCCAAACAAATTTTAGCTTGGCTCAGATTTATAAGTGAGCTCCGAACAAAAATTCCTCACGTCCACATCCAAAAGTTCCATGCCGCACGATAAGAGCACGACATAGATTCTTCTCTCTTGCTCCAATCCTGCCTTTTTCACTTTTATTTGATTTTCTCTTACCTTTCTAGTCTAGTTTTTCAGGTCAAAGATTAAAACAATTTACCATGGACCCAAAACCTGAAAACGAAAAAGTGATGGAGGAGGAGCTTTCGGCACATCTGAAACCCTTTAAAAAGAAAAAGTTTAAGGAACCAGCAGATGGAAGTATACCAGAACTTGCAATTACAAGGCACGTTGAACTAAAATTCAGCAAGAAACAATCGAACTTCCAATTGTAATGCCATTCATTTTCTTTTAAGAAGTGCACCAGGGGATGCTAAAGCTTGATTATGCCAGATAATTCAAGTGGAACGGAGCAAAGGTGTTTTAAATCCTTAAACTGACCATCAATTGGCATAACATACTGCATCTGGAATTGCAGCTACAATTACATTGATTTATAGGATGATCAAGAGGTGTACGTTTTGTATATACCAATAAAGGCCAAACTCCTATCAGAAATCACGGTATAGATTTCAAAGAAATAGGGAATTAAGGGAATTAATTCAACTGCTCAAAATCCATCTACTCACGCCCTTAAAAGGGAGGGGGTGAGGATAGCGTAAAAGCTTTAATGCTTGCCTTTTGGATAAATTATTTCTCCCCTCAACAGTAACGAGCTCATGATGATGGCATGTTGGAGAATATGGAATTTGCTTTTGATGAGTGAGCTTTTAGGTTGCTATCGAGCTGACCCTTTCAGCAAGTTCCAGAAGCAGCATGGGTTATATTTATCACCGCAAGAATCCCATAGCTTGGTACACATTTTTGAGGGTATTATCTGCAACGTCTGCAGCTTTCTAGCACCTTCAGCCAACACTGAATCTAGGTAACTTGCATCAGACATGATTTCCCCATAACGAACCTGAAAAGTTATAAACTATAATTAGTGATGCACACGCTCATTTGTCATATCCACTATAAAGTACCAGTCAGTGCAGGCAGAAGAAATGTAAGGCCAACTATGAAGAATTAATTAGGTTGAAATGACATAGGATATAATCAGTCATCTGAGAATACATGATTGTCATAACAAACGTGAATTGAAGCACAAGGGAAAAAAAATTTGAACTCAGAGAAGGACAAATAGAAGAAAGAATTTTTGTTCGGCTTACAAGAAAGAGCAGTACAAATTTTAGCTTGAAAAAAATTAGCATATGGATGGTAGAAAATAGTGCACATATACAGGTTACACGGCAAAATAATTGTCATGATACTGGGGAAGCAGGCGTGCCTCTCTACATAATTTCACAGCCCTGAAATAGTGTTGCGGCTACTCTTCGATTTTAACTCTGCAATTTTTACTCCCTATGCTAGGAAAAGTATTCACATCCCGAGCAGAGAATCAGTATGACTAATTGGCTATATCTGATAGTCTGGCTTGGTAATGAAAATTCTAATGTAAGAACAGAAACCTGGATGGGATGTAAGTGAGCGATCAAAGCATCTGTAAGGACGGGTTTGAACGTCCCCCAGTTCATATCTCGACATTCTTCAGCCACTTCCTGAGGAAAGACAAAGATCAACTGGTGTAGAAGAAACCTATAAATGAAAGCGTATAACTGTTTTTTAAAAGATTGTATTAAGTTGTATGCATGATAAGGAGACATGAATACATCTTTCATAAAAACAATAAAAAATCTGAAACATGTCACTTGTTTTTCTAGAATCACAATCACGCATCTCATTTTTCATAAACGTTTAAAAATATGTCAAAATAAGATGCAAATAACCTTTTCGCATTATAGGTGTTTTTTGTGAACTTTTATTCTTTTTTTTTTTATGTTTTAAATTTTTGTCTTGTTTTTAGGTGGGTTGTGCCACGCAAAGGGCCGTAGTGCAAGGCCTAGGCAAACGTTCAAGGAGTCCCTGGTAGCAAGCTACCATAATGAGCTTTCCCCCTTGAAAAATCGAGTTAATATCATGTGGGCCATCGGCCCATGTATCAGACATTAAACTGATAATTACAGATACTACATAATCATTCCATGAATAAACAAGTTTCACATTGGGTCCACTTTAATATAGGACCTACAACAGCAAAAATACACATTATGCTTTAAGGTATTGAACCTTGCTTTGTCTTCCCCGTGGACGAGCTGATAAATTGAGAGAAGATTGTTACATTTCAGGTCTTTCAGACTTATCAAATTCCAGGCTGCATAATTCACCGCAGAGAAACAAGCACAAGAAAAAGAAAATGAATCTAAACAAGCTTGTTGAATCAAAAAGCAAAGAATGGAATGCAAAAGTATTTTCATAAATCAAATAATTGTTCCAACTACTAAGGTCAGTAAGGCACTGAATACATACCCAGGAAATGAGTCCAGTCTTTGCAACGCTTAATTTTATTATTGACAAACCTATGGAAAACAACAAGAGTTCAAATCAGACCATAAGGCAATGTATAACAACAAAAATCAGGCATAAGATTATCTCATCCACATAAAAACAAATGGAACTCAAAAAATTCAAAGTCAGCAACTTCATTGACATTGACTTTCCAGAAAACTTGGTATACTAGCAGCACATTAAGGCAGTAAACATTTAACTCACATCTTTAGGGTCAAGCAAATTGATTCGAGACTGATCAGAAGGCGCCGATTTGGACATCTATAACAAAAAATAAATCAAGTCACATAAAGAGTATCAAAAACAGCAATTACAAAAATATTTGAAAAAAAATAGAGCACCAATAAAGACTTAGAGTCCTGCAATATTTAATTGTCCCATTGTATGTTGCTGCCATTTATGTGATATCAAATTCTCAAGTGAGGAACAAAACAAAAGGGCAATCTGCAGAGGTTGAAAAACATCATCTTAGCTACTAATATTGTGGGGGGGGGAGCTCTGAGAGAGAGAGAGAGAGAAATTTAAGGACCATTTACTTCGTCTAAGGCCCTCATAGTTATGTCCTCAGTCAATCAGATCAATCTCTCATAGTGCTTCCCAAGTTCTGGTTCAATGGTGTTAGCCATGACTCACACAGGGTAGGTGAGTGCTTGTTCACATAGCAAGGATTCCAGGTGCCTCAACAGGGGATGATGAGGCGCAACAAACACACACAGTGCCAGCTGCCCATGCCATCCTACTCATTTTCTTTAACCAGAGAATGACAAAGGGCAGAAAAGCATTCAAATAAGAAATATCTCCCTTTTAAACAGTCTGGGCCATTGGGCGACTCCCTTTTAACCAAGTGATGTGGGCACAATTCTGGGCCATTGGTCTTGAAGACCAGGTCTACCCAAGCTTTAGCCTTATTTAAATAGTCTTTTATGGTGTTGTATTTACAGAGTGAGATCTAAGACAGAAAAATAAACATAACGTAGTATAACTGTAAAAACTCCAAACCTTTGAAAGACCATCAGTTAGGGAATGACTCGAGCTCCAGCAGGTGGAATAAGGGGTTTCCGGAACCTAAATGATTATGCAATATTCACATGAGTCATTCCCAGAAATAAATGCATATTAACTGAATATAGGAAAACCCTCAAACAGATAAGGAAGAAAACAGCCACCTTAAAAAATTGCACCACCTCGCCTGTAAAAAAAATTTGAACCATGAGTAACTGCATCAAATGAAAGGCAAAGGAAATTCTCAATGAGATATTCAGCAGGTGCTTGACCCTAAGCAAAACTTGTCCCTTACCCTCCCAATTTCTTCCACTTCCTTCCTCCATAAAGATAGTTAAACACGCTGAAGCAAGTTCTCGAGTTAACTCCAGATGTTGTTTCTGATCATCCCCAACCGGGGACATAATCAGCTGCAGGGGGAACGCTGCGATGTATGAGGAATCATGGATCCTCAGGATATTAACCATCAAGATTGTATAGGCAGCAAAAGTTATTGAAGTAATAGCCTTCACCTCACGAATATTAAAATTCTTACTGATGCTATATTGAAAAAAAAAATCTAACAACAAAAGAACTAATTTGGAAGCCTGAGTCGTTTCCCTGAACTTTAAAATGTAACCTTCAACTTTGGAATGAACCTTTCACGGCTTTAAAGATGAATTCTCCCTACCACCCTAACACCAAAAATGCAGCCTTCAACTTTGGAATGAACATGCATATGCACAACTTTAAAGATAATTCTCCCTACACCCTAACACAAAATGCAGCATAGGACAACCCACCTGGTATAGCAAAATATCAGACGCCATTAGGACAGGATATGTCAGCAGAGCAACCCCAACATTTTCATCTCCCTACATACAGAAAGAGATAAATCAAAACAAAATAGCAACACCATGAAAGCAAAATAAAAGTGAACCCCAGTGCCTGGCAACTACTAGTATCAAACAACTTCCAACTATAAGGTATTTGGTCATTATTCTTGACAACTAAACCCAATAATTTGGACTAGGTCCACTCAGCTGAAGAGAGATTGACCAAGATCTACAGAACCCTGAGAAAGGTTGAACAAAAATCGGTAGGGTATAATTGTATCTAAGTTTAAATGACAGCCTATTTACCTAACTGCATATATAAAATATAGGTAAAAGAACTATCAAGAAGCTTAGAAGGCAAAAGCAACACCAATAGAAAAGGCTACATACAGCAAAAACGCACCGCTTTCAATGATTTCTCCTTGAATTGGATCATTCTATTCAGCCAACCAATTGGGGTTGTAGAACTGAGCAGCCACATCAATTCTACATGAGCACGGACATGAGACTGCACAAACACTGAAGCCTGAACATGAAAACAAAATCTACATTTAGGTTTAGCCTTCGGAGATGAATAATTGGCAATATAAAAATAAATAAATATATAAAGAGAGCCAGACCTTGGAGGGATCCACTCCACATGCCAAGTAAATTGCTGCTGTTTCTTTTGTTGCTTTGGATAGCTGTTGTGTATCATAAGGCAAGGTGATCTATGAATAACATGCCCAAACTGAAATTAGATAATTCGTTTCCATATCACAACCATAGTAAACCATGAACTGATGTCCTATACACACACGCACACACATATATATATATGTATGTATGTGTGTGTGTGTTCGTATGTATATGTATATGTACATGCATATATATCCCCCACAGTTGAAAGAAGTTAAATAAGAAAATAGCTACCAGGTGAAAGTTCAGCTGGTCAGCAACAAATCACATGTCAAAAGAATGAAGATGAAGCACAAATTAAAGACAGAAAATTTCCAGACATAGTATATGATTATCTTACTTTTCAGTGAGTGAATTGGTTCCAAGAGTCTATTGTGCAAGTTCAAGGTGACAGGACAAAGACTTGAAAACCCTTGTGATATAAGGCCTAGTTTCACAATAAAAACTATCTTTGATCAAGCTCTAAGGACAAAAAAAAATGCACAGCTATTTATTCCAATTAAATTTCATTAAATTATCTCTATGATTAATTTTTCATGCTTATCAATACAACCAGATATTCAGAAACAGTGCTTCCTTGTACCAGATGGGTTGTTCAAGGATAAATGAGTTCAGAAAACATGTAAACACAAAGAGTTATGGTCTTCAGAAAAATTACGGGAGATAACAAGTGATTAACAAATGCCAAACAACAGTAGAAGCAAGAAAAACAATGAAAGTCTGATTAATCAGCAGTTCAAAGCTACATAACAACAATCACAGTCCACAGATATGGACATACCGCATGCAGGTCCACAATGAAGAAAAGGGTGTCATATGCGTTCTGCAAAAGGGAAACCAGAAGATGAACGCAAAATCACGTTGAATCACCTGAATGATAATCCAGAATGTAACAATGTTTCCAGAACTTATAATTGCTCAAACAGGAGTTCTTCAGGAAGCATAAGATGCTAGACAAAACTCATAATAAGAACCCTCAGACCAGCAATTTATCAGGATGAGCAAGGAAAGATGGGACCCTAAGTAGCACATTCATTTACCATGTCAAGCTATACCGGTTTGAAGATTACAATTAGTAAATGGTAAACAGAACACTGTAACTAGTTAATAAAACAGCATTTAGCATTATTTCAACTGATTCACCTCTAACCTGGAATGCAAAATCAACTTAACTGGTCATTAAAAAATTGAACAGCAATCCAGAAATGCTCAGAACTTAATCAAGTGAAAGTTATTGAGCAAGTTTCTTTTAAATAAAACTGTGGATTATTAGAAATCTCAAAGCATAAGACATTTGCAGGCACATAGAAGATACATTTTCTGCAATTGCCAAGAAACATGGCCACACTGTCCTACCAATAATACGAGGCCAATGCTAATGGCAAGCCAACTGTGCAAACACAATGCACCAAAGCTTCTTTACATATAAAACCAAAAAGACAAACTGTTCAAATTTTCCAAACCTGTATTTGAACCTTACTTGCAAGTCAATCCAATTTTTTATAGCCCCAAGATAATTGCCAAGATGTATGGATCCTGTGGGCTGCACACCAGAGACTACCCTCTTCCTATTAAACAAGAAGAAGGAAAGAAAACTTAAGTTCCACATAATAAGTTTTCTAAAATGAAGTAGAAATTTAGTACCTCCTTCCTTTCCCATATCTCATAATCGTTCATCTTGGAAGTCCCAAAATGTTTGACACATGCGTTAGAATGTAACTACTTATTTCTACACTTTCCAGTGTTAGTAGTTTTTTCACTCAAAGTTACTATATATGCCAAATGCAATACACATGAAATAAAACTCTTTCCACCAAAATTCAGAAACATATTTTGGTCAACAGTTAAAAAGTTCAAAATTTTGAAGATGTCATACCCAAAAAAAGAGAAAAAAGGCACCTTTGGAACTCTCCAAATCAATCTTCATTTTCTTACCCATCCTCAAAGATTCGTCAACCACATGCAAAGTAAACTTCAAACAAAAAAAGCTAATGCAAGGAGATTTCTAGTTGAAAAACTCATCCCCAAGGCTGAAGTCAAAGAAAGAAGGCACTTTTCTTCCTCAGCGCGAAATACTAATCAATCACACAGTTAACCTACTATATTTCTCAGTTAAAAAAGAGTGCTCCTTGATTAAATCGTTGCCACAGACACATTTCTCATTCTCGATGATTTTCAAACAAAAGATAATAATCATAACAGCAGCAGCTAGTATTATGCACCACCTCAAATGAATATACCAAACGAATTTAATAACCTTTGAGCTTTGAAAGATAAATGAACGAGTAAAATACATTAACGACTTGAGAAATACGTATTTTAATTACTTTACGGGAGTGGAAGACGGTTCTGAAGTCGCAGGCTCCGAGACGGCTACGCTACAGAGACATCGCAAATTTTCGCGAATCGGCGGAATTTTTGCGGTTCCGTTCAAGTTTTCCTCGGATTCAATCTACATGTCCTGCTCAGAATTTTTAGAGAGAAATCTTAATCAGTAAAAAAAACACACACACAGAGCACATACAATGGAAGAATGGGGAAAATGATTGGAAAATGGAAGAGAAAGTGAGATTAGTACATGGAAGCTCTGAAGTGAGGCGCAGCCGTCGTTGACAAAGAGAGGAATTGCGAGAGAAGTGCGGGTGCCCGCCCCATTGTTACTTTCTTCTTCTTCTTCAGCGGAGTAGCGTTTTTCCCTTTTTGTTTTTGCTTCTTTTTTTTTCACAGGATAAGAAGCACGAGGTTTTAGTTTCCACTCCCTATATTCCCGATGGAACAGGAAGTAAACCTCGCGCTTTTCTTTTCTTTTCTTTTCTTTTTATTTTTATTTTTTTTAGTTTTTCTCAATATTTGTAATTCAGGAATTTCTTTAAACAAAAATAATTTGAGATTACTTAAATGCTCCTAATTAGTTAGAAATCTACTTACAATGAGCCCGTTTAGATTGTATTTTTTGAAGTTTTTAGAGAAAAATAGTTGAAACACTCTTTTTAAGATGGAATGTACGTAGGATAAAAAAATATATGAAAAAAGATTTTCATAAAAATTAAAAAAATTTTCTGCAAAAAATGCAATTCAAAAGATCAATAATTAGAAATAAACAATATTTTTTTATTTGTTGTGAAGTAATTCACCAGTGCACCTAATTTTTTTCATTTAAATATTCAATCATAGATAAGATATCAATTTCTTGAATGATAAATAACTAAGAGACAATTATTTGTTTAGTAGGAGAAAAATCTAAAGAGACACTTAATATTATGTACCTAATTGGATATATTTTTGTACAAAACTTTGTACCTTGATATATTTTTCACTACAAAACATACTAAATTTCATCAATCCACTTAACTTTCAAACTTGCAATTTGCTTGTTATTTTTTGTTTTTAAATAAATAAGCTAATTTCCATTCACCTTTGTTAAATTTTGATAGAGGGAAAAAAAACTTGGAGCTTTTTCTTGTATTTTCTTCTCTTTTTTTGTGTTTGGGAAATTTTCAGGTAAACATTTTGGAAATTCATTTTTGCTTGCAAAACGGTACCCTTTTGCTAAATGAAGAAATTCATTCTCGCAGATCCCATTTTTGATGGATGGAGTACCCTTCTCATCTAGCCTTGACTCATGACGTAAGCAAACATGACCTCACATAGTCACGCACTCACGCACCAATTGCCACACACTCACACAGTAGCAGATATAACTGCGTGTGTTTATAATAGCGGGTGCTAGAGCCCCGAAGAAAGTTGACAAATTGGAGTAACTAAAAAGAGGGAAAAAAAAGAAGAAGAGAGAAAATGGATGAGGAGAGAATTCTAGAGAGAGAAAGGTACCAAATCGAACAAATACGACAGCTCGAATTGGAGGAATTGCAGGTGGAAGAAGTCGACTCCGATGACTCCGACGACGACAGCTCATCGGAGAACAAGTATGTTTGCTTAATTTACACGTTTTCGACTTGCTACTTTGTTTTACTTTTTTTTGCCTCATTTCAGTTTTTTGTTGAGTTTATGTTGAATTTAGATGTGTATATTGAAATTCTGGGCGTGAAATACCAAATCGGTTTGGATAATATGACTGTTTTTGCTTAATTGCAGTTCCGAAACCCTTGATTTTTGTACAAGGGTCTAAGAATCTTCTCTTTTTGTGGTAATTTTTCGGTTTGAAGTCCAAAAAGATGTTTCGGTTTAGTATACTAGTACGGATACAAATTCCACGTATATATGCATATTTTTCTGTCTGCCTGTGGCGAATTTGGTTTCAGTTTGAGATGCAAGCGTGCTGTGGGATCACCATGTGACTCAGATAAATTTGAAAAGGAATTAAGTTTTATTTAGGTTTTTGTTAGCTCGAGATGGTTTTGGCACATGTTTCTGATGTATTTACAGCTTGGAGGTGACTTACAAATATGTTATTGGTACCCATGAAATTTGATTTATCTAAGGGACAGGGATTTGTCAAATCGTGAGGAAGAGGTTGTAGATAGACGTGAAGGAGCTAGCATTTCTTATCAGTCTTGTACTCTTGTGTGATGGACTTTTCTGTTGGTTTCCATTTCACATTGCTTAGATATTCTGTATCTATGTCATATTCGCAGCTTTAAGACTCAGAATTGAAATTTGCAACTAATTTCAATTTCACCTGGTACTTTTAAACGTCTCCATTTGGGATTTTGGATCAACTTAAGAGATGATAGCATAGTTTTCTGAAGTTATCTAAGGACATTTTCCTTCCTTTTTATGTGCTGTGCTAAGGTTGGAATCCCTCAACCTCACCCCCAAGAACCACAAGTATGAGAGGCTGTATGAGAGGAAATCTATTCCTGCTCAGCTATGTGTGTGTGATCCTGCCCTAGAGTTTTTCATGTTAAAAAATTACTTAGGGCGAAGACTTAGGTATGTTATCAACAGCTGAGTTCAAGATGGTTTGGCGTATAAAGTTGATTAGAAATCAAACAAATGCAAGAAAATTTATTGGATACTTTTTTCGTTTCATTTGGGTATCAGCGATCCTGATTATTTTTTGGTGGATGAAGAAAATGTGGTTGTAGGATGTTGTCCTTGCTCTAGGTGAACCTACATTTGTGTGTATCTGCAGGCACTGATTCTGTGATAAATTGCCTTTTTTTTTTGTGGTTCAGTTATCGTACTTCTGGAGGAGCTTCAGCCTCTGGTGAATTTACTTATGACACCTCTTTGGTGGCTTTGCACTCTTACCTTGGTGGTAGGTCTTTCTTGGGGGTGTTAGGTGCTGCTTGTATTAAAGCTCTTCAAGATCTAACAGTTTGTAGTCCCTGATCAGATGTTGAGGACACCCACAACAGGCTTGCTTTTTTGGATGGTGGTGCTGTATTGAAACTTCCCATGTTCTATCTTAAAGGTATTTTTTGGCCTTCATTAATAGCCAGTTGTGCTGGTTCTTTCTTTCGAATTTTCATATCTCAGATGCCGGATTACATACTGTCTGTTGAAACCTCAGCTACTTACTTCCAGTAATTCTATTTTCTCAGGGGTGGTTCTATTTCCGGAGGCCACACTTCCTCTTAGAGTTGTTCAGCCTCATTTTATTGCTGCTGTTGAACAAGCGATGACTCAAGTTGAAGCCCCTTATACCATAGGTGTGGTAAGTGGGCTGCTTGTGATGCTTCCAGTTTATGTTCCTTTGTCTAATACTTGTTTCACTTGTAAAGGAGCTTGGTTTTGTGGTATGCCTTTCAGGTTCGTCTTTACAGGGATTCTCCTGATTACCAGAGACCGAGATTTGCAATTATTGGGACCACAGCTGAGGTAGGGTGGCAGAAATCTTGAACATAGTTTTCCTATATGTGCTTCTAGATGCAGAGAAATTTTTCTTTTAATGGTTTCATCGCACACGGTTTCCTTGAAAGTTTTTTTTTTTTCCAAACAACTATGAGGCATGAAATCTAATTAGTGTTGTGTTTTCAGATTCGGCAATATCGCAGGCTGGAAGATGGCTCAGTGAATGTTCTTACACGTGGCCAACAGCGTTTTCGCCTGAGACGCGGTTGGATTGATGTGGAGGGTGCAGTAAGTGTATTAATGTGCTGAACAAGATGAAAATTGTATGGATCTTTTGGCTTCAATTGAAATATGATGTCGTGTTTCTCTTCTGTAAATAGACATATGGGGAGGTTCAATAATCCAAGAAGATTCACATGAGGAACTCCACGTGAGGCTGTTGGACGGCTGGCACCACTTATGAACTTGCGAAGCAATATCTTTCAAAACAACCTTTATACAGTCCTAGAGCTTGTCGGTTAGGAGATTGGATGGAAATGATTCAGATGCAATGTCTGAAGAGTCTTTTTGAGAGTGAACTTTCTTTGCATGAGAGGGGGATTGCATCAGTCTGCACTATTTTCGTCCTTACCATACAATTCATGAGCCCACAAGTAGTGAGGATGAGAAACATTGATCCAGATGGAGAAGTGCATCAAGGGAGCTCTCGTTGGACAACCTTCTGGGACCATTGAGAGAAATTAATAGTGGGAGAGATAGTGCTAAAAGTGCTATTTCTGGTAATTCTGGTAATCTTTCATTTAAACGGATGAAAGCTGACAAGTGTGCCTTAGACCGGCTACGTGAAGTTCAAGAGCCTTCTGGCCCAATTGGGTTTATCATATGCATGATTCATATACCCTCGCCCAAAAAGGCAGCAGGTTTGTCACTTTTATTCATCTAGAGTTACTGCCTTTTAGCTGTACTAATATTTTTTAACTTTCATTCTCTACCTCTTTAGCTATTTAGAAACATGCAGTTATGGTATTAAAAGGTAAGGGAAACATTTTATACACTCCAGAAAAATGCTTCATACGCTTCATTTCATTTGTTTTATTTTTAGGAATAATGTATTCTTCACTCTCTCTCTCTCTCTCTCGATTGATGGATTTGTTGACTGTGAGGGGACTTTTTTGTCCTAAAAAACTAGTAAAAAATGAAAATGGAGTGTATGAAGCTTTTTCTTGGGGTGTACAAGTCGTTACCCAAAGTATGGGTATTGATACTGATGGATTGCATGATAGATTCCAATTTGTGTTACATAAATCTGTTACTCATGGAGATGTTTTACTAGTCAGACGTTAACTCTTCAGATATTATGTCACGGATTTAGCATACTGCTCTTTTGGACAACCCTAAAATTTCTTGTTTGTCATGGATTTTGTTGATTCTTCCCTTTTGTTTTTCCTTAGGAGGGGCGGGGTAGGAAAGTTGGGGGGTTTCAAATTTGTGCTTCTAGTTGAAGATTGGTTAATGCACAATTCTTTCCTTTTTTTCTGTGCTGTCATTCTGTTTTTTAGCAGATATGAAAGGGATATATACTCTGAGGACATTAGGTTCCAAATAGAAATTGCGATGTGTACGAGTATTGCCTCATTGAATCCTGTTTTTTATTTATTTAACCAGAAAAAAAAGAGCCCTTTAATGTTGATAATGTATTTCAGACAGGTGGAAACATATAGTTAAGGCACCAAGCATGGACGGGTTTGTGATGAAACCAGATCTTCTTTCCTTCCATATTGCCAGTAAGATTCCTGTGTCAGAATCGCTGAGGCAGGAGCTTCTTGAGATTGATGGGATTTCATATAGACTGCGGCGGGAAATTGAGTTACTTGAGAGTTTTGATCGTGTTCGATGTAAAACTTGTGAGGTAATTTGGTATATATGGGAGCATATTTGAAGTTTTGCTCAAATTTATGCAGTATTGTTTAACTTGAAATTATGGCCTTACTATTTACTGATACTGTCTCCACTTGTTGCCTCTTTTAGAACCTCATTGCCAGGCGAAGTGACATGCTGGTTATGTCCAGTGATGGTCCTCTTGGTGCTTATGTAAATGCACATGGTTATGTGCATGAAGTTATGACCCTTCATAAAGCTAATGGATTAGCAGTCATCGGAGATCCAGTCAAAGAGCATAGCTGGTTTCCTGGGTAAGACTTCTTGCTTTGCTATCCTGTTGAAGTTAAATTTCTCAACGTCAAGGAGATTATGATATTTCATAAATTACTGTAATGTTAGTCCCACATAACGCATGGAACTTGAAAAGCACTCTTTTTAAGCTGTTTACTGCCTGATAGTTTGTAGCTCTTAGACAGTGGTGAATGGTCGCTTTTTTTTCGCGAGGCAATGACAAGACTGTTCTTACAAACTAAGGGTTCTTCTGCAGTAATTTCTAATATTATGTCTAGGCGATGATGTTTTGGCTTTGAAGCATCTATTTTGTATTAGTAATTGTAGTCTTTTAGATGTAATTTGATGCTGATAAGATAATCTTTCCGCAGGTATGCATGGTCTATTGCCGAATGTGCAACTTGTGATTCCCAAATGGGTTGGCTTTTTACAGCCACAAAGAAGAAGTTGAAGCCTAGGTCGTTTTGGGGCATTAGGAGCTCCCAAGTTGCTGATGACACACGATGAGAGTTACATGATTAATGTGCCTTATATAATATGAGTCAATCTGTATATAAAAGTATTCTGCTGTATGTTCTTGGTATAGAGCAGTTATTGTTCCATATTAAGTGTTTTAGATGGAAACGATGCTGTCGGTTGTAATATGAGTTTAAGATTGTGGATCCCAAATTCCTGCTCGAGTTGCTACGGACTACACTTCTGTGTGCCTTTTATATTGTCATTTTCCTGGTATGTTCTTGCTGCTGAGTGTATTCCCTGCATGCTATTGGTATGTCAATAATGTTACGATATTATGGCAGAGAGACCAGGGAACATCCGGTTAATGTCGTCGTCCAAGATTTTTAACTGGATTTCTTGAGATGGTTACGTCTTTGTAGGACTCTTCAGAGAACACACGGGTACAGCAAGGACGGAACAAAAAAAAAAAATTTTTTTTTTTTGGGCTTTTAAAGTACAAGATGACCTTGATCTAGCTAACTTCTTGCTCCCTCCTCAGCCCTCGGACTCACACTGGCATTAGAGAAAACAATCTGTAACATACATATTTACAACAACAGAAAAAGGAATACCAAACGAGACTTGAACTTACAAGTTCAGAAGCATAACACATTATGCACGGGATCTGCCCTTTCCTTTGCTGTTGACTAATGAATAAATATAGGTGATATTACGCTTGTACATTCCTACAAAAATAAAATAAAAACTTTTGGTTGTATGTATTTTTGTATTAAAAAAATTAGAATTTGTAGCCCTCGAGATTTTAGAAATCCTTTTGTATCCCCTTAAAACATTAAATTAAATTTTTTTTTCTCCTTATATCCTTGTAAATATTAGATTTTGCCCTTGAAGTTTTTTACACCAATATAAGGATGTCCTTGAAAATACTACTTCTTTTCCATTTTTGACCCTCCCAAATTTGAACCTCTGCTTCCTCCACCAATGCTTTACAAAAATAGGTTGCACCCTTCATTCTTATCTTTAGGCCTTGGCTCTGTCTAGAGGTGCATTCTTAGTTTCACTTCTCACACCTATAATCAGTTACTTGTAATCAGGTCAGTTCGGTTGACCTTAGGTCAAATTGTTGTTGGATCCCTCAAGTTTGAGAAAACTAGAGTCAAGCCCTTTGACTCCAACGCTATAGGCTATAATTGAGTATTTGGGAGATGGGAGTTCTTAAAAAGTTCTTTTCTCAAAATTCCAAGTTCAGGCACCCTAAAATTTGTTCTCCCTCCTTCCTTACATGCTAAACTTGAGTGAACGAACCAAAAAAAAAAAGCTTATTTAGAGTTAGTTTAGCAGTTGTTCGTTCGTAGATCATATGGTCAAAATTGAATCACATCACCTAACATGGTACTTTATTTTTTTATGTATAACTATACAATAAAGAATGTCATTGGATTTGGATGAAGTGATAATGATGTAATTCAATCTAAACCGATTGTGAATAATTGATAAAATAGACCTACGTAAGCATTTCCCCAACCACTATATTTAGATAGGTTTTAGCTTCTCGTGTAGCTCCACCTCCAATCAGCTGGCTTCATGGGCAACTTATTTAGCTGTTTCAGCAAGGAAAGAAATTAAAAGACGACTTTTTGAGCAGTTTCCTTGGCATGTAACACAATTAAGCTACAATCGGAGGATCTATTGTTATGAGAGGATTGTCTACAGATAGCTGCAATTACGTTCATTGACCATCAGAGCACTGGCGAATGCAGTTGTTATTTGCCATCTGATATGGTTTTGAGGTTCAAGCTATAGTTGAATATCATTGCAATGTATGCTGACACCTTTCTCTGCAGGAGGGACCTTCAATGAACAAGAATAAAATTCTTTCAAAAGCATGTCAGGATCAAGAACTGCATGTTGGAAAAGGATCTTGTTTCTCTGATCCCACAACAATTAATGTATACTATCCATGTGTTGTACTATATTCTTTCTAATATAATTGTGTTAACTATCTATACTAAGACATGGACCAATTTCAGATCAAAAGTGAAAAGTTTAATGTGTCGGGCAAAATTGGAAAGAGGAACAGGAAGCTGAATACTAGTACCTCTCATTTTCTTTTGTTTAGGGTACAAACACTTTATATAACATCAGTGCTGCTAGCAACAAACCATTAAACACTAATGATCAACCTAAAAAAGTAATGAACAAGCATTGATCTGGGTTCATTTTTCTAAATAGAGTCAGAGAAGTAATTCCATGACTAGAAACAACTACAAATTGAACTGTCAAAATTTCTTCTGCTCATAACGAATAATCTCGTAGTATGAATCAGCCACTGAGTTGAATGTAAACTCTAAAACGAATTGCTGCATATGTATGCTTAAGGACGTATGGGCCAACATTAATGACTAGTTTCCCACCAGCAAACTCCAAAGGAAGCAGGATTTCTGAGATCAGCGATATTGGCGGTAGACTGGAGTGTACATGCAGCTCTCTGCATGTTTAACGAGATCCTGAGGGCGAGGGAGACGGGTAGCCAGACCTGAGAGGCATAAGCAGATAATAGTTTTAGAACACTTAAGTTTAGGATAATATTCCTAGCTTAGCTAGAACCAAAAACGAGGAGCTCACCAAGTTCATAAGCCTTTGCTGCTACATTAGCTGCAATATGTGCTGATATCTTTCTAATATTAGAGAATGGTGGATAGATAAGACCCTTCTCATAGTTTTCCTCTGTAACTTGACCAGCCAAAGCTTCCGCTGTTGTAATAAGATGAAAAGGTTTCACCAGAGTTAAATCATATACATTCATTTGTATACAAAGATCTGTTTACAGAAATGAGCAGGTCAGTTGTTTTTCTGGTTATCGTTTCCTTCTATTATGTACATCAGTTAATTTCTTAAGCTCATGAAGCACTCCAGAATTGCTTACGATGGTGGGCTAAAGCATGTGTGCGGCTATTCATCTATGGGGCATTTGATCTTGACTAGTACCTTAAATGCTTTATGCTCTTGTCTATATGGCAAAATTCTCATATTCAAGGTAGGACATTAGTGCCTAGTAATTCTCTACCATGTCCAACTTTTAATGCTGAAATGATATTTCATACAAAAAATGGAAATTATCAATCACATGTTTCAATACTTACAAGCCGCCAACAAGAGGTCATCATGCACACGTATTGTACCAGACATTATAATGCCTAAGCCAAATCCAGGGAAAATGTATGCATTATTTGCCTGCACAAATCAAGAAAAGAATCAAAGTAGGCCTTAAAACTTGTGGCTATGAAACTAACCACCATTATTGGTATAAACAAGCACCTGGCCAGGAATAAAAACTTTGCCATCATATTTGACAGGATCAAATGGGCTTCCACTAGCAAAGATAGCACGTCCCTGCAGGTTGCAGTATTGCATGGGGACACTTGAAATATTACATTTCTAAGGCAAGGTTTTGTACACAAAAAATTCGTAAATATTGGGTTAAAAATTCTATTTACCTCAGTCCATGTATAAGCTTCTTCAGCAGTACACTCTGATTGTGAAGTTGGGTTAGATAGAGCAAGAATGAGAGGTTTCTGACAATCATATGATGTAATGAGCTCCATATTTTGAGAACAAATTAAGGACTTGTGGTGTATCTCTTCATTTAAGTGCATGAGAGAGAGAGAGAGAGAGAACCTCATTCAGAGCTGCCATGGCCTCCACAACTTCCTTGGTAAATGTTTTTCCTACACCTGAAGTTCCTATCAGAACTGATGGTTTTATAGCCTGAGAAATGGAGGATAAAATGAAAAAACCAAGAAAGAATGCACTTTGAGATATTCGACTGTGATATCATAGCTTAAGCAGATATAAAACTCCACACCTTCACAGCATCTACAAGCTCCTTAATGGGTTCATGCTCATGAGCCCAGGGCTGCTTGAAATGCTGAATGGATTCCTTACGAGAGCTAACAATCAGTCCCTATCAAGCAAGTCAGGAAACCGTGAGCTGCAGCCGGAAATATGCCAAGGTTGCCTGATACTCAGGATCGTATTATAGGAGGCAAATAGTCACAAGCATCAAACTTGATTGTGACCCTGATACCTTTGAATCAACGAGCCAAATCTTCTTGCGGGCCTCTTCCACTGGAGCTTTTGTCTGCCAAAGCCAACACCCTCAATCAGACACCATAGAATATGTGCAGAAGTGCATGTTCGTAGCTAATCAATACCTTCTTAGATACTTCTAGTGCTATGAGCTCTGCTATACCAGTTCCAGCCTGTAGAAAGCAGATGGAGAGTTCAGAAACGATATAGAGAGAGAGAGAGAGAGAGGCCATGGAGATGGAATAAACTAATATGCATAGTTGCACTAATGCTTAAAATATGAATTTGCAGCCAATGGCAGATTCAGAGTGGTGAAAGCAAGAGGCAACTCTCCAAGCGTCCCCCGCTAAGGCCCTTTATTCTAGAAACCTCATAAATTGAACCCTTTGCTCTCATTATTGAGTTCATCGACAATTTATTTCACTAATTAGTGATTTAGTGTGTATCAGAAAGATGATGATCTGCTGGAAAAAGGCAAGTTTATTGTACATTGAAGTGCTATTTATCTGCCAAAGTATAAAAAGACAATCAAAGTATTTTATCATTGTCACATAACCTAGTAAATGAACATCGAGAGTTTATGGCATCAAATTTCCTATCAACTTTCAGAGAGAATTTTCCAATGCTAATACAATGATATATTTATTAAGAAGAAGATGATGATGATGATGAAAATTTAGCGGGTTTAAAAATGTTGAGGAACAGAATAAAGAGTGTAGCATCACTCGTGGAATTTATCAAAACGAAAAGATAAAGTAATGTACTGAACAATGGATTAGATATTGCTCTCAGTGTCCAAAGATGTAATGCGCATTAGCATGCTGAACACTTCTGAACAAGATGTGCCATTCTAATAGATATTGCTCTCAGGGGCCAAAGATGTAATGCACATCAGCATGCTGAACAGTTCTGAACAAGATGTGTCAATCTCATAGCAAGATACTTATTACTCTCCGCCCAACATGAGTCACTATTGAAGTGCAGATATCCCTATACCCCCACATAAGATGCTGAACTCTACAAAAAGCGATGCAATTCCTGTGCAAAATAAGTAAAATGCAAGTAACTATCACCTCTCCAGCACCCAAAAATAAGAAAGTATGGTCAGCCAAAAGCTCCTCCCACTAATCTTAAAGCGGCAACAAGTCCTGCTAGAACAACAGAGGCGGTACCCTGCACAAGAACAAGATTTAAAATCCAGAAATGGATGAGTATAAAAGTTTCGCCAGAACAGAGAACCACAAATTTACCTGTATATCATCATTGAATACAAGATGAGTTGTCCCATACTTTTTGAGCAGCTCAAATGCATTATGATTTGCAAAATCTTCAAACTGGCAAATTAAAGCAATATTCAGGAGAATGATGGATCCAAGTGCTCTAGCTCAGTAGTACCAAATCGTACTAAGTTAAAGCAGCACAGACAGCGATGATACTCATAATACAAACTGTATTGGGAGCAAAGAAAAGCAAGTTTTAAACAAACCTGTACAAGGACTTTCTCCCCATAGTTTTGCTTAACTGCAGACATGAACTCATCCAGAAGCTCAGCATATTCCTGTAAGACCAAACAACAAACCACCTCATACTAAGAAAAAAACAAGACATTTGACAAAGACTTGATTTCTATGCCCTTCACTTGAATACCAAATGTTCAAAAAGGAAAACAAATCACCACACCTGCCCAGTTGCCCTCCTCTGCCTGAGTCCAATATAGAACTCATCCTCCAGCAAATGCTTATTATTTGTGCCAACATCAATTGTTACAGGCAGGCACTGTTAAATAACAAGAAAATGTTACTCTGCTACACCCATAAAATTCAAATCCTCATCCTGTAGGGCAGGGGATATGAAAATTACTTTCCTTCCAAACTTGCTCATAAAAATTGAAGTGCTAGTTGCAGAAGTAAATGGCATGACAACAGTAATAAATATCCAAAACATCAAAATCATGCATGCTAAATACGGTCATGTTAAATAAACTTTCTGATCAACTGACCAGATATCTTTTATTACAAGTAAAATACTTTGCTGCCAACTTTCTTTCTTTTTTCTTTCTTTTTTTCTCTTTTTTTGTTTGTAAAACCAACATGAGGACAACTTTATTGAATATCAAGTAAAAAAGAATAAGAAATCCCAACAACTTGAGTAGAATCTTCACGTAGAAAAAAAAGGTTATGGTAACACTTACTACTGAAGGACGAACTCCTCCAAGGGCTGTGTAAAGAGAAAGCTTTCCAACGGGAATACCCATTCCCTGCAACAGTTTCCATAATTTGGTCAATCATATCAACAATTAACTGCAGGCACAAAAAATAGTGAGTGAACCTAGAATAAAAGCAGATTTCCTTCTCAATAAGCTATACTGCTTATGATTTGATTCCAAAGCACAGGAACAGGAAAAAGTTTACCTGGCAGCCAAGATCCCCAAGCCCTAATATTCGCTCACCATCAGTTACGACAATAACTTGGATACTCCTCTCAGGCCAATTTTTCAATACTTCAAAAATTTTCCCCCTAAAAATTAGCAGTAATATGCAAGTTACTTAAACAAAAACAATCTTAAAAGCCAAATCTTCGGTCTCACCAAATCAAAAGAACTTTGATAATTTATGCCAAAGAAAACCGAAGGAGAGGAAGCAGACAGTACTTCTCTTTTAAGCTGATGTAAAGACCCTGTGGACGTCTGAAAATGCTCCCATACTTCTGACAAGCCTCACCAACTACTGGGGTGTATACAACAGGTAAAAGCTCTTCAACATGGTCGATGAGAAGCTTATAGAACAGCCTCTCATTTCTTTCCTGCAAAATTGAACAAAACACATAAGTAAACTAGGCAATGCTGCAAGAACCATAACTATTTTCAGCAATCACCATCATGAACTGCTAAAGTCAAAGATCTTATTACAGTCAACACCAATCCAAACTTTGTGTATTAGCAAATCTTGGCACACTAATAGAATGCTTGAAGAGTACAGTATGGAGTAATAAGAAAGAACACAAAAGCTTTTTAGTCATTTACTGCAGATTAAGTACTCTACCAAATCAAACCAGGCTGCTCAACTAATCCTATAGTTGTTTCATCAAATTTACCATGAACAAATTTATGTCCAACTCCCACAAATTGAACATAGAGTATTTTTACATTTCTTTCCTAGAATTTTGGAGAAAAAAAATGCTTGACCATGCCAGCTGTTACTTGTCCAGCCAAAAGGTTAGACAAAGATAATTCTGAACTTCAGTCCTGCCCAGCTTTAGCTAGTTATTGCATTCTGCTAAAAAACAGAACAGATCATTTTGCGGAGCTAGTCAAATTTATTGACAAACTTATCCCAAACTTATGCAGGTAACATGTGCTTAAGTAATTAGGATGAGTTTTAGTTTGACTAAGTTATACTGTTTCCTAAGTCTATTACTATAATTTTTATAGAGGGGCAAATACCTGGAGATCCATCATAGCCATGTACCTATGGAGGGGAACTTGATATTGGCGAAGAGTGTGCATCAATCTCTTCTCCTGATTAAAAATCAATAAACCAATATTTAATAAGGATTTTCCATTTCGTGCAGGGCAAAAAAAATTAGAGAAACTTTATTGAATTCAGCAAGGCCTTGAGGCAACCTGATGTTCCTGAGACAGTATAACTGGAGGTAGGAGACCACGCAAGTAATGAGCATCTCTTTCTGCTTCAGTGAAGGCAAGACCTTTGTTGTAGCGTGGGTCTCGCAACAAACTATGACCACTGCATCACAAAGATAATAATCCTCAACTCAGGCTCAGAGAACCATGAAAAATCTCCCATTGATTTCATAGCTTTTTCATGTAAATGCTAACTAAGCAATCATTTATTGAACTACTTGACTATGCGTTATAGATATGTGAAAAGAATGACTACTAACATAACGACAAAGCAACTCAACCCAATGCCCTAAATACTGCAAGCAACTATATCAAAAGACTAAAGCTTGCAAAACATAATAAACATAAAGGCAAAAACAAATAGGGCAGTTATTTACACATTAATATTTTTCATCCAAATTACAGAACTATTGGTAGTTTTATTTAGCTTCCATAAATGCAGAAACCCATCGACATTAAAATTGACTCTGAAAAGTTGACTTCTTTGTTCACACCCAACACCAGCATACAAGAATGTAAGCAAACTCTCTCTAACTCCTCTGGGTTGAAATCAATGAATATCTTAATATTGGCTGTCAATTTATAGTGATTGGCAATTATGGCAGAAAGTAAAATCATTGGATTGAACAAAGTGCAAATCTCGCTACTAGAATACCGGTGTCCTCAGGATTGACATTGGTGAATTTGAACACGTCATCAAGGGCACCAAAAAAGATATACAGTTGCTGAGGGATTGAGTGCATTGCCTCAGCAAATATTTGAACAGACCACTAACCTTGATATATTCTTATTCTTTTTCCCTATCAAATAGAAGAATACTCTATGTCATGCATAACTCTCGAAGAAGTTCTGGAACTAAATGTCCAGATTATGATGACGTAAATAAATTTAGAATGAGTGGACTAAAATGAACAAGAGTGTTGCTGATACTTTTGTCTTAGCCCCTGGGAAGAGTACGAGCAACGTGTATTTTTTATGAAAGGAGGAAGGCGCCTTCTTATCATAGAAGAGGCACACATTGCCGTCCTGTACAATAGCACATGACTGGTAACAATCCACTCATCGGACCAATTGAGTCGGATGCAGAAGAAGAAGAAACATAAACTACATAAGGGAACAAGAAGCAAAGTAAACTGGGCAAGGAAAGAAAGCGAGGTCAATTTCTAGGAAATGGAATTCTTAAGGTCAGAATCTTTAAAACTTGGCTTTTATTAAAAAAAAAAAAATTGGCTTTTATATCAATAACACGTACGAAGTAAGAACTATGAAAAAACACGAAGGAAAAAATTATAAAGCTCCTTATATGTTATGTTTAACATTATTCCCCTGATCATGTGAAAGCATGCTTAGTACAAATCAACATTTAAAAATATCAATCACAAATGAGCAATTCAGCATTAAAACAAAAGAGTCTATTCATATATCAAGATTATTACGAATATGTTGTAATAGGAATCAAGGGTTCCAACATCTAGTTATAAGAATCCAACTGAGCAATTTCATTATTGCAAGTTCAAAAATTACATAAGAATTTGACACTGAGCAGCTCAGGCATTTGTGGAAAACGTGGCAACAGTAAAAAAGTTCAGACATTTGTGGATAACCTGGCGATAGTAAAACTCCAGGGGGTTAGAAGCTGATCCTCTGTGGCTCTATCCTCCCCATAGATATCCCCAACGCCACCACCAACTCCTCTTTCATCAGTCATATCGAGCACAGATTCCCCATTCCTCATCTCCTTCAATGTACTCTCCATCACTCCACTGATCTTTCTCTCTCGTCTTCTGATCAAACAACCAAATGCCTTTCTCTGCCAATGACAGAAACTAAACAAAACAACAAAGCCTAAAAATAACAAACAACCCACAACAAAAAACACGGAGTTTTCTTGAAAACAATAAAGATTGTCCCTTTGCAGAAAAAACTCAGGGAACCCACCTTTTCTAAGCAACAGCAAAGAATAAAACGGCGATGCTTGACAGCAAAGGCTTTGACACAATCCCACTTTTTATATATAAAAAAAAAGTGAACTTTTTCTATGTGGGCTTAAGTCAAAATTGAAAATTTCTGACAAATATGAACTAAAAGATAAAAAGAGAAAGAATTGATGGGATTTATATCGTCCATTACCAGAAAATGGGGGGTGTTGGCGTTGAATGAGAGCAGCATGGTGAAAGTTACGTGTGGACACAGGTTCTCCGCGTATTTGGAGAGAGAGAAATTCAGAGATTTCCACGTTTTCAGTGAGATCGATAAAGAATGTGATGAGAAGTGAAAATTAGTTAGCTGCCGAGTCCTGGAGACTGGAAGCTCTCTCTCTTCTTGCTGTTCTTTTCTTTCCCTGCTGCTATTTTGTTTTTTTTTTTTGCCAAGTGCTAATTTGGTTTTTTAAGTTAGAGATCTGAAATCCAAGACAGGGCCTTCCACTTACAATTCCTCACATCTAACCATGCAATCCAACCTTTTTCTATCTTAATTTGTCACATCTTCCGTATGCATGTTTAATCAAAAAAAGAAAAAAAAAATTATCGATGAAAATTTATCAAATACCCACGTCCTATGCCTATATTTCGATTTTAATGCTTTATTAATTTTGTGTGAACTCTTTGTACAATTTTATTCTTTGGTATAGGAGTAATATCAATGTTTAAGTGTCATTATTTGGGTAGTGGTTTGAATGAAAGTGACAAGTTTTTTTTTTTAACAATTGAGGCGTGCTTTCTACAGAGCAAATTTAACTTGTTTTTCAATATAGGGTTCGTATTTATTTATAGGAAGTTATTAGTATATTATTTATCTTAATTATTTTCCAAGTCTTGGAAACTTGGAGAGAAAGTATTTTCTTTTTTCAAGAATAAATAGGAGAAAGGAGGGCAAAATTCTTGATTTATATACTATGTGCTTACTCTCTTTTCATTTAGATGGCTCTCGTTCAACACCAAAAGTGCATTAGGACATATATACAATACTAATATTAACAATTAAAAGTCAAGTAATACCCACTTTTAGAACACATTAATGAAAACACTACCATTTTTTTCCCCCATTTTCCATGGATTGAATTGAATGAAGATCAACCTAAAACGGTCACTTTAAATATATAGTTTGGGTTCTAAACATAAAGAAATTAAAGCAACTAAGACAATTTAGTTCGGGAAAGTTTTTTAAACATACAACATCTAACGTGTTTGAGATAGAAACTACTGATCAAATACAAAAATGTCACCAAGAAAGAACATGTGAACTGAAATAGCAGCCCAAATTAAAAGAAATAAAGCTCAACTACCTCCAAGATGTTAGGTGCCTGTGGGCTAAAAGAACCTAATTTTTGGTAGATGAAATCATGAAAACAACAGTGTCTTCTACTCTCGTTCCTTCATTTATTTAGACGTACCTCTTGCTGGTTCTCTCCATCTTCGTCTTTAGAGTCTACAAATAGCAGTAGATATCTCTTAATTACCTAACAAAAATCGTCCTTTCTTTTTTTTTCTCTCTCTTAAATCTGAAAAAAAGAAACAACAACCAAAAGAAAAAACATGGGTTTGTCTAACTTTACTAGCATATCGAACTATACAGTGAATTCTTTTCTTTTCAACGAAGGCATTCCCATGCAAATCAATCAAGTTAGCTATTCTTTATTTTTTATTGAGAAGTGGTCGTGTGGCTTGCACATGCCAAATAGTTGATTGCATCATGTTGGACTAAATCTCAAGTTAAGTTCTACTCCACCTACCAATCCCTCCCCATCATTTGCTCGTCTTGTTCTTTCTTTAGTCATTTTTTTTCTCTAGTTTTTGGATCACTATTGTCAATTCATGCTCATGCAATAATCCATAATTTTTTCTTTCTGAACAATTAGGTGATCTTTTGTGATCTATTATGAGTAATTGGGGTCATGAGGAGCTAATATCGATCACATCACTTTTAGCTTTTGTCAAATGCATCATTAACCGAATTTTCAGCGTAATTGTGCACGAAGACATCAAAATAAACAATACCAATATTAGATCATGCCCAGGTTTCGGATTCTAATCCTTTGTTCAAGTTTCATGTCAATTTTATTTTTTAATCCAGTTTCGATTGCTATCTTTAGAGTTTTTACGAAAACGTAAAAAGATGATCAAAAAACGTGTATTTCAGTTTTGTCGCCTTGCATGCACTTTTAAGTCAAGTGATCATACATGTGTCCCAAAAATTAAGTGGTACATGATGTTGCAGAAGCCCTATACTGTTTAAAAACAATTGTACCAATAAGCTGTTTGTATATAAATTTCTCCCTTAAAAACATTGCAGTCATTAGTCACATTTGCTGTGGTGGTGACATCTGTGACCGGTATTGGCATGGAAACGAACATTGTTTGGATAGTCAATTTATCCCAAATATTATTTCGCTTGCATCATAAACACATTTTTCAACTCACCTTTTATATTCCCAACCATCTTTTTATCTCACATACATCACATCACAAAAAGTGCTACAGTAATTATTCCAAATAATATTTCAAATAATACCCTATCCAAACAAACAAATTGTTAAACAGTTGAGTTGGTAGCCGACATTTGACGACGGAGTACCATTTTGAACAGCCCAAATTCTTGAATATGACTGGTGATATCTGCAGTTCAGTGTGAGAAGGAAGGCACGCACAACCAAAATTTGGACCTTGCTATGAACCATCAACCATTTCTCTACCTTGCAAATGTGAAGACTAAGTCGAATTCATTCATCAGATTTCATGTTTCCAACTTGAAACTCTAGTCTAATCTCACAACCGAGGAAAATTTTCATTAGTTGATGCAATCTCCACACAGGAATGTCCTCTTATTGAAAAGCAAAAGTCAAATAATCCTAGCAAGAAGCAACGTACAATGATGCAAAGGTGGTTAGCTACAATCCCCATCTTTGGACTAAGTTGCCTAGGAGCACAAGTCCTTTCGACTAGATCATCAAGTCTTAAAAAGTGGGAAATTTGGTGTCATCTGAATATCGCATCCAAAGGGTTCTAGATGCAACCTGCCCAGTTAAAAGTAGGTATACGTGAGCGGCACCGCATCCTAGCATTTCCATTCATTCCATCTTATGCGGACGTATCTATGTATGTAGCTCTTAAGTTCATTCATTAATTGAATAATTGTTATGTTGATTAAAATTTTAAAAAGACTTTTTACACTATTTTAACTTCTTCTTTTTTTTTGTTTGAGATTCTATAGTCATTTTGAGTATCCTACCTACAAGTGAAATTCACTGTTGAACGGTAAAATAAGTGTTATTGACCCTTAGGTTAAACATTGTTAAATATTTAACATTTGAATTATTATCTTTAGTGGAAGATATAAGTTGATAGAATGATACCCAAAAGCAACCATAGAATTTTCCATTTTTTTTTCCTTCCATCTCAATACAGAACGGTTAGAGAGCTCCATTTAACCATCGATCATAAAACACTTCAAATCATCTGTCTCGAATTTTGTCTCTGTCCCGTCTTTGTTTAATTGTCTTGCTGCTAGACTCATTCTCCAATAGAATTCTAAGAGTTATTGATTATTTAACTTATCCACGATAAAATGTTCAAAGTTATTAATCAACACGCGTAATAGTTAAGCAGGAAGGAAAGAGACCAAACAAATATCAAATCCAGAGCAAACGATTTCAAATAGGGCATGAAAGCCATGGGGCTGCGTCCTAGTGGAAGGAAATGTGGGACTATTATTCCTGCGCGGTTAAAAAAATCAAGGGTTTGCCTTTCTTGGGCTCGGCCCAACCATTTTAGTTTTGATTTCGGATGTTTGTGCTCCTTTGTCCATCAGGACCCAATTCAAGAGGCAACCATATTAACAAGATGACCGTAAAATCTCAAATTCTCTAATTAAGAGTCAGCTTAAATTTAAAAAAAAATGCAACTACTTAGGTAACTTTTCCCTCAATGCCTCCAAAAAAAAAAAGAAAAAAAAAGAAATTGTCTTAGTTAGAATTAATGATTTGTACAATTGACCATGAAACTTGTGCAAGTAAGAATTTAACTATCTGAAAATTTTTTAGTATTACACAAAGAGAAAAACTTTCTTAAATAACACAATTCAGAAAGTGTCCCGATAACTTGTTAGGGTAGGTAATGTTAAAAAAAAGGCACAAACAAAGGATAAATGTTTTGAAATAAAAAAAAAGAACATTTTTTTTGGGTCAAGAAAAAGAAAAGAAAACATGATTTGTGTTGATTATGTCTCTACAATATGCAAATGATAACCAACAATAATTTAGTAACTTTTCCTCTTTAGTAATTCTCCCAATTCTCTCAATTTTCAAGTTCATGTTATTTCTGCCAAATTGGAAAAAGTTTTTAGGATGAACCCTTCTTTTGCCCTAAATGAATCCAAAACATGGGCAAGAAGTGGATTATGGATACTCCGGAGGTGTGAAAATAGAACAAAACTTGAGTAGATGTTTAAAGATATAATAGTAGTTGTCGAAAAAAAAAATTAATAGTGCAAATTGTACTATATCATTTAACGAGATAATGTGACAAAATCCATACCATTGAATTTTGAAAATTGAATTTACCCAAACGTGAGTAGTGAACACAAAGGCTAAAAGCTATAAAGCTCAAAGAGAGGATAAAAACAAGGTAAAAGCTGCCCAAGCTTTTGCCTAGGTATGAAAAACTAGGTAAAAGCTAAAAAAAAAGAACCAAAGTAAGAGTGCCCGATTCAGGTGTTTACTGGTTTATTGACCATTGGTTAATAGAAAGATAAAATGAAATAGAAACAATCAGAAATGAATGAATGTTTGTAAAGGCGCCCAAAGGCCAAAACCCACTTTGCCGTGGCATATTGTGTACAAAGAACCTGCAAAACAGCTTCTCTCATTCTCAACAAATGCAGCTTTTTAGGGGCCTAGGGTTTTGGCCATTTGTTATCTTCAACTACAAATTTAATCACTACTAGTAAAATCTTTCGGCTGTTGACTGGAAGGAACAACTTCCTTCCATGGATCTTCGTCCTAGGCAAAGAACACCCTTTTCTGGGTTCACAAAAGATGAGGTCCTTTTTTTCCCCCTAAAACTTTTTCCAAGAATCTTGAGTTTTTCTCATCTGGGCTTGCATTAAAAGGTTCTGATAATCATCTAGTTTTATGTAGTTAGCTCCATTTTTGTTTATGAGGCCTGAGTTTGTGTATGTAAGTATATTTATTTGTGTAGATGTTTATTTTTCTGAAGAAAGCATGATTGATTGCTGAAATGTATTGACCCCTGCCCTGATGTTGATCACTTGTTAATCTGCTTATTACCTTGATTAGAATATTAGTTTACTCTGCATTTATGGATTTTGCTTCTATGCAATTACATGTTATGCGAAAAATGTGTAACTTTTTTGTAGTCTCTCATTGGAGAAATTTTAAGTAGTTTAAAAGTTTGTTAACTCTTTTAGTACCTCATTAATCTAAAGGCTGTTCATGCCAACAGGTGATGCATTGAAAGGAAGGGGAAAGAATCATGAAAATTTTCCTTACGAAACTAATGTGGCTATTTATTTTTGTTGTTTGTTTAGATTTATTTGAGTATCAAGTTACAAGAATGAATATGTAGTCTGTGTGTTCCTTTCTTTGTAGAGGAATCCAGTAAAGACTGTTTGTATATGTCATGTGTTTTCAATTTCTTTCTCAGCTGTGAAATTGGTCATGTCCTGTTAGATTACAGCAGATTTGTCCCCAGTCAGTCAGTTTGAGGTAAGAATACCACTTTGTTGAATAGCATCCATTGAAGTTGGGCCTACAGAGATTCTGTTGTGAATAAGATTCCGTGGCATGATTCTAGTGTGATACTTGCCAAATTTGCTACCTTGCTGTCATAAACATGTAAAATTGCTAGATGATCAGGAAGCAAGCTAATGCGATTGTTTGTAGATTAGGGGATTTTGTGTGGTTCTTCTTTTCTAATGACTTTAGTAGGCCTGTCGTAATCTCTCAGGTTTCTAGATTTCTACCTGAGAAAATGAGTGCTTGTGGACTTTTGTTGTTTCAAAACGTTGCTATCCAACATTACTACCATTCCCTTTTTTGTGGTGTGAAAGACTTGGCATTAACATTGTTAATTATCACTTCTATGTTTCATTTCCTCATGCTATTCTGGCAAGAGTTGTCTTACGTGATTCTTTGTAATGTTAAATGATGTATTTAGACTGAAAGAATGGAGCATTTCCTTAAAGATGCAGCGGACCGATCTTTTGGACCGGGATTTTTGTAAGAAGCTGGCAGGGCTTTTCAAGTAATCTAGGAACTTTTTGTGCTTTTTAATTGTTGGAAAAGATCAATTTGATGAATTTCTTATTGGATGGTTACTCCTTCCTTTGACATGCTAAAATTGCAGCCGTTCTAAAGGTCGTGCAGGAAAACCTGTTGTAAAGTGGATTGAGGTACTCTTGCTCTGGCTTCTTTCCAGACAGGCTAGTGGTCAAGCTGATAACGTTTGACGTGAATATTAACAATACTTATGTCACTGGATGTGTATTTAGGTCCATAATTGGTTTCAGAAAAGGCAGCAAAATTACCTCTCTGAAGATGCTTCAGCTGATGCAGCAAGAAAATTAACTCCTTCTCCAGAAGCTGGCGCTTTGATCAAGAAGAGGGAGAATTCCCAGATGCCAAAAGGTTGCTTCTTATAAATATGCTGTACTTTTGTGTGGGGATATAGACAAACAGGATTTGCGCATGGATCAATCCCAACCCAAATTTCCAGAGATTTAAGCACGATTTTATGGTTAATATATTTATTTCACATGCAAGTACTTTCCTACTACCTTATTCTCTCAAAAAGTCACCTTTAGATCTGGTTGGCCTGATAAGAGGACAAATTTCCTGGTTACAGGTTGATGAACTAAAATTTTTTCTGTCTTGTATGATGCAACTTTGCGAGCTATTATATTCAATTAGCTTATAGATTTTAACAATGTAAAACAAGTAATAACTAAATTCTAACAAATGTGAGAGAGCTTTAAAGCTGATAACTTGTATTTCACTCCTTTATTCCAAATGGATGTCCTAGCTAGAGTCGGCACTGCTTTAAAATGGACTTGGATAACAATTATGTGTGAAGCTTAAATAAGAAGTGGGAACATATGGATTGATTTATGAATTGAATTTAATAAATGGAGAAAGTTGGGGAAGCAAGTGCTCAATGGTAAAATTGAGAAAATAGTTACCACTCTTTGTACTTATTGCTTTTTATTGAAGAAATGAAAGTGATTTTTGCATGGTGCTAAATGCAAAGTTAGACATCCATTTGGCTGAATAGGGAGTAAGTGGGGATCTCAGTAGATCCACAGAATTTTTATGTTGTTGGATAAGATCGAGTTCCCTAAGCCTTTACAAGTCAAGCTGGGTACCCCCCCCCCCCCTGTCTAATTTTTAGGTATAGAACTCAGGTATATAGAAGTTTATCAGGTACAGAGGCATTTGAGGACAAATTCTGATTTGATTGTATTTTTCAGTTGTCTTGCTTGTAAAGTGCTAGGGTGGTCTTGTTCCTTCAACAGCATGTATTGTCTTTGTGGTTATCATCTTTCAAAGTCCTTTGCCTTTTAGTGCTGTAAGTGAAATCGTCTTTTAGTGGCTTGTGTATTGATTTGCCAAATTGCGGTCCTGCTATTATTAACAAATCATGTTAAAAAATTCAATCATTATTTGTCAAAAATTTTATCATTACTTTAATTCAGCAACTAACTAGAATGAGTTTGTACTTTTCCAAAGATTTTGACCGAAGGGTTGTGAAAGCAGATGAAAAGGTTCCAGATGTATCAAAGTTGGAATTTGAGGCAAGATCAACGAAAGATGGGGCTTGGTAAGCTCGTTAAACTAAGTTTTTCTTTTTCCCCTTGTCAAAGGAAAGGGGACTTGTTACCAAGCTTCTCTCTTTTTTTCTTTTTCTGGATCAATACTTTCTTTACTCATAGGGCGTGTAGATTTTATCTTGTGCTAAGGTTTCCTTCAATTTCAAGTCAATTTAATGTGAGTCACAATTAGTTTAATTTGGCGAGTTTGCTATGTTGTCCTATGTGATCACGTTGTTTGTGTTATGAATGTACGCATGCCTTCACAGTTTGCTCTTTTCCTTGGATATTTGTGTGTTATGAATGTACACATGCCTTTTGCAGTTTTCTCTTTTTCCTTGGATATTTTCTTTCCTTCAAGTGAAACTTCTTGAACCTTTCCTGTTTTCTCTAAAACTATTTTCTAGTTGGCATGCAATAGTAAGCTTTTGCAATTGATGCTTTGCATGATCTTGAAGCACAAAGGCAGGACATAAATCTATTTGTGATCTTAAAGGGCTCAAATTGTTTATGTATTTCTTCTTGTCCTCTCGATTGTATGATAAGGTAGTGTTTTTAACAATTAACCATATAGTTTGTTTGCATACACCAGATGTAAACCTAACATGGGAAAAGAATTCTTCAGGTCTTAGAGTCATCTTTCTGGATCAAATGTCTCATTTAATAAATGCTCATGAATTTAACCTCTGTCAAAGTCCACTTAGGTTTGACTTGCAGTTGAATGAGAGTTCATTTTACAGTGTAAAGGAGGGAAAATTCTGTACTGTGCCCAAAACTGTTTAGTTTGTGGAATGCTTACATCAATAAGGCAAACCATAAAGGAGAAAAATACCAGATGTGTGCAGTTCTACTCTGTTTTTGTGCTTGAATTTGAAATGCTTACATAAATAAGGCAAAACAGGCATAACATGCTTATGGAAAAGTTGGGTCCCTGTCGTTACATGGTAAAGGTTGTCATTCCTGAAGAAAAGGCTGCAATTTCATGCGTAAGAGTTGTTCTAACCTTTTTTGATGCCTTACAGGTATGACATCGAGACATTTCTTGCCCACAGAATGCTCGACTCAGGGGAAGGAGTAAGTGCTTAAATTTGATCAAAGGATTTCCTAGTCCTAATAATTTGTATATATTTCACTATAGCAGTGTATATGCCGAGTTTCCCCACACTAATGTTGAACCCGCAGATAAATGCTTCATATTTTTTAGTTTTAGGATGCAATGCTATTTGGTGCCAGCATATTTCTGTTGCTTCTTTTCCTCTTTGAGTCTTAAGGCAATATCTGTCCTGTAATTGCAGAGCCATTGTGTGAAGCAACATTATAGTAACCATTGGAAAGGTGCAAAAGCACATCCAAAGGCTGATTGCTTCATATTTATATCCTATATTTCTTGCCTGGCTACGTCTATAAGATCCAATGGCACTGAGTCCACCCAAAAATTACTATCATTCTGCATGGGTTTCCTTGTGCCCAAGGTTTGATCTTTCTTGGTTTATTACAGGAGGTTCGAGTAAGATATGTTGGATTTGGGCCTGAGGAGGATGAATGGGTAAATGTGATAAAGTCAGTACGTGAAAGATCTGTCTCTTTGGAACACTCTGAATGCCACAAAGTGAGAGTTGGAGACATTGTACTGTGCTTCCAGGTACCTCAGTTTGTCACCACCTTCTCTGTTACAGTCCAGTCGGAGGAGTTCATGAACTCTGCCATTGTTACAAATGAGTGGAATTATTTAATCCACGAGGACTGGCCTACAGATGGCAACCTAGGATTTATATGTGGAAAATAATTGGTTGTAAACTGTAATTGCACTTTCTGTCATCTGAAGTCCATTACTTCTGTGGACAATAGCAAAAGTGTTTTGAATGTGAAAAATCATGTTGAGCAAATAATACACAGAATATTCTCACTAGTTCAATTTATTTATTTTTTTAAAATTCCATTTAGTGTATAATGATGGGCTCACATTTTTTAATTTTTGCTGAATAACATCAGGAGCGAAAAGATGTAGCGCGATACTATGAAGCTGAAGTTGTAGGAATTGAGAGAAGGTTGCATGACATTAGAGGTTGTAGATGCCTTTTCACAATTCGGTACACTCATGATAAAATTGAGGTGAGTACCATTTCCAGGCAGTGTAAAATCCAGGTTTTTGGCTTCCTTCAGTTAGATGATGTATTGTTTGTTAAACACATTCTTTTGCTTAGCTAAGGTCTTCCGTAACTTTTTATCCTTGCAGGAAAAAGTTCGTTTGAGGAGATTATGTTTCCGGCCGAGCATATTAGGGGTTTCAGGAAAGCCTTAGCCAAGAAATTATGGTGCGGAAACAAATACATTTTTGAGCTTTTTGAGAAGTGGCTGACCTTTGTGAGGTTTGAGTTCAAGTACACCAAGTAGACAGCTGAGACTATACCTATTATACATAGACTAGGTCTTTCTTTGCAGAGAAAGCTCTAATGGTAATTAGTGGAGTATAATGTAAAACAACTGAAAATAGTCTTTTGCTATTGATTCCATGAGGTTGTGCTTATGCAGCCCTCATTTGTAAAGCTATGGTTTCTTGCTTATTTCTCGGAAACAACGAGCCTGAATGAAGACTACTAATCTCAAGAAGGTAACTATTGTCTGAAATTTACCATGCGTGGTTTTTTTTCTTCTTCTTTTAAACTAGGATTTTTGTAATTGGCGTCAAGCTGTTTGAGTTGTACATTGGTTGCAAAATCAACTGGATCCTGCTCATATCTACTTTGTTAAATCATCAGTTTTCATGTGCTCCTGTGTATACTGTAATTGTGTAGTCAAGTAAACTTCAACCTTTTTAATTTGTCAGGTTGAATGGAAATTTAGTTGAGCTTCATTTTTGTCTCATTGGTTGCAATTTTGTGTTTTGTTTTCCCATATTTTGCCACACCTGTTGCACTTTTTTTCCTTCAATTTACTTAGAAGGGAAGTCTCTCTCTCTCTCTCCTGTTGATCATTAAACACCAATAATTGAAAGAATATAGTTGAAGAGAGGTATAATTTGGATGTGCTTTGGGAAGAAAGTGTATCCAAAGAAAGCTCTGAATACGTCGTGCAAGATTCACTTTTAAGTGGAATCTCAAATCCACCAGTAGCAAAGCATTTTAGGAAGACAAAAGGGCTTGACTCTGGTTTTCTCAAACTTGAGGGGTCCAACCGTAGATATCATCAAGGAGGAGCCAAAGGAAATAAGACAGCAGGCCTGCCCATGCAGCAGGGGAAGCACAACATTTTTCTTTTTTTTTTACTGGTTCCTGATCTCTCCCAAGGCGATGAAGTTTATAGCTAGGGCTAATTTCTTCCTGGGAGGGTTCATCGGAAGATTGCCGGCGGCAACGTATGCGGTGGCAAGATCAATTGCTACCATCAGCAAGACTAGTAGTATTGCAGATGATCCTAGGTGAAAAAAAACAGGGCAGCAGTTCTTCAGCGGGCACTTTGCCTTTGTCCTCAAAAAGTTTCTCCATGGCTAATGATTTCTCCTCCGGATTCTTCTGCTTCAGGCAGAGTTGTGCATAACGATGATGAAGATTCTAATAACACCGCTACTACTAGTAGTAATAAGAAGTATAACCACTTCTACAGCCTTGCTGCTGCTAGCTAAGTCATAAGCATCATCAATGCTAAGAAGGACAAGATTTTGGATGAATTAGACCCAGACGTTATGTGCGTGGGTTCGTCCCATGGCTGGCTGGCTGGCTTTGGAAAGGCCAAGTGATTGTTCTGTTTGTCCTTTCCAATCCAATAACTGGGCGGCGCAGGATCAGTGTTCCCTCAACTCGCATGCTACCCCAGCATCCAGATGATACGAATAAATGCCCCATAATACGCGCAATCGTCCTCTCATCATCATGCCCAGATGCAGAGGACTGCAGAATCATGATCAGCTATAATACCAGGCAAGGGGAGGAGCTGGCCTTCTGCACCAGCCCGGGTCGCCGTAGCGGTCGCGATCACACAACCTCCTGGATTTGCCTCCGTAGTCCTTGAAACTGCTAAATGGACGTCATGTATTCCAGCCAGCACCGCCCTCGATCAAGATTTCAAGATGGACACTTGAAATTTTTGGGATCCTTTCAGGCCAAAAGGGCTTGCATCAAGAACATAATAAAGGTCGATGTGGAGCTTTATCCTTGTTCTACTGGCTCTGAGTCCGTAACTAACAACTCGAGCTGAGGAGGAGGAATGGAACAAGAAAGCCATGTCCGTGCATAGGACATACCTGGTGCCAGTGCCTGATGATGATTATCATGTTTCCTCCTCCTCCTCCTCCTCCTCCTCCTCCGGCCAGCTCTTTTCTATAGACAGGCACGTTGGGGGCGATGTCGAACCTGATGGTACTATAGTAGATCCAGCCGAAGACTGACATTGGTTGCGACTTACCTTACAAGACTTGGACTTTTGACGTCTCTTAAAGTCTTGAGATACATGGAGGATTCTCTGGAAGATCATGCCATTTCGTAGGTTTGAATCGGAGTTTCTGGCTCTCAGCAACCGATTTCCCTGGATTGAGGCCCAATTCCATTTACGTCGCTGATGATTAACATTTGGAGGCCATGACCTTGGCATTTTTAACTACAAAGACGAGACTTTTGAGCCCTGCTATTATCCCCGTGACTGCAAGACCATTAAAAGCATTGAACCATATCCGGTTTGGTTCACTCCTTAGCCGCACTAGACCCCTTCTACTTAGTTACTAATTATGTTTTTCTACCTTAGTGAGGATGCTTGTCTATTTATTATCAGAAAATGACTCTGTTTTCTTGATTAACTTCAGCAGTTTCTGTTATGAAATTTCTGAGCCTTGTATGGATGGGTTAACACTTTCGTATCAATGATATCAGAGTCAGACAAATAACCCCAACGTCCTAGGTTCGAGTCTCGCAGGACTTTTTTGTGTTTTGTTGTACTTTGTCGCATTAAACAGCTAGTGAATGTATTTTGTTACATTACATGCCTTTTATTTGCTCTCTTCTCTGCTCAGGAACACAAGTGGAAAGCATGGGGAGAGGGGCAACAAAATCATTGTGTAAGAGCATTTCAACAAATTACACTCTTAACCATACACCCTTGAAACCTCTAGAAGGTTCTGCCCAATTCTAGTTCCTAAAGTCTCTTATATACAAACTCTAGACCCTTCTACCTCTTTCAAGATTAGCTCGGAGGAATCCGGAGCATTTAGAAATTTTATACAATTTTTAGCATGACCTCTATGCGTTTCTCAAAACACCTCTTTGCCCTTTCTTCCATAGTTTTCTTGTTGAACCTCAGAGGCTAAAGATCATAAATTTTCCCTAGCCAAAAGCCTTAAAGATGGTGCATACCTGATGCCTGTCGGGGTAAAACATGTGCGGACTGCATTGCATCACATGGAACGCAAAGTAGCTGTGCGGACCATGTCACAAGGAAGCCAAAGTAGTCTGTCTCTATGCCAATATTACCATAGCAAGGCCACATGCATGCTTGTACCACCAATGAGTAGGAAAAATTACAGAGAATACAAGATGCACTGATAAGAAGATTTCCCGAGTTTGTGTATGATGATTCTTCGGTACAGAAGAAATAAGGCAAATACACCTAACGGCACAGCCTCCAATATCACTTTTCCCAGTGTCTCCTCCAAGCTTGGCAGTCATATCAGACGCAACGAATCCAGGAGCAACAGACGCAATGAGAAAATAAATACTCCCCTCAAAGTAGTGTTCTGTTGTTACCAGTGTTCTATGTAAGCCATTTTCTATCAAGATGGATTTACATTTCTCCTCCAGAAAGCAGTCATATTGCCCCCAAGCTTTTCCAACGAAAACAAAACTTTTTGAGCATCACAGATACCAGATGTAGAAAAATGTCTATAAATAACGATCTTCGGTAATTTATTCACAATCAACATCTCAAAGTTGTCAAATCCCAAGGATAAAAGTCCGAACTCAGACAAGGACCCAAAAGTGAAGAAGGCCATTAACTGATAACATTAGGACTTCATTGTAAAATACTAATCACAAGTCCAATAAAGCCATCAGCAACACAGGAGGCTGTGCACTTTGCAATAGATGATTATTGTTTTAAGACTATACAAAGCTAGACCAAAACCTAATCTACCCTATTCTCAAACTTGACTAAATACCTAAAGTATGATTAGGATTGACATCTGGTGCGCATAAACCACCAAACAATGATCTGATAGCAGGACTTTTGCATACATTAACTCCCTCAGATGATGAGTCAGGTTGAAGAGAAACAAGGCAATATTTCTCTTAACAGAAGAGAAGGCATTATCTTGGTTCATACAACAGAGCACTCCCTAATGCCCATAATAAATGCATAGCAAAATTGTGATATGCTTCAGGAAACAGTTCGCCCGTAACATACGGATGCAATATAGAGATTCTTAGCCCATTTCTCCTGCAATAACATCACTATAGTTCAGTACCAAAAGGGAGATCATCAATCAGAGGAAGAACTTAAAAGACAAACTAATGTATGGTCAACCTTGACATGTGTGCTGGGAAAAGCAGAAGTTCGAAGAGTCTCTTGTGTCTCATCTGCAGGCTTTCTTCTTGGAACACTAAGAACAAAAGCAGCTTGATCCCACGTAGCAGCAGTAGCTGTGATGCGATACCCAGCATCCCATCTCCTATGAATACCTTCACTAGGGTACAGGAAGTCCAATTCCACGACCTGAAAACAACACACATAATTCAGAAATTACAAGTTCATCAGCAGCCGCAAAATTAGTCAAAAGATGCTGCATCCCACAAAACCTGATCAGAGAATCCAGCACCACGGGACATAACAATTGCCCATCTAGTTCCAGCAGTTGCCATGGAAGTAACATAGAAACCCTCTCTCCATTTCTTATTTATCCACTTAAATGGAAAAGACTCGCTCACCTTATAGGACTGCTGTAAGTACTGAGTACCTATTTTTAAAGAAGCATGAACAAATAAGGCAAGTCTGCAGCACAAAATTTATCATAAATTGGCATTGACCTTAAGAAGCGGCACTAACCCTTTGACATAACAACCAATGAGCTCCCATTGTTTGCCCCTGCTATTGCACTAATGTAGTAATTCTTCTCCCATTGTTCCATAATCCATTCCTACACCAAGACAGTAAAATAGATGAGCTTGTTAACGCCATAATAATAGATATCTGAAGAACACAATTAACAGCGAAAGCACAAGATGGCTGCAAGTCAAGAAAAATAGAAAAGACACCTTGTGAAGAAAATGAGGTGAGAGCTCATAAACTTGAGCAGTGAACCCAGTGCCGGCATCCATTATCAGGGCCCACAAGTTTGCACAAGAGGCCACACTGCTGATAAAAGACCATCCTCATTTCCTTTCTCAATATGCTGAGAAAGCCTCATATCTGCCACATTATAGTGATACCTGCAGCACCAACCAACCACCATTATACCAATTCATTACTCAACAGTGAACCTGGAACAAGGAGACCTGAAATTTAATACCGTTGCTTCATTGGGCGACGAGCATTGTAAACGCTAATCCACTGGGTTGCCGGCATTCCCATTCGAACTTTCTTCTTTGGTTGCTCATCGTCATCATCTTCAATTGTTAAACGGCCTCTCTTATGTCCAACTTGAAATATAAGCTTCATGAAATAGAGACCAAAGTTAGGAACAGTCTGAATCACTTTCCAGAAGATCTCAAGCTCTTTACCAGGGAAGAAGTAAGGAGAATGGCAATAGAAAATGCAAAGAACCTTCTTGAGCACCATCAGTATTAATTGGCCTGATGTCAGGATTTGGGCCAACTATCCCGTCAAAAAGGGATATATACTTTGCATAATTAGGCTCTTCATCAAACTTCAAGTTCACCACATACTCGACAAACTGCCGGAAAGGTGCAGGACAGAAGCAACAGAGTGTATCTGGAGAGCTTGCCATCTTCTTTTTGCAGACAAGGAAGCCTTTATTCTCACCCTATATAAACATTGTATAAGAATAACAAGCGTATAGGTAAAACACAGAGTTTCAAAATATTAGATTTACAAGCAGTCAACCTGGTATCCTTGCCAAGGAAGACGACCACGAAGAAGAAAGATGAGAGTATAAGCAAGAGATTCAAGATCGTCCCTGCGGCTTCCAGTTTCTTCCAAGATGGGCATGAACACTTGCGTAACGTACGGTTCCTCTGAAACATTCAGCCTTCTGTGTTAGCGAGCAATGACATGAAAGTAAAAGAAAGAAAGCAGGCCACGAATCACAAGTAAAAGAAGCGAAATATCTGCATCATTACGACACCTGAAAACATCTGGTCGCTGATTCATAGTCAACATGAAGGCCAGTTGAAACTTATCACGCCACCGGGGAGCTGAAGGGCCAGACGGCAAACAAAAATGAGGAATTTGACATTTTTCTTATTAGTGATTGATAGAGCATTGATACACTTGGATGTTTACCTAGTCCAAGATCGACAAGAAACAATTTTTTTCTCGTCAGCCGTTCCAGGTGGACCAAGCAAAAAAATTCTCTGGTTTTACATCTCCATGCACATATCTGCAAAGTTCAGCCATTACAAGATAGAACAAGTAAATTCCTCAAGTAGAAGGGAATGAACAAAGTTATCAATGCCTCTGAACTTCACATGGATACAGATCTGCCTAATTAGCTTTAATAAAGACATTGCTAATGCAAAGCCTTGGATAACCAGAATCATCTAACCACTTTAGCCAACCAATACAATCACGCCACATTATTACACATACACCAGCAATTAAATTAGAATCTGTATGCTACACTTAGTGACACAAAGGAACACAGTAATCCAGAAATTTTTTTTATTACCATGTCCATTAAATTCGTATACTCAAAATTTCTTGTAAGATACTAGCAGTAAACATTCTTATCCAGTATTTCATGTTAACTTTTCACAGTTCTTTCCTGCTACACATTAAGAATTCCTCTCTAAATTCGATAAATCCCAGGCCCTGCACACTTTTTGCTTGCACCAAAATACTAAAACCAAGGAAAGGGTCAAGGAAGGACTTATAGCAAGTCACCTTTAGTATCTCGCACAACATACTTTTAATTGAATATAAAGCAAGGAAACCTAAGACAGCAGAACAATCTTTTTCTCATAGGACCCAAAAGATAAAGATTGCATTTAATGACAGAAAAATTACCCTCGGGAATGCAACTTCTCTAGTATTGAGATGGCTTCAATGGCGATACAAGCAACCATCTCAATAGACATTCTGTAATCGAAAAAACACGAACAGGCATTATAAGTTAATCAAATGATTCAGTATTAAAAAAACAATGATCACAATCATCTCCAAGGCCCAAAAGAGAAACTAACATGTGAGAATTGTTATTCCAGACATCCCATAAACTGGGACCAAGCATATCCATGACCTGCAAAGAAAATAACATTTTTCAAATATAAGTTCCAGTAATAAATATGTAAAACAAAAGTATTAAAATGGAAAATATATTATAAGCTTAGTGGCATACCATAATGTAGTAGTCATTTTGCTGACCCTTGTAATGACACGTGGTATGCCATGACTCCCACCAAGTGCACTAAGAAGTAAAACCAAGGAAATAGATGAGGTATTGCAGCAGCAAATTACAAAGACAAAATTTCATGATGATAACAGCAAAGATGACTTACGTGTACACTTGCCACTCATACGGTGGTCCATAGTTTACAGCCTTTGCTGCTTCTATGCTCAAAATTTCAAGGCAACCTAGAATTGGACATACTCCATCTTGTTATCATGAAAAGAACTATAGATGCAGCTACCATGCAGAAAAAGAATGACAAATGCCATACCTCAACAGCTTCCTGATCCTGTTCTCTCATTTGGATTTGGAGGATTATTCGACGACCAACATAGACCTGCCCAAATCCTCCTTTTCCCAACTTCCTCTCAATCCGATATGCGGGTGAGCCCACTGACCTGGACCTATAGACACAACAAACAGAAATAGATATTCCAATCTCTGTAGGACAGCCTAACAGCCTTTGACAACTGACAGTAATACACAGAATTCCACCGCCAACTTAATCATTATACGCAAGCACCTCCAAGCAAAAGCAAAAAGCAAAAAGCAAAAAGCAAAAAAGATTAGTTTAGATCAATCAGGTAAATTCACCTACTTCAGTACAACTGATCTTTTTCCATGAGGAAAAGAAAAAGAACTTACCTGTTGAATGACTAATTCACAAAAGAACTCTTTCTACTAAAGCAGGTTTAGAAAAAGTTCAATTCCTCACAAAATATCTACCAATCAACATTAAATTTTGAATAACGCAACAAACTTAGCAACAGAAAAATGAAAATTAACCAGCCAAAAAACATCAAACAGTCCCCAAATGCCCCTCCCTCAAACTCCACAGTTGAACACTTGTTCAACAAATTTCTTAAAACTCTGGCTTGCAGGCAACTCTTGACACCAACTAAACGCAGAGCTGAGTCATTTAAAACCACCTACTTTAGCGTCCCCAAAAAGTTCATTCTAGACGGTCACATAAATTTGAAGAGAAAAACACAAAAGTCCAAAGTATCAACTTGAAACCTCATATTAGCACCCTTAAGAAATGAAACATCACCTGCACCCACCTTTTGTTTTCTTCTTTTTGGTTCCAAAATATATTCAAATAAAACATTTGAACTCATAGTGTTTGAAATTTTTTCTCCTGAAATGCCTCATTAAATAATCATATGAAAACCACCATAGTCAATCTAACAACAAAAATACCAACTTTACCAAAACTTGCACAAAAAGTTGACAAGTTGGACTAAAGGGAAACAGGATTTTGCAGTTTCAAGTATGATATGCAACGGCAGTAGTAAAAATAGATGTACCCTCTCGGGAAGGGGAGCAGTGCTGCCTTCGTCCTCAGCCCCCAAGCCCTTATCACCACTCCGACCTCCGCTATCGTATTCATCCATTATTTCCTTTTCCCCTACCCCTTCCTTCAAGTTCAAATTGACTGCGTCTCTTTTATCCTCTTGTTCACCAACCGACGCCGTTTTCTTCACAGCATTCACATCATTTCTCTGCTCATCATCAGCATCATCATCCACCCCAAACACTGGCAACGGCTGCTCCGCCTCTTCCTTCTTAATCCTATTCTTAATCCTATTATTAATCCTCCCTCCGGTTTTATTCCCTGCTATCGTTCGCCTCTGCCGAGTAGTCCTCACGGCTCTCTTCGCCGGCGTTGCAGCTCTCCGACTATTGTTTCTCCTCGGCTGTTCGGAAGGCTCGTCCTGTTTAACGTTAGCAGCAGCAGCAATCGGCGGTCCACGGCGGCCTCGTCTCACTCCGCTACGCAGTTGAGGCATAGCGATCGTCCATCAACTCTTCTTCTGATGTGAATTCGCTAATCCGACCTTCATCAAATCTTCTTCCGATCGGCTAGGTTAAAATCGAATCCAAGAAAACAGAAATGAACCAGAAACACCGCAGGGGAAAAAAAGTTCGTTATTCCACGATCGAATCTCACTTGATCGATGAATTAGTTGAAAAATTACGGCTCCAAAATTGGGAAATTGGAGATCCGAATTAGGGCCAAAAAAAATCACAGCAAAAAATTAGTGAAGAATGGCTCAAGAAATAGAAAGAGACGGAGATAGAGAAATAGAGAGATAGAGAGAGAGAAGCATATGCTTCTTTTCAGTCGTCTTGATTTTTCTTTAATAAAGTATAATACCCTTACCCAATGTAATATTTGGGAGCCTTTATTAATATTTATCTTTGGTTCAATGTAGGAGCCTTTTTTTAATTATTTTGGAGGAGGTTTATTTTGTGGATGCGCTCGTGTTTAACCGGAGCATGGTGACGTGGGTAATTTTCATTGGTTGGTTGGAGATTAAAATTGATCGATTCTTCGTCAAGGTTTTGAAGGGAGAATACGATACTCGCGGTTGGTCGAATAAGACGGTGACAAGTTGTGGTGGATACACGATTCTTTGGGGATGGGGGATGTAGAGTAACAAAGCTCCAGGGGGTTTTTTGTGCGAGAGGGCAAGAAACTGAGAGGACAATTCAAAATTTTTTGCTGTTTTAAAGAAATTTTCCTACATTTTACCTTTTCCCTCCTAAATCCTAGGTATTCGTTGGTCTCATTACATAGTAACAGTCACTAGTAACAAGTACGTACTAAATGTACTACTAATTAGTAGGGTACTTTATTAGAGTACCTCCGCGAATAGAAATAGAATATGACGATTGACAAAAAAAAAAATTAATAACTAGAAACATATTTTCTTTGACAAATAAAAGGAAGAAATAACTAATTGGGAGCTAACCGGCATAAAGAGCGCGCGATAAAAGTGTGTTTGGACAGAAGATTATTTGGAACAATTTTATAAAAAAAAATGTTGTATCACTTTTTATATGTGATGTATGTGAAATAAAAAAGTGATTAAAAAATATGTTTATAATGTAAACAGATCAACTTGTGCAGATAATGATTATTCAGGCAATAAAGCAACAAAAATTGGGAAAAAAAATTGTAGGTGCAACACTACTAATTCTAGCTAATGCTAATGGCTAAATAGTTATCGATAATGCTATTTCCTACTCTCTTTTTTTTTTTTCGTTCTTTTTGCCTCTTTGTAAATTTCGACTGGTGCAGAACTCAGAGGCAGCAAGAATGCAACATATGAATATTTCTTTTGCGTGGATTTTGACATTTTGAACCGGCGGATTCCTTTGGACAAATTGATGAAAATTCGTGTGGACCAATTGAAAGGTAATAAAAAACCTTGAGAAGTTGGAATCCAAGTATAACTTGCGTTGTCATTTTAATGAGACTGAACTAATGAACATTTTTTTTCCCAATAATTCTCTGTTTGGATTAGCTTTTTTGGGGATGTTTTTGAAAAATTTACTGTAACAGAGTTTTTAGAGTATAGTTTGAGATATTTTTAGAAAATATTTTAGAATATTTAATAGTAGTAGAAGTTGAAATATTTTTTAAACATTAAAAAATTTAGACTACTTTTTTAGAATACTTTTTAATTGAAAAACTGAAGGCAACGAAAATTTCTTTTTATTTCACAAAAGGCAACGGAAGGCAAGCAGATATACAATGCAAACTGTGGGCTATTGGCTCTCGGGCTTGAACTTGGGCGGCAGATGGTCAAACCACTGATTTGGGCTGACCTTTTAGTTTTACTCGCGAAAACTCTTGTCAATCGGTCAAACCAAGCTGGTGCCCTGGTGAGTTAGTTACAACTTATATGGTATTAAGGATCGGTAACATTGGTAACCCTCATCAAGTATATCAAGAGTCTTGAGGGCAATTGAGCTTGAATTTATAGCCGATTTGATGGACTAATCCTAGGCCACAACATTTTAAAGCCTCATGCCGGGCTAATTTGTTTAACATTATTCGCCAGTTTAACGGCCGGAGGCCCAAGGCAGTAAGTGTGTGATATTGTTGGGCCTGGACACCAGATATAACTGATAAAATTTGCTCCAACAAAGTGCAGCTCTATGTGGTTTTGGTTTATTCTATAGGAAAATGGGAGAACCCTTTTGTCACCTAAGCCATTTGGAGTTAAGAAGATGTGAAAGCGCATCAATCTCTATAAGAATGGTGCGTTCCAAGGTGTGAAGTGGGAGAGAAGGTACAAATCTACTGATTAATTTTATATACACTGAAAATGTATGCACTAATAGATATAAATGCGTATCATCTATTTTAATTTTAATTATTATACATATGACATGCATTTATGCCTGCTAGTAACAAATAAAAGAAGCCAACTCCTTATCTTAGCATAAGCATTAGTATGAATGAACTTGAAATTAATTTTTTCAATTTGGTACCCAATTTGATAATTTTCATGTTATGCCAATAATTCATAAAGGTGGTGTAGCATTGCTCAACATGGCAAGTAGATCTGCATGTCCATCTGGCTTCCATATATTGTTTGTTGAATAAGAATTGTACACTTTTTAAGAGGTTGAGGCCAACATTTCTTACCACTTTGTATCCTCACTCAATGGAGCAACCAATTTCCAAGCCTAAGTGGGGAGCCAAGGTGTCAACAAAAACTAGCAAATGCAAGTGCAGACCAAATATGGCCATTTCTTGAAGATTTCTTTGGCATACACAAATACTTCCCCAGCCTCGCCACTTCTTACGGCATCCATGGAAGCAATGGAGAGATTGGATCGATTCGATACTGCGAAGGGTCATCAATCCCATCCCAAGAAATCAAAGGATGACAAAGAGAGATCAACAGTCATCAGCTGGTCCAAAGAGAAGTTAAACAGCCATTGACCCTGCTGAAAAGTCCTTGAGCTATGAGATTATTGATAGCAATATTGGGTTCCATTCTTACGTTTCGACCATTCAGATCAACAAGAATCCGATTCCAGCAGGGGATAGCACTATTGTTGAATCTGGTGATGAAGATGGTGGGACGACTAGGATGTGTTATTGAGTGGTCATTTTCAGTTGATGCTGTTGGAGGCTGGAGATTAGAAGACTTCGTTAAAAAATATGAAGTGGGGCTGCACCGGATGGCTCAGAAAATGGAGGATATCCTAAGCAATTCTGGGGAAGGTAAAACTTTTAATTAGCTATTATTATGGTTGTGTTACAAGTTTCATTAAGTGGGTGGTGGTAAGGGATCCACTCTTTTTTATTTTTAAGTCAGTCGTCGTCGCTTATCTTCTTTGCATCTATTTTTACTTGTACTCTGGTCTATTCTAAAGAAGGATTCAAAACAGAAAGAAGACTAAACCACCGTCGGACTAGACAGATGCATTATTACGGCAACCATATGAATTTAGAAGAAGCCACTTCAAGTGACAAGCCGCATATAGTGCGGCAAGTGATGAGGTAGGAATCCACTCAGCACATCCAAATTTCGTTCCTTTCCCATCTTTCTGTGCGTGGATAAACTCTTTTTGACTAATCAGCATATTTCTTTTGGCTTGTATTCAGCGCAAGGTATAAGCTGTTAAATTTAACTTTCTCTTCAAGATTGGAAGTATAATTAAATCTTGATTGCTGGAAGTGCTATATTCAATCTCCTTAATCTTTTGTTATCAATGCTGAGCTTTAATGGGACTAAAACTTGATTTCTGTTATATGGAAATGGCACAGTGAAACAAAATTGACTGGTTATAGTAATATAGATTTTGTTTTATACACATTCTAATATCTTCTTCTGTTGGGCCCATTTTCCTCATATTTTCTGTCATTTCTTATCCCCAACAATTAATGACTTTGTCCACAGGTCAGCTGCTTATGATTGGTCATAAGCAATTAGGCATCGGACATTATTGTTGTCGTCCATGTTTTCTTTCTTTTTTGTTTTTAAGTATGGAAAAAATCATTTCATTCAGTAAAATTCCACTAATGATAAAAACATATATCAAATCAAACATAACATGGATATAGACATATCCGAAATTAATAGATTATCAAGACAAATGAAAATAACATTAGTACTTCAATAATGTATTTTCCATCTAGATGAATCGGGCAGATCTGTGCATTATCTTTAAACAGTCAGATTTGAATAAAAATTGGTTCAAGTTCAAAGAAAAAATTAGTTAGATAATAATACATTCATGGAAACTTCGAGGTGGAGATTTAGCTTGCCTTGTTTGGATCGTGATTTTTTCGCAGAAAAGGTTTTACATTTTTCGTGAATATTTTTCAATCATCTTTTTATTTCACATACATTAAATCGCTACAGTACATTTTTGTACAAAACTCTAAAAAAAAGCAATCCAAATGGGTAGTTAATCTAAGCTCTCGTTTGAATTGCTATTTTTTAAAATTTTTATTAAAAAATATATTATACTAATTTAATATATGTGAAGTAAAGATGTGATTAAGAAACAGATTCACGAAAAAAAGTTACAAAATTTCTTTAAAAAACTGCAATTTCAACAAGGCCGGAGTTTAAAAGGTGAGCTACAATTGCAACGTTGGCCACTGTATCTTATGAGCTGCCGCCCAATCTTGAGATGCACGGCTGGGAGGAAATTAGCTGTTTGAAATCTTCGGCCTGATTCCATGATTCACAAAACTCTGTAATTTTCAAGAATGCATACAAATCCCAATCTTTTCAATAAATTTTCTTATCAATAGGAAGGAAGACAAATACTAGAAAAGCTGATGAAGAGAGGTGAGGCCAGCTGTCTAATTTACCAAGACAGACAAACGAAGTGGATGAGTTAAAAAAGGCTAACTGATAAGTTGCAACAGTTGGCAGAAATTTGAAAAGGGGGCTCCATAATGGGGGCCGAGGATTTCAACCGGGAAATTAAGGAAAGTTTGTCCCTTAGTGTCAGAGCTTCAATTCATAGCATCTTCATGTTTATATCCCAACAAACCTCATTTTACCCGTAATTAGCGGTTTAATAGCACATGTTTATGGGGTTTTTTCAAATTTCGGACAAATTTAATACAATTAAACCCATGACTTGTTATACTAAAAAGTATCTGTGGTATGTTGATTATGAACCTGGATGACATAATTATCTAGAGGTGTCTTTCGATACCGTTGAACTTTTTTTGATATGATTTATGCGAGGAAAAATATGATTGAAAATTATTTGACTGCATTATCAACATATTTTTCAATCATTTTTTTATTTCACATATATCATATTAAAAAAATATTATAGTATTTTTTCAAAAAAATTATCCAAAATAATCTATTTTCCCAAATAACTTTTGTTATGATGTAATATATATGTTTATGATACAAACAGAGCAATATTTAAAAAAAATTTCAAATTACAGTAATGGGTTTTTCTCTCCTTTTCTCTAAAGCTATTTTTCCTTCACATTCTCGTAGAACTATTCTAGTCAAAATCTCCTTTAATTTTCCGTGAGAGAGGGAGCAAACAAATAAAGTCTTTTTGCATAGGAGGAGCCATCTTTGTAGTTTTCAAATTTCCTAGCTTTTATTCTCCCCATTTTCCCCCAAAAAAAATTTTAAATTTTCCGTGAATGCATTTTTTAATCATTTTTTTTACTCTACATATATCAAATCGTTACAGTAATTTCTACAAAAACACCAAAAAATAGCAATACAAACAGAACCTAATTTTTCAGCACACTTTTGGTATTGGTGGTCGGCACCCACAATCCCATCCTTGGGTAGGAGAGGTGCCAAAGCTTTATATCAGCTATAATCATCGCCACGAATTAACATTCCAAAGAGGCAAATGCTCAAGAAAAAAAGGATGAATATTGTCCTTATCGTGAGAATTCAATATCAATGTTGTCCTCACAATCCCATCATACCCCAGGACCACTCTCTATGGAACACCAAATTGCTTTTGGCTTACATTCCGTATTCCAACTTTATGCAACTTTTGTCGGCCCCTGCTTTCCAGAACTGCAGAACATTTTGCCAGAATGATGCTCCGTTAAAGCCGTTTAACTATGCTTTAAGACTTACTACTTGGTAATTTGATGTTAATTATCAAGTGTGGTGGTTTAGACAAGACTTGGAAAACAATAGATTTAGATTTAATTGGATCATTAGCAACAATCATTTAATTAGTCCTTAATAGATTAAATCTTTTGCACTGCTAAACCAATAACCGCACCGGTGCTAATTTAATTACACTTAATGCCTTCACAACACCCAACTCAGCTGACAGGATCATTAACAACTTTCTATGAACTAACAATATACTGATTTTTGTTTTAACACTAACGGCTATAGATGCATGTCACGTGCGCATAATTTGAATTTTAAATTTAATTTTTTTATGTAACTATGATCTAAACCTGTTTCTGACTGACAGTGTATAAAAAACTTATTTATAAATTAATTAGATGATTGGGAGATTTCTGACTTTATCCACCTAACGCATTCCTAAGAGTGATTGGGAGAAATATAAAACTAAAAAAAAAAGAGTCAAACACCTCACCTCCAACTTAGAATATATATTTTTATATATATAAGCATTCATTACTCTTAAAGAGTGATTATTGCGTGTTTAGTTAGTCTTTGTCTTTATTGATTTTCATTTCGTTCTTCTTCTCTTCTCTGTCCTCTTGTATTAAAGTCTGTCCTCTTGTAATAAAGGTCTGGCCAAGCTAAATTAATTATCTTCCCTCTCCAACTCCTGCCCCACGCACCCACAGTTTGTAGTGCGCTACTATATAAAAACCATGGTCCTAATCCAACATGACGTTTAGCATTTGTTGTTATACATTGTCTAAGCTTTCTGGTCGTAGATTAGATATTCCTTCCTGCCAATCCTCCCTTCTCGATTCCTTCTCGTCTTTCTCTCTCAGAAATTAACATGGCAGCACAAGAACAAGTGAAATGGGAAGGCAAAGCTACGGCAAAGCTAAATGGGATTGGAGCAGAACAGGTATGGCCTTTACTGGAGGACTTTTGCAGCTTGGACAAATGGCTCCCTACCATTGATACCTGTTACCAAGTTGAAGGGATCAATGGGCAGCCTGGACTTGTTCGCTACTGTGCCTCCAAACCCCCTTCCTCCACTTCCTCACCGTCGGACGATTTTGATGATGATGATGAAGAAAACAAGAATCCTGGCATGACCAAGTGGTGCCATGAGAAGTTATTAGCCATTGATCCAGTGGTACGTTGTCTGAGCTATGAAGTTCTGGACAATAATCTGGGATTCAAGTCTTACGTAGCAACCATGAAATTGTTGCCAGCAAAGGGTGATGATGATGACAAATTCGGGTGTCAGATCGAATGGTCTTTCTTGGCTGATCCTGTGGAGGGGATGACTTGTGATGTTTTATCATCTTACCTTAACTTGTCCTTGCAAGGCATGGTAGAGAATATGAAGAGAGCTTTGCACTCAAATTAGTCGTCAGATGATATATATATGTATTTCGACAAGCAACTAGTACATGTTTTGCTTTGTTAATTTCCTAGGACTCGTCGATAATCAAGTTTAACAGAGCTAATTATGTTGTTGTTAGTTGTATTGTGAGAATCATGTGGTGTTGAAATTGTAAGCCCAGGGCTAAATTAAGCACATCTCTTGCAGTTTGGGAGTCCAACCATAACACATGATATATGCAAGGAAATAAAGGAGAAACTGAACCAAGTTTTCCACTTCCACCACCTCAAATTACAAGGGGAGGTCATGCACTAATTTCTGATTCTTAGATATTTAAGACTCTTCTAATTAAGTGCTGGTAGAATTAGAAAGATACATAATCAACCTCAAAATCTTGAGAAGAAAAAAGTATGTATTAGCATTGTGTAATACCATGCAATTTTTATATACCACCAAACCTATAGAACCCCATGTTGAATTATGGCTATGGGGGGGCAAGACTGATAAAAATGAATATTTCAGGGGAATGCCCTTATAGTTTTCTGAAAAGTTTTCTAATCTTTACAAGGATTTAAGTAAAGATTATAAATGTTTTAAGCGGATATTAAAAGACTTCACAAATTCTTTTCTATTAAGGCATAAATGAAAATTTTTATTTTTGAAAGGATGCCATAGAATTTCTCGAGTCTGGGGTGTCCTTCTGCCCCACTTTACATTGACCATTTCCTTGTCATACTTTACCACAAAGAAAAATCATAGACCTCTAAAGAGTGATTTTTTTTTGTTTTTTGGGTAGTGTATATTTTAATGTTGACTTTCTGTACGTACTCTCATTTTTATTCTCGTAATTTACCATAAACACAAATCACGTCCAGAATTAACAATCACACCTATGGTTAAAATTTTATTACAGTTCGAGTCTAGAAAAGGTTTGGCACACTCTTAGCCCGGCTGGTGATGTGTAAGAATTCAAGAAATCGATATCGCGTTTCCACACTTTAGGAACCACCAGCCTTTGGAACGGTGGCCACTATCAATGTCTTAAGGCTTGGTGGAGTGAGAAACAAGGTTTGAACCTTTGTCGCATTTAAAAATGTGGCATTATTTAAAAAATTCAGGCGGGTGCGTAGTGTATCAGTCTGGTCCGGTGGTGGTTCAGTCCCCTCCGGATTACCCCAGGACCTCTTCATAGTATAGGAAGTTATTGCATCGACAAAAAAAAAGAAAAAGTTTCCACAGTTTAGGAATATAAAAAACAGAAATTGGCATAAAATGTTTGTTCAGGAAAAAAAGGCAAAATATATGCTATGTTGGAAGATTGGAGCAATAATAATAATAATTAAAAAGGCAGTGCATAAGCTCATTCTAGTTGGTACATTTGACCTGCTTAGTGATAAAGAGTATAACAATAAATGCTTCTGAAAAGTCACAAAAAATTCTGGTTTGTTGTTTAGTTTGTAGTTTTACTAGTCATTAGTCCCTGATGACTGATGCTCCACCCTGCTTCCGAAGGTATTAAAGTCCAAGCTCCACCTAACTTGATGAATAATGCTACTCAACAAATGTCCCATTACTTATTCAAATATTCAATAGCTTTGCAATGAGAAATGACTTCAAAGTCTACAAAAAATGAGAAACGTTTACGGCCAAAAACGAAATGGTAAACACACAAGAATCAGAAAAATGGTAGTCTTGAGGAGGAATTCAATGAGTGACATCTTTCATTTTGACAGAATTAGAGGTATAAACTATTCTAAACAAACCGTGGGTTTTAGCGTTCAAACTTAGTTCATTATTTTGACAAGTTTGAAATTTGTTCAAATTTTACTTATTTACTTCTCAAGCCGAATTTGAACGAGCTTTTGTCGAGCCAAACTCGAGTAGTTGGAACTTTTTACATGTAAATTTTACTTACATGCTAATCGAGCCAAATTTAAAAGTTTATCAAACACAAATTATTGCTAAAGTTTGATTTGATGAATTGGCGATTTAAATACGAACGAGCCGTCTTACTGAATCGAGTTCAATTCCGATATCGAGTAACTTGGTTTGTCTTTTAGAGCTCTGGACAGAAAAAGTCCATCAGCTTCATTTTGCAAATGCTTGAGCGCAAGCAAAAGAACAACAAGACATCTATCTAGTGTTGATTCATCAGGAAGTTCTATAGCTCCTGCTGATAGGCCATAGCTGTCTGTACCTCTCAAGTTTTGATCAAAATATCCGGGGTAATTTATCGATCGTCCGTGTCGCATCATGAAGACTTGCTCTAAATTGTTTGTTTCTTGCAGGGATAGAGTTCTTGCTGGACGCAATTTCGTGGAGGCATTGCATACGTCTCTGACCAAAATATGTCGAGATCAATGTGGCATTTTCTTTTAAAGCTATCGTGAATATCATAATTCTCCTTATTTGAGTTTGCTTCACCTCCGAGTCTGCACGTAATTTTTGCATTGTGAAGTCAGTAAACATTGTCAGATTAGTACCGATTTTTAATAAGCATCAAAAGAGGACAAGTGGATCAAAAGCCAAAAGATATCTCTTAGCAGGCAATGTTTGATGCAGGCCAGAGCCAGATGCCACCAACACAATGTGCAACTCTGACAAGACGAAAAATTGGTGGTGGTTATTAACAGTTCCGCAGCCAAAGCATGATAAATAGGAAAATCTCACCAAATATGTTGCAATTATCACAAAACAGAAATCATGGGTTCAGACATGAATTGTTTCAGTACACCACTAGCTTCTCACTAAAACTTTTGAGCAATAGCCACAGCACTAGCTTCTTGCCAAAAGTTTTGTGAAATATATCACAGAGCTGACTCGACCACTGAAATCTATATAAGCAGTAAGGGAACTAGTTGATGTTTCCTCTTAACAATAATTATTTACATTTTCAAGCTTCCCAGGCTCATTTTTTTCTCCATCCAATCAATAATATCCTGGCCTATTTCTTCGCGCTCGGGTTCAAAGAGGAGGTCATGCAAAAAGCCATCGTAGAGCTTTATGTCCTTAAACTCGGAAGCTGCCTCATTGTACAGATCTTGGGAAGCTAGCGGATCTGTGACTCTATCAGCAGTTCCATGAAGGACGAAAAAGGGAACTGTAACGGACTTGAAATTACGCGTCAAATAAGAAGAGATGCGCAAAATCTCATGGCCTGTTCGGACCCTCATTGGGCCAGTGTAGACCAATGGGTCAGAATATTTGGCCACAACTGCAGCAGGGTCCCTTGAAACTGGAATACCCCTTTTATGAGAACCTTTGAACTGGTACCTCGGAGCGACCAGTGAAAACAACGGAGCTACAGCCTGAATAAGAATAAAACCCATACTTTTGACTCAGTCACTAGGGGGAAAAAAAGCATTTTCCGATAATAGTCCAATACAAAAGGCAAGCCAACAAAATGACAACTCAATAGCAGCAAAATTAAATGTCCCAACACAAAAGTACAGATGCAGTCCTTCCCTTTCCACTGTTCTTTCTCTTAACCCTGCCTAAATTTTGAATACAAGCCAAGAAGTGGGAAAAGAGAAGAATGAACTTACGCTAACAATTGGATGTGCTGGCGTCACACGCAAAGCTGGTGAAGTCAATATGATTCCTTCCAACATCATCTCTATTTGGGGACATGAAGCTGCCTGCTCAGAAAAGTAGACAACTCAAAATTTGAAAAGGCAATCCGAGGCCAAAAATTCTAACTCATTTTTAGGTCTATTAAACAGACTTGCCTTCAGAACCACAGCCCCCCCAGTTGAATGGCCAAATAGGAAGCATGGTATACCAGGGTGACCCCTGTTGATCTTTTCCAAGAAAGCTCCCTGTTCAGCAGAAGTAGCACCTAGCTTATTGATTGACCAAAATAAAGCAATCCACCTTCAAAGCACACCCCCTAACCCCCTTAAAATCAACCCAAAAAAAAAAAAAAAGGAGAAACAAATCAATTTGTCTAATTCAACGATGGCATATTGACCAGATATGAGGAAGCAGATGCACAAAGTTGTGAGAAGCAGAAGCTACAGCGAAAAGGTGGTGAGGAAGCCAGAAGTAATATGACAAATATGGGTTACAATCCCAAGGACAATAGACTGGACAAGGGAAATAATTCCAGAGATTGGATGGTAAAACTTTTAATGCACAACACAGGGAAGCAGAAGGATCACTGGAAAGAAATCCATGGAAGAAAACTTACAGTGTCAGCAACCACATAATCCAATGAGGGTACATAACCATGCAAACCATCGCTCCCTCCATGACCTATCACACGAATGAGCACCTCAGTCACCAAAGGCAGCGTTTTCTCAAGGACAGACAATAAGCGTACATTTGCAACCGTTTAAGAGACATAACATCATAGTGTCCTTAAAAAGTTAACGAATAGAATTACATGAATAGGACCAAGCCTAAAAAGCAAGAAGTATGAAACAGAAAATAGAAAAATCTTAAAAAGTAAGTTGAAAAGGAAACTGTCATCAACAGGTGGCCACCGACAAAAATAATGTTCAACTAAGATGCTATTTCAATGAAAATAGCTCTCTACATAAGTACAACAGTGTATTGTAATAATAACCCAGCCATCCAAAGATGGGCCCCTAAACTCTTGTAAATGAATTTGAAGGATGCTGATCCAGCATTTAGATACTATTCCACTATTAAGTCATTATCATTCATTAATGGGTTTGCAATCCTATAAATTGTTACTAAGCTTCATTACTTAAAGTTTTAGTGATCATAATCCATGGTTTGCACAAATACAGCACAACAGGTACCAAATGAGCAGAAAGATGATTAATGAGTTACAAGAGAAATACTGTTAGAAGGAATACTGCTAATAAGCTGGATTGCTAAATACTAAAATTTGCAAGTGTACGAAAATAAAGGACATGACATCAAGCAGCTACCTATCCAGTCCATTGCATAGACCCCAAAGTTATAGGAGTTAAGTTGTCTAGCAAAATCAGCATAGCGGCCGCTGCACATGAAAAGATCAGAACAAATACCTCAGTCCTGTTATTTTGACTAAATACCATAAGTGGAAACCAGTTTAACTGTCAGGTAAAAAAAAGATATAAGCCTGATTTGCTCGGCACTGAACACCCCCAGCACCTAGCTGTCTTGCCCAAAGGAAAGGCTATTTTTCAAATCATATACATGCCTGTGCTCATTTAGTCCGTGGATGATGGTCAAGATGCCTCTGAAATAAGAAACAAGTCCATTAATACAGATGTCCAAAAAGGAGCAAAAAAAAGTTGCAGCTGAAAACTGAGATATGTACATGTTCTCAATGTGCAAGAACTCAGAGACTAGCTGCACCAGAGCCCATTAGTCCTTTCTCCTAGTTTAAATCCTGGTTATCCAGAATTTTATTAAGAAAAAATGAATTGTTGCAGTGCAAGATTTGCTTAAAGTGACAAAGAACCAACGAGAAAAAAGGTGTCTCTAAAAGAAGAAAGACTTGCCATATATACATGGAAAATATTCAGACAAAACGCAATATATTAGATAGTGCAATGCACACAAGAACACTGGCAAATAAGATGCCAACAAGTACGAGCTATCAATTCAGTCGTGAATTAGGTAATCGAAAAGCAATAGCTGCAACTAATTTGATGCACAACACACAATGCTTTCCCTACAAAATTGACAAATCATTTGGCAGACAGTAAACATGATACAGCAGCTGTCTAGGACATTGTTAACATAAAGCCAATAAGCTAACTTCTAGCCAATTGTTAAGATGTCCATCTTCGCTGTCCTAAAGAAATACATGAAATTGACCATCCAAAAACTTGTATTTTTCAAGTTCTTTCTGCATGAACTTTGGGTTGCAACTAAATATGGAACCACATTACCTGCCACCGACCACATTGATGCAACCAGGAGACTGCATAATAAATACGTGGATCCGTAATCAAATTGTGGTCCAAGATGGAAGATGCCCTCATTTCCAAGGTAGAACAAGTGATAGAAATCAATATAGCTCACTCTAAACTAAATCTTTCATCTTGTGTAACCAACTATGAGTGAAAATTAAGCAACTTAAGATGGATCCCAAAAATAGGGGGGAAGAAATAATGCTTGATAAGTGAAAATTACATATAAATAATCTTTTGAAAAACATATGGACAAAAAGAGGAGGCAGGTAGGTGCCCCAAATTTTATGTTTCAAAATGCTCATAGTATATGCACATGTTTGATATACAATAATCTTATCCTTAATGATTAGGGGACCACCATGAAAAACAGATAAGTCTACTCATACCATGCAGAATTTGCAGAACAAACCAGGAGACAGGATGATATAAACCACAATTGCTATATCCCAAATATCAGCAAGACTGAAATATTGGGATAACTAACTACAGACTAGTAATTCGGTTTTCAAGCTTGCATGCTACTCCGATTTCTGCTTTGCATTCTCAACTCTGAACTGTCCACTGATTAATAAAGTTCCACCCAGAAGACAATGAAGCAAACCACTTACATCCAGAAGGAGAAAAAGCAAACTATGACCACCTATCTCTCACAAGATTTCAATATCAACAAAGAGTTGATTGCCCTCTTCAAATTTCGCTAAGTCCTTAACAGGGCACCTCTTACTAACTAAGTTTTAGTACTTTAGAACAAATCATGACGGCGTCTTGACAAAATTAATAAAATCACGGCAAGTGCAGATGCCATGCAGTTCCAGATCACTAAGAACCACATGCTTCCCGCAAAAGAATATTATAAAATTCAGTTTAAAAATTCCAAAGACCATGTCCAAGTTTTGGTTCCTTCTTTAAATACTACTATTAGACAACTCTTAACAGAAAAATAAAATACTCAACAAAATCCCAACTACCATAGAAATTTTGCATCTTCCAGCAATCCACAATCCTCATCACTAAATATATCCAACAACTTATTTTCCGTATCAAACACGTAGACATGGAAAATTTGAAGCTTCAAACGGCCATCAGGATTCAAAACAAAACTACACGGAAAACTCCTAAGACTGCTTATCAGATTTTTTTTAAAAAAATTAATAACAATAATGATCACAAAATAAAATGAAAAATTGAAAATTTGAGAGCGTACTTCATTTCACCGGAAACCGGAAGCCACGAGCGACAAAACAAAGCATTCCTTCGAACTCCAGAGAACAAGGAAGTGCTCCAGAGGCACCGGCTATTTCCATTTCCGGAGTCGCTCTCGGACTCCATACCAGCACCTGCATCTGCAGCGACCATCTGCAAGGCCTCAGCTAGAGCTCTACGTCTAAGAGTATCCTCCTCGTCTTTCCGGAATTTTCTCTTTTTCATCAACCACGCCTCCGATGGGGAATCCGCCACCGACGACGGAGACGACGGAGGTGAGCGGTGGCGGTGGGGGAGGAGAAGCACAATCATCCATAAGAAAATAGACTGGATTAATATCAAACCACGCCGCACCGCGTCGTACGAGAAAACCGCGCGGCGGAGGTTTTTACAAACCGGAATTATGCGACCGCTCGCACCCGAGGTCAGCTCCTCCACCTGCACCGCTTCCATTTCGGTAACTATTCTTGACTGAAGATATAAAAACAAATTAACAATTTACAAAGAGAGGGCAAAAAATAAAAAATAAAGAAGAAGAAGAGATGGAGGAAAAAAATGTACAGGAAGCGGATAAATTTCTGGTGCAAGTAAGAGTATATTATTAACGTATGCGGGCCGGTGATGAAGAATAAGAGGAGCAGATGAAAGGGGACGAAATGGAAGAAAGAAAGCGTGTTCGATGGCAGTATTTTATAACGGGCGATTTAATGTATAGTAATACTACTAATAAATACTACTTTCTTTAGTAGACCGTCTTGATTTGACCTGGTATACGGGTCTATCAGCATGGGGATTGACAATTAACTATGGAAATAATTACGGATCAAGTTATAACTAATTTCATAACAATAAAAGTGCGTCTTATTTTTCATAAACAATTTCACCTACTAATGAAGTTGAATATGATTGTTCGCATTGTAATTTTTCTCCAAAAAAATTTTACATTTTTCGTAAATATATTATCAATCACTGTTTCAACTCATATATATTAAATTGCTATATTATATTTTTTATAAAGAGCAAATTATCTGCATGATCACCAAACTTTTAGAATCGTTAAGTTTTGACCATTGAACTATTAAAAATCTAGTTTTAACTACTGAACTATCTAAAGTTTAGATATCGAGCCATTCCGTTAGATTTAATCATTAAATATAACAGATTTAAGTATTTGCACGATTCACGAGACAAAAGAAAGAGACATAGTTAACGATTAAATTGACGGAATGACATGAAATTTAAACTTTAGATAGTTAAATGATCAAAACCAAACTTTTAATAATTCAGTGGCTAAATTTCAACTATTCCAAAAGTTTAGTAATCGTCCGAATAATTTGCTCTTTTATAAAAATTTCAAAAAATAGCAACTAGAATGGATTATAATGAACAAAATTTTTTGCCACTGCATAGAATTGGAAAATGACAAATAAATGAATCAAAGATAGTTGAGCTTACGTTTAGCTTGTTGGTCACAGTGGGATTCTAAAATAAAAGTAACTTTGTAGAAAGAAAAAGTAATGGGAATCAATAATATAAAATTTGGACTTAATTAAACTTGGTTAAAGACAAGTATTCAACTAAATCTCAGCTATATTATCAAAAAATGGGATAAATAAGTTAAAAGGGTTCATCTAATATTCTTTCGAAGAAAAAATTAGAATACAACTATATTCGTAATTTTTTTTGCATATTATCGAATATTATGGAGTATGTTTGGATAGAAAATTATTTAAAAATAATATTTCAATGAATTATTATTATTATATTTTTTGTGATATGATGTATAAAAATAAAAAATAGCTAAAAAGATAAAAAATGTAATTAAGCAAATTATATTTATGATGCGAGTATATAATTTTATTGCAAATAATGATCAATCTAAATTTACTAATACTTATGCTATTACTAGTTTATAATTGAGTGGTACAGTCACTATGTTGAATAATTCTTCTCTGCTTCAAAAAAAAAAAAAAAAGTCTTCTCGTGTGTGGTGACAAGTATTTGATGTTTGTTTGAACTTTAACGACATAATTCTTGAAGTATGAAAATCAATGGTCTGTATTCGAATTTAAATCCGTCGACAATTCCTGGGCGACAATTCCTGGGCGGTGGAGTAGAGTATCATTAATGTGGACACGGCAAGAATCGAACCAGTCGGTCCGGGTGGTTCTATGCGCTTTTTATCTTTTTGGGTCAAAAGGTCATCACTTGGGTGGTTCTAGGCTAGGGAAGGGGATTCTGGGTCCTTTCCACCGACGAAAGGACTTGTTAGTTTTGAGATTTAATTTTTGAGTTTTCTTAACGGTTGTTCATGTGTATTGAATAATATACTTAAATTTCACCTAATCCATCATTTGTATATATATATATATATTAACAGTTATTATCTTTCATTGCATTTATATATTTTTCCTAATTAATTTTATTTTTCAAAAATCTAACACAAGAATTATATTTTAATGAATGTTCAATGGCACTCGTTAACGTGTCTAAATTTTATCTAATCTATCATTTATACACTTTTCATATTAATAATTATTATCTTCTATTACATTAATACAGTTTTCATAATTGATCGTATCTTTTCAAAAATCTAACACATGAATTATGTCTCAATGAATGCCCATTGGGCGCACCATTAAAGATTTAAAGTGATCCTCAATTTTTAATTCTTGCGTTTCAAGTCCTTGCACATGACTTGCTACTTGTTGGGTACTGGTTGAACCAGCCAGACAGCTCGGTTCGGAGTTGTGGTTGTCAAAATTTTGGGGGTTTATATTGGAATTTTGATTTTTTATATATAGAGTGATATAATACATGAAAGGCAAATGATCAGAGCAATTCTAATAGATACTGATAGGATTACCTCTTTATTGATGTCTAAATACAATTATTAACTTTAAAAAAGTAAGTGTGAATAATACACTTGTATTGTAGCTTTAAAAAGCAACTCTGACAACCAAAGTGTATGGAATCGTCCGTGTATATATATATCCAAGATTTGGGGCAGGTGGATTGTCTTACTTTTTGTTATAGAAGTTATTGTATTTGCTATAATATATAGTCTACAATCACAGCTCTGTTTGGATTAGCTATTTTTGGGGTATTTTTTAAAAAATTTACTGTAGTTGTGTATATGAAAAATGTTTACTGTAAATGTTTTTTGGATGTTTTTAGAGGTAATTTTAAAATATATTTTTGACTATATTTATAAATTACAATTTTTTTGAAATATTTTTTTTAAAATTTTACATGACCTACCACCACCCCCTCTCTCCTTTCTCTTCCTCTCCTCCTCCCCTCTATTTCCTCCACCTCCTCCTCCCTCTTTCCTTTCCCTTCTCCCTTCTCCCCTCTCTCCTTCTTCCCCCCCAACCCCAAACCCCTCTGGTGGTGGCTATAACTTTAGCCACCACTCTAACCACAACTGTCTTGATCGCGGCTTTTGGTCGAGATCAGATTTGATTGTGACTAGGAAGGTTGCGGTCAGTGGAGGGGAAGGAATTTGGGGAGCGGGGAAAGGGAAAGAAGAAAAGAGGAAGGAGAAGGAGAGAGAGGACGAGGAAAAAAGGAGGAGGAGGAGGAAAGAGGGAGGAAAGATGGGCGGAGAGAGAGAGGAGAGAGGAGAGAGGGTCGTGGGTGTGGGAGTGGTGGCGGTAAGATGGTGGCCGTGGTGGTGGAGAGTGATGGGTAGTGGTATATATATATTTTATATATATTTGGAGTTGTTTGATATATTATATAGATATGGTGTTTTTGGAGTTATTTTTGTTTGTGTATTACTGTAACATTATATATGAAAAAATTATTTTTCAAAAATTGAGGAATCCAAACAGAGCCCACATTAGGTGTTGCACTCTCTATATGTGATATATTTTGTTCGTGTATACTAAATTTTTGGGATTAACTTACATATACTATAAGTGTAAAGAAATTTCTTCCTTTCTTAAAAAATATAAAAAACTAAAGACGGAACAGTTCAAGACAGCGTACCATGCAGGGCACAGTTAAATAATTTTTTTTTTACAAACAGTTAAATGATTAGTTAACTTTAACTGAATGAGGTTGTAGTAGGAAGAATAACACATAAATGCAATTATATTGTAGCATAATTAGAGACTTAAACATCAACTTTACTATGTATTATAGTATTAGTACGTGCCTCCACACTGAAAAAAGAAGCAAACACAAACTGTCGACAGAATTTATAATCTAGTATGCATAAGGATGAGATCCAGCAACCCTCCTGTGCAAACTAAGGCTCTGTTTGGATTGCTATTTTTAGGAGCTTTTGTAGAAAAAAATGTATTGTAACGATTTGATATATGTGAAGTAGAAATGTGATTGAGAAATGTAGTTACGGAAAACGTAAAAATTTTTCTGTAGAAGGCTTCCAGGATTCATCCATTTCCTCCTTTTTAAATTTATTCGCATTGACACCTTCAAATTCAATATGGTCTACATGTCTTCAATGTAGTTGTGGACTGCTTCAATAGATATAATGAATATTTGGAATATTTCAAAAGAGAGAAGGGGGGGGGGGGAGGGAGGGGAGGGGTGGAGATTACCCCTTTTAACAGACATTGGGCTGTCTGATTATTCAATATCTACTTTAGTACAAGATCAAATTTATTTGTACAGACTACAGAATGGATAAATTCGCATCCCTCCATCTTAATTTCACACTTCGTATCATCATATAAACAATCAATGCGTCAAAGTTATAAATTTAGCGTTGCACGTGATCTCCCTAACGAATTTCTTTAGTCATATGGTAACAATTAATACTATGGAAGGTCGTAAATTTTGTTTTTTGGAAAACCAAACAAAGGAAGTATGTAATTTACCTCGAATAAAACAATGAATAATTATATATATTTTACGCAGGCATAAAAGAAACACAATATAAGTGAATTATTTGCTCCATGGACAGAAGATGAAGGTAGCTAGCAAAGCATTGAAAATGTTTTCACAGTACTACCAAAATTTATCTTCAATATTATGATGTAAAGTCTTGGTATTATTTATAAGAAAACAAGAAAAAGTCTTGCTATTGATACCCACCACTCTTGACTTTGTTTCGGTTTGTATTTAGGCGTAAATTGACCGGAGGAGGAAGCTCTAGACTCGAAGAGCACCTTAGAAAAAGTTGGTTTGGAGAAGTTTGGTGTATGGTGAAAACGTTATGCTTCTAATGTAAATTATTCTAGTCAATGAAGATAGTAACCTTTTGGGTCTTCATACGTTGGGTAATTTGAAAGTAAATGGAGGAAAAAATAAACATCTATAGGCTTCACAATTTGCTTTTTTCAAGTGGTTGAAAAGTGTATGAATATTCTAGGAGACAAAATCGTGGCCATATTAGTTAAATTGGAAATTAAACAAGATTCAAGAACTTTATTCGTCACACATTTAGTTAGACAAGAAGGGCTAAATCCAAACTCTTATATTTTAATTTCACACTTCGTACAAAATTTAACACTAACAATATAACTTATACAAGTGCAAGTCATTAATGCATCACGAGTGTTGATTTAGAAGGCAAAAGTGTGGATTTACTCTCCCAAATTAAGAGCCAATCATAGATGAATAGACCTATTGCATGTGGCTTTATCCAGCCAAATTATGTCAATAAGGAAACACAAGGTTAAGTAATGTCCAACCAATCAGCTTGGCAGCATCCAAAATCTGGTATCAAAGTCCTCCTTGGTTTGGTCACCGAAACTGTCCCACTTCTCCAATTTCTTTGCAATTGTCCATTCATTACCTTGTCATATTTAAAAGTCACTAATAGGAATAAAGTTGGGAATGATAGATGAAGTTCATCTTTGAATTTATCACCCCCACATCTTGCCATCAAAACGGTTAGTTTCAATACTTTTCGTTGGATATGTCATAACTCATATATGTGGTGTTAAAGTCTAAGGAAACGTGGATGATCTCTATTCTATTGTTACTTGGATAGTAGCTTCACCAATTTTGGTGTTATTCAATGGCCCTTGCTTTTTGGTGGACGTACAAATTCTTGGAAAATTTTGCTTTTAGGTCTTTCTTCTTTATTAAAAACCTTGATTTTCAATTGAGAAGTCTAAAAATCCACACAGAAAATGCTTAATTTATTACACTAAGACACTAGGACATAGAGTTGTATTAGTATTCGATCTAGTAAAAAATTTGGCTTTCATGACACGTTTTGAAAAATGTATTTTTTAATAAACTTTGATTTTTATTAAGTCATTCGTAAATGAGTACATTGTGACGGGTATTTTTAATGAGTGCATATACATTGCTTTTCTCAAGAATAGAAATGTAAACACAAGTTTGTAGGGAGAATTATCAATTTGGTCCTTCATATTTTCGAGGAAAACTTGTTTAGTCCTTCACATTTAAAATCAGCTAAAATAATCTCTCAAATATAAAAAATTTTGCCCGTTTGGTCCTAGAGCTCATTTTTGTTCAATTTTTCAGTCAAAAAATGCATGCCTACCTTATGTTCACATAATTTTCAAGGCAAAATGGAAATCAAATTCATTTCCCTTCACAAAAAAAAAACACCCCTTCTCCCCATTTTTAGACACTAAAAGTCTATTTTTGACGTTAAGTGACCAAACCCCAATTCCTAATAGCAAAACTTGCACAAATACACCTTCATGAAAAGGCGATGAAGAAAAAAAGCTAGGGATCAGATTGGAAAAAGGTAAAAACGATCGAGAAGCACTAGTGAATCAGCACATATAATAAAATTTTGTCTAAATAGCGCAATATCGTGATTTGTTGCATATATTATGTAATATTATAAGAGTAAATCTTATATATACTAATAGTGTATATACTATTACCGTTGGATCCATGATACATATGCAAAAGTTGGAGTTCAAATTCAAATATTGTATAGTTGTCATTTATCCAATGTATACACTGTTAGTATAGGCAATATTAATTCATATAATAAAGCTATATGTGTTCTTTGTGAACTTACTAAAAGTTCTGTTGTTGGGAATTGGGGTTTGGTGGTTGAAAATTAGAAATAGGGTTTGGAGGATGAAATTGAGGGAAATGGGAGGTCATGTGTTTTTTTGTTTTTTTGTGAAGGGAAACGCATTTTGTTTCCATTTTGCCCTTGAAATTATACTATACAAGTGTGAATTCATGTTTAAAATATGTCAATTCTCCAAAAACAACAATATGATTCAAACACTTCAAGAAGCAAATTCTAAATTATCACCATTTCAATGTCTAAAAGTGGCAATTTACATCAAAATAATATGAAATATGGCGCATATAGGTATAAGAGTCACTTAGTTTGAAGAAACAAAAGACATCAGAAGGGACATCCTTATACTATATAAGATTGAGTTTGGGTTAAAGAATAGGTTGAATTTCAACCGCATAGGTGGGGGCTTTCTGGGAATGTGAAATGTTGTGTATTAGTTTAAAAACTTTAAGTACAAGTTAAGGAAGCATGTATTTGGATATGTTTACTGAAATGACCCCCATTTTAATACATTTAAAGTTGTCATTGGTGAGCCATCTGGGTATTGATGGAATGTGTAATTAATGTGCAACTGTTTTTGTATTTTGTATAATCCATATATGCTTGTATATTAGTGTAATTATCGGAATATCTCTTAACTACCAATAATTCCCCTTTTCAGCAGTAGATAATCGTTTGCGATGTTGCTTTGTCTGAAACGTTTGAATGGCAATCGGATTTAGGAAATGAGCCAACGATTTCTCTATCAATGGTAGGAACCCATTTCTCTATCATTTATAATCTGCATTTATGAGTCACAAACATTGGTCAGTTTATCCCCTTTCAACTTCAGGAGTTAAGTTTTCCCTTTTTGCCTTTGTTTACAACAATTTGCCTCATCGTTTTCTCTTTCATCCGAGTTTAATTATGAAATTAACTATTATTTCGTCATTAATTACACCCAATTCAATTGCCGAACCGTTGGTATGTTAATGCCTAAACAGTTGATTATCAGTTTCTCCCTGTTCGCATTCTAGGATTGGGATAATTCTACCTAACTTCATACTAATCAGTTCAGAATGCTCTTTAGTCCCAGCTACTTCTGGTGGTTCAGCGTGAGGTTAGATTTCACCCTCCTCCCCTCCCCAATTTTTCAGTTCTCCCCTTAATTTTGTCGGTGTGTTCTTAGTACCTACAATTAGCGACTCTTATCGCGTTGTCTAACTGCAAGATAGCATTTTTCGCGTTACCTAACCCCAATTGGTCTGGGTTGGCTATAATTTTATAGGTTTGGAGCAACAGCAAGAAAGAGCTCTCGGTGGGGATTCTGGAATAAGGTTAGCTTTCTGTGTTGCTCTGTCTTTTTGCATTATCAACGACTTTCAATTTGACATAGTTTTATTGTAACGTTGTGTGAATTGATTGATTATATCGTTTATCTTTTCATACTAAGTTTTATTTCTTCTCACAATATACTATTATTTGTTCAACAAAAAACTTCTTTCCCCATAGGCACTAAACACCAGCGCGATGCGCGGGCACTCCCCCCTAGTTTTATTCATAAAAACATGTTTGCATGTGAAATTAGCAACCAAATGCAATTCATACAAATAGCTTCATCTACTGCTCTTCATCGTCATCAACATCATCATTATTATTTGGTTTAATTTGCATGCTAGACCAATTATTTCTCTTTTATTTTTTGCACATTCTCTTCCAATGACCCTTTTAATAAGGGGATAATTTCACAAACCTCTCCTGAGGTTTATAACAATTTCAGGTAGTACTCTCCAAGTTTAAAAAATTACACATACCTCCCCTCATTATCTAAAATGACAAAAATAACCTTCATCCAATGTTGAATTTAAAGTCTCCGTGAAGAGAACTAATGTATTGTAAATTAAATTTAGTAAATCCTTTGAAAAAAGTAAAAATGCAAAAAGAAGAACATGAGTGATAAATTTCTATCTTGTCATAGACGGGGGCGGATTTAAGGTGGGGGTATGGGCCCCCACTGCCCCCCTTAAATTACTATAATACTTATACAATTTTGACATAATTTTAAGTGTACTCCCAGAGTTTTTTTAGAAAAGATGTGAAAGAATGGGTCACAAAATTTAGTTGAGTTACTTATATTGAGAAAAATATATTTCATGTAGTTCAAAATGAGAAAGTTGTAAACCGTTATCAAAATATGAAAACCCGTTGTGAGCAATTGTAAATAGTTTAGTTTGTTTTTAAAATAAAATAATTATTACATTAATAATTTTGAGTTCGTCTTTTTATGTTTTTCATGGAATATACGTATCATTTGTACTTGTTGGTGAATTTTTTTTTTTTTACTTAAAAAACTAGAAAAATAGTAGATAAAAAATTTTAGTATTATTTTTGCTCCCACTAAGGATTTTTTTCTGGCTCTGCTACTGGTCATAGACACCCACAAAACCTAAACCCAATCTTACTCCATATAGTAGTGATTTTAGAGTAAAAAAAAAGTTAGTTTCCTCCACATATAGATTCTTATTGAATTAGTTTTGTTAGTCAAGTAGGTATCAACATTTTTTAGCGGATAGGAACAAATTTACTAAAGAACTTTATAAAAATATATGAGTAATGTTTTGAATTTAACATTACTAAGGAATTTTATTTTTCTGGAGGATAATCATCTAAGGGCATTTTAGGATTTTCAATGGGGATTTTTTGCTTACGTTAGCAAAGTGAGCTTCAAAGTATTTTCTAAGGGAGGTTTCTGTAATTATTTAAACCTAAGGGGTACTATCTGCAATTATCATAAATCTCAGGGAAGGTTTGTGAAATTATCCCTTTAATAAGAAACGAACATCAGGTGAAGCTTTTTTGCATGAACTAACATTACCTTTCAATCCAACAAGATGTTGCTTCATTCCATTCCATTAAATACCACAAGCAACCAAAGAGATGTTGCAAAACCCGCATATTGGAACCTTTTTCCCTTCAAGATTTTGACCCTCTATTACATGTTTCCATGCACGATCATTTTTTTCGTCGAGGATTTTGTACAGTAGCAGACCCTTGTACCATTGACTGTGAATTCAAAGGTAAAGAGGGTGAAGTTGCACCTTCCATACCTAAAAAAAAAAAAAAAAACCAATTAAAGTATTAAACATAATAAAATTTATTTTTTAGTTAAAAACTAAGGACAAATAAATGTAAAAAAAGCTTTAAAAAGCAACTAGTAGTAGCGTAGTATTATTAACAAGGACTCCACTGGATGAACAAGATACAAATCAACTTTTCCCCTGCGTCGAGAAGCGTTCTTATGGTGAAATTGCAGATACTTAGATGAACACATATATTGCTTAAAATTAGAACAATTTCTGCCCCATTAAGTGTATGATTCCATCATGTGTTTCTTGGATTTCATTCCTGAAATCAAGAAGTTTGATAAAGAAAAAAATAATCATCCTTATGCAAAGATAGAAACTAAGAGAAGATCTGGGAATGAGCAACTTTTACTGGTACATGACGCGTTGTACTTTGGACTTTTAGTTACCATATGTCAAGAAATATAACCTCATGAGGCAGGTCCTAGATGTTGGTAGTCTTATCATATATCCTCAAGTTTCATATAACAAATGAAAAACCAATCTGATAGCAAAACAATCAAGTAAATTGAATATGAAACCTAAATGTTATACTTGAAAGCCTGAATGGTAACAAACGACGAAGGAAGCATAAATCAACCTGTCAATACAATCGATTTTAATACATGATTACTACCCTCTATATGCAAGGTAATTGAATACTACTTCAATTCAATTTGAAGGGCCATTTTAAGGAAACAAACAAGAAAAAGAAAACTACAAAAACGAATAATAGATATTTTGGCAGAGACAATTAGTTATTAAACTAATTGTAAAACTAAATTAAACCAAAATACACCCAATTGGAGAGCTTTCTGTAGGCAATATGGCTTTCTAATGCAAGGATAAGATGGCTTTTTAAATTGATAAGATGATAGGGATTAAAAGCCTACATGGCTTTCTAATGCAAGTTGGAATCCCCCATGTTCAATTGATAAGATGATAGGAATTAAAAGCCCCTTGATATATAGATTGTTTAAGGATGTGAGTGATTTAACGGTATTTTTTTATTTCTGATAATAAATGCAAGATTTACAAGTTAGGTCACTTGTATCACATTCGAGAAAAACGAGAAAGAAAAGTTTGGAAATCAAGGTCAAATGATCCAACCAGTTCATACGTTTGGTTGATTTTTTGACGGTTTCAACTGATTTTTGAAAAAAGAGGTACAATGCTATTAATCAGCCTGCAGAGAAGGCTGATTCACATTTGGATTTTACACATTTTGTGTACTTCAAAAGGGAATGGGTAAAGCTTATCACGAAATCACAAATATTGATATCTCAACTTAAACGCTTGATACAACATCAAGTCTTAAGGTGACTGGGACAAAATACATAAATGTGATTGTAAGTCCTACAAACTCTAGAAACTTTTTTGTTTTTATCTCGATCTATAAGGGATAACTAGTGAACCACCGGTCAATCATGGCAAAACATTCTTTTGGTTTGTATTCTGGAGCAGTGTGACCTGCACCCTGAGAAAACAAGAAGAAAAGAATTACTTGGTCCATGCTTTTGTGCGTTATCCGAAGAAGGAATTAGGTTAACATTTTCTTACCTTTACTGTTGCAAATGTGAAACAGCATACATCTTCTTTGAATTGGTAATTCAGTGTGTAGCTGTAAGGGACAAATTATTGCATTGCTGTTAGCTTAGGTCACACAATTTTTGGTATATATTGCAAAGAAACTGTTGAATATAGGTAGAAATGAAACCTGACCCTGCAATTTGACCATTGACAAACCAAGGTCGCCAATCATCCTCAACAGTTAGATTGAGGTCACGTATCCATTGAAGTGTTCCAAGGTAAGGGACCATCATATCATGATCACCACTGCAGGGGAACAAAAGAAATAGGGTACACAATGGGGATCAAAACCGGACTTATAACTGCAATTTCTGGAAAAAACCTCATTCGGATAAACTCTCAATTATTTCAGAACAAATCATTAGGCCTTATTCAGATAAACTCTCAATTATTTGGTCCATCAGGTCTTATAATTTTACTCCAACTGATAATCTAATTTACGAGATGCATATTTTCCTATGATAGTTAAACTATAGAAAATTTTGTTTAAGAATCTATATCTTTGTCCATTTTGTCCTTCTTGTAGAAAAGCACTGTGTTGATCGGATCTTCAATTGTAACTAAAGAGAACAAGAAACGATTCAAAACTGTAACAAGTCAGGAGAGGCAAGAGGCACATATACTTAACCTGTATATTAATGCCTGATATCCTTTCCTAATAAGAACCTGGTGATAGTCGAACACACTTGCAACATCCCTATCATAAGATATGCTTCTGTTGCACCTTCTCCATTGTTCTTTTGTACCCTTGTAATTGCACGGGAGAAAAGTCGGTCATTTTACAATATCAGAAGGTACAACCAAAACACATTAAGGATAGTGATATCCCCCCATTTGATATACTTACTTCCCGAATTTGAAGAGCTTCTTGGACCGTTGGGTCGTTCATCCAAACTCTGCTTAGGACATAAGTATCATCCTAACATATGAGATCACGTTTTAGAAAATCTTAGAAATTGAGTAATGGGTTAAAAGTTTGCATATAAAAATTATAAAATGGAAGGAGAAAGAAGTTACCCGACACTTTGGTTTTTCTTGATCTGATGAGGGGAGGAGATTATCAATTGAATCTTTTTTCAAATAATCTTGATCCCATTGGAGTCCGTCTCTCGATGCTAGATGTTGACATTTTGGTTCCAAGATGTTAGCTGGGTATATACTACTGAAACACTGCATAGGAAGGAGTTGCTGTAATCTCGTGATGCTAAGCCAAATAATAGTCAGAACTCGTGTATTTTGCACCTTACCTCTTGAATAAGGCGAAGAGCAAACAAGCATTCTGTATTGTTTGGGCTTGGATTGATGTATTCCCCATTACAGCTACTTTTAGTCCGCTGAAATTAAATAGCTAGCCTCAATGATCTAGTCAATTTTTCACCAAAAAAAAAGAGGGATCTCTATGTGATGAAATGAAATGAAACATCACATTTACTATCATTTGGGGGCAGTGGAACATACAAATTAAAGCTCACAACAGTTAAAGGAAGTTTGTGAGAGTTGAAGAAGAGAAGTAAAACCTTGTAATACTCATCTGATATAAGTCCTAGACGATGAGCGTAAGGGACTCTCCAGTTCTTATGCTTGATAGAATTCGTTACTGGGTTGCCAACCATGTATCCCTTTTTCAAGATTTGGAAGAACACAGAACTTAAAATTGTCAAATATCAGTATAGCTAGCAGAAAGCGTAGCAAAAATTAAATGACTAATGATTGAAACACACACACACACAAAAAAAAGGGGTGTATTTTGAGGGATTCACCTCGACTGACATCCGTGGCTTCAATCCAGCCTCATTACCTAATCAGAGTCATGATCAGCTTCATTTTGAGCATGGTGGAAGCTACTTTCATCATGAAGAACTTAATACAATTATCGCATTACCACCTTTTGATATTTCTAAAACAACCATTGGGACAATTTTCCCTGCGTAGGAGTCCCCAGCAATGTAGAGGCGATTCTTCAAGAATCTGGGGTGATTTAATAGCCACTGCATTGGATTATCATCATAGTTTTATTCATCTTTCGGATGTCAATTCAATTAAAGATTAAAAAGAGAATCAATTAATATTGGTCCCTCCCGCGATATGTCTTCTCTACAGTGATATGCTAGCTACACTAAACTTATTAAAAAAAATCAACTGATGGTTGGGACATTCTTTTCAGTCCCCTTTTGCAGAAAAAGGTAAGCATCCTTTGTTGATTTAGTGTCGGAGGAGAAGTAACCTTGAGAAGTAGTTGCATACGAGAATCCGGTACCAACAGGCAAGTCTAAAAAGATAATGCTGGCAATCTGCTGAACACATGAGCAGGAATTACAAATAAAATTTCAATACAGATGTAGAGAGTAGTTTAATGGATCTGATATAAATTGTGCACCTTTGTCCAGGCATAAGGATTTGCATGCAATGAAGGCAAGCTTCCATTGTAACGTTCATCATCAAAGGACAAAGGACCTACTTTTAAAGAAGTAGCTGCAGCTTAGTGGATGGTAAATAAAGCACCTTAGTAGTCAATAAACTATTATTGTTCAAATCTTTTAGGGATAATTTCAGAAAGCTCCCCTTGAGGTTTCTAGTAATTTTAGACAGCTTTTCTCACGTTTTGAAAATTATACATTCCCCACTAGAACATAGGCTTGGGTTTCATCTTGATGAATGTAAGACTAAAAAATGTATATGAATGTCCAAAATTGCCCTAATCTAAATTTCCTTAGTATGAATAATCATAAAATTTTTTAAAAGGCAAAACATCAACAAAAGTGCAAGTTTGGGGTAATAATTTTAGTACAGTCTATCAAATTATATTTTCCGTAATCCAGTAACTTTTTTATGCTCAATAATATGAACAATTGGGTTGTTGGCAATGATGATTGCTTCCATCATCATCAATAGCAACAAAATATTTGACTAATAGAAGGAAGGATATATCTACCTTGATTAGCATATTTGAGTGATAGAAGATCGTAATTTAATGGTTATGACCGAAGTGGTTTGGCTACAATATATGGCCTGGCCAAGAAGAATTGTTCTTTTTTTTCCTGTTATCTTTTCCCTTTTTTTTTTACCAATGGCTTGTCTTTTTAAAATTTATGAAGGATATTATAGTTGTTATTTATCATCAAGGGAGATAAGTGTAATATTGAAAATCTTAAGGGAGTTCAGTAAAATTGTTAGAAACTAAATCATCATCTAAACTAAATCATCCCAATCTTTTATCATCATCCCAATCATCCCAATCATCTAAACTAAATTGTCAGAAACCTCCCAATCTTTTATCATCATCTAAACTAAATCATCCCACCCACTAATGTCTAATAAACGTAACAGTTTCGCCATTTTGTCCGTTTTCCACTAGTCTTGTCCGTTTCTTAAATCTAGCTCCTCGCCTGCTAAAAGAGGAAAAAAGTTGGAACGAGACTCAAGAGAGCATACCCATACCAATTTTGTAAACAAGACCGGAAAAGGCAGAGAGCATACCGATTTCGTAAACAAGACCGGAAAATGCAGAACAACCGGGGCCACCGGTGAGCCAAAGCACGAGAGGGTCCATGCTGACATCTCTCTCCGACTCGATGAAGTAGTAGAACAGCTGCACGCTATCATTTTCTCCCACCCCAACATATCTGAGCACAAGTTTAATGCAATCAAGTTTAAACGACGAAGAAGAAGAAGAAGAAGATTAAACGATGGATTACCCAGTTTCAAGTTTGAAAGGTAGTGTTCCTGGGTAACCTGGTAGAGACTTCGCAATGTTTTGTGCATCTGCAACGTTAAAGAGAAGGAAAAGAAGAAGTAAATTAAGCATCAAGCGGCCTATTAATGCAAACTCATGCACATGCATGTGAACCAAATTCCCTGACAATTTGGTAACCAAGCAGCGGTGGATTTCACTAATGAATTTAGGTGATACTACTGCTATTACTACTACTTATTCTGTGAGGACAGAGGAGGAGTGGAAGAACTCTAGAAGTCCAGTTCTCAGGGCAAATAGGGAAGCAAATAGCCCGGTTGTTTACGCATTTCCATTTCCTTGTTTCTTTTATATGTTCGGCCGGTTGGTCAAGTTAGCTCTTCTAATTTGATTCGGTTGGTTGGAAAATAAGTTTAGTACTTGAGCACAATTATTATGGAGAGACGTGAAATATTGCAGTTCAAGATAGAAAGTGGAGGACGACTAGCTTTACGAGTTAGGACTACCAAACGCTCAATTGAGTTCAAAGATTTGAGATATTCATTTATTCTTCTTTTTTTTTCTTTTTGGATAAAACATCATATTTTCATTAAATTTACTCTAATGACAAAAATTACTTCACACATACATAGATACAATAAGATCTAAAGAACAATACTACAAATCTAAGGAATAAATAAAAATTACACCACTGTAAAGTTTCAACAATCCATGGGTGCTCAATTTAGTGATTAGTTTTGAATGTTCCGGTATAATTGTTTCTTTTACTATTTACCATCACTCAAATAATGATTAGTGGGTGTTATATATATATAAACGCTGTGTTTGCCTCTGTTATAAGTGGACTTATTCTAGTAATAAATTGGTATTAGAGCACATCACTATCAAATGCTAAAGTAGCCCAAAAAGGTTTTGGCTGGACAATATGGTATCTATTGCGGGATCGAAGGCAAAGGTGCTTTTAAAACCCTATCCTCGTGTTCCTTATCCCAATCTTATCTTAAAACCCAATCAAAAAGACACTAATTAATCTAAGGCTAAATCTTCATCCGTTGCCTGGAGAGGAGATGAGACGAGAGGATGCATATAGGAGGTAGCATTAGTAAGCTTCATGTTAGGATTGCATCTTTCTGGATTTTTGTGGAAAAATTACTGTAACAATTTAATATATGTGAGATAGAAAAATGATTGAAAATATATTCACGAAAAAACAAAATAATTTTTCTTTTCCAATAAATAGCCTTGTGAGTTTTGGTAATGCATCTTTGTTAGGTTGGGTACAATAAATTTATGATTGTTGGTCAAAGTTGTGGGATTTGGTTAGGTTTGCTGCAAATAATTTTATGATGTGGGTCAATGTTGAATTAAATACATATGTATTTATGAATTACTATTTGTGGTCCGTGGCATGTGGCTATTTGTTTAAATCTTTCGGCTAATTTTTTTAGAGTATTGCCCAAAAAAGAAAAAAACCCGACAAATATATGATTACGATTTGTGATCCACGACATATGGCTTTCTGTTAACTAGCGCTAAAGGCACACCCTTCATGTGTATGTAATTTAAGAATAAATTAATTTTTATGAAATTTCTTTAATGAATTGATGATTATTTTAATGGTTATGTCAATTAATAGTTATTTTAATACTTAAAGATTAATAGATAAATTAACATCAAATTAATTAAATATTAAAATATAAATTAACATCAAATTAACTCCATAGCCGCTTTATTATTATACAACTGGTCCATCAAGATGTGGCAGTTGCGGTGGGATAAAAGACAAGGAAAAATCATGTGGGGTAGGGGAGCTTTGTCCAGAGCTTAGCCACATGTAATGCTGAAACAGTCAACTTGTAAAACATGTTGCGACCCACAGGGATGGAGGGAACAGGGCCCGAGGGGAAGTACCCCAGTGTTGTGAAATTTCTTTTAATCCCTAAGAAATTTTAATAATTTTTATTGGAGATCTTTTCTTTGGCCTTCCTAAAATTTTGACAAAATTTCATTGCCCGTCCCCCACCCCCCCCCCTCCACCCACTTTTTGCCTTATGAAAATTTTGAACTTTTATTCATCTTTGAATATTTTTGACCTTGTGTTGTTATTAGTTGATTTCTTCTTATTAATTGTTTTAGTATTACATTTTACATTGTTAAAAATTTATCGTCATCTTACAACAAAAAAATCTGTTATTAGCTAAGTTATGCACACCTTTCAATTAAGTATTTTATTTTAATGTTTATTATTGATATGCTAAATTTCAAAATTAAGTACTTCATTCTACATTTATGCAATCTTTTATGTGTAAAACAAGAAAACTAATAATAAGTAAATTTTAGAAATTCTCTTCCTAAACATTTAAAAACCAACATTTATAGATTATTAATATTTTTTTTACACTTTGAAATATGATTATATTTTGTCCCCGTCATAGTGTATGAATAAAAAGATGGAGAATTGAGTTGTTGCGTTTAATTAATATATTAATGCAAATTTTGATTTATAACAATAATATAACTTCCTTATTATGTTTGATTAAATTAAGTAGTACTATTATTTTGCCAAAAAATCCACTGAAAAAGAACTTGTTAATATAAAATTTTAAATTAAAATACTTTTCTCCAGTTGCAATTCGATATTTAGACTGGATAAAAAAAAATCTAAACCAAATAGTTAACATGCAATTTATAAATCTGAAAATGATGCATATAAAAAAAATATTTTTTTACACAATGTACACCCACTCCCTCTCCCCAATAATCTTGGCTCCACCACTGGCTACTAATCCTGTGTATCTAGAAACTAAAATTTTGTAGCATAGAGTTCTTGATAAAGATGTAAATATGATTCTTAGAACTCGAGGGAATGAAGGGGATGTTAGTGACAATATATGGCTGTTCAAAGGGCAAAGGAAAAAAAAGGCTAATTTCTTTGTTTATTGCTGAAAAAAATATCACAAGAATATTGGCCTGACAGCGGCATAAAACTATGCCTGTCGGGCTTGATCAGCCCAGTAGACAAGGCAATTTTTTTTCAAACTGTTAGCCCGGCAGCCAGCTGGAAATTTTCCTGAAAAGCTACCGGAATGTCAACCACTTGAATTATTTTTTTTTTAAATTATCGAGCTGCCGGGCACACTAGTTAGAAACCTTTCTACCATTCTACTTCCCCCAAGCGTACAATTGGCTTGCCTCCAATACCAAATGGTCAAATTTAGAAATTTTTATGGGGTAATTTCAAAAATCTCCCTTGAGGTTTCTGATTGTTTCACTTAGCATCCTCAAATTTAAAAAAATCTCACTTGGTTCCCTGCTTTAAACTTTTTGTAATATTTAAAATCTATTTCAAAATATAATATTAAAAATCTCATTTTGGGAGAGAGAATACAATTTTATGTCAAATTTGCCCTTTTATTGTGATTTCTTAATTATCATAATACACCAAATTTATTCTTTAAATTTTATAAATTGATCGATATAGTTCTTTAATGAAATTTAATATTTGATAATAGGATAAAATAAACTCTTTAACAATTTTTGTGTCATTGGTTCGGACGAAAAAGTTAAATTACTTAAAGTTATGAATGATTACAATACTCTTAAAAATAACTTGCAATAATTTATAACCATGAGAATACCTTTTTGGACTAACTTAAAAAAATATATAAAACAGTTTTTATATAAAATTTAACATGTCATACCTTTTTAGTTGCCAAGCCATCGATTTAGACCAAAAAAAAAATTAAAAAATTAAAAAACATGTAAATGATTTATGTAAAGCTTATCACGAAATCACAAATATTGAAATTTCGACTTAAACGCTTGATACAACGTCAAGTCTTAAGGTGAATGGGACAAAATACATAAATGTGATTGTAAGTCCTACAAACTCTAGAAACTTTTTTATCTCGATCTACAAGGGATAATTAGTGAACCACCGGTCAATCATGGCAAAAACATTCTTTTGGCTTGTATTCTGGAGCCGTGTGACCTGCACCCTGAGAAAACAAGAAAGGGGTGTATTTCTCAGTCCATGCTTTCGTGCGTTGTCCGAAGAAAGAATTAGGTTAACATTTTCTCACCTTTACCGTTGCAAATGTGAAACAGCATATATCATCATTGAATAGGTAATTCAATGTGTAGCTGTAAGGGATAAATTATTGCATTGCTGTTAGCTTAGGTCACACATTTTTGGTAGATATTGCAAAGAAACTGTTGAATATAGGTAGAAATGGAACCTGACCCTGCAATTTGACCACTGACAAACCAAGGTCGCCAATCATCCTCAAGAGTTAGATTGAGATCACGTATCCATTGAAGTGTTCCAAGGTAAGGGACCGCCATATCATGATCACCACTGCAGGGGAACCAAAGAAAGATGGTAACACAAGGGGATCAAAACCGGACTTATAACTGCAATTTCTTTACAAAGCCTCATTCGGATAAACTCTCAATTATTTGTTCCATCAGGTCCTATAATTTTACCCAATTAATCTTCTAATCTATGAAATACATGATAATTAAACTATAGAAAATTTTGTTTAAGAATCTTTATCTTTGTCCATTTTGTCGTCGTTGTAGAAAAGCACTGTGTTGATCGGATCTTCAATTTGTATCTAGAGAGAACAAGAAACGATTCAAAACTGTAACAAGTCAGGAGAGGCAAGAGGACATGTACTTGACCTGTATATTAATGCCTGATATCCTTTCCTAATAAGAACCTGGTGATAGTCGAACACACTTGCAACATCCCTATCATAAGATATGCTTCTGTTGCACCTTCTCCATTGTTCTTTTGTACCCTTGTAATTGCACGGGAGAAAGTCGGTCATTTTACAATATCAGAAGGTACAACCAAAACACATTAAGGATAGTGATATCCCCCCATTTGATATACTTACTTCCCGAATTTGAAGAGCTTCTTGGACCGTTGGGTCGTTCATCCAAACTCTGCTTCGGACATAAGTATCATCCTAACATATGAGATCACGTTTTAGAAAATCTTAGAAATTGCGTAATGGGTTAAAAGTTTGCATATAAAAATTATAAAATGGAAGGAGAAAGAAGTTACCCGACACTTTGGTTTTTCTTGATCTGATGAGGGGAGGAGAATATCAATTGAATCTTTTTCCAAATAATCTTGATCCCATTGGAGTCCGTCTCTCGATGCTAGATGTTGACATTTTGGTTCCAAGATGTTAGCTGGGTATAAACTACTGATACACTGCATAGGAAGGAGTTGCTGTAATCTCGTGATGCTAAGCCAAATAATAGTCAGAACTCGTGTATTTTGCACCTTACCTCTTGAATAAGGCGAAGAGCAAACAAGCATTCTGTATTGTTTGGGCTTGGATTGATGTATTCCCCATTACAGCTACTTTTAGCCCGCTGAAATTAAATAGCTAGCCTCAATGATCTAGTCAATTTTTCACCAAAAAAAGGGAAAAAAAAAGAGGGATCACTGTGTGATGAAATGAAATGAAACATCACATTTACTATCATTTGGGGACAGTGGAACAGACAAATTAAATCACACAACAGTTAAAGGAAGTTTGTGAAAGTTGAGGAAGAAAGTAAAACCTCGTAATACTCATCTGATATAGGTCCCAGACGATGAACGTAAGGGACTCTCCAGTTATCAGAAGTGTAGCAAACTAATGATTGAAACCAAAAAAAAAAAGGGGTGTATTTTGAGGGATTCACCTCGACTGACATCAGTGGCTTCAATCCAGCTTCATTACCTAAACAGAGTAATGATCAGTTTCATTTTGAGCATGGTGGAAGCTACCATCGTGAAGAACTGAATTCAGTTATCGTATTACCACCTTTTGATATTTCTAAAATAACCATTGGAACAATTTTCCCTGCGTAGGAGTCACCAGCAATGTAGAGGCGATTCTTCATGAATTTGGGGTGATTTATTAGCCACTGCATTGGATTATCATCATAGTTAATTTTATTCATCTTTAGGATATCAATTTAATTGAAGGTTAAAAAGAGAATCAACATTGTTCCAGTCCCGCAACATTTCTTCTCTAAAGTGACATGCTAATTAAAAAATCAACTAAGGAAAAGAAGAAGTAAATTAAGCATCAAGCGGCCTATTAATGCAAACTCATGCACATGCATGTGAACCAAATTCCCTGACAATTTGGTAACCCAAGTAGTAGTGGATTTCACTAATGAATTTAGGTGATACTACTGCTATTACTACTACTTATTCTGTGAGGACAGAGGAGGAGTGGAAGAACTCTAGAAGCCCAGTTCTCAGGGCAAATAGGGAAGCAAATAGCCCGGTTGTTTACGCATTTCCATTTCCTTGTTTCTTTTATATGTTCGGCCGGTTGGTCAAGTTAGCTCTTCTAATTTGATTCGGTTGGTTGGAAAATAAGTTTAGTACTTGAGCACAATTATTATGGAGAGACGTGAAATATTGCAGTTCAAGATAGAAAGTGGAGGACGACTAGCTTTACGAGTTAGGACTACCAAACGCTCAATTGAGTTCAAAGATTTGAGATATTCATTTATTCTTCTTTTTTTTTTCTTTTTGGATAAAACATCATATTTTCATTAAATTTACTCTAATGACAAAAATTACTTCACACATACATAGATACAATAAGATCTAAAGAACAATACTACAAATCTAAGGAATAAATAAAAATTACACCACTGTAAAGTTTCAACAATCCATGGGTGCTCAATTTAGTGATTAGTTTTGAATGTTCCGGTATAATTGTTTCTTTTACTATTTACCATCACTCAAATAATGATTAGTGGTGTTATATAGACTCTTATGTTTGCCTCTATTATAAGTGGAGTTATTCTAATAAATTGGTATTAGAACCCATTGGGATCAAATGCCAAGTATAGCACAATTTAATATTTGTGTGTTGCTTTCAGAAATTTGAAGGCACAGCACTGTAATCCGGTTAATTGGATGTACTCCTTGATGCGTACTATTTTCTCCTCTTAACTAGTTTAGAATTTGTATATTTTCCAAACACTTGAAGCTTCCAACCTCAAAATTTTGGGATAAACTCAGCCTTGAAAATTAAAAATTTATGCACCGATTATTTTAGTACTTGATTTCAAATTTTTGACATTGACCATTATCAGGAGATATTATAATTTATTAACTTGCTAATGAAGGAGAGAGAGAGAGAGAGAGGTGTAAATAGAGAGAAAAGTAAAGAAATGGAAGGATGAATTGCTCAAGAAATTGAACTCTCTCCGAAAGGGGTAAAAATTATAGGAAAGTGAGATTGAGTTATTTTCTGGTTGTGAATTGGCATATTTGTACATTCAAACAAACTCCAAAAATTAATACTCATATTACTTATCTTTTGCTCTCCATTTCTCTTCCACCACTCTCCAAGAAGATGGAAGAGTGTTCCTATCCTTTCTCTCCTCTCCAATGTTTTCTAACCTAACCTTAATCTACTTCTCTTATCTTCTTTAAACTCCCAAACTAAGCATAAAAGAAAATCAGAAGAGAAATTGTGGCAAAGGTATGAGTGGATCCACCAAGTCTGTTTGGACATCTGGTTGGATGATAAACGATTTCTTTATATTCCATCGGATATGGAAAAGATGGAAATTGGGGTAGTAACAAACTCACGGGTAAAGATTAGTAGACATGGAATGGAGGTTTACAAGTTACTGCTCTTTATCGCATACTACTTCCTTTCAATCATCAATTTCCTAGTTGATAGTGTGTCTTGGCTCATTCCACCCGGAAGTGACAAAACCTAGACTAAACGAGAGTATTTTACCCTTTTACATCACTGCAGGTGAAAATGTTGATCCTTATTAACATAGAAAGAATTTTGCAAATGGTCATCTTACTAGTGTTTTCTGTGATGATTGAAATAATAAAATTGGAATCTTGAATTGGATCTCTGGTAACTGTGGAGAAATATTCTCTTGAAGCCTTTCTTTCTTGATCTACAAAGGATAATAAGAGAACCATCGGTCGATCATGGCAAAACATTCTTTTGGCTTGTATTCTGGAGCTGTGTGACCTCCACCCTGAGAATATATAACAAACGTAGTTATATGTTAACTTGTTTCATGTTTCCTTGCATATTCTGAGGAAAAAGACTCAGGGCCAAAGAATTTGTCTTGCCTTGACAGTTGCAAACGTGAGATAGCACTGATCTTCCTGGAACTGGTACTTCAGTGTGTACCTGAAAGGGGCAATTTCTTGAATATTTGGTTACTTATAAATCTCATGCATTGGCTCTTAGTGGGGAAAATTTTAAGGAAAAAAAGAAAACAACTGTTAAATACAGCAAAAAATTTGAAAACGAACCCTGCAATTTGACCATTGAGAAACCAAGGTCGCCAATCCTCCTCAAGAGTAAGATTCAGATCACGTATCCATTGGAGTGTGCCAATGTAGGGAATCATCATATCATGATCACCACTGCAGGAGAAGTAAGGATGTAGGTGGACTGACTGATCAAAATGGACAATTGAGTGCAAAATGCATTTCCTAGTCCCTACTTCTTAAAGGAATAAAATTTTGGGCCTTTTCACAAACTTCATTGATAGATGCTCAATTAGTTTTTGCATCAAGTGCTTGGAATCTTGCAAATTAACCATCCAATTCATGATCAATAAAATTTTCCTGCTCTGCCAATGAATCTGTGCTGATTGATATATATATTTTTTCTATATTTTTCATTGCAATTGAAGTATACTGTTGAAGAGCTATTCAATTGCCTAATGATGACAAGACAAAACAAGAAATGCATGATGATTCAAGAGCGTGACAAATATGAGGAGGCAGCAGATATCCTATCCTTAACCTGTACACCAGAGCTTGATATCCTTTTGTGCTAAGAACCTGATGATGGTCAAATACACTTGTCACATCTTGGTCATATGATATTGGTAAGCTACCATTGCACCTTTTCCATTTTTCCTTTGTGCCCTTGCAATTAAACGGAAAAAATTGGTTAGAAAACAAGATTAGATGGCACAACTTAAAAAACATTGAAGGATTGACGCCTGCTTTTCCTCCTCGTGACCAACTTACTTTTCGAATTTGAAGAGCTTCTCGGACACTTGGGTTGTTCATCCATACATAGGACAGCACATAATCAGTAAACTACATGCCAATGGAAGTTGATTTTAGCAAATATTTAAAATCAGGGAAAGATATATAGCATGCTATGAAGTAAAAATAATGCGTAAAAGTTAGTATATAAATTTCAAACGAGGAGGAGGAAGAAGTTACGCGACACTTTGGATTTTCTTGATCGGATGAGGGGAGGAGAATGTCAATTGGATCTTCTTCAAAATATGTTAGATCCCATTTGAGTCCATCTAGTTTTGGTGCTCTAAATTTGCATATTGGTTCCAAAATATGAGAGAGGCATATATTGCTGGTACACTGCAGTAGGAAAAAGAATTGCTTTAATTGAATCTCGGTGTCCTATAACATAATGGAAGCTACTGGTTAGTCAGCACTCAGCAGCAATGCTAATGCACCTGTAAGGCTGTTACCTGTTTAATAAGCTGAAGAGCAAACTGGCATTCTGTATTGTTCGGGTTTGGATTCATGTATTCCCCATTACAGCTACTTTTTGCCCGCTGAAATTCATGTAATCTCAGTTTCAGTCCATGATTTGATAGTAAATTTACAGTATGAAAAGTAAGAAGGCTGAGAATTCAAACTTGAGAAAGTTGAACAAAACAAATCCATCAAATAGCAGCAGGTCCAAATCCTTGAATTAACACGAGAAAACTTTTATTCCTTCTGCCTTTTCAATTCCAAAAGAGCCCAATATCCATTGGTTAGGTTTAGTATAGAAAAGAAAAATTGAGCAAGGTTAGTATAAGTATTTGTATCTTGGGAAATAACATAATTTGGATAACATAATATTAATCTTTCTAATTTCAGCTTTAAACTAATGTTAATTAAAAAACAATCAAGAGACTTGAGTACCACCTCATAATACTCATCTGATATGAGCGCCAGAAGATGAGCATATGGGACTCTCCAATTCTTATCCTTCGGAACATTCATTGCAGGGTTGCCAATCAAGTATCCCTTTTTCGACATTTTGGAAGAACATAGTACAACATTATTGTTTCAACACATTATATGAAATCTTAGCAAAACTAAATGGCTAATAATGAAAAAAAATTGTGTTCAAGGGAGTCACCTCTATTGACATATGTGGCGTCAATCCAGCCTCATTACCTACACAGGGCGAAGCAAATCTTTCTCAGCATGGTGGAAGCAAATCTTTCTAAATATAACTATCTAAACATGAATCAGGATTACCACCTTTTGTTATTTCTAAAACGACCATGGGAGCAATTTTCCCTCCGTAGGAGTCACCGGCAATGTAAAGGCGATTGTTGATAAAATTGGGATGATTTAACAGCCACTGCATGTATAAATCATCATGAGTATTTGCCTTGTTATATGTATGTTTTTTCAACATCCATTTAATTTGATGGGCATAAATAGAGTCAATTTTGGTATTCCATATCCCATGATATTTCTTCTTCCTCCTATGATCGGAAGCATGATTAAGCATAAAGTCATGTAATAAATATACTGTAATAACCATCTATCCCAATTAATGAAAAGACAAAAAAAAAAAAAACATAGTAACAACATAGAATTATCGATTTCTAGTAATGTTGATGTTGATGTTTTGTTTTTAATTACCTTTTGCAGAAACATGTAAGCGTCATTTGTTGATTTAGTGTCTGAGGAGAGGTAACCTTGAGAAGTGGTTGCATAGGAGAATCCGGTGCCAACAGGCAAGTCTAAAAAGATAATGTTGGCAATCTGCAGAAGAGGAGTATAGGATTAACAACGAATTATGAATAAAACGCTAATTAATGACTGGAAACACATGCCTAAAGTAGTTTAAAGTTGGGATAAATTTTTCACCTTTGTCCACGAATAAGGATTCAGAATAAACGAAGGTAAGCTTCCATTGTAAGATTCGGCATCAAAATTCAAAGGACCTATAATTGAACAAATGTATTGGGTGATCAACAATAATAATATCTAACTTAGCAATCCAGGAAGTTTCTTGATTTTTGGCTGGGAACCATTTAGAGGTCCTGTTGACCTTACCTACTAAATAATATAATGTTGGATAATTACTTCTGCTGTGATTTATGGAGCAGCAAAAGTTCAAGAATTCGTTACTTTACTTTATTATCCTTAAAATCTTTTTGTAGTACGTCCTCTTGCATTAATACTCCCTTCTGTATTGTATATATATTTTTTTTAAAAAATATTATTAGACCTTGTAGCGAATACTAATGATAAATAACAACAAATATAGTGGGCAAAATTTTGAAAACATAGTGTAAATTGTTACAAAAATGTTGTTGTCATTTCCTGTTTGTCAAATTAGTCAACTATTAACTGCTTAACCAAAATTAATGTTGAGAAGGGCTAATATACCTCATTTCTAAATTTCGAGGAGAAGATACACATTAAATCAAGAGTAAATCTTGTATACAGTGTATACACTATCACGGTTGGATGCACCACACATATGCAAAATTTGGATTTCAAATTCAAATTTTGATTATGTGTCATTCATCTAATGGTGAAAGTGTATACACTGTCAGTGTATAGAAGATTAATCCTTAAATCAAAGCTCACATTTTTTCAATATACAGTAACAAGGAGATAATAATAAAACTATAGATAGTTTCAGCAATAAAAGGACTATTTTATCATAACACTCATTTCTGTCTTAACCGAGTTAAGATTTTTTTAGGTTGACTAGTCTTTTTAGGGATGAAGCGTATATTTATTAGATTCAGGGCGCTAAAGTGTGACTATCTCCAAAATTTGGGAGGGGCAAAGTGTGATTAATCCATTTATTTGTTCACATCTTATATATATATATCAGTAGTAAGTGGCTGATATTTCGTCTATTTCCTAGTGTGTGAATAATGGATGAGAATATACGTGGATTAGGATCTTACAAGTTTCAATCCAAACCAATTTGAACCCTCGATCGAGTGGAAATAAGTGAAGAAATAGTGTAAAAACAAGTAGGATTATGGTGTAAAAAAAAAAAAAAAATAGAACGTCACCGTTCTGCCCTCAACTAGTTTGAACAGGAACGTGTGAGGCACGTGATCTGAGTACACATACCTACTTCATAAACAAGACCAGAGAAAGCAGAGCAACCAATGCCACCAGTGAGCCAAAGCACAAGAGGATCCCTGACGGCATCTCTCTCAGACTCAATGAAGTAGTAGAATAGCTGCACAGTATCATTTTTGCCCACGCTCACATATCTGAAAATAAACAACATAAAATTGTCACCATTCATTCAGCCACTGTAACTTGTGAATTGTCAGCTTGCCCACACTGAACTGAAGATACATAATTGATGATTACCCAGTTTCAAGCTTGAATGGCAGTTCTCCGGGGTAACCTGGTAAACTCTTCACGATGGTTTGTGCCGAACTAACGTTAAAGAGAAGAGAAAGAAGCAGCAACTCAAGAAACCAAATGCAACTGAGGAACATGTTTGAAATCGGAGCCAACGAAAGCTTGAAACGTTGTTTTGCAAAATTGGCAAGCCAGGTTTTTTTGGATCCTTGAAGGAGGCAAAGTCTAGCACTTCTGAGAAGTAAATTTATTAAATAGTTACTATTAGTTAAGACAAGGACGTCTCTGCTGAAAAACAGCAAATTAATAATCAATGATTCCTTTTGGTTGTTAAGTAACGTGTTAGCGTAGGTTTAGGATGCAAACGTATTGGTTCCTTTTTTTTTTCTGACTTTGCATCTCTTTGACAAGTTGGGATATATATATATGTGTGTTACAATTTGCTTCGGTTGAAACTTCACGTCCGCTCTTTTATCTTGGAAAACTAGTTTTATTAATGAGCATAATGATCGAGGAGAAATTGAACAATAGTATTGTACTTTTCACTGATCTCTTTACTGGTGTGTGTGTGTTCTGGAAGAAGAAAAAGGAAGGAAACTGCTGCTACAGATTTAACACTTTTCGTTCTTAGGACTTCTAAATATGACATGTTATCATGTTTTGGACCTACGTTCACCAAAGAAAATATGCAATGGAGAATTATATAGAACTAGGTACCATGAAATTGTTAAGACAATCGTGCACATTTTCGTTAGTTGAGACACAAGTGGAAGCCCCTAGTAGGTAGGGTAGCTCAACCGGTGTGGTTGTTCCTCTTTAGGCATGCCCCTAGTAGTGTTTCCTTTTTTCGAAGTCGCTATTATTTATTTTATTACTTAGGTTAAATATTTACATATAAAATAATAGTAATAAAATGCCCATCCTCGGATCAATGGAACTTCAATGATTGTTAATAAAACTAATATTGCATTGATAAAAATTAGTCTACAGAATGAAAAGTCAATGGCAACAATTGCTAAAATATAGCAATTTTTATTTATGGGAAAATAAGCAACTAAGTTCCCAAAATATTTCATTTTTATTGTTTAAAAAATCTCAACTTGTTGACTAAATTCAAAATAATTCTATTGTCAAAAATATTTTTTCTCAAATTAACTTTCATGATTAGATGTGAGATACAAATATGGTAAAATATCCCTCATACGTATGTCATGGATATTTCAGACTATTAGTAAAAAAAATTTTTGATGTTAAAATAACATTGAATCATAGTGTACTAATTATGGCCTAGATAAGGTACAATTTAACTGTATATATACTTAAATAACTTTACATATGTTTTATTATGTAGCTTTCATGCTAAACTTAATTATAAAATGATGAATGTATAGTCCACCATATCCTTATATTTTTGTTCATTCTTGTTTTATGTTTTCATGCCTATATTAGCATTTGCTAGTAATGATAATTTCTTATATGAATATGTTGGCAATGATAATTTGCTTTACTTTAACATGTATAGATTCAGGTTATGATCGACGACAACAATGCATCTATTCCCTCTCCAATGGCTTACATAGCTGATATTATTCCCATTTTGGATAAACTTTATTCTAAAAAATTTGACAAGGTTTCTGACACATTGGAGAAGATTAATGACAAACTTGACAGGCTTGCAACGGTGGTATATGATTTGTCTACTATGATTGCGATGGCAAAATGATTTGCATGTGCAATCTGGTCAATTTAAGAAGGAGACATCATTGCATAATAAGGATGACTTGCAAAATGTAGAATATTGGCAATGACAGGCAGACTTGTGCTAGTCACTCTAGCATTAAAAATAAAGGTGGTCCTGTGCAGAGAATCAGAGCATATCATCACAAGGAAGATCAAACATTTGATGCTTACATCGGCTTATGTCTCTATTGCTTGTCCAGGTTCACGCATGTAGTTTGAATGTTTAACCACTAACAAAAATAGCAACCTGAGGTTTAATATCAGTTACTAACTTTTAATAACTGATACTTACGCACCAAAATTAAGCTGGCAGGACACTAGATACAGATATCTAAGCATGACAAGATTACATGGCCAAGAACTGAATTTAGAGCACAACGACTTCGGGTTCAGAAAACTGAAACAATCAAAAGGCTAGTAACTTGATTTGAGAATTTGATCACCAGCGTCAAGGGCTCTGATATCACTATCAAAAAGCGCCAGTTTGACTTGAAATTTCTGGTTTACAAACCCAACAGCACTCGGATGCTAACAATATCTGAATTGTCTAAATTGATGGATTACTGGATCTTAAACCATTTGTAAAAAAGATTTATCTTGTCGAGACTGCCACAAATAAGGGTTAACTTCCAATTGGAACTTAGAAAAATTGAATGTTCTGAAATGCCAATTCTTGAAATTAAACGCCATCATTCACCAAACATTTTTCCAAGCAAGCTGAAATTATTAACATTAAAACAAGTAAACACCAGAAATTGCAAACTAAGGAGATTATGTTCAGATTTACAATCAAGACGCATTAAACTACCTTTGAAGAAACTTAAATCATCCTAAAATTTTTGAGCTGGCAGAACAAAAAATTTGTACCCTCTCAAGAATAAAATTCCTTAATGGTCTTGGCTGAAAGCTGGTTCATTCACTACAAAATCATCACAAGATTTGTATTAAAAAAAGGCCACCACAAGACATAATCATAGCAAATAATTGACATAAAACTTAGGCGTGAAGAAGGAAAAATGTACCTGAATATTTTCATCTCCTAACAAACTAGTGTTTCGTACATGTCTTTGGATTAATGAAGGATTGCATGCCCACATTAATGCCTATACAAATGCAAATACAGCACAATTATATTTCATCGTCTTCGCACAAAAACAAATAAAAGCAAGCTATACATTACCTGACCAGGAGGAATGATCTCAAACCAATTACTATCCATTAACTCCTTATTGCATCCATGCTGTGAATTTGATTGCAATAGGCCATAGGATGATCCTATCAGGTTCGAATTTACATTCTCAACATAATTGGGTGCTTCAACATGATCATAATTGTGAGTTTCATATGCATCTGTGCACACTTTAGTACATTTTCGTCTATCATGTCCAAATGACCTGCGGAACAAAAATTGCCAAGCACAATCCATAAACAAAAAGATTGAATTTATAAAGGAGTATATGAAGTGCACATATATAGCTAATATTTTTGGCCTTCTAACATCAAGCCAATGAGTGGATCAAATTTAGCATTGCTCATTCACATCTGGTTTTGAAAAGCTATTCTAACCGTAGAATAAGTCAATTTTACGAGTAGGTGATTACTTGCAATTTTTGCATCGTCTTCGCTTTCGCTTGTGAGTGGACTGTTTTGCCTTTTGTCCCTTTGTAGCAACAACAATTGGATCACGGACATCAAAATCACTCATCTTCATGGACTCATCCATCATATTATCCTTTTGTTTAGCTTTATGCACTAGAGACGCATCGTTCACCCAAAGATTTTTGAAACGAGATGCTGAATTTATAATGCACTCTCTAGCTTCATCATATCCTTGCTGTGTCTTAACTGCATAAAAACACATTTGATTACTTAGTGCACATAAAGCACCAAATCGAGCTGCTTGAATTGCTGAATCTTCAAGTTGAATAGAATATATATTTTTTTCCACTGGCTTTGCTTGCTGAGTCCATCTAAACAGAATGCATGATTTAGGAATCTTGTCCATATCCTCAGCTTTCATAACTGCAAACGCATAGGAGCAAGGAATTCCATCCGACTCAAGTTTCTTACATGAACAACTAATAGTCCTTTCAGATTTATCCAATTCCACTTGCCAAGAGCAAATTTGATGCAAGTACTCAGTGAATGTATATAACTTCACCTTATCTTGATCAACAACTGAAACGAGGCAGAGTGAGGCTTCAGCAGAAATTTCATCACGAATCTTTAAAAAAATCTTTCTCGTGAAAATGCTTGCAGCATTTCCTTCTAATTCTTTCAAATGAGTAATTAGAACAGGAGATGACTGACTTGTGATACATTCTTCCTTGTGTTCATTTTGTCTAACTTTTGATAAAAATAGCTCAAATCGTCTAAGGAAAGGGTAAAGTAGCATTTTGAATTGAAGGTACTTGTGCGCTATAGCATTCAATTGTTCTGATCTTTGCGTTGATTTCATTCCAGCAAAAAAGTGACCCCTCAAAAATACAGCAGCCCATTTTTCCCTTTTTTGGTACAAATCCATAACCCATTGGTTATCTCTCAAATTGTGTTTCTCAACTAGCAAATGCCACCTTCTCTCAACTAGCAACTTTCCAATTGTAGTCACATGCAAGGCATGTACTGCTATTTATTTATTTATTTTGGGGCTACATTCTGGCATGCATACCTTGATTCAAACAACTAAAAAATCCCATGTGACTTGGTGGCTCTTGAGAGTCGAGCCCATGAGATTGTGAAATAGTATTGCAAATTATTCATTTCAAAGCAGCCAGAGAAAGCAAAATTATTGTCATTTTCTCCAACCTTTTTCCATGTAATGATACGTGCATGGATGTTCTTATGGCCTTTTATGTTCTCATTATTGCTCTTTTATGAATGTTCTTACAGATAACGAATCATTTGACTTTCTTCTGAAAGTTTACCCTAAAAGACTACAAATTATGACTGTATATATATGCCAAGAACGTGCTTTTCAAATTATTAGAGACAAAGTCAATCGTAGTTATCAAAAAGCTTATTATCATCAAAAATATTAAAATGTTTAAGAATCAATTGTATTTTGTCCCCCAAACTGAAAATCAAAACCCAGTTTTTAAAGTTTTCTACGAAAATACCGGTGTTGAAATGAAATGGGGATAGATCAGGACTATTTACACGAATAGTTTGTTTGTTCCTTTTTTATAATTTAATTTAGTTTGTCCTTTTCTATAGTGTGACTAGGGGATAAGCCCGCGCTTAGCGCGGGAGTGATAACCTGCATGGTGAACTGAGTAAACTTATAAAAGAATAAAATTATGAGAAAAGGGCACCATACTTTTGTAAACAGTGCAAAGTGCTATTATATGATGGTGGTATTTTATAGATATCAACTATTTTTCTAAACTAAACCTTTGGCATGAGATATACTTACCATTATTTTTCATGCCGATTTTAAAAGCAGATATAGTGGTTTTTCGCCTTTTTTTGCTAAGCTTGACGTTATTTCTCATAAATTTTTTCCTTTTTGCTTAATAGATAATGATGCATATATCTTTCTTTCTCGCTCATTCCAAAGTTGTTTTTTAGCATTTAGTTCATCATTACATCTGTTCATTCTAAATTTTGATGTAATTAAGGTAACTTTTAAATCTGCTATCATAACTAAAACAACTACCTAATGGCCCTAGAGTTTAAAACAACCTCTAATCAGCAATAATTCCAATGAGCAAATGCAAGTTCAAATAAATAGAGAGAAACCAAACAAGCAAATCGCTAACTTTGTCAGCTGCAGCTAATCCCACAATAACAATAACTAAGGCACAGGCATATAAGCCATATATGCAAATCACAGCATATGTATCTCGTTAATCATCTTGTATGCAGCAAAAATAAGATCTTGATATTCTGCACAGTAGGCGAAATAGTGTCTGCTAAACTCATCTACTATTAACAAATAGTGAAATAGTGTCTGCTAACTCTTCCACTAAAGCTTAAATCCCCAACACAGTTCAAGCTTTTTGTGGCAAGTGATATTTAAATCAAAGTATATAGATTCAAACCTACACCGTGATGAGAATTAATATCAAAAATAAGAATCAACAATTCACACATCCAATTGCGAGTGAAGATTTAAATCGTACCTTCAAGTAAAAGCTCTAGTAGACAGATAACTTTTCCTCACAATTCAACCACCTAACACCTATGAAAATCAGATTTTCCAAGGGCATAGTTAGAAGAAAAATCAAGATTTTCAGTGTTCACAGGTATTATCTATTTCATAATGAAATTCTCATATTCATATAATAGGTAAAGAGAGAAATTGCAGTAGAAAATTCACAGTATCCACTGAACTAGTTGAATACAAAGAAGTTTTTTTAAAAAAAGACACAGAGAATGAAAAATCCTATGCAAACACCTCTAAAAAGATACGGAATACAAACCACCTGCATCATGCCCAAAACCTCCATTATTGGCCAGGAAGCTCAAAGGCATTGCCAATTATTCTAGTAACTGAATAGAAATGAATTCTTCACCTAGTCCGCACTAAAAGTCTCTTTAAGATAAATCAATTAGTGACTTCAATAACTACACTCTTGACATTAGTTTCGTTCCATCATCTGAAATTCCAAGAATTGTAAAAGATGAGGAAAGGTGTTGCATTTACAATCCTAATGAGTTACATGAATGATTTTTCATCTAATACGCATTAAAACTCTCCTAAATAAAGCTAAATTACTTATTTGAGTTCTTCCCATTCTTTTTTTCAAATTGAATTGCATGTCTATCGTTCCGCCTGGTTTCTCATCTATCGAACTCCTTTCTTGTATTTGTATTAATGATGAACTTAAATGGATAAGGGAAACGCTGCCAAGGGTAATATAGGGAAAAACTGATGGAGGAAGCATCACACCATTGTACTCGTAGCTAAATCATTTCCATCGTAGTTTCCTGGCCCCAAATTAACCGCCTAGACACAGCACACAAATTTCCAACAGTTTGCCACAATCCCACTTGGAAGGGTACTATAGCCAACAATCTACGGAAGCAAGCATAATAATATTGGACTTTGCGTTTCATCATTTGCATTGTACTTTTCTGCATCCAAGCATAATATTGATGAAGTGTAAGAATGTCATTCTCTCTTCGGTGAAGATTCCTACGACCAAGTAAAACTGGGAATTGACTAACTATAGTAACGGTCCATTTGGCAATTAGAACTTTTAATTTTCTCACCCGCACAGCGTAGCAATCATAACATACAAATTTCTCTTTGACATTTCACCGAACAACTTATATGCCATTCCCAAATTAATCACAATTTAACTTAAACGCCTTAGTCTCAAGTCCTTTCCTAGATGTTTCATATGGCTATTAAGGCATATTTTACCCGTAGACAATCAAAACTACAACCATTTCCTAGATGTTTCCAAACGGACATTTTCAGCCCCAAAATTGCAATACAATCTTCAAATTCTCAGCCCTGATTTCGCAAAGAAAATCTTGACAAACAAAACAAATGAAATATAACTAAATTAACAGCAATATAATCAAACGATTTCAAGAGAACATGATGGTCTAACCTCGTCACTGCTATTTTTCATATGCTCTTTGGTTGGCTACCACCGTTGCTAAACCCTTTTGTTGTGTCTACATATGGGCAGCACCCAAAACCAACCAATGCGATGAGGAAGGATAGAGGGAAATCAAAACAAAAACATTCAGTGGAATACTCAATTTTCAGTGGAATAACAGAAAAACAAATCATTGTGTTTGCGAAATATACCTTTGCTGGAAGGGCCTTTAAACGGCATTCCAGTGGGAGTCAGAATCTTCGTTCTCGAATCCGTCGGCGATTCTCGATCAAGACCGTGTAATCTTGCCAGGAAAATTTTGCCAAGACAAAATTTCTATTCCATTATATCGTGAGGTGAGAAGAAACAAAAAGAAGGGAAGCAACTGTAGAGAGATGTGAATAGCCAAAACCGTTTTTCAGAAACCCTGCTTTTTTTAGCTTTAATATGTAAATTTTTACTTTTAGTATTAGTAAGTTTAAATTAAAGAAAAGTAACTTTTGTCAAATAATAAGTAAATTAAATTACTCAAAGGGTAAATTCTATTTCTGACTAAGACTTACCTTTCAGGGCATATACTTACTAGTTTTAATTAAAAACTTACTAAAGTTATATTAATTATTTTAATATAATATTTAAAAAAGTCGCTAAAAGATTTGATATGTCACTAAAAATAATAGAAACCTGTGATAGTAGGTTGGCCTAATATCGTTACCATAACTATAGGCACTGTAGCATTGTCCATTCCTTAATTGCTATTTTAAAGTTATACTGTATGCTAACCGTATACTATAATTTTATAATTGAGTCGGCATGGCAAATATAAAGAAATTTAGAGTTGGATTGCTCTAATTTGTAGACTATTTTATAGAAAGAAATTAAAGGAGATAAAAAAAATTAATGATAAATAGGTTGGGGACGAAAGTGATAAATTTGATTTTGAAAATTAATTACTCCATGTAAAGGTTTGAGATGATCCGACCTTAATTGAGAAAACAGAGTACCAACTTCTTATTGGCAATTGCAAATAAAAAGAAAAAAGAAAAAACTATTATTGGCTGTTAATGTATATATGGCTCGAAACCTCTAGTAAAATGCTAGTAAAAGTTTTTCGAATTCAATTTAACCTTAAAATGAAAATAAAAGCAAACTGAATCACAGGGCTGAAATTGTCATGATTGAACCAATATATGTCTTTTGCTATTTGATGTGAAATGTATAGTAAAGCGCTGTAGAATTATATCTATGCCCCTTTCTGAAATAAATTTGATGTTTGTTTAAGATAAACAGTTGCAACATCCAACAATTAAACATGTCCCAACTTTTGACTGTTCCCTGAGAAAAATCTTTAACTCAGAAAAGAAAACCATAGATTATTTTGTCAACAAACGTTTGGTTAATTTGCAACTGGGGTCTTCACTGCAGGAAACACATTCATAAGAACTTCATGGAACCAGCCTTTGATCAATTGGTTTCATGACTAGCTGAAATAGACATATCATCAAGAATCAAGCCTCAAGCTGTGATGAGAACATCACACATCTTAGGCATGCATGACATATTATTGCTGAAATCTTAATGTATGCCCCCTTTTGTCAAAAAAGGTTTGCATTATGGAACAGTTCATGCAATTGGTTAGATATGATGATTTATAAGTCACATTATAATTTTTCTTATTCTGTAACTCTGTTAAATTTAATAATTTTTCAATTCGGATATATCTGTGACACATTCTATATATTTTCTGCCCATCAGTGTAACTTTCTTTGTCAAACAAATCATATTAGATGATTTTCAACTAATTTATTAATAATATTGACTTCCGTTCGATGAAAAAGAGATGCGTTCACAATATCAGGAAAATTTTTTCCGAGGCTGACATGAAATTGGATGGTAGCAAAATAGTGTTCGATTAACTAAACAAATATCGTCCAAAAATTACAACCACATCATTAATTTCAAACGCCGGTTCTTCAAGTTGAGCCCACAAAATCTATCGCGACAGGTAGTGTTGGAATTTTTGCTCTTTTAGCTTAATTAGTACTGCTTTTTTGGGTCTTAAACCTTTTTAAGTATTCAAGGGTTCATAGTAATTACCCGTGAAAAATGCAAAGTTCATGAGAAAAAAGACCTAGCTTTTTCTTATTCCCTGCGGCAGAGGAAAACAGATACGGCGCCCAAACGTACACTTTTTTGGCTCTTGTCCTCCAAGATTCATGTGAATTTGTTCTTTAACTATTATATGCTTTTCTTCTCGTGATTTTTGGTGTTCTAATTGGTCCAGGTTTAGTTCAGGGCCAAAGTCCCTCTGAGCAGTCAGTCACTTTTGTTTTTACTAAAGATGTCTTTTACTTCCTCCCAACAAATTTAGTGAAAAAATCCAGACCCAAAAGAATACAAGGCTGCAATGGACTGTCCCCGTGAATGCATTTCATGCACAGAATTCATCTGATCAGAAAAAGGGAAGACAATAGAGAAATGTTCAAGTCACCAAATGTTAACTCATAAAAAATGCTTTTTTTTTTTACTTGTTTGGAAATGATAGTTAATGTTCCATATAAACTTTGTAACATAATTGTTTTTAATTTGTGGCAACAAATTTAATTGGTTAGTTAACAAATCTAAATACAGTTAGACATGTTCTGCAATTCTGCACCCCAAGTATTTTTTTTCTAAGTTGCACCTGACTCCACATTTGTGGACAGTATCTTTTTTTTTTTTTTTCTTTCAGCAACGATATTTGTATAACCTACTCTATCCTAATCTAACGGGGAGGGGGAGCCTAAAGAGGCTGTGGTAGGGGCTAGTGGGTATACAGACCCAACTAGACTAAGGGAGTGCTATGGCACAGCCCTTTAGATTTTTTTCGCTGCAGGTGAGGTTTGAACCCTCAACCCTTAATTTGTGGACAGTATCGGTTATAGAAAAATTAACCAAAAAAAAAAAGGGTTAAGAAGGAATTATATTACATGTATCAACAGATCAAGTTTCCAAAGGTTTTTATATTTTGGAATAATAGGTTTTGTGAAGTGTTCCTCCAGAACTTTCATTTTGTCCACTAAACTACTGTCTAGCAGTTTTTAGTTTGAGGAGTTAATATCTGTAATTCAAATTTTTATCTCAAACTTAAAATCAGCAAGCAAACAAAATGTTGAATTCAAATTTCATGGTAGCTTTTGACTTTCCAAAATGTTGTAAAGGGCAAAAAAAAAATTTTTTTGCTGCCCATTTTTCAAATAATCCACAATTATATGTAGTTTTTTTAAAAGAAAAATCATATGTAATTATATGTGGAAAAATCCACAATTATATTTCCATGTTATCTTATGAAAAATCCTAGTGACTCAACATTTCTCCATCTCTATTAGTTCAATTAAATGCTGACACAAGAACAATTGCTATCAGCCTACTGGAAAAATGTGGAGTTGAGCATACACGTGTATTTAGAGCAAATAATTTGGATGGCCACCAAACTTTTGAAATCATTGAATTTTGACCATGAACTATTAAAAGTCTTTTTTTGACCACCGAACTGTCTAAAGTTTAGATTTTAAGCTATTTCGTTAGATTTAATCGTTAAACATGACAGATCTGAGTGCTTGCACAATTTACAAGACAAAAGAAAGGATATGATTAACCACTAAATCTGACGGAATGACTCAAATTCTAAATTTTACATAATTTAGAGGCTAAAACTAGACTTTTAATAGTTCAGTGGCCAAAACTCAACAATTCCAAAAGTTCAATGGCCATCCAGATAATTTGCTTATGCATATATATATTAATGAGGAGGTGGAGAGCATTGAGCCAAACCACCTGAATATTTACATCTCATAGAAGTTGCAGAATCTTGGTATCTTCAAACTTTGAGTCTTACAAATCAGATAGCTAGCAGTGACCATGGCACCTAACAGGGAGCTATATGGTGGAACTCACAAAAATAACAGCACCGTTTCACGCAAGCCTCAAAGACTTTCAATGGAAAATCTCCATCGAACAATCTCTGATATCTCGTTCGAACTAAGTAAAGAAGCTGCTGCTGCTGATAATGATGCAAAACTTCCCCCAATTTCTGAGGTTGAGGATGCAGCGTGCGAGTGCTGTGGCATGAGTGAAGAGTGCACCCCAGATTACATCAAAAGAATGCGCGAAAAGTTCTCAGGGAAGCTCATCTGCGGCTTGTGTGCTGAAGCTGTTACTGAAGAGATGGCCAAAAATGGAGGAAAAAGAGAAGCTGCCCTGAATGAGCACATGAATGCATGCGTCAGGTTCAACAGGCTTGGCAGGGCATATCCCGTGCTTTACCAGGCTGAGGCCATGAGAGAAATCTTGAAAAAGAGTAGGGGAAAGTCCCTTAGTCCTAGAGACGCGGCTGCCCCCCCAAAGAAAGGTGGGATTGCCAGGAGTTCAAGTTGCATTCCAGCGATTACAAAGGAGATGAACAATCGAGGAATGGTTAATTGATCGTCTATCCAGTATAGAGAATAAAAGGGTACTTGCTAGATTGTTTTAACATGTTGACCAGTTTTAGGAGATAAAAAGAAGTTAGCTACTCTTTCAATTTAGGTAACATCATCTTCTTCCTCTCTCTGTTGCCTGCATCTTTTGCTAGTTTAGTACAAGAGGCAAGCGATCAATCTGTATCCTAATATTTCACCAGACCACAACTGGGAATAAACAAAAATTTTTACACCTTTTGTTTCTTCCCTCTGCTGAGCAACTGCCCGGATGAGGTGCCTCCGCATCCCTCTCAGGATCTCAAGTTTCCAGTCATGTTCAGGGGAACGATTCATCTGGCCATCGACAGCAGCTTTTGCCCATCTAATAATTTGTCCAAAAATAAAAGAGTTGTTGCTTCTTAGTGATGTAATTTGTACAAACCTTCACATAGAATAGTTTGTCTTTTGTTGTTATTGTTATATTGAGTTTCTCGTAAGCAATATCCCCCAATCCTACTTCAACATTCAGGGAACTCTCCATTTCTAATCATCTTGGATCTTCTTATTTTGTTAAGAAATAGTAAGTTAATCGCAGCCTGTAGTTCATTTTTGTCAGTAATAACCAAATCTTAAGTATGGGAAAACAGTGAATTTCTATTATGCACGAAATTTTGACTATGAAATAACAAGTTATAACTTGAGAAACGGTTAGAAAGCTTAAAAAACGGAGCCACTCAACCAGGAATCGCAGAAGCTTTTGCTATCTGCAAACTTAAAACTCAGAGACCATTTTAGTTGGTTGGATATCCTTTTCTTCCAAGAGTAGATTAAATATACAGAGGGCCAATACAACACAATTTGACTAATTTAGGATATTACAAGCTTAGCCTCAGGGTCAGTCAGTGGTTAGGTACATAACCATTCAGCCTCAGAAAGCATCTAAGAAGTTGAAGACAAAATATATGTGGAAAGCCATAGGAAACAAGACCAACTTCTTCTAAGATTCGCCATCCAGCTTGCCTTGATGGAAGAAAGTTGGGTGACAAAGTGAACAAAGTCAAGTCAACTTGAACTCCTCTATAGTTTGTACAATCTGCAAAGAAGTTGCACACATTCTCACTACCAAAAACCACATAGGCAGTAATGTATTTGTGTCTGAGAACCTACGTGCATATTTGTCTGGTATGAAGTCTATCCCCAGCTGTAGTCTTCCTTTTTGGCTCAAAACAGGATGACATAATAATTTCTTGTAGAATGCTTCCACAGACGAGCAGTGCGAAGAGATCTTTCCAACATATCCTCTTCTTTTGGGCCAAAACAATATAACTGCAGGGACAAATTACACTTAACCACCTGAAATTTGGAGCAATGTATAAATGACCTATGAATCCAATAAGCAGGACTGCAAGCATTCAGTGCCAATCAAAATTTGCTTTCTTTCCTCCAGATTTTACTCAATCTATAGCATAAACATAAGTAACAAGTCATATATCATAAATTTGTCACAAGAGGAAAGACAGAGACAAGTCTGCTACGTCAAAAAGGTTAAAATTTAATAGTCAATGAGACATACCTGATAGGTGTTTGGATGAAATTAATCACTATCTTCCCACATCAAGTTCAGAGGCAGGCTTGGCATTTCAGGTAAGTTTCCATTGGGCATGCATTTCAATCCATCCTCTGTTGTCCCAGTACCTTCAGGTCTTTGAGAGCCATGATTAAGATGCAGTAGCTGGAATAAAAACTGATCATGACTGGTGCTCCTGTAGAATAAGATGTTGTGACCAAGGACTTTTACTAGCTTCCAACCAAACAAACATAAAAAATTTTTTGGGTCAAATTAAACATTAATATCTCCTCTTTTATCTGATCCATGTGTACCTCCAATTTTGTTCAACTTGTTGGATAATATTATTCTACAGTATCACACTAATGCTTTCAATAATATCTGCAGAAAAATGCAACGAGCTGGAAAACAAGCATAAGCCATTTATTCTAAAATTAAACATCATAGTTCAACGCTATACAAAGCTCCAGACCTGCTCTGGCCCCAATCGCCAGGTCGGGATGTTCCCACTGCACTAGAGTCACACTGGCCATTGGAGTTTGTTGATCTGGGATCATGCATACCAGATCTTGTGCTTGAGCCATCAGCATCTTGGCTCACTTCTGGCGCTGGTTCATCCACATCACCCTTTGAAGTGTGTATTGGCTTTACATGAGACATCATCTTAGAAATGAGATTCCGTGTCTCATTAAAACCTTGCACTGTTTGAGAAGCATAGTAATTCATCTCACTACACGCAGAAGTCAACACTCGAAAGCGTGCAACTTGTGTGGCCATGTTTAAGGCTTGAATATCGATGCTGGAGGCTATTTTACTCCTTGCACATTTGGTCCATCTTTTATTAATGCAACATCTAGGAAATTCTCTCAGGTGTTCAGCTTTCATCACAGAGATCATATGGCAACAAGGCACTCCATCTGTGACTAACTTGAAACAGGAGCATGTCAAGCTTTGATTAGATGGATGATAATGAACTTTCCATACCATGTCAGGTTTTGTATATTCAGAAAAGCTATAAACCCAGCAGGCCTCATCATCGAGGTACTCTTTGCTGCTCAAAATTAGCATGGGATCACCCATTATTTGTTCACGAACTTTGAAAAAGATACTTTTCGAGAAGACATCAGCAGCATGCATCTCTAAATCCCTCAAAACAGTGCAAAAAGCAGGATACGTGCTCTCTGACTCAGTGTCTGCTTTTGCCTCTTCTTCACGAAGACAAACAAGAGCCTTATCATAATACCGCACGAATTCATGAAGCTTGAGCCGAACTTTCAGGAACCGGGTGAAATAGGTATTCATTCCATGGCCCAGAATACTATTAAGACCAGCAAAGAAATGCTCTCTTAAGTAAGCCTCTGCCCATTTTGTACGTCTGGAGTAAGTCTCTTCGAACCATGGGTGGCCTTGAAGCCCATATTTCTCCAGCAATTCCACCCAAGCCACCTCAAATTCTTCTGGGCTCCAATTCTCCTCCATGCACTTCTTGAAATCAGGTCCAAAAGATGAGTCACTAGCATTAGAAACAGCATCTTTATGTAGGTGCCAACGGCATATACGATGCTTAGACATGGGAAACGTTTTCTCAAGTGCTTCTTCTATAGCTTTGCTACCATCTGTAATAACTGAAACAGGTGCCTTGTCATTCATTGCCTCCAAAAATGTTTCCAGAAGCCATACATAGGTCTCAGCTGTTTCATCTCCCAATAATGCACAAGCAAAAACAATTGTTTGATCATGATTATTCAGCCCTGCAAGAATAATAAAGGGTTTTCCATAAGCATTTTTTCTAAATTTTGTATTCAATGCCAAAACATCCCCAAAGAAGGCATAATCTGCTCTAGACTTTGAGTCTGCCCAAAATATCCGGCATAATTTATTTTCTTCATCAACATTGTACTTATAGAACAATCCTGGATCATAGTCACTCTTAGCACATAACCAAGCTAAGACACACTGAGTTAAGACGCACCGAGTGTCACCATCAGCAATGTCGGAGCTCGTTGAAGCACGTTCTCTATCTTTTCTAGTGAACCCAACATCTCCAGCTACTCTACGTGCACGCTTCTTTGGCTGCAGACAGGGTAAAACTCTTGGAGCCATCAATTCATGATTGTGCTCTTTAATAAACCCCGTAACAACATATTTGCCTGATTTAAAATCATGTTTGATCCGAAAGCTTGCTAGACAACCAATTCTGGTTACAGATTTAGGATCACGTTTCCTATCCAAGTTATTTGCCCACCTGTTCTCTGAAAAACCTTCTCTTGAACAAACCCATCTCGTATATCTTATCACATTATTCTTACGTTTCGTATCCACCTTTCGAACAGTAAACCCATTAAGGTTGGCATAAGTCTCATAGAAAATCCCTGCTTCTTCGTCAGAGTCAAATTTCAGGCCAAAAACTTCTTTCTCAGTCAGATCTTCTAAACCTTTATCCAATTCCACCCAACTCACTTCTCGAGTACTATCATTTCTAGTGTCAGGTTCAGCACCACCAGATGTACTTCCATGGTTATTATTGGCGTCTATGTTCACTTCATTATCTTCAACACTTCTCCTATTACCCTCACCAGAATCACTATCACCAATACCATCAACGGACAAGTCAATGCTGACACGCTGACATGCAGACCTAGCAGTTGCATCCATTTAAACCCCTAAATGATGCAAAGAAAATTTACAGTAAGATAAAAAGACCAAAATAAATAAATACACACACAAACACACACAGAGACACCCCAGACACACGCACCACAATAACTTGGGCAACACTTAACTATAATTCCATGGTGGTTTAAAATGATTTTCCCAACTGTGATTTCGTATCCTCCAACAAGAAGGACTACTGGGAAATGAATGATAAGTCCTGTACTTCGAACTCTTAAGATGTAGAAATTGAGGTCACCATTCCAGAATCTCTACAGAAACGACCATGGCCAAAAGATAAAATGCAGTTTTAATAGGAAAATTTCCAGCAAAAAAAAGAGAAAGAAAGTAGAAAATCAAAACAGAAGAAAGGGTCACATATTAGACTTTAGTTTATTCAAGTAGCTTAAAAAGGAATACTGTGTAATATTGTACTAAATTGCTGAAATTTTGGAACCCACTGGCAGCAAGTTTTCTGCATAAATGTCTGGCCTTTAAACTTTTAAGGGCCCTATTGCACCCAAAAAAAAAAAAACAAAACAAACACACACACACACACAAACCAACAGCAGCAGCAACAGCTATAACATACAATATCTCCAATCCTCGAAAACCAAATAATTCCAGTAGTTAAAACTTCAAAGGGTTTTTGTTACTTGTCTCGTAACAATCTGCAAATCCCACTTCCCTCTGTTTACTTCCAACCCCAACGCTTATCAAAAGCAACAAAGAAAGGAAAAAAAAGTGACAACTCTCGAGTATATATATGGTGAATGCATGAAAACCAAAAAAACTAAGAAAGGAAGCTGAGAAGGTGTACCTTCTTGAAGTCTTGAAATGGCACTAAACGAGTTAATCATTTCATCTCAAAACGAGATACACTGTATTTTAAAGAACCATCATATGGGAGGAGAAAAAGATGTAATTTTGTTGGATAGAGTTTGAGAATCGATAGAGCCAACGAAAATTCCTGAGGCTTTGTTTGTGATTCTTCTACAGGTTCAGAAAATGGGAAAGGAAGGCCAAGTGTGAGTGCCCCGGAGAGTGGTCGGAGGGAGCTGAAACAGAGAACAGAGACGACTAAAACGACGTCACCTCAGCAACCCGGTTGCTGGGCTTGGGAGGTTGAGGCGACATGGGCCCATGGGCCATGCATGTTCTGGGCAGATTCAGAGTTGAGTCCAAGAGGCTAGTTTTTGAGAGATTATGTAAAATTTCCTATTTTTTGTTCAATATATGCTTTCTTGCTTTCTATCTTTCTTGTTTAAATTTATTTATTTCTTTCTTTATTATTAATTTTTTAAGAAATTTGATTGCTCAGTTCCACCTTACTTACTTTCGGGTCAAATAGCTTTCACTAATAAATATTTGTCCTTTTGGCAAAGACAAATTCAAGAACTTCTAGCTGTCTGCAGATTGAAAAAGTCGTAGACCATCCTAGTTCATTACTTTTCTTTCTCTCCCAAAGAGTAGATTAATATAGAAAAAAAAATAACAAGAAGGAACCCGACTAATTTAGGACATTACAAGCGTAGCCTGATTGTTACAGTTAGGAACAGAACCATTTTGCCTATCAAGGCAGGCGAGCACAGAAGGGCACCTGCACATTTGACTACAAAATTTACAGCATACAAGGTTGAAACAAATGTATGTGCAAAAGCCGCAGGAACCAAACCAACCTCTTACAACTTCTGCCTCCCAGCTTGCTTTGATAAAAGAAAGTTGGCTGATGAGGAATGACACACAACCATTACTACCCAAAAATGAATAGGCGTAGTCATTTTGAGGAGGTACATGTTTGTTCGTCTGCTGTGAAGTTTAACCCCAGCTGCAACCTCTTGGTTGTTCGGCCAGAGTGAGAATAAGTGACTGATAAATCGTAAAATTCTGTCGCAACCATTCTATTAACAACAGTTCTTGCACTTTCAATTGATACCCTGCTTTATTACTAAGTCGAAAAAAATAAGTCTAAAGTATTATACCAAACAATCAAGAAAAGCAAGCCAAGAAGAATTGGACCTAACATCTAATTCCAAGTCAGTGGTAATTGCAGTCATCATAATGTATCCTGCAACTGATCATACATCTATACTCCAAATAAAAACTGGAAATACATTTAACATCTGAACATAAACATGTTATGTACAAGAGCTCTCTTGATAAAAGGAGCTCCAAAGAATACATCAGACAGATAAAATCCATATACTTTGCAGATTGGTGGGCGAAACTGGGAATCTTCATCAATAAAATCCAGTCCACAAGTTTACTGAATGGGTTAATAGTTAGGACGAATATAGCTTTGACTTCTTATAATTAGGGAAAAAGGTCACCATATATTGAAGAATTAATCTTCTATACACTGACAGTATGCACTTTCACCATTGGATGTATGACACATAATTTGAATTTGAATTTGAAAACCAAATTTTGCATATGTATCGTGCATCGAATCGTGACAAGATATACACCGTCAGTGTATATAAAATTTACTCTCTCATACTAATATTTTAGTATTAAGTTGCTCCAAAAAATTTATAACGTCTCACTAGCAAATTCCATCAGCAAATTCTTTGCAATGGGCAATAACCAGACATCATATATTTTGTGCATATCATGATTGGCTGAGTAGAAACATCATACATTGTAACTAAACATTGTCATCTGTCTACGAAGAGATCTTCCAAGCTTATACCCGCTTACAATTTACCCCTCAATCTTTATAATCACTATTTAACTCCTTAGTACCGAAATTCATAGGCAATCTCAAGATACTGTCACCAATCGGGAAGCAAGATCGGCAATATACCAGCAGTGGTAAATTACACTTAACTACCTTAAATTTGAAGCCATGCATAATGTGGCCTATGCAACCAATAGTTCTGTTGAAGTAGGACAGAAAATATTTACCTGCCAATCAAACTTCGCTGTATTTCTTCCATATCTTAACTCATAGTGTACCATGCATATAAGCATTAGGGATCTTGAAACATAACTTTCCAGCAGGAGGAAACAAGGTTACACTTTAAAAGTCAAAGGGACCTACCTAATAGGTGCTTCGATGAATCTAATCGTCATCTTCCCACATCAAGTTCATGGGCAGGCTTGGCATTTCAGAAAAGTTCCCATTTTGCCTGCGTCCCTCACCATCATCCATTGTACCAGTACCTTCAGATGTTTGGCAGCCATGATTTAGATTGCGCATCTGGGATGTAGTCTGATCATGACTGGTGCACATTTAGAAGAATATTTCATTACTAAGGATTTTTACAAGCTTCAAACCAAAGAAGCCTCAATAATTTCTCCTCTATCTGATTTATTGGTCTCATTGAAAACAAAAAAGCATGACCCCCACGTGCGGGATTACAGGAGAAAGATTTATTATGGCAGATTGATCCCTCATTTTCCAGGACAATAACTCAGTTAGATGGGCTGCGCAACACGAAAAAGAAAAGTAAAGTGGATCTACAGTTTCTTTGCATTTGCATGCAGTGTCCCAAACTTGAAGATGAGCCTGCTAGCATACTGAACTCATAGCTGAAAAGACAAACTAACTCTTCAGTCCTTCAGCACAACATGACCCATGTGTTGTTCCTATTTTTATGGTTAGTTGGATGCCACTAACACTTCAAATAATCTCTGAAGGACTGCTGGAACTGCATAACCCATGTGTTATTGTTCCCAACTATGATTTCTCATCTTCCAACCAGAAGGACTGCTGAAACTGCATTAGAAGTTGTGTAGTTCAAATTCTTCAGATGCAGAAACTGAGGTCACCGTTCCAAAACCCCTACGGGAAAAGGTCATCACCAAAGATAAGTTCAGGTCAATAGGCAATTTTCCGCAAAAAAGAGAGTTTAGAAAATCAAAACTGCAAAAAGGGGCACATACTAAACTATAGTTCATTCAGGTAGCATAGAAAGAGTAGCTGAAAACTAATAAATTCCCCCATTGCATGAACTAACCGGCAGCAAATTTTCCGCATAAAACTTTGTTCTTTAGCACTTTTAAGCGTCCTAATGCACACAAAAGCCAAAAACAAAAAGGAAAAAAACAAGAAATGGGACTAAATTAAGTAAAATAAAGCAAGAAATAAATGAATCTCAAGTGTGTATATGAATGAATGCACGTAAAACAATAAAATTAAAGAAGCAAGCTGAGAAGTAGCACCACATGGAGGAGGAGAAGGTGTACCTTCTTGAAGTCTTGAAATGGAACTGAGTTATTTGATCTAAAACTAGATACTGAATTTTAAAGGAGTAAAGGGAGAAAGAATGAAATTTGGAGAATAATGTTTAATATTTGAAAGAGCCCACAAATATTCTTGAGGTTTCGGTTGTGATTCTTCTTCAGGTTCAAAAATGGCAAAGGAAGGAGAAGAGGGAAGAGGGAAGATCAAAACGACGTCACCTCTGCAACCCGGTTACTGGGCTTGGGCTGGTGAGGTGAGATGGGGCTCGTGGGCCATGCATTTAAAGGAAGGAGGGCCACTTGTCGCTTGCAGCTTGTAAATTTTTCCTAAATTCCTTTTAATATATGTTTTCTTAAAAAAAAAAAGGAAATTGATTTAAATGTTCAAGTTCTTGATTCTTCTGCAAATGCTTAGTTTCCATTTCCAGCACTTTCATTAACCAGTATTTCTCTTGGGCAAAATTTTGACTGAACTTGTCCATAACCTCACACCCCCCACCCCAACTGCTCATTTTTAACGATCATCCCCTGAGATTCTAGATTTGATTCTTGAACCGATAGTAGGGAGAATTCTAAAAACCTTCTCCTAATCACTAGACTAACCCCAATAGCTTCAATCAGATACTTCCCCTAATCGCTAGACTAATCCAAGTAGGTTTAATCAAACCCTGCAAGAAATCAAGTATGAAAGTCATTTTCTTATGCTAAAAAACATGAACAATATATGGTATTCTGATTTCTAGATCAATGTCACAATCATCACGTTTTATGCACTGAATGACCATAAATTCCATAGGTAGAGACATAAAGTTATTGCCAAGAATTTTTTTCTTTTTATTTTGTTTGGTTTCCCTAAGTGCCTAGTCACAATACATATAACACATCAATTCATTGGTGAAGTGAATCGAATCATATTTCAGGAAATTTCTTGGCCAAGACCTAGAAAAAGCCTGGATTCAATCCAACGAATAATGCCCGATTATCCAACGGGTTATTTGGTGAATTTTGTCAAAGTTACCTGTAATGAGATTCATGAGGTCGCAATTCAAGTTACCCTTTCTCCATATTTTTTTTTAGAGGCAGAGGAGGGATGGGAATTAAAGAAGCAAGGTGAGGGAGGATTTGATCTACTCAATTGGATTTGCTTTTAGTGGAATCAGTATTTGGGCAATCAAATGCTTTATCCCCTTTATTTAATCCTTCTTTTTTTTTTTTAAGCAATTGAAAAAGAGATCAACGGTTAAGAAGTGGTTAATTGCTCATCTATCAACTAGAGGGAATAAAAGGTATTTAAGTAGAATCTGTTGGACTAGTTTAGGCGATCAGCTACACTTTAATTCAGATAGTCTTTTGCCTCCATCCTTAGCGGGTTCAGTACCAGAGCCAAGCAACTGATCACCATTCTGATATGCCACAGGACAAGTTGTATTAGACGAAATCTTTTTCTTCAAACTCATTTTCTGTGAGCAGTACCCTCAATTCTTCATACAGGGTTTTCATTTTTTTTTTTCACTTATTCGAAACTATAATGTACAATCCTCTTGATCAGCTTATTAAATTGCTTAATTAATTGCAGCCTGTAGTTAGTTCATCCCCAGTAGTTGAACAGTTTTAACTAGTACAGCGAATTCCTATAATACAAGGAAATTCAACAATGAAGATTAAAAAAAGTTATACTTAACAAACCTGAAAAATAATCAAGAGGGTTAAAAAAAGAGCTATAGCAGGCATTGCACCAGTCATAGATCATTTTAAGTTGGTTGCTTTTCTTTTTCTTCCAAGAGATGATAAAGATAGAGAATAAAATTAACACAAGTTGCATTTTGACTAATTTAGCACAATACAAGCGTAGCTTCGATTGTTACAGTTAGAACATAACCATTTTGCCTGACAGAGCATCTAAGGACAAAAGGGAACCTGCATGTCGAACTACAAATTTTACAGCATAGCAGAGACGAAATATGTGCAAAGCTGCTGGAACCAAAAGCAAACTTCTTCCAACTTCTGCCTTCCTTCCTTTGATGGAAGAAAGTTGGCTGACAAGGTGGATGAAGTCGAATCCAGTTCAACTCCTCCAATAACTTGTACAACCTGAAATTGAGTAACAGAAAACCATCACTAACCAAACACAAAAAAAAAAAAAAAAAAGAAGAAATGCAGCAGCAATCTGTTTGCTTCCGAGAATGTACATGCCTATTCATCTGGTGTGTAGTCTAGCCTCTTGGTCATTGGCTGGAAAAAGATTTAGTGACTAATAACTCTTAAAATGCTTCCCCCAACATTTCACTTACACTAGTTCTTGCACTTTAAAACTGACACCATACTTTGTTACAAAGTCGAACAATCCACCTAACGTCTAATTCCCAAGTTACTGGCAATCCAGTCAATGCATGATATATTTTTCAATATATCAGACATCCATGATGTCTGAAGAGATTTTTCCAACATATCCTCTTTGTTTTGAGCCAATGCTAAAAATCAATTTTGCAAGAACCTAATCTGTTTGGAAGTACTGAGTCACCATTCCAACTTGAATTTGTATTTTACAGTCAATTTTTTATTTTTTATTTTTTAACAGTCAATTTTAGTAGTATATATTTCTTTCAAAATCTACAGTAAACATACTGTGTCTCAGACTAAAGTTACAAAAACAATGGTAATATTCTGTGAAGCTTCAATATTTTATTATGGACCGATCCACAACTATAGTTCAATACAGTGATGCAAAAAAAAACATTTTTGCTTCTTACATATGGCACTGTGGAGCAGGTGATCTCTAACATATGAAAGTTTTTGTTTTTTAAATTATGTGGTTTGGTCAATTATGGGAAATGGTTTAGAATTTCTGCATGAGGGTAGAGAAGATACTTACAAAATGAAAGAAGAAGAGATCTTCCGAATTTTGAAGAAAAGGACTTTTAAACACACACACACATGCGCAAAAGAGAGAGAAATAAATAAAAAATAAAGGAAAAAGCTCTTGCTTTAGATAAATATCTACTTAAGAACATTTTACTGGAACAGGAACAGATTAAGAGAATGAACAAGATTAAAGAATACTGAAATTTGTTATGAGGGCTGGAGCTTCCTTTCTGACAAAGCACAGCTGGGGAATCATAAATGTGTCTCCTAAACATGCAATCTTATTCACATTTCCAACAACATAAGTTGAGAAAAATAAGAATTCCTCGGTCCTAAAACATAAGTATGTCATAGAAGTACAAGAGCTACACTTTAATGAAAAGGAGCTCCAAAGAATGCATCAGAAAAATTAAGTCAAATACAATTTGCAGATTGGTGGAGTTAGTTCCCTGGGCAAAATTGGGAAGCCTTATAAACACAATCAGTCTACAAAATTTTTGAATGCGACAATAGTGAGGCCCCAAATAATTTTCACTTCTTATAATTAGTTGAAAAAATCATCGTAGGTTCAAAGTGAACAGTAACATATCTAGTCTGAGGGGTATTATTAGATTAAGAGCTGTCAAACTTATATTGGAGTATTACCTTGCTCCAAAGACTTAAAAATGCCCCACTAGCAAAATCCATCAATAAATTCTTTGCTATGGGCAATAACCAGAAATTAATAGTCTAAACATACCATGATTGGGTGAATAGAACATCATAGAGTGAATCTAAACATTGACATCTGTCTATGGAGGGCTGTTACAGTTGATCCTCCTGAACTTATACCCACTATTAATTTGCCCCTCAATATTTCTAACCAACATTTAGCTCCTTTGTCCCCAAATTCATAGTCACTCTCTAGATACTGTGACCAATCAGTAACTAAATCAGCAATATACCCGCAGGGATAAATGCAATTAACTACCTTAAATTTGAAGCCACGCATAACATGACCTATTTAACCAATAGTTCTATTGAAGTAGGACTCTGTATATTTACCCGTCAATCGAAATTCACTTTCTTTCATTCAATCTACTGATACAAGTAAAAGGGGTCTTACAATATAACTTTCTGAGACGGGGACAAATCTGCTATGTCAAAAATCTAGAACTTAAAAGGGGATAAGACCTACCAGATAGGCGTTCGGATGAATCTAATCATTGTCTTCCCAAATCAAGTTTATGGGCTGGCTTGGCGCTCCGGAAAATTCTCCATTCTGTGTGCGTCCCTCACCATCATCTGTTGTACCAGTACCTTCAGATGTTTTGTAAGCCATGGTTTAGACGCAGCTGCTGGGATGTAGTCTGATCATGACTGGTGCACCAATAGAAGAATAATTTTGTTACTAAGGATTTTTACTAGCTTCAAATAAGACAAACATCAATAATTTCTCTTCTACCTGATTTATGGGTCTCAATTAAAAAAAAAAAAGCGTGATTACAGATGCAGGATTACAGCAGAAAGAATTATTGTGGCAGTTTGAAGCACAATTTTCCAGGGTAAATAACTCAGTAAGATGACCTAAAAAAATCAATAAGATGGGCAGTGCAACATGAAAAGAGATGCAATCAAATGCCGTATTCCATACTTAAAGATGGGCATACAAGCATGCTGAACTCATATCTGAAAACACTATCTAACTCTTTAGTCCTTGCAAAAACATCTGAAAGCAACATGTACCCTGGGCAGTTCATGTTTTCTTACAGTTTGTTGAACATTATTTGACAGTATGACACTTACACTTTCAATAATGTCTGCAGGAAAATGAAAAAAGTTGGAGAAATAACATACATGCTAAGAACTCCATCCACTGGAAAAATCAAACGTGGCAGTTCAAAGCTTTTTACGTTCCCATTACCTGCGGTGGCTGCAATCGTCAGGTTGGGGTGTTTCCACTGCAGTAGCGTCACATTGCCCACTGGAGTTTGTTGATTTGGGATCATGCATACCAGACCTTGTGGTTGAGCCATCAGCATCCAGGCTGACTTCTGGTGCTGTTTCGTCCACTTCACCCTTTGAATTGTAAATATGCTTCACACGAGACGTGATCTTAGAAATGAGACTCCGTGTTTCATTAAAACCTTGAATTGTCTGAGAAGCATAATAATTCATCTCACTACAGGTAGAATTTAAAATTCGAAAACGTGCAACTTGAGTGGCCATATTTAAGGCTTGAATATCGATCCCAGAATCTATTTCACTCCTTGCACATTTGGTCCACCTTTTGTGAATGCAACATCGAGGAAATTCTCTCAGATGTTCAGCTTTCATCACAGAAACCATATGACAGCAAGGCACTCCATCTGTGACTAACTTGAAACAGGAACATGTCAAGCTTTGATTGCTTGGATCATATCGAACCTTCCATATCGCGTCAGGTTTCATATATTCAGAAAATTTATAAAGCCAACAGGCATCATCTTTGAGGTACTCTTTTCCACTCAAAATTAGCATGGCATCGCCCATTATCTGTTCACGAACTTTGAGAAACATACTTCTTGTGAAGACATCAGCAGCATGCCTCTCTAAATCCCTCAAAATTGTACAAAAAGCAGGATACGCGCTTTCTGACTCAGAATCTGCTTTTGCCTCATCTTCACGAAGACAAACAAGAGCCTTGTCATAGTGCCTCACAAATTCATGAAGCTTGTGCCGAACTTGCAGGAACCGGGTGAAATATGTGTTCATTCCATGGCCCCGAATACTGGTCAGACCAGCAAAGAAATGCTCCCGTAAGTAAGCCTCTGCCCATTTTGTATGCCTGGAGTAAGTCTCTTCAAACCATGGATGGCCCTTAAGTCCATATTTCTCCACCAATTTGATCCAAGCCACCTCAAATTCTTCTGGATTCCAATTTTCCTCCATACACTTCTTGAACTCAGGCCCAAAAGATGATGAGTCACCAGCACTAGAAACAGCATCCTTAAATAGGTGCCAGCGACATATACGATGCTGAGATGTGGGGAATGTTTTCTGAATTGCTTCTTCTATAGCTTTGTCACCATCTGTAATAACTGAGACAGGTGCTTTGTGATTCGTGGCTTCCAAGAATGTTTCAAGGAGCCATACATAGGTCTCAGCTGTCTCGCCTCCCAATAGTGCACAACCAAATACGGTTGTTTGATCATGATTATTTAGACCCGCAAGAATAATAAAAGGTTTTTCGTAAGCATTCTTTCTAAATTTAGTGTTCAAAACCAAAACATCACCAAAGAAGGCATAATCTGCTCTAGACTTTGAATCTGCCCAAAATATACTACACAATTGATTTTCTTCATCAAGATCGTACTTATAAAACAACCCTGGATCATAGTCGTTCTTAGCACTTAAGTAAGCTAAGACACTGTGAGTTAAGACACACCTACTGTCACCATCACGAATGTCAGAGCTAGCCCACTCACGCTCTATATCTTTCTTAGTAAACCCAACATCTACAGCTACTCTACGTGCACGCTTTTGTGGCTGCAGAAAGGGGACAACTATAGGAGGTGCCAACTCATGATTGTGCTCTTTAATAAAACTTGTAACAACATATTTGCTTGATTTCTTATCATATTTGACCCGAAAGTGAGCAAGACAACCAATTCTGCTTACAGGTTTAGGATCTCGTTTCCTGTCCCACATATTTATCCTGTTCTCCCGAAAACCTTCTCTTGAACAAACCCATCCCCTATATCTTACCTTATTATTCTCATCACGTCTTGTATGCACCTTTCGAACATTAAACCCAACAAGCTTGGCATAAGTCTCATAAAACAGTCCTGCCTCTTCATCACAGTCAAATTTCAGGTGAAACACGTCATTTTCAGTCAGCTCATGCAAGCCTTTATCCAAATCCACCCAACTCACGTCACGAGCATCATCAGTTCTGGTGTCAGGTTCAGCACCAGCAGTTTTACTTCTATTATTATTTTCGGTGTCTATGTTCATCCCATTTTCTTTACCACTTCTCCTATTACCCTCACCAGAATCACTATCACCACTACCAGTATCGCATACGTCTACTGCAACATGCCCACATGCACATTTAGCCATTAAATCCATTTTAACACCTAAATGATGCAAAGAATATTTTAAGTAAAACAAACCAATACAAGAAAACATATATACTGGACTACAGGGAAATGCATTAGAATTCTTGTATTCAAATCCTCTAATAGCATAAATTAAGATAACAATGCTATAACCTCTACAGAAATAGTAAAGACCCAAAGCTAAAATTCAGGCCAATAGGAAAATGCCTGCCAAAAAAATATGTTACAGAATCAAAACCGCAAACAGTGTCACACTATAAGACTAGAGTTTATTCAAGTAGCATAATAGGAATAATTATAATTGACTAGAACTAAATTCACTGGCAACAAATTTTCTGCATAAAAATTTGATCTTCGCATTTTTAAAGGCCATATTGCACAAAAAGAAAAATAAACACACTCACTCACACAGACACCCCACACATAAAGAAATATCAGTTATAACATGCAATACCTCCAAAATTGAAGAAAAAATGAAGAAAGAAGGCTGAAATAGTATCATATGGAGGAGAAGGTGTACCTTTCTTGAAGTCTTGAAATGGCACTAAATCATTTCAGCTGAACGAGATACTGTACATCAAAAAAAACCAAAGTGGGGAGGAAAACATGAAATTTAATGGATAAAGTCTAATAATTGAAAGAACCCACAAAAATTTTTGAGGTTTCTGTGAATCTTTAATGAGGTTTTGGAAATGGCAAAGGAAGGAGAGAAGTGAAGAGTCTGAGGAGAGGGGTCGGAGGAAGCTGGAATCAGCTCGTAGAGAGCACAGTGAAGACCAAAACGACGTCATATCTGCAACCCAATGTTGGGCTTCGTCAGGTGAGTTTATATGGGCTCATGGGCCATGGACGTTCTGGACGGATTCAGATTAAGCGATTACTAAGGTGGCCTGTTAATGTTTGGAACTTGTGAGGGGTCTATTTCTCAATTTTACATATTATTTCCAGTATAATGCAATTGTCGACTTTGCAAATTACGAATTAATCACATTTTATTAGAAATTCAGATAAATTCATCAAACACATGACCAGTATCGGAAGAGGTTACTTTACAAGCATCCCACATTTCCCTTTTTTTTTTATTTTTTTTCCTTAGTTGGAGTTGCTTGTATTGAAATTTAAAGTTAGGCCTCATAAAAATATGAGAAAAATTATAACGCCTATTTTGGCTTCTGACTGGGTCGAAGTTTTGCTCGTAACCCTTTTTTATCAGTATTTTCATATCCGTAATAGTGCGAAAGCTGAAAAGAAGGACAGGCTTCAAGTTGTTCAAGAATAAAGGCGTGGAGTAAGATTTAATTGATTTCAAGGGAACAGCCCTATATGATTTTAAAGTTTTAATAGGGACAAAAAATTTTTGATCAAAATTGAGTAGCTTTAATAGGGACAAAAAAAATTTTGATCAAAATTGAGTAGATAATCATGTTCACCTTGTTGAGTTAGTTTGTTGCCTAGACATCTACGACTACAGAAGAAGTGAGTGTCTATGTTTTTGTGTCGAGTGAAACCTTCTCTCAATCAAGAAGATTAACCCCAAGGAAAGAAAGAGTCTATACATTAACATTGAACCTTTATCAAGAATTAGTACTTGACCTAATAAAACTGAGACTAGAACAATAACTTTCGCCACTCAAAGTTGAGAAGTACACAAGAACATAAAAATGGAAGCTTAATTATCACAATGAATTGGTAGTTAAGTGGTTGTGTAATTGTTACACAGCAAGTGGTGTGAACTTAATTTCACTGCTGATGGCTTTTTTCCAATCCATTAACACAAAAAGGTATATTTTAATGAAAAAATTTAGTAGCTGATAAGGGAAAAACCAATTAATTTCTTCTAGTGATATCTTCGCATTTTTAACGCCTTTGTGATGAATTAAGTAAAGTCTCTATCATGCTTTGACGTTTAATATGTAAAAATGGGCTGGATTTATATATACTACGGATTTATACATGAATCTGTTGGACCGAATTCTGAAATGAAATATGTTGGTAACGTTTTACACTTTTCTGAATAATACATATTCCAAAACATATTGACTAAAACAAATATCTTTGAACAGTATATGAAATAGGCAGAAGAATCCAATGAATAGTTCTTATCCAACAAGACTATGCTCAACTGTATCATCTGCATTTGCCTTTTGAGGGAATTGGCTCTGCTTGCAGCCTTAAAAATACTACTGTAACTAAGAAGATCTACGAGTAGTCACATGAGACATATGCCTACCTATGTATGCAAATACTAATAGGTTTCGCAACATGGATTACTTCTTAGATAGGTGATAGCAAGATTCACTTGTGAATCCTCACGAGCCGTATCCAACTTTCTCAACAGTTGATATTATTATATTTATGCTCAACAACTAGGAATACCAATGTCTGTGTTATCTATCCGTTGCAATTTGCAAAGTGCAAACGGGAACATAGCTGTGCATGCATGCATTTTGCGCATTGATTGCATAGCAGGAAAGCAATCTTAATCCAGGGGCGGATTTAAACTGGGGGCACAGGTCACCGTTGCTCCCCTTAAATTTCTATAATACCTATAAAAATTTGATATAATTTTAAGTGTGCCCCCTAAAGTTTTGTATATCTATTAGTTTATATGCTCTTAAAATTGCCTTTGATTTTACCTGTTATTACAGTTACCGTAGAAAGAGTTTTTTCAATTATGAATATAGTGAAGAATCGGTTACGAAATAGAATGGAAGACACTTGGATGAATGATTGTTCAGTTACTTATATTGAGAAAAATATACTTTGTGAAGTTCAAAATGAATAAATTGTAGATCATCATCAAAATATGAAAACTCGTCATGAGCAATTGTAAATGGTTTAGTTTGCTTCTTTAAATAAAATTATTATTACATTAATAATTTTGAGTTTGTCTTTTTATGTTTTTCGTGGAATATATACATCATTTATACTTGTTAGTGAATATTTTTTTCCTTAAAAAACTAGAAAAAGAGTAGGTAAAAAATTTTAGAGTTGCTTTTGCCCCCACTGAAAATTTTTTCTGGCTCTGCCACTATCTTAATCTGTGTTCCGAGTTACAACCTTCAAACAGGTAAAGGTCTTAATCAGCATCAAAAGATAGTTTCATGATTTATTAAAGCAATTCCAACTTTTCTTGCTTTTCTTTTTTGGTTGATTTTATCACTTTGCAGCTGTCACATACTTTCATTAATTAAACCCTGGTTTTCTCCTATAAATAGCCACGGAGATGCATAAAGAGCTATCTCATTATATTTGCTGGTTTCTAAGTATTATCCTTCAAATGAAGCTCATCTCGTTTCAAGAAGAAATGAGTCAAATGACAACTAAAGCAGCTTATGCAGAAGCAACCCTCTTGCCTGTCATGGTATGTAAGTCCTCATTTGTAACATATATACGTTCTAAAGCTCAATGGCCCTTCCTCTACAATGAGGAACAAACAAAACTGCATGCATGGCTCTATAATTTACAGTATATATTCAAATGTACAAGAAGTTTAATTTCCATTATCTTTTTGTTCACTTTTTTTTAAATTGTTGTGTGTAAATTGTTCAATTCAAGTATATATGAAGATTTATCTTTTGATGATGATTCAACTTTTTTGCCTCTTTTTGAACAGAATGGGCAGGTGCTTCGGAAGGCGGTGTCTGATGTTTCAAGTGAAATAGATAAACTAGGAAAGGACTTGGCAACCATTGCCAAGATTGATGAGGTGATGAAAGAAGAATGCAACTGCTGTGGTCTCCAAGAAGAATGCACCCAAGAATACGTCCTACAAATTAAAGATTCTTACTCGGGTAAATTTGTTTGTGGGCTTTGCTCGGAAGCTGTAAAGGAAAGGTTAAAGGGAAAACAACTAGCCATTGAAGAAGCTGTTAGCAATCACAGAAGTTTCTGTCAAGAGTTCAACTCTACCACCAGATTGAACCCTAAACTCTCCTTCACCTGTACTATGAGGGAAATAGCAAAGAGAAGCCACGAGAATAGGAACAATAGTCCATGTTTGACAAAGATTTCTAGGAGTTCTAGTTGTGTTCCTAGGCTTGTCTGAATATTAACGTTCACATTACTTTCTCATATTTTGAAAATACTGTTGAAACACTTTCTACAAGGAGTTAAACGTGTCCCCCCTACACCACAACCAAAAAAAAAAAAAAAAAAAAACCTCATTTGCTTTTTAAATTAGTCAAGGAGTTGCAGTTTCAGAGATACAAATTGTAGCATTAATTAATAAATACTCCCTCCGTCCAATAAAAATAGGCCCACTTTCCTTTTGTATTTATCTCAAATTATAAGCCTATTTTTTTTTAAGAGTAGTTAGTTTGTTATTTTTCTAACATACCCATATGTAATATGCATAGTTATTAGAAATTTTTGAATATATTAGTTGTCTTCTAATGGCTCTAAATTGAAAGTTTGATTGTTTAGCAATTTTGCTTTTGTGGTTCATTTTAGTCAAACATATAACATTAATTAAATTGACTCTTGTATTGAAAAACTAAAATACTCTAAATTCCAAGAACAAAATAATTAATAGGATTAATCTTTCCTACACTGACAGTTTTGAAATTAATTGGATGACTAATAACCATGTAAAATTTGAATTTGAAATCCAACTTTTGCACGTGTCATGAATCTATCACTGTCAGTTTTGGATGACTGACAACTATGCAAAATTTGAATTTGAAATTCAACTTTTGCACATGTCATGAATCTAATGGTAATAGTGTATACGTTGTCAGTGTATATAAAATTTACTCTTAATAATATAGTCCTCTTACTTTGAATGAATGATCTAATATTTATAAGGGATATTTGAAAAAGTATGAACAAAAAGTAACTGTTGTAACTGTATTGACTAAATTTCTTAATCTATATGAAAAAAGAAATAGACTTATCTTTTAGGGACAAAAAGAGTAGCATGTATATATTACAAGAAGGTAAGGATGAGCATGCAGCCTTTATATATCCTAGTTGACAAGTGAAGCCCTCCTGGCTTTAGTTTAATGCAACTTGATGTCATGTGATGAATATCCATACTGGAAAGGAGGTTTAATTAGGGAGTAATAATGAGTGACAACTGACAAATGTAAAAGATTCTTCTCTTAACCTAGTTCCACACGTGCCTAATTAAGGAACAAGGATGGTCAACTGAATATAGCAAGTTCACTTATACTCCAAGAACTTTATTTATTTATTTATTTTTCAAAGACCAAGACCTGTAGATTAACACAGATGGTCAAAATCCACAATGATTTAATCTGAAAATTCAGGCAATTATACAGAGAAAAGCAAAGCTAATTAAAGAAACGTGAGACACTGCTTTGCATGGTTAAACTTTCACCGGTCAATTAAGGAAATATTTTACATTTGGAATTATTTGAAAAAATTGAGGCATGGGGCTGACGTTCTCCAGCATTTGTGAGAATGGTATCTCTTCTTCCTCCTGAAAACTCTCCGTTATAAATAAAGAGTAAATTTTATATACACTGACAGTGTATACACTATTATCGTTGGATTTATGACATGTGTGCAAAAGTTGAATTTTAAATTCAAATTTTATATAGTTGTTATTCATCCAACGCTGACAGTGTATACACTGTCAGTGTAGGAAAGATTAATCCATAAATATATATAGTTATATTTGAGTTAAGTTTTGATTTTAAAGATAGTCCAAAGCAGCAGGTCGTGAAACAGGGTGCAAAGTTGATATGGGAGACACATCGCTGGGGCAGTTACATTATTGCTTTTAGATCCATAATTCATCTTAGGGTCTAGCCATATAGGCAATTCGGAAGCCAACTTAATTTTCAGTGTGTATAATAATGTAGCTTTTACTTTTTAAAACATCCAGGTTTCAATCATCCAAAAAAAAAAAAACAAAACTAGGATATAATTATCTTCCTATGTATGTGGAGTAGTATTTCACTAATTTCACTATTATTGTTTGTACCTATAATAATAGAAAAAAATATAAACAACAGGAGTTTAAGGAACTAGAGAAGAAAGGAAATACGTCAACAAATAAAAACAAAAAGATAATGCTACAGTAATGCATCCCAAAAATGCCGCCAAAAAACACTTAATCCATATAATCTCAAATACAACTTACAAAAAAAATTATTATCTTTTCTTCTTCTATCTATCACCATCACACACCGCCACCTCAATCGTCTCCTCCCTCCTCCACTATCACTACCACCACTGTCTCGCCCCTCCACTCCCGCGAGGCTGGTAGCAGCATCCAGAGGGCGTGAACTTTCTGGTTGCGACCTTAGAGGGAAGGGGTTTGGGGGGACAAAGGCGTGGAGGGGGGGAGTTGCAGGGGAAGGGGGAAAGGAGGAAAGAAGATAAATAGGAGAAAGATAGAGAGAGAGAGGAGAAGGGAGGGAAAAAAGGGGTTGGTGGCGGTGGCGGTGGCGGTGGCGGTGGCGGTGGTGGTGGGCAATGGGTGGTGATGTGTGGTTGGTTGGGAGAAACAATTTTTAAAATTTTTAAAGTATCTCAATAAAATATTAAATTTTAAAAATATGCCCAAATATACGGACATGAACAAGGATTTCATCTACAAATAAAAACACTCCAAAAACACTTAATTCATCCGAAGCCAACGTTTCAAAAGAGACAAAAGGATAAATTACCAGATGAAAAGCCCACCCAAGTTGAAGAAATGGACTGGGCTCACACGTGAACGTTAGCCATACGCCCGCAGTTTCTACTTTGGAGGCTCAAAAGTGCAATCTAGGGACCTCGCAAAGACATGGACCACGCTTTCGTGATGATGCATGTGAATATGACTGCAACTCTTCCAAAAGTCACCAAAGGCGGTCCAATTGCAATGACTTCTACGGCCCTAACGAGGTACACGCCATACTGATCTCTCCCCTTATATCTTAAACTTTTGACCAATGATCAGCAAAGACAAATCAGAGAAAACAAGTTCCACATAGATTCTGAGATTATGATGTTTGCAAATTGTGAAGAGTATTTAGTAACTAAGAAGTCCAAAACTTCAAAAAGATCCTATCAATAGAATGATGCTACAAATAAAAGCAGTCAATTTGCCCTTTAATTTCGGTCTGAGTAATTATTAAGTTGCATAATTCAAAGGATCTTCAGTTACACTTTCTTATGCTGTCTATTCAATTGATAATTTGATATGTGTCTCATATTTCAAAATATCTTTCTTGACCAATAGATTTTGGGATACTTGTCGATATAACAAATTGTGTAACCGAGTGTAAAAGGAAGATGTGTAACAAAAATCCGAAACCGTTACGAAATGACTAGTTCCTTCTTGCAGTCACATATTATTCCAAATTGGTCCTTGTAGTTTGTATTCTATGAGATTGCAACTTTCCTTTTTACAGGCATGAGCTTGCAAATTCTAGTAGGGTATAGGGATGGCTATTGTTCAGATTTAAATTGGAACGGTTTCTTGATTCAAAATCGGCCCGGGCGTTTCTTGAATCGGAATCCGAACCATAACCGTGACAAAATGTTCGGGTTCAAGTTTACCAAAATTTTGAATCGAAACCAGAACTGACGGTTTAGAATTCGTTCAAACTGTCCAAAAAAACATTTGCTATGTAAATATATTGGGTCAATTTAAAGTTTAATATTAATAGTCAGTACCTAATACTAGCAGTTGCAAGCATAACTCAACAACCTATTGTTCTATTTCATTAGTAAGTCTATACCTTATAACTAATCCAAGTCTAAGATCAATCGAGTCTAATCAACAATGAAATTTTTTCATAAAATTTGTATCATTTGCCCTTTTTCCTTGCACATGATAATACAGTAAAGTTCTTAATTTTTTTTATAGCTATGTCATATTTTCTCTTAATTTTTGTTATATCAATGTCATATTTTCTTAGAATTAATTTTATAATAATGAGTATTTAAACATAACTAAAAGAACTAAAATCGTAATAAGAAGAAATCGGAATAAAATAGAAACCTAACCTAGATTGGAACTAGAGGTTCAAGAACCGTAACTATAACTATCTATATAAGGGTCGGTTCAAATTTCACTTTTCCAAAATATCAAAACTGTCGATTTTTAAACCGGAACTGGCAATTTCGGAACTGTGATCATGTCTAGTAGGGCATGCAGAAGCGGTGTTTTTATCAACCAAAGAAAGAATTGACTTTTTTTCTCTATCCACTTAAGCACTTTTTCTTTTCCAACTATTTACAAGATCTTCGCCAATGGATGTTTTAAATTTAAATAATTGTATTTCATTTCGCACGTACATATATTGCTCAAGTCCAAAAAAAATATGTGAACGCGTTTTCTTAACATAACAAATGGCTGCAATTGCCTACTTAGGAGTTCCAAATCCAACGAATAGTATTGATATTTGTGTGATCCTCAATTTGATATGTGCTGATGACTTCTTGGTCTGCAAGCCAGTTGTTAAGTCAAAATGGACCAAAAATGTAACAACCTGCAGTAACAATGGGCTAAGCAGGACTAGGGCCAAACGAGAAGGCTGGCCCTGGCCAAGAGAATTTATTAGTGTTTTAATTGCTCAAAAAGATAAAGTGAAAATTATATTGAGCTTGTCAACTATACTAGTCTTCAGATTTTTACTTTGTTTCAAATTTTATAAAACTCAAATATATGGACAACGCTAATTTATTTACGTTCTTCGTATGAAGGACGATAATTATGGTTGTTCACGTCCGTTGTGTATATGTATGGTTTTGCAGAACAATATTAGACCATTTCTCTAAACAATTTAACTCAATTATATCTGTGTTCTTCTTTTTTTAAAAAAAAAATTTTTTTGACTCCGCGTTATTGCATTTCAGTGGACATTTATAAAGTTAAAATATACCATGGAGGTATTAAATTCTCAAAACCCCATGCAGATGCAAAAAGGATTTTCTAGAAGAATCTCCTAAATATCAATCAATTATCTTCCATTGAAACACTGTGGTTGGCCTAACAATTAGGGGAGGATTCTTAGGATCTTTTCCGTTATCAAGTTCAGAATTTGAATCTTGTGCTTGGCAATTAGAAGTGTGAGGATAAAAGTGAAAAAATAAAAACTAAAACGATTATCTTTCCATTGTCTAATTGTAAAATAAATCTAACTACTCAGCTTACTTATTTTACTAGAAGCCGCCAAGTCCATAATGGAAAAGATTCAAGAATCAGCAATCAGCTGATCACAACGAATAATCCCATATTGAATTAGCCATTCAATTCTTTTAAGGGTTATTATCACTTTACCCCCCTAAACTATATCACTACTATCAGTTTACCCCCTAACATTATCTTTTAGTCACTTTACTCCCATAAGTAATTCAATTCAACATGTTAAAAAATTTTGGACAAAAATACCCTTTTATTTTATAGCATTACTACATTGTTATTATCACTTTATTCGTTTAGATTATAATGATACAATCACTTTAGTTCCTAACATTATTTTCTAGGCATTTTACCTCATCGTTAATCTAACTAGTATGGTCAAAAAATTTTAAATATATTTACCCTTTTTATATATAATTAAAATAAAAAGTTAGAATGGTTATTCTTCCTTTTTTTTTTTTACTTTAAGAGATCGAAAAAACATAAAAATAAAAGGGTTTTCTCAAATTTCTTTTCTTCACATTTATTAATACTAGGAAAAGAAAAAAAGATACGAAAGAAGGAGACAAAAAATTAGATTTTGCAAAAAAAGAAAATAAAGAAAAGTCTAACATTATCGTATTACTTTAAGGTTGTCGAGATTAGGATTGGAATTTGGTGGTAAACAAAAAAATGAAATAATTTTAAAATAATAAAAGTATTTAATTCTTTTTTATTTGTAATTTTTAAAAAAAGAATTGAGCTCTCTCTCTCCCTTTCCTCCTCTCCATCTTTCTATTTTTTTTTCAATATTAATAAGATTGCCAAGAAGAAAAAAATTAATACTTTGACTTTTTTCCTTGATACTAAAAAGGAGAAGAGTCACTCTAAATTTTTTATTATTTTTATTATGCAAAAAGGAGAATATTTTTCTTCTAAAGTTTTTTTTAACTTGCTAAGTTGGTTTAATGGTAGGATAAATTGTCTAAAAAATAACTCTATGGGGTAAATCGATAATGAGACTATATTTTATGGGGGTAAAGTGATAATAATTTTAAGAGTTAAACATGTCTTTTCACTTTAATTAACAAACTCTGTTAAGTTTAACCGTTAGTTTTGGGGGTAAAATGACTAAAAGATAATGTTAAGGGGAAAATTGATAGTAGTACCGAACATTAAGGGGGTGAAGTGATAATAACCCTTCTTTTAATTTGGTGTAATTGCAATTAATTAGACATACATTCAACTCTTGAAACTGAAAAAGAACGATGTTGGCACAATTTGGTGGACCCTTAATCCCGACATTGATATATCAAAGTGGGTTGTTCTTCGTCACCTTTATAAACAGACAATTGCCACTCCATCGTCTATCTCTTTCTCTCCCACCTAAGACTATAATGTTTCTTGATTGAATAAAGTTAACGTTATTATTTTCTTAAGTGATGAGATTGGACCACAGCTAAGAAGAACATTAATGAAGGCCTAAGAATGATTTTAAAGAGATTGCGACCCTTATTCAGGGGAAATGGGTCGGCTTCACGTCATGTATACATCACTCTCAAAACTAATTAATTAATTAATTAAGGTTGTACTGAATTATTCAAGAGGGATATTAAAAAACAATGTACAAAACTGATGATTAATAATTCTCTTTTACAGGGCATGGAACAAAAAGCTACAACTTAATTAGTTTTAAGTACGATTAAGACATTAACTTAGTTGCACCACCATGCTTCTCTTCTCAGAAAATGGCGCATATCCACTTTTTCCACTATTATCCACAAAGGGGATGAATTGAATCAGCAGCAATCATCATGCTACCTAATATTATATTGAAGGCTACCTTAATTTATTAAACACAGTTCAGATACACTATAGATTCATATCTGTGTCAGCAATGTCTGTATTGTAGGGTTTAGCTTAGAACAAACACCATGCCACACTGTAATAGTTGGCCTAAGGTCAATTCTTTTTTCGATCAATATTTCTACATTCCCATTTGGATTCTGAAGTTTTTATAAAAAAATATATTGTAACAATTCGAAGTATGTAAGATAAAAAAGTGATTAAAAAATATGTTCATTAGAAACGTAAAACTTTTGAGAAAAAAAAGGCAATACAGTAATAAAAAAGAAATTATCTGTCGGCAAAAGATATTCATCTAAACAACGCCAAAACAAATGCATGGGAATGGAAAAGTTCAAGAAGTTGTTAAATAACCTATTTTCAAGAAGCTACAACGGGATGGCTTCCCAACATTTACTTTTGTAAAGTTGACTTTCGATTCAAGAAGCCCTTCCAAATCTATCGCCCTTCCAGACACGTCAAACTTTTTCTCCAGCTTTATGTGTTTCTATAAGTGTTTAGCCGGTGGGGAGTAGGTAGAAATAAGCGGTAAGAGGAATGATAGATTGGAGACGGTAAAAGCTAAACCCTTTCTTCAGTTATATAGTTGTACCCCAAAAAAAAAATTCTAATAATTCGTATTGCAGAAAACATTTCAAATTGATGTCAAAAACCCTTGTTATTATTTTGAAATCTTAGTAGGAAATGATCTAGTATCTATCTAAAACTCGTACCCATCTGGGACAAATTTGGCCAATTTCAAAATGAAGCCAAATTGATCACTTACACATTTCCAGCTAAACAATAAGCAACTAGCCAGCCTGCTAAAGACCTGAAGTCAAGAATTCCCAAGTTTAAAGCTGACCACAGTGGGGGAAAAAATATTCCCATCCACACAAACAGCACATAGAAAGATTATCATATGAATGGATAAACAAACCGTACAGACGCATGCCTGAAGTCCACATTGATCCTCGCAGGCCGCTCAGCTTGGTTGGGGACAAAGTTTCTAGTTTATCCTATACGGCAATGCAAGAACATGTAAACCCAAAATTTGTACTGTGTGTAAGCATAAAAAAAGGGAAATTGAACATGGAAAAAGCTAAAGGAATTGGAGAGATTGGATGGATGGGGGCTGGGCGTGGGGTGAAGGTAATGGAAAAAAGAAAGGCTAGCGAAAACCCTAGAAAATGGAGATGAGAAAAAAGCATGCTGGGTTGACAACGACCACACACTGTATATTCCTTCGAGAAAGACATTCAGGGGTCCCATGCAAGATAGAGAGAGGGGCGCACGAGCTAGCATTAGTGTAATGTAAAGAAATTCCACTTTTTCCATCCCCACAAAAAAATTTTTTTTTCTTTTTGGGGTTGGGGTAGAAGGGGTTTCTAAACAAACAGTCACAAAGCTGCTTGCCTAACCTGCAACTCCCACTTCGTGTACGTACTTGCGTAAGAGATGGAGATGGGGAGAAAACTGATCAGGGGGGGGCAGAAGACAAAAGAGAAAGAGAGAATCCGTAAATTGTGAAACGTCCAAACAAAAGGGGTTGAAGAATGTTGCTTTTTACATGCCTGAAGTTTCCCCTCTTTTTTTCTGCTAAATAGTCCTCAATTCTGCATCCAAATTCTGCTGCGTCTCAACAGTGGACTGGCTCTGTTTAATTATCATTGCATTATATGGAACGTTGAGAAAAAGTAGCATGCAGTTAGTAAAATATTCATTCTGAATCAATAAGCTGCCATGATTTGGTCTGACAAATTTTATGCACAATTGAGAAGACAACTCATGGCAAGAATATTTAGATCCAGCTTGGATTGAGGATTCAATCATTTAGCACACTTCTTGCTTTTTCATCTTTCTTTCTTATAAAAGTTTAAAATATATAGCAGATGAGAAGAAATATGTGTGCTTGTGAATTTCCCACTTTTTATTTGGTTGTTCTTTCGAGGTGATGATATGGTTGAGGACGTACGATGCATCTGTTTTGTTGGCAATCAAAAAACATTGCTCCTTCAATTAATCTCTTTGATTATTGATATTACAAGTCTTTTTAGATAATTGTATCCATTATGTGTGGTAGTTAATCGGGTATACCACATTATTTTGCCAAATATCTTTCATAAGCCCACTGGAGATTTGGTGGTAGAAATGCATAATGCTTTTCCACATCAAAGGTTCAATTCCCAAATTTTTTCTCTAGGGTAAGCAGAATTGCAAATTTTGTGTACGTGTGGCTTGATATCTCTTGTTGCTCAATATTTTTAGTGATGCTGGTTTTGTTTTGTTTTGCTTAATATTTCTGAAATTCTGATTGATATATGTTCTTTCTAGGATCTAGGTTAATAGGTCTGTATCTCTTGTTTTGAGCTTTTCATCATTCTTGAAAATAAGGACAAGAGAGGAGAAGCAATGGCTATCCCACAAGACTCAAAAAGAAGAAAAAAAAAACGTTTCAAACTTTTCAACCGTTACAGAAATCCTTGTCACCTTTCAAAGCCAGTCAAAAGAACATTTTGGTAAATATCCGACAAAATCAGAGGCTTTGCCAACATCTGTCCCTGCCTTCTTTCTTCCTTTCAGCCATTCGTGTTCAAACATCAGTCAAGGTGCAGCCTCGTAATTACTTCAAACCCCCACGCCCCAATACATATCCTTTATTCACCCTCTATTTATACACTCGGATTCTTACCCTCAAGTCTATATCCACTGGTACACTTCACTTCACCTCAGTTCACTTCATCATTTGTTGTTACCAAACAAATAAATTCATGGCTCGATCTTCTCTTTCACTCTAAGCTATATCGATCATACCAATTACAACATCGATCCATCCTTAGCAATTATATCCTCGGAAGGCCCGAATCATTGCATTTTTTGGTACGTCAATTCAATTATGCATATGCTTTGAGCCATTGATTTTCTTCGTCAATGAGATGATTGTGTCCATGTCAAAACATCAAATTTAATTGAAACTGGCAACATGAAAGGTAATAATTATGTATTCTAGGACTAATTGTATATATCCCTTTACTTTTTTGTACTTGTATAAACAATGTCTAAAGTTGTTTCTGTTCATGAACTTTTACAAGCATCAGATCCAAGGTTTCATTCTTACTTTGATTTTCTTAGTTGATGACAGAAAAATGTTCGATCATGCAATTTAGCTGAAAGTTGCTGAAGCTATAGGGTTGTGGCAAAACATGGCCAAGAAAGTTCTGAGAGCCCAAGAAGCATTTGTTGCCTTCATTTTCGTGTTTATATTCTTGAACTCATGGAGGACATGCCAAAGTTCTGAGCTTCAGCTGCTTCAGACCATCAAAGCATCGTTCAAGGATCCGCTAAGGTCTCTCTCCAATTGGAATTCTTCTCTATCTTTTTGTCAATGGCACGGTGTTTCTTGCGATAGCTTGTCTCGCGTCAACAAAATAGAGCTCTCAGCGAAGAATTTATCCGGAAGGGTTCCAGAGGCTATATTCCAGTTGCAACATGTTGAAACCATCAATCTTTCGAATAATCAGTTGTCTGGTTCAATTCCAGACAATTTGTCTTCTTGTCTGTCGCTTAAACATCTCAATTTAAGCAACAATAATTTTACAGGTCCACTTCCCGAAGGCTCAATTCCCTTTCTCGAGACCTATGATCTATCAAACAATATGCTTTCAGGGGCAATCCCAGAAAATATTGGACTTCTGTCAGGCCTAAGAGTACTTGATTTTGGTGGGAATATTTTGGAAGGAAGAATTCCAAAGTCCATCACAAATTTGACAAGCCTTCAAGTTTTGACCTTGGCCTCTAACCAACTGGTTGGGGAAATTCCACCAGAATTAGGCCTCATGAAGAATTTGACATGGATGTATTTGGGGTACAACAATTTCTCTGGTGGAATTCCAACAGAAATTGGTGAATTAACCTCTTTACATCATCTTGATCTTGTCAACAACAATCTCACAGGTGAAATTCCATCATCGTTGGGTAACCTCATCAATCTTCAACGCCTCTTTCTCTACCTCAATAAACTCACTGGACCAATTCCCAAATCCATTTTCGGGCTAAAAAGTTTAATATCACTTGATCTAAGTGATAACTTTTTGTCAGGAGAAATCCCTGAAGATATATTTAAATTGCAGAACTTGGAAGTCCTACAATTGTTTTCCAACAATTTTACGGGATCAATTCCAAGGGCTTTATCATCTTTGCCTCATCTCAAAGTTCTTCAATTATGGTCCAACAAATTATCAGGTGCTCTTCCAGAAGACCTTGGGAGGTATAACAATCTCACCATCTTGGACCTATCCACCAACAATCTCACTGGAAAAATCCCTGAAATGCTCTGCGAATCGGGCAGCCTGTTCAAGCTTATTCTCTTCTCAAATTTCATTGAAGGCGAAATCCCACAAAGCTTGTGTCGTTGCAAAAGCTTGCAACGAGTTCGCCTTCAGAACAACAAAACTCTCCGGTGAATTACCACCTGAATTCACGAGACTTCCGCTTGTTTACTTCCTTGATATTTCAGGTAACAATCTCGGTGGCACAATCAAGGAGCCGAAATGGAATATGCCAGCAATCCAAATGCTGAACTTGGCAAGAAACCAGTTTTCCGGGGAGATACCTGAGTCCTTTGGCAGCAATAAGCTCGAAAACTTGGACTTGTCTGATAATGATTTCTCCGGTAGCGTCCCTCAGAGCATTGGAACCTTTTCAGAGCTTGCAGAGCTCAAACTCGGCCAGAACAAACTTTCAGGTAAAATCCCTGATGAATTGTCTTCGTGTAAGAAGCTTGTTGCTCTTGATCTCAGCCATAACCAGCTAACTGGAGAAATTCCCATTAGTCTTTCTGAAATGCCAGTTCTTGGCCTGCTTGATTTGTCGGTAAATCAGTTATCGGGCGAAATCCCCAGAAAACTGGGGACAGTTGGATCACTTGTCCAAATAAATATCTCTCATAACCATTTGCATGGGAGTTTGCCATCAACTGGCGCATTCCTTGCCATCAACTCTAGTTCAGTTGAAGGCAACGATCTATGCGGTGGCGATGAAACCACCGGTTTACCACCATGCAAACGGAGGAAGAATCCCGCCTGGTGGCTTTTCCCGACCTGCCTTCTCGCAGTATTGGTGGCCTTTGCTCTTGCTGCTTTTATTGTCGCTATAGGAAAACGTAGAAAGAAGATGGAGTCAAAGAGAACGGACAGTGAAGATGGGACTTGGGAAGTTCAATTTTTTAGTTCCAAGGCCTTGAAGTCCATGACTACCAAGGATATTTTCTCATCTATGAAAGAGGAAAATCTGATCGCCAGGGGGAGAATAGGGACCATATACAAAGGAAACTGCAGCATTGGTGGCAGTCGATTCGTCACAACAGCATTTGGCGACGTGAATTCTGTTAGTCCAACAAGTTACTGGACGGAAGCGGAAGAATTTGGTAGACTTCATCATCCCAATATTGTTAAACTCATTGCTGCATGCAGGTCTGGGAACGGAGGGATTTTGATTCATGAATACATTGAAGGGAAAATATTGAGTGAAGCTCTTGGAGGGCTGAGCTGGGATCGACGACAAAAAGTTGCTGTTGGGATTGCAAGAGCTCTTAAATATTTGCACTGTTATTGTTCACCAGGCATACAAGTCGGTGACCTTTCACCGGACAAAGTTATAGTTGATCTCAAAGATGAAGCTCGCCTGAGATTGAGTCTTCCCGGAATGACTTGGGCAGAAAACAAAAGTTCCATCTTTTCAGCCTACGTTGCTCCAGGTACCTTACCATCATTCTCCAATAATTAGGGTATCCTTCATTATCACTTATCAACTTCTACATTTACTTGTCAACTTGCATTTTCATAAGTCAAAGACATAAGATTACTTCATTCAATCCTTAGGTTTTGGAAAGTGTACAAAAGATGTGCATATTTTCATTGCTACTTAGGCTCATAGCCTCATACTTGTTTTGAAACAGTCGAGATATTTCGAATTAGTGCTTCCTGATGGACACATAGCTCACCCAAAAAAATCCAAAATTACCTTTTATTATCCAGCCAAGGACATGTAAGATTCCTGGTTCCTTTTTTTTTTTAAATGAATATTAGGTGGTTCAATTATTAGATTTCAGTCTCCGGTGACTTAGGCAGGCACAAATGATCAACAGCATGATGAATATTTTCTTACCTTTTTATTAACACGTTGAAAAGATACAATGGTTATCTACGTAGGCCACACTTTCACGTTCCAATCAAACAAAAGTTTGATAATCATACCATGTAGGAAAATTTCCATCTTCCTTTCTCGTCCATGCACGTATTACTAACTGTATACTTGATTGCAGAAACTTCAGAATCCAAACTAATCACTGAGAAGAGTGACATTTACGGATTTGGGCTCATAATGATTGAGCTCTTGACCGGAAAAAGTCCCACCGACGCCGAGTTTGCTGTGCATGAAAGCATTGTCGAATGGGCTCGTTATTGCTACTCAGACTGTCATCTTGAAATATGGGTCGATCCAATCATCAAGGCAAATGCATTGAATAATCAGAATCAGATAGTTGAGATTATGAATTTAGCTCTACAATGCACTGCTAGAGATCCGGCAGCAAGACCTTGTGCAAGTGACGTAGCTAAAGCTCTAGAACTGGTTGTCAGATTGAGCCCTTGTACTCTAGGTTTCAAGTGGTTTTCTTAATAATCTAGTTTTGGATGTCTAACTCCATGGTGATTTTCTTTTATCAGTATTTTTTTTGTTGGATCTTTGTAATTGATTTTGGTTTTTTTTTCTTTTATTATGGAGTCTAATTGAGTGTGTTACTCAATGTTTTGTTTGATGTTAAGATGACAAACTACTTGGTGCAAAATGTAGATAATATTGAAAGCCAGTATAGAGGTTACAGCTATATATTCTAAATATCTTCAAGTAATAGTATAGAGGTTACAGCTATATATTCTAAATATCTTCAAGTAATTTCTTTGTATCGGTCTTCCATGCAAGCTCTTAGTGACTACCCCAATTTGATCTTCAGCAGATGTTCTTCCAAATACCTTGCTTTTTCCCTTTAATATATTAGTTCTGGTAAAATCAATGATTTCAATCACAGTATGGATTAAAATATTAAGGTTAAACGGAGGGCTGAATGTGAATCCTTGTAATAGTCCAAGGGGCAATACGATTTTTTTTTTTTTGGTTGTTTCATATTTCTTTGCATAGCCAAGATTACTGATTAAGGTTGCATTGGGAAGAGAGTAATGAGCAACCTTTTTCCTTCTTGGGTCTTAAAAGAAACTACATTTAGTTCAAACTCAATAGATATTTCCATTGGATCCATTGCTGATGATTCAAATCCTTCCATGGTTTCTCAATGGAATCATTTTAGGCCTTAAATAACACTCACTAACTGTTTCTTCCATTTATCTTATCATGTATAGATGAGACTGAGTCTCTAATTACATCAGTAATAATGAATTAGGAAATCCTTTTTTGTATGGGCTCCAATATTTGCCCTAGAGCATCATATCTTCATCATGCCATAAGATCACTGACAAGCCATGATGCCGTATCCCTATATGAACCATTGAACTGAATCTTTAACTGTGAGAATATGATAGGAAATGGTCCAGCAGATAAGGAGATCATCTAGTTTAATTCAAAGGACTAGCCAAAAATGCAAAAAAATTTAACAATACCAACATGCCACATTGTTCATGTCTTTTGTTTTATGATGAAAAACGCTTTCCAAGACAAATGTCCCCCGTCCATATACTATCAAAACAGGGCTAGAATGATCCAGTGACAGCTTTTGCTTTTCTATGCAGTAATGTTTAAGTAACAGCAAACCAAAGCAGCTTGAGTGGTCCTCATCACCAATGAGTAATTAGGTCAACAGCTAGGACCAAAATTCTCATTGTTGATGGGACCATTAATTTGTCCTGATGGTTCGATGAAATCTTCTGTGACTCTGTCCGGTGGTCGCAAAGGTTTGCACAAAAGCTGCATGTAAAGCTTAGCTGCATGGTTAAAAATTTACCTTTACAAGTTAAAATCAAATTTTCTACAAACGAAAAAGTAAATAACATTTTAGGTTTCTACTTTAACTGCAAGTACAGTCAAAGGGTATCTTCAAGCATTCAAATGTGTTCTAATGTGAATGGTCCAGAAATGAGAAATTAGCCTACTTTACGAAAAAAAAAAGTAAAGAGATGGGGTTAAAATGTAACATCAACCAAAGTACTATATTGAATTGTTTAATGTAGATTAACTATGGTTCACATATTGCAAAGATGGTATATAGTAGAAAAGGCAGGAGAGAGAGGTCTACTTCAAGAAATTATTGTAAGGCATGCAAATTGTCCAATAACTGATGCTTTCATTTTCCCCATCTTAAATCATCTGACATATAACCATAAGCAACATGATCCAACAGCGCAGCTGCAATTGGATAAACAATTCCTCTCTAGCTAGTTGTTATGATGGTGTGGCTCTTTATTAACTCCCAATTATGTTCCTTAAACTTGAATACATGCTTTAGAACGACTGCATGTGTACAATGTTATAATGACTCAAAACGTCTTAGTTGTACTTACGACAAAGTGTTGAATGTTGCTTCTTGGTTGTGATTCCATGGATGGGCCATAGTGACATTAGCAAGTGTCGGATTAACTTCTCATAGAAAATTAGATGGTGTGGAAAAAGTTGTGCAGATTTACATCTACTAGGCCTTGCAGGACGGCTCTAATGTGGGTTGAGCTGAGGAGAAGTTCCATACGCGCAACAAATCTTAAACAACCATAGCTTTTCACTCAGGGAGGAATTTTTTGAGACTTGTAATATAGATTAGAATCGTCTGCTAGAACTTTATAGTGCCACGATCAAGTGAAGTTTATTGCGCCCAGTTTTATTGCCAAACTAACACCATGTTTCAACCACTTCTGCTTTTGCATCCGTAAAGAATTTTCTGTGGCACTTCTTGTTTTGATCTGTGTTCCACATTATTAGTATATGATTATTTTCTTCACAAACATCCTATTTTAATGACGTTGCATCCCATTCTCCCAGTTTCCTTGTTGCATGCAATTTTTTATTCATGACGTTAGGGTTTGTTTTCAGCATTAATTTTTTGATATTGTTAGTCATCTATTAATAGAACATTGTTCCGACTTAAAAAAGAAGGAAATTTCATTCTTCAGTGTGTTCGAGTTTTCTTAGTTTCTTTGAGACTCTGCCCAAAAAAAAAAATTTTGTTTGTCTTTTAGCTTTTGGTTGCTTGTGAGTCATTAGATCAAAGTCATCAAAAGACAGTAGGTGAAATTGCTTGCCAGAAATTACACAGAAAATCCAAGTAATAGACAAACATTTCCTATTCCAACTTTCATGTCTAGCAACTTTTGGAGGGCATGATGATGGTCAGCTACTCTTCGAGCATAGGTTTCGAACTAAATCTATTTTTTTTTGACTCAGCTTGATGGACAAAATGAACAGAGATTGGATTGTTTTCTTCTTTTCTTTGAATAAACATGATTCTGTTTGACATTTTTACGTTGTATTATTGTCTCGTAGCATTGCTGCTTATGACTCGTGAGTATCAAAACTAAATATTGATGATGGGAAACATGTGGAGTCAAAATAAATCTGTTTTGACTCTAATCCTAAGTATGAAATTGGGCATTTGATCAAGCACTAATTAAGTCAAGTGCACTCCATGTTAGGTCAAAAGAAGCAGAATTTGGAATAGGGACTCTCTTTCCAACCAGGCCTGCCCACCATCAACTTTGAAGTGACAACTTTTATTCTTTGTTCTAATGATGATGCTTCACAAATTTTCTGCTTTTCTTTTTCTATCATCCCTTTGTTTTCTTGTTTTTTTCTTTTCTGCCATGAATCTATATTCGCCTGTGAACTCTTTTCCTTTTTGCTTCAATGAGAACTGAGATCAGTCATGGATTGACTGAGGGGGGGTTTACATTGTTAGAAGATTCCAACCCTAAACATAAAAAATGGTGTACAATTAAGTACCAGCTGACATCTATTGCAGTAAGAAGCAAGAAGCAAACAGCTAAGATTGGCTGGCAGGGATTTGATGATATCTTTACTTTCTTTTGTTATTTTTTTTTTCCCATCATAAAAGCTTCAAGATTTTAATCATGGGTTTTCTTGGAGACCATGCAAAAGGGGCTCTTTGCCTTCCCTTCTTTCCGTTGGTAAAGCTCCTTTCTTTTTTCTTTCCCCTTTCAATAGTTTGAATAACACTGCAAGTTCTTCGGATCAAGGAGAGTACACTAAAGAAAAGTGAATGTAATGAGTGAATGTGTCAAATCTTCCTTCTAATTTTTCACCTTCTTTTTATGTTCACTTTGCAGATCATGCAACTAACATTTTTCATCACTGTTTCTGTAGTTTAGGACAGCCAGTTCGGTTTTTGAGATCCATAGCAATCATTATTCTTGATAACACGTGCAATAGATAGGAATACGCAATACCAACCCACTTAATTAACTGGTGCACCTAAGTAGGCTTTTTTTGATACATTAGCGAGAATTAAGGAAAGTCGTCTGTGAGAATGGAATTTTGACATTTCCTGCAAACTGCAAAAGGTTGGCATCCATTCAGAATTCAACCATTGAAGACATAATTAGCAATTATGCGTTAATAGCTGTACATTTGTTTTTTTTTTTTTTTTTCAAAAAGAATCAACGATGATTTCTTATACGATTGCATACGAGTCGAACCACTTGTCATCCGATCACAAGTAGTTCGCATCAAAGGTCGATTCAAGTTTGATCAACATCGAACTCGAGATTCAAAAATATTCAACTCATTATACATATATATAGTGAAATTACATAATAACCTTGATATTTTATTATTTATTAAAAAATACTATTTTACGCATTTTTTAAAAAAATAAAATAATTATTTTTTTATTTTTAAGCTCAAGCTCGAACTTGAACTTGAGTTTTACATTGAGAGTTCGTCAAGTTCAAGTTTGGTAAAATTAAGTCGAAATTCGACTCGATTTAGTTAAAACTCAGATTGAATCGATTCGTTTGCAACTTTAATTTCTTACCTACCCCCTTGATGGTTCGAACTTGTGACTTGTCCGTTATAGGTGAAACGCCTTGTCAACTAGATTGCTATCGATTACAGGTGAAACATCTTGTCAACTAGACTGCTCGTTGTGACTTAATAGCTATAGTTAAACAACGAAAAAGAAAAAAGGACTAACAATAATGAATCAGGAGCCAACTCCTTAGTGGTGGGAGTAGACTTATTTTGTGAATTTGTTTTGTAGATAGGCGTACTTCATGTGTAATTAGTGAATCATATCTATTTTTCTTTCCTTTCTTATGGAAGTTTTATGTTCCAAACGAATAAATTCATGCAAGTTATTGAAGGAGTAAAATTTGCAGAAAAGAACGAAAATCGCCTGTTCATGATTCCATTGTTAGAAGCGCTAAAATGGAGTATGAGGAAACCACGCCTTCAAGGCCCACTAGAAAACTTTTTGTGTACGTTTCATGTCATGCAATACGTGACCAAATAAAGCCAAAAAAAAAGGGCAAAAAATTGACATAGGTGTGTAACTATATGTTTGGCAAATGGCCACTTCCTAAAAGAACTTTGGAGAATGAATCAATTTCTATTGTTGTCTTCCAATCAAACAAAAAAAAATGGAGAAAAACTAATATCAATCTATTAAAACTCGTAAAGATGAATCTGCATGAAAGGTAACGCTTAAGTCGGGAAATGAATGGGTATGTCATTTTAGAACTCTTTTTGGCATATAGAAAGAACAAATATATTGTAATTATGTAGGTAAAAATTACACAATTGAGACCATATATATATATATATATATATATATATATATATATATATATACACACACACAATCAAATAGAAAAAGTGCAAGATTAAGAGACAATAAATCTTTTTTGAATACACTTAAAAGGAAAAATGTTCAAAACATCTTTCACATTTTATAAAATGACTTTTTGCGTCCCTCATTTTTAAAAGTATACTTTTACGTCCCTTATAAATTCACATTGGTTAAATTGGGTCCCTATCTAGGTTTCCGACTAGTTTTTAATTGGAATCCACCATGTGCCTTGCTTGTCATCATTTTTGAAGGGCAAAATTGTCAAATCAAAGTTTACATAATCCGATCCATAGTCCCTCACATTTCACAAAATGAATTATTTCGTCCGTCACATTTCAAAAATTAAATTTTTTTCATCCCTCATATTTTAAAAAATAAATTTTTTCATCCCTCATTGATCATGTGTACGAATAACTTTTTTTTAAAATTAATATATATCTATTTGATTTCACATGAAGAATATGAATAGCATGTAATATATCTCTATTTTATTTCACCTAAACGTACTGTTCAAGTGAAATAAAAATAGATATATACAGGAGTTTAAAAAAAATTGTTAGTTTTTTACTCATGTTCATTCCTTTTACTCAAAAATTGAAAACAAAGAAAATATTTAATTCTAAACATTATCAAGCATTTATATCGAATTAAATTTGGACGGAAAAAATAAACAAAGAAAAAGTATGGCAAAATGAAGTAAGTGATTGACACTTTTAAATTTGAAGATAATCATAAGGTAAGAAATTCAACTATTAGTGTTAAAGGTAGTGAGTAAAAATTTCAGATTTAAATTGCAATTTGTTAGCATGACTATAAAATTTGAATTAACATTGATTAATTAGATGGTCTTATCATACAACTTAATAAATGAATTATTACCAAAATAGAAAAGGTTGCAAATATTAAATAAATTTACATGGTGAAATCAAATATAAATATATATGGGTTTAAAAAAATTATTAGATTTAAACTCATGTATATATCTATTGAATAGCATATGCACAACTACAATTAGTCTGTTTAAGTGAAATAAAATAGAGATATATTACATACTTTTCATATTGTTCAGGTGAAATCAAATAGATATATACATGAATTTAAAAAAAAAACTATTTGTGTATATGGTGAATGAGAGATGAAAAAATTCATTTTGTAAAATGTGAGGAATAAAAAATTTATTTTTGTGAATATGAGGGACGAAACAATTTATTTTGTGAAATGTAAGGGATTATAGATGGATTATGTAAATTTTGATTTGACAATTTTACCGATAAAAAATAATCACATGCAAGGCACGTGATAAATTCCAACCAAAAATTTGACCCCTCACGTTTTGAAACGATTTTCCCTACTTAAAATGTGCCTTAAATAAGCATACACTTTTAGAATTTAGGACATTATGAAGGGTGTCAACCTTTCAAATGGAAACCAATCCAACTGCAAACCAATTCTATACAAAAAAATTTTTATGGTCCAAGAACTCCAAACTGACATCTAAACTCGATCCAAAACCAACCATTCCTACACAATTGTTGCCACCTCAACATAAGAACAAGAGAAAGAAAAAAGCAAGAAAGAAAGAAAGAAACGACATGAGACTGTTGTGATGGTATAGTCTAATCGATGCCATAAGGAACTAATTTGCGGCCGGGATTTGATCCAACAAAATTATATGTGTGGATACATTTCAACTGTTAAAAGTAGATTCATGTAATTATCAGCAGAAGGTTAGTCGAGAGGGATTACTCTATGATTGAAATCTAAGTGCACCAAAGGAAACGTCTGTCTCACTTCATTTCAATGGAAGAACAATTTGAATGGAAAGTGACATGCATTTTGACTCAAAACCAATGAGAAGAAAGATCCAAGTGCTTGGGATATTTCAATTGCATGTCATTTTTGAGTACACAATAATTCACTATGATGACTTGTATATAGACCAAAGTGCATTCTACCACCCAATGTGGCATGAGCAGAATGAAGTTGGGTGCAAAAGATTATTTCAGTTGTCTCTTCTTAATCTCATTTATCTCATCTATATAAATTAATTGCCAAAATAAAATATCTTCTATATAACTCATCACATGCTCAAGGTGATTTTATTTTCTTCTTTTCAATGCACAAATTCTCTAATTAATACAACTACTAATTGTTGTTAAAGGGTAATTATTTATTGCAAAAAGGAGCCAACTGTGGGCAGCAATGTGTCTCTCCTCACCAGGAAAAAGTGATTTGAGCTAACGAAGTGAAGCAATCAAAATTGGCCAGATACACTGGACAAAGTTTAGTGCTGTACTCCTTTTCTTGAAGAAGATCGATCCATCTGATAACGAACACTTGCCTGCCTATTTTACCCATTTGGGTACGTTTGAAAATCAACTTTCATGTTTGAAAAGATGGCAATAGGAACTCCACATCCTTGAAAGAAATGGGGATTTCACACAACAGGACGAAATTAATCATAAGATTCCCAATCCTGAAGGGGGTTGTTGGTGAAAACCCCTGTTATCAGGCTGAGGTAAAAACTTTAGTGCTTGTAATCTACCAAATTTTTCTTATTCCTGACAGGACTTACTTTTTCTTCTTCGTTCAGGTTTCAAGCATAATACAGACAAATGCATGGAAACAAATGATTCCTGCAGTAAGAAAATCTAAAAGTAGATTGACAAGGATTCTGAGGGAAATGATATTTGGTCTAACTCAGGCAAATACAAACACCATTTGTCCGGGGATGGCTCATCCTACTTAGCTCACTGGCTAAAATAAAACTGACCTTTTAAGGCACTATAACGTACTAGCATCATATCAAATCTAAATTTCATTGATTTGTCTATGCTCTAACTTGAGTCCAAGCTCATCATTACATTCTACAATTTCTATGCTTGAGAATGAAATCCTTAAACTTCCCTCATTGGGCCTTTTACTGAAGCTCTACCCTTACTGTGGGGCTGTAACCTTAAACTTCATTTCAGCTTTTATTGTCTAAGCCATGAAATCGTCTCTCTAAACATTCACGGTTCTTGCATATATGTTTCATTTTTCATGTAAATGTTCATTTCCTCGGATTGTTGTTAGGTCCAGGAGCACTCACACGCAAGACTAGACCAGTGATCGTATCAACTTTCTAGTAGCAAATGAGATACAAGTGAATGAACCAGATTATATATGACATGCAGCAAATTTGTTCGCAATAATCACTACTCTATGCAGCTTACTCTGAGCTTCACAAACCTGTAAAGACTATTAAAGAGCACACTATTCGGAAGAAAGGACTTGGGGAAGGAAATAGATCGACAATTAAGCATGACACAGAAGAATCCATATATAGTATAACAAGACAAAATAACTTGATGGATTAGTTAAACAGTATACAGTTAAAAAGGGTAACCACATAGATGGAAGCCAGAATGTGATGTTTTTTGCCTACCGTGACTGATTTTTACAAAATCAAACAAAAGACCAGTTAACAAACATGAAGCATATGCAGTGAGCGTTCTCTTCTTCATTCAACACCTTCCAAGCAACGGCTCTCTCATAAGACACCGGCCTACCCATACTTGACAAGCAGATGCCACCTTGAAGACAGGCAAAACCCTGCCAAGAAAGTAGAAAGATGAATTCCATTAGGAAAAGCTTCAGCCACGTAAGAAATTTAGGAATATTAGATGGCTTCCCAGTGCCCAAGTATCATCCATAATTCGATGCGTCTAACGATTGGACTATAAAACAAACATCACAATTACCAGGGACTCTAGCTTAGATTATTGTTACTCTTCTCATTGTGCACCATTATTCAACATGTCAGATGAGGAGTCTTCAAAATGTCCAAACGACATCAAAATTATTAACCGGGCTAAGCCATCCTCCTAAAGTTCATTGCAGCAGGAGAAGACGATTCTTCTGTTCTCTGTTCTTTGTTTGGCTGATATAAATTCTACACCAGGGCACAGTAGGGAAAATACCTAGTCTTACTATAAGCACTTGTTTGGCCTTTGTATTTTCTTCGAGGAAACAGCTATCCTAACAAGAACAGTCATTTGCCAGGTATTTGATGCTTTACATCTGATCCTTAGTCTACCAAATGTGCTACATAAGCTCCTATTAATGCATATGAGAGAGAGAGAGAGAGAGAGAGAGGGAGAGGGAGAGAACAATGCCATAACCTTCCATCATCTCATATAGGGTGTCAAAGAAAACGTAAAGTTTTATTCCTGGCAGAAACTCTAATCTTTTTTTTTTTTAATCCATCTTTTTTTTTTAATCCACAAATCAAATTAACTGTACCTGTTGCATAATCTGTGGAAGCTCGGAGAAGAGTGTCTTTCTTCCATTGTCATCAAAAATCTTCTCAAGAGTAATATCTTGGAGTGCAACTAAAGTGGTTTCAAGCATATCAAGTCCAGCCTGATTAGCAAAGGTGAAAACTGGCAATGGCTGCAGCAGTCAAAAAACAAAACAAAGAATCAAAAAATCATGGATTGTACATACAAGTAAGATGAATAGCTCAAGCATAAACTTTGCCTCAACTAGTGTTTGAGCCCTGTATTACAGAAAACATGTGGTGCCACCTCATTACTCCATACTTCCACTAGACATTTTGTTTTACCTCAGACAGAATTAAACTTGATGCCACATGTAAAAACAAAAACATGAATGATTTCTGTATCAACTTTCATTTGCAACATAAAAACTCACAAGACATGCTAATTTCCACTAAGATGACAAAAATAAAGGCCAATGGAGTGATTTCATGCCACATTCTTGTTAATCTTCCCTTGGACTATTTTTAAAAGCCATCATTGGTCTTACCAAGGACTACATCAACTTCCTCTCCAGAGATACCTAGTGCATCCTATACGGACATATTATAGTATGTCTTCAGGAGCAAGCACATTCATCATCTGGCTGATATCATAATCATTCTTATTTTTGTACCAATAGTCAATTCTCTGTTTTGGATATTAACAATTCACTTTTTCTTCTGCCATTTTTCCTCTTTTGGCTTTTATTTTACTGGTGCAAGTGAGATTTCCTAGATGACCCGCTTCATGATAACATATTACTCAATTTAAGAACCTAGCTTCCTCCTCCAGCAGGTAAAGCACTTCAAGAAATGTATTAACCCATGCAACAAGTCAAAAACGTCATGGTACATTGAATTTCCAAAAACAGACTGAAGCAAAAAAAAAACAAGAAATGCCATTATTATATTAGTTAATTATAGGAATAAAAAATGATGAATGAAAAAGCACCTTCAAAGAGCAACACATGAGAGCATCTGAGTGATGCCAAAGAGCTTTGAGGATGGATTCACTTCCTTCACTAACAGGTTTAAGTAACTCCACACCTAGAAAGAACCTGCAATTAAACAGAAAAAAACTTTAAATACAAAGCCAAACAAATAATTTTGGGCAGCCCAAGATCAAAATACTACCCGTCTCTGATTACTGATATCAGTCCCAAATGACAAATGATTCCACTCTTTTATTTTCCCATTTTCCCATAGAAGGGAAAATGATGTATGGAAGGATTTCATGAAATTTCACTTGCACACAGAATAGAACAGTTGAATGTTTTAACCATATGCTTTCTCAGTACAAGTATTTATAAATGTAATTCTTCCCCATCATGTAAAAGGAGAACCAATGATCGGAAGCACCATTTATGCAATTCACCACCTGGACAGGAGTGGCCTATGTAGTGCGTTTTTTGATAGTCGCATAGATAATCTAACAAACAATAATTGTTAGTTCATCTGAGAATACATTTCATTTAAAACACTCCATGTTTTGTTGACAACAGAAAATCTCCTATTGTAAAGTTGAAAGAAATCTCAATGTGATCAATGGGGCACTATTTCCTGTCCTGTGCTATCCAATCTTCTTTGACATGTTATTTCAATGATATTAAAGATCCTAATCTAAAACAGCCCTAAAGGGATATCCTGTATGATGCTTGAAATGTTATAAATGTCAGACTAAAAGTAGTTCTTTATTTGAAGAGGGTGGGGCTTCGATAATATATTTTGTAGAAAAATAAAGCCAGTTATAACTATAAAAAATTTTGTATAGGAGACTTTCTTTAGAGTAGACAAATGTCAACTGTTAAACATGTAAGCAATTCTGTGATGATAAAAAAGGAAATTAAGTACTAATGAAGTAGAAAAATCAATCAACGTACCTATAGCTTTGGCAGATCCAACGAGCTAGCGTCTGTGCTTCAGGTGTCCCTGGTGGTGGCCGTAAACCTGGATGAGAACCAAGATGAGAAGGGGAAAGAGCCAAGGCCACCCTCTGAACAGATGATATTATGCTGCGAACATATTGCCGAGCCATAGCTGCTACATTTTCTTGAAGAATGCATCTCAAATGCAAATTGAAATGCTATTGTCATAACTGACTTGGCACTACCAGAGTGCCTGGAACATTCACCGGATATCTGTTTCCTGATGGTCCAACTTCAAGTGTCGATGCAAGGTCAAGTGTTCGATTAGGACTTGAGGAATCCTGCACAATCACAAGATTATACCAGTAAACAAATGTAAGAAGTGACAAGAACTCTGACAACACAGCATATGATATAGAAATCTACCACTTTGGAATCAAGGGGAATGATGCGAAAACCAGATGGAAGAAGAGGGGCATCATCAGAGAAAGAGGCATCTATTGGGCAAAGATGAGTTCTGCACAAGTACCAATGGCATTCTCATCCACTCCACTACAAAGCTGCAAGATAAGAAAATCAAAACACAGGTAAAGATATCATATAATTGCTAAGTTTGCAATTAACTGAGAGAAATAATAATAGAGGGCAAGAAATCTGCTATCCAGAAAGAAAAAAAATGATAGAAAATAAGTGAAAGAAGGATAAGTTACTAGTATTAATTCGCCTCACATGAATCAGAGAACAAAAACACCTACTTGTAAGAGGAATATATCAGCAGGCATAATCATGTCTTCTCGATAATGGCCAATATTTTCCAGCCTGATGACTTCCATGAACTGTTTCAAAGAAGCAAATCAATGATTTACACGGTAAAGCATATGATAATAGCACAAGTTAACAGCTGAAAGGATATATATTTTAACTTGAATATTAGAAAGTACAAGCATCAACCTCTTCATGTTCGATGGTGTGAGCAAGTGGAAGGATGACCTGCCCACCAAAGTTCCCCGCTCGAGACACAGGTACACTACAAGGGCTAGCTTTAATAGCTGCTGCTGAGTATGCATCAATACCGCTGTCCGCCCACTCTGATCGGTGTTCCCGGAGGAACCTGAGAAGTATAGCAGGAGGGACATTCTGCCAGAATAACAGGAAAATTGGGTAAACATGACCAGCTATTGACATATGAAGAAGGAAGATGAAAGCTAATAGGCAAAAAATAGGACAAGGAACATAATCAAGAATATGGAATTTAATAATTTTACAATTCCATGTCAACTTTTAAATTAACTTTAACAACTTCACAAATGCATGTCAACTTTTAAATTAACTTGCTCTTGCTAAAATATGGTTGTTAGTGCAGTGAATTATTGACTGTCTTAAAAACGCATAAGCACTGCAAATTATAAATCATGGCTATCTCAGAAATGGAAAAAGACAGATAGAAAAAATGATGGCTTTGCTAACATCATCACCAAACAAGCGTATGATGAAATGACAAGAAATTTAAGTTTAGGCACTTCAAAAAAAAAAAAAAAGTGTTTAGGCACTTGACTACAAACAAGAGTTTAATACGACTTTTTTCTTAAGAGATTTGATGTAATTACCCATAGAACTACTATGCATGTACGGAACCTGAAGATTCAGTGGGAAAGGAAATTATGTTTTAACATTCGTTTCATGTTTTTGGTTTTCAAGAATTGTGACCTACAGTATTAAACACAATGGTAATGGTTACTTGGTCTAGCCATCAAACCTCTTGGGATTATCTTAAGTTTCAACTCCTGAGCTTATTATCTTATTTTACAAAACAAAAAAAGTAAAAACATTTTTTAGCTATACTGTGGTATATACAGTTGTAGTTTGAGGCAATACGTACCACAACTTAACTTTCACCCATTTATCAATTCCTTTTGTTTTTCAGAGAAAATCTAAAGATCCAAGTGGAGCCTCATAATGTTTCTTACTATGCATCTAATCTCCTTACCTGTAAAAGCATGGAGGCCTTGGCACATAGCCACTGCATTGCTGACGGATGAAAATCCATTAGTATAATGAAAATTTACTCCCGTCAATTTGCTGGGAGAAGAGTTCACAAGAACAGTAACATCATCAATGCCATCACTGTCTAGCATAGACCATCCCTCATCTGTGAAACCATTTACAGCCTCATTGAAACCCCTAGAGAAAAAATAAAGTAAATTTTAGTTTTACATAAAAAATTAGAAGCCATCAGAACATAATGACAATAGCTCAGAAACCTACTTGCTCAATCTTTGGGCTAAGTGCTCGTAATGCTGCAGGTCTTCTTCCCCATCCTGTGACGGTAGGCTGAGAAACTTCATGTGAAATCTGTCTTAATTGGCGTAAAGCCTGCAAGATATTAGAGGGTCAAATTAGAGAACAAAATTGTACATTCATCTCATTTTGGATACTTTAGTACATTCATAAAATACACTCCAGAAACTGAGATTACTATCTGAAACCAATACAATGGCATGACTGGTGCAAAGGAGAGAACTGCATAGAATCTAAATATCATACCGCCATTGTTGTCTTCTGAGCAAGCAACGTTGACGACTCATATAGCGGACGGATCACTTCAGGCACACTCCATGGCTGTTGGCAAGCAATATGGTTATTATAGCATGGGTAGCCTACTCTATGATGAAACTTGTATGTTAAGTAGAATACCTCTAAGTCTATGTGGTCAACTACATGGATTATGGAGCCACCTCCCTCACAAGGTCTGATCAAGTATCCGCTTGGCAGCATTTCAGCTCTTACAAAATGCTGAACAGGTGGCATACTGGGACCATTCTGAGTGTTGTTCAGCGATCTTTCACAGACCTAAAGTTTTTCAAGAATTTAATACATCAACCTAAATTAGCTAAGATGAGATCATTTTGCATTCCACCAGTTTACTATGAGGTACATACCACGAGGCTACCATCTTCCATCACGGATGTATAGCGTAATAGCCAGAAGTCACGAGCTGGTGCCAAAGTAGTAGGGGCATAGAGCTGAACAAGGAAATCAGAACTACATTTGTCAAACGACTTTACTTAACAGTGGATGACAACCACAGAATTCAACATATGAAAAATTTTGACCTGCATATAAAGAAGTTCAATGGTTCCACCATTTCCAGTAGACATCGCATTGAGGATATCCACAGCTCGGCAATCACGAAACCATGAGGGCCGATCTTTTAAGATTTCAGCAACCTACATACACATTAATAATTGGTACAATCTGTTATTCATGAGCAGTGGCCCATATCTACCAAGCATCATCCTTGAAGACTTACCCTTGTAGGTTCCAGACCCACAAGACCACATGCACGTGATGCTATACCAGTGCAACCATGAGAAATAGCAATGATTCCAATGGAATCCGGACCAGGCTGCAAATTCAGAAAGCAACTCTTTAATACAACAAATTAAAGTGATTGAACACATCAAGGGAAAATTAATAGAATAAAAATAAAATAAAACCCAAAAGCAATTAACATGACAGTACATGATTTGGATTCAACTTTGTCTAGATACTAGTTGAAAAGCTCAAATTAAGCCGGGGCAAGTATAAGAAACATCAGAATGACTTTGCACTTATTAATTCCTGTCAAATTGGATTTGACCAAACTTAAGTTTAGGTTTTAATACAAATAATAGAGCTGCTCTGAAGAGAGGAATGACAAATTGAAATCATAACATGAGGCACAAGTGACAAGAAGAAAAGGGAATTTAAAAATAGACTCCCATAACCTGCCAACTGAACTAGTGGAAGAAACAGAAGGAAAACTTGATGAAGGAAATGGAGAAGCAAAAATACCACTACTTGCACAAGTGCCAAAAATTGACAAAGGCAAGAAGCATTCAGGATAGAACATTTTCAACTTTCGATAACTTCTTAAAAGATCAATAAAGTGCAGATTAACACCATTAAATATTATAATAAAGAAGTCAGTAACCTTCATCCCAGGCATTTGGACCCACTCAACAGCAGTTCCAGTGGCCTTTGATAGAAACTCTGTTAAAGTCTCCTCTGCAATGGACAAAAGTCTAGAAGAAATACAAGCATGCCACACATCAGCCATGGCACAAAGCAACACAAAGAATAAATATCACAAAATCAAGGGGCACAAAGAACAAGAAGCATTCCCCACTAACCCTGCAGGACTAGCATCTCTTGGTGGACGCTGAGGAGTCAAGTGGGGCTGACCACTTGTAACCACTGATTCACAACTATTATCAGTGGTGGCAAGAGTTGCCTGAAAACATTGAAAATCAGAATACATGAATGACTTTCCACTAATCAAAATAAAATATTCTATAGAAGATAGTTACAAAACGTCACTCATAGAAAGATTTATAGCCCAATTACTATCGTAATTTAAATTTGAGATTCACTTTATTGCCCTTTCCCCCTTCATTTTACAAGAAAAAGAATTGACAACAAGCATTTAACCATTAAGTCAGAGCTACCAAGGAAAGTGCAAAAAGGATCCAAGAATAGGTGAAAAACCACAAGAAATAAGATAAGCCGATAATAGATTTACATTTTGAGACTGTTGGCGGAAAAAACTATTCTCATACACCAACTGCGAAACCTGCTTCTGCAACCTATCATTTTCCTCCATCAACAGCTTGTTCATTGCTGTCAATTTTCTGTTCACACCTTGAAGGCGGGATGCCTCTTTACGCTGCTTCTCCCTACATCTGCAAACAAAGTTGAAAATTTTCAATATTGTTAACAACAATTCATAAATCCAGAAACACATAAATCTACCTGAACTCAGCACAAATTACATTAAGCCTTAGTAAATACCTTCTGTTCTGAAACCAAACTTTGATCTGCTTAGGCTCAATGTTTGAAAGAATTGGGCATTCTCGAATCAGCTGTTGTCGACGAAGGGAGCTAGGCTTTGGACATTCATGATACAACCTCTCCAAAGCCTCGACCTGCTCAGGCGTATAACGGACATACTTCCCATTGTCCAATTGAACTTTACTGCCACCATCTTTGCAGGCCGAAGTCACCGCCATCATCACTACCAAAATCTGAACCAAGAAAGAAAGAAGAAGAAAAACTCAATTGCAAAACAAACAAATCAACAAACCCCTCTAGGTCGTGGAAGTCCATCAGTATTAATTATCTCCCAAGCACAATAAAAGAAAGAAAGCAAAATCCCCACAATCATATCGTTCAATTTAGAAAAGGAAAAAAAATCATTTCCAAAATCCTTAAAAAAAAGGGGTCTCAAATCTATCATACTAAGCAAGAAATTTTATCCCTTTTCTCTTACCCCCAAGATTTAGCCAAAGAAATGATCTTTCCTCTTCAAGAATTCAAGATAAGTTCAAAGTACAGTGAACAGACAAATAAAAGCAAACACTCTTTCAAGACGGTAAAGTTAGCAACTTTAACTCTGAGATCACTATATCAGTTGTGTATATGCTATTATTTGTACTCTTTCTCATACAAACAACCACATGGATTATGATACCATATTAAAAAATTAAGCCATCACCAAAGCGGCTATTTTTATTATGCATAGAAAATTTGGACAAGAGTTTGCATAATTAATGAAAGTTTGTGTCTGAAGCTTTGGATCTTCCAGAATTCTTCAAAATCAAGAAATCTAAACAAAACCCACATGGAAAAATGCGACACAAACAAAACGCCATATCTTAAACAAGAAAACTCACACATGCAGTCAGAAAACACAGAGTAGAGCGTGTGTTAGTGTGAAAGCAGGAGACACGATTTTACCTAGTGCTTTACAGTTGAACTCCAGAAATAAAAGCAGCCGTTTCACCTCCTCCTCCCCCCCTATGATCTTAATACTTGATAATCACGCAGCATCAAGCACAAAACCCAGATCTTCCATCATCGGATCCCTCACCTTCTTTTTTCCTTTTTTTTGCCTTACCTTCCTCCCAAAATCCCAAAACCCTGTCAATTAGAGAAGCTCACTCAGCCCACCACCACCCACCACCCACCTAATACTAACATGCAAACAAATATACTGTCTCAGTATTCAGTACAACACAAGTATGTGTCTTTTGCGCGTGTTTTGAATGAAAGCCTATAACGGGGTAGGCTTCGTATTATTAGTGGAGACTAAGAGGAATGGAGGAAAAGGAGAGGAGAGGAGAAGAAGGGTAGTGGAGGAGAGTGGAGACCATTTTCAAGGTTTATTATTGTGAGTCGTTGCTATCTATTATGCTGTTGCTTCTGCTGCTGTTCTTTTTTCTTTTTCTTTTTTGTTTATTTTTTTTTTATTTTCTGTCTTTTGGTTTTCTTGTTGGCTTTTGCTTTCTCACTCTGCTTCTGTAGTCTGTAGTCTGTACTGTTACCGTGTGTGCGCGTGTGTGAGCGCGTGTTCTGTTGGTTGGGGGCAGAGAAGCTTTTGGCACTTTTTAGAGTGATGAAAACTGGAAGCAAGAAAAGTGACATTGCAGCAGCAGCTGCAGGGAGCTTAGTGATACCTCTGCAGAGCTGTAATGAGTAGTGTAGTATCCTACTGTCTTCACATTCTGTCTGCTTCTCACAGAAAATCACGCCTACTTTTCTTTCTACTGTCCTTAGGGTTTGCTAAATTACAAGTATCATTCAATCACAATTCTTGAAAATTTGGCATTTTGACCCTTTTAATTTTGACAATACTCCATTTTTTAGCTAAAGAAGTTTATGTTACTAATCTACATCAATATTAGTCATGCCATTGTGCACTATAAACATCTCATACATGCAGCATATATAACGAAGTTTACAACGTGCTCATTTGATAATATTTCATGACGCGTGATTGTATTCTTTAATTATTTATCTTAGGTATTTAAGAACTATATTAAGTACATATTATTTTATGTAATGTCGATTTTATGTTTATATACGTATTAGGATGGTGGCCAGAATTAACTTAACGTTGGCTTTTTTAAGCTTTTGAAACAACAAAATGATACTAAAGTTTATTTAGTAAAGTAACTACATTGAAAATAAAATGGGGATACATCACAAAAAGCAAACAAACTTGGTTGGGAAGTTTGCAGGGCATCTTGCAAGATTTGTTGCTTATGTCTTTAGCCTTTTAGGACGAGAAATATCAATAGAGCTCTATTGTTTTCACCTCTTTTTTTTTTTTTGTTCTTTATAGCATATTGTCATAAGAAAACAAAAGGTTTATCCACTTTCCTACACATTCCAGGCGAATGGAGACAAATCTGAAAGCGAACACCAAATTGTGATTCTTGCAGGTCACTCTTCTGATGGAATGATGATAATTTGATCTTCTCAAAATGGACCTATCCATGACATTGAAATAAGATAAAGGGCCAAAAGTGAAAACATTGAAATGTGGGGGGCAATGGGACAGGGCAGAGGAGACAATTGTCATGCGTATGTTGAAATTGGGAAAAAATCCGAAACAACCAAAAGGCCCATAGTTATAAAAACAAAAAGGTAAGAGATTGCTTGGGGTGAAATATAACGTATGAGGACAGGATAATGAAGATGTTCTGCATGCGCTTTTCCCTCGATATCATATGCTTTATCATGCTGTATCCGTTTCGCTATGCCATCTTTCTTCTCTCTTCATCATCATCAACAACAATATGAAATTCTTGAATGCTATGCATGCAAGCCATGACTATATAAATATATATAAATTAATGTATCGTATAATAGTATCGTATCTGTTAATGTAAAAAAATCAATTTTTGATGTATATAATATCTAATTCAAATATGTATACAGTCCGTGATGGCAAGATTTCTTCTGCTAATCTTATATATTGTAGAGGTTATATATTCCCACAACCCAATGACTATTGGCTTGGCTTATGAGATGTGAAAATGGCTCGAAGAATTCTAATTTGGTTCAAGGCAACGAGATGCATGACTAGGAATTCAAATAATTAAAGTTCAAGTTGGATACGAAATCCTTCAATTTTCAATCCTTATCACGTTCATGAAGGAAAATGGCATGGATATATTTGACACTAGATTTTCGTCCTTCCAATTTTTGGCCTCCTATACTATAGCATGAGATGAAATGTTACCCAAATGGTCTAAGTTGGGAAAGGAGACTTTCATTGTCTTTGAAGTAACGAGATTCCAAGAAACCCTCCACCACTTCTCCTCGTTTCAATCAAAAGAATTTGTAAATCTTATCTCATATAAATAGATAATTTTATAAGAAAAGTACTAAAGATGTGCAAAATAGTCCAAGTAATGAAATATGAACTTTTTTATGACAACGAAATACAAACTTAAAATACAACCAATTAGAATTATTATAAGATATAGATTATAATTACGCCTATATGAGCAGCAATTTGACGTGGTGGACCTAATTTAAGTAGGTCAATAACTTTTTTTACCTCCTTTCTTGTGTTTGTAGAAAGATAAACTTCAATTCTAGTGCCGACATATTCCCGACATTTTCCAAGACATAGAAGTAGTAGGGAACTCCATCAACCCTTTCTTGACAAGGGCATTATTTGGATCCAAGATTAGGAAATGCATGTAATACATGTTTAGTACACTGATGAAAACAAAAATGGAAATCAACAATTTAGCAGGAAACTTCTTCACGAGAACTGTAAATTGATCATTAGGATTGCAATTTTTCATAAAAAAAAGTCTTACGTTTTCTGTGAATATATTTTTCAATCACCTTTTTTAGCACACATTTATCAAATCATTACAGTATATTTTTTGACAAAAACTCCTAAAAATAATAATCCAAGCAGGTTACAGTGTATATATATATATATTTTACCATGACTTGACTGATCGAACTGAAAATGCAAGTTTTTAATTTTGCAAACGTTAATCTAAAGAAAGAGTAAACTTTTCCTTGTGATTAGATTTAGTACTACAACAAACTTGAAAAGCGAAGCTGCAAAAGTATCCGTTGACATTTCAGGGAAGAGTGGGAATTAAGGATTCAAAGGTAGAGGGTTAGTGGGTATATAAAATATTTAATTAAGCTTGCTTTTATCAGAGATAAGGTTTGCATTACCACTTAATCAAGCAAAAGAGGTCGGCTAATGGAATTTACAGCTGCACAACCATAATAGAACGAAGAGCATATCATCAAATTTGTAAAGTAGATTAATCTGAAAATGAAAGTTAACCTCACTTTGACCAAAGAATCTTGCAGGATTATTTCATGTATTTAGGGGTAGACTTTGCTAATCTTTCAACAGATTGGTTCCAGAATAAATCTGTTCATCTGTAACTAAAGTTTTTGCATGGCCATCATGAACTTATAGTTATTGCTTTATTTTTTTCCATTGGAGTATTAGAATTCAGATTAATCGAATAAATATACAATAGAAATCTAGTCCGTTGAAAATCAAATTGTTATTAACAGGCAATGACGAAAGCATAATTTTGAATTGGGATAATTTCATAAATCTCCCCTAAGGCTTGTCATAATATCACTCAACTCCTTTGAAATTTTTAAAATCTCACTTATCGCCCTTGTCAACTTGACAAGACTAAATATTCCTATTAAAGTCACAAATTGACAATATTGCCTTTGCTCTTAATAACTATTTAACCACAAAACCAAAACAAAATAAAATTTTAAAACCAAAAAATGTAAATTAAAAAAATAAATTGCTAGTTAATAATGGTCCATATTATTTATATTGAGGTTGTGGTGGAATAGCAAAGGACGTAGGTAAATTAAATTTAATCAAGATCAACCACTTAGGAGGATTTTTGTGAGTAATTAATACCTTAAAAAATTTCGTGCATAGTTAAGTTACAATTAAGGAAGTCCAGATATATTCTAGGGAAATATGTTTTAATTCATGGTGTAGTTGCAGTTGTATTGAAACTAAAATAATCTCTTTATATGTGTGAATTTTGCTTTTGTTCCAATATAACTAAAATAAATAGTTTCTGTAAAGAAATTTACACCTTATAAAATTTTAACCTTATTTTATTTTTTATTATTGTTATAAATTTCATAAGTAAGATAACAGAAGAGTAGTATTAGAACAAAGGTTTTATCTTTCTTGTAGTTCCTCCAAAAGGGTTAAAATGGTATAAGAAATGTCAATTCAAAGGATGTAAGCGAGATTTAAAAATCTCAGGGGAGCTCAATGATATTATGAGAAACCTCAGAGAAGATTTGTGAAATTATACCTTTTGAATTTGGAGAGGAAACATCGAATGTCTGACATCACTAATGTTTTTGACAAAACATATATTTCGAAGTTTTGAGGGTAAAAACTTAAGGATTAATTTTTTTTCTACATTCATAACGTATACACTGTCAGTTTTTAATGAATGGCAATTATTCAAAATTTAAATTTGCAATTCAACTTTTAGAAATATGTCATGGATCTAACTATAATAGTGTATTTTTTGAGTTAAAAATTTATACTTGTAAATAAAATTTTGAAATTTATGGAGGCAAAAATAAAATGTATGAGAATAATATATGACAATAATGTCTAATATTGTTCTCTAATATTTTGGTTGGGCGGCAAATATTCAATTAAAATAAATTTTTAAGGTAAAATTCTTAGCCCAAATAAGAATTATAAAATTCTAAGCGGGGCATAATGAAATTTTGGAACTCTTGTGGTTCTGTCCCCGTTAACAGGAGAACTAACAGAGAGACCAAAAATATAAACTTGAGGAGATCAATACATAATACTTATAAAAAATTTATTAGTTTATGGTGAAAATTTTGCTATAGCCAATAATTTAATTGAAACTTTTTAAATCAAGTTTTAAAAACTTTTAAATTTCGTAGTTTGGTAGGTGTACAAATTGACTAGGACTTCTATATCTCTTAGACCACAATAGCATTCGATTAGTGAGTCAATGCCTGGTTGTACAAGTGATTGCCCGGTAATTCCAAATTATGCACTAACTTTTTTTTTCTCCGGTCTTCTTTCAGAAGTTTTGACGTTAGAAATTGATTTTTGGTTGGAATTGATTGGTGAAAACTCAATCGTGGCAGACCATTTTAAGTGGGTTTTGATTTTATTTCTTTCAACTTCCAAGGCCTCAATTATGGACTTCCTTTCAACTTCCAAAGCCTTAACAGGTTTTTGAATCCACAATTTTTCAATTCTAAAGATCCAAATTTCTTTGAATTGTAAAACAAGGCAAAAGTGCAAATGCATGTGTCATCTTGTGGCCTCACCTATATGAAGAAAACCGACATTTTGTGTGTGAAATATGTGTGTGTGGGGGTAATTTTTTTTTTTTTTTTGGGTCATGGAAGTCAATTCAAGGCAAGGGTGAGTCTACCAATCTGTAGACTCACTTAGCAATGGAGGACCTCCTTGTCAAATAAAGACGCTGTCAACCAAATCCAGAATGTGTTATTTGAGGACTCCGAGGAATGTGATTCTGCTCTTTGTGATAGGTTCAGTAGTACAAGTCATTTGTCAGAACTCAGAACATACATTAGCCGACACAAGAAATTGGAACGAGCGTGGAATTTACTGTTATAGTTTTGGAATTACTATTTGTGATGACATTTACAATGAAAGCCTTTGATCAGTACATAAGAAGCTCGCTTAGATACATGCATAATCTCTTGTTGCGGTACATTTTATTAGTAAAGAATGGGGCGGGCGAAATGCACCGGTGATCATGCATTGAACTTTTATAGATGTCTCATTTTCTTCGTTGAACCTTTTTTTTCGACACAAGTTAGTTCACTTGATAAAATTTAGTGATATTTTTTTTCAATAAAAAATCGTGTGTTTGAATTTCACTGTTGATATGAGAGTTATGTTGATGAATGATCTATAAAAATTCTGATAAGCGGTCTATATGTCTAGGGTTATACTCTGACCTATGATGATGCTGATACCAAATCTATCAAATCTTTTTTCTAACCAGCAAAAGGAAAAAAAAAAACTTTTCTCATCTCGAATTGATTATTCAACTATCGTAATTGTCACATTTTGCTCGCTCTTTCCAAATTCATCTGTTAATACCACCAATTGAGAGCTCCATATCTGATTTAATTGTTGCGTTTGATGTTAATTTTTGTTTATTTGCTTCACTAGGTACCTATTCGTGAAGAAGAATATTGCATGGTGATGGGAGGTGTGCGATTGAGCAACGCAAAAGGCCAAAAATTGCCCTGAAGCACGCGTGGAGATCACATGTACAACCCTAAAATTGGACTAAATGGACAAATTACGGTCTCTAGGATAGTTTGTTGATCAATTTCAAGCGAAAATTGTTCATTGACTAAAATGAATTATTTTATAAAAGTTCAATGACCTATAGCGCATTTTACCCCCATACAACTATCTCTAATTATATCTCATGGGTATCTCATGCATACTTTATTAATGTTAATGTGATATCTCTAATTATCTAAGGTTAAGATACATCTAGTGTTAGTAGTGACGTATTAACAAAATAATTAGCGACTCAGGACGAGTCTAACACAGGTAGTCTAGGGGTATTACGCCAAATCCAATAAAATTAGAAGTTTTTAAAGAGCTGATTTTTTAAAAGCTTTGAGTTTTTTATACATGTATATGTATATATTCTTAAGAGAGACTCCAAGCAGGAGAAAAGTAAAAGGGGAGATAATGTAATATAATTCTTTCAATCTAGTCTTGGACTCGTAAATAAATATATGTTACAAATGTAGAAACACGTTGAGTTTTCTTAATCACTTATTTATATCAAAAACAACATCATGCTTCAAGACTAACCTTAGAAGATAATTAGTGAAAAATAAATTAATACCATATGCTTTAAAAAGTTAGGCCAGCTGCCACTAATTAGTCTCCTTTAACAAAAGACTACCCCATTATCCTAAACTCGCTTCCAAGTTTTATAAGACTATTTCAAAGTATAGAAAAAGCAAGGATTTCAAAAAGGAAGCTTCTTCAACTTTTAACGGGGTCCAAAGGAATTAACTCAAACTTTAAGGTTTACTTCAATTAATAAAAAAAAATCATGGTCAAATATTAAATTCTTCAAACCTTTATTTCCTGGCACGTGTCCCATGAGCTTGTCTGGCGTGTGACTGACGCCAGTAGGGCCGTTTCCGTGTTTTGGTGGTCCACTATAAAAATGGGCCGGATTTGTTGGATGTGGGCCGCACGCGTGAAGACTGGCGCAACTTTATAACATGCTTTGCTAACTGGTGCACCAATTGTTTATGTTACCTCCTACTTTTTTCTCAAGAGATATGTATCTTTTGCCACGTGCCCTCTGCTAATGGGTCTGATTTGAAGCCCTGGGTCAACCCCTGTTGATTTAAACTAAACTGTAGCTTCGAGCTCCCCAACTTATTATTCCTAGCTCCTTAAAATACTAGTAACTCACAATTCTTAATACCGAAAGGTTTTTTGAACCAACCCTCTCTCAACATAACCTAAGTTCACGAAGGAGATTGCTTGTTTTTCTTTTCCTTTTTGTTTTAAATTAGTAAAAGTTGCGATAGTAAAAATAAAGAAAAGGATTTCGTTTAACGGGGAGTCGAGAGAAAATTTATTAAGATGAATTTTAAGTGCTAATTCTTTGCAAAAATTAGGTTAAATTAGCGAATTGTGGATGTAAGGGGAAGCGATACATGTAAGTGAATACATTAGAGGGTAAGTGGTAGAAGTGAGTGCGATTGATGAGTTGATGTGAATTAAATATACTAACGAGTGATTAGCGATCAGGTGTTAGACAACTAAAAAGAAAACATATTATGTGTATAATATAAGCATACAACTAGCTAATTAAATTACTAAATTGCATGACTCAAAGTCAATTCTATAAGCCTTAACCAATTATTATTACCTTAAGAATTAGTAATTAGCAATCCTACGAAGATACTAACTCTAAAAATTGCATAATATACTCTTCGTTATAATTTGTCACCCTCTCCATTTTCCCCCTTGTTTTTTAATTTTTTTTATTGGTTAAAGAAAACTAGGCAGTTTATGGAATTTAATATTTAGCTTTGCATGGTAAGATTGGACAGAAAAACTTTTGGGCCAAGGAAGTATATCTTTTCGAGCTTCCATTTAAAAGCTGATGTGAAAACTTAAAATTTCACAAACTTCAGTTTACAACCAAGAAAAAAATATTGGTAATTTCAAAGCACGGATGCATAATCTAGCTCAGCTCAAATATTTTCCCCAAGTTCCTATCAGCACAATAATGATCTATCCTGATCATGATGCAGATTAGAAGATAACTGAGAACATACATCATCCATTCCGAGATATTAAAGATTGAGATTATAACATATTGAGCACCTTTTATTATTTTTTTTGTTGGATTCTTCTAACGGGGTACTTATTTCCATTAACACACCTAAATCACATCGAACCTATCATGTGAATATATACACTAATAATTATTATTATTCTTCTTTACATTTATTCACTTGACTTGATTAACTGTATTTTTCCAAAAATTTAATACTTGAACTACATTATTGGGCACTAAGGGTGATACGAGTCGAGTTGAGTTTGAGTATCGCCGTACTCGAACTCAAGCTCGATGCCTAGTAGTAATTATTGAACTCAAACTCGAGCGAGTTGCTTGAACGAAGCTTGACTTGACATAATATTGAGAAGGCTCAAAATTGACTCATTAGACCTTAAGAAGTTAGCGAACTCAATATTGAGCTCGAATACTCGAGAGCTCGACAAACGGTTAGGGTCCTAAATATTGCAAACAATCAATCTAAAAGAGTAATTTAATTACTTATAATATATTAATTAAATATTACACCGAGTACACGATAGAGTTCGACAAACTCTCGAATATATGATATACATACTTGAGCTTGACTCAAAAACTCAATCGAGTAGCTCAACCTTGGCATTGGTCAAGCTCGATTCGAGAAGTTGATTGAATTACTCGCAAGTTCGAATCAAGCTGCTCGATTGAATAGCGCTCTTGCCGGCATTCATTAAACAAATCATTTTCTATTTATTCCAATTGTACGATTGTTATATCATTAGGTGGAAAAAATTACCTTAATGAAAGTTGTGTGGAAAACAAGTATGGGAAAGTAAATCAGAAGTTATTCTTTTTCCCCTTATGTATGTTTTGTTCACAAGAAAGTTGAAAATTTTCTTATATTTTGTATCGAGCAAAATTTACCTAATTGCAAACGAAAATAGCTAGTTAAATGCAAAACTCACAATAACTATCACTAATGATCATTAATTTTTTTTTATCTTTTCTCAAAAATTTTTTTGGTAATTGATTGAAAATAGAACAATATTTTTGTATTTTGTTCTACTTCATTTTCCACACAAATTTCTTTCTACTCAAATAGAGTTATATGTATTGAAAAATTTTTGGGATTTATAATATACAAGTCTTCAATACATCAAAATTCAAAGAAAAATTGCACCAATTGCTCCTCACATGTTATTGATGTAAAATTTTAATTCCTCATAGTCAAAATGAATGATTTTAGTCCATAACAAATAAAAGAAAAAACATTCATTTATGTCTTGATCACCTTTCCAATTGAATTTTGGTTGGAATATACTATGAACACATCACAAGGTCAAATTTTTAATGGCAAATATGACAATTTGCTTAATGTTGACCCAATTTTTCACTTAATCTACCAATATTTCTAATTCTTTCTATTCAAACCCTAATTTCGTAAATCCAAAAACACAAACACCCATTTTGCTCTTCCACTACTGCCATATTGCTCTACCATTCCCACGTCACCGCCATCCTCGACCTTTTTTTACTTCTCCACTGTCACCTTTTCTCCTTTGTATTCTCTCGTCCACTTCTTTCCCTACATTCTTTTTCTTTTTCCCATTTTTTTGCTCACCACCACTCTTCTCCTTCCCTCTCATTCTTCCTCATTTACCTACCCACCACTTGTTCCTTTCTTCTTTCTTGTTTTCCATTTCCTCAACTTTTCTCCATCCCTTTCTTTATGACTCAAGCTTTGTATCCTCTCTGTTCCTTTCACTCCTTGATTTGGTCATGAGACCAGATCTAATCTAGTTTTATGACTAGATCAATAGGTGAGAGGAGACGGGGGGTAAGGGAAGAAGAGGAACTATAGGGAGACAAGTTGGGAGAAGTGGTGGAGGTGAAGACATGGGGAAGGGAAAGAGGAAAAGAGGGTGGTTAAATAAGCAATGGTAAGAGAAAGAAAAGGAAGAAGAAGGAGGAGAAAGCGTTGGGAGAGGGAGGGAGAAAGAAAAGAGGTGGTGGGTGTGATAATGGAAGTCAGAATGATGGAATAGAGTGATAACAGAAGAGAGAAAAACAAATGTTTTGGATTTTAGAAAAAAGAAGAATCAAGGGAAATGGTGAATTTTTTTTTTTTTTTTTGTCAATTGTAAGGGAGGTGATCTAACAGGATCACGGGAAACCGACGGAGATTGAAACACTATCGGATCATATGAGTGCATTACGCACATATATGGATTTAAGAAAAACCATATTCAGTGGTAATTTTGATGGAAGGTAAAGCTTGAATCCTTCACCTCCCATCGCACAAGACATGTGATGGCTAACTATTCCAGAGGTAGTTGATTAACAAATGTAAATATGGAGTTGGATTAACAAATGAAGTACGAGGAAATAATGAATTAAATATGGAATTGAGTTAACAAATGACGTAAGTTGCAAGAACTGTTTTTTAAATCTGATCACATGATATGTATGTGACTTACTCCGATCAAATTTGATCCAAAAAGTGATCAAGTGCCAAAAATTATGAAAAAAAAGGTACAAAAAATGAGAGTTTTTTATTTGTTAGGGACTAATTACTCATTTTGATTTTGAAAACTAATAGTAGAAACCAATTGTTCATAATATGTGAAAGACACAATTTTCTAAAATTCAGAAATAGAAATTTGAAATTAATTGGTACGAAGTAGAAACCAACCCTCGCCGAAGTAGAAATTGTTCATAGATACTATCCTGTACCACATACGAGACCATCAGGGTTGGATGGTGTGACGCATAGGGATGAAAATGGGAAGTGGGAACAAGAAAAGAACGTTGTCAGTGGGCCGGTTAGGGCGTGAGCCGACAGGGATTGGCATGGGGCCAATGATAGCGGCGCAAAAGCAGAGGATGAAAGAGAGAGATTAGGGCTTTTGGGGGCCAGAAATAGTACCAGGTGGCAAATCGTTGGTTAAAATATAGCAGGAGGAATATTCGGCGGCGGCTCCTTACCTGAAGGGTAGTAATCTCACAATTAATTTTTTGGAACGCAAATCTCGTTTCTTTATGGGAATGTTTTACGATGTTGATCTTGGTTGGTCCCATTTCTGGATCTCACAGTTCATTTCGTTGAGATGCTTTCCCTTTTTTTTTTTTATCCTTTATTCTTCTTTATTACTCGGAAAAAAAGAGAGGATAAAACCTTCCTTTCATTTTTTTTTTAATAAAGCAAGAACTGAGACAGTCGAGTCTTGAATATTGTAGGTGCAAGTTAAAATGATTATTGATTCCATATGAGACTAATAGCTCAGATTAATTATGTAGAATTTGTCTAATTTTAATTTTTTTTGTAAGTGTGAGATTTTACATTTAGGACATTCTATTTATCAGTTCTCTCATCGTACCACTTAATTCAACCCACCTACTAATTATGTAGAATTTGAGTATTAGAGTTAGAGTGAATGATTATTTGGCATAAACATACAGTGTGACTATATCGATGGTCGTAAATACCCCTAACCCTATACCAAAATTTTCCATATTCATTGTGATACATTTTTTTTCTTTTTAACCTTTTCTTCGTTTCTATTGTTTGAGTTTAATTGAAATAATTTTCTTTTATTTTCTTTTGGGGTTCAATTGATGTAGATTTAATCTACAGATGGTATGTGAATTGTTGGAGTAGCTATTTGGTTAAACAAATTACTACAATCCTATCTTTGAATGGACCGATTTGGTTTTTAGCCTAAACAAAATTAGGAAATAAACTGATACAGTGTTATCCAATCGTTTTCAGATCTAATTACAATAATGAACTCCACTTTGGATTTAATCCAGGGCAAAATTATTAATGGTGGTATTGTTTCAAAAGCGAATGAAGAAATGAAGTCAATGAAATTGTTAGGCAGTATTATCAGTGATTGATTTCAAAAAGCCTATGAATTGATTGTTTCCAAGTCCACTGAACACCAAATTCACCTCTCTTCCAATACTTTAGTTCATACATGAGGTGAGCAGGACAGCTATGTATGTTAAATAAAATGAAAGAAGGTACAGAAAACAGACTGTGGTATAATTCTGAGAAGCTGATGATCCAATTGGTTCATTATGGGATAAGAGGATAAGAGTGAGCTTTTCTGGTAAAGTTTTAGGATGGTGTTTGTAGGAACAAATATCTTTCTTTTGTGCTAAAAGCCTACAATCATTCTTTGGAATAATTACTATTGTCCTTCCTTGAATCTGACTTTAATTAATTGTATCTCTTCGACTTGACAATAGTTAATCCATCCATCCATAGCTCTTGTTTGAAATTGGTAATTTCAACAACGTGATAAAATATGCACGTTAGTGAGTTGACATTGGTGACAAAAACCAGACCAAGTTGGCCAGGTTTTCTCACTTTACCATATTTCCCTTACACAAAAGTGCCAAACCATAATATTGAATAGTACAGCTATAAAGTTTTATCACTTTACCACAATTTAAGACAAAGCGCCGAGCAAATTCTCTAAGATAAAACACCTGTCAAAGCCCATTTTGTTCAGAATTCCACGTTAAGAGCAAGATTTCTATGTAATTCAGTCAATTGTACAAAGACCGCTTGAAAGAGGGGCGGCAAGTGTTCAATTTCCACGCCATACCAGACTTTCTTTGGTCAGAATTAGATGTAAGAACAAGAAAAGTGCCGGGCTTTGGTGGTTGGTACATGTGGAGATCACATACCCAGAAGACTTTCAGGCTGGCGAATTAACGCAGTAGTTGAAAAGAAAGCAAAAGAAAGAAAATTGGTTTTTCTTTCTTTTTTTTCGCTTTCTACTTGATTTACGCAGGAATCCTGCATATCCTACCTAACTTCCTACATGTGCAACAGTGCAAGTTCAGTACAAAATGGCAGTGCTCAAGTTAGTAATTGACCAAATCACCGTTCAAATCGAAGACCTCCTTTTAATACCGGCCAACCAAGCGGTGATTTAAATGTTACTTCTTGCTTGATCAATTTGTCAAGAAAGCATGTTATACATACCACGATTGAAAAGCACTTGTACCATATAATAGTTTGAAGTTTTTGTCCCCAGAGGACAGCTCATGCGGATGAAAGTCCCGCATTATTAACAATAATAATGAGGTTTCATACCTCAAGCTTAACAGGTACGTTTGAAGAACTTGCAGGACTGGAAGTTACTGTTTAAAGTAATCAAGGGGCTTACAGTAGTATGAACTCAACAATTTAATTACTAGTAAATATGAGCACATCACTGTTAAAAACCCTTTTACAATGTGAGTAGTGTTCCAAGTTTTACCTATTTGCCGTTCACGTAATCCAGGAGAAGCTTGTCAAGCTCAAAATGCCGGCAAAGATGTTTCTGCATTTTATTAACAACAAAATTATCACAATCACAAGTTAAAGAGTTAAAAAGTCCAAAACAGCTACATTTGTATTGCATAAAATCATGTTGTAGCAAAAGGGAGGTAGAGACCAGGTTAATCGTATGTTTGAATAGCACAAAGTAGCCAATTCAAGCAGTGATTCTGTTTTATAACCAATATATATTATGACAGGACAAAAACAAATTTAAAACTGGCGGTTTTCCCAGGATTTTAGCAGTTCACCAATTCCACAAAGTGGTGCAATGTTAGGAGACTTGGGAAGCTCAGAGTCCAAATAGGCCTTGGCAACTTTTGACAACTGCTTGCTGGAGTTCAAAGTTATAAGTAATTTAGTGATGGGAATCATTCTGTAATGCCATAGTTTCCTCTAGACAGAAAAAGATAAGGATCATTATACTGTTGACGAGGTAATATAAATCTTTTCAGACATCCATCTCATTCCAGCGACTAGTATTAACACTAAGACGGGGGTCTTAAATGTTTGCTATCAACAGCTTCATCTCCCAATCAATTTATTGTAGTTATCTAGCAACTGAGTGTCCCTATGTATGGTTCATCAGAAACGAAAATCCAGGCTAACTATGAAACCATACACAAGTTCAAAATCTGTTATGAAACACGGAAAAACTGCAGGCATCAGAACATCATTACAGATTACGCAGTCCAGTAATTCTTATGATGTTCTTCAGCTGTCTCCAGCACACACATTGATAAGAAAGATTTGGAGAAGCATCCATGCACAGCAAAAGAATAGAGGCTAATTAAGAGACCTTATACCCCGTCTACTTATTATGGTAAACAAAGACAACCACACAGGCTAATCTTACATTGATTGTTTAAAGAACTAAAATAATATCTACACTCTCTTGTCTCTACATCTTTATTTTTTGTAATTGCTGTTCCTTGTTTCTCCTTTTTGTGCTGCTTGATTCAGATAAAATGGGGAAATATCAAAAGGGGCTGCTGGGGCAAGATTAATTCCTATAATTGGTGCTACTGCAACAATGAACTTCCACTTGTTTCATTTTTATTCATCTGAGCAATGACTCATAAAGCAAAAAACCTTAGAATGATTTACACATATGCTTGATTATTACCTAAATAATCATCTAGATGCATGCTGCAAATAAAAAAGCTATTGTCAAATACCTAAGTTTGTACGGTCAACAACAAATTACAGGCAACCAAGAAAGATTACCTTAGTCAGAGAAGGACTCAAAAATATACGTCTCAAAAATCCACCTCTGAAAGGCTTGAGACCTCTGTCCATTGTCAAATAATTTGTAGATTGGAAGTTGGTTTAGACTATCTGTTTCAATTATACAAATAACTCCTTTTAATCAACGGGAAACATCAATTTTAAGAAAACTATTTACGCCAGAAATTCTTTAAAAGAAGAAATGAAAAATTCCTACCAGAGAAATTCCAAACTTTTCAGCAGCATTTGGAAAAAGCCCCAGATCAACTGTCCCAAATGACAGCCTTTTATTTGAATATCTGTTCAGGAAAACATATAGACATTATTTGCAAAACGAGATGAATTTGAAACAGACGAGGTTTTGAAATCCAACGTCTAGAGAGCATAAAAATGGACATTTCATACAAACATGAAATCAGCAAACCTTTATCGATGGTGCAAGACTTAATATCACTACTCCATGAGCCAAAAACCGGAGAGACTGGTCTACAGTTTATTGTTTAAAAGTCCGTATGTTTTCTTAAAAGAGATCCACAAGGCAGTCGAAATAGTGGACATAATTGTGGAGGGCGCGTACTAGTGTCTAAGGCACTCCTAACACAAATTAACATTCCACTGTCTTAGCCCAAACAGCGCTGTTTTGCTCCCATCTTATCAAAAGGAATAGCACTCACGTAATTGAGAGTTCTGGGAAGAATGAACTGGTTCGTATACACGAAGATACGGATGAAGCACGGAATTCGACCTGCCAAAGTGGATGCCAGAGGTAAACAAGAGCAAACCAATGAGAATTGGGTTAGGTACATGCAAAACATATAAGCCGAACCAATCATTTTGCATGATATCTAGTTTGGTAGCCATTCATGTTCATAGTTACAAACAAAACCTAAAAGGTAAATCTGTCCCTACTCATAGTACTAAATTTCCTTGAGCTACGTAGATCATAAAGCAGAACCAGAGAATTTGCACATCCCAAATGATTGAACAGATTTGGGATGAACAAAAGAAAAGAACAAACTAAAGCAACCAGTTTGGGTGAAATATCAACAGACTGATTTTGACAGCATTGGCCATGCATCATCAGGCAGCAGTACCATGCAATTGGGAATACATAGCAAAAGGAACCTACAGATTTTCAAAATCACGAAAAGCATGTAAAAAGAAATGAATAGACAATAACTGGCACCAAAACGAAAAAGTTTTTTTTTTCAAAATATTTTGACAAAGGTTCATTTCAAGCTACAATCAAATATCATGTTCTGTTGGAAATGTTGGAAACAGATTTTCAAATTTGAAATAGCAGAATGTCCAAATGTTAGCATTTCTTACAGATCAAAGAATGCATAAATTTCTCATAGACATGCAGAGACCATATACGGATGACACATTGATACGGACACACCTCTCCTAGACTGATCTTTATATATGAATTTTCTATAAAGGTTCAGTCAGTAGAATAGTTATGTGGGCAAACCATAGCACAAAGCAATTTATCAAAAATCCAAAATTTAGATGGAATAAGGAGAATGGTCACCAACCAACCAGAATCTTGACGTGTTTTCCTTCAGTGAGTAAAGTTTCCAACTGCAATGGTGTTAAATGGTTTAAATCACCTAGACAAGTCAGGCATAAAAATCAACCAAAGAAGGAGCACAAAGAAAGTTAAGTTCATCAGAAAAATATGACCTATCACTCCAAAAAGAAGCTTGCCAAATGCTTGTGGATAAAATGTAAAGAAACACATGTATGAGAACACAGAAATATAGATCATCATACCTAATCCTTCATGAGGAGGCTGTTGTGCTAAGAGGTAAATAACTGTGATAAAAAGAAGACAGATTCAGTTAACATCAGTTTATAAGCCTCCTGAGATACATTATCATGTAAGTTGGCAACTTCGCTGTCACAATATTTGTAATATGGGACTGACAATTAAAAAAATAAGAATTGCTACAATATGAATACCAACGAGCAACTTAAAAATGCACAGATTTTCTTACAATACAGTCACAATAAAGACACCTAAAGGCAGGTTTCAGAAAAGGCTATAAAGCCCTAACACTAGACAAAAGAACAATTAAATGTATAACAACTATCCCCCATAAATTGCAGATAGACAGGAAATTCTTCAGCTTAAATTTTTACCATCTTTACAAACATATAAGAGTCCTACCTAAAGAAAGCCAATGTATACCAGAGTGCCAGGTGATAATCCATGACAAAAGCAATGGCACAAGGAAAATCTGGAAAACAGGAAATATGGTACTTATATTAGAGGTTTCCCTTTATGTTTTCCAAAAGGGTGACTGAGGAGGTAACATATTTATTTGTCTCATCTTAATTTTGAGAAGTGACACTTGAGCTATCATGGCAAGGCTTTGTAAAACCCATGGTTATGAAGCATCGTGGGTTGCTCCTTAAAAAGCTTAGTACATAAACTTTTTAACATGTCATCCTTAAAAAAGGTTTCGTTCACCTCTCTCGCAAAGTCTTAGTCAAGATTGCAATTATGCAGATCGATTCCAATATTAATTAATTGGGCAATAATTTCCATTAGGTACCTGCCAACTGGATAAGAAATTCATGTGAAAGAAACACATAATGACAAAGGTTATCTGAATTACAAAATGCAAAAAGCTACTTATTACTGTACATCAATATGTTATGAACTTAATCATGTGAATATAATACCCAAATTCAATATGTATGAGTAATAAGACTCCATTGATACAGAACCAAGAAAGAATAGATGCATATTCACTCACTGTAGAAATACATAGGCAGCCATTTTCCATCGGTAGATTTATCAAATTGGCTTGAAATTCATGGAAAAGAAACATGACATGAGTTTTAAGAAACGAATTTTAGGTTTATTATCAATCATGTTCTTTGTTTTTTTTTTTTAATTAACTAACTTTAAAGTAAAATGAGCAACAGAATGCTGTTCAAAAGTATAGCTAATTTTTAATTGTCGTTACCAAGATGGTAAGCGGATTTGTAAAGGCAGCTTTTAGCATCCTGCTTGGCAGTTGCCTATTCCAATTGAGATATACCATTTAACAGTCGCTAATGTGGCAAGTAGATATTCAGCAAAAGATTTTACAATCTACAGAGTTTAAACAAAACAACAAACTTCTCAGGGATGCTAGAGATGACAATTGATTTATAATAAATCATAGTAAACTGTACTTGGTCCATCCAAGAAGTTACTTTTTCTGTGAAATGGGGTATGAAACCAATAAATTTTTGGCCATATATTCTACCAAAGCTCCCCTGTAGCTTTGGGGTTGGGAAATATAGGTCTTTCCCGCAATTCACTGAACTTACAGAGTAAACCTCTCTTTACTTTCATTTAAATTTCAGATAGAAATTCCTCTACTTTAACATCAAGTTTCCAGAATCCTTCTAGGTTCATTTGAAAAATACTCGGAGGGTAAAATAATTATTAAAAAAAAAAAGGAAAGGAGCCGGCATTGTTCCATGTACTGTCAGACTGCATCATACGCAAATATGATAAACAAAAAGAAAAAAAGCCAGAATGGAGCCACCTTAGCAAAGAAAGAACGTGTTGGCAATGAAGGTCTCCCATGTTTCTTCTTCTCACCAACTGCCAAATTTGAATAAAAAGACAAGAAAGCTGAATTAACAACATATAGTTAATTCAATCCAACGATCTTTCATCACTCAAATCACCCACCAAATCTCTAATCATGCAATGAAAAAAACTTCAGTTATTATACTTGTATCAATTTCACTCTCAACCACATGGCAAGCATGACTCAGAAAATTAACAGAGAAGAAATAACAAATTCTCAATACATTTTACCATCAGCAATGTGGTTCCATCACGCACTTTCAGCAAAGTTATTGATAGCAAAAAATAAAACTAATCAAATTTGGACCAAGGTTGCTACAGTTTTTGGGCCTTTTGTCCACTTGGGAAGCTCTGATCAGGTCTCAAGCGAGTCCTAAATTCCAGAATCAAATAAATAAGCTTTCCAGAATGGCCGTGTTCTACATGTAAGAATCAACTCCATGTCCATCTTTGAAATCGTCAACACCATATAAGCCTAATTATCTCTTTGACGACAATAATATAATTGAATCATGAAAATGTTCTAAGTTTTAGGACTGATATTTATACAGTAAATAGAAACTAACACACTTTTATGTAACTCAAGTCTACCAATGGTCACAATAATAATTCTTCACAAATCTACTAAACAATGAAAAAAAAATACTAAAGTCAGAATTTCATCGACATTCCCCTCTCTCTCTCTCTTGCAACTAGAACATTCGACTAATTACAAATGCACAAAGTAAATGATCAATAAAAGTACACAATTAAATAATTACACTACAATTCAAGAAAAAACACAAAAATTATATGATAAAGAATTTACCTTTATAACAGTCAATATACAAAACGCAACCACGGCCTGAATTTCCTGTTCAAAAAAAAAAAGAAAATCACGATTACTAAGCAGATTACAATTTTCATAACTTAATGATCAATAGAGAAGAGAACGAAAAATGAATAAAAGGGAATTAATACACGGATGAGAGAGTGCCGGAGCGAGAAGGAAGACAGGACACCGACGGCGGAGAAGCGTATGGGGATATAAGAGAAGAAAACTAAGAAATGTAACAATAGTACGGCTCCGACGCGCGTTTTGTTTCAAATTCTCATTACGAAGTCGATCAAATCTCCATCTCTCTCCACGCTACTACTGCTGCTTCTGCTACTCTTCCTCGACATTTCTACTTAGCTTATTCTTCAATGCCTTCGTTTTAGGCGATCCCAGATTACCGGAGCTTCGAACGTTAGTATATACTCCTCGGTCTCATTTTGATAATCCTAATTTTTTTTCACACAGTTAAAAAAATATACTCCCTCCATCCCACTTTGATAGTCCTGTTTTCCTTTTTCATCTGTCCCAATTATAGTCCACTTTCTAATTGAAAATATAGTTATATTTTAATTTTTCTAAAATACCCTTATTCAATATAAGTTGTTGTTACTATAAACCTACTTTATTTAATGAAAGTTTATTCTTTTTTTTTTCCATCAATTCAAGTTCCTATAAAATTGTACTCTAATTAATATGAGGGTATTTTAGAAAAATAGTTACCTAAATTGATTGTTCCAACAACGTTAACTACTTTTTTTTAAGTTGGGTGAAAAAAAAAATCAGAACTATCAAAGTGGGACGGAAGGAGTAGTTAATTTTCTTGGAACAATAAATTTAGGTTGTTATTTTTCCTAAAATACCCTTACATTAAATAGAATACAACTTTATATTAATTATTCATGAAAACTTGAATTGATGGTTTATGGGAACTTGAATTGATGATAAAAAAAGAATCAATTATCATTTTACATTATTTCACATTTTGCTTGAAATAATAACAAAACTGGCTTTTCATATATAAATATGTTTTGAAAAATCTAAATATATTAAATAGGGTAGGTTAACTATCTATATTTAAAAAGATAGTTTATACTAATAACAACCTACTTTGAATAAGAGCATTTTAGAAAAAATTAAAAGATAACTATATTTTTTAATTCGAAAGTGGACTATAATTTGAGATAAATAAAAAAAAAATAAGATTATCAAAAGTGAAAAGGAGGAAATATATGACTACGTAACAAAGATGACACGGGCCAGTAATAGACCCACTGTGAAAAGCTCTGATTTTGCATTGGGCCAACGAAGTTGGTTGGGTTCCAATGTCTGGAGGTAACCAAATTCCGAACAAATTTGTAATTAGCACAAGCTTAGATAACACCAACGTTGGACAAATTTTTTTCTGTAGATACAAACATGAGAATCCTATAATCGAGAAGATGGGGCATTTTTTATTTTATTTTGGCATCTAAATTGTATATCGTTTAATACAGATCCTATTTTTTCTTAATCAATAATAATAAAAAATAGTAATTAGATGATAGACAAGTTATGGACGAATGTGACACTCCTTCCAATAGTATTTATATGGTTTAGGATTTTAAATAATTAGAAAGTATCTAGAAATTAGGGGTGAAAGTATCTAAAAGATTGGAACAAAGAGATAAGATAATGATAGATTTTAAAAGAATCCGCGATTGAGAGTGATTTATAACTCTCAATGGTTCTGGGCAATAAAGTGATAGGCTTTTTGGTTTCGGCCTACTCATATGAAAGAAGACCTAAGCCCGATAGACCATACCATATGAAACATTTAATTGAAGTCTCGATATTTCAATTTCTCCTCCGAAGTAATTTATTATGAGTTTGGGCCACTCAATAGAAATGGACTAAGACCAATCAAATAATCCAAAACTGTAAAGTAAAGAAATCTAGTTTTATTTAAGGAAGACATGAAACATAATCCTGGAGGGAAAGAAACAACTATAGCAAACTCATTGCTCGACACTAGTTAATCCTAATCTATGGAGAAATATCCTAACTTCACCATTAGAAACAAAAGTAAATCTTATATATATTGATAGTGTATATACTATTATTATCGAATACGTAATATATATATAAAAGTTAAATTTTAAATTCAAATTTTATATGCTTGTCATTCATCTAATAAGTTATTCAGGACGACAAATTTACTGTAACGTGCATTTACTTTTTCTCTTTTTTTTTCTTTTGAATTCTATAATCTATATTTGCTTTTCGTAAATTCATGAATTCAAAGCCTATACTTTCTAGCTTGTAGAAAACTTTAAACTCATATATTTCAAAAAAAGTCATGATGTGGAGCGAAATTTGTGGGCAAGCGATTGGAATTGGATCGAGGAGAAAAGGAAGAATAATATGCTCAAATCCACATTTTCAAAGGATCTCCGCGCGAATCCTTTCCATAGCGGATCCGACTCAATAGTCAAGTAAACTTCTGGGCACAAATCACAATCCGATTCAGGAATTCGCTTTACCTTTTCTATTTCTCCTTCCCTATGTTCCTTCAAATTTGGTTACAAAGGACTTTGGTTGGGATGGAACTCGAAGGGTCATGAAATAGCACGAAAGCACGTTCGCAGTTGATTCATCACAACTACATAATTCCTGATAAAAACAAATGTTCAAGAAATTGCCAAAGTAAAATAATGAGATAGATTTTGTTTGATAACTCAATTCAACACTTAAATTTAAATAGATTCACATCTTAACATATTCAAATCGTTTGATAATCAAAAATTAAGCATCTGAATTAATTAAATGACACTGAAATTTTTAGACAAAACTTGCTTCGAAAATTAAGTGATAAACTATTAACTTATAACTGCATGTGATATGCACTCAAATATATTAGATTCAATATTTAACAATTCAATAATTTAATGAATTCAGACTTTAAATTTCAAATTTCAAATTTCAGTTTTATCAAACGCATTCATAATGAGGTTTATGACACAGTGATCATTAAAAGCTTTACATTATCATTATCATTATCATTATCATTATTATTATTATTATTTGATTGACGTGATGGGGTTGCATTTCTTAAACCAAATCTAATAAGGTGTTGACGACAAAGCAAAACATGAGTAAAAGTAAAATAGGGCATCCATGGCACGTGACAGGTCACAAGAAGAACCACATCAGGTGCGTTGCATTATTGCGTGTACAAACTATACAGAATACCCAGCATTACACTCACGTGGATTGGCGGCACGTGCACTAACGTTATTAGTCCACCAATGGTTCGTGTGTTAATTAATCTTCTACAACCACCGGATTGCTCGACGGACGGAGGGGCAAAATCTAAAATGAAAGAAAAACAGCCCACTCAGATTCCTGCCCCGTGGCATTTGACCACCGTCACTGGTGGCTTTTGAGGCCAGCCGAGCACTCGCACATGCTCAGCTGACACAGCATCAACCTCCATCACGTGCAATTTGGATTTTGGACCACAACTATATGTATTTTTAAGAATAAGAATTCTTTTGAGATAAAAGTGAATATATATATATGTATTAGGAAGAAAAAGCAACAAAAAAAAAAGGCCAAACTCTGCCAGTTCTTGTACTGGTAAAACCTCCCAGCCAAGCAACAACTTGGGTTCCTTTCTTTTTCAGTGTTTCCTTTATTTCGAATTTAGGCATAAAAGTGTATTGCAAGAAAAAGAAGAACGAGTTGATATAAATCGTTCATAACTAAAGTTGTAAAATTACCTTTACCCCCAATTTTCGATACCAAATACAAAATTGTGAAAACCCTTAAAATGGTACTAGTGGATAACATGTGGTTTTAGATTTAGAATGATATGTTTGTTAAATATTAATCTGATACATTTGAGCGTATATCACATTTGAATTATCATTTATTTTTTTTGAAGGAAGTTTTACTTAGAAAATTCAGTGCCACTTAATTAATTTAAATGTTATATTTTTTACTATCAAACTCGTTCAAACATGTTTAAGATATAGGTCTAATAAATTTAAGTGTTGAATTGGATTATTAAACAGGATCTTAGAATTACTAATAAATTTGTGCGATTCATGACTCATCTACCATATAAGGATATAATTGCGGCATAATTCTGCTGATTCGATCGAGTTGAAAAGATTTTTTGGAATATATATCTTTATGGAAAATAATAAAAGCCACTGAAAATGGTATTACATATTCAACATCAATTGTGGCTTTGAAATGTCGCAGTCTATGATTGCAAATTGCAAATAATGTCAAGGCTGAAATGTTAGGTAAAAATAAAAACAAATGTTAAATATTCACAGAATCAAATTTACAAGAGTAGTACATCCAGTAAGCCATTGACCAATGGGGACAAAGATCACATGTAAATACGGTTCAATCATATTCATCAGAAGTACTACGTTTTTTTCTTCTCTAAATGGACTTATACAACGAAAATTTGCATGTTAGATGGACTTACAGAATTCGAATATTAATTAACATGCTTTTATTTCCAATGTTGAAAATTGAGCAAGATATTTGATGTTTTAAAAAATCAGTCTTGCACCTTTTACGTAAAAAAAAAAAAACATGGTTTACTTTCCAAGGTTTTTTCAAATGGTAAAATCAAGGACTCGAGTATTACATCCACTATACGTAAGGAAAATTATGCGTAGTAATGCTTATTTGATAGCTAGGTAGATGTAAATGTAACTTTTCTTCTTCTTCATCTTTTTCTTCTTCATGCTATCTTTGTCAGCAAAAATGTGATAGATTTTTGGCTAAAAGAATTGGATAAATTAGGATTTTATAAATTATAACAAAAAAAAAGGTGGAAAATGAATGTGAGATCACACATACAAAGACTCCAAAGAGCAAACCAGGCCAACTATAAAAAATCTCGGGCTTAGCCCGACTTGCTCCACATTCCTAGATTAGTTATTTTTTGGTCTTGGCGGATAGATATCTAAAAATTTTACTGCTACTTTTTCTGCAGTTGAATTGATCACGTCAATAAATGACACCTTATCTGGTCTCTCTTACATAGGGATTGCTAACGTGGGACCCACTTCAACTAATCATACCTAGCCAACATGACACGTGTCCGCGTCCGAGGTATTTACCATGGGATTGCTCAGCATCATATGTGGCAATGACGGATGTAAAACAGAAAAGTGAAATAAAAACTTGAGAACCCATTTCGATTGCTATTTTCTGAAATTCTTATACTTAGAAAAATATATTGTAATAATTTAATATTACATATGAATAAAAAGTTAATTAGAAAATGTAATTACGAAAAATGTAAAATTTTTTTGAAAAACAATGCAAAGCCAAACAAGATCTAAATTCGTGAATTAAGTTCCTCTCCAATTGATTATCTTTCCATTTTTTACGGTGCATGTTTTAGTTAAATTTAAAATGATAATATTTTTTTTTAATAAATGAAATTATATATCATGCACTTATACGTGTTGCAAAAAAATAGAAAGAAAATTCATCGGAGAGAAATCAAATCCTTAACCGGTGACAAGCTTGGGGCCGATGCAGGTGGACACGTTGAGAGAATCAAGACCGTGCGATCATGGCAAGCCTAGCTGTATCTGTCGTGCTTACTGGTGGGAAGGTCAGAATTTAATAATTAGAGTAGGAGTGGGAAAAAAAATTGTTAAATAAGATAAAATAAAGATGAAAAATCAGAGTTTATTTTATTTTCTATGGCAAAAAAGTAAAATAAATTAAGCGCGAGTCCCGATGATAAATATAAAAGCTGAGGAATCGGGCTGTTAACTTGGACACTAATGCACGAGTCGCAGCGACAAACCTGCTAGATCGGTTCCAAAGGGGGTTGAATAATCAACACTTAATTTTACTCAATCTACTAATTAATCACTTTTTTTCTAGATCAATTTACTTCTTTAACCCCCTAAGACAAGGGTTAAGTTGTCTTGCCAATTTACCAACATGTCCTCAAGAAAAGCATTGGATTTCAAGCAATCTCTGCATGACTTGCAATTTCAGTACACGAGCTGCATTATTGTCCCACAACTAGTCATGAATCATCCATCATTGGGATGATTAGCCAATTTCTTCTTGATTTTCAACCTAATTAGCTAAGAAGAAAATGTTTCTTTCAATCCTAGGAGCTTAATTAAAGGCCAAGAATTGCAAATACATCTAATTGTGAAATGATTCAAAACCTTTAGCCCTACTCTATCACGGTCCCATGAGCACTTTTTGCAGAGAATTCTCTCTTATCTTATAAAGCTTGGGAGTTTGGGGGGGGGGGGAGGGGGGAAGGAGGAAGAGGAGGTGGGATGATCTAGTTCTTAAGTAAAGACCATTCCTACACATTCATTTTCATTCATTCTAGCAACAAACACTCACGTGTGGTCCATCATCCAATTGAAGGTCTTGATCATAACACCCCATGACCATTTACCTCATTTTTTGTCTCCAAATTCAATGAGCTAGAAAAATGGAAAACCACACACACATGCAATAATAAGGTCTTGAAAACCAAGGGCACTATGGTAAATTCATAATGCTAATAAGACCATTTTTGTATGTAATTAGCAATTTAAAGACACTTTATTGGTTGTTTTTTTTTTTTTTTGTATCTTTTTCCGTTTCAAAGTGACCAAATATCAACCTTTTTTTAAAGCCATAATTTCTCCTCGTCAAAATCCAATTTTTTAGCTGTCTGCCTGTCCCCTTCAAGCGCAAATAAACCCTCTCTTTTCTCTCCCTCTCCCACCTCTCTCCTCCAAGAAAAACTTCACTTCCCTCAAACACATTCACACGCACAACACACACACAACACACACTTTCTCCATCTCTTTCACCTCCCACCCCACCAAGAACACACACAAATTACACACACTTGAACACTCTCTTCATCTCTTCACCAGCTACTGGTATACTCACTTGCTTGTAACATTGGCCTTGTCTTTAAATTTTTTTTTCTGTTTTGAATGGAGACCCCGGAATTCTTTCAAGGAGGCTACTACAATACACATATGGCACCAGAAAAACGTCTCTCCGACGCTAAAAATAGCGACCATTTTATCATCGATGACCTCCTGGACTACCCTAATGACGATGGCATGGTGGCTGATGGCACTTTTGACACTATCATCACGGCGGGCACCTCCACTGATTCTTCCACGGTCGTTGACACCTCATGCAACTCTTCGTTCTCCGGTAGCACCGAACCCCATTTCCCCGGCGGCGATATGGGGTGCCGGAATTTCACTGAAGGCCAATTCTCCAGTGAACTTTGCGTGCCGGTAAATATAAAGCATACTTGCAATTTCAAGAAGTTATTATTGAAAGTGCGTCATGCGACTAAAGCTTATGGAGACTACTAGACGTGTGACTTTTACACTTTTGTACGTTAATATGCTCAGAGAATTTTGTTTTAATGGCTTTTGTTTTCTTCTAAAAAGAGGAACTTGTACCTTTTTCTATTTGGTGGCTTTTTCTTTTTTTTTTTTAGGCGGAATAATTACTATTTGGTTGCTTGAAATATAAAAGAAAGAAAAGATAGTAACATTATAATTATTCAAAGTCTTGAACCTTATGTATGGTCCAGCTTGCATTCTTGCGTTTTTCTTTCCTTTTCCAAATCAAAGTTGCTTAAAATTCAGAGTTTTCCGGCTAGTTGATATGTCAAGGGATGGACTAATCATCCAATTTCAAATACAAATTTTGCACGTACAATTTGGTAGTTGGAACATTTATATGAGTAAATGAAATTAATTTTGTCTTACTAAAAATTTCACTCTTCTTTTCTTTTTTTTTTTTCCCTTGAACTTGACAGTATGATGATTTGGCTGAGCTGGAATGGCTATCGAATTTTGTGGAAGAATCATTTGCCAGTGAGGACCTGCAGAAGCTGCAGATAATATCAGGTATGAAGGCCCGTACTAATGAGGTATCAGAAACTCAGGACGACCAGCCCGAACCCAATCGAGAAACTGCCACACCGATGCTTCGGCCCGAAATGTCGGTCCCTGCGAAGGCACGTAGCAAGCGCTCACGCGCCGCTCCATGCAATTGGACGTCTCGCCTACTCATGGTCTCACCCTCCACTACTACCTTGACCGCGGCCACGACCACCACCATAATGGCGGCGGCAATGTCATCATCCTCGGAGTCGGACGTTACCCCGAGCATTGGCAAGAAGGCGGTGAAGGCGCCGTCGAAGAAGAAGGAAGTTTATGATCAGAATGCTAGCATGGCCAACGGTGAAGGTAGGAAATGCCTTCATTGTGCTACAGATAAGACACCACAGTGGAGGACTGGTCCTATGGGCCCCAAAACGCTTTGTAACGCTTGTGGGGTTCGGTACAAGTCGGGCAGGCTGGTGCCAGAATACAGGCCGGCTGCAAGCCCGACTTTTGTCCTCACCAAGCATTCCAATTCACACAGAAAAGTGCTAGAGCTGAGGAGGCAAAAAGAGATGTTGAGGGCTCAACAGCAGCAGCACCAATTTCTTCATCCAAATATGATGTTTGATGTATCATCCAACGGTGATGATTTACTTGATTCATCAACATATTGGGCCCGATTTTCGGCAGCTGATTTAGCTATCATTCGAGTCCTAATCATAGTTTTAGTGAAGCATGGGAGGAAGAAGGAAGGAATGAAGCTTAACCAGAAAAACTTCTCTATAATTTTAATTTTTATCTAATTGATGATTTCTCTAGCTAGACTTGAGGTTTCCTAACTTAAATGAATTTTGTAGTACTCTTTTTTTGTTGCACATGAATTTTGGATCATTGGATGGAGAAAGAGGGCAATAGAGAGAGAGACAGTAGATGATGTAGGCTCTAGTCTAGTGTCCCTTTTTAGTTTCGTCTGCCTCAACTTCTGGCAAAAGATTGGACCAAAATTTCATTCCATCTCCTTTTGTTTAATTTTCGTTACAATTTCTGATTTACTGGAGTTTCATTCAACCAGTTAAACTACTTCCAACTTACAATATCATGTTTATTTACTCAACAGCTAAGCTCTTCTTATCAATTTTAACATTCAAAGCCAGGGCTCTACTCACATTTTAATGGAAATCATATATATATATTGATGATATATAAATGTATAATTATGTAGATTATTTGTCTCATCAAGAACAATAATCCAAAACTAATATCCATAAAGTGTAAATCGTTTCAGAGCCATATTTATACAGTACTAGGCCATCTGAAGAACTGAGAGTTTATTTATTGCCATATGTGCTAGAACTAGAAGCTTAAAACCATACATCAAAATGTCCCAAAAATTTGTCCAGATACGTCCAATAAATATACATTGGCCTACACCATTTAACTACCGGTTTAGACAGGGAACTCACAGTGTCTGTACAAGTTTGGGTGATTGGTAAATTGGTTCATGTCAGTGTAAAGAAGTATTGATGTTGATGGGGTTTTTTTTTTTTTTTTTCCCAACAAGAAGAAAACCAATCTGGCACTGGCTGCTATTTCCAGCTTGCAGTCCTGTAGATACGTGCAATTTTGCAAGAACATGTCCTAACTAAACCTGCTGTTATTTTCAGTAGCCAGTCAAGTACGAGCTGCATATATGTGCCAGTTTTTCTGTTTTCTTACTCAGAAAAAAAAATATTGGACCCTGGCTTGTATTTTGTACTAATTAAGACAGCAACTATAACATGTCTAGACTTCACGATAGAACCCTAATTTTTTCTTTTTTTTTGGTTTCCTATGGTAGGATATTCTAAGAAAAAGAAGAGATCAAATTCCTTAGACTAGTTTGCAAAATTCCTAGTACATTTAAGCAGTCATAAAAAAATACATGCATAGCACTACCAACGAACTGGGATTAGATTAAAAGAAGAAGAGACTAAGTTGATGACACTTTCAACTTGTAACTCTCTCACAATAAAGGGATCATTATCTACAATGCCAGCTACAAATGTTTGACCAATCTAAGGCAAACCCTTGTAGTATATCTCTGTCCTTGTCCAAATTAACAGACAATGAAAAGAAATGGACAAAAATGAAAATGAAAGCAAAAAAAAAAAAAAAAAAGTTAAAAACCATGGTCCAATTTCTTGATTTTAGGTTGTCTAAAAGGCATGAATTCAGTGAAGGTGGAACAGATGAATCTGGTGGCGGTGAAATTCATCCCTCAACATCCATTAAACGTAATACAGAGAATGTTAGAAGCAGCACCATGGGATTTTACATCGTTTTCTGCTACATATATCTTCGCACAGAATTCAATTCCACCACCACCCACCCCTTGGTCCTCGAGAAAGAGGCTCACATATTATATGTAAGACTTAAGGTCAGTCCTTGGACGTGCCTACTTTTATGTGCCTACTTTTATGCACACCATGTGATAATCCATAACTCAAACTCTATTCACTTTCCCCCAAAATTCTTAAAGAAAAATCATGCCTCAACTTAACCAACACACTAGACTTGAATTGTACTTGCAATATTTTATTTAATTCGTTTTCCCCAATTTGGCATTTAAACTCTTGCTTCAATGATAAATATATGAATTGACTGTAATGATTGTAAACATTTTGTTATTTATAATTGATTTTGCCTAATACGTTTCCCAACAAATCGCTCATGAAGAGCCAAGATATAATTAGAGATGACGTATAAATACAACTGAATAATTATGCAAGATCGCTTCTTTTTTCATAATCAATACAAGTTTGAACACTGAACTCTATTTAATATGTAAATCTTCTTCTATTCTTTCCTCAAATGCACAAATGGTATTCGTTAACTGATAAGCTAATTAACTACTTGCAATGGAGCAATAGAGGAATAAGGCAAGATTGTAGCTCCATCATTTTCTAGATTATATGTTTTGTGAAAATTTATGGCCCCTATATGATCACAAAATTAGATCTATATTGTAATTTAATACGCATAGATGGTTGGATAGACACAGATTATACGCATTATGCATATGTATATATACCAATTCACTACGATACAAGAATTAGAAATGTGTGTTTATGTGTAGGAAGAGAAAGAGGGATAATTAAGACTTCAATTTGTACTATTTTGTAAATATGTGCGATCCTAGGCGTTGGTGATCCATAGACTGCACGTAGAATCTTAATAGATGGATGGCAATATGTGATCTGATTCTCTTAAACTCTGATCACTAGATGAAATATGAGAATCTTTAAACTAAAAAATAAAATTATATACCAGCATGTCTATTGCAGATACAAGGTGCTCTCAATGCATCTTTAATTAATCTTCTGTACTCCTTTGTCATTCAAAGCAATAAATATTTCATTAAACAAATTTAGTTACTCAGTAGAAGCTGCAGAAAACTGTGGCGGGCAGGTGAATGAAGTATTAATTTGTGTGTTTGCAGCAGCTATATTAGCAGTGTTCACATGCGACCTTTTTTCTTTTTTTCTTTTGGTCCCCCTCATGTAAAGCAAGTTTTAGTGCTTGTTTTTAGCTAAATTTCCATTTTTATTCTTCTATTTCATATACGTAGGCACATGCATGAATCTTTGATAGCAGACTGTAAGAAAGGACCAAAGTTTGCAAGGGCCAGAAAATGGTGTAATTTTTATAAGAGTAAATCTTATATATACTGACATTGTATATATTATCACCGTTTGCATAATTATCATTCATCCAATATTTATAGTGTATACACTGTCAGTGTAGGAAAGATTAATCCTTTTATAATACAATGATTATCTCTTATACTTTGATAAGGAAATTTGATTTGGAGTTTGGAAATTAATTTATACAGTTGACATCAAAAGTATTTAACGGAGTCATAGATTTCATTTGATTGAAGTAAAATAGCAGCAACAGCAAGATTATCACAAGTTGGCACTGGGAGCTCTATATATGCTTCATCTGGTTTTTTGGCTAAATGAGAAACTGCACGGGAATATTGATAAAGAGCAAAAAGAAAACGCTAATTGGACAAATACTTTGGAAAAGAATTGTAGAATTACAGAATACCAAAACCAGGTATGTCAACAAAGTTTGAAGTTCAATATAAATGAGTGTAAGCTCCTGTTTCTTAAAATTTATAACCTTGTTTTATACGGTATTCTTAAAGATTTTGTTGAATGATTATCCCATTTGCATTTTTTGTTTATTGATCGCATAAAAATAGAATTATTTTCTTTTTGCAGCATAAATAAAGAAAATGCAAAAATCTTCACAAGTACTAAGCAACTTTGTAGCAGGATAGCACTGAACACATGAGTCTATCTGCATAAACATTTGTCATCAAGACCAACGATTATATTTACTTGGCGAATATCACGGTCAAAGGAAGAAGATTACAGAAACAGTGAGAGAAAATCAATAATTGAAATCTCTTCTGCGTTGGAAGAAGAAAAATTTGCTCATAAGCAATCTCTTCTCGTTAATAACATAGAAAACTAAAATCATTTGAAACAAAAAGCAAGATAGCATAACTCAGGTTATGGTGATTGTGTTCATTTAAATATTAAGTGTTTTTTACATGACTTTGGCAGTTGAAACATGCCAGATTTTGTATAGTTCTACATTGGTGGGATTGTGAGAATGTGTGTATATGAGAAATACATGACATTTTCTAATGGCTAATGCATACAGGTCTTTCTTCTTTTTTTTTTACAAAAAAAAGAAACGAGTGTCCACTAGACATTTGTTCAAAAAAGCGAGTGGACACTCATTACTATATCTAAATTACATCTAACTTGTCATGTAAATATATACAATCACAATTATTGCACTCGCTACATTTAAACACCTTCCTAAAATAACTACACTTGAAAAAAAAAAACATTTGAGACCTTTCTTAACAAGTGCCCATTAAACGCCCGTCATAAGTTGATAACTATCTGAGTTTTTTGGTCTTCCATTTCCTTTTTTTTTTTTGGGTGCTAATTGCTTTGTTTTTGAGGCAAAAGGCCTTCCACCGGCCAAAATACAAGATCACAAACGATGCTATTGCATGCACGTGTGTAGCGCAATCCATGGGAGACATTGTGAGCACCCTTCTCTCACAAACAAAATTGTAGCAAATGTTGCTTAGTCAAGAATCATTACAATTGATTACTTAGAAACATATATGAATTCAAGAGCCCTTTATGCTTGTAGAAGTATATACTCTATCTTCAACGCTACTCCAATGAAATAGAAAAAAAGTACCACTTAGTGCACTGAGAGTGCCTGAGAAATTATAAAAATTGTGTAACAGAAGATGGTTGTATACATCCCAAAAATATTTTATTGTGAAGTGGTTATATGGGCTCCCATGCATGAGGATATTTCCACGTTCACTTGTATGGTGTCTGTCTCCCTTTTGCCTTTCACTACCGCCTCTTCTGACTACAAACAATTACATTTTTTTGCTTTCCTCTTTTACCTTTGATTCTGCTAATTACAGTAATTTACATGGTGATTATGGCTCCAAGCATGTATTCTCAAGTGATAATTAAAGATACTTAGAGTTTATTTAATGTTTTTGAGGATTTTTTTTTCCTCTTAGAATCTTATCACTTGGCAATGTCTCTTGTGACTTGATCTAAAACAGCTTATTAGTAGTTTAATATTCTACAGTAAGAAAAACACAAAGATAATTCCTAATTTTGACTCTCAAATTCAAGCCCTTGATAAACTGCTACAAGAACATAGAATCTACTGTGGAAAACAAGAACTTAATAATGAGACTCAAGACTTCAATTTGATTAACGTTTATTGACTATCATATCTAAAATCGTACTTCATCTTCACATAAGAAGATGTTACCCTTTTTTTCTTTCTTTTAAGCAAATTTTTTCAGCTTGATAAGAAGACTGGAAGGAGGAGGGGTTCATTAATAATAGCTGGGACAATTGATAAGAAATGTACCACGAGTGATTGATAGAAGCTAGGGCAAGTTATAATCAAGAAATTAAGAAGATAGTGAAAGATGTGAAGCTTTTTATTATTTTCTGAGGAGCAAAAATGTTAAGTGGTTATCCTTGGAAAATTGGCCATTTGGAGCAATCAATTTGAACCAAGAACAAAGCTCGAATTGAGCCAACTCAGGGTCAGCTTGAAAGTGAGACTACACCATGCTTTGACCTCATTTATTCCAAGCTGTTCAGTGGATTAATGAACAAAACTGCTGTCCAGCAAAACCACAAATTTCATACGTGGAACACCTTGATACATTTGATGGAAAGTCACATAAATTCTCTGAATCCAAGCCTAATTGCCTTCTTAACAATCTAAACTTGGCAAACTCCCAAGTATTTGAACTTAAACTGAGGGTTCATTTGAATCCAAACTCAACCAAAAAGTTGTGTCAAACTTCAACTTGTAATCCAAACCTATTTGATGATTGATGGACGATTGAAAACTCAAATGAAAGAGCAAACATGAATGATGCGATGCATAAACTTGTCTGTCGAACAGGAATTTAGTACACAATATCCCAATGGTAACAGGAAGAGGTACATCTTTATGCCTTATGCCAGTCCATTCAGCCCATCATCATTTAGATACCCTGAGCAAAAGAATTGGTAAAATACTAAAATTGAACTCTTTCAAGAAGTTCCCTATAGACCCTAAGAATTCTTCACTGCAGCAACAAGACTGTAGCTGCGCATGGATGATTGTACAAGCTAGAAAGGAACTATAAAATACGGACTGTAACATGACATGAGTGGGAGAAAGAGGGAGAGGCCGACATGGAAATGTATTGATATATCAAAGGGAGACAAGGCTGCAGGGGCCAAGGATCCCTTTTGAAGGGGCAGGAGACACATTAACGATATGCATCATCAACCTTCACACTTCCTCACGTGACATGCACGTTCCCCACACAATCCTACTTAAATATAGGCAAAATCCATTTAAGTATTTGGCTTCTTCTTGGAGTTGGTAGGCTGGCCTCATGTGGTGGAAGGTGGAAACACTTGGTAAAAATTTGATATTGCTAATCCTCCAACATGGAAGGACTCAAATGCATCAGGTGACGCAATGCATATGAACTCTCTGCTAAATATTGAGACAAGCAGAAATTTTTTTATCATTGCTCAGTTGCAAGCTGAAGACAGAGAGCAACTGCCCAAAGAAAAAAAATCCAACAGCAAAAGTTCAGATTGCTTGAGGGTCATTCTTTTTAAGGGAATGGAATAGGAAAGGCAGAATCAATGGTCCTGTAAGTAACAGCAGCAAGAACATTAACATGTGCTAACCCAATTTGTGCATTTTCGAGTTCTGCCAAATGTAATCTGATCATCACTACATTGTTTTCAAAATAAATTTCAAGTTAAAAGAGGCAAATCGCTCGAGAATGTTCAGAAATAATCTGCCATAATCTATAAGTTACACCAACGTATGTATTATACAAAATTGTTCAAAGAAACTGAAGTTAGAGATGAATGAGTATTCTTCCCAAGAAGTCATCACTTTGATGGTGCAAATCAGTCCTCCACCTTCAACATTTGTCTCTTATCGGGGAACGCAGAGACCCAATTCTGGAGATAAGGAGAAAACATGTAAGCAGACAGTGAGCCAATAAAATGAGGAACAACTTCTATTTCTCAAAGAAAAATCCAGCAATGCTTGCCTCTGCAAACTTTTGCAAAATCAGTCGACTTGAAAACAAATGTAGATAAGAAGAACAGCAATTTAACACGTTTAATCATGAAAATAGCATTCTTGCTGGTAGACACCATAAAAAAAACTAGGCAGTATGGATGCTACTATCCCATAGCACATTAAATGGACAGGCAGCTAGGGATGCAATTGCCTATCAGTGAATTGAATTGCAATTCCCAAACATGTATTGACATGGCAGTGGAGCATGATAAGAACTCCATCGAGGTCAAAATGCCCATGAATATAAGCTTCTTGAACGTTGGATCACACAAATATCTATTTTTTTCTACCTTAACGGTCAACACTATAATCACTTGTTCTCCTGCCTCATCATATTACTCTAAATCAGCTCACACAAAACTCAAAGCTTTATGCCAGGCCCCAATTCCTAGCTTGCATAAAGAAAATGGAGACAACCCAAAAATTGCAGTAAGATCCGATCATGTCACATCTCACAACTTAATTTCATAGGTAGTTATGCGCCTTAGCAAATAATACTAGTCTTGGGCGAAACACTATAATTTCCCTCATACACTGTTCCAATATGAAGTAGATAAAGAAAAGTTTCTGCACTTCCTTACCATGGCAGAAAAGTAGCAGCAGACGTCCACTACATTTAACATGTGCTTGAAGTAACAAGCAAGAATGATTACTTAACAAAGGAGAACATCAACATTGGCAGACCAGAGCAAGACAAGTTAATATTTTCCATTCCTGACAATCATCTAATGAAGAGCCTCCCTTGCTTTTCCATCTTTTGTTCATAATGATGCATAGCAATCCTAGTGAAAATTTTCTCTTCCGTAGGATTACTTTCCCTTGCTTTTGAGGGGTAAAACATAGATATTACACTTCAAAATAAACTGTAACTTTCCCAATTTTAATCTGTAAGGGAACTCTCTTTGACGGAAAGCTTATCCATGAGGAAGCAAATGAAAACCATTAGATCATAGTGCAAAACCACTCAACTCCTTAAGAATATACAGAACCGTGTGGTCATAGCCCTATATGCCCCATGTGAAACGAGGTGTTGGAGCAAAACATTATGTATTCTCTTTATCCATAGGCAGGCCTTATCACTAAACAGGAAGTACCCTCAATTAAAAATTATATGAGATGGCCAAATATTATGAAGAAGTGCAAGGCAAGCAACGAACTCCTCTGTCTGAATATTCCCGCAAAAAAACTTTTAAATCAGCCAAAAATCCTTGTTGTGTGCAGTGAAGAGAAAGTAATTAGAAAATTGCAGGATCTTCAGTAAAATGACAGCAACACTTATCACACCCTCAACAATATTGATGATACACAGGTCATTGTTGATATAAACCAAAAAAGGAGTTTGTTAGCCCCCATTACCTTATTTTTCATGCAAATCTTGAGTTTTATCTCTATGGGTTAATATGACATATTCGTCTATGAGACAATGTAGTAGTAACAATGACCACTACATTCTCTCAGCAATAAACAATGACCTAGCTCAGTTCTTCAACAAACATGCTATGAACAGTTCTCCAATTGTAACCAAGTTTCCAGAATTGAAATTTTAACTGATGCAGGAGCATCTTAGTCATATAATTGTACGTTGTTCTAAAGTAATCATTCAGTAGGGTTTTACTTGAATGCTGCCAAGTACTGTAAATACAATTGTATAGTAAATACTCATATGTTACACATGCGCTTCGTTGAGGGTCCTGCATCATTTGCCATTATTAAAGAAAAATTTTGTTTTGCAGTCCTAACGTGATTCATCAACTCGTACAACTTGGTCATCAACGTGGTTATTCTAAAACTTACATTGGTCATCAATTCCTACTACCTTTTATTGTCATAGGTAGATTAGTCACTGGCTCTTTCAACATAAAGTTCCATGCCTATAAATACCTGCTCATATGTTCTATAAGCTTTTAATCTCAGGATGGCTGCAATTTGTTCAAAGGCATAAGGAAAAGAACTTCAAACAGCACTCAATACTTGAAGTTTACAGCACGTATGTGCGCTACTTAAGAGATAGTAAAATAATAAACTTAATGACTAAGTTGTAAGAGTTGATGAGTCACCCTCCAGTTCTATAGGTATTCCTGTTGTCCACTGCAAAAATAACTTTCCTCATTTTATCACCCAGTTCTGTAGGTAGTAGAGTTGATAAGTAAGAACTAGTAAAATAATAAACTTAACGACTATGTTGTAGGAGTTGATGAGTCGTCCTCCAGTTCTATAGGTATTCCTATTGTGCACTGCAAAAACAACTTTCCTCATTTTATCACTTAAATATCCAATTCAGCTCTCTTGGGGAGTAATTATACCCAGAAGCTATTCTCCTACAAAACTATTATGCCTTCTCTTCACCAATCTAATATCTGATGTGCACTGTACTTTTACGTTAAGTATTGTAAGGATTGCTGCATTTTGATCAAATCTAAGTCTCAATACCATAGACTGGAGGACAACTCAAACTATATAACTATGAAAAATTTCTACCTCCTACCTTCACATATGTCCCAAGGAGTGTGGTTGCCTTGGGAAATTCCATATAGGCAGCAGCAGAGCAGCCTCTTATTACCAGATTATGGACTGTCCTTGAATAAATGTCTAATAACAAAATTGGTTAAAAGGTGGACGTCATCTTGCATTGTTTCCATTTCGATTGCTCCTGGGATAACATAATCCAACCACTCCCCAAGCTTTTTGTGTTTTTTTGGGGGGGGTGGGGGGTGGGGAACCACCGGTGGTGAAAGAAAGTAGGAAATTCAGAAGACAACGCAATCATGCGATCGGAACTTGTCAAATAACAAGGGCAATAACAAGCATAACTGGTTGCAAATTCTCACTTATCTCCACCATGTCCTTTTGCGGGCACAAAGTCTTTTACTTGTAAAACAAATATGCCTCAAAACAGAACCACTTGTCTTTACCAGATACATTGCTTGTAATCAAATTCTTCAATTGTTGTTTTCAGCACTTAATCAAAAACCATAAATCATCCAACATAGTGTAGCTTATATGGAACAAATATGGTACATTTTGTGTAGCATTATTTACAAAATGCCACTAACGTTTTACCATTACTAGACTGAAAAGCTGCCAGAACACGCATACAAAGAACATGTATTAAAAATATTTAAAAAATGAAAAAAATTTGCAGAAAATGCGGAGAAAGATGAAAAGCTAACTATAAGCGCACAGAGATATGATCAATCCAGTTGATGGAGTTTGCTTACAGATACATTAGAAAATAGTATCAAACTCCTGGATTGGCACTGCAGAGCATACCCTGAGACAACGACCTGGAGCCCTTCGAGTCCAAACCAAGGCACGATGTCAGCCGAGCTGAAGATACTGCTGTGTGGAGTGGCAAGAGAGATTGGAGACAGCCCATTTGAGCTAACGGCCTGAAAATTCCCAAAAACTAAAGATTTAAAAAATTGAATCTTGATAGAGACAATCTTGAACCAAATAGCAAGTTTCATCCAGAGTAACAATTCAAAATCAAATCTTTGAAAATAAATAAGAACAACCACAGAAGAAAAATGGCTCAAATTCACATTAGACGGTCAAAAATCAAATCTTTATGGAAGATTTGGAAAAAACCCATTTGAGAAAAATCATATTTTGAGGAAAGAAATGAATAGAAATAAGAGGGCTTTGTCTGTTTAGGGTTGAAGGGGATTGCCTTGAGAGTGTTGTTGTGGTGGGAGAAGAGCGTATAGGGATGCCAAATACTGAAGATGTAGGTGAAGTGGGTCTCCTGATTGATGAGGGCTGTGACATGGTGGATTTGAAAAGGGAAAATGCTGGTCTTGAAAGGGTGCGACAGCGAGTTGCCATTGGAGAGGAAGCGATCAGTTTTTTAGCTGGGCACTAATGGGTTTAGGGTTTAGGGGTATTTGAAGCAGCAGAGTGAAACTGTGAGAGATTAGAATTAGGACTTGGGATTTTCACTGTTTTTTTCCAGTAAAAACCCAGAAAAAAGTGTGGTTAAAAAAAAAGAAAAGAAAAAAAGTTGATTTCTCAAGAATCAGACTTTGCTTTGGTTAAATAACCTTTTCTCCTCAAATTTATTTCATCCTATTGACAACTTGATGAATCTATGTTAAATGCGAGACTATAATGACAGTATAGATCTCAGTAAATGTTACAAATGTTCTAATCTTTCTTTTATCTGAAATGTACGTAGTCATTCATTAGTAGGAATTTTTTTTTTTGTTTTGGTCCTCAGGTAGAAAAGTGCTAAAAGGAACGTGACCCTTTGCTTGTTTCTTCTTCAACTAGCTGCATATCTAGAAGACGTGATGCTACTGTTGCCTTGCTCCTTTCCTGGTGGCAATTCAGTCGATTAAATGAGATTCTTACAGCCAATTTTTATCAACTCTATATCCTCCCTGTAACGTTGCAGAAGCAAAAGAGTCTCCCTCCAAGAAATTGATAGTTCAGCACAGATGTACAACTGAGCTAATCAAGTATTTGGTTTTAGCTGAGATCATTATCAAAAAGGGATATGTACTCTCCAATTACACAACGATTAGCAGGACGAAGGAAACGGAGCAAAAGAGCCTTATGCGGATTTGGCATATTGGTATCAATAACAAAGGCAAATAAAACAGCATATCAAGAATAAGAATCAGTATCTAATTTTGCTTACTAAAACATAGTATAATGTTAAGAAGAATGCTATGTTGGAGTTCTATCTTGTAAACAATGCACACATCCAAAAACTCGAAAGCAAGGACACTTGTGCAAAGGCCTTCCTTTCCTAAGATCTGCAATGAAGAACTCTACCGGTCAAGAACTCCAGCTGTTGTTGTAAGCTCTCACTCGAAAAGTTATCATCATCATAGGAGGCGTAGTTTCCCAGTAACTGAATCTACAGTTGATCTACTTCCTGCAAAACAATAACAAGTAATTGACCAGACTAGACACGAATTTTCACAAATAAAGCTAGCGGGAATTCAAGGTATAATTGAACAGAACCAGGCCCAATGGCAAGTACAGTCTTTGACCCAGAGGAGACCTGCATAAAGAAATAGGTCTGAGCATTGTATATGTTTCCAAAGAGTCTATTACTTGTAAGGAGAGCAAATAGTATGGTCCTGAAGAACATATGACCCCCCTGAATGTGAGCATTACTTTGAGTCTTAATTCAAAGCTAGACTAGTTCTGCACTCTATTAATTGGACTCTTTGTTTTGCCCTACCATACCCGTGCTTAACTCTTCATTTTGCAATATAGTAGCCATGTCGGGTGGGACTCCAAAACTCCAAATTACTTTGACTCTTTGTTTACGCAGAACTGAAGCTATCTGTTGCAGCTTATGACCAAATCTTGTACCGTGTTGCTTTATTCTTTACGTAGTGATTAATTCTTAGCAAATAGAGTTCATAATATGAGGTTTCATTCTCTGCTTTTTTAGCTAGAATGACTCACATCGAACAATATGCTTGTGTTCTATGCGGGCCTATAACTTCCCTCATCCCCACATAATATCTGAAAATACAAAATAAAAAAAGCAGCTTTTATAATTCTGAACCCTAAATAAAATTCACGGTGCGATTTGTACACTCATTAGTTTCTACGTTGTTACTCCTTAACTTGTACATTGTGAGTTTCAAGAGATGAGTAAAGGATATGCAAGACAGCAAGCATTACCAGAATGATAGCAATAAAGAACAACTGTTAATCACGGTACTGAAAAGCATATATCAATTCATCCTAATCATCATCTCCTTGGTTGGTTAGTTCAACAGTTTGCACTTTAGGTTGTCCATTGCACTATATTTCCAGCTGGATACAAAAAAAATGTTTCAATAAGTCGAAGTGGATACCTGAGTCCGTCCGGCATCAGCCACAACAAAAGTTGGAAGACCAATGGACTCAGCTGCTTCCTTCAGCTTATTCCTGATAAAAACCCAAACATTACCAAATCAATAACTATTGTGCCAGCAAAGATGTTCCTTGAATACATCTAAGTGAAGAAAAAGAACAAGTTCAGATCACCTGCTTACATTTCTTGCAGATTCTTGCAGGTAACAACTATTTTGGCTTGACCACAGAGTTCCCATTGTCTCAACAGAGACCGGTGGCTGCATTCAATACTCATGTAGTCAAACAGAAATGCAGTATATGTAAATTTCATAGGATAATCTGATGAATAATATAACATCTTGCCATAATCCAAAACTCTTCTGGCAAAGTGACAACATTCTCTAATACCTATTCAATGCATTAAATGTGGATTGGATGTTCCTTTATGCCAGCACAGATAAGAAACATAATAACACTTTTGTGTACAAACGTAGGTGAGCATGTTAATATGCATGTACAAAGAGATTGTCTAGGTGCTATATAAATAAGTTTTTTCAGGAAATATTTGTAATAAAAGGAAAACCTTTTAATCTTTGATAAAACATACAAAATGGCAGCAAATTGGACACTTTAAAATGGTGATTATAAACATACCTTTGAATGAGTTCTGAGTAAATGCCAGTTGCAGCATCTGCAGGTAAACCAATCAATGAAATGAGCAATGCAGAAATAGCAATAAAATAGCAAAATGGAAAGAGGAAACCTTGAAAACGTATCAAACCAAGAATACTAAAATCTTACGAGCACATTGAGATGCAATTTTTCCTTGCCCCATCTTCAGGTCTTGTCTAACTACCAAACCTGCAAATCAACATGCCCATTTTCAAAATAAGATGGCCTACAAAAAATATTCAGATTGGCTCTGTAACAAAGATGAATCAATACCTCACCATCTCTATTTTATGAGATTATGTAGTTTGCAGCAACCCACAACCAAGACAAACCTTTCCTAAATAACTAAACCCCATTTGCACAATAACTCAAAAAGGGCAGCTGAAAAGGTATCCATCAAACAGGAAGACTCTATTGAATAGCCATCCCATAAAAGAATGGTGCACTTCTATATTGTAGAAAGTTCCAATCCAATAAAGGAGACATAATCCCTCGAAGTACTGATTGCCAGCAAATAACAATCGAATTTAGCAGAGTAATAGAGACTCAGATATAGACAAAATCCAACATAAGCTTATATCCAAAAGCATTCAAATTAAGCATATTTCTACATGGTATAACAGTCAATAGCAACTCAATATATGACAAAATAGTGATTACAACCAATGGTCTATTTGCATGTTCCACAACCAAAAATTTTCTCAATGGAATACTGCACAATTCTCTCAAACCAAGGTTCTACACTACTGCCTCTCCTTCCAATTTGTTTATATGACTAGCATGTATTAGTATCCACTGCTATTCAGCTTCAAGATTACATGAGGGATTAAAGCAACCAACAAGAACTGCATCACAGTCTCCATAGGATACCTTCATCCTAAAGCCAAAAGAAGCTAAAAATCGGTATTTCAAATGAAACAATAAAAATCAGAAAGTACCAAAATGCTATCAACTTTTTAAAATAGGACAAAGTATGCAATAAAAAGGAATTAAAAAATGCAGTGAAAAGTCACCATTTTTAGCTCTTCATCAGCAGCATCAGCTACTGATGTCAATCTTTGATTTTTGCTGGATAACAAATTGCTCCTTTTAGTAGCACTAGTAGAAGCTTTATTGGGCTTGGACAAATCCAAGAATAACCCAAAAATAAAGCCAATTATCAACCCTGGAATGAAGTTTTCTGGCTTGAAACTTACTCCCAACCATTCTTTCTTCTCTTCTTTCTGCTGAATTATCATTAAAACATCAGAAAAGCTTAGTAATTAAATGAATAAAAAAACAACCAAGAAACAAAATAATGACATGGGTTTTTTTGCTTTTTCTGTTTTCTTTCTTGAATGTAATATCACCTTTTTTGATGGCTGGGAAGTGTTTCTATAAGAACCCAGCATTGGGTTTTTAGCTGTTGCAAACTTTCTGTTCTGATACGGTGGGCGAGAGAATAGAGATGGTTGGCTGCAGTTAAATTTGCAGAGCGAAGCAAGGTACGACGTCGTTGTAATTGGAGTATTGACTGCATTGGGTTTTGGCTGTTGCAAACTTTCTGTTCTGATACGGTGGGCGAGAGAATAGAGATAGTTGGCTGCAGTTAAATTTGCAGAGCGACACAAGGTACGACGTCGTTATAATTGGAGTATTGACTGCATTTGATCTTTCACCCTCACGGGCCTTAAAACGTCTTAGGTGGATATGTCAGGACAAATTCAATGGAATTAAGATGGGCAGCCCAATCCAGCAGCTCAACAGCCCACCGAGCAAGGTCCAAAAGACTATTTTACAAATCTCCCTAGAGATTTTTGACAATTTCAAACAGTACCCCTCAAGTTTTAATAATTACACATACCTCGCGTATATAAAAGAAGATACTGACCATCCTCACATCACATTTAAAGTCTAAACTGAAAATTTTTTCAAAAAGAAATATAGAAAAAAAAGAACTCAAAGTTAGATTTTAATTCGTCTTTAATTCCTACAAACCAACTACCCCCGAATAATGGACATTCTAAATGTCAATTTCATTTTTATTAGTAGACTTATTTTTTTTATTTTTAAACAATATATAATGATCAATTCGTGTACAATATATTTGAGATAAATTTCATGAGGGCAATGAATTGAAGCTTTGTTCTGCACACTACAGATTCACAGTGTTGTTCTTGATAATTGTAGTAACAAAATTCCAATTGTGTAATGATTGTGAGTGTGATTAGAATTTTCAATTTTGACCAATTAAAAAGTTTGAGGCGATAAATTGAAAATCGGCAAAAAGTTTAGAGTGGTAAGATAATATAAACTTCAAGAGATTCAAATTTAAGGCGTTTGCAGATCCAAGACATTACAATAGACCTTACAAAAAATTTCCTCATGCGCCAGAAAATGTATCCACATTTTCTCTTTTTTTTTTTTTTAAAAAAAAAATTTCAAGCAAAAACTCTAGGGATTTTGTCCCTCCATTTATTTGATTGATGATATACATGTCCATATAGCAATTCATAGCACATAGAAATCAATTATTAGCCTTCAACTAAATTATGGGAATACGAACCAGCCATATGACTCTTCATGGAACCTCTTAGATTTCTGCTCTTTTGAGGTCCCAACCAATTGTTCTCTTTATTGGAACTCTAAAGGTACAGTTCATTATTTATAGCTCTAAGATAACACTATCCCAGAATTCAAATAGACAGATGTAACGAGACATGAACTTTTCTCCACCATAAATATAATCTTTTGCAGCTTCAATTGATGTCATAACCTCAAAACTTTCCACAATGCCCCCAGGTCCAAAGAAGAGGAGAGCTGGCAAGAGAAAGAAGAAGGAAGAGCTTGAAAAAATCTTGGATTCAAGGGTTGCAACGATATCTGAAGGTAATATCATGTAATTATTCTTTTTCTTTTCTTCTTAAATGAACCATTTCAGCTACATTACCCTTTTGAATATTGTGCAGTATTCAGTCTATAAGGTTATGTAAACATGACGTTCTGATTGACTGTATTTTGTTATAGATGCGATTGATAACAGCAGCTCCTCAAAAGATGCTAATCTAGGAGATCATACAGTCGTAGCAGCAAGCACTATTGTTGATTCGACGGAACCAGAAGATAAATCTGTAAATGATGATGGCGAAGCTATTTCAGATGAACTAAATGTGCTGCCCTCAGTCGGTACAAAAACTTCTTCTTCAATTGTTCTAGATTTGAATAAGGAAGGAATTTTTGTTGCACGAACTGATATCACCACTGTATAAACAAGGCTACCTGGTTGCTAATGACGATGATCCCATGACCTATCATGCAGCCGAAGGTGAAAATTGTGCGAAGGAATCCAAAGTTGGCTCGACATCCAACCAGGATTCTGCCAACGTTTTCTCTAAGAATTCATCTGAAGATGCAGTTCATGATGTTGATGCTCCAGTTGACATTTTGCATGAATCAGTTGAAAAAGGAAATGGAGATACTTATGTTGAAATGAATGATGATGCACCTTTCGATTCGCAGACAACAGCGATATCAAGGTCTGATAAAGGAAGCCCAGTTCAGGAAAAAGGTAATGCAACTTTGACTGATCATATGGCTTCTGAAGCCAGGGAGGACAGTCTTTGGCATGATGATGGGGCATTTCAGGCTTCTCAAAATCGCCTGGTAAGTGATCATAATTCATAAATATTCCGACTTTCTTGATCTTAATCCAGAATTTATTAGACATAGAAGGTGATGTGATTAATGAAACATATGATATTCATTCAAGCATTGTGATTCTTCCTGTTTGTTTTCCATGAACAGGTTGGGATTCTTTCTCACAAAGAAATTGGTGTTGAGGATATAAATATTGGGCATGACAGGAAGACTTTGGCTGTTTCGGAACAGGATGACATTTTAAAGAATGCTATTGAAGAAGTATTGGATACAACAAATAAATTAAGAGAACTTCTGATAAAATTACTTCATGGCCTCGATACTATTCAGCCTATGGAAGTTGCATAATGGAGTAATGCGTATGTCAGTTGTCTCATTGCTAGGAGAAAAATATTGTTTGGTTCAGTAGTAAGAAGATTGGAATATGTTGAGTGGAAATTTTTTTGTCATGGGTAAATAGTAGTAAGAAGATTGGAATCATTTCTTTGATGGATTTGATTACGGAATTATCAAGAAGTCTATGGATTTCTTTTTCCATTATATCATGTCTTGAGTAACTGTGTTGTTTATTTTTGTTCCTTTTCATTTTTCTGTTTGATTCTTTTCTGAAGCCATTGCAAGTATGCCAGACAAGAAAATACATTTTGCAGAATCGAATTTCAGGTGGACGAGTCTTGCTGCAAAAAAAAAAATTAGAGAACGTAGAATGCAATTATAAGAAACGGGTGCCGTAATTTTGAAGTAATCGGAATCTTTCACTTTTCGCCTGTATTCTTTTGGATTTCTGACAGAAGGGAAGCACTAATTAGTGGTTAAAGATAATTTTTAGGCCTAAATGGCTTTAAAAGAAAAATTATCCACAGCCATTTTGTGTGTATGGCGCAATCCATCTGATATATTATGATTGCTAAATAATTGAGTTTTAATTGAAGATCAGGGGACTCAAATTCCTAATTCGCATCCATTATTTATATTTGCAGGCATTAGAGTGGAATTATCTTATTGCTTATTTAAAAGAAAAAAACTCAATTTGCATCCTTTATACCAAACCTAACCTCTCAATGTGTACATGTCTCAAAATTTTTTAAGTTTTGGAAGTCATATTATATAGGCATATCCATACATGTTTGAGTGTTGCACATCTCCTATCCTTTCATATTCCAAGTATGAGTAATGCCCAAGTTGATTAGTATTAACTATTTTTCTACGTTTCATTGAAAAATGACCAGAGTCTCTGTTCAAGGAATCTTTGTGAAATCTAAGGAATCAAATCTAGACATCCCACAATTTGTTTTTGATATACACTTTTTGTTAATGAAATAATGGTTAACTCAATAACAAGACTGATAGTCATCTCGCATCGTTTGGATTGTTATTTTTAAAATTTTTTTTAAAAAAAAATTACTGTATCAATTTGATAAATATATAAGATAAAAAGATAATTAATTAAAAAATATATTCACGAAAACAACATCAAATTTTTTTTTTGGCGTAAAATTACAGTCCATATAACTTGCCAAATTAAGTAGCATGGAGAGGTTGGATAACATATGACGTGCCTTGAGGGCAACCATTGGAGGGGTGACCAAGTCAAGTCAAGATTTTCCATTTCTTCACCTTACACAAACCCCTCACGTGTCCCTCAAAACTGTCCAAAGAATCCCATCCACAATTATTCCTCCCTCTACAAAACAACGCCACTTCCTTTCACATTTCTAGCAGCATATGATCCTTTTATCCGATCCTTTGACAAAATAAAAAACATCTTCCCCCCCAAAGAAAGACCTAACTGCAAATAACTACCCTTCTATACCATATGGAATCCATTGCATCCAGTTCATCCCCTCCTCACCACCAGCAGCACCACAGTTTCGAGCCGACGCAACCGCTCGCCGAGCGCATTATCCGAGCCCTTCGCCACCGCCTCCGCCTCCTCCACAGGTTTGATTCCTCCTTCTTTGTGTTAGGCGCCACAGGAAATGTTTACACTGTCAACTTATCTGCCACCCCATCATGCACCTGCCCTGATCGCACCGCCCCTTGCAAGCACATTCTCTTCGTGTTTATACGCGTTCTAGGCGTCCCCCTCGATGATTCCTGTCTCTGGAGGAGGAGTCTGAGGCCGTGCCAGCTCAACCGCCTTCTCACTTCACCTACGTTGACGGATGCCTTAGCCGGGGCTACCGTTCGAGAGATGTTCCACCAGCTGTTTTTTCAGGCTGGGCCGAGTACTTCAGGCGGCCCTCGTGTTGACATGGAAGATGGCACGACTTGTCCTATATGTCTCGAGGAAATGGGGAAAGGAGAGAAAATCGTAGCTTGTGGGACCTGTAGAAATCCAATTCATGAAGAATGTTTAATGGCGTGGAAGACAAGCAGCAGAAGAAGATCAACCAGCTGTGTACTTTGTCGCGCTCGGTGGAGAAATACGGCTGATCAAGATAAGTACTTGAACTTATCAGCTTATATTAGTGAGGATGACATGGTCGAAGATGAAGGCCATTGCAGCTAGACAACTCTTCAGGCCTTCAAGAATCCTCTGTTGGGATGATAGATAGAGCTGAAGGAGTGGAAATTAGGGAAAGAAGACTATAACTGTATATACATGCCAAAAAAAAAAAAAACAAATTTGGAAAAGAAAAGAAAGAAAAAGTTGATTGGTTAAGAGTCAATTTTGTTGGAAACGGAATTAATATTCCAACTCTCGTGCTCTTCGATTTATGTCTTTCTTGCAATCATAAAATTAAAAGTTCTAGGGCCTTGTATGTGTATGTGTGTGTTTATATATATATATATATATATATATATATATATATATATTCCATTGCTTAGGGCTTTCAATATATAGTTTGCATCTTGTATTTATGCATTTTAATTAATTAACATTTAGAACGCCTTTTATCTATATTTCCACCAAAGTAGTACGTGCTTGTAAGTCTTCTCTTCTTGAAAAGAATTTCGTGCAAGAAAGGAAGTGAGGGATCATTTGATCGATTGCATGTTGATCTAGATTGCAAGTGCTATAAAATTGGAATCAGACACCCCAATTCTTCTAACAGATTTGACTTGGAGCTTGGATAAAATCAATTGGTTTAATTCTGCCAAAGGCTCCCAAAAGGACAAAAGCACTTCGTAATTCGATATGAATTACAATTCCAAACGGAAGCCATTCAGCACCGGAGCGGAAATGTATCAAATTTCTTGAAAGCAACGGCATCTATAGTAATATGTCAAAGTCAACAATAACTTATCGTGTCATTTCCGCTAGAAAACTTTCTTCACTTTCATAAATTAATTTGGTTTCATATTGCCTCTCTAGCCAATAACCTGAAACATCCTTATTTTGATTTATCATATCATCTAAATTTAAAGGGAAAAAAAATCTTTTTTTTTTAAGTCTCTTACATTTTCAATTTGTACTTTTTTTAGTCCCTCGTGCTTAAAATTCAACTTTATGATCCTTTGTTCTTAATAAGCGTTGTATTTTGATGTTTAAAAGTTTGTGGCACATAACAAATAATTAATGGACGCCAAGTGCCCTACGATAGTGCGACAAAACATGAAGAGTTATCACCATCCACCGGATAGCAACAAGCAAGCATGCACCACATAATAATATGTGTCAAAATCTAATGGACTAAGCAAATCAAATCTTAACACATCGACCAGAAAAAGGCATTTTGATTTGTGCCTGATCAATTAAAGTCTCGTGAGGATAAGAAGAAATTGATTAATCATCATGTTTTTGGAGTTTCTTATCAGGATAATAAGAACAAATGATGGGCCTGATCAATTGAATTCTCCAATAATATGGCAGCTGTCTTTGGATTCTTCAAACTTCATCGTTGCCTCTCTTCCTTTTTAATTGATTTCAGTTCATACCAGCATAATACGATCTCATGGTTAAGTATTTCTCGCAGAAAAAAAATGAGTTTCTGGCTCAATTTGAAGGATAAAAGGCAACGTAGGGGAAATTTTTAATGATCCAAGTCTTTTTGATGTATAAATTTTGTTATTCTTTTGCTGATAACGAATGCAGTATTCATTTCTGTTGTTGTTGAATTTCAAGGAGGTCTTAACTTGTGCTCATATTTTGGTCTCCAATCAATTCATGGATTTTGAGCAGGAAGTTGTACAAGTTACACTTTCATGAAGCATTTTTGGTATTCTACGTATGGGTTTTAGACGTCAATTTTCAAAAATTTACATGACTATGAAATTCAACAAAGGTGGACATGTATTCAAAGATACAAGGGTAAAGAACCATAGGGCAATTAAAAAAAAGGAGAGACAATTGATCATCTAAACTAATTTTCACAAACATCATCGGTAATGAATTTCTATAATATTCATGTGATATCGTCAAAAAAAATTTTTTTTTTTTGCTTTTATAGGCAGAAATTCAATCCTTTGACTAAACGAACATTTTTTATGCCGTCTCAAGTTCGAAACCTTTCACTTACGCTATTTACTTATATTTATTGTCTCGTCATATATATAAAATTTAACTTTGCACGTACATATTTTTAGTCTTCTAGACATATTTATTCGACTTTCGATCCTTAATTTTTTCCATTTACCAAAGATCCAGGGTGTCTCTTAAACCACTCCATTTGGATTGACCATTTTTTTTAAAAACAAGTTTTTCAAATATAATACTACAGTAATACACAATAACTCAAAAAATATTTTATTTATATAATATATCCAAAATTTTCAAAAAATTTGTATAGTAAAAATTTTTCATATACACTGCTACCGTAAAATTTTTCAAAAACACTCCAAAAATAGCTAATCCAAACGGAGCGCATTTGGTAAATGGGTTTAATACTAAAGAATAGGTTTCAAAGTTAATCATGGTGATACTTTATAATTTGGTTATGTTTAATCGGGATGACTTAACGAGCATAGTTGGCATGATTCTATGCATTGTGTGATTAATTGCTTTATAATAGGAAATCAATATTTACTTACCTATGAATCTCATATGATTTAGTTATAAATAAAAAAACTAGAAAAATAATAGAAAAATATAGAGAGGGCGGAGGAAAAAAAAAAAGAAAAGGAGTGCGAAAAAAGAAAAAGGTAAGATTCATACGTGAATTTTAGTTGCAAAACAATCCATGGGTTCAGCAAGAGGCTATTATTATTCATAATAACAGCGTTTGTGATTAATGAATTTTATCAAATGACTCCTAAAAGCCCTCTTAACGCATTGCATAAGATCAGAGTCCTAAAACTAAACCTTCTGCTGCTTACAAAAATTTTTATTAAAGAAATTGAGGTTCCACGACAAGATCAAGGCAGCATATCAGGTCATAATTTAAGCAAAAATTGGATCAATTGGTAATAACGGTTACTTTTTCATAAAAGATGGTGTGACTCGTGGTGATGATTTATGACGGTGATTGGAGTCGGATTCATCCAAATATATATATATTGTACAAAATGAAAAAAATTTATTCATTGCCTACTAGCAGATAGTTTGCAAGATTCCACCTTCAAATGTCACATCCACCATATCGGCCAGGAGGTTTTTCTTGGATTAGATATCACACGCGGCACTGCCCTGAGGCTGCTTTCTTCTAAATCAACCAGTCCAAGTGAGTTATCCACTACAGAAGTTTTCTATTGGAATGTTGGTTTGAGAGATCAAATTATGTGGCTTACTACAATTATAGGTTGAGTAGGGGATCAAATCTCAGTAGCATCTGACGCCATCGCCGCCCTTCACCTGTCACTAGCAAACGCTGGAACAGCCATTCTTCTCCAAGTTTAAACTTAGCTTCTGCCTTTTGATTTCCACATTTGTGTGCCTCCTTTGAAGAAATCAGATTTTGAATCGATTATTGAATTTGTTTGGCTTGTGTGAAGTTGGAGTAGTTATGTTTGGACAAATAATAATATGTATTACATTATTTTCTACTTTTATAATGTCTTAATTTACTTCAGATTTGCATTTGAATTATTTTACGAGGGGACTTGATTATTTGATTATATAATTGGTCTTGTACAAAATTGGAGCATATAATTGGAGCTAAGTTTCCTGTTATGTCTAAATTTCAACCCGATTCACCAATTCATTACTGACCTAATTGCCACTCCTAGTTCAAGGTGGCTTAGTCCTCCTTGATTCCTCTAGATCTACTCCTCCTGTGATAGTGTAAAAGTTGGAATAGGTTAATATTATTGTCAACCAAAAAAGAAAAGAAAAAATCACTTAATTTTTACTGAAAAAAAATGTAATTATCTGTAAAAATTGCTTCTCCATATATATGATTTGTAAATAAAAACACACAATTATATGGCACTCCTAATCCATTTATTCAACAGGATTGTTTAGAAATGAGAAATTTTCTACTAATAGACAAATGGCAAATGGAAAGGTTTATTAAGGGATAAGGCAAATTGTCAAGTGCCACATCCCATCACTGTTCTAGCAACTTTTCAAAGAATTTTGCCCAACTCAAAAATACAAACCGAGAAGTCTTGTCGGTCTAACGATAGATAAAATAAAAATAGATGAACAGTTGACCACTTAACACCTGCAGGCTTATATAGAAATCGATTTTGGTAGAAAAGATAAATGTAACACCTGCAGTCTTTGCAACGTCAAGTCAACCTCTGTTTTTTACTACTACTATTGTATCTTCTCTCAGAAGCAACCGGACGACTACTATTGACTTTTGAATCCTGAATTCATCTTTTGAGCTAAACATGGATAAGCCCACAACCTCCAACTTCCTAGACTCGGGCAGCAACAACATGGCTCACAAAGTCATTGCAATTGCCACTGGTGAAGCTCACACTCTGGCTCTCACCGGTAATTCGAAATTAATTGACATGTGTTGCTGTAATCTTGTTGAATTTTTTGATATAACTCAGTAGTGCAGCTTTTGTAATGCATCTTTTTTCTTGGTGAAACAGGGGATGGAAATGTGTATTCTTGGGGCAGAGGAACCTTCGGTCGTCTGGGCTCTGGTTCAGAATCAGACCTACTTTTGCCGACCAGAATCAGGTTCTTTGAAGAAAACAAGCTTAAAATTGTTGGGATTGCAGCTGGGGCTTATCATAGTCTTGCGCTTGCAGGTTCATTTATTTTCAAGATTGATTATACAAGCTCTATTATTTATCTTCGGTTGATTTGCTTTATTTCCTATTAGATGATTTGTTCATAAAGGAATTTTGGGTATGCCAATTATTTTACTACCATATTTTAACATGAATTATGATTGAATTTATGATATGGCGGTGGCAGATGATGGATCAGTCTGGGGCTGGGGACATAATGTATGTATCCTTTTGCAGTTATTTTAACCTGTTTGATTTAGTGATCAAGATTGAATATTGAAAATTCAGTTTATTTCTTTTTGTGGTTTTGCCATTTTTTTTTCTTTTTTGGTGGTGGAAATCTTGTCTATCCTTGACTCTTACATGGATGGCCAAATTGGTAGCCATGAAGAGAATTCTTCATTGCCTTGCTTGTTAGAAGGGTTTCTCGGATTGGGATCACCAAATTTGGTGACAGATGATTTGGAAGCTGTGACGAAGACACCCTTTAAGGTATTGGATAGCTTGCATTTTTGGGTCATCTGGGGGTTTTCTGGGTTTTGACATTGAATTTTTAGGTCTCTTCTGTCAAAGCTGGAGGAATGATGTCTCTAGCAATTGATGATCTTGGTGGTCTCTGGATATGGGGCAACTGCCCTCATCCTCAGCAAAGCATGTCACCCCAGGGGGAATTCTCTCTTGTTAGCTGTTCTGCCCCAATTCCCCTCTGGAGTCTTCATGGTCACACTGTGGTTAAAGTGGCATGTGGGAATGAGCATGTTGTAGCGTTAGTGAGTGCTGAAGAAACTTATAATGGCAATGACCTTTTATGCTATTCCTGGGGTTCTAATAGCCATGGGCAGTTAGGCTTGGGAGATAAAGAGAGCAGGTTATACCCTGAAGTTATTCAAACATTTAATTTGGAATCTCCATGGGAAGTGTATGAGGTAGCATGCGGTGCTTTCCATACAGCAGTTCTGACTAACAAAAAGGAACCAAGTGACACATTGGAGAGCTTTTGCTGGACTTTTGGCCTTGGGGACAATGGGCAGCTTGGTCATGGAACAACAAAAAGTGTCCTATCCCCTGAACCTGTGTTGGAGTTGCCACAAAACACATTCCTTATATCTGTTGATTGTGGGTTATTTCACACCAGTGTTGTTTCATCAGCTGGAGACGTTTGGTCTTGGGGAATGGAAAAGGGGCTTGGCCTGTGCCCTGATGCTAGTTTCACGGGAACCGGTTCTGGAGATGCTATTTCTCCCCTGTTGATTACATCCAGTAGCCTCTATGGGCCTAGAAATCCTGAACCTGTTCAAGTTGCTTGTGGTGCAGCCCACACTGTTCTTGTTGGAGATAAAGGGTATAAGCTCTGGTCTTGGGGAAGGGGACGAAGTGGAGTCCTTGGAAATGGTAAAACAGATGATTATTTTGCTCCTACCCTTGTATTGTGGCCACCGCTGGTAGAGGACTTCAGGAAAGAGGTATCAGGAAATGGTGGTGGCGGTATGAAAAATGAAGCAAAGAATCCTGAAGCAATTGCAGAGACGGAGAAGATGTTGTCTGCTGCAATGGAGGAGATGAAGCTCCTTGCTTCCAAACTTTCCGTAATGGAAAGGTATGCAAGCATACTTCATGGTTCAGTCTTTGGGAAGGCTTTTGAAGAGCAAGATATCCCAATGTCACTGCAGAGATCAGGTACATTTGACATTGCTAAAGAGTGGGAGAACATGTTGGAGTCATTGAATCATGGCAACCTTGTCCGACTGGAGAAGTTTTATCGTAACATGCTTGCAGGCGTTAAAGACAAGCTGATGAAGAGGAGGATACAGGAATTAATTAAAGAGTGCCTCAATTCAACAAGTAATGGAAACTAAAGGAAAGGAAGTAATAGCATGGTCATGAAGATTCGAACTTTGTTACGAATTTGTGCAGGATAGAGTGCTAAATTAAAGTTTTTATATGATCAGGAAGCTTGTATACCTATGATATTTATTTTTTTTGTGAAATTTAGTTTGGAATAATTTTGTATTTATGGTTAATAATACGAATATCAATGGTCCTGGGATAGTTACTTTTGAACAATTGATTACTGGTCCTATATTGGATCTTGTCAAAGGATGGGAATCAGTTTCTTTTGAATATGTTAGAACACATGATCTGGAGATGCTTGGCATATTCAGTTTTATATATCACTTCCTGCATATAAGATAGCGCTTTGGAAGACATTTTTCATTCATCAGGCCATTCTCTGCTTAAAAATGTACATGCTTTACCGTGTCCAAACACATGACGAAGTGGCAGACAGAAGACATCACGGAGCGACTGCAACCTATCTTTGCCATCTAGTGGAGAGGGAGTGTGATATAATTACAGCCAAGGTAGATAGTAGCTAAATAGAACAAAGCCATAGATAGCTGCAACCTCAAATTTTGAAACCATTGAATGGTCCAAGGCACACTGTACAAAGAGAAAGTTTCTATTTTACAAAGAGAAAGTTGTAATCCTCGAAAGTTTTGTTGTTTTTTGGAATTAAAGGTCAAAGGACTTTTATCTGATCTTTACTCGAAGTTGCTTTTCATATTATCTCTAGGATTTAGATTGAGAATAATTCCAGCAACGGGTTGACTAAAACCCTGTAAAGTGATTTGAACAATTCATTGGTCATTCGTAGATTCACCCTTCCATCATATTTCCTCATGACTAACAATTTGATGAATAATGGAACAGAAGTAAATTACACTAAGAAGATAGATGTGCAGCATTCTGCCGCAGAAAGCAGTCACCTCCCTGTGTAATAGAAACGGGGAGCTCCTTGAGTTGCTAGCTTAAGAATTTTTCTGGCTTTGTTTGGATTGCATTTTGTTTGGATTTTTTGTAGAAAAATTACTATAACAATTTGATGTATATGAGATAAAAAGGTGATTGGAGAATATGTTCATGGAAAACGTAGCAATTTTGCAAAGCCATTCATGGCTGCTTGTAGTATCAATCCTTACTTTTTCTTTTCTATAATCTGCTGTTTAATCAACTGTATAAGAGCATTGCTTCCTCTTAGGCACTCTGTAACTAACCTGGACACTCATGGTATTGTAGCTTAACATGGATAATAGACGTCAACAGTTTGCTAAAAGTAATTTAGCATCTCAATTATGCTTGTTTATAAACCTTCATTAGTAAAAACCGGATATTTCGATATTCATCTCGGAGAAACAAAGATGTTATTGGAATAATTATTATGATAAATCAAGATTTACTATATGAGAATCCTATTATGAGATCTGGCCTTATTTTCTTATAGTACATAACATGAAACCAATGTCTTCACCATATGCTGAGTCAAAGAGTGAAGAGAGATTGATCATCTCTTGCATACCACACCACGGCCATCAAATCCACTTGCACAATTCATGTTAGCGTATTCCACATTATTTGTAGTGGTGATTGGAGAAGTTCCACTGAATTGATCAACAGAACAGTCTGTGGAGAAGAGGCTTGAAGAAGCAAACTCCTTCTGTCCTCCCAAAACTGGCATGTCCACCCCCATCTTGGCCCTGCTGACATAATTGTAGCTATATGTCTGACCCAAGACTCCATTTACGGCACCGCTCAATGAGTAGAACTTAAAGCTCAAATCAAGATGGGCAAAGCAGTCTTCATCAGTTACGCCATAATTGTGTATCCTTGATTCCTTCTCTGTGATTGGAACCACAGTTGCTTTTATCTGGAAGTTCCCTTCCACTTCTATAACTGCAGCATTGACGTCAAGAGACCTTGTGATGGAAACGCCAGGTGCTGTAGCTGGTAGCCATTTGGAACCTTCACCTTCGGATAGGAGTATTTGTTGTCCATCAAAATCTAGGTCTAGGCGATCAACTGCATTGTCCCATGTTGCTGTCCTCTTAGCACCAACAAATATTTGATGGTTGTCAAATAGAATACCAAGGGACTGGACCCAAGTAAAGTCCCTTGTCCTGTTCTCGGTTTTCTTTCCAATGAAGTGAGCATTGATGTGTAAATTAGAATCGGAAACTATACAGAAGTCTTGATCCTTTTTGCCATGGAAATAGAAGGTAATTCCATCAGCCCCAATAAATCGTGGATCCTGGCAGACAGCTCCTGGCTTGTTGCAGTCTGGACATGAAGAATAGGATGTTTTAATTAGTCTATAATGTTTTTTGTTACAGTAGAATTTGGAAAGAAACAAAGACATCAATATTGAAATCACCCTAGTTTCAGACAACCATTTTAAGTTCTACGAATCCTAACAAAACGAAATGTGATTTTTCTTTTTCTTTCCTTGATTGACCAGAAAAGAATATAAAACTAGAAGAAACGGGACTTACTGCAAACAGGACTGCAGGTGACGCAGTCAACCTCACATTGGTCTGGACAAGAACTTGGGCAACGTTGTTCCATGCGGTAGCACTTGGTGTAATTTTTGTTCTTGCAATGGACTCTTTTTCCAGATACTTCTGGTGGTGGACTAGCTGTAGATGGAGGGGGGCTCAAAGTTGGTGGGGGTGGTGGAGCATTGACAGGAGGAGGTGGTGAATGATGGTTATGAGGTGGTGGTGGTGGAGAACGAGGTCGAGGTGGTGACCGTCTTCGTCTTGGTGGTGGTGGAGGACGAGGTGGAGGTGGCAAGCGTCTACGTCTTGGTGGTGGTGGTGGACCAGGAGGTGGCATTGGAACACAAACAGGTAGGCATCTAAAACAGTCAACTGCACAGTAATTTGGGCATTCAGCGGGGCAGTACTGTGCCGGCTGATTGTGACATGTACTGAACTTCTTGTCAACACATCTAGCCGTCTTACGTTTGGATCCCGTGGGCTGCCCGTTTGCCATGACCGCCATAAGGAGAACAACGCTTGCAAGATGGCGAATCATGGCTGGAGCCATTGATTCTTGTTCTTGATTCTTAATGCAGATTTCAGCTATGTTATTTTTTTTTGAGTTGTGCTTCGATAACGTTTATCAGCTCCTTATATAGAGGTTGCAAAAGGTGAACGCACAATTGCTCATTAAGCTATGTGTTGTACCCTTGAAATAGCACCAATGACCGGCTTATAAGTTGAAAATGGGAGTGTTCCTCACTTCATGCCCGTTAGATTTAGGTTAATTACGTTCCACATGGCCTTAGCTTCAAAAATGATCAAAAACAACCGAAATCTAATCAGAAAGCTTAAGATGTTTCTGATCTTTGATCCTTTTTATATCCATTGTTAAAAGTCAACTTTTAGTGTACCTCCTTGGCTCTTGCAAGTTGTCATTCAAGTTGTCAAACTCAAGGAATTAAGGTAATGTAATAGAGACAAATCTTCCATTCAGGTTTTCTTTCCACCACTTAGATTGCACCTTCATCGGGCGGCGGCTGGCATTCACTTTGAGTTGAGTAGGATCTATATTTTTGGGCAAATTATACTTTACCCTTATGTGGTCTAGTATTTTTTTTTATATAATTCCCCTATGATTTCAAATGTTATACATAACAATTTCCTGATTTGGATTAAAATATCAAAGTGACGGAAATGGTCATCATAATGGAGTCATCTAAAATGTCAAAAATACATTTATGTAAAGATGAAAATTATTTATTAACCAAGGGGAGTTATGTGTATATTTTGAAAATCATAAGAGGATTATATAATAAATATTAAACCATAATAGGGTTATATGGTAAAACATAAAATCATTCCTGATTAGTGTGTCATGTATTTATAAGAGTAATTTCGATATTTTTAAAAGTTTCGTTACGAATAACCATTTCCGTCATTTTAACACTTTAATCCAAATCATGAGAGGATTATGTATAACTTTTGAAATTATAGGAGGATTATACAGAAAAATACTAAATCACAGGGAGGTAAAGTATAATTTATCCTATATTTTTTGAAGGACAAATGCATGCATAGCCCCCTTTTAACTTGCTCGTGCCCAAACCCTGGATGAAAGAACAATAAAACACTTTCGAGGGAAAAGGGTTGAATGTGCATTCCAATGATTCAATTTTCACAAGAAAATTCTACAAGTTGGCACTTTTCTAGACTATATATGAAGTTACAAACACACGTGCAGCACTTCCCTTGCCATGAAATTCTTTTGTTTTTTCTCTTTGTTTAATTTCAATCAAAGTAGTAAGTCTTTTTTTTTTGTCACAATAATAACATTCTTATAATCTAATCTATTAAATCACTAAAGGCAGCCACATATAGTGACAATTTGATGGGAGGGAAGATCGAACTCTGGACCTTTCAACACCGCCAGAAGTTAAGTGCTTAGCAGTGACCACCAGTTTTAAAAGACTGGTGAATTGAAGTACTAAGTCGAGTGAGTGGCAACTTACTCAATAAATAGTTCATACATTTCAAAACATTTAACAAAACATTTCAAAAAGATTGGTAATTTAACAAAATACATTTCAAAGTCATCGAAATCATAGAAATCATTTAACAAAACATTGGAGGTACATGAACCACTTGCGTCTCCCAAACGACCTAGCATCCAACTCAACACAAAGCCGCTCCCAATAGAAATCATCTAAACATAACAAAAGTACTCGATTAAATTTTAAAGACTCTTATCTATACTAATTTATCATAATATAAACCCCCAACACAAGTCCAAAGTAATACTACATAATAGAAAACATCTTCCTTTTACTCAAATGGAATGTCAATTTTAAAGGATCACCGATTCTTATACATATAGAACTATTGTAAAATTTTTATACTATAAAATTAGTTAAAAGTCGTTTGAATCTAGTTTCTAACCCCAGAAACAACACTCAATTTTGAATTTCATACGAAAAGATATGTCTTCGGATTTACTAAAAGTGCGATAGTACTGCCATCGGGATCCCACCCGAAGTATTTCAGCTTCAACTTTAGGTCTTAGCCCAATGCATTCAACAGGCTGGTGCCATTTTGAGCCCTTTCTCAGCAGCTCACGTTCGAACCAAACCAATCACTTTCCTTTCCAAACCCGTTTTAACTTTGTTTGGATTTAACTGTTTTTGGGGTTATTTTTAAATTATTTTACTGTAGCAATATAGATAAAAAAAACTTTTAGTATAGATGAGTTTGTTTTTTAAAGTTGTTTGTAATATTTTTGAAATTATTTTTATTTGTATATTACTGTAATATTGAACATGAAATTTTTTTTTAAAAAAAATGACCGATCCAAACGGAAATCAAGTCGAAACGACAACATCTAATCCATAATAAAATTCTAAAGAGTAAATGAACAAAATGGTCATTAATTTTTTTTTATATCCAAAAGGATTACTCAACTTGAAAAAATGAACCATACGAACCATTTTGTCAATTTTTACCGGTAAAGCAACTGGTTTAAGTGGGTCCTTCACCAGGACGAATAGTTCTACAGGAACAAAAATATCCAAAAAAAATTTTACAAATTTGTGTTTCCCTCACAAGCCATGCCTTCAGCCATAAAAGCACCTTGGTTGGTTCCTTCAATATTTGCAATGTAATGCTAGGAAAACAGTGAAAAAGAAAACAGAGAGAGACCCAACCTTAAAAAGATGGATGGATCCTCTCAAATCCCTCATCTTCTCCTCCACGTCACTTCTGCCATATATCCAGGTTGCTCAGCCAAGGTATGGTTTGGATTTGCCTCAAATCCACTCTCCTAATTGCTCTAATAGTTAATTCATCATCACAACCTTCAAATAAGCGGGTAGCTTATCGAGAAAATGCGCAGAATCAAGACAAATAGTAGCAGAAGTAACGATTTATGAACAAGCTGAGTTCAAATTCCATGGGGGATTTAATGTACTTCACCCAGAACCAGAACAGGATATTGTTACTGAAAGTCGAAAGATGAAGGGCTGTTAATTTTTAGTTTAGGCTAAGAAGAAATAGAGGGGGAGGAATTTGTTGTTTGACTTTGGAGAAGAGTTGGTCAATTTTCTAACTGTTTCAATCTCTTGGGGTTTCTGCTTTGTCCCAATAGTCTTTAGGACATTTTTCATTTTTGACGGTGCAAGAATATTGGTCCAAGTAAGAGGTTCACTCAAAGTGGTTGATTTATCGGTAGAAGTTGATCAAATGAACCATTTTTTTTTTTTGAGTTGAAAAAAAAATTTAGTGATCAATTCGTGCCCTTTTAAATAGTTTAATGACCATTTTAGCCATTTACTCAATCTTAAATATCAAACCATCCTGAGCATATTATCCAAACCCCTCAATAACCAAATAATTCACCAACTCACATATAAGAAATTTAGGAAATCATTCGTTCAAGTCCAACTCAACTAAAAACATCATCAATCACCCCAATTCTTGAATTTTATGTCAAATCATAATAAATACTTACTCTTATCTTAATCAAAACCCAAAACATCATAGAAATCTCAAAGATTCAAGAAAACCAACAAAACATCAACCATACCCACAACTCAACTCATCAACCCAACCCCCAATCCCAAATTAAACCATAAATAAAATAAAAACAACTAGACTTACCTTGATTAAATGGTTCAATGAAACATCATAACTCGATTTTAATAGTTGGGTTAGATTCTTGTAAGATTATACCTTGGAAAATCAAAGAAGAAGAAAAGGGACTCTTAGAAAAAAATGGAGAAGAAGAAGAAGAAGAAGGAAGGAAGAAATGGTAAAGATGAATAGTAAATTTTACTACAAAGATGTGTATACAGCTTATGTTTGATGAAGACTCCAGCATTGTAGCTTGCAATATTGAGGAGCTTATGAAAGGAGGACTGAAATCAAGTAGCTTAGTCATCATTTGATGGGTGTTTTGCTAACAAAATCAAGAAGTTAGCACTAGGGGCAAGCAGTGCATAGCACTAGGAGGGAAAGGAATTGCAGGATTTTTTCAAGGCAAAGCTATTATTTTATTCTTTATTTTTGAAACAGCAACAACAGTAAACTTCTTCTATATTACGGGATAGGAGAAAACCAACTGAACCTTGTGAGATAACCCACCTCTAATTTAGACTAGAGAATCTATCTCTAAATCAGACAGAGACCGGTGCAGCATTTTAGATACTTTTGGCCTGCTCTAAAACCAGTGAAAAATTGTAAACTTGATTGGAATTTGAGTGTCAATAGTTCTTTTACCTTTTAAAATTGAATGAATGAAGATTGACAGACTAACAGCATGTTCACCCAATGAAGTAAAGCTTTCTATTTGCTTGAAGTAAACCAAAAAGATGCCAGACAAATGCATTTTATTCATAATTTAAATTTATATAAACTTCGAACACGTTACAATCTTATGATCTGGACTTATTTCTCTCATCTATCAAGAGAATAATGTTTAACTTATTTCTTGACCACATACAAGTAAACTCGAACGAACAATCAAAAGAGATATAATTATTTCTTGCACACCACACCACGGCCATCAAGCCCACTTGCACATTTCAAATCAGAATACCGATCAACACTTTTTGAAGAGGTAATTGAAGGACTTCCATGGAATCTTGCAACTGCACAGTCCGTTGAAAAGAGAGTTGAAGAAGCAAATTCCTTTCCTCCACCCAAAACTGGCATGTCAACTCCCATCTTCACCCTGCTGACATAGTTCCTAGCATAAGTTTGACCCAAAACTCCAGTGACCCGCACCACTCAGCGAGTAAAACTTGAAGCCCAGATCAAGATGTGCGAAGCAATCTTCATCAGTGATCCCATACTTGTGAATCCATGAATCCTTCTTGGTGATAGGCACGACAGTTGCCGTGATCTGGAAGTTCCCTTCAACTTCAATGATCACAGAATTCGTGTCGTGAGACCTTGTGATGGAAAAGCCAGGTGTCGTAATTGGTTTGCCATTTAGCACCTTCACCATCGGTTAAGTATATTGGTTGTCCATCAAAGGCCAAGCCTAGACGATCGACTGCATTATTCCAAGTTGCTGTCTTCTTGGCACCGACATAGATTTGATGATTGTCAAAAAGAATACCAAGAGATTGTACCCATGTGAAGTCCCTCTTCATATTTTGATTTCTCCTTCCAATGAAGTGAGCATTGATGTGGCAGATTAGAATCGGTAACTATGCAGAAATCATGGTCCTTCTTGCCATGGAAGTAGAAGGTAAGCCCATCAGCACCAATAAATCGTGGATCTTGGCATACAGCTCCTGGCCTGTTGCAGTCTGCTCATGTATTTTAGCAAATGCGGTATGTTATAAATCTATCAAGAACTTAATATGCAGTTTTTCTGGAGGCATCAATATCAAATTACCATGATTATAAGATTAATCAAAAAGTTGTGCCAGTTGCCAGAAATTATATTACTTGACACAATTTTCAGTGAATACCAAGTCTTTTAGGTCTCAAATAAAAGGTTGTAATTGTTATACATGAACTTTCTCCTCCCTCTTATTCTTTTTGGTAAACTACCAATGTATTGATTTAATATTATTATTTCACTTCGGTGATTAGTTGCACCATTGTGACACAGAAAAATTAGTATTTTCGGTTGTTTTTGTCACTCTTACATTGTCAGAATTTGCTTTTCTTGCTTAATCGGATGTTGTCATAAATATTAACTCCTCTTGGTACACTCTGCTCATGCATGTCAACTATCTGCTGATGGAAAAGTATGTTACCTGGATATATATATATATATATATATATATATATATAGCTTCGACAATATTATAAAGGTTGCTTTCTGTCCTGTTGTGTATTGGACGTTTTTTTTTTGTTGTAAAATCAGGTGTACAATCAATTGTTTGGATTGTAAATTATTTGAGATAATTTTGTCAAAAAAGTACCGTAACACTTTTTTGATATGATGTATATAAGATAAAAAGATGATTGAAAAATGTGTTGATGATGCAAGCAAATCAATGTGTGTAAATAAGGTGTAAATAAAGTATAAATTTTTACAATCCAAACGCAGGGCATCCCTCAACTTTCAAGAAATTCAAATCAACATAGTAAGGCTTTTAATGTTTAGGATTTGCATTACAGTTCTAACATGAAATATCTGTACCTCTACTCTTCTTATTTAGTGATGTAAAGTGCAAACTTTTACTATGTATGATTAAATTTTATTCACTAATAATTCATGTGTACAGTGAGGAACCTCAATAGTTATAATAAGTCAACTAGCTTCAAGTTCAACTAATTAATATAGCAAATGACTGACAGGTCAACTATAAGTAAGTTGGTAAAAATGTAAGAAATTAAACCCTGTTTTGGCAGAGTATAAAATAAGGAAAAGGAACACAAAGGGAGAGAGGAGGGAGGGGAGGAGGGACCTACTGCAAACAGGGCTGCAGGTGACACAGTCAACCTCACATTGATCTGGGCAAGAGCTAGGACAGCGTTGCTCCACGCGGTAGCATCTGGTGTAGTTTCTGTTCCTGCAGTGTACTCTTTTTCCAGATACTTCTGGTGGAGGAGTAGGTGTAGATGGAGGAGGCTCTCAGTTGGTGGAGGAGGTGGTGCAGAAGTTGGAGTCGGAGGAGGAGGTGGCGAATGCACGTAAGGTGGTGGGGGAGGATGTATTATCTCCGGCGGTGGAGGAGGCACCAGAGACGGAACATCACCAAACAGGTTGACATGAAGCACAGTCAACATGACAGTCTCGAGGGCAAACATCAGGGCAATACATATGGTCATGGTAACAAGGGAAGCTCTATCTTGACATTGCACCATCTTATTCTTGGGACCATTAGGTTGAGCCTGGGCCACGACCACCAGAAGGACGAGGACAACACATGCAAGAAGGCGAATCATGGCCTGAGCCATTCTAGTTTTGATCGAATTACTAGCTAATTATTACAACGTAGGATCAATGTAATAGGATTTTGGTATATGCAAGTTGGAACCTGGTTTCTTTTATAGGCTTAAAAAAGGTAACTACAAAATTGACTATGAAGTTGTGTGACCTTTAATCTTGCATTCTTGCCTTGAGAAGTAAAGTGCTCCTCACTTCAAGCTGCTTCTATGGTTCCACATGGGCTCATAATCATGTATGTCAACCAAATGATCACGAATTTCCGGAGTGAAAACTTGAGATATTACTTCTTTTTATTGTGGTACAAAGTGCAAACCTCTGCATAAAAAGGTGACAGCTTAGCACTAATTAGAAGTCAATTCGGAATCAAAGCAATCAATTAATTCATTGTACAGGACAGAATCTTTCGTCGCAGGTTTTGGACCTTTAAGCTGTTGATTCTTCAAGTAGCATGAACATTTCCAAGAACCCTTTTGACCCTTCTAAAAATAGTGGTTTGTAAAATACTAAGCCGACACTATAGCTGGGCTAAGTAGTTTTGTGGGAAAATATCCATGCAGAATTGGCATTGCAGACCAAAAGCTTAAGGAACTACGACTAGTAAATAGTAATGCGCATGGCCAAAAGATTGGATCTATTATATGTAATAAATTTGTCGGTTTTCTATATAAAAAAATTTCTCTTTTTTTTTTGGATACGATGGATCTATACTTATCCACACTAGAAGAGAGGACCTGAAACCTAAGGAAAAATCGGGGGACTGAACCACCACCGACCCAAACGGGTATACTATGCACTCATCTAAAAAAACACTTGGTAGACCATATATAATGATAAATGGTAGGAGATAAGATTTGAATTTTTAATTTCCCATCCCACCAAATCTTAAAAACTATGGTGGTGAAAAAACTTCTCATCTCCTTACTTTAAGAACTTTGACTCAGTCCTGCACTTCCTCACTACGGCTGCCAAGCAGGTACGCACATACACCCAAGACAGGAAGAAAGAACAAATGATAGACGTATAGATCAATTAGCAAAATATCTATTCATCAACATCCCAATTAATCCCTAGCTTGACAGTGTTAACTCGGATTCTAAGAAGTAAAACTTCTGATTTCAATTTAATTAAGCTTAGCAAAAATTTTGATCCTTCAAGGGATGGAGGATTTTCGAAAATTGGTTCTTGCTTTCAAAGCTTTCGAAGACAAAGCCCTCTTAGTTTTAAAGTTTTTGAACCTGCAGTCGTTAAGACAAATTTTCACATTTCCAAATTCAAATCATGCAGATGCGACATATATCCAAAATTATTAATAGAAAGAAATCATTAGACTGTCACGGTATAGAAGGTTAATTTTTTCAAATAACTATATAAAGTGTCTAATTATCCGCCCTCCACCCCCAAAAAATATAAAAAAAAAGAAAATATCCGGTGCAATATATCAGATGGATGATTAGTCATATTGGACTTCGACAAAGCTGAGCACATTTGGACTTTGTCAGCCAGTCGATGGTTCTAGTACTATGACTAGAGCTCGTTAGATCAGCAGGAAGAGAGTCTCCATATCATAACTTGGTTTACCAGATCTGAAAGTATTTCAACAGGGACTGGGAATGTCAGCTACAGCATGCATGGAGGGAGGCCAATACATGTGCAGATTGGCTAGCAAAACGGAGGATTAATCAGGAGCCAGGATTGCAAATCATCACAGAACCACCTAGGGAGCGTAGAATGTTGTTAGGAGCAGAAATGATTGGGGCTGCAACCCCACGTTTAATCACTGTTTAAGAGGCTTGGCCTCATCCCTTGTACACAAAAAAAAAATGGAAATACTTTGATGGGTGAGTTCCGATAAAACCGATTATTCAGAGTAATGAAACCGATTTCTGGCACCAAGCGCTTCAGATAACATGAAGCCCGAATAAGGTTGTACAAGGTGACATGGTCAGCCGAAAAAGATAGATTCGGATGAAATATATGTTATATACCATCTGATACGGTCATACCAAGAACAAGGAACAAAATATCAAATTGTCTTTAGTTCAAGTAGTTCAAAATTCTCCAGAGTATCCTGTTATTATCTTCCGGACAGTAGCAATCCCAGAAAACAGAATAGCCATTGTTAGAAGTCAGGATTCTCGGGTAAGATCCCGCATTTCTACAACTGGCCGGCACAATCTCTGCAGATTTACTCTAGAGTCTGCCTTGCCTCTATAAATAAAGGGCTACTTTTTTCAAAATGAACATTGTGAAGTGAGGGGGAAAACATAGTCGAAGATAACATAGACATGGGGTAGAGAACTTTGTAATTCATTTTTCTTGCTTCTATTCTAAATTTATCATCAAATTCATGTTGAATTCAAGTTCCATTCATGGCTTCCCAGCTGGGCTCTATCCGGGCTTAGGAATTGGCGGACACTTTAGTGGTGGCGGAGTCGGTAACTGTTCAGAAAGTACGGGCTAGCTGCTGATAATGTCATTGATGATTGCATCATTGACGCTAATGGTCAAATTCTCGATAGTCGATCGATGGGAGCTGATCTTTTTGGGCCATCAGAGGAGCTGGAGTAGCAAGTTTTGGAGTCATAGTAGCATGGAAAATCAAGCTTGTGCATGTTCCACCTGTTGTTAGTGTTTTTACAATATCTAAGGCTTTAGAGTAAGCAGCCATAGACCTTATTCACAAATGGCAATATGTAGGACACAAGCTAAGTGAAGACTTGCTCCTGAGCATAGTTACAACATCAGGAAATGATGGAACAATCCAAGCCACATTCAATTCTCTGTTCCTTGGAAAAGCTGATCAGCTCCTTAACATGATTGACGACAGCTTTCCCAAAATTCATTTCAAAAAAGAAGATTGCTTAGAGATGAGTTGGATTGAGTCAGTCTTCCATTTTTCCCAGTACCCAGGAGGGGAAACTATAGATGCAACTAAAGAATTGAGTAGCTCCTGCACCTCATATGCATTTCAAGGGCAAGTCAGACCTGGTTCACAACCTTCTACCTTATGAAGCTGTACAAGAGTTCTGGAAATGGTGTTCAGATATCAACTCCTCTGGACTAGTCATACACATGGTTCAAAGACTCGGCCAAGTCGTCACCGTCTAGGACCCTTCCGATTTTGTTGGTTTTTGAGCATAAACAAAGATATCAAGACTATATTGAGGGCTGAAAAAGGAGCTTAATTTCTTCATTCATCAACACCCTATTTATAGTGTTTACAAAGAAACAAACTAAAATAATTTTACCTAACAATTCTCTAAAAAATCTCAACAAAAACTACTTGATAACATGATCTTCTACCTAGCAAATCTTAGCTAAAATATTTGTTATTAAACCAATATGATTTTGGTTAACAAATATCCTAACAATAAGACTTATTCTTCTATCAACTGAATGATTCTGATATCAAACTTAATCTGATAAAATTGTAGGAAAAGTTGGCATATCTCAACACTCCTCCTTGCCATTTTTATTGCAGATCCCCAACTGTTTTCTTAGGCATTCAAACCTTGTTTTGGACAAGGCCTTCGTAAAAATATCTGCAATCTGATAATCAGTCTTGCAATGAACTAGAACAATTTTTCATTCTTTTGAACTTCTCGAAGAAAATAATATTTAATTTTGAAGTGCTTAGTCTTCCCATGAAACACTGGATTGTTGGAAATAGCTATAGCAGCTTCATTATCAACAAAAATTTGAGTAGCTTCTTGTTGAACTTGATTTAGATCAGCTAACAATTTCCTAAGCCATAAGGCTTGATTGACAGCGGCCGTAGCAGCAACATATTCTGCCTCACGGTAGATTGAGCTACCACATCTTGCTTCTTAGAATTCCATGAAAAACATCCAGAACCAAGTTGAACAAGTATCCAGAAGTGCTCCTCATATCATCATATGAACCAGCCCAGTCACTATCTGAATAGCCATGTAACTCCAATTTTTCTGATTTTTTGAAACAAACTCCAAAGTCAGCAGTGCCTTGACATACCTGAGTACTCTTTTTGCAGCTTTGAAGTGCAACTTACTTGCACAATGCATAAATCTGGATAGTAAACTCACAGCATACATAATATCAGGCCTTGTTGCTGTAAGATACATCAACAAACCTACAAGACTCTGTATAGGCCTTCATCAACTTTGGCAGTTTCATCATCTTTCTAAGTTTCTCGTTCTCCATCAATGGAGTGCTAATTGATTTGCAACTTTTCATATTAAACTTTTGGTTCAAACACATCTCTTGCATATTTGTGCTGACTTATGAAGATTTCTTGTTGAGATTGAATAACCTCCATGCCAAGAAAATAGGACATCTCTCCCAAGTCTGTCATTTCAAAGACTTGCTCATCTGCTCCTTAAACTGATTTACCAAGATTGGCTTACTTCCTGTGACAAGCAAATCATCAACGTATAGTGAAATACAATTATATCATCATTAACAATTTTCACATAAAGAGTTGATTCACTCAAACTCTTCTTAAATCCAATCTTCAGAAGATGATCATCAATCCTGCTGTACCAGGCTCTTGGTGCCTGTTTTAGGCCATATAGTGCCTTGTGAAGTAGGTACACCTTGTTTTCTTGACCTTTCAGTGCAAATCCTTGAGATTGCTCCACAAAGATCTCCTCCTCTAAGTAGCCATTTATAAATGCTGACTTGACGTCAAGTTGATAAACTCTCCAATCTTTTTGAGCTGCAAGTGCTAGGATCAACCTGATGGTGTCAAATCTTGCTACTGGCGCAAATGTATCCCAGAAGTCCACTCCAAATTGTTGAACATATTCCTTGACGACCAACCTTGCCTTGTGCTTGTTGATAGAACCATCAGCATTTAATTTGGTTCTAAAAATTCACTTTAGACCAATGGTTTCTTGTGAATTGGTCTGTCCATAAGCGCCCAAGTCTGGTTCATTTCAATCATTCTCAACTCCTCCTTCATTGCCTCGATCCACTTCAAGTCTTTGGCAGTTTCTTCATAATCTGCAGGTTCAAGAACTGCAACATTACATTTGTTAAAAAATGTCAGAGAGTAATTTGGTACCTCTAATTGGAATATGATCTGTTGACTCATCAATATTCTCATCCTGCAATTCTTTAGATTTTGATCCCTTGAAATGTTCAACTTTGGAATTGTTCCAATCCCATGTTGTGTATTCATCAAAATGGATGTCTCTACTGACTATCACTTTTGCAGTCAAAGGTTGATAAACTTTATAACCTTTGGTACTGCTGCAATAGCCAATTAGAACCCCAACTTTTGCCTTTTCGTCAAACTTGCCTCTCTTTACATCAGGAATATGTGTGTAGCAAATAAATTCGAACACCTTCAAGTTTTGTACTGAAGGTTTATACCCAAACCAAGTTTCAAACGAAGTTCTACCATTCAATAATTTTGTAGATAACCTGTTTAAAAGATACACTGCAGTGTTGACAGCTTCTGCCCAAAACTTCTTTGGCAATTTTTTCTCAAACATCAAACACCTGGCCATTTCCATGATTGTCCTGTTCTTTCTTTCACTTACTCCATTTTGTTGTGGAGTATAAGTAACAATTAACTGATGTTCCATTCCTGCATCTTCACAAAACTTGTTGAACTGATTAGAAGTATATTCTGTTCCATTATCTGACCGAATCACTTTAATCGTCTTGCCACTTTGATTTTCAACCCAATTTTTAAACTTCAAAAAAATAGCAGCAACCTCTGATTTTTGTTTCATGAAATAGACCCAACAATATCTACTGAAATCATCAATGAAAACTATGAAATACCTGTTGCCATTTAATGAAGAAATTCTCATTGGACCACATACATCTGTGTGAACAAGTTGAACCCTTTCTGAAACTCTCCAAGATTTGTTGTGAGGAAATGGCAATCTGCTTTACTTTCCCAACTGACAAACTTCACAAACTCCACCTTTATCTTCTATAAAAGGCAAGTCCTGTACAAGACTATTCTTATGCATGTAGTTAAGTGCAAAATAGTGATAATGGCCCAATCGTTTATGCCATAATTCAAATTGATCCACCAAACTTGGGTATGCACTTGAACCTGTTTTCAACCAATTTAGAGAAAAAAATTTTTCCATTCATTTTTACTGAAAAAAGTTCACCTCCATATTGATTATAAATGACGCAGCTCCTATTTTTGAAGACAACAGAATAATTTTTCTCAAGCAACTGTCCAACACTCAACAGGTTTTGATTAATTTCAGATACATATAAAATATCAGAAATTATTTTAGTACCTGACCCATAATTAATAACCACATTACCTTTGCCTTTCACCCCAATACAATCTCCATTTTCAATTTTAACTTTGAAAATATATGATTTATTCAATTCCTTGAATATGGACTCATCATATGCTATGTGATAAGTACAGCCACTATCAATTAGCCAAGTTTCATTGGAGGTTTTGGCTTGCAAAGCAAGTGGCCACAAATAATTGCTCCTTCTCTTGTTGGTCAGTTACTTGAGCATGTTGGTCTCTTCTGTTATTTTTACATACTTTTTCGACGTGTCCCTTCTGATTGCATGACCTACATTGGACGTCAGGTTTCCACCAGCAATATTGTTGCAGATGTGAAGTCTTTTTGCAATGTGGACATTGAGGAAATTTTCCTCTTCTTCCTTTATCTCTACTAGACTCACCTTCCTTCTACTCTTCTTGTTTTACTATTGTTTCTTTCCTTTGCCACCTTGTTGATTTTGAATTTTGTCTTTCATCTGAAAAGCACATTCTACCTGCTTCCTCCTTTCAGATAGTCCTTCTCTGCTCTTGTGCTTGTAAGGCATTGATTAGTTCTGACAAAGTGATTTGAGACAAATCTCTTAAATCTTCAAGGGAGGGAATCTTGGCCTCAAACCTTTCAGGTAAGCTCACCAAGACTTTCTCTATGACTCTGCTATCTAGTAATTGTTCTCCAATCAATCTGATCTTATTCACAACATCTAAGAGTTTGTCAGAGTGCTCTTTGATGTTTTCTGTGTTTTTCATCCTAAGGAGTTCAAATTCTCTCCTAAGATTCAAAACTTGTATCTGTCCTGTTCTGTCATTGCCTTGAAAAGCCACTTTGAGAGTATTCCAAACTTCCTTTGCAGTTTCACAATCATAATTTTTGTGAATACTGCATCAGAAACTACTGAATGAATGCACGTCATGGTTTTTGATCTCCTTTTGACTGCATCTCTATGGGCTCTCATTTCTACAATAGTTAGATCTTCCGGCAATTCAGGAACAGGATCTGTCTCTACCACATTCGAAAAATCATTAGCATCCAAATAGAACTTCATTTTGACAGCCCAGATTTGGTAGTTTTCACCAGTGAAATTTGGAGGATTGGACAAGAAGTTATTTCCTGACATTTTGATATTGAAAGTTTAAGTGTATAATTTTATAGTGAAAAAGGGTTTCTCACCAAGTTCACTCACTCTAAAAAAAATAGACCCTTAAGATTTAGGCTCTTGATACCACTTTGTTGGTTTTTGAGCATAAACAAAGATATCAGGACTATATTGAGGGCTGAAAAAGGAGCTTAATTTCTTCATTCATCAACACCTATTTATAGTGTTTACAAAAACAAACTAAAATAATTTCAGCTAACAATTCTCTAAAAAATCTCAACAAAAACTACTTGATAACATGATCTTCTACCTAGCAAATCTTAACTAAAATATTTGTTATCAAACTAATATGATTTTGGTTAACAAATATCCTAATAATAAAACTTATTCTTCTACCAACTAAATGATTCTGATATCAAACTTAATCTGATAAAATCTGTAGGAAAAGTTGACATATCTCAACAGATTTGATACCTGAATGATACGATTTCAAGATATTTGACTCGTCGAGAAATCAGCTGAGACGTCACTGTGAAGAGTTGAAACAGTCAAGTCACACCGAATCACTCCGAATCATCCGGAGTCAATTGGAATCCAACAAAAAAACCTTTTAAAAAAAAGGAGCAAAAGGATAAAAAAAGTGAAATCCGGGCCATTGGAGTAACAAACTACTGCAAGGTCTCAACACACGAGAATGAGAAGTCAATATCGAAATCATTCACTGGGAAATAAAAAAAATTTGCCAAAATAATGATCATGTAATAAGATGCGGTAATAGTATTCCAACTTCGTTCATATATCAAGTATATGTACCTTATTAAATATGTACTTGATACATGAACACACCAATAATATACCACTTTACTTTTCTTTCAAAAGTTATCACTTCCAACTTTTCTTTCAAAAGCGACAGCCATCCAAGGTGATAGAAAAAGTGAGAGAAGGAGGTGTAAAGAAGAAGATGCCCAATACTTTAGTGAAGGAGAGGTGAAATTTGATGATACTTTCTCTCGTCTCTTTTCTTATTTGGACACTCTTAGGGGCGCGAGATAGTACCTAGAATAGTAGGAGTCAACTCGGAGAATTGGGATTTGTGATTATTGATCAAGCTTCTCTTTCCTATCGAAAATAGTTAGTCGTCAGTTTTAGTTGCAGCAGTGGCCCTTTCATTGTCCTCCCTTGGTCTTTCTTTCGAAATAAAGACTTTTCCTGTGGGTCAGCAGGTATGAATTTATTTCTTTAAGTTTTTCTATACTTATTAGTAGGTATGAATTAGAAACGTGTTTGGATTAATTATAGTCCTTATGTAATGGGCCAAGGTTGGATTAATTATGATTGTGTCCAAAATAAAATTTAGAAATTTAAATTTATCTGGCTAATTTGTGTTATTGGAATTTATTTTGGGCCAAACACAAACTTAACACTTATCTCACATATAATTCAAAGTACATAATAAATTAGTCCAAATTCATTTTATATTTAGTGAAAATATTAAAATAACTATTATATCTTTTAATATAAAATTTCTTGCTAGTAATTTATTTTACGAAATAACTATTAGTAGAAGTTTTATCTTTATTGACTTTAGCTATAATAGTAATTAATTATACTTATAATCATAACCGTTCAGCTATTTGAATAATTTTCTAAAATGCAGTAATAATTTTAATAAACATTTAAAATTTCGAAGTTCTTTTAATAAATGAACAAATGTTAGCCTTTATTTAATATGATTTCCTTTTGTTTTTGGCAGGAGATTGATCATGAAATAAGCGAAATTATTCCAATTTTATGCCATAAATAAATCCTTATTTTGTATTGTTAATGGTTAATATTAGGACTGTCAATGGGGCTGGACCAGCCCGAGCTCGGCTCGTTCGGCCCGACAAAAAGCCCAATGAATTGGAAAATTTCTGGTTCAAAAAATCGGTGCTGTATAACCATAATCAATTCGATCAAACGAAAAAAAATAAATAAAAATAAAAAAAAGAAACAAATGCAAGGCCTGAGTCTGACAGTCAGGGATGGAAAGGACATTAGTTCATTGTAATCCGTCAAGCTCTTTGATTCGAAGCCTTGCTGGTAAGAGTTTCTTGCAACAACTATAATATTCTAATAAACACGTATTGGTATACCAAATTTGAGTGTCAGAATAATAGAGAAATTAGGGTGGTCAAAAGTCAAAACCAATTCAATTTCTAATTCTGTGATGATGATGATATTGAGCATCTTATTAGCAGGCAAGACAGTGAGAATAACAAATGATTGTATTGTCTTAGTTGAAAAAAAAATACAAGAAAAATTCACTTGTACACTGGAATAGAGCGAAGATGTACACTTGCAAGTTACAAGAAGAACAAATGAATGAAAAACTAATTATTTTTGGACGGACAAGAAAAGTTTATTGGACTCAGAAGGGAAAGCCATTCAACTTAGAATTATTTCTAGTTCACAGCACTGCATATTTTCCTTATGATACCATTTTGGCCTGTGAGGGGTTCAATATCTCCCATCTTCACCATGGCAGAAGCGAAATCGGACAGAAAAGTCCTAGGATTTTTGCTGTATTCGGAGACAATGCTGTCGGTTGATCCCCCACTGAAAAGGACTTGGTCTGATATAAGAAGACCTTTCTTCCGCATCAAATTCTTGAAGTAATTATTGTCAAATGAATTTGGTGTAACCAAATCAAGTGGTGCCAGCTTGCTATCTCCCACTCCACTGGCTGCTGGGCATTGGCGCCTACGGGTGCTTGCAAATCCAGCATCAATGTCTGTTCCATTGCTATATATTCTGTTGCGGAATACAAAGCATTGAGCCTGGCCTAGGGTATGTGATCCTGGCATTTTGTTTTTGATTGGAGATTTAGATACTTCGAAAATGTATTAATTTTCTGTAAACATAATCAATGCAATTTTCACCAACCAAAAATATATATATATATTTTTTGTATCCTCACCTGACAAGGCAACCATTTCCCTTGCACTAAGACCCTTTGCTCCAAATTTGGAAATTAGATCACTAAGACTTGCAAATGGACTTGGAAGATCTCTTTGTGCCAGAGAAAAACTTGCAGTGGTCGAATCTCTTCTTCCAAGCCTTACTTGCCATGTTGGACCGCCAACCTATAATCATGCAGGAAAGTAATTTTAGATGATAACTGTTGATCTAAGCCTTCAAAAGCTAGCTAGCTGCCAATTATCATGAAGAATATTTACTTGAACAAGCATGAATTTTGTCAATGTTAACACTTACAGCAACTGATGCATCTCTTGCTGCGACTGAAAGTATGTCTGCACAAGAAACAACTCCGGGACATATTTTTTCTACCTCGCGTTTCGCGGCTTCTATGACTTCAAAACCTCTAGCTGAATTCCTGTTTGCCGGTGCCGTTTTCTCGCTTTGAAATGAAGAGGTCGCATCAAGTAAAACTGATCCATCACAGCCCTGTAAATAGAAAATTCTCTTAATCTTATTTAAGCATTGAATCAATTTTTCTTTAAAAGCATTTAATATATAATAGCGGTAAATTTTGCATCTTATTCTAACCTGAACAAAGCAGTCGTGAAAATGGAGGCGAATGAGAGATGCTGCCATGCGCCGCTCACGTGACACTGCTCGACGAATGGAAGTTCGGATTGTACTCAGTGCTTTTGGACATGTACCATCGTAAAATTTTGGTGATAAATATGCTTCACATTGTATGTTAGCCAGCAAGAGTACAAGTACAGAAAATACGACACTCTTTGCAGCAAAAGAATCCATAATCTTTGTTTCGAATACTTTGTTATGTTGAAGAAAATGAAAATGCTTGAAAATGCCTCCAGAGAGGAGATCTTTGTTGTTAGAAACTTAGAATTGAAGATGTTTGTGAAGGCCTAGGACAAGAATATTTATAGGGAGGGATTCAAGGTCGATGCTGTTCCCTTTCTTGGTTTTTGATGGTCACTGTTTGCTGCTGCGCGTTACTTGCCAGTTTCCTTGTGCCAGTATGCCAGCCAACAATCGAGAAATTTTTTTTTGTAAGCCTGACTTGTTCTTCTGCAGTAGTTATAATTTGAATGCACCGGCTACAGCCATGCAGAAAAGTATTATAGGGTAACTCAGAGGTTCATTTTGGACTGAACAGCTCCCCTTTTTTCATACTACAGCTACTATAAATCCAGAATTTTCTTTCTTGACAATTGTTACTCAGGGAAGCTTTTCATTTTGATTTCTGCATTCTTTCTATGTATCTCCCACTAAAGTTTTCCCCATAATGCAATGCTCAAGAAAAAGTTATTTGAAATTCATTCGGAATTAAAAAAACTATTCATTAGCTGTGATTCTATGTTGATTTTGCTAATGTTACTTCACATGGGGCACTCTCCCTGTTTTCTAATGTCCACTTTTAGTTTCAAAACATCTAAAAAAGATATAGTTAATTCTCTTGGACTTTGTCTTTTAGGGGCTTGCCAAGACGGTCAATCGCCAAAAATCAATCATGTGTACCTAGCAACTTGCTTACCTAATACCATCAGAAATCTTATTCAATGCATGAAGATTTATAATAGTAGCACGTTTTGGGAGAGGGGGGCTAGTGCGGTTGGGGTCTGGTAGGATCAATCTGATTATTATACATCAATTTTACGTTAATCGGTTCGAGGTAAAATTGACATACATAAATAAAATATTTGGTATATATTCAGTACAATATTATAATATAATTGTATACTAAAAATTTAAATATGTACAACGATCGAATGGAGTCGCAACACAAAATACAATTGTACTAAATCCTTATCCAAACAAGTGTCGGCTATAATGGCTGATTAGATAAATTTCTTTACAGTTGTTGACAAATCTAAAATATGCAGAGTCAGTTGTACACCGAGACACGTAAGTTTGTAATCAAATGAACTATAGGAAATTTCCAAGGCTTACACACCAGCTTCATTGTCAAGTGTAGAAACCACCATTTTTTTTTATTGCTTTGCTATCATTGTCAGACGGTTCTTTATTAACAGGAATGGATTAGGTAATGAGTACTTGAGAAATTTCGACTCTAGTTGCTTTGTGGAAGTTTCTCATTTTAACTTCATTTCAGAGATTGTTACGTGTGGCTAAGTGAAGCCCATGAAGAATTCACGGGTGGCTAAGTTAAAGAAAATATTTAGGTAGACTGGTCTTGTAAATAAATTGTTTTAATTAATTATTCATTGGTATTATTCTTTGTATCTTCTAAAAAAAGGTGCAAAAAGTACAAAGATTTTTCTTTAAAGCATAAAAAAGGTATAGAGATTTAGAGCACGTTATATATAAAAGTTGACATTTGACCAAAAAAAAAAAAAGATTTAGAGCACGTTGGTCGGAGAGACCAAACGTACCTTAAGTACGGCCGTTGAAATACAGGCTCGTTGACATTAATGGCGGACTTAGGGTTGGTCAGAGGCCCGCACCCAAGTTTAGAAATTTTGATTTTTTTTAGTTAATTTTAAAACATATTATTTCTTCATTTAATTAAAATGGTTAAAATTAATTTTTTTAATTTTAAAATACAAAATTTATTCTAAAAACATCAATTTTGAATTTATGCAAAAAATGTTCTATGACCAAAAGTTCTACTACTTCTAAATTCAAGAGAGATACTCATCAAATATGTTAAATGTTTTTGTCTTCCAAAAACATTTTTTTTAACAAAATACGATATCTCTAAATGGTCCATAGTGTCACTCCTCTTGCCATGAAATTCTTTTGTTTTTTCTCTTTGCTTAATTTCAAGGGATAATTTCAGAAACCACCTCTGAGATTTTTAACAATTTCATTTAGTTCTCTCGAAATTTTTAAAATTACACATACTTCCCGTGTCATTTAAAATGATAATACTACCTTTAAATATTTTAATGAAACTCCCTTGTTTACTATGCTTATGCTTAGAATGACTTTTAAAATTATTTTCTCATTCTTTGTCTTCTTATTCCTTTTTATTTTAATTTTTTTCCAATAAAACTGTAGAACTACAACTATTACCTCTAGTTTTTATTGTAACAAAATGTCGAACTAGTGATTTTTTTATGAGTTAACTTTATACGTAATCCAATTTTTTTGCTAATTTTTGTTTTCAATTTTTTGTATTAAAATTAACAATAAATAAAAAAATAAATGACTTAAAATCACTACTAAATTATGATAATCCCACTACTCGAAAAATTCAACTTTAAATCCATTATTTTGACATTTTCTTTTCTATCTTATAAATCTAAATTCATAATAAAATACTATCAAAAGTAACATATCATAGTGATAAAATTATTATTATAGTTCTTTATCAAATAATAGGTATGGACATGAAAATTTGGGCACCTTTTCCTTATAATTATACTAGATAATCTTATAATTGTATAGGGAAGTAAATTAAAACTCACTACACAAGGATATTTTTGGGTATTCATTTAAAAATTTGACAAAGTCAATATTATTTTAAGATTTTGTTACTAAAACTATCAAATCAAATGAGGTAGGTGTAATTTTTCACGCTTCAGGGGAGTTCAATGAAATTGTCAGATATCTGAGGGGAAGTTTCTAAAAGTATCCCTAATTTCAATTGAAGTAGTACGTACGTCAAGTGAGCGGCAAGTTGCTCAATAAATAGTTCATACATTCCAAAACATTTAACAAAACATTTCAAAAAGATAGGTAATTTAACAAAATACATTTCAAAGTCATCGAAATCATAGAATACATTTAACAAAACATTGGAGGTACATGAATCACTTACGTCTACCATAGCATCCAACTCAACACAAAGCCGCACCAATAGTAATCATCTAAACATAACAAAAATACTCAATTGAATTTTAAGGACTCTTATCTATACTAATTTATCAAAATATAAACCCCCAACACAAGTCCAAAGCAATATGCAATAGAAAACATCTTCCTTTTACTCAAATGGAATTGTCAATTTTAAAGGATCACCAATTCTTATAGATATAGAACTATTGTAAGATTTTTATAGGAAAAATCGTTTAAAACGTCTCTCACATTTTGCAAAATAAGTTTTTTCGTCTCTCACTTTTTAAAATGTACTTTTACGTCTTTTACAAATTTACATTGGTCAAATTTGGTCCTTATCTAAATTTCCGACTAGTTTTTTGTCGGAATCTACCATGTGCCTTGTATGTGATTATTTTTTAAGGGCAAAATTGTCAAATTAAAATTTACATAATCTGATTCATAGTCCCTCACATTTCACAAAAATAAATTTTTTTGTCCCTCATATTTCACAAATGAATTGTTTCGCCCCTCAAATTTCACAGAATGAATTTTTTCATCCCTTATGTTTTACAAAATAAATTTTTTTATCCCTCATTGATCATGTGTACGAATAACTTTTTTTTTAAATTCATGTATATTTTTATTTAATTTCACCTGAACAATACGAATAGCATGTAATATATCTCTATTTGATACCAAGTCTTTTAGGTCTCAAATAAAAGGTGGTAGTTGTTATACATGAACTTTCTGCTCCCTCTTATTCTTTTTGGTAAACTATCAATGTATTGATTCAATATTATTATTTTCACTTCGGTGATTAGTTGCACCATTGTGACACAGAAAAATTAGTATTTTCGGTTGTTTTTGTCACTCTTACATTGTCAGAATTTGCTTTTCTTGCTTAATCGGATGTTGTCATAAATATTAACTCCTCTTGGTACACTCTGCTCATCCATGTCAACTATCTGCTGATGGAAAAGTATGTTACTTGGATATATGTATATATATATATATATATATATATATATATATATAGTTCAAACAATATTATTTGCTAGTAAATCTCTCTAGAGGAATGCCCAAGTTATAAAAGGTTGCTTTCTGTCCGGTTGTGTATCGGACGTTTGTTTTTGTTGCAAAATCAGGTGTACAATCAATTGTTAAGCCACATTATGTTTGGGGTGGGTGGGAAGACTGCCCCCTCAACTTTCAAGAAATTCAAATCAACATAGTAAAGCTTTTAATGTTTAGGATTTGCATTCCATTTCTAACATGAAATATCTGTACCTCTACTCTTCTTATTTAGTGATGTAAAGTGTAAACTTTTACTATGTATGATTTACTGTAGAGGTAATAGCTCCATAGGCCAAAGCTTCTGGTTCTGCATGTCACCATGTATAATCTACGACTTTTTTTTAACGTAATCCAGATATTGTATAATCAACATTTCTTCTTGTAAATCCACCATTTACATGAGAAGAAAAACATGTACATGCAATAAAATTCTGTGCAGAATAAGCCAAACACATACAGTTGCATTAACTCAACTCCCTTTTTGAGGGTTGTAGGCTTTGAAGTACTCACATGATTCATCCTCCTCTTCCTCCTATACTTTATAGGGAAACTAATATTTGGATGGCAAACAATCTTTTTTTTAAAAAAAAATTTATTCACTAATAATTCAATGAGGAACCTCAAAAGTTATAATAAGTCAATTTGCTTCAAGTTCAACTAATTAATATAGCAAATGGCTGACAGGTCAACTATAAGTAAGTTGATAAGAATGTAAGAAATTAAAACTTGTTTTGGCAGAGTATAAAATAAGGAAAAGGAACAGAAAGGGTGTTTTTTGGTTTTTTGTTGTGGGGGGGGGGGGGGGGGGGGGAAGACTTGCTGCAAACAGGGCTGCAGGTGACACAGTCAACCTCACATTGGTCTGAGCAAGAGCTAGGACATCGTTGCTCCATGCGGTAGCATCGGGTGTAGTTTCTGTTCTTGCGTGTATTCTTTTTCCAGATAATTCTGGTGGAGGAGTAGGTGTAGATGGAGGAGGGCTCCCAGTTGGTGCTGGAGGTGGTGCAGAAGTTGGACTCGGAGGAGGAGGTGGCGAATGCACGTAAGGTGGTGGGGGAGGATATATTATCTCCGGCGGTGGAGGAGGCAGCAGAGACGGAACATCACAAACAGGTTGACATGAAGTACAGTCAACATGACAGTCTCGAGGGCAAACATCAGGGCAGTACATATTGTCATGGTAGCAAGGGAAGCTCTATCTTGACATTGCACCATCTTATTCCTGGGAACATTAGGTTGAGCCTCGGCCACGACCATCAGAAGGACGAGGACGACACATGCAAGAAGGCGAATCATGGCCTGAGCCATTCTGGTTTTGATCGAATTACTAGCTAGTTATTACAACGTAGGATCAATGTGATAGGATTTTGGTATATGCAAGTTGGAGCCTGGTTTCTTTTATAGGCTTCAAAAACGTAACTACAAAATTGAGTATGAAGTTGTGTAACCTTTAATATTGCATGCATGGCTAAATAATAATTGATTCTTCAAGTAGCATCAACATTTCCAAGAACCCTTTTGACCTATGTTTTCAGAACCGGACCGGATATCGACTCGGTCGGGCTCAGGGGGGTCAGGGGTCAATGGGTTCAACCGGATTCGATAGGGGTTGAACCGGATGACGTCATAAATAAAAATTATTTAAAAATTAAAATATTATATGTAAAATACTTAATAACATGTTAATATTAATAAAGGTATACTCATATATATTTGATGTTTCAAATATATTTAACAAGAAAATACAAATAAATTAGAACAATCAAGTAGCAATTTATATTATTTAATAAGTATTAACAAGTTTAGAATTAAAATTATGGACTTAATTGAAAAATAATACCAAACTTTAAGACAACATTTATAAAGTATGAAATATTTGAGGTATATTAACAATTTTGAACAACTTAAGGGTCAAAACATCATATTTAAAACAGAGGTGACCTTTCAAAGAAGTAAAAAAAAAAAAAAAAAGAGACCGGATTCATTTTTCCGGTCAAACCGGGTCAAAACTCGGTTTTTGACCTGGTTTGACCGAGTTTTGATTTTCCCGGTTTTGAAGATTAACTCGGACCGGACAACTAGCCGATTCCCGGTTCGACCGGTCAGACCGGCTGGTCCGGTCCAAGTTTGAAAACAGAGCTTTTGACCCTTCTAAAATAGTGGTTTGTAAAATACTAAGCCGACACTATAGCTGGGCTAAGTAGTTTTGTGGGAAAATATCCATGCAGAATTGACATTGCTGACCAAAAGCTGAAGAAACTACAACTAGTAAATAGTAATGCGCATGGCCTAAAGATTGGATCTATTATATGTAATAAATATGTCGGTTTTCTATACCAAAAAATTTCTCTTTTTCTTTTGTCGATACGATAGACCTATACTTATCCACATTAGAGAAAAGTGACCTGAATAGGCCTAAGAAAAAATCGGGGGATTAAACTACCACCGACCCAAACGGGTGTACTATGCACCCATCTAAAAAGACACTTAAAGTGATAGATCATATATAGTGACAAATGGTAGAAAATAAGATTTGAATTTTTAATTTCCCACCTCACCAAACCTTACAAGCTATGCTGGTGAAAAAACTTCTCATCTCCTTACTTTAAGAACTTTGACTCAGTCCTGCACTTCCTCACTACGGCTGCCAAGCACGTACGCACATACACCCAAGACAGGGAGAAAGAACAAATGATATACGTATAGATCAGTTAGCAAAATATCTATTCATCAACATCGCAATTAATCCCTAGCTTGACAGTGTTAACTCGGATTCTAAGAAGTAAAACTTCTGATTTCAATATAATTAGCTTAGCAAAAATTTTGATCCTTCAAGGGATGGAGGATTTTCGAAAATTGGTTCTTGCTTTCAAAGCTTTCGAAGACAAAGCCCTCTTAGTTTTAAAGTTTTTGAACCTGCAGTTATTAAAACAAATTTTCACATTTCCAAATTCAAATCATGCAGATGAGACATACATATATCCAAAATTGTTAATAGAAAGAAATCATTAGACTGTCATAGTATAGAAGGTTAATCTTTTCAAATAACTATATAAAGTGTCTAATTATTCACACTCCACCCCCAAAAATAATAATAAAAAAAATATCCGGTGCAATATATAAGATGGATGATTAGTCATATTGGACTTCGACAAAGCTGAGCACATTTGGACTTTGTGAGCCAGTCGATGGTTCTTGTACTATGACTAGAGCTCGTTAGATCAGCAGGAAGAGAGTCTCCATATCATAACTTGGTTTATCAGATCAGAAGGTATGTCAACAGGAACTGGGAATATCAGCTACAGCATGCATGGAGGGAGGCCAATAGATGTGCAGATTGGCTAGCAAAACGGAGGATTAATCAGGAGCCAGGATTGCAAATCATCACAGAACCACCTAGGGAGCTTAGAATGTTGTTAGGAGCCGAAATGATTGGGGCTGCAACCCCACGTTTAATCACTGTTTAAGAGGCTTGGCCTCATCCTTTATACACAGAAAAAAAAAATGGAAATACTTTGATGGGTGAGTTCCGATAAAAACGATTATTCAGAGTGATGAAACCGATTTCTGGCACCAAGCGGTTCAGATAACATAAAGCCCGAATAAGGTTGTACAAGGTGACATGGTCAGCCGAAAAAGATAGATTCGGATGAAATATATGTTTATATACCATCTGATACGGTCATACCAAGAACAAGGAACAAAATACCAAATTGTCTTTAGTTAAGTAGTTCCAAATTCCTCCAGAGAATCCTGTTATTATCTTCCGGACAGTAGCAATCCCAGAAATCAGAATACCCATTGTTAGAAGTCAGGATTCTCCGGTAACATCCCGCATTTCTACAATTGGCCTGCAAAATCTCTGATGATTTACTCTAGAGTCTGCCTTGCTCTATAAATAAAGGGCTACTTTTTTCAAAATGAACATTGCGAAGTGAGGGGGAAAACATAGTCGAAGATAACATAGACATGGGGTCTAGAACTTTGTATTCTTGCTTCCATCCTAAATTTATCATCAAATTCAAGTTGAATTCCTGATGGCTTCACGCATTGCCTTTCTGATCATGAACTCCAATCGAACGTTTCAATTCTCAGTGTCTGTATTCCCGCCAAAACTCTTCTCATTAGTCTATCTTGGAATCTACTTTGGAAAACCTTAGATTCTTGAAATCTAGCACCCCAAAGCCTCTTGCCATAATCACTCCTCTAGCTTACTCTCATCTCATGTTCAAGCCGCGGTTAAATGTTGCAAACAGCATGATTTACAGCTTAGGATCCGAAGTGGCGGCCATGACTACGAAGGCATGTCCTATAAATCTGAAGTTCCATTTATCATTCTTGACCTTCAAAATCTTAGGTCCATCAGCGTTGACGTTGTAGACAACAGCGCTTGGGTTGAGTCTGGTGCAACCATAGGTGAATTGTATTATTCCATTGCCCAAAAAAAGTTCCATTCATGGCTTTCCAGCTGGGCTCTATATAAGATGTATTTTGCTCTTAAATCAAAAACATAAAAAATCTAAATAGTCTGATGTATGTTGCATGACGTGAACTGCTGTATGACAATGAACTTGATGACTTGCCATTTATGTAATCAGTGACACCTTCTTGTTCTTTAGAAACTTTCTACCAAAATCTAAAAAAAAAAATTGAAAACTGCACAAAATTTTTTTAACCCTAGATAACCCTAGAAAATAAAAAAAAATTAGTACGTTGTTGAAGACAATTAATAAATTGTCAAAGGCAATTAAAAAATCGTGTGAAAACACATAGTTTAAAAGGTCACTTTGAAATCACTAACCAAGAAACAATATGTGTTCTACTTGAATTGAAAAGTGAATCCATAAATTGAAATAACAAATTAATTACAAAAACCTTACCAGAAATAAAAGCCAAACTGTAACTTTTGAAGCCTTACTTTAAAAATTCAAGTTCAATGACCTAGCTCAGAAGAAAGTGTAGGAAATTACAGACCACATACAGCGAGCATAAACAAAGTCCAAATGCGGTCCTTACATTGAAGAGAATAAAAACGAAGTTCCAAATCCTGTCTATGTATTGAAGTAAAAAAAAAAAACTTTCCAAAAAAATGGTGAAAAAGTGTAAACATTTTCACTGCTTGATAAAGTGATAAGTAATAGATCGAGAACCATATATATGAGTAAAAATGTAGAGTATCTGCGATAGCGATAATCTGATAAAGATAATCTAATATTTGAATTGATATTTCGAACTTTTGAGTTGAAGATGAGAGAGAGTTAAAAACATAATTCAAAATTATTTATACTAATCCCTAGAAAATTTAGGCTTGACAATTAGGGTTAACGAAAAAATGCGAAAGAATGGAAGAGATAATTATGGAAGGATTATCTAGAATTGTAAATGCAAGAGAAAAAAGAAAGATGGAATAGCGTAGGTTATTAGGGGGTTAACTCATAAAGCGCGTTGCACCTACTTGTCCTGTCGTTAAGCTACGTAGGAAAGAGACAAAATAAAATGATAAAAATGAGAATACGACTTTATTATATATATATATATATGATTATCTTTATGTTATTCCACACGAAAGCCAAAATATTGTGCCTGACACAGTGGCGGATTTAAGGTGGGGGCACCGGGGGCACGGGCCCTACTGCTCCCCCTTAAATTCCTATAATATTCACAGAATTTTGATATAATTTCAAATGTGTCCTAGAGTTTTTTTTATGAAATAAGTGAAAGAATTACGTGATTTTTTAAATTGGTTCATGAACTAATATTCTAAAAGAATATGTAGGTTACAAAATTTCGTTGAAGTAAGTTCAAAAAAGTTTTTTCATTTTAATTTGTTAGTGAATATTTTTTTGCTTAAAAAACTGAAAAAAGAGTAGGTAAAAAGTTTTAGTGTTACATTTGCCCCTCATTGAAAATTTTTTCTAGCTCTACCACTGGCCTGGCATATGGTGTCTGATCCTACTTTATGTTTTTATTGGAACATTTCTGTTTCAAAAAATCGGTGCTGTATAACCATAATCAATTCAATCAAACGAAAATAAATAAATAAATAAATAAAATTGAAAAAAGAAACAAATGCAAGATCTGGGTCTAACAGTTAGGGATGAAAAGGGTGTTGGAGGTTTAAAAAAAATGCAAGACATTAGCTCATTGTAATCCTCGGCTGACAAGGCTACCATTTCCATTCCATTAAGACCCTTTGCTGCAAATTTGGCAATTAGATCACTAAGACTTGCAAAAGGACTTGGATGATTTCTATTCGGCAGAGAATGACTTGTAGAGCATGGTTGAATCTCTTCTTCCAAGCTTTACTTGCCTTGTTGGACCCAACCTATAATCATCCAGGCAAATAAATTTTATATCTTATTTGCCAGTCTAAGCTTGATGAAGAAAACAAAATCCATATGTAGCTACCAATCATGAAGAATATCTCATGAAAAATGACAAAATCATAATAATGCTAATAATTATGGCAACTGATGCATTCCTTGCTGCCACCAAAAGTATGTCTGTATAAGAAACAAATCGGAGACGTATCTTTTTGAACTCCCGTTTCGCGGCTTCCATAACTTCAAAACCTCTAGCTGAATTAATTTTTTCCAATTCTTTGAGCTGATGAGTTCTCGTCAAGTAATACTGATCCATCACACAACCGTAAGAAAAAGAAAATCGGAAGTTGCATACGTCGAAAGAAAAGTTTTGTATCCGTCAAGCTCTTTGATTCGAATTAAGCCTTGCTGGTAAGAGTTTCTTGCAACAATTATATTCCAATAAACACGTATTGGTATACCAAATTTGAGTGTCAGAATAATAGAGAAATTAGGGTGGTCAAAAGTCAAAACCAATTCAATTTCTAATTCTGTGATGATGATGATATTGAGTATCTTATCAGCAGGCAAGACAGTGAGAGTAACAAATAATTGTATTGTCTGAGTTGAAAAAAAAAATACAAGAAAAATTCACTTGTACACTGGAATAGAGCGAAGATGTACACTTGCAAGTTACAAGAAGAACAAATGAATGAAAAACTAATTATTTTTGGACGGACAAGAAAAGTTTATTGGACTCAGAAGGGAAAGCCATTCAACTTAGAATTATTTCTAGTTCACAGCACTGCATATTTTCCTTATGATACCATTTTGGCCTGTGAGGGGTTCAATATCTCCCATCTTCACCATGGCAGAAGCGAAATCGGACAGAAAAGTCCTAGGATTTTTGCTGTATTCGGAGACAATGCTGTCGGTTGATCCCCCACTGAAAAGGACTTGGTCTGATATAAGAAGACCTTTCTTCCGCATCAAATTCTTGAAGTAATTATTGTCAAATGAATTTGGTGTAACCAAATCAAGTGGTGCCAGCTTGCTATCTCCCTCTCCATTGGCTGCTGGGCATTGGCGCCTACGGGTGCTTGCAAATCCAGCATCAATGTCTGTTCCATTGCTATATATTCTGTTGCGAAATACAAAGCATTGAGCCTGGCCTAGGGTATGTGATCCTGCATTTTGTTTTTTGATTGGAGATTTAGATACTTCGAAAATGTATTAATTTTCTGTAAACATAATCAATGCAATTTTAACCAACCAAAAAATATATATATATATATTTTTTGTATCCTCACCTGACAAGGCAACCATTTCCCTTGCACTAAGACCCTTTGCTGCAAATTTGGAAATTAGATCACTAAGACTTGCAAATGCACTTGGAAGATCTCTTTGTGCCAGAGAAAAACTTGCAGTGGTCGAATCTCTTCTTCCAAGCCTTACTTGCCATGTTGGACCGCCAACCTATAATCATGCAGGAAAGTAATTTTAGATGATAACTGTAAAGCTAGCTAGCTGCCAATTATCATGAAGAATATTTACTTGAACAAGCATGAATTTTGTCAATGTTAACACTTACAGCAACTGATGCATCTCTTGCTGCGACTGAAAGTATGTCTGCACAAGAAACAACTCCGGGACATATTTTTTCTACCTCGCGTTTCGCGGCTTCTATGACTTCAAAACCTCTAGCTGAATTCCTGTTTGCCGGTGCCGTTTTCTCGCTTTGAAATGAAGAGGTCGCATCAAGTAAAACTGATCCATCACAGCCCTGTAAATAGAAAATTCTCTTAATCTTGCTTAGCATTGAATCAATTTTTCTTTAAAAGCATATAATATATAATAGCGGTAAATTTTGCATCTTATTCTAACCTGAACAAAGCAGTCGTGAAAATGGAGGCGAATGAGAGATGCTGCCATGCGCCGCTCACGTGACACTGCTCGACGAATAGAATTTCGGATTGTACTCAGTGCTTTTGGACATGTACCATCGTAATATGTTGGAGATAAATATGCTTCACATTGTATGTTAGCTAGCAAGAGTACAAGGACAGAAAATACGACACTCTTTGCAGCAAAAGAATCCATAATCTTTGTTTCGAATACTTTGTTATGCTGAAAAAAATGAAGATGCTTGAAAATGCCTCCAGAGAGAAGATCTTTGTTGTTAGAAACTTAGAATTGAAGATGTTTGTGAAGGCCTAGGACGAGAATATTTATAGGGATTCAAGGTCGATGCTGTTCCCTTTCTTGGTTTTTGATGGTCACTGTTTGCTGCTGCGCGTTACTTGCCAGTTTCCTTGTGCCAGTATGCCAGCCAACAATCGAGAAATTTTTTTTTGTAAGCCTGACTTGTTCTTCTGCAGTAGTTATAATTTGAATGCACCGGCTACAGCCATGCAGAAAAGTATTATAGGGTAACTCAGAGGTTCATTTTGGACTGAACAGCTCCCCTTTTTTCATACTACAGCTACTATAAATCCAGAATTTTCTTTCTTGACAATTGTTACTCAGGGAAGCTTTTCATTTTGATTTCTGCATTCTTTCTATGTATCTCCCACTAAAGTTTTCCCCATAATGCAATGCTCAAGAAAAAGTTATTTGAAATTCATTCGGAATTAAAAAAACTATTCATTAGCTGTGATTCTATGTTGATTTTGCTAATGTTACTTCACATGGGGCACTCTCCCTGTTTTCTAATGTCCACTTTTAGTTTCAAAACATCTAAAAAAGATATAGTTAATTCTCTTGGACTTTGTCTTTTAGGGGCTTGCCAAGACGGTCAATCGCCAAAAATCAATCATGTGTACCTAGCAACTTGCTTACCTAATACCATCAGAAATCTTATTCAATGCATGAAGATTTATAATAGTAGCACGTTTTGGGAGAGGGGGGCTAGTGCGGTTGGGGTCTGGTAGGATCAATCTGATTATTATACATCAATTTTACGTTAATCGGTTCGAGGTAAAATTGACATACATAAATAAAATATTTGGTATATATTCAGTACAATATTATAATATAATTGTATACTAAAAATTTAAATATGTACAGCGATCGAATGGAGTCGCAACACAAAATACAATTGTACTAAATCCTTATCCAACAAGTGTTGGCTATAATGGCTGATTAGATAAATTTCTTTACAGTTGATGACAAATCTAAAATATGCAGAGTCAGTTGTACACCGAGACACGTAAGTTTGTAATCAAATGAACTATAGGAAATTTCCTAGGCTTACACACCAGCTTCATTGTCAAGTGTAGAAACCACCATTTTTTTTTATTGCTTTGCTATCATTGTCAGACGGTTCTTTATTAACAGGAATGGATTAGGTAATGAGTACTTGAGAAATTTCGACTCTAGTTGCTTTGTGGAAGTTTCTCATTTTAACTTCATTTCAGAGATTGTTACGTGTGGCTAAGTGAAGCCCATGAAGAATTCACGGGTGGCTAAGTTAAAGAAAATATTTAGGTAGACTGGTCTTGTAAATAAATTGTTTTAATTAATTATTCATTGGTATTATTCTTTGTATCTTCTAAAAAAAGGTGCAAAAAGTACAAAGATTTTTCTTTAAAGCATAAAAAGGTATAGAGATTTAGAGCACGTTATATATAAAAGTTGACATTTGACCAAAAAAAAAAAAAGATTTAGAGCACGTTGGTCGGAGAGACCAAACGTACCTTAAGTACGGCCGTTGAAATACAGGCTCGTTGACATTAATGGCGGACTTAGGGTTGGTCAGAGGCCCGCACCCAAGTTTAGAAATTTTGATTTTTTTTTTAGTTAATTTTAAAACATATTATTTCTTCATTTAATTAAAATGGTTAAAATTAATTTTTTTAATTTTTAAAATACAAAATTTATTCTAAAAACATCAATTTTGAATTTATGCAAAAAATGTTCTATGACCAAAAGTTCTACTACTTCTAAATTCAAAGAGAGATACTCATCAAATATGTTAAATGTTTTTGTCTTCCAAAAACATTTTTTTTAACAAAAATACGATATCTCTAAACGGTCCATAGTGTCACTCCTCTTGCCATGAAATTCTTTTGTTTTTTCTCTTTGCTTAATTTCAAGGGATAATTTGAGAAACCACCTCTGAGATTTTTAACAATTTCATTTAGTTCTCTCGAAATTTTTAAAATTACACATACTTCCCGTGTCATTTAAAATGATAATACTACCTTTAAATATTTTAATGAAACTCCCTTGTTTACTATGCTTATGCTTAGAATGACTTTTAAAATTATTTTCTCATTCTTTGTCTTCTTATTCCTTTTTGTTTTAATTTTTTTCCAATAAAACTGTAGAACTACAACTATTACCTCTAGTTTTTATTGTAACAAAATGTCGAACTAGTGATTTTTTTATGAGTTAACTTTATACGTAATCCAATTTTTTTGCTAATTTTTTGTTTTCAATTTTTTGTATTAAAATTAACAATAAATAAAAAAATAAATGACTTAAAATCACTACTAAATTATGATAATCCCACTACTCGAAAAATTCAACTTTAAATCCATTATTTTGACATTTTCTTTTCTATCTTATAAATCTAAATTCATAATAAAATACTATCAAAGTAACATATCATAGTGATAAAATTATTATTATAGTTCTTTATCAAATAATAGGTATGGACATGAAATTTGGGCACCTTTTCCTTATAATTATACTAGATAATCTTATAATTGTATAGGGAAGTAAATTAAAACTCACTACACAAGGATATTTTTGGGTATTCATTTAAAAATTTGACAAAGTCAATATTATTTTAAGATTTTGTTACTAAAACTATCAAATCAAAGGAGGTAGGTGTAATTTTTCACGCTTCAGGGGAGTTCAATGAAATTGTCAGATATCTGAGGGGAAGTTTTCTAAAAGTATCCCTAATTTCAATTGAAGTAGTACGTACGTCAAGTGAGCGGCAACTTGCTCAATAAATAGTTCATACATTCCAAAACATTTAACAAAACATTTCAAAAAGATAGGTAATTTAACAAAATACATTTCAAAGTCATCGAAATCATAGAATACATTTAACAAAACATTGGAGGTACATGAATCACTTACGTCTACCATAGCATCCAACTCAACACAAAGCCGCACCAATAGTAATCATCTAAACATAACAAAAATACTCAATTGAATTTTAAGGACTCTTATCTATACTAATTTATCAAAATATAAACCCCCAACACAAGTCCAAAGCAATATGCAATAGAAAACATCTTCCTTTTACTCAAATGGAATTGTCAATTTTAAAGGATCACCAATTCTTATAGATATAGAACTATTGTAAGATTTTTATAGGAAAAATCGTTTAAAACGTCTCTCACATTTTGCAAAATAAGTTTTTTCGTCTCTCACTTTTTTAAAATGTACTTTTACGTCTTTTACAAATTTACATTGGTCAAATTTGGTCCTTATCTAAATTTCCGACTAGTTTTTTGTCGGAATCTACCATGTGCCTTGTATGTGATTATTTTTTAAGGGCAAAATTGTCAAATTAAAATTTACATAATCTGATTCATAGTCCCCTCACATTTCACAAAAATAAATTTTTTGTCCCTCATATTTCACAAATGAATTGTTTCGCCCTCAAATTTCACAGAATGAATTTTTTCATCCCTTATGTTTTACAAAATAAATTTTTTTATCCCTCATTGATCATGTGTACGAATAACTTTTTTTTTAAATTCATGTATATTTTTATTTAATTTCACCTGAACAATACGAATAGCATGTAATATATCTCTATTTGATACCAAGTCTTTTAGGTCTCAAATAAAAGGTGGTAGTTGTTATACATGAACTTTCTGCTCCCTCTTATTCTTTTTGGTAAACTATCAATGTATTGATTCAATATTATTATTTTCACTTCGGTGATTAGTTGCACCATTGTGACACAGAAAATTAGTATTTTCGGTTGTTTTTGTCACTCTTACATTGTCAGAATTTGCTTTTCTTGCTTAATCGGATGTTGTCATAAATATTAACTCCTCTTGGTACACTCTGCTCATCCATGTCAACTATCTGCTGATGGAAAAGTATGTTACTTGGATATATGTATATATATATATATATATATATATATATATAGTTCAAACAATATTATTTGCTAGTAAATCTCTCTAGAGGAATGCCCAAGTTATAAAAGGTTGCTTTCTGTCCGGTTGTGTATCGGACGTTTGTTTTTGTTGCAAAATCAGGTGTACAATCAATTGTTAAGCCACATTATGTTGGGGTGGGTGGGAAGACTGCCCCCTCAACTTTCAAGAAATTCAAATCAACATAGTAAAGCTTTTAATGTTTAGGATTTGCATTCCATTTCTAACATGAAATATCTGTACCTCTACTCTTCTTATTTAGTGATGTAAAGTGGTAAACTTTTACTATGTATGATTTACTGTAGAGGTAATAGCTCCATAGGCCAAAGCTTCTGGTTCTGCATGTCACCATGTATAATCTACGACTTTTTTTTTAACGTAATCCAGATATTGTATAATCAACATTTCTTCTTGTAAATCCACCATTTACATGAGAAGAAAAACATGTACATGCAATAAAATTCTGTGCAGAATAAGCCAAACACATACAGTTGCATTAACTCAACTCCCTTTTTGAGGGTTGTAGGCTTTGAAGTACTCACATGATTCATCCTCCTCTTCCTCCTATACTTTATAGGGAAACTAATATTTGGATGGCAAACAATCTTTTTTTAAAAAAAAATTTATTCACTAATAATTCAATGAGAACCTCAAAAGTTATAATAAGTCAATTTGCTTCAAGTTCAACTAATTAATATAGCAAATGGCTGACAGGTCAACTATAAGTAAGTGATAAGAATGTAAGAAATTAAAACTTGTTTTGGCAGAGTATAAAATAAGGAAAAGGAACAGAAAGGGTGTTTTTTGGTTTTTTGTTGTGGGGGGGGGGGGGGGGGGGGGAAGACTTGCTGCAAACAGGGCTGCAGGTGACACAGTCAACCTCACATTGGTCTGAGCAAGAGCTAGGACATCGTTGCTCCATGCGGTAGCATCGGGTGTAGTTTCTGTTCTTGCGTGTATTCTTTTTCCAGATAATTCTGGTGGAGGAGTAGGTGTAGATGGAGGAGGGCTCCCAGTTGGTGCTGGAGGTGGTGCAGAAGTTGGACTTCGGAGGAGGAGGTGGCGAATGCACGTAAGTGGTGGGGGAGGATATATTATCTCCGGCGTGGAGGAGGCAGCAGAGACGGAACATCACAAACAGGGTTGACATGAAGTACAGTCAACATGACAGTCTCGAGGGCAAACATCAGGGCAGTACATATTGTCATGGTAGCAAGGGAAGGCTCTATCTTGACATTGCACCATCTTATTCCTGGGGAAACATTAGGTTGAGCCTCGGCCACGACCATCAGAAGGACGGAGGACGACACATGCAAGAAGGCGAATCATGGCCTGAGCCATTCTGGTTTTGATCGAATTACTAGCTAGTTATTACAACGTAGGATCAATGTGATAGGATTTTGGGTATATGCAAGTTGGAGCCTGGTTTCTTTTATAGGCTTCAAAAACGTAACTACAAAATTGAGTATGAAGTTGTGTAACCTTTAATATTGCATGCATGGCTAAATAATAATTGATTCTTCAAGTGCATCAACATTTCCAAGAACCCTTTTGACCTATGTTTTCAGAACCGGACCGGATATCGACTCGGTCGGGCTCAGGGGGGTCAGGGGTCAATGGGTTCAACCGGATTCGATAGGGGTTGAACCGGATGACGTCATAAATAAAAATTATTTAAAAATTAAAATATTATATGTAAAATACTTAATAACATGTTAATATTAATAAAGGTATACTCATATATATTTGATGTTTCAAATATATTTAACAAGAAAATACAAATAAATTAGAACAATCAAGTAGCATTTATATTATTTTAATAAGTATTAACAAGTTTAGAATTAAAATTATGGACTTAATTGAAAAATAATACCAACTTTAAGACAACATTTATAAAGTATGAAATATTTGAGGTATATTAACAATTTTGAACAACTTAAGGGTCAAAACATCATATTTAAAACAGAGGTGACCTTTCAAAGAAGTAAAAAAAAAAAAAAAAGAGACCGGATTCATTTTTCCGGTCAAAACCGGGTCAAAACTCGGTTTTTGACCTGGTTTGACCGAGTTTTGATTTTTCCCAGGTTTTGAAGATTAACTCGGACCGGACAACTAGCCGATTCCCGGTTCGACCGGTCAGACCGGCTGGTCCGGTCCAAGTTTGAAAAACAGAGCTTTTGACCCTTCTAAAATAGTGGTTTGTAAAATACTAAGCCGACACTATAGCTGGGCTAAGTAGTTTTGTGGGAAAAATATCCATGCAGAATTGACATTGCTGACCAAAAGCTGAAGAAACTACAACTAGTAAATAGTAAATGCGCATGGCCTAAAGATTGGATCTATTATATGTAATAAATATGTCGGTTTTCTATACCAAAAAATTTTCTCTTTTTCTTTTGTCGATACGATACCTATACTTATCCACATTAGAGAAAAGTGACCTGAATAGGCCTAAGAAAAAATCGGGGGATTAAACTACCACCGACCCAAACGGGTGTACTATGCACCCATCTAAAAGACACTTAAAGTGATAGATCATATATAGTGACAAATGGTAGAAAATAAGATTTGAATTTTTAATTTCCCACCTCACCAAACCTTACAAGCTATGCTGGTGAAAAAAACTTCTCATCTCCTTACTTTAAGAACTTTGACTCAGTCCTGCACTTCCTCACTACGGCTGCCAAGCACGTACGCACATAACACCCAAGACAGGGAGAAAGAACAAATGATATACGTATAGATCAGTTAGCAAAATATCTATTCATCACATCGCAATTATCCCTAGCTTGACAGTGTTAACTCGGATTCTAAGAAGTAAAACTTTCTGATTTCAATATAATTAAGCTTAGCAAAATTTTGATCCTTCAAGGGATGGAGGATTTTCGAAAATTGGTTCTTGCTTTCCAACAGCTTTCGAAGACAAAGCCCTCTTAGTTTTAAAGTTTTTGAACCTTGCAGTTTATTAAAACAAATTTTCACATTTCCAAATTCAAATCATGCAGATGAGACATACATATATCCAAAATTGGTTAATAGAAAGAAATCATTAGACTGTCATAGTTATAGAAGGTTAATCTTTTCAAATAACTATATAAAGTGTCTAATTATTCGCACTCCACCCCCAAAAATAATAATAAAAAAAAATATCCGGTGCAATATATAAGATGGATGATTAGTCATATTGGACTTCGACAAAGCTGAGCACATTTGGACTTTGTGAGCCAGTCGATGGTTCTTGTACTATGACTAGAGCTCGTTAGATCAGCAGGAAGAGAGTCTCCATATCATAACTTGGTTTATCAGATCAGAAGGTATGTCAACAGGAACTGGGAATATCAGCTACAGCATGCATGGAGGGAGGCCAATAGATGTGCAGATTGGCTAGCAAAACGGAGGATTAATCAGGAGCCAGGATTGCAAATCATCACAGAACCACCTAGGGAGCTTAGAATGTTGTTAGGAGCCGAAATGATTGGGGCTGCAACCCCACGTTTAATCACTGTTTAAGAGGCTTGGCCTCATCCTTTATACACAGAAAAAAAAAATGGAAATACTTTGATGGGTGAGTTCCGATAAAAACGATTATTCAGAGTGATGAAACCGATTTCTGGCACCAAGCGGTTCAGATAACATAAAGCCCGAATAAGGTTGTACAAGGTGACATGGTCAGCCGAAAAAGATAGATTCGGATGAAATATATGTTTATATACCATCTGATACGGTCATACCAAGAACAAGGAACAAAATACCAAATTGTCTTTAGTTAAGTAGTTCCAAATTCTCCAGAGAATCCTGTTATTATCTTCCGGACAGTAGCAATCCCAGAAATCAGAATACCCATTGTTAGAAGTCAGGATTCTCCGGTAACATCCCGCATTTCTACAATTGGCCTGCAAAATCTCTGATGATTTACTCTAGAGTCTGCCTTGCTCTATAAATAAAGGGCTACTTTTTTCAAAATGAACATTGCGAAGTGAGGGGGAAAACATAGTCGAAGATAACATAGACATGGGGTCTAGAACTTTGTATTCTTGCTTCCATCCTAAATTTATCATCAAATTCAAGTTGAATTCCTGATGGCTTCACGCATTGCCTTTCTGATCATGAACTCCAATCGAACGTTTCAATTCTCAGTGTCTGTATTCCCGCCAAAACTCTTCTCATTAGTCTATCTTGGAATCTACTTTGGAAAACCTTAGATTCTTGAAATCTAGCACCCCAAAGCCTCTTGCCATAATCACTCCTCTAGCTTACTCTCATCTCATGTTCAAGCCGCGGTTAAATGTTGCAAACAGCATGATTTACAGCTTAGGATCCGAAGTGGCGGCCATGACTACGAAGGCATGTCCTATAAATCTGAAGTTCCATTTATCATTCTTGACCTTCAAAATCTTAGGTCCATCAGCGTTGACGTTGTAGACAACAGCGCTTGGGTTGAGTCTGGTGCAACCATAGGTGAATTGTATTATTCCATTGCCCAAAAAAAGTTCCATTCATGGCTTTCCAGCTGGGCTCTATATAAGATGTATTTTGCTCTTAAATCAAAAACATAAAAAATCTAAATAGTCTGATGTATGTTGCATGACGTGAACTGCTGTATGACAATGAACTTGATGACTTGCCATTTATGTAATCAGTGACACCTTCTTGTTCTTTAGAAACTTTCTACCAAAATCTAAAAAAAAAATTGAAAACTGCACAAAATTTTTTTAACCCTAGATAACCCTAGAAAATAAAAAAAAATTAGTACGTTGTTGAAGACAATTAATAAATTGTCAAAGCAATTAAAAAATCGTGTGAAAACACATAGTTTAAAAGGTCACTTTTAAATCACTAACCAAGAAACAATATGTGTTCTACTTGAATTGAAAAGTGAATCCATAAATTGAAATAACAAATTAATTACAAAAACCTTACCAGAAATAAAAGCCAAACTGTAACTTTTGAAGCTTACTTTAAAAATTCAAGTTCAATGACCTAACTAGAAGAAAGTGTAGGAAATTACAGACCACATACAGCGAGCATAAACAAAGTCCAAATGCGGTCCTTGCATTGAAGAGAATAAAAACGAAGTTCCAAATCCTGTCTATGTATTGAAGTAAAAAAAAAAAAACTTTCCAAAAAAATGGTGAAAAAGTGTAAACATTTTCACTGCTTGATAAAGTGATAAGTAATAGATCGAGAACCATATATATGAGTAAAAATGTAGAGTATCTGCGATAGCGATAATCTGATAAAGATAATCTAATATTTGAATTGATATTTCGAACTTTTGAGTTGAAGATGAGAGAGAGTTAAAAACATAATTCAAAATTATTTATACTAATCCCTAGAAAATTTAGGCTTGACAATTAGGGTTAACGAAAAAATGCGAAAGAATGGAAGAGATAATTATGGAAGGATTATCTAGAATTGTAAATGCAAGAGAAAAAAGAAAGATGGAATAGCGTAGGTTATTAGGGGGTTAACTCATAAAGCGCGTTGCACCTACTTGTCCTGTCGTTAAGCTACGTAGGAAAGACAAAATAAAATGATAAAAATGAGAATACGACTTTATTATATATATATATATATGATTATCTTTATGTTATTCCACACGAAAGCCAAAATATTGTGCCTGACACAGTGGCGATTTAAGGTGGGGGCACCGGGGCACGGGCCCTACTGCTCCCCCTTAAATTCCTATAATATTCACAGAATTTTGATATAATTTCAAATGTGTCCTAGAGTTTTTTTTAGAAATAAGTGAAAGAATTACGTGATTTTTAAATTGGTTCATGAACTAATATTCTAAAAGAATATGTAGGTTACAAAATTTCGTTGAAGTAAGTTCAAAAAAGTTTTTTCATTTTAATTTGTTAGTGAATATTTTTTTGCTTAAAAAACTGAAAAAAGAGTAGGTAAAAAGTTTTAGTGTTACATTTGCCCTCATGAAAATTTTTTCTAGCTCTACCACTGCCTGGCATTGGTGTCTGATCCTACTTTATGTTTTTATTGGAACATTTCTGTTTCAAAAATCGGTGCTGTATAACCATATCAATTCAATCAAACGAAAATAAATAAATAAATAAATAAAATTGAAAAAAGAAACAAATGCAAGATCTGGGTCTAACAGTTAGGGATGAAAAGGGTGTTGGAGGTTTAAAAAAAATGCAAGACATTAGCTCATTGTAATCCTCGGCTGACAAGGCTACCATTTCCATTCCATTAAGACCCTTTGCTGCAAATTTGGCAATTAGATCACTAAGACTTGCAAAAGGACTTGGATGATTTCTATTCGGCAGAGAATGACTTGTAGAGCATGGTTGAATCTCTTCTTCCAAGCTTTACTTGCCTTGTTGGACCCCAACCTATAATCATCCAGGCAAATAAATTTTATATCTTATTTGCCAGTCTAAGCTTGATGAAGAAAACAAAATCCATATGTAGCTACCAATCATGAAGAATATCTCATGAAAAATGACAAAATCATAATAATGCTAATAATTATGGCAACTGATGCATTCCTTGCTGCCACCAAAAGTATGTCTGTATAAGAAACAAATCGGAGACGTATCTTTTTGAACTCCCGTTTCGCGGCTTCCATACTTCAAAACCTCTAGCTGAATTAATTTTTTCCAATTCTTTGAGCTGATGAGTTCTCGTCAAGTAATACTGATCCATCACACAACCGTAAGAAAAAGAAAATCGGAAGTTGCATACGTCGAAAGAAAAGTTTTGTATCCGTCAAGCTCTTTGATTCGAATTAAGCCTTGCTGGTAAGAGTTTCTTGCAACAATTATATTCCAATAAACACGTATTGGTATACCAAATTTGAGTGTCAGAATAATAGAGAAATTAGGGTGGTCAAAAGTCAAAACCAATTCAATTTCTAATTCTGTGATGATGATGATATTGAGTATCTTATCAGCAGGCAAGACAGTGAGAGTAACAAATGATTGTATTGTCTGAGTTGAAAAAAAAAATACAAGAAAAATTCACTTGTACACTGGAATAGAGCGAAGATGTACACTTGCAAGTTACAAGAAGAACAAATGAATGAAAAACTAATTATTTTTGGACGGACAAGAAAAGTTTATTGGACTCAGAAGGGAAAGCCATTCAACTTAGAATTATTTCTAGTTCACAGCACTGCATATTTTCCTTATGATACCATTTTGGCCTGTGAGGGGTTCAATATCTCCCATCTTCACCATGGCAGAAGCGAAATCGGACAGAAAAGTCCTAGGATTTTTGCTGTATTCGGAGACAATGCTGTCGGTTGATCCCCCACTGAAAAGGACTTGGTCTGATATAAGAAGACCTTTCTTCCGCATCAAATTCTTGAAGTAATTATTGTCAAATGAATTTGGTGTAACCAAATCAAGTGGTGCCAGCTTGCTATCTCCCTCTCCATTGGCTGCTGGGCATTGGCGCCTACGGGTGCTTGCAAATCCAGCATCAATGTCTGTTCCATTGCTATATATTCTGTTGCGAATACAAAGCATTGAGCCTGGCCTAGGGTATGTGATCCTGCATTTTGTTTTTTGATTGGAGATTTAGATACTTCGAAAATGTATTAATTTTCTGTAAACATAATCAATGCAATTTTAACCAACCAAAAAATATATATATATATTTTTTGTATCCTCACCTGACAAGGCAACCATTTCCCTTGCACTAAGACCCTTTGCTGCAAATTTGGAAATTAGATCACTAAGACTTGCAAATGCACTTGGAAGATCTCTTTGTGCCAGAGAAAAACTTGCAGTGGTCGAATCTCTTCTTCCAAGCCTTACTTGCCATGTTGGACCGCCAACCTATAATCATGCAGGAAAGTAATTTTAGATGATAACTGTAAAGCTAGCTAGCTGCCAATTATCATGAAGAATATTTACTTGAACAAGCATGAATTTTGTCAATGTTAACACTTACAGCAACTGATGCATCTCTTGCTGCGACTGAAAGTATGTCTGCACAAGAAACAACTCCGGGACATATTTTTTCTACCTCGCGTTTCGCGGCTTCTATGACTTCAAAACCTCTAGCTGAATTCCTGTTTGCCGGTGCCGTTTTCTCGCTTTGAAATGAAGAGGTCGCATCAAGTAAAACTGATCCATCACAGCCCTGTAAATAGAAAATTCTCTTAATCTTGCTTAGCATTGAATCAATTTTTCTTTAAAAGCATATAATATATAATAGCGGTAAATTTTGCATCTTATTCTAACCTGAACAAAGCAGTCGTGAAAATGGAGGCGAATGAGAGATGCTGCCATGCGCCGCTCACGTGACACTGCTCGACGAATAGAATTTCGGATTGTACTCAGTGCTTTTGGACATGTACCATCGTAATATGTTGGAGATAAATATGCTTCACATTGTATGTTAGCTAGCAAGAGTACAAGGACAGAAAATACGACACTCTTTGCAGCAAAAGAATCCATAATCTTTGTTTCGAATACTTTGTTATGCTGAAAAAAATGAAGATGCTTGAAAATGCCTCCAGAGAGAAGATCTTTGTTGTTAGAAACTTAGAATTGAAGATGTTTGTGAAGGCCTAGGACGAGAATATTTATAGGGATTCAAGGTCGATGCTGTTCCCTTTCTTGGTTTTTGATGGTCACTGTTTGCTGCTGCGCGTTACTTGCCAGTTTCCTTGTGCCAGTATGCCAGCCAACAATCGAGAAATTTTTTTTTGTAAGCCTGACTTGTTCTTCTGCAGTAGTTATAATTTGAATGCACCGGCTACAGCCATGCAGAAAAGTATTATAGGGTAACTCAGAGGTTCATTTTGGACTGAACAGCTCCCCTTTTTTCATACTACAGCTACTATAAATCCAGAATTTTCTTTCTTGACAATTGTTACTCAGGGAAGCTTTTCATTTTGATTTCTGCATTCTTTCTATGTATCTCCCACTAAAGTTTTCCCCATAATGCAATGCTCAAGAAAAAGTTATTTGAAATTCATTCGGAATTAAAAAAACTATTCATTAGCTGTGATTCTATGTTGATTTTGCTAATGTTACTTCACATGGGGCACTCTCCCTGTTTTCTAATGTCCACTTTTAGTTTCAAAACATCTAAAAAAGATATAGTTAATTCTCTTGGACTTTGTCTTTTAGGGGCTTGCCAAGACGGTCAATCGCCAAAAATCAATCATGTGTACCTAGCAACTTGCTTACCTAATACCATCAGAAATCTTATTCAATGCATGAAGATTTATAATAGTAGCACGTTTTGGGAGAGGGGGCTAGTGCGGTTGGGGTCTGGTAGGATCAATCTGATTATTATACATCAATTTTACGTTAATCGGTTCGAGGTAAAATTGACATACATAAATAAAATATTTGGTATATATTCAGTACAATATTATAATATAATTGTATACTAAAAATTTAAATATGTACAGCGATCGAATGGAGTCGCAACACAAAATACAATTGTACTAAATCCTTATCCAACAAGTGTTGGCTATAATGGCTGATTAGATAAATTTCTTTACAGTTGATGACAAATCTAAAATATGCAGAGTCCAGTTGTACACCGAGACACGTAAGTTTGTAATCAAATGAACTATAGGAAAATTTCCTAGGCTTACACACCAGCTCATTGTCAAGTGTAGAAACCACCATTTTTTTTTATTGCTTTGCTATCATTGTCAGACGGTTCTTTATTAACAGGAATGGATTAGGTAATGAGTACTTGAGAAATTTTCGACTCTAGTTGCTTTGGTGGAAGTTTCTCATTTTAACTCATTTCCAGAGATTGTTACGTGTGGCTAAGTGAAGCCCATGAAGAATTCACGGGTGGCTAAGTTAAAGAAAATATTTAGGTAGACTGGTCTTGTAAATAAATTGTTTTAATTAATTATTCATTGGTATTATTCTTTGTATCTTCTAAAAAAAGGTGCAAAAAGTACAAAGATTTTTCTTTAAAGCATAAAAAAGGTATAGAGATTTAGAGCACGTTATATATAAAAGTTGACATTTGACCAAAAAAAAAAAAAAGATTTAGAGCACGTTGGTCGGAGAGACCAAACGTACCTTAAGTACGGCCGTTGAAATTACAGGCTCGTTGACATTAATGGCGGACTTAGGGTTGGTCAGAGGCCCGCACCCAAGTGTTAGAAATTTTGATTTTTTGTTAGTTAATTTTAAAACATATTATTTCTTCATTTAATTAAAATGGTTAAAATTAATTTTTTTAATTTTAAAATACAAAATTTATTCTAAAAACATCAATTTTTGAATTTATGCAAAAAATGTTCTATGACCAAAGTTCTACTACTTCTAAATTCAAAGAGAGATACTCATCAAATATGTTAAAATGTTTTTGTCTTTCCAAAAACATTTTTTTTTAACAAAAATACGATATCTCTAAACCGGTCCATAGTGTCACTCCTCTTGCCATGAAATTCTTTTGTTTTTTCTCTTTGTTAATTTTCAAGGGATAAATTTGAGAAACCACCTCTTGAGATTTTTAACAATTTCATTTCAGTTCTCTCGAAATTTTTAAAAATTACACATACTTCCCGTGTCATTTAAAATGATAATACTACCTTTAAATATTTTAATGAAACTCCCCTTGTTTACTATGCTTATGCTTAGAATGACTTTTAAAATTATTTTCTCATTCTTTGTCTTCTTATTCCTTTTTGTTTTAATTTTTTTCCAATAAAAACTGTAGAACTACAACTATACCTCTAGTTTTTATTGTAACAAAATGTCGAACTAGTGATTTTTTATGAGTTAACTTTATACGTAATCCAATTTTTTTGCTAATTTTTGTTTTCAATTTTTTGTATTAAAATTAACAATAAATAAAAAATAAATGACTTAAAATCACTACTAAATTATGATAATCCCACTACTCGAAAAATTCAACTTTAAATCCATTATTTTGACATTTTCTTTTCTATCTTATAAATCTAAATTCATAATAAAATACTATCAAAAGTAACATATCATAGTGATAAAATTATTATTATAGTTCTTTATCAAATAATAGGTATGGACATGAAAATTTGGGCACCTTTCCTTATAATTATACTAGATAATCTTATAATTGTATAGGGAAGTAAATTAAAACTCACTACACAAGGATATTTTGGGTATTCATTTAAAAATTTGACAAAGTCAATATTATTTTAAGATTTTGTTACTAAAACTATCAAATCAAAGGAGGTAGGTGTAATTTTTCACGCTTCAGGGGAGTTCAATGAAATTGTCAGATATCTGAGGGGAAGTTTCTAAAAGTATCCCTAATTTCAATTGAAGTAGTACGTACGTCAAGTGAGCGGCAACTTGCTCAATAAATAGTTCATACATTCCAAAACATTTAACAAAACATTTCAAAAAGATAGGTAATTTAACAAAATACATTTCAAAGTCATCGAAATCATAGAATACATTTAACAAAACATTGGAGGTACATGAATCACTTACGTCTACCATAGCATCCAACTCAACACAAAGCCGCACCAATAGTAATCATCTAAACATAACAAAAATACTCAATTGAATTTTAAGGACTCTTATCTATACTAATTTATCAAAATATAAACCCCCAACACAAGTCCAAAGCAATATGCAATAGAAAACATCTTCCTTTTACTCAAATGGAATTGTCAATTTTAAAGGATCACCAATTCTTATAGATATAGAACTATTGTAAGATTTTTATAGGAAAAATCGTTTAAAACGTCTCTCACATTTTGCAAAATAAGTTTTTTCGTCTCTCACTTTTTAAAATGTACTTTTACGTCTTTTACAAATTTACATTGGTCAAATTTGGTCCTTATCTAAATTTCCGACTAGTTTTTTGTCGGAATCTACCATGTGCCTTGTATGTGATTATTTTTTAAGGGCAAAATTGTCAAATTAAAATTTACATAATCTGATTCATAGTCCCTCACATTTCACAAAAATAAATTTTTTTGTCCCTCATATTTCACAAATGAATTGTTTCGCCCCTCAAATTTCACAGAATGAATTTTTTCATCCCTTATGTTTTACAAAATAAATTTTTTTATCCCTCATTGATCATGTGTACGAATAACTTTTTTTTTAAATTCATGTATATTTTATTTAATTTCACCTGAACAATACGAATAGCATGTAATATATCTCTATTTGATACCAAGTCTTTTAGGTCTCAAATAAAAGGTGGTAGTTGTTATACATGAACTTTCTGCTCCCTCTTATTCTTTTTGGTAAACTATCAATGTATTGATTCAATATTATTATTTTCACTTCGGTGATTAGTTGCACCATTGTGACACAGAAAAATTAGTATTTTCGGTTGTTTTTGTCACTCTTACATTGTCAGAATTTGCTTTTCTTGCTTAATCGGATGTTGTCATAAATATTAACTCCTCTTGGTACACTCTGCTCATCCATGTCAACTATCTGCTGATGGAAAAGTATGTTACTTGGATATATGTATATATATATATATATATATATATATATATATAGTTCAAACAATATTATTTGCTAGTAAATCTCTCTAGAGGAATGCCCAAGTTATAAAAGGTTGCTTTCTGTCCGGTTGTGTATCGGACGTTTGTTTTTGTTGCAAAATCAGGTGTACAATCAATTGTTAAGCCACATTATGTTTGGGGTGGGTGGGAAGACTGCCCCCTCAACTTTCAAGAAATTCAAATCAACATAGTAAAGCTTTTAATGTTTAGGATTTGCATTCCATTTCTAACATGAAATATCTGTACCTCTACTCTTCTTATTTAGTGATGTAAAGTGTAAACTTTTACTATGTATGATTTACTGTAGAGGTAATAGCTCCATAGGCCAAAGCTTCTGGTTCTGCATGTCACCATGTATAATCTACGACTTTTTTTTTAACGTAATCCAGATATTGTATAATCAACATTTCTTCTTGTAAATCCACCATTTACATGAGAAGAAAAACATGTACATGCAATAAAATTCTGTGCAGAATAAGCCAAACACATACAGTTGCATTAACTCAACTCCCTTTTTGAGGGTTGTAGGCTTTGAAGTACTCACATGATTCATCCTCCTCTTCCTCCTATACTTTATAGGGAAACTAATATTTGGATGGCAAACAATCTTTTTTTTAAAAAAAAATTTATTCACTAATAATTCAATGAGGAACCTCAAAAGTTATAATAAGTCAATTTGCTTCAAGTTCAACTAATTAATATAGCAAATGGCTGACAGGTCAACTATAAGTAAGTTGATAAGAATGTAAGAAATTAAAACTTGTTTTGGCAGAGTATAAAATAAGGAAAAGGAACAGAAAGGGTGTTTTTTGGTTTTTTGTTGTGGGGGGGGGGGGGGGGGGGGGGGAAGACTTGCTGCAAACAGGGCTGCAGGTGACACAGTCAACCTCACATTGGTCTGAGCAAGAGCTAGGACATCGTTGCTCCATGCGGTAGCATCGGGTGTAGTTTCTGTTCTTGCGTGTATTCTTTTTCCAGATAATTCTGGTGGAGGAGTAGGTGTAGATGGAGGAGGGCTCCCAGTTGGTGCTGGAGGTGGTGCAGAAGTTGGACTCGGAGGAGGAGGTGGCGAATGCACGTAAGGTGGTGGGGGAGGATATATTATCTCCGGCGGTGGAGGAGGCAGCAGAGACGGAACATCACAAACAGGTTGACATGAAGTACAGTCAACATGACAGTCTCGAGGGCAAACATCAGGGCAGTACATATTGTCATGGTAGCAAGGGAAGCTCTATCTTGACATTGCACCATCTTATTCCTGGGAACATTAGGTTGAGCCTCGGCCACGACCATCAGAAGGACGAGGACGACACATGCAAGAAGGCGAATCATGGCCTGAGCCATTCTGGTTTTGATCGAATTACTAGCTAGTTATTACAACGTAGGATCAATGTGATAGGATTTTGGTATATGCAAGTTGGAGCCTGGTTTCTTTTATAGGCTTCAAAAACGTAACTACAAAATTGAGTATGAAGTTGTGTAACCTTTAATATTGCATGCATGGCTAAATAATAATTGATTCTTCAAGTAGCATCAACATTTCCAAGAACCCTTTTGACCTATGTTTTCAGAACCGGACCGGATATCGACTCGGTCGGGCTCAGGGGGGTCAGGGGTCAATGGGTTCAACCGGATTCGATAGGGGTTGAACCGGATGACGTCATAAATAAAAATTATTTAAAAATTAAAATATTATATGTAAAATACTTAATAACATGTTAATATTAATAAAGGTATACTCATATATATTTGATGTTTCAAATATATTTAACAAGAAAATACAAATAAATTAGAACAATCAAGTAGCAATTTATATTATTTAATAAGTATTAACAAGTTTAGAATTAAAATTATGGACTTAATTGAAAAATAATACCAAACTTTAAGACAACATTTATAAAGTATGAAATATTTGAGGTATATTAACAATTTTGAACAACTTAAGGGTCAAAACATCATATTTAAAACAGAGGTGACCTTTCAAAGAAGTAAAAAAAAAAAAAAAAAGAGACCGGATTCATTTTTCCGGTCAAACCGGGTCAAAACTCGGTTTTTGACCTGGTTTGACCGAGTTTTGATTTTCCCGGTTTTGAAGATTAACTCGGACCGGACAACTAGCCGATTCCCGGTTCGACCGGTCAGACCGGCTGGTCCGGTCCAAGTTTGAAAACAGAGCTTTTGACCCTTCTAAAATAGTGGTTTGTAAAATACTAAGCCGACACTATAGCTGGGCTAAGTAGTTTTGTGGGAAAATATCCATGCAGAATTGACATTGCTGACCAAAAGCTGAAGAAACTACAACTAGTAAATAGTAATGCGCATGGCCTAAAGATTGGATCTATTATATGTAATAAATATGTCGGTTTTCTATACCAAAAATTTCTCTTTTTCTTTTGTCGATACGATAGACCTATACTTATCCACATTAGAGAAAAGTGACCTGAATAGGCCTAAGAAAAAATCGGGGGATTAAACTACCACCGACCCAAACGGGTGTACTATGCACCCATCTAAAAAGACACTTAAAGTGATAGATCATATATAGTGACAAATGGTAGAAAATAAGATTTGAATTTTTAATTTCCCACCTCACCAAACCTTACAAGCTATGCTGGTGAAAAAACTTCTCATCTCCTTACTTTAAGAACTTTGACTCAGTCCTGCACTTCCTCACTACGGCTGCCAAGCACGTACGCACATACACCCAAGACAGGGAGAAAGAACAAATGATATACGTATAGATCAGTTAGCAAAATATCTATTCATCAACATCGCAATTAATCCCTAGCTTGACAGTGTTAACTCGGATTCTAAGAAGTAAAACTTCTGATTTCAATATAATTAAGCTTAGCAAAAATTTTGATCCTTCAAGGGATGGAGGATTTTCGAAAATTGGTTCTTGCTTTCAAAGCTTTCGAAGACAAAGCCCTCTTAGTTTTAAAGTTTTTGAACCTGCAGTTATTAAAACAAATTTTCACATTTCCAAATTCAAATCATGCAGATGAGACATACATATATCCAAAATTGTTAATAGAAAGAAATCATTAGACTGTCATAGTATAGAAGGTTAATCTTTTCAAATAACTATATAAAGTGTCTAATTATTCACACTCCACCCCCAAAAAATAATAATAAAAAAAAATATCCGGTGCAATATATAAGATGGATGATTAGTCATATTGGACTTCGACAAAGCTGAGCACATTTGGACTTTGTGAGCCAGTCGATGGTTCTTGTACTATGACTAGAGCTCGTTAGATCAGCAGGAAGAGAGTCTCCATATCATAACTTGGTTTATCAGATCAGAAGGTATGTCAACAGGAACTGGGAATATCAGCTACAGCATGCATGGAGGGAGGCCAATAGATGTGCAGATTGGCTAGCAAAACGGAGGATTAATCAGGAGCCAGGATTGCAAATCATCACAGAACCACCTAGGGAGCTTAGAATGTTGTTAGGAGCCGAAATGATTGGGGCTGCAACCCCACGTTTAATCACTGTTTAAGAGGCTTGGCCTCATCCTTTATACACAGAAAAAAAAAATGGAAATACTTTGATGGGTGAGTTCCGATAAAAACGATTATTCAGAGTGATGAAACCGATTTCTGGCACCAAGCGGTTCAGATAACATAAAGCCCGAATAAGGTTGTACAAGGTGACATGGTCAGCCGAAAAAGATAGATTCGGATGAAATATATGTTTATATACCATCTGATACGGTCATACCAAGAACAAGGAACAAAATACCAAATTGTCTTTAGTTAAGTAGTTCCAAATTCTCCAGAGAATCCTGTTATTATCTTCCGGACAGTAGCAATCCCAGAAATCAGAATACCCATTGTTAGAAGTCAGGATTCTCCGGTAACATCCCGCATTTCTACAATTGGCCTGCAAAATCTCTGATGATTTACTCTAGAGTCTGCCTTGCTCTATAAATAAAGGGCTACTTTTTTCAAAATGAACATTGCGAAGTGAGGGGGAAAACATAGTCGAAGATAACATAGACATGGGGTCTAGAACTTTGTATTCTTGCTTCCATCCTAAATTTATCATCAAATTCAAGTTGAATTCCTGATGGCTTCACGCATTGCCTTTCTGATCATGAACTCCAATCGAACGTTTCAATTCTCAGTGTCTGTATTCCCGCCAAAACTCTTCTCATTAGTCTATCTTGGAATCTACTTTGGAAAACCTTAGATTCTTGAAATCTAGCACCCCAAAGCCTCTTGCCATAATCACTCCTCTAGCTTACTCTCATCTCATGTTCAAGCCGCGGTTAAATGTTGCAAACAGCATGATTTACAGCTTAGGATCCGAAGTGGCGGCCATGACTACGAAGGCATGTCCTATAAATCTGAAGTTCCATTTATCATTCTTGACCTTCAAAATCTTAGGTCCATCAGCGTTGACGTTGTAGACAACAGCGCTTGGGTTGAGTCTGGTGCAACCATAGGTGAATTGTATTATTCCATTGCCCAAAAAAAGTTCCATTCATGGCTTTCCAGCTGGGCTCTATATAAGATGTATTTTGCTCTTAAATCAAAAACATAAAAAATCTAAATAGTCTGATGTATGTTGCATGACGTGAACTGCTGTATGACAATGAACTTGATGACTTGCCATTTATGTAATCAGTGACACCTTCTTGTTCTTTAGAAACTTTCTACCAAAATCTAAAAAAAAACATTGAAAACTGCACAAAATTTTTTTAACCCTAGATAACCCTAGAAAATAAAAAAAAATTAGTACGTTGTTGAAGACAATTAATAAATTGTCAAAAGCAATTAAAAAATCGTGTGAAAACACATAGTTTAAAAGGTCACTTTTAAATCACTAACCAAGAAACAATATGTGTTCTACTTGAATTGAAAAGTGAATCCATAAATTGAAATAACAAATTAATTACAAAAAACCTTACCAGAAATAAAAGCCAAACTGTAACTTTTGAAGACTTACTTTAAAAATTCAAGTTCAATGACCTAACTAAGAAGAAAGTGTAGGAAATTACAGACCACATACAGCGAGCATAAACAAAGTCCAAATGCGGTCCTTGCATTGAAGAGAATAAAAACGAAGTTCCAAATCCTGTCTATGTATTGAAGTAAAAAAAAAAAAACTTTCCAAAAAAATTGGTGAAAAAGTGTAAACATTTTCACTGCTTGATAAAGTGATAAGTAATAGATCGAGAACCATATATATGAGTAAAAATGTAGAGTATCTGCGATAGCGATAATCTGATAAAGATAATCTAATATTTGAATTGATATTTCGAACTTTTGAGTTGAAGATGAGAGAGAGTTAAAAACATAATTCAAAATTATTTATACTAATCCCTAGAAAATTTAGGCTTGACAATTAGGGTTAACGAAAAAATGCGAAAGAATGGAAGAGATAATTATGGAAGGATTATCTAGAATTGTAAATGCAAGAGAAAAAGAAAGATGGAATAGCGTAGGTTATTAGGGGGTTAACTCATAAAGCGCGTTGCACCTACTTGTCCTGTCGTTAAGCTACGTAGGAAAGGGACAAAATAAAATGATAAAAATGAGAATACGACTTTATTATATATATATATATATATATATGATTATCTTTATATTATTCCACACGAAAGCCAAAATATTGTGCCTGACACAGTGGCAGATTTAAGGTGGGGGCACCAGGGGCATGGGCCCTACTGCTCCCCCTTAAATTCCTATAATATTCACAGAATTTTGATATAATTTCAAATGTGTCCTAGAGTTTTTTTAGGAAATAAGTGAAAGAATTACGTGATCTTTTAAATTGGTTCATGAACTAATATTCTAAAAGAATATGTAGGTTACAAAATTTCGTTGAAGTAAGTTCAAAAAAGTTTTTTCATTTTAATTTGTTAGTGAATATTTTTTTGCTTAAAAAACTGAAAAAAGAGTAGGTAAAAGTTTTAGTGTTACATTTGCCCTCACTGAAAATTTTTCTAACTCTACCACTGCCTGGCATTTGGTGTCTGATCCTACTTTATGTTTTTATTGGAACATTTCTGTTTCAACAAATCGGTGCTGTATAACCATGATCAATTCAATCAAACGAAAATAAATAAAATTGAAAAAAGAAACAAATGCAAGATCTGGGTCTAACAGTTAGGGATGAAAAGGGTGTTGGAGGTTTAAAAAAAATGCAAGACATTAGCTCATTGTAATCCTCGGCTGACAAGGCTACCATTTCCATTCCATTAAGACCCTTTGCTGCAAATTTGGCAATTAGATCACTAAGACTTGCAAAAGGACTTGGATGATTTCTATTCGGCAGAGAATGACTTGTAGAGCATGGTTGAATCTCTTCTTCCAAGCTTTACTTGCCTTGTTGGACCCCAACCTATAATCATCCAGGCAAATAAATTTTATATCTTATTTGCCAGTCTAAGCTTGATGAAGAAAACAAAATCCATATGTAGCTACCAATCATGAAGAATATCTCATGAAAAATGACAAAATCATAATAATGCTAATAATTATGGCAACTCATGCATTCCTTGCTGCCACCAAAAGTATGTCTGTATAAGAAACAAATCGGAGACGTATCTTTTTGAACTCCCGTTTCGCGGCTTCCATGACTTCAAAACCTCTAGCTGAATTAATTTTTTCCAATTCTTTGAGCTGATGAGTTCTCGTCAAGTAATACTGATCCATCACACAACCGTAAGAAAAAGAAAATCGGAAGTTGCATACGTCGAAAGAAAAGTTTTGTATCCGTAAAGCTCTTTGATTCGAATTAAGCCTTGCTGGTAAGAGTTTCTTGCAACAATTATATTCCAATAAACACGTATTGGTATACCAAATTTGAGTGTCAGAATAATAGAGAAATTAGGGTGGTCAAAAGTCAAAACCAATTCAATTTCTAATTCTGTGATGATGATGATATTGAGTATCTTATCAGCAGGCAAGACAGTGAGAGTAACAAATGATTGTATTGTCTGAGTTGAAAAAAAAAAATACAAGAAAAATTCACTTGTACACTGGAATAGAGCGAAGATGTACACTTGCAAGTTACAAGAAGAACAAATGAATGAAAAACTAATTATTTTTGGACGGACAAGAAAAGTTTATTGACTCAGAAGGGAAAGCCATTCAACTTAGAATTATTTCTAGTTCACAGCACTGCATATTTTCCTTATGATACCATTTGGCCTGTGAGGGGTTCAATATCTCCCATCTTCACCATGGCAGAAGCGAAATCGGACAGAAAAGTCCTAGGATTTTTGCTGTATTCGGAGACAATGCTGTCGGTTGATCCCCACTGAAAAGGACTTGGTCTGATATAAGAAGACCTTTCTTCCGCATCAAATTCTTGAAGTAATTATTGTCAAATGAATTTGGTGTAACCAAATCAAGTGGTGCCAGCTTGCTATCTCCCACTCCATTGGCTGCTGGGCATTGGCGCCTACGGGTGCTTGCAAATCCAGCATCAATATCTGTTCCATTGCTATATATTCTGTTGCGGAATACAAAGCATTGAGCCTGGCCTAGGGTATGTGATCCTGCATTTTGTTTTTTTGATTGGAGATTTAGATACTTCGAAAATGTATTAATTTTCTGTAAACATAATCAATGCAATTTTAACCAACCAAAAAATATATATATATATATTTTTTGTATCCTCACCTGACAAGGCAACCATTTCCCTTGCACTAAGACCCTTTGCTGCAAATTTGGAAATTAGATCACTAAGACTTGCAAATGCACTTGGAAGATCTCTTTGTGCCAGAGAAAAACTTGCAGTGGTCGAATCTCTTCTTCCAAGCCTTACTTGCCATGTTGGACCGCCAACCTATAATCATGCAGGAAAGTAATTTTAGATGATAACTGTAAAGCTAGCTAGCTGCCAATTATCATGAAGAATATTTACTTGAACAAGCATGAATTTTGTCAATGTTAACACTTACAGCAACTGATGCATCTCTTGCTGCGACTGAAAGTATGTCTGCACAAGAAACAACTCCGGGACATATTTTTTCTACCTCGCGTTTCGCGGCTTCTATGACTTCAAAACCTCTAGCTGAATTCCTGTTTGCCGGTGCCGTTTTCTCGCTTTGAAATGAAGAGGTCGCATCAAGTAAAACTGATCCATCACAGCCCTGTAAATAGAAAATTCTCTTAATCTTGCTTAGCATTGAATCAATTTTTCTTTAAAAGCATATAATATATAATAGCGGTAAATTTTGCATCTTATTCTAACCTGAACAAAGCAGTCGTGAAAATGGAGGCGAATGAGAGATGCTGCCATGCGCCGCTCACGTGACACTGCTCGACGAATAGAATTTCGGATTGTACTCAGTGCTTTTGGACATGTACCATCGTAATATGTTGGAGATAAATATGCTTCACATTGTATGTTAGCTAGCAAGAGTACAAGGACAGAAAATACGACACTCTTTGCAGCAAAAGAATCCATAATCTTTGTTTCGAATACTTTGTTATGCTGAAAAAAATGAAGATGCTTGAAAATGCCTCCAGAGAGAAGATCTTTGTTGTTAGAAACTTAGAATTGAAGATGTTTGTGAAGGCCTAGGACGAGAATATTTATAGGGATTCAAGGTCGATGCTGTTCCCTTTCTTGGTTTTTGATGGTCACTGTTTGCTGCTGCGCGTTACTTGCCAGTTTCCTTGTGCCAGTATGCCAGCCAACAATCGAGAAATTTTTTTTTGTAAGCCTGACTTGTTCTTCTGCAGTAGTTATAATTTGAATGCACCGGATACAGCCATGCAGAAAAGTATTATAGGGTAACTCAGAGGTTCATTTTGGACTGAACAGCTCCCCTTTTTTCATACTACAGCTACTATAAATCCAGAATTTTCTTTCTTGACAATCGTTACTCAGGGAAGCTTTTCATTTTGATTTCTGCATTCTTTCTATGTATCTCCCACTAAAGTTTTCCCCATAATGCAATGCTCAAGAAAAAGTTATTTGAAATTCATTCGGAATTAAAAAAACTATTCATTAGCTGTGATTCTATGTTGATTTTGCTAATGTTACTTCACATGGGGCACTCTCCCTGTTTTCTAATGTCCACTTTTAGTTTCAAAACATCTAAAAAAGATATAGTTAATTCTCTTGGACTTTGTCTTTTAGGGGCTTGCCAAGACGGTCAATCGCCAAAAATCAATCATGGGTACCTAGCAACTTGCTTACCTAATACCATCAGAAATCTTATTCAATGCATGAAGATTTATAATAGTAGCACGTTTTGGGAGAGGGGGGCTAGTGCGGTTGGGGTCTGGTAGGATCAATCTGATTATTATACATCAATTTTACGTTAATCGGTTCGAGGTAAAATTGACGTACATAAATAAAATATTTGGTATATATTCAGTATAATATTATGATATAATTGTACACTAAAAGTTTAAATATGTACAGCGATCGAATGGAGTCGCAACACAAAATACAATTGTACTAAATCCTTATCCAAACAAGTGTTGGCTATAATGGCTGATTAGATAAATTTCTTTACAGTTGATGACAAATCTAAAATATGCAGAGTCAGTTGTACACCGAGACACGTAAGTTTGTAATCAAATGAACTATAGGAAATTTCCTAGGCTTACACACCAGCTTCAATTGTCAAGTGTAGAAACCACCATTTTTTTTTTATTGCTTTGCTATCATTGTCAGACGGTTCTTTATTAACAGGAATGGATTAGGTAATGAGTACTTGAGAAATTTCGACTCTAGTTGCTTTGGGGAAGTTTCTCATTTTAACTTCATTTCAGAGATTGTTACGTGTGGCTAAGTGAACCCATGAAGAATTCACGTGTGGCTAAGTTAAAGAAAATATTTAGGTAGACTAGTCTTGTAAATAAATTGTTTTAATTAATTATTCATTGGTACTATTCTTTGTATCTTCTGAAAAAAGGTACAAAAAGTACAAAGATTTCTCTTTAAAGCATAAAAAAGGTGTAGAGATTTAGAGCACGTTATATATAAAAGTTGACATTTGACCAAAAAAAAAGATTTTGGAGCACGTTGGTCGGAGAGACCAAACGTACCTTAAGTACGGCCGTTGAAATACAGGCTCGTTGACATTAATGGCGGACTCAGGGTTGATCAGAGGCCCGCACCCAAGTTTAGAAATTTTGATTTTTTTTGAGTTAATTTTAAAACATCATTATTTCTTCATTTAATTAAAATGGTTAAAATTAATTTTTTTATTTTTAAAATACAAAATTATTCTAAAAGCGCAATTTTGAATTTATTCAAAAAAGTGCTCTATCACCAAAAGTTCTACTGCTAAATTCAAAGAATGATACTAATCAAATATGTTAAAAGTGTTTTTGTCTTCCAAAAACACTTTTTTTTTTTAACAAAAATACGATAGCTCTAAACGGTCCATAGTGTCACTAGGAAGATAAGGGCTGATAGGGCAGCTTAAATCTTATCACCTAGACTAAATTTGAGCCTTCAAATCACTTTGAGATTGTATTCGGGTTTCCAGGAATTACCCTTTTTAGAACTTCTTAATTGAGAATTTCGAGCTACTAAACAATATTCTTTTTTTTCCCAAATAGATTTGTTTCTAGTTGTCTCTTCTTACCAAACTAATGACCAAAAAATGTTGAAGTTGGGAATTGGTTTTTCCTTACATTTTTTATCAAGCCAATTTTGGTTTTTCCTTATGTTTATATCTTAACTAAAGTTCCTATTAAAACAGCTTAGTAACCTTAATTGCACTCCTTACAGATAATTACGTTATAGATTATGATGGTAGATGAAGTCCAGTATACCATTCAAATACGTTTGTCGAGGCCCTATTTAACAAGGTACATAGAGGTCACTTGGGAGTGAGGGGCAAAGGCGATTGTCTTTAACAATCATCCGATGGGGTTAAGGGCCAAGATTTGGGCTCCAAAACAACATAAAATGATTTTGGTCTTCATTTCTTGGTGAAATCCAAAAGTAAACAGTATCTAACTTTTATACTCCTACTTTTATAATGTTTTACAAGTTGTTTGAGATGATTTATAATTGAATTTTTCTAACAGGTGTCATTAGAGCACTCGTTAATGATACTGTAGAGGAGATGACAAAATGGATATATGAATCTTAATTGGTTCAATATAAATGATTCATTGATTATGTCATCCAATCCATTTAAATTCATATGATAAATGATTGTACGTGGATTGGATTTAAATGGATGATGGATATCCAATTATTTCTGATATCCAACTTTTAATAATAAGTTGAGTTGAGGTATATACTGGATTACTTTCTGCGTATGAAGAAGGCTTCTGATGCCAAACGGACTTACATTGTACGCAGCCTGCTTCCTCGGTCCTTGATTACTTAAAACATCTTAATAGTTTGAGTGAAAATCAGTAAACGAACAAACAACATCAACAATCATTCCCTGATCAGGTTTAGAGTGTCTCATAAGCTTAAAAAAAAAATCAAACTTACTAAAGTTTTATGTGTACATAACCTTTTTTATTAACTTTGTATTGTGTATAGCAAGCTTTAGGTGAGAATTGCACATTTTTAAGACTCAATTTAACCGGTAGGACATTAGTTAAGTGACTATGAGATCCCTAATTCAACTCTCAAATTCTTCAATCTCTTTATCTTTCTCCGTTGTAAGTTTTGGAATTTCTATTAAACTGAAACCAAAAAAAAAAAAAAAAAGAATCCCCCCTGGAATGGATCTCATTAATTTTTTGAGCAATGATGTACTAACCAATACCTATTGAGCTTCCATTTAGAAAGTATATTTGTTAAACTGGGGCAATAATATTGGTTATTGGAATGAATTACCTTTCAGCAGCAACGGTGGCAAAGTTAAAACCAACTAAATTTTGGAGTCCTTTATTGTAGATATAAGTATTAATTAAAGTTCATCAAAATAATAATAACACAGATTTTGGCCAGTTAATCAATTGTAATTATAACTGGCGTTTAGTTTTCATGATACCATGAGAACATTATGTAGGAAAGGAGCATTCGTTTATGTCTTGCACACCATTCCACGGCCGTCAAGCCCGCCAGCGCAGTTCAAATTGGCAAACTCAAACTTCTTGGAAGAGGCCAAAGCAATTCCACTGAATTTAGCTACAGCACAGTCAGTTGAAAAGAGGCTTGACGAGGAAAATTCCTTTTGCCCTCCCAAAACAGGCATGTCTACTCCCATCTTCACCCTACTAGTATAGTTGCTGGGGTAAGTCTGTCCCAAAACTCCATTCACAGCACCACTCAATGAATAAAACTTAAATCCCAAATCAAGATGTGCAAAGCAGTCTTCATCTGTGATGCCATACTTGTTAGTCCAGGACTCTCTTTTGGTGGTGGGCACCGCAGTTGCTTTAATCTGGAAGTTCCCTTCTACTTCAATTGTCACAGTATTCATGTCGCGAGACCTCGTGACTGAAACACCAGGTGCAGTTATTGATTCCCAGTTAGCACCTTCTCCTTCGGATAAGTAGATTGGTTTTCCATCTAAGTTTAGGTCTAGACGGTCAATGGTATTGTCCCAAGTTGCTGTTTTCTTGGCACCAGCAAAGATTCGATGGTTATCGAAGAGAATGCCGAGGGATTGAACCCATGTAAAGTCCCTCTTCATGTCCTGATATCTGTTTCCAGTGAAGTGAGCATTGATGTGTAGATTTGAATTGGAAACTATGCAGAAGTCTTGATCCCTCTTGCCATGGAAGTAGAAGGCAATGCTATCAGCACCGACGAATCGTGGATCTTGGCATACTGATCTTGCCCTATTGCAATCTGCTCACAAATGTTACAGATTGTTCTATGACAAAATCCTATAACGGCAAATATTTTGTAAACTAACGAAGCATAAAAGTTAAAACACAACAAGAAGTTACTATGGAATCTAGCAACTAAGGTTGTAAAACAGTTTGTATAAGGGGGTTTTTCTAACAGCACCAAATCATCAATTGTTCTTATCTTCTTTTCTCTACCTATTTGGCTATCTCATCATATAACTATTCCATCTTTGAATAGTAGTAGCTCTTACCATTAGCTCTAAAAATGATAAGGACTTGGTAATCAAGGCACAATGTATTGTTTCATGTTGTCAACCCACATAGTTAATTAATTGCTGCATTTTCATTTCGTGACATCCCTTGTCGTAGCGAAAGAAAGTACCATCCAAGCAGTTAACGAATTGGCCCTTTTTTTTTTTAAAAGCAATTGAGTAGAATTATTTTTCGACACCAATCAGCAAGTCCTGAGAAGGCATTAAGTAATCAAACTATTTGTGTCGCACTACTACAATCGCACTCCACATTTCACTACCACCCTGTGTCCAAAAAGGTATCATTGTCATGACTCGGGTCTAAGGTGTGATCCAAATAATTTTTGAACCGAAATTCACTGGTTAAAAATAATTAACCCAAATTACTTAATAACCCAAGCACTCATGTACTTAAACCCATTTCTTTCCTCTTCCAATTCCGATGTGGAATGCTACATTCTTTCCACTTGGTCATGGTCGGACTCTCTCTCCAGATACTTCTGGTGGCCGACTAGCCATAGGTGGTGGCGGGCTCGAAGTTGGTATTGGTGGAGGAGGTGGTGGAGAACTCAATGTTGAAGGAGGAGGAGGGGGAGGAGAACTCAAAGTTGGGGTCAGTGGAGGAGGGCTTAGAGTTGGTGTAGGTGGTGGAGAACTCAAAGTTGGAGTTGGTGGAGGAGGACTAGACTTTGGAGTTGGTGGTGGTAGAGAACGTAGAGGTAGAGGTGGGGGAGAGCGAAGAAATGGTGGTGGAGGAGAATGACAAGGAGGAGGTGGGGGAGAGTAATTGTATTTAAGTGGTGGTGGAGATTGAGAAGGTGGAGGTGGTGGATAACTTGTTGGCCACTAGGCCATGACCGCCGTAAACAAGACAAAGCATGCAAGAAGGCGAATCACGGCTGGAGCCATGATTCTTAATGGAAATTCTTATTTGGCTAATTCAGAAATACTACAAATTGATCTAATTAATTTGTGCTTCCATAATGTGCACGATATTGCGCTTTCTTATATAGGGTATAAAAGTTAAAAAGCTCAAGTGACTGTTAAGTTATAGATGCCTTTAAGTCTAGCATGGCTATCCAGTGACATACTAGAAATATGGCATCTTGAAGTGGTAGTCGGAAGTTTACTCAATCAATCAGTACTCATTTGTGATGCTATTGGATAAACACATGGCCTTTACCTTCACAGACAACCAAAAATCCCCAAGTGAATCCGCCAACGCCAAAACTTTGTGATGCTATTGGATAATCCTAGTGTGCAATCCCTATTTCAATACCTAGCTTAATACAGATAGAAATTTGCTGGAAGGATATTGGTGCTCCTTGTGGTATATGCCTTTTGCCCCCTTCAAGACTGATTCTTGCTAGGTGAGACAGTTGGCAAAAACTAGCTTATTCTCCTCTTTATTTCACATTATAAGAAGAGGGCTCTTTCTATTCTGAGTTAGCTTGCACCAGATCCTTCATCATCGTCAACAACAAAAAATGTCTCCCGGAAGGATTTTTGCTACACACCATACTTAAGAGTTTTCGACAAGATGTGCTTAAAATGGCCGCAAGCCCTAGTGTCAAACATGATACTGTACTTGGTCATTTTGTGGATGGCTTTTTGCAAAAAAATGAGGAGAAACTCAGGTGTCCATTGTAATTGCCATTGCAGCACGCGTGTGGCCTAGCCGATCCATCAATAAGTGTACGCAACTCATTGAGTAGAGTCTCTAATATTAGCAGGTTCCGTGGTATTATTTAAGGCTCTTGGCTACTCCCTTTCGGTCAGGACCAAAGTGCTGAATTAGGAAAAGCCCAAGTCATGGGAAGAAGTATAGCGTTTTGTTTCACTTGGTTACCTCAATAATTGGAAGTCAGGCTCAAGAAAGGAAATTCAAGATTACTTCCAAGTTGCAAGTAGCGGTGGGAGGTAAAATCCTGCAAACGGAGATACTAAATTGATGCATCCTCTCACAAATCAGTTGGAGATTGTACTCGGATTAACTATACATAGTTATTTGCTAATTGAATCAATTTGGTAGCACTAAGAGACATGATTGGATGCCCATAAAAAATGTATGGATGCATCCTCTCACCAATCTCTTCGTTTTCTATTCAAGAGAACAAAAGAAATGCAATCATATGTGTAACTCTTTGAGCAGTCCGCATTCTATAATTATGCAAAAACTTTATAAAAAAACAACCCATTTCTACGAAATGCCATTGAGGTGATATGTGTATTATTTTATAACCACAATGATCTCACTCATCATGTGTTATATAGTTGACCCGACTATTCTATCCTATGAAGACAATTTTAACAAAGATAGATTGCTTTAAATATTCTTACGAAAACGATAAACACACAAGTGGCATATTAGCCTTAAAATTTATTGAAAACCATACAACAATTTGAATTTTTCTTGAGTGTCCAACCTTCAAACTCAAATACAATATTGGAAATCCTAAAAGCTTAAGTCCAAATTATAGTTCAAGGCCTTTACTCCATATCAAATATCAATTAGCTGTCGAGAACAATACTAATGAACTGAACAAATAAAAAGGCAAATTCAACAACAAAGAAGAGAAGAACTACTTGTGAAAGAACAAGGCAAAGAATGAAGGCACTAAGCGGCCAACCTTAATCACAACTAGCAAAGAACCAAACAGGCTATGTGTTCAAAAGTATAGGACTATAGTGCAAAAATTTGTAGCTCAAGTCATATTGAAAATTTTCACAAGGTACAAATAGAACAAATAAAGCACTTTTGCTTCTAATAGGGATATATGGTTAAATAATCAACTCTATTATTTCACATACCAATGGGTCTTTCCAAGTAATATGTAATTGCATGTGTTATATAAATTTGGGTAAAAAACAAAAAGTCCCTTATAGTAAATCTAATATATTAAAAAACTCTCGTGATTTCAAAACGTACAAAACAACACCTCGTGTTTTGAATTAAATTATAAAGGTGACGGAATCTGTTAAAATTAACAGAAATGACATATTGGAATCTAAAAACAAATTTTTTATACCTAATTTTTAACAAGTATATCTGTTCTACCCTTTGACCTCTAATTCTCTCTCTCTAGAGAATGAAACAAATGATTTTGTTGAGTTGCCTTTTGGTTAGTTATATTAGGACATTTTTGTCATTTCGTACGTCCCTATTAATTTTATCGGATTCCATCATCTTTACAATTTAGTTTAAAATATGAAGTGTCGTGTTATACGTTTTGAAACTATAGGGGGCTTTTTGTGTATTAGATTTATCACATGAGATTTTTTTTTTTTTACCTTCAACTTCTCGTCTCATTTTCTGTTTCTCAATAAAGAAACGCAATTGTAAATTGATTAGTTACTTCCGCTGCTAAAAACACTTTGTATACTGCAATACTGTCCAATCTATCACAAACATCTTTTTGTTATTATTGACTACGAGGAAAAGCCCGCGCAATGCGCTGGAGTTTAGTGTCTGTAATTAAAAATGGTTGATAATTATTATTTGGTATTTTGTAGTATAAGAATTGAAGTATGACAATCTTATTATGTGATATTAAACAGAAAAATCATAAGTTACATATTGAGTCAAAAAAATATAATATGCAATGAAACATAATTATAAAATACGATCAACCACTTTGCGTTTGACGCAGTAAAATAAAAGACCTACTTATATATGCTCATGCATTTTAGGGATATTAAAATCTACTGTTTAGTTTGAATTTGATCTTGATACGAGGATAATCCACCACATTATCTTGTCATATAAGTGAGATTTAAACAATTAGCATACTTAAAGAAACCATTGCTAGTGGAATTTTGGTTCTTGCAAGCCAAATTCTTGAATTTATATTGATTCCAAGGACATCATCATGAGGTCTCCACCTTGACCAATCAATCAATTGTGATTTATGAGCAAATTGCGCGAAATGTCACTAAACTATCGCAAGGTGCCGGTTTTGATCACTAAACTTTTTTATTAGCCAAAAATATCACTGAACTAGTACATATGTACCGTTTTGATCACTCCGTGTACTTATGTCGTTAGGAAAGACAGAAAGTAACTTTTTGAGAGGCAATTTCATCTGCACAGCCTTTTTCTTGTAGCTCTCCAACATAAATTGCTCTCAAATGTGTTAGACAACTCGTAAGTTCAATATGAATATGTTACTACCAGAATATCAATGACAGTCTCGTAGGAGGGCATCTTAGCATAACCAGGAAAGTAGTTAATATCAATGACAAGGTACCAATTCCCAGACTGACTATCCCTGATTACGTCAAAGTTGAAGAGATGCAAGCCCAAGGCATTCCTCAAGGCCTTGGCCAAGTGGGTAAGGAAACTCACCGGAGGCATTTGGGCGGCTGCCTCCTCCTCCATCACATCCTCCTGCTGCTGCTCATCATTGTTCTTAGAAGATGAAGAAGAAAAGGCAGCGGCGGTGAGATTCAAAATTTGGGAAAATGTCAAAAATTGCGGTGGGAGGCCTCCAATCTTCCCAATGGTTTGTCGTCGTCGTCATCCATGAGGATGTCCGGTAAAGACCTCCGTTTGACACATTGCACGTAGTCCCTAACAACATAGATTTTGAAGACGATGCCGCCATGGTTCACAAACTCCTGCAGTACAAATGGTGCCTCCTCCTTCTCTAATTGCTTCAATCCTTGCTGATTGAAAACCAAGGACATCTGGTGAGAGCTGGCAATGCTATCGGCGAGCAAAGGCTTCACGATCACCGAAAACTCGAGGGGGCTAGGCAATCCCTGTCCTCGGAGATGTTAGGAATCTGGGACCAATACCTGGTAAGGGATTGCGAAAGAGCAAAAAGAAGAAGAGGAGGAGTCGGATTCGTCGAACTGGAATTCGATTGGTTCCCGTAGGTGTAAGTTGTCAGACTGGAACTTATGCCTAACAGGAGCTTGGACTATTTTATCTTCGGTCTGATTTTCTTTCTCTAATCTTTAGCAGCTAAGATCAATTAAAGATGACTTACAAAAATAACAGAGAACCCACTGATAATACCACATCCTGCCTGCAGATCAGAGTAGAAAAAAGTTGCTTGCTTGGAAAAATTGCTTTGAAATTGCTTTGGGAATATCAAAGGGACTTCTTGATCTTCACCAAGACTCTAGATTAAGAATTATCCATAGGGACCTCAAGGCTAGCAACGTTTTGCTAGATAGTGAGTTGAACCCAAAAATTTCTGACTTCGGCATTGCTAAAAGTTTTGGAGGAGATCAGACAGAAGGCAAGACAAGGACGGTGATAGGAACATAGTAAGCACTGACAACCACTTGCCCTGGAATTGTGAAGTGGCAATTTCTTCTCACTTAAAAAACGAGTAGCTTGAATGACCAAAACGGCATAAATAGACGAAATTGTCCCTCAAAAGTTACTTTCCGTTTCTCCTAACGGCATAAATAGACGGAATGATCAAAACGGTACAGATTTATTAGTTCAGTGACATTTTTTACTAATAAAAAAGTTTAATGACCAAAACCGGCACCTCGCAATAGTTTAATGACATTTCGCGCAATTTGCTCGTGATTTATTGTATGATTTAGGATATATAGCAAAGCATCTCCTTCTCGATAGGGGTTACAATCACGAAACATCAGTTTTTGAGTTAGTTGCAATGATATACAACAATTAACACGCTAATTTAAAGGAATAATTACCTCAAAAAAGTACTAAAGCATCTTAATCCACTCAATTCAAGAAAACAATTAAAAGTAATGAAGTACATACTTTAAATTTGCAACCAAATAGTTTTAAGTAGATAGTTAAACATATTGGCAAATCAAATTAAGTGAAAAAATTGCCTAAATGGAATCGTTTGAAAATTTCCATAACTAATAGTTAAAACAACAAAAGAAGTAGATGCAATCTATAAATGAGAAAATTTATAATGATAAACTTATTTTAAACCACAAATAACAATTAACAAATGTGATCTCCTTCCTATCAAGCCTGTCTAACATGGACAATTGAATTGAAACACTAAAAAATTATCACACATACAACCTGCAAGATTACAAATTTCTTACAACGAAAAAGTAAATTGGTTAAAGAAAACATATCTATTGAGAAAAGGTGTTGCAAAATGAGGAAGAGAAGTAACTAATGTAGCATTATCCGAATTCAATAGGCAGCATGATTGTGGTGGAACAAAAATGTAAGTAAATGAAATGAATTTGAACATGGGGTTTACTATGGTAACGGATAAGAAACCAAACTTCTCTACTAATTGGCATTAATTGTCTTACATCTATACATCATAAGTTTGTAAATAACTGATGAGAAAGGTTTTAGAAAATTAAGAGATTTGGATGTTAATACAATTAAATTATTAGAAGGGTTTTGATGTAATTCCACTAAAACACAAGCTGAATTCAGTTATTCCCAATGTTCAATCGGATATTGAACACTGTTATATGTCAAACTTGCCCCTAACTTTAAATGTCTGAAAGGACATTTAAGTAATTACAACAAAACCAAATTAGCCATAATGACTCGTATTCAATACTTCAATTGCACTTCAAATACTTTTACATTCCTAAAATAGCCTCACCCTTGCAGTTGAAATTCAAAAACCATCTTTGCCCTAAACTCATTCTTATATAGTATAAGAGTTTTGTTGATGAATACTTATTATTGCACCTAATTTATACTAGAATTAACACATGACCACGCCCCAATTAACATGTCTCCTTTTGCACTTGAAATTTTTGCCTGGTTAATTTCAAAATTTTTTTTTCGAAAAACTAGCAACAACCCTTCTCCTTTAACAAGTGCACATTAGTTAAGCTGTGTTGATATCCCCTGAGTCTTGATGGACTAAATGACTTGAGTAGCTAAGCATGTAATGTAAATTAGTGGTTGGAAATTGGAATGCTTAGATCAAAGGAATCACATATTATTATTATTTCCTTTTGTTTGGATTTCTCAATTTTTTAAAAACAAGTTTTTCATATATAATGTTACAATAATACACAAACAAAAACAACTCCAAATATACTACATCAATACAATATATCAAAAACAACTCCAAATATACCAAAAAAGTACACTACCGCCCAGCACCACCTATCACTCTCCACCACCATCGCCACCACCTTACCGTCACCATTCCCATATCCACGACCCTTCCTCTTCTCCTCTCTCTCTCTCTCTCTCTCTCTCTCACCCCATCTTTCCTTCCTCTCTCCTCTTCCTCTTCTCTTTCCTTCTCCCTTCTCTTTCCCCATTCTTCAATTCCCCCTCCTCTCTACTGACCGCAACCTTCCTGGTCGCGACTAGAATGGTAGCTAGAATCGCAGTCACTACCTGCGAGTGGGTGAGGGGTTTGGAGTTGGAGGAAAGGAAGGGTGGTGGGAAGAAGGGAGAGGAATGAGGGAGGAAAAGAGGAGGAGAGGAAGAGAAAGGAGAGAGAAGGGAGGAGGAGGGAGTGGAAAGAGGGAGGAAGAGAGGAGGAGAAAGAGGGAGTGGGTCGTTTGAGTGGTGTAAAATTTTAAAAAGAAATACTCCAAAAAATTGTAAATTATAAAAATATCCCAAAATATATTTTAAAAATATCTCTAAAAATAATCCAAAAAATATTTACAATAAAAGTTTTTCATATACAAAATTACAGTAAAATTTTTGAAAAATACCTTTAAAAACAACTAATCCAAACGCGGCAGTAAAAAATTGTTACCTTACCAACGAGGAAACTAATATCCACCTTTGAGTACACACTACAATGCAGCGAGTACAATCGTCAAGGCATACGGTACTACTTTACAACATCGATTGTCATTTCCTACGATTTTAAACAGTCAAAAACCCTCCAAAAACGACGCCAAAACCCTAGCAAACATTCAATCAATCAATCAATCAAGCTAAGGCCCTGAGGCTCTAATTATTTCTCCGGCGAAGATGCCCGGAATGACATCAGATTCCGGAGACCACTCCACTTCCGTCGTCCCGATATCCCCAAACCCCCAGCCTACAACCTACCCTCTCCACCACGGCCTTGAACCCCCAATCGCTCGACTCTCAATTTCATGGGCGCGTGGAAACACGCTTCGCGTCACTGTTCTCCGTCAACCTCAGCCGTCTGCTGCCAACGGCGAGGAAGAAGCCGGTGGTAGAGTTTTGGAAGTGAAGCTCAGCGACAACGGGGACGGCGAAATTGACGATGCTCAGTGGCGGAGGATCGCCTACGGCTCGGTAACTCCATTTGCGCTGCTTCAGAGCCGGAAGAATTCGACTTCGACATTGTCGAAAATCTCAGCTTTGGACAGTACAGCATGGTAATAAAAGTAAAACAATGGAAGAAAGTTGATAATTTTCCATTGATTTTTGGGTTAATTATTACTATGGTGATCCTGCAGAGTAGATATTTTCTAGTTCAAGTTTCCATCTATTTTTTTTCGCTTCTTCTGGCTTTCTTTGCACATAGTGACTTAAGGGCAATGCTCAAATGAAAATGTCTTCTCTTGCTGACATGAGGGCCATGTTCTACACTTAAAGCCAGGAAACTTTTGTAATTTGTCCAAGAATTATGATATCTATCCATTAATTGATCAAGGTGAACTTTGAATAATTAGGTGGCAATACATTATGGAATATAGTAGGGAGATAAATTCTCTCCTTGGTAACCCAAAGCCGTCTCCTAGTTTGGCCATTGAAGATCAAAAGACAGTGCTAAAGGTGAATCTTTACCTTTGAGTGGTTCCTTGCATCTATAAGTGCACATTAGCTCTTTGCTTGCTTATCCATCTGGTGTCTGTTAATTTTAGGATGTCCAAAAGCCAACATGTTTCAAAGCTGCCTGGGAGCTGATGGAAATATTTTATGCAGACCAGCACTCTCAAGCTTGGATCCCTGAAAGGCTTCTTGATTGGTTGGCTGTATGGATATTTTCTCTTTATAACCTGTGGTTTACTTTTTTGGATCTCTATTTCTGCTGTTACCGTCTGAATAAAGTTTAGGTGATCTAACGATTGGTTTCTCTTTCAGGATTACGATTGTCTATTCTCTGGTACTCAGCCAACTGTCCATTCAGAACTTGTAAACTTTCAAAAGGAACTGGTCACTCGGCAGGTTGCTACCCTGATAATTAACTTATTATCAGACAGAACTAGGCACTTATGGCTCTGGCCATGTTCTTAGAAACTACTTTTAATTCTTATTGTTTCAACGATGAACTGAGTTTTATAAGCTTGCTTTATATGTGACTGGGATTGGCAGACATGGAATTTCTGTACCAATTTCTGAGGCAAGATTCAAAATAGAGATATTTGTGTAGCTCTTGATGTTCACAAAAGACTCAACATTTTTGTTCTCACTCCTTTCCTTTCAGTTAAATATTTTGACTGTAGTACTCCTTTTTTTTTGGCTGCATCAAGGTTATGCTAAATTTATTTATCATTCTGGATTAGCACTTAGCATCAAATATTGTCGATCAGTTAATGCATTTTCTTTCTGGAAGCAAACACTTGTTTGAATCATTATACTCATTGATGCCTTATTTTCTTTAGAAAATGTTTTCATTTGGTGAACCATGTGATGTCTCAGGCAGTTGAAGATCACCCCAAGTATTGGGAAGCAATATCATCAACATTGGCAATTGGCTGGCTGGAAATTGGGGTATTCATACCTTGTTTTTCTATAGTGAATTTAACTTTTTTTGACAGTGAATTTTACCATGAAGCCTTTTACATGAAAATTAGGAGTGACTGAGTTGTACTTTATGATTCTTGTATGGATGTGCATAACAGTTCAAGTTCTGCTGCAGGTGAAATTGCTGCGGTTGCATGGATCATATGACTTTTGATCAGCTCGGGAGTCGTGAGGTAAGTTATGGTAGTTAGTAGTTTGTGGCATGACTGTTACCTTCTCATTGTCTGCGTGACATGATTTTCCATAAAGATAATGTTGCTGTGATCTGGTTGATCTTTTCTGGATTACATAATATTTGCTTCATATTTCAGAACTTCCTTCTGTAATGGAATGAGAATCAAGCATTATTGGCTAGTTTGGGAGTTGAGAACAGAAAAGAAAAGAAGAGAAACCTTAAGTTGTGAGAGAAAAGAAATGGTAAGAAAAGAAGAGGAGATTTTAATGTTGTTTGGGAGTTTATGAAAGAAATGGGATGATTTTGGATATAGACATCATTAAAATTTTAGTTTAGAAGTCATTCAAGGACAGAGTTGGTATTTTCAAAAATTATACAAAGCTTTCCCAGCTTCCCGTCCAAATATGGCCATGAATGGGCAGAAAACTTTTCAATCTACAGCAGCTACATAATCTGTCCAATTCTGGCCCTTTCCATTCTTTTCTGTCTGAAGAAACTTGCAAACGTAGGAAAAGTTCTGATTTCTCTCACTTTCTCTTCTTTTCTTATCAAATCCAAGCTCCCAAACAGACTGTAAAAGAAATTCAATGTGCCAGGGAACCATTTTGTGTTATGCGTAGTGTATGAAAAAATGACCCTTATTGCTGTATATCTCCGTTGCTCCATATTCTGGTCAAAACAGGGGAAAAAGTTTTTCTGTTTCTCCTTTAACTCGAGGAGGATGCTAAAAGGAAGCAAATCAAATCTCCTAGCTTGTTCTTGATATTCAGTTCTGACATTTCTATCATGTAATAGATGTTTGGGTTCAAATCATTTTTTTTTGGGGCAAGTTTTTTAAAGAGATACTACAGCATAGATGTCATTTACTTACTGTGAGTGCCCATATGAACTGAAAGCCTCACCCTTCTTAGGGTTTTCTATACCTCTTTTATTGTTTTCTTGCCAGATATATCTGTGCTCTATTAAGATAAAAGGCTGCTAGAATACTCGTGGGGCAGTGAGGGAAGGGGGGTGGCAACCAGGTCCATGAAGCTTTTGCTAATAGGAGGTCCTGGAAGACTTAAGTTGATGAGGATCCGGACTGTATGATTTGGATCCTTTGTACCAAAAAAACCAGTTCAGATATTTCTCTGTCCTTGGAAAATGCTGGTGGGTATGTATTTGAACATTTGAGTGCTTCAAAACAGATGCAAAAATGAAGGACATTTACTTTCTTTGAGCAAAATTTATATCTGCTTGCTACTTACTCCATACTGGCAATTTTGCATCTTTAACCTTTTCTTCCTTGGGGTTGGAAAACACATGCATGTAGCATATAGTTTGTGCTTAAGTGGAATATCCAGTGCTGCTCATCAAATGGAGTTCAAATGTAACTGCTTCTCTTCAAGTTTTTACTTCTATTCGACTGATATAGGAATGGAAGCTTTTCATATTTGACTGAATTTTTTTTTTGGGGGGAGGAGGGAGACAGTGAAATTTGGTTTCATTTTTGACTCAGTTTTTTATTTTTTCCCTCTTTCAAAAAGAAGTTGATCTATTAATTAAGAATATTATTTAAGTTTCCAGACATGTAAAATAGTACTTCGTGCCTTTCACCCTTTCTAACAGACTGAAAATGGATTAGTGGAAGCATTCGCTGTGCTTATATCAAAGATGCCACGTTTGCGCCCTGATCTGGGAGCAGACAAATTAGGCGAATGTTATAAGGACAAGCCTGATTTTGTGAAGGTAATTTTGGTACTTTTGGTTGTCACACAACTCATATCTAAGGTAAAAAGATATTTGGCTGATTAGAAGTACATTATTCTCTGCTAGGCTTGGGAGAAATGGCGAGCACAAATAACTAAGCTGGACTGCAGTGCATTTTGGCTTCAATGTGAGCACCACCAGACAAGGGACGGGCTGAAAAATATACTTCAAATCATGCTTGGAAACTCCACTAGTTTGTCCAATGCAACATTTCATTGGATGGAGTTGTACATTGCTCATTTTTTGTACATCAGACCCTTCACTGCTGTTAGTAACTCTAGAATCCCTATATGTACTTGATGATTACCATCATGCATTTACTGTGACTTCTGTTCAGTGTTAGACTGGAAATTGGCAGGAAATAGGGTTGATCATTTTTCCTGGTGCAGGGTTTAGAAAGCATGTACAACTTAGCTCAAAAGTGCATGCAGATAAAACCAGTTTCTGGTCACCATAAATTGGTTGGACTTCTAATTGGAATTCTTGGCGAAAATCCAGAGGTTAAATAAGTAATTTGGTTAACATGATGTTCATATTGTGGCCTTTCATCTGAAGATAAATAATTTGGTTTTTATTTCTTATTCAGGTTGTCTTAGCAGAGTGCTCAAAATCATTTGGCTCCTGGTAAGATTGCTATGGTTATTTTTCATTTACTGATTCTGCGAGTAAATTATGGTGGTTTAACAATGAATAGAGAAGTAGAATCTAAGTTTTCTTCATTTTTCACTCCCTAATCTCGGGGGAGTATGGATTATGTGATAGCAGCCAAAGGGGCTTTTTCTATTGAACAAAGACCAGACTCCATAATAACACAGGCAACCTGAGTCAAAGCAAATTCTTCTCTTACCTTACTCTGGACCTGTTAGATGGATTGGTCATTGAATCCTTCCCGAACTCAATTTTCACATGCCTCTGAAAATTTTCATTAACAGTTTTTTATTAATCGCTGATTCTTTAAAGGTAAGCACATGGCATTTTTACTTAATAATATCCAGCAACCGTTTTTCTTGCTCATCGTGAAAAAAATTTTGAATCTCGCATATGGAGCATTAACGGTCCATTTTACTTTAACTTGATGGAATCCGCTGGAAAACTTGCAATATATCAGTTTTAAGTCCGTGTAGCATTTTTTGCTCCAAAAGAATAGCAAAAACATTAGAAACTTCTGCAATATCTGATCATTTTTCCCAGGCAGCATGATACTGTGACTGCAGCCCTTCTGTTTGTCTTTTTCAAAATACTTCCTGTATTTGTTAAGAATTTATCAGGAGTGTTTTATCTTCTCTATGTGGTGTTTGAATACATAGGGACAAGTAAATCCTCTCACTTTGGAGCCATTTTTAGTAGTTTTCTTTGGCATCTAGTATGTTGTAAGAAGAACACACGACATTTTTAGTGATGACACTGCAGGTGGGGGATTTACATCTGGCACCTTTAGTGTCTGTGAGTGTCCTTACTGACCCAAATGAGGTGGTTGGACCAAATACTTATGACATTAACCTGCATCTTGTACTTCAAATTCAATAGGATGATGGCACATGCTGCAGAATTGTTGACGGCTGGGAACATTCAAGCTGAAATGCTTTTGCAGAAGGAACAATTTCAATTGGGGGGAATCTGCATTGAGGAGCTGAATCGACTTGTATATGCCCAAGTTCTATCTTCTCATGCCTTGACTTGGCAGGTAAGTGTGAAAAATAATTAGACATTACCTTAACAATTTCATTTCCTCGGCCTCTTTATTTCCTTTCAGTTAAAACATTAGCATGTGTTCCCCTGAATATTCATATGCATGAGGTAAAAGAGACACAGAAACTACTATTTGAGTGAAACGACTGCCTAAACAGAGAAATGGATTGATTTATTTATACTAGAAGGAAATAGTTTTTGTATGCACGTCAAGTTTATTTCATGGGATATCTCTGGGGTTGGTTAACCTTTCTTTCGTTGCTCTATTAGTTTGTATATGTTGTTTGTCAAATAGTATATATTTACAAGATACAAGTGAAAGTTGCGGGCTGTGCTATTGTTTTCCTTTCCACCTTTTCCATTATGGTCAGTCCTCTGAATGTACTTGATTTACCTCCCTTCATTTGTCAACTACTAGTTAATATCCATGACGTTAATTATTTCCCTGATTTTGATATTCTCACAGATCGCTCCAATATATTTGTCTTCCTGTATGAAACAAGGAATGGGCTTGTTGGAGACAGTATTGAGCAAGCAAGCTCTACAACATGATCAAGTACTTCTAAAGGTTACAGACTCAATCTTGTATGACCTTCTATTGAATGTCTAACGCCCTTCCTCCCACCCCCCCTCCTCCTCCTCCTCCTCCTCCTCTGCTTACCTTTCTGTCTCCACGTATTGTATTTGAAGTGATGGTTTCTTGTTTTCTGATGGAACAATGAATTGCATTTTGCTTTTAAGCAGAGCATAGAGATTTGCCGCCTTTACGAACTTGGAACTGTTAGTTCTAACCTGATGAAGGTATGCTAAGATGCAAATGGTGATTGATTCATATTATGGTATCAGCAAGCACATTTGTGGGATATTTTTCTTTTGTAACTTAGGATAGTGTTCCTGATACAAGCATCCTTTTCTTGGTGAGTCTTGAGACTGCAGGACAAAAGAATAAATGTATTGTAGTCTTCACTAACAGTGTGCTATATTGTCAAATAGATAACTGCAGTGCATGATTGGAAACATGGGAAAGAAAGGTTCAGGAGTCTTCTGGCTTCAGCAAGCTCGAGATGAAGTCCGTTTAAATAGAATTGCAAAGCATTTGTTTGATTTTGTCGGAAAGTCATTATCTGATGAAAGTTTCAAGGTAATGCATACATAACACTAGCCACTAGGTTAAATTAATGAAACATTTTCTGTTATTTGAATTGCTAAATTTGCAATGGATTTGAGTGACGGGGAATGGAATACCGTTTTTATTGTTCAAAATTCTGATTTTGGTAAGGTTTTACTAGTAGTTTACCTGGATCATAGGTGATGTTTATGCTAATATATTCTGGTTGTCCTTTAAATTATATATGTGATCTTTATAGTATACATTAAGGATATTGTTGAAGTACAAGCACTATCTTCTTGGCCGCATAGCCATGAGGTGGTTTATTATGTATCATGAAAAATTTTTACTGGAGTTGTTACTTCCAGATTCAGAGGGGAGGTTTTGCAACTATGACAAAGTCAATTTTGAGATGTGTCATTTACCCTGACATCAATCATATATAATTGATCTTCCCTGGAATTATGCTCTACTTTTCTAGTTTCAGTTGAACTTTGGTTTAACATTATGGAAAGTTACCCAACTTTTATGAGTTATTTGCTTGCTCTTAGCTGTTGTGAAAGTCAATCAAGCAAGTGAAGTCATGTTGCATTGGATCATAAACAAACTAAATTTGCTTTTGTGTTGCAAATTAGTGTGGTGCCTTTACCTAATTACTTCGCTTTTGTTGTTGCTTCCTCTGTAGCAATGGGAAGGACTTATTGAATTGCTAGGACCTGAGTCAGGGATTGCTGGGGGACTCGAGTTTTTGAACAAGTATGGACTTGCTGATCTATATGATTGTTTGTTCACGCAAACCAGACTCAAAATTAGTAGCATTATTCTCATTCTCATTTCATTCTACCTCTCCAATTTTGTTGACAGGTACAGGGAATTTAGGCGTTCCCTTCAGCAGGTTCACAGTGGAACAGCTACTGATGCTGCTCAGAGAGCTGCTGAAGCCCTTATATCAGTATGTTCCACACATTTTTAACCCATCATATATTTGCATCCATAGTCATTGAAGAGACGATGATTGAGTAAAAGCAACAACAAAGAAATTAATCTTTAAGAAATTCTAGGTTTACAAGCTTTCGGTACTTTGTGCTAGTTTCTAGTCCTCTTATAAGAATTGATAGAAAGCCTTTTAATGGATATGATGGTCTTTTGTGATTGTTATCATGGTGCACTCCCTTCAAGGGTAACCTATTGTCCATTATTCTGTATAGATAAATGAAATACTTAACTATTGCAATTTCAACTTCATATTCTTCTGAGCAATGATCAGGCTAGTAACTTTGTGCAGCTGATGAAAAACCCCTCTACACCTCAGAGATTTTGGCTGCCTATTCTACATGATTCGGTAAGCTGCTTCTAATCCTATATTCTTTAGTTTTGCGGCCTTGCAAGATTTAATTTGTTCATGGGCTTTCCCTACACCCTGCACTTTTTCTGTGAAATAGTTTGATGCATGGAATATAAACAGCACTGCCCCACTATTAGTTGGTACTTACAGGCGATCACATAGTTGCAAGATAATAGCTTGAAGATGCTATATGTGTTAACTCATAGTGGTTTCACAGAGTCCCTGCTGACCTGTTTTTGTGTTTTTGCAGTTGAAATTGTTTAACTGGGCAGACCGTCCATTGCTTAATGTCTCACAGACTAATGTGTTGTTGAATAAACTGCAAGAGTTTGTCAATGGCAAGATTGCGGCCAGATTTTGTCAATGCTGACTTGCCACCTGAAGCCTTGAACTCTGTCAGATTAGCTATTGCGACTAATCTTGGACGTGCTATTCTTGAGGAGTGACACCAGTGATTTGCTGCATTTTTCTCCTTATAGAGTTGGTGGCGCTTTTCCGGATCATCCTGTTTGCTGGGCTGGGTTCATTAATTGTGTACCTCATAATCTACTTTGGCGAGTGATCATTTACAGGATTGTTATGCCCAGAGATGTAATAATATCCTGCCACAGAGATATCTATATCCAAAGCTATCTCCACTGTGGATTTTCAAGATCACCGATTGTCCATGCTCTTGGGAAAATGGAGGAGAAAGGTGCCTGGTACGTTATCTGCACTAATTGATTTGTGACGTGGTGGATGATCATTATGTGCTGAGAATGTTGCTACTGTGCCTCAAAAAGAAGGGACCTTTCGACGTAAAATTACTCTTATTAGGAATACAGGATTAGAAGTTGGTTTTGCGCGAGTGTGATGAGATGTGTGGTGACTGAATTGGTCTGAGGTGAAGGTTCCCTGTGTACCAGTTGACGCTATTGTAAGTTTGTAACAATACTGTAGAGATTAACCCCTCTCATTGTACATTCTTTTTTAGTACAAGTCACGTGTTACTTTTCAGATTGAACACACAGTGCTGCAGTATTTGATTTTGCAGCTTGATCCCGTTTGGATTGTTATTTTTTGGAGTTTAAATAAGAAAATATACTGTAATAATTTGATATATATATAAGATAAAAAGTGACTCGAAAATGTGTCCACGGAAAACGTAAAAATTTTTCATTAGAAAAATAGAATCCAAAGCTTTCAGTTCTGCTCTTAGGCTTTACTCGGCATGAAAAGTTTAATGTATTGTGGAGAGAACTACAAAACTCGGATGCAGGATCTACCAACCTGACCATTTGACTCGTATGACATTAACTTCTTTTATGAACTTGATGATCAACCTTATATACGGATTTAAAAAAAAAAAAACTTATATGTGGATTAATCTACTATTATGTCTTGAATAAACCAATTACATCAAAAGTGTCATTGCTTTATTGTATAATCTCCAAAAGGGTGCCTATGAACAGTTAGGCATATTCTTTTCCTTGCACAACATAATAAGAAAGAAGACAACATGTTTGGCTTCTGCGAAATGTTTTAACTTCCTTGTTAACATAAAAAGACAACTCTGTGCCTGGATTTTAAGTAGCACAAGGTGTGCCAAACACCTAATCGCCAAGAGAGATTAACGTGCAAGAAGGGTCAAAAGCCAAAGGGCAATTAACAGAATGTCATGGTAATACGTGGTCTTCTTTATACATTATGCAAGTTTCCTATGAAGTCCTTGATGCTAATTCCCAGTCCCACTTACAAGGCGAAAAGCAAACCCCCTTCATTTTCCTTTCCAGGTTTCTGACCTAGGAAAGGCAAGACCATGCTTGCAAATTCAAATGCTATCTTGAACCATAAACTGATTTACCCTAGAGATGTATAAAGAGACATTAAACAAATGGAATCAACTACAAAGGTAAGGGACGACATGATACCAAAAAAAACAACACATTAATCAAATATTACTACATTGCTGCAATACGGGGTAAGGCCCCATATCTACATTACAGGTGATCAGGATAAAGATTTATAACCAACAAATGAATAGGGAAAAGACCAATGATGTCAATGAAACGAATAAGAATAAATGCAACGCAGAGAAAAGAACAAAACTCTATCCTATAATCTACAGATGATCGAAACCACTGAATACCGTCTCCCACTACCACTCCCTCCCTAGGACAAACCTTTAAATATTTCTAGAACCCTTGATCCTCAAGAAAGCAGTGAACAGGAGATAAACAACCAAGATTGAATGTTTCCTATACAAGAAATAATCTACTTCTCAAGGCACTCCGGAAATCTGAAATTGCACTAGCTACGCTTAAGTATGACACAAGCATCCCTTGATCAATATACTAATTACAGGCCGGAATTTTTTCATATGCTGCCGGTATCACTCTTCTGAATAGCAGGTTCAGTAGAAACCCAGGCACACCCATATATCCCTACAGTTTTTTGGGCAAGTTATAAGTCTTCTTAAGGAATCTTGATGCTGCTTCATCATTCCGATGACACAAACACGCAAAAGCGTGTTTGGTTCAGTTGGATTCCACTGGCCAGATGTTGGTGGCAGTGGAAGCCTAGATTTTGCAGAGGAACCGTATGCTTCCAGAGTCAACCGTCTGAAACGCTCAATCAGGCTTTCTGTGTCCGTTCGGAAAAGAGGAAGGACATCCCTTACAGTGGTAGAAAACTTGTTTATTACATCAGTCGGTAATCCATCACCATTGGCCCAGAATAAATCTTTGAGGGACTTGAAATCATCCTCAATTATCTGGGAGTCCTGCTTGGAGAAAGCACGGGTAGGTCCTCCAGCCAGCAAAACCAACAGGAAACCATCAAAAGATGCTCTCATTATGTCGGCAACAATACGCGTACGAACCCTTTCATGAATAGTGTCAGCTATGACTGTCAGTTTCTGCTCAAGCTCCTGAAGGAAAGGCTCAATTCTGGATGAAGCAGGCTCCCCCAACATACAAACCATCCCATAGGACATGACCAAGATCGCGGAAAACAATTCTATAGGCCATTGCCTCGCAAATATGTTGAATCCCCTCAACACAAGCAGCTGGCGTAAGCTCAAACTTTTTGACCAATCCATTTGAAAAGTCTTCTACATGAGCTGATTCAGAGTTTCGGAGGAGGGTAATAATTTTCTTTTCCACAATTTCCAAATCTACCCTCAGCCTCTGTAAAGTATTGATACGCACACAAAGTTGTGGTATCCCAAATAAGTCATCCCCATTCATCGTAGCAACCTGTGAGTTCCTTTTCTGGGTGTGAACTGGCTTCTCTTTCTTCTTAAACACCCCCTGAAATTTTGCCCCCATTGTACATCTTGTCAAAGCTGGCATGGTTGGGAGATACATGTTCCTTGATCCTACATTCGAGTGCAATTAGGGAAAAAGAAAATATGAGAGCAGATTCTAATCGCAAATTTTCTACTGCAAAATCATTGAGATCTACAATAATTACCACAGCCAGATTTTGCCTTTGTTGCATAGTATTGAAGGCATCTGTCAAGGCCCACCATCAAGTCAGGAAGGAGTGCTGGATGCATTGGTATTGGCAGCTGAAAGAATGCATCCAATGTTTCATCAATTATTCGTAAGACCTCAACAGCAGATGGGGCATATCCTTCTTGATCTCGGGGATTCCATACCTATATGTTGAAGGCCACAAAGCAACAACTTTTAGCACTAAAGTTAAACACAAATGGTCATTGATAGAATTGCAATAGTAGCACAGATTGTCAGATTCACATAAGGAAAGCTTTTCAATCTTCAGAAAGCACTAGTAATAAACTGAGCTATAATGGAATAAAGAGAGATGAAATGAAGTGTGTGAAAATAATTAGTTCCCATCAAGCCTACATATCCAGTTTTGTCATTACTAATCAATTCAACTAGCAAACTTAACTACGAAATATTCAGATTCTTCATGCTTATTTCTTATCTCAGTTCAAAGATTCTTCCTTCTCCTTTCCCTTTTTAGCCAAAACAAAGTCTGGCAGAATTTTGAGGGAATCGTAGAAAGGTTGAAAAGTTATATTCCATCACAAGCATCCTGGGGAATGCAGAGCAATTAGCATACCTCTTGTTGCAGATTTCTGTCAACCCATTCCTTTAACCTGTCTATTCTTGCCTTAATCCAATCTTTCACCATCTTGGCTATTGCACCTTCAGCTTCATAAGGGGCCATTTCACGAATAATCGCCTTTCCACCATCATCACTGTCCACTGAATCTTCAACGGCAATCTGGACAAGATCTTTTTCCAACTTGTCTGCAGCTCTCAATACTTGAACAGCATCTGGTGTCAACTCTGTTATACCTGAAATAAATTGCTTCAGCTCATTTCCATAGCATGCATGAAGGGTGGCAACAGCAACACCTGCAGCAAAAGGATGCCAACTCTTCAGGATAGGACTAAAGACCTCCTTTCATTACTAGCTAGTTCGCCAACATCTTTAGCAAGAATGGCAAGGACTGGAAGAGGATTTGGTTGATTTCTCAATGCCCTCCTGCTTGAATCTGCCTTCTCCATTCTCTGCAAGTCAAAATTCAGAAATCTTTTTACTTACTAGATAATTTACAATCCATTCAGAATAGTTATGCAGTTCTTTCTTATATCAGCAAACAACAGGACAGTATGAATCAGCAGTCCTTGTTATTATTATTTTTTTCTTCTTTTGCAATAGAGAGCAACGAATGACAGAAACCTTTACAGCTTATTGCAGACTATAAATTGTATAAACTATTTAGACATCAGATTGATTCACTAATTGTTCTATCTTTATTCTGGAACACCAATCGAGTGAAGCTTTGAACGAATCAAGCCTGAGCTGTTTGCGAGGAGCTGAGACCCAATTTGTGTCTTTTGATAACAGCAATAATGAAGTCAATGCACCCTCGTAAACAGTCTGCTGATTCGACAGGATCTTGTGGCCCTTGAACCAAATATCAACAATTTGTTGTATTCGCTTCAGTAATGAGTACATTGGCAAATAAATTTATATCAGAGCAATCAAACCTCAATAGTCCATATTCCTTTCACGGTTATAATACAATATTACCAAAGTCGAGCAATTGGTAAAAATTGTTCAAGGACCAGTTGAAACCTGACTTCACCAACTGTCCAATGTTTCTTCAATTTTGTTCATGGATGTTTCCTCAGCTACTGAGCCAGAGCATGTCAAATTATTTTGCAGCAGCTCATTTATTAATTCGAAATCAACATAATGCACATCAATGATGTATCACTAATTCTCTCTGCCAGCTATGTTGCCAGGATGAAATGCTGCTAGATAAACATATCTCCATCATAACTATTAGTAAATTTGTATGCCCTTAAGTATCACATACTCCCACAAAGTTGCCACCAATTTGGTTGGTCTGGCACCAGATGAGCACTCCAGAGAGAAACATTAGATAATTCCTGCACTCTTAAATAATAGATGTATACAGGACACTATAATCACAGTTCTGCTGTAATGCAGCTTTTAAGAGATGGTGAGCCACAGTGCCACATTTCTTTGATCCCTGATACCCCCCACCTTGCCCATCTTTGTTTAAAAAATATATATATAACTAATGGAATTTTGGATAACTTTGCAGTTTGTTAAATTTTTGTCATATTCTTTTGACAAGCATGCATGACCGGAGGGAAAATCATCTGTAAAAATTCCTCCATACAAAATTCAAATATTGATTCCATTGAAAGCTGCCTTCTGTTTCTCAAAAGCAGTAAAGACTGCAAGTAACACAGAATATGAACTTGCCTGAGCAAAAGCAGTGCGAAGCGAAGATCTGATATAAGTGTCAATCCTGCTGCGGACAACATCAACTTCATTCTTCCTCCGGCGGCGGTATTTCATTAGATATATCTTCAACCAAGATTTTAGCTGAGGATACGCCTAGAGAAACAATGCTTTGCATGGAATCAATATTTCCACTATCAAAGGTGTCATGATAAGCAAGAAGCCTTTTCTCAGCCCAACCAAGCATAGCAGTTAACGTAGAACTCAAGATCTTTGCATATGATGGATCTTTTGTTGTTTTTGCATCTTTTGCTACCTCAGCAAGCTGATTATCAGCAGCATATAGCAAATCATTTGCGACTTGTCCAGTTGCTACATATCGGTTGAACAAAACCCAAGTAAAGCAAAGATTATGGAGCATTTGATTTAATCCAAGAATACCCCATGTTTTCTTTATGAGTTCCATAACCTCATCAACTTCCTCGATGATAGATGTTTCATCATTAATGTCAAAGCAGGCTTCAAGAAGCACTTCGTAAAGTCTGAGATTCAATGGAAAACCATCAGCCCAGTGGCATGAATCCAGGATTCCATCAGATGATCTGCCTGCTAAAGCCATGACAGCACTGCGCAAAACTTGCAGCGACTCATTGTTTCTGCCGGTTTCTATTGGCCTATCCAAGGCCCCTTGAATAATTTGCCTCAGCCGCTGTGCAGCAGCATTGGACTTGTTATCAAGAGGAATCTGAGGATGTAAAAGAAGCCCAGCCTCAAGAAGCCTCAAGTTTCTTTTCTGCCACGCATCATATTCATGTGGACCAGTAAAATCTGATGACTTGAACTGCTGTAACAGCTCTAGAGGAAGAACCATTGACTCGATTCTTCTGCCAACCTGTTGCAAGAAAAGTAAGAAACTTTATGATATCAGTCAATGTAGAAGAAGCGCAGGCCATTTGTAACCTATAAATCTCCAACATTGAAGCAAAGTCTGTGTTAAATACAGAGAAAGAAATCCCACGACCACTTAGGTGCTGAGTTTTGCATTAAATATTCACTTGACCAGCTTTTATTTTTTACCATAATTTATTAGTACTAGCGTCCAAGGGAGACATTTGTCTGCAATATTCGTGACAAATTAACATCTAAACAAAAACTTCTCAAACAGACAAATGGTGCAAAACAAACATACCAGGTTTACAGAAAAAGACAACAAACTGCCTCATTAAGAAGTGTAATACTACTTTGGTTACTAAATGTTGTTAGGGAACAACGAATCAAAAGAAATACAGCCTTTGAATTAAACCAGTATAACAATACCAAGAATTTCAGGATACATGAACAAATTTAATGACTTGACATAGCTATCAACATATCTGTTTGACAATCACATCAAATTGTTACAATTCCATCAGAGAACTTAATTTAGAAGCAAAAATTATAGCCTTTGACTGCTTTCTCGTGGAGAAGTCATGTTAAGAAAGATATGCTAATCTGGATCAGAAGAAATCTAAAAACTGAAAACCTCAATACAATACAAGGTGATTGTGTTTCTAGAACCTTCCATTCGCCACAAAAACAAAACCACAAAAAAAAGGAAATATTATAAAGAATCAAACTTTTTACAAATTGTTCAGCAACCAGTCATTATCTTAAAAAGTGAATAAGCATCCCCAATGCTCTGTTATTCCTAAAATTGCAAGAGGATCACCCAGATCCCACAAATCAATCTCAGCCCACTACAAAATAAGCATAATTCCTGAAAATTAACTCCCAACCCAATGCTAAAAGTTGAAAAAAGGATCATAATTTCCCCATTCATCACCTAAAACTTCTAAAGATTCCAAATTTAAAGTCTTTTTAGCATAATAAATGAACACTAAAAAAGGAGAAATGTTGACTAAAAGCAGACCTGTCCAGCAGAAACTCTAAGCAAAGCCCTACGAATTCTCGAATCCACACTCTCCGAAACCCTCATTTGAACCCTCATTAGCTCCCCAACAGTCACCGGCTTCTTCCCCTTTCCACCCGAACCCGAACCCGAACCCGGACTGCCCTCCCCTTTCTTCAAACTAGAGCTGGATCTCAACCCCAACGCCTTCTTCATCTTGGACGCCGCCGTCGACGTCAGCGATCTCTGCAAAGACGGGCGAACTCGAGTTCGAATCGGCGAACTCGCATGATGATTATTACCATGCCCATTAACCGCAGCAGTACTCGTAGGACTGCTTGTGTTGTTATTGGAAATGTAAGTAAGTGGCTTTCCAGTGGAAGTCCGACAAGCGGCGACAAAGACCTCGAAGGCGGTTTCCCGGAGGTCCGAGGAGGAGAGAGTTGAAGTGAGGTCCCCGAATGGAGAGGGCAGGGAAGAGAGAGAACAAGGTCGTCGTTGTTGTAGCAGCAGCGGTGGAAAAACGGGAGCTGGCGGAGGAGGCAGGCAGCGGCGGCGGCGGTGGAGGGCATTGTGATGGTGGTGGTGGGTGTGGAAGAGGAATGGGAATCTCTTCTGGAGTGGCCAAAAGTCCTCTCCCTACTAAAAAGAGAAGCCATATTGTTATTTTTCCTTAGAAAGGAAAACAAAAAAGAGAAAATACCAGAGAAAGTATGGTAGTAGTTTGGCAGTAGAAGAAAGAGTAGAGGAGAAGGCTAGAGAGTTAGTGTGTGAGTGTGTGAGAGAGAAAGATAGAGTGTGATCGCTGGTTTGGGTCGGATTTGGATTCTCTCTCCATTTCTCGCAACGTTCACTTCATTTTTTTTAAGAGCGTATCATTTTAAGTTTGACTAATGCTAATTCGTTCATACTATTGAATCGATTATTTTATTTTTAATACCAACAATTAAGAATTATTTTTCTCGACTTTCGATTTCAATGATTAAATCACGAGTTTCTGATAAAAAATAAATAGTTCTAATAAGATTTGTAATCGAATACTATTATATTTAAAACACGTGTATGCATTCAAATGTACAATGCAGTGCAAAATATAGAGAGATAATCCATTGTAATCCAAAAAGGAGTCAAGTTTTGTTTGGATTTTTGGGATTTTGATTACTATGATTTATGATTTTAATGTGGTTTCAGTTTTTTTTTCTTGTTTTAATTTTTTTTTTTGCTAATTTTGTGGAAATAATTTAGAGGGAGAGGTGGGGAGAAATAATCCTGACGTGTAAGGATTGAAAGAGACAAATATTTGCATAGTTTGCCGGAAACGATAAGGTGATTGCACAAATATAGAGGATGATGTTTAGCGGCAGCAACAGCACAGTCCATTACGAGTAGAATAAAAACAAAGGTTGTATATGTAAAGTGAAATCACATTTTATTGTCTGGGAAAAAACCAAATATTTGACACATTTAAGAGCTGAATTTTTTTTTTGCTGAGAATCGTTTTTGTGATTGTTTGCAAAAATCTATAGTGAATTACTTTTGTGATGCTTTTTATTTCATAATGTGATGCACAAATAAATATTAATTTGAAGTAGTAATATCTAAGAACGCATTTTAGATAAAGATCAAGAAAAAGTTAACAATGCTTAATGTTTATTATGGTCATAATAAAGCTTTTTTTTTAATAAATTGCAGACTTCAAATTCAAATTCGAATCTCTCACCTACCTACCGTTCTCCTCTCATATCGCTCAATCCATCCCCTTTTAGTGAAAAAAAAATCAATAAGGTTAAAATTGAAAAAGGACTCTCTCAAGGTGGTTGGCATTTCATCCAAATTTTGTTCTACTAGTTATTTCATCTCAATCTTATTTGTAACTAACAACCTGCTAGTAGTAGGTGCCAGATTCAAGAATGATGGCATGTCAACCAGCATCCTCTGGCTACTATAGCGGGCAAAAAAGAAAAGGTCGTGTTCTTGCCCCAAAGAAAGAATTGAGAAAGTTTCAGCTGCAGTGCACTGACAAGTTGAAATTTACTGCGAAAGTAACATGTTATTGTGCTCATCAATTTTCACCCAAACACTTGAGGAATATTATGAATCGTTAGATATATTTTGATGTTATCATTTGTCATCACGAATTTACTTGTGAAGATTATTAAGAAATATTTAAAATAACACTGTAACGTTTTTTTGTAATATGATGGATGTGAAATAAAGATGTGGTTAGAAATATTTTAAAAAAATATTAAAAGATATGCTTCTGTTATAAGCAAAATATTTTTTGTAAAAAAATTTCTGCATCCAAACAAAGAATTTGCTCCGAAAATGCTAAGGGCTTTATTTGTTTATAATTACCTCTATTTTTCCCAAAAAAAAAATGCATTTGTAATCAAAAGATGGCTAAATAAAAGTGCTGGTCAAATGGCTCGCATATTTATCCGTGTATCATGTTTGAGGATATTCAATCTACTCTCCCCATTTTAAATATTAAAAAAAACATGAATAGGACATCTTACCTACTTTACTTCATTATTTGGAACCAAAAATGAAAAAAAAAAAGCATTTACACATTTGATCTAAAAGCCACTGCTTGTTTGCCCTTTTTATTTCTATGTCCTTTTTTCTCCCAATGTTGTGAAAAGATCAAGTATCACAAAAAGCTGGAAAAAAGAAATAGCGTGCTCAAGTGATAAAGTTATTCCTATTCATAAACAGAATCCTAATTCCTAACTGTTCAGAAATATGAGATATTTCTCATTCCCTGTAAAGAATGGGAAGCAAGATCCAACTGCAAGAATTAACGATATATTAGTACTTAACTACTTGTTTATCAAGGGCTGTGATCATGATTGGATAAAAAAAATGAAAATCGAACAAGATGTCACACGATATCTAAAATTGCAATTATCATACAAGACACACAATTAAACTCAATTTTTTTTTTCCAATAGGAAACGGACGAGATTTAAGAAACGGAAAGACAGAGAGAATTTGATCCCAATACCTCTACATTTTGAGATTTCAACTTTAAGTCGGCAGAAGAAGTGAAGAAGAAGCCCATATGGATTAGACAATTTATTTTTTCCCCCCTTTTGATCTATACTTAATTATATGCCTTGACTTTGGATTACTAGACTACTAAACTGAAAATATACAACTTGCTAATGGTAATAAATAAACATAATCGTGGGATTAGGTTTTCTCCTTTGCCTGGATGCTTGAAACATTGGTGCGCCAGCACAACTCTATTTACGTGTTAGAAAGTTCTGATATTATATGTGTTAGAGAATTGGATGTCGAAAACTTTTCAGTGAAAAAAGAAAATGCGGTGACAGTTGCTTTCTTCTAGCAAATTGGTGAAGTTGGAAATGGATTACGATGGTGAGTTTGTCTTGTAAAGCAGCTTAGTTGTCAATTGAATAATGAAACCTACATCTAGCTGTACATTACTAATGCCCCATGTTCCCAATATCGTTCCTTTATGACTTTGGAGGTAGTTTGGTAGTACCGTAGTAGTACTACTTTACATAAGAGAAATGTTGTTGGGGACGATAGAAATTGAAGGGGTGATTACACAGGTAGGTTATTTGAGTAACGATACCAGCTGGGACCATATGCAATATTTGTATATAGTTTTTATAACTGTAGGAGAATTTGTTTAAAAATGGGTACAAAACATAAATTATGAGTCATCTTGTTGGCAGCAAAATTTATGGCAGGTTTTAAGTGGTGAATGTTTAAAACTTTCCATTGTTGATATGTTAGGATATGGACTAGACACATCCACATTGACTAATTCACAACAAGAGTTGCAAAATGATTATGGTTTAGTAGCTAAGAAGTCATTATCACAAAGTTGTGGACACAGCTTTGCTATCCAATGGGATTGGTTGCTTCGATTTTATTTCTTGTCAAGTAATCAAGTGCGCAAAAGATTTGGGATAATGAGTACAATTATCTCTTACTTGGCCTTTTAAACAAGGACCATGGTTTCTCGACTTTTAACTCCACTAAAAGTATTAGGCTCAGCATAGGACTTCATATTTGTGAAAATTTTGATGAACAAATGTTGGCTCGAATGGCTAATCCAATGCACTAACTAGTAATAGAAAGGGTTCCATAACTACTAATTGAGTTTTTCTAACAGGTGTTCAATAGACGCTCGTTAACACGTCTAAATCACACTTAACCTATCATATAAGCGCAGACTCTAATAATGAGTATTAATCTTCCTTACATTTATATACTTTCCAATTAGCTTTACTTTTCTAAAATTTAACACTTGAACTATATATTATCGAGTGCTCAGTGGACACTTGTTAAACACGGTACTCAATTAGACAGATCGCTATTAATAAAGTTACGTGTCATTCTTCCTTTGTACTACAATTTTGTGCAAGAAAATTGCTTTGTATTTGTTAAAATGAGAAAGCAATTCAGTTTGGTTCTACATTCTATGCAATCTTTCGGATTGGACATGGTCTTATGCTTCAAATCTCGAAGTACAATTTCCTCTCATGTTCCGTATTCCTTTCTCCTGTGGTTTCTTCAATATCTCGACCATCTGATTAAGTTCAGTAGCCTTTTTCAAGACAATTAGCTATACATCTCTCTGCATGAATGAGGGCCCCTAACTTCATTATTAATAATACCATTCATTACTTTATAATAGTGATTAGTACTGTTATTCATATAGGGACAGATTGTCCAATGATTTGGACAGCTGCCCCGCCCTGTGTATAGATGCCAAACTGTGAAAGATTTAAGAATCAGATAGAAGTTCTAAGAAGACAAATTGCCACATGCTCCTGTCATGCAATGTTGGAATTAGCAAAGCATATTTTGACAGTATAGTTGCAGCAATCATCTCTAAACTAAACTGATAAACTTATGAATCTGGTGATTGATTTTTAAGATAGAATCTGTAATCTTTCAAGTCTTTGCAAACGTCACATTAATGTCTTGACCACTAAGGTTACCATTTTGTCTTTCTGATTTTTTTTTTCCTGCCCACAAGTCTTTAAAATTTTATTATATTTGAGTTTCTTCTCACATTTTTTGTGGTTTATCTGTAGTATAATTGAGTTGTAATTTATACCATTTATGAGTTAGCTTATTGATTATAATACCTCCACCCTTATAAGTTGTTTGCAATCTTATCAAATGAAAAACGAATGATTTGACACCGGCTAAAATGCTTAGCTATTTCCTGACCGACAATTAGCAGCACCGATACGGGGAAACTTATATAGTACTAGTAGAAATTACATAAAACATTCCAAGGCAGCGACCCGGATCAAGAAGAAACCCACAAGACTTATAACATTCTTGATTTCATATTCGATTTTCATTAATTACTACTACGAAAAGGATGATATTCTCTCTTTGGAGAAGACAAAAAACAAGAGTATTTCTCTCCCAACTACAACTTTGCTAATATTTGATAAACGTGTCAATGGATAGAATCCGAATTCATCATTTCATCCAAATTTAAATCCATTAAATTTAGTTGAATCTCGATTCAAATTCAGATCTAAACCTTTATGAGTCTGAAAAAGCAAATCGAAACTCGAACCCTCATGGATTTGATTATCTAATTAGTATTCATGGATATTTTTCTAGATATACAGTCAAGAACTAAAGTAAAAATATTTAGAGTTAAAAAAATGGTATAAATACCATCCAATTTCTGTTTTCAAATAATAAAATTAACATTCAAAACGTAGAATGCAACGTTATGAATTCAAAGAAAGAACTATTGTCAATTACTTCTATTTAGATGGTGTTTTCTTATATTAAGAGCACATCTTTTAATCTAATAGTCACGAAGTGTTATTGTAATCAATCCAATAAATATATGTGTATATGTGTGCACTCATCTATATATATATATATATATATATATATATTATTTATATATGATTCTGGATCGGGTCTGATTTAGATTTGAGTTTGGATATGGATTATAGAAAATTAAACCCTATCCATATTTATAATATTCTTACAGGGTTTGGATTTGAATAGTGTTTGGATTTGATAAATTAAATTCAAATCCTGTCCAAATATATTAGATTTGGATTGGATCTAAGTAAGACACGACTCATTGACATGCCTAATGATATCAGCGGCGTCCAAGGAATATTTTCTATTTACTTCTCATTCTAGTTAATTAAGCTAAAGAGTGTAGCAAGGTGACAAAAGTTGCAGATGTTTTTTAATTCTTTGGGGCTCAAGTTTTTAACTTCATAATTAAGCAATAAATTACTTGTTTTTATTCATGTTATGATACTTAAAGAATATTTTCTTTTTGGTTTAACTTGATTCAAATGTAGTTGGATATTTTCAATGACCGAAGAGAATTAGATCCTAGCTCTGATAACTATATTACAGAGGTAAGTAAAAGTCTTGCATCCAAGCACTCATAGTAAAATTAAACAAAGTAATAAAAGGTCTGTAAAAGTTGCTTCTCAAACTGGATAGAGAAAAGCTTGGCCCAACGATAATATAAACTCTGAAGATCGATCAAAAATCAAATTAATCATAAGAGAAAGCCCACTGGATGAATGACATAACGTGAACAGCCCCAAATGGAAACGTGGGTGTTGATAACAAATGGTTTTTTTTGTCGACGGACTACAATCCATAATAAAACGGACCCAAGGAAATAATGGTGAGCCCATTTAGTTCCTAGCACTTGACTTAAAAGCCTTGAAAAGAAGAATTGTGTCACGTATTCTTTAGATCAAGAAAGTGCAATCAAGTCGAATCTAATTGGCGTCAAATTCGAGTAGTGTACTACTCATGTTCGACTCAAGTTAAAAAACTTGAGCTCGAGTTCGTCGAACTCTTGAAAGTTGAATTCAAACTCAATTTTCTTTTGTTTCACTCGAGTTTGTCAAGTTCTTGAAAGTTGAGTTGACTTCAAACACGATTTTGTTTTGTGTACTTGATTAAATCAAGCCCAATTTAAGCTAAATTCGAATTCAATCGAATTTAATCAAGCTCAATCAAGTGTAAGTAATATAAATTTATATTTTATATAATTTTAAACAAGAGACAAGAGAGACATTTCACACTAATAAATAAATAAATAAAATATATACATAAAGCTCAATTGAATTCGATTAAATTGAATGAATTTTTGAGTTTCATATATTAAGCTCATCCTTGAGCTCGTCAAATTGTTGAGTTGCTCGAACTCAAACTTGAGCTCATGTCAAGTAAGCCGCAAGCTATTCAATTAAGTTCAACTCGTTTGCATAATTGAGGAATATTCAGGATTTTAGCTGAAGGACTTTAGTACATAAATTGTGCTCTACAATTTATAATTTTCAATTTTTGCCGATTCTCATCTTGCATGTTCGAAGCAATTCTACTTTTTGACCGGTAATCATGAAAGGTTCAACTACATTACATGTCAATATTACCCATTAGCGTTAAATCCATCTCTTTCATTGCTGTTATATTTCCTTAGCATCTTTTCACAATTTTAGCATAGAGTGCATAGATTAATACGCTCTGAAGAAATGTCCACAATAGTTGTTTCTTCCTTATGGATTGTATAAAACACAGTTCGAGATAGACATGAAGAATGTAACACCGACAATACTTGAACTTTTTTCCTTTTTTTTTCTCAAGAAACAAAAATAAAATAGGAGATGAGGAGAGCTGTGAAGAAGGTTGATTAATCTAACTAACGGGTGTTTGTAGAATAAAAAAACCCTTCTTAGACTTGGTCATCGTCTCTTGTTCTTTAGCTTTTTCCATGTTTAACACCTATTCAATTGTAGCCATCTCATAATTTATTCTTATCATAGGCTAATAACAACATAAGAGTTGTTCAGATGATGATGTAAATCCGTGTCAATAAAGTGAATAAACGACTTAATCATACACCAAACCTTACTCCACTTCTTCTCATCATTGATCCATCAATCCTGTCCTCATCCTCCAAGTTGACCTGAAAAAATTCTTAAACCCTCCATCGTGGAATCTTATTCTTTTCAAACCCTTTTGATTTTAAGAGAATTTAATGGGACAAGGAACCAAAAGACTTGACGATGAATATGAGGTGACTGATGTTTTAGGAAGAGGAGGCTTTTCTGTTGTAAGAAGAGGGATAAGAAAATCCAGTGGTGGAAAAATTCAAGTTGCTATCAAAACCCTGAGAAGAATCGGACCATGGCAGCCTTCCCCTGGCGGTCGCGGCCGGAGTGTGACTGCTCCAAACTCAAGACAGGCCCTGGTTTCTGATGCTTTACTGACAAATGAACTCTTGGTCATGAGGAAGATTGTGGAAGATGTTTCACCTCATCCGAACGTGATTCATCTTCATGATGTTTGTGAAGATTCTAATGGGGTTCATTTGATTCTTGAGCTTTGTTCTGGTGGGGAGTTGTTTGATCGGATAGTTGCTCAGGAGAGGTACTCCGAGGCTGGAGCTGCGGCTGTTGTCAGGCAAATTGCTGAAGGGTTAAATGCTCTTCACAAAGCTAAGATTATTCATAGGGATTTGAAGCCTGAAAACTGCCTGTTTTTGGATAAAGATGAAGATTCTCCATTGAAGATCATGGATTTTGGACTGAGTTCTGTAGAGGATTTTACTGATTCTGTTGTTGGATTGTTTGGTTCGATTGATTATGTATCGCCAGAAGCACTTTCCCAGGACAAAATTACTCCTAAGAGTGATATTTGGTCACTTGGTGTAATCCTCTATATCCTCCTCTCCGGGTATGTTAACTAACTTCGGGCATTGATGTTTTAGTTTCATGTTTACCAATTTGCACAATACCATTCCTTTGTTGCCAATTCGTGCTTACAAGTGTTACAAAAGTTAGAAGAGTCTATCTTATATTTTAATCTCTTTTTTTTTGGGGAAAAAGGGGGTAAATCTTTTGAACTTCATTTCTATTGCTTCTTAAAATTAAGAAAACCTAAGAGCCAAAAAAAAAAAAAATTCAACTGAATGTAGTTTGATAAAAAGGCTGAAGCAGAAGATATACTTGCATATGATGCATCTTTGGAGCTTAAGTTTGACCAAAAATTAGTTTAGAAGTCTCCATCCAATTTTTTTTCAAGGGACAATAAAGAAATTCAAGAAATTACATATTCCAGCTTCAGTCACAATTGAAAAAAAAAACTTGGGTTTTTGTTCAGCCTTCTTTTTTTGGGGTGACATTATTGCCTCAGTTGATTTCTTTCAATAACAAGAAACGGATAAATATTACATTAAACAGAAAAAGCACACAAATAGACCATTGAAGTTTTTTTTTTTTTTTAAACTAATTGTGGGCTTTGATTTTAGCTCTTGTTAAAGGTGAAACAAGACTAACTTCATCTTACATCCTTGACAAAGAAAGAGTATTCATTCACTCCCTTGTCGTTCCTTGACAAAGAAAGATTCCTAAGGAAAGGGAAACTAAAGTGAATGCTGAAGTAGGTTTGGAGATTTGCATAGGATAGTAAATTACGACTGTCCCCCCATGGATTGAAATTTGATGCAGTATAATTTCTTCATCCTTTTTTTTGTTTTTGGTAAGAAATTATTTCTCCGGCTTTATCGATATACTGTTAAACTAACGATATATTCAATGTTGCATTGCTAGGTATCCGCCTTTTATAGCACAATCAACTAGGCAAAAGCAGCAGATGATTATGCAAGTGAGTCTTCCTGTTTATGTATATCTTGCATACTGATCAGTTGTGGAATTGTAGTTCTTTACACACAATAATAAATGCCTACGCTAAATCTTAAACATGCAGGGATACTTCAGCTTTCACGAAAAAACATGGAAGAGCATTTCTGCTTCAGCTAAGCAACTGATTTCCAGTCTTCTTACTGTTGATCCTCAGTTGAGACCAACCGCTGCTCAGGTCTGATCTGAAATAGGTTAAGCACAGTTTGTTCGCAATTATATCCTAATGGGATCTCCTAAAAATCATAGTTATGCAGACTCAAATGGTCTTAAAAATTTTGCTTTGGAATAATTAGTAGTCGAAAGTCGAAACAATCCCAAATTTTTTTTTTAATTTCATTTTGTAATTATGTTTTAGGTTCTTCAACATCCTTGGGTTACTGGGGATTTGGCAAAGCAAGACCAGATGGATGCAGAGATTGTTTCACGCCTTCAGAGTTTCAATGCAAGGCGCAAGTTCAGGGCTGCTGCAATGGCAAGCGTGTTAAGCACTAGTTTTTCCTTGAGAACCAGAAAGCTCAAGAATTTGGTCGGATCCTATGACCTCAAGCCCGAGGAACTGGAGAATCTCAGATTACATTTCAAGAGAATGTAAGTCACCAAACCTTGTTTAAAAAATAATACTACTATTTTGTACCTTGTTTTCTACTGCATTTAAAAAATAATTTACTTAAAGTGTGCGGATAAACCTTTGAATTTGCTCAACTTAATCCCTCATTTAGTATAAAGAATTAGAAATTTTACTTTTGAGTAGGCAAACTTTTGCATATTTTGAATTTAAGAAATAATATAAAATAGTTTCAAGTTTGCGGGGGCAAAAGTTTATGCTTATAAACAAGAATTAATCTTTTCTACATCAACAATGTTTATACTGTCAACATTAGATGAATGACAACTATACAAAATTTAAATTTAATATTCAACTTTGCATACATGTTATGAATCTAACGATGATAGTGTATACATTGTCAGTGTATATAAGTTTTACTCTATAAACAATACTTCTAAAGATTTTGAACTTGTTAAGGAACGAAATCTAGTTTTGCAGTAAGGAACGAAACCTAGTTTTGCAGTAATTCGACTTGGTTTGCAAAACTGGGTGCATTGTTCTGCTAATTCTTTTCCCGGGTCAAACTTCCAATCTTCATGTGTTTCTTCGACTGCAAGGGTTTATATATATAGTCTTTCCTCGCCAAAAAGAAAAAAAAAAGAAAAAAGAAAAGAAGCCTTTCCTCCCAGCCAAAAGTTTACCGACGGTGAAGTGAACATTTTTAAAGGATTCAAGGGCCTCTGAGCAAATTGTGAGAAGTTAATAGCACTAAACGTTGATGTTTTCGATTCCAATTGTCATATTCTGAATTTTTTTTGTGTGTGTTTATTAAGAGTATAAGAAGCCCAAAATTTTATTTTATTTTTTTTATCCGTTCACGTAATCAATAAGTTAAACAAAATTCACAGATTTTAAATAAATACTTTTAAATTTTATGATCTCAACCTTGACCATTAGACCAAGACCTCATTGGCTGGATTTCATATTTTTTTTTTGTTGGTTTTGGTTTCACCAACTAAAGCATACAGAACTAGGGGAAAAGGGTAACTTCAAGCAAGACTTAATCAGAGTAGAACTAGTAATTTGCAATTGTATCTTTTCATTGAAATATCTGCAGATGCACGAATGGTGAGAATGCTACATTATCTCAGTTCGAGGAAGTGCTAAAATCAATGGAAATGTCATCACTAGTTCCTCTAGCAGCTCGCATCTTTGATTTGTTTGACAACAATCGTGATGGCACGGTTGACATGCGAGAGATAATAGGGGGCTTCTCCTGTCTCAAATATTCACAAGGAGATGATGCACTTCGTCTTTGTTTCCAGGTATATTAATTTGGTCCCTTTTCAGATGCCAATGATCCACATCCAGCAATGATTCTTTGCTTTAGACTGCCAAATTAATCTAGCACTGACAATAATTAAGGGGAGAAAAAGAACATGACGTGAAGAATTTTATCTATCTTCTGTACATTAATAGTTGAACAACATGATATTTGGTTAAAGTGAAGAAATTTGGTGTTCAGATGTACGACACAGACCGGTCAGGATTCATCAGCAAGGAAGAAGTAGCCTCAATGCTTAGAGTAACCCTCTTCCCTTTTCTAACCACAAGCTAATTCTTGAGACCTTTTGGGTTGTATAAATTCTTGTACCATAACATTTATGTGATACACTAGAATTTCTTGAAACAAAACTTGCAGGCATTACCTGATGACTGCCTTCCAGTGGATATAACTGAACCTGGGAAATTAGATGAGATATTTGATCTAATGGATGCCAACAGTGATGGAAGAGTCACCTTTGAAGAGTTTAAAGCTGCAATGCAAAGAGACAGCTCACTCCAAGATGTCGTCCTCTCTTCGCTGCGCCCTACCTAATTAATCTACCAGTAAATCTTATATGCATCGACAGTATATATATACTATTATGATTAGATGAATGACATATCTGCAAAATTTGAATTTTAAGTTTAAATTTAGATTATGTGTCATTTATCCAACTATAATAGTGTATACACTGTTAATATATATAAGATTAATCCTTAATTCTATATGTTCATTCTAGATTTGCCAATAAGTTCTGTGCAACTCATTTGATTCTCACTTTAATTAATCCGTATTCTGCAGAAGATTTACTTGTATGAGCAGAACATAGTAGTTTTCTGACAGAACTTACTCTTAGTCTTATGCAAAGTACAGGTACACGCCTGTGTTGAGAATATTGATAACTATAATTTTGTGGTATAAATTTATTCGATTTCCACAGAAGTTTTGGAAAATAAATAAATAGATTTTATCAACTTCTATAATATGTATTACACTTAATTTATTGTGCGAATAGTCCATGAATATTGAATATAATCTGAATGGTGGTTCAAGGATATCTAGCACAAGTTGTAGAAGAAATTTTCTCTAAGCATATTTGACAAATTTGATCATTGTTCTTCCTTTGCACTTTCTTTAGTTTTTACCTTAATTACTATTTTTCGTTTGTCAAGTTCCTTAGAGAGAGTTGTCTCGCGCCCCTATGTATTCTCTACCTACCCACCTGTGTCGGTTTCGAGTACATGTACCTTTTTGTTTACCGTCCTTTGAGCTTTTTCTGGGAGTATGGCATGGATTACTTTAGCGCCGTAGCGCCTGGTACTCGAACATTGGGTCGAGGCATTTTTTCTACCCTTTCTTACCCTGAAAAAGCAGGAACACCTTACGTTCTTGAATCGATAACCATCTTTCGGCTAACCTAGCCTTTTCCATCCCTCGAGACTGACAAACGGTAGTACAGGAATAGATAACATGCATTTGTCACATGGATTTGTAGTTTGCCTAGAAGCATTAAATATAACAACTTCAATAATTGGGAGAGGTTGGGAGAGGAAGTATAAGTGAGAAATCCCAATTTCGAACCCTCTCATTTACACTAACAAAAAAAAAAACTTCAATAATGTATGAGCGCAGGTTAGGTGTATCATAATTTTTATTAGTCTAAAACCAGGTCAATATTAAAGAAAAGAAAGATCATAAAACTTATCGATAATTCTAGGAATATAAAACATAGAGAATATGCAAGCCTTTCCTTGAAATAGTTCTATGGATATTATTTACTGAATTAATATACAGATAATAGAAATGTTGAAATAATATATAATTTATTCTACGTGTGGTCAAAGGAAACATTATGAAAAAAACAATAACTCAAGGACTTTAAAATTTTAAAAATATGCCCTTTCAAATCTAATAAATGAAATGTTAAGTTACCAAAACCATAGAATATTCAGTTCTGAAACATGTAAAAGCGCTAAAGAGTGTTGTTACAAACATTAAGACTATCAGGATAACATGAATTTTTGAAATTGCACTTTGACCCTCTAAAGTTTTACAAAATCATAGTTGACTTGAGAAAATAGATGGAAAAGGAAAAAAACTAAGATATTAAAAAGAAAATGCAAAAACAAAAAAAATATAACTAAAAATTGCGAAGTTATGAATTCATCTATTTTGTAGTTCAATCTGACAAAAAAAAAAGATAATTACACTTTAATTCAAAGTATGACGAACTAAAATGTAATTTATCTAAAATTGAATTAAAAAACTGATTTGGGTCATTTTGGGTATTGGGGTTTGAGTGAACCCAAGTTTACTTAATCCAAAAGTAAACCCATTGAAAGTTTAGACTAGTTAGATCATAGCCCAACCATAATAGTGAACCGATCAATAGGTCGCCCAAATCCAGTTCCACCCGCCAATTACCACGCCTCTTCAAGAACATTGAATCCTCTCAAACTCAGTTCTGAGCATTAGGGATTCAATATTTTGCAAAATCTTAGAACTCACATCAGCCGAAATTGTGAAATGGATAGGCTTGGGGAAGATGAATTAGCCTCAATTTTGAAATGGATTCAAGACCCTCGTGACAGAAATTCATTTTCTCTGGTTTGCAAGCGTTGGTGCAATGTTGAAGGCTTGAATAAATTTTCGCTCCGCGTTTTTGAGGCCTAATTACCTCCTAAGTTTTCTACCAAGATTCCCAAATTTGCTTATGTTTGAATCATCGGAGCCAATCTCAGATGCCCAGATGGAGTTTCTCGCAAGAACATGCCCCAGCATTCAGAAACTCAACCTCTACTACCACGAGGCATTTCACACCTCGGCATCAGCTAGACATTCCGACTTTGGCCATGTTGGTTTATGTGCTCTGGCAAAAGGGTGTTGCAATTTGAGGTCAGTGGTGTTGAGGCGGAGAAGAGGAGTCAGCAATGCTGGAGTTTCTTCGCTTGTTAAGTTTTCGCGAAATTTAGTGAATTTGGACGTGAGATGGTGTAAAGGGATTAGTGATGAAGCACTTGAGGCAATTGGGACCATGAGTGCCTTGACAAGTTTGAATTTGCAAGGTTGTTGTTTAATTTCTGATGAGGGGCTGGCTTTTTTGGCAAAAGGGTCTCTGTGCAAGTCCCTTGAGTTCTTAAATCTTGCAGAATGTGATCGAATTTCGGATGATGGGGTGATGAAATTGGTGGCAATGAAGTCCTTGGAGGTATTGAAATTGGCAGAATGTGGTCCAAAAGTGACTGATGTTGGTGGGAGGGCTGTGGCTGCAATTCAAAGTCTCAAGAGATTGAATTTATCGTGGCTGATAAATGTATCTGATGACACAGTTTTTGCTCTGGCTCAAAATAGCAAAAATTTGGCGACACTTCATTTAGAGGGCTGTGAATTGGTTACAGGAGATGGTATCCGTGCATTTACTAGCCACAAGTCTTTACGTAAGCTAGAATTGTATGGTATTTATAAATTTAACGTAAATGATGTCGAAGAGCTGGTGCTTGGATGCCAATCTTTGGAGTTTATTGGGATGGATCAAAGATTGAGAAGTTGGATTCCTGTTACAGAGCAGGGGAATATATTTAGGCCAGATTGTCGGATTTGTTGGAGGTTATAGACCAATAAAAGACTTACATTTGTTAGTAGAGGGAATTGTTCTGCAGGTAACTGTGTCCTTTTCTTTTACTTCCCGTTCCTGTATGCCATTTTTATAATGCAATTTGGTTTCAATGTGGGTGACATATCTTATACTGTGATTTTTGCTCCTCATTGTATTCTAGACAAACATGATGATGATAAGTGCAAAGGCAAAGACAAGACATAAATTCAAGCTTCTATTCTAGGTGAAGGGATTTCACATTAGGACGTATCCCTACTAGAAGGCCAATTTGGTGAAGTACCTATACGGAATTACTTTGGTTTCCTGCAAAAGAATTGGATATCTTGTAGCATGTGGTGCCATTATAATATCCTTTACAAGATGCTAATGTAATGCTCATTCATAAAAGTTAAGGTTAAGGATAGCCTGTGGTTCGTGAACCATTATGAAGTATAACATAACATCCCTCTAGTTTTATTATGCTCACCTTTCACATGTGGTCTGAAATGTGAGCCAACTAGAAGTTGGAGTTCGTACTTTCTCCAGACAGCTATATTCGTGTCTGACTGGTGATTTTTCTTTTTCATTGGCTTATATTTTTTTTCTTTTTGTTTATGTAGAAATGTCAAATGGATTTGAGTTAATGGTGCTCAAGTTTGTCAAGGTATATTCTTTCTGTTTTTCTAGTTGACCACTTTCATTACTATCGTTCCCATGTTTCTGTCTCATAAAATTTCTTTATATTCTTTTGTGAGTCTTGTTAGATCATGTTAAAGAGTCTCTGTTTGGGTAAAGAAGCAGTTAAGGAGCAGTTGCATGGAATCCTAGAGATGATAATTGTAATGATACAAAGCTTCTTTGTGTATGCTGGATGTACAATTCGTTTTCCTTGCAGGGATATTGTCTTTCTGTTTGCCAATAACCTTCAAACGTTAAAGTAATCTTGATTAGAATTTTTAGCAATTTGATATAATGTTTAGGAAAGATTAGATTACCTGTTAGTACCTAAATGGCTAAATCTGGTCTGCTTCCACTTAAATCTGCCTTTGTATCTTTACAGTCACATCACCCTACTCTTTGCTGGCTTTCACTTGTGTTGTGTAACTGACTTGCTCCCAGGATTTCATTCTGTTCTGTAAAGGTAGGATTATTAATACATCTTGTGTGCTATGCGATACTGATGTAGAAACCATAAATCATTGCTCTTGCATGCCCTTTCTTCTACCATATAACGTCATGTTTAGGCTCTTAACTCCATATACGAGGGTGTAATCTCTAGACTGAGGAGTTACCTTGGGCTTGTTGTACTTGATCAACATTTTTTCTCTGTTAATTTGCAGATTGTCTTCAGCAGGCACAATATATCATCTTTAGAGGGCTAGGAATGGAAGTGTTCAGTTGTTCAATTAAACTTGATATTGCTAGCAGTAGAAGCCTTGATGGTCTTCTCAATGTGTTCCATACGTGCTCTTGATGTTGTCAGCACAAGTTTTAAGTATTGGCATATGAATTCTTGCCCTTTCAGGCTTTTATAGAGGAACTCTGTCTACATTTACTAGGATTTTAGATTTGTGGTTAAAGATGTGCATTTAACAGCCTTCATATGCAGGAATTGCCATATAAAAGTATTTGAATTTGATTGTTATATACATCTAGAAAACAAGAATGCTTGCATTACAACTGAACATAAGGGGAGTTACAAACTTACAATTGTCATTCCCTATGTGCTGCATATATTTCTGTTCCTTTTCCAGGATCTGAATTAGAAAGTGCCCTTTTCTTGAATGAGTTACGTTGCTCCTCTAATTTGAGCTTCAATATTTTGTTCTGGAATGAAGGAATATGTTACTATTGAAGTGTTTAGAACGTGAGTTGGAGTTAGGCACTTCATATACTTTTAATCAGATTCAAAGAACATGAACCAGTGGTGCATTCAGTTCAGACTCATCTTATTTGCTGTTCTGCCTTGCATATCCCTATAAGACTTTGTACAAGGATTCATTAACTGAGCCGTGCATACGTCAGAAACATGTCTTGAATCAATCTCCAACTTGAATGCCAAAGTCAGGTCATGGATTAGTTGTGTGTAACGGATTTTTGCATAGTTTCTTTTGCGCAGAAAAATTTTTACGTTTTTCATGAACATATTTTTCAATCACCTTTTTACCTCACATACATAAAATCGCTACAGTATATTTTTCTACAAAACTCTTAAAAATAGCAATCCAAATGGAGCTTAAGCTTTCTATATTTTTGTGTGGATGATGTTGTCTTTTTTTCCTTGCACATATTTAATCTAATGAGTGGATTTTCTCATCTGCATTTTCCTTTCACTTATGTAGAATCTGGTTTCGTTTTGAAGGGATTAACAGATTATGGTTCAATAATTTCAGAAGATTTGACGCATTGTTAAAGAATTGGTTATCATTTCTTCTAGTTAGAGTCACTACTGCTACAGTTCGTTGGATACTTGGTATGAATTCATTACTAGTTTGAACATCCTCAAAGATGAATATATTCTACCTTACTAATACTTGAAGCCTCAATTTTTTTCATAGCATCCACATGAGCAAGCCCAAAATATAAAATGCATCCGAGGCACAAAATCACGCCTTCAGATTTATCTTCTCTGAAAAACATCAAATGTTTGGTTCATTTCTTTTTCTTTTTCTTTTTTTGTCAAAAATCAAATAGATAGTTTTGAAGGGTCCTAACAACAGCATTCTAAAACTATCTATGTGGGTTCTTTTGGTTATCTGTATCCGTTCTCTTGGTTCTTGGGGCATTGGAACGATATAAAATTGAACTTGATTTATGCGATAATACAAGATTGAATTACTAATATGTACAGGTACCTGTACCTATACTAGAAGTGTGATGGTGCTAGAACACTTTTTGGTTTTTTTTGGCCCCCAAATTTAACCTTATAAATCCAATAAAAATAATTATTGATTTGCTTGGATGTCAATTCAATATTTCTCTTGGAGGTTGGGGAGGCGGGAGTGGGGAGCGTAGGAGGGGCTTATTTCACTCAGAAATTCTTTCTTAGATATGAATAATCTTAGGGTGCATTTAATAAAATTAAAATATGAAATCTAAATATATTAAGTATAAAATTTTAACATTTCAGCATGTTTTGCATTAACTGAAAAGTGAGTAGTTTATCACTTATTTTTTGGAGTAAGTTTTGTTTAAAAGATTTAGTGCTACTAAATTAATTAATATATTCTATTTTTTTGTTATCAAATGCGTCTGAATATATTATAATCTAAACCCATTAAAGTTAAGCGCTGAACGGGGTTATCAAATGGGGCATTACTCTCAGTCTTAACCTTCTATTGGTTTTAGGAGGACTTTTTTTATCTATATTTGAGAAAATTCTTGCACACAACAAAGAAAAGAGAAGGATAAATCCAGAAATTAACCCTGTTGTGCAAGTCACTTAGTACTCAAAAGGAATAAACGACATGCAGGAAAAACATGTAAAAAATTGGAAATTCGGAGGATACAAATTACAGTCGCTAAAACCTTAGACGCTCATTTTCAAATTACAAGCTTCCACAATCCTCTAATCGAAATTCCAGTCAACATAGGCACCCGAAAGGGGAATGTGACAGCCAACTGAATTGGAAAAAAAAAAAAAAGTGTGCAGAGATAAAGAAGAGCAATCATCAGTATGGCTTCTTCTTCTTCAATTAGATCGTTTGGTTCATTGATTTGTAGATTCTCAAATGGGGTTTTTCTTAGGCCCTCTCACTCATTCGCTCTTCAAAGTAAGCTCATTTTTTTCTGTGTCGCCCCGCCATAGACAACTTCTTTGTCTTGCAACATAAAGTTTTGAACTTGTTTTCTTTGGATGCAGGGAAGCTTTTTTTCAGAGAAAAGCTATCATCTTGCTCGCGGTATTCATCATCAAGCAAATGGGTTTCGGCATTTCACTTCGGAACTGGGAATTCTGTTAGAAAGATTCGAACTTTCGCCCCTCTTTGTATGGGGAGGCGCTCCTGCAAAATTGCTGGTAGAAAGGTAAGTACTTGTATATCTCCAATTTCCTTTTTGTGTGATATTGGTGGCTCTTGTGACTAGTTGTTGATTGTTATTTGTTGATAATTTGATGATACGTGGGGTTTATTGAGCAACTCTAATTCAACTTCAAGATGTACCTGTTTGATTAATTGCTTGAGAGAATATATTGAATTAACTGCAAAAGGTATAATTTATGAAATATTTCCAGTGAAAAACTAGTCTATGTCGTGTGGCTGAAGATGAGTGCAGTTTCTTTGGCAGTCGCCATGAATGGTGTTAATCAATGTCCTTTATTAGATAGTTAGCTTGAGCTTTGAGTACATATTGAGTTGTAGAAAAAATGATTTTGGTAGTAGATTTGCTGATCTTACGAATGTGGAGCTTGTTGCATCAACAACCCAGTTCAAAATGATAAAATTTCGATGATTGTGTGATCTTGTGTTCTATTGGCATTTCATTCAATCACTTTGTATAACTGTGTTCTTTCTGGTTTCCTATGGAGGCATGCAAAGCATATAAAGTTGGTGATTACTGCAAATTGAGAAAAATTTGAATTGGAGGAATATCAACGCATTTCTATTTTGATCTTGTGCTTCCTTGGCATTGGATTAGAAGTTGAGGGTCTGCATTTTAATTAACCTCTATGTTCAGTGAATCTCTTTTTGATTGCAGACAGCCCAAGATGCTAAGAAGACAAAATGTATTCAAGGATTGGAAAAGAGGTTGTATCAGCGTAAGTTTGCCTCTGATCACCAATTTAACAAATAGGTTGAACCTTTAAAGTGTACAAGGAACTCCTATAGGAGTCTTATTTATGTTTTCATAAATGGGGAGGTATTTTCAGGACTGGTTACCCCGAGCGACATTGCTAACTGATATTCATGATATGTCTATTATAGGTTAAGAAAGGAGGTCCTAATCCAGTATCTAACTTAGCTCTTGCTGCATTACTTGAGAAAGCTAAGGAGCTTGATGTGCCTAAGGAAATTCTTGAGCGTAACATTAAGAGAGCTTCAGAGAAGGGTCAGGAAGCTTACATCGAGAAAACATACGAGGTAGCATTCATCTTGTATGTATCGTCCAGTCCATGATTAATTTTTTGCGTGTTACATGTTCATCTCCATTTCCATGCTAGTTTTATGTTTACAACTTTGATGGATATAACAAGCTCTGAACTTTCTGCCTGTTATATTCAGGTATATGGTTATGGTGGAGCTGGTATTGTTGTTGAAGTATTAACAGATAAAATAAACAGATCAGTGGCAGCTATCAGAGGCGTACTTAAAGACTGTGGTGGAAAGATGGCTGATTCTGGTTCAATCGCGTTCAAGTTCAAAACGTGCTCGGGTTGTGAACATAAAGGTAACAGATGTTGAGAAAGACCAACTTCTCTCTATTGCTTTAGATGCTGGTGCTGAAGATATCATAGAACCTTTACTGGATGAAGATGATTCTGAAGAAGACAAGTCAGAAAGGTATTTGGAGCTTGTTTCCATATGTGTAACTTGAGCTATTGCTTTTATTGTTGTTGTGCAGATTTGCTTGTTTTTTGTCCCTTAAAATCATAATTATCTGCCTGAAAATATATTTTGCCACAAGGAAATTCTGTCACACGTCCTATCTCTCTCAAGGTTCCCTACTTTATTGGTGAATCTTGTTCATTATTAATGTTCATTTGGGTTGAAATGGTTGAGAAGTGTGGCCTTGAGCAAATTCCTAATCTGTTATAATCTTTAGGTGGTGATGATAACATGTATATGTCTGCTCCAACCGCAAGAAAGAAAAAATGGTGTGTGTGCGTGTCCAGCAGAGAGGAGAGAGAGAGAGAGAGACTACAATCAGTTGTTGTCATTCGTAAAAATTCTGAAATCTCCTTAAGTACATTTGGCATCAATTTATTTGCACTCTACCTTATGCAGCATCTGGAGGAAGTATTTTGACTTTTCTTTTAATTTATAGTGCTTAACTGTCGAAGTTTTTAATGTTTTCATGGTTCTTTGGCAGACATTATAAAGTTGTGAGTTCAGCTGAGAATTACTCTGATATGCTATCAAAGCTTCGTGATGCTGGAATTCCATGTGAAACTGATAATGGATCTGAGCTACTTCCCATAAATCCGATTGAGGTAAGCAAATGTAAAAGACTGTTTTCCCTGACCTTATCACTCTATTACGGGGGAAGTTCCTGTCTAAGGTAGACGCTATCAACTGATCTGAATGATGGTAATAAAGATTCTTGCGTCTAGTGAACTTTGAAAATGATTCTCTGATTCTACGAGAGACGCATAAATCCAGCTTTTTAATTTTAGAATGATAATTATGACCATGATGACCATCAAAGTTCTGCATTTTACTCGAGTTTTTCTACGAAAGAACTTCTTATGTTTGAGGAACACTTTGGTAATGAGGTGGGGAATTATTAGGCAACAACAAAGAAAATATGTAGTAAGATGTGCCATCTTTTATCTCAACATACCCAAGAACAGCTAAAAGGCTTTAGACATCAAAGCCTCAGTGAAGAGAAGAAAACAACTCTATTTAGACTGAGACAAGAGTGAGGGCTGATGAAACTATAAATGGTCTTATGATGTTTTCATCTTATTATTTGGGGTTAAAAACAAAAAAGCTCCCTGTGGTAAACCTAAAATACAAAAAAGTCCCCCATGGTTTCAAAACATACAACACGATACCTCATGTTTTGAACTAAATTGTAAAAGTGATGGAATCCGTTAAACTTAACGGAAATGGATGAAATGACAAAAATGCCCTGATATAATTAAGCAAAAGACAACTCGACAAAATCATTTGTTTTATTCTCTAGAGAGAGAGAATTGAGGGTTAAGAGGTAAAACAGGTATATTTGGTAAAAATTAGGTATAAATTTTTTTTTTTAGGTTCCAATAAGTTATTTCTGTTAAGTTTAACGGATTCCGTCACCTTTACAATTTAGTTCAAAGCATGAAGTGTCGTGTTGTACGTTTTGAAACCACGGGTGGCTTTTTCTGTATATTAGATTTATCACGGGGGGCTTTTTTTGATTTTTGCCCTATTATTTGATAAATTGGAGAGAGCTTTGAAGATCTATCACTTTGCTTGGAATAATTATTTTAATTACAATAACCATTTCTCCGAGATTTGTTATCTCAGGTAGTTCTTCTGGTAAACTGACATGTTGATACATATTTGCCAAGTATATAGCAAATACTTTAACTTGACTAGTTTCTGCGGTCCATGCATTCTGGATATTATCATGTATGATTTTCCATTTATCTCAAGATTTTTGTTTGCTTTAAGAAGCATTGCAACAATAAATCTATTGTTCGAGTGACTGAAAGGCTTTCTGGTGGTCTGCAGGTAGATGATGAGGCTATGGATTTGAACAGAGAACTTATGTCTAAACTGCTTGAACTTGATGATGTTGATGCCGTGTATACAGATCAGAAGTTATGAGATCAATAATTGTAATAAACACCTAAAATGTCACTGAGGATTAGATCTGTTAGGCTTAGCATAAATATTCCATGGATGATGCGGTTGGCTTCATCCAACATTCATTGGAGAACATTGCTTAGAAATATCTGGTAGCAATAGCATTGACAGAATATTGCACAGGAAAATATACATTTGCGATTTCAGTTTTGATGAAAAGAGCTGTAACTAATGCCATATGCTCTTTTCTTGGAGATATTAGTTTAGATTAACCGGTAGATTCCGATTTTGAAGACAACCTTGGAGAGCGACCCTTTTCATCATGATCTCTTTGGCGCCTGAATTTTTGCTTATAGCTCCTCTAATTCATCTTCTGTATGGTTGTTCACAATCACAAATATAATTTACTGGAGTCCTGAAATTGATTCATGATTTGCTTACAGACACTCATTTGCTGTTGATCCTCTTTCATTGGTATGTAATGTATTCTCTTTGTGAAAGTCTAATCGTAATAATTCTTTCCCTTCTTTACCTTTCCAGAGCCTGACAGATTTGCCATTTTGGTAGGCTGTTGCACCGATATAATCAGAACTTTTATTGTCTCAGTCCCTTGACTCGTTTCCCCTTCACTTGCTACAAAAACATTTGCTCAGCTGTACATGTGTTTCCACATTCATGTTTATGATCCTTTTATGTAGTTGAATCAAGAATGTAAATATCTACGCATTCTCTGTGTGACTTCTTGCTCAGAATAATGCAATTTAGCAGCTTAAATGCATCTTATAGAACATGGAAGATGAGAATTACCCATTGGGAAAGATGAGAACAAACATTAGAGTTGTTTTACCACAAGAGTTCATTGATGCAATTTTCTTTCCAAGAAAGAGATCTCGACCGCCTGACGCTATCATTATTTAATGTCTACACGAGGTTCAATCTCGTCTTTTGCCATGTACCCATTAGATCATTAGAGGTATAAAAACACCAGAATTTTGTTCACCTAATAGTTGCGAGTACGTCTTTAACTGGTTGTGTAAGAAACTTCACAACCTCCATTGCAATTGCTGGGCTTTTTTTTTTTTCAGCAGACCATTTCCTCTATGATTGCATGAGGAGTTGGTAGTCAACGTTCAGGTGACCAAAAGGACATACTTTTGTTTTCATTTCTAGTTTTGTGCACATTGCCTGTGTACTTTACCTAGAGCTTTATAATTCCTATATTATTATTGATGTATTCTGATTTTGTTTCTAACAAAAAGACATAAACAAATAAATTTCTCTCCCTTACATTTTCATTTTTTCACCATTTACACGGTATTAGTAAAAACTTTTAGCAGTTGGAGTTTCGGAAATTTGCTGTTCTTCACTGAGAATAATGCATCACAATAGATCTTCAACTTCATTACTAAAAACACAGATTTACAAGGAATATCATCGGGGGCGACCCCTCAGTGTTCAGCTAACAAGAACACAAAAGCACTATACTGATAACTAACCACATTGCTTCACCATATATATATATATATATATAGAGATGAACAAAATTGCTTATTGATGGCTAGTTTATGATGCCCAAAGATATCAAATCACCATAAACATGGTGGTGTTTCTTGATTAGTTTAGTGTATAATTCTGATGGATGTCTGTCAAATATCATCTTCTTTTCTCTGTTTTACTTCTTTGGAACCCAGCAGCCATGGAGCCCATATGGAAGACCATAGGGGAATTTTGCTCTGGCAATTTCTTCAAACGTTGTTCCATCCAATGCTAAAGCATATCCGTCCCCATTTTTGTCACTGATCATTGAGATCACAACTCCTGTATACAAATGGTATAATATGATTCAGTCCCAAAGCCAAATGTACGTATGGTGTTTTTTCTTTAATTGTTTTTCTGAGATTGCGTAGTTGGTGGGAATGGATGATGAAGAACAGGCCAAAAACAAATTAGTGCTACAATTAATTGACTTTAGTTCGGCTGGATTATATTATTATCATTATTATTATTATTATTATATAAAGCAATGGGAAGAGGCCTAATCGAACCATACCATCATCTTCCCTTGTTGCACCAGGGTCGAGCCACAAAGAATGGTTCAGAGGGCACGGAGCCCTCATCATGCCAATTCTTTGCCTTCTTTTCAAATAAGTCAATCTGCACAACACAGCAATATTTTAACAGTCAATTGGAGTTTGCTTTTCGCAATCCGAAAGTAGCTCTTTTGGATCTATTCTCCCTCCCAAATTAAATAACTACAAAAATTATGAACCAAAAAAAAAAAAATTTGGCCCTTAAAAGATCAATAGTATAGTACCTTAGTGAGTGTATTTGGGAAGTTACAAGGCCTTTGAGCTCCACAGGCGTAGGCATATCTGTATTTCTTTCCTAAATAAGCAGGATTTATGGTACACATATCCATGCCTTTCCCATGTTCATCAGGGTTCAATGCTGCCTCTAATTTCCCATATCGGCTGCCATCCAACGGTATTATGAATCGGCCAACCCTGTTAATATCATTCATACACTTCTGTCAATTTTTTTTTTAAAAAAATTTCCTCCACAGCAAGAATCAGTTTACAAGTCAATGACCCCTTGATTTGCGGCCAAAATGTGTTCTTGGATTCAAGCCAAGGCAAATAATCTGAAAATGATGTGTAACTGGATTACACCATTGTTATGAAAGCAAAGAAGGTTCTTGTAAGTCAAAGTGATGAATGGCTGAACTAGCTAGCTAGAAAGAGACGTGCATGCACTATCCAAGGCCAAAAAAACAAGCAGACGAAAAGCAGATTTGACGAAATATGGGCAGCCGAAAGCCGGCGCTTTGATGTTATAATGCGATGTGTTGACCATGCATGCAAAAGGGTTCTTATATCTATCGGTTTCTTCATCAACTTTCACTAGGTTCGGATTCCTTGATGAGGCTTTCACTTCTTGTCAAGACAGATATATATATATATATATATATATATATATGGCCACGGGTAACTATTTTCCAAATTGTTCCCACGATGTTTGGCCACATATATATGACACATATGAGAAAGACGATGATTCCTAAAGTCCATGCATCTGCATGCAGAGCCAACTGTTGAAGAAACTGGATTTTATTTTCCCTTCTGACGATAGATTTCTTCAGAAGCGAAAATGAGTTAGACAATTATAATCACTAATTTATTAAAACGTTTGTTCTTTTGTGATTTTGGATGGGAAAGTTTGACATGAATCATAATTATCATAAAGAAAATCTTGATAACGGTTAGACTAACTCGGTTGGTGATAATGACAAAGAATTTATTAGATAAACTAGAAAATGACGGGCTAATTATCAACTGCCAATGAACCAATTCAAGATTTGCAAGCAAACAGGCCTGCCTAATTATGCCATTTGATCAAGACAAATTAATATCCTATTTGTGGAAATGTTACTATTTGTATACCTATTTAAAGTTGGATTAATTAACTTTCTATATAGTAACAGTGCATACACTATTTTCATTAGATGCATGATAACTAATCTGAAAATTTTCAATTTTCTATACTAATTTCAACTATAATGGTAGTGTACATAGGACTAACTCTAAAAAATTTGATGTATATATCAGAGCTAGGTACCTTGCATCTGGAAGGACATCTTCGCCATTGAATGATCTAAGATGCTTTAACCTCAGCTTTTCAAGAATTGTTGTATCAGCATTATGCTCACAACAATCAGCAATCACTGCCTTAATCCTTCCATCTTCGTCTGTCTCTTCATATGCATTGATGAAGTGGAATGTGACGTATAGTGGAACTTCTACGCTTGCCACCTTAGCAACACAAACAATAGCAGATCATGATTAAGGGAACAAAATTGGACCAGAAAATGATGGCAGCATACATCAGATTCATACTGGACAAGAGTAGACATGATATCAAGATTCAGAACATCGAGCATATAAAAATTCGATGTAGGATTCTCTTGTGATTCGTGTAAAAACAAAGTTAAACCGGCTTCTTCTTGGTTAATTTAATGTCTCTAGGATTGATGTCATCCATTCCCTCCTCTTGTTTGTAGTTAAATAAATGCATCCATATGATAATAGATTATAGTTAAATCAGATTAACAGTGTGTAGGGAGCGAATGAGGCAAGCAAACTTAGATTAACATTATTTTATACGAGTACCTTTTTTTTTTTTTTTTTTAAAGATTTGTTATCAAACTAGGTTAAAATTTATATCCAAACTTGTTTTGCTACTCAACCAAAAGTCGTATAAAATGTAGGGAACCAAGTCATATCCAAGTTGAGTTGATCCTTAAACCATTTGGAAATGATTATCAATTAGTCTACTTTACCAGTTGGGCTTGTCAAGCAAAGAAAAGCTAAAACCAATAGTTTTGATTAGCTAGCGAGTCAACTTCAAGCAAGTTCACAAAATACTAGAATTAGCAGTCCAGTTTTGTACAGCATAAATTTGTAATTATCTCTATGTATGTATGCGGTGTTCGAATTGCTTCGTGACAATGAGAGAGAGAGAGAGAGAGAGAGAGAGAGAGAGAGAGAGAGAGGGACGTACCAATTTACCACTGGCTTTACAAACGACATGGATAAACCCTTTGGACTTAGGGTGCCACTCAAACTTGTATAGTGGAGTGGGCTCAGCCCTGAGTAGGTTTTGTGCACAGTATCGCAGTGGCATCTCCGGCACAATCACATAGTGTTCGGTCACAGGGAAAGAATGGACCCAACCAGGCGCTGGCCCTCCTCGGCAATCCACCCTTCCAATATATTTCCTCTCGTTTGTCCCTGGTTCCATCCTCACTACAGTATATCCAGGGTTGATCAGATCAGGCAACAAAGTTATAAATTCCTCATCTGTCACAATTGGATGAGCCGAATGAATCAGCCCCCCAAAGTTATCATCGTACTCGAACTTCCCAATCGTTTCTAAAGTCGTAGGATCGACCACGATCGACCCTTTGATGGTCTCCGTAAGGCAAACGACACGGCCATCGCCGAGCTTAACGACACCGGTGTTGGCATTGTCAGTCAATGAGGCACCGGAGAATAACTTGGCCAAGTCTCCAATGTAGGATAGGAAATTATCAGGTTTAGGTACCTCGGAAAATTCTCGGTAACAAAGTTTGTTGTTCTTCTTTGCTGCCTTGTATGCCTCGGACTCAATCTGTCGGTGTCCCATGATTAGACGACCATTTTCGAAGTGCAGTCGAACAAGGGTGGCGTAACCATCGAACAAGTGTCGGAAATTGTAGTCACCTAAGTGCCACAAACCTGGGCCATTCCTTAGATATGTTCCGTTCTGCCAAAAAAAAGAAAAAGAAAAGACATCGGCCACTGGTTGATAAACGTGTCACAGGAAATAAATAAATCTGGTAGTGGGAATAAAGCTTTATGTTAGGAAATTGATTTGATTTGAAACAGATGCTATGATCATCATGCAAGCCTTACCAGTTACCAACCAACATGCACTATCTCACAAGACAAGTTCTTTCAAAAAATTATATAATCAGAATCAATTCAATTATCAGTAGAATGAGGTAATCAGTGATGCAGTAGGATCAATATTCCCTGCACAATAAAAAAAAATTAGAACACCTCAGGACATCTCATGTGTAATCATATCTGATTGTATTTGAGACCGGTATGAAAAAATATTCGCGGTCTCCATTTTCATTCTCTGGGATATGATCCCACCAGAACAAAATATTTACGTGCAACATGACAACACTGCGATAAACAATTATCTTATATTTAACTTCCATGCGTAGGATACCGATGTGCAAAGCATCACACTAATCAAAGTTAGAATATTCTTCATTAGATAAATCAAAATCGTACAGTTTTCGCTAGATGTTGGGATGATCAAATTAATTTTTTTTTTTTAAAAAAAAGGAAGAAGGAGAGGGGCTTCTCTAATGTAATATAGTTTGACTTACCAGCCAGAGTGGTATTTCACCTTCAACCTCAAGCTCTCCTTCCCACCTCTCCTGCTGGATGCTGGTCCATGCTCTGAGCTTGCATTCGTTTTCGACAGTTTTCGTCGTTGTGGGAGGTGGAGCCACCACTGGAAGTTTGCTAGCAACGTTGGCAATGGTCAAGTCCCTTTTCTTGCAGTTAACCTTCCCAAAAACGGAACGATCATTTTTAGGGCCGCCAAATTTTTCGAGAAGGGTCATGTACGTCGGACTGCCCCAAGTGCTGGTGGCAGAAAATGCTAAAGAAGCCATTGGAAGTTTTACGTATTTTAGAATATAAAGTCTAAAGGAAACTATATATGTGTAGCCAAGCTGGAGTGAGCTGGAGAATGGAGGCTTCAGGTGGGCTGTATTTATAGGACCAAGAAATATGCAAGTCGTAATTGGTTTTTAGTCCCTAACAAAGGCAAATTCCCCCCCATGATCCGTAACCCCACAAGAAATATTGAAAAATGTTGAAAAAGGGAAAAATGGTGCATTTAAATGTTGGTATCTTGATTGGTGGATTTCCTTCTCACTTGAAGACAGGTTACAAATAGTTATGCCTACTTGCAAACAGAAATATACAAATCCTACCAGCTGGGAATCAGTGGTAATCAAAGTTGAGTTGACACGTAAATCCAAGTTGTCTGTTTTGTACTAATGAATCTGATTAGCTTAAGAAAAAGGTATGTGAATCTGATTAGATGGGTAAAACCACTAAGCTGTTGGGATTGGGGTAGGATATCAATATGCTAGCTACATGCTGATAATATGCTTACGTTGCCTTTTCAGTTCCACCTATTTAAAGATCAGTTTTTGAGCAGAGAAATGAGCTAGTGCACTAGAAAATGCATGGGAGAAAGGTCAGTGCAAAAGGTGCTTTTATTTTGTTGCTTCCGAAGTTAAGTAAATATGCTAAAGAAAAGCAAACTTGCTAAACTTAATACTTACCTGGAAAACCTTTTGGGGAGAATAAAAATGTAGAGAAGGTAGAAGAACAGTAATTTAATAGAGGAACACAATTTTATGGCGGTGGAGTACACTCAAAAAATAGTTGGAGTTATGGATGACCATCCTAAGTAGCTTTTTGGATACCCCTTCTCGATGAAATTCGAGCAAACTTGATGTACATATATAATTCAACAAGGTAAATTTATTTTGGAGTTCTTTCCCGAAACTAACTAATGTAAGGTAAGAGGGTGAAACCATTCTACATAGAATTCCAGAGACTTGGCTTCTAGAGAGAATTTCCTCTTCGAAATGTGCATCATGCTTTTGAGGCAGGGGTGATGCATGTACAAAATTGAACAAGGTAAATTTATTTAGGGTTCTTTCCACAACCACCTAATGTAAGGTAAGAGGACAATTCAATTGGTTTCTAGATGAAATCGTCTATAATCTTTAGAGACCTGGTTTCCAGATAGAATTTCCTCTTAGAATGTGTGTCATACTTTTGAGCGGAAGAATGAAGAACTCGAAATTTTTTTTTCTGTTTTCTTATCTTAGCACTTTTAATGTTTTTCTTGGGTTTTTTTTTTCTTTTTCTTGATTACAATCCCTCACCATCCTAATTAGGGATAAGGAATGGGGCAATTGTATGCTCGTTTCAAGCATGAAAAGATTTACTTAGGCCGAATGTTCTATACTCCAAAGCATAAACACTCTGATAATTGTTGGAGCAATTTCATTTTTTTAAAAGAAAATTAGCATTTCATTAAAAGAGCAAACAAGGGAAAACCCACAAGTACAACAGAGCTGCATATTACAACCAATTTCATAGATAATACCAAGCAAATTTACAATGTAAAGTAAAAGATTATAAAGACAAACTAAACAATAAAATTAACTGAAAATTTTCTGATTTAAGTCCCAACTAATTATAGTCAACTCCTAATTCCTCTTGCTTCTTTCAACTTTTCTACAATTCACTAGTGAGGATTTGACATCACTAATCACTTTTTGAAGCATATCAGAACAAGGCTCTTTTGCCTTTTGAAAACTTACTAGGTTCCTGCAATTTTATGTCCTTGAGGTTTTCTATTGTTAAAAGGGTTTTTCTAACAGGTATTCAGTGAATACTCATTAAAACACCTAAATTACACTTAAATTACCATGTAAATATACACATTGATACATTTATCTCACATTTGTTATACTCCTAGAGTTATAACTTTTTTTTCCCAATTAACTACATTTTTCTAAAAAACTAACACCTGAACTTCCTCTTCTCGAGTGTCCAATGGACAGACATTAACTAAACTATTGTTAGCAATATGTAACTCTTTGATAATTATAATTCTAGGAACTGATTAGGGCGATGTCATATTTCAAGTTTGGCAAATTGCAAGAATGCATTTGTAAACAGCTGGATTCTTCCTGTCAAGTCCATTTCATGAGGTAAAGAAGCCAAAAATCACGTCCTAATAACGTGGTTGAGTAGCTGAGAAACCTATGCCTTTGGAAAGAAGTTGGATACGGAAGCATTTAAACTTGTCCTTTTCATTTGGACAAGAAGCTCATTGGACTTCCTCAACATCGCTTTTTAACTTACAGTTTGAATACTATAAAGAGTAATATCTTCTAACAAAAAAAATGTTCCTTTTATAAATTACAACAACTCCTTTGTTGTTTGGACTTTGGCATGCTAAGAGTATATACATGTCCCTATATTCGGCTAAATTAATAGATTCTCTACTGGGAGAGGAATGGTGAAGATTGGAAAATGGCAATCACGTATATTTTTGCAGGCCACGAACTGATTATTTGTTAGCTATTGTTGGAGTATCAATCTTGATTCCATAGACATCTCATTTCGAGCTTGATTCTTTGGATGCTAAGCCCACTGATTTTGCCATTAAGCAACTGAAGAGGAATCAATAGTTTAGTCTCTGGCCTAAATTTTATATATATATTTTTTGTCCTTTTTCCAGTCCAAAGTAAAGAGAGGAGAGTTTGGTCTTGAATTCTTTTCTCACGAACATGTCATAGAGCAGTGTAAAGGGGGTTAGTGTTTAGCGAACTGATTTTATGATTTAATCAAGTCATTAACAAAATAAGATTGGATAATTTTTGTTGATGTCCTTCAACTTCTTCACAAAGTTTTCTAAACTTTAAAACATAGAAAAGGTCTTTTTTTTGGGATAATTTCACAAACCTCCCCTAAGGTTTATGACAATTTCACTCGGCTCCCCTCAGATTTTACAAATGACACTTACCTCTCTTGTCACAATACAATAACTATAATGACCTTCACTTAATAAATAATTCATAGTATAATGAAATGAGATTAAAAAAAAGAAAAAGAAACCTGACCATTTCGGCTATCCTGTTTATAAATTATAACTAACAACGATTCTCTCTCACTTACTGTCACTTCGTTCTCATCCATCAACCCCTTCCTCCTATAACTTGCTCTCAAATTACCACCAACATTGCCTATAGTTGCAGCCAATCATATCACAAGTGATCCCTCAAACTCTACTATATATTCCTATTTCTCCTTTCTTCTCTTTGGAATTGCCAAATCATAAGTTTAGTTGAGGGATTAGATTTAATGGTTGAAGTAAAATCCGATTTCATGGTCAAATTAAAAGGAGATGAAGAGGCATACAATAATAATGGAACAAATAAAGTAATCATTGGCCAAAAGAGGAAGAGGGACTGAAATTGATAAATTTTCTAATTTCTCTATTATCCATCCAAAAAAACTTTTTCAAATGTTAATAAGTACATATATATTTCTTTTTATGCTTGACAATTGTTGGTTGTGGTTTTGCTATGGAGATAGAGTTTCTTCTCTATATTTAAGACGTTAACATGTTTGAAAATTTGATGGTAAGCTAAATTATTTTGTTTTGAAAAGATGTGGGTTTTGTGTTTGAAATTTGAGGTGTGATTAGTTGTAAATAGATTTTGGTTTTTAGCAAAATGAATTTTTTGAAGATCTCTATAGTCATAATGATGCCTTTCCTTCTTTTAGACTTGATTAATCCCATCCATGCCTAAATCCTCCTTAAGGATTTTCTTCAAGGCCATAATGTGGCTCATGTAGTAGGAATTGAGCCACTTATATGGAACCAAATCATGACATCTTATGTTGAAAATTATGCAAATAAAAAGGCAGTTGATTGTGAGTTGGACCATTACATGAAACCATATGGTGAGAATATTTTTGAAGGACGAAACGAATTTTTAGAATTGAATGCATGCTTTGGGAGAAGCAATTTTATGACTATGATGATGGAATTGCTTGGGTTTAGAATTTGGAATTAAACTATTTGTTGGGTTAGTTTGTTAGTATAGTGGGTTTGGTTGAAAGATGGAAGAAAGCAATTGGCAAAATAATTTTTGTTTCATTTTTGTACAAAAAGGGTAGTTTAGGATTTTTGAAAAAAATATAGTCTTTTGGACCTATATTGTTATATAAACAGTAAAAGCAAAGGAGGTAGATGTAATTTAATAAACTTGAGAGGAGGTCTCTGCAATTGTCAGAAACCTTAGGGAAGGTCCCTGAGGTTTCCTTGTAGTATAGGATCTTAATAAGGAAAAGTGATTAGCCAAAGAGTCACTGGTTTGACAATTGAACTAACTGAATTGACGCACGAGCTGTAGATATATCGCATAGTAGTTTCAATACTTAAATGGGTAATTGAATTAATTATTTCTGAAATTACTGTTGGTGCCAATTTTGAACACAACCGTAAAGACACCCGAATTTTCGTTGTTTTCAATTATTTCTACAAAGTAATGGGGGTTTCTATACTAATTAGTGCACATTTATAACTTATTCCGTCATACTCTTAAAGGGAGGGGGAGCCCAACTTCTATAACCTATTAATTGAAGGACCAAAATTACTTAAATAAATTTTCTTGATGTATCAAAAGTTTTAAGCTTGAAAACTTTTTTTTTTTGACGCCTTGTAAGCTTGAAAACTGAAGTACTGTGTCTAACGTTCTAAATCAAATGTCGAATAAGGCTAGGCCGACGTAAGAGCTAGTTAATGATTCTGAGCTGATTGCTATCAATCGTTTTTGTTGCCAACTTGACGTCATGATAGGCTCCCTGGATGAGCTTGACCTTGGCTTGAGATTTCCAGTATATGGGCTTCTTTAGCTGTTTTGTTGAGTATATGTGCAGCGAAAAAAGCTTTGTCCATCTAATCTTAATTGGAAAAAAAACTAAGCATTGTTTGAATTGCAGTTTTTTAAGGAAAATTTTTTTATATTTTTCGTAAATATATTTTTCAGTCAACTTTTTATTTCATATGCATCAAATTACTATGGTGCATTTTTCAATGATGCTTAAAACAAGGCTTGAGTTGAACTTGTTCACAATAATTAGAACGTCACCTGAGCAAGCATTGCGAAAAGAGAAATTGCATTAAATATATGCCAACAAAAAATGTTCTAAAACAAATATCCAGTGGCCTAAATGGCCTGAATATCTTGAGGGTCTTGGGTCCCATCAAGATGCATAAACAGTTGATGGTGGAGGTGAGTAGGTGTTCAAAGATGATCAATTTCCATTCTAGAGGAAAACAGCGGAAACTTGCCGGGTATTGCCAGGTAAAGAAATAGATTGTTACATGTTAAGCTGATTATAGTTTCTAAATCGCATAAAATTTTTTTCTGATGCTTTCACTACTTTTTAGTAGCATGTTGAATCTCAGTTGTCAAAGGATATTCATGCACTGGCATGATGGAATCAGAGATGGAATTTGGGGGCAAGACTAGTGAAGATGTATGTATTTAAGGGGGTACTCATATTTTTATAAGAAACTTGAGGGCAAAGTCTAATAGTTATAATGATATAAGTGAACATTTTAATATTTTAATAAGAAGATATAAAAGGATATTGGACAAATACTAATTTCTATAACGATATATATATATATATATATATGAAATGTTTAAGAGTTTTTAAGGGATGTAAAAGAATTTTTGTGATCTTCAAGGGGTGGTAGCCCCTCCTTGCCTCCCTTACAATCCAAGTGTATTCATGTGAGATATAAATACTTTTGGAAAACAATATAACGATGCAACCTACTTTATATACGTCCATCATTAATGTAGTAAAATTGAGAAACACCTGCAGAAATGGAGGAGGAACATACAAAAGAAAATAGTGGGTTTCCACAGCCATGCAAAAGAAAATCTATGCATCCTGCAAATTTCAAATTTTATTCGCAAAACTCCTGAGGAAGTATATCATCCATTGCTCGCCATAGGGGTCGTGTTGCATAGAACAGGGAGTGTATCAAATGCGGATTTGGGGCAGGGACGGTCATCAGGCGGACCGTTCTTGAGCAGTTCACGGCCAAGATTTGGTCAAAAAAAATTATACTGTCCATATCTCATCTTGTACCTTATTTTTAACAACATGTGTGGGACTCACAAAATTTTGTTCTAAAATTACACGTTGTTGAAAGTAAATTACACCATGTACAAAGAGAGTTACTCTGTGTGCAGAATGCACATAACGTTCAGGAACGGTTGTAGGTTACGCCGTGTGCAAAATGCACATAACTTTCAGGACTCACAAAATTTTGTTCTAAAATTACACATTATTGAAAGTAAGTTACACCATGTATAAAGAAAGTTATGCCGTATGCAGAATGCACATAACCTTCAAGAACGGTTGCACCTGCAACCATTCCTGCCCCTGGTCCATCAAATGCATGTGGAGATTTTGGCTCCATAGGTAACTTTCCATGTACCCTTAGCTTCCAATATTGTGGAATGTTCCTAAAGGAATGAGCACGCAGCATTCGGAATATAGTAGCAAGTATCTACAAAATTATCTGCTAACTTGTTGTCATCATATAATTGATCAATAATTTCTTTCTTTTTTCAATTTCCGCACCAAAATCACTGAATAGAAGAACATTCATGAGGATATCTGGAAAGGAAGAAGGGGTGATTCCTGTGGTCCATTTCAAGCTCAAGGCGATGGGGACACCATTTTCATTCTTTTTGTAGTCCACACCCTTTGGGAAAGTGGTTTCTCAAGAACTCCCTCTTGATTCATCAACGTTGCTGCAATCAGCAAACATTTTAATGTCCGCAAAACAAATCTATATGGGTCCTCGTGTCTGCCACTCGGCATCCTTTCATGTCAAAGCTTCACGAGTCTACTAGTATTTACTTATAGTTTACTTCACGGGGAATAAAATTTCTTTTCTTTGTGCAGAGTTGTGGTGGAAAATGACTGACCTTAATTACGCACTTGGTACTCTTAATTACTGTTCCTGAACTGATGGGAATCTTTCAAATTGTTGAATTGACGTCAGAGGCTGTGCTCGGCCATGCACATGACAAGAAATGCCCAGTCTATCGTGGATCGGCAGCTCTCCAATCACATAAGTTGGTTTAGGACTCAAATTGGATCATACTTGTGGATCCGCAGTTCTGGTTTAATATTTTAGCTCGGTTTATTATTTTTGGATCCGAGGCTGTGGTTGCAGAGAAGAGAAGGTCCACATTGCCAATATAAATTGTTTTAATTGATAAGAACAGATCATTTTTCTTACAAAATATTATGCATTCAAATCTTGTTATTAATTAAGGATTGTCTTGATGAATAATCTGTAAATATCTCGACAAGTAATTTATGATTGTGAAAACTTGTCCTGATTTGGAATGGTGACCAAAGTTTTTTTTTAAAACAAAAGAAAGGAAAAAAAGAAGCAAAGATTGGTTCATGACCTAAATTGGCTGGAATCAACCCTGGTTGTTGCATTCAAATTTGAAAAACACAAAATTTGCTTTCAAAATTTACCATCCAGACCTTGGTAAAATTAGCTCGACTGCTCGAGCTGACCCTTCCACTCTTGATTCGTCTATGTTTGGTCTTCAATTTTTTAAAGTTGAGATTATAGTTTAGATACTAAAATTCATGAATGAATTTAACATAAGAAATTCCAAAAGATCTACATCCATATAGTCAATATTCACCTTCATCTTCTTGTTTATAATCCAAATAGAACGGACTCAAACTTCTAAAAAATTACATCGTTATCTTGTTTGTAAGCACTCCCCTCCCCAAATCAATTTTTTGGTTGTTTATTCCATTTTCATAAATTAGTAATTTCAGATGAACAATAGGATTTACTGATAGGATACCAACAGTTGAGAGATGAAAATGTGATCATATTTGGATAAAGAAGTATTATTGGCTTTATTTTTTGTGTAAGGAACAAATTAACTATCTTTGAGCGACAAAGAAGATTTTGATCTAGTAGTTAAGATTGAAACTTCAAAAATTAGATATCTTGAATTCAGCATTCGCTTTCATCTCTTCTTGTTTCTTAAATCTCGCACATTCCCTGCTAAAAAAATAATAATAAACCACATTTGAGTATTACTAGATGTTTCGAAATTGATTACACTTACATAAGGTCAATTAACCGCATGCAGTGGCCTAATTTTATTGGGTAGAAAAGAAGGCAGCGGTACAGCTGAAACTGATGGGAGCCATACATTCTCTTTTCCTATTCTTTTTTTGAGGGTTGAGTCGAGCCCTACATGTGTAATGGCTAAAGTGATCGATTAACTTATAAAATAACTCATGAATTATGATCCACTAAACCTAAAATGCCTTAAAAGATGTGTCATATCTGGCTTGCAATTGGAGGGTTATACATATTTAAGATTGTTGAAGTGCCTGTTGTAATTGCTTCTGTCCCTTCATGCCTTCTTTGATTCCCACAAACATCAACCAAAGAGAGTCATGGGCTGACCTAATGTGGCAGACAAAATTAGGGTTTCCCAATGGCAACACTAAAACTCAGAGAGAGAGGGAGAGATTACTTTGGCCTGTCAACTAACTTAAAATTCACTAATGGGAGGCCCCATATACACATGAACCATCATTGGGAATTTGGGGCTAATGCTGACTCGTACTCACGTGTCAGGTTGGTAATTTATTTGATAACCTCCGTTGGTGTAAAAGAATATTTGACTACTGATTGATTTACATGCACTAAGCGTTTCTGTCTTGCTGTTCAATTTTTATGATGTGCTTTATCATTTCAAGCTTATCAAAGTCAAAATCAATACACCAGAAGTGGGAAGCGAATCAAAAATGTGGAATGTCTCAAGAGCTTTAGTTTGTGAAAATCGAGATATGGATTAGACCTCATGTGTACGTCCAGTCCACTGAACTTTGATTAGCATATCTTTGGCTTTGAAAGAGAGAATTTGAGGGTGAAAAATGAAACGCAATTCAATACAAAATATTACCATTCAATGAATCCAATTCTTTCAAATGTAAAATTCAATTTCAATTCGTTAATTAACTGATTTAGGCTTGTATTAGGATTTTTGGAGTTGGGATTTTCAAATTGAAGAGATGACACAAAGTACAAAAGAGTTCAGCAAGCAACCAAAATTGGTTGTCTTGTTATAGTTTTGTGTTTTTATTAGAAATTGGTCTTTGTTTAGGAACAGAAAATCTTTGGATCTCGGCATTAGGGCACGTCATGAAAACCCTTATGTATAAGCCAATGTTGACATTTGATAAATATGTGTTTTCGCTAATTCCAATTTAATCCTTGATCTTTGTGTTTTTTGATGACACAAGTTAGCTTCTAGAAAACCACATGACTTACCATCAGGAAAAACAAAGTAGGAAACAACTAAACTGGGAACAAAAAAGTATGAGATATTTCATCAAAATATAAAATGGGAAAATTTTTTCTCAAAATGGATGTGAGAAAGCATAATGTTTAACGTATATTCTAGCCTGTACTTTCTGTCAGAAATATAAGACATCTTAACTCCAAAATAGGTGATATACTCAGTGCTACAATTAAATAATATGTACGTCTTTTTTTTTTTTTTGGTCATATTAGACAAAGAATAATAGAGTCTGAATATTCCTCTAGTTGTCATAACTTAATTTTGTATGCATATAATTGTACTTTCTCTTTTCGGCTGCATGCTCCTTGCGGCCGTGTAGTTTCTGTATTGGACCTCGTGACAATTGACATTGATGTGCATATTTGAAAATATGAGATGATGTAATTATAATATTCTTTCTGTAAACATCAACTTAGACTTCTACATCTTCTGGAGCTTGTTCTTTATCCATAGACCATGATTGCTTGCTCTTAATAATTTTTTTTTTCTTGACCATTTACAAAGCATTCCAAAACTCTACCTTTCCTTTTGTCATATTGTGTATAGGGCCTTGTGAAATTGTGGGATCATTAAAAGGCATTCATAATCTATACCAACATTAAATCTGGTGGACTAATCCAACACTGCCATTTATTGTTGTTTGGACGACCAATCTTGGGGCTTTCGAAAGGAATTGTTTCTGTATACGTTTGATTGATTTCACTGCACACTCGTAACCTTGATTGGGATTCTAATTTACACTCTCAAGTTATATATTTCACACCACCTATTAAACCTATAGTATGGTGTCAATTGTGAGGTTACTTAATTAATGGAGCTAATGAAAATGGGTGATGAGTGGTGATTGTGGTCAAATTCCATTGATTTCATGACTTCATGTTTCATTTCTTTAACTTTGATCAGCTATCAGAATTACATTGAAATGATGCAATAGCATAAAGTGGTAATTTGTCATGACAAAAGGTAAGACAAAGAACGAATTTCTTAAAAAAAATAAATTCGTGCTGTATGATTTTTAACAACGTATTAATGAAATTTAAATTTTATCAAAACAAAAGTACGAATTCCTAATCACTACCACAATATTTTTTTTTTTAAAAAAAAAGAAAGGGTTAAAACATGATTTGTCCTCTTCCTACCAAAGAAACTTGAAAAAAAGAACCAGGAAAAGAAAAAGGGAAGATAATTGTAAGGCGTCAAAGAAATATCAAAATTTTTTGAGTTTTGATGAATTCACCTTTTTCAATTCAATGGAAGGCCCCAAGCCTTACAATGGAAAGATTTTATAATCATGTGACTAATGTTCTTATTAGTTAAACTAGGTTTTGGGGCAGTTAACTTGGCCTTAGCTGGGGCAATGATTACTTCTGTGTTTGGATAGAAAGAAAAGCAATAAGTTTGGAAAGAAAAAGCAAAATATCCTTCACTTTACAAGTTTTAAAAGAAATGGAAAGAAAAGAGATGGGAGGATTCTTTATACATTATACTTGTCTAGTTCCTTTCTTTCTTTCTTTTTTTTTTCTTTAGAATAAGAGCAATGGAGACAACATGAGTGCTCTCAATCAATAATGTATTACTATCATTATTGGCTACCCAACAAATCATCATGATTCCAAATTTAATGGTATATCAAACATGTCAATGACCCATATCCTTATTTTATTTGCTAAAACTTTCCAACAACTCCATAGAAAGTTGTAATCATTTTCTTCTCCTCTTTCTCTCCTAAGTTTCCTCAAGAAAAAATTTTCCGCCTCCTAAACTCTTAAACATGGCCCTACAGATCGGCCCAAGAATGAAGTGAACGAAGAGGAGATAAATCCAATTAGAGTTTGCCTTGGTGAAAATTCTAATTCCGACTTAGAGATCATTTATGGGCCCAAGACTCACCGCGTCTAAACGAGTTGGGTCACCAAGTCCATGTTAAATGGAGAGTAACCAAGTGACCTTGAGGTAGACTGTTGAATCCTGTTCTTCCCCCATCCTGTTTGTAAAGTTTGGAACCTCCTAAGGAACACATACAAGGGAGAAAAAAAAAAAATTCAAAGTTCAATTTGGACTTTTTGGTGGAATGATCTAGGATTAGGTTTCTTTTCATTGAATTAGAAAGAACTTCTCTCTATTACGTCACGATAAATTTAACTTGAAAATTATTTTAAAGATCAACAATGTTCGTGATATATCTCATCACTTGCATTAATTATATAGTACAAAATTATGTATGAAATTGACTATGTTTTACCGTCTGAGTAATCATTATAAATTTTGAACCCTTTTTTTTATCATTTAAATGTTTCATGCAAATCGAATGTCAAAATATACTTTTTAAAAAAATCATTTTTTAGTATGTTGATATAAAAATCAAAAGAAAAGTAATGACACAATTGGGTGATTTTATAAAAATATACTAATTTAGATATAAATAAATGAAGAGAACAATGGAGAGGATTCCAACTCGGATACTCCTTACAACTGATATTCTACTAGGTTTTTGCATATTTACTTTTTTTCCCTATTCTCTTTTCCTACATTGGAGTGGAAAGGATGAATGATGTAATTTTTCCTCTCAATTATGAAGATACGAATCTAGAAGGAGAAGAACAGAAGAACTAATTAAAGACTGACACCAGATAACAGCAAAATTAACAGCTTAAACTATATATAGTTGATTGCTAAACTAAAAGATGGAAAATGATTCACCGTTTGAGTTCTGATCTCAAGATAACATTTGGCATCAATATTATCACTATGAAACAAGAAAAAGAAATATTATGTGATATTATACAAGATTTTCTTAAAATAAATCTTATAAACACTAACAGTATATATATTATTAGAGCTGAATATAGAATACATATGTAAAATTTGGAGTTTCAAAGTTCAAAGCATATATCACCACGCATAAGGGGAAAAAACACAAGGAGAAAAAAAAAGAAAAACAAAGGAGTTTGGTATATGTAATAAGATTGACTTTTGAATCTTGAGAGGTTTTAAGATGGCAAAAGCATTGGATTAATTGTTCCAAATTATGCAGCGTTATCCATGATTTTTGTTTTGAATTCCTATATATAAATAATTCCTTAACTTTGAAGAATTGAACCACAACGAGTTGGAAAAAAAAATGCAATACACTATGGATGCTACTTAAAGTAAAGAAACTAAATGAGTAAAGCATAATTAACTTGAAATTTTAAAATGATAAAAGTAGAAATAAGGAAAAAAAAAATTTGGGGGGGGGGGGGGTGCCCCAAACTCCAAAGGAAAGCAATTCATGAGGAACATGTTAATTATAGTCTAATTTTGAGAAACTTTCACAGTAAGTCCAAATTTTACAGGTTTCAAACGCATTACTGCATATTCAAATTTCAGTCGACCGCAAGAAAGATTGATCTTAGTGGTAAAGCCACCTTCTTAGTCGTAGATCAGGAAAACCCAGACGAAATGGATGCTATACTTTAGATAGTATAGCAGAATGGATCTTCAACTTGATTACTAAAAAACATGGATTTACGTATTACAACCAATGTTTCGGGGCGATCCCTCAGAGTTCAGCTGACGACGAGACAAAAGCACTATAATGACAACTAACCACAATATTGATTCATATAATGCATGGATGAACAAATTCCTTATTGATGGCTGGTAATAATGCTAAAGTTACTTCATTAAACTACAACATGACTATTTCACTTCTTTGGCACCCAGCAGCCATGGAATCCATATGGAAGACCATAAGGGAATTTTGCTCTAGCAATTTCTTCAAATGTTGTTCCATCCAACACTAAAGCATATCCATCCCCATTTTTGTCACTGATAATTGAGATCACAACTCCTGTATACAAATTGTAATATGATTTAGTCCCGAAGCCAAATTTGGAAGAGTTTTTTTTTTTTTTTCCTTGTAACGTCTTATTTTAGATTGGAGGGTGGGTGGAATGGACAATGAGCAACAGGCCAAAAACAAATTAGTGCTACAACTTAACTTTAGCTGTATTATATTTATTATGTGTCAGGCAACGGGAAGAGGCTTAATCAAAACATACCATCGTCTTCCCTTGTTGCACCAGGTCGAGCCACAAAGAAGGGTTCAGAGGGCACGGAGCCCTCATCATGCCAATTCTTTGCCTTCTTTTCAAATAAGTCAATCTGCAGAACAAAAATTTTAAGAGTCAATTGGAGTCTGCTTTTCCAAAATTGGAAAGTAATTCTTTTGGATCTATTCTCCCTCCCAAAGAAAAGACAAAAGATATGTACAAAATAGGTGACCAGCCTCTTGATGTTGAAAGGATGAAGAGTACTATACCTTAGTGAGGGTGTTTGGGAAGTTGCAAGGCCTTTGAGCTCCACAGGCATAGGCATATCTGTATTTCTTTCCTAGGTAAGCAGGATTTATGCTACACATATCCATGCCTTTCCCATGTTCATCCGGGTCCAATGCTGCCTCTAGTTTCCCATATGGACTACCATCTAACGGTACTATGAATCGCCCCACCCTGTTACTCAATCAAACTCTTTTTCAATTTTGTTTCCATCATAGAAATTGAGCAACAAGAAAAATTTAGAAAAAAAACAGTTTTGATCCTTAATGTTTAGCATGTGTGCCAAACTACTTGCTAATGTTTTGCCGAAAAAATTTTGCCCTCAAATTTTCTGATTTCAGGCATATTTAACACGACTAATGAAAAATTGACTAATAGTTAAAATCAAATTGACGTTAGTCAAAGTTTGGACTTATATTTTTGGTCCTTAGTATTTGAAATTTCGATCCATATGGCCCCTTGAATTTGAAATAGTTATAATTAGGGGTTATAAGATGAAATAAAATATGAACAAAATTAAATATATGACAAATGTGTTCCAACGTCCCTATATAATTTTATGAAAACACGTTAAATTGGCACAAAATCATTGAATTGCCTAAAGAGCATCTCTTTGTTAAATAAGTTACAATTGGAGAACAACATATGGATAACTACAAATTAGTGGAAGAAAAAGAAAATTTTAGTTTTAACATTCAAGGTCTTTATAATTAATCCTATACAAATTTTGTAGTCAAAGGCCTCAAATTATTTGTAGTTAGGAATATGTTAAAAACTACTAAAAGTAAGTACCAATATGAATTGCTTTTGGAGATTTTGGAAAATTTTTCCTTTCATTTTTCTTGTCTTTCCTACCTATTAAAATTCAATGTACTAATACTACGGTTTTAAAGTATTTACTTTAATATAAAGTACATTGATAACTGTTGAATAATTCAAATAATTTTACAAAACATTGTCATCATTTGAAACTCAATTGATAATATAATTTGAGATGCAAAATAACATTCAACTTAATTTGCATATATCATACTTTCCTTATATATGAAAGGGATAGTTAACTAAGCTATTTAATTGTCACTACAAGTGAAAAATGATAGAACTCTTTATAAGATAATTATTAATTGTGCTAAACTACAATTACATATATTATACCGAATCTGAGACCAACTAGCACCAAAAAAAAAGAAGGTAAGTGAGAAGTTACTGGCATGAATAAATGAAAAAAAAAGACAAAATAAGTTTAGTTAGCCTTTATACATTTTTTATTATTAGAATTCCTATTACTTGTTTAACACAATTTTGTTTTGACTCACATCTCAGTTCATCTTAAAACTCATAATATCATCATTTGAAAGTTAGGGGATATAATGATTCAAACTCCGAATATTAAGGATCAAAAGTACAGAGTTAAACTTGTTGACTAATGGTAATTTGATTTTTACCTGATTATCAACTTTCCTTGGTTGTTTTAACTATACCTAAAATCAAAAGTTTTGGGGTCACATTTGTTTAGGTGGAAATGTCGGGAGCATCTTCACCGTTGAAATATTATTTCCTAAAAACAAGCCTGCCTAAATATCCTATTTGATCAAGACAAATTAATATCCTATTTACAGACGTGTTGGTGACAGAGGACTTCACAACTCCTAAAATATTGATGCATAAGTGCTACGTACCTTGCATCTGGAAGGACATCTTCACCATTGAATGATCTAAGATGCTGTAAATTCAGCATTTCAAGAATTTTTGTATCAGCATTGTGCTCACAACAATCAACAATGACTGCCTTAATCCTTCCATCTTCGTCTGTCTCTTCATATGCATTGATGAAGTGAATAGTCATATATAGTGGAACTTCTACGCTTGCCACCTTTGCAACACAAACAGTATATCATGATCGAGGGAAAATAACTGGACCAAAAAATGATTTGGTATAAACTCGTTTGTGTTAAGTACTGTCGAGTTCAAACCAATTTGTGTAATTCTTATCATATTTGATATAAACTCGTACAGTTTTGATGCAATTTTGGAATTTACGTCAATTTAGTTGAATGAGTATACACCAAAAATCATAAGAATTACATTTATCAATTTGAATTCGATAAAACTCAAACTTACGAAGCCTCGTTTTCAAGGGAGACTTACTAATTTGCCACTGGCTTTACAGACGACGTGGATAAACGCTTTGGAGTGGGGGTGCCACTGAAAACTGATAGAGTGGAGTGGGTTCAGCCCTGAGTAGTTCTGTGGACAGTATCGCAGAGGCATCTCCGGCACAATCACGTAGCGTTCAGTCACAGAGAAAGAATGGAGCCAACCAGGTGCTGGTCCTCCTCGGCAATCCACCCTCCCAATAAATTTCCTCTCATTTGTGCCTGGTTCCATCCTCACAACAGTATATCCAGGATTAATCAAATCGGGCAACACAGTAATAAATTCCTCATCCGTCACAATTGGATGAGAGGATTGAATTAACCACCCAAGACTATCATCGTACTCAAACCTTCCAATGGTGTCCAATGTCGTTGGATCGACCACGATCGACCCTTTAATGGTCTCCGTAAGGCAAATGACACGGCCATCCCCGAGCTTAAAGACGCCGCTGTTGGCATTATCCGTCATCAAAGAACCCGAGAATAACTTAGCGATGCGTCCAATGTAGGACAGAAAATTATTAGATTTCATAAGGTGACTCTGAAAATTCTCGGTGACAAACTTTGTTGTTCTTCTTTGCTGCCTTGTATGCCTCGGACTCAATCTGTCGGTGTCCCATGATTAGACGGCCATTTTCGAAGTGCAGTCGAACAAGGGTGGCGTAACCACTGAACAAATGTCGGAAATTGTAGTCACCTAAGTGCCACAAACCTGGGCCATTCCTTAGGTATGTTCCATTCTGTACCAAATATTTGGACATGATAGGCCACTAAGTGATAAATATGTCACAAGAAATAACAAATGCGGTACTGGGAATAAAGCTAGAAAACTGATTTGGTCTATTGGCGATTTAGTGGTGCTAATACTCCAAATAAAAAGCATCATTTCACGCCACTAATTTGGTGCTTGGCACATCTCAGAATCTTTTTCTAAGGTTAGTCTTGGAATTATTTATGCTGAAAAGATTCTAGTTGAAATTCTATAGTTTCTAATTTCTTTTCTTAGCTCTATTTTGTTTTTGTTAAGCAATTGAGTTTCCTTTTGACCTAAAGACTCGATTTATAAGACCAATTTATTGGTGAAAGAGAGAAAATTTACCATCTCTATTGTTTCATCTTTTCCTGGTGTGTAATTATTACACTCGCATGTTGTGTGCATGATCTATACTTCCATTAGTTTTTCTTAGCAGTGCCAAAAAGCTGGACTCGAAGGTGATGAATCAGAGAGTTTAGGGTACAATGCATGCAAAATTAAAGTTTATGGTGCAAAGTAAAAATTGGATACAAGTTATGAGTGTAAAGTGAAAATCAGATATAAGTTAGGGGTGGAATACAAGTTATGAGTGTAAAGTGAAAATCAGATATAAGTAAGGGGCGCCAAGTGAAATTAGTTCTTTTAATCATGTGCAATTGCTATACTCGTACATTTCGAACATGCTCCTTAATTTGTTAGTTTTGCAAATAGTACTAATAATTTGGCACGAACGGGACAGACTTAAGAGTTTAGGGTGTAATTTATCTGAAATTAAAGTTTAGGGACCAAAATAAGAATTACATGCAACAATGTAAGAATTGGATACAAGCTAAGAGTGCAAAATGGAATTGGTCCTTTTAACGACATGCAATTGCTATACTCATGCGTTTTGTGCTCGCTTCTTAATTCTATTAATTTTGTTTAAAATGCTAATGATTGAACTCCAATTAGACGAACATAAAAGTTTAGGGTAAAATATATCAAAAATTAAAATTTATTGTGGAAAGTAATTATATGATCCAATTTAGAGGATGTAAAGTGGAACTAGTTCTGAAATAAACAAAAAGGCAACTCAAATGGAATATAGTTTGACTTGCCAGCCAGAGTGGTATTTCTCCTTCGACCTCGAGCTCTCCTTCCCACCTCTCCTGCTGGATACTAGTCCACGCTTTAAGCTTTCGTTCATTGTCGACCGGATCAATCATCGTTGTCACTGTTGGAGCCAGTGAAGCAGCTGCTGGAAGTTTGCTAGCGACGTTGGCAGTAGTCAAGTCCCATTTTTGGCAGTTAACCTTCCCAAAGATGGAGTGATCATTTTTAAGGCGGTCAAATTTTTCGAAAAGGGCCATGTGTGTTGGACTACTACCAATTCTGGTGGCGGAAAATGCAAAAGAAGCCATATGTTTCGGAAAATAAAGTCTCAATGAAACTATATACGTGAGCCAAGAGTGAAGTAGTGAACTGGAAATTGAAGGCTTTACTTGGGAGATATTTTTAGGGCCAAGAAATTAATGTGCAAGACCTTGCTTTTAATCCTCAACAAGGCCATAGCCCCCTCCAATCAGTAACCCCACAATAAATAATGAAAATGTTGAAAAGAAAAGAATGGTGCATTTAATTGCTGGCATCTTTTAGGTGGAATTCCTTGTCAATTGTAGACAAGTTACAATCAATCATGCCTACTTGCAAACAGAAATCGACTAATCCTACCAGCTTGGTGTCAATCGATATTGATGTGCATATTCAAAAAAACAAAAAAATGAGACAATGAAATTAGATTGTCGTGCAATCATCAACTTAGACTTGTACACGATATGTGGTCTTCATTTCACTAACAATATGTGATTGCTTAGCTCTTAATAACTTTTCTTTTGCATTTAATCTTACATCTCCTTTCGTCACATCGTATAGGAGGGCTTCTGAATTATAGGATCGTCAAAGGGCATTGCTAATCTATATTAATCCTTAATCCGTTAGGTTGAAATTCAATGATGATGTTACTAAGCGCTTATGGACGATCAAATCTGGGAGGCATTCGTAACGAATGATTTGTATTTACATTTGATTAATTTCACTTCACTTTCCAAAACCCGTTATTTGAAGTTCCAATTTACGTTCTTGGGGTAATATATTGCATATCATCTCTTAAAGCTACAATATGGTGTCAATTGCAAGGGTACCTAACTTATGGAGCTAATGGAAATGGGTAACGGCTGTGATCAACTTCATGCTTCATTTCTTTAACTTTCATCAGCTATCAGAGTTGCATCCAGATGATTTAATACCATAAAGAATTCCATGAAACAGTGGTCAATGAAGGTGAAGCTAACAATACAACTCATCACTGTGTTTGCATGCATCCTTTCGTACGTAGGACATTAGAAAAATGCATGGTTTTGTACATGGGATTCGTATTTTTTTTTATTTGAAACATGCTATTTCAACGTATACTAGTTAATTCTCACTCGATTTCATGCTTAATCAACGCCCTAATTCTCTCTTGCTTTCGTGGTTTTGCAAGTGGTAGTTTAGAGGGAAAAAAGAAAGCAAATTAATTAGTGATGTGGGTTAAACTAGTCAGCATTTAAGAATTCTCGTTTCATTGATTTCATGACTTCACGTTTCATTTCTTTAACTTGGATCAGCTAGCAGAATGACATCGAAATGATGCAATAGCATAGGGTGTAATTTGTCATGTTACAGCGAAAGGTTCATGTCTTTCTGTTTATTTGACTGATCCCATCTCGCGGGTTAGTATTATTGTACTGATTGTAAAGTATATTTTACTACTTGGGAATAAATTTAAACTTATCAAAAAAAAAAAGTAATTTGTTATGACAAAAGGTAAGACAAAGTACGAATTTCTTGAAAAACTGGATGAGAAGGTGAAGCCAACAACTCATTTTTGTGCTTGCATGCACGGTTTTGTACATAGCATCTTGAATAGGAAAATGCATGGTTTTGCAAATAGGCGCTGCATTTGATTGGAAAAATGCAAAATCAACGTACTATGGCTCACACAATTACATGGTACTCTTATGATGTGATTGGTTTTGGCTGTGGCAACTGATAGCAAATCAGCAAATTAGGGATGTGGATTCTCCTTTACTAACTTACTTATACTTGTCGAACATTAGTAGATTAATTTGATCCAATATTTGAAAGAGGTTAAAATGGCATGAATGGATATGTGTACCAATACTGCATCAAGATACTATTAGAGTAGTGTCAGCGTATAATTTGCACTTGCTGTATGGTTAAATTTGTCACGTAGACTTCCTAAAAAGCTCCTCTATTTTCAAGCTTTCCAATCATTCAGCAGATGATGATATTGTAAATACGTGGGTCTACCAAAACAAAAAAATTGTTTTTATCTTATAAAAATAAAGAAAGAAAATGTGGTTGGGTGGTCGAATTCCTACTCATTACCATATTATGAAAAAAAGAAGAGTTAAAACATGATTTGTCCTCTTCCTGCCAAAGAACTTGAAAAAGAACCAGGAAATGAAAAACGAAAGATAATTGTAAGGCATAAAAAAAAATCAAAATCCCTTTCGAGTTTTGAGAAATTAACTTTTTTCAATTCAACAGAAGATTCTAAACGTTACAAGAGAAAGACTTTAAGAGCCAAATTAAAGACTTCATCCCTGCCAACTAAACTCAAGTCCTGTGGCAATTTGCTTGGCCTGAGCTGGGGCAATGATCAACTCTTTGTTTGGATAGAAAGAAAAGAAAAAAAGTTTGTGGAAAGCTATGAAGTCGGAGAACCTTTGGCCAAACCCCAAGTCACACTTTAAAAGGATGTAGAACGTCCCTTATGACTTGTAAAGATGAAAAGGATACTGGTAGATTTGAGACTTTGAGTGTGTGAATATGTGAGGAAAACAAAGAAGAAGATGGAGGTGGTGGTAGAAAAATTGCTTGATAAAGAAAAGAGAGAAGTTTGAAATGATGCCTAATGAAGATGGAGGAAGTGGTGGCTCTGTTCGGATTATGTTCTGCTATCTTTGAAGCATTTTTTTTTCTTTTGAGTTTATCAGCAAAAAAAAAAATTTGTTTGTGATAATGTACGAATATTATGAGGGTATTTTTGGACTCTCACATTATGTTTTTGTTGACATCAACGCTAACTCCAACGGTTCAAGACATTAGGGGGTATTTTTATAAGCGATTGTTTATTTCAAGGTGTAGACTGTTTTTTTGGCTAAATCTCAGAGTTCGATTGGTAGTTTGGTCAAATTTTGGAGGAGGTAAATATAATTAACCCAAAATCAAAGTACCCTTCTCTTTAGAATCTTTAAAAGATATGAAAAGAAAAGAGATGAGAGGATTTTTTATACTTTAACTTGTTGAGTTTCTTTCTTATTCTTTTTTTTTTTCTTAAAAAAAAAAGAATAATCCCTAAGTGGAGAGCAATGGAGACAAAATGAGTGCTCTCAATCATTATATTAAGTTATCCTCATTGGCTACCCAACAATCATCATGGTTCGAAATTTGATGGTATATTATCCATGTGTCAAGGACACATATTTTATTTGCTAATACTTTCAAACAACTCGAAAGAAATTTGTAATCATTTTCTCCGCCTCTATCTCTACTGTTTCTCCTGTTTCTCTCCTGCAGATCGGCCCAAGAATGAAGTGACCAAAAAGGAGATAATCCAATTAAAGTTTGTGTAGGGTAAAGTCTAACTGCGACTAATGGGTTATTGATTGGCCCAAGACTCATCCTGACTGAGTCCAGTTACCGTGTTGGCGTCAAGCCCATGTTAAATGGACAGTTATCAAGTGATCCTGAGGTCGACTCTTGAATCGTGGACCTCTTTCTCCCTTCCCTTTGTAAATTGTACAGTTTAAATTCTTCCAATGAACACACAAAGTAAAACCAAAAAAGAAAAAAACATCAAACCAATCCAAGGTTTGTTTTAAGCTTTTTCTGTGGAATGATCTCGGACTAGGCTTCTCTTCATTGAATTGGAAAGAACTTCTCTCTATTACATCACAAAAAAGTTAATTTGAAAATTGTTTTTGAAAACCAACAAAGTCCATAATATATTTTTATCGCTTGTGTTAATTATACACAAAATGGCGTATGAAATTGACTAAGTTTTACCGTCTGAATAATCATTTAAATTATTTTTGTAATTTGAACCCATTTTTTTGTCGTTCAAATGTTTCATGCAAATTAAATGTCAAAATATATTCAAAAAAAATCACGTTCGAGTAGATGGATCTAGAAATCAAAAGAAAAGTAATTAATAACATAATTGGGGTCATTTATAGAATTATAATAGTTTAGATATAAATAAATGAAGACAAAATGAAGCGTACAATGGAGAGGATCCCAACCCGGATACTCCATACAACTAATATTCGATTAGGTTGCTTGCATATTTATTTTCTTTTCCATTCTCTTTTCCTATTTTGGAGTGTAAAGGACATTTTTTCAATCTTATACTGCTAATGAATGATGCAAGTTTTCCTCTCAATTATGAAAATTCGAAACTAAAAGATTGAAACCAGCAAACAACAAAATTGACAGATTAAACTATATATAGTTGATTGCTAAACAGAAAAACGAAAAATGATTCACAGTTCGAGTTCTGATCTAAAAAATATCATTTTGTATTAATATTATCCTCATAAAACAATAAAAAAATATTATGCGTCATTATACAAGATTTTCTTATTGTAGTTTGAAAGTTCAAAGCATATATCACCACTCATAAGGGGAAAAAAACACAAGGACAAAAAAAAAAGGATTTTGGTATATGTAATTAGATTGACTTTTGACTTTTGAAGAAATTCTAAAAAAGCAAAACCCTTCGATTAAGGCTTCTTGATTATGCAACGTAATCCAAAAATTTTATTTTGAATTCCTAAACTTGTAAGAACTACACCAAAATGAGTTGGAAAGAATGTGATGCACTATGAATGTTACTTCAAGTAAAAGAAATAAATGAGTAAAGTATAATTAACATGAAAATTTAAATTGGTAAAAGTAGAAATTAGAAAAAAAAATTACAAAACTTGCACCTCCAAAGGAACGCGATTCGTGAGGAATGTGTTAGTAATAATCTTATTTTGAGAAACTTTCACAAAAGTCCAAATTTTTACTTAAAACGCTGCATATTTTTACTTAAAGGAGCGAGTACCAGTGGGATTTTGATAACAAAACTCAACCATACACGTTCTTAGCACTAGATGGTACGAAAAGATTGAATATTCACGATTAACATCACAGAACCAGTAATCTGTCGACCCATCCTCTTAATGAAAGTCAAGAAAATCAGTGAAATTGGATGCACTATTTTCACTTAAAGGAAGTATAACAGCGTACAAAATTTATGGAGGAAAAGTAGGAAGAACGAATCCAAGATGTCAGTCGAAAAGCCTTTATCTTATCGGACCCGGGGCTGGAACGGTTGCAGAAGCAATGGTTACAGAAGGTTATGTGTATTTTGCACACGACGTAACTCTGTTTACACACAGTGTAACTTACTTTCAACAATGTGTAATTCTAAAACAAAATTTTGTGACTCTCACACGTGTTGAAATCTGAACCTTACAATTTTGTTTGACCAAATTTTGATCGTAAACTGCCAGGAACGGTAACCGTCCCTGCCCCTCCTCCTTATCTTATCATAGTATCATCACGATTCTCAAAAAAGCATATAACACTCAATAGTCCATGTCAGTTTGAAATTCAGAAAAAAGTGTCCCTTCCACCATTGGAAAGAATCAGACAAACATGGATTGGAGTCTGAATGCTGTCCAAACTTCGAATTAAATGCTTGATATCCATCACCGAAAATTTTTTTGGAAGGACGGCAGGAAGATAATAAATGAGAACTGTCTTCACATGCATGCATGATATGATATTGACAGTTTACGTGAAAGAATGGTGCAACATTCCATCTCAATGATCGTTCTAAATCCTGATATTTTCGACCACCATTCCCACCATGGAAATGTTAGTTATACAGATCAATAGTAGCAACAGGCTAGTCTCACATGGGGCTTGACTAGTTTGTCTCCAATATTAGGGATCAGAATTTCCGACAACAGGTTCATAGGCATATGTATCAGCCAAATGCTTGCTGACATTATTGTTACCATCTATGAACATCAGTGCATGCAAGTCACCAAAGAATCTCTGAGTTTATTGCAGCTGGTCAACACTGTTCACTTTTTCTATTTATGGATTTACAGTCTTCTGTTGATAATAATGGATCATGGCAGAAAGCTCAAGCGAAGAAAAATGAGTAGATGGAGAACTTTATTTGCCTAGAGAAGCCAGCAGACCTGCAGACGATACTATGCAACATCCAAAATCGAGGGATATATAGTTTGTTCCACTTCAGCTGTATTTGACGAATTCATCAGTATGCTTTTCTTTTAATCTTTTTTTCTGACTTTTGTCTTGCAAACAAAAATAAATTCAGTAGTTGACCAGCTGCATTTGTCTTTCATCAATCATGATCATCCATCATCCTTTTTTTTTTTTTTTTGGTTATGCTAGTATAAAATTCATCACTTACGTTGACCAATCTTTTTTTTTTTGATACATTGACTAATCTTAACCCATGATATCATAAGCTTTACCTATTAAACATAGCGATTTGGTGCGTGACTATAAATTTATGTTACGCTTACAGTCTATTGACTATCAAACTTATATATATATATATATATATATATATATATATATATATATATATATATAGTATTGCATTTCATGCCAAGAAAAGCAATTTTAGCTATAACAAGCAAATTTGGAAAATAAAATTACAGATTCAAACTTATGTAGTATTGCATTTCATGCCAAGAACAGCAATGTTAGCTACAAAACCAGAAAATTTGCAAAATAAAATTACAGAATCAAAGAATAAGTACTAGTTACATTGGGACTTGCCAGCATGGGATGGATTTAGAGGTGAAGGGGGCTGCCACGGGCAACCACCTCTAAAGTTTTTCATTTGTTTTTTCAAATGTGTACAAGGACTAGTAGCTTTCAAATTAAATTTTATCTTCATATATTTATTATTAGGTTTTTTACTTCCTTTAATTTCTCATTATATAAGTGCCACTATAACAATTCAACTCTTAGTTTCCTCATTTAATATGCAATTAGTACGACTTTAATTTTAGTAGATGAGTAATATTCAGCAAATTTGAAATAGCAATCAATAAATCTCCTTTAATTTCTCTTTAGAATAATGTTTAAAGCAACCCGATTCTTTATTTCTTTAATTAATATACTATTAATGTATTAATCAATGTCCTAATAGTAATATAATACTAATAGTATATTACTTTAGTAGTATAATTTTGAAATAGGAACTAAAGAAAACACTACACAAATGGAAAAAAAATACAAAAAGAAGGAAATTTAACCATTGGTACAATTTTATTAAAAAACAATGGTAGGAGTATTATTAAAAACAAACACGAAAAGTGTCGACTCTAATCAAGCATCAATCTTACCCATCTTCATCGAATTTATTTCAAACGTTGACTCTTCCCCAAACTCCATTGTTTCCAGGCAACCCTTTTTTTCTTTTTCTTTTTTTGTTGCATCACAATTTTTTCTATTGTAACTTAGTTATTGGCTATTAGTTATTTAAATAACTATTTTTATTCTAAATTCATGATTCAAAATTTTATAATGATTGCTAATATGTCTGTTTCTTATTAACATGGTGAATGTTCTCGCCCCCTCCCTCTCCCCAAACCAAGATCCTAATTCCATCCCAGCTAGCCAATTTCATTGTAGTTTCTTAGTTGTTCTATTTGTTGTATGTTTTAGCTCTTACCTACTGTACTATTTCCATAGGGTTTACCCCTCACTTGTGTGGATAACATAAACATACTGTACTATTTCCACTTTAATATACTACTACACGAAGAAGATTATCTTTTCAGATTATTCAAGAGAGAACATTGAAAAAAAAAGAAAAAAGAAAAGAAAACATTGCTCTCATTTTTACCCAATTGGCTTGTTCTAGCAGCTATAGTGTTTTTGGAACTTTTCTGGTTGCAGAAGATAAAGGGAGGGAGGGTAATTTTATTATAAAGATAAGCCAAATAAGGATAACCAAAGAAAAGTCTATGATTGTTTGGATAGGAAGTTATTTGAAATAACTACTGTAGTACTTTTTGTGATGTGATGTATATAAGATAAAAAGGTGATTGGAAATTGTGTGTATGATGCATACAAAACAAAATTTGTAATTTTTATTTGAAAGTCTTGCAATCCAAATACACATGTTGGGGAATTGTTTTGAAATGGGAACAGTTTCGGTCATTTTTTTATTTCACATACAACACAGCAAAAAAGTGCTATAGTATTTTTTTTAAAAAAAATTTATCCCAAATAACCTCCTATCCAAACACACTAAATTATTTTTTGCCTAGACTTTGCTATACGGTATTCAGTTTCGCGCTACAGGCTGTTCCGTACTGGACAAATCGACGGGCTAATTAATGATTTCAACAAACTTTGCCCATGAATATTGTGTTAAGGCCCAACTCTTAGTGGGCCACAATTTTTAGAAGCAAAGAGCAGCGTTTTATTCATATCTCGTTATCTTGCATTATTTTTTATATCATGAAATTTGTATATTTACACATCTGGTGTTCTTAAATTTTGGCAAACTTCTAGGGCTGATGAACTATAGAACTTCATGAACCATAATGGCGCAACCAAATGTCTGGTACACACCTCTAGGATACAAATGCTGTATCCTTTCAGAATTTAAGCCCAATAAGCAGATTTTATGTAGGGAGGATTGCAGTTTTGATGTCTATTATTTAACTTATCTGTCAAATTGGTCCATTGTGTTTCGACTAAAATAAATTTGATCCTCAAGATTTTAGGCACAATTAGGACAATTGACGAAATTCAACAATGACTAATGGTTAAAATTAATTGATGTTAGTCAACAGCTTTAACTTTGTACTTTTGTCTCTAATATTATAGATTTTAACTAATATGGTCTCTTAAGTTATAAATAATCACAATTAGCTTGCAAAGATGAAATGAAATGTGAATTAATTAAATATACGATATATGCACTCCTAAATCCATACAAAATTTCATAAAAGAATACTTTATATGGGCACAATATCGTCATGTAACCTGATGACCTAATGAGTACCTTTTCTTTGTGCAAGTTACAATTGGATAACAATAAGTAACATATAAAATAAAATTTATTAGAAAAAAGGGAGAAAGCATTATATTTTTAATATATAACTTTAATAATTATTAAATATCAATTAAAATATATAACTTTATTAATTACTGCTAAGCAAGTTCTTGCATGACTAATGAATGTATAGTTTTCAAATGCTTGTAGTTAATAATTGTGATTATATAAATTAGTAAACATAATTTAAGTATACAAAGTGATTTTAGGAATTTTTGAAAATAAAACTTTCTTATATTTTTTGTTATCTTGTCTACCTATTAAATAAATACGTTCCAATTTAAAGTTTTAGAGTATTGATTTTTCTATTTATGTACCTTGGTAATTTTATTGAATTATTCAAATAATTCAAAAAAAAATCTACTTCATTTGCAAATGCAATTGATAACTTATTGAAATAGAGGGGATAAAAAGACAATCAGTTTGATTTACATATAGAATATATTCCTCATAGTTTAAAGAGATATTTAATTGAAGGTTTAATTATCAATAGAAGTGAATAAATGGTAGAACTCATTATTAATTAATAATTTGCAGTGCAAAATAATAGATACATATATTGCCACATTTGAAACTAGTTATGTGCGAGAGAAGAAAACCTATGAGAAATTAGTGGAATGAATAATTAAATAAAAAAGAAAAAACTTTAATTAGCCTATGTGTTTTTTAACACAATTTTGATCTATTTCACATTTTCTTTTCATCTTAAAACCCTCAATATCACTATTTAAAAATTGAGGAACATGATGAGCTAAATTTGAAATACTAAAAACCAAAAGTGCAAAGTCAAAGTTGTTAGTGCCCAAAATCTTAAATTTTGAGGACCAAATTTGTTTTGATTGAAACATTCAAGACCTGTTTTACATACAGGCCAAATATTGGAGACTAACATTACAACTTTTCCAAAAAAAATTAACAAACTATGGATTTAAGACAAAACAATTACCTTTAGGGTCCGTTTGGTTGGAAGTAAAATGTTTCCTTGGGAAAATATTTTCCATGGAAATAATTTTCTAGGAAAATCATTTCCCTTTCATCATTTTCAGGTGTTTGGTTAGCCTAATGAAAATATTTTCTTACTTCATTTTCTGGTGTTGTTTAACTTTTGAAATATTTTCACTTTGACCTCCATCTATACTTTCTACACATTATAACCACATACATCTTCCCATGCAAAATAAAAAAAATTTATCTCATTGTTTAACTTTAAACAAAATCTTGGAGAAATGTATATATGAATAAAAAATTTCTCCTTAAGCAATAAACAAATTGCTGGCCATTCATTGTCAAATATCAATCACACGCAATGCTTATTGTGACATATATCTTGCACTCTCACTGCTGAAAGTTTCTCCAGAAAAGAATGTCCCTATTATACATAATTAATTACTAGCATAGGGTGAGCAGAGTGAGGTCTTTTTTTGATTTTGAACATACTACAAGCTTTGAAAGTTTGACAGATACCTTCATCAGGCGGGATGCATGCATTTCGGAAAACAACTTCAGTAAGTTTGGAAGGGAAGTTCTTTTTCATAAGATGAGTGAAAATCTTTTACACAGTAAAACATTTTCAATAACTTTTGTGCAACCAAACACGGGAAAATTAGGAAAATATTTTCCTGGAAAAGATTTTCAGCCGAAACAAACGGACCCTTAGTCATTGTTTGATTTCTAAACCAACAGAGCAACTTGTTCATCGTTTAGTAAAATGATTAACCAAATCCAGAAGGTGAAAAACTTAGTGTGGATAACCCCAAAGCATTTCTTATGTCGATTCACCAACAAGTAAGTGCTTCCAATACCCCAAAATTCACAACTATGCTCTCTTACCATGAGAAAATTACTGTGGCCACCTAAACACTATTTGTTGAACTAGTTTGGTGCATGGTCTTGTAAACTGCCTCATGCATATGAAGATAACCGGTTATGATTGTGCCTTTTGCATCCAAGAAAAAAGTAAAAAAATTGCAGATTATTAGATGTGTAACTCATTATATTGCACGTTAGATCCTCAAAAAAAAAAAAGTAATTTGTTTGCTTCGTCTAAAGCCGCTTTTAGTTGGTTCGTATGCTTGAATAGCTGTTAGTTACATGATTGTGGTGCCTTCTTACGGCAAAAAAGTAAAGAACCAAAAACTTTTACCCCAAAAAGAAAATAGTAATCCAAAGCAAATGGCCAAAATATCCATGAATTAGTATGACAAACAAAGAGAAAGGTGATTTACATCCACCAGGTCAGTTCATAAAAAGGCCTTCCTTTGCAGCCCCAGAAAGAGCTCAGAATTGGATAATAGATGGATGATCTCGAATCCAATTCTTTCCAATCTCTCAAAAGGTTTTGGAAGGACAAAAGAAGTATAACAATTATTGAAAACTGTCTCTATATGAATGCGAATGATTTTGACAGTTACCACTGATCAAATGGAGAAGGGTCCATCCTTCAGCTCAATGGTCCAGAATCTTGATTTTTTTCCTCTTCCGTACTCACCATGGAAAATACCCTCGTTGTTGTCACACCTTTATACCGGCACAACACCTTCATTTGACCTAATGAGCATCTTTTCTTTGTGTAAGTTACAATTGGATAACAAATAATACTATATAAAATAAAAATTAGCAGAAAAAAGGAGAAAATGTTATAGTTTTAATATATATATATATATATATATAACTTTTTTAATTACTGCTACGCAAATTCTTGCATAACTAGTGCATGTTATAGTTTAATATATAACGCTATAGTTTTCAAATGGTTGTAATTAGTAATTGGGATTATATGAATTAGTGAATGTAATTTAAGTATACAAAGTGACATTAGGAGTTTTTGAAAATAAAACTTTCTTATATTTTTTGTTTTCTTTTCTACCTATTAAAATCATATGTTCCAATAGTAAATTTTAGAGTATTGATTTTTCTATTTATGTACCTCGATAATTTAATTGAATTATTCAAATAATTCTAAAAAAAATATCAACTTCATATGCAAACTCCATTGAACCTATTGAAATAGGAAAAAAAAAGGAAAATCAACCTAATTTATATATAGAATATATTCCTCATATTTTTAAAGGAATATTTAATTAAAGGTTTAATTGTCAATACAAGTCAAAAAAATAATAGAACTCATTACTAATTAATCATCATATTCCAAAATAGTAGATACATATATTGCTAAATTTGAGACTAGTTATGCAAAAGAGCAGAAACCTACGAGAAATTAATGGGATGAATAAATGATAAAAAAAGAAAAAAGTTTATTAACCTTGCATATTTTTCAACACAATTTTGATGTATTTCACAATTTTTTCATCCTAAAATTCTCAATACCACTACTTAAAATTTAAGGAATTATAATGATCTAAATTTGAAACATTTAGGAGCCAAAAGTGTAAAGTCAAAATTGTTGACTAACAGCAATTTGATTTCAATCGCTAGTCATTGTTGAATTTTTGTCAATTGTCCTAAATATGCATAAAATCTAAAAATTGAGGACCAAATTTGTTTTAGTTGAAACATTAGGAGTCAGTTTATACACAAGCCAAACATTAAGGAAAAACTACAAATTTTCCAAAAAATAACAAACTATGGATTTAAGACAAAACCACTACATTTAGCCAATTATTTAATTTCTAAACAAACAGAGAAACTTTTTTAAAAAAAAATTTTTAACAGGAGATGAATGGGCTTTTACAAGTGGGGTGGAGGTAAGGGGAGCACAATTCAGGACCTCTAAATCCTAGAGCCACCAATAGAGCAACTTGTTCATTGCTTAATAAAATGATTAACCTAATCCAGAAGGTGAACAACTTCGTTTAGAAAACCCCAAAGCATTTCTCATGTCCATTCGCCAACAAATAAGTGCTTCCGGTACCACAAAATTCATAAACTATTCTCACTTACCATTAGAAAATTACTGTGGCCACCTAACTAATATACTAGTTTTGTTGTGCATGGTCTTGTAAACTGACTCGTCCGTATGAACATAAAAATTAATTATTTGCAGATTATCAATATGGTTCGTATTTGCAGATTATTAGACGTGTAACTCATCATATTGTTTGTTAGATCCTCAAAAAATTAATTAGGTTACTTTGTCTAAAGCTGCTTTTAATTGGTTCGTATTCTTGAAGAGTTGTTAGTTATATGATCGTAGTGCCTTCTTATGGGAAAAAGTAAAGAACAAAAACTTTTACCCCAAAAAAGATCGTAAACTAAGGCAAATGGACAAAATATCCGTGAATTAGTATGACAAACAAAGAGAAAGGTGATTTACATCCACCTGGTGAGTTCATAAAAAGTCTTCCCTTGCAGCCCTGGAAAGAGATCAGAATGGGCCATTGATGGATGATTTCGAATTGAATTCTTTCCAATCTCTCAGAAGTTTTTGGAAGGACAGAAGAAGTATAACAATTATTGAAAGCTGTCTCTATATGAATGCGAATGATTTGGACAGTTCTTACTGATCAAATGGAGGAGGGTCCATCCTCCAGCACAATGGTCCAGAATCTTGAATTTTTTTTTTCCTCTTCCATACTCACCATGGAAAATAACCTCGCTGTTGTCTTAACTTTCCTAGCTAGCTACATGAGATGAATCGTCTCTGGCCACTCCACATGGGCCTTTCTTCAAATTGTCTCCACTGTACGAATCATCAGCCGGACAATAGGCTAAGATAGAGCTACCACAAGCCTTACGACTAGCTGACATTGACTGTCTACTGGTCCATGCACCATGCACGTCTCAAAGGATATCTTCAATTCATTTTCATTTTCTGTTTATTCTTTGCAGCTCTCATGCAAGAATCTCCTGAAATTTGAGCTATGGCCCAATTTTTATCAAAAACAATGGGGGTGTTTGATTAGGAAATTATTTGAAAAAAAATTTATTCAAAATAACACTGTATTGTTTTTTGAAATATGATATCTGCATAATAAAAAGGTGATTAAAAATATAAAAACTTGGCTAAAGAGTGTATTTATAATGCAAGAAAAATAGTATTTGAAAAAAAAAATTCATATCCAAACATATCGATTCTTATCTTTTTTTTTTATGGTAAGATATGGGACTAAATGGTAGTTGTAGTCTTGTAGATGAGAATTGGACTAGGTGAAACTTGATTTTCCTCGATTCTTATGGCATCAAAAGCTTGTACTTTCTAACCGATTTAAAGCCTTTCTTATAAGCGATATTTCTCTCTATTTAGATGCAATGATTGAGTTGGGATGGTACTTGCTAAAACTATGTGTTTCTCTATGGTAAATTTGTTAAATTCTTTTGTGTTATTCTGGGCAGAGAGATTATCAGTTTACTGCATTAGTACATGTGTTTGCCTTTCTACCAACATCCCTCTATTTATTGAGAAGTAAAATTAACTCTACTCCCATATGGAAGACAGCTCAATGCATTTGTATTTGATCAATCATGCTGGTCCATATTCCTCAACCCAAAAATAGGGAGGAATAGAAATGAAAAAAAGAAAAAGAAAAAAAGGGTTGCTGGTCCAATGTCCTAGAGTTTTCTACTTATATTATTTTTGAATTTTGCAATGTCAAAGTTTAGGGTTTTGTTTCATATTTTGCCAATGACGTCTCAAATTATTTGTTAAAGTTGAGATTCTAAAAATTTTAAGTTCTGATTTTAAATCTCTTGTATGTACATACGAACATACATACATAAAACAAGAAGAAAAGAAAATTAAATTATTCACGTTTTAGCGGCCCAATGACTAGCAAAATCTGGTTCTCATCTTAGATACAGCAAGTTAAAGTTCATACAAAGAGGGTGTTGGATACCTTAGTGTTTGTACATAAAAAATAAATGCATGTGGCTCACGTGGTGTTTTTAAGCTAAAAAGTGGTTAGACACTTAGGTTGAGACGAAATTTTATTAACTTGAATTTGTAAAAGACGTAAAATTAACCTTTGAAAAGTGAAGGACGAAAAATTTATTTGAAGAAATGTAAGAGACATTTTGAACGATTTTTCCTAAAATAATATAGCAGGATGTGAGGAGGAACGAGAAAATAAATAATAATAATAATGATGATGATGATAAATCATGAGGTATCCAAACTTTTTTTTTTTTTGGTCGGAAGGAGGATCCGCCTAATTAAATAGAAGTCCATACTTAATGGATAACAAAAAAAAAAAAAAAAAAGAAACGTGAAAAATGAGCTTTGGCCCGTACAAGGATCATAGTGCTTCCAAAACTTAAAACAATGACCACGATTTGGATTTGTAGGAGCCCATGTGGGATTGGGCCTGACAAGGATCACAGATCTTCCACACATGCGCATCTTGAGAATGAGCTTTGGCCGTCAAGTCCAGCTCATTGATTGAACTTGCAAAGAAAAGACTGTTTGGCACTTGTTTTTACGATTAAGCCACACTTTTCCTCGGCGTTATGCTGTGCTTTCATCCTAATAGGCGATAGCTGCTTGTGTTTTGGTTGGATTCTCATAGTAGCTTAATGCCTGTTCTTTCTCTGGTAATTCTTGAGTCAAATAAGTTCAGTTGAACTGTAGATCACCAAAAGATTGGCATTTTAATTAGGGTTGAAAGATGAATCAAACTATTCATTACTTCAATCGAGTTCAATTTGATAAGAGTTTGTTCGAGTTTGATTTACCAACGAGTCAAGTCAAATTTGAACAGTATTTTATGATCAATAACTTTCAAATTCGATAAAAAAAAAAAACTCGTTTAATCTTCATTTAACAAATAAACAAACCAAACTCGTACAAAATCTCAAATTCGTTAAAGTAATGAAATAAATTTGAGCATTAGAATGTTCGTATTAATTAGATTTGTTTACATTTCTAATTTGACGCAAAAGTGAATTATACCCGTGATATATATATATATGATAACTTCGTCCAAACACAAGTGCCTTATCAAATGAAGGATTTTTTTAAAAATTCAAATTAGGATGTTTAACTTAATTCAAACAAGCAAATTGTTAAGCTATATATGTTGTCCAGACTACTAACTTAACCATCAAGAGGGCTCAGAAGCTAGAACCCACAAAATTGTACGTGGTGCTGTTACAAAGAATAGCTAGTGGCACTTATCTCAGTGGTCCAGGAGAAGCCGCAAATGTATGGTGGTCTGCGACTCTCTGTTTAAGACGTCCTCTGCAGGCCCGCTTTCTGTCTTGTGTTGACAATAAAAAGGAAAAACACGATCAATTTATGTACGGAAAACGTGTTAAGGTACGTGGCGACTTCAACATCAACAAAAGCAGCAGGACGAGGGCTGTGACCTTTGTATCACACTGCAAAGCTAGCCATCTGGCTCGTCATGGCTCCCCGGCCCCTAATGATGGGGAATTGCGTACTTAGTAGGACATGAGCGAGAGTGACGACCAATTAAGATTGAGATATAAGCAAAGGGTGATAAAACCCAGTGGAACCCTAGTGTTTTCCAGCTGTTGAACCAATGCCCTAGTCTTGTCCAATGGTCTGTTCTAGGGGCGTGCACCCCATGGGCTGCCACGACTAGTGTGTGCGAGCAAAGCATCCCAAACGATAGAAGCTTCAAAACCACCGGTCTTTGAGTTGGTGGTCACCACCAATGCATTAAAGTTTATTGGGGTGGGTAGTAAGGTTTGAATCCTTACCACAATTAAATGTGACCTTATTTAAAAAATTCAGACGGATGCGTAGGTAAAGCATCCCAAACGATAGAAGTTTCAAAACCACCAGCCTTTGGGTTGGTGATCATCACCAATGTATTAAGATTCGGTGGGATGGGTGGCAAGGATTCAAACTTTACTTCCCACCAATTTGTCACAAAAAAATGTGGTCTTACTTAAAAAATTCAGATGGGTGCGTAGTCCGGTAGTAATTCAGTCCCCTTCGAGTTACCCCAGGACCTCTTCAAACCCTCTCCCTCCCTATAGTGTAAGAAGTTATCGTATCGAAAAAAAAAAGAAGAAGAAGCTTCAGATCTATTAGTAGGGCCAAATTATAAAATGTAACTCTGATATAATTAATTTGTATAGAGCTCACATGAATGGATGATAACAGGATATTTTGTCATTACACTGAGTTCAATAATTAATAACTGTCATACTGTTCAAGATCAGCTGCGTTGTTGTCCCTTATTAATGGATGTTAGCCACTTATATATGGTTGTTTCGAAAGACTTCTTTGATGTGGTTTATGAAAGGTTAATCAAAGAGATGGCAATTCTAATTAGCAGTAATATGAGAAAACAAGTAGTTAATTATTAGTCAAATCATTAGATGTGGAAGAAGGAAGAAGGGCAGGTGGATAATCCATTGGTACTATTTCACATGGTGATCATAGCTTCAAATTGTGTAAAAAGTCGTCTTGGAGCTTGAACAAAATAACTTCCAGTAAATTAATTTTTACACATAGTAACACAGGTATACGGTTTGTATAACTTGGCAACTTGCAGGTGCACTAAAAAGAAACGGATTAAAAAAGAAAAAGAAAAAAGAGATGCCCTTTTTGCTATTGAAAAGATAAATCATCAGTATCATTTCAAATATATTTATCATAGCCAATCTTTTAGGTCTCTTGACAAAAAGTGTTTTAGCACTTTAATAAGCAGGGCAAAGGAAAAAAGATTATCATCACATCTCAACATCATGAATTCATTAAACAAAAGATTGATCTTCCTTCTTTTGCTCATAGGATGCAAGATTAATTTGCAATTTGACACTGATAGGCTGGAAATCTCAATGATAAGGTTGGTGTTAAATTGACTTTGTACACGATCCAACTTCCATTTCATCTTCATCTTACCTATGCCCTAGTGTCCCCTAAAAGCAGCAGATTACTTTGTATATTCTTCTTTTTGCTTATAATAAGAAATTTGTTTAAACTATCTTGGTCGGTACATTTATTGTCCTAATTGCCATTGTTTTTTGTTTCCTTCGATTAAAAAAAAAAAAATTGGCTTAGTGGAAAGGGACATGTCTGTTTCACAATTCTCCCAAATTTTATTAATAGATAATGGAGATTGTCAAATTTGTCTTTGTGTTAAGACAAGTTTTCCGTTTTAGCCTGCCAAAGCTAAACAAATATCCACCGTCCGGGGAAGAAATGATTGATTATAGCCATTCTCTACTACTAATTTGTCCTTCATAACAAAAATGGAAAAGTTTAACACAGGAATAAAAATAATAGCTAGGTAGGATAAGGGAGAAGATAATTGGATTAAACAAAGAATAGCATCTCATATGTTCCACATATACACCCCAGCACCCCCCCGCCTCCCCACCACCAAAAAAAAAAAAAAAAAATCTTTCACAAATTTTGACTCTAGTCTTACACACAAACTGAAGCAACCCTTTATCCAAAAGAGAAGCCTATACAGAAAACATGATTGCAACCCGTAGAAGAGGAAAGATGAAAAGTAAGAATGCTCAAGCAAAGAAATTAAACTAGGAGTTAATTTGATTTTGAGCTGGTGGATTTAATCATGTCATTCATTATTTAGGACTAGTGGTGCATATGGCAGATCCTAGTTGATTGTGTTTTTAGGGGATGCAAATTTCAAACGATCTGTCTTGAGAAGGAATAGACTAGGTCTAGGTGCCTCTGGATTACTCCGACATGATAGTGTGCTTTTATCTGTAAACATCAAGCTGACCTTTTCAAAAAAAAAAATTGTTTCCAAATTACTGATTTGAGGATGCATCTGCATTATTGCTAGTAGATTTGTATGGCTACATCAATTATGAGTCCAGAATATGTCACAAATTTAAACTGATTGGACTGATTTTTCTTTCTGAGAAAAAATGTAATCCGGGTTCGAATTGTTAAAAGAGTTTCCACACAATATAGCCATACAATCAGGGTTCAAAATAATTGACTGTTAAGGTCTCAATCCCCCGTTCGAATTGTCATTTTTCACCAAAAAATTTTTACATTTTTTGAAAATACATTTTATAATCACTTTTTTATCTCGTATGCATCAAATTGTTTAGTACATTTTTCTTTTACAAAAAAACTTTAGAAAACAGTAATCCAAACAGGCTAAATTATAATGGCTTTCCAGTATCGTGTATTGAACTTATTAATTGACCTTGATGTTAAAAAAGATGACATTAGAACCATTTGGCTCCCTCTCGTTCTCAAATTTCCTAGCGTCACTAGCACAATCATCAGAAGTAAGCATTATGCAATTATGCAGAGAAGATTCTCCAATAGGACACTATAATCTAGATGCAAACATCTAAAGGATAAACCGGAAAGAAGTTTCTAAAAAAAAAAAAAAGGCCAACTTCTAACATATGTTGCCACCATTAGGGTTGCATAATGGCGAAGCATAAAAGAATCAAAAGGAGTAACCCCACTCATTTCTTAATTCAACAATACACGTAAGCTTCTTTTTGTACTCGTTCCTCTTGCTGCATTTCTTTTCATAGTAAACCAACTGCAAGGACCTGATGTAGCACGATAATTCCATGCAACCAAGGGCCTGTTTGACAAATGAGTTTTTGTGGGTATTTATCTAAAACTTTACTGTAACTTACTGTAGAAGTTATGGAAAATTTTTTGAAGTATGTAAATTTTTGAATATTTTGAAGTGTATAGTTTAAAATTTTTTAGAAGTTTTTTGAAATTACTGTAACTAAAGTTGTTAAAAAACTTGTAATAGACAAACTTGGTCAAAACTTATTTGCCAAACAGACCCAATTTTCTTATAATCTCCAAAATGCACAAAAAAATTTCCATTGAAACTAGTTTGTTACTTAAAATTAGAAATGTTATACTTCATGGTTTCTTCATGTAGGGGAGCACTATTTGAAGTTAGGAATTATAAAGCATCATGCCCACTGTGAACCCAAAGATAAGCACTTCAGATTAATTAACCAATTTATTTGTAGGTGCTCATTAGTTTAATTCTTTAACTACAACTTGATGAATTGTTAATTATAATGTGACGTGTACAGTTTCTATTATTGGAAGCTGGAGCTTTGTCTCTGATATATAAACTTGTCTCCAGATTCTTATGCTGGAATATAAGGTTAAACAAAGGCAATGATGTTCCAACATGATTAATCCTTAATGACTATTGCTCAACCTAGATTATTCCCCAACATTAATTATAATTGAGGATCTTGATGACAGTTACATGTAATCGTACAAAAATGGCAGTAGTTTTTATATTAAATAATCAAGGCTACGTTTTCGGATACGCGTCACTTTGTACACCATTCCTTATTTGTACAGTCCCCTAGAGAAAGACACAGCCCTTAGTTTGGCATAAGAAGACAGTGAGCTGACCTAATAACTAGTTTAAAGACCTTCATATCCTAGCTAGAAATATATATGTTGCACAAACCTTACAGAAAGGATCTGTCATTACAAGCAAAAATTGAGGATAAATTGTTAAAAAAAACCATAGTAAAATTATTCGAAAAGTGCTAATAATCTGAAAAACACTTCTTGCAAACATGAGAGCTAATATAGAATTTTTGGCAGATGAGTTTTTTGAATCTTTGTCTAAAACTTTACTGTAGCTTAATATAGAAGTTTTTTAAAATTTTTTTGAAGTGTGTAAATTTTTGAATATTTTTAAATGTATAGTTTAAAAACTTTAAGAAGTTTTTTGAAGTTACTGTAGCTAAAGTTTTTAAAAAACTTGTAGCAAACAAACTTCTCAAAAAACTCATCTGCCAAACAAGGCCTTAGTTTTATTACAAAATCTTTGAATTCAAGGTTGAAGTTTTTCAGAGCAGAATGCCAGGTGCCTACACTTACTAATTTTTTGAAACTTGTGACACTTTTTGGGTATAAAAAGTCTTCTCCGACACAATGTTAATCTACTAGAACAAATTAGAAAATGAGGGTTGGATCGATATACGCTGGAATTCCAATCCCTTTCATGAATTCTTAGAGATGAATCTTGTTGTGGTACCAAAAACTGCAGACACTTTTTTATTTGCTTTGCTTTTCAAAAGAAAGAGGAAAAGCTGCCGACCTCAGTGCTGCAAAGTGAAATTACATGTCGGAGCGGTACCAAAAAACAGAAGCATGAATAAATCTTAAGAAGCCGCAAAAATTGAAAAGGACTGTCCTTTTAATACTACTGTGTCATCATCCTATGTACACGATGGTGACAAATTTATTCAACAATGTGGATATTGTCATCTACAGTGCGGTTATACTGATACTACATTGTATAACAATGTACTTTTATGGGAGGGGAAAAAGGATGATTCAAATGTTCCTTGCCAACTAAATTCATCTGTAGTTCCGACTTCTAGATTAGTCAGACAAGTGTCGAAAAGCAGCAGGCCTTTTAATATCTTATAGTTTTAGTTATATTTAACTTGGAAAGTGACAATTGCTTTCAGATCTTGTGATGGATGTTAATTTGCAAGATGAAGCTCACGAATTGTTGTCCGGTTCAGATGGCAGGATTATTGATCAATCTAGCAAAATAGACCAAGGGTCAATGTCTAAATCAATTTCCTCATAGTCCGCTCCACCTGTAATCTACAGTTTAATCTACATATTCAAAACAAATAAGAGTTATTCAGAGTTTGAACAGGAAATGAATGTCTCCAATCACCAGTTGAAAATGTTTACTCTATATATTCAAATCTTTGTTATGATGCTAAACTTTATTCTATGTCATGTTTGAGCAATTTGTTAAAACTAGACCTGAACCGTGTAAAACTGCCTTGTTTGGATTGTAGTTTTCTTAAAATTGTCAATCAACTTTTTATTTCACATAAATTAAATTATTATGATTTTTTTTTTTTTTACAAAAACTCTGATAAATAGCAATCCAAACGTGCTCGAAAATTGATTGCCAAAGCTGTTTGTTTTATTGCGATAAAAAAATAAAATCTTCTACCCTCATTGCGAGGAATTAATTGTGTGATTGAGGCTTAAGTAGCCCTAAGTTTTACGTAGAGACAGAACCGAAATATCCATAAAAACAAAAATGCCCTCATACAGTATTCTTGTTTATCTTTCTACTATTAAATGTCTGATTTCATTTTTCTTTTGACAAAAAAAAAATATTTGATTTGTTGTATTAACGTATATTAGATCTTCTACCCTCATACTAGATCTTTATACCATTTGAATGTCCTCTGGTCGGGACTACTACAAATGGACACGTTGCAAGAAGTTAGAGTGCCGACAGTCGCTATCACATCGTTATCTGATTAATACAGCCTTATACTTTTAGTCTTTGAAATAAAATGAGTATACAATTCTGCTTTCTTGGAGTATTCTTTCAAATTTTTTCTTCTCCTTTTGCACTCTTTCCGACACCGGTTATTTTCTACGTTCTAAAAGGAGGAGGGGGACAAATTGACAGCGATGTATTATCTGCCATTATACCATATTGCTGAACCTTTCGCTGTCCGCTAACATGTACTAGTCAAATTGATTCTTGGACCATGTATAATTGCAATTTGTTCTTTCCAACGGTGTAAACATCTGTTGCAATCTTGGTTTTATAGCCATTGAAGGGTTTCAAACTTTAGGGTTATCTTGTCATGAGTCAATATCCTAGCCAAATTTTAGGTTGTCTTGCAGGGAAAACTTTTTTAAAAGGGTTAATCACAATTAATCTCTTAAAGTATACCTCATTTTTCACTTTATCCCCTGACCATTTTTTTGTCTCACTTTATCCTCCATTGGACAAAATTATCTCTCTATTATTCTAAACCCTTATTTTTCTTTTTTTTCCTTTCCCCTTGTGTGCTCTTTTATTTTCTTTGCCTCTTTCTTCTTTCTTTAATTTTTCCTCTTTCCCACAAAAATCTTCATCTTAATGATTGAAATTAAAAAAGAAAAATTGCAGAGATCTATCTTCTCCTTAAATGATTAAAAAAAATATTCAAATCACTTTCCTAAAATATTTTTTTTAGCCTTTAATTCTTTTAATTTTGATTTTTCCTCTTTCCTTTCTAGTTTCTCATTTTATTCTAAAAAAAAATCATAAGATAAAATTGTGACCAGGATTAATAATCATCAATTGAAATTTGTGACACGTGGCATCATACAAAAAATCAAAATTAGTTTTTGATACCTTTCAAACCTTCACCCAAAAATGCAATTAGAAATCAAAATAAAAATTTTCGTTGAATTGGAGTTTTCTATTGGGAAGAATGAAAGAAAGAAGAAAGAGAAAAAGAAATAAAGGAGAGGAAAAAGGTAAATAAAAAGTCAAAATAATGGAAGGGTAATTTTGTCCTATAGGGGGTTAAATGAGCAAAATTAAAGGTTATGGGGTAAAGTGAAAAATGAGGTATAGCTTAAGGGAATTAATTGTAATTAACTTGTACGACCTATTTACAAGAGGCATTTTCGACTCGGATTGTAGTTTTTCAAAGAAAATTATTTACATTTTTTATGACCGTATTTTTTAATTATTTTTTATTTCATGTACATAAAATCATAACAATATATTTTTCTACAAAAAATTTTAAAAATATTAATCCAAAGGAGGCCATAATACATATATGTTCCATGGGTAATGTATGAATATAAACAGGAGTGTCATAAATAGGTATTAGAAAATCATGTCACAATGCATCAATACATATATGTTCCATGTATATAAAAGAGGAGTGTCATAAAAAAGTATGAGAAAATTAGGTACACACTGCATCAAGTGTAGAGCGTAAACTTACCGACGAAAGTGTGAGACAAAAAATTTTTTTTTCTGACAAATTCATCTGTAACATGAATTTCTAAATTCTAACTATTCCTAGTTTTTCAATCTAGGATCTTTAATCAGGTCGGTCAACGATTTTTGCACTTAGAATCATATATACTTTTGGAAAAGTGGTTTGACTTTCAAAAAGAGAAGCCACGCTTTGCAAGTGACATATCGGAGAAATTTAGGGTAGGCCAAGGATGCATCCTGTGAATCATTTTCTTATATTACCAGCAATTATAGAAGTCATACAACATAAGAAACAAGAATACTTATTTTCATGGGATAAATATGAATAGATATTCATTTGCATTGACGGAACTCTATAGTCTATGCATCATGGTGCCAATTCACATAGGGTTTAATTTGTGGTTTGGATCTCATCTTCTCATTCTCTAGGGATACTTGAGAAAATAGATGGTTAAATGTTTGAATATCTTCAAAACATAGATGATGGAGTTCTACCTTGCAGAACATTTGGAAATGATCTTTATTGATTTGGAAATATTTGTTATAGATCCAATCTACATGGATTGTATGTCACAAGAGAGTGAGGTTTAATATGCAAACTTCGTTATAAGACCTGCAATTTATGTGAGATAGTTCGTTTCCATTGCATAACCTCCCAACTGTGAATTCTTGCACCAAAATTCAGCAAAGGAGGGGGGAAAAAAATCCCAACACAAGGTATGAAGCAACAAAAAATTCGCTCTGCATAGGCTTTCAAGAAAAAGTTGATTTCCATTCATATGATTGTAGAGTATAAGAATTCGAGCTTGAGTTCAAATTTTAAATTTCCAAATTAACACTAATTAGTTTACAAAGAATTTAGCAATTGCATCAATAAAGCCAGACGTATGAATTTGATTGGTTTCAGCTCCGATCTTTAATCATATGTTGTCCATAAATAATTGGTTTTGCTGAATTTTAGTCTCCTTTATCAACAAGGCAAATATTTGAGCTCTATTTATTTACTATATATATATATATATAAGCCTACATCTAAATCCAAGAAGAGGCAGAAAGTTTAAATATCATTGATCGAATTAGGCTAATATTGAATCTTGGCATACGGAACTGTTGCTTTAACCAGCTGTTTCCTGTCCCTTATCCTTCTAAATCCATAAGAAAATTACAAAAAGAATCCAACATGATTTGGGCAACTGCCAATTACCCTAATCAACATCAAAACCCTGGTCGACTGATCTATGGGTCAAAGAAATCGAGTATCCTGTGTACGCCTTCAAAGAAACATGTACAAGTGTATCCAAAATAAAGTGCAGTTATCTGTTGCTACGTGATTCATTTTCAACCATGGATATTATTAGGGGTGAAAAAAAGAAAAGAAGAAAGAATTTATACCATCAAATCCGTTAGGCTGGTAATTTGTCTGTGTCAAATCATGTAATAACTTCCTCTCAATGATTTACGTTCCTCTTTTCTTTGGTTTTTAGTCATCTTTTAAAAAAAAAAAAAAAATCCTCTCCTGTGAAAGATGATTATAAATTTGTGAAACTGATATTAATGGGAAATAATAATAGTAGGCATTAGGCGATGACTTCTCGACCTGAGTGGTGGGCAAGGCGGTGAGGAAAAGGCCTAAATCAAAAGGACCTGGAATTGTCCCATCACTCCAAACATGCATTATCCTGGTTAGCCTTGGATAAATGGCAGTAGCCAGTCCCATAGCCTGATTTATTATGCAAAATTTATTATTCTTCAATTTAAATTAGTTTATTTGTACTACTACTGCAAATAAAACTATACATGACCCATCATTTTCATGTCAATTTTTTGGTTCATAGAAAGTGTCCAAACAACCCCTATACAGGTTGCAGTGCATTAAAAGATGTTGGCTAGATTGAAATTGTTCTGTGTTCTGTACCTCTTGGGCTTACAATGTACCCTCAAATCATATGATATATCTGGGCACTAAATATATGTTAATTTTTCTTTATTGACACTATATATATTAGTAGGTCTGGATGCATGCCATATTACTGCAATATACGTCGTTAGCGTAGAAAAAATTAATCCTATATTATAAAATCGTGTTTTTTTTACTCCAATTGGATATGAGATTCTTTTAATGTCTTGATAAACAATAACAAGCCACCATGAATAGGATAGAAGGAAATCATGTTTATAAACACCACCATGAATAAGATACCCAAGTTACATGTTAGGCTTGCAGTGTTACATGCTTGGTCTGTAAGCTCTACATGGTCGTTAAAGTAATTGATCAACTACGATTTGTTAAGATTCCATAATTATTCTCTTGCTTGGGAATCATATTTATGTTTCTTATATGATTCCCAAGCAAGAGAATAATATATTGCTTGGGAACCATATATTGTGTCGTTTGATTTTGTAAATGTAAAGGAATCACTAGTTGATCAAATTAATGGCGAATTATTTGTGAAGATTCCTATAGGTCATCAGGAAACAACTAATATGTCTTGTTAACCTTATCATGTCTTTCTTCATGTGGAAAAGAACCTGATATTTAGCTTGACGTTGTCTCTTGTTTTCAGATATGAACCAGAAGGTACAAAATAACTTTTTTATGATAAGACTTATAAAACTATTAAGGACTTGTTTGATAATTCAATTCAGCACTTAAAATTAATAAATTCAAATCTTAACATATTCAGATCGTTTGATAACCAAAAATTAAACATTTGAATTAATTAAGTGGTACTGAATTTTTTAGATAAAACTTGCTTCCAAAATTAAGTGATAAACTATTCACTTATCACTGACTATGCTATGCACTCAAATGTATTAGATTTAGTGCTTAATAATTCAACAATTTAATGAATTCAAACTTCAAATTTCAAATTTCAATTTTATAAAACGCACCCTAAGTTCAATTTTACTAAACATGTTAAACTTTATTATTATTGTTTTCCACAATAGTTAACAATATATATCTTATAAATAAAAAAAGGTATTTAAATCTCAAAACTAACTTTGTCTACCTCCACTTTTCCAAATTCCAAGACTTCTTTTCTTGGTGCGATAAATCTTGAGAATTGTAGCTAGTTCTTAATACATTTACAATACCACCCAACCCTCTCAGAAACTAGGATGAGGATAAGATGGTCCGATGATTACCATCACCATTTGGTTATCTGAATACAGAAAAGAAAGAAAGTAAGAGCAACAATGGAACTCTTGTCTTATATATTACTTCAGCAAAGAAGTTGATGAAAGGCCTAAAACTCAGAAGGAAAAAATGCCATATTGACAATGTATATGAGAAAATAGCACACGCCAAAATAATAAAAAAATGAATGAGATTATTTAGTTATAATATTCCTCATTGCTTTTTATTTTTTAACTTCTTCTTGACAAGTTGCACCTATATGACGCAACATTCACAAGCAGCAAATTTTATTAAAGATGCGTGCATGTGCTTTTGATTGATTAGCAATTAATAATTCTTAATTATCCAAGTTGGGATAATTATGTTCTAATTAATTAATTAATTAACATAATTGATTATTCGTAAAGTAATTGGGCGTGCTGCAGCGTTTATATATCTATATATATATATATACGGACGTGAATGACAATAGATTTGCTTGGCATGTTTCATGTTTTGGTGCTTGAAAGTCATTAACAGGTTAAGAAATCGCTATCCTTAAAAATATTGTTGTTCCAAAAAAATGATTAGTTGATTGATTTGACCGAAAGGTGAAGTTTATGAATAGATTGAGGGTGCAATACCCGCTAATACTAGTTATACATGAACCTTAACTAAACATGTTTGTCTATGATTAGCAGTATTAGTCACGTGGTTATTGTTATTCTTTTGCTAATAACAAGGTCGAACAAACATTTTTGGTAAACCTAACTGTTTTACGTACAAACATATTAATCAACCAACTCTGTTAGGGGAAAACAAAGTCAATAAATTAAATCTTATTTATTAAGGATATATAAAGGGGGTGTTCATAAAAGAGTCAGAACATTTAATGGTTAGGGTAAATAATAATTATTCAAAAGTACTGAAAATATGAGTTTAAATTATACGTGTCAAATTGTAATTAAATAAAATAAGTAGGTTTTTACCTTTTCATGGTCTACACCTTGGGAGTAAATACAAGGAGTTGGGTATCAAAATTGAATAAAATGTTCCAAATTTCATGAGTCATTTCTTAGGAAACCAAAAGTTAGCTTTTTATGTTAACAATTTTAACCATTTACGTAAAGGAAATTAATATACCATGTGTATGCATGATATAAAATCTTGTCTCTGAAAATTACCCTAACAAGCGATAAGAGTACGAAATTAGCGTCCAATCTACAACTACCAAATTGAAGAAAACAAATGTGCCATGAAGATATTGTACATATTCATCAAGATAAATGGGACAACACGATCAAGAAGGTTTGTTTGGTAGGATCGTACTTTTCCGGATTGGTAGCTAAAATACAAAGAGGAAAACAAATTTAAAAATGGTTCCTCAGCAACATGGGTCCTTGAAAAACTAGTGGTTCAAGAATTGGCTAGAGTTTTCGTCTTCACAGCTAAGTATGGGGTCCGGGTGATTTGATTTCTCGTACGAAAAATCTCTTGCGATTGAGAAACCATACTCTCTTTTAAGAGAGATGGGGTGTGTCGTTTGGGGATTCAAGATTTTGGTGTCTTATGTGAGTGGAATGCAAATATGAAACAAGGAGATCCATTGAAAAGCTGCCCTTTATCTTTGCTCAATTATTTGGGCTCCCAAAAGTTGAATTATGTGAGTGAAAATATATACAAAAGATGCTACAAGTGGTGGTGGCCTTGTGTTGAGAAAGAATATGGGTGTGTGGAAAGCGCCAGCCGTCGTGAATACAGAAGTTCCTAGGCCTCGAATGGTAGGCTTCTTGATATCATCCTTGTGAGATAAACTTGCTATGCTTTTAGACAAAACAAAATAGAAAAATTCTGAAAAGGACTAAAGTTTGATATGCATTATGCGAAAACACTGTTAATTGTACTGAGACTTGGATGTCAAGGACAATTAAAGGTATCTAGATAGCTATTACTTTTGGTACTTACTCAACAAACTCTATATTATTGGGAGGACAAACTTTGAGAAGGTTAATTTTGACTTTTCGACCTCTATTTCTAATTTTGTGAGGATCTATTTGCGCCTCTTACAATTATCATCGATTATTGATTTAAAAAAGATTCTTCTATTCCGTACCCTCAGAGCATAGCATAGGACATTAACTTTTGTTCACACAAATTTATCTGGGTGGATGATAATGGTTAAATTTTATTGGGAGCCCATCTTTTCAATGTTGTGCGCTTATCATGTACCCTTAAAGCACTAAATATATAGGAAAAGCCTTTTAAAAAATAGAATTAATTTTTTATACACTAACAGTATATAGACATGCAAAATTTGCATAAGTATCATGCGTTTAGTCGTAACAGTGTATACACTGTCAATCTATACAAGATTTACTCTAAAAAATATATAGTTTTACCGGAGAAAGTTACAATTTTTGCAATCATGGGCAGGCTCTTCACTCCCAACCACCTTAAATCCTGCCCTCGTAACTTTCTGAGTTTTTCATAAGTTTGTGACTGTGAATCACAGTTTAGGATATCATGCAAGATTTCGTACTAACCAATCCCACACTTGATCATCCTCAGAATGCACAGTTTACATAAAACTAAAAATTGTACGTGTGTTGTTTGTTTGCCAAGTAAATTTCACAGAGTTTTTCCTATAAAATTTATGGAGCATTTAAATCCCACAGCATAGCCAGAAGCGAGACAACGGATCAGTTGATTAGTATTTTGATTGGACTCGATGAGGTTAGCCATTTTTCCTTGTCGACTACAAGGTTTGCCTGAAAGAGAAACCAAAACGTACGTGGGCTAAAGTCATCGAGTGAAAAAGATTGCTGTTTGTCTTCACTTCAGATCTAAAATTGTGCCAAGTAGTCTAGCTAAGGTTGCTTTATTCATGCTACGGGTTCCATAATGAACCAATTGATTAGTCAAGATATTGGATACCCTTTCCTCCAGCCATGATCATGACTTAGCTGCCGACCTCAAAATTCATTCTTTAATTCAAATTGCATTCAAAAAGTAGAGGACAAATCAATTCTTGAAGCCTCGATCGTGAATAGATTAGAGAAAGTTCAAATTGCAGTTTCGGATTTTTAAATTCGTCTACTTGACAAATAAAATATCTCGTACATGTATTTCTACATAGATTTACATTTCATGACAATTAAATATATGAAATAGGACAGAAGATCGATCTTATCTAAGAGTTCATGAATTTACTACGGACATGGCTCATTTTTATTGGAATATTCAAACGTAGGAAATCATGTAAAACTGTATTGGATAACTTACGATTTACATTAATAAACTTCAATGTCAAGAACCCAAATCAATTTTGTGAAAAAAAAAGCTTAATTTTGATTCTGGATTCCCCTTTCCTTTCCATTTTGTTTTTCTTTCTTTTCTTGGAAAGTGCATTGAACGTTCAGTCCTGCATGGAGAAGAATCTACCCAAATTTTGTGTGGTTCTGACTTCATGGGTTGGGATGTGGTGCGTTTGATATTGTGACACATGTCTAGATGTTTTTTTTTAATTTATTTAGTCTTTGTCTTTTTATTGTAGCTCTGCTGCGAAAGCCCTTTATGGAACAAAGCCCCAGAGGGACACAACCTCTTGTTATGACCCTCCACAACAAATTGATTTTGTAATGCTGACTTTTCCAATTAAAGAAATGGCCGGAAAAGTCATACACATCAAGATAATATATCAAACCCAATAAGTAGAAAAAAGCAATAACATATTATGTACTTGATACCTAAAAAATATTCTTACACGCATTTTCTGTAAAATATTAAATTGAAGATATTAATTAGCTCAAGAACACCTTTTCTCTTGCCGTTTTACTCTATAGATACCTTCCATATTTACAAGTAACTGTTTGAAGATATATGATTTAAAGCTAAAATTGACAAGATTAAATTAGATCTATTTATACCCAGAAACAGAAAGCTAAATTCAACTTATCTAACTAAAACAGGCAGAGCAAAGGAAAAAGAAAAAACTAAAACAGGCAGAGAGTAATTGCATTTACAAAATTATTTTTCCAAGGTGCTAACAAAATGTTGAGTAAGTCATGTTATATATGTGCTTACATAGGTGTTACGTCATAATAAACGTGAGTTTTTATTAATTCTTGTAATACCTCTTGGTAATGTAATTTGAGGTACTAGAGCCAAATATAGGTTTGTTTTTTTTTTTTTGAGCCAAATAGAGCTTGAATGGTTCTTTATAGCTGAACAAGAAGCCAGTATTTGTTTTTCGTCTTCCTCCTTCACCTATTAAATTAAAACATGTTTAAAGTTTTTGAATAACTGCCTTGAGTTATTGTTTTTCCAACAAATATCATATTTCTTTACCTTTTACTCCACCTAGTCACCAAATGTTATCCACAAAATGGCTTTCTACTATTCTTGTGAAAAAATTATAAAATTTGAACACAAAATGTGGAACGGGAATGAAGAGTATAAAATTCATCTTTTGGGTACTTTAAAGAAATGTCAATCAAGAAAAAAAAAAAGAGAGAAATGCCAATGCATAATGATTTGAAACTATATATTATGATGATAAAAGCTTTTAGGCCAACGTCCAGTATTGTAATAGAAATGAATACAAAAAAAAAACTTAACATTATCTATAATTGGCTTAAAAAAAATGTAAAATTGTCGATTGATTTCAGTTGATTTGATATGCGATTTTAATGTGGGTTAATCCAACTAAAATTAATTTTAGGGATGGATATGCCAATAGAGGGGCACATTACTAATCCTCCATTTTGTTACTTGTCAGTACTCGAGTATTACCTTGCAATTTACAAGATTAGCACGTAGCAATGGGTTTTATGGCTCTCGGGGATGTTTGATCATGAGCTCCACTTTCTGAAGTTATGTGTCCTGATTTTTCAAGTCAAACTCAAAACCGTGAATTATTTTAATTTTCACTTTGTCAACCCCAAAGAAGGAATTCAGATGTACATGGGCACGCCACTTCCTTACACTTCATCGTTTAGATTTTTACGTTTACTTGGAAATTGATTTAATTTATAAAAGCGTGACTTTTTGGGAAAGAGAATACCGGAGAAAGAAGACTGACTATTATATTTCAGTCAAACACCTTACTGTTCATTTGTTTTGGCTAAAAGGTGCCTAATGGGCATTCACTAAAAAGGATCTCAGGTGCTAGTTTTTCAAAAAATATAAAAAAAAAAGTGTAGTTAATTGGGAAAGGTGTTTAAATTTAGAGGTATAACAATTGTGATTTTGTGTATTTATGTTTAGATAGGAGATTATTTGGAATAATTACGTACTATACTTTTCCTAATGTGATGTAGTATGTGCGATAAAAAAAAGGTGTTTGGAAAGATCAGCAAATGATTAAAAAAAACGTATTTATAATACAAACAAATAATATTGAGAAAAAATTTCTATACAAACATATACATTTGTATGCAGTATCTCAAGAAAACTCAATACTAGGAGAATGGCTGAATTAGGCACTAATACGAAAAGAATTATAAGTAGAAAGTTCTAGTTTCAAAACCTCCCACTTACACAGACACAAAATAAAATAAAATAGATACTATTGTATACCATTACCAAATATGGAATGCGGAGGTAACATCGGAAAGCACTATTCTTAACTAATTTAAGAAAAACACTATAGGGAAGGCGGCATCAAATTCAGTTCACACTTGATAATCCAAACCTATGTAGGAGTGTTAAAGTCTCATTAATGTTAGCTCAAGAAAGTAAACTCGACAGCCCTACAAGGCGAAGCTGTACCCTATGCTTTAGCTGTCAATTACTATCTTTCTTATCCTAAGCCTATCTTGGACTGAATTCCGGCCTGCAGCATTCAAAGTACGTATTTCCTTGGATCCTCTATTCATAATATCTGCACTCCAATCAATCATCTTCCAATTAGTGTATGCAAATGCAAGAACACCATAATTGCAATCTCTAGCCAACCATTTAAACCCCTTGTCTCGGACGGCATCTTGAAAGGATTCATTAAGTGAGGTAAAAGCCTCGAGGCGTCGTGGGTGCATATGCCTCGCAAGTTTATAAAATGTGAGTAAAAAAAAAAAGAAAGAAAAAGATTGATAATATTAAAAGTATATCTTATAATATGCTATATAATTTAACTATCAAGTAAATTATTGTGTTAAATTAATGGTTATCTTGACGAGAAATATGAAATTAGTTGAAGAAATTATAGAAGTTTTATATAATTTAGGGCTCAATTATAGTTTTACAAAAGGTGAAATGTAGGGAAAATTAAGTTTAGAAATTGAAAAGTTTGAGGGTGTATAGCCAAAATATGTTACACCCAATCTCCATCTTGTTGTCCTTCTTGCCACATTTGTCCTTTCAAATTTTTATTTTTTTTCTTACGTCTTCTTTTTATCTCACATCAGAATGCATAATTATGAAAGGCGATAATCGCTCATTGTGAGCCCTAACCAACACAATTTTACTACGTGTGCCTTGGGGCCTCTCCCCAATTTAGCATTTTAAAACATTAGTCTCAAAGCATGCACTACCTAGAGAATTATAAAAAAATTTTCAGCTGAGGCTATTTGTATAATATTCGAATAGGGTGACAAGAATCATAAGTTAAGGGTGTATAATGTTTAATCCTAAGAATGCAGATGCTAATGCAGTATTTTAACAAGAACGAAATGGTGGTAAAGAACTTGAAAAATCAGAGCCTAATGAGGAATTGAAATTTTTTGCCAATCGAACATTAATTTACACATAATTACTTTTTTAAAACACTTTAGAGTGATATATTATACACAGTTAGAATTTGAGGAGCACAATTGGATTTGGAAGGCTAGCTTGCCTATCTAAAACAAAAGGCCAAAAGTAAATTTGAGCCCACCTGGGGGACTGGAAACAGGTATAGGTACACTTAAAAAGATTTCTGAATTCATCAGTTATTTTAATCTCTTTAAATAAGCTCAAGAAGTACTCCTCTCCACGTAGGAATTGATTCACGAAGTGCACAAAAATTCAAAATCCGGTTTTAGAATATGTTGGGAGAAGAAACCATCAGATCTGATTCAAGCATTCCTCGAGACAAATATTCTGTGCAAACACACACATAAAGGCAAAGGTGAGACAAGAGAATTTGACCTTCAAGAGTGTACCTTGGCTGCTCTTTTTTCAATCCTTTTTTTTTTCAATTTGCAATTATTGTACGTGATGGGTAAAATTTCTAACTCCTTTTTCTTGCGAGTAACTTTTTGATTCACCGCCACTAAATAATTTTGATACACTATCAGTAAATACTTTTGTTACGCTAGCAAATTTAGATAATATTATATAATATGATTCAAATTTAAAATTTAAATCATGCACATAGGCATATATCCATAATGCATCCATAACTGCTAGCATTGAAAAAATTATTAGCATATATTCATAACTGCTAGCGTTAAAAATATTACTATACTGTCAATGTATAAAAAGTTAATTCTTTACTTGTTTTATTGAGGGAAATATAATTACGTGGCTAAATCATCACCAATTTATACTAATCAAATCTAAGTAAGTGGGCGGTCGACAATATTAGTCAGAAATCTTCCTTTTTCCTTCGAGGGGAGGGGATGTATTAATTAACATTACGAATAAAGGCAAACTGTTTCAATTAAAACTTTAAAATTCTAAGTATTCATCTTTGCCTCTGTCACACAATCAAACCGAACTTGAACTTCTTGTCATTTGTCTATTAATTCTGTTATTCTCAGTTTATGTGAAAAGAAGGCTCGCCTTGGAGAAATTCATTTTTCATGTATATACCAGGAATGAGGAAGAAAAGCATCGGAAATTGAGAAAACAACCGTCAAAATCACCTTTTTTTTGGCCCATACTTTTGTACAAAAACAAATACGGAACATGTGGTGGCAGAAAAATGATGGTCCTGTAGTCCTTGCTGGCTGCTGATTTTGTTTCAGCAGGTCATAAATGTTTCTCTTTAAAAAAGAAAATATCCATAGCTTCTCCAAGCAAAGGTTGAATAGTGAACAAGAAAATCCATGAACATGCAACTGTTACCATAAGTAGAAAAAGAGAATCAATATCACACAGTTCCATAATTGAACATGTTGCTATCTGCCAGATAGCAAATTGCTCAAGCTGAATAAAGAAACTAGGGTTTTGACATGTTAAAAAAACCTATGCAAAAAATGGAACCTAGGAATGGCAAGAAGGAAAAACAAAGGTCAGTGGGGATCCCTTCATAATCAGCTTCTTTTAGGATAATTTTCTAAAAGGCCTACTGAGTAAGGTTCCTCTTTCTGCTTTTTCATGATTGTGTTTCTATACAATGTCTTGATGCTAGGACCAAGGGCATCTATAATTGCAGGTCTCTAATTGTATCCTGCCGTGAAATGTACACCTCAAAAGAAGTCTTAGCCAAATTTGGAGGGCAAAATCCCTAAACATAAATTAGAGATCACTTTGACTTTGCCAAAAAATGAGTCTGCATCCAGCACCTGCAAATTCTTTAGGGAAAGCAATCATCTCATCTACCGTCAGTTCCCCAGTCCCTTTGTCCCAAAAGAAAAAAAGGCAAAAATAAAAAATAAAAAAAAGAAAGAAAGAGAGAAAGAGGGAGGTGTTAATGTGTGTGCAACAACCATTCAAAGGAATTTATGACATTTTCTCTTTGGCTTCAGACACTGTACAGTTAGATTCATTGAAGAGATTACAGAAGTAAGCAGACAAGGTCAGAGAGAGAGAGAGAGAAAGCGAGACAGAGAAATTATTTTCAGCCCTCCAAGAAAAAGTAGGAGGAGCTAAATTCATCACACATGTACAAATAACACCAGCACACAGCAAAAATTAATCAACAACAAGCCCACCCACATATGAAAAATTCACCATTATCCCATCCCATCCCATCACTAACTATCTAACTAATAATAATTCCACAACAAAGACTCAAAGCTGCTCGAAAATCCACCTTGATCATCTTGATCATCATGACCATTCCTGCTCATCATCCACAGCTGCTGATCAGGAGGAGGATACAGCCATCCATCTACCGAATCAGAATATGCAAAATCATCATTCCTCAGCTCCATTGATGTCTCGTTAAAACTCATCGTCCCTAGACTTGGCAACTCCACAATTTCGCTCAATTCCTCTGAGGTGGTTGACAAGTCTATAGCGAGACAAGTGATGACAATGACGACGACGACGACAAGGTCAATGACGTGGCCGTTCTCCATTCGATGACGATGGTGACGTGGATGACGATGAAGATGATAGAGAATCAAACTTTTCCATGGCTGCAGCTTTCGCTGCTGCCGCCTGGACATCACGTGGGCTGAGAGATGCTGGCCGCGGGAAGCGACCCCGCCAGTTCTGGAAAATTCAATATTGCAGACGTGCCTTTAATGCTTAAGGCCGCCACGTCGTGTGCCCGGGCAGCCATTTCTGGCGAAGGAAAAGTCCCCAGCCAAATGCGGGATTTTTTCCGGGGCTCGCGAATTTCGGATACCCATTTGCCCCAGTTTCTCATTCTCACCCCGCGGTAGACTGGATGCTTGCTGCTGTCTCTGATTCTCTTGATTTTCTTGGACTCTGCATCCTGATTGTTGTTGTTGTTTGATTGGTTTTGTGATGTTTTTAAGGCTGTGTTTAGCGATAATGGGGAGGTTGGGGATGATGAGAATGAAAATATTGAGTTAGAACTGCTCTCAGGCTCTAAACTCTGAAGTTGATCAGTAGTCATAGTCAAACAAATCATCAAAGTTTTTTGCTTTTTCTATAATTCTGTATAGCCAGAAGATAGTAGCAAGTGCATGTAAATATGCAAAATTAGGAAGGGGGAGTGGAAATACTTGTAGTAGTAGTAACTAAAGACAAAGAAAAATTGAGGAAATGATCAAGATGGATGTTTTGAGGATTGCGTGAAGACTTGTAGGCAGAGAAAAGGGGAAGGAACATATATAGAATGCAATGAGGTAATGAAGACCTTTTTTTTCCCATCATTTCCCAATGACTCATACCACACTTATAAGGGGAAAGAGAGGGGGTCAGAGAGTGAATAGAGGTTGGAGCAGAGAAAGGAGTATCTGGTGTTGGGTAGAGGCATAGGTGATGGAAGGGAGGAGCCGGGGGGGGGGGGGGGGGGTGGGTATGGGGTCCAATGAAGAAATGGGTTACCTTGCTAGACCCTATGAAGTATGATGCAATGGGGTCCCTTCTCTGGTACCACGCAACCCTTACTGATTTTATCATCTATTTGATATCTTTCTGGTTTCACCTATATTTCACTGTACATTTATCCCCTTAAGTATCATTTTCAAAACTGTAGTCATATGTGCAAGTGTCCTTATTTATGGTCCTCTCCTAGCGTGTCCATCTGTAGCCTTGTGTGTGAGTATGTGTATGGACGATAGATCAGTTGATGTTGCCTTTCTTCACATGTATGATTGCATGGATTTGATTAGGAAGATAGGTTAGTTAAAAAAAATTACACAATCATGTTAGCTAGTATAATTAACTGTTAACAAGGAATGTTCTGCTACTAGGCCGGACAAAAAAAAGCTACAATTCTCAATCTAAGGAGTGTAAAAAATTGGAAGGGTAAAAAACCTCAATGGCCACTAAACTATTGATCGGATAGTATTTTGGCCATTAAATTATTTTTCGTCAGTAATTGGCTACTAAACAACATGATCAGTAAACCTGTGACCATTTGGTCGATAATTGCTCTTAATATATGAAATTAGCAGTTAATCTGTGAAATAAGATCGCGTAGTTGCTGAACAAAATTGCCCCCCGCACTTTGTCACGTGTATTGCTAATTTCACATCTTAAAAGCAATTATCGACTAAATGGTCATAGGTTTACTGATTAAGTTGTTTAGTAGCCAATTGCTAGTAAAAATAGTTTGATGGCCAAAACATGATTCGACCAATAGTTTAATGGCCGCTGAGGTTTTTGGTCCAAATTGGAATCACTACTGCAACATTAGTACAATGGAACATGGTTGGTTGAATTGAATGTCTTTTTCTTTGCTATATAATTGTAGTATAATAAAGAGATATATCTTGATACCCAAGATTTTGCTAACCCTTGTTATTAATATCTCTTTTGGATCTTTGTATAGGTCGACCGAGTAATAATCTATTTTACTTATCACTGCTGTAGTGTCATCATGCTTACAACACTACCAATGCTCCATTATAATAGTATTGGAGCGCCTTAGGCTATTAGGGTTCAATTGTTGGGGAAAATGCATTGAGAAAGTTACCCCAAGAGTTTAAACAATGTGAATATTTTTTAATAACTTGTGGACAATGTTGAGTTGATCCCATTTGTAATCAAGAAGCAAAAGAAACAACTTGAAGATTTCAGCAAGGGGTCCATTCAAGAATTGTATATATATTTGTATGGGTCATTATGTTTTGGTACATATATCTTCATATGTGCAGGTGCCTCTTACACTATTTCTTTAATTAATGCATACAAATATGTGACAAGATATCTTGTCATATTCACACCACAAAGGAAAAACGGAAAAATATAAAAGTGTGATTTTTTTATTTCTCCTAAGAAAAAAACAGTGTTTGAATTGATGTATTGACGTGCCCAACACCCAAACAGGAAAAAACTTCAAAACCCCAAAAAAGAAAGCCAAAAAGAAAAATCTTAATTATGAGGTGCTGAAAATAACTACACAATATAAACTACCATATACTATATATCTCCAGCTGTTGGGGCCTGATCAAGCATGAAATTATTGGTTTACGGTTCCCTCTGTCCTATTTCTGCCGCTTAATGCTGATTAACAAAACATGAACTAGAAAAAAAAATATTAACTTGTCAATTTGGCTTCCCTCTAACCTTATTGTACATTTACTATTACCAATTTCTTTTATTTCTGTCCTAGTGTAGTAATCGAAAGAAAAACATGAATAATAAATTAACAGCCAATGACATTTCACGTAACAAATGGAAAATCAGAAGAATTCAAAATAACAAAATTCAAAAAAAAAAAAAGCAGTACCCGGTAAGAAAAATGGTCTAATTGATCTATAAACTATTACCTCGTTCATTGATTTCTTTGTGGATCAAGTTACTTGAGCAGTAAATTCACCTAGGCCAGGGAAACAAATGAGCTAAAATCATGCAAAAAGAAAAATGAATGGTAGAGATTGACCTTAATAATTGGGAATGCCAATTATTTAGGGAAAACATTGTCCTGCTAGTATTTTATCTGTTGATTCGTACACTCTCAGAAATCAATCATTGTAGTGGTACGATTTCACAGGGTTCATTAGAGATTTAAGTCTTTCTTATTGAATCCCATAACAACTCCGTTTCCGAAAGCATCAATTCCCCCTTGTCGTCATCGATTACACGCCATTTTCCACACAGTTAATGCTTCAGTCCAAAATATTAAGAAATTAACTTCATCACAGCAAGAGATGCAAACACAAGAAATTAACAACAATTTGTTCTCTGATTAAGAGTGAAAAAAGAAAATAACTGGGTCCCAATTTTGTGTCCCAATTTGTGTGTTTTCAGAACTTGGGATTGTTCTTGGTTTGGTAGTAGTTTGCATTTATCCGATGCCTCTTTCAGTTTTGAGTCCCCATGCAACAGTCACATCCAAGAAGGGGTCCCTAAATAACTTAAGTTTTTGTGTGGCTCAAATCCTCAACCCTTTGACCAATTCACTCTTGCCTTCTCCAAAAAGATGTATGGTCACATATCACAACTCAGAAATTAATTTCTATAGTATGGTTTAATTGAAGTTCAGTTAATGTACTTACCCGCCGTTTCTTGTTTATCCATATTCATCATTCTGTGTAGTTTATCAGAGCAGTGTTGACGGACATATCAATGATGAAATTGAAGGAAATTACTATAATGTCCTGAACTCCCGGGCTAGCCCAACAACCATTGAGCGAAATCATGGGTTTAAAATGGTTAATTCAAACTTTTAGTAATCCATGTATGATCATATATAATCTCATTCCACCCCAAACTTTCCAAGTGTGGGACAATTGTGGGTGTTACAATTAATAGATTACTGGCTCCTGTGAGGATGGATTGAATCTTATAGAGAAGAATTTAATGGCACTGCATAAATTTTCTAATGCATCCTTTTCCTGCATATGAATGTTCATTGCCCAAATGAGGATTAACTAGATTTATAGCATTCCATCTTCTTTTTGCTGCATAATCTGTTTGATTTGTGAGTTATGAAATTTTAGTTTTAAAAAGTAAATATGACCAGAAAATATTTCAGAATAAATAATGAAAGGGTAAATAACACATTGGGAGAAAGGATGGCAAAGGAAAAGGAGTTCTTGAATGGGACAGATGTTAAGAGAGAATAAAAGCAAAATATCTTTTACACAGTGTAGGGCACTTAACAGGGAAAAATACTCTCCGTCTCTTTGAAGTTTAAGGTCTCTAAACTTCTTTAATTACATAAATGATATAAAATTTGTTTGAATTATTCAACAGTATTGCACTCAAAGTCAAGGTAAAACCACCTACCTAGACCAAAATGAAGGTAAAATTCACTGAAACATTTGAAATTTGTTGGCATAATTTTGTTTCACTTGAGGGATTTGTGCCTGTATTTGCTTATACCCTTTGGCTGCAGTACCGTACAGATTGTTTGATCACTTTATCTTGATTTTATGCTTAAAGCATGCTAGGAAATGCTGTGTGTTCCATAGTTGTTGAATCATTGGAGCACCTATTTTATAAATGTCTTTCTTTTGGAGACAAGTCATCCAGTTTTTAAGTCTCCTATGCAGCGGATATCCAAATCCTTGAAAGATAAATTGTGTAAACTTGCTTTAGCAGTCACTAAGTGTGACGTTGGCAATTAAGGTTCTCTGTTAAAAGAGAAGAGAAAAAATGTAAGAAGGATCGAATTGGAGTTGAGCATTGGCTGAGAATTGAATCAAGAGACTTACAATCTGCAGGATTTGGTATATCCCAAGCATTAGTCTTTTTCCTTGCTTTGAGGTTGTCGCATTATTCGTATTGAGTACTTTGGCCTCTTCAACTCATCTTCTTGCTCCATTGACACGAGACTTCAGAAAGTACGACATAGATGCTTAAAGTTTTAAACAATTTATCAAAAAAAAGAAGTAAGAATAAATAGGAATTATATGTGTTATCGTGTAGTATATGAAATATGTCAAAGTTACGTGTTACCCTCAAGGGACAAACTTGCATTCGAGTCTCGAGACTCTTAATATAGCTGCGCAATCCCAAGGGCAAAAGCAGGTGATAGTCAAACACAGATCAATCTATGGTCACTCAAACCCTTGCTCTACCCTGGTCAATGTCTATGCTATCTGCTGTAGATGCATTTAAGTTGTCTCTAATTTTGCAGGTCCAAATCAGAAGTTAAGTTGTACCTTCTGTACCCAGATACCTTTTGAAAGAAAAAGGAATATCAGTAAGATCAGGTAATGGACACAGAATCCAGAAACGAATTTACAAAATCTGCACAGCACTTTGTAGTCTTGAAGCAAATTATTCACAGAACTGAGTCACATTGACTAGTTATTCCTGCACGATCAGTAGATAAGTTGGCACTTCTGTTACATTAAAGAAAGGAAAAAACCATGACAGAAGGGAGTTGGCCTAATGAATAATACACTATTATTGATGGTTTTATTAATGATAGTGAATTTTATTAATTGTATTTTCACCCTAACACGTCCAACCACTCTTAGGCTTCGCTACAGTGCAGATTTTCCTGGGTTGTGTTCGATCGCAAAGAGTCAAACCAGATGCAGAAAGTGAAATACTTGATCTGTTTTAACCAAATTTTATCATAAGTTTATGCTTTTAGCAGTGGTACACTTGTAACTTTGTCATTAAAATATACTACAAGCAAGAGCTTGGCCTTTGCACCTGTTTTCGTACTTCCACTGCATAATCGTACAAGAACAATATGAGTTGTTGATTGACACTAATTTGTACTCGTAAAGAGAACATCAATCGTTCACTGTGCTCAAGCATGGAATGGAAGACACATTCACATCCATGTCCATGTCCATAACAACATATATACTCCTACACATCATTACTAGCAGTGTACACTATTCGTGGTGAAATGAAATGATTTTCAGACCTTGATGTCTTGATAACTTAGAAGTTTGATCCTATTTATTAGTAGTAATTAATATCTTAAAACTTCTCATTTGAATAGCTGTTTTTTGGAGTTTTTGTAGAAAAATGTACTGTAACGATTTGATATATATAATGTAAAAGATGATTAGAAAATATGTTTACGGAAAACGTAGAATTTTTTAGGAGAAAATGGCTTTCCAGACAAAAGTTTTGGATGCAAGAATTATAATTGACATTCTGCAACATCTGTGGTCGTTCATACCACTGTTGTAGATTTCTATATAGGATCCGTGTCTATGCTTAATATATTTAATCCGTCTGGCGGATGTAGAGGGAGGGCCGCCCCAGATTTTAGAAATTCTTCCATACATCCTTGAAAAAAATTGAAAGTCTTATATTTATATTCTCATAGAAATTCAGCTTGGCATTCCCAAAATTTTAGAAATCATTTTTCATCCCCTTAAAATGTTAAAACGGTTTTGCTTGTATCCTTATTAATATTAGAACTTGTTTTCCAAGCTTTCCATATAACTATAAGAGTGCCCCTTTACATATACTTCTTTCTTAGTTTTGACCTCCCCTCGTTCCGCTCCCTCCTCTCTCTCCCAAAGAAAATCTTAACCTCTGGTTCTATCTGTATCTATAATTTTAATCCAGGGTTAACAATTTCTTCTATTGGCACCCGAAATGATTAAATGTTAAAGGAAATAAGAAAACTATATATATATATGTATATATGTATGTATTTATGTATACATATGTGTGTACTGTTCAAACACTGGTGACTACTATTTTGGGGGGCTTTTAAGACATCTATTACACAATTCAAATATCTTAAATCTTAATCACCTTCAATATGGAATCAAGCTTCCCTAGCTTGTATAAAGTCAACACAAAGGTGCCAAATTAATGCTTTTTTTTTCTTTATCATTTTCGTGCAACGGCAGTTTTATCACTAGGAAATTGTTTTAGCCAATTATGTCACCTTCATTTAAATTTTTGTTCCAGCTTTTATGTTGGGTAGGGTAGGGTAGACCTGTCATGATCGAGTCATTTCTACAATAATTCGAGGTTTCATATGCAACCCAATCTATAGTTTCCTCATCTTCCTTGGTAGGATTGGCTGATTTTCATCACCTTAAGGCTTAAGGGGCAAAGCAAGACAAAAACAGATAACGTTTGGAAGCAAAGAGACCGTCAGGCTATAACTTAGGGGGAAGTTCTGTAATTAATCCAATATAAGTTGAGTTATGCCCCAACAACATAATTTGGTGTATGACTTGAATTGGATTAGGTCTCACAAGTTGTTATGTCCAGTTTAAATCGATTTGTGTAATTCTTGTTACTTTTAATGTAAACACGTATAGTTTTAATATAATTGCGAATTTTACATTGATTTAATTGTATGAATTGACAAATTTAAATTTACATTCAATATGAACAATTATATTAATTATATTAATATATATTAATCAATATAAACAAGACAAAACTTGTGACGGCCTATTTCCTACTTGAAGCACTCCAGTTTCCCTTTATCAATAAAAAAAAAATCCCAAGTGTGTCCTCTAAGGATAGTGCTATTGCTTTACTTTAATACATCAAAAGGATTAATGGATTTAAACCTTATTGTCCATTTGGGGTTGCGGTAGCTTATTAATTAAAATGTACTTCCTCAAAAGAGTTTTTAATAAAAGTATTTATTAACTGTTTAAGCGTTTTTAAGTATATTGTTTGGAGATATATGCAATTGGTACCTATTGCATTGGATAATGTGTAATTTGAAATTTTTTAAAAGTGTTTAGCTCTTTATTTGGTTCATAAGATAGGATAAAATAATTAAATTTAATATTTTATTTTTTAAAATATTAAAAGCTACTTTAAAAACACCAAATTTGAGATTTTGGTAAAAGTGCTTTTAACACCAAAATCTCTACTCCTAATTTTATGGGATGATATTCACCAAACACTTTAAAAGTACTTTTATCACCAAAAAGTACTTTTTTACCAAAAGTAGACCTGGCAATTATGCCCAAAACCCAATAACCCACCCAACCCACCCACTAATTTGAGAGGTTGGGTTGGGTAAGTTGGGTGTTGGGTCAATTTTGGGTTGGGTAATAAAAATCTATACATATTTTGGGCGGTTTGGGTATTTGTATTGGGCGCCCATTACCCAACTTAAATTAAAAAATAAATTAGACACAAAATGCATCAATTTTGTGGCCACTTCAAGATTTTAAAATTCTCATCAATTTTGTGGCATCAAACGCACTTGCTTTATAGAAAATAAGGGAATCATCAGCAAAAAAATGTGAAAAATGTCAGGACTACCTAAAAAATTCTCAATGAAGATAATATATTTTTCTTAAGTGCTTTTTGATTAAGTTGGAATGGCATTTAACTTTCATATTTGTATCTATCAAATAGACATGTCATAATTTTTAATCTTTTTTTGTAATTAAAATCTAATCTAATTAACCGACGGAATAGTCCATCCGGCATTCACGGACGAAATAGGTTATCTAGCATTCATGGACAAAAGGTACAAATGTTTCTACTTAAATGTGATAATAGAAAGTGATTAGAATTGATGAAGGTACAACCAAACTTGATGAGAATGCATGGCTTATACTAAGCAGATGTCTAGTTGCATAGAAAGTAGGAAATAGAAGTTGACTAGAGGCAATGAGAAAGCAATGCGAACACGCATGTGGACGCAGATGAAATTTCGACTTGGAAGTCTACATCTACAGATGTTAGTAATATCTAGATTTTCAATAGCTTTATTTTTTACTATTGAAAATTTACATGTTAGGTGGAATCCACTTGACACATTAAATGAGATCGAGTGGGATCTTTGTATATCTATGTCAAATTCTTTCATTGGTTCGAGAACAAACATGCCAAATAGTTGCTCTGGAACGGCATAAAACTTTCCTAGGTCAGTAGATTACTATTACCCTCAAACTTGACATATTAGATGAGATCGAGTGAAATCTTTGTATATCTATGTCAAACTTTTTCATTGGTTTGGGGAGCAACATGTCAAATAATTACTCTGAAAGGATAATAAAATCAAGTATTTCAAAAGAACTTAAAAAGTGAGTGTGTGTTTGTATCTGTGAGTGTTTTAGTATGTGAAAATATATCTATCTATGTGAAAATGTATTTATGTGTTTGAATTTTTTTTTTTTTGTATATGAAAATATATTTAAGAGAGTTTATGTATCAAAATCTATTATTTAATATATTGGGTCATATTTGGGTCATGGGTTTGAAATAACCCAATATGACCCAACCCAAAATTAACCCAATCTAAAGTTGGGCGGATTGGGTATAACCCATTTAAATGAAAACCCAACATCAACCCGCTCAAAATCCACCCAACCCACCCAATTGCCAGGTATAACCAAAAGCACCCCAAACAGGCCTTTGTGCTAAGCTCCGTACAGAAAAGTTTTGTTTGATTGCTTCAACCCACTGTTGTCAAAATTGGATTAGATCCCAAGTGTCTAATCTCTCGTCTAATGGCCCAATCGGGATGGTTTTAAGCTCTGATTTTAATTAATGCCAAAAACTCGAGAGTCAAGATTCAATTAATACCGACTAAGTTGCCAAATTGAGCTCCATTCCAAGAATCTCTTTTTTTTTTTTTTTTTTGAGGAATCCATGCCAAGAATCAGGCTCATATATTGTTAGCTGTCACACAATAATAATCTTTGAAAGGCATGGCTGTTGTACGAAAAATCCATAGACAGATTAGTACTAAGGGTTTCATGAATCTTAACAGAGAAACTGAACAATCAGTAGTGGGGTTGTTCCAATTAATGTACCGAAGCATTACAGATATTACAGACAACTCAAAAGTTCTAGAAATCACTCTATATGGGGTAAGTTTCAGTTACTATTTGGTAGATTTTTATACATATTATGAAAGGCTAATTCTTCAGCATCAAATCACAGTGCAAGTTTCAGTTACTATTTGGTAGATATTTTGTACATTATGAAAGGCTAATTGTTCAGCATCAAATCACATGTTCAGCATCAAATCACAATGCACATTTTTTGTGGGATAATTTCAAAAACTTCCCTTGAGGTTTTTGATAGTTTCACTTAGCATCATTAAAGTTTTAAAAAGGCAAAAAACTTCAACGGCTACTAAATTATTGGTCGGATAATATTTTGGCCATCAAACTATTTTTTATCAATAATTGGCCACTAAACAACTTAATCAGTAAGCCCGTAACCATTTGATTAATAATTGATCTTAATATGTGAAATTAGCAGTACACGTGGCAAAGTACAGGGGCAATTTTGTCCAGCAATTGCGCGACCCTATTTTACAGATTAACAGCTAATTTCACAGATTAAAAGTAATTATCGACCAAATGGTCACAAATTTACTGATTAAGTTGTTTAGTGGCCAATTATTGACGAAAAATAGTTTGATGGTCAAAACATGATCCGACAAATAATTTAATTGCCGCTGAGGTTTTTTGTCCTTTTAAAAATATCGCTTGCCACCCCTAATTTCAAATTGTTGTAACATTCTCAACCCAATTCAAATTATGTGATTAAAATACTCTATGTTTAAGAAAGAGAAAATCATTTCATTCCAAAGTTGCCCCTTTTGTTGTAGTCCCTTAGTTGTGATGACAAATTAATGTAAAATCTTTTGACATTTGAAAACTTGATGGATGCGTTCTTTAATGAAAAGTTATTAATTTAGGGTCGAGAGATCCTTTAACAATTTTTATCTATAATTTGGAGAAAAAATTTAAAATTTATGAATTACAAATAATTAACAATGCATGTAAAAACTATTTGAAATATCATAAAGATAAGAAAATAACTTTTTACACATTATAAACATCTCAAATAAGTTTAAATGTAAATTTAAAACTTTTTTCCCTTTTCTAAATTTTCAAGACATCAATCTAGAGAAATAAAAATTTAAGATTCTAAACAATTCATAAAATTTATTAAATTCAATCGAAACATTTTACATAAAAAGAAGGATTTTTCTCATTTGGTAGTCTAAGGGCACACGATAAGCATATGGATAAATGAAGGTGGACCCAATATTGAAGTTTTATAATTGTAGCTAACTTCACTTTAGCAGAAGAAATTTACACTTTTGCCAAAAAAATAACAATAATATTGGGTTTATTTCTTACTTTGTGACCTTAGGGTACTAAATAGGCAAACCCTAAAGGAAGATAATTATTTTGTAATTTAAAAATATGTTAAATAAACTTTTATTATTTTTTTGTACTTTAAAAAAGTATATTGCTTATGGTTGTGGTTACTATATGTTGTCCCTTTAAAAAAGGTACATTTTATGCCTTTTGTCCTTGTTTTTAACATTTGATTATTATACTTACTTTTTTGTTAAAAAAAAGTAAGGCAACAAAAGGGCATTGTTGAAAAGAAATTACTTTTTCTTTTCTAAAATGAGTATTTTAATCATATAACTTGAATTGGGCTGAAAATGTTACAAAAATCTGAAAATAGGGGAGGCAAGTGATATTTTTAAAATAAGGTTCAAAGTGAAACTGACAAAACCTAAGGGGAAATTTTCGAAATTATCCCTTTAAAAAAAAAACTAAGGGGGGGGGGGGGGGGGGGGGGGGGGGGAGGGAGGGGAGGGGGTTTGGCGAGAGGGAGGGGTGTTTGAGCTAATCTTAATTGCCACAAAAGGTCAGTGACAATATGATTTATCCCCTTTTCCATGAATCATTGTGGTAATCCAATAGAAATTCTGAAAAGTTTCTGACAAAATATTTATATCATTGGTAATAACTTCACCAGAGGCAATGTACCCCCATTACATTGCAATTTTTTCCACATCTAGGCTGGACCATGAAGATGGATGTTTCATCATTGGTAGTAGAACCACATGATGCTTCTGACACTAAAGATGTACAAGCTATCAATTCTATAAGTTTGGCACCTAAGCACGGATAAAATAATCCATGCACATCATAATAAGTTTGCATGTTCTGCAAGTTGTCTGAATGTGTAAAAACTTCAGATGAAGCGTGTCATCTTGCCCCTGCAAGTTTGCAACAAAACAATGGTCCATCAGCATCAGGTTTCAGGTTTTGAAACACTTTTGCAACTGAAGACTCAAATGAGAGAGAATTCCATTTGAATTATTCAATCCACATGCGCACGTATGCACCAGATACATATATGTTTGTTCTGAGCAGATGCATCGAGAAGCGGCTAGCAATAACATGTCGAATCCTTTGAATCTGTTCCACATGTGAATTATAAAAAGGATGGTTTGTCTTAGTCTGTCACATTATCATCAAATCGAGAACGTCCCCCATTTACATTCAATGTCAAGTTGTTAATCATCCAATGTAGTTACTTGTGTTGTTGCTTTCAACCACTGCTCAATTTTGGGCAGAATAAATGCGCTGCCAAATCTAATGCTTTTCACTAGAGATAATTAACCATTATTGTACGGTTAAAGTGAACTACAGCTCTAATACAACTATTTCCTTAACTGCCAAATCTGATGCTATTTTTGACTTGTCACCATTTGGCTAGAAATATAAATGGCAAGCAAAAGGATTGTCATTACGCTGAGTACAAACTTTGAAGATTTAGCCGGTTATGACAGCAATTGTAACATTCAACTATGACTTGCCATAATGGCCATCGCAATAGTCTGCCATAACAGGTGAAGCCATTTTGCCTCAACTACATAGAAGCAAGAATCTTGACCCCTCCTAAAGATGCCAAAAAATGGAAAGGGAAGATTATGCGAATCTTAACAATCAAATACTGTAGAACCATTTGTACCTTGGAGGGCAAATGGAGGGAATGGAGAGAGGTTATAAATTTTACCCTGGGAACCATTCTACTAGCTAGGTGCAGATAGAAATTTTTTAGCATCTTCTGTTCCATTCATATGCAAATTCAGTGGCAAGCACGTCCTGTGTATTACATGTATTTGGAACTATAAGTTCTGGCCTGAATCATGAGCAGCTTTTGTACGTTCTGCCAATGTCAGTACTCAGATGTATATCCATTCATGTTTCTGTCACCAAGTCCTTGAACACTCAAGATGGAGCAAGTCCTGATCAATGCAGCATTTGTTGTATAATCCTTGCGCACTTGGTCCCAAGTATTAAAGAAAGGCAGCAACTCCCATGTAAACAGTTGAGAAGTCACTGGTCAATATATAACTCTTTATTACAGGATCAAACTTCAGAGTTCTCATATGAGTATCATTGCTAAAGTGCATCCATGGATCATGATTAAATTCAGACCAATTATAGAGTCTGAATGGCAAGAATAACTCTTTATCAGGTGATGGGAAAAAGCAGTCTATACCTGGATTCACTACAGGGAGATACACTACTAGCAGCATATATACACGGACGATTTACATTACTTGTTTACTAAAAAATAATAACCGTCATAGATTATCAAACTCTAATAGTAACAGACCTTAAACATAATTTTTTTAGTCTTTTACAGCAAGGAAAATGAGCCAACTGAGGTCAGCCGGCATCATCCAAAAGAAAGGCAATATGCTAGTTCCTTTCAATTAAAAAAAATTGCTAGTAAACAAATAGCAAAGTCCTTTGTTTATGGTATAGGAATAGAAACAAATGAAAGTTGAGTATAAGGTAAGAAAATACACGGTTTATGACATCCTAGTGTTGCCCTAGATGCTCATGTCTCTTGTTCTGATTGCTGTTTAAGAGACCATGAGCAGGAAGTATGCCTGGTGTTTTCTGAAATGTAAATTAACATGAATCCAATTCTTTCTTTTGTTTATTGATGTCATAAATAAGAATGTCTAGACAATGTCTATACACGCTATCTTCTTCCGCGAAAACTTGCTGATCCCTGTTATAGTCAAATGAGTCAACATCAGGTTGGACAGTACTACAATGCATAGGAAGGGTTGGTCCTTCTTATCCCTTCCTCCTCTTATGGCTCAGTACAAAATCGTCGTCATCATCACTGTCATCTATGATCCGTTTCTTTGTTTTTACTTCACCGTTCTTTGATGCCTGCTGTGGCTTTTTGGAGCTCTCAGGTTACTTGGTGGTGGAGATTTAATAGGAGTTCCCGTCCGAAGTTGGTTTTTGCTTTTTCTGCTTTTCTCAAAAAGCCTTCCTTGCCTTTTTCAGGTGACAGCATGCCATGTTCCATCAACCTGGCATGTAGACAATCTTCATGTTTTAGTACAGCACAATCTATTAGGTCATATTCATCTCAGGGAATTCGAAATCAGAATAAAAAGCAACTATTGCAGCAAAGAGTTCTTTTTCCTTTTTTTTTTTTTTTTGGGAAAAATCCATCAAAACAAAGAATTCTATTATAAGCAAACAAAGCACAGCCAGGCACTTCATGGTTGCGAGGGTCACATCATAAAGTTCTCGGGAATGAAAGGAGTTAAACTGTTTCGTGATAGAATGTGGATATCACACTATGATCTTAAATTTCTTTGAGGAATTTAATATAGTCCCTCAATGATGATCTTGAAGATGATTGCAATGTAGTGAGAGAACTGAATCAATAGAGTCAAAATGATAAAGTCTCATAGCCAAGAAATAGATGTTTTTCTCTTCTAAGAGCAAGAGTTTGTAGTCATTTTGAAGCACCTTGATTTGTGAGGATCTTCTGCACTATCTGAAAATAACTCACCAAACTATAATCCCAGTTCAATCACTACATGCACAGGACGGGTAATGTTAACTTTTGAACTTTGAGAAGTGAAACTAACATTCCATTCAGTAGTGAAAAGTAGAAAAGACAGGATGGAAATTGGTCTGTTAGGCTGAAATAATGGATCAAAGTTTTTGCAGTGCAATTCTACATGGCACAGCTAACACAAACAATCGTCAAAGCAATCCCTCTAAAGGAAGGCCTGGTAATCTGATTAATTTGATGAACAACATGTTTCCACAACACTATTTGCAGACAACAGACTATTTCTTTAGTTAGAGTAGTGCGAACTCTTGAGTACAGCATGTGCACCAATGCATGTCAAGATCCTCTTCTGGATGGCCTACTTTCAATAGCTTCTAATGCTGATTGGAAGAAAGTTGGATGATGGAATTGGTAACTGTGACAGCTAGAAAAATAAGCATCTTGTCCATCTTATTCAAGAAAAAGTTCAACAAAATGGCAAGAAGAAATCAGAAGGCTAGCATAGCCCCTAACATGTGGCTTACTGCTTCATTACATGGTATGTCACTGCAGAAATTATATACCAGCTTTATGAAAAAAATAAAAACTCTAGGAAACCATTGAGTTTAATATTTGACCAAAGCCAGCTAAATGTGGCAGAGTCAATATCCTAACTAGAAAGCCTCTGACAAATGCTGCTAAAATATTGGTTTATACGAGACCAAAGAAAATGATAACTTTAGATATGAAATTTAGAAATATAAAATTGGTTTTACATCACTAGTTTGTAAATTTGCCCCCACTGACCAAAGAAAAATATTTGTTGCAGGTAATGAATTTTATGCTTTTATCCTGACTAATTTGTAGAAAGTCAATATTACATGTTTCTAGAAGTATTTATACAAACAGTTATTAGTTATATGAACAAGTAAGATATACAATCCATCGGTTTAAGTATGACTACAAGTAAAAGCCATTGTTTCAAAGGGGTTCTAAGCCACTAATGGGTAACAAAAAATTTAGAGCTTTGATGAGTTCATAAGGCATTAGTGGATTCATTGTATTTTCTTATGTTATTTGTTACATGTCTCAACTATCTATCTATATATGCCCCCTCTGAGAAATTTTTCTGGCTCCACCACTGTTCCAAAGTCTTTGCTGAGAAGTTTTAGCTGTCCCAACAATTGCATGGGAGGAATATTTGTACCCAAGATTCAGTTATTACGTAGATATTTATTGTATTTTCTCTATTTCCAAGTCATAAATCTTAATAGCCAGGACTAAAACTAAATATCATCTTCCTGAGATGGAATGTGAAAAAGATTCAAAAAACCTCTATGAGATTAGACATTGAGCCACTATGTGAAGCAGATGTTGGCTTACAACTTACCCTAGATATGTGAAGACGAGGTTGGCTTACAACTTACCCCAGATAAGGCTAAATCAAAATCTGGCAGTGTCATGGGCAAGAATGCCAAATATTAACCAAGGAAGCATGCTCCGTTTTGAAAGAGCAGCACGAAACAGAAATGATGGAAGGTGTCTTTTCCCATTAGTATACAGAAAGAATCAAGGGTTTGAATCTGGTGTCATTTGTTCATATTTTCTGACTTATTCTAGCCAACTTAAGAAATAAATCATGGATAATAAACAGCAACTTAGATCCCAAGTATATAACACTACTGAAAAGAAGATGCTAACAATCATGATCACATTTGCTTCCGAATCCCTCTCCAAGTCTGGACAAATAGATTAAGACAAAATTTACAGAAGCTACAGTCCAGTAAGAATGATTGAAAACAACTCCAATAACTGACATTAACTTGTCATAAGATTTCTCATTCTTCTCAATTGTCTCATTTGGCAGAGCTTCTTCTGCAGCCAATCATATTAAAATTTGATGAAAATTTTTACATTTAGTCTTTTCCTAAACTCAAAAAATCTGGTGCCCCCCAAAAAAAAAAGTTCACATTACTTGGACACAAAATCCCAACAGTTTTGACTATTCGTCAACCATTTATTATTCGTAAATTCCATTTATAAGATAAGATGTATTCTGAGAGAGCAGGAAGGAAGAGACTCAACTGATGACTCTGTGTTCTCCCACAGCAAGAATCCCAATCCACCTCACCTCTTGCAAGTCAACCCCATTTTCAACCCCAGACAAAATGACCCAAACCACAAGCATAGCAAGATGTAATACCATGATCGTTCCCTAGTTTGTTCTGCCTACAGAAAATGTCCTTGTTTCTTCCACGGAAAATGGGACAAAAAGATATCCAGAAAAGACTATCCAAAGGATCTAAGTGCTCTGGTACCCTTTGAAATTGTTCCAATGAAGCAAAATGGGAAACAATTTCATGATAGCTTTCTGATCATCGGCCACATCTTGTTGCAGGAAAAATTGTAGGAAAAGTTTACTGCTGGGACAACTTTCCAACAGTTTGCTGTCAGCAAATTTTGAAGGTTATACAACATTTGATTGGTCTCATCATATCTCATTGGCAAACTATTAACCACTGTAATTGAATCTCAATTTTCTCCAATTTAACTAAATCAACTTCTTTTCCTATTTCTTTACCTCACTTACTCTTTTTTTCTGTCCATCAGGAGCCTTCTATATTCATTGCACAATTTAGATGTACAACTATATGCTTTAACACCTCCATCAATACTATATTAGTTGGCACATATTAACAAAAATTACAGGCACAAAATGGATACTGTCTTGTCTATCAAAACCACTACAATGTTGGAAAATTCAAATTAACAAAGTGAGATCCATTAATGCAGTTTGGGCACGTTTAACCATAAGAACACTACAGTTCTTATGGGCTTGCTTGAATACCCAATTTCTTGGGAAAGGTAGGGGTACTGGCAACATAGGTCATCTCTTTCATAATGGTAAAATATGAGAAATAAACCAAACAAGAGCCATGATAACTGTAGTAACAAACCATTATCAACAGAAAAGATAGGGGAGCAAGAAGCGGAAAAACACAGCTTTGGAAAATCTATAAACCATGGCAATATCAAGATGAAAATTCTCCAGTACAAAAAAAAATGGAAATACAAAGTTTGGTTTGGCGAACTGGGATGATCACAATACTGCATCATCAGAAAAGGTGAATATCCATTATACATTCCCATTTGTATCCAACAAACTTTGAGAAGTAGGTTTTAAAAAGAGGTAACCAAACACTGACCAAGTTGAAAATCAGACAGGTAGATATGAAGTTCTTGTTGAGAAGAAGAACTGCCCAAATTTAGTTAAGATCAGGCTTAAAAATCATCAATGAGTCATGACACCAAAGTTCCAGATTTTCTTCTCTTTCTGTAACTTTTTCACTTGCCAATGTATGTTTTCCAGATAAGGAAGACTACTCTTTTTCTTTGTCACAAAAAATGTGAGTTTCGGAAGAGTGGCCAAATCCATATTGACACCGATAAACTAGTTTCAGTTGGTCAACTGGGATTGTCCACCTACTAAGGTCAATACTTGCCCTTTTTTCTACTACGAAAAATAAGTTACCGTAGTTGGATATTTTTCCTTTTCTTTTTAAGGTTATATAAAAGAGTAAGTGGGGGCAACTGTGCAGAAACCTTCCAGTCCATGGCTATATGAGCAGTTCCTAGCTGTAGAATGTCCAGCTTGTGCAAGCCCATAAAACACAGCACCCACCAAGAAGCTAGCAGGTTAAAAAGCTCCTCAACAAGGTCAGAAAATCAAGCTTTACTCATGTCAGACCACTTTCAGCTTACATTTGGATTTCAAGCTCCAGTCCTCACTCTTGGCAAACAGTGAAACCCATTTATTGTGATATTTATCATTGTTGCTTGCTTGGTATAGAATTTCATTATATATGATACTTCAGGAAAAAAAGTGTTCATCTTGGTTTGGAAATTTTTAATGCAGTTGTCCTTCTTACACCACCCCCCCCCCCCACACAAACAAACCCTACTTCACAACAAACTGGTATAAAAGCTACTGGGTTGAACTGTTAGGCTGATAAAAAGGGATGAATTATCTAGTTGTTTACCATTAACCTAGTCAAATATTCAACTTGAAAACCTAGTCAAAGACTATCTTAGACTTCTTCATCAAAGTTTATGCAGGCAAACTTTGGCACATGATTGAGAAAAGGGCTTTAAATTTGTGCTGAAATTTAATCATCCTAAAAGCCAATGGCAATGCCTCAAACACCTGCGCTTGTATATATGCAAGCAACACAAAGTTCGAATTGCAAATATTTCTCACCAGCTGGACAGTGAATCCTCAATTTTAATAGTTGTTACATCAAAGATACTTCTCTCAAGGTTGCTTTATACATTGTTACATCTTTTGAATTCTTATAAATCTGCAGATTTTTTTTTATCCGAACACCCAGGTCTTGCTGGCAAGAATAACTTCCTAAACGATGACTTGAAAGAGATCTACAATGCACAGTCTGGTGATTTCAATCTTAACTCTAAACAGCATCCTACAAGGGAGAAATAAAATGAAGGGGTGTAAAACAATAGATGTAGGTCATGTTGTTGGTGTGGTTAGTCAGTATCTCAGCAATCCCGGTAGTGCACATGGGAATGCACTTCAATGGGCATATCTCGAGTATACTTCAAGCTGTGTATAGATTTTAACAAAGGAAAACTTATGGTTCTGGGGCCAGGAAGAAAATTAGAGAAAGCAACAAAGGTCCAGAGAGAGAGAGAGTAAGCAAAGGTGAAGAACATCTAAAACCTTGTAGAACATAAAATATTCATTTCAAGTCCAATCTTGATGAAATTTCAGGAACATGCTCCTTTCACCAAGCTTTAACGTACCTGTTCTGATTTTCATTTGCTTCTCAGTTAATAACATCTCCTCAAAAACCACTTTATCAGAGTTTTTAGGAGTGGAAGAGAATGAGTTATGGATATTCTCATGTATGAGGAAGTGAAGATAGAATTTAGCTGACATCTTGATGTGCCAGATAGAACTTTCATACTCCCATTATTTTCCTGATGAGAAACTTTCAGAATGGCTATGTCACATAATTATTTTCCACTTGCATTTTGCACATTATAAAACTTGAATCTGAGCTTCATGATTTTTCAGTCTTCTACTATTGTTATCATCATTAACTGGTCTATTGATCTCAATTTACTTCATACTTTGGGGAGAGATAAATAGTTCTATATGTTGATTGTGTTTGACATATTTTGTTTGTTGAAACCCCTACTTTATCCAATAGAATGAATTCACCAACAGATCAAACCATGTTTCCAAAATAACAAAAGAGTAAATGACTAACCAAAACTCTGCCATTTCACTGGAAGGTATCTGGTGCGACAGCGACTCATAAAATATCCTCAAAGGCTCTCTCTGTTGACCAAAAACGCCGATACGTTAATAAGAAAAATCAGTCAATACCCAGACTTCATACAAAGATTCAAACAAAATTCAAAAACTTCTGACCTCTTCAGGAACATCAAACTTCTGGCCAGGTAAGGAGTAAACTTTCTTTTCTCTGGTTTTAGTTACTGTCTTTCTCTTCGTCACAGCCTTCGACGAACTAGATGTTCCTTTTGCTTTTGCCTTCACTTGATCATCACATACCAAAACAAATAATCAAAGCCAAAATCATGGAAGCAAATAACATTTCCAACAATAAACTGGGTATGTCTCCATATGTGAATGCATCAATACACGATGGCATCAAATAGAGACCAGCGTCTGCTGGGTATCTGAGTTTCGAAATTTAGTAGGAAGACAAAATTGGAATCGAAATCCTATTTTACTAGTCAATTTTCTGACTATTTGATTACCCAATGAAATTATCGAATTCATGACAATTTAATCAATCTCAAGCAGCAAGCAATTCAAATAAGTCTATTGCTTGAACTACAGATACAAAAGAAGCGCAAATTACACCAGGTGAAATGCTCAAAGAAAAGAAATCACAACTTGATTGCAAAATCTAGAATACAAAAATCAAATAACTACTAAAAATACATCCTTTCTCCATAATCAAACGCAATGATTTAAGCACACAAAATTAAGCATTCATTATAGACATTGAAAGAGAAAGGGGGAAAGAACAGATTATAATCCAAGAAAACAAACAATAAAAATCATAACTTTGCTACAGAACAAGATCCGATAGAGACAAAAGGAGTGATCTTTAACAACAGAGGTACCTCACTTTTGGAAATAGTGCTTGATAAAGATTTCTGTTTTGCATCAGCAGATGTTTAGATGAAGAGCTCTCAGCAGCTTTTTTCTTGATCATAGATGATCCACCCTTTTCCTTTGCTAACGATGATGATGATGAAATTGACGAGGAACCCAATTGATTTCCGCCGCTGGGCTTCACTTTTACCACATTAGATTTGGTCTCTGTGGCCATATTTCCTTATTCTTTCCCTACAGCTGCTTCTCCAAAGCCTTCACCCTGCTGCCTGAACTATCTTCTGGCCTTATTATTTTGCTGATTTCTGATCTTTCTTCTTTTTCCACACCTATCATTGAAGATTCATCAGCTAATCTATCTCTTTTGTCTGTTAGAAAGAGAAAAAAATATATAGTGATTGTAGATTGTGAGTTTCTGTGAAATTCTTGAAATTATTAATTAAATAAAACACGGTGATGAAAGGAAATACCACCATAAAAGGTAAAACTTGGGTTGCAGGTTTTTCAACTGCTTCAACTGATTTTATTGTGTGGGGTTTGACCTATGTGGTTCCTAACTTCATGTGTTTCTTTACCTACTATTCATTTTTGCCCATGTCATGAGAAAGGCAATAATAAATCTTTTTTACAAATTGTATCAACATAAAGATTTAGGGTTGCTTCTTAAAAAAAAATCTAAGGGTTTTAGTACAAGTGATGATGATCATTACATCAAGCGTGTTGTAGTTGTACTGAACAACTGCCCAGATAGTTTATTACAAGTGTGCCCTTTTAATTTTCAATTCTCCTTTGCATGTCACTACAATTCCTACCTGATTTTCAAGTCATATGAGTTGAAGTTTGATCTACAACTGCCAACCGAGTTAAGTCGAGCCGGGTTTTTGATCTAATCGAGTTAAATTTCGACTTTGAACTCGAGTTTGAATTTGACGAACTCTCAATATAAAACTCGAATTCGAATTTGACTCGAATTCGAATTGACTCAAATTCAAATTAAATTTGAATTTAAAAAAATAAAATAATAAATTTCTTAATAATAATAAAATATTAGATATATATATGTAATTTTACTATTAAAATAATATATATATATTTATATAATCGAACCGATTCGCGAACTAATGAATTAGTATCTTTAAACTCGAATTTGATTTGATCAATTCAAACTTGATTGATCGAATTTAAGTTGAATTTTGACACGAGCCAGCTCATTGATTTGTAACCCTAGTTTCATCTCCTACTATATTTATGAGGATCGTAACTGGTAAAGCAATAAAGAGTACTTGTTCCTGTCAAATCTAGAGGATAGAGCTTGGAAATCGAAAATTATTTTCAGTTGCAATTCAGCAATTCCGTGAGACACTTGTCTAAGGATTATTGCAAGCAACGTGACGAGTTTGACCCCCCAGCATAATTTTCAAAAATTGAGTGATTGGATCTATAACATTTTCCTCATCCATCATTTGGGCCGTACCTGGTTGACTTGGAATTTTTGGATCTTTCCAATGCCTTCAAATCGTACAGAAAACCATTTACCCACACCAAATATACTGTACGTACATAGTTTTTTTTTTTTTTTTCACTAGTCACGATTAGTCTTGATATTTTTGTTTTTGAGTTGGAAAAGGGCGGAGAAGAAAAGAAACTCGCCTCATTCCAAGATCAAAGCATGCCACTGATGGCCTAGTAGTCTAGTAGTCTTAGTATTTGATGATATTTTTTTTTTTGGGAATTTGATAATTTAAGACTTCTTCAATGCATTATCTGATAATTTAATACTTTTACAATGCATTTTTTTTTCATTACGCGTAGACTCTTATTCTATTTATTGGAAGTATGTAAAATCTAGCTTTTTTCAATACTTTATATACAAATATTTTATTAAGAAGTAGCTCATAGATTTTGTCACAATCCGAGTGTAGGAGCTGATCTAAATAACTTTTAGGTCGAAATTTATTGGCCCAAGTGTAGGAGGCTGATCTAAATAACTTTTAGGTCGAAATTTATTGCGCCCAAAATGATAAGCCCAAATTATTAGTAACTGAAAAACTCAAATTTATCAATTCATTTCTTTTCTTTGTTTGATTTGATGTGGGATACGTCAATAAAGTTATCATTTTGCGGCCAATCAATTTCAGCCTAAAAGTTATTTTGATCAACTCCTACACTCGGATTGTATTGGATTAGTGTCACGAGTTTCCATCTTTAAGAGACACTTCAGTTTGGATAAAATGAAATTTGATGCCTCTTAGGTAATCCCCCAAAAAAATATCACATAGGTATCCCTTGGACAATTTAGACTCGGCAAAAGTGTTACCTTCAAATTTGGTCCAAGATTGTGGTTTCCATGGTTTAACAATTCTTCTTATTCTAGATTTAAGAAAAAAATTTCAAAAAAAAAAGATTTAAGAGAAAGAAAAAAGTATTATAGAAAGTACTGGTACAAAAAATTATGGACGCAAGAAAAGTCCCGTCAATGCGGATGATGTGTCTGTCTGTCAATGGTTTCAAGGAATTTAACGTTAACTGATGGCCCTATAATTACTTTGTCAGAAAAAAGTGCACCTGCCAAACCAGCGCTGAGCAATGAAACGACGCCGCACAAGATGTGGAACAGATGCTTGCAGCTCATTGTTTTGTTTAGGGAAAATTGTTCAAGGATCCTTTTTTATATTTCGTAAAATGAATTTTTGTCTTTCACTTTTAAAATATTAATATTACATTTCTTACAAATTTAAGTCAACAAAAATTGGTTTCAATTTAGTCTTATGACACTTTTCAGTTTGAAATCACCACATGATTCATATATGATCATTTTTAACATACAGAAAAAAAATAGATTCCACTTGTTTTGACTCAAAAATGAATATGAGTCAAATTTTATTTTTTAAAGAAAAAGAATATATTTTGGTTTAGATTTTGCTTTTAAGAAGGAAAAAAATAAATATAGATCAGACCATTTATTTAATTACAAATAGTATCTAATCCTTTTGCTCTTTAAAAAATGACCACATATGAGGGATCTAGGCAAAAAGTGGTGAAAAACCTAATTTTGGGGGTTAAATTTTGCTGACTTAAATTTGTAAGAAACGTTAAAATTAACATTTTAAAAATGAGGGATAAAAAAATTTATTTACCCAAATGTGAGGGATGCTTTAAATAATTTCCCTTTCGTTTGTATAAATTAGATGAGTACGTGTCTATTTCCTTTTTTAATTTCTTTTTCTTGATAAATATTTTTTTTCTTATTTCACTAAACTTCATTACATCATTTACAATTTCTTTTGGAATATCCATTGCATTCATGGTATGAAACTCCACACTTATTTAACTACTCTTGCCTAAATTGTCGGAAATCTTTTTCATTTTGAAACAATAATTTATATTCATTGCAAAAGACGATAACCGTACGAGGTATTGAGCAAAGGCTCACATAAGCTTTACAACCTGTCTAAGACAGAGGAATAAAGTTAATCTATTCTATATATTGGTGAATGCATAAAGCATGGGTATTTTCAGTATTGTTGAAGATATTCAAGTTATTCCTTGCTAAAAGCCAAATAATCCATTACCTAAAAAGGGGCAAAAGGACAAGCAATGATTTTGTTTGGTCATCTCCATTGTACAAGGCATATTTGCAGTTTTAAGGTGTTAAACTAATTTTCTTGAAGTCCCACCTTCAAATTCACCAACCATAAAAGCACCTCATTACCTCAGAAAATCATTCTTCTAATCATTCAATTTGATACTAGAGCTCTGCATTAGCATCTCATTATACCACGAAACATTTCTTAGCGATGGATTGGAGAGTAATAATATCAGTCAAATTTTGAGTGCTGCAACTGTTACTAAGTCAACTGGCTCTTCACAAATATCAGATAGATTGGATTCTAAAAACTCTGTTGTACCAAACAGAGTGCAGAATCATATGAAACATATCGTATTTTACAGGATCAGCATGCCAAAGAAAATGTTTCTGAACCTCTTTCACTCTCTTTTGCATTTCAAGGTACTTTTCCTCTGAGATGGAAAGGAGTATATCCTTCAACTTTGGTATGTCCTTCTCTAAAACGAAAACGGCAAAGGATTCCCAATTCAAAACCTCAAAGAAAGGAGGCACATAGTTATCAGATATTATAACTGGAACACATTCATAGAAGATAGACTCCACAACTCGTGGACTATGGACTGCATAGCCTTTTGCACAGATGCAATATTTGCTGCTCTTCATATGCTCAATGTAGTTCTTATTACCTTTGACACGAGGCATTCGACCAAAGATTCTCATGTCAGGATCTTTACCCCAGTAATCTAGGAGTAATGGACGAACATTCCCGTGCATATAACCAGCAAAGAAAGCTAAGATTGGTCGTTGAGATGGAGGTTTACCTCCAATATCCTTGAGAGGGTTCTGAGCTGAACGTACATAAACTGTCGGAAGGGCAACATCCTTGCCTATCTCAAAGCCCACATTGATGTCAGCATTGCATAGTGCTCTTAGGCAACTAAGCATAGGACCTCTTGTTTCAGCAGGAGCCTGGATAGCAGCAATTTCAAGAGAAAACATGTTCTTCAAATTTGAACCAAATTCCGAGAAAGCATGTTGCAAGAAGTGAAACCTCAGTAACTCCCTTTTATGGTAACGGGCAAATAGGTAATACTTTTCAATGCGTCATAAGCCTTAGACAGACTTTATGTTAACACAACAGCTTCTAGCTAAGTTATGAACTTGGACGATCATTATTGCAAACATATGATGTTCAACTTGTTAAATATATACATAATATGAACTAATGCAGAAGTCCAGTCCGAAGGATATAATGGTCTAAACTCTAAACTTTCAAATCCCCTCTAGAAAATCAAACAAACAGAAAGAGTCAAACCCTATCTAGCATAAAAAGATCTTGTAGTAGTCAATACTCAATAACAGCAAGAATAACAGTGGCATACCCAATCATGGCAAGCTGCAAGGAAATGGTCTTCTCCATTGGTTCTGTTCCAGAATGGGTACTTTTGGCCGAGCATGCCTACATAGCGCTTCATGTACTCAATGAGGTTATTACGACTGTGTGAATGACGCACATAAAGTGTTAACTGAAGCAAACGCGAACTAAAAGGTAAGTAAAATAAATGGGCTTTGGCGGGATCATCAGTAGCATATTGCTTATTTGATTCCATTAACTTCAAAAACCATCCTTCAGAAGCATATATCCCTTCAAGTATTGACTCATGGAAAATTGGTTTTTTCTCCTTCCTTATAGATGTAACTTTAAGCACCTTATCCATTAACTCATAGCTCCTGCAAATGCAATGAAATTGTTATTTATGTAAGTAGTCAGCAGAAGAAAATCCCAGGAGAAAATTAGGGTAAGGCTTCCAAAGATAGGTTACTACAGAAAGGCAACTTGATGTGTTTCATAAATTGTAGGGGAAAGAGAGTATAGATTTAATGACTGAATTTGTAATTTTTTTTTAATGTAAAGGACATAAAGCCATTAAGCCGCCAAATTTCCTTTTCCACAACCAAGAATGAAGAAGTGAAGCAATTGTCAGAGACTAAAAAGTTCCACTTTGCATATTTATGTTCTGTGGGTTGGAGTTCAGAGCGTCTGCCCTTTTCTCCTGACATAAAAAGCTACAATGCTCTAAAGGGTTTGAAAATTCGTTTTTTATAAAACTTCAAATTATCAAGAAAAAAGAAAAGGACAAAGATGAAGCTAACCGGTGACAATGTATACCTTTTAAACATCGACACATTTCTGTAAAGAGGAGCATAAAGTTCTGTGCTATTTCGATGAAACTGGTGCATCCTGTATCTGTGACTTTGCATAAAGCAGTTCCTGATCAGCAGTTGAATTCCATTTCACTATCTGTTAAAAAAAAAAGTTAATGACCTCAAATTCTTTTTCAAGCCAAATCACATAGACCTTATATCACATTGACCGTACCACTGCACGAGGTAGGACTGACTTTGCAGCAATAACTTGTTCATTGCAGATATTGAATATACAGCTGATGTTGGCAAACTAGATTTTCCATGCCCTACAGAAGAATTGTTATGTAGCAAGCTTACATTTCTCTGCATTAAGCTTCCTTTCTCATCTGTTTTCATTATATGTTTTTCATGATTCTGCACTGACATCGCAGGACTTACCAAGTCCATATTTATTTGAGATGTTGTAATAGGTGAAGAAACTGCAGGAGGAAAAGCAACTGTAAGCTGTTGGGGAACAGAACCTGAGCTTGCATGTGGCGCAATGGATGAAGAAAACTCTTCAATTTGCTTATTGCTGGCTGAACTATCAAAGATTTCTGGAACACTTGGAGATGAATTATTAAGCTTAGGATTTCTACTGTCCTCAAAAGTGGAACTAGATGCTGAATCTTTGACCAAGTAAGTGTTTTTAGGATTACCAGCAGTTCTAGAGTCTGACTGATTCTTGGCCTCAAAATCCCATCTCCCAAATAAGGTAAATTTTCCAGCAGAAAACAGAGACGATATGGTACTACTGTTTGGAAGTGCAGAAAACTGAATGGCAACAAATATACCAAATGTTATTCCCAATACCCAGAACGATCTCCTAGTCTTTAAATGACGTGCACATATAAATTGGGATCCTGGATCCATAACACACTTTTAACTATCTAAATGCGGAACACGTGAACTTTATATGTCAACCTTTGGACATTGAAAATCAATCTGGAAGTTACAGATTGAAATTGGACTCTTGCCACGTTCATAGTATCACATTGTCTTGCATTTCTGCACGATGACTTACTGCAGCTGAAACAGCTTTGAAGTCCATTAATTAACTAAAAAGAGGAAACTTCTCCACTAGATATTCACAGGATACGCTTCTGAGTCATTAAAATTGCTGATTGATGGTGAAAAGACAAACATTCCAACCAAGTTTCCCTCGACTTCCTTCCTAGCATATTCTGCAACATTTTCCCCCCTCTGTCTATTCACCCGCTTCATATTCAAGAATGAGCTGATGAATCATTGTCCTTGTTAGTCCTTCAAAAAGAACCTAATAGGTAATTATTAAAGCCAAAAGAAGAAGAGAAACACACTTTCAAACTGATTAAATGCGTGATAATATGTTCTCATAGCTAAAAACAGATACATGTCGAGTAATAGGTAATTAATGATGATACGTAATAGGTAATTATTTTCTGCAACTTTTAGCTCAGGCTGAACACTGAAATTCAATGCTTCTTGAATGCAGTGAAAATAGACAACTTGTATGCAACACTTGCATTGTGTTAAAAATCAGAGCATTATGCTTTTGTCACCAGATTTTCGTTATTTTGTTTAATTTTTCAAGTTCTTCATTTTCATTATTGCACTTAGGACCTTAAAATGCACATAGACAAGCCACATAATGAAGCCCAATTCATTACATTAGGCAAACGATATTTGTCAAAACTGCATTTTTACCCTAAACCTTATGGAAAGAAACACATAGGTTGCTTTCACACAAACAAAAGAGTACCAAACATAAGAAAGCATCACCTTTCTGGTACGAAAAAACAGTAGGCCTCATTTTTCTTTCTGCGTATCATTTCAGCTTTATACATCAGAAAATTTGCTGCAGTTAATTTGGGTTACTACAATTTCAAGCCCTAGACAATTCCAAAAATTATAATTATTTTTCTTTTTCTTTGTTCCTTCTACTAAAAATTTCTTCTTTTTCCTGTTCCCTTTTCTTACCCCAAATCCAGTAATCATTAGAGAAGAACTACAACGGAAAACTAGCATGATTATTGTATACACAGAGTCGCTATATAAGTTACCTGCAGACAGTTAATCCCATGAGCACAAATCATTAGAGAAGAACTACAACGGAAAACTAGCATGATTATTGTATACACAGAGTCGCTATATAAGTTACCTGCAGACAGTTAATCCCATGAGCACAAATTCAGAATTTTTTCAGTGACTTATATCTCATAACATTAAACTTAATGATCAAGGAAACATTAGATTATCTATCATTACCTTGCTGGGGATCAGACAAGGAATGGAACTCCACTATCAGGGATAGCTGACGAGAAGAAATAAAGAGTACTACGGCTGCCTTCAAGAATCATTAGACGAGATCGCCCTTTCAACTCAACTCCACCAATTTATTTTTAATTTTTTTAAGGCCAGCCTTACGGGTTTAACAACAGCATTTGCCTTCAAATGGGTTTTCAACCAAGAATAAACATACAGCCATAATTTCAATTCCAAGCATAATTTAACCCAACCATGATTTTCAGAGTTAAAGGGAAATAATCACCATTTACCCTAACATAATTCTGGGTTTGAAGGGGAAAAGAAGAACAAAAGTTGTCGGAGCACAACCTGGAGGCAGGATGAACCGGTGACTGATGCCACCCGATGAATGAAATTGCAGCGCCAGCAACGCTTGATTTTTTTCTTTTTGTTTTTTTTTCGTGTTTGTGGGGGGAGGGTTTAACGGATGATGGTGGGTTGGGCGTGAGGGAGGAGAAAGGGGAATGGAGGAGTGGACAGTAGAGAGGACTGGGGAGGAGACCGGCGCGATCCCAAGAAGAAACAAAGAAAGAAGTTGAGAGGCAACGGGGCAAAGTTTAGAAGGGGCGGGTTTAACAACACAGCCGGGCAGAAATGTTCCTCTCAAATTTTGAGAGTCTGAATTGGAGACCTCGAGATCACCTGATTAATGTTCCTAATTCATGTTCAGACACAGCCACACACACACAGAAAGAGAAGAGAGGATACATTATTGCCCATATAATAACAGAAATAATTATTTTAACAGTTATGTACAGGAAGAAATCAAACACCTGCACTACATATCAAAATTTCTAGAACGTTTCTTTCAAATATCTGACATCTATCACTTGGAACTTATTTGGAAAACTCTGGTATACCAAATTGAATGGAGTATCATATGGAAAATGTCGTACTTTACAGGCCTAGGATGCCAAAGAAAATGTTGCTGTACCAGCTTCACCCTCTTCTGCATTTGTCGATACCTCTTCTCTGGGATTGACAGAAGTATGTTTTTCAAGTTTGGGATATCCTTTTCTGGGACAAAAATGGCGAAGGACTCCCATTTTAGTGTTTCAAAGAAAGGAGGCACAAAATTGTCAGATATGATGACAGGAACACACTCATAAAAGATGGCCTCAACTACACGTGGACTATTTACTTCGTAGCCTCTTGCACATATGCAATACTTGCTGCTCTGCATGTGCTGGATGTAGCTCATTTGGCCCTTCACCTTAGGCAATCGGCCAAAGATTTTCATGTCAGGATTCTTTATTCTCCCAGTGCTCTAGCAGTATAGGACGGAGATATCCATGCATGTTTCCAGCAAAGAAAGCAAGAATTTTTCGCTTGGAGGGAGGTCGCCCGCCAACTTGTCTAAGAGGATGTTGAGGTAAGCGTACATATGTTTCTGCAAGAGATACATCTTTGCCAAATTGAAAGCCCTCTTTAATATCCGAATTGCACAGAGCTCTTATGCAATGTGCCATGATTTTTCTCGTCTCAGATGGAGCCTGCCATACAATTACATTTATGTCAACAGATATTTATTCAATATTTTATATGCACAACTTTTTCCCAGCCTGTTTTCTTGAGAACTTGAAGCATAAGATCTGTAAATTAGATTGGAAGTCACCACACAAATCTTTCAAGAAGTAGATAAATCTGTCCTAAAATATGAAAATAAACTATAGCATAGCGGTTCTAGTAAAAAAAGCTCATTTTGCAGCTCTACACAGGGATTGATTCAGTGCAGGTATCCATGAAACTGATGACCCCAAGGAAAATAACCTGTTTGACTAAGTAGTAGAGAAATTACGATGCATACCCAGTCATGGCAGGCTACAACAAAATGATCAGCTCCTCCAGTTCTATTCCAGAATGAATATCTACTTGAGATTAAGCTGAGGTAATTTCTCAAGCACTGAATTAAGTTCTTCCTATTGTGAGAATTGGGCACATATAATGTCTCCTCCAACAGCCTTGTACTAAAAGGTAAGTAGAATAAGTGAGCTTTTTTCGGATTCTTGGTAAACAAAATGTTTGCTTGATTTGAGCAGCTTCATAAACCATCCCTCAGAAGCATATATCCCTTTGAGCACTGGTTGATGGAATATTGGTCTTTCTCCTTCTTTGTAAATGTAACCTTGAGAGTCTGTTCCATTAATTCATAGCTCCTGCAGTAGAAATTTCAGTTGTCTTAATAAAAGCCTTGCATGTGGAAGCTGGAAGTCAACATCCTCAGGACTAAACAGTTTAAGATTATCTTTTGCCATTACTGAGCAACAGTTCAGATAAATATCTTCAAGTCATTGTTGGTTGAATGCTTAGCTTCACAATTGTACATAGAATTAAGTGCAGAAAAAGCTTCTCTTACTAACAGATGTAATTCTGCATTTAAAAATATTCGTTTTTCAAACGCAGCAAACTAACTGCTTGAGATAGGGCCTTTGACGGAATATTACTGATCATAAAAGACTTCAAGGCTCAACCTGAAGTTCACCAAACATCCATATGTACAAAAGCAAGGAAAAACTTGAGGTTCTCATTCTACATTCAACAGAATAAGCCATAAACATGAGCTGCTACGTGCTAGCTTGCAACTTTTTCCTCAGTATTACTACCTCCAACAAAATGCATATTTTGTAAAATCTCCAGCCATGGCTAAGCAAGCAACTTTCAAGCTATAGGAAGAAGGTGGGAATTTGGTGAATGGAATTACGTGTTTAGTAGCACAACTTCAATAGCAATACATGTCACCGTGATAAACTAGGAAAAATAGTAATAAAGATTAGAACATTGAGAAGGAATAAGTAGTAACTAATAGTAAACAGTTGCCAACAAGATCTCCATAACTTGCCTTCTAAACATTGAAAAATTACGGTATAGAGGAGCAAATTGGTTGAGCTTAGGGTCATTCTGGACGCTGGGGGCTTTCTCTATGAGGGATCTTGCAAGTATTAGCTCTTGATCAGTACCTTTACTCCACTGTGGTCTCTACAGAGGATATGCAAAGAAAATGGAAACAATTGAATTCAGACGAGCAACAACAAAGAAGACAGAAGATTAAGCTTCTGCTATGGAATTCAGATCTTACACGGTCAAACTAAATAATATATTCACATACCATTGAATGATAGGAAGTGAGACTCTGAAGAAGCATATCATTCATCTTTGAAAGTGACACCACTGCATCTTCAGGGCTATCTTTCACTTTGGGGATTGCATTCCTAGAAGAATAATTGACTGAAGGAGCAAGATCAGTTTTCAGAAATTCAGGAATGCTAGTTTTCTGAAGTGCACTGGTAGCATCTTTGTCCATGGAAGATGGTGAATCTGATGGTTGCAATGCATCTGAAGTGTTTGAAAGCCTGCTATCCAAGATGTCATTTCCAACTGATACTGGTGCAATATTTCGTCCCTCAATTCTGTCCAGTGAAATGTTATTATTTGAAGTAGCATTTGAATCTGATGCTGGTACAGTTTTCATTAGGCTCCACAGCCTTCTCTGTGCAAGGCTAGGATTTCCTATTACCTCTGCCGCAGTTGAGTTGTGGTTCATGTCAATGAAGTCCTTCGACGGAGATTCATCTTCAGGGTCACTATCAGCAACCACATCTAAGGAGTCATCAGAATGTTTTGCCTTTGCATCTTTTCCGTCGAAAAGCTCAGTTACATCACTACCCCCGTAAGAGGTGCTAGGGTCTGTGTAATCTAAGCTGTTAGAAAAATTCAAGCTTCCATCAACCAATGACTTCCCAACATAGAAGCCACTTGATGAATTTTCCTACAGAGGAGTTGCCCACTGATGAAACTTCAGCATTGCCAGACAAAAATAAGGCCAAAAAAGCATTTCCATAAGGAAGCTCAAAATATTGCACACAAAAAACCAGAGCAAATAACACTGCAAGTAGCCATAGCAGCCTCCTGCTTTCGATCAGGCTTGTGAGTCGATATTTGTTCATATTAAATCAGAAACTCAATCAACATGAGCTCTTCCACCTCTGCACAAATCCAGAGAAACACTATTTGTTAGTCACTCTGACCTTGCTTTTCCACCGTTTTCAACTCAATTAATTCCACTCTAGTATGCGAAACATCAAAGAGATACAACAATTTTGATCTCTAAGCAGTAACTAATCCACCATTAAAACAAATCAGATAAAACAGGATCAGAATTAGACAATGCCGGCAATGGTTACCTCCTTTGTAGTTATTCTTCAATAATTCCAGTTGCATGGAATAAACCAATTAGAATATACAGATTATAAAAGTTGAGCTGGCCAAACAAATGATTGAGGTCTTATTAACCAATGAACCATCTTCAACGCTTAACTAATCCTTAAACAATTTTGCTATACTTGCATTTATTCTATACTTTCAAGATTTCCATTCCCTTTGAATTCAACAAATAGGAACACGGACTACAACAAATAAAATGGGCTACACCAACAAACCACTTCACCGTCAAGAATAATAATGATAACAATAATGAATGGAAAGAAAGATTCCTTGACAACCCAGAACTGTTTTCGCATAAAAAGAAAAAACAGGCACATAACAAGAAAAAAAATTCAAGAAAATTAAAACCCGTTAAAAATTCGAAAAACCCAGATGGAATAGAAGCTCAACTGACCTGTCAACCTGGGGAAGACAAAAATTAGTGAAACCAGAAGAAATATGCTCCAATGCCAAAATTCAGTTATACCACAGAGAAAGTTCAAGCCCCAAAAGAAGAAAGAAAAGAAGAGAAGAAATCTACAGGGCTGAGAATTGAGAAATATAAAATAGTCAAGTACTAATTGAATAGTATGAATAGGATGAGCTGACGGCTTACCAAGCTTCATTTTCCAATTAACAACTTGGATTTTACTTTACTACAATCATATGCCTACGTCACTGTTGTCTGCCTGTCCCACACGCGGGTGTCGGTGCGTGTACATCTTGTATGAGTTTTTTTTTTTTGGGGAGTGAAGTAGAAGTTGAAGATAAATATGTAATCTTGAAATAATAAAAAAAAATTCCCTAGTTTCTAATTGCTTTTAAAAGGAAAGGAAAGGAAAGAAAAGCCACTGGAACTTTGTTAAGTAGAAAATTGATAGTTTTTGGCTTGATTTAATTTTGTTTTGTTTTTTGTCCAAGTAGTTTGATAAGTGATTGATGGATAATATTACACGTTTTAATTTTTAATTTTCTTTTCGAAAGATAGATATAACTTATTCCATAAAAGACCGAGTAAGATGGCAATCAAATCAGTGATTAATTCAAAGCCCTCAAATTCATGAACTATCCAATTTTATTTGGTGCCCAACTCCCCGAAATATTTTTCCCAGAATCCTCTTTTTGGAAAAAAAAAGAATTAAGAAGAGCAAGTTATTAAAAAGTTAAATAAAATGTAGAAAATGAAGTTTGAAATCTTTTTTTTTTTATCAATTTTTCCCTCAATTTTGTAGCCCTGGGGCCATGTTATTAAGCTTAAATTTGCTAAAACCGCCAAAGGATCATTTTAATCAACAATAAAAAACACACACATACGTACGTAATATCTGTCCTTTGATATATATAAGGTAAAAAAGATTGAATTATGTGATCACAAAAAATATAAAAACTTTTTAAAGAAAAAATGCAATTCAACAAAATCTATTTTTAAAAATGACATTATATTTTTTATTTTCTCAATTTCGTAGCCCTTGAGCCATGTTATTAACCTCCAAAGGATCATTTTAAATAAAAACACACACACACACACACACTATGTGTCTGCCCTTTGGTTTGGTAGTTTATACTTTATACTACTTCACACGTGTAGTAGTGGCCTAGTGGGGAAGGAAATCAGGAATACAATAATGTAGAAAGCCGAATCCGTGTGGCGGGGTTGGGTAAGATGAAGCTAACCGGTGACAATGTATGCCTTTTAAACATCGACACATTTCTGTAAAGAGAAGCATAAAGTTCTGTGCTATTTCGATGAACTGGTGCATCCTGTATCTGTGACTTTGCATAAAGCAGTTCCTGATCAGCAGTTGAATTCCATTTCACTATCTGTTAAAAAAAAAAAGTTAATGACCTCAAATTCTTTTTCAAGCCAAATCACATAGACCTTATATCACATTGACGTACCACTTGCACGAGGTAGGGACTGACTTTGCAGCAATAACTTGTTCATTGCAGATATTGAATATACAGCTGATGTTGGCAAACTAGATTTTCCATGCCTACAGAAGAATTGTTATGTAGCAAGCTTACATTTCTCTGCATTAAGCTTCCTTTCTCATCTGTTTTCATTATATGTTTTTCATGATTCTGCACTGGACATCGCAGGACTTACCAAGTCCATATTTATTTGAGATGTTGTAATAGGTGAAGAAACTGCAGGAGGAAAAGCAACTGTAAGCTGTTGGGGAACAGAAACCTGAGCTTGCATGTGGCGCAATGGATGAAGAAAACTCTTCAATTTGCTTATTGCTGGCTGAACTATCAAAGATTTCTGGAACACTTGGAGATAAATTATTAAGCTTAGGATTTCTACTGTCCTCAAAAGTGGAACTAGATGCTGAATCTTTGACCCAAGTAAGTGTTTTTAGGATTACCAGCAGTTCTAGATTCTGACTGATTCTTGGCCTCAAAATCCCATCTCCCAAATAAGGTAAATTTTCCAGCAGAAAACAGAGACGATATGGTACTACTGTTTGGAAGTGCAGAAAACTGAATGGCAACAAGTATACCAAAAGTTATTCCCAATACCCAGAACGATCTCCTAGTCTTTAAATGACTTGCACATATAAATTGGGATCCTGGATCCATAACACACTTTTAACTATCTAAATGCGGAACACGTGAACTTTATTGTCAACCTTTGGACATTGCAAAATCAATCTGGAAGTTACAGATTGAAATTGGACTCTTGCCACATTCATAGTATCACATTGTCTAGCATTTCTGCACGATGACTTAACTGCAGCTGAAACAGCTTTGAAGTCCATTAATTAACTAAAAAGAGGAAACTTCTCCACTAGACATTCACAGGATACGCTTCTGAGTCATTAAAATTGCTGATTGATGGTGAAAGGACAAACATTCCAATCAAGTTTCCCCCGACTTCCTTCCTAAGCATATTCTGCACATTTTCCCCCGTCTATTCACTGCTTCATATTCAAGAATGAGCCGATGAATCATTGTCCTTGTTAGTCCTTCAAAAACAACCTATAGTAATTTCCAGAGTCCTTTATTTGTAGTCTCTCGTAAGACCTTACCATCTGCAAGTTTCATTGGTATGTGAAAATATCTGAAAAAAGTCCTGAAGAGGAACCAATGGTTCTCAAACTAAAGCACCTTGAACAAAGTCTTATGTACTGTCGTATTCCTGTGAAGAAAGTGGGCTTTCCAGGTATCCAGCAGCTTTTGAACCTTATTTTCTTCCAGGATTACAACGGATAACAGTCAACAGGGAAGATTTAATAGAAGAAAGAACCAAAAAAGACCATGTATCAGATATCCAACCAGCAAGATTCTGTAGTCAACTGGCATTTATTCCCAGCCATCACATGATAGACGTGTTTTAATCACCCAAAAAATTCGTTTGAAGCACTACCTGAAAGCCAAAAGAAGAAGAGAAACACACTTTCAAACTGATTAAATGCGTGGATAATATGTTCTCATAGCTAAAAACAGATACATGTTGAGTAATAGGTAATTAATCATGATACGTAATAGGTAATTAATGGTAGCATGAAATCTCCGAATAGGACATGCTAAGATTATTTTCTGCAAGCTTTTTAGCTCAGGGTGAACACTGAAATTCAATGCTTCTTGAATGCAGTGAAAATAGACAACTTGTATGCAACACTTGCATTGGTGTTAAAAATCAGAGCATTATGCTTTTCCACCAGATTTTCATTATTTTGTTTAATTCTTCAAATTCTTCATTTTCATTATTGCACTTGGACCTTAAAATGCACATAGACAAGCCACATAATGAAGCCAATTCATTTACATTAGGCAAACGATATTTGTCAAAACTGCATTTTTACCCTAAACCTTATGGAAAGAAACATATAGGTTGCTTTCACACAAACAAAGAGGTCCAAACATAAGAAAGCATCACCTTTCTGGTACGAAAAAACAGTAGGCCTCATTTTTCTTTCTGCGTATCATTTCAGCTTAATACATTCAGAAAATTTGCTGCAGTAATTTGGGTTACTACAATTTCATGCCCTAGACAATTCCAAAAATTATTTTTCTTTTTCTTTGTTCCTTCTACTAAAAATTTCTTCTTTTCCCTGTTCCCTTTTCCTTACCCCAAATCCAGTAATCATTAGAGAAGAACTACAACGGAAAACTAGCATGATTATTGTATACACAGAGTCGCTATATAGTTACCTGCAGACAGTTAATCCCATGAGCACAAATTCAGAATTTTTTTCAGTGACTTAATATCTCATAACATTAAACTTAATGATCAAGGAAACATTAGATATCTATCATTACCTTGCTGGGGATCAGACAAGGAATGGAACTCCACTATCTGGAATAGCTGACGAGAAGAAATAAAGAAGTACTACGGCTGCCTTCAAGAATCATTAGACGAGATCGCTCTTTCAAACTCAACTCCACCAATTCATTCCTCCTCCTTTTATTTTTAATTTTTTTAAGGCCAGCCTTGCCGGTTTAACACCAGCATTTGCCTTCAAATGGTTTTCAACCAAGAATAACATACAGCCATAATTTCAATTCCAAGCATAATTTAACCCAAACATGATTTCGGAATTAAAGGGAATAATCACCATTTACCCTAACATAATTCTGGGTTTTTGAAGGGGAAAAGAAGAACAAAATTGTCGGAGCACAACCTGGAGGCAGGATGAACCGGTGGCTGATGCCACCCGATGAATAAAATTGCAGCGCCAGCAACCGCTTGATTTTTTTTCTTTTGTTTTCTTTTTCGTGTTTGTGGGGGAGGGGGGGGGGGTGTTAGAGTTACTGGAGGGTTTAGGGCGTGAGGGAGGAGAAAGGGGAAGGGGGAGTGGACAGTAGAGAGGACTGGGGAGGAGACCGGCGGATCCCAAGAAGAAACAAAGAAAGAAGTTTGAGAGGCTACGGGGCCAAGTTTAGAAGAGGGGGTTTAACAACACATCAGCCGCAGAAATGTTCCTCTCAATTTTTTGAGAGTCCGAATTGGAGACCTCGAGATCACCGATTAACGTTCCTAATTCAAGTTCAGACACAACACACACATAGAAAGAGAAGAGAGGATACATTATTGCCCATATAATAACAGAAATAATTATTTTTAACAGTTATGTACAGCAAGAAATCAAACACCTGCACTACATATCAAAATTTCTAGTACGTTTCTTTCAAATATCTGACATCTATCACTAGGAACTTATTTGGAAAACTCTGGTATACCAAATTGAATGGAGTATCATATGGAAAATGTCATACTCTACAGGCCTAGGATGCCAAAGAAAATGTTGCTGTACCAGCTTAACCCTCTTCTGCATTTGTAGATACCTCTTCTTTGGGATTGACAGAAGTATGTTTTTCAAGTTTGGGATGTCCTTTTCTGGGACAAAAATGGCGAAGGACTCCCATTTTAGTGTTTCAAAGAAAGGAGGCACAAAATTGTCAGATATATGACAGGAACACACTCATATAAGATGGCCTCAACTACACGGGGACTATTTACTTCGTAGCCTCTTGCACATATGCAATACTTGCTGCTTTGCATGTGCTGGATGTAGCTCATTTGGCCTCTTCACCTTAGGCAATTGGCCAAAGATTTTCATGTCAGGATCTTTATTCTCCCAGTGCTCTAGCAGTATAGGACGGAGATATCCATGCATGTTTCCAGCAAAGAAAGCAAGAATTTTTCGCTTGGAGGGAGGTCGCCCGCCAACTTGTCTAAGAGGATGCCGAGGTAAGCGTACATATGTTTCTGCAAGAGATACATCTTTGCCAAATTGAAAGCCCTCTTTAATATCCGAATTGCACAGAGCTCTTATGCAATGTGCCATGATTTTTCTCGTCTCAGCTGGAGCCTGCCATACAATTACATTTATGTCAACAGATGTTTATTCAATATTTTATATGCACAACTTTTTCCCAGCCTGTTTTCTTGAGAACTTGAAGCATAAGATCTGTAACATTAGATTGGAAGTCACCACACAAATCTTTCAAGAAGTAGATAAATCTGTCCTAAAATATGAAAATAAACTATAGCACAGCGGTTCTAGTAAAAAAAGCTCATTTTGCAGCTCTACACAGAGATTGATTCAGTGCAGGTATCCATGAAACTGATGACCCAAGGAAAATAACCTGTTTGACTAAGTAGTAGAGAAATTACGATGCATACCCAGTCATGGCAGGCTACAACAAAATGATCAGCTCCTCCAGTTCTATTCCAGAATGAATATCTACTTGAGATTAAGCTGAGGTAATTTCTCAAGCACTGAATTAAGTTCTTCATTTTGTGAGAATTAGCCACATATAATGTCTCCTCCAACATCCTTGTACTAAAAGGTAAGTAGAATAAGTGAGCTTTTTTCGGATTCTTGGTAACAAAATGTTTGCTTGATTTGAGCAGCTTCATAAACCATCCCTCAGAAGCATATATCCCGTCGAGCACTGGTTGATGGAATATTGGTCTTTCTCCTTCTTTGTAAATGTAAACCTTGAGAGTCTGTTCCATTAATTCATAGCTCCTGCAGTAGAAATTTCAGTTGTCTTAATAAAAGCCTTGCATGTGGAAGCTGAAGTCAACATCCTCAGGACTAAAACAGTTTAAGATTATCTTTTGCATTATTGAGCAACAGCTCAGATAAATATCTTCAAGTCATTGTTGGTTGAATGCTTAGCTTCACAATTGTACATAGAATTAAGTGCAGAAAAAGCTTCTCTTACTAACAGATGTAATTCTGCATTCAAAAGATTCGTTTTCAACCAAGCAAACTAACTGCTTGAGATAGGGCCTTTGACGGAAATATTACTGATCATAAAAGACTTCAAGGCTCAACCTGAAGTTCACCAAATATCCATATGTACAAAATCAAGGAAAACTTGAGGTTCTCATTCTACATTCAACAGAATAAGCCATTAACATGAGCTGCTACGTGCTAGCTTGCAACTTTTTCCTCAGTATTACTACCTCCAACAAAATGCATATTTTGTAAAATCTCCCAGCCAATGGCTAAGCAAGCAACTTTCAAGCTATAGGAAGAAAGGTGGGAATTTGGTGAATGGAAATTACGTGTTTAGGAGCACCAACTTCAATAGCAATACATGTCACCGTTGATAAACTAGGAACAATAGTAATAAAGATTAGAACACTGAGACAGGAATAACGTAGTAACTATAGTAAACAGTTGCCAACCAGATCTCCATAACTTGCCTTCTAAACATTGAAAAATTACGGTATAGAGGAGCAAATTGGTTGAGCTTAGGGTCATTCTGGACACTGGGGGCTTTCTCTATGAGGGATCTTGCAAGTATTAGCTCTTGATCAGTACCTTTATCCACTGTGGTCTCTACAGAGGATATGCAAAGAAAATGGAAACAATTGAATTCAGACGAGCAACAACAAAGAAGACAGAAGATTAAGCTTCTGCTATGGAATTCAGATCTTACAACGGTCAAACTAAATAATATATTCACATACCATTGAATGATAGGAAAGTGAGACTCTGAAGAAGCATATCATTCATCTTTGAAAGTGACACCACTGCATCTTCAGGGCTATCTTTCACTTTGGGGATTGCATTCCTAGAAGAATAATTGACTGAAGGAGCAAGATCAGTTTTTCAGAAATTCAGGAATGCTAGTTTTTCTGAAGTGCACTGGTAGCATCTTTGTCCATGGAAGATGGTGATCTGATGGTTGCAATGCATCTGAAGTGTTTGAAAGCCTGCTATTCAAGATGTCATTTCCAACTAATACTGGTGCAATATTTCGTCCCTCAATTCTGTCCAGTGAATGTTATTATTTGAAGTAGCAATTTGAATCTGATACTGGGTACAGTTTCATTAGGCTCCACAGCCTTCTCCTGGTGCTAGGCCTAGGATTTCCTACTACCTCTGCCGCTGTTGAGCTTGTGGTTCAAATCAATGAAGTCCTTCGATGGAGATTCATCTTCAGGGTCACTATCAGCAACCACATCTAAGGAGTCTCAGAAATGTTTTGCCCTTTGCATCTTCTCCGTCGAAAAGCTCAGTTACATCACTACCCGCCCGTAAGAGGTGCTAGGGTCTGTGTAATTTAAGCTGTTAGAAAAAATTCAAGCTTCCATCAACCAATGACTTCCCATCATAGAAGCCACTTGATGAATTTCCTATAGAGGAGTTGCCCACTGATGAAACTTCAGCATTGCCAGACAAAAATAAGGCCAAAAAAGCATTTCCATAAGGCAGCTCAAAATATTGCACACAAAAAACCAGAGGCAAATAACACTGCAAGTAGCCATAGCAGCCTCCTGCTTTCGATCAGGCTTTGTGAGTCGATATTTGTTCATATTAAATCAGAAACTCAATCAACATGAGCTCTTCCACCTCTGCACAGATCCCGAGTAACACTATTTGTCAGTCACTCTGACCTTGCCTTTCCTAATAGTCACTCTGACTATTTTTGGTTACTGAATTATTCTAAAAATCCTAATACTTTTTTATTCACCCAAAAAAATAAAAATTTTGTTGACAAATCTTTGTAAAAGGTTTACCTTGCTTTTCCACCGTTTTCAACTCAATTAATTCCACTCTAGTATGCGAACCATCAAAGAGATAGAACAATTTTGATCTCTAAGCAGTAACTAATCCACCATTAAAACAAATCAGATAAACAGGATCAGAATTAGACAGTGCCGGCAATGGTTACCTCCTTTGTAGTTATTCTTCAATAATTCCAGTTGCTTGGAATAAACCAATTAGAATATACAGATTATAAAAGTTGAGCTGGCCAAACAAATGATTGAGGTCTTATTAACCAATGAACCATCTTCAACGCTTAACTAATCCTTAAAGAATTTTGCTATACTTGCATTTATTCTATACTTTCAGATTTCCATTCCCTTTGAATTCAACAAATAGGAACACGGACTACAACAAATAAAATGGGCTACACCAACAAACCACTTCACCGTCAAGAATAATAATGATAACAATAATGCATGGAAAGAAAGATTCCTTGACAACCCAGAACTGTTTTCGCATAAAAAAAAACAGGCACATAACAAGAAAAAAAATTCAAGAAAATTAAAACCCGTTAAAAATTCGAAAAACCCAGATGGAATAGAAGCTCAACTGACCTGTACAAGCTGGGAAAGACAAAAATTAGTGAAACCAGAAGAAATATGCTCCAATGCAAAGGCCAAAATTCAGTTATACCACAGAGAAAGTTTCAAGCCCCCAAAGAAGAAAGAAAAGAAGAGAAGAAATCTACAGGGCTGAGAATTGAGAAATATAAAATAGTCAAGTACTAATTGAATGTTATGAATAGGATGAGCTGACGGCTTACCAAGCTTCATTTTCCAATTAACAACTTGGATGTTACTTGACTACAATCATATGCCTACGTCACTGTTGGCTGCCTGTCCCACACGCGGGTGTCGGTGCGTGTACATCTTGTATGAGTTTCTTTGTTTTTTTTTTTTTTGGAGTCAAGTAGAAGTTGAAGATAAATATGTACTCTTGAAATAATAAAAAAAAAATTCCCTAGTTTCTAATTGCTGTTAAAAGGAAAGGAAAGGAAAGAGAAACCATTGGAACTTTGTTAAGTAGAAAATTGATAGTTTTTGGCTTGATTTAATTTTTGTTTTGTTTTTGTCCAAGTAGTTTGATAAGTGATTGATGGATAATATTACATGTTTTAATTTTTCAATTTTCTTTTTGAAAGATAGATATAACTTATTCCATAAAAGACCGAGTAAGATGGCAATCAAATCAGTGATTAATTCAAAGCCCTCAAATTCATGAACTATCCAATTTTATTTGGTGCCCAACTTCCCGAAATATTTTTCCCAGAATCCTCTTTTTGAAAAAAAAAAAGAATTAAGAAGAGCAAGTTATTAAAAAGTTAAATAAAATGTAGAAAATGAGCCTTGTTTGGATTGCCGTTTTCCCGCCGAAAAATTACGTCGTTTTCCGTGATCACATTTCCCTATTACCTTTTTCCCTCACATACATCAATCGCTACAATAATTTTCCATGGAAAATGACGGAAAATGCAATCCAAACGGGGCCGAAGTTTGAAATCTTTTTTTTTTTATCATTTTTTCCCTCAATTTCGTAGCCCTGGGGCCATGTTATTAAGCTTAAATTTGCTAAAACCTCCAAAAGGATCATTTTAATCAACAATAAAAATACACACATACGCACGTAATATCTGTCATTTGATATATATAAGGTAAAAAGGATTGAAATATGTGATGTAAAATTTTTTTAAAAGAAAAAATGCAATTCAACAAAATCTATTTTTAAAAATGACATTATATTTTTTATTTTCTCAATTTCGAAGCCCTTGAGCCATGTTATTAACCTCCAAAGGATCATTTTAAATAAAAAAAAAAAAACACACACACACACACTATGTGTCTGCCCTTTGGTTTGGTAGTTTATACTTTATAGTCTATACTACTTCACACGTGTAGTAGTGGCCTAGTGGGGAAGGAAATCAGGCATACAATTAATGTAGAAAGCCGAATCGGTGTGGCGGGGGTTTGGTAAGTTATGGGTTGTGGGTTGGATTGTTAGTATTCTATTTTAGGTCCTAATAATCGGACAAACATTATTATTATTGCCACTTGGGACTTTCAGATATATTGGGAAAAGGCTCCCATCATTATTGGCTTTTTGCAACCATAATGAAATTGAAGTTACCAAAAGGCTGCTTATTGCCTCTTGGGACAAATCTGTGACTACTGAATTTGCAAATAGTACTCCTTCCGTCTCACTTTGATAGTCCTGTTTTCCTTTTTCGTCTGTCCCAAATTGTAGTCCACTTTCCAATTGAAGAATGTAGTTATATTTTAATTTTTCTAAAATACCCTTATTCAATGTAAGTTGTTGTTACTATAAACCTATCCTATTTAATGAGAGTTGATTCTTTTTTTACCATCAATTCAAGTTCCCATAAAGTTGTACTCTAATTAATGTGAGGGTATTTTAGTAAAATAGCTACCTAAATTGATTGTTCCAACAAAGTTAACTACTCTTTCTTAAACTGTGTGGAAAAAAAACCAGGACTATCAAAGTGGGACGGAGGGAGTATGAATTATGTCCTATCCACTACAAATACAAGAGCATATACTTTCAAAAAAACACAAAATGAAAAAGATAATCTAGTTTCTAGGATAGAAGTCTTGCTTAATTCTTTTTTTTTTTTGGCTAAAGATGAAATGTCTTCATTGATTTTCTTTTATTTTACTTGTTTGCTAAATATGAGTATCTTAATTATTGAAGGAGATAGTACAAGGTTATTTTTTTTTCATTATCTTTTATGTATGTATATACTATATTATTTCTCGCACATAACCATATTTTCTCTTATTTGCTCGTATATCATATAATGTATATCGAATAAGAAATTAAACTACAACCTTAGATTACTTTTTTTTTACCTCAAAACTAATAATGTAAATAAAGAAAATGATAGAAAGCAAGTGATCAAGAGAGGTGCTTTCCTTTTCTTTTTTCAAATCAATGCTTTAAATGCAAAGTCGTAATAACAATAAATTCTGATGGTGCAAGTAAAATAGCGACAATTTTCATTACATTTCTGGTGTTGGAATTGGATACCATGCTTTCCTACAGTGTCTTAATAGATTCATGAACACTATGACCCCAATGTTCGCTCTGATTTAACATTTTTCCTGACAAGAAAAGGCAAAAAAGTGAGGTATGTTAATCTTGTGATTGTCCACTTTTAACTTCTTTAGCTAATTATTTCCTTTCTTTTCTTGATCTTATCCTTGGAGATGAAGTAATATGAACCAAAAAAAATATAACAAAATACAATTCTTTCTTCTTTTTTGGTTTTTATGTCACACCAGGAAGACATATTAGTACAGTAAAATTCCTTGGCGTATGCACGTTTCTTGTTGTCTTCCCTACTGCTGCATAGTCTGCCTTCTGCTCAGCTTGTAAATGTTATCAGGGCTTTGCTTGGAAAACTCTGTTGTACCATATTGAGTGAAGTATCATGTGAAAAACATCATACTTCACAGGTGACTGATGCCACAGGAAATGCTGTCTTACCTGCTTAACCCTGTGCTGCGTTACAAGATACCTCCTGTGTGATATTGACATGAGTATAGTCTTCAAATTCGGTATATCCTTCTCGAGAACAAAAATGGAAAACTTTTCCCAGTTCAGAACTTCAAGGAATGGAGGCACATAATTGTCTGATATAATCACTGGAACACAGCCATACATGATTGCCTCGACTAACCTTGGACTGTTGACTTCATAACCTCTTGCACATATGCAGAACTTGCTGCTCTTCATCTGTTGGATGTAGCTATCCTTGCGCAACCGACCCACTATCTTCATGTCAGGATCTTTGTTTTCCCGGTGTTGTAGCAGAAGAGGTCGAACATAGCCATGCATATTACCAGCAAAGAAAGCAAGGATTTGCCTCTGAGAAGGAGGTTTGCCTCCAAGACCTCTAGTTGAAGAATGTGATGAGTGCACATATGTTTCTGGAAGAGATACATCCTTGCCCAACTGGAAGCCTTCTTTCATATCAGCATTGCATAGAGCTCTTATGCAATAAGCCATCAGTGTTTTAGTTTCCTCTGGAGCCTATAAATATGAGTAAACATTTAAAGACGCATAAACTTAGAAACTAGCATTTGATCATAGAGGAAGAAGACAGTCCTGAATTTCTCGTTTTAATAAGCTAGAAAAACATGTGAAAGGAATTAGTTAGAAATGCCTGGTAAAATTGCTCCAATTATCCAGCATTAGTTTAATAGCGTACAAAAGTGCATGAATACTTACCCAGTCATGGCAAGCAACCAGAAAATGGTCAGCACCAGAAGTTCTATTCCAGAAAGAGTACCTTGCTTTGATCATATCAAGGTAGTTTCTCAGATACTGTTTTAAAGTGTCAAAACTGCGAGAATTGGGCACGTATACGATCTCTTCCAGAATTTGAGAACTCAAAGGGAAGTAAAATAGGAGGGCTTCTTCTGGATTAGTTGTAACATATTGTTTGCTTTCTTGCAGAAGATTCATGAACCAACCCTCTGAAGCATAAATTCCGGTGAGCCTAGGCTGATGGAATACGGGTCTTTTCCCCTCCTTGTAGATATAAATCTTCAGCGTTTGTTCCATTAACTCATAGCTCCTGCATTAATGGTTTGAAGTAGTCATACTACAGAAGTGTGACAATATAATTGGTCATATCGCACTGCAAAATGCAGTTCAATATAGCTGAAGAAATAGGCATTCCTTTTTTTTCTTCTTTGTGAAAGATAAAGTTGCCAAGAACATTTCAAAACTCTCAGAAGTTTGAATAACACTTCTCTGACTGACGAAGTCTTTCACACCTAATAAATTAGATTTTTGAAACTTCTGTATCTCCCTTCTTGCCCAGAACTTCTACTCTGGACCATACAGAAGTTTCCAATCCCTGTTAAGTAGATAAATTAACTTCCATCTTTTAGATATGCCACTGAATCCACACAAAAATGCATTCTGAACTGCAAGGTTGCACACTTGCAAGTTGAAACTGAACTTCAGGTCTTTTCAATTAAGTTCAAATATTCTTGACATCAAGATTTAGAAGCACATGATCACCTTTTCCTATTAACAAGAGTTCAGAGCGGAACAGAAATTACTAAAACCAGCATTTCTAGATTGACAGGCTATGCCATTTTCGACCAATCACATTGATGAAATCTCACTGGGACCATGTCTGAGATTCTTCACGGTCAGGTCAAGCAAACAGAACAGTTTTCATGAAATGAGCCAGTAGTACTTTCAGGAAAAAGGATAAGTTCTCCAATAGTCTATTCTACGTGAGAAACCTTGTATGCCACCATAGCATTCATATGGGGAAACTGAAGCCAATAGCAAGATTGTTTTGATGAAAACATTTCAGTCTAAACACTGAAACAATGCTTAGATAAGAGAACTTCCAGAACCTATAACTTCACTTATCAGCTTCTTTCTATTTGTCTCTCCTGTATTTTTTTGGCAGGCCTCATGCATGATCATGACTTTGAGCATACATATAGTGGTATACTGATTATTGCATCGGAAATAGTTATCATCGCAAAAATTCCTACCCGAAGAAAGAATAAACATTAAAGAAGTAAACACAAAAGATACAGGATTTCCTTTCAAACAACTTGAGCATTCTCTGAATTTGTCATCCATCTATTCAACTTAGAAACTCATTATATTGCAATTTAAGTGAAGGAGAATTGCTATTGTAGCTGAAATTTTTATGCTATTGATTAGGCTCATAAATTTTCATTCAACTCTGTGGTCTCAACTCTGGACCATAAAATGATTGACCAAATTGTAATCTTTAAAGGAACAGTCAGGTCACTTTACACCAAGATTGAGCAAAATGTTTCTCGTACCTGAAAGCTCAAGGTGGGAAGGGGCTGCAAGAGGAGTAGATGAAGTTTACTCCATGAGATGCTAGTCTCATGGTGTCTGTATCACATTTTAGATTTTTTGAGAATCCAATCTGAATAAAATCTAGTGTGACTATTGAAATCATCTGAATCAGGAAAAATCAAGCTGCTATCAACTTACCTCTCAAACCTTGAAATGTTCCAGTAAATAGGAGCATATAAGCCAGATTTATCGTTGACAGTTTCCACTTTTTCCAACTCTAATCTTGCTTTGAGCAATTGTTTATCTCTAGCTGAAGACGGTAGTATCTAATGACATATTTAAAGAAGAGAAGAAAGCATTAACAAAGGTCTTTTTATGTCAACAACAGCTCGTTCCAAATAACATTGAGGTGAATGTACCGTTGAATTGGGAGGTGATGAAGTATGACTCTGAAACATGTAATTCAGCTCCCTTATTGTCACCACTGTTCTTTCTGTACTTTTGGTTGTTTTCTTGGTAGCGGGAACAGCTTTCTTCGAAGAAATTCCACCAATTAAGGCAAACTGACTCTGCTGCTGTCCAAGCACTACATCTTTGTCCAATGCAGTTGTGTTGGAGAGAATTGATATCGAAGGAGCTTTCTCGCGCCCCTCAGTATGTCTACCAGAATTGTCTTGATGCGCTGACATCGTCGGTGCTAATGTAATATTTCCTGACGCAACGCTGTCATTTAGCTTTCTCATTTCGTCGCTCAAGGCAATATCTTCTACCTGGATACTACCAGAAGCAGAATTCATGTCAGTGTTAACGTGTTTTGCTGCAAATCTGTATTCATATTCTCTTCCCTTCTCTGTCTCTACACTGTTGTTTCTTTTCCTTGTACTGAAAGTTAAATTGTGATACAAGTCCTCAAATGACAATTCGACTTCAGAGGTTCTATCCTCGTTTATTTTATTGGAAGCAGCAGAACCTCCATTTTTTTCTGATGCAGATTGATTCATTGAGTAGCTGCTGTTTTTATCCAGAGCGACAGAGAAATTAGCTACCCCATCAGCACGATCTTTTTCAGTAATATGTGAGTAATTCTTGCCAGCAGAAAAGAAGTTTGATATAACATGTCCATAAGGAAGTTCAAAATGCTGAAGCAGTAGAACTGATGCCAGTACCAGTCGAATGAACCAAAGAAGCTTTCTATTTTCAAACGAAATTTCACGTTCCCTGCGGCCCATTATCCTGATTAATTGGGAGATATTCTAGACACCGATGATTCCTAACAACTTCAAAGTCGAGAAAGTCCAAATATGTCACTCTTGATGAGGCATGAACTCACACCATTGAGAACAAAAAAGCACTTCCATGGTATTAGCCCCTGCTTTTCCCTTTTTAATCTCGATTTCCAAACAGATCCTGAGTGATTATGTTTCTTCCCTGTAAATTTGCCAGCCATATGGCACATAAAAAGCAGAATTACATGCTTTGAACTTCACACTAAAAGCTTAAATATCACACATCACAGATTCTTGACTAGTAAGACTCTCGAGCGAGTGCTGACATCCCATTAGTAAGATAGTACTAACATACATCTCAAGAAAGAACAGAAACAGCAGACTGAGAGCTGTAAAACCTGCAAAGAATCAAATGTATTTTCCTCAAAGATGCTCGTGTATGAAATTCCAAGTTGCTATTTGCCTTAGTTTATTGTTAGCAATGGAAGCAAAACAATCCATCATCCTACCATAAATGGCATATTTAGGAGAGATATGCATGGTTTCCAAGTTTTACTCACCAGGGTTTCTGAGTTGCTGCTTTGGATTTGGTTTAGTTGTAGAGTTGCTGTCAGGTGCCTTGTTGGCAGCAATTTGGCTTTCCAAGAAGCGGTTATGAGTTATGACTTGGAAGCCATGAAAGTACAAAAGAGTGACCTACTTGTATCACAGCCGATTTTAACCTGGTACCAAGCCAGACCATATTTTGCCCCTCCAGCTACGGTTTTTTCCCCTATAGTTGAAAATTTTCGCAGGCAATTTACTATGATGAGCAGCATACTGGGAAAGTCTAAATTTATGGCTTGAAATGTTAATTAATTTGAAACGCATAAAGGGTAGCCATTGCTGAGTATTGACACAGAATCCGTTTTGTAACTTATATTACTGACCAATGACAATGGATTATTCTTGGTAACTGCCACCTCTGTAGCAATAATTGATATACTTTTAATTGCCATTTTGTGCTGTCCTAAGCAAACAGTTTGTTAAAAAGAAAAAAGGATTTTGTGGGATTGGTAGCAAAATTTGTTGAGTTCTTGAAAATATCCTCTGTTATTGCATGTGATTAATTTAAAATCGTAATATGCATGTAATTAATTTAAGTTGGTAGAACTTGAAGTTTACGAAAAAGGAAGAGAAATATGTGTTGAATGGCAATCAAGGAAGGAAAATATACACTTTGCTGTAAAAATTACCCTTCTTTCCCCATGACTCTTAACTGCTATACAGTACATATTTCACTTCTTTTTGTTCAAAAGTTCAACATCTACCTACTTAAAGTAATTACATGCATGATGATTCTAAGCAAAAAAAAAAAAAGAAAAAGAATATTGGTATTTCAAATTATTTGATCCAAAAATTTTTAAAAATAATTATTCTATAGTAAAAATCAAACCTTATGCTTTGAATATCCATGAAATCTTGTGGTAATCTTCCCTTATAAGCCCTATAGGAGGGCATTGTGGTTAACTCAAATATTTTAATGGTCAATTTGATGAGTTCGATTGAAATGGGGAGTAAAATGAGAAGAAATAAATGTTAGGAGGTAAACTACACTTTGACCAAATTTTAAGGGAAATTTTTTAGATTAACCCTAAAATAAGTGTTGGCCAAAGTTTTTAAATTAGGGACTTGAGTGGAAAAGTCCCTAAAAAATTTTCAAAATTCATTCAAGCCCCTATTTTCAACGAGTGACTTTGATCAACCGTTCTTGGGGTAGGGCTGTCACATGGGATGACTTTTTTTTTTTTTAACAAATTTCTTATTTTGGAGGACCAAATTGACATTTATCTTAAATATTTTAGAAAAGTATAAAATTCCTCCAATAGACTATCACAGTTTTGATCGTAGGTTATAGACTATAGTTAACGTTAACGGTGGGGATGGGTTTGATTTGCATTCGAGTAGATAACATTGATTTGAAGAGTACCAAAATTTTGTTGTAATTTTGTATGTTATTTTTTTATTATCTACCTTTGTTATGTTAATATCTACATATATTATATTTATATTTATATTACAGCATATAATTATCACCGATGATCATAAAAATCCAGTTCTTTTTCTTGCCATGATCAAATATTTAGAGATAAATTACTATTAACTTGTGTCTAATATTTGGAAAATTTTTTTTTTTGAGAAGATCATGATTCTTTAAAAAGTTAATAATGAATTTCAAGAATGCTTTTTTTTTTTTGTCAGCAACGATACATTTGTATAACCTACTCTATCTTAATCTAGGGGAGGGGAGCTTAAAAAGACTGTTGTAGGGGCTAATGGATGTACAGATTCAACTAGATCAAGAAATTTCAAGAACGCTCTTGAATTGCTATTTTCTCTAGTTTTTAAGCAATAAGGAGATTCGGACCAAATATTTGGGTCTATTAGCCACATTCAACCTTTTGATGTATGAATTGTGATTTCGCCCAACTTAAATTCCCTTCCAATTTCAAAAGTCCAAAACCCCAACAAAACCCCTTCTACAAACTCTCCCCAACTCTGCTACCTCCTAAACCCAAGAATCCTCTCCTCTTCTACAAACAAGAATGGAGATTGACAGAGGAGATGGGCGCAAGCCAAATCAATTAAGACCAGTGGCTTGTTCTCGCGGCATTCTAAACCGTGCTCACGGCTCCGCCAGTTGGTCTCAAGGTACTGTATTTCTCCTCCCCCTGTAAACACCTCAACTCATTTCATGAGCAATTCGTTTTGCAGATGGTAAAATTTTTTTTTTCTCAGAAAGCCCTTTTCTTTGATGGTTTCTCCATCAATTGGGACTTTCTGGACTTAATTGTGGGTCAATTTTAATATTTTTCACATGGGTTTTTATCACTTTTTTCTGCCTTGCTTTTCTTGAAATTTTTTTGTACCCTTTGTCCGAGTATGATTAAAGTTACGGTCTTTGGTTTCTTTAGAGAGTGAATTCAGGATTTTTTTTTTGGAATTTATGCTAGATTTTTCTTTATATTAAAGATAATTGTTTAATTTTTGCTCTGAAATTGAGGGATTAGGTTCATGTTGAATTCTTTACCCGTTCATTTTAATTATTGGAAAATTTTCGTGTGTTGATGGTGTGCTTTCATCTCCCTGGCTTTGGCATTAGGAGAAACCAAAGTTCTTGCTGCAGTTTATGGACCTAAGGCTGGGACAAAGAAGAATGAAAACCCGGAAAAGGCTTGCGTTGAGGTCATATGGAAGCCTAAAACAGGGCAGATAGGTGAGATTCCTGTATGTAGATAGATTGGTCTTCCTTATGTGTTGAAGAGTGGAGATATGTACACTCTTTTAATCTGTATAAATTTGATAAATGCTTAGGGAAACCCGAAAAAGAATGTGAGATGATATTGAAGCGGACTTTGCAAAGCATCTGCCTTTTGAATGTTCATCCAAATACCACCACATCGATCATAATTCAGGTGATTTTACTGAGCAGTTGAGTCAGTCATGACGTTTGATGATATAGACAACGAGAATAGTAGGAGTATTATAGTTGCTTTCAATATCCAACTAAAGTTCAGAATCACAATTTATAGGTTTTGGAGAATTGAAACTTTATCTTTCCAAAATTTGAATATGAAGTATGAATTTATGACTCTACTAGTTCTCTTGATTAATATAATTTGTATTACAACAATCACTCCTTACCAGAAACAGTAATAGTTTCCTAGCAAACCATTTTTGACCTAGGTTAGCTACTTACATCTGTATATTCTATTGGTAAACAGCAAAGAGGCTATAGTAGTTTAGCAAATTTATAGAGTCATTAAAAGAATGCTCTGACAACAAAAAAGTAAAAAAAATGAAGCTGGAAAACTAAATCATGTTAAGTTAGCTTGACTTAAATCTAAAGGAAGTATAACTTATCATAAAGCATCGCTGAAGGCTTAACTCCAGTTCATATTAATCCATTGTCTGCCGAACTTCCCTTAAAATCTCAATCAGCATGTGGATTGTTGTTTCTTCTATATTTGTGGTACACATATTTCTTTCAATTTGTGATTCTCAGGCTGTGGTGTTATCATTAATTGTCTTACTCTGAGAATTGTGCTTACGGGTTCTGAGAGATGTCAAGCATGAATTTTATTTTATTTTGCAGGTTGTAAATGATGATGGTGGTGTATCCTTCATGATCATAGTTATCAATTTATGATACTGGCCTTAAACTTTTTATAGTAAGAATATTTTTCCTTCCACTAAACCATGTTGATTTGGTGGCAAATTTGCTTAGTCCCTCTTTGAGGCTATATATTCAGGTTAACTGTTGGCATAGGAAGTTTCAAGTATAAAGGGAGCTTGCTACTGATTAACTAGAAAAGTCAAAGCAAATAAAACCAGAAGAAACAAAGGGAAAAAGAGTCAAAATTAGGATTTTAGTTGACCTTGTTAAGAAACTATTCTCAGTTGGAATCACATGGACTCCTTTCCTTTTTTCTTTCTTTATTTTCTTTGGATCACATTCATTTGTAAGCGAATTATTGTGATTGTAACAATTATGACTGCTTCATATAAACTTTTTGCACCATTTTACTGGATTTTTCTACTCCTTTGGTCACATGTCCAGAAACTAAACACTTTGTAGGGGATTCAAATTTGGATATGCACTTCACTTTCGTCAGGTAGCATCCTTCTAAGGAGGGATACTTTATCTTTTAGTTGCTATGGACATTAAACAATTCTTGCAGTATTCATGCACCACTTCTTGCTAAATTGCAGTACTTGTTTAAAGTTTGTCTTCTTTCTCTTGCAACTTCCTTTATTTGTTGATGTACTCCTTGATTACAGTTTTTAAGCTTCTCCCATGTGCCATCAATGCAGCTTGTTCTGCCCTTGTGGATGCTGGCATTCCTTTGAAACATCTTGCTGGTAAATGATTTTTTTTTTAATTCTCCACCTTATTTCAAGGAGAAAGAACTAACTAATTGGTACTAATTGTTTTCGCTGGATACTTCAGCTGCAATATGCTGTTCTCTAGCTAAAAATGGACGGGTTCTTCTGGATCCTAACAAGTCAGAGGAACAGGTGAGTTTTGTTTTTCTTTGTATAATTCATTCTACTACTTGACAAATTTGGATGTACTTGTTTTCAATTCTTTGTCTGTTTTCTGTTTCAAAAATTTATATAGCTCATTTATGTCGTCATTTCTGAAGTATTGTACTCCTGGAGTAGTTCATTCCAATTTCTTCATGAAGCATTGTTCTTGTGCTTTTCTTTTTTATTATTATATTTTTATAGGAACACGATTATGAAACTTTGTTGGTGAAGATATGTCTTAAAATAGCTATTACTCAGTCATATGTACTAACCTGCATCTTTACAAGCATTGTTTAACGATGGCAGAACATGAAAGGATTTGTATATTTAGCTTTTCCCAACTCGATTCAGTCCGTGCTTCCTGAAGGATCATTACAAGTGGGAGGTGAACCAGTGGAACATGGGATTATTACATCTGTCACACATGGTGCAATGTCAGGTGCCTGCCATACATCTCTCTGAGTCTCCAGTTTAATAACTTGAGCTTCTAAACTTCTGTTTTGGGATATATGGAATGATTGCTACCACACACTGAGTATTTAATCTAGGGCGGCTCTTGATGATAGCAACCTTCTATAATGTGACAGCTGTGCTGTAAGCTGTATAAATTAGAAGTGTAGTTGACATCTAACTTCTTTATCAATCTATGTGTTGTTAGCAGTTTGCAGGTTTCAGTTCTTAAGTTGGAAAATGGTTAGTGACGAATTTTGTCTTCCAATGCTTATTTATGGTATGATTCTGAGATCACACTTTATGGGGTTGTTTACATTTTGACCCTGAGGGATTTGGCTAAATGACACAAGGATTCAATCAGGTTTGAGAGCTAAAGTACAACTTCGTCAATGAACTGTCAGCAGCAGTATTAGAAAGTAATAGTAATAGAATTAATCGCAAATATTTGAATTAACTTGGTTACTAAATAGAAAAAAATATAAAAAAAGTAGGACATTGATAGAAGGCAAGGTGGCAAAAAGGTTACTAGCCCTTTGCATGTTGCTGCTATCCTCAAGCTGCTCTTGCCTATCCATTGCCTCTAGGCCAAGTCTTGCTCCCTGACCAGAAAATAAAGCGACCTGACCTTTCGTCTTTACCCTCCCCAGCCATAACTGACATTATCACAATCCTTCCGAAATTCATCTATTTACCAGACTAACTACCTGGTTTGGCCTAATTTCGCAGTCCTGTTGCCGCTGCCAGCCCTTCACCTGCATCCCCCAATATTCTTCCAATCAATTGACCTTCGATTCTCCACCCCCAAGTGCTGCAATCAGCTTCAATCTCCACACTGCCATGCTTGTTTTCCTTTCCCATCTTATCGGATTGTGTTTTTACACAACCACAGATGGTTAAACATACTTAAAATCAGACACTATTCATGGTGCAGAGAAACCAATAGTAGTCCATGTTTCCTTATAGACATGCCAACGGGATATAGTGATTCACATAGACACCCCACCTTCACATGCATTAGCAGGAAAGTGAGGAGTGCTGCTTGGTGAGAATCTGTCAAGGATGTTGAGTGTTGATTGTTGGACTTTCTTCGTGGAAAACTTGTATGCTGGTGGTTTTGGTTGGAGGTTCGGGGAGAAGAAGGCATTTGCAGTGGTCATTGTGTTTATGGCAAGGCATTTTGTGCGAGGACTGTCAGAAGCAAAGAAAAGTTTTTCTGTTGTAATTTATAGCGTTATTATGCTATCTTAGTGGGTGTAAGAGTCATGTTGTAGATTTTATTTCCTTTTTCACTCTTTTCTTTGTACTGCCAAATATAACTGTCTGTGGCTATATTGTCTACAGTGGATGATTACCTTCTTTGTCTGCAACGAGGACGGGCTGCATGTGAGAAGTTATCTGTCTTTATCAGAAGCAGCTTAAAGTGACACATTCCAATTCACCTGTACAACTTTTGTGGGAGTTTAGGATGCTGGGAGGCGGCGAATCATCTGTTTTCTTCTACCTCGGCATCCTCGACTGCTAAATGTTTGATAAGCATTGTTTTCTTTTGGTTGAAACTCCATTTGAGCTTTTGTTATGGGGTGTCAATCGGCTTGCACGAGCCTGTGATGCCATGTACTGATAATCTTCTAGATTTAGCATGTTTCGTCTGTAATCAGCACTGGATGAATGATGTTGTATATCTCACTACAAAGTTCTTTTGCAAGACTACTTATTTTACCCATTTTGTCACTTTTTAAGTCGGTTGTTTTAATCCCTGTAAGTATAGCTGCGGAATGTCTTATGCATGGAAGATGATAAAAATCAGTTTCAATCCAAACCAATTGAAGATAAGCCATTTTCATAGCAGTGCTTGGAACCTGATATTCTTTGTTTTCTAAATTGCAACAAGATACCGATTTAATTATATAAATGCATCAAGAGCGGAGCTAAAAGTATAAATAAATTAGTCTATACATTAATAGACAAATGTATAAACCCAGAGAAACTAAGAAGGATGCCCTAATAAAAAAAACTCTTTAATATCTGCCAATTTTCAATAGTAGTTGTGCAGACTTGTTATCTAATTAGTTTCTAGGCACATTATTCAGACCTCATAGACATATTTTTTGGGTTGGAGGCTACTCCCCCTTGCCCCCCCTGGTGCCTACGCTGCTGATTAGGAGGGTGTAAAAATGGGTGCATGCCTGTGGTTACTGTTTACCAGAAGTGACTGCAAGAAAATGAAGCTTCCTTAGGTGGACTCCATCAGAATTCATAGGGCTTCAAAGACTTTTGGAAACGATTGATTACTAATTTTAGTGGGAGTAAGACGAGGATTTTCGATAAAATCCTTTCACTAATTTGCCACCCACCTTCTCCTGGATTTTTTTTTCCCACAATTTGATCCTAACATATGAGGTCAGTCTGCACTCTTATTTTGGTATGACCTTTCTACCAATAGTGCAAACCATGGTCTCTTATCTTGTCTCAAATGAGGCATTACACTTTACTATAGGGGTTCTCAATCATCTGTAATCAGCACTGGATGGATGGCCCTTATTTTGTATTTCCATTTGTGCCAATCCTAAATTGCTTTAATTCCTGATAAGTATAGGGGCGGAATCTCTTGTACATGGAAAGTTTTAAGATCAGTTTCAGTCCAAACCAGTTGATGACAAAAACCAATTAGTACGTTTTTAGGTGTTCATTGCAATTGACAATTACGTGCTCTTTCTTCTCTTCTTCTTCTTCTTCTTTTTCAACATATGCTACTCTTGTCTGACTTGACAAAGTCTAATGGTTAAGGAATTTTCTTGGCAAAGGGGTGAGGAATCTTGAGAAGCAGACCCGGAAAATCATTTGATTCTCCATTCATAGAATCGTTTGGTTCCTTGATATTTTCTTGGGAAACTTTATAATGAAATTTTCAGTTTAATAATGTCTTGTCTTTCATTTATTGGGCACTTTAGTCAGAGATTACTTTTCCTTAAAAACAAAACAAAATAATTTTAATTGCCCAAACAAAAAATGTTGTAACTACATTTTTTCTCACCGGGGGGTAAGATAAGACATGAAACGAATGATCTTTTGCACATCAACGTTTGATCCTGCAGGAACCTTTTTTTTCCCCTTTTTTTTTGTTTTTTCAAACGAATATTATACATGAAATTATAAATTGCATAAATTAGCTTTAAGATTGTGTTGTTAATTTGCTTACTACACAATAAAAAGAAAACGATAATGTTGCCATATTGCTCGCACAATTGTTGTAACTTCAAACGATATTTAAACATTAAAGTTAGAGCTTGAAAGTCGCCTTTTTTTTATGTATATACAACCTTGAAAAAACTATATATACTGTATTATAATTAGCTCAATTTTAGACTATAGTTAGTTGGAAAAGTCATTGTTAATTCACTTGCATTGTCATGTGTTAAACAAAACAAACAAGAAATCCACAAGGTCTATAACAACAATGAGAGTGTTTTTGGCACAAGAAATAGATTTGGTAAGCTATCAAAATATGCTACTAAAACCCTGGAAGTGTTGAAAGTTCATGAACCAACAAGCAGCAGCTAATAAATTATTCTAGATCGACCTGTTTTTAAATTTTTGCCTAAATATTACTCCTACTAAACAATAGTGATTTGACAAATTGTAAGAATTGATTCTATTATGGTCTTTTATCAGTATAATGTTGGTCGGATTTGGTATGAAATAATGAAGTTGTAAATTTATTAAAGGACAAGCGGCCACTAATAAATTTGAATAGTAGGGGAACCACACAAATCATTCTTGAGTAATTTGACAGCCTCTAATAATTAATCCAACTGAGGTTCACCATTACTATAAGTTTGGATCGATTTGGAGTATTGAGAAACGAAAATGGCTTGATTCCCTTTTGTAGGATTTTGCTTATTCGTCTTTTCTTGTTTTCATGAGAAAAAGGTGACGTGATTTCCTATGTTCTTTTAGTCTTAGTCTGTCACTTTCTGCTAACTAGCTATAACAAACACGTAATTCCACTATTGGTTGAAGAAATGTTACATTAATGCATTAAACTATGGTCGATCTTGTGATATTTCCATTATTAGGTTTAGAATTCGAATTCTGTATCAACAGTGTGAGGTAGATAGAAAAGAGTGAGACGGTACAAACAATGAAAAATGCATACTTTATGCTCATTTTTGCGCAATCATTTCATATTGTTCTCTTCATATTCTCAATTATCTGGCATTTTGGAGAGAGAGAAAGTATATATATATATATATATATACATACATACACTTATTGGCCGTGATTTTATGGTCTGACAATTCCCTTAATTTTGTAATCGTTAATGATCATTCGAGTGGCCTTACTCATATTCACTGTACTTTTTGATTTTTAGACACTTTCCTGGTAAAATTAACTCTGGGAAGCCCTTTAACAAGTATTCCCTGTTAGACAAACTCAAAATTTTCAAATATCTTCTGAATGCTTGAGGCTTATTAAATGCATCCAAGTGTTTAATAAGCCACATTGAAATGTAATCAATTTGGAATTGTCTAAAGAGTTAAATTTTTTTGTCTCTTTATACCGATTAATTTCAATTCAATTTATATATACTGTTTCAGCGAACTCTTATGGGGTCATCATCTACAAGGCTTTTCATCAAGAGTTTAGCCGGGATTCAAGAACGGAGCTCTCCTCTTCCGAGGTCTTGAAGTTGGCCTGTGGATTCTTTCTATTTTCTCAGTATTCATTATAGATTTTCTGATAACGATAGACCTCAATTGAGTTGCCAAAGAAGACCAGTCAGCGCTTTCCATTTTTATTTTCTCAGTAATCAGCTGAAAACCATTTACTTTCCGTTTTGATGTTTCCTGACCGATCAGATTGATGATGTATGAAAGCAAAGGATATACAAGGATTGGAGTAATGCTGATTTTGTAAAGTGGTTCTAGGTTGAAAAGTGCAGTTCATTCCATGTTGTCAATTGTTTTGAAGATGGAGAGGAGGTGACTACTTTGTCATACACGCGTCGATATGAAACTAATTCCTTGTTGCATACATCAATTGTTGAGGATGGAGACAGGTAACTAATTTTCACATTTTTTTTTAAAATATATTTTTTAATTATTTTTTTATCTAACGTACGTCAAATCGTTACACTATATTTTTCTACGGAAAAAAAAAAACTCGAGACAATACCAATCCAAACGGGTTATAAATGATTTGGGTTGGCTAAATTTTGAATATGAAAAAACCAGGTTGTAGTGATTAGATGTAGAGCTCGAACATAAGTTACACTGGGACCTGAATATGGCAGGGACAGGTTTGAGCGGTTTTGCAGAGGTTTTAAGCCCTAAATAGGGTTGAAGATACTGAAAACACTTCACAAGACGGATCTCTATTTACTCGCGTCCGCGAATGGAGGTTGGACATGAAAACCGGTGAGGCGAAGAATATAATTAATTAAGAGGGATGGACTTCCATGGATTTCCCAATAATTAATGAAAGTTTTGTTGGTGTCAAGGATAAATATGGCTACACACAACTTCTTGCCTCTTTAATCACATACTTGGGTATGAAGTTTTGTACTAGTCATGCGAAATGAATAATAGCATTATGCGGTAATTTGGTATGTATAACGTTGGATGAAGACAGAAATATGTTGTTTTCACGCATGCTGATGCAAGGTAAAATAGAAGTGTCAAAATGGTTGAATTGGACGGATTTGGGTGGATTAAAATGGGTAATGGATATAATTAAATCAACTCATTTAGACCAATTTAATTAGATGTGTATGAATGGATAAGTAAAAAAATGAGTTGGGTAACCCGTTATCCATTTATAACTCATTTATTTTAAATTTTTGTAAACTCATTTAAATTCATTTTTACAAACTAAATTATCAATTTATATCACCATTTGCGCCCATCATTAGTTTTAAATATTTACTTGTAATGCTCAATAACGTTAATTACCAATTTTTTTTTCATCTGTGTTCTATGTCGCAAAATTACATATTATTTAATAATTGAACAATAAGACCGTAAAAATTCGAACTAAATACTATGAAAGTTAACATAAAAACTTTAATCACATACTTGGGTATGAAATTTTGTACCAGTCAAGTGAAATGAATAATAGCATTATGCGGTAATTTGATATGTATAACGTTGGACGAAGACAAAAATATGTTGTTTTCACGCATGCATGCTGACACAGTGCAAAATCATGATATAGGTTGGACGCTGCGTCAAGGAAATCTGCCATAACTATATAAACACTGCCGTCAGTCCAAAGCGAAGAGACGTGCATTACTTTGATATCAACCAACAACGTGATGGTTAAGGAAACAACGTAGTCGTGGAACATGCACAGACTATGCAAGTTAACTCAGACTTTGTTACTGCAAGGATAGATAGAGAAATGTGTGTTGCACGTTGTAACTGTTTATTCTCTTCATAATTACTAAAATAATTAGTCATCCAAAATTAATTACAAGAATAGAAGTTTTAACAATTTAGAGTATTGCAGTGCTATTAACTTCTTTTTTCTTTTTTGGTAAAAATTGACTTACTTCTCTAAAACAACATATAGAACACTTACAAATGTTTAGAAAACGTTATTCATTGTTTCACTTAGTAGGGAAGCATTATAAAGCAATAGAGAAGTCAATTTAAGAAAGAAAGGAAAATTAGAGAAGAAAGAGCAAATTTTAAAAAAAGCAAATTCCAAAATAGTTATCATGGAATTTCAAATTGATCGAAGAACTGCTTTTATGATATGACGCATTTTTGTTATATATTTTGTAATTAATGTCCTCGTATTATTCTATCAAATATGTATTAATTGGCAGATTCTACTAACTTTTAGAAATTTGTATTTATTATAGGGAGTGGAACAAAATAACATAAAAAGGTGTCAATTTAACGGTAGTTAGCAGAAGAGTTTGAGTGACAACAGGAGACATGAGACCAATCGAAGACAAAATTAAAGATTGTTTCCTTATCTGATAATGAAAGTACGGCAGATTAGTAACAGTAGGATTCTTTCCTTTTATTTTCTCTTGGTAGCCGTACAGGAAGAGGTAGAAAAGTAGTCAGAGGACTATGCTGACTTCGGGTACTTCTTAGTCTAGTTTTTGGGGTCTTTGGGAGAAGGGGCGGGGACGGTTACCGTCCCTGCCAGTTAATGGCTAAGATTTGGCCAACAAAATTTGTATGGTCCAGATTTTAATATGTGTGAGACTCATAAAACATTGTTCTAGTATTACTCGCTGTTATTCTAGTGTTACATTATGTACAAATGATATTACACCGTGTGCATTTTGCACACAAGCTTCCCCGACGGTTGCACTGACAACCGTTCCAGTCCCGGGTCCGGGTCTTTGACCAATTCCTATCTTCATCGCATGACTAATCTCAGGAGAGACAATTAGTCATCTTTTGACTGTTTGTTCTTTTCATTATTATCATTTTTATTCCATCGAATTGATTCATCCCAATTGAGAGACGATGTATGTGGCCATTGCTTCTGCAATTGTGCATGGGTTTTTCTCAACGGGGATGAACTAAATCCGTCTTTCTAGTTAAGGAATAACGGAGGTTCTGGTTCATCTATAAATTATGAGATCGCATCTATTTTATTTATTCCTCTTATTTATTAGTATTTATATGTTCTCTGTTTGTAGTATTTATGGTTGTTTTGCTAATTGAATATCCTGGACCCAGACATTGAATTAATTTAGCAATCTAATGTCAATTGGAGTGTTAAATCCGTAATTATTTAATTGTTGTAAAATAGTGACGACTGGCATGATTAGCTTTGTGTCAGGGGAATACGCAGGCTAATCTAAAATAACCCTGGTAGTGTATTATTTGGTTAGAATATGGCTCCTTTAATACGCAAGGCAATTGGGGAATTAAATCTTAAGAGCGTACCTAAGATTATTTCTCGATTAGAGTAGTGATTGACGGGCGTACCTCAGTCATCGATACAGTAAGAAGGAGTTGACTGTCATTGCTTGTTTGACAGTTATAACTTATTTATTAGTCAATAATTGAAATTATCTTTGTATCGATGATCAATTAGGAGAACCATTGCTAAAATTGCTTCTTGACTAGAGTCGTCCAATACTATTTAAATTTTTGCAGTTTGTCATTAAATTTTTATTTATTTAATTGTAATATTCGATTAGCATAGCTTATTATTAATTTCCCCGAAATTCCCCCCATAATTTGAACTTTAGTAGAAACGAATTACTCTCAGTGTCTGTGGATTCGATCCTACTTGCTCTATATACAAATTAACAAGTTTTCATGAATAAATTCTAGTATATCGGATTTAGCAAACTCTTCTGAGTCAGGGTGAATCTAGTAACCCATTGTACATCCAGAGTCCATGCTCCAGTACTGGAATTGATTCGAAATTACTTTTGTTGGCAACTAGAATTATCATTATTATTATTATTGCACTGGCATCGACATCCTGTCATTTTATTAAGCTAAATTGTTAATTAGTTTAGGTGTACTTGTGTTTTACATCGTATAACTTCTTGCTGTAACTGTTTATAGTTATGTTTAGTTAAAAACTATATGGTGAGTGAAAAAATAAATTATACTTTTTATATGTTCCACAAGTTTAATTTTGAACTTTGAAGGTTTCTTTATTTGAGATTTTTCTTCCAATTTTAGTAATTTATCTGTTTCAATACTTTATTTATTTATTTTTTAGGTTTAAGACATTTTCAATAAGCTTAACAGTCAAAGACGTGTTTAATAAGCCATACTGAAATGTAATTAATTTGGAATTGTTTAAAGAGTTAAATTTTAAATATAGCACTTGTTCATGTTTAATATACATGTTAAATATCATTAACAATTCTTTGACGAGCATAGTATATCCCGCAGTGAATTTATAATTCATAAAGATTTAAATCAAACTCGTTTAGTAGGCACCTCACAGTCTTTGCTCAAACACTAATTTCTGACCTATAAAACATAGTCAACTTTATTCCACAAGCCTTTTTTTTTTAATTTTAACTCTTTAGTTATAAGTCCTAACATCTTGCTTTTATAAATGTTCACTATGTTCAAAATTCATTTACATTGATACTGAAAGTAAATTAAATAGTCATAATAACTATGCTCGATTATTTTACTTATTTGAATGCAACAATTCAATGAAATAGCAGTGTTACGATGAAAGCAATACTTTGATTAACTAAGCTTGATGTCTTATTCTTTTGTGCTTCGTCTTCTATTCTCTTTCCATTTTTTGAAACTATTATATCTTTTTTTAATTAGCAAAATATAGGACTTTTATTAATAAGAGAAGTTCATTACCGTACATTTAATAGCAGAAAAGGAATCATTGTCTTTAATGTGCACAGTTACTATTTATACAAAAGGAATTAATATGACCAATTATTATGTGATACATTAAGTATCATATTCTATATCAACAAAAAGAATACAATAATCTATACTAAGATTCTTTTGCTTACAGTTAACCCATAATGGTAGGACAAATACTAATCTATTGTCAAATCATAACTCTGTAATATATTGGTTCAATTTCTTCTCACTTTTCTAGAGTTTTTCTTTTCCATGAATAACCACCAAGATCCATAAATTTTAGGCATTAAATTTTCAAAAAAATATCGTAATTTTTTAAATTATTGCATGTATATATTTAGCAAAAAAAAAAAACTAAATACTTCAAATTTATTGACTTTGATAGCTTTGCCTCTTAAATTATTAGGGAAATATGATATCACAATGAAATCAAACTAAGTCCCAAACTCAATATTTTTTATCCAAAGGAAAACCATGATAAATTAGCCATTACTAAGAGCAAAAATTAATCCAACTTTGTACAAAAATAAATGTTTCAAAAGTCTAACATTACATGTCCAAATAATAATAATAATTTTATCACAAAATATTGTTCACATAATTTGCAAAGCTTTCTTAAGAAATTACCTATAAAAGAAAGAATAGAATTATTGAGAATAAGGCAAACCACTTACATCCAAATATTTTATAAAAACAACTTCAAAAACTTTTAGTATTTTCTAGGTGAAGTTGATGTAAGCAAAGTTAATTTTTAGAACAATTTCATGATCCATTTTATCCAAATTGATTAAGGAATCCATCTTGATCTTGAAACTATTAAAGAATGTTTAAAAATATTCATGTCCCAACGTTAATGCAATTTCTTGGAGACATTTTAGTAACTTTTTTTTTACTTCTCTGTAATCTTTGCCTATTTCTCCATAATTTCTAAAGAAAACATCTCCAGTATTATTTTTGTGCGAAAATTTGCTTCAAAAAAATTTCCTAACATAAAAACTACGAAGCCTTTTAGAAATGTTAATATATAGTGATTCAACATTGATGATAACATGCTAAAGATGGTTGGTTTTTTTTTTTTTTATTGGCAAACCTCGTATACGGGGAATGGATGCCAGCCCTATTTTATTAACATCAAAATAAATAAACAAGCGGAAGGGACCAAACTAAAACCTCCAATATATGAAAAAAAAACCCATAAATAAGGAGTACTTACTCCGTTATAGAAACTAATCTAAAGTTAAAAAATCCTTCAGCATCTAGCCTAACTAGCACTTTACATTGTCTAGGCAAATCCGCTATAGATGGTTGGTTCTTACTATTTCCAAACTTAAACTTTTACACTTGCCATCATTTTATATCCTTTTACAAATTATCTATTCCCTAAAAGTAATTAATTTGTCCATAGTGAATCTCATTTGTAGCCACAATTAACAATTTTGTTCATCATGATGCGTGTGACTTTTCTTGCTTGAGTCTAATTAGTTAGAGTATATAATGATTATGCTCTTCAAAGTCTCCAAAACCCAAATTTATTGGGACATTAACTAGGTAGCCTTCAAGTCCATTGTGCTCATTTGTTAGGAATTTATCTTTCCCTTGCTCTTTGTAAGGTTTAGAGTCTCTCTTGTGTAATATAAAAATTATTCTCTTCAAAAGCACCCCTCCTATTTGTATATAGTAAATTAATTCCTAAAACCCAAATGAAGAAACTTTCATTCTATTATTGAATTCTTTCAAAAGTTATCCAATAATAGTTTCATTCCAATAGAAAATAAATGAATTCAAGTTCGTTATCTATAAGGAACATTTCCCCATGATATTTTTAATATTTTTGTTTGCTAATTCCATTTTTCATCCTTTTCACATTCAGATTGAAGATAATATTTCACTTGGTGGTTAATAATTACTCACTAATTTTCTTTCCCAATTTCCTCCTATGAAGCAATAAACCGATAAAACTCAAGAGAAAAAAATTTCAATTGTTAAATGATGTAAGAGAATTTAGATGTGCCAATTTATGCATGAAGGGGGGAGTCTATGAGTTACTATTAGTATTAAGTGTTAATGTAATTTGAAGAGAAATTTCAAACTCATAAAGTTGATAATCACTAAATCTGACATAATATGCGTTCTTTGTACCCCTAAAAAAAAAGAAAAACAAAGAAAATGAAAATGACATAATGTGTTTTCTAAACAGTTCTTATACATCAATTATGCTAATTCTCAACTCCAGAACAAAAAACAAATATATAGTCCTAGAGTTAGAAGTACAATTCAATACATATGGGGAAATGCTAATATCCAAGTGAATGTATGACTTTATTTGTCATACTATTGATCAGTATTTTAGATCATCCTCATAAGTTGATGGCAGGTTCAAAATCTCTAAATTCCTTTTCTTTCACTTTTAGTGTTTGTATGACACAAAAAAAAAAGAAAAAAGAAAAAAGAACAAAAAACAATGAAAGAAAGCAAGAAAGAAAAATGAAAGAAACACAATATAGAGATTTCCTAGTTGAAAGAACTCTCTTTTGTGTTTATGTTTAATTTAGAAATTTCATCGTTAAACAAATTTTAAATAGAACTCGGTTTTATTTCTGAAGTAAAACCTAAAGCTTCCCTAAATCAAATTTTATTCATAAAGCACAACCACAAAGCGGATATTACAAAAATAATATCAACACTGATTAGAGATTGAAAAGTAAAAACTAAATCTTTACTTATATTGGATCTATTTACTCTGTTGGTTGGATCTATATGAATTCCTTTCAATCAAGGAGCAGTAGACTTAGATATATCAGCAAATGCGGCCCGGGCTTCCCTTCTCTTTCGTTACTTCTTTGTCACAACGAGAGGAACCGCGTCGGCATCATTCCAAGCGGTGGAAGGCCCACCTGAGTCAAAGGGAGAGCTTCTGCACCACTCTTCAAGAGACAGGTTTCCAGTTTGTGCACCTTTCTTTCTCCCATGCTTTTCCGTTGGTCAACAACTAACTCACTAAATTATATTGGCATAGACATAGATGACCACGGCATTATGCTTTTGCCTACCAGCGACTAAGTTTCTTTGAGGAACGCCAAGAACAAAATAGTAGAATGCAAACCTAAGCATTGAAAAACTCATGATTCGGATTGATTACAATTAGAAGTCACGTATGATATCTACCTATGAGGTCATTAAGTTAAAGACTAATTACTCACATGACTAGCATATGAGTAATTTAGTCATCTTTTATTACAGATTTTACTTAGTAATCTTTTATTATTTTTTTTCAAAAATTTGCTGTCACATGGTTAGATTCTATTAGTAATTGGTAAAAATCAGTCATTATGACTAAATGTACATAGAAACTAAAATAGTTAGGAATGCATTTGCTTTTATCCAAATTTTAGGAACTAAAAACACTCCTAACCCAAATATTTGGAGACCAAACCTGCAATTATCTCCTAAAAATACCCTAATTTGAGTTGCATTTTAAATAATTATGACATTAAATCAAAAGTTGTAAGTGAATAAAATGTGCAGTGACGTGAAGTTGCAGTCTTCTTAATAACGATCTATACTATGTTTGGCTTGGTCACAGAATCCAGAAGCAGATAGCACCAGTCGCAATTACTTGCACGTCATAAATAAGCAACCAGCAACTTGCCTATGCCACCAACGTGCATTTTTCCTAGAAAAAATCAGATGGAAAAATGTGTCTGTTCTGTGTCTGGGAGAGGGCACAGCAGTTTCTTTATCGCTTATGCCATAAGCCAAACGCGGATACGAAGGCCCTTTAAGAAGCAAAAGAGAAACGGTTTCTTTCCAGAAATTTTTGGGACCATTGGTGGGAAAGCAACCATGGAAGAATAGACTAGTGCGACTAAAATGCAAGTACTGGAAGAAAGCTTTTTCTCGCAGACTGACAAGTGACAACAGCATCCATTGACCAGCCGACTGCGCAGTAGACAGCAGCAATGGCTGAATTTTGAAGAATCAAATCTTCCCACATGCCCAATTTGCCTAATAAAATTTGGAATAATGTTATTCTTACAGGGGTATGGTTTCGACTAGCAAGACCACAGTTTTCTTCTCACTTGGTTTGGTTTCAACAGTTCTTTTTCTTCTTCATCGTCAGCAGAACCTGGGAATTTCGGAAATGGGAAAGAGTATTTCCTCGAAACTGACCACAAAGGCCATCATATTTAAAAGAAGGCTAATTACTGGCAAACAAGGAATCAAAGATGCTCACAAAAGGCCATCATATATTAAAAAAAAAAAATATTCAGCTTGGCTGCCGGGGTTAGTCAGCCCAGCAGTCCAATATTTTTAAAAAAAAAAATTTTTCTTTTCTACCGGGTTGAGTCAGCCCGACAAGCATGGTTCATACCATATCCATGTGAAAACAACATTATTCCGATTTTTTAGACAATAATTAAAGGAATTAGCCACGAGATCGTTGATTCGACTTTTAAAGTATTCCCTTTCCAGGACGAAGTTTATAAAAAGTGCTAATGGTAATGGTGCATTCATTGTGTCCTAATTGCGATTTGTGACGTGCGGTTCAATATTTGTCCAACATGGCAAACCCAAAGTGCTGAGTTATTCAAAATGTACAAGTTGTTATAGAGAAATTCCTTTGCCATCCTATGAAAACCAAAAAAAAAGACAACAGCCTACAATTTAATTTCCAAAACACACATTTGCCGCTGATTCATGTCCTTTTCCCTCCAAGAATATTTTATCCTTAGTTAGCCTCTTATGTGTTGAATTGAACGAATTTGCCGCTGTAGTATTGGATTTGTTACAAAGGGTTGGCATAGTAGCCTCAATTTATCACCATGTTGTTTATTTTGCTAAGGATATCGTCTATAAAAGAAAAAGATGAAAAAGTCCTTGTGTATTAAGTCTTCCTTTTTGTTTTTTTCTTAATTTTGCACTCAATAGTTGTATCTGCATTCTTTTGTTAAAGTTCAATTCCTATCGAAGTACAATGTTCAAGCAACTGAACGCAGCTTAAAGACAAACCCCACTCCAATGCTAAATTTCGAGTTTCATAATTTTTGGAAATTTTCCCATGGCTAGCACAAAATGCGGCCTTATCTTTCTTTTCTTTTCTTTCACATTACAAGAAGGATTTCTTTTGGGGAGAGTTGAGGGGGAACAGAAATGCCTGAATTATTGATTTGCTTGTGATTTAATCCATAGCTAACAGTCTTTTTTTTTTTTTCCAAGAACTAAACGCCTATAACTTACAGTCATCATTTCAAGGTTGTTGCAAAATTAATCCAACAGTCAAAATTCCTTATTAATTTCATAGCCGCATACTTTTCTAGGTCTCCATATTTAAGTCTATATATATATATATCCCCACAATTTTAACATGTCAAATTTGTAGTACTGCGTTCCTATAAATACCACCACGCGGCATTGCTTCCCAATCGTCAAACATAACATTTTCACGTCATCCCAAAACCAAAGGAATGGAACTTTCATATTCACATTCATCGGCCACAGTTCCCTTAAGCTCTTGCGCCCAGGGGCTGGGTTGATCGAATCAGCAACATCTTCCGGAAAGAAATTGCTATCGACATCGATCATATCCCTCCCGTTTCTGTTTTTGAAATCCCCAAAATATTCAGCCTTAAAAAACCCGAAGCTTATACTCCTCAGCTCATAGCCATGGGGCCGTACCATCATTTACGCCCCGAGCTCTATCAGATGGAGAGGTACAAGCTAGCTGCCATCAAAGAGATCTCAACCCCGGAGCAGATTTCCAATTTCCAACATCTCGTGATCAACAGGTTGAAGGAGATAGATCCCTCTATCCGGGCTTGTTACAATAAGTTCATGGACTATGATCAAGATACGTTGGCGTGGATCATAGCAATAGACGGTTGTTTCTTTCTCCACATCTTGCATTCTTATCTTGTGCAAGATGAGACCACGGACAGGAGACTGTTGGACAACACTACTTTCATGAGAGATATCATGATGCTTGAGAATCAACTCCCATTTGTTCTGTTGATAGAGATTCGCAAGTCTCTTCAAGTCTCTCCTAATTCCAATGATCAGGGGGAAGAGGATGATATTGAGTTGATCTCAGTGTTATTTCAATTGTGTGAAGCACAATCTCCTGTTAAGTACTCCATTGATAAGACCAACAAATGCCGTTACCGTAGACCTCTGCATTTGTTAGATATGATGTATCATATGATTGTTAATGTCCCAGGTCCTGTCGTGTCCGGATGCTTAGAAAATGGTCCCATTCAAGTCGTGCCAACTTATACAGAATTCAGGAACTCATCCACCTCTTCATCCTCGTCCTCCTCGACTGATAATGAAGATCCAGACGTGGCTCACAATAATTTGGAAACACTCTTAGACTTGGTGGAGACCATTGGTCCTACGCCTACACAGCGATTTCTTAGCCCTGTTAAGTTTGTCTCGAGTATTCCTTGGTCAACTATTTCTGGGTTGTACAGAAAAGGCAACCTGGGTATTGGAGAGCAAAATTCAGAACATGATGAAATCGAAATTCCGTCGGTATCTCATCTCTGGCGCTATGCTAAAGTGCAATGCAAACCCTTCATTGGGAGCATTCAAGAGATCAAGTTCGTGGAAGAGGAAGCCGCTTTGTACCTTCCTGTAATGAATTTGGAACGCGAGCTCCGAAGTGATAATGAGGAATCTGGTGGCTTACGAGGCTGCTATGTGTAAGTCAACCCTTAAATTTGCTCGATACGTCAACCTCATGAATGGGATTATAGACACCGCAGAAGACGTGAAGCTGCTGAAGCAAAATGGGGTGATCAAGGGGGGCTCTCACGGATGGGGAAATTGCTGATCAATTCAACGCTATGCAGAGATGTTATGCCGGCTCAGATCACAAGTCTAACATCGAGGTTGCCGTTGAGAAAGTTAACAAATTCTACGGCAAGAAGCTTTTGGTCAGGACGGTTAGAGGGTTGAAGAAGAATGTGTATGCTTCATGGAAATGTCTGGCCCTGGTTTCCAACTGGCGCGCTGCTGGTCGTGCTTGGCCTGCAGACCTTTTGCGATTTCTATCAATGCAGCAAACTCTGGAACTTCCACCAGGGATCGTCATGATTATCTCAATCAGCACTAGGAAGCAAAATGTCTGTTTTAACTGAACAGAGAAGTATATGATTCACTTATTTCTTCTTTTTTTCTTTGTTAAATTATTGTTTCTCATGGAAGGTGCACTCGTATCTAGAATGCCAAAAAAGGCCAAAAAAATGTTAAGAAAGATATACCTGTTTGCTAATGCTGTCTCGTTTAATTGTAGCTTATTACTCCAAAATGGCAAAAAATAAAAATAAAAAATAAAAGTGTATCTAAGTTGTGTAAGATTGAAAATAAAAAGGGTAAAGTGAATCAATTTCATCACAACAAAATGTGATATGCAATGCAAAAAAATATGACTTAGGGAGCATTTGATAAAATTAAAATTTAAAACCTGAAAACCGAAACTTAAGTTTGAATTCGCACAATTTATAAAGTCAAATTTGTTTCATAATATGCTGAATTTGAGCACTGAATTGAAGTATTGCATTTTATGTATATTATACAGTTTACTACAAATATTTTATTTTACTTTAGATGAAAGTAATTTTTTAACTATTACTTTTTAATTTTGATAAAATGAACTAACATGAAAATCGAATATTTTTGTCTAGGAGAGAGTATGTTTATGTGTGTGTTTGGAAGAAAAAAAGATGCATGTTTTTGTCGTATGATAAACATATAATGTTAGAAAATGTGTGTAGGTGACGAAAATGTGTGAATTTGCGTGTATGTGTTTGTGAGAGAGAGTGTCTGTATGCATATATGACAAAAGCACACATATATGAGACAGCAAGAAAGTATGTGTATATGTGTAAAAGCGTGTTGGGCTGTCATGGAAGAAAATGATTTTGGGCGAGTATCATTACACTAATTTGAGCATACAACAAATCAAGTGATTGCATTTTCACTTTAAATATTGTAAAAAAAATTAAGTAGATTTTAATGTATGGAAATTGTGTTATTAAACAAGCTTCATAGAAAAAATTTTCTTAAGTCACTAATTTTAATGACTTTTATTAAAGGATTAATATTCGGTACTGCCTTCTAACTAAACACTAATATTGCCCTTAGGAAATATAAGTAGATTATCCCTCGGTGACGACCTTCCTACAAAACTATCACCCGCTATAATTGCTTCGAGTAATATATTTATTTACCTATATAAGTAAACAATATTGTTTATAATTTTTGGAGTGCAAAACGTCTGTATGTGTGAGAAGAAGTGTTGATAGAGAATAAATAAATACTAGAAGTGTTTTGTCCACAGGTTTCTCACATGCAAGTTGACAACATGTTTTAGTAGAAGAAAGCAACGAATTAAAATATTCTTTCATAAACACATTTTTCAATCCACCTTTTTATTTTTTCTACCACCTTTTTATCTCACATACATCACATCATAAAAAGTGTTACAGTAATTATTCCAAATAATATCTCAAATAATACTCTAACCAAACAATGTCTTTTTGAACTTTGACAACAGCAATATTTGAGGAGTTGCCGCAGATTCCCGGTTTAATGGATGTTCCAACCTGACAAAAGGAGACTTCTGCCAAGTTATTGGACACATTTGTCTTTTTTTTTTAAAGTAAAATGATAAATTTTATTAATATCAGGAAATCAGGTTACACACAGATTCTCTTATCATCACTAATACACTCCTCTTTACAGCATATTCCTGAAAACTCCACAAACACATGCTGTATCAAAATTTTGGTAGGGATCCCCAACTGCCTTACTGCTAAAGCTGTCCTCTTAATTTGATTGCAGAATGAATCCTTTGACCAGTGAGGAGCGAGTCAAGGAATTTCACAATTCCAAGAGAGTTTACTTTTAAGTACACCACACATGTTTTGTACCTTTTGCCAAAAAATTCTTTGAATAACTATACATTCAAAAAATATGTGATCCATACTTTTCTCAACTGATGCACAGAAAACAACAGTTGTTGATTACACTTTCAAGTCCCACTTCCTCGATTTGTCCCCTATTGCCAGTTTTCTTTTACAAAGTAGCCATAGGGTAAAGGAGCATCTTTTTTGGTATATGATTTCACTCCAAACCAATTTGTACCATTCCAGAGTTGGTTTTTTACATCTGATTGCCTTCAAAGCTGATTTCATAGAAAAAACCCCATTACCACTTGACGTCCATCTAGTTTGATCTTTGTAATCTGGCGTAGGAACAAAACTTTCAGGTATTAATTACTTTGACATTTTCCAACCTTGAGCTATGTTTTCAGAACCGGACCGGGTATCGACTCGGTCAAGGTCAGGGGTCAGAAGTCAATGGGTTCAACCGTGTTCGATAGGGGTTGAATCGGATGACGTCATAAATAAAAATTATTTAAAAATTAAAATATTATATGTAAAATACCTAATAATATGTTAATATTAATAAAGGTATATTCATATATATATTTGATGTTTCAAATATATTTAACAAGAAAATACAAAAAAATTAGAACAATCAAGTAGCAATTTATATTATTTAATGAGTATTAACAAGTTTAGAATTAAAATTTGGATTTAATTGAAAAATAACACCAAACTTTAAGAAAACATTGATAAAGTATGAAATATTTGAGGTATATTAATAATTTTTAACAATCTAGGGATCAAAATATAATATTGAAAAAGTTTGAATTTTTTTTTAAAAAACTGCTGGTTGAACCGGAAAATCCGGTTTTTTCCCGGTCAGACCCGGTTCTTGACCGAATTTGACCGGGTTTTACTTTTCCGGTTTTTTAGTATAACTCGGACCGGACACTTAGCCGGTTCTCGGTTCGACCAGTTGAACCGGCCGGTCCGGTCTGAGTTTTAAAACACAGACCTTGAGGCCACTTCCATTTTTCATCTTCAATTCACCTAGCCATTGTATCTTGAGAGTTGCACCCAAAGCAGCGTAGAAGATTTTCTGAAAATTGCAATAATAGCCGGAGTAAATTCCCAAAAAGAGGGATTTTTTAATCTAACTTCCCAAAGGGTGGCGATTTTTTAGTCTCTTCCCAAAGGTGAAAAACGCATCCAAGGAATGCGTTTTTTCAAATAAAAACGTAATTTTTCGAATACGTTATTTTAATTTTCATAAATTTATTTAAATAGGAAAAATTGGTTAAAAACGCATTAGTGGAATGCGCTATTTTAAAAAGTCTCATTTAACGAATGCGTTTTTTGGCCTAAAAACCCATTTTGGAAATGCGTTTATTAATAAAAAAACGCATTTGCTAAATGAGTTTTTAGCATATCTAGGAGTCTATTCTAATCCCCGGTACTAAGAACTATTTCCTCTCAATCCCTCTTAATCTCAAGATACCCTAACTTCTTCAAGAGCCAAACAAAACACATCACCCATTCAATTTTTTCGTACATCTTATACCACATTCGCAGCCAACGTAAGAGCAAGAGTGGTGATTGGGAGACTGGTGAGCTAATTAGGCATATTGTCAGGTAATACTTACAATTTTGAATTTAGGGTTTATGAAATGGATGCATTTAATTATTTTAAGAGCAAAAAAGCAAATCTGAGATGATTGTTTGGTGCTTATTGACAGAGGAAGATACCCTGCAAAGGGCAAGAGTATTTGACAAAGTACGAGCAGTGATTAAAGAAGCCGCAGCTTCTCATCGAAATTTTTCTGCAACCGCTTTCTCCGCCCATATTTACCACAATCCTGCTGCTTTTTTCCAGTGCGTTTCCTTTGCTTTTTTGTTTAACTTAAATGCATTAATTATTCATTTGCTAACCGGTGGATATATACAGTGGTTTCCTTTTCTTTTCTGTCTAACTTAAATGCATTAAATGCATTAATTATTCCTTTATTAGCAATCCTCCTGCTCCTTTTCCCTATCATTGCTTTCCCGACCCCTTTACTTTAATCCAGATATATAAAATTATTATTATTTCTTTCTTTCCTAACCAGTGGATATATACAAATTGAATGTAGTAACTAGCAATGAAGTTGGGAGATGATGTAATCCATGATCATACAATTAATTGCTTGGTAAATTATTCTAAAACATAGGGATTTTTTAAAAAAAAAAGAATATGTTGAAGTATTCAAGCACATAGCATAAGCACTTTAAGCGAATTCAAAATCTAAAGTTTTAAAATATAGTTCCATATTAAATTGAAAAATATTTGGAAAGTTATACATATATATATATATATCCATATTAAGGTGGACAATATTTGCAAAAGTTAGAAGAGGAGCAGGGGATTTTCTTAATCAGTCCAACCACTTGCCTTCTAAGTCACCCACCAAAATCACACCTAGCAAAATACTACTGCTACTACAATGCAATGCAATACATATTGCATGTGTTGTGTGCGTTCCTGTGTGCCTTTATTAAATTTTCAAGACTTAGATACATGCAAGACTTTAGATACAAAATGTAGCAGCATATGACATTCAAGACTTTAGATACATGTATGTCTACTCTTTTTCAGTTATTGCTAGGTGGTTCTTGAAATCTTTTCTTATTCTTTACTGGTTGTTGGCGAATATGAATGCTGGATCTGTAGATATTAATCTAAATTCATGTATGGTCATGTCAAAATGAAAAGAAATTAGAGATTGCTATAACTTTTATTTTTGAAAGATTCTTTCACAGTATAGAACGTAATACCTGTGGGCAGCCTAGAAGTTTAGGAGTTACCTACACTTACAAGATATGATTGGTTTTAAAATATACTTTTTATTTATAGTATTTTTCATCATTCGAGATGAATTGACTGTAGTTTACATTGCATTTGAAGGCTTGTTAGCATATGTTTTAATGGATCTTCAACATCCATTGAAGCTTGCTTTATATTGGGATGGTCATATCCAATATTATCCTGAATTGGGATTTATAGGTCCAATTGGCAAGGTAGTTACGATCAACCACAGGATAAGATTTGGAGATTTACTAAGTAATATACACTCATATATTGGAGTGGATAAATTAACTGTAGATTTGAAGCTCATCTGCAAATATCCTGATCATGGGCCATGGGGTTTCAAATTCTGCCCATTACTAATAATGAACGAAGAGGGAATGGATTTGATATTTTCTTTAGCAGCTGAGTACCCAAATACTATGGTTCATATATACATTGCACAAGAATCAGTTCGCAATTGTCGGGAGGGCAATAACATCTTCACCAGTAAGGAAATGGCTCCATACATAAATTTGCTGACACAAGATGTTGAATCTCCGATAGTACTTACACCTACAGTTTCATGCACTCAATCTTCTCTTACAGATAAGCATGGTGCACAATGTTTGCCATCTTCAAATAATGATATCATTTTTCGTGCTATGAGTAGCATGTCACCTTCATTGAAACCCATCCAATCATCGTTTTCTACTCCTTTAGTGTCACGGAATGCACTTGAATATATAGAACATAATGATCAGACAAAAGCTATCCAAGAAAGACAGGTGCTTGTACTAGAAGATGATGTTGGCTGTTCTGGTTCATTTGAATTGGATCACAATGTAGAAGAAATTGGAACTATGAGAACCATTTTAGCAGCTGAAGAACCTATTGTTGGGGCTGAAATTGGAAATGCACTTGCGATAACTGATGCATTGGGATAACTGATGTGATTCATAACTTAGTCCAGAATGAAGCATCTTTGCCATCTAGAGATGATGCTGTCATTGACGCTGAACAAGGGCAGTCTGATGAAGACAGTGATTGCAATGTAGAGGTTGAAAATGAACAATGCACTTTTGAGAATGATAATGGTCTTGATAATGTTTGTACTAGTAACAATGTTACTTTTAGTCCTGAATTGCCTGCTTACCATCCACCCGGAATGCCCTTCTATTTAGATATTGGAGATCTTGACAAATTTGTTGTCACTGGTAGGGGATCTCCTACAAGGATAGACTTTTGGAGTGAAAATAGTGCTGGTATTCGCAAGCATATGCGATTCAGTGACAAAGAGCAATTGATGATGGCAGTTCGGCTTTGGTCTATGGAGTAATGCCGCGAGTTTCAAGTTCAAGAGAGTCGAAGTACAGCATGGAAAGTAAAATGTTTAAAATCTGATGAAGGCTGCAAATGGCAACTTAGAGCTTGTTTGAAAGCTACACATAAAACTTGGGAAGTTACTAAGTTGATTCCAGACCATACTTGTACTTCAACGGCATCATCAAACGATCATAGGCATCTTCAATCGAGGATCATTGCTCGCAGAATTGTGCATTTTATTAAAGAAAATGCACTTGCTAGTGTCAAGCAAGTTCAAGCTCATGTTAAAAAAACTTTGCATTATGATGTGTCATACAAGAAGGCATGGATTGCTCGATGTAAAGCTATTGAAATGGTCTTTGGTGATTGGCCAACCTCATTCACAAAGCTACCTAGGTTCATGGCAGCTATGGTATATTATAATCCTGGTACTATTGTTGTTTGGGAATACCACCCATGCAGTTCAGAAAATTTGAAGACATTTGGCTATATGTTCTGGGCATTCAAGCCAGCAATTGATGGTTTTTTGTCATGCCGACCTGTAATTAGTGTGGATGGAACGTTTCTTCATACTCCATACAAGGCTAAGTTGCTGCTTGCAGTTGGGCAAGATGCAAACAATCAAATTTTCCTTTGGCATATGCTTATGTGGATGAAGAGACCAATGAAAGCTGGAATTGGTTCTTGCGTCTTCTTCGCCAACATGTTCTTAAAGAAAGACAAGTTTGCTTGATTTCTGATCGTCATAAAGGAATATTAAATGCAATTAGATTGCAGAGGCTTTGGCAACCCCCATATGCTGTTCATCGACTTTGCTTGCGACATGTTAGGAGTAATTTTAACACAAAGTTTCGTAACACACACCTAAAGAAATTGTGTTGGGATGCTGGTTCTACCCCTCAAAAGCGCAAGTTCACCAAAATTATGGCAGAAATTGAGAGGATTGATGCAAAAGCTGCTAAATATCTAAGAGAAATAGGGAAAGAAGAGCTATGGACCTTAGCTTATGATGGGGGGCATCGGCATGGAATGTTGACAACTAATATTTCTGAAAGTTTCAACAATGCAATCAAAGGTGTTCGTAATTTGCCTATTAGAGCTGCCGTTGAACTAGTATTCACTCGAACAGTTAAGATTTTTCAAGATAAGAAGGAGGATGCTCTGCATTGTCGACATCCACTTCCAAAAAGGCCATGGAAGATATATCGAGAGGCTGAAATTAAAGGCAAAAAACATAGTGCTGTGCAATTCTCTTTAAGCGATGGATTTTCAATATATTGACACACATAAATGAAACTGGAAAAGGGGGAAACACTCAAACGGTATGTATGAAAGAAAGATCGTGCACATGTGGTAAATGGATGATCACTCGTATCCCATGCTCACATGCTATGCTTGCATGTCGTATGATGAGCATTAATCCTATTACACTTGTGGGTCAGGAGTACCACAAGAACTTGTATCTGAAGACATATAGTGGGCAATTTCATCCTATACAACATGAGGACTATTGGCCCCCAGAACCATTTTCATTAGTAGGAGATATGACCCGTATGCGTCCAACACATCAAGGACGCACATCTACAGCACGTATTCACAATGAGATGGATGAGCGAGAAGATGATGCTCCTAGATGTCGAACCTGCCACCTTCCGGGTCATAATAGGAAAAATTGCCCGAGGTTGTCTTCTAATCAATCAAGGTTGTCTTATAATCGATCATAGTTCGAGATATTTAAATGGATGCTCGAGTTATAATTGAATTTTGGTATTCTTTGATGTGGTAGTCTAATATTGACTTTTAAAAAATCATTGATTTGTATGCTTGAAATTAAATGTTATTTTTTCTATTAATGTTATTTTTTGTTTTTGGATTTCATGATATATGGATAATGAACAATTAGTTTCATTTGTTCCTGTCCTATTATTGGAGATGTATTGACACGCCAGCCCCACCATCGATCCACAGATATTTGGAGAGGTGCTGGACACTATAGGCCATTACAAGATCGGAGACATGACGGTGAATTTTGGAGAGGAATTCCATTTGATCCTAGAGTGCAAAGGTATATTGATGAAGCTGGCTTTGGTGGTGTTGTGCGCACAGGTCAAATACAACTCGACCATGCACTTGTCATAGTTTTGGTTGAACGTTGGCGAACTGAAACTCACACATTTCATCTTCCTATTGGTGAGGCTACTGTCACATTGCAAGACATAGGGATATTATGGGGGCTTTCTATTGATGGACAGCCTGTTATAGGGGTGGATACGCATAGAAAATCAGAGGATTGGTTGACGATATGTGAGGACTTGTTAGGCATTCGACCTAAAATAGATGATATTAAGGGAGGGCGACTATTATTGGGTTGTTTAGATGCTTCCTTAGCTATTAGACTTCCTAGTGATGCATCAGATGATGACATTAGACGTCATGCTAGGATGCGTATCTTACACCTTATTGGTGGTCACCTATTTTCGGATAAATCTGGCAATATGGTCAGCCTAATGTATTTGTCATTATTAAGAGATTTTACTGTTACTCGAACATACAGTTGGGGGAGTGCGGTTCTTGCTTTTTTATATCGTGGACTATGTAGAGCTACTCTTTGTACCTCACAAGAGATTGCTGGACCATTGGTTCTTTTACAGGTATTTTCACTTAAACTCTTTGAAATTTTTTTGGTTTCCAGCAATTATGACTTATTCTTGTTAAATGGACTAATTTTTGTTTTAGCTTTGGGCATGGGAACGATTTCTCACCTTATGTCCAGATAGGCCTGTACCTAAAAAGGAGTTGCCAGCTGAGAGTCCTTATGGTGCAAGGTTAGTTTGTGAAAAAATATTAGTCTTAGCATATATTAGATATATAATTTAGATACATGACCATAATTATAATAGTGTATTGTTGATTATTCTACAGGTGGAATGTTGATTTTGACCTTTCTAGAGTAGCAATGCATGTGTTAGTTGTATATCGAGATCAGTTAGATAGCTTGAGAGATGATCATGTAAGTATTTATTTCATGCATATTTCATGTATCATGATAAATTGCAGGACAAGTGCATATTTGTTTAGTTTACTTTGTAATTTTCCATTTCGATTTTCATAGTTTGTATGGCAGCCATATCCTCTACACATTATAGAGACATTATCTCAGTGTTGTTTGGCTGGTTCTGAATTGTGGCGTAGTCGAACTGCACTTATTTGTTGGGATACAGTAGAGCTACACCTGCCAAATAGGTGCATGCGACAATTTGGATTTGTTCAACCTATTCCGGCACCATGTGACACGGATTGGGGTTTGCATCAAGTGGATCGTCGAGGCAGACGAAATACAAATTGGACCCTTAAGCACCAACGTCACATCCAAATGTGGATGGACCGAGCTTCAAGTATACAAGAAGGTGAACTCGAGGAGGTTCCTGGTGAAGCCAATTTAGAGTATATGACTTGGTATAAGCAGCGTACAAGATTGCTTATTGGCAACCCATCATTGAGACCACTACTACCAGCTGGTTATCAGGGTATTGCACCAGCTAATGAGATGATGGTAACAATTATTTAGATATTTTTAATTGAATACTTTGTTTAAAGTTTTGTATTAGCCAAATTAGAATTTATTTTGATAACATTTCAGGTAGATACATTGCATCGTGTGTATTATAGATCACTTGAAGCATTACCACATGCTGAGGCCATCTCTGTTCCAGCTCTCGCTGATATTCGGATATGTGCCAATCAACTATGCGTGCCATTGGATGTGAGATGAGATTGAAACTCCTACCATTGAATCCAATAATGTCGCTCTCAATGGATGAAGAGTTGCAACATGTAATTCCACGAGCACGTGTTCGAAGAGCCACACAAGAAAGTTCACAAAGAGTCCATAGAGGGGGACGAAGGCGAAAACATGCCCAAATTGATGAAAACATTGTACAAAATCAGATTTTAAGTCAAGATGAGTTTGTAGGAGATCATTTGGTGAATCAAGAAACTAGAGAGACGGGAAATGAGCAAACAGCTAATGAGTTCAATCAGACATGTGACCGGACTTCTGAAATCAATATCGATCAAGGTCAAGGGGATGTGCATACAGAAGGTGATACAACACATGCACAAGCTGATGAACATGACCTGACACACACACAAAGTGATAAGCATGATCAAACACATCTGGAGTTTAATTTGCAACATCAAACACAAGAAGAAGCAGATCGAGATAAGCGAGACACTTGTAAAGGTCGAGCTAAAAATCAGCATCTACCCTTGCGGCCACCATCTCAAAGAGTCAGAAGGCAAAAGTTGTGTTACTCTGGAGGCATTCTCAAATGACAGATTGTACTTGCCTTGTTATAAGAATTCTTATTGTATAAGAGAATTTGGATTGAAAACCAAGTAAACGTAGTATATGAAATTAGATATGACATTATATTGCCTCATGACTATATTTGAATATGCAAGTGTTTGCTTAACAGGTGATATAAATAGTTGAAAATGAGAGAAAATTCTGTCAATTTATTTATGTTTATTAAATGTGGTTTAATCCTCAAATGATTATATTACTAAGAAAATCAAATTACTTTTCCATAATACAATTGAAAACACTTTTGCTTAGATACGATGCCTTTTTTATTCACATATACAGGTTTTACATAATTATGTTTTAACTTCTTATATCACTTTGTACCTTTCATCCAACATTTATATTTCAATGTATATTCACCTCAATATTTTGTTTAAGTGATAATTGCAAAAACCTTCCCTAAGGTATCTAAAACTAAGCACTCACCTCTCTTATGATTTAAGAAATAGCACTGCCCTCCCTTACAAGGAAATTGGAGCCAATTGCTAACAAAAGATTGTGTAAATTTACCTTTATACCCTAATTATTTGGAGAAACCTAATGAACAAATTTTGCAAAAGAAACTTGTTTCTTGTCAACAAATTAAGTAACCAATTAAATAATTAAATTACTTATGAGTGTTACTTTCATATAATTAATTTATGTTAAATACAGAACCTACCAATTTCCCTTTCGTAAAAATATGAGAGTAACACTTTTTGAATTTTACTTACAACCATTTGTATATTTAATATAAATTAAATGATTAAAATAAAATGTTCATAAATAGCTAGTACTTTGGTCATGTAATAGAGAAAACCCATAAAAAACTGGTAAGTTATGGGCAATTTTTTTTTTTTTTAACTTTCACATATTTAATTTATGTTAAATACAAAACCTACTAGTTTTCCTTTCGTAAAAATATTATTATAGCACTTTTTGTAATGAAGAAAGCCGTAAAGAACTGGTATGTTGTGGGTAATTTTTTTTTCACTTTCAAATACTTAATTTATATTAAATACAAACGCTACTAGTTTCCCTTTCGTAAAAATATTTGTGTAACGCATTTTTAATTTTATTTACAAATAGGTGAGTGCTAGTGTCAGCTGGGCATCAGAGGAGTTCCGCAATTTTCCCTTTGATTAAAGTTTTCAGGATATGTGATTATTCTAACTCATTTTGGGCCATCATATTTTTACACTAAACATTTAGGATTAACTTTTTATGAATCGTAAAATTTTCTTTAGAAAAAGTGTTATGATTTTTAAGACAAATTACCAACATTTAAGATACAAAATATGTGCATGCATACGTAAAATCCAAAATTCAAAAACCTTTAAGCCTTTTGCCAACTTGAAATGAAATCTATACCAGATAAATTAATAACAACTATGAAATAACAAATTTTTTGGATCTTGACTTGTGGTAGTGAGTTAAATTAATAATAACTTCCATAGCATAATAAGATAATATTTTTTTAAAAAAACCTTACATAACCCAAGTCAAGATCAAAGAAATGAAAAAAAGTGGTACATATTGATAAACTAAAAACGCATTCATCTAATGCGTTTCTTAAACAACAGCGCATTGCCGAAATACGTTTTCTGGTCTATCAAACAACGCATTCCACTAATGCGTTTTTAACCAATTTTTCCTATTTAAATAAATTTATAAAATTAAAAAAACGTATTCGAAAATTACGTTTTTATTTGAAAAAACGCATTCGTTGGATGCGTTTTTCATCCTTTGGAAAGAGACAAAAAAATCACCACCCTTTGGGAAGTTAAATTAAAAAATCCCTCTTTTTGGGAATTTACTCAATAATAGCCCACATTCAACCTTTTGATGTATGAATTGTGATTTCGCCCGACTTAAATTCTCTTCCAATTTCAAAAGTCCGAAACCCCAACAAAACCCCTTCTACAAACTCTTCCCAACTCTGGTACCTAAACCCAAGAATCCTCTCCTCTTCTACAAACAAGAATGGAGATTGACAGAGGAGATGGGCGCAAGCCAAATCAATTAAGACCAGTGGCTTGTTCTCGCGGCATTCTAAACCGTGCTCACGGCTCCGCCAGTTGGTCTCAAGGTACTGTATTTCTCCTCCCCCTATAAACACCTCAACTCATTTCATGAGCAATTCGTTTCGCAGATTGATAGGGCGTAATTTGTTAGTAATTTTATTGTTAATTTCCCCCTTTGTCCTTACCAAATATTGTTTTAATTATTAATATTTACTTATATTTGGTATTTGGACTCAATTTCAGGGAATGGAACCAAAAAGTGCTTAAAAGGGGAAACTATCTTGAAAAATGGCTCCATGCGTGAGAGACTCCATAAGGCTTCACACACCTGGCCCACAAGATGCTACATACGGATTGAAATTCCTTTTGCTGATGAGAAGAGTTGCTGACTAGGAGTCCTAGGAACAATAGGAGTGGAATTCGGCAGGCCACTTTCGTGTATTCCTCTTGGTCAAATTCGGTGGGGACCACGGGGAGAAGATTGAATCACTTTTGGCCTCTTAGGAGGAAACGTACAGAGGCCAATATATAGCTTGAGGAATAGCTTTTAGCGGAGAGCTTTTAGTTTTCGTTTGCTTGTTCCTGCTTTGATAGTATCACGTTGGGAATTTTTCTCAACAATGAAGAACTAGATTCTTATTTTCTAGTCAAGGGTTAATTTGAAGACGCGGTTCCAAATATCTGTGAGATCGAATTATTTTACTTATTTCTTTTATTCATTGGTATTCGTACGTTTTCTGGTTTAATTGCTTATGATTATTTTGTTATTTGAATGTCAAGGGCCCGATATTCCGAATTAATCTAATAATCTACTGTCATATTAATTGATTGAATCCGTATTGTTCTAATTGATTAATACCAGTGACGACTAGCGTGATTGGTTTCATGTTAGGGAAAACGTTATGATCTAATTTAAACAAACCTCGTAGCGTGTTTGGTAGTTAGGGTTGGGCTTTTCTAATTCTTAATGCAATCGAGAAATTAAATCCTACGGTCGTACCTAGGGTTATTTCTTGATTAGAGAAATAGTTAACGGTCGTACCTTGACTATCGAAAAAAGTAAGGAAAGGTTGGTTGTTTATCGCATGTATGACAACTATAACCAATCTAGTAATGAATAATTGAATTATCTTTGCATCGATGATCAGTTGAATGGACCGTGTCTGAAAAGTTGCACCTTTGATTAGAGTCGTATTGGTTATTGATTAATTCTTGTTTACTTTTATTAGTTGTTTCATTAGTTAGTTAATTAGTTATTTTATATTTTCCAAAATCCCCCATGCTCTGAACTCTAGAGGAAACGAATTATCCCCAGTCCCTGTGGATTCGACTCTACTCACCGCTATATACAAAATTTGTATTTCTCTTTGAGTAGGTAATTATTATTGCACAGACTCGACACCCTGTCAATTTTTGGCGCCGTTGCCGGGGACTGGTGCCAGATTAATTTGTTTCTTTTGAGTTCATCTTGTTTTTATTTTTTTTATTTATTTCTCTTATTTTTTTTATCTGGTTTATGGCTGCTAACATTCCGTATTTTGATGATAGACTGGACTTTATTCCTGAATGGGGTTATGAGACTCATGTTTTTTCTACATGATCAAGTGGCTGTTGCAAATTATGGAAGTTATTTTGCCTCAGATCATGCAACTGATATATACCCTGCATTTCAGATGGCCTAAGTGCTCCACATCAGTGCTTTTGGAGATTTTTCACCTCAATATCAAATGTGGTATAACCCTTATTCAAACGGGCATGATCAAGGATGGTGGGATGATTCCAATTTTAATTATGCAACCAGGCCAATGGATTTTTAACAGCAAGAATTTCAACAGCCATCACCCATGTCAGGTATATCTTGTGAAGATGAGTGAATTACTAGCTGCTAATATATATCGAACTTGGCAGGAGACACAAGCGATGGCGGATCAAGTGCAACTATTGATATCCGGGATGGCAGATCAAATACATCTATTGACATCCAAGATAACGCGATTAGCTTCTCACCTTGAAGAATTGCCCTCACAAACCAATATCAACCTTGAAGAAGATGAGAGTGCAATTATCCGGCCAAATGACATGGAACTGCAAGAGTTTCAAGGAAACGGATCTAAAGATGCAGTTGAAAAGGAAGCTGAAGTGCAAGAAATGAGGCCCCAGTATCAACTCGACCAAGTGAATGAATCCAGTGAACAATCTCCAAATACGGTGATATCTTCTCCATTCTTTAATCAATATTCTCCTGACTCTTATTCTTCAATTCCTGTTAATGAGATTGACTTTATTATACCAGAAAATTTTGAATTTCATGACAGGAATAAATTAAGAGTGGCGATGGCAAGATATCTTGGACCAATAAATGCACGTGAGGGAGGAGTAGATGGAGAATGCAAATTATCGTTGACTTGTTTGGCGCCATTTATTAGTCCATGGAAGCCCGTAGCTCATGTGTCCAAAAATTACTCTATTTACGAGGGCTATCAGGATTATATAGAGGATGAAACACTGAAACGAGCTACAAGATTTTACCCTCCCTGAACAAACATGACAATGTCTAGCCAAAGACGTTAAAGAAAGGCGCTTTTTGGGAGGCAACCCAAATATTGGTTTTTTTGTTTTTTGTTGTTCAATTCTTTAAATTTGTCGTTTCTCACTTGGGTACTATTCGATCTTGATATTTTCCTTCACTGTGATCAGGACAGGTAATCTTGGCGTGCCCACGCGAGAGGGCACGCGTTAATCGTCTCAACCCCAACCTCATGGTCAGAGGACGTTTGTAAATCATGGCGTGCCCGCGCCGTGTTGGTAAAAACTCAATAGCTCGCGACGTTCGCAGGAAATTGAATCTTGGCGTGCCCACGCGAGGAGGGCACGCGTTAAGTTGCAAAAAATGACTCTCAAGGTCAGTGGACGTTTTATAATCTTGGCGTGCCCACGCGGTGTTTGACGACCCAAAATCTAAAAAAAAAAAATTGAAAAAAAATATTTTCCTTTTAAACCTTCAGTTTTGTTTTTTTTCAAGAATTCAAATTTTGAAATTTTAATTCGGAAAAAAATGAAAAAAATTTTGAAAAAATAAAAGCCAAAAAACTATTTTATTTTATTTTCTTTTTCTCTTTTCTTTTTCCTTCTTTTTTTTTTCCTTTCTTTCTTTCTTTTTCTTTCTTTCTTCCTTCTTCCCCGCTACCTGGCTTCTTCTTTTTCCTTCTTTTCTTCTTCCGCCGCCGCTCGCTCCTTCCATCGCCGCCACCTCCAAGCTCGATCTCACTCCAGCGCCTCTCTCCTTGCTTGGTTCTCCACCACCACAGCCCCTCACCTCGCTCAGCTCTCTCTCTCCGTCTCGATCTCCCTCTCTGCCGCGCTAGCCGCCATGGTCGCGGCCACCCGCGAGCCACCACCAACGACCAGCGCAAGCCGCTGTCTTCGCGCGTCCCCAGCTCTTCAACCCTTGCTCAACCCGCGCGCGTCTTCTTCTCCACCTGCAAGCTGCAGCCGACGCCTTTCCTCCTTCGCCGCGCCACCGTAACGGCACCACCTGTCCAATTTCGACAGGTGGAGGTATTGGAATTTCTCCCTCCACTAGTAGTTTTTCTGGATCCTTCTTTACTGGATTTTGCGCCTTAATTTTCTCTATCTCGTTGGGTTCAATTGTTGCTCTGTTTGGAGCTTAGTTGTTGGTGTCGGTTACATTGTTGAGCATTAATTGGGTTTCGGCTGATTGCGGTTTCTATTGTATCTGGAGGGATAATATTTGACGGCACTTCTGCCAGTTCATTTGTTTGAGAATTGTTGGGGGTGATTTGGGAGCTACTTGTCAAACGATTCCATTGTTAATTTCTGCTATTCTTTGGTACTGATTAGTGTGTTCGGCTTTATCAAGTGCTTTGGGTTGCATTTGGATTTAATTCTTCCTTGTACGTGCACCAGTGGTACTGGTTGTGGTGGTTGGCCTAAATTTCTTCATCTTATATGATTGACTGCCTAATTGACTACTGGATTTTGGTGATTCGATTGTGTCTCGAATTCTAAACTGTGGTAGCTGGAATTGCCAATTTCTTGGGTCAGTTGCTCATTTTAGTACATTGAATTGGGTACTTGACTGTCCAATTGGAGACAATAGTACGATTTTGGGTCGAATTGTTTCAGTTTGCTACATTTGGTGTCTCATTATGGGTCCTTCTCTGCGTTTGTTTGTTGAATAGGGGTTTATTGGGACTACTAGTGCTTGTTGTTTGCTATTGCTGTCTTGTTGAGACATTTTTATAGCTCTTGGGTGCCTGCATTGTGCTTTTTATTGTTTGGAGTTGCCTGCTAATTACCATGGTGAGCCCCAGATCCTCTTCTAGGTCTAGGACCTTCCAACCTCCACCCCGCTCATCGCCGCCGCTGTCGCTTGGACCAAGACGTACGCCGGAGCTCTCCTTCCCTCTGCAATCCTTCACTGCTGCACACTACAGTAGCACCATTTTCACTCCACCGTTCCCACCTATTTCATAGCCGCCCGAGACCTTCCACCATGTATTCAGGGAAGTTCCGTTGCCCTTCTTCTTGCTTTTATTGTTTATTTGTTACATTGAGGGCAATGTACCGTTTAGGTGTGGGGGAGTTCGACTGGTGTCTCTTTAATTTTCTGCTTTTGGTACTGTTTATCTTGGTGATCAACAATTGCCTGGCAAACTCATTCTTCTATTGCTAGATGTGTTTTATTCTATAAGTTTAGTTTCGGTGGCAAGTGAAAGCATATTGTCTTGGTGAATATCATGAGTTTAATGACTTTGTGCGAATTATGGTTAACTTGTTTAGGCAATATAAATATTTTGCTAGTAACTGTTGTGTGGATTGGTCCCCTGTTGACCTTAGTTCTCCATGTTTAGGAGATGACGTGGGCCATGATCTTTAATTGTCTGGTATTTTGGTACTTTGTTGTGAATAACATATGGCTATACTCCGCTAGTGTCGTCACCCAGTAACCGGGAGTCTTCACCACAAGTGTCGACTCTCGCGTCAAAAAGTGGCGATATCTACGAGTAGGTGGTCCTGAAGCGATGAAAAGTTGAGTAACCGGGCTCTTTCATCTAAAAATGTCAGAGTTCACGTCAAAAGACTTGAATGGCTTGGGACTAAGCATTTATTCGTTCAAAAAAAAAAACAAAAGCAAAAACAAAAAAAAAAAAAAGAAAAAAAAAGGGACGAAAAAGAAAAAAGAACAGATGTGAAGAATATGTAAGCTTATGATCATGTTGGCCTGCCGATCCTTGGTTCTTAATGTCGAGATTTTGGTTGTCAGATGGACCAATTGCTGACTGTTGCTAGTTTAATATTTTGATTTCCTAGATGAGTTAGCCATGAATTGGACAAGTCTCTGATTTTAGCAGCTAACCGGGAGGAATATGTCTTGACACTTAGCCACTGAACCTTGATTTTGGAGTAAGCACAGCTTGGCAATAGATGACGGGAGAGCTGGCCATTGTTTGACTTTAGTTGTTCTCATACTTGAGGACAAGCATGATTTAGGTGTGGGGGGAATTGATAGGGCGTAATTTGTTAGTAATTTTATTGTTAATTTCCCCCTTTGTCCTTACCAAATATTGTTTTAATTATTAATATTTACTTATATTTGGTATTTGGACTCAATTTCAGGGAATGGAACCAAAAAGTGCTTAAAAGGGGAAACTATCTTGAGAAAATGGCTCCATGCGTGAGAGACTCCATAAGGCTTCACACACCTGGCCCACAAGATGCTACATACGGATTGAAATTCCTTTTGCTGATGAGAAGAGTTGCTGACTAGGAGTCCTAGGAACAATAGGAGTGGAATTCGGCAGGCCACTTTCGTGTATTCCTCTTGGTCAAATTCGGTGGGGACCACGGGGAGAAGATTGAATCACTTTTGGCCTCTTAGGAGGAAACGTACAGAGGCCAATATATAGCTTGAGGAATAGCTTTTAGAGAGCTTTTAGTTTTCGTTTGCTTGTTCCTGCTTTGATAGTATCACGTTGGGAATTTTCTCAACAATGAAGAACTATTCTTATTTTCTAGTCAAGGGTTAATTTGAAGACGCGGTTCCAAATATCTGTGAGATCGAATTATTTTACTTATTTCTTTTATTCATTGGTATTCGTACGTTTTCTGGTTTAATTGCTTATGATTATTTTGTTATTTGAATGTCAAGGGCCCGATATTCGAATTAATCTAATAATCTACTGTCATATTAATTGATTGAATCCGTAATTGTTCTATTGATTAATACCAGTGACGACTAGCGTGATTGGTTTCATGTTAGGGAAACGTATGATCTAATTTAAACAAACCCTCGTAGCGTGTTTGTTAGTTAGGGTTGGGCTTTTCTAATTCTTAATGCAATCGAGGAATTAAATCCTACGGTCGTACCTAGGGTTATTTCTTGATTAGAGAAATAGTTAACGGTCGTACCTTGACTATCGAAAAAGTAAGGAAAGGTTGGTTGTTTATCGCATGTATGACAACTATAACCAATCTAGTAATGAATAATTGAATTATCTTTGCATCGATGATCAGTTGAATGGACCGTGTCTGAAAAGTTGCACCTTTGATTAGAGTCGTATTGGTTATTGATTAATTCTTGTTTACTTCTATTAGTTGTTTCATTAGTTAGTTAATTAGTTATTTTATATTTTCCAAAAATCCCCCATGCTCTGAACTCTAGAGGAAACGAATTATCCCCATCCCTGTGGATTCGACCCTACTCACCGCTATATACAAAATTTGTATTTCGCAGATGGTAAACATTTTTTTTTCTCAGAAAGCCCTTTTCTTGATGGTTTCTCCATCAATTGGGACTTTCTGGACTTAATTGTGGGTCAATTTTAATATTTTTCACATGGTTTTTTATCACTTTTTTCTGCCTTGCTTTTCTTGAAATTTTTTTGTACCCTTTGTCCGAGTATGATTAAAGTTACGGTCTTTGGTTTCTTTAGAGAGTGAATTCAGGATTTTTTTTTTGGAATTTATGGCTAGATTTTTCTTTATATTAAAGATAATTGTTTAATTTTTGCTCTGAAATTGAGGGATTAGGTTCATGTTGAATTCTTTACCCGTTCATTTTAATTATTGGAAAATTTTCGTGTGTTGATGGTGTGCTTTCATCTCCCTGGTTTTGGCATTAGGAGAAACCAAAGTTCTTGCTGCCAGTTTATGGACCTAAGGCTGGGACAAAGAAGAATGAAAACCCGGAAAAGGCTTGCGTTGAGGTCATATGGAAGCCTAAAACAGGGCAGATAGGTGAGATTCCTGTATGTAGATAGATTGGTCTTCCTTATGTGTTGAAGAGTGGAGATATGTACACTCTTTTAATCTGTATAAATTTGATAAATGCTTAGGGAAACCCGAAAAGAATGTGAGATGATATTGAAGCGGACTTTGCAAAGCATCTGCCTTTTGAATGTTCATCCAAATACCACCACATCGATCATAATTCAGGTGATTTTACTGAGCAGTTGAGTCAGTCATGACGTTTGATGATATAGACAACGAGAATAGTAGGAGTATTATAGTTGCTTTCAATATCCAACTAAAGTTCAGAATCACAATTATAGGTTTGGAGAATTGAAACTTTATCTTTCCAAAATTTGAATATGAAGTATGAATTTATGACTCTACTAGTTCTCTTGATTAATTTAATTTGTATTACAACAATCACTCCTTACCAGAAACAGTAATAGTTTCCTAGCAAACCATTTTGACCTAGGTTAGCTACTTACATCTGTATATTCTATTGGTAAACAGCAAAGAGGCTATAGTAGTTTAGCAAATTTATAGAGTCATTAAAAGAATGCTCTGACAACAAAAAAGTAAAGAAAATGAAGCTGGAAAACTAAATCATGTTAAGTTAGCTTGACTTAAATCTAAAGGAAGTATAGCTTATCATAAAGCATCGCTGAAGGCTTAACTCCAGTTCATATTAATCCATTGTCTGCCAAACTTCCCTTAAAATCTCAATCAGCACGTTGGCATTGTTGTTTCTTCTATATTTGTGGTACACATATTTCTTTCAATTTGTGATTCTCAGGCTGCAGTGTTATCATTAATTGTCTTACTCTGAGAATTGTGCTTACGGGTTCTGAGAGATGTTCAAAGCATGAATTTTATTTTATTTTGCAGGTTGTAAATGACGATGGTGGTGTATCCTTCATGATCATAGTTATCAATTTATGATAGTGGCCTTAAACTTTTTATAGTAAGAATATCTTTCCTTCCACTAAAACCATGTTGATTTGGTGGCGAATTTGCTTAGTCCCTCTTTGAGGCTATATATTCAGGTTAACTGTTGGCATAGGAAGTTTCAAGTGTAAAGGGAGCTTGCTAGCTGATTAACTAGAAAAGTCAAAGCAAATAAAACCAGAAGAAACAAAGGGAAAAAGAGTCAAAATTAGGATTTTAGTCGACCTTGTTAAGAAACTATTCTCAGTTGGAATCACACGGACTCCTTTCCTTTTTTCTTTCTTTATTTTGTTTGGATCACATTCGTTTGTAAGCGATATTATTGTGATTGTAACAATTATGACTGCTTCATATAAACTTTTTGCACCATTTTACTGGTTTTCTACTCCTTTGGTCACATGTCCAGAAACTAAACACTTTGTAGGGGATTCAAATTTGGATATGCACTTCACTTTCGTCAGGTAGCATCCTTCTAAGGAGGGACACTTTATCTTTTAGTTGCTATGGACATTAAACAATTCTTGCAGTATTCATGCACCACTTCTTGCTAAATTGCAGTACTTGTTTAAAGTTTGTCTTCTCTCTCTTGCAACTTCCTTTATTTGTTGATGTACTCCTTGATTACAGTTTTTAAGCTTCTCCCATGTGCCATCAATGCAGCTTGTGCTGCCCTTGTGGATGCTGGCATTCCTTTGAAACATCTTGCTGGTAAATGATTTTTTTTTTTATTCTCCACTTTATTTCAAGGAGAAAGAACTAACTAATTGGTACTAATCGTTTTTGCTGGATACTTCAGTTGCAATATGCTGTTCTCTAGCAAAAAATGGACGTCTTTTGGATCCTAACAAGTCAGAGGAGCAGGTAGGTTTTTTTTTTCTTTGTATAATTCATTCTACTACTTGACAAATTTGGATGTATTTGTTTTCAATTTGGTGTCTGTTTTCTGTTTCAAAAATATATATAGCACATTTATGTCGTCGTTTCTGAAGTATTGTACTCCTGGAGTAGTTCATTCCAACTTCTTTACGAAGCATTGTGCTTGTGCTTTTCTTTTTTCTTTTTATTATTTTATTTTTATAGGAACACCATTATGAAACTTTGTTGGTGAAGAATGTCTTAAAATAGCAATTACTCAATCATATGTACTAGCCTGCATCTTTACAAGCATTGTTTAACGATGGCAGAACATGAAAGGATTTGTATATTTAGCTTTTCCCAACTCGATTCAGTCCGTGCTTCCTGAAGGGTCATTACAAGTGGGAGGTGAACCAGTGGAACATGGGATTATCACATCTGTCACACATGGTGCAATGTCAGGTTCCTGCCATACTTCTCTCTGAGTCTCCAGTTTAACAACTTGAGCTTCTAAACTTCTGTTTTGGGATGTATGAAATGATTGCTCCCACACACTGAGTGTTTAATCTAGGGTGGCTCTTGATGATAGCAACCTTCTATAATGTGACAGCTGTGCTGTAAGCTGTATAAATTAGAAGTCTAGTTGCATCTAACTTCTTTATCAATCTATGTGTCTTTATCAATCAGTTTAAGTTGGAAAATGGTTAGTGATGAATTTTGTCTTCCAATGCTTATTTATGGTATGATTCTGAGATCACACTTTATGGAGTTGTTTACATTTTGACCCTGAGGGATTTGGCTAAATGACACATGGATTCAATCATGTTTCAGAGCTAAAGTACAACTTCATCAATGAAGGGTCGGCAGCAGTATTAGAAAGTAATAGTAATTAATGACAAAGTATTTGAATTAACTTGGTTACTAAATAGAAAAAGATATAAAAAAAGTAGGACATTGATAGAAGGCAAGGTGGCAAAAAGGTTACTAGCCCTTTGCATGTTGCTGCTATCCTCAAGCTGCTCTTGCCTATCCATTGCCTCTAGGCCAAGTCTTGCTTCCTGACCAGAAAATAAAGCGACCTGACCTTTCGTCTTTACCCTCCCCAGCCATAACTGACATTATCACAATCCTTCCGAAATTCATCTATTTACCAGACTAACTACCTGGTTTGGCCTAATTTCGCAGTCCTGTTGCCGCTGCCAGCCCTTCACCTGCATCCCCCAATATTCTTCCAATCAATTGACCTTCGATTCTCCACCCCCAAGTGCTGCAATCAGCTTCAATCTCCACACTGCCATGCTTGTTTTCCTTTCCCATCTTATCGGATTGTGTTTTTACACAACCACAGATGGTTAAACATACTTAAAATCAGACACTATTCATGCTGCAGAGAAACCAATAGTAGTCCATGTTTCCTTATAGACATGCCAACGGGATATAGTGATTCACATAGACACCCCACCTTCACATGCATTAGCAGGAAAGTGAGGAGTGCTGCTTGGTGAGAATCTGTCAAGGATGTTGAGTGTTGATTGTTGGACTTTCTTCGTGGAAAACTTGTATGCTGGTGGTTTTGGTTGGAGGTTCGGGGAGAAGAAGGCATTTGCAGTGGTCATTGTGTTTATGGCAAGGCATTTTGTGCGAGGACTGTCAGAAGCAAAGAAAAGTTTTTCTGTTGTAATTTATAGCGTTATTATGCTATCTTAGTGGGTGTAAGAGTCATGTTGTAGATTTTATTTCCTTTTTCACTCTTTTCTTTGTACTGCCAAATATAACTGTCTGTGGCTATATTGTCTACAGTGGATGATTACCTTCTTTGTCTGCAACGAGGACGGGCTGCATGTGAGAAGTTATCTGTCTTTATCAGAAGCAGCTTAAAGTGACACATTCCAATTCACCTGTACAACTTTTGTGGGAGTTTAGGATGCTGGGAGGCGGCGAATCATCTGTTTTCTTCTACCTCGGCATCCTCGACTGCTAAATGTTTGATAAGCATTGTTTTCTTTTGGTTGAAACTCCATTTGAGCTTTTGTTATGGGGTGTCAATCGGCTTGCACGAGCCTGTGATGCCATGTACTGATAATCTTCTAGATTTAGCATGTTTCGTCTGTAATCAGCACTGGATGAATGATGTTGTATATCTCACTACAAAGTTCTTTTGCAAGACTACTTATTTTACCCATTTTGTCACTTTTTAAGTCGGTTGTTTTAATCCCTGTAAGTATAGCTGCGGAATGTCTTATGCATGGAAGATGATAAAAATCAGTTTCAATCCAAACCAATTGAAGATAAGCCATTTTCATAGCAGTGCTTGGAACCTGATATTCTTTGTTTTCTAAATTGCAACAAGATACCGATTTAATTATATAAATGCATCAAGAGCGGAGCTAAAAGTATAAATAAATTAGTCTATACATTAATAGACAAATGTATAAACCCAGAGAAACTAAGAAGGATGCCCTAATAAAAAAAACTCTTTAATATCTGCCAATTTTCAATAGTAGTTGTGCAGACTTGTTATCTAATTAGTTTCTAGGCACATTATTCAGACCTCATAGACATATTTTTGGGTTGGAGGCTACTCCCCCTTGCCCCCCCTGGTGCCTACGCTGCTGATTAGGAGGGTGTAAAAATGGGTGCATGCCTGTGGTTACTGTTTACCAGAAGTGACTGCAAGAAAATGAAGCTTCCTTAGGTGGACTCCATCAGAATTCATAGGGCTTCAAAGACTTTTGGAAACGATTGATTACTAATTTTAGTGGGAGTAAGACGAGGATTTTCGATAAAATCCTTTCACTAATTTGCCACCCACCTTCTCCTGGATTTTTTTTTCCCACAATTTGATCCTAACATATGAGGTCAGTCTGCACTCTTATTTTGGTATGACCTTTCTACCAATAGTGCAAACCATGGTCTCTTATCTTGTCTCAAATGAGGCATTACACTTTACTATAGGGGTTCTCAATCATCTGTAATCAGCACTGGATGGATGGCCCTTATTTTGTATTTCCATTTGTGCCAATCCTAAATTGCTTTAATTCCTGATAAGTATAGGGGCGGAATCTCTTGTACATGGAAAGTTTTAAGATCAGTTTCAGTCCAAACCAGTTGATGACAAAAACCAATTAGTACGTTTTTAGGTGTTCATTGCAATTGACAATTACGTGCTCTTTCTTCTCTTCTTCTTCTTCTTCTTTTTCAACATATGCTACTCTTGTCTGACTTGACAAAGTCTAATGGTTAAGGAATTTTCTTGGCAAAGGGGTGAGGAATCTTGAGAAGCAGACCCGGAAAATCATTTGATTCTCCATTCATAGAATCGTTTGGTTCCTTGATATTTTCTTGGGAAACTTTATAATGAAATTTTCAGTTTAATAATGTCTTGTCTTTCATTTATTGGGCACTTTAGTCAGAGATTACTTTTCCTTAAAAACAAAACAAAATAATTTTAATTGCCCAAACAAAAAATGTTGTAACTACATTTTTTCTCACCGGGGGGTAAGATAAGACATGAAACGAATGATCTTTTGCACATCAACGTTTGATCCTGCAGGAACCTTTTTTTTCCCCTTTTTTTTTGTTTTTTCAAACGAATATTATACATGAAATTATAAATTGCATAAATTAGCTTTAAGATTGTGTTGTTAATTTGCTTACTACACAATAAAAAGAAAACGATAATGTTGCCATATTGCTCGCACAATTGTTGTAACTTCAAACGATATTTAAACATTAAAGTTAGAGCTTGAAAGTCGCCTTTTTTTTATGTATATACAACCTTGAAAAAACTATATATACTGTATTATAATTAGCTCAATTTTAGACTATAGTTAGTTGGAAAAGTCATTGTTAATTCACTTGCATTGTCATGTGTTAAACAAAACAAACAAGAAATCCACAAGGTCTATAACAACAATGAGAGTGTTTTTGGCACAAGAAATAGATTTGGTAAGCTATCAAAATATGCTACTAAAACCCTGGAAGTGTTGAAAGTTCATGAACCAACAAGCAGCAGCTAATAAATTATTCTAGATCGACCTGTTTTTAAATTTTTGCCTAAATATTACTCCTACTAAACAATAGTGATTTGACAAATTGTAAGAATTGATTCTATTATGGTCTTTTATCAGTATAATGTTGGTCGGATTTGGTATGAAATAATGAAGTTGTAAATTTATTAAAGGACAAGCGGCCACTAATAAATTTGAATAGTAGGGGAACCACACAAATCATTCTTGAGTAATTTGACAGCCTCTAATAATTAATCCAACTGAGGTTCACCATTACTATAAGTTTGGATCGATTTGGAGTATTGAGAAACGAAAATGGCTTGATTCCCTTTTGTAGGATTTTGCTTATTCGTCTTTTCTTGTTTTCATGAGAAAAAGGTGACGTGATTTCCTATGTTCTTTTAGTCTTAGTCTGTCACTTTCTGCTAACTAGCTATAACAAACACGTAATTCCACTATTGGTTGAAGAAATGTTACATTAATGCATTAAACTATGGTCGATCTTGTGATATTTCCATTATTAGGTTTAGAATTCGAATTCTGTATCAACAGTGTGAGGTAGATAGAAAAGAGTGAGACGGTACAAACAATGAAAAATGCATACTTTATGCTCATTTTTGCGCAATCATTTCATATTGTTCTCTTCATATTCTCAATTATCTGGCATTTTGGAGAGAGAGAAAGTATATATATATATATATATATACATACATACACTTATTGGCCGTGATTTTATGGTCTGACAATTCCCTTAATTTTGTAATCGTTAATGATCATTCGAGTGGCCTTACTCATATTCACTGTACTTTTTGATTTTTAGACACTTTCCTGGTAAAATTAACTCTGGGAAGCCCTTTAACAAGTATTCCCTGTTAGACAAACTCAAAATTTTCAAATATCTTCTGAATGCTTGAGGCTTATTAAATGCATCCAAGTGTTTAATAAGCCACATTGAAATGTAATCAATTTGGAATTGTCTAAAGAGTTAAATTTTTTTGTCTCTTTATACCGATTAATTTCAATTCAATTTATATATACTGTTTCAGCGAACTCTTATGGGGTCATCATCTACAAGGCTTTTCATCAAGAGTTTAGCCGGGATTCAAGAACGGAGCTCTCCTCTTCCGAGGTCTTGAAGTTGGCCTGTGGATTCTTTCTATTTTCTCAGTATTCATTATAGATTTTCTGATAACGATAGACCTCAATTGAGTTGCCAAAGAAGACCAGTCAGCGCTTTCCATTTTTATTTTCTCAGTAATCAGCTGAAAACCATTTACTTTCCGTTTTGATGTTTCCTGACCGATCAGATTGATGATGTATGAAAGCAAAGGATATACAAGGATTGGAGTAATGCTGATTTTGTAAAGTGGTTCTAGGTTGAAAAGTGCAGTTCATTCCATGTTGACAATTGTTTTGAAGATGGAGAGGAGGTGACTAATTTGTCATACACGCGTCGATCTGAAACTAATTCCTTGTTGCATACATCAATTGTTGAGGATGGAGACAGGTAACTAATTTTCACAATTTTTAATTATATTTTTCAATCTTTTTTTTTTATCTAATGTACGTCAAATCATTATACTATATTTTTTTACAAAAAAAAAAAAAACTCGAGACAATACCAATCCAAACGGGTTATAAATGATTTGGGTTGGCTAAATTTTGAATATGAAAAAACCAGGTTGTAGTGATTAGATGTAGAGCTCGAACATAAGTTACACTGGGACCTGAATATGGCAGGTTTGAGCGGTTTTGCAGAGGTTTTAAGCCCTAAATAGGGTTGAAGATACCGAAAACACTTCACAAGACGGATCTCTATTTACTCGCGTCCGCGAATGGAGGTTGGACATGAAAACCGGTGAGGTGAAGAATATAATTAATTAAGACGGATCGACTTCCATGGATTTCCCAATAATTAATGAAAGTTTGTTGGTGTCAAGGATAAATATGGCTACACACAACTTCTTGCCTCTTTAATCACATTCTTGGGTATGAAATTTTGTACAAGCCATGTGAAATGAATAATAGCATTATGCGGTAATTTGGTATGTATAACGTTGGATGAAGACAAAAATATGTTGTTTTCACGCATGCTGATGCAAGGTAAAATAGAAGTGTCAAAATGGGTGAATTGGACGGATTTGGGCGGCTTGAAATGGATAATAGATATAATTAAATCAACTCATTTATACCAATTTAATTAGATGTGTATAAATGGATAAGTAAAAAAATGAGTCGGGTAACCCGTTACCCATTTATAACCCATTTATTTTAACTTTTTGTAAACTTATTTAAATTCATTTTTACAAACTAAATTATCAGTTTATTTCACCCTTTGCGCCCATCATTAGTTTTAAATATTTACTTGTAATGCTCAATAACGTTAATTACCAATTTTTTTCATCTGTGTTATATGTCGCAAAATTACATATTATTTAATAATTGAACAATAAGACCGTAAAAATTCGAACTAAATACTATGAAAGTTAACATAAAAACTTTAATCACATACTTGGGTATGAAATTTTGTACCAGTCAAGTGAAATGAATAATAGCATTATGCGGTAATTTGATATGTATAACGTTGGACGAAGACAAAAATATGTTGTTTTCACGCATGCATGCTGACACAGTGCAAAATCATGATATAGGTTGGACGCTGCGTCAAGGAAATCTGCCATAACTATATAAACACTGCCGTCAGTCCAAAGCGAAGAGACGTGCATTACATTGATATCAACCAACAACGTGATCGTTAAGGAAACAACGTAGTCGTGGAACATGCACAGACTATGCAAGTTAACTCAGACTTTGTTACTACAAGGATAGATAGAGAAATGTGTGTTGCACGTTGTAACTGTTTATTCTCTTCATAATTACTAAAATAACTAGTTTTGTATCCGTTCGTTGAACGGGAATCTTCAAAAAATAATAAACTATTTAGTCAATTTTATAAAAATGTCGATATGAAATACAAACTTAATATATATTTATTATAATATTTCTTAAGTATATTACTATATGTGCATTGTAATATAAAGTATTCTTATAATATAAATTTGAACATCTAATTCAGTAAATAATAATTCAAAATTGAAAAAAATAACATTCGATAATACCATAACATTCAAAAACTTGAAAATAAATAAAAAGTGCAGTAAATAGTATCAAATAATATTCTACTCTTCAGAAATTTGTTTTTATTTTTCTTCTGTTTGAACATTCTCCTCGATTTGTCCGTGCAAATAAGCATTTATTGATTTTCCATTATCACTGCATGATAGCAAAGCAGGATAACTAAGTATAAAAAAATGATTTATCGCATTTAAGATTGTGTATAACAATACGTAAAGATTATAATTTAAGAAAGTAAAATAGTATATTAAATCTACCTTCTCATGCAAATCTTGTTATAAGGATTCCCTTCCTCTGTGGTTTTTGTTGAACCCTCTGATGAATGATTCATATGAAGTGTATTGAAATGTTGTTGATTAGAATCATCTGTTATACTAATTGGGATATGGGAAGAAGATGTTTTAGGTTGGTATTGGTTGTCGATTCCACCAATCTGATAATGATTTATCAAAATTAAAGGCAAAAATATTATGCGAGATATAATATGAGAAATATAAGAGAAATTTATTACTAATTCAAGATATATTACTAATCCTATGTGTTCATAAAAAACAAACAGAAAATAAAAAAAAACAAAATTCAAGATATGTTACTAAACTTAACGATTGAAGATCAACATGCCTTTTTTAAAAAAATATATGTATTGAAAGAAGATGTACCTGATAATCAAGAGAAATAGAACCCCAAAATATATTGCTTTAATGTGCCAACCGCTTGCACTGAAAATATCTAACCATGAATTTGATGCTTGAAATCAATATATTAGAGGCTATATGTAGTGTAGGCATAAGAAATAAGAATTGATAAGAATATAAAAAGATATTGATAAGAACATTAAAAGTAGGTTTATCTTGATTTAAGTTGTTTAAAGTACGTAACTTTGGGTAGGAAATAAGAATCCTATAATATTCAGAATTCTTATAGGAAATAAAAGTGCGTTCTCAATACAGATTTTACCTACCTTGAAAAACCACCTCAACTATATCGAGTCATTTAAGTGCATGGACTCCTATGGTATGGGTCCACACACTAAATGCTCCTCACCATCTGAGTAGAGATGTATTGTGTATCCTATAACCTAACAATGAGTATAACCTGCATGTTTTGATTAACAACGAACGGGTTTATAGGAATTTACAAACCTGTGCTCAAATAGGAATTTATATTTAACCGTACAGGTCAAATACATATAGTTAATTGGATTCAATTAATTTTTTCTTTTTCATAAATTTCGTGCTATACACTATGTCTTGATAACGCACTTAATAATAAAATTTATTAAGAATCCTATTTCCAACATCAGATATTGACTTCTGTTATTAATGGTTCATTTTGAAATTAGTTACTTTTCTACTTCTTGTAGTGATAACAATTTTTATTTACTTCGGTTCCCTATGCAGTACACAAATTATTGGCATGAATTTGGAGATATGTCTAATAGAGATATTTATGTCTCTTTTATTTATATCGCATTACTTTCCAGTTCCTTTTTTGGGTAGGAAATAAGAATAATATAATATTAAGAATTCTTATAGAAAATAAGAATTGATATATATCTAAAAAAAAAGGAGCAAGCCACGTAGGAAACTACTTGCCGTCTCGTTAAACCACGTAGGAAAGAGAAAATATGAAGGGATAAGAATGAGAATACGACTTTATTTTATATATATATATATATATATATATGATTAGTCATCCAAAATTAATTACAAGAATAGAAGTTTTAACAATTTAGAGTTAACTTCTTTTTTCTTTTTTGGTAAAAATTGACTTACTTCTCTAATACAACATATAGAACACTTACAAATGTTTAGGAAACCTTATTCATTGTTTCACTTAGTAGGGAAGCATTATAAAGCAATAGAGAAGTGAATTTAAGAAAGAGAGAAAAATTAGACAAGAAAAAGCAAATTTTAAAATAAGCAAATTCCAAAATAGTTATCATGGAATTTCAAATTGATCGAAGAACTGCTTTTATTAAGCTAAATTGTTAATTAGTTTAGGTGTACTTGTGTTTTACAGCGTATAACTTCTTGCTGTAACTGTTTATAGTTATATTTAGTTAAAAACTATTGGGTGAGTGAAAAAATAAATTATACTTTTTATGTGTTCCACAAGTTTAATTTTGAACTTTGAAGGTTTCTTTATTTGAGATTTTTCTTCCAATTTTAGTAATTTATTTTTTAATACTTTATTTATTTATTTTTAGGTTTAAGGCATTTTGAATAAGCTTAACGCTAACAGTCAAAGGCGTGTTTAATTTACAGGGACATTAATTTTTTAATTTACAGGTAGCCTTCAAGTCCATTGTGCTCATTTGTTAGGAATTTATCTTTCCCTTGCTCTTTGTAAGGTTTAGAGTCTATCTTGTGTAATATAAAAAATTATTCTCCTCAAAAGCACCCCTTCTATTTGTATATAGTAAATTAATTCCTAAAACCCAAATGAAGAAACTTTCATTCTATTATTGAATTCTTTCAAAAGTTATCCAATAATAGTTGCATTCCAATAGAAAATAAATGAATTCAAGTTCGTTATCTATAAGGAACATTCCCCATAATATTTTTAATATTTTTGTTTGCTAATTCCATTTTTCATCCTTTTCCCATTTAGATTGAAGATAATATTTCACTTGGCAGTTAATAATTACTCACTAATTTCTTTCCCAATTTCCTCCTATAAAGCAATAAACTGATAAAACTGAAGAAAAAAAATTTCAATTGTTAAATGATGTAAGAGAATTTAGATGTGCCAATTTATGCATGAGGGGGTCTATGAGTTATATTAGTATTAAGTGTTAAGGTAATTTGAAGAGAAATTTCAAACCCATAAAGTTGATAATCACTAAATCTAACATAATATGCGTTCTTTGTACCCCTAAAAAAAAAAAAGAAAAACAAAGAAAATGAAAATGACATAATGTGTCTTCTAAACAGTTCTTGTACTTCGATTATGCTAATTCTCAACTCTAGAACCAAAAACAAATATATAGTACTAGAGTTAGAAGTACAACTCAATAAACTTGGGCAAATGCTAATATCCAAGCGAGTGTATAACTTTATTTGTCATACTATTGATCGGTATTTTAGATCATCCTCATAAGTAGATGGCAGGTTCAAAATCTCTAAATTCCTTTTCTTTCACTTTTAGTGTTTGTATGACACAAAAAAAAAAGAACAAAAAACGAAGAAAGAAAGCAAGAAAGAAAAATGAAAGAAACACAATATAGAGATTTCCTAGTTGAAAGAACTCTCTTTTGTGTTTATGTTTAATTTAGAAATTTCATCATTAAACAAATTTTAAATAGAACTCGATTTTATTTCTAAAGTAAAATCTAAAGCTTCCCTAAATCAAATTTTATTCAAAAAGTACAACCACAAAGCCAATATTACAAAAATAATATCAACACAATAAAAATAAGACATTAGAATTACAAATACAACAAAGCCATTAGAGATTGAAAAGTAAAAACTAAATCTTTACTGATATTGGATCTATTTACTTTGTTCGTTGGATCTATACGAATTCTTTTCAACAAGGAGGAGTAGGTTTAGATATCTAACTATATAAAAGCGGGAGTTGGGTTTTGAACAGTTCATTTTAGTCAAGCGGTTATGCCGCAATTGTTGTTGGATGTGAGGCTATTTTCGTAACTCCGTTCCTCCTTTGTGTTGCTGCTGCCCAACCAACGAAAAACACATCCTCCCACTCGAAACTTTGTCGCCTGAGTCAAGTGGCCGGGGGGTGGGTCTCTCTCTCGGCCCCAAAAGAGGAAAAATAAAATAAAGGGCCTAATAATAAATTAATAAATTAACACAGAGCAGGAAGCAGGTCAGGAGGAGGATTCAATCAGTCGTTAGCAGTTCCTCAGGGCATTAGGATTAGCCTTCGTAGTCCTTCATTTTTCGCTAATGCCATTTCCTGTGTCTGCCTTACTCAGGAGACCGGAAGATGCATGTTATGTTATAGTTGTGTGGTTTCTTTGTAATTTATTTGTCCTTTTTTCCTCTTTGTTTGCATCATTTTTGCCTATTGTGATCAGCAGAGATAGGGCATCTTAGCTATTCTTGAGTATTAGTTTAGCCTTAGGTTTGTCTTATTTTTCAGTTATGCCATTCCTTTTCCCTTCGTTCAAGCTGCATACTATAGTTGCTTGGTTGCTTGGTAATTTTGTTGTCTTCTGACCCTATTTTTGTTGCCTAATTGTTCACTTTTGTGGATGCCTCACTTTTTGTTTCTACATGTTTCTTTGAAAATTGAAATCCGCCTCTTCTTCGTTGGAAAATTGCCATTTTGCCTTCGTTCTTCTTTGCTTCCCAGTAAAACTGTTGCTTTTCCTCTAGCATTAAAGGGTTAATTTCACTTTGTCCCCCCAAACTTTGGATAATTACCCACTTTAGTCCTTAAATTTTAAAATGGAACACTTAAGTCCCTAAACTTATAAATACCTCCCATTTAAGTCCTTAAACTTATAAAATGAGATACCTAAATCCCTAAACCCTTATAAAATGGGACACTTTGACCACCAACGGCATTCAGAATTCTGTTAACAATTTCCTTAAGTGGGAGGTATTTATAAGTTTAGAGATTTAAGTGTCCCATTTTGAAGTTTAGGGACTGAAGTAGGTAATCGTCCAAAGTTTGGGGGGACAAAGTGGAATTAACCCAGAAATGCTAATTGTCCTTTCAAACAATACTTTTGTCTGAGTAATCTACTGTTTTGTACTTTTGATTTGTTTATGTCATTTGTAAACCTATTACAGAGATCAGAATTCCCACATTTCCCTTCCTCTTAATCATGATGCTGGTTAATTTTTTCCCATTTTTACTTTTATTCATGCTTATTTATATTCTTTTATTTTACTAAATATCGGATGCCTTTTATATTCTTTGCTGCCTTCATTCTTTACATTTATACATACTTTGCTTTTTTTTTTTCAATCTTTTTAGTGATCATGGATCAGAAAAAAAAATTTTAATCTCTGATGAGGATAGCCAATTAGAGAAAAATCGTCGTGCTAGATAAGTATACGCAGCCTTGCCTAACACAAAAAAGGCTGAATTTGTGGCTAAAAAACAGCAATCGAATTGCATTGAGGACATCCTCAATCGAATTGCATTAAATCTAAATTAAGTATTTTGTCGTCATCCTCGAATTGCATTGAGCACATGGAATTGAATACGATTATTACTCAATTCATAGTGCAATTGAACGCATTTATTTTGGATGCCACTGCTTCTGTTTTAGAAGCTCATCAAAACCTTCAAGAAGGTGCTACTTTGCATGCTATTTGTGCATTTTGTTAATGTTATACATATATATAATATTAATCATTAACACAAATTTATATAATATTAATCATTAACCTTCAAGAAGTTCAACATTGTTATTACAATTAACCAAAATCGGTTAAGGCGTCATGGACTAAAAATGGTTTCTAATCCTACTACTTTTTAAAACATACAATTATAAACATATATTAGTCTATATATCCATATTACTCTATATAATTATTATAAAATTTTAATGTCCTTGTTTTTATTCTTATTTTTCGTTCTATAAAAAAGAATAATTAGTATGCTATTTACTAATAGTCCGAGTATCCAATAACAATTGCAGGATAACCGCTTGACAAAAAAACACTGTTCATGGGGCAACTCCCACTTTATATTGTTAGATAGATATCCATATTTAATGTATATATATAATTATTATAAAATTTTTCCTAATGGCTCTAAATTACTTTAAATTGAAAAGCAATGTTGTATGCTATTTTTTTATTATTCTTTTAGTCAAACATGCAACATTAATTAGATTGTTTCTTATATTAAAAAATTAAAGTACTGTAAATTTCAAAAACAATGTAATAATACATGGCTCTTAATGTGGATTAATAATCTAATATTAGTGAGCGGCATTTTACAAAAATATGAAAGAAAAATAATTGTTGTGATTATATTGATTAAATGTTTTAATTTGTGCAAAAAAAAAGGAAATAGGCCCATATTTATGGAACTTAGTGAGTAATAGAGATATACATAAATATAGACGGGTATCTTTATAATTACCTCACCCAGACCACATAATTTATACAAATCATACGGCACAAAATGTCAATACTGCATTGTCTCAATTATAGTGCTTTATTAACCATTATATTACAAAATATCCTCCATACTTCACAAACTATTAACACTATATTCACCCAACCAATTTACCACACTATTATTTTATAATTCAAGCCAGACTTATAACAATTATATAACTCTCTACATTATAAGAAATATATAACGGTTAAAAATTGATCAACTTAGCACGGGGAATATTAGTACTCCTGCGCAACGCGCAGGCCGTCTCACTAGTAATATATAATGCTGCAGTCTGCACCACTCTGTGCCTAAATAAAAATTACGCCTTATCTTTATCTCCAATGAAAAGTGATGAAAGATAGCGCCTTTAGGCATATTATTAGATAAGGCGTGGTTTTTCTGCTGGCTTATTCTCACTTAAACCAGCAAAAGGTTAGGGAGGACGTTGATCGATTTTCCTAGCAAGGGAAAGATTATTAACTATGGTAAGATATCAACAAATCAGCCATTCTTGATTAAACACCAATACATTCCAAAAAGAAGGCAAGATACATTCCTATAAATATTTGCAAAGTGTTCATTTCATCCATGCCCACAGCGTATTTCATTTCTATAATGCTAGAGAAACACTCTATTAACTTCCTTTTGATTCTTGTAGCAGGGAAATCTTGTAATTTTTTAGCTACAAATATCGACCTTAAAATGCACTAATCTTGTGATTACATCATGTCAATATAGAGGCAATCTTTATTGATCCTTTCAAATGAAAAAAAGGGAAGAAGAATCCTTGTATTAATCATGTGTTATGATTGCCTCCAGACTCCGTCTGTAAAAGACCCATCAGCAATCTTCTCCTTTCCTTTCTATTGCACAAGAGGCAACTTTAACCAGTGAAGTAGAGATAAAAAGAAAGAAAAATATCTCAACAGAAAATGGCAGCTGGAACAGAGAGTATTGTTAAGTATGGGATTATTGGAGTTGGAATGATGGGAAGAGAACATCTAATCAACTTGTATCATCTCAGAAGCCAAGGGGTTGCTGTTGTATGCATTGCTGACCCACATGTCCCTTCTCAACAGCTTGCTCTAAGTTTAGCAGAATCTTTTAATTGGTCACTCCAGGTAAAAAAAAAAGAAGAGTAAAATTGTTTGTTCAATGACATATGTTTAAAAACGAAGTATTTACCTGTTTAAATTTGTGGGTTTTGTCACTTTCACAGTCTTTTTTCAGAAATTTGAGTAAAGAAAGCAGGAAGTGGTTGTTGCGTTGATGATTTTCCACATTTTTTTTGAAGGTTTTTCAGGGCATAAGCAGATGCTGGATAGCGGCCTCTGCGATGTAGTGGTGGTTTCTACTCCAAATATGACTCACTATGAGATTTTGATGGATATTCTTAATTATCCGAAACCCCATCATGTGTTAGTGGAGAAGCCTTTGTGCACAATTGTTGCAGATTGCAGAAGGGTCAGGCACTCCATATGCTGAGTAACTTTATTATCTTTCCTTCTTTTTCTGCTTAAATTGACTAGTTTGACTAGTATAAGCAAACGCGGCCCGGCTTCCCTTTTCTTTCATTACTTCTTTCTTCACAACTAGAGGAACCACGTCCGCATCAGTCGAAGTGGTGGAAGGCCCGCCTAAGCCAATGGGAGAGCTTCTGCACCTCTCTTCAAGAGATAAGAGTTTTCCATCGGTCAACAACTAAATCACTAAATTATATTGGCACATTTTAATATAGTATGGATATAGATGACCACGGTATTATGCTTTTGCCCACCAGCAACTAAGTTTCTTTGAGGAACGTCAAGAACAAAATAGTGGAATGCAAACCTAAGCATTGAAAAAGTCATGATTAGGATTGATTACAATTAGAAGTCACGTATGATATCTACCTATGAAGTCATTAAGTTAAAGACTAATTACTCACATGACTAGCATATGACTAAATGTACATAGAAACTAAAATAGTTAGGAATGCATTTGCTTTTATCCAAATTTTAGGAACTAAAAACACTCGTAACCCAAATATTTGCGACCAAACCTGCACTTATCTCTTAAAAATACCCTAATTTGAGTTGCATTTTAAATAATTATGACATTAAATCAAAATTTGTAAGTGACTAAAATGTGCAGTGACGTGAAGTTGCAGTCTTCTTAATATCGATCTATACTATGTTTTGCTTGGTCACAGAATCCAGAAGCAGATAGCACCAGTCACAATTACTTGCACGTCATAAATAAGCAACCAGCAACTTGAAATACATCTTGCACGTTATAAATAAGGAATCAGCAATATTCGGCCATTCTTGATTAAATTTAGTATATGTTATACTGTCCTAGTACTAATTCGAGGAAAACAAACCTCTACAGACAACGATATTAATGTTGTTTATTTTTTGCTTCAAAAAAAAAAAAAAGGCCATTCATGTCCTTTTCCCTCCAAGAATATTTTATCCTTAGTTAGCCTCTTATGTGTTGAATTGAACGAATTTGCCGCTGTAGTATTGGATTTTGTTACAAAGGGTCGGCATAGTAGCCTCAATTTATCACCACGTTTCTCATGTAAAATTAAACAAAAGGATTTTTTAAATTTTTTGTGGTCGGTATTGGATTTTTTGTTACAATAACATGCCCACAGTGCGATTCCTAACAAAGGAACAATATAATATACAAAAGGAAAAAGAATTAATGGACCGAACCCAGTTTTCTAAAGTTCGGTTATTTCCAAAAAAAAAAAAAAAAAAGTTAAGGATATCGTCTATAAAAGAAAAGGATGAAAAAGTCCTTATGTATTAAGTCTTCCATTTTTTTTGTTTTTTGTTAATTTTGCACTCAATAGTTGTATCTGCATTCTTTTGTTAAAGTTCAATTCCTATCGAAGTACAATGTTCAAGCAACTGAAAGCAGCTTAAAGACAAACCCCACTCCAATGCTAAATTTCGAGTTTCATAATTTTTGGAAATTTTCCCATGGCTAGCACACAAAATGCTGCCTTATCTTTCTTTTCTTTTCTTTTCACATTACAAGAAGGATTTCTTTTGGGGAGAGTTGAGGGGGAACAGAAATGCCTGAATTATTGATTTGCTTGTGATTTAATCCATAACTAACAGTCTTTTTTTTTTTTTTTGCAAGAACTAACAGCCTATAACTTACAGTCATCATTTCAAGGTTGTTGCAAAATTAATCCAACAGTAAAAATTCCTTATTAATTTCATAGCCGCATACTTTTCTAGGTCTTCATATTTAACTCTCTCTCTCTCTCTCTCTCTCTATATATATATATATATATCCACAATTTTAACATGTCAAATTTGTAGTACTGCGTTCCTATAAATACCACCACGCGGCATTGCTTCCCAATCGTCAAACTTAACATTTTCACGTCATCCCAAAACCAAAGGAATGGAACTTTCATATTCATTTTCATCAGCCACAGTTCCCTTAAGCTCTTGCGCCAGGGGCTGGGTTGATCGAATCAGCAACATCTTCCGGAAAGAAATTGCCGTTGACATCGATCATATCCCTCCCGTTTCTGTTTTTGAAGTCCCCAAAATATTCAGCCTTAAAAAACCCGAAGCTTATACTCCTCAGCTCATAGCCATGGGGCCGTACCATCATTTACGCCCCGAGCTCTATCAGATGGAGAGGTACAAGCTAGCTGCCATCAAAGAGATCTCAACCCCGGAGCAGATTTCCAATTTCCAACATCTCGTGATCAACAGGTTGAAGGAGATAGATCCCTCTATCCGGGCTTGTTACAATAAGTTCATGGACTATGATCAAGATACGTTGGCGTGGATCATAGCAATAGACGGTTGTTTCTTTCTCCACATCTTGCATTCTTATCTTGTGCAAGATGAGACCACGGACAGGAGACTGTTGGACAACACTATTGTCACGAGAGATATCCTGATGCTTGAGAATCAACTCCCATTTGTTCTGTTGAAAGAGATTCGCAAGTCTCTTCAAGTCTCTCCTAATTCCAATGATCAGGGGGAAGAAGATGATATTGAGTTGATCTCAATGTTATTTCAATTGTGTGAAGCACAATCTCCTGTTAAGTTCTCTATTGATAAGACCAACAAATGCCGTTGCCGTAGACCTCTGCATTTGTTGGATATGATGTATCATATGATTGTTAATGTCCCAGGTCCTGCCGTGTCCGGATGCTTAGTAAATGGTCCCATTCAAGTCGTGCCAACTTATACAGAATTCAGGAACTCATCGACCTCTTCATCCTCGTCCTTCTCGACTGATAATGAAGATCCAGACGTGGCTCACAATAATTTGGAAACACTCTTGGACTTAGTGGAGACCATTGGTCCTAAGCATACCCAGCGATTTCTTAGCCCTGTTAAGTTTGTCTCGAGTATTCCATGGTCAACTATTTCTGGGCTGTACAGAAAAGGCAACCTGGGTACTGGAGAGCAAAATTCAGAACATGATGAAATCGAAATTCCGTCGGTATCTCATCTCTGGCGCTCTGCTAAAGTGCAATGCAAACCCTTCATTGGGAGCATTCAAGAGATCAAGTTCGTGGAAGAGGAAGCCACTTTGTACCTTCCTGTAATGAATTTGAACGCGAGCTCAGAAGTGATAATGAGGAATCTGGTGGCTTACGAGGCTGCTATGTGTAAGTCAACCCTTAAATTTGCTCGATACGTCAACCTCATGAATGGGATTATAGACACCGCAGAAGACGCGAAGCTGCTGAAGCAAAATGGGGTGATCAAGGGGGCTCTCACGGATGGGGAAATTGCTGATCAATTCAACGCTATGCAGAGATGTTATGCCGGCTCAGATCACAAGTCTAACATCGAGGTTGCCGTTGAGAAAGTTAACAAATTCTACGGCAAGAAGCTTTTGGTCAGGACGTTTAGAGGGTTGAAGAAGAATTTGTATGCTTCATGGAAATGTCTGGCCCTGGTTTCCACTGTCGCGCTGCTGGTCGTGCTTGGCCTGCAGACCTTTTGCGATTTCTATGAATGCAGCAAGCTCTGGAACTTCCACCAGGGATCGTCATGATTATCTCAATCAGCACCAGGAAGCAAAATGTCTGTTTTAATTGAACAGAGAAGTATATGATTCATTTATTTCTTCTTTTTTTCTTTATTAAATTATTGTTTCTCATGGAAGGTCTACTCTAATCTAGAATTGTTAGAATCCAAGCGGGAACAAGTAACTATTGAGATATCAAGTACACAACAATTTAATGACAAACAAGCCACAAGTATGAAAAACAAATGATACACAATATTTAACGTGGTTCGACTCCATCATTGAGCCTACGACTACGGAGAGAAACCTGTACTTTATTATGAGAGGAAAACCCTATACAAGAATATGACAGGGTGTTAATTGTTAGTAATTTTCTGGTTGATTTTCCTCATTATTTGTGCCAAATATTTTGTTAATTGTCGGATTCTACTTACAATTGACATTTGGACATAATTGCAGGTGTGGAGTACAAAATTCTAATAAATAAGGGATGAGATGTGAAAATCTGCATAGAGTTACAAGCCCAATTCCAATTGGAAGACAAAGTTTCCTATTCTGATGGAGGTGTGGTGCGTTGGCAGGAGGAAACCGAGAAGCAGTAGAATTCCTTCCTTTTATTTCTCTTGGCAACCGTATAGTAGATAGGGGTGGGCAAAAAAACCCGTCGATCCGAAAACCCGATGAACCCGATCTGATCCGATCCGAAATATAGGATATCCGATCCGATTTTTCTTAGCGGGGCAAATGAGGGTCGGGTACTCGAAAAGTCGGGTACGGATACGGATCAGAAAAATGAAAACCCGCGGGTACCCGACCCGCAGGGTATATTTTATAAATATTAAAAAATTAGGGATCATTTTATAACTTTGTATTTTTAATTCTAAGTGCAAGTGAAGTGGCTCGCAGTCTCATATTCTAATTCTATATGATCTACTCTTCTCATCTTGTTTGAAGAAAGCGAATATTCTCGGTGAAACATGAACAAAATGAAAAAAAATTTATGAAACTCTGTTATAAAAATTGTTTATCCCTTTCATCCTTTTTATTTTTATTCTATCTCCATCGATCTTTCCTACAAATCTTGCATCAATTCAATCAAAGATTTGTGTTTGGAGTTTCAATTTTTATTAGTTAGATAATTAAAATATTTGTGTCTTTCATTTATTTATTTATTTGATTTATTTTATTGCAATTATGTCTCTTAAATTTATCTCTTTTATTTAGTGTAAGAAATTTATTTTTCTTTTTCATCACCTTTAATACCATAAGATCTATTCCAAAGATGTAAAGAAGTTGGGGAAGATTTTTTAACGTTATTTTGGTTATATTTTTTCCAAAAATAATTAGTTCTATTCAATTCTTTTCCGAACTTGATTTCACAATCGACTTATTTGGGATGCAGTCTTGTACCATAATATCCTTAAAGAAGTTGGGGAAGTTACCAAATACTTATTATCCTTGTGTTTGTTATGTTGTAGAAGGATGAAATGTGTGAGAATGGTGATGTACTAAAAATTATTATGAAATTTCGTTTTGTCCATTAGATATTATAATTCTAATATGTACTAAATTTATGAGATCGATTTGATTATTGGATGAAATGTGTGAGAATGGTGATGTATGGACTTTAATTACAATATCTATAACAATATTAATTGGAAAAACATGTTTTTTTTATCGGAAAACATGTTGATATTAAGTAGAAAATAAATTTTTTTTATTGAAAAATAGTTTTTTTTTTTTTTCGGCGGGTACCCTATGACCCGCCCCTTTTTTTCGAGTACCCGAATAGCGGGTACCCGAAAACATTAGGAGCGGGTTAGGGTCGCAAAATGGCTGATCCGATATATTAGGGTCGGGTCAGCCAAATCATGTTAGGGACGGGTACCCGACCCGTGCCCACCCCTAATAGTAGAGGATTTTTAGGGAGGAAAAATAGCAGCCAATTTTGACTCCTTTTTGGATTTGGACAATTTCGTCTTTTAGTGGTCTTGCTTCCAACGAATGTCAAGGGAATCAAATAGAAAACAATTAGTCATTCTTGAGGAGTCTTTTGCTTTTTCTTTCCCTATTCCATCGGGTTGCTCCTCTCAATTCGGAGACAATGGATGCAACAATTATTCTAGAGCTTTGCGTGGATTTTTTGCAACGGAGATGAACTTAATCTCCTTTTCTAGTCAAGCGTTAAGTTGAAGACGCTGTTCCAAATATCTGTAAGATCGAATTATCTTTGCATCGATGATCAGTTGAATGGATCGTGTCTGAAAAGTTTCATCTTTGACTAGAGTCATATTGGTTATTGATTAATTCTTGTTTATTTCTATTAGTTGTTTTATTAGTTAGTTAATTAGTTATTTCATATTTTTCAAAAATCCTCCATGCTCTGAACTCTAGAGAAAACGAATTATCCCCAATTCTTGTGGATTCGACCCTACTCACCGCTATATACAAAATTTGTATTTCTCTTGAGTAGGTAATTATTATTGCACAGACTCGACACCTGTCAAATTTTGGCGCCGTTGCCGAGGACTGGTGCCTGATTAATTTGTTTATATTTCAATTCATCTTGTTTTCTTTCTTTCTTTTTTCTCTTATTTTTTTATATATAGTTTATGGCTGCTAACATTCCGTATTTTGGTAATAGACTGGATTTTATTTCTAGAAGGGGTTATGAGACTCATGCTTTTTCTAATGATAAATTAGCTGTTGCAAATTGTGGAAGTTATTTTGTCTCAAATCATTCAACCGACATATACCCCGCATTTCAAGATGGCCTAAGTGCTCCAATCGATTTTTTGGAGATTTTTCATCTCAATATCAAATGTGGTATGACCCTTATTCAAACGGGTATGATCAAGGATGGTGGGATGATTCCAATTTTAATTATGTAACCAGGCCAATGGGTTTTCAACAGCAAGAGTCTCAACAACCATCATCCATGTCAAATATGTCTCTTGAAGAAATGATTGAATTATTAGCTGCTAATACATATCGATTTCATCAGGAGACACAAGCGAGCATTAGTAATCTGGCGGATCAAGTGCATCTATTGACATCCGAGATGGCGGATCAAATGCATCTATTGACATCCAGGATAACACAATTAGTTTCTAAGATGTGTGAAGAATTGCTCTCACAGACCAACATTGACCTTAAAGAAGATGAGAGTGCAATTATCCGGCCAAATGATATGAAATTGCAAGAGTTTCAAGGAAACGAATCTAAAAATGCGGTTGAAAAGGAAGTTGATGTGCAAAAAATGAGACCCCAATATCAACTCGTCCAAGTGAATGAATCCAATGAACAATCTTCAAATGCGGTGACATCTTATCCATTTCTTAATCCATATTCTCCTGACTCTTATTCTTCAATTTCTATTAATGAGATTGACTTAATTATACCAGAAAATTTTGAATTTCATAACAGGAATAAATTAAGAGTGGCGATGGCAAGATATCTTGGACCAATAAATACGCGTGATGGAGGAGTGAATGGAGAATTCAGATTATCGTTGACTTATTTGGTGCCATCTATTAGTCCATGGAAGACCGTAGCTCGTATGCTCAAGAATTACTCTATTTACGAGGGTTATCAGGACTATATAGAGGATGAAGCACTAAAACGAGCCACAAGATTTTATCCTCACTGAACAAACATAACAATGTCTAGCCAAAAATATTAAAGAAAGACACTTTTTGAGAGGCAACCCAAATATTGGTTTTGTTTGTTTTTTATTGTTCAATTCGTTAAATTTGTCGTTTCTCACTTGAGTACTAATCGATCTTGATATTTTCCTTCACTGTGATCGAAACAGGTAATCTTGGCGTGCCCACGCGAGAAGGGCACACGTTAATCGTCTAAATCCCAACCTCATGGTTAGTGGACGTTTTTCAATCTTAGTGTGCCCGCGCCATGTTGGTAAAATTTCAACATCTCGCGATGTCGGCAGGAAATGGAATCTTGGTGTGCCCACGCGAGGAGGGCACGCATTAAGTTACAAAAAGTGACTTCCAAGATCAGTGAACGTTTTATAATCTTGGCATGCCCACGCGATGTTTGACGACCCAGAACCTAAAAAACAAAATTAGAAAAAAATATATATCTCTTTTAAACCTTCAGTTTTGTTTTTTTTTTTTCAAGAATTCAAATTTTGAAATTTTAATTCAAAAAAAAGAAAAAAATTTTGAAAAAAAAAGCCAAAAAACTATTTTATTTTATTTTCTTTTCTTTTTCCTTCTTCTTTTCTTTCTTTCTTTCTTTCTCTCTTCTTCCCCAATTCCTTTTTCGCCTTTTCTCTTTCGGCCGAACGCTGCGCCACCCCGCCGCCGCTGTCCTCCTCTATTCCCCCTCCTCGCCGACTCTCTCTCTCTCTCAATCTCACTCTCCGCCGCCACCCACAACTCATGCGCTACGAGCTAGCCCAGTGCCGCCGCACGACACCTCCTTCCCACCAACTCGCAGTCACACGCGCTAGCCCCGCTCTCCTGCATTCTCTCATTGCTGCGGCGTCGCCACCTGTCTAATTTTGACAGGTAGAAGTATTGAAATTTCTCCCTCATTTAGTATTTCTCTGAATCCTCAATTGCTGGGATTTGTATCTTTTTCTTGGGTTTCTTGATGGATAAAAACAGGAGGTGATTTGCTTGATTATCTCTTTCCCGTTGAACTGTTTGCGAGTTTCTGTTGCGTTTTTGGTACTTGGTTTTTGAGGGCATCTCTGATAGTTAATTTATTTGGGAGCTTGTTGGGGTTGATTTGGGAATTCTTTGCAAATTGATTCCCAATTTGGTTTCTTCTACTTTCTGGTACTGTTTGGTATTGGTTGGGATGTCTCAGTGGTTTAGGTTGCATGTTTGAAACCTGCTATTACTGGACTTGCTGAATTCTTGGGGACATTTGTTGCGATTTTGGATAGAATTGAGTTTATTTGTTGAGATTTGTTGATTTGTTTAGACACTATTACCGTTCCTAGTTTGTTTAATTGGCATATTCATTAGAATTGATTGCGTTCAAGCACATTGTTGGACGTCCTCTGCGATTGATTGAAACTGCTGCATTGTCTGGGGATTTGCTAGTTTTGATGGTTAGATAAAGTGCACGTTTCATTGTTAACTTGGGCGACATTATTATTGTCCAGTGATTACTGGCTTTATTGACTCATTTATTTAGTGCAATTCTAGTTCTTTGTCGCACTCTGTTGGATTTTGGAATTTCTGTTTCCTTTGTTGAGTTGGTTGTTCAGTGGTGACCATGGTGAGCCCCAGATCCTCTTCTAGATCTAGGACCTCCCAACCTCCACCCCGCTCATCGCCGCCGCTGCCGCTTGGACCAAAACGTACGCCGGAGCTCTCCTTCCCTCTGCAATCCTTCACTGCTGCACACTACCGTAGCACCATTTTCACTCCATCGTTCCCACCTATTTCATAGCTGACGGGATTTTTATATACGTACAAGTTAAACTAAATCCGATTTACACCCGTTTCACTGCAAGTATACAGGTCAACTAGTAGTTTAGGGTATATATCGAGTCGATCCCACGAGGAAGAGTGAACAATTACCGGTACTACTAAAGTTTCTGTATTATTTAGATTATCAATGAATTATAAGAAATGAAATCTACTGAACTTATGCAAAATAACAAATGTAAGCTCCTTAGGTTATGGTATTCCTAACTACTCATGCAAATGCTATTTTTGGATCATTGAATACTACCATCTAAGCTAATTATGGTGTAATTTCCTCATGCATATGAAACCTACTTTCGTAGTGAATCAATTATACTCATAACTAATCCATACCTATTCTCATGGTTATGAAATTAGCTACAAGTTCATTTCTTCAATGAAATTACATGAAATTAATCACCAAAACCACATAGGTGCACCTCTACTCTCGTGAGTGTACTCCCTATGTTTAGCACTTCTTGAACTAATGTTAAATCTCAATTTTTCATTGCAGAAATAACACCTTAGATAATCACAATTAATGGTACCAGATTAATCATGATTTAAAGAGTCAAAGTGCTAAATAACTTGCTCAAATCATAGCAATCAAATAGCCAAATAATAAACACCAACAATTATAGAAAGTTCAACCAAACCCAAGGCATAACTTTAGAAACACATAAATAACATAAAATCCAGAACTTGTATATTAACCATGCTTAAGAATCCAATACAAAAGATAAAGAGTTGGAGAAGAGATAACCCATGTCACTTGAGCTTCAACTCCTCCTTCTTCATCTCCATCTTCATCCTAATCTAGCTAATTTACAAGAATGGATGAACTAACTAGCTAAACTATCCTACACTAACACACAGAAAAAATGGAAGAACTACATCTCTGCACTCTCCAAGCTTCCTCCGTATGATCCTCCTTTCTCTTTGCAATGGTTTTGGCTATTTAATGATGAAAAGTGGTCAAGGAATGAGGCTTTACACTTTCCCCTTACAGCTGGTAATGTTTCTCACATGTCTAGCATTACATGTGACTTAGTGGAAGTCAAATTGAGTTTTCCGGTAAAGAGCAGCCTTCCCTGACCACAATCCGGCTAGAAATCCGGCCAGTAATCCGGCCGGATTGCTACAGTGATACTTTGGTGCAATTTCTGCTCAATTTCCAGTTCTGCTCCGTTTTTACCTCAACTTCAACTGAACTTTTCTTGATGATAAAAGCTTATTTAGCTCTTGACCAAAACATAAAACGTGTAGCTCTTTGAGTTAGCTTTCCAATGCATCAAGAATCACCTCATTTGGATCTGTGTGGGCTGAGAAATGACCGCAATACCCTTTACTGCTCATTGCCCTGTTTTAGCTTCGACCATTAGAAATTGGCTACTGTACTTCGGCTTTTTGACTTGGAAAACCTTCAAACTGGATTTTGATGTCTTCACCAAAGTTGTAGATCTATCTCTTATCTTCAAATTGGTTCAAGAATCATCTCAATCGGATTACTGTAGCTCAAGTTATAACCGAAATACGAAAATGTGTCAAAACTGTCAAAAATGCACAAAATCCAAGTAAAAAGTGATAAAACCTCATTTAATCACTTAAAAGCATTTTTCACCAATTATAGCCAAAATGATTCATTTTCTTCCAATAATATAACCAAAGTGACTAAAAATAATATAAAATATCATACAATTATTACGTAAATTAGTCACTTGTCAATAGCCGCCCGAGACCTTCCACCACGTATTCAGGAAAGTTTCGTTGTCCTGTTTGTTTTTTTTGCTTTATGACCTCCATTGAGGACAATGTCAGATTTAGGTGGAGGGGATGAGTTGTGGTACAGCTAGTATTTTTAATTTTTCTTTTTAGATGATTTTCCTTTATTTCTTGTCATTTGTTCTGTTTTTCTTTTATTTTCTTTTACTTTTTACTTCTGTGACTACCAAGAATTCATGATGGTTGTTGGGCCCCAATTCTACTATTGTCAAGTTTTAATAATAAAAGTGTATCAAGTTAATGTGGTTGAGTCCAAAAACATCTCTTTGGTGAATATCAGTGATTGTTTGACTCTTCTAAATTTTTGGTTAACTTTTCTAGGCATAGAAAATGATTGTTGGCATTTTTATATGAATTGGTTCAATTATTAACTTTAGTTCTCCATATTTGAAGAAATGAGACTGGCCATTGCTATTTTTGTGTTATTTTGAGTTATTATGTTATCTGGTTGTAAATAAGAGTTGACTGTACTCCGCTAGTTGTTACTATTGAGTAACCAGAAATCTTCACCTAAAGTGTCGATTCTCTCGTCAAAAAGTAGTATTTGCTATGAGTACGTGGTCGCGTAGCGATAGGAGTTGAGTAGCCGAGTTCCTCCATCTGGCAAATGTTGGAGTTCGCGTCAAAAGATTCTAATGGATGGAGACTAAATCTTTTACTACTATTGCAAAAAAAAAAAACAAAACAAAAAAAGTGAAAAATAGAAAAGTGTGATAAAAAGGTGAAGGTTATGTCGATATGTGGTTGAAGCCAGCTTGCCAGTTTGTGGATTTAATGTTGAGATTTTGGTTAATAGTTGGATCATTTGCTGATAAATGTTGAGCGATCATTCCTTTTTCTTAGAATAGTTAGTCATAAATTGGAGGAGTCTGCGGTTTAGAAACTAACCGAGAAGATATCTCTTGGATTTTGACAATTAATGCTTGATATGTGTTTTCATGGTATCTTGGCGATAAGGTAGATGGAACAATAACTATTGTCAAGAATTGGTGTTTGTTTGTTGTTTTCATACTTGAGGACAAGCATGATTTAGGTGTGGGGGGAATTGATAGAGTGTTAATTGTTAGTAATTTTCTGGTTGATTTTTCTCATTATTTGTGCCAAATATTTTGTTAATTGTCAGATTCTACTTACAATTGGCATTTGGACATAATTGCAGGTGTGGAGTACAAAATTCTGATAAATAAGGGATGAGATGTGAAAATTTGCAGAGAGTTACAAGCCCAATTCCAATTGGAAGACAAAATTTCCTATTCTGATGGAGGTGTGGTGCGTTGGCGGGAGGAAACCGAGAAGCAGTAGAATTCCTTCCTTTTATTTCTCTTGGCAACTGTATAGTAGGGGATTTTTAGGGAGGAAAAATAGCAGCCAATTTTGACTCTTTTTTGGATTTGGACAATTTCATCTTTTAGTGGTCTTGCTTCCAACGAATGTCAAGGGAATCAAATAGAAAACAATTAGTCATTCTTGAGGAGTCTTTTGCTTTTACTTTCCCTATTCCATCAGGTTGCTCCTCTCAATTGGGAGACAATGGATGCAACAATTAATTCTAGAATTTTGCGTGAATTTTTTGCAACGGAGATGAACTAAATCTCCTTTTCTAGTCAAGGGTTAATTTGAAGACGCGGTTCCAAATATCTGTGAGATCGAATTATCTTTGCATCGATGATCAGTTGAATGGACCATGTCTGAAAAGTTGCACCTTTGACTAGATCCGTATTGGTTATTGATTAATTCTTGTTTATTTCTATTAGTTGTTTCATTAGTTAGTTAATTAGTTATTTTTTATTTTCCAAAAATCCCTCATGCTCTGAACTCTAGAGGAAACGAATTATCCTCAGTCCCTGTGGATTCGACCTTGCTCACCGCTATATAAAAAATTTATATTTCTCTTAAGTAGGTAATTATTATTGCACAAGTTCGACACCTGCCAGAATACAACTTGAACCCAAATCAAACCCTTATATACCATCTCTCATCTCTCAAAAACCCTCTCTCACACCCCATGTATAAGGCTACATGACGCCATTGTATGTCCTTGTGTGTCCCTTTGTAGTATACCAACTCACCTATTTATAGGAAACATTATTTGGGCAAAACCCAAATGAAATTAAGCCAATTCGCAAACAAGAATGCCAAAAAAGGCCAAAAAAATGCTAAGAAAGATATACATGTTTGCTAATTCTATCTCGTTTAATTGTAGCTTATTACTCCAAAATGGCAAAAAAAATAAAATAAAAGTGTATCTAAGTTGTGTAAGATTGAAAATAAAGAGGGTATTGTGAATCAGTTTCATCACAATAAAATGTGATATGCAATGCAGAAAATATGACTTAGGGAGCATTTGATAAAATTGAAATTTAAAACCTAAAAACTGAGAAGGCTGCTCTTTACGCGGAAAACTCAATTTCACCTCCACTAAGTCATATGTAATGCTAGACATGTGAGAAACATTACCAACTGTAAAAATGAGGTGTAAGCCTCATTTCTTGACCACCTTTCATCTTTATATAGTCAAAACTTGCAAGATTGAAGGGGGACTAGAGAGACCATACCGGAGAGAACTTGGACTGCAAAAATCTAGCTCTTCCATTTTTCTTAGTGTAGGATAGTAGTTTAGACAGTTCATCCAGTCTTGTTTATTAGCTAGGCAAAGATGAAGATGGAGGATGAAGAAAGTAAGGAGATGAACTCATGTGACAAGAGTTACATTCCTTCCAAACTCTTTACCTTTTGTACTTAATTTCAAGTTTAGTTAATATACAAGTTCTGGATTTTGTGTTTAATATGTATCTTTAAAGTTTATGCCTTGGGTTTGGTTGAACTTTCTATAATTGTTAGTGTTTATTATTTGGTTATTTGATTGCTATGATTTGAGCAAGTTATTTAGTACTTTGGCTCTTTAAATCATGATTAATCTGGTACCATTAATTGTGATTATGTAAGGTGTTGTTTCTGCAATGAAAATTGAGATTTAACACTGGTTCAATAAGTGTTAAACATAGGAATACACTCACGAGAGTAGAGGTGCATCTATGTGGTTTTAATGATTAATTTCATGTAATTTCACAGAAGAAATGAACTTGTAACTAATTTCATAACCATGAGATAGGTATGAATTAGTTATGAGTATAATTGATTCACTACGAAAGTAGGATTCATATGCATAAGGAAATTACACCATAACTAGCTTAGATAGTAGTATTTAATGATCCAAATATAGCACTTGCATGAGTAGTTAGGCATATCATAACCTAACGAGGTTTCATTTGTTATTTTGCATAAATTCAGTAGGTTTCATTCCTTATAATTAATTGATAGTCTAAATAATAGAGAAGTTTTAGTAGTGCCGGTAATTGTTATCTTCCTTATGGGATCGACTCTTAATACCCTATACTCGCTCACAATTCGTATACTTGCGATAAATCGCGTGTGGAGTATTTAGGAGTTTATAAATGTAAAACTTGATTAGGATGAGTTTAATGTTATATGTATACCCTACGCCTATCACACCTATTTATAGGAAACATTATTTGGCCAAAACCCAAATAACAACAGAAAATCAGTGCTAATTCCTAGACTTATACATAATAGGAAATAATTTATAAATCCTAAACAAAATAGGAAATTTCTTGGCTACTATTTCAACTAACTAAAACCAATTAAAAAATTAGTAACTTCCACACAAAACAAGCCCCTGTTCCAATATACCTATTTTGAGTAAGATAGGATTGTTTGCAAAAAAGTGTCTATATAGCAAGGGGCCTAAAAGAAATTAAACCAATTCCCAAACAAGAATGCCAAAAAAGGCCAAAAAAATGCTAAGAAAGATATACGTGTTTGCTAATTCTGTCTCGTTTAATTGTAGCTTATTACTCCAAAATGGCAAAAAAAATAAAATAAAAGTATATCTAAGTTGTGTAAGATTGAAAATAAAGAGGGTATTGTGAATCAGTTTCATCACAATAAAATGTGACATGCAATGCAGAAAATATGACTTAGGGAGCATTTGATAAAATTGAAATTTAAAACCTAAAAACTGAAACTTAAGTCTGAATTTGCAGAATTTATAAAGTCAAATTTGTTCATAATCTGCTGAATTTGTGCACTAAATTGAAGTATTGTATTTTATGTATATTATACAGTTTGCTACAAATGTTTTATTTTACTTTACTTTAGATGAAAGTAATTTTTTAACTATTACTTTTTAATTTTGATAAAATGAACTAACACGAAAATCGAATATTTTTTGTCCAAGAGAGAGTATGTTTATGTGTATGATAATGTGTGTGTTTGGAAGAAAAAATGATGCATGTTTTTGTTGTATGATAAACATATTACGTTAGAAAATGTGTGTAAGTGGCGAAAACTTGTGAATTTGTGTGTATGTGTTTGTGAGAGAGTGTGTCTGTATGTGTGCGACTATGTGACAAAAGCACACATATATCAGAGAGGATATGTGTATACGTGTAAAAGCGTGTAGGACTGTGGTGGAAGAAATTGATTTTGAGTGAGTATCATTATACTAATTTGAGCATACAACAAATCAAGTGATTGCATTTTCACTTTAAATTTTGTAAAAAATTCAAGTAGATTTTAATGTATTCGAATGTATGGGAATTTTGTTATTAAACAAGTTTAATAGAAAAATTTTTCTTAATTCACTAATTTTAATGACTTTTATTAAAGGATTAATATTCGGTACTTAACGGGATTATGAAATACCGCCTTCTAACTAAACAGTAATAGTGCCCTTACGAAATATAAGTAGATTATCCCTTGGAGACCTTCCTACAAAACTATCACCTGCTGTAATTGCTTCAAGTAAGATATTTATTTACCTATATAAGTAAACAATTTTTAGAATTTTTGGAGTGCAAAAAGTAGATGTAGAAGGTCTGTATGTGTGAGAAGAAGTGTTGATAGAGAATAAGTCCACAGGTTTCTCACATGCAAGTTGACAAAATGTTTTAGTAGAAGAAAGCAACGAATTAAAATATTCTTTATTCAAAATATGTGAGTTCGATAATATCTTTTGAACTTTGACAGCAGCCATCTTTTAAGGAGCTGCCGCAGATTCCCAGTTTATTGGACACATTTGTTGGTTTGATGTGTGAAATTACTGAGCAACCATTGATTCCATCTCCGGTACTTCTCTGCAAATTGTCAACATGCAAATAGGCCGCCAGTCAGTACTTTCCATTTTTATTTTCTCATTAATCTGCTGAAAACCAATTTGTACCGGGACCTGAATACGGCAGGGACAAGTTTGAGTGGTTTTCTTGAGGTTTTAAGCCCTAAAATATGGTTGAAGATACTGATAACACTTCACAAGACGGCTTACCATTGACTCGTGTCCATGATTGGAGATCGGAACCTAAGTGGGAACGACTACGTACTCCAGGGATTTCCCAAAAACTAATGAAAGTTTTGTTGGTGTCAAGAATAGATATGTTGGTTTCATGCATGCTGATCTAGTGTAAATAAACATGCACAAAGAGAGATATCGATCAGAAGCCCCAACTCATGATATAGGGTTTAGACGCTGCATCAACGAAATCTATGTCATAATATAAACAGTCCAGCCAATCCAAAGCAATAAAAAAAAAAAAAAAGGAGCACTAAACTCGAATTTTGGAGTCGTTAGAGGTTAGGTATGATATCATCCAATAAAGTTAGCGATTAAGAACAAAAGAGTGGAATGCAAATCTGGCAATCAAAAACTCATAGTTATAATTGATATCAATCTATAAGGCAGAAACGGATTTAGAGTGGGGCAAAGTGGTGCAATTGCCCCCACTGAGTCCACCAAAATCTTTAGTAGTTTATATCCATAAACATACTACTATTTTGCCCTCACATTTATAAAATATTGTTCAATTGTCTCCGCTGCTCCAATCAAAATCTTTAATTTGTATGTGTAAGTTAAGAATTATGCCATCACATTCAGAGAATATTACCCATCATTCATCAACAAGATATTTATTTGACATATTCTAAATCAACAACTTATAAATAAATGACTATACATTTCACTTCTCACACTTGATTAAAACCACCAACGAACATTAAATTGTATCTTTAAGCATTTTCTTCTTTGTTCTCAATGTGCTTTAAACATGCAAAACCGTCTGAAAATTTTTGCTGCTAATCAAATGAGCGGCCATGGTTTGAAGGAATTAAAAAAAAAAGAAAAACTGAAGCAACCCAAAATAAATGAAAATGAAAATTATTTTTACTTGAAACCGCACATCGGAGTTGCGGCGATCCCTAATTAAGAACCCCAATCGAATAGCACCAATTTTGTGACGATTTTTAATTTTAGCGATATTCTGAGAAATTCGCCCCTGTGAAAGTGATTCGACATAGATGATAGTATGCGATAGATGGTTGGTTCTTACTATTTCCAAACTTAAAGTTTTACTCTTGCTATCATTTTATATCCTTTTACAAATTATTTATTCCCTATAAGTACTTAATTTGCCCAGAGTGAATATCATTTGTAGCCACAATTAACAATTTTGTTCATCATGATTCATGCGACTTTTCTTGCTTGAGTCTAATTAGTTAAAGTATACAATGATTATTCTCTTCAAAGTCTCCAAAACCCAACTTAATTTATAGGAATATTAAATAGGTAGCCTTCAAGTCCATCGTGTTCATTTGTTAGGCATTTATCTTTCCTCTTGCTCTTTGTAAGGTTTAGACTCCCTCTTGTGTAATAAAAAAAAAAAATTCTTCTTAAAAGCACCCCTCCTATTTGTATATAGTAAATTAATTCCTAAAACCCAAATGAAGAAACCTTCATTTTATTATTGAATCCTTTCAAAAGTTATCCGATAATAGTTTCATTCCAATAGAAAATAAATGAATTTAAGTTCGTTATCTATAAGGAACATTTCCCCATGATATTTTTAATATTTTTGTATGTTAATTCCATTTTTCATCCTTTTCACATTCAGATTGAATATAATATTTCTCTTGGTGGTTAACAATTACTCACTAATTTTCTTTCCCAATTTCCTCCTATATAGCAAGAAACCAATAAAACTAAAGGGAAAAAAAAACTCAATTGTAAGAGAATTTAGATGTGCCAATTTATGCATGAGGGGGTCTATGAGTTATTATTAGTATTAAGTGCTAAGGTAATTTGAAGGGAAATTTCAAACTCATAAAGTTGATAACCACTAAATTTGACATAATATGCCTTCTTTGTAATCCTAGAAAAAACAAAAAAAAAAAGAAAATGAAAAGGACATAATGTGTCCTCTAGAGGGTTCTTATACTTCCATTATGCTAATTCTCAACTCCAGAACCAAAAACAAATATATAGTACTAGAGCTAGGAATACAACTCAATATACTTGGGCAAATACTAATATCCAAGCGAATGAATATCTTTATTTGTCACACTGTCGATCAGTATTTTAGATTACCATTACAAGTAGGTGGCAGGAACAAAATCTCTAAATTCCTTTTCGTTCACTTTTAGTGTTTAATCTACCTAACATAAAGAATGTATACAATTTCATCTCCTATTTCGTGTAACACAAAAAAAAAGGAAAAAAGAAAAAAGAACAAAAACGATGAAATAAGGGAAGAAAAAAAATGAAAGAAACACAAGGTAGAGATTTCCTAGTTGAAAAGAACTCTCTTTTGTATTTATGTTTAATTTAGAAATTTCATCGTTAAACAAATTTCGAGTAGAACTCGATTTTATTTCTAAAGTAAAGCCTAAATATTTTTCTAAATCAAATTCAATTCATAAAGTACAACCACAAAGCCGTTGTTACAAAAATAATACCAACACAATAAAATTAAGACGTTAGAATTACAACTACAGCAAAATCATTAGAATCTCTAATGAGGGTATAATTAGAAAGTAAAAATTAAATCACTTAATAACTAAATTATATTGACACATTTTAATATAGTACAGATATAGATGATCACGGTATTATGCTTTTGCCTACCAGCGACTAAATTCTTTGAGGAATGTCAAGAACAAAATAGTGGAATGCAAATCTAGCATTGAAAAACTTTTAGATGTCACGTATGATATAAACCTGTGAGGTCATGCTTGACCATTAACGAAGCAAAATATTATTTCTTTCCCACGCATGACTTTGCTTGCCGGGCCACTGTAATTATATTCCAGATCACTTGAGCAAATTCAGCACATGATTATGCTGATATTCTTCTCGCCTACTACGAGCGCTTAATTTTCTTAAGGAGCATAAGTATATGTGGAACACATGTCAAAGAACTAAATAGCGTATGGGAACAGAAATGTCAAGCCAAGCAATTAAATTTAGGTTATGGTAATATTCTTTTTTGCTGCCTATCTAGTACGACACAAGTCAAGAATTGAGGTGCGAAACTGACTACAAATGAACATGGGAGCAATGAAGCTTGTGGTTAGAATTTACTCGGTTGTTACCAGTCGACTCACCTACGAAGTGACGATCATTAATGAAAAAACATTTAGTTTGCAATAAAAATAAAAATAAAAATAAAAATTTAGAGTGACTCTTCTCCTTTTTAATATCAAGAAAAAAAATCAAAACATTAATCTCTTTCTTCTTAGAAATATTATTAATATTAAATAAAAGATAGAAAGATGGGGGTGGCGGAGGGAGAGAGAGAGCTCAATTATTTTTTAAAAAATAAATAAGAAAGAATTCAATATTTTATTATTTTAAAATTACTTTACTTTTCTGTTTACCATCCAATTCCAATTCTAATCCCGGCAACATTAAAGTAATATTATAACTATTAGATTCTTTCTTATTTTCTTTCTTTGCAAAAATCTAATTTTCTGTTTCCTTCTCTCCTATCTCTTTTCCTTTTTCTAATATTTATAAGTGTGAAAAAATAAATTTGAGAAAACTCTTTTATTTTTATAATTTTGAAGCTCTTAGAGCAAAAAAAGAGAAGAATAATCATTCCTATTTTTTATTTTTAATTATATACAAAAAGGGTAAATGTATTAAATTTTTTTAACATATTAGTCAGATTAACAATGGGATAAAATGCCTAAAAAATAATTTTAGGAAGTAAAACGATTGTATCATTATAATTTACAGGATAAAGTGATAATAACAATGTAGTAATACAATACAATAAAAGAGCATTTTTATTCAAAATTTGTTAACATGCTGAATTGAATTATCTATGGGGGTGAAATAATAAAAAAATAATGTTAAAAAATAAATTGATAAGAGTGATACAATTTAAGGAGGAAAGTGATAATAACCCGAACAAAAATGCCTGAATTATTGATTTGCTTGTGATTTAATCTACAGCCACGAATGCCTTCATTCCATGGTTGTTACAAGATTTGTCGAACAGTCAATTCCTTCAAACTTTTTTCCCCGGAAAATTCCTTCTAACTTTCATAGCGCATACTTTTCCATGTCAATAAATTCCTATTTGAGTCAATATATACGTCCACAATGTCAACGTGTCAAATTTGTAGTATGACCACAAGGTTAACATGCTAAAGCTATTGGGCCGACCAGGATCTGCATGCCTTTAAATACCGCCACGCGCGCGGCATGCTTCCCAGTTGTCAAACTTAACATTTTCACGTCATCTCAAAGCCCAGAAAATGGAACATTCATACTCATCAGCCACAGTTCCCTTAAGCTCTTGCGCCAGGGGCTGGGTTGATCGAATCAGCAGCATCTTCCGGAATGAAATTGCCGTCGACATCGATCATCTCCCTCCCGTTTCTGTTTTTGAAGTCCCCAAAACGCTCAGCCTTAAAAAACCCGAAGCTTATACTCCTCAGCTCATAGCCATGGGGCCGTACCATCATTTACGCCCCGAGCTCTATCAGATGGAGAGGTACAAGCTCGCTGCCATCAAAGAGATCTCAACCCCGGAGCAGATTTCAAATTTCCAACACATCGTGATCAACAGGTTGAAGAAGATAGATCCCTCTATCCGGGCTTGTTACAATAAGTTCATGGACTATGATCAAGATACGTTGGCGTGGATCGTAGCAATAGACGGTTGTTTCTTTCTCCACATCTTGCATTCTTATCTTGTGCAAGATGAGACCACGGACAGGAGACTGTTGGACAACACTATTGTCACGAGAGATATCATGATGCTTGAGAATCAAATTCCATTTGTCCTGTTGAAAGAGGTTCGCAAGTCTCTTCAAGTCTCTCCTAAGTCTAATGATCAGGGGGAAGAAGATGATATCGAGTTGATCTCTATGTTATTCCAATTTTGTGAAGCACAATCTCCTGTTAAGTTCTGTATTGATAAGACCAACCAAGTCCGTTACCATAGACCTCTGCATTTGTTAGATATGATGTATCATATGATTGTTAATGTCCCAGGTTGTGTTGTGTCCGGATCCTTAGAAAATAGTCCCATTCAAGCCATGCCAACTTATACAGAATTCAGGAACTCATTGACCTCTTCATCGTCGTCCTCCTCGACTGATAGTGAAGATCCAGACGTGATTCACAATAATTTGGAAGCACTCTTGGAATTGGTGGAGACGATTGGTCCTAAGCGTACCCAGCACTTTCTGAGGCCTGTTAAGGTTGTCTCGAGTATTCCATGGTCAACTATCTCTGGGCTGTACAGAAAAGGCGACCTGGGTACTGGAGAGCAAAATTCAGGACACGGTGAAATCGCAATTCCGTCGGTATCTCATCTCTGGCGCTATGCTAAAGTCCAATGCAAACCCTTCATTGGGAGCATTAAAGAAATCAAGTTCGAGGAAGAGGAAGCCGCTTTGTACCTTCCTGTAATGAATTTGAACGCGAGCTCAGAAGTGATAATGAGGAATCTGGTGGCTTACGAGGCTGCTATGTATAATTCAACCCTTGAATTTGCTCGATACGTCAACCTCATGAATGGGATTATAGACACTGCAGAAGACGCGAAGCTGCTGAAGCAAAATGGGGTGATCAAGGGGGCTCTCACGGATGGTGAAATTGCTGATCAATTCAACGGTATGAAGAGATGTTATGCCGGCTCAGATCACAAGTCTAACATCGAGGTTGCCGTTGAGAAAGTTAACAAATTCTACGGCAAGAAGCTTTTGGTCAGGACGGTTAGAGGGTTGAAGAAGAATGTGTATGCTTCATGGAAATGTCTGGCCCTGGTTTCCACCGGCGCGCTGCTGGTCGTGCTTGGCCTGCAGACCTTTTGCGAGTTCTATCAATGCCACAAACTCTGGAACTTCCGCCAGGAATCGTAATGTTCATCTCAATCCGCACCAGGAAGCTAAATGTCTGTTTTAATTGAATAGAGAAGTATATGATTCATTTATTTCTTCTTCTTTTTTTCTTTATTAAATTATTGTTTCTCATGGAAGGTGTACTCGTATCTGGAATGCCAATAAATGTTAAGAAACATATACCTGTTTTCCAGTTCTGTCTCATTTAATTGTAGCTTATTACTCCAAAACAGCAACAAAAAAAATGTGTATCTAAGTTGCGTAAGATCGAAAATAAAGAGGGTATTGTGAATCAGTTTCATCACAACAAAATGTGATATGCAATGCATAAAATATGACTTAGGGAGCATTTGATAAAATTGAAATTTGAAACTTGAAAACTGAAACTTAAATCTGAATTTGCTGAATTTATAAAGTCAAATTTGTTTCATAATCTGCTGAATTTGAGCATGAATTGAAGTATTATTGTATTTTATGTATATCATACAGTTTACTACAAATATTTTATTTTACTTTAGATGAAAGTAATTTTTTTAACTATTTCTTTTTAATTTTGATAAAATGAAACTAATATGAAAATAAAATAAATTTTTCCAAGAGAAAGTATGTTTATGTGTATGATAATGTGTGTCTTTGGAAGAAAAAAAATGCAGGTTTTTGTTGGATAATAAATACATAATGTTGGAAAATGTGTGTAGATGACAAAAACCTATGCATTTGTGTGTACGTGTTTGTATGATAATGTGTGTGTTTTGAAGAAAAAAAAAAGATGCAGGTTTTTGTTCGATAATAAATATATAATGTTGGAAAATGTGTGTAGATGACAAAAACGTACGCATTTGTGTGTATGTGTTTGTGAGAGACTGTGTGTATGTGCGCGACTATGTAACAAAAACCCATGTACATGAGAGAGGAAGAAAGTATGTGTATATGTGTAAAAGACTGTGGTGGAAGAAAATGACTTTGGTATCATTATACTAATTTGAGCATACAGCAAATCAAGTGATTCCATTTTCACTTTAAATTTTGTAGAAAAATTAACTAGATTTTAATGCATTCAGATGTATGGAAATTTTGTTATTAAACAAGCTCAATAGAAAAAAAGATTTCTTAATTTTAATTACTTTCATTAAAGGATTAATATTCAGTACTTAATGGGATTATGAAAGACAGCCTCCCAACCAAACCGTAATATTTCCCTTAAGAATTATAAGTAGATTATGCCTTGGAGATCTGCTCACAAAACTATCACGTGCTTTAATTGCTTCAAGTAATATATAGAGAAAAGTCAAAATATTTTGAACCTGCGCTTTTCACATGAAATTAGCAATTGAGGATGGGATTGGTTGCAGTTGAAACTATCAAGTGCTATAATTGCTTCAAGCAATGTATATAGAGAAAAGTCAATATTTTACACCTGCGGTTATCACATAAGATTAGCAGTTGACTATGAGATGCTTAGAAGATATAATCCGTTTTTAATTTTTGACGGAGAACACTATCAATAAGCAACTAAATTTATCTAAATTAGTTGAAGACTTATTGAGGCATCCCACATTGGTGTTGGAAGAGGAAAGGAAAGGTTTAAGTACTTGGATCCGGGGCTAATGAATAATTTGGATTCACTATTTTGTATCAATGAATTTCCGTACAAAAATTGCATGGCCCAATCTTTGGACCCAGGTCGTAATAGTTTGTATCAGAGCGAACTTCCTTTGTGATAGACAGTCTGGATTCAACATCCTTGTGAGGATGCAAAGTCCTAAAGATTAGATACAAGCATGACCAACATGGACAGTCAGGATTCTAGCACTTTCTTTTTGATAGACAATCTGGATTCAACGTCCTTTGTAAGGATGCAAAGTCCTAAAGATTAGATACAAGCATGACCAAGTGGACAGTCAGGATTCTAGCGTCCTTTGCGAGGATACAAAGTCCTAAAGGTAGAGAGAATGAAGTATTCCACATCATCAATGATGAGAAGAGGAAAGGAAATGTTTAAGTACTTGAGACCTTGGGCAAATGAATAATTTGGATTAATCATTTTGAGCTAGTGAATTTTGATTCAAAAATTATTTAGGCCAACCCTTGAACCCAAGTTGCAACACTTAAAAGCAAAAGTCATGTAGTTGAAATTGGTCGGGAAAGTTGAAACTAGGCTTCAGCAGTTAATACATATAAACTTTTTGGGTTAAACCACATTATTCATGGATTGATGAAGCAGATACCCCTTTAGAACGTGGAATTGCACCTCCCGGGATGAAATAAATGGTGTTAGTAGGTACTCAAATTCCGACTATTGTGTAAAGATTTGGGTTCCAGAAAATAGGGAGAAAGGAGAGAAAAAGAAGGAGAGAGTAATTTGTGAGACTAGAATCAGAAAATGCAGAGGAAAGAGGAGAGAATTGTATTATTCAAGAAGAAGGAGATTTTTTACAAGTCAATTCTTGGCTCTTCAACCCATGAGTTTGAGGCAGCTGGTAAGCGGGTTGCTAACATCAACAGGAGGTCGTAAGTTCGACTCCTACAAGTGGCGCCTTGAAAAGTTCCGAGTCAAGCCTTCATCCCCAAATAAGAGTTGGACTCTGTGGGTGCTTCCTGAATTGAATTCAGATTAGTCTCACTGAGGGTAGGGATACCGGGTGTTCAAAGCCAAAAAAAAAAAAACTTGGCTTTTCACTATATAGCTTTTCCTTGGGTCCTTACATATTGCGTGCACCTTATTAATGAGTTTCTAGTGCTCGTTTAACCTCTATCAAAACAATGATATATATCAGATCGTGTTGGACGATTTCCAACAATTTGTTAATAAAATTTTTTTAATAAAAAAGAGTTTCAATATGAATTGAAACGATTGAAATGCTTATAAATCATGATGATGACTATGTTTATGCCATATACACTGTATATAGGTTCTCACTCACATGTATTGTATGTAGTAACTCAACCCGACTTTTTCAAATGATTAAACATGTGCTACGGTGTGAAAAAGAAAGTCACAATACCATGGTGTGTTATTGCTGCAGGATCCAGCACGGGAGGCAAGTGGTGCTTGTTGATTGTGCGTTGCTCAACGCATGTTTTTCATATTTTTCTTAATGGTCGTTTATGTCAAGAAAGATAAAGAGTGAGACAAATAGATCAGAAATTGGATTTAGATTCATGGATTAAAGTATTAGAGTTATTTTAAGATTCCTTGTGTTTGTGAGAGAGAGATTTTAAGGCATGGCGTGCCCCATCTTAAATCCAGCTTATGGACCGCGGGTTCAAAATATGACAAGAGGACTTGTCAAACTATCCTTTGAAGAAAGAGATATCAACCACTCTTTGGTAAAATGCCTTCCCATTACCCTGCTTACTTCTAAGCAGTTTTTCTCTTGTTTTGTAAACACTTAATGGTGTGATAATGATTTATAAACAATTTGGTATATGCAGCATGTTATGAATTTCTATTAGATTGATGGTGTGTTTTTTGAGTATTTGTATAAAATTATACTATATCTTACTGTAAAATTTGTACAAAATTTTTTTAGTGGAGAATTTTTTTAAAAAAAATTATTTTATTTTCCTCTTTTTTATTTTCCTTTCTTCTTCTTTCCTGTCAAGAATTAATGAGTGAAACTGACTACAAATGCAAATGCAAGCAATTAAACTTGTGGTTAGGATTCACTCGAGGTTACGCATCGAATCACCTATGAGGTGATGATCATTAATGAAAAAACATTTAATCATCACATGCATGATAAGGCAAGCTAAATCATTTAGGTTCTGTTGCTATTTTCTTAGTAAGTCCAACATAATTTTATGGTACTTATTCTTTATGCCTATTAGCTCGTGCTTAATTTCTTTGGTGGATCAAACCTACGAGGAAATGGCAAGAACTAGTGTGGAAATGAAACTAAATGCAAAAGCAAGCAATTAAAATTTCATGGCCACTTTCACTTTTTTTTTTTTTTGGTTAGGAATCATTTATCGCATCTACCTGTTACGTGATGATTATAACTAAAAATATTATTCTTGTATAGGAAGTGGGACAGAAGATTTGTTGCGCTTTCGTGGAGTAGTTTCCACTTTCCTATCCAAAACGCATCTAGCTTTGTCAATTTAAAAGGCTCCTAATGAAGGACCACTTTCTGATAATCAGACTTTTGACTCTAGCCATTATTTTGACGCCTGCACAATATTGACCGTTAAGAGTTTTCTTAAAAAGTTAGCAAAAAGAAAAAAGGACTACGTATTATACGATTCACAGATTACAATTACTTGTTTTGCTCAAATATGTGCTTGGATATCTGATTTCAGTGTGAAGCATGCCTTAACATTGATCTCAGACTTTAGAGTTTAAAACCGTTCTTGTAGTCTATTTCTGATAAGAAATTCCTAGCAAACTTGTGAGGTTCTTGCAAATTTCCACGGGGGTAGAATCCCTAAGGTAAAAAAGAAACAGAAAAGAATCATGATTCTTGTTTACTTGAAAAATTAAAAAGAAAATAAAACTAATTAGAAATACTTTAATTGGAGTTGCTTTTTAAATAAGAATCTTAATGGTATTTATTGGACACTTGTTAATATGCATTTCAAGTGTTAAATTTTTAAATAGTTAAGGTTAATTAAAAAAAGTGTATAAATGTAAGAGAAGTGACATGTGTTGATTCTATGCAATAATAAAAGTCCTACTCAAGAAAATATAAATTTGCATATAGCAGTGAGTAGGGTCATCTCCACAGAGATTAGGGAGAAATTTGCTTCTTTTGAGTGTGAGAATTATAGGGGAATTTTTGAAAATTTAAAAAAATAACTAATTAACCAATCATAAAAGCAATTTACAGAAATAAAAAAGAATTAAATCAATAATAGACACGACTCTAGCCAAAAATGCAACTTTTGAGATACAGTTCGCACAACTAATCATTAATGCAAGAATAGTTCAATCACTCATTACATTGGTTATATCTATTAACAAACTTTGACAGCCAACTTTTCCTTCTTTTATCGATAGTCAATAGACGACCATTAATTATTTTTCTAAACAAGAAATAATCTTAAGTACGACTGTAGGATTTAATTTTTCGATTGCATTAAACACTAGAAAAACCACAACTCTAACCAATAAACACACTACGAGGGTTTATTTAAATTAGATCATACGTTTCTCTAATATAAAATCAATCATGATAGTTACCACTAGTTTTAACCAATCAAATAATTACAGATTTAACTAATTAATATAGTAGTAGATTATTAGGTTAATTAGAATATCTAACCCTTGACATTCAAATAATAAAACAATCATAAGAAATTAAATCAAAAAACATATGAATATCAATATATTAAAAGAAACAATTTAAAATCAATTCGATCTCATAGATGTTTGGAATCACATCTTCAAGTTGACCTTTGACTAGAAGAGAAAATTAGTTGTTCCTCATGGAGAAAAATTCCAACGCAAAAGATAGGAAAATTATAACAACCGTCTTCTTCACAAAAAAAAATACGATGTATATTTCTTGACCTACAAGAAAAGAAGGTCAAGAGCTAGACGTTCTCTCCTATTCCTTCCTAATTAATTTCCTATTTTATAGCTATCAAGATAAGGAATACTTTCTATTGGAAAAAGGAAATTCGAAAAAGATAACATAAACAAATGGTTCCGAATGGAAACTAGTGTCTTGAACGAAGAATCACGTTCACACATCAGCCCAAGAATCCCAACTGCTATGGGAACCCCTTTGCATTAAAAATCCGAGTTTTCCGAATTTGACGCAGAGCTTACTTTGACGTGTCCATGCTAAATTGTACATAGGTCTTTTGGAAATTCACCCTTTAACTTCTTTTTGCTTCACATTCCTACAATTAATACTATTTACCAAATATGAATAGAATCTACCAATTAATACCATATTTAATCAAAAATCAAGGGAAATATATTCACAAATTTATTAACAAAATGCACCCCATCAAGAAGGTAATAATTGTTAACATATACATATACATAGTAGGGTGAGTGGATTTTAGGCATGTTAATGAATACCCATTAGATGCCTATTTGTATAAGAAAGTAAAATTTGTGGTGACACGAAGTTGCAGTCTTCTTATTATCGATCTATACTGTTTTGTTTGGTCACAGATCCCACAAGCAATTACTTGCACGTTATAAATAAGGAATCAGCAACCCGAAAAACATTCTTAGGATAAAATGAAGTAGGATTTTGGAACAAAATCCTGTAACTAGGAAATAAAATTCTACGAGAAATGGGGTTTTGAAAAAGTATTTACCTGAATAATCTATATTCATGTCCAACAGATTTATTCAAGGTGAAATTCAACAGATATTTGATCTTCAGCGGTATTATACTAACCGAATAATTGACCTTGATTTAAGTTAATTAAGTATGTATGTTGTACTAAATCAAGGAAAACAACTGCCCTCTACTGCAAGTTGAACTTTGTATTTATTATTATACCCAGCAAACCTCTGCAGACAACGATATAGTAATGTCGTTTATTTTTGACCATTCATTCATGCGTATCCCTCTAAGAATATCTTTTCCTTAGTTTTGCTTCTTCATGTTGAATTGGATAAATCCGCCTTTGTGGTATTGGATATTTTCTTATAAGGATCGGCATATATATATAGTAGTCTCAATTTATCACCAAGTTTCTCATTTAAATTTCACATTTTACTATATTAAAAAGAAAATATTACTCACGGAGCAGTTGGATTGACTGCGTTTCCTGACAATAATATACAGCTATTGTCTGTTCAACCTAAAAAAACAAAAGGAAAAAAATTAATAGACTGAATAGACAGTACATTAGCAGAAGCTGCCGAGGCGACTCCAAGAATATGAGCAATTGGTTTAAGTTTCCTTGCTCATTTCCCACTTCTTAAGTTTCATTCCTTAACAGCATAAACATTTTATATTTCCATTCTACCATTCGTGAGACAGGAAGAAAATGGTAGTCACTTGAAAAGATCAAGGGCGATCGACATTCCTTTTTTTTTTTTTTTTTATCATCTGGAGACATTCAACAAAGACGTTTTCTGCCCCTCTCATAATAAGGGTAAATATACAACATCCCTCTAACAATGACATTCACTTTTCTAATTTCTTCCTAATTTTTATTAATGTTGTGGATGCTCGGAACGATGTACGTGCATGCTAGCACATAGTATTTCGTAGCATGAAAATGACTTGCCAAAAAAAATATTTTTTTTAGGCCAAAACTGTGTAATTTTGATTAGGTCAAGACTGAAAATTTTTTTACAAGAAAAAGATTCAGATACATAATACAATTTCCATCCAGGTACAATGTTCAAGCAACTGAAAGCAGTGGAAAGACAGACCCCATTGCAATGCTAAATTTCAAGTTTCATAATTTTTTGGAATTTTTCCCCGAACTAGCACAACATGATGCTTGTCTCTTCTTCTTTTTTCTTTTAAAAGAAATGCATGAATTAAAAAGGGAGGAAAAGAAAAGAAAAAAATGCCTGAATTACTCGTATGCTTGTGATTTAATCTAACTAACAGTCTTCATTTCAAGGTTCTTGCTGGATTAGTCGAACAGTCAATTCCTTCTTTCGTAGCGCATACGATTCTTTGTCTCCCTATTAAGTGAATATATCTACCATGTTAACATGTCAAATGTGTAATATGACCACCAATTTTTTTTTCAGTTATCAACATTCTTATCATCGTCATCAAACAAAATGAATTGCTTCCTAAATTAGAATAACTGTCCACCGTTAAGTTATTGCGGCGACCAGGATCTGCATTCCCATAAATACCAATCGTCAAGCTAAACATTTTCACATCATCCCAAAACCAAAGAAATGGAACATTCATATTCATCAGGCACAGTTCCCTTAAGCTCTGGCGCCAGGGGCTGGGTTGATCGAGTCAGCAACATCTTCCGCACAGAATTTGCTATCGACATCGACCATCTCCCTCCCGTTTCTGTTTTTGAAGTCCCCAAAATACTGAAACTTCAAAACCCGAAGCTTATACTCCTCATCTCATAGCCATGGGGCCTTACCATCATTTACACCCCGAGCTCTATCACATGGAGAGGTACAAGCTCGCCGCCATCAAAGAGATCTCAACCCCAGAGCAGCTTTCCAATTTCCAACATATCGTGATCAACAGGTTGAAGGAGATGGATCCCTCTATCCGGGCTTGTTACAATAAGTTCATGGACTATGATCAAGATACGTTGGCGTGGATCGTAGCAATAGACGGTTGTTTCTTTCTCCACATCTTGCATTCTTATCTTGTGCAAGATGAGAACACGGACAGGAGATTGTTGGACAACACTATTGTCACGAGAGATATCGTGATGCTCGAGAATCAAATCCCATTTGTTCTCTTGAAAAAGATTCGCAAGTCTCTCCAAGTCTCTCCTAACTCTAATGGTCAGGAGGAAGGAGATGATATTGAGCTGATCTTGATGTTATTTCAATTGTGTGAAGCACAATCTCCTTTTAAGTTCTCAAGTGATAAGACCAACCAAGACCGTTACCGTAGACCTCTGCATTTGTTAGATATGATGTATCATCTGATTGTTAATGTCCCAGGTTCTGTCGTGTCTGGATCCTTAGGAAATGGTCTCATTCAAGCCATACCAACTTATACAGAATTCAGGAACTCATTGACCTCTTCATCCTCGTCCTCCTCGACAGATGGGAAAAATCCAGACGTGTTTCGCAATAATAATTTGGAAGCAATCTTGGAATTGGTGGAGACCTTTGGTAACAAGCGTACCCAGGACCTTCTTCGGCCTGTTAAGCTTGTCTCAAGTATTCCGTGGTCAACTATTTCGGGACTGTTCAGAAAAGGCAACGTAGGTACTAAAGAGCAAAATTCAGAAGATGATGAAATCGAAATTCCGTCGGTATCTCATCTCTGGCGCTATGCTAAAGTCCAATGCAAACCCTTCATTGGGAGCATTCAAGAGATCAAGTTCGTGGAAGAGGAAGCCGCTTTGTACCTTCCTGTAATGAATTTGAACGCTAGCTCAGAAGTGATAATGAGGAATCTGGTGGCCTACGAGGCTGCTATGTCTAAGCCAACCCTTGAATTTGCTCGATACGTCAACCTCATGAATGGGATTATAGACACTGCAGAAGACGTGAAGCTGCTGAAGCAAAATGGGGTGATCAAGGGGGGTCTCACGGATGATGAAATTGCTGATCAATTCAACTGTATGAAGAGATGTTATGCTGGCTCCGATCACAAGTCCAACATCGAAGTCGCCGTTGAGAAAGTTAACAAATTCTATGGCAAGAAGCTTTTGGTCAGGACGGTTAGACGGTTAAAGAGGAGTTTGTTTGCTTCATGGAAACATCTGGCCCTGGTTTCCACTGTGGTGCTGCTGGTCGTGCTTAGCTTGCAGACCTTTTGCGAGTTCTATCAGTGCAGCAAAATCTGGAACTTCCACCAGGAACCATCATGATCATCTCAATCAGCACCAGGAATTAAAATGCCTGTTTTCATTAAACAGAGAAGTATTTGATACATTAATTTATTCTTTTTTCCTTTATTAATTTATTGTTTCTCATGGAGTGTATGCTCTCATCTAGAATTCCAAAAAGGGAAAGAAATGCAAACAAACATATACTTGTTTGCTGATTCTGTCTCGTTAATTGTATCTTGTCACTCTATTGTAGTTGCTGTTGGCTCAATAAACACACACAGCAAAAGTGTATATAATTTGACACCCCTTCCTGGAAAATTTTTAGAGCTACATAATTTTGAACATCCAAATAAATTCGAGGCACAAAATAATGAAAGGGAAATAAGTGTTGAAAAGGAAGGAATGGGAGACAAAATGATATCTCTTTTATTACTCAAACCTCATATTACATAATTTTTTTTAACTAACAGCGTTCCAAGTTGGTTTAAACCAACCACTGAAATCGGCCAAATGGTCATGGGAGGGTTCTTATGGTCTTTCCCATTTTCAAGTTCGAAATTTGAATCCTATGCCTAACAGTTAGAAATGGGAAGGGTTTAGGGGAAAAGGTGGAAGGATTAAAAAAAAAGAAAGAAGAAGATCAGTTTAAGCAGACTTAGTAGACCCACATTAGGGATGCCAATGAAAGCAAGTACCTGCTCCGCAAGAGGTGGTGATAGGGGGAAAAACCTCGAGAGAGTTCACTAAAGAGCTTAATATATGAGTCAAGAACCCAACTCTAACCCAAAACCTTAAGCCATTAGGTCTCAAGCCCTTACTTACATATTAACCGCTCTTTCTCTATCTCTCGGACCAAATATAGGACATAACCATTTACTCATGAACTTAACAAATCTCCCCCCTCATGAGTAACCCCCACATTAAACCCAAATTTACAAGTCCTTTTTCAAATCCACTTTAATACTCAACGCAAGCTCACCTTATCACCTAAGGTAACCTCTTCTCCCAAACATGGACCTACTCTCCTTCAACATCCAAACTACATTCTGAATCCCTACTAACCTTTGACTCGTTGGTCTAACACCAACCGAACCCCCTGCCAAACCCATGGCGCACCTGGTCCAACACTAACCAAACTCCTTGGCACTTCAGTCCACCATTAAGAAAAGAATTTTCACCGGTCCAACTCCAAGAAGAATCCACCTGCCAATGAGTAATGCAATCTCACAACCTGAAACTCTGATACCAATTTGATGAGGGGAAATACCTAGAGAGAATCCACCAAAGAACCCAATACGTAAGTCACGAACCCAACTCTGACCCAAAAACTTAAGCCATTAGGTCTCAGACTCTTACTTACATATTAACCGCTATTTCTTTATCTCTCGGATCGAATGTGGAATATAACCCTTTACTCATGAACCTAACAGGTGAAATAGGACAGGGGAGGAAGGAGGGAGGGAGGGAAAGGGAATTCTTCTCCCCCCCCCCTACCTTAAATGGGAAGGGAGGCAAGATAGCATACCCCCACCCCATTCCCCGCCTCGCCTCCCGCCTAAATTTTAATATAGTATAACATATATGTATGTTTATATGTATATACTATGAAATAAATGTTATGTTATTGTTATTATATACATATATTTGTATGAAATAAGTAACATGTGTCTATTGTTATGATAAAATGATATAATTTTTTGCTAAAATTTCAAAAGAATGATTAATAAAATCATTATTAGATCTACATAAATAGAAAAAATTAAATTGAATAAAAAATAATAATCGTAATGGTGCGGGCGAGGGACGGAATGGAAGCAGGTGGAACTTTTGTAGAACGGTGCGGGGTGGAAAAAGCTTCCCTCACTCCAAAATAGTTACGTCGCCATCCTTATCCTACTTTGCCGTGATTGAGTCCTAAGACCACAACTTGCAGATTATCTAATCGAATAAACACGCAAGAACATTCATGAAGGAATCAAGTCCGCCTAACATTTAGTTAATTAACTTGTGTCTAATATTTAACTAATAAAATGGTGGCTATTCCAACCAGTCAAAATAGTTTCTTAACAACTAATTCACACAAACTGGTCATATCTGATTGATAAGAAGAAGCCCACATGAACCAATGGAAATAATTGATTGGAAGACTTGGTTTAATTTTTTCCACACAATCTTTCTAGCGTTTCGATCATATCCCGTAGTTGATGATGTTGTGATTTCTCCGAAGTTCAATTTTTGGTCTGTTTCGTGCTGATTTACGATGTATTAATACATGCAATTTTCCATTTCGTAAAGCAAGAGGAACAAAATATGACTTTAGACGGTATAAAGTCGAGAAAAGCCTAGTATGATACACCAGTACTAAAACGTGGAAATTAATTTTTTTTGGTACGGTGGAAGAAAATTTGTGTATTTGTTACTTGTAATTATTAATCAAATTATGCTCCCCAAAATTGTCATTTTCTTAGTCAACCAACAGCTGAACGTGATTAACATTTCCTTTTACTTTGTGGCGAGTTCTCCAATATGCAGAACATGAAGTAAAGAAAAATATTCATGTCTTTCTCAATTTTGAAAAGAATAAATAAATGTACAATTACGAATGCAATATGCAGATGAACACCCTCAGGTGCTTGAGAGGAAGAAAGTTAACATAGCTTAGACAGTGGAGTTGAATGTTAATGGGTAAAGGACGAAAAAGAAGTAAAAACTCTACAGAATGGGGCTCTTATTTTGTATTTGGGTTGTACAAAATGGAAAATGAAGAGGGTACTGTGAATTAGTTTGATCACAAAAAAAAAAATTGATACACAATATAGAAAACATGACTTAGGGAGCATTTGATAAAATTACAAATTGAAATCTGAAAGCTAAAACTCAACTATCGATGTCTGAACTTGTTGAATTCATGAAGTTAAATTTGTTTGATAATCTGTTGAATTTGAGCTCTGAATTGAAGTATTATATTTTACGTTTATTATAAAGTTCACTACCAATATGTTATTTCACTTTAGATGGAATTAATTTGTTAACTATTACTTTTTAATTTTGATAAAATGAAACTAATATAAAAATTGAATATTATGTGTATGAAAATGTGTGTATTTGGGGGAATGAAAAGATGCATGTTTTCATTGTATAATAAACGTATGATGTTTAGAAAATATGTGTAGGTAATGAAAACGTACGCATTTGTATATGTGTGGCAGAAACATATATGTGTGTGAAAGAGAAAGAGAGCAGTGTATTTGTGTAAAAGAGTGTAGGATTGTGGTGGGAGGAAATAATTTTGAGTGAGTATCACTATACTAATTTGAACATACAGTAAATTAAGTGATAACACTTTTGCTTTCAATTTTGTAGCAAAATTAATTAGATCTTAATATATTCAGATGCAAGGGAATTTTGCTGTCAAACAAGCTTAATAAAAAAAATTTCTTAATTTATTGATTTTAAGTACTTTTATTAAAGGATTAATATTTAGTACTTAAAGGGATTATCGAGCACCCTTACAAACTAAATAGTAATATTGCCCTTGAGAAATATGAGTAGATTATTTCCTGGAGACCTTCTCACGAAACTATTACGTCCTTTAATTGCTTCAAGTAACGTATAGGGCAAGGTCAATATTTTGAACCTGCCGTTTTCACATGATATTAGCAATTGACGATGAGATTGCTTGCAGTTGATAGAAGGGGCTTTTCTACCGGCTGCCTTCTGCCACCCGTTAACACACTTAATATTCACATAACTTATCATATATATGTACATACTAACAATTATTATTCTTTCTTGTATTTATATAAATTTTTTATTTAATTTTGCCTACCCTCCCTGATATTTATTTACTTTTCCTAATTAATTTTACATTTTCAAAAATATAACACCTGAAATATATTTCGGTGTATGTATTAAATGGAATGGAGTAGCTCATTCGGGGGTAGTAATAGTATAATATATTATCACTGCATAATATAATAGGAGAGGTAGGTGTTACTTGCTAATATTATATATGGTTATAATCAATACCTACATTTTCAAATGGTTAAACATGCAATACGGTATGAAAAAAAAAATGTTACAATATTATAATATATTATCACTGCTCCATAATATAATTGCAATAAGATGTTTTGCTTTATTTCCTATCGCACTATGTATATATGCTCCTCTAAGTATGTAGCAGGCTTTCATTTGCTAAATTATTCTTTTTGGGTCATCGTTGCTGGTGAATTGATTCCATCTTACAAAAGTAGCATTGGGTAAGAGAGAAAACTTGTCTCAAGGTGACCTCAACTTGATAGCTGTATCGCTTTACAATTTGATAACCTTTTCGGTACACCGACGATTGTAAAGAAAGAAAAATGTGGCTCTCAAAGTGACCTCAATTTTTGGTGAAAAAAGCAACAGCTTTTTGTATTCAGTTTTCTCTTGTTTTTATCTATAATGATCAGAAAGAGGTTTGGTGAAAGGAATAATAGATTTTTGTATCCAATTCTCTCTCTCTCTCTCAACTACAAACAGAAAGAGTAAGGTCCAGTTCCAAAGACAAAAATATGATTGTAATTGAAAAACATTACATAATTCAGCTTCTCTGGTTAAAAAAAGATTAAGAAAAAGGGCGTTTGGTGTTAATTACTTTTACCATTTTACATCACTTCTTAATGTTTTATTTCTGTCGTTATTTAATGTTTCTTACAACAAATTTACCAAGAATAAAGCATTAACTTATAATGATTTACATATTGTTTTAGTATTAATTTTGTTTAGTTTAATGCATATAAAATGTGCCTTTCCAACTAATTGCAATAAACTTCTAAACCTGTTATGCAAAATGTCAATACTAGCTTATCACAGTGTGCCCTGAACAGAAGTAATTTATTAGGTACATTTTAAATTTAATGTTGAAAATGTAACAGATAATAATCGTTCCAGATATGTGTGCTTGTGAACCCATATGGACGTTCTATAGCCAAAAGACACATAGAAAGTACTTTGAATTTGATATTTTGTTCCAATCTCTATTCAATGCTTATGCTGTTTTAACACAGATGGACAAGAGGAAACCAAAATTGAACAAAACAAACAAAAATATACGTTTTTTTTTGTTTTGGCATAGATGTTCAACTGTTTGTGAGGTTGTAGCTTTCACTTTCCACATGACAATTGTTTCGTCCTTTCTCCCAAACTTTATGTAACAAAACCTTATTTTCCTATGCTGCTAGATTAGACCAATTACCAGTTAGGTGATGATCAATAATGGGTTTGGGTCCTCTCAACTTGTTAAAGTATTTAAGAATATTCGAGACTTAGAAATCGACTTCCTTACTCCTCAATAAAGCCAAAATAAACTTGATCTCGACAAGTACGAATGAAATTCGTAAGAAATATAGATGATCAATCTTGAAAAGGGAAAAGGCTTTCATGACGTTTACAGCACCAAAAATTAATAATTTTTTACTCTTATTTCACTCTTGTCAAACAAATCACAAGGCTAGCATCTAATAAATATTTTATAAAAGTTAAAAGATGAAATAAGCAAGAGTCTGTCTCACGAGTGCCCATCATTAGTATATATTTCAGGTGTTATATTTTTTAAAATATAAGATTAATTAAAAAAAGTAAATAAATATAAAGACCGGTAGATAAGATTCAATAAGAAAATTGTATAAATGCAAGGATAGATACCAATTATTAATATGTGTGTATACATGATAAGTTTTGTAAATTTTAGGAGTGTTAATTAGACACCTATTAGAGAAACTCAATAAACAACATGTAAATATTTTAAGAACTACTGCAGTCATGTACCCATTTTTTTGAGATCTTTTAGCTTTTGACAAGACTTAACTTTTATATTCTTTTGAGGGAAAGCTGACCTATTAACCCAAACTGGTCAAACCAGCTGGTTCTTGGTCACCGGTCCAGTCACCAGTGTTAAAGATAATGTGTTATTCGTTGCAGTATATATAATTAAAAGCAAAATTTCAATCCCCGTCCCAAAAAAATTATGGCCCTTTTCAATATGTGCTAAAGTTTTGGTTTTTCACAACTTCAGAGGGCTCAAATAGTCGAAATTTTAACTCTAATTCCATCTTTTTTCATATGCCTACAATTGGGTTAGGGTAGCCGAGGGTTGTTAATGCTCCTTGAAATAAATGTAGAAATCTTTTTTTTTTTTTTTTTAAAAGGAAAACGGATGCAAGCAAATTGTCCTTACGCGCTTGGGAATTAGCGATTGTCAGATACTACCCAAATTTACGGATTTTACAATCAAAATTAATCTGTACTTTGCTGGCATTGATGGATAATCTTAGGAGTATGGACATTGAAACGAAAATGTACCCAAAATGGATAATTATAGGACTGACGGTGACATTCAATCTTGAGATCGTGGGTCTCCATGCAATATTAAGCACTTAACTTTTTCTTGTCTCAATTTCTTATATCTTATGCAGGATATTCTAATGGTTACCCTTCATTTTTGAGGCTTCTTCTTTAAAAAAAAAATAGAGGTTTGTTCCATTTGCAGAATTGTGGTCCTTCCTAGCTCAATAAGAAAAGGAATTTGGTTCTCCTGTTTCACTATAGGCTGCTCATAAGTTTATATCGCTGAAGTCGTTGCGAGTTGAGTTAACTATGAGATTGGATATGGATCCTACTCACTATTTGATGTAGCCTTGTGTTAAGAATATTCCAAATTTAGAACCCAAGATTCCATTAAAGGTTAATAAGCCAAAAGTAGTTTGATATTAATTATTAATAATTATATTTTACTAACAGTTATTGAGCATGTCAATATGTAAGATTTAGGTTAGATTCACTTGATTCAAACCTAGTGTAATGCTCCGAGTTGAAGAACTAAGAAATTGAGGAAGATGAAGGAAAAAGAAAGAACAATAAGCAAGGAAGAAGAGAACAGAGAGGGCAGGAAAAGATGAGAGTTAAAAAAAAGAGCAAAATTCATCGATGAAGGGAGAAGATTACAATTCACATGTAAGCTGATCTCATTTACATCCCATGGATCCTATATATAGATTCCTCTAAGTAAATTTCTTCCTGCTGCTAATTGAACTGTTACAAATCCCAACTGTACGTAACTAACTACTCTAGTAATATATCAAACTTCTTGAAATGATGGTCCGGCTTTGATGATCTCATGATGAGCTTTTGTTATTGTAATTATCAGATTTGAGTCATAACACCTAGACCCACTACATCTTTTAGTCCCTAGATTCAAACCCTCAATGGGTTGGGAAAAAAATATCTAGATCCGAACTCTGTGAGGCTTAATACCAATCGGTATTCATGAGTAATTCTAAACGTGCAATGGAAATTAAATTCAAAAACATAAAAATTTATGAAATTCAAAGATAACAGAAATATAATCCAATTATCATTTTCAAATAACAAATCAACATCTAAGGGTGTTGCATGTAATTGTGAATTCAGAGCATGAGACATTATCAAGTAATTCTATTTGTTTAGAAATTTTTATCTATATTGAACATTTAAACTTGTATGTATTTATGTTTCTTGGATGGGTCTCAGATTAGGGTCTGAATTTAGGCATGGATTATACAAAATCAGATCCTATTTAGACCCGTGATTCTTTTATAGGATTTGAATTTGTATAGGACCTAGATTTTAAAATATGGACTTGATCCAAAAAAAAGATATAATGAAGCCGGGTTAGATGCGGATAATATCTAATCCCTTGACATGCATTATTATTGCTTGTCTGATTTAGATTGACAAAGCATTTAGAATTTCTTATGCTGCATATTCGACACCATATGGCATATACACTTCCCGACAACTAGTTAAAAGATGCCCTCATGTGTTGAAGGATCATCCCCTCTATAAATCTTCCAGTAAAAAGATTCTGAAAGTAGAAAGAGATTTCTAGCTAAGACAAAATTGTAAGAAAGAAATGTCAACTTGTAGTTGTACCTTTAAAGTATGTAGCTCCAGCTCCTCTCACATACCTTCCTCTGTCAGGCACAACTATGACCACTTCAAAGATCGAGGCTCACTTTCGTTTCAGCTTAAGGTAATTCCCACGACTTTTCTCTTTCCTTTTCCTTCTACAACCTTAATTTTCTCAAAGATTCATCAAAACATACAATTAAATATGTTTCTTTATCTTGTTCATTTACAGCCAATGTTGGGAAAGTTGGAACACATTCTTAAGGATGTAAATCAAACAATGAAGATGATTCCGGTGAAGTTGTTGGATGCTTTTGTCGATATAGCCTTTGAAATCGTTGATCAGCCATTACTCCCTTCTCAGGTACATAAGCTTAATTTCCATGCATGTTTGCATGGCTTCGGAGAATATATGCTAAGAACCATGTCTATATATACCCAAAAAAAAATTGTTGAAATATCATGATTTAGTTAAAAAAAAAATATTGCATCTGTCGTTAAAAATATAACAAGAAAATAAACATGTTTGAATTGTATTACAAATTGAATGTTCTAAACCATATCCAATCCCAGAATAATTTTGCTCCGGTCGAAGAGTTGGGAGAGGCATTTCGTATCACTGATATTGAAGGGACAATTCCTTGTGATTTTCCGGAGGGCGTTTACATAAGAAACGGTATGCATTTCGCTTGAATGTGATGACAATTTTAAGATCAATTCGGAAACTCGATTTTTAACCTATAACTTTCTGATGATTTTCTTAATAGATAATGTACTATCAATTGTCATTTAGTTCCCCACCTGTCAATTCACTCGACAATCTGATTCAGTCCAAGGAAAAGGCAAAAACTATGGGAGAGAAAGAAAAATAAGATACAAGAGATTTGCACTTGCAATGATTGAAAAAACAAACAAATCACACGATCATAATACTTGCATATGCTTCATTTGGATTAGGAAGGGAAACAACGTTGCTATGTCAACTTCGTCAAGAAGTAAGGATGTTAATTTTATCGATGTAGTCTAGGAAATATATTACATATATTTTACCATCGCTGTTATACTTTAAGGACACAAGATTGTCCCTAAGTCATGTATACTTGAATTTCCGTGGTCTATATCTCTTATTACCTCCGTTATATTTATTCGGTAGCAATCCACCACTCGGAGCCAAGACCCTAAAGTTAGAAAAGTCAAATTTCGATACTACAAGAAATGTAGTAATAGTAGAATTTAAAACTAAAAAATACGTCTATCTTCAAAATTTATTGTTTTTATATATAGATATGCTTTCAAGTCTAAATTGTGCTTAAGTTTTGCTGTGAAAATTTCTTCTCCATTGACATCCATATTTAACTTTTGGTAGTTAGGTCTAATACTCTTGGGAAATTTCAATTTTTATATTGGGGACAATGTATGATAGGAAAGAGGATTTAAAAATTTTAGGGGGAGAGGGGTGGGGGAGGGGGAGGACTAGAAATATTCTAAGCTTAAACTATAAATTTCTCAAAATTGCAACCTCTCAACATATATGGCTCCGCCACTGACTACTCCTGAATTTTTTTTAAAAAAACTGCATTTCTTGAACTTTGTGTTACGTGATGAATTAGTAGATTGATAGTTTCCTATATAACTTCCAAGAAAAATGATAAATGTTGTATTTATGGAGTCCAATAAATTTCAGGGATGACATGGAAATAAGGAATGCAATACAATTGTGTAGTTTAATTTCCGTCCTCTTCTCATTGATTCCATTAAATTTTTGTAGGTCCAAACCCTCTATTTGGAGGATATAAATCTGCTATCTCGATATTTGGAAAATCAAGCCACACATGGATAGAAGGAGAAGGAATGCTCCATGCTGTGTACTTCAGTAAATCAAACCAAAGCAGCTGGACCATTTTCTACAATAACAGATATGTCGAGTCAGACACATTCAAATTAGAAAAGCAAAGAAGGAAACTGGCATTTCTTCCTGCAGCCGAAGGGGATCCGGCTGCTGTTTTTTCTGCTCATCTGCTAAATTTGGTAAGAAGATCGTATATTGACACTCTAATTGTCATCTGAAGAATTCGATATCAAGTGAAATGTACGGAAACCATAAAACCAGGAAAATTCACAATATGCATGCCCATTTCTTTAAGCTTGGACCTTGGATGTCCCATTTGACTTGGCTTTGAGATTAATTACTAAGGAAGGCATCATCAATATTTATGTCCATTCTGAATCCATGTAATTTTTGTGGAACAAAAAGAAAGATCTATTTCACTTATATCGAAAGCTAAAACACTTTTTGCTTCCTCATTTCGAGATGCATCTTTATTTCCAGTGACCACCATAAGGCATCTCCAATTCCAGGGCCGTACATTGGATATAGCACATTGGACGGCTGTACGTTCAGATGTGCACGACTTTTTGTTAGATGCCATATGCTAATAAATGAAATTTGTTGATATAGACCAAGCCTATACATTGACAAACTCTCACATTAAAGTAAACGGCCTAACATGAATTTCACATATGGAGCCTGCAATTTATGTGAGATGGTTCATGTAAACCAGTACTTCAAATCTTGCTCTAAGCTTTACTTTTGGATAAAGTACCAAAATAATAGTCAATGTCCTGCATTGTCATTTTCATTTAAATATATAATCTAATCCAATTGAGGGGGGGGGGGCGTAGCTGAAATTGATGTTCGCATTTTTCCCTCAAAAAATTAGTAAGCCCATTTGTATAATAGGAATTTGTTATATATCTCACTTATTTGTTAATAATTTTTCCTTTCAGTTGAGATTTGGCATGGTAGACAAGTACCTTAGCAATACTAATGTCTTCGAGCATGCGGGGAGGTTCTACGTGACTGCCGAGAATCATATACCCCAAGAGATTAATATTAAGACACTAGAAACTCTAGGGAAATGGGATGTTGATGGAACTTGGACTCGACCATTCAGTAGCCATGCCAAGGTATACTTTGCACTTGATTCACTGTCCTAGATTATCTTGATGCCCAGGAGGTTAACATCATGTTACGTTAAGTTCATATGAGCCCAAGTTCTATGTGGGTTTCTCATGTCATTAGTTTTGAGTGATGCAGAAAGTTCGATCTACTGGAGAACTAGTTACATTTGGGTTTTATCCGCAAAAACCCTATTTTGAAATCGGAATTATATCAGGTAAACTTTCAGGCCTTGACTGTGATGAAGCATAGGAATTTAGAAACTATAATCTTTTAACTTAGAATGAAGCACTTATACTGCAAGAATTGAATTTGATTATTTGGTATTTTCATACACTGAATTCTCTCTCAAAATGGACATCTATATTCACATCATTCGTGGCCTATGGTAACAGCTGCACTTGTGTTATTTTTATCAGCTGATGGCAAGAAAGTAGTTCAGAAAGTTGATCTCAAATTCAAGAGATGTACCCTTAGCCATGAGATTGGCATTACACAGAGGTACAGTGTAGTTCGATTTTATTAAACAAAACTCAAATTTCCCGTGAAGTGTGATTTTCTAGTACCTCAGAGCTTGACATCAACATTTGTTAATCGAGCAGGTACAATGTGATCATGGATTTTCCACTCGTGATAGATATAAATCGACTACTAGCTGGTGGACCGTGAGTGTAGTTGTCATTTAACGATTATCCTCTAATCCGTGATTAATAAAGTAATGAAAATCAAATTTAACTATTTCTTGAATTCTCTCGACTAAATTGTAGATTAATAAAGTACCTGAAAAAAGAATACGCAAGAATTGGAGTAATGCCTATATATGGTGATTCTGATTCTATCAAATGGTTCGAGGTTGAACCTGCTGCAGCATTTCATATTGTCAACTGTTTTGAGGATGGTGATGAGGTAATTTATTATCCAGGGCAATGAATTAGCTAATTTAATTAAACTTTTCATAGCTTATATCATGACTATTTTAATTACTTTGATTCATGAATCCAGTAATATGGTACATGACTGTTGGAATTGATTATTGTTCAATACAATGAACAGGTTGTTGTGATCGCCTGCAAAGCTCGTGAATCAATTATACCAGGACCAGAATTTGGCTTGGACAAATATGAGTGGTTTTCTAGCGGTTTCAAGCATATGAAACCAGTGCGTAAATCGGATCAAGATTCACAGGACGGAGCATTTTTCACTCGGGTTTATGAGTGGAGATTGAACATGAAATCTGGAGAGGTGAAGGGGAAATATCTCACTGGGACAGAGTTCTCTATGGACTTTCCTATCATAAATGAGAAATTTACTGGAGTTAAGAATAAATATGGATACACACAGGTTATTGATTCTGCAGCAAGCTCGATTTCAGGTACTAACTAGCCTGACAGCATTAACTTCGATCACATAAATAATTATCTTGACCAGCGATGGCTTATTGAAAAATGAAAATTTTCAGGCATGGCAAAATACGGGGGACTAGCGAAGCTTCATCTTGAAGAGAAAACATCTGAATTTTGTCAAGTAAATTAAACAATATGCTTCAACATATATTGTGTTTATCTTTTCTTGTCATATTTGACTAATCGAGTACTTATTAGTTTTTGATTTGCTACACTTTTGCTAGGCGGATCAACAACCTGAGGAGCTGATAAAGGTCGAGTATCACAAGTTTCCTGAAGGCACATTTTGCTCAGGAGCAACTTTTGTTCCTAAATTTGGAAGTCTAGAAGAGGAGGATGGCTGGATTACCGCATTTGTACACGATGAAAAGAGTAACATATCTCAGGTATCTATATGTGCTGAAGTTCAAAAGCATCGAAATATCCAGCAAGACTGATCAAGTTCCTGATATGGTGCCTAATATAAACAAAGTTGCTGATATGGTGTACGGCTTTGCTGCAGGTATATATATTTGATGCCAAGAATATCTCGAGTAAGCCAATTGCCAAGATCAAGCTGCCTAGCAGGGTACCATATGGTTTCCATGGGGCTTCTCTTTCAACATGCTGATGACTTGTAAAGTTAGAAACAAATAAAGTGACGGAATCAGGATTTTTGGTTGGGGGCAAACTCATATGTGTATAAAATTATCAATCTATACACAAGGGTAAATTTAGAATTTTGGTTTACTTTTTAAAAAAAAAAAATTTGACACCATAATGTCTAAGTACAACTCGAAGTAAAAAGATTTTAATCAGATTTTAATTTTTTTTGACACAAGACTATTTTAACAAAACAATTATAAACTTTGGTGCATGAAATATAATAAGAAGCTCTATAAAGCAAAATGTTATTCATATTGACAATAGAATTTTGTCAAGATCTTGTAAAACTCAAAAAAGTTAAGAGTAAATTTTATATATACTGCCAGTGTATACACTATCACCGTCTGATTCATAACATGTGTACAAAAATTGAATTTCAAATTCAAATTTTGCATAACTGTCATTCATCCAACGCTGATAGTGTATACACTGTCAATATAGGAAAGATTAATCGAAAAGGTTAAACCCCCTTTTATTTTAACATGCATATTATATCGCAACAAAAATAAAAAGATATTATGGCACATTACAAGATTTACATGATGTATATGACATAAAAAGATTAATACGTATTAATTTTTTACATAGCCAGTGTAGCCCGGAAAACATGAAAATCAGTTACCAATACAATGTTGCATTGCACCAACATCTGATACTTGACACTAATGGACAGCAATTGCAACTGTTTTGATGAGAAACTATAGAAAATTCAGGGCATGAGACTAAAGTTAGTAGTACTGACTAATGGAAGGCAAGTCTGCAATTTAGAATGAAATCTGCTGTAATGGTATTCACAGACAAAACGGATTTTTGGGTTTTACAACGCTATCATGTCGAAAGTTTCCTAGCTTTTGTGCTATATAATTCACTACCGATAGTCTGATTAGTAAATCTTGCTTCTTAATATTAATTTTTTTGTGCTATATAATTAAAGTCTGATAGTCTGATTAGTAAATCTTGTTTCTTAATATTAGGAAGAGAGGCAAACAGAAAATCCAAGGCATTCTTTAACGGATAAAAATTTCTTCTCTGTTTCTACTTGGAAGAAATCAAGAAATATCTCCTACTTTAACTGGAAGGCCGGCCAGACAAACATCGATATGTTAAATATGGAAATTTTTGAGAATTTTCCCAAACCAGTCAATGGTTTGACAATGCGTTCAAAATTGAAGTTTTTTCTGCCATGTGGGCAGGTGGCTTTGTGGTGTCAATGCATTAATATAGATTGATGTCTTGATTCATGGAAGTTATATCTCTTGCTGAATCAAAACATGGCAATATTCCTGTTAACTTGTGCTGTGGAAAATGATATTACTGCGAATCTCTAGATTTTAGGGTTGTTCATTGTTTATTTTTCTAGACCCATCCAATAAAGTCTTAATTGGGATTTTCAAAAATTCGAGTTTGATCTTGGTGGTTTTTCCAGTATTTGCTTAAGACTTATTCTTGCCTCTGAAATTTAAGTAATGTTTTCTTATCTTGGCCAACATGTCCATATAATTAACCAAAGGCGGAATCTAAAACGTTCCCTACGAAGTTCCTCAGTAAAGTATATGCATGTTTTCAAATCTTGGAAGACGGGTGCATAGTTTATCTTGAATTGTTATTTTGAAGCCAGTCTCGGCATCAATTCAATTCCATATAAACCATAGATTTCACGGAGAAAATAAATCAAATATAAAATGTTAGAAATTTAATATATACATTAGTCTTTCCTGTACTAATAGTATATAAGATAACAAGTTTCATATGTATAAATTTTGAAGTTTAAATTCTAATTTTGATTCCTTAGTATGCATTTAGACTTGTTATGGTATACATTTTCAATGTAAAACAAATTAATCCTTACACTATATCTGTTTGTGTTATTTTTTGTATGTCCATTTGAGCACAAAACTTGTCATTTTGTGAGTTATGTGTCTAAGGAGACAGTATCAAGGGAAACACTGGACGAATTAGAAAGAACAGGCTAGTTTTTTTTTTTTTTTTTGTGAATCAATAATAGAAATGGAGGGTCAGTTTCTGTACAAGTCATCTTCTTCTGAATTGCAACTGGAAAAGTGGCACTGAGGATCCCATGTGCTTCTTAATTTCACCAGAGCGACGTACACAAAGCCATTTGAAGTTAACCGGTATTTTGTTTTATTTTTTGGTTCTTTTTGTTATAAGATAGCAACAAACTCACAATTGTTAGAGTAATACAATCCGTAAACTAACTTTAGATGATGACAGTTACAACTCAAGAACACTACAAATAAAGCAATAAATAGTGAGACATGAAATTCAGACATAATAAAAAATTGAACTCAAAATTTCTAAATTCTGCTGTCTTAATTGTGATCACTAAATCAAGGCAATTCGCTGAAAATCAAACGATTTGGTCTACTAATTAGATTGAGTCTTAAAATTCCGGGAATGGAAAAGAATATCAAATAAACTCTAATAGAAAATATTGGTACGTTTCCTGTCTGGCTGCATCATTTTTTTCTTTGTGATAGAAAATAGAGTTCTCATCAACCTTGAACAAGATCACCCGATAACAATGGCATATCATTGACAAAGCCCAATTCTTATTGGATTAATTTATCTAGAAAATGGCTCTATTAGGAATATTCCAAATTTAAGTATCGCTTCCACTAAGCATAATGCAGCCAAAATCCGCTTCAATTTAACTGTTTCCAAGATGTCGGAAGCAAAGAAAACCTTGATCAATTTGCCTATAAAGATGCACTTTCAACATGGCTGTTTCCAAGTTAATCAACATGATGGTCAACATTCAACTGAATTTCCTCTGTAGATAAAACTGAATTTAACAATCCCAGCAAACAGATGTATACATGCAATTACTCATTCCCGGTGTGCAGCTCTAGCTCATCACAGAGGCCTTCTCTCCCTGTAAAATATGATTTCTCCAGCTTTATTGGAACCTGTCTTCCATTTCCATCCAAGGTAATTTTCTCTCTCTATTTCTGGTGTCGTTTCTTTTTCTCTTTTCATTTTTTTTCGAATGTTCCTTAACCCGTAAATTGTCTCCATTGGTATAGCCACTGCTGAGAAAGCTGAAGAAAATCTTAACCGGGGTACCTGAAACAATCAAGAAGAATACGGTGGAACTGATAGATGCATTTGTTGACTTGGCATTTGATTTTGTTGATCAGCCATTGCTCCCGTCTCAGGTACATACCTCCATTTTATTTTTCCCGGAGCATAAATCCGATATGCATCCAGGAATGCTTAATCTAGGAACAATAATCACATGATAATTAACCAGAAAATTGATGGGTGCAGGCAAATTTTGCTCCGGTAGAAGAGTTGGAAGGGGCTATTCATGTTGCCGATATAGAAGGGATTATTCCAGACGATTTTCCCGACGGAGTTTACATCAGGAACGGTACGTATATTTTGCACCGGCTTCTGATGTGACTGGCGATCCTTAGTCAGGTTCATGGCACGTGCCTACACTGGCCAAAGATACATTTCATTATTAGTTTTTTTTCCCAATAATTGAGAAAGATTTGAGCTCAGAATCTCTAAATCCCATATTTCAATATTAGGTGTACGATTTCTACAAAAGGGTTGGTTGACTTTGTTGATTTATAAATACTTTTTGAGTAAATCTTATATACACTGACAGTATATACACTATTATCGTTTGATTCATGATATGTATATAAAATTTGAATTTCAAATTTAAATTTTGCATAATTATCATTTATTCAACGCTGATAGTGTATACACTGTCAATGTAAGAAAAATTAATCTATACTTTTTTGTATTGAGTTTTAAAACAATTTTTTTTACCTCAATAATTTGTAGAAAATCAATATACATGTGTATCAAAAGTATCACAAAAAAATACTTTACATACATATTTCATCACTTTAATGACGGTTGGAAGCACAAACCCAATGCTTTAAAAGAGTTGTAGGACATTGGTGGTTTTTTTTTTCTTTTTTTCTTTTTTCGTAAGAATAACAATACTTTCCTACTTTTAATTATTTGTAGGGCATTAGTAAGTTTTTTTGGCCTACTCTTGTATGAATTTCCTACTTGCTCTACTTGCTATATGACCGTTGTTATTGTCAAATACAAGAGAAAAAGAAAGAACTACCTCTTTGTGCTCGATCAAACTTTACTTCATCAGTCACTGTTTGACGATGACACTGTACAAATGGTCATCCTCAAAATCTTCACGAGCCCAGATCTTATATTAGCTTCCATTCTAGGAAATTCGATTTTGCCATCAGCCATGTTGCTGTTGGAAGTAATGGCGTCCTCCAGCAAGAAAAAGTTTTCTTGTTGTACTGCTGTCTTTGGATGCCGTCCACTTTAGGAGCTTATTCAATATAAAGGATATTCTCTAAACCTAACTAAGAGATTTATGAAAACTAGTGGAACTAAGTTGTTGAAACATGACTGTTTGGATTGGCCATTTTTTCAAAAATAAGTTTTTCAAATACAATGTTACAGTAATACACAATAATTCAAAAAACATTTTATCGATATAATATATCAAAATATTTCACATACACCGCTACAATAAAATTTTTCAAAAATATCTCCAAAAACAGTTAATCCAAACGGATGTTGGCCTGGCCATATGATCAAGAGCTCAAATGATTCTTGATTTCTGAATTACAAGATGGGAGTGTCTTGAATTAGAAGTCAAGGTTGAGAAATTGTGTTACAATTAGCTCAAAATAAATTGTGTTATAAGGCTGAATTCTTTTACCCTCTTTATTCTAGTTATTTATTATTACCTTTATCTTCATAACACATTTTTCAAATTTTGAAAAATTAAGAGAAATCAAGAAGTATTCCCTTGCCCATTTTAACCTCCTATTCTTGATCTTTTTCGTGATATTTGTGTAACTTCTGGATTGAATATAGTGGTATCAGGATTGTAAGAAATTAACATGTTAAACACTGGGGAAATTTTAATTTAATTACATAAGTGGCACTAAGGCATAATATATCTTTTCATGATGGTTGGCATAGTGCCAAATTAATTGATTTAACATCCAGCTTATGCAGCCCACTAGATTTCAATATGTAGGGTCCAGTCTTTAAAAGAGGGGGGGGGGGGGTTAGGATCTAGGCCATGCATCCAAAAAAATTTTGATTTTTGTGCAAAGGCTTAGATTATTGCAATGTAATGATACATAATTTATTCTGTTAGACTGTTTCCTACAAAATAATTTCGTTTGCTTCTGAAATATGTTTCGATACGTAAATAATTGACCACGGAATTATATTTCTGTATTTTACGATGTAAGATTGGCTAATATGGACAGAAACTGCATACCAAATAAATGTTTGTCTCATTTCCAATTAGTCAATTACCAACTTAATAATTCCAGACTGAAATCTATGAATTTGCAGGACCGAACCCACTTTTTGGAGGATACAAATCAGCAATTTCTATGTTTGGAAAATCAAGCCATACATGGATAGAAGGAGAAGGAATGCTTCATGCAATATATTTTAATAAACTGAGCAGTGGCACCAGGACCGTTTCATACAAAAACAGATATGTCCAATCAGATACATTCAAATATGAAATAGCAAGAAGAAAGCCTGCTTTCCTTCCAGCAATCGAAGGAGATTCACCGGCTGTTTTTTCTGCTCTTATGCTGAATTTGGTAGGCTGGCATTATTAAAATTCACTTGATTCACTTGATGTAACACATGCAGCTAGTATTACTGTAGTAGTTAATTATTGCATGGAATAATTATTCTAGAGTCAAAAAGTTTCTTGGATCATTATAGTGTATGACTGAAGATTAGGAGGCTAAATTGCATTCATCAGATTAAAGTCTCATTTTCCATTTTACCCATTGATTTTTTTTTTTTTTTGGGTGTCAATTTAGCTATTGAATTTCTAAGATTGCACATCACATCACAGGAAAGAATATCATATGATTTTGCTTTATACATCAGCATAAGGAAGACAAATGATTGGAGGAAGGGACGGGATAATTAAGGTTCCAGAATAGTTAGGAATTTAGGATGGGGCAATCCTCAAGCCACCTGTTTATTTATACCTTGCTTATGAAGGGTCTTATCCTTAAGTAGAAGGGCGGCGACAATTTTGGAATCTGCATATTAGATTACCAAAAAAGTACCCGAGATTGGTACTTTTTTAAAATATTGCTCGTTAAATTGTTTGAATATTAAATTCTTCATCAAATATTGTTTGAATCCACTTCCTGATTAAGATGCTTGTTTCCTGATCCAAATTAGTACCTTGTTTGCACCAGGAAACTACAGAAATTCTGCCAGTCTAGAACATTAATCAAGAAAACAATAACTCCGTCCAAATTAGCACAATAACGATAATGATTGAACTAATTAGTTGCAAGATTAATAACAGGATAGCTAATCCCTTTTAATCCCTGACTGTTGAAACAAGCCTTCTAAGTAATTCTACACAATGCTGTTGTAGTCACTTTTCTGACAACTTGAGTTTATGTTTCTCGTCTCAGTTGAGATTTGGCACTGTTGACAAATTCCTTAGCAATACCAACGTTTTTGAGCATTCTGGGAGATTCTATGCGATTGCTGAGAATCATGCACCTCAAGAAATTGACATCAAGACACTTGAAACTATAGGAAAATGGTATCTTCATGGAGCTTGGGATAGACCCTTTACTAGCCACCCCAAGGTACTCAAACAATTTACATGTATCATGAATGTCATCACTATGGTAACTCTACATATATGTGAAGTTGAACTGATATTAGTTTTTCATGCTTTCTAAGGGATACAGAAAGTTGTATCAACAGGAGAACTTGTAGTGTTTGGGGTTAGTGCACAAAGACCACATATGAAGCTGGGAATCCTATCAGGTAAGGTTTTGTTCCATTTTATCACTGATTAACCTCCAACAATGGCCGCTGGCTGAGACCTTTTCACCCCTGGACAGCTGACGGGAGGAAAATAAAACATCAAGTGGACCTTGGACTAAAAAGGTGCACTCTTTGCCATGACATAGGGGTTACAGAAAGGTAGTCTATCTTAATCTAGTCGGAGCATGTGTTAGTTCAAAATAACTAATTTAATTATGACACTATCTTCATAAGTTTCAACTCATTTTGCAGCTATAATGTGATCATGGATTTTCCGCTAACTATTGACATGAATCGACTGATGACTGGTGGCCCGTATGTACTCCTTAGATCAATATTCGTGTCTTTTAATGAATATAGATCAGATTTTTGGAATATGTTCCAGTCATCTCTTTCATTTGTTGGCTTTGTAGACTAATAAGGTATGAGACAGAAGGATATGCAAGAATTGGAGTAATGCCTCGTTATGGAGATGCTAAGTCCATCAGGTGGTTTGAGGTGGAACCATGCGCTGCACTTCACATGATTAATTGTTTCGAGGATGGTGATGAGGTAATTATTGATTCTTCATCAAATAATCAAGCTAATTTTACCTGAAAAGATAATTTGTTTCTGTTTTTTGGTGCACACGTACCAGTCCTTAAATTGAAAGCTACCTCATCGTTGTAACAACTAACAATTGACACATTTTGAAGTTAATATTGCACTGAGCAGATTGTAGTGATGGCGTGCAGAGCTCGTGGATCAATTATACCAGGACCTGAATTTGGTTCTAACAAATTTGAGTGGTTTTCCAGAGGTTTTAAGCATATAAGGTCAGTAGATACATCTCAGAAAGATTTACAGGATGGAGCATTTTTTAGTCGTGTTTATGAGTGGAGATTGAACATTGAATCTGGAGAGGTGAAAGGAAGATATCTTACTGGGACCGAGTTTTCTATGGAATTCCCTGTTATAAATGAGAAATTTACTGGTGTTAAAAATAAATATGGATACACACAGGTTGTTGATTCTACGGCAAGCGCAATGTCAGGTACCCATGTAACTGCCATTTCTGTAGAGTCTAGACGCAAGTCTTGCCCTCTGCCAAGAGCTTTCTTAATTGAAATCGACTGGGTGATTGAAATTCTCAGGGATGGCAAAATACGGTGGACTTGCAAAGCTTTATTTTGAAGAGAAAGCATTTGACCTTTCACTGGTACTGTTTCCTCTGCTATTCTTCTGTGCTTTTCTTGAAGTTTCGAATTCCCCTTCCTTTATTGTTTTCTGAAATACCAAAATCATTGATTGTAGTTGGATTACCAGCCTGAAGAGTTCATGAAGGTTGAGCGTCACAAGTTTCAAGAAAACACATTTTGTTCAGGAGCCACCTTTGTCCCTAACTCTGTTGGTGTTGAAGAGGATGATGGTTGGATCATCGCATTTGTACACAATGAACGGACTAATATATCTCAGGCAAGTTATATCACATTTACTAAGGTAGAGAGTGTGTAGAAGGTATTGTCTATTGATTCCTTAGCAATAAGTTTTACAACTGCCATGCCCTCTATCCAGGTCTATGTCATTGATGCCAAGAAGTTTGCAAGTGAACCAATTGCCAAGATCACGCTTCCAAGTAGAGTGCCGTATGGCTTTCATGGAGCTTTTCTGGCATTATGTTCACAAGGCTAGCAACAACTTTGGCGTGAGATCAATGTGGAGTTATATATTGCATAAATTTAAATTCTAGAGGCGTGCTTGTTTGCACATTCAGGGAATACCGAGGTTTCTGTATAGACATTTCGGCAGAGGGTACATTCCTTTTCTTGTGTAAAAGTTCTTTCTTGTCTGTAAGATTTACCTATTTTTCGTTTGAAATCTAATTGTCAGATCTAATATGTGAAAGAAATAACAATCCAGAGCTATCTAGGGTGTTAGATGTGCATGGTTGCCCTCCTTCATTTTTGTCTTTGTGGTATTCTTTATTCTTATATGCTCTTTATTGCTTTAATCTGAAGCAGATGATGGCCGTTCACATTCAAACTTACATGTAAAAAGCAACAAATATGTAGATAATTACAAGTTCTAACATGCAGTACCAGATAAACAACTGAAGCAGCTGGCATCTCTCCAGTAATCCTTTGAACAACCAGAAACATGTTCTTAATTTTCAGGGGAAAAAGAAAAATTGATAGTCTGACCGAATCAACCAAAGGTGATGACAGTTCATTTGACAGTACTCATCTTTGCAGACAAAACCTTATTATCACCAGATTAGCTGGTTACGCATCTGAATTTCTGAATTGAACTGTGGAACATGCTTGATAGATCGAAGTCTTCATTTGTAGGACAGTTTTGAACAGGCTTTTCAATTACAGATTGCCGCTGTCTTATGCCTTTGAGTGCACAAGTGAAGGAAGTGGCGATTATCTGGAGTCATAAAAATCATTTGTGGCGATTATCGTCCTTTGTTGTAAATAGCCTCTTTTGTTTAGAGGCTATCGTCAGAGATACCTTCACCGTACTATAATTCATGAATAGTAGATAGTTTTTTCCCAGCTAAGGACGGAACATCTTACTTGTAGATGCTGTTTCAACGTTCAACACAGTGCTAAAAAGAACAACTTCTGGGGTGCTACAATTGTATACATGGTTCAAAGTCGCGGTCGCGATCCGGACCGTTTCATATCGGTCTCGACAATACGCAAATTTTGAAGCATTTAATATTTTAAAAATTGTGAATAATATTCAAAAATATGCTAAACAAAAATAATAATAAAAAATAGCGAAAGAGAATCTGTAAAATGTAAATTTGCGAGTTGACTCGGGATGACTCGAACTGACTCAGCCGAGACTATCCGTATCGGAGACTTCTCGACCAAGTTCTTGGCGAGTCAAATATATCGGAGTTATCTCGTCCTGATATCGTATCGGAGGAGTCCATTCCGATGACGACTCGGCCGAGACTTTGAACCATTTGTATCTGGCCTGATTTCTTGAACTAGCAAAAATCATCCTTTACATTATATAATCTTTGCTGTACAAGGCTGCAAAGAAATTTCATGCACTTAGAAGTGGCAATTCTGCTAACGTATGATTTTAGAGGTCCCCAATCTGATTTCTATCGCCTCTGGAGGAGGCCAAACTATTATTTTGATCGGACTATAACCAGCAGAAATGTACCTACCTATGGAGATTATTTTGATGGATTCAGTACACTTTCCTATTAAAGACAGAAGGTAAATGGATGGTAATATTTGTCTTAATATTTCTAGCAGATCCTATTAAAGACGGATGAGGCAACCAGTGGAGACCTTTAAATAAGATTGCAAAAGAGGCAGCGAATAAGAGACCAGAGAATCAGATCTTGCACAAGGACAACTTTCATGTACAAAGCTGAGAAGCCATTTGACACCCTTTTGGCCACTGGATTTCCTGGAAAATGAAACAGATAAATGGCAGCCTAGATATCAACTTTCTGGAAACCAAGAAGACTGCCAGTTCACTCAATGAATCTTAAAAAGGCATCAATCATAGTTCTGTTCTCAGCCTTACATGTCAAAGCACTAGATAGCCCCAGACAGCATCTCCGCAATCCTTTCAATCCAAATCTTGTTGTCATTGTTGGTATTCTTTCAGTAATGTTGCCATTACTTTTTTTGTTGCTGGCATACGCCAAATTGTGTCACTCAGCTCTCTCTAATGACTCAGATGATCAAGAGCAAGAGCCTGAAGGTGTTCTTCGATCAGTATCCAGATTACAAAAAAGTATAATTGATTCTCTCCCATTTTTCACTTTCTCATCACTTAAGGGCTCAAAAGAAGGCCTAGAATGTGCAGTTTGTTTATCAAAGTTTGAAGACATCGAAGTGGTTCGCTTGTTGCCGGGGTGCAAGCATGCATTCCACATAAATTGTATTGATAAGTGGCTTGAAAGCCACTCTAGCTGCCCTCTTTGCAGGTACAAGTTGATACAGTGGATCTCAGGAGCTTTTCTTTTACAAATAGTTTAAGGTACCCTCGAAACTCATCCAATCTGTCAGAGGAACCAAATATTGAACTTTTCATCCAAAGAGAGGAAGAACATCACAAGTCATCCAGATTTAATATGGTCAGCAGTCTTCAGAAACTCAGTGTAGGCAGGAAAGAAGATCAGTCAATCCCCAGAGGTAGTAGAGCTGATAAATCAGACAGAGATCTCTTGCATAAATTCAAGCACAAAATCTTTGTCTCTGACCTTATTTACAGAAGTAGATGGAGCGATGTCAACTCCTCAGACTTATTGTGCTTAAGGTCTGAAATGCTGAATCTGAACTCAAGTAAAATATTCTCCCCATTCAAGCCTGAACGCCAGAGGTTTGGCGAAGAATTTCTCATGAATGAAAGTATTTTCGAGATCAAAGAAGACATAGAAAGAAAACGATTGTATGTGTCAAAAGTCAGCAAAGTTACAGGACATCCAGTTACAGCATCAAGCCCTCCAATTGCTGCCAACATTGACCTAAACCAGAAGGTAAACTTGACGCTACTCGATTCAGCTGAGAAGAGATCAAAGTCAGAAATAATCAACTTTCCACGATATGCAGAGTACAGTGCCAGAAACCGGACTAGTGAATCATCAGTCTTGTCCAGGAGTGGGAGAAAGGATGAAATAATTAGAAAGCTCTGGCTGTCTATAGCAACAAGGACAGTTCAATGGTTTGCAGGCAGAGAAAGAGGTCTAGATTGGAAAAGATCTCCATTGAATGTCTGAAATCTGCCAAGAATTTAATTTATCCACAATTTTTTGAGGTAAATGTTTAAGAATTACTAGTTCTTTACCAGCCATGTTAATTCTTTATCAAACCATCCTGAATAATCGTTCAAATTGAAAAAATAATTCCATATTGAATTTTAGAGTTACATGGATTGTTAATCATGAGAAGACTTGCCATTCTATCCTATAGAATATCGAAAACTTCCAATAATCCATGTACCTTTTATTCGTCCCATGGTTAAGAATTAAAAAGACATAAATGGGAAAAAATTTTAATTTCTAAAACAAAGTGGATGTCTTTGAGATAATTCTTGTATTTAAAAAAATTTTAATTTTGTGCCTTATAAATCTGACAGATGGCTCGCCAGATTGGATATGTTTCAACTTCAAGATGGTGACTTCTGGTCTCCTCTGGAAGGATTCTTTGTGCAAATTTCAACGCCAAGAACTCTCTCTCTTTCGCTCTTTTTTAATAAGGGTTCTCTTTTGTTTATGGTAATTGGTGGGTTGCTGCATGAGAATCTCCTTTTGCATTTTAAGTTTTCATCATATTGCAGATTGTCAATCTACACTGAAGAAAACAAATATCCTCCTTGTGCTTTATTTGTCTTTTCTTTTTGGTTGGCCTGCTTTTGCACCATCATTCGTTTTTTCTTTTAACTATGTAATTTTTTTTTTGTCTCGAGTTAACTTACCATCCTTCTCTTCTATAATTTTTGGTGGAAAACAAAACAAACAACGAAATTCATGATGCAAGGAGGAAAGTCTACTAAGTTCTTAAGTAATCAAGTCAAAATTTACGAGGAGGAGGCTTTAGTTTCTATTTTCCTCAACAAGTGCTCTTAAAAGAGAAGGTGTTATGGATCTAGTCTCCCTAAATCATGACTAGGTAATCCTCATTTTAGGCACATTTCAATTCTTGTCTACTTTTCATTGCCTTAAGATCAATATTCATTGTTTTCAACTTCTGATGTGCAACAAGTTTTCTCCAATCTAACTAATGGTGTAAAGATTTGTTTCTGATGTGCAACAAGTTTCCTCCAGTCTAGCTAGTAGGCTAAGGATTTGGTCGTTACTTTATATTCAGTTTTTTCTTGTACATAATAAGTAGACATCATGTGCTTATGAAAATATTAATGCAGTGAAAGAAGAAATCACTCCATTTCATTTTCTTTCTTATAAAGGTCCTAAGACAAAGTCCTAATCTGATTTTGGTACCCGAACTAGGGAATAATCAACCAATGATGCTATATATGAAAAGGAATTGGCATGTGGCACCAAGTAACATGAAGCTTCTTTTTTGCTATAGCCTATAGGTAAAGCAATCCAATAGGATCTTGCATTCCAGGGTGTCGTATTCCTTAATTAGCCGGATGGTGCCTGGCAAAGTGCAAGACTTGAATATGGGAGCATGCAATATTTTTAGACGAATAATTGAATGGTGACTATTGAATAGGGTAAAATACACTTTACCCCTTGTGATATAGCTATTTTTCACATAATCCCCTTATAGTTTTATATATATATATATATAACCCTCTCATAATTTGGATTCAAGTGTCAAAGTAACGGAAATAATCATTCATAAAGGAACATATGAAAATATCGAAATTATCCTTGTTTAAAAACTAAAATGGTTGAAGTGATCAAAATATATAAATATAATATGCATGACAGTCTAACCCCTTATGGTTTTATATTTTACCATATAGCCCCCTTATAGTTTAATACTTTACCATATAACCCCTTTATGATTTTCAAAATATATACATAACCCCATGCAATTAATAAATAATTTTCAACTTTACGTAGGAGTATTTTTGATATTTTAATTGACTGCATTATGGATTGCAAATTCCGTCGCTTTCATACTTTAATCTAAATCATGAGTGAGTTATGTATAACTTTTGAATCCATAGGAGGGTTATGTAAAAAAACACTAAACTATAGGGGATAAAGTGTAATTTGCCCTACTGAATAGGGAGGGGACTAAAGTACAATGATTTTAATTGTGGAGGTGCTAAAAATGGATAACCTCACACTTTAAGGGGCTTTGTAAAATTTTTCCATTTTCAAATATCCTAACAATTATTTGTATTTTCTAACTAAATGTGTAAAATAAATAGTAAGCTTTCCGATTTTCATACTCCATGAATGATATTCTGCTTAGTTACAAAATGTTGAATTTTATTCAAATGAAAATGTGTCTTGTGAGTTATGTGAAATATAACAATGGAGTATTATATGTCAAAAATAAAAATAAAACAAAGAATGGAGTAGTATAAATGTTTTAAGCATTTAATATCTCGTAAGCAAATTACAAGTGAAAAGTGATATATAATTAATGTAGCATACTTTTTACTAGTATAACTGTATAAGCATAAAAAGATACACAATTCAGCCCAACTTTATTTTTTTAATTGGGTTTCTTCTCGTATATTTGAAGGAAATTAGAGAAAAAATTAGGAATCATATGTGGTTTATGTAAAAGTCCAGAAAATTCACGTTCTATAACTTACTAACTAATTTGCCACACAATAGGATTATAGGACGAAAATAATGTATTTTATGAAAAGAACTATATGTGAAATGAAGCAAAAGATATTTTGGTATTCTTATGAATTATAGGTTATGGGTACAATTCCCTCCTTTCCTCTACCTACTCATATCTCACACTTTCCTGCTAAAAAAATATAAAATTAAAAAAAATTACTATATGTCAATTGAAGTCTATATAGTCAACGAGGTTAGGGTTGAGACTAAAAAAAATATAAATTAAAAAAATTCTATATGTCAATTAAAATATATATCTTTCTAATTTTTAAACCTCACCCTTTCCCTTCTAAAAAAATTTGAGAATAAAAATTATAAAAAATATATAAAGTAAAAAAATTACTATATGTCAATTGAAGTCTATATAGTCAAGGAGGTTGAGGCTAAAAATTTTTTTTTAAAAACAAAAAAGGACAAAGTTAAAAAGTTACTATATGTCAATTGAATATAGTTCGAGAGGTTGAAGTTGAGATTTTGGAAATTAGAGTTTCTAATTTCAAATCTCCATCGCTCTCTTCTCGTTTTTTAAATCACACCATTCTTCTACTAAAAAACGTCCAAACTAAGGGGGTAGGTTGATTGACCCAGTCACATCAAAAAGATTGACAAATGGGTCATTTTCCAAGTGATCGAGAGAGAGGCTTGGACAGGAAACGAGAATTAGTAGGGCCTCTTGGGTAGAGCTGTTAATCGAGCCGAGTCGAGCCGAGTATTTTGCTGCCAAACTCGACTCGAACTTAATTCGAGCCGAGCTCAACTCGAGCTCGTTAGGCAAACGAGCTTTAAAATGTGTTCGAATTTGGATCGTCAAATGTACATGTGGAGCTCGAGCTCGACTCGTTTATCACAAATGAGTCGAGCGCTCGAGCTCGTACTCGAGCTCGAGCTCGAGTTCATGCAAATTAACCTCAATAAAAATCTATAATTTTTAATTTTTATATTTTTGACTTCTAAAATGACAAATATGCCCTTTATTAACGAGCTCTAACGAGCTACTCGGATATCAAACGAGCCGAGCTTACTCGGCTCGTTAACTAAACGAGCACATTTCTAGCTCGAGCTCGGCTCGTTTACCGCAACTAACGAGCCGAGCTCGAGCCTTATCGAGCCGAGCTCTAACGAGTTTTCGAGCTACTCGTGAAGTTTAACAGCCCTACTCTTGGGTTGGTGTACCACCAAGATTTTAAAGTTTTGGTGGGGATACATTTGTCACTTAATTGTGTCTATCATTTTCGAGTGACTTTTTCTGACAGATTTTTTATCGATTAAAAATCCCCCCCCCCTAAAAAATTAGGTTAGAGTAAATTATTCAAATATTATCATTGCAGGAAAAAAAAAAGATCTCTACTATCACCAATGTATAGGAGGAGGTTTCCGAGCTCTAACGAGTTTTCGAGCTACTCGTGAAGTTTAACAGCCCTACTCTTGGGTTGGTGTACCACCAAGATTTTAAAGTTTTGGTGGGGATACATTTGTCACTTAATTGTGTCTATCATTTTCGAGTGACTTTTTCTGACAGATTTTTTATCGATTAAAAATCCCTCCCCCCCAAAAATTAGGTTAGAGTAAATTATTCAAATATTATCATTGCAGGAAAAAAAAAAAGATCTCTACTATCACCAATGTATAGGAGGAGGTTTATGCATTAGGTCGATGTCTACGCATAGAGGGTGTATATTAGCTGTCATTGAATAGTCATCGAAACTATTCAAAGAGGCAAGTTCCGACCTGAAGGAAACCCGGGTTACTTACATATGCCAATTTCTGGGAAATCAGGTATAGCGTAGTTAATAAGGGAATCACTTTGGTTTTAAATTTAAACACTCCAAATCCTATTGGCAATTCATTGAAAACAGCTTGATGGAGAACACGAGATAACAGACCTAATCGAAACTAGAGAGATCCGTCTAACCAGCCAAACATACATAAAAATCCACTATCAAGCCCAAAAGTAACAATTCAGCTTTTGGTATGGAAATCCCTCAGCAGGTCCGGGCTAATATATTATAGGCGAAAGTAGCTAAAAGATTATTCAAGTTCAATCAAATCAAGGACAGGCTAGAGGAGGAATGGGTTGGGCACTACAAACAGAGTATAAGTGAGAGGTTTGGGGTTCGAACAAAGTGCACCAAAATGGCAATTATTTATGAGTTTGTCTAGCGAATGTCAATTGAACACTCATTAATATGTATTTCAGGTCTCATATTTTTTAAAATATAATATTAATTAGGAAAAGTAAATAAATATAAGAGAAAATAGGTAAGATTTAACAGAAAAGTAATTTTTTAAAATATAATATTAATTAAAAAAATAAATAAATACAAGAGAGAATATGTAAGATTAAATAAAAAAAGTATATAAATGTAAATGAGCGTAATAATTATTAATATGTATATATATATATATAATAAATTAAGTAAATTCTAAGTGTGTTAACAGATACCCTTATGCTCGTTGGAAAAACACATTATTTACGCATGAACATAATCGCCCACGGTCCATGTCATAAGGCCCATCCCCGTAAGGCCATATTTTGTTAATTTTTGAGGCAGAAAGCCCCAAGCGCTAAATGGAATTGGAATATGGGCCAGATTATTCATATGGTACCACTAGATAAAAACAATTTCTCAACATAGCTTATAGTTTCAGTACTTGACAGTTTTTCCACGGAAGAATTGGAAATTGGAATGTTAGAACTTAAATATCTTTTTAACATTTTTGAAAAGTAAAGTCTTTTATATATATATATATATATAAGAAAAGCAACGTGTTTTAGTTGTTAAAGTAAAAAGGAAAGAATATTAATCCTTCAAGCTTTATTCCAAAATCATATTTACCAACAAAGCCAGACTACGCTAGCTTACACAAACAAGCACATTTGGACAGAGTCCTTCTGTTTTAGACCTGAATAAAAAGTGGGATCCTTGTCTATACAAAGTTAAACTTTTAGTGCCACAACTCATTCATTTAATTCAGAAATAGATCATAAAGTCTGAATATTAAGTAGAGTCACCCCTTTTTTGGTATGCTAATTTTGTACCTATAGGGTAGAAAATAAAATAAAAAAAAAACCATCTAGATTAAAGATCACAAGCTTAAAACTAGAGTTAACACTTGAATTTGGGTGATCATATTCTTCAAAGATCAAACTTTAATTTGTGTACACCACTATTTTTATAATATCGATTGGAAATTCAAAATTGATCCATGTATATACTAGATCGGTTCATATGAATAAACCGCACGTACCCTGGTAAGAGGATAATTTTGCATGAAATTAAGAATTGACTTTTCCGAGAAAACGAAAGAAATTCAGAACTAACTTCATATATAACTCTGAAAAGGTTAGTGGGATTTACACTATTAGCCTGATTCAAGCATAACTACCAAGGTGAACTTGTACGTAGACTTCAAATCGACCAACTTTAATTCCCTAGAATAATGTCTACTTGTGATGCCGACTAATGTTAAGCTGTTGGGAAAAATATTGAAGGCAGCAGCTACAACTAGCGGCATCTTTAAATTCTTTCTCTGTTACTCATTAAACTCGTCCAACAACTCTATATATATATATACACACACACACACACACAGCTTGACATAGTTTAAATGATGAAAATGAGATAACAGGTGAACCTGTTCTGGATGTATAGGGTTTCCCTATGCACCCCATCTAGTGGTGAAAACTAAAAACTACATGTTAAAAACTAATTATTTTCATACCAAACACAAAGGTTTAGTAATTCAGAAGAATTAGATATTGAAGAAAGTGCAGTGTATCTCTAATGCCCTTGTAGTTTTCTTCTTTCTAGGGAAAATTGCAGAATGAGCATTGTGATTGGAATTTAATTGAAAAGCTGTGTAATTTAATTTGAGCCTAGTGCATTAATCCTAGACTAAACCAGCACAGATGATCAAGATATTGCAAGATAAATGGTGTCAAGAAAGAGATGGAGAACAAAGAATCGGCCCCATATTTTAATTTTTGGAGCTTTGTAGTAATCTTTGTAAATTATTATTCCAAGCTCAATAAATTAACCATATCTTGGAAAAGCTAATATTGGTTGCATGAGTATTTAACTTATTAAAATTATGTTCGAGTTCGTCTTTAATTGGTGTACTTTTATTGTTTCGCTTTTGCTTTCCCATGCAGACTTATTTAATAACGATAATAAATGAATATCACAATTATTAGATAAACAAAAAAAAAAAAGACAAAACTCTTTTTAGACGAAAAGTTTAAAACTCTGTCGTAGGCATTCACGAAAGTGTCTTTTTTCCTTAAATTTTTAAATGTTGAGTAGGTGAGAATTTCTTTGAGTGATAAATTTGGGGTAAAAATAAATAAATCCGGCATCCAAAGTGTAATGTCTTTTTCTTTTCCCCTTTTAGCACGTCGTTGTTCTATCTTCACCAATAAGAATTACATGTCATGAACTATGCGTATTCCAGCAAGTGGCATAGGAATATGATTATTTCCATAGTCCACATGCAGACAAATATATGAGCGGAAAAATCGAAGTACGAAGATCAAAAAACACATACACGTACACAGCTAAATTACACTCGGAGTTAACGGATAAACTGGCCCAAAAGCAGTTTAAGGGGAACTCACAAAAAAACCATGTTCAGCCAATTGGTGACACTCGGAGTTAACGGATAAACTGGCCCGAAAGCAGTTTAAGGGGAACTCACAAAAAAATCATGTTCAGTCAATTGGTGACACTCGGAGTTAACGGATAAATTGGCCCGAAAGCAGTTTAAGGGGAACTCACAAAAAAATCATGTTCAGCCAATTGGTGACAGAACGAGACCCCGTGGACCTTAAACCCAGAGTAACTACCCCTGTGGACCTTCCGAACATCAAAGTACTTGAAGAAAGGAAAAGGTTGAGTCGACTCGTTGTTGAAGGCCAGCAACTACAATCATCTATTTTCCATGAGGATGAAACTTTAAAGATTATTTGAATCTGTCAGTCAAGGCTATGAACTCGTTGATTATATATCTGTATAGCACTATGCAGTTCAGAACATTTAAGGACATTACAGACGTATTATTGCCTCAAACTTCTATAGCCTAAAAGGATATAGTGTGTCTAAAAAGCTAGACCGAATAGCTGTGATAGTTCTCAACATGCCTGATTTTTGGACCTCGCCATTCACAAAGATATACCCATTTTTTCTCATACACATGTTGGCTTCTCTAGTTTTAATAGGAATAACACAATTACCTGAATAAACTCGATCTACCAGTGTACTTGTAAACTATATGATCTATGAAATAGTTTTATAGATTTTTTTTACATTATCATACATTACCTATTATCACTTTTCTTACATTATCATACATCTTCACATCATATGACTATTGCATATACCACATGACGTGTAAGTAAATTGTAGACTAAGCCTATATAGATATTTTTCTATGAGTCAATTCATTTTTTAACATAACAATCGCCCAAGAAATTTGGTAGTTTTTTGCATCAATGCAGCTACTAATTTTATCACTTGGAGGCCTTGTTTTCTTCCTATGAAAGTCACGCAGGAACAATTGATCCATTGAAAATGCCTTCCATCACCTCTCATCAAATTAAATACTAGTGATTCCTCCAGAGGAAATCCCAGAAGAGCAGGAACAGGGTGATTGTTCAAGAATCACCATGGAGATTGAACGTTAGGCTATAGCAGGAATTGGCATCACTACTTATTCGGTTGCTGAAGCATATGGGCTACTAGAGATGGTCTTCAACTTGTTCAAAACAATCATTCTCACCTTGTTATAGAATCTGATTCATAGGCTATATATGATCTTCTTAATGCTAATCACACTGATAATCATCTTTTGTTTCCGATAGATCGTGGGGCTTTAATCATTCAACTGACTCAGGTTAATGACCCGACATGGTGCAGAACTGCAGATCAACCATCAGGAGAATGCCTTTTTTTCATCAATCTCCTTTCCTTTCCCTGTCTATTTGTACAGAACTCTACTTAGTTAATTCAAGCAATTCTTTTTCCTACCAAAAAAGAGTATTTATTAGTACAGCAATTAGTTGGGGGAAATGCAAAGAACGAAAATCAAATGTTTCGTCTTTTTCTTGTACCTTATAGAATCAAGACGCACCAATTTGATCTCGAACCACAACTTAATCAGTTTTTAGCTTGAAGTAATCACAAGACTGCTACATGATGCATTTTACAGGGACAAGAAAGATAAGATTAGGCAATTTTCACCCAAAAAATTTAGCATGTCCCACTCAAATCATATTACCAATTTAACACCAATTACGAAAATCTTAAATAGAAAATGCTCTAGTATAATAAGGGGTGAATAGAAAATCATCCCTATGAAATACACGGATTACCCTTAAAGACTAATAGTCAAACACCAACTTTAACCTTCCGCCTATGCAACTAGCCAAAAAACTATTATACCATCGGATTATTTATCTACTCAGAATTTTATTCTTTTGACGTCAAAAAGTAAAAATTTCATTCCAAATTTGCTCTTCTAATGGAGGAAAACTATCATGCGATGGGAAATCAAAATGTCCTTCTGCGCAATTCATCTGATATGCATTAATGAAAAAGCCTTTTTTTTTAATAAATTCTGGTGTTTCATGTGTATTTTACATTTTCCACAAATTACGGTGCTTCATGTGTATTTTAGTTTTCTTGTTGTTAGCTCTTTTCATGAAAAAAGTGTATGTGCATATGGTTCTCAATGTTGAATATCCATTTTTTTTCTGTATTTATTTGTCTCTTCTTTATGTCATTTTGGTAGTGCCATGTCCTCTTCTTTATGTCATCTTGTCTCTACTTTTTGCTTTTTCCCCCCCTCTAGTGAAAGCCTGAAAGCAACCAAACAAAAAGAGATGGCTAATTGTGGAGAGGATAATCAAAAGTTTTCTCTTATCATTTGTCCCAATCAATTAAACTAATCTTAAAGTAATACAAAATAAGAATTTGAGAGAATTTTAAATGTCTGTAATCTTCGTAGTGTTTGTGATATGCTACTAGAATCCATTGCCAAATTTTATTTGTCCCTGCTGCATCTTTCGAGTTTCGGGATCCCTTGCTGAATGTAACATATACACAGTATTGAAATGAAAGAACTAAAATAGATGGTTTGCTTACTATCTTTCAACTACTTTATGAATAACAACACCAGATTAGATGATCCTAAAATGAATCAACGATTCGCAAGAACGAAAGAAATCTCTCTTATTTATTGGAAATCCCAATAAAAGCTGTGTAAAATTGATAAAAGAACAAGGAGAAAAGCTCTAGGATTTGACCTATTTATAAGCTACAGCGTTTATTAGTCAAAAGAACGAAAAAAATAAAACGATGCGACTGATAAAGTCTGATGTGAAGACCGGTTATTGAACCGAAGACGATCTTTGAGCTTCAGCAATCCGACAGAAACTAGAATAAGTCCGGCGCCATCTCCCCAAGCCATGCCCGGCCGCCGATGTCAGCTGGTCTTCAACTTCGCCTGCGGCCCTTCTTTGAGCAATCCCACTTGGCCAAAAACTGGTTTGATATGTTTTCTACGTCATCATGACCTCAGCTAAAAAGTTACAAAAGAGAAAAAGAAAACGATTAAAGAGGAATTTTCATCTCCTTTTTTCTTTTAATTATTCTTTTTTCACTAATCAAACTATATGACTTTAGAAAATTGTATTACAGAGAATGTACTTCATGAATTAAGAACATGGAATGAAAAACAAAAAAGGAAACAAAGTAATATAAAATATGAGTAAATTACATTAATCTCCTCTCCAGTTTTTGTAAAAGTTAGGGACTTTCCCTCTTGATTTTGGAATAACAAGAACTTCCTCTCTTTATTGTTAGGTAATAAAAACTTTTCCATCATTATTAAGGGAGAAAACTTAAACTATTTTTGTCATAAACTCAATTCAAAGTCCCCAATTTACCCTTGCAATTACGTAAGTAATTATTTCCAAGAAAAATTAAGAACAAGAGAGTGGAGCTTTTTTTTTTAACTTTATAATCATAACCAATTGCTCACATGTAATTGTATAGCCATAAAAGTTGCCCTTCATCATTTCTTTCTTTTATTTTTAGATTAAGTTGTGTGTATTTTCAAAAGTAATCCTTAATAATTTTTTTTCTACTTTACCATTAAATAAGTTGATATATTGAATCTTTTACGTAATATTTTATGTACATAAAACTTGAATTTCAAAGTATTAATATATTTCATAAAGGTACAATTGTACACCTCATTTTATTGTAGTCTAGTTTGTTATAGAAGTAGATACACATGCAAATCTATTTATTTTGTTAGGTACCAATCAAAAAATAAAATAAAAAATATCGGAGCTGTCCAATTTTCATGCATTAAAGTCACTTATTCTTGGTTTTTTTATTTTTCTTTTCTGAGAGAACTAATACTCTTTGTTTTGAAATATTTTCTTTTGTTTAATATGAGATAAAATGTAAAAATTTGAAATCAAAACTATTATAAATGTTGGCTTGATGGAAAACATTGATAAAGAATGTTTGTGTCAAAAAAAAAAAAGGTTTGTGTTATTTTGGCATTAAGAGGAGAGGTCCTTAACTTTCGCAAAATCTAGTGGGCGAGATTCACTAGAAATCTCTAAAAGAGCCTCAGCAAAGTTTTATACTTTATCCTTATTGTTGTTTCTGTTGAAACATAATAGAAGAAGAAGGAAAAAATGGAATGACTAGCTTAGCCCAAGATGCTAGAGATCAAATGCATGCACCTACCGTGGTGATTCACGCACTATTGCAGCAAACGGATTGAAGCTTTTGACTACAGGCTAAAACCAAGTTGGTAGCCTAAGTCATGGCCAGAGCTGAAATTAATTCATCCTATTATTTGATTTGACATTGATTTCCACTTTATATAAGGATCAAATACTTTTGTGTAGGTACTGTATTAATTAATTAAATAATTCTGAATTTTTTGTTTTTTGTACACAAATGTAAACCTTTTGCATTAATATCTATGAAATTGATCAATATCTGCCTTCTTGTCTGCATAATTTATGTATGTTTGCCAATGAGCTAACCAACTTTTTGAATGGAATCCAATTATTTAGACAAGTTTGTAGCAGTTTATTCTGATGAATTTCCCTTATATTTTCAAATTCCAACCAACTCTATGAACATATGTCTATATGGTTTTTTTTTCCTTTCCTTTTTGGCATTATATGTGTGTATCGTGTATATTAATGCTAGACATCGAAATATATACAACCATATCTCTCTCACTCAGTAACCCTCAATCCTACTGAAATCCTCTCGTCTCTCTCTCTCTCTCTGGAAGTCTGGACCAGCCATGGATTACAACACCAGGAAAAGTCTCTGCACGTTCATGGATGAAGAAAGAAAGGCCAAGCAATCCCCTCCCCGTCTCTCCTTTAAATCCTTTGAGGAGATATCTGATCGAGATCTCAATTATAGCCATTCAAGATCTTCATCAACTGCTGCAGCTATGTATTCATTAATGCCACCTCCTAGTCCAGACTCGCCCTGGACACTCTCACCCCTTCAAACACCATCGCCATCTGTCCTCTACCATTGCATCGCCTCGCTCCATCGCCAGGAAGGAATCATCTATTCCATTGCCGTTTCGCGAGGGATAGTCTATACTGGCTCCGAGAGTAACCGGATTCGTGCATGGCGACAGCCGGACTGCACTGAAAGAGGGTACATCAAAGCCAATTGTGGCGAAGTCCGTGCAATATTAGCTTATGGAAACATGCTTTTTACATCACATAAAGATTGCAAAATCCGCATGTGGAATGTAACAGCTTCTGAGAATTTCAGGGCTAAAAAATAACTACAATGCCAAGGAATAGCTCGATTTTCTTGTTTAATTGGTCGAGTGGACAGCAACATAGAGATTGCATTTCTTGCATGGGATATTATCATGCAGAAGGACTTTTGTATACTGGATCGCGGGATAAAACAGTGAAGGCATGGAGGGTTTCCGACGGTAAATGTGTGGATTCATTTCTTGCTCATGAAGATAGTGTAAACGCAATTGTTATCAATCAAGAAGATGGATGTGTATTCACTTGTTCATCAGATGGTTCTGTGAAGATATGGAGGAGGGTTTATGACCAAAGCTCTCATACTCTCACCATGACATTGAAATTCCAACCATCCCCGGTCAATGCTCTAGCCTTGAGCACCTCACATAGCTCTTGCTTCCTGTATTCAGGATCATCAGATGGATTTATCAACTTCTGGGAGAAGGAGAAAATGTCTAGTCGATTTAATCATGGAGGGTTTCTTCAAGGACATAGGTTTGCTGTTCTTTCTTTGGTTGCTATTGAGAAACTAATATTCAGTGGATCAGAGGACACAACCATCAGGATTTGGAGAAGGGAGGAAGGGAGTTATTATCATGAGTGTCTTGCTGTCTTGGATGCTCATAGGGGGCCAGTCAGATGCCTGGCTGCTTGTTTGGAGGTTGACAAATTCATGGTGATGGGATTTTTGGTTTATAGTAGTGGCTTGGACCAAACTTTCAAGGTGTGGAGAGTGAAGGTTTTGCCTGATGAAAAGAATGTATGCATAGAAGGTACAGGTAGAAGTGATAAGATGAGGATTACAGAGTATGAGATGAGTCCTGTTCTGTCTCCTTCATGGGTTGAAAAAAAGAGGCAAGGTAATCCAACATGATGGAGTATTACTTGTTTCCCCTGAAGACAAGAGAAGGGCTTGACATGCACTGGAACAGCATACTCTAGACTCCACCCTTCTAGTAGAAACAAATATGTATCCTTTTATCTATTTTTTGTTCTTTGGTTGATATCATAAGCATTATTGGTAAGATAATCATTCTCATATCAAAAGAAATCTATAGCATTCCATTAGCTTACTCATATATGCTCTTGCATTTCGCCAAGGTTTTCAGGATATGGAATTTTTTGCCACTTTGACCCATGTTAACCATGATCATAGTAGCAAATGTTTCATTTTTCATGTAAAGTAGGAAAGGCAACGAGGTATGGGACACTTGAATAGTAGCTAGCTTTAAGAGTCTGGCACTCCTTTTGTCTCAAAATTACAGTCATTTTTTCGCGAATTCAAGTTCTTATAGATGAAAGTAATGATTATAGTGTAGATGAGTGATTGTAAGAAAATTTACAATTTAGCCTTGTAATCAAATTATGTGCAGTGCCTTGGTATATGTTAAAGTTAATTTTTCAGTTGCAAAATAGGTGATTAGTGTGTATACACATATGTATATATGAATGCATTTATGTGTGTGTGTGTTATGTCTTCAAATATAAATAAAAACATGATTTATGTATTAGCACATCAAAAAAGTAGAAACATGATAGTAACAATGGAGGGAGGAAGTATATAATTGAGACATCTGATCAATGAGACTTGAAACATATTATCTTCAAGAAGAGTAAGTTAGCCACTACTCAAGACACTAAACCAAAGATTTATTTAATAAAAATCTAGACAAAAGCATAGGGAAGAAAGTTAGCAACACTTTTCCTATAAGCTTCATGGTTCAATTTTTCAACATCAAAATGGGGCCTTTTTACTTCGTCTTACAGAGAACCACTAGTTACATCTCCTATACGCTTTTTCAGCACTCAAACAAAATCAGAAGAACCCTTGGATTCTCTGTTGTGGTAGCTATTAACATGAATCTATGTCAACGTCGTTATCTGCTTTAAAAGGTACCAAAACTGAAGTGAATAAACCTATGGTTTTAGCTGTAGCTAAATTGTATAGATGGTAATGACTTGATAAGAGATTGTTGTTGCCATTTTATGAACTGGGAGATGGGCATTTTATTTTTCTTGCATAACTGGGGCCTAGGCCACTATTGCACTAAATTTAGAGATGCACATTTAACACGAATGGATCTTATGCTCCGCACATCCCCAATTGGACATTGAAACAACTGATATGAGTAGTTATCAAAAATGATGGGGGGATGGAAAAAAATATTGTGCACTCAACCAAGTAGCACTGTCAAGTAATTGAGGTCGTTGTTGTTATTAATACAACTACTCGAAGCAATTATAACAGGTAGTTTCAGTATTTATTTTGATTGATAATTTTGTCCCTGTATGTTGTTGTGAGCGCAATTCATAGTAGTTTTTCTGTGCCCGGTATTACTTAACTTTTAAAAGATTGAATAGGGCAGACTCATGATTCTGCATGTCAACTTTTTGTTTATTAAAGATAGATATAGGGCAAATACAGTTGTCCTGGATTTCCTTCAACATTTTCAAAAAATTTGAGTTAGGCCTCAAATAATGTCATGTTACTTAGTCCCTGATTTTCAGAATTTAGTTTTAAAGAGCCTTGAAATTAATACTGATGTCACTTGTTGTAAACATGCGAAGACAGTGGGATGACTATATGATACAAAAATTGCATCCCATGGAAAATTGACCCGTTCAACTTCAATCAGTGGAATTTTCAAAGTTTTGAGACCAATAAAAAGACAAACCAAAAGTTCACCAACTTTATGCCTAATTAATTTGTTGTTTTACCTTTTATCTTATTCTTGCCTATGTTAATTTACAAGAAGTGAGATCAATTAGAAGAATTTGTGAGCAAATGTCGTTGAAGCTAATGAAAATTCACCTGACATATTGTGAAGGTTTAGGAACCAAATAAGTCCCTATCAAATAAATGTTCAGGGACATATATTTGAGAAGCCAAGAAATCCTGGCATTTGATGCTGGCAAGGTGATTTTGATCCTCCAATCAGTACCTCGAAAGGGACTTAAAGGCCATCATAGCAGCCACTTGGGTGTGGTAACTCGTTAGAAAAAACCTTCTTATAAAATACCAGCCACACCATATTAGTCATATATAGAGCTGTTAAATGGAACGAGCAACTCGAAAGCTCGATTGAGCTTGACTCGATAAGGCTCGAGTTCGACTCGTTAATTGTGGTAAACAAGTCGAGCTCGAGCTCGAGATATGCTCGTTTAATTAACAAGTCGAGTAAGCTCGACTCGTTTGTTATCCGAGTAGCTAGATTATGCTCGATAAGGAAGGGTATATATGTCATTTCACAATTCAAAAGTATAAAAATTGAAAATTATAGGTTTTTATCGGGGTTAATTTGCACGAGCTCGAATTCGAGCCACATGTCCCATTTGGCGAGTCGAGTCCGAATACATTTCAAAGCTCGTCCGCCTAGTCAAACGAGCTCGAGTTAAGCTTGAGTCGAGCTCGGCAACCAAATACTCAGCTCGACTCGGCTTGATTAACAGCTCTAGTCATCTATTTATGAAATGTAATTGCTTGTTTTTTGACCTAACAGAAGCTACTAAGAAACATAGGTTACATATATTTTGTACAATAAGGAAAGGAGAAAATTTAGAATTCACTGAACTTAGATTACATAAAAAAAATTACAACAGATATCTGATAAGCAAAACTCATCAAGGGTAACAGAACAAGTCTGTCCAAGGGCAACATGTTACATATAGAGCAGGATTTGGATTCAATTAGAAACAACTTCCACAAGATCAGAAAGTTTCATCATTTGAAAGTGGCACATGAGACCTAACAATGAAGAAATTCTCATAGACAAAGCCTGCAAGCCCACCTCCAATAAGTGGGCCAACCCAGTAAACCCAGTGATCGGTCCAGTTTCCACTCACCAAAGCCGGACCGAATGACCTCGCAGGGTTCATTGAAGCCCCTGAAAAAGCCCCACCTACCATGATGTTTGCACCAACAACTAGCCCAGTAAGAAGTGGGCCTAGCCCATCAAGGTTTCCCTTCTTGGGGTCCACAATTGTAGCATAGACGGTGAAGAGCAGGGAAAATGTCAAAATAATCTCCATTATCACGCCTTGCATGTAGTCTACCCCACTTGCAAGTGTATGTGGTGGAGTTGTCTGCGGAGAAATCAATGTAGAAACAAATTAAGTCCTATCAAAGTAGGAATCTTGGAACATTTTGCTTTCTTTATTTTGTCATTTTTGCAATTAAAATGCAAAGAGAATGCTAGGATGCTGGTAATAAAATAAAAGGCAAGTAGGAGGGAAAACAAAAGATATGGGGAGGATTGGATTCGATAGTTAAAAAGTAGGGATGGTACGCAGAAAGTTTTGAAAAATACTTTATAAACACCGTATAAATAAAATAAAGATTGGCACTTTTCACAAACTACATGGTATAGGGGAGTCCATAAATCAAGTTTAATTAAATATTTTTTTAATTAAAATAGCTTAGTTATACGGACAAATTTTTTGGCGGAATAAATAGACATCATAATTGCTAAGGGACCTTGGTCTATTAATATTTGTTGTACTTTTGTTTCAACGACAACAATCTATTCTTACTTCTTGACTATGGAAAAAGAAGAACCCTAACTACACTTTGTATAGAGGTTGGTGGGAGAGAAAACCTACTTCTAACAACACAAATTAATGAACTACTACACTTTCCGAATTTTTTTTAAAGAAAGGGAAGTATTATGCTTCCTCCTAATATATTAGATGAGATATGAACCTCTAACCTAGTACATGAGAAATGTCTAAGAAGTTCTCATCAAAGTCCAATGAAATCTTAGTCTATTAATCAAGATTAAGAGGTCGCAGGTCAAGTCTCATCAAATTGTAAGTTTATTCTAACGTAGACCTCCTAATTCACGAAGTCAAATACCAAATTACAAAATGTGTGCAACTGTACTCACAAGTCCTCCGGTGAGATACTTGAGCAAAGCACAAGCAGCTGCAGAAGCTAAACACTGATCAATCCAGTAAAGAATTGATCGGACAACGGTGATATGGCCACCGACACAAAGGCCAAGAGTGACAGCAGGGTTGAGATGGCCACCGGAAATGCGGAAGCCAGCCGAGATCATCACAGCCACCACCAAAGTGTGCGCCAATGCCACGAAAAACAGCCCCGTCAGCGGACTCCCAGTCAGTTTATCTGCCCAATAAAATCAATGTACAAGGCATATGTATACTTTGAGTTTCTTGATTGACAATAATCATTCACAAGTTTGAACTTGGGTCCCTAAAAATCTTATCAAATTTTAATCTTTACATTTTAAAACCAAATATCAAAAGAAAAAATTCATGTCATGAGTCAATTTGAACATGTTTCAACGTTGTTTTGTCACGCCCACACCATGTGCAAATAAATCGAGATCATACCTGCAGTCATGGCTGATCCAACACCAGCAAAAACAAAGAGAAAGGTGACAATGAACTCAACAACGAGAGCTTGGAAGACATCAGGCTGGATTGCCTCCCGGCCGTTTCCAAGAGCGATTTTGGCCATGATCTGAGTCACCAAAAAAAAAAAAAAAAATTGTGGCCTGAGCTCAATGCTCAGTGCTCGTGCCTAATGACTAGTGAGTCAGAAGTGAGTATTAGCCAGTAGACACCCGTGGAGAAAGACGTGCAAATATTCAGGATTATATAAAGGACAAGGAGTGAGATTAAGATTCCATTATTGCACCACTTGCTATCACGTTCAAAATTTGGATGGTTGTGGCATGTTATGAATTATTACGTTGATGGTGTGCAATTACATGTTTGTCCGCTGACTTCAGCTCAAATTCTTTGCATTGCCATTCTCCATCAAAAGCTACATTTACTGTTAATCATGCATTGAGGGATTAATTAAGGTAGAGTAAAAATTCTGGGAGTTCTTAAATTATTATCGTTGTCAACTTTTAATCTCTCATCTAGATTTTATTTTCAATTGATCCTTAAACAATTAAAAATACATGTTTTAAGACTTTCGATGAATTTAGACATGAATATGACGAGATTTAAAAGGCATTTTTGTCCCTTCATATTTGAAGCATCGGACCTGCAACTACTCATTTTGTCCGTTCATGTTCATGCAAGCTTTTTTTGGAACCAAAGCTACCTTCGCCAACCCTTGCCAAGGCTTCACCTCCTTCCTCCAAGGCGCCACCAGCAACAGCGGCCGCATTTACAAACTCTCCCTAAAGGGCTCCATCTCCCCCCCAATATCTCCAGCTATACTAATCTCCAAGCACTCGACCTCTCCTCCAACGCCATCTCTGGCCCCATCCTCCCTGACCTAAAATACCTCGTCAATCTCGCTGTCCTGAACCTCTCCTCTAACCGCCTTTTCGGCCCAATCCTGCAACAGCTCATTCTCTGCGCCTACCTTAATATGATTGATCTCCACGATAAGCAACTTTCCGGGCTCATCCCTCAGCAGCTGGGATTGCTGGCCCGCCTCTTGGTTTCCGATGTTTTGAATAACACAAGTTATTGGGTCCGATACCCTCGTCCTTAGGAAATAGGAGCGGGAACCTGCCGAGGTTTAATGCGAGCTCCTACGAGGGGAATAAGGATCTGTACGGGTACCCATTGCCGCCAATGACGAGCAAAGGGCTATCGATTCTGGCCCTTGTTGGGATCGGATTGGGAAGTGGGTTGTTGAGTCTGGTGCTGAGCTTTACAGCTGTTTGCGTACAGTTGAAAATTTCGGAGCAAAAAATGGTGCTAAAAAAGGCAAAATTAGCCAACTTATGCCGGATTACTGATTCAGCTTTTTTTTCCTCTCTTGGATTCTTCCTTTTTTATATTGTTAATGGAGTTGCCACTAAGAATTAATGGCTGGATAGGATTGGATGGAACTCACAGGTATGTTTAGGGAGATGGTGTTAGTATTGGTAGTAGATTAGTAGTAGTAGTAGTAAATTTTACTAGTAATGATTGTGATGGGCATCTGGATTGAAGTTCCATGTTGTTGGCTTTTTGCTAAAATTTGGGGGCATTTTCCTATGCTGGTCCAGTTGCGAGTCCCAAAACTGGTTCTTAAATGAGTAGTTGCTGGTCCAATGCTTCAAACATGAATGGACAATAATGCCCTTTAATTTCGGCCGCATTTGTGCCTAAATTCATAGAAAGTCCTTAAAGTATGTATTGTTAATTGTTTAAGGATCAATCGAAAATAAAATTTCGATGAGGGACCAAAAGTTGAGGACGACAATAGTTTAAGGGCTCTCCGAATGTTTTACCAATTAAGGTACATTGGCTTAATTGGGTTTTAAGCAGCTTTTTTTATGAAAGTCACAATTTCACTCATGAGATCCATATTAATGGCAGAATTACATCATAGGCACGTCATAAAAACAACAAATCTGAAGGATCAATAAATATATCAGATTTAAGCAACCGTAGTTAACTTCTTGTAGTTCTGCTAATGTAATTGCATGCAAATGCTAACCAGCAGTGTCATCTCCCTCTTGAATGGATACATGCTCTTACATACGAGCCAACTAAACTTTTGTGTTAGTCTGATAAGTACAGAGTCATAGACTCGCAAGTACTGAGATTCATATGCTCAAATTTGCACCTTATTTCTAAATTGTATGGCAACTTGATATTTATTTATTATTGAAGAAGGCGAAGTCAATCAAACCTCCTCTTATAAGCATTGGTGATCAACCAATTCTACTATTCTAAAGTTTTGCACGCACAAGAACACTGTATTTATCCAATTAACATTATTAAGCTTCAACTTCAGCATATATGTTCTTCGTGCCCGACCAAACCAAAGGTGGAATGGTAACCATCAGTCATATAGAAAGGGTTTACAAAAATGAGTTTGTTTTTGGTGTTGCTGTCGTCTTCTTCCTTTCTTTTTCCTTTAAAAGTGGCTTTTATTTTCTGTTTTGCTGGGTTCCATTTGACATTTAAACAGCAACAAGCTACATATGACCTAAAAACCTATGAATAAAATTCAATTGACTTCGAGGCCAGACGAATCTCTTCATTGATGAAGAAATTTCATGAATATGTATACCAGTACCATTATTGAGTTTTGGCCATCATTACTTTATATCACTTCTTGAGGAATATAAGAGACAACCGGGACCATTAGGTCCATTTCTACCTAGAAAAGAAAAGGAAAAAAAAAAAGGGAACACATTAAGTTCATCATTCAAGTTCTGAAGTCCAACTCTTTTACCAACCTATGATAAGTTAGATTGAAATTGTCCAAAGGCCAAAAAGAAAAAAAGGTTCAAAATCTTTGTTATGCCTTAGGAAATCCCAATATTGCAGTTCTAATCAATAAAACAAATATAAGTATATGTTCTAAACTCAGCAGTACAATCGTGATTAATCTGTAAGATATGCTTGAGAAAGTCATAGTTATTAGTTTTTATCCTAGTATGATGCACGAAAGATAAACAAGTACAAGTTGATGCTGTTTAATTTTCTAACACACGACATGCCTAAGTCCTCACCCATGTGTCATGACATAATTCATAATTATAAACTAGAAATAATATAGTAGCAGAAAAGATTAGTAGGAATGAAAAGATCATCAGGACCAATGGAAAAGCATGAGTAGACTTCAACTTTTTTTGTTAGAAATTTATATGTAAAGCAAAAGGTACATGGCTGACATGTACCTCTCTGTCATTTTGTTCATTATGTCCACCAAACAATCATAATCTCATAAAGAATTCATTTTGTTCCACCAATGGAGAGTCAATAAAAGTGCTACCCGAATCGCTTCTCGCATGATTGTTGATGTCAATGAAGATGTTAATGCACGACAGAAGAGAAAGAAAGCTGAGAGTCATCATCCAATTAGCTTTCTTGCATATGGTAATTGCTATGATGAATCCTTAATTTTTCATTGAGTAATCTTCATTTGCGCCAGGAGACATGCGCATTTGATCGAGACATGCAACTTTCATTAGGGATATACCTTCTAATATCAAAAATTATACTACTCTCCCCTTGATTGACATATTTGATAACAAATTAAGTCCATGTTATAAAAAGTAAATTTCAAAATGACGAATCAGTCTTGTTAAACAATTGTATTCCAAATTTACCCCATTGACCCTATAACAAAATGACTTAAAATTTTTGGGCAAGAAAAATGGCAATAAAAAATGGAAGAAAAATTGGATAAAATTGTAAGAATGTACCACCAAAACTTCAGCCTTGATAATTATATAGTGGTAGAACCACAAGATCAAGATATGGTAGATTTAAATTCATCTACAATATTTAATAGGAGTTTATCTACCATACTTCAAAATAAAAAAATTCCAGAACCACTAATATTGCTACATGTACAAGTGGTACAAAGCACTATAAACTAAATAAACTAAGACAACTCTTAAATATGATAAATAACAAAATCATACACTCAAGTTGACTGAATACCCACAATGAGCAATCCAAGGCAAAAATATCATCTTAACAGGCTTTGGAGACAGGTAGGATTGTAAATGTTGCAACTATAGCACCGTACTTTCAATTGTAGATTTAAGTTGGCCAAGCAATCCATTGAACGCAAAACACCATCTCAGACTAGTTGTCTGGATGGTGAGGATTGCTAAGCTTAGGTGACTATATAGTAAAAGTTCCATCAGGAGATTTGATGTATAAAAGATTCAGACAACCACCACCGAATGCAGGCTTCGTAAAATATTATATAAATTACTGTTTAGATATGTAGTGATCAACCATTAAAACCACATGCTGAAGAAGCTACTAACATTGGCAGAGTTAGTAGTTGCATCAAGTTCTATGGTAACAATTCTAGATGTTTAAGAAGCTCCAATGTTGCTCTCCACAGAGGCATTTTCTCCAGAAGACATACGTGAATGAATGGGGGTACCACCAGTCCTTTTCTCAGTAGTGTTTCTTGGCCTTATGGCTCCAGCCTTTGCAGGCCTTCCTCTCTAAGAAAAATGAATCATAAAGTGCTCTTTCATACTAGAGACATGTATATGCATAGAAAGATGTATGTGGCTGTCTAAGTAATTGAAATGAACAAAGTTATACCTTCTTTGTTCCACTTAGTCCAGCTTGGAATTGAATTTGTACATTAGCAGTAGCTGATAGAGTTCCGGCACCCAATTGAGCTCTAGCAGACACAGAATTTGTGTTTCCCTTGATTGTATCCAACATTTAGGTATCTCCATAAATTAACAGCAATCTACAAGGACATGGATATAAGACATACCTGATTTGGACGGCTAGGATTGCTACCTTGACTTGAGAAAACAACAGGTACATTTCCAAAAACATAATCCTGCATTCAGATATTAAATGTGGCAATTGATAGTGAATCCCATAATAAATTTTGAATGTAACAACTATTGTAGTACCCAAAGTAAAACCCCAAATAACCCTGTATTAGCCAATCCTCTAACTGGTTTCCCTCTTCTTTGAAGAACCTGATAACATGAAATCAGCTAGAATGTCACATTAACCAAAGCAAATAATTAACAAAGCTCATATAAGCAATATGCATAACCTGACTACTAGAAGCATTGCTTCCCATTTTTGCTTTCACTGGAGCTCTTTCACAAGTTCTCCTATTATGCCCATAAGATTGGCACAATAAGCACCTAAAAGGTTTGGACCTTCCTATTTGAGCTGAAGGAGCATCTTCATCAGCTTCTCTCCTCCTATTCTTCTTTGGTCTTCCTGGTGCTCTTCTTAATAGGGGTGGTAATAGGGTAGTAGGATCACCTTAGGCATATCAGGCCAGTTTCTCTCATTAGAAACTGGATTTATCATTCCAGAATATTGTCCTCTAGTACACCTCAATTGTAAATATTGGATCGCAATATTTTTCAAGATTCTCTCTTCTGTATATAATTCCTAAAGCAACATACTTGCATAGAATTCCTGAAATTTGAAATGCTCCACATTCACTAGTTCTCTCCTGAAGATTGGCTATGTAGGACTTGCCAAATTCCTTTACTTCAAACAATGTCTCACTAGCCATAGAAACCTGACACTTTCTAGATTGAGTGGCAATTTCTCTCAGTTTCTCCACCATCTTAGGTGGCACAACACCTGTATAGGTACAACTCTTATGAAATCTTTTGTGTAGTTTCTTCATGAATTTTCTTCTTAAACCTTTAAGCAATGTAAGAATAAGCAACCCCCTCAGATCATCAAACCATGCGTTGAAAGATTCAGTGAAGTTATTCGTCACGTGATCACACTTTATAGCAAGAGAAAATGAGTGTCTTGCCCAAGCTGTTAGCGATATCTTTGTCAAGTATTTCCAAGCTTCAATATTTATCTCTTTAATTCTCTCCATTGCCTCTTTATGACTAGCTGCATCAAAACTCTTAGCTACCAATCAAAGGTAATTACTAAGCAGTGGCCCTGGAAAGGACAGTTTAAAATTGCTCTGAATATGCCAACAACAGTATCTTGCATCAGCATATGGTATCAGTTCTTCATGTGCGAAGTTCAAACCTCCATTTGACATAATTTAATGAGCACAAATAGAAGATTAGCAGTTAAGTCATATGACAGTAGAAATGGGACATTTGTAAATAGAACAAAAAGTACCTTTTGTCTATCACTCATAAATATTAGAGGCAATTGGTTATCAAATGGACCAAAATATTCTTCAAAGAAATGAAAGAACTATGACCAAGGCTCTTTGTTTTCACATTCAGCCACAGCAATCGCGAGAAGGAATATGTTGTTATTCCTATCTAAAGACAGCAGTAAGCAACATTCCTCCATATGATCCTTTGAGGTGGCAACCATCAAAACCAACAAATGGCTTGCAATATCTAAGAAATCCATCTTTTTGTGTTTTGAAACTAATAAAAATTCTCAGAAATCTTCGTTCTATCAAGAGATTTGGTCTATCAAAATGAATCTTGCAGATGCATTCAGGGTTACTTTGCCTTAAAATCTCAGTAAACTTGGGCAATTGTATGTATGACTCATAGTGTGTACCCTGTATCTCTTCCAGTGCCCTTATCTTTGCCCTCCAAATCTGCATCTTGCTAGGATGCACACCATATTTTGATACAATCTCAACATAGAAACTTTCTGTATTTATTTGAGGATGGATCCGAAGAAGTGGAACCAGTTTCTTAGCAACCCAATCAGATGTAGCCTCTACATTCCTATTGTTCATAACACAAGTGTGTTGAGGCGTGTAAGACTTAATTTGAAAAGTAGTTATTTCCCCAATAGGAGAAGCATGGATTCTCCATGGACAACCTTCAATAGCACACTTAGCAATACAACTTTTTCTTTTCATTTTTCAATCTTACTTTGGGAAAACATTTCTGGATTGCATAATCCTTCAAACAACCCTAAAAAGATCAACATTGGTGAATAACATATCCTTCTCAAATTCAATATCCTCTCTCGGATTATAGGTGAATATTTTTGCTCTTAAAGCTGCCCTATTTGGATCAATTTCTTCCTCCGATTTGGAATTCGAATGATATCACGTTCATTATTCACCTCAAAATCTAAGGAGGCAATATCACTCATAGCAAATGATTCATGTGCCTTACTGCCATTGCGTAAGCTATCCTCTTTGTCATTGTTTGCTTCATACAACTAAGAATCAGCATCACTTGAAATAAACACTTCATCATCCCTTTCAATATTTTGCCAAATTAGGTTCGGCATTTCCAGCAGTCTCCTCAATTCCTAGATTCTCTTGTCCACCACCAAAGTTGTTATTGTTGTTCACCTCAAGCATATTAAATGGAATTACATCCATTTCGTCCACAAACAAATTGATTAGCAGCTCATTTTCATGCACCTTAAACATTTCCATGACTACCATATCTTGGCAGCACTTCTTGAAATCCCACATCTTATATGTAGCAAATAATTAAGATTTCCAGATAATTCATGAAGTCCTTTCTCACAATATCATTCCACAGTTCTATATAAGAATACTTATCAGGATCCATATTGGAAATCTTGGTTCTTCTTCCATTGTAGTGAACTACAATGTCATGTGCAACAACAGGTGACATCTTGTTTACCCAAATTAATCATTAGTATCATAATTGCTACTAGATCCTCTCCTTTCTCTATAACTATTTCTTCTGTACTTTAGAAGCAGTATGATTGTTAGAAAGGCGCCAAAAACATTATATATCCCAAGTTTAATGGCGCCAAATTGCATGTAAAAAATATTATACTTGGAAGATTTATATTTTTCCTACATTTCTAATATTTAGAGACTGATATTGTGAGGGTATTTTGTCACTTTATTGCTGCTGAAGTTGACATCTGGTCACATCAGAATGAAAGGGGAGGGCAGTGTAATTTTTGATATTGGAAGGTATTATGTGTAATTATCAAAAACTTCAGGGGAGGTTTCTGAAATTATCCCCTTTTATTAATTCTCAAACGATGATTTAGATTTCGTGGAATATGTTTACACAAAAGAAAGGAACAAAAGAAAACCTTTCTTTTCATTTTTTGATCCAATGATTGGATGGTTGGTTTGTCTTCTTCTAAGTGAATCCCATAATGCATGATGGGAATAATGGAATTGCTTTCACCTTTGGGCTAGCAGTAGAAGTGTAGCTGCCCGAAGGCTAGGAGATTTGTGCATACTGTCAAGTTTGTATCTTATCAAGCATGGTAATTGATGGAGAAACCAAATTTTCAATCAAATTTAAGAAATGCATAAAGCAGATAGAGAAACATATAACGAAGAACTTCAACATCCTGATATGATGAATAGCTTGGACATTTAAGACGATGTAAAAAAGTGGGAGTCAAGCAAGATATCCTTTGTGCCAATTAATCTTCTATGAACTACTATAATTAGCATAACTAAAACAAAAAAGAGAAAAGAGCTACACTATTCTCAGAAGAGTTTTTAAACAAAAGCACATATTCTTAGACTAAAAGTGTTATTTGATAGAGTAATTTAGTGATTTAGATTTCTTTCTCCACCAAGACTCTTAGTTATAACATGTTAATTTGCTATTAGTCCAAATTTGAATGTCATTTTTACCATTATTTATGGTATATTTTTATTTTAGAAAAGAGACATTTGTTGCATTATATTGTTAAGATATTTACATGCATACGACTTCGAGACACAAAATTAAATTGACATATTAAAAAAGAGAGTATTAATAACATGGAATCCCATCCACATAGCCAATTTATTTTTGTTTTGTAGGTCCTATAGTATTCTTAAAATACATTATATATCTATCTTCTCGTATATTGATCTTTATTTGCATCTGACAAGAAAAATATAAAGGTAATGTTAATTATGCTTTCTTATTTGTTAATAGTATTCTACTATTCTTTTTACCTTTTGATAATGTGAATTAAATAAAAATACTACTCTTTTTCTTAGTGATACAAGTTCACAATCGCACCTAGCTTGATTCTGAACTCTAGCCTTTATTTTCAGATAGTGTAAAATTTTATAACTTCTCCCAAAATGTTTGGTTTTGATTCGTTATATTTCTGGGTACAATAGGAAGATTAAAAAGATAAACATTTAAAAAAAAAAAAAAAAAGAGGAAGAGCAACCTTCTACATGGGTTTTTTTTTTTATTGTTATGTAGTACGATTAACAGCGCAGACTACAATTAATGGCCCAAATTTGTGCCATTAAATTTGAGATGAAAATGTTTTTTTTTTTTAATTTTAAAATGTACAACTCAGATTAGATTTGAAAATAAACGGTTCAAATCAGACTCATAAAATGTTGCCCGATCTAGCCCATAAACCTCACTCTATTGTTTGGCAATGGCTCCGTCTACTGAGGTCTAAGATAAAATGAACCTTTAGACATATCTGTGATTTAAATTTGGTGAACCCAAATTCCACAGAGATGCCTGTTACAATCCTTTTGGGTGTTCAGGTTATGATGATGAATTGCAGCACTATAGACAAAAAGCAAATATGGGACTTGGTTGATCTTCCTCCAAGAAAATATTCCGTTGATTGTAAACTAGTCTGCAAAATCAAGAGTTCTTCTTGTGATGGATATTGGAAAGACAGAAAGCCCACTTGGGTATTTTGGGCTCTAAGTGGAATGTGTCAATGCGGGCTGAAATTCATGATGAAGCTCCAATTGTCTATTTTTACTTGTGTCAGAAATTTATTATCTGTTACTGCCTAAGCAATGTTAGGAGGTCGGTTTAGATGTATGTGAAGAATGCTTTGTAAACGTAAGATGTTTATAGTCTGTTACATGCAGCCACCAGATGTGCTCCACCATCAATCAAAAACATAAGCTTCACAAATCTCTCTATGGTCTTAGACAGATTTTGGGGATTCTTGGTTCTCTCTAAATTTCATCACAGATCTGGTAAGAAGCGAAGTGTTGCATTAAGGTGCAGCACTAAAAGCAAAATTGTACTAGGCTGTTGGCAGATTCATATATACTACCCAAGAACTGAGGCTTCGATGATGGTTACTATCTGATATGGGAGTGTCAAATGAATTAACCTCAAGCTTTGACGTTATAGTACATGTGCTATCAAATTGCTCATGACGGTGTCATTCTTTAAGCATACCAAGCACATCGAGACTGATTGTCATTTGGGTTCATCATGATAGTATTTAGGAAACGACTAAGCTTCTCTATTTCATCTTCTGATCATAAGCAGATCCTCCTGCTCGTTCTTATGATTTGGTTTTCGAACTCAAGCCGGTTTTAGAAAAATTTCTCAATATTGTGTCCTTCCATAATTAGATATGCATAGAGTTTGCATTCACATAGATATGTATTCATTATGGTAGTTTTTCCTTTCCTTTTTTTTTTTGGGGGGGGGGGGGGGGGGGTGGTTACATGAAGATGAGAATTAATAATTGAGAATTTCATTTCTTCTGGTGGTTTTTAATTTTATTTCTAGTTTCGAATTTGACAGACAGAACACTTTTATTGCTTCATAAGACCACAATCTTGTAATCTCCCACCGATATAATACTTAATACACAAAATTATGCCATGTTTGCACGAAAATGCAACATATGTTGGATCCCATCCACCCACAACCTGCTTTTCCCCTTTGTTTCTGCATTTCAAACTCAACCATCCTGTCAGCAGTTTGTTCCCCAAAATAGGCCCTTTGCTCATTGCATTTCTTCCCTTTCTCGTCCTGTCCATGCTGGGATATCAGAATTAGCTCCAGAGATTACACCTGAACTCGGCAAGAATCAGTTCGCTTAATGTTGCTGTGGTTAAATGGAACTCTTTACATGTAAAAGTTACTTACACTTCTTTTTCTTTGTGAATGGCTCCTGCTATATGCTTGCTCTTCATCTTGGCTACTACCTGTTTCATTCCAGTTCAATTGATTATTTTCCCAATAAGTATATAGAAATGTTCAAAAAACCAATCAGGAGATCACCAGAAGATAAAAGGTTTTTCTTTTCCTTTTGGTAGTAAAAAACAAATTTTGGATGTATTTAGAAAAACAAGATCATCTAAGAGATTAAACTTAATTTTGCCGACATATTGCAAGGACCTTGTGGAATATTTGCATTGCCGTTGTTCAGTCATCTAAATGATATACTCATGTCATACCTGCCAACTTGAATTTATGTTGATGGAGGACTAGTTTCCAGTGGAGATCACCTGGATTCAACAATTACAGCAGAATTAGCTATAAATATCTCTTCCATTCGTCTAAAAACATACTGAAGTATCATTCACCTTTCCTCGTCCTTTTAAGAAGTTCTCCGCCCCCTTTGAAGACGAAGTCCATTGCAGCTAATACATTTGACTCTTTATTATTGTAATCATGATCCTCAGCAAGAACAATTGTTGCCCCTGCATAGCTCCTTTGCAACCTTGCCCTCAATGTGGCAGCACCTCTTAATGCTGTACAACATTGTTTCATAATAAATGAGAAGGTCAGCATTTTATTACTCCATTAGCATGAATTTCTCTGAGAGATACTCAATTATTTGAATAGACATTTTGATACCTGTAGCAGCTCCAGCAGTTAGTGTCATAATATCACCATTAGTTCTTACATTAATTGCTGAACTGACAACTGATAAGATTTGTTCATGATCAGCCCCCATATCCTCAGCAATTTCAATGCAGTGGGATGCAACTAGAGCTGCTGCAGATGCAATTGCAGTGGACGCCTTTGAAGATTTCTTGTTCTTAGTCACAGAATTTCTCTGGAGACGTTACTTGATGAGGCTGCCAGCGCAGCCACTGCGGCGGCAACCCCTGCCACAGAAACTGCTGCGTGCAATTGGGCATTGTGTGTTCTGAAGCTCCTGTTTTTTCCTTTCCCTTTGATCCTTTATCCATCTACCCACTGTCTTTCCCCGCGTGGTGTTTCTGTGGAGCTATATTAATATGGAGAATATTAATTGATATTAGAATGATACTAATTAATATGATTAGGAATATTGATTTAAGCCAAATGAACAAATACCCCATTTTTGAGCAACTGCTGATTATGGATGTTATCCGGATTAAGTTCTTGATGAAGCAAGAATAGTTCCTGCAAAAATAAATTGTTTTTTCAGCAAATCACCATAGAGAAAAAGAATCCTAAAACATGGATGATGCTTATTTACAGGCTTACAGCTACAAATTAAAAACCAGGTAATTTATCGCCAAAATTCAGATCGATAGAATTGATATATACATCATCATATATTGATCCCTTTGCAGTTTTATCCTATTTGCAAGTTTGTAATTATCTATGCTTAGCTGACACCTATGGAATTACTCTCAGATGTTTTCAGTTCATACACTTCCTGCCCATTCTTGATTCAATATTTTGGTTATACCTATGCAGGTACACGTGCATGTTATAGGAGACACTTCGATAATGAGTGTCTAAAAAGTTTGCAGCGTAATAATTCAAATGAAAACAGCCAAAATTCTACTTTGACAGCCAGAAGCCCTGGGAGGTGGATGAATATGTTTTCTGCTCTTTCTTGTAAGAATATATTTTCTTGATTCAAATAGCAATGAATTTGTCAAGCACCAACTTAGATCTAGGTATTCCCTATACAACAGCATATAATCAGTCATTGTTTTCACTGATGCATCATAAGATTTTATGAGTCTCTTGAGTTATACTTAAATAACTCTATGAAACAAGATATAACTTCGATCCGTTAGGCTTAAACGGGAAGTAGAATAGTAAGGTCAACTAGAATATGCCTAGGAATTTTTTAGTATCATTCATATAGGAAGACAATTATTATAGGCAACCAATCACAAAAATTATAATAAATAAAGAAAGAAAGAAAAAACAATACAAAAACAAAAGGATAAAATTACCTTTGTATCATCACTCCCTCTGGGAGAGGACTGGGGGACTATCTGAAGTTGATAGTGGATGAGTTTGCTGTAGAATGTGGAAATTAGATAAAAGTGAATATTGAAGCACGCTTAAATACTTGTAGAAATTAACGTGTGTTGTTTGTGCTGTAAATGACTACTGTAAGAAAAAAGGTTTGATAAAAGGCTTACTGCAGGTTCAGTTGAAATTAGAGGGCGTCCTTTTAGAGCTTGACTGTCACCTAGGAAAGACAAACTGTGGCTTTTCATCCTGGTTCATTGCACCGTTAGTATGAGTGAGAGCTTTTGAGAGTTCCATGGAGGACAAACTCCAGGACCTGGCAAGGAATTCCATGGACTCAGTAGGGGTTTCAGGTGGAGGACATGTTGCTGGTAGCCAAATTGCTTCACTGTCTTCCTTGATGCCTTCAAGCTTATTGGGCATGCATTTGGAGCTGAAGGAACTCACTGAGAGAGAAACAACACATGCAAAAGAAAAGACAGTGTTTATAATTAAGGTGACATTATTGTAATTTTGTTAACTTTAAAGAATCATAAGTTGTGATGGAGCTTACTACTAAATTTGTACTCTTTGCAGCCTTGGATGGAGAGAGGTCTCTATTTAGCCTCTCAGACTAGGAGGATAGCTTTGAATTGGAAGATACATTGTTATATATAGCATGGCTTATAGCAACAATTAAAGTAGCGGTATTGTCTTTTCTATACTTTAATATCATACTATATGTCAAAAAGGTTGCACTGCAGTAATGTTATCATACACAAACTAAACAAAAACAACAGAAAGTGTGCAGAAAATCTATGGTGATTAAATACTCAAATTTTAAAACCAACATTGGAAGTGGAAGTACATGCTCTTCATAGTCTAATTTACTGTGCGATGTGTCCCAATTAAAGTAGAGGAAACTTTGTCTCCAACTAAGCGTCAGCCTTTCTTATCTCCACTTTGTTTTCTGCTTTAAGCATAAAGAGCTAAAGATCGTTTTTCGAGCGGCGGGCTTCATAATGACCAAGGACTACTTTGACGCAATTATTACTGCCCAAAGTAAAGATGTTAGGGCCCTCCATTCCCGTATTCCAGACTGCAATCAACCAACAGAAAATGTCGGAATCCTCCTCCTGTTGGGATGTAGTTGAAACTCTTGCTGTTGTTTGATTCTCTTGCGCGACCATCTATGTATGTAACTGGGCATAATTAGCACGGCTTTCCCTGATTGGTTTGAACATTGAGATCACCCTTAGTAACATGTGCAGATTGAATCATTCCAAAATTTCATGAAGGCCTTGAGCAAATTTAGCCATGTAATAATACTAAAATCTAGTACTTTTTATTTTGTGTTTGCAAGGCCGAAGAAGCCTTTGTCTATTGACTAAAGTTGAAGCTCCAAGATTTAGAGACTGTGATTCCAATCCCCCTTCCCTCCCACCCTTCCCCTGCTAAAAATATTATGTGTTTGCAAGAACTTAGCTTGAGGAATTGAGACATTCTGAATTGTAGACGGATTCTCAAGATAGAAATTGCTTAATCATTGATGGTATGGAGTATAATCCTATCTAAAAGACCTCCTCTTCTACCATCATTGCAAAAGTTCTTTCCCAGACTGTTATAGGTGCATAACAATTCTAAACTCAAAACGCACGGGTGCTTGACTTGTAAATGCCATGTCCTTTTAACGATGTTATTAGCCAAAATTATGCAACCTTGGCTAATAGAATAATGGTTATCCAGTACAAAAAGGACATAAAAAAAAATATTAACATAGGGCACCTAGGCACTGGACTTATGGGGGCTGTGGAGTCCATTTTGTGCCTCTAATGATCACCATTTTTCTCTCGTCCACAGCACCCATTGAAAAGGCTAACCTAAGACTTAAGCAGCAGTTTTTATTTAGGTAATAAAGATGTGATTTGTGACTTCTATGCAATCCACAAATTCGGGAGTTCCTCTTTTTGTTCACTCTTCATCATTGCTTTTACGATAATCATTCTCAAAAGATGGCAATGGAGCACTAAGCTTCCTTAGGTCCCGTATTCCATTACAGAATCTCATCATAGCTTGTCATTAACTCCCTTGTCTTTCCGTATAATCCCACATCAGATCATTCTGATTTAAGCAACTAATCTAGGTAGGGAAAAGGAAGACATAATTTACACACTAGGTGCTCCAAGGAATCATTAAGGTTTAATAAGATAATTAGGAAAGCCAAATTAAAAGGTTAAAGAATAAATGCAAACCAATCCCGTCTGTCTACATGTTATTTATATTTTTTTCACCAGCCCCATGGAGTCTGGTAGCGAAATCATTCTTACATCTCGTGTCAAAATGTTTTTAATCAAATGAACGATATCTCCCATGCTTATACCTGTACTCTCTCTAATTGCTATAAGATCAAATTCCTATGATATTTTCCAGGGCAAGTTTAGATTTCCAATATGTTGATGTAAATAAGCACATTAATTGTATTAGAAAATGAATGAGAAAACTTTTCATGATATGACAGAGCTCAAGGGGTGCTTGGCTTTAGGCAGGTTTTCATTGGTGTCTGCAATTGTATTGGTTTCTGAACCTGGGCATTTTCCTTTCGGGTGCTTGGCTTTAGGCAGGCGTTTAGACTTCAGACAGGGAAAAACTATTAGAATGTTGCAATCGATCACCAAGCTCTCTCTGCACACACCAACATTTAGGCTTTGGTTTTGGAGCCAATATCGGCAGCCTTTCGTATCTTATCTCAACATGAAAAAGAGATGTAAGAATTACCAGGAAAGCAAAACCTTGGGTTCACGATTGGTTGGGCGCCATGAAAATCCTTTACCTTTAATCTTGTTATCTACAATAACAAAGATAAATAATCATCAACAGGGAAAATCACTCACCAAGAGGCACCTGTGTCTAGATAATCTTCCTCTTATGGACATGTTCAGGAAAATTATGCTAGTAATTTGAAATGCTTGCAAAGCCGAAAGAATTCTTCCTTTCTGTGTGTGTGTGTGTGTGTGTGTTTTTTTTTTTTTTTTGCTATATACAACTTCCCGCTCTCACAAGGACATTTCATCCAACAGTCAAGAAGATATTAGTCAAGAACAACTGCACAAAGCAGAGGAGAACCACAAACAATAGTTAGAACATGGGCAAACTGAGGCAGTATCAAAAACTTCCTGTGGTTAATTCTCTCGTAAAGGTGAAAGTCCTTCAGTTCTTCATGATTAGAATCAAAAGGAATTCACCATTTCCGGATAAAAACCAGCAGCACTAAATACCCCTATATGAAAGAAAATCTGCCGAGGTCCTCAATGGATTCAAAACAGGTGACTCCACATACATGCAGGCAAAACAGGAAGCCTAATTCCCTCTCAAAGGACTTCAGAGATATTCCAGACTTGCTTCTCTAAACTGTAAATGGTCCACAAGCCTAAAAAACAATGATAGATTCGTCATCAGGTCCTGCCAACTGGTGAAAGTACTCAACCAATAGGTGAACCTGCTTTCTTTTACTTTTCGAATACGAGTCCCCAGTTCAACACCCCAATCTATACTTTTGTGCCCAGATAACGAAATCAATTTAATAGCGCCACTGCTATCTCTTTTAAATCCTCTTCCCTCCTTTCAACAAATTTCAGGTCATGTAAGAAACCTTAAAGAGAAAAATGTACCTAGTAACCTTTTGGGCAATAAGTTAGAATTCTTGTGCGCAAATAAGTCCGTGTCAAATATGGAAGCAGCAGCAGCGCCCCCCCCCCCCCCCCCCCCCCCCCCCGCCCCCGATTTTCTTTCCTACTGGCTTTCCTACTTTTGCGCGGAGTATACAACTAACCTTCCATTGATTTACGGAACAGAACATAGAAAAGGACACAACCCATTCAAATTTGAGCAAAGTCATTCAACTTCAGCTTCTTTATTGACCCACAACCAGCCAAAACACCGAAAGATTCGAAAAAGAAATTTGTTTGATCCTCCGGGCTCAAGGAAATGTCATCAATCTCTTAATTGACCAAGCAGACCAGCTACTTAGAAGTCAGCTCAAGATCATCACATTATTATTCTCTGTGCAAGATGACGCCAATTCTAATCCATCCTTTCCATATGAAGCCAAGATCCCTGTTGCATACAAATACTGTTCAATAGTAGAGATTCTAACAGAATATTTCCATCAAATCTTGTTACATAATAACATGTCAAAAGTTTTAAAGAGTAACGGTAAAATTCATCAAGTTAACTAGAAATGGTAGAAGGAAACAAAAACCCAGAAAGCCCTTTGATTGGTTATTACTGTATGCGTTATACTAAGCAAATGCAAGAATGGACATAAGTTCTCAAATAGTCAACCCTTAATTTGTCTCTGTCTTTGGGACTTAAAATCAAGAATCTCAACTGATCCTTGTTTCAAGTTTCGCAAACTTATATCATAGTCCTGAACGAGGTGCTATACATGTAGTATATCCTTTGGACACTAGGCCTTGCATGTTCAAAGGTTATGGCTTCTTTCCAAGCAAACGTTGATTCCCAAAATTGAGCTTGATCCGCAGAAATGAAGAAGGAATCCGAAGTGATAAATTCTCAAGCCAAATGATAGAGAAGTATCACAAAAAGGTAATTCTCATGCCTTCTTTAACCAAAAAAGGACATTTAGTTCAAATTACATGATCTTCTAGCCAGATTTGCATATTCACAGAGCCTGCACAAGTATTTACCTGTAAACACCAAGTATAAAACTTTCCATCCTCGAATGAAGCCCTTAGAAGCTATACATTCAGCATTCAGAAGCAGCAGCTTCACGGGCGTTATATTGATCACATACCAAAATCTGAAAGGTAGTGAAGTGCAACATAAGCCATAACCAGAAAAGCACTGGCTACAAATGGCTCCATCACTGGATATTACATGCATGCAAAGTACCTCAATCCCATCTTACATGATTTCAAACTCTGAAGAACTTCGGTACCTAGGTTAAAACTGATCCAGGTGAACATACAAATTTTCCCAGAGGAATGCAACTGTTTGAGATTGAAATCTAAGATATGAATCAAATAGGTATATGGTCAAACAAGTAGCTAGTGAAACTGCTGGAAAAGGAAATTACGCAATATTTTTATGAGAAGAATGAAAAGATAGTGTACAAATAATCTCTGCAAAGTTTAATATGGAGCTACTTTTATCAAATTTCCATGTTGTAACACTATCAAATTCATTTGTACTTTGTAATCACCTTAAGAAATAAATTAGCAATCTTGTACAGGATTCAAGAAATGTGACTTCACAACAGGAGCAAATCATTTGGCGCCTTAAGTGCTGTCCATCAAATACCACTTCTGCAAGAGACCAATATTCGTTAATTAACCTATACTTTTTAAGTTTTCCGAAAGCATTGATGCCGGTCTTCACGCACACTTATTAATCAGAACCTAAATCATACCACTTTACTTGGCAGAAGAAAGGTCATGTGATGATGGCGTCCAGCTGCTTGATGGACCAGCTTTACTATTGTGTCTATGTCCATGTTTTCCTGTTTCATTTGGGTCCTCCTGGTTTTGGAATATTCTTTTGAATGCTTTAGCCAGAGAAAATGAAGATGAGGGGTGTGGTTCCTTGCTTATAGTCTGCAGTCAAAATTAATAAAATTCATTAAGAATAGTATCCAGTTGTTATAACATGCAATCTACAGTTAAATGGTATAGCTTGAAGCACCATCAATTGCTAAAATGCATCTGCTATAAAAATTAGGTAATTGCAAAAAAAAATTTATAAAAAAACGCAAGGGGAGCAAATTTCTGGTTACTGTTATAGTTATCAGTTACTCACTAGTTTCTCTGCCATAGTACTAGCACTAAGATCGCGTACAGCTCCTGAAAGAGAAGATATGTGACCATTAGGTTGTCTCAGATCACTTGTTCCTCTGTCTGCTGAAGCATATGAAGCACCATTAAAATCCTTAATCAACGCATGACCACAATAAGTATGTTAACAGATATTAAGTTTCTGCCTACAAATTATTTGATAATGCAGTTCTTATACAATCCTCAGAATCTGAACTTTTTTTAAGATACATCATAAAACCATTTTCAATTATATATATTCAACCCAAGCACCAAATTCATGAGTTCACAAAAAATTTAACTCCTTGATTAAGTGTCCAGAACATGAAGTACCTTGAAGCTTATCTAAACCCACTGGCAATTCTTTAGTGCTGGTCAACCCAGAAGCTGACACCGGATGCTGAGAAGTAAAGTCAGTCAAATGAACACCACTTATTTTAAAGGGGAAGCAACCCACTCACAATGTAGAATATAAACCAAGTTTTAACTTTTAAAGTACAAGCATATAACCATGTGAAACAAGAATAGTAAGATGAATTTACATGTGGTGGATAGGAAATTGTAACAAGAAAACCTAAGTCACAGATACTAACATGTAGCTGTAGATTCGTCTTTGACCTCTGTGATTGTTGATACTTCATAATAGTCCAATCAAATACATAGTCAAATACAAAACCTGTCACATTGAGAAGGGCATCAATGACGTGAACATCAATTGCATGCTAGTTGACCTGGTCAATGATCACTTAGAATCAACACCCTTTCTTTCATTTCCTAACTCTTAAAAAGCAACAGCATGATACTTATCCAATTCAAGGAAGATCTAGAAGATAACAAATGCACTTGAGAAATATCAAATGGGCCACACATATTTACTATGAAAGATTAAAAAGAAAACCTTAATTTGTCATGCAATTTAATATTTCATCTAGGAAAAACGCATGTTTCTTTACAACATCAAGAATACATTTTGGTGAATCTTCTTTCCACCTGAGGGGAGTACATTGCTAGAAATAAAAAATGTAGAAATTATAAGACCCTTCCACCTGCCACCCCCTACACCCTGGTACCGAAACCCCCAAAAGACATCCTTACACTTTTTCTTTCTTGTGAGTGAGAGCGTCGTTCTTCAGGAAAATGTCAAAACTGAGTTAAGGGACCTACAAATTTATCCCTGCTTTAAACACCATGGTGACCAAGAAAGAAAATCAGAGCCACCTTTTGCTTGCTAGGACAAGCAAAAGCTTTCCTTTTTCCCCTCTACAAGTCATAATATAAGCAGAGTCACATTCAATGGCTCTATGTCATTCAAGTACAGGCTCTAAATTGACAAACTATAACAGCTACATTGACATAATACTAACATTTTAAATAAATGGAAATCTTTACTTGCTGCTGCTACTTTGCATGCCAAAACTCATAAAACTCCATTTTCAGGAGAATATAGGATAACATGAGAAGTATAAACAATCCATCCCAACATTGGGGTAACAAATATGGTAAACTGGATAGTCAATGGTAAAGAAATTCAAGTTGTGCACCTTCACGAGTAAATAAATCTCGGAATATACGCTTCAAGAATCCATAATCAGGCCGTTGATCAAAGGTTAATGAGTGGCAGTAATGGAGATAAGATGCAAACTCCACAGGATAAGACTTGCATAAAACCTTTTGACAAGAAATTCCCCAATCATTAGTGCACCAACAAAACATGAAGACTGTTCATAATTCAGAAAACTAATTTTATGATTTAAAAACTAAATCAGCATCCATTTATTACTGCCATTCACCTCTATAGCTAGCACATGTGAAATAATTTTTTCACCAATAAGATTACTGCATATGTGACATTGAAACCAAACAATATAAAGGGAAGAACAAAGAACAAGCCTCCAAGATTGCATGGTCTCAGAACGGTAAATTAGTCAAATTTACCCCAAAAAACTAAGGCTGTTTCAACATATAAAATTTATGCTGTTCCTGGTTGCCATTAAAAAGCCTTACTGTTACCCCAACACTCAACACTCGAGAAAATTATATATTTCAGGATAATGTATTCCAGAATTACTCCTCATCAACCAAATGTATTTTCCTAAGGAAACATTTATAGGAACAAAACAAAATTAAATCATCATGAAAATACCTCAACAGGTGTTGACACCTTTTTGTCACATATTTTATCATACTTTTGCTTCTTTGTAGCAGCTTTTAGACCCTGCCATGGAAGGCTACATGAAAAAACGAGTACATTAGTCCAACCTGATGCAAGAAAGAAAATATTACAGGTAAGAAGTCATGAGCAAATTCTTGTACACAGAGAAAATAACCTCGAAGAGAAATACACATACCTTCCTCTCAAGAAGTACAAAAGAACATAACCAAGAGCCTCTAAATCATCCCGTCGACTTTGTTCTATAGAAAAGAACCAATTACATAATAAAGGTTAATGCTCAACATGAGATGTGCAATAAAATATCAACACTTACCAATGCCCAAATGAGTGTTACAGCTTGCATATCGAGCAGTTCCAGTCAAATTTTTCTTTTCCCTGTCTCGATCAAAAAATTTATCAATTAAACTTCACAATATACATATCTCAAAAGGAATGAAACTAATTCAACCCAATACTGCCAACAGCTGGAGAATATGCCCAGAACAACAATTTTTCTCAAGGTTTCATAACTAGTAAACCATATGTGGTCCTTTCCAATGAATAACCAAAATCAAGAGTGTGAGCTGAAGCCTGTTTGTTCAAGTATAAACCGCAAATTCAAATGCTGAAGCAAATTTTGTGACCAATTCTCCACCCTAATTGGGACATATCACATCCTGAAAGCTGTGGAAGAGAATGTTGGACACTAAGTTGATGTCTATTAACAAACTGAAAATTTTACCAGAACATGTTCTGTGCTCCATTAGTTTGATTAATTTTTGACAAACAAGAAGTTCCTTCCAGGAGTTTAACACATGAATCAGAAATACAGATATGTATAATGACTGATCAAAATTATCAACAACAGCATAAGGATCCTGAAGAAGGAAAAAAAATTGCCATTCTCACTATATCAAAGGTAAGCGTTTGGGCCAGGCCAGAAGTTGATTCTGACATACCTGTAAGGGATGTGGCGGTTTGTGGTCGGATCGCGGTATTTTTTGGGCAAGTCCAAAGTCAATAATATACGCCTAATAACACAATGAATTAGTACCAAAAAAAATAAAAGGGAAACTCAGTCATCTGAATGACAACAAAACATGCATGTAAAGTGATAATAAGATACAAAATAATGATCAGTACCTGATTTGCTTTTCTTCCAAGACCCATTAGGAAGTTATCTGGTTTGACATCTCTATGTAGAAACCCTTTGGAATGCACATATTCTATTCTCGTAATCTGCAGTTCATTAACAAAAAAATGTGACAATTTTTCAGAATCTTGACTCTAAATCAAATTTCTATATCAGCACAAACAACCAATATCTGAAAAAAATGATCACATTCCAGAATGTAAATCAGAAATAAAATGTTGTCACGAGCACATCCTAAAAAAAACACAAGAAACAATAAAAGTCTGGTTACCATCTGGTCAGCCAACATGAGAACTGTTTTTAGAGAAAACTTTGTTCCACAGTAAACGAAAAGATCTTCAAGGCTAGGACCAAGAAGGTCAAGGACAAGGACATTGTCATCTCCATCTGCCCCATGCCATTTAATATTAGCAATGCCACCTGAAATCACCATATCAGATAACAATGAACAATCAACATCAAAAATTAAACTAAACAAGTAGTCCACAACAACATACTTAGCAAGAGAAGGCATAGAAAACCATGGCATACTTACTTCCGCCCTGCAGAATATTATACCAACTTCGCCTCATACATTAATTGTGGATGTTTTGTCTGCTTACTTTCCTATAATGCAGAAAACAAATCAAAATTTTCTAAAAGACTCCAACTTTTCATTTTGGCTACCTCATAAATCCGACAATGAGCAATCAGTTTGGAACAAAAAATTCCATCTTTAAGCCTTTTTAGAGGTTCAAGGAACATAAGTAGACAAATTCCAAACCAGCTTTACTGTATGCAAACTAACCACGACAGGTACGAGCTTATCAAAATTTCAAATCAATCATGCAAAAACTAACATCTCCAGTACAAATTTCAACACCACCCAAGTCAAAATTTATCCAATTTCGATGAAGTTACTTGAGAATAACATGTCCAGCTCAATATTAAGATTATAACCACCACCATGCTAGAATCTATAGGACAAGGCATATCCATTATTTCAAGTACAGAGCCAATCACAAAGTTAAACATAGTCAAAACTCGCTACAGTTACAATGACTAGCATCTCCAGCTGAATTTCAGAATCAAGTCAAAAATTACTGAACTTGGTTAGAGTTACAGAAAATAAACATCTCCAGCTCAAGTTCACAATTATTATTATTATTGAACTTAAAGTTGATCGAAATTCGATGTAATCTACATTAAACTAACATCTCCACTCAATTTTAAAATAACAAACACCTAACGTTAATAGGTTCCTGGAAATTCAACACAGTTAAACAAGAGTAACATCTTCAGCTAAATTTTGCCATTCCGATCATAACAAAAGCATGTACCTAAGCTTGTGAATAACAACAGCAATAAAATAAGCTAGAAAAAATTGACCAAAAACAAAACTTGGAAAATGAGAAATTCATAGGCAAAAGAGACTTACGATTTTAATCGCAACAATTTCACCCGTGTCGATATGAGTAGCTGAATTCAATCAGAAAATGAAAACAATAGAGGATCAAAAATGAAATCTTTCAAAACTTTCAACAGAAAAATAGACAGTAGAAATTGAAACAATTACTAATACTACTGCTTAAAAGTGGAAAGAAAGCAAGAGACCGAGATATATTACTCCGAACGAACCGCCACCGATCTTGCGCCCGAGCTTATATTTCTCTCCAATTATTCTCTCCATATATTTATGTATGTTTCTGATTATTTGGGGAAAAAAATCAGGAATCAAAATTTTTTTTTTTTGAGGTAAAAAATCCGGAATCAATTTGGAGTTTATTCAATTGATTATAGAACCTAGGATTGAGATTTTTTTCCCCCCTTATTTGCCTTTGTATATTTATTCAGAAAATAAACAGAAATTCTCAGTATCAAGATTTAGAGCTAATTAAGGGAGATTAAAGATTATATGGAGGAGGAGGACAGGAGGATTAGAGAATATTCAAGGAAGATGGACTTTTTCTTTTTCTTTGACTTTGACTTTGACTTGTCTCCTCAGCAGTTTTTACTAATTTTGTTTTTTCTTTTTTCTTTTTTTTTTGGGTTAATTTGGTTTTTGACTCTTCTCCTTGGGTAACTTGATAAATTTTGGCCTTTGTTTGGATTACATTTTCTTGAATTTTTTGCAGAAAAATTACTATAGCGATTTTGATGTATATGAGAAAATAAAATAATAGAAAAATGTAATCACGGAAAACAATGCAATTTTTTCAACAAAAAATTGACTGTCCAAACAAAGCCAAATTTTTTTTTATCTTTTAACTTGTTGTGAATTCGTAGGGTAAGCACGTGTAATTCAATTTGACAAATAGGTTTTATTTGATTCAATAGATAGGATTTACCATTTTATAAAAGTTCATGAAATTAGGAATGTGAAATAGTTGAATTATGATATTAAAATTTGAAATAGTAATTTCAATTCAAGAAAGGATCAAACAAAATTTGTACTAACTCATTTGCATTAATGGTAGATCATATAACCTCAAATTTAACAATTGTAAATATTTTTGAGAGATGTCTTTATTTCTTTTAGTATACAAAATTCAATCCGAAAATTAAACAGTTCCCTTTTTGCCTCCTAACTTGAGCAATTACGACTATAGTTGGAAGGGTAAATGAATAGATTAAGTAACTTCAGATGGAACAGAGATCTTGTGAATAGAATATTTAACCAACAAATGAGCTAATTCATAGGAGGACCAAAGCTGGAGAAGCATGGTGCAAGTACTGTGGAGATAAAGTGGAAACACTTGAGCATATTTTATTCTTCTGTCCAGAGGCTGAACAAGTATGGCAAGTAGCCCCTTTTCAATGGGACGGATTACTGGAAAGAAGATGGAATTTCTGGGACCGGTGGGAAGGATTAATTGAGGCATTGAGAAGAGAAAATGGGAGAGACCACATCAAACCTAACTGCTAATATACTATGGAACGACTGGAAGGAGAGGAATGGGTTCCAGTTTGAATCAAAAGGAAGGAATGAAATTGAAGTGGTGCAAAAAGCCTGTCAAGAATGGGAGGAATATGATAGATGGTGCAGGGAACAGGAACCTCACAGGTCAAAGAATGAGAACGATCTTAAGGGGCACAGAGAAGAAAGAAGGATAAAGCACTACATAAACTTGCGGGTAGCTGTAAAAAGTAAGCAAACCAACAGAAAAGCTGGGGTAACCAACTTTTTCCTCTGAAGGAGTTGCCACCACATGAATTATGGGACGGGGATCAAGGATTTAAATTTTATTTCTCATAAATTTGTCATTATATATAATTTTTTTAAAATTCATGACGGATGCGTGATGCATCCGTCTAATCCAATGATAATTTAATTTTCGTCGATTCTCTTGGTCTAATTAGATCGCCCTAGAGTAGGCTCGAGCAGAAGTAGAAATAGAAGTAAGAGTAAGTTAGATTAGGCAAAACGTTCCATTTTATAAAAAAATAAAATAAATAAAATAAAAATTGGGGTGGAAATCACAGCAGTAGACCTGCGAGGGAAGTTAAGGGTGGCATGGCCTGTGTCAGAACAATTCCACATGGAGGGACCAAAGGAATAGAGGAAGCTGAAGCTGTCAGATTGGCTCTTGCCAAGGCACTAGAGCAAGGGTGGCAGAAAGTCAGTATATGAGTGACAATCAAAGAACCATCAGCTTTGGCTGCTGGCCACCATCAATACATTAAAGATTTGGTGGGGTGAGAAGCAAGGTTTGAAATTTTGACTCTCACTAATTTGTCACAATTAAATGTAGTCTTGTTTAAAAAATCTAGACATAGTGCACCCATCTGATCCGGTAATAATTCAATCCCCTCCGAATTATCCTTAAAAAAAAGAGTAACAATCAAAGAGCTCAATAGGAAAGTACAGAACAAAGACCAAAATGATGCATTGTTAGCAACATTAATTGGGGGACATCATACAATTGAAAGACATGTTTTCAGTCGTGTCGGATGTATTATAGCCCAAAAGAGGACAATAGAGTAGCCCAAAATATAGCCAATTTTGCGGTCAGCTTAATAAATGATGTAGAGTGGAAGCACAGCTTCCCACTGTGGATTTCACAGTGAAATAGTTAAGCTCTTTAGCTTATCTGTGATGGACATTAGTCCAGATGTAAACAGTTACACTTCATTCGTAATAGAATGAAATTTTGTCAAAAAAAAAAGACTATAGTTGGAAGGCCCAAGCTTTGCGACTATAGTTGCAAGGCCCAAGCTTTGCGACGTCAATTGCCTTTGACAAAGATCGGCTTGGTTAACCGAAAAAAAGAATAAAAAATGGGAAGAACAAAATTTTGTTTTCTTTTTTAAATCAAATCAAGCAAAATTTGAATATCATATTTGTGGGTCCTTATCGTTACAGAATAATTTTCTACATACCTATTAGATATATACTATCAAGCTTAGGTGTTAGTATATGTAGTGTCAACGTAACATTATATATCTTCATTATTAGAAGGACAATAGTAAAAGATAGTACTAAAAACTCACAAATAAAATAAGAGAAAATCTTATATATACTGACAATGTATATATTATCGTAGTTGGATGCACAATGTATATAGAATTGGATTTCAAATTCAAATTTGAATTATGTATCATGTATTCAATGGTGAAAATATATACACTATTAATATATAAAAAATTTATCCATAAAACGAAAATAAGAGTTTGAATTTTGGAGAAATAGAAAGCTATAATGGGATGACAGGAGGAGTGATTCTGCGGAGAATAAAAGAGAATAGATAGATAGAAGTTGTTTTTAAATTCGAATCAGATCGATCGGTTCGATCGATCAAACCGAAAACAGGATCAAGTGTTCGATTCGAATTATCTTAAAGACTTAGGTTGATAAAAATTTTGACCGGATTTGACTAGAAGAACCGGTAAAAACCCGAGCTCCACGGCCTAGCCTTGCTATGCTACTTTCAATGAGCTTTCTGAATGGAAATTTTTGACATGGTGTCAAAGCATTTTCAATTTTTTGACTCCTAGATTATTAAAAATTATTAATATACCTCAAATATTTTATACTTTATAAATATTTGTCTTAAAGTTTGGTGTTATTTTCCAATCAAATCCATAATTTTAATTCTAAACTTGTTAATGTTCATTGAATAATATAAATTGCTACTTGATCATTCTAATTTCTTTGTATTTTCTTGTTAAATACATTTAAAAACATCAAATATATATAGATATACTTTTATTAATATTAACATGCTCTTAGGTATTTTACATATAATATTTTATTTTTAAATAATTTTTATTTATGACGTCATTCAATTTACCCTCGATCGAATCCGTTGATCCCTGATCCCTAAACTTGATCGAGTCGATGCCTGATGCAAATCTGAAAACATAGGATAGAAGTACTCCTCCGCCTGCAAGTGGAAAAGCAGAGGGAGGAGTTGTCTATTCTGGGAAAAAGTTCTCGGAGGATGTGGAAAGCATAAAAGTGAAATAAATGAAGAAACTTTTCTGATAAAGTAAAGGGTTAACTAACAGTGAGCGGTAAAGAACTCAAAACGGAAATCAGGAAAAAGATGCGGTGAGCGTGGATCGAACACGCGACCTTCAGATCTTCAGTCTGACGCTCTCCCAACTGAGCTATCCCCGCTTCTTGTTAGTGTACGGCACAATTTAATTTATATTGTTTGTTCCAAGGTTATTGGCATTATAAATTCTTAAATAAATTTTTATTGACTGAACAAGTCTTCATTTTGATATATCTGTGGGTGAAGCCTTAGCCATATGATTACTAAAATTCCTTCCTGTAGAAAATCCTACTAATAGCTTACAGGATAAGGTAACATAAAACATCCACAATAGAAAGAGAATGATTAAGAATATTTCATATACAAAAAAGAAAAAAAGAAAAAAATAAACTCTTTGTTTTTGGAGCCAAAAGGTACCTTCTATTTATATTTCTTCTATTATTTCACTCTTGACAACCAAATGGTTTTCTTCATGTGTGAGTACAGAAATGCACACTAAGGCATAGAAGTAGACTATAGATCTTTTGGTCATTTTCACAATTGATGTGTAGATATTGCTAGCAATTAAAAAATGACCTCTCCTTCTAAACTTCCCCTAACTTGTTTTCTAGTAAACACTTGTCTGGAGTGCAGATTTCTAAATTTTCTGTCTATTCGATGTTTTGATTCTTTCTATTTACATGTCCAAAAAATCTAGTGTAAGCTGATACACATAAATTTGAAAGCTCACATAGGCTTCAGGTCTAGTTCCGAGTTCAGTTAGCAATTTAGCAATTGTTCGACTCTTTTACCAAGAGAATTTGTACTAGTAACTAATCTAAATTTATGCATAAGTTGTTAGAATCCTTAAGTTTTCAGATTGTGGTAGTTCTCTAAAAACTTTTCTTCAGCAAAAGAAAAATGGAATGAAGAAGAAAAATTTGAACTCAACCCTTAACGTTCTGACGTCTAAACCGTTCAAGTTGTAGTAGTTTTTTAGTTTGAAGGGTCAGTGTGTTTGGTGGAATGTCCCTTTAAGCCAAACTAATAATATAGCTGTCTTTTAAATGATCAAAGGGACCATGCATGTACTGCCATTTGACAATCTTGCTACTACTATGGCCTATTTCCATTGACAGTCGATTGAGACCTGACTTGGACTTTCCTTGTTTGAAATCAGCATCTCGATCTGCTTTATTGATTTTGCTCAACATTGATTTAATTCAAGGGTTATTTTTAATTTATCTCTCTGAGGTATATCCTGGCTTTTCCTAACTTTTTTTTTGTCACTTAACCACTTGAGAGATAAAAATACCTCTCTATTATGCCAAGTTCTTAATATTAAAAATTTTTACTTCCTTTCTTTATTTAATTTAACATGTGGTTCAATTTTAATTACTATAATTGATAGTGATAAGTTTCCCATGAGAAGAGTATGTATATTAGGGAATGCACCAACAATGGATTATCTTTATAAAGGCAAAGAAAAAAATAGGGATAATTTCAGAAACCCCTCTTGAGGTTTCTGACAATTTCACTCAGCTCCCCCAAATTTAGAAAATTACATTGACCTTCCTTACTTTTATTGTTTAAGTAACAGTATAGACCCATCAAGTTAGAATTATACTTAAGTATCATAAAATGCCCTTTTTGCAATATCATACATCAAAAGAAAGTGAAGAAAGGTTTAGTGATCAATTTAACCAAAAAAAAAAAATTTAACAAACACTTTCATCCAGACTTGCTATGTTCCACGATAATTGTAAACCCGAAACCTCATTAACCTGTTCAAGCAAACTCCAACTTAATCCCCAAATTCTATCAATTTGGCATCACTAAAATGCCAAAATTTACCAAAAATTGCATTCCAACTTAACCCCCAAATTCTATCAATTTCGACATTATCAAATCTCAAACTCTACCCAAATCACTTTCTCTACAAATCGATTATAGCCACCACTACCAACTAAAATACCCTCAAAAAGCTTCCCACCCCAAATTAACACTCTATATTTTGTTTATTGACTAATCTAACACCTCAAATTATGAACTTACTGCCTATCGCCTGCCACCTTCCTTGAACAGAAAAGAACTTGGCCAACCACTATTGATACCTATGCCAAGAGTAACCCCATACTCCAATGGCGTTAGGAATAGAGAAACTAATCTTTGTGACAAACCATCACCAATAGTTGTAAATCAAACAAAAATGAAACCAAATGACGATATTGATTCTAGTTCGTAACAGACATAATAGCATAACCCCAAATTCGTCCCTTTTTCTCTTTTAACAATAGCCCATTAATTTCATTTTTCCTCTCTATCACAACCACCTTCATCATCTCCATCTAATTTGACCATGAAATTTTCATTTGCTTCCTCAATTTGTAATTTTGGAAATTTTGATTCTTTAAGGTATACAAATTGTAATACGAGAAGAAATAAATAAGAGAGGCTGATAGCTAACTATCACAAAAAGAGAGAAGTAGACAAGAAATAAACACTTCGAGTAGGTTTGCATGGTGGTGTAGTTGATGGGTGCAAAAGACTATGGAGTTATAGGCAGGAAAGAGAGAATCATAAGAGGTAGAAAAAAAGGAAGGGAGAGAGAAAAGAAACTACTGTTAATTAAAGTAGGGTTGAGGATGATAACAAGTTGTTGCAGGTTTTTATTTTTTCTTTTACTTTTGGTTTGGTTTTTGTGTCCCACATATGTAGTAAATTATCTATTAAATAGAGGGCATTGTAGTCATTTTATTGAATCGAGTGAGGTCAGTGTAATTTTCTAAAATTGGGGGGATTCGAGTGAAATTATCAGAAACCTCAAGGAAGGTTTTGAAAATTATCCCAAAAAATAATGCAATAAGCAAATATCCATTAGAGAAAAAAGAACAAAAAATGTCCAGATAACTAACATGTGAATGTGTGATTATACATTGCCGTTTGACAAAAAAAAAAAAGTGTGATTGTAAACAACGGGGACTTTGAATTGTCCAATTAAAAGAAAATAGAATACAAAATTTTTTGTGAAATAGGAGAATAAATGATATTGATTTATAATTAACTAATTATGTAAAAAAAAATTCTATGTAGTTTCTTCACAATTACAAATTAGAGAATGAATATCTTTAATTTTTTTTGTTAGCAAAATTTTTTATTTGCTCAAAAATAAAAATTTGAAAAAACTAATTTTGACTAAAAAATAAAAGAGAGGAAAATCAGCGATTTGAATCCCTTGCATGTAAAATGTGCTCGTTTTTAGTCCTACGACACCTTTTCAGGCCAATTTTGGCCGGAATGAGTTATGGACCCGTTATATGTTCCGCGTCTAGAGATAAATTTGGCAAGTTACTTATTGCGTTGACCCAAATGTAAAGTACAAACATTTGGATGCACCGGTTCAAGAGCCCAACATACAGACCTTATGGTTTCTATGGAGCCACGTCACTCCTCTTAATAAAAGTTAATAGTTTTTTCTCTCATTTTCCTTTTCATTCCTTCTACAATAAATGTCCAAAAAATTATACAAAAACCACAATTCAGATAATGATTAAAAAGGAAAATTAATACAAAAGTCCAAAAACTCAAATCTGTAAAGATAAAGAACGACAACCCATAAAATTCTAAATAATATCAAATCCACAGACTTTTGCCTATACATACAACTAGTGATTTGAAAAGTTTGTTTGGATAGGAGTGATTTGAAAAAAAATAATTTGCTTACTTTCCAAATTCAAATTCTAATATATTTTTTTATCTTTTTAATTATTTTTTATTTCATATATATTATATTATAAAAATATTATAATAATTATTTTAAATAATCTCATATCAAAAAAAAAAAAAAAAGTCACCAGCACTCCTGTCAGGAATCTTCTTTCCCAACCTTATCTGCTGCCTTCCACCTCAATCAGTTTCCTTCAATCACTCCTCTCGATCAAGGCATTACACAAACTTCTAAACAAGTTCGGAGTGCTCAAACGACACGATAAAATGAACGAGTCATTTTCTCTTTCTAGAGCCAATCTTGCCGGCAACGCCAAATGGTGGCATCGGTTCAGGCCACAGGAGACGCTGGTACCGGCAGCGGGGGGCGGCGGTGTAGCTGTACACTACTCACTGTATTAAGAAAAGATGTAAATTATTGGAGAAATGAAGAGATATGAAGGGAAATTTTGTTATCGTGAGGAGCAACTACGTCCTTGACCAATTTGAATCTTGACAAACAAAAACTCTACGTGCTTATTTGATTTGTATTAAACATATAATTAATGAGATCTAAATTCTTATTTGAAATACTATCATTGGTCAAAACTAATTGTTAGATATACAAATTTCTTCATTTGCTTGATAAGAGATTTGAAGTTCAAATCCAAATGCATCATCCATCGAAAAACACTACAAGATAATTTGTTTATAGTTGTCCCTTGGGTTGACTCGAATAGTTTCGAAATAATCTAGTTAGATTCCGAGATCACGTATTCGAATTATCTCTCTATTGCTTGTGTATCCTTGGGAGGTTGGGTGGCACAAGCGCAGAGAGATTAGTCCAACAAAAAAGTTAGAATACTCTCTGTATGGACAAAAAAAATAATTTGTTTATAGCTAAGTATTAGGGGCTTCCTATGATCACTAATTCTCATTATATGTACAGGACAATGAAAATTAACACAACACAGAGGAACACCAACGCAATAACAAGCAAAAAGACAATAAATTTGCAATCCCTAGAAATTGTGTCCAACCATCAATTTCATCCATTCAATTGCAAGTCAAATCCATCTCCACCTAATCCGTCATGTACAACAAAAAGACCATATCGTACATTAAAGAGGGCATGTAGGTGGGATTCAGCAATTCAATCTTACTCCCCCAGCCCATTGGAGTTTAACCTTTCGAACCTTAAAAAATCAAGTACTTGAGATTTTAATGCAAGTCCACTCATTGTTCTTTCTCCTCTGTCTAATGCTATGGAGCTGCAAAATCTAGCGGAAGAAGGTGGATTATCTTGTAGTTTGCATCTGTGGCTTAGGTCGTATGCTTAGTATGAAATTGTTCATATAATATATTAGTAATCGTTTTCCCAGTGTGCTCAGTATGGTTGTTGGACGAGAATCAAGATCAAAATACTCGACACATATTATTGCAGTAGAAGAAGAAGGAGAAGTCCCCTACATGCATGACGGAGAATTCTGCTGATGATGAACAAGAAAGTATGATTACAAAGCCTTTACTTAACGATGATCATGACTGTTTTTCAGCAAAGGGTGGCTTCAGAACCATGCCATTCATTTTAGGTAACTCCTTTTCCCTTTGAATTTGTAGAAGGGGTGGGGTGGAAAGGGGGACGGTGAGGACCGAAACCTCACTTTGAAAACAAGAAACAAACGACCCTTATTAAACTGGCTATATCTGATTCTCATTCTACGTGCCTTTGTTTAATTGAAGTTTATTGAGGAAAAAGTTTTAGTGAAATTTTCTATTAAGAATTGACCGTTCTGTGTTTTAATGGTTGTTTTCCGGGGGCAGCAAATGAGGCTTTTGCGCAGGTGGCAAGCTATGGGCTACAGCCTAACATGATTCTGTACTTGACAAGAGAGTATCATTTGAACATGGCTACTGGGTCCAACATAATCTTTCTTTGGTCAGCAGCAACAAATTTGATGCCCCTTCTTGGTGCTATAGTTGCAGATTCATTTCTGGGTCGATTTCGGATGATCTTATTTGGTTGTGTTATTAGTCTTCTGGTAAATACCCCATTTACACACTTCAGTGTTTTCAGTAGTTAATATTTATTTTGATTATGTTTAATTTTTCATAGCACAAGAAGCTGTTTGTTCCGATTTCTTGCATTTTCATCCATCATGTCATTTTCAACTTCAGATTGTACCTTGAAAATGGACGAATTTTATAAAGTATCCCTGGCTTTTTTCTTTGATTTACCATCTGGCGGTCAGGATGGATCAAAGAACATTTAAAAATGATTTGTTTAGTTGTGAGTATTTTAGTTTGGGGCACCCAGACTATAATCTAGAAGCTAAGCAACTATCCTGCAGATTGCTGCAATGGAGGTGTAATTAGGCATGTGTCATGAAATTTCAATTCTGTACAGGATCACATAAGAAGGAGGAAAGGCTTTCTCATATCATTTTTTGAATCTATCAGGTTTCTCCCAGAATATGGCTAAATTTCTAGAGAAAATTGTGGTTAAGAGTTAGAAACATCAGTCTCTTTTCCATGGCATTTATTTCGAATACTGGCAAGTCCAACGGATACAGTAGCTTTTTTATAATACACTTGCCACCAAAAAAAAAGTACCAGAATATTCAAATGATCTTGTGAGAAGGGGGAGTTGGGGTGTACTTTAAAATTTCATCATTGTTGCTTAAGAGTGGTGTAAATCATTTTCCTGCCGGTGTCAGATGCTTTTTTGGTCGGAAAAATACATCATTTCTCACTTTGTATCTTCATGCAGTGACAAAATTTTATCTGTTCTGACCCTGTGTTTAGAAACATGATTGATCATTTCAATTAAGAACCAACATGTTCACATAGAAAACTGGTGAAACAAATTGCAGAAAAGGCATGTCTTAGACTTTCTTGTCTAATTCTGCTTTCTAGCAACTCCCATTTTACATAACCATCATTTGTTTGAGAGGATTTCAATCATATATATATGGCATGATGTCATCCCAAAATTCAGGCCATTAGTTTCTTCACACACACAACAGCTTTATATTTTAATTTTCAGTTAGAAATCCTGCTCCATTGATCTTTCATGTGCAGTGAAGAAAACTGAAAAAGAACCCCTGACTTTTAGAAGATAATTTGTTGCACATCACACTAGCAAAACTTAAAGAAGTTTAAATCCTCTGCATCTTTCTTTTAGGCTTCACTTGTTGATGCACGGAAATAGTCATGCTGCTGCCAGAAAGAATTACACTACTGACCAGTAATACAGAGGGGTGCATTATTCAGTTCTTCAAATTGACTATATTATTTCTGATTTTAATGGAATCATCTGAAAATGAGTTTCTGCTTGGATTGAAGGGAATGGCTCTTTTATGGCTAACAACAATGATTCCACAAGCAAAGCCGCCTCCATGTTATGAATCGGATAACAATTGTAGCTCTGCGACAAGTTTTCAACTCTTTCTCTTGTGTTCTTGTCTTGGACTCACGTCTATTGGATTTGGAGGAATTGTGTCTTCATCCTTAGCTTTTGGTGCTGATCAGTTACAAAAAGCAGGTGGCCACAACAATGGATGGGTTCTGGAGTCCTATTTCAGCTGGTACTATGCGATATGCACAATTTCTATCTTAATTGCTTTTACTTGCATCGTCTACATACAAGACAACTTGGGATGGCAACTTGGTTTTGGCTTTCCAGTCATGCTCATGTTGTTGTCAACTCTGTCATTCTCCCTGGCTTCGCACTTATATGTCAAGTTGAAGGCTAAATCAAGTTTAATTGTTGAAATGCTTCAAGTGGCTGTAGCCTCTTATAGGAAACGGCATATAGAATTGTCAACAGAGAGCCCGAAAATGCTGTACCATCACCTCAGGGGTCCAGCAATTTGTCTTCCAAGTGAAAAACTAAGGTGAGTGTATTTTAATCCTCACAGTAGTGTCCCCTTGATCTCAATGTTCTCTTATCCAAAATGACTGGCTCCGCTCTCAGACTGGGGCTGTATTTCTTTCTTTATTCACATATATGAATAATTTCAAGTTCTTACAACTTATTTTGATTATACAAGGTTGCCTGTATTTGGTAGCTATAACTGGTTTGCAATTAATCCTATTTTATTTTTCATCTGGTGGCGAATTCAACAATTTGTAAAAGCTTTTTTTGAGTCAAAATTTTTCTTTGAAGTCATTTGGAGTTTGAACATTTATGAGAGAAGTTCCTATTAGGTCATTTAAACAATAGTACTGTTCTCTTATGGAAGCTTCAATAATTTGTCTTCCAGGTTCTAAACAAAGCTTGCATCATCATAGATCCTGAGAGAGACTTGACAACAGATGGAACAGCAGCAGATCCCTGGAGTCTTTGCACAGTAAATCAAGTTGAGGACCTGAAGTCGATTCTCAAAGTGATCCCCTTATGGTCCACAGGAATGATAATGTCAGTAAATAGCAGCCAGAGCTCATTTTCTGTATTTCAAGCAAAGTCCATGAACCGAAAATTTGGTCCGAACTTTGAAATGCCAGCAGGTTCTTGTAGTATGTTTGGCGTTGTCGGTGCAGTACTATGGATACCTCTTTATCTTCAGATAATCCTGCCTGTTGCATCAAGAATTTTGGGGAGACCTGTTCGTCTCTCGACAAGGAAAAGAATGGGAATTGGAATGGCCCTGTCTTTTCTAGGCATGGTAGCGGCAGCAACAGTGGAGGCCAAACGACGTAGTCTGGCTATCAGGGAAGGATATTCAGATGATTCAGATGCAGTGGTGGACATGTCAGTACTTTGGCTTCTTCCCCAGTTTTTCCTGATCGGCGCTGCAGCAGCTGCAAGTGCAACTGCACAGAATGAGTTCTATTATTCCGAGTTTCCAAGAAGCATGTCAAGTATATCTTCCACTCTTTCCTTACTTGGGATATCTGCGGCAAATCTTGTTTCAAGTTTTATTATGAACGCCATCGACAATCTCTCGAACCGAGGAGGAAAAGAAAGCTGGATTTCGACCAATGTCAATAAGGGTCACTATGATTATTACTACTGGGTGCTTGCTGGCTTAAGTATGCTTAACATGATTTATTTCCTCATTTGCAACAAGGCTTATGGTCCTGGCAAAGAAGATAAGAAAGAGACAACTTTTCATGAACAGGATGACTAGAACTAGCGGTTAAACCTGGACAAGTTTATCGTGATCAGTAATTCAGTACACCTGCAGAAACCTGGGAGTTAAAGAATATCAGTTGATCCAACAATGTCATTACTGTAAAAGCTGTCATCCAACTTACTATATCTGGACACTGATGTCTGGCAGCCGGGGACCTGTAGTAGAGGAACAATCTTCCTTTGGTAATTTCCCTGTTGTGGCTGGAAATACTCCCTTAGACTAGACTAGTTTTTCGCAACAAATTATTGCTGACTCCACAGAAAATTGGACATATTAATAATTTGGTCGAACCTGGAGGGTTGGTCCAAAATTTGCCAAAGGAAAATCTTTATGTTACAGTCCATAACTTGGGCAATAGTTATAGATCTCGTCCTACTTATTCCATCTCATTCCATAACTTGTTACCAGCTTGTCCGGTTCCTCGTACCATCTGAGTGAAATACTACAACATCTTAGTACTTCCAACTTCTCAAGGCCTTCTTCCCTCGCCAGCACCGCAACCACCGGCAGAGGAACCCCAGAAAGAGGTCTCCTGACAAACCGCTGGCCAGCCCCTTAATTCCAAGAATTCACAAAGCCCCAAACTCCAATTCCTCACACGTAAAAGAATATAAAATCCCCTGCTTAGCTAAAAAAAAAATGAATCTAAATCTGAATTTGTTTTAAATTACAGTAGTTTCATTCAGTGTGTTGAGATCCAAGTATCCAACTCAATTTCACATGTTGACTATGAAACTCTATCTATTCTTCCATTTGCGAGTCCATTTCAAAACAATTACTAAAAGATAGAAAATTAGTTCAGCGAATCAAGGGGGAACTACAATTTTTGGTGATGATTGGCTTTGACATGGTTGCTAGGTGGTTTTGGGTGTGGATGTCAAAAGCTAGTGAAATGGAACAGGGGCCGAACGGTTACCAGAAAAAACATTTGCGGTAGTTTTATGCAAAACGCACGTTACGTAACTCTATCTGTATACGGCGTAACTCGTTTTTAATAATATATAATTATATAACAAAATTTTAGAAATCTCACACATAATATTAAAAATGAAGTATAAAATAAAATCTTAACCTTACAATTTTTTTTTTTTAGTCAAATCTGAACTATGAACTGCCAGGAATGGTTTCTGCAGCCGTTCCCGACCCCTCTTCAAGTGAGATATGAGGCTAGAAATGTCCGCTACAGTTGAAACGACTTTGTCAATATGTACTGGACAGGACAATCACTGAAATTAGGGAGATAAAACGTGATTTAAGGTGAAGCTACAACTCCTTATATATATAGGGAGATAAAACGTGAAGCTGACAACTAGACAATCACTGAGATTAAGGTGCCATTTGTAGCTGACCCGATGAAAGGGATGGCTGGACGGACTGCGGTGCTGTCAAATCTTGGTGGTTTTGTGGTCCACAATACTCCGCATCGCCAACTCCGCAGAACTACGCGCCAGTGGGGTGAAATAGTTGGACCGAGTTTCATAGTTCCTCAAAATATTAAAACTTAGTGCTTATATCCTCGTAAAATTAAACCTTGCCACCAGGATTTTTAGAATTGTTTTATATCCTCTTGAAATGTTCCTTATGAATATTAGACTTTACTTGTGAAATCCTTTATAAAAATGCAAGGATGCCTCTTAATGACTTTTTTATTAGTTTTTGCCCTCAAGCATACATAAATCTTTTCTATCGTCAACTATATATACAAATACAAAAATTTAAGTATTCATTATTAAAATTGTTAAACATCAAGTAAATAGTCTAGTATGATAATTAATGTTTGATTATTTATTTCACTTTTGAAAAAATAGGATAACTAAATATCGCAAGTAAAAAAATGTTTCGAATTATATATTTAATTATGGAACACTTGTTATAAAATTAATAAACAAGTGATGAAAATTATGATAATAGAATTGTAACTAATATTTATGGAAATTTATACTGATGCTTAATTGTTACTTGTTGCCAAAAATGATGCATCAACATGTAGAAAAATATTACTGTATGTTATTACATTTAAATGTGCAATTGTCTCAAATCAAACTCAAGTTCACTACTAAAAAACTTGAACTTGAACTCTAGTTTGTTAAGTTCTTGAAAGTTGAGGTTGAATTTGAATCGAATTTATTTTATCTTATTTGAGTTCAATCGGATCTAGCACAATCAAGCTCAATTAATTGAGCTTAGTCGACCCAATCAAGTTTCATTGAGTTCAATTGAGTTTAGTTGAGCCCAAATGCCCAATCAAGTTTAAGTAATATAAACTAATATTTTATACAATTTTAAACAAAGGACACGATAGATATTTATACTAATAAATATAAAAATTTTGATACACACACATATATATATTGAAGATCAATTGATCTCGTTTATACTCGATGAATTTTTGAGACTCACATATTAGGTTCAAACTTGAACTTTTCAAGTTATTCAATCTACTTGAACTCGGTCATCAAGAACTCAAACTTGCGAGTAATTCTATTGAGTTCGGCTTATTTACACCCTTAAGTACACCTAAAATACCCATCATATTTTTTTTTAATTTTATGTTACCAAGTGCAAAACCACTATAACCTAATTTTTAAAATTTTTTATAATAGTTAAAAGATTAATATCATGGGTAGTTAAAGAAACGATTCTAGTAAAAGTACATAGTGTGAAGTTTCATTTGGTTTGCCTCGCATTACATGTTGTAGAAATACATTCATATTTGGTATGAAAAATGAATAATCAATGATACAAGAACGGGCCTGTTAGAATAAAATTTTAAATTTGGATATAAGTAGGCATGTTAGTGAGTCAAATCTTATGTAGATCCAATTCAGACCCAATATACTTATGTAAAGTTTGGGGTTAATTTCTCAAATCTAAACTCTACCTAGACCTAGACCGTATTAGAGAGTAATGGGTCCAGTAGAATCTAATTTTTTATGATTCATACCCAAATCCAAATCTAAACTAGACCCTACTCAGATTCATGTATAAATTATACATATATATATATATATATATAGACACATACACACACATACATACATATATATATATATATATATATAATCTAAGATTCTATAGTCATTGGATCAAATACATTAAGATTTTATTACTATTAAATTAAAAGATATGCTCTTAATATAAAAAAATTCACCTAATCTCGCCCATCTATTGTGTGCCTTTATGGACATAGATGGAATTTTGAAAATAAATAGGAGTAGTTGATAATAGTTCTTTCTTTGAATTCATAATATTGTATTCAACTTATGAATGTTAATTTTATTATTTGAAAATAAAAATTGGATGGATTTATGTTATTTTAAACTCTATATATTTTTAAAAATATTTTTACTTTAGTAATTCACCATATGTTCAAAAAAGTATCCCAGGATACCCAAACCCTTGAGGATACGTGCCTAGATTTACTTTTTCAGACCCACGAGGGTTTTTGTATTTAATTAAATATAATGGATCTGAATTTGGATTAAAGAGATTTAATCAAATCTTATCCATTAACATACCTAGATATAAGTAACCTAAATACAAGTATGTTATTGGCTTTACTTTTCCCTCTTATCAAATATGTTTCGAGATGATATAAGGATCATATATATTCAGAAAGACACGAATTTAGTGCAAATAATTGAATTAATCATTAGGCTTCAATGCAAATCAACTTATAAATTCGTAAATTTTAGTATAACCAATATGCATAAATTTTAGATATATTAAATAATTAAATTTATCCAAATAAATTGGAAAAACGCTTTTATGTAATTGTCTGCAGTTCCCTTGTAATTTTTTCTCCATATTTATTTTAAAATCCTGTCATAGAAGCATTATTCTGTATTTTGAAAACATTTATTTATCCTCGTGGACCAAAGAGATAATCACCTATTAGGCGCGTTGTCCATCAAAACAAGCGCCTTTTATTACCTCCGCTTTCAACAGCTTTTTGTCTGGTTGTCATTTCAATCCTCTCTCTCCATAGAAGTCAAGTCCGTACTTGACATCTTTGATGCTGGACGGTGGTTTCCCGCAATGGCTTTGATTGAACGGAACCTTCGCAGCTTTGCCACTGTAGGCTTTACTCGGAACAACAAAAGAAATGGAAAGATATGAAAAAAGAAAATAGAAATGGATGCTCAGCACCCAGTTGGCATCGCGCCTGTTAGACCGTCTGTCACATTATTATTGTCCTTTGCCAAACCAAAACGATGGTACGTAAATGTCATAAACCCAAATTTCTTTTGGAGCCCTTGTGTCCACTCCATCGCATTATCACAATGTATGCTATGAAGTCTACTGTTGGAATAGTTTGTGAAATAAAATAGAAATAAGACTTGTTGAAACGAAGAAAGTAAAAAATTTTTGGACATATCTAAACAAAAGGCGAGTCAACACAGTGGATTTGCGACCGGATCTGCGGCTATGGGAAGTGGATCCGTTTGTGGATTCTTCTTAAAAGCTAAAAAATTTCTGAAACTTTTTTGGCATTTTCTATCCATTAATGGAACTTAATTGTTGTCTCTTAACGCCCATAAACATCAAAGACAGTGGCTGATTAATTTGTGACTCTTGAGTTATGTCTTTTACTATAAAAATGACAAGTATCTAGCAAATAAAAAACTCTTGATCTTTTTTTTGTAAAAGAAAACTTGAAATTTGCTATCAAGTTTCTCTAAATCTTATTGTATTTTACAGGTAATTTGCCATAAATTGTAGCAAATACTTTATGTAGTTGGAACAAATAACATCTTAAGGATAATATCAAATACGCCTCAAGATCATCATCTTCAACCTCACTTTCTTAGTGAAATTTTGCGCAATACAAATTTCTATACTTTTATGTGCTTGTGTATCAATTACATGAACATCCAACATCTTTGTGTTAAATCTGGAAAGCACAAGGTGCCTTGTCCCTAACCCAAAAAAAAAAAAAAAAGGGTGTCATGTCTCCTGCACCATCAGAGTCTACGATTACAGGCATGTCATTTTTCTGCAGGGGAAAAAAATTAATTATATATTGCTACAAATGTTGCTACAAACAAACATGCTACTCCAAAGAAAGCAGTTTCAGATTAATCTTGCCACAAATTAATGTTGCCTCTTCCAATACTCGATTAAGACATTCGGCATCATAATATGATGCTTACAGAAATTGGCTTTGTCGAGCGCTGATTTAACTCAATTGAAGAAAGATTTGCCCCACAACTAACCGTGTTTCCCACTTTCACATCACTGCTAATGGAATATATTTTTCTCCCTTTTAAGTTTTGAAATTTCAAGCCCTTTTAAACTTAAATTTTCTATTTTATTGTGAACCTGCCTATTTCAAGCTTCAACAATTTGATATCATTTCCCTCTATTGTTTGTTATAACCTATTTAACTCTTTTAGCCTGCCATACATTTTTCGTTATAAATTTCTTTTAACTATTTTGGTGCATTTTCAAGTTATTTTTTTTTGTTGAATTAGTTACATCAATTACCTATACGCCTTATAATGGTAATTTGGAAATGAAAATAAATTTTAGCACTTCATATTAATATTTTATAGGTAAGGGCTGACATTGTTACATTGAAAATGAAAATTAGGAGAGTAGATATAATATTCAAAACTACAAGGGACCCAAGAGAAAATGTCAAAAACCACAGGACAAACAGATAAACTTCTCCCTACTAATATTACTCTTCCATTAATTTATAGAAATCCAGTAATCTTTAAAGATAATTCATCATTTTGCATTTTAAACCTTTTTGATGTATGTGTTTCAAAAGAGAGTCTATTGGCTTTGAGGCTGCACGAAGTCATAGCCTCAAATGGCTAACGTGATGGTTTCCTTTGGTTTGCATTTTCTTTTAGGATAACTATTTTATACATTATTAGTATGTAATTTTTTTTTACATTAGTAGGTTTAGAATATGTCACATAACATGAATTCAAATTCGAAGTTTAAATCATATATATTGAAAGCTGCTAGTGTAAAAAAACCGTTACACTATTAGTGCATAAAAAGTTAATTCTTTCTTTTATGGCGTGATGCCATAGATATACAATATAAATGTAACTCGAATTTAGTTAAACGTTGTTGATTGTTCAACACAATTTTTAATAAATGACAAAATTTATTATGTTTTTGTACATTATTTTTTTTGAATCCATTTTAGTAGTATACATTTTTTTATATATATAAAAAAGATCATTTCATTCAATAAATCTGCACTAATGACAGAAAATAAATTAAACAAACATAACACAGATACATTTAGATCTGAAATTAATAGATACAATAGATCTAGGAAATGAATATAAATAAAGATAATATTGGTGCTTCTATATATCTTGCATTCGGATGAATCATTGTAATCCCATACATTTGCGCATATCTTTTGATAGTCAGATCTGATTAAAACTGGTTCAAATCCAAAGACAAATTTAGATTCCATAATAATGGAGAAATTGTAGATTTGAGAAACTAATAAGCAAATACCCATTAGAGAAATTTAGATCTGACAATAATGGAGAAATTTTTGCTTCCTTTTTTTAAAATTGAATTTGAACATGTGATTTAATTTTAACTGTTGTAATTGACAGTGGTAAAGGAAATACACCAACAACGGATTACCTTTAAAAAGGCAAAGAAAAAAAATAACCTAATAAGCAAATATCTATTCGAGAAAAAAAGAACAAAAAAGTCCAAATAACTAACATGTGAATGTGTGATTATAAAACAATGGGTAATTGACTTTGTATTGTCCAATTAAAGGAAAATAGAATACGAATTTGTTGTTAAATTAGAGAATAACTAATATTGATTTATAATTAACTAATTATGCAAAAAAATCTATATATTTTCTCCATAATCAGAAATTAAAGAATGGACATCTTTAAGTTTTTGTTAGCAAAATTTATTATTTGCTTCAAAATAAGAATTTCAAAAAATCAAATTTTGATTAAAAAATAAAAGAGAGGAAAAAATCAGTGTAGTAGTACTCTTTCATTAATTACAGAAATCCCATAAAACTTTAGCAAAATCGAAACTCTTTTAATCATGTGTTTCAAAGGAGAGTATTCCAGTGGCTGTGAGGCACTTGCCTTGCATGAAGTCATTGAGTCAGATTGCTAGTCTTTTTTTTTTCTATTATTACTGAAATGATAGATTTTTATTGATTGAGAGTTAAACTGTACAATTCTTGAGCAAAGACTCATGTTGAGCTTTACAAATGTGTACTAACACATGGAGAAAACCAGCATTCTTCATCTTGGGTTAAACTAACAGCATAATTGCTAATCATTCTACCTCTTATACTACTCTCATTTGAGGACAAAATAAATGAGCATTTCAAAAACAGTAATCTTAATGTATGGATGTCCTCCAATTGTGCAAAAAGTCTAACATCCATAGTTTTCTTGGTTTTCAAAAGATGTAGTAGCTTATGTGATGAAATTTCCAGTTTGACTGCCTTCAAAAAGTCAGATTGCTAGTCTGACGTGATGGTTTTAAAGTCATTGAATGAGAATACCACCTAATATTTATGAGTTTGTCTTTATATCCCATATTAAAAAATTATAAAGAAATATCTCTTGTAGGTGGTTATAAATATAATGCACTTAAGTGAGTCTAATTGTATTAAGGGCACCAACCCAAGTGCCGTATGTACAAGTTCAAGAGAGTTTTTGGGCCCATGTCCCAGTCACAGAGAGATTTTGGTTAGGCATCAAACAAAAAGAGCAAATCATGGACCTTTGGGTCATTAAGCAATTAGTGCTATTTAAACTCTTTTATATTTTCAATTTTAGGTGCCTTTTGGGTCTCGAAATTATTTTTTAAGATTTTGTACTCTCTTTCTATTATGGTAAATTTACTACTCTCTCGCTTGTGGACGTAGGTCAATTGAATCGAATCACGTAAATTTTGTGTTTCTCTATTTGATTTATTTGTTATATATTGTCATTATTGAGTTGCTAAATATCATATTATTCTCATTAGTCAATTTTTTGGAATCAGACCTAACAAATTGGTATTAGAACTTTTGGTTTCAGGTTTGGGTTCTTCAATATCAATTCTAGGATATTGATTTTGTGCTGCAGAGAGTGAAGAAAAATTCTCTGTTGGAGTTCAGTTGGATTTTGAAGAAGAATTATTTGACCCGTTGGAACTGGTTGAGGGTTTTGAAAAGAATGTGGAGCAAGATTATATTCATGATTTTTAACCCATTGGAATCTGTTGAACCTCTTCTGAGTTTTGCCCGTTGGGACCTGTTGAGTTTTTTGCATCTTGATTCGTTGGTGACTCGTTGGGGTCTGTTGGAATTTTGGTGGTTCGTTGAGATCTGTTGGGACTTTTATGAAAAAGGTGGAGCTTGTTTGCTATTTGTCGATGTTGGATACACGGCAAGGTGGAGATTTGTTGAATTTGTTTTTGTATCCCACATTGAAAGTTTACAAAGAAATATCTCCTCTTGATAGTTATAAATATAGTGCACTTAAATGAGTCTAATTGTGTTAAGGGCACCAGTCCAAGTGCCATATGCATCATTCCAAGAGAGTTTTAGGGGACCCACGTCCCAATCACAAAGAGGTTTTGGTTAGGTATCAAACCAATAGAGCAAGTTACGAGCATTTGTGCTATTTAAACTCTTTTGTGTTTTCAATTTTAGGTGCCTTTTGAGTCTCAAAATTATTTTTTAGGATTTTGTATTCTCTCTTTTGTACTTTCTTTCTGTTATAGTAAATTTGCTACCCCTTCGCCCGTGGACGTAGGTCAATTGAACTGAACCACATAAATTTCGTGTTTCTCTGTTTGATTTATTTGTTATATTATTGTCATTATTGAGTTGCAAAGAATATTATTATTCTTGTTGTTCAATTTTCTGAAACCAAACCTAACAAATATATTCATATAGCAGAAGTTATGATTTTTTTTTAAGTTGGTAGAAATGTCAAACATGCATTGAGGTAGCCAAGTTCAATTTAGATATTTTCGTAGATAGAACCATTTTCACTTGCCAAGGCAATATAAATGCATCACCTAGAACTTCCACCTACATTATTTCATCTCAACATAGTGCAATTTGTACCACAGGACATCCTCACGTTTTGCAAGAGATCCCAATAACAAGTTTCTGAAATTCAGACTGGATATTTATAATAGATGTTTCCTATGGCACCACATGTTGGCTAGGTAAGGTTGTATGTTTGAGTTTCTGTGCTAAGGTGAGAATTGAATTGGTGGACGATCTGTAACAATTCTTATAATTAAATTATGATCCTGGAAAAACTAGTGCCAATTCCCTACTTATTCCACCTCTTGGTACTACCTTCATTGGCCGGCTTCCTCCCAAATCAACATCCCACATCCACCAGTTATTTGCGGTGTGATTCATAGTTATATTTATTTATTTGCTTATTTGTAATGTGAGTGGAAGGACTCGTATTATGAATCTTTCACTTACACTCTTTCTCCTGATCCACCCAACCCATCCCCCTCCCCTCTTCATAGTTGTACTCAATTAGTAACAGTTTCTTAATTTAATTTTGGCCATCCATAAATTGTGAAGTTCCTAAAAATCTAAATATGCTTTTTTGTGGAGTTTAATGCATGCATACATGTAACTAGGTAGATACAACTGAAGTTGTTACTTTCAGAGGTACAAATAAATGATGCAATTGATGATCTTTCATTTATTTTTTTCATGTATTTTGAAAGAACTTTCATCCTTTTCCTTTTTATGCTGTGTGAATTAATTCTAATTAAAAGAGGACTTAGGTGTTAAACCTTTAAAAACGTGAAAATATACGATGCAATTGATGAAAAATATATGCACACATAGATATGCATTAAGACCTGAAATCAATAGATACAATAAATCTAGAAAATCAATATAAATAAAGGTAACATTGGTGCTTCTATATATCTTGCATTCGAATAAATCATTGTAACCCCATACATTTGTGCATATCTTCTGACAATCAAATCTGATTAAAACTAGTTCAAATCCAAAAAAAAAAAAATTAGATCTGACAATGATTGAGAAATTGTAGATTTGAGAAACTAATAAGCAAATATTCATTAGAGAAATTTAGTTTTGACATGACAATAATGAAGAAATTTTTACTTTGTTTTTTCATTATATTTTAACAAGTGGTTTAATACGCCAACAATGGATTACCTTTAAAAAGACAATACACCAACAATGGATTACCTTTGTAAGCTGGTACACATAAATTTGAAAGATCACATAGGCTTCAGGTCTAGTTCCGAGTTCTTTTAAAAAAAAAAAAAAAAGGTTTAGCACCGAGTTCAGTTAGCAATTTAGCAATTGTTCGACTCTTTTATGAAGAGAATTTGTACTAGAAACTAGTCTACATTATGCATAAGTTGTTAGAATCCTAAGTTTTCAGATTGTAGTAGTTCTCTAAAAATTTTTCTTTAGCAAAAGAAAGATAAAATTTAAGAAACAGAAATGAAGAAGAGAAATTTGAACTCAAAACCTTACACGTTCTCATGCCCATACCGTTCAAGTTGTAGTACTTTTCAGTTTAACGGGCCCTGTGTTCGGTGGAATGTCCCTTTAAGCAAACTAATAATACCCAAATAATTATATAGCTGTCTTTTAAATGATCAAATGCATGTACTGCCATTTGACAATTTTGCGACTACCTTGGCCTATTTGCATCAATACTCGACTGAGACCTGACTTGGACTTTCCTGGTCTGAAATCGGCATCTCGATCTGCTTTATTGACTTTTTTCAACATTGATTTAATTCAAGGGTTATTTTAAATTTATCTGTCTAAGGTATATCCTGGCTTTCCCTGACTTTTTTTTGGTCACTTATCCCCTTAGAGATAAAAACACCCCTCAATTATGCCAAGTTCTTAATATTAAAATTTTTACTTTCTTTCTTTGTTGAATTTTAACATGTGGTTCAATTTTAATTACTATAATTGATAGTGGTGAAGTTTCACATGAGAGGAGTATGTATATTAGGGAATACACCAACAATTTTTATTAATAATCCAAAAATAAATACAAAGAGTTTAAGAAAGGACTCAAAGGAGCAAAGAGCTAATGACTACAATAGGGAAACTACTCCTTGACAACTTGCACGCACACTGAACAGAACTCTCAGCAATCTAACTGCAAAGACGCCTTAATCGTTCCAGGAAGCTGGTCATATGAAGTGCAAAAAAACTCTGAGAGAAGCCGCAAATTTGCAAACATGTCAGTCGAGGAATTAGCCTCTCTAAATATATGCATGATCGAAGCTGAAAAGAAGACCAACAGAGCTCATATCCTTCTGAGTGTGTTACACAACAGCCATTTAGCTACCATTCTTGATATAATCAGTTGAACCCAGCTCTTTGAGTCCACTTCTACCATTAACTTCCCCCTAACTCCCTTTGACACGCTTGAAGACCATACAATAACGATAAACTTTCTACGGATAGTGCATCCGTTTCTCCGAACTCCTTATAATAAGCAAAGATTAGCCGACTATTAGAGCCTCTCAACAGCCCCCTCCCCCCATAAACGCGACCTTGAGCAACACTAGCATCTATATTTAGCTTAAAGCAGTGAAGCGGAGGCCTCCTCCAAGCTGCCGCTACCCCTCTCGACCTCTGCTTCAGAGACATAACCAATCGCACCCATGGATCATCCAGGTCTCGCCTAAAATTACTCGTAGATACCAACAATTTATTATCTTTAAAAAGGCAAAGAAAAAAATAATGCAATAAGCAAATGTCCAGATAACTAACATGTGAATGTGTGATTATAAAACAATGGGTAAGTGACTTTGAATTGTCCAATTAAAAGAAAATAGAATACAAAATTTTTTGTTAAATTGGAGAACAAATGATATTGATTTATAATTAACTAATTATGTAAAAAAAAATTCTATGTAGTTTCTTCATAATTACAAATTAGAGAATGAACATCTTTAATTTTTTTGTTAGCAAAATTTTTTATTTGCTCAAAAATAAAAATTTGAAAAAAACTAATTTTGACTAAAACATAAAAGAGAGAAAAATATACCTATATAGTAGAAGGGTATTTTTGTCTCTCATGAACTTAAGTGACACAAAATAAAAATTAGAGAGTAAAGTATATTTTCAAGGGATAAATTGTAATTAACCCTTAATTCAATTGTAGAAAAACTTAGGTCGACAACTAACTGTCTTCTCTACTTTCATAACCGTCTTTTTTTTTTTTTTGGTCGGGGAAGGTTGGATTGGGTAATAAGGTGGAAAGAATTGTAAGTAGAAGGTCCTCTATTCAACACCTCCCATTTACAATATATATATATATATAAATACAAAAAAAAAGTCTCTTTTCCTAATTGCCTTCGTCTTCGACTATGACCTTTTCCTCCAAATGTTCAAAAGTAATACTGGGCGTTTTAGCATCCGTAGTCCATTATTACAAGATTTATTGATCACAGTGAGATATATTTCTTAAAGAATACTGATTTTCTACAGTGTTATTGCTTTTAATGCTAGCAATACTCTTTAATTAATTGCAGAAATCCCATAAAACTTAAGCAAAATCTAAACTCTTTTAATCCTGTGTTTTAAAAGAGAGCGTTCCAATGGCTTTGAGGCACTTGTATGAAGTCATTGAGTCAGATTGCTAGTCTGACGCGATGGTTTTAAAGCCATTGATTGAGAAAGTAAGTCCACATATAACCATTTGATTGGAATATTACAAAAACCACCTAATATATTCATGTAGCAGAAGTTATGATTTTTTTCTTGGTAAGTTGGTAGAAACTGTCAAACATGCATTGAGTTTGAGGTAGCCAAGTTCAATTTAGAAATTTTCGCAGATAGAACCATTTTCACTTACCAAGGCCATATTAAATCCATCACCTATAACTCCCCCTTAGATTATTTCATCTGAACATAGTGCAAAAATTTTTGTACCACGGGACATCCTCACGTTTTGCACGAGATCGCAATAACAAGTTTCTGAAAACGTCAAGGCTGGATATTTATGGTAGATGTTTGCTATGGCACCACATGTTGGCTAGGTAAGGTCGTGTGTTCGAGTTCATCGTAACGTGAGAATTATGTTAGCGAATGATTTGTAATAATCCCAACAATTAAATTATGGTCCTGGAATTAACTGGTGCCAGTTCCCTACCTATACAATCTCTTGGTACCACCTTCATTGGCCCACTTCCTCATAATCCAATACCCCGCATCCACCAGTTAACTGTAGAGTGATTCATAGTTGTACTTATTTATTTATTTGTAGTGTAAGTATCAGGGCTCGAATAAGGGACTTCTCACTTACACTTTCTTTCCTGAACCAATTAACCTATCCCTCCCTCTTCATCATAGTTTTACTCGACTAGTAATATTTTCTTAATTTTATTTTGGCCATCCATAAATTGTGAAATTATTCCTAAAAATCTAAATACAATTTTCTGTAGAGTTTAATCTTACACACATGTAACTAAGCAGATAGATACAAGTGAAGTTGTTACTTTCACAAAGGTACAAATAAATGATGCAATTGATGATCTTTCATTTATTTGTTTCACGTATTTTGAAAGATCTTTCATCTTGTTTCATCTTTTACCTTTTTACGTTGTGTTAATTAATTCCAATTAAAAGAGGACTTAGGTGTTAAACTTTTAAAAATGTTGAAAATATACGATGCAATTGATGATAAATATATACACACATAGATATGATTCTTTTCATATGTTTTGGAAGATCTTTCATCTTTTTCCCTTTTATATTGTGTTAATCAATTCTAATTAAAAGAAGACTTGGGTGTTAAATTTTTAAAAATGTTAAAATATACTGTGTTAGGGTGTATATATGCAACGGAATATTCATGTGAGGGTTTAAATTTAAATTGAATATACAAGGAAATATCATCAACTTAAATCAATTTGGCTGGTGCTTCACTATTAAGTTATTGAAGCTAAAACTTTTAGGCTAAAAAATTGAATAAAGCTATTGCAATAATCTGAGCCCTTTACATCTAAGCACTTTAAAACACATTGTCATATTTGTTAACTCATTTACATTTAAATACTTAACCCTACTTTAGTTTTTGATCCATCACAATAGTTTGTTCAATTTCGTGACGTCAGAAAACTACGCTGTAAGAAATTTTCCAGTCTTAAACAATAGTGTTTGGATAGCACTATTATCTCAAATAATATTTTGCTTGCATCATAAACACATTTTTCAACCCACATTTTATATTCTTAACCACCTTTTTATCTCATATACATCATATCACAAAAAGTGCTATAGTAATTATTCCAAATAATATTTCAAATAATACCCTATCCAAACGAATATTTTCACTTCGCCACAAGAATTTGCCATTATTTTCGTCAAATTTCAATTAACACAGTTTGAATTTCCAATTAAACCCCGGTTTAACTTAATCCCACTTTATTTCTTGATCTATGGCAAAGATTTGTCTAAATTGCTTGAGATAAGAAAACTAACCTGCAATTTCTTTTCTTAAACAATAATTTGCCATTGATTTTTGCAAATTTCAAGTAACATATGTTAAATTTAATGTAAGGTTACATATGCCAGTGAATTTGAATTCAAAGGAAGGATTGGAATGAATAGATTTGAAATACACATTGTTCAAGTATATTGTTTGGCTCAAAAGATATCATGAAATAATAGAATTCACAATTAATAAAAACAGTTGGGGCAGAAATTGAATTTTTGCTTTCTTCTCTAAATGGCCGGACGCGATTCTGCAGTCTGCATTACTTGGCTTCTAGATTAATTCCGGCGATAGCACCAACACCAAGGCATTACAATTGATATAGTTTAGACACAAACTTGTATACAAGTTTGAAAGTGCTCAAATAACAGCAAAAAACGAATGACTCATCTTCTTGCCGGCCACCGCCAAATGGTGGCAATGTTATTTGAATTGTATTAAACATGTAATTAATGAGATCTAAAGTCTTATTATTTGGAACATCATCATTGGTCGAAAACTAATTAGTAGACATACCAAGTAATTGGTAAATTTTTAAATTCTCAACCAGATTTCTTCATTTGTTTGGATAAGAGAATTGTTTAAAGTTAAGGGTTAAGGACTTGTACGATCACCGGTCCTAATTATAAACAGTCACACAATAAGTATAATTGTACTATACTGTCACAATAAATTAACACAGCAAAGATGAATACCAACACAGTAACCAAATCTTTGGAAATCGTTTTGCAATTTCATCAATTCAATTTCAAATCAAATCCATCTCCGCCTAACAACAAAAAGACCGTACCGTACTTTAAAGGGGGTAGGTCCGTAGGTGGGATTCAGCAATTCAATCTGCATGGTTTGGATTATAAATTGGTATCAAATTGACGGACCACAAAAGGTAAGTTGGCACTAAGAGCCACACGTCACTGCACCAACGAAAAAAAGACACTTTGTTTGGATTGGCTTGATTTCAAATAAAAAAAATTTATTTCACAAATTTTAATTATTTTTTTATTTTTTTAATTATTTTTTTATCTCACATATATCACATCACAAAAAATATTACAAATAATTATCTTAAATAAATCATCCAAATAAACTTTTATCCAAGCAAACTCAATAAATTTGCAATCCCTAGAAATTGGTGTCCAACCATCAATTTCATCCTTTCAAATGCAAGTCAATCCATCCTCCACCTAATCCGTCATGTACAACAAAAAGACCACACCGTACATTAAAGAGGGCATGTAGGTGGGATTCAGCAATTCAATCTTACTCCCCCAGCCCATTGGAGTTTAACCTTTCGAACCTTATAAAATCAAGTACTCGAGATTTTAATGCAAGTCCGCTCATTGTTCTTTCTCTTCTGTCTACTGCTATGGAGCGCAAAATCTAGCAGAAGAAGGTGGATTATCTAGTAGTTTGCATCTGCGGCCTTAGTATGAAATTATTCATATAAAATATAGTAATTGTTTTCCAGTGTGCTCAGTATGGTTGTTGGACGAGAATCAAGATCAAAATACTCGACACATATTTTTGCAGTAGAAGAAGAAGTAGAAGTCCCTACACGCATGACGGAGAATTCTGCTGATGATGAACAAGAAAGTATGATTACAAAGCCTTTACTTAACGATGATCATGACTGTTCTTCAGCAAAGGGTGGCTTCAGAACCATGCCCTTCATTTTAGGTAACTTCTTTTCCTTCGAATTTGTAGAAGGGGTGGGGTGGAAAGGGGGACGGGTGAGGACTGAAACCTCACTTTGAAAACAAGAAACAAACGACCCTTATTAAACTGGGCTATATCTGATTCTCATTCTACGTGTCTTTGTTTAATTGAAGTTTATTGAGGAAAAGTTTTAGTGAAATTTTCTATTAAGAATTGACCGTTCTGTGTTTTAATGGTTGTTTTCCGGGGGCCAGCCAATGAGGCTTTTGCGCAGGTGGCAAGCTATGGCTACAACCTAGCATGATTCTGTACTTGACCGAGAGAGTATCATTTGAACACGGCTACTGGGTCTAACATAATCTTTCTTTGGTCAGCTGCAACATATTTCATGCCCCTTCTTGGTGCTATAGTTGCAGATTCATTTCTGGGTCGATTTCGGATGATCTTATTTGGTTGTGTTATTAGTCTTCTGGTAAATACCCCATTACACACTTTAGTGTTTTCAGTAGTTAATATTTATTTTAATTATGTTTAATTTTTCATCGCACAAGAAGTTGTTTGTTCCGATTTCTTGCATTTTCATCCATCATGTCATTTTCAACTTCAGATTGTACTGTGAAAGTGGACGAATTTTATAGAGTTATCCCTGGCTCTTTTCTTTGATTTACAATCTGGTGGCCAGGATGGATCAAAGAACATTTAAAAAATGCTTAATGATCTTGTAAGGAGGAGGAGTTGGGGTGCACTTTAAAAATTACATCATTGTTGCTTAAGAGTGGTGTAAATCATTTTCCTGCCGCCGTCAGATGCTTTTTTTGTCGGAAAAATACATTCATTTCTCACTTTTATCTTCATGCAGTGACAAAATTTTATCTGTTCTGACCCTGTGTTTCATTTCAATTAAGAACCAACATGTTCACATAGGAAACTGGTGAAACAAATTGCAGAAAAGGCATGTTTTAGACTTTCTTGTCTAATTCTGTTCCCAGCAACTCTCATTTTATATTAGCTCTTTCTGAAACTTTTGGAATGGAACTCCATAATCATCTTCTTTTTTTTTTTTTGAAAAGGATTCCATCATATATGGCATGATGTCATCCGAAAATGCAGGCCATTAGTTTCTTCACGCACACAGCAGCTTTATATTTTAGTTTTCAGTTACGAAATCCTGCTCCATTGATATTTCATGTGCAGTGAAGAAAACTGAAAAAGAACCCCTGACTTTAGAAGATAATTTGTTGCACATCACACTAGTAGAACTTAAAGAAATTTAAATTCTCTGCATCTTTCTTTAAGGCTTCACTTGTTGATGCACCGAAGTAGTCGTGCTGCTGCAAGAAAAAATTACACTACTGACCAGTAATACAGAGGGGTGCATTATTCAGTTCTTCAAATTGACTATATTATTTCTGATTTTAATGGAATCATCTGAAAATGAGTTTCTACTTTGATTGAAGGGAATGGCTCTTTTGTGGCTAACAAGTATGATTCCACAAGCAAAGCCACCTCCATGTCATGAATCGAATAAAAATTGTAGCTCTGCGACAAGTTTTCAACTCTTTCTCTTGTGTTCTTGTTTTTGGACTCACGTCTATTGGATTTGGAGGAATTACGTCTTCATCCTTAGCTTTTGGTGCTGATCAGTTACAAAAAGCAGGTGGCCACAACAATGGACGGGTTCTGGAGTCCTATTTCAGCTGGTACTATGCGTTATCCACAATTTCTGTTTTAATTGCTTATACTTGCATTGTCTACGCACAAGAAAGCTTGGGATGGCAAGTTGGTTTTGGCATTCCAGTCATGCTCATGTTGTTGTCAACTCTGTCATTCTCCCTGGCTTCACACTTATATGTCAAGTTGAAGGCTAAATCAAGTTTAATTGTCGAAATGCTTCAAGTGGCTGTAGCCTCTTATAGGAAACGGCATATAGAATTGTCAACAGAGAGCTCAAAATTGCTGTGCCATCACCACAGGGGTCCATCAATTTGTCTTCCAAGTGAAAAACTAAGGTGTGATCTTAATTTTCTCTTATCCAAAATGATTAGCTCCGCTCGCAGGCTATGGCTGTATTTCTTGCTTGATTCATATATATGAATAATTTCAAGTTCTTAGCAACTTATTTTGATTATGCAAGGTTTGCCTGTATTTGGTAGCTATAATTGGTTTGCAATTAATCCTATTTTATTTTTCATCTGTTGGTGGATTCAGCAATTTGTAATAACATTTTTTGAGTCAGAGAATCTCTCTTTAAAGTCATTTGGAGTTTGAACATTCAAGCGAGAAGTTCCTAGTAGGTCATTTAAACAATGTTCTCTTATGGAAGCTTCAATAATTTGTCTTCCAGGTTCTTAAATAAAGCTTGCATCATCATAGATCCTGAGAAAGACTTGACAACAGATGGAAAAGCGGCAGATCCCTGGAGTCTTTGCACAGTAAATCAAGTTGAGGACCTGAAGTCGATTCTCAGAGTGATCCCCTTATGGTCCACAGGAATGATAATGTCAGTAACTAGCAGCCAGGGCTCATTTTCCGTACTTCAAGCAAAGTCCATGAACCGAAAATTTGGTCCAAACTTTGAAATGCCAGCTGGTTCTTGTAGTATGTTTGCCGTTGTTGGTGCAGTACTATGGATACCTTTTTATCTTCAGATAATCCTGCCTGTTGCATCAAGAATTTTGGGGAGACCTGTTCATCTCTCGACAAGGGAAAGAATGGGAATTGGAATGGCCCTTTCTTTTGTAGGCATGATAGTGGCAGCAACAGTGGAGCTTAAACGACGTAGTCTGGCTATCAGGGAAGGATATTCAGATGATTCAGATGCAGTGGTGGACATGTCATTACTTTGGCTTCTTCCCCAATCTTTCCTGACCGGCGCTGGCGCAACTGCAAATGTAGTTGCACAGAACGAGTTCTATTATTCCGAGTTTCCAAGAAGCATGTCAAGTATATCTTCCACTCTTTCCTTACTTGGGATGTCTGCGGCAAATCTTGTAGCAAGTTTTCTTATGAACGCCATTGACGAACTCTCAAAACAAGGAGGAAAAGAAAGCTGGATTTCGACCAACATCAATAAGGGTCACTATGATTATTACTATTGGGTTCTTGCTGGCTTAAGTGTGCCTAACATGATTTATTTCCTCATTTGCAGCAAGGCTTATGGTCCTGGCAAAGAAGATAAGAAAGAGACAACTTTTCATGAACAGGATGACTAGAACTGCAGGTCTTTCATTGCTGTAATATAGTTAGTTAAACCTAGACAAGTTGCATCGTGATCAATATACCTGCAGAAGCCTGGAAGTCAGACTCAAGCTGAGAACTTGATGAATATCAGTTGATCTGGATGTTTTCAACAATGTCATTCCACACAGCTGGTAATGAAGGTCAGACTCATGCTCTACATATCGTAGGCAATGCCACTGTTGAATAGGATTGTATCTATAGATGTATGCTTTTGGTGTATGAATATGCAAACCATAAATGTTCAAGATTGTAAGTCTATTACTTGAAAACCTGTCATCAAACTTGTTATATCTGGATGCACTGATGTCTGGCAGCCTGGAACTGCAGAAGACGAATAATCTTCCTTGGTAATTTCCCTTTTGCCTTTTAAATGAAATTTTAGCTTCATCAGGAGGCATGACGATTTAGCAAGTTATTGCTTTGCATTGATTGAACCCTTCTTCACCTTGTGGATGGAAATACTACCCTAGACTAGTTTGGTCAAACCAAAAGGGAGGTACGTAAATGTCTTAAACCCAAATTTCTTTTGGAGCCAGTGTCTCCATTCCATCACATTATCACGATGTGTATTCTATGAACTCTAATGTTCTAATAGTTTGTGAAATAAAATAGAAATAAGATTTGTTGAAATGAGGAAAGTAAAAATTTTTTGACATATCTAAACAAAGGGTAAGTCAACACAATGGATCTGCGACCGGATCTGCAGCGATAGGAAGTGATCCGTTTGTGGATTCTTCTTAAAAGCCAAAAAATTTAAGAAACAGTTTTGGCATGTTCTATCCATTAAAGGAACTTAATTGCTGTCTCTTAATGCCTATAAATGTGAGAGATAGTAGTTGATTAATCTGCGACTCTTGAGTTATGTCTTTTACTATAAAAATGACAAGTATCTAAGCAAATCAAAGAATTTTGAACTTTTCCTTGTAAAAGAAAAAACTTGAGATTTGATATCAAGATTCTCTAAATCCTATTGTATTTTAGAGGTAAACCTTGTAACAAATACTTTGCTTTATATAGTGAAAGCAAATAACATCTCAAGGATAGTATCAAATATGTGTCAAGATCATCATCTTCAACCTCACTTTCTTCGCAACACAAATTGTTTGGTGAAAAATATTACATGCACAAGAGGCAAAGGATGTGCTACGTGACTTTTGCTAAAGTGTGGAGGGGAATATTTTATATATGTATATGATTGAAATGTACGCATAAAAATTCATGCAGTGATGCAGGCATAATATTGACCAACATCTTTGGTCTTAGCTTGATATGCATGTTATATAAAATAGGAGAGGATTCCTTTTAATGTTATACCAAAATACTCTCTAAAGTTAGTTTTCAAATTACTCAAGTTCTCTCTTTTTTTCAACCATGATTTAATTTTTATCTATAATTACTCACGTCTCCCTCTTTTTCTCTATCATAATTTTAAATATAATAACTCCATAAATAAAAAAGAGCAGCATTTATAGATTTCTGGAAAAAAAAAACATACATGCTCTAACATGATTCTACGTAGAATAACTTATTATAAAAAAAATTAATTATATATTTTTGGAATAAGCACACACATAGAGTATGCCAAAAGCAAATATGATTCTACATACATACAATAACTTATTATTAAAAAATTAATTATATACTTTTGGAATAAGCACACCACATAGAATGTGCCAAAAGCACTAGTTATATTTAATCTGGTAGGATTGTTGTAATCAAGGAAGTACCTGTAGAGGATACAGAATGGAGATTTAGATGATGCAAAGGGATGATGATGCAAGCGACCATCCTTGGATGTTCATCCAAAGAGAGCAGTTTCAGATTAATCTTGCTACAAATGTTGCCTTTTCCAATTCTCGATTAAGACCTGATTAGGACACATTCGGCATCATGTGGTGCTTACAAAAACTGACTTTGTCGTCTAAAATGTGGTCAGGCCTACTACATCACTGCTAATGGAATATGTATTTCACCCTTTTTAGTTTTTGAAATTTCAAGCCCTTTTAAAGTTAAGTTTGCTATTTCAATTTCTTGTGAACCTACGTATTTCAAGCATTAACAATTTGATATCATTTCTCTCTGCTGTTTGCTATAACCTATTAAACTCTTTTAGCCTGCCATACATGATTTTTTGTTATAAATTTCTTTCATCTATTTGGTGCATTTCAATTTATTTTTATTCATTGAATTTGTTACACCAATTACCTATAAGCCATATAATGGTAATTTGGAAATGAAAATACTTTTTAGCATTTCATATTAATAGTTTATAGGTAAGGGTTGACACTGTTACATTGAAATTGAAAATTAGGAGAGTAAATATAATATTCAAAACTACAAGGGACCCAAGAGAAAATGTCATAAACCGCAGGACAAATTTGATAACTTCTCCCTACTAATATTACTCTTTCCATTAATTTATGGAAATCTCATAATCTTTAAAGATAATTCAACATTTTGCATTTTAACCCTTTTTGATGTATGTGTTTCAAAAGAGAGTCTATTGGCTTTGAGGTTGCACGAAGTCATAGCCTCAAATGGCTAGCTTGACATGATGGTTTCTTTGGTTTGGATTTTCTTTTAGGATAACTTTTTTTTTTTTATATATTGTCATTGTGTATTTTTTTTTTTTTTTACACTAGCAGGTTTAAATCATGTCATGTAACATGAATTTAAATTTAAAATTTAAATCATGCATATGTGATATATATTCAAACTACTAATATAAAAAAATCACTACAGTGTTAGTACATAAAAAGCTAATACATTGTCAGTGCATAAAAAATTAATCCTTTCTTTTATACCACAATGCCATAGACAGATACTATAAATGTAACTCAAATTTAGTTAAATGGTGTTGATTGTTCAACACAATTTTATAAATGACAAAATTTATTATGTTTCTGTACATTATTTTTTGAATCCATTTTATAAGTATACATTTAAAAAAAATCATTTCATTCAATAAATCTCTGCTAATGGCAGAAAATAAATCAAACAATATGACACAATACATATATATATATATATATATATGAAATCAATAGATACAATAGATCTAGGAAATCAATAGAAATAAATATAACATTGGTGCTCCTATATATCTTGCATTTGGATGAATCAATGTAATCCCATACATCGGTGTATATCTTCTGACAATCAAATTTGATTAAAATTATTCAAATTTAAAGAGAAATTTAGATATAATAATAATGGAGAAATTGCCGACCTAAAAAACTAATAAAAAAATATCCATCAGAAAAATTTAGATCTAAACATAATGGAGAAATTTTTGTTTCCTTTTTCATTGAATTTTAACACGTGGTTTAATTTTAACTACTGTAATTGATAGTGGTAAAGACTCAAATGAGAGGAGTATGTATATTAGGAAATACACCAACAATGGATTATCTTTAAAAAGCCAAAAAAAACCTAATAAGCAAATATCCATTAGAGAAAAAAAGAACAAAAATTTCCAAATAACTAACATGTGAATGTGTGATTATAAAACAAATGAGCAATTGACTTTGAATTGTCCAATTAAAAGAAAATAGAATACAAATTTTTTGTTAAATTAGAGAATAAATGATATTTATTTATAATTAACTAATTATGCAAAAAAATCTATATATTTTCTTCATAATTAGAAATTAGACAATGGATATCTTTAAGTTTTTGTTAGCAAAATTTTTATTTGCTTAAAAATAAGAATTTGAAAAAAAAAATTAATTTTGATTAAAACTTAAAAGAGAGAAAAAAATCAGTGTAGTAGAAGGGTATTTTTGTCTTTCACAAGGTTAAGTGATACAAAATAAAATTAGAGAGTAAAGTAAGAATCAAAGTGTATTTTTGAGTGATAAATTGTAATTAACCCTTAATTCAATTGAAGAAAAACTTAGGTTGACAACTAACTGTTTTTTGCACTTTCATAAATGTCTCTTTTCCTTTTCCCTAGGAGGAGAGTTGAATTAGATCGTAAGGTGGAGCGATTGTAAGTAGAAGGTTCTGAGTTCAAAGCCTCTTACTTACAAACAATAAATAAATAAATAAAATAACAAAAAGAAAACCGTCTCTTTTTCTATTTGCCTTGTCTTCGACTATGACCTTTTCCTCCAAATGATCGATAGTAACACGGGCGTTTCAGCATCCATAGTCCATTATTACAAGATTTATTGATTACAGTGGGATACATTTCCTAACAAATACTGATTTATACAGTGTTGTTGCTTTTAATGCCAGTAATACTCTTTGATTAACTACAGAAATCCCATAAAACTTTAGCAAAATCTAAACTCTTTTAATCATGTGTTTCAAAGAGAGTGTTCCAATGGCTTTGAGCACTTGCCTTGCATTTGAGTCAGATTGCTAGTCTGACGTGATGGTTTTTAAAGCCATTGATAGAGAAAGTAAGTCCACATATAAGCATTTGGTTGGAATATTACAAATACCACCCAATAGATTCATGTAGCAGAAATTATGATTTTTCTTTTTTAAGTTGGTAGAAACTGCAAACATGCATTGAGGTAGCCAAGTTCAGTTTAGCAATTTTCACAGATAGAACCATTTTCACTTACCAGGGCCATACAAAATCCGTCACCAGTAACTTCCACCTAAATTATCTTATCTGAACATAATGCAAAATTTTGGTGCCACAGGACATCCTCACATTTTGAAACAAGATCCCGACAAGAAGTGTCTGAAAAACGTCAAAGGCAACCATGGCACCACATGTTGGCTAAGTAAGGTGCATGTTTGAGTTTCGCAGCTAATGTGAGAATTTCTATAATTAAATTATGTCTTGAAAATATGCCTTGACTCATAGTGATAATTGGACCGAATCCATCTAGTTTTTTTTAGTTAAAAAAAATTGTTTGCTGTGACAATTCAATCCAACAAAAGATTTTTCGGCGACAGGAGGAGATTTTTTTCAAGATAGAGGGAAAACTGGAATATTCCTTTTGCTTCTCCCATTTGTTTTTTTTCCCTTCCGTCTTTCTCGTCCTTTTCCGTTTGGCACTTTTCTTTCTTATCGTTTTCCTTTTCTCTCTGCTTCTTTCCCTTGCCTTGCCTGCAAGTTGGGGCCAGTTCCCTACCTATACCACCTCTTGGTGCTACTTTCATTGGCCCGCTTCCTCATAATCCAACGCCCCGCATCCACCAGAGTTAGCTGCGGCGTGATTCATGGTTGCACTCAACTTATAACAGTTACTTGATTTTATTTTGGCCATCCATAAATTGTCAAGTTATTCCTAAAAGTCTAAATGCGGTTTCCATGGAGTTTAATGCGTACATACATGTAACTAGGCAGATACAAATGAAGCTGTTGCTTTCACAGAGGTACAAATAAATGATGCAATTGATGATCTTTCATTTATTTGTCTCATGTATTTTGAAAGATCATTCATCTTGTTTCATCTTTTACCTTGTTACGTTATGTTAATTAATTCTAATTAAAAGAGGACTTAGGTGTTAAACTTTTAAAAATGTGAAAATATACGATGCAATTGATGATAATAAGTATATACACACATAAATATGATTCTGCATTTATTTATTTTGCTTCATATGTTTTGGAAGATCGTTCATCTTTTTCCCTTTTATATTGTGTTAATTAAATTCTAATTAAAAGAGGACTTAGGTGTTACATTTTAAAAAATGTGAAAATGTACTATGTGAGGGTGTATATGCAAGGAAATATAAATGTGAGTGTTTACATTTAAATTGAATACACAAGGATATATCAACTTAAATCAATTTGGCTTCTGCTTCACTATTAAATTATTCGAACTAATACCTTTAGGTTAAAAGTTGAATAAAAGCTATTGCCATAAACTAAGGTGCTATCTAATTTATGGGTATGGGGCGCTTTACGTTATATTTATCACCTCATATACACCGATACATACGCACACACACATTAAAAGTTCTTAATTGAATTACCCATATTCTTTCTTCTAAGTGGTATACTTAATTGAAGAGAATCGCTGGATCATTTGGATATTTGGGGTTTTAACTCATATAATAATCCACTTCTCTCATATTTTCTCTCTCTTCTAACAAAATATCTTTTTTAATAAATTATATTATATTTTCATTATAGGTTTCCTCTCTCTTCTAACAATCTAAATTTTTATCTATAAATTCACTTTAATTTATCTTATCTGTATGTTTTAACTTTATTTTAATTGTTACTTCACTAGCATTGCTAGAAATTAATATTTGTTCATGGGGAAAATTATATTTTTGCATATTCGGTATTTAGTTGAGTATAAATATTTAGTTTTAGTTTTTTAATCATATAAAAAATATGATAATTCATTCAAATAATATCTATCAATCTTTTCATATAGCTTACATATTTAATGCATAATATACATATTAAAATAAATGTGTATATATATATATAGAAGTTTTCAAAAGTTAAAATGGTACTTGAACATTTGGGTACAATAATTTTCTAACATAAATATTCACAAATAGGTATGAATATTATTCGATCCTTTTTTGAATTATTCATACTTGCATAAATTTTCAACTAATATAAATATAAGAAAGAACTGTGCTAATGAAATACTAGTTTACCTTTAAATACTTAACCGTACTTTATTTTTTGATCCATCACAAAAGTTTGTCCAATTACTTGATGTCGAAAACCTAAGCTGTAAGAAATTTTCCATTCTTATACAATATTTTCACTTGGTGGCCACAAGAATCTGCCGTTAATTCCCACAAATTTCAATTGACATAGGTTGAATTTCCAATTAAACCCTAATTTAACTTAACCCTATTTTATTTCTCAATCTACCACAAAAATTTGTCCAAATTGCTTGAGATTGAAAAACTAACCCGCAATTTCCATTCTTAAACAATATTTTTCTGAGTCGCCACAAAAGTTTGCCATTATTTTCCACAAATTTCAATAACATATGTTAAATTTATGCTAAGGTTACGTATGGTGGTGAACATGAATTCAAGAGAAAAATTGAAATGAATGGATTTCAAAAGAATAGATTTTCTTTTTTGAGGCAAAATGAATAGATTTGAAATACACATTGTTTCAAGTATATCGTTTGGCTCAAAAGATATCATAAGATAACAACAATTATAAAACACTTTGGGATAGAAATTGAATTTTTGCTTTCTTTCTACGTGGCCGAACGCGATCCTGTAGTCTGTACTACTTGGCTTCTAGAATCGAAGATTATTTCCGGCGCTGGTACCTGCGCTCCGACTGATTATAGGAAAGATGCAGATTATTGGAGAAATGAGATGTAGAGGGTTGGTTTTCAAATCCATTTCAATACCCCAAAAAAGAAAAGAAAAGAAAAGAAAAGAAAAGAAAAAGAAATCCATTTCAACACATCAAATCCCTTCTGTGAGAAATTTTATTATCGTCAAGATTAACTATATCCTTGACCAATTTGAATCTGACACAAATCTCCACAATCTAAATTGAATTGTAATTAACGTGTAATAACAAGATCTAAAATCTAAAAACAAATTATTAGGCCTATCGAGTAGTTGGCATAATTTTAAATTCTCAGCCAAATTTCTTCACTTATTTGGACTAGAGATTTGGATTTCAAATCCAAATCCATCCAAATACCTCCATCCAAAAGGACCACAAGGTAATTTGCTTACAATTAAGGATTAGGGGCTTCTACAGTCACCATTTCTAATTCTATGTCACAAATTATAATATAAACTTCTGCACTATAAGTATAATTGTATGGCACAATGTAACCAATGCAATAATACACCGAATACAATAAATTTCACAATCCTTGGAAATTGTGTCCTACCATCAATTTCATCCATTCAATTTCAAATCAAATCCATCTTCACGTTAATTGTACCGTACAATCAAAAGTTTGATTGTAAAAGACCCCAATCCAGTTTAAAGAGGGCATCTAGGTGGGATTTAGCAATTCAATCTGGACGGTTGGATTGTAAATTGGTATCAAATTGACGGATCACAAAGGCAAGTTGTGCCAGCGGTATTAGGTTATGTCACATCATTACATTCCAACACATTGGAGCTCAGCCTTTTCAACCCAAAAATATCAAAGTACCTGAGGTTTTGACGCAAGTCCAGTCATTTGTCTCTTCTGTCTAATGTTATGGACTACCAGCACCGGCAGCTGCAAAGTCTAGTAGAAGAAGATAAAATATTTGTGTCTGTCACTTAACTGTCGCTTAGTATAGAATTATTCATATAAAATATTAATAATTGTTTCACAGTTTCAGTGCTCAGTAGCGTTGTTGGACAAGAATCAATATCAAAATACTTTGATACATATTATTGCAGTAGACGAAGAAGAAGCAGGAGTCCCCTACATACATGATGGAGAATTCTGCTGATGCTGAGCGAGAAAGTATGATTACAAAGCCTTTACTTAATGATGATCACGACGGTTTTTCAGGAAGGGGTGGCTTCAGAACCATGCCATTCATTTTAGGTAACTCCTTTTTCTTTCTCGATTGAAAACAAGAAACAAACGACCCTTATTAAACTGGCTATATCTGATTCTCATTCTACGTGTGTTTAACTGAAGTTTATTGAGGAATTGTTTTAGTGAAATTTTCTGTTAAGAATTGACCGTTCTGTGTTTTAATGGTTTTTTTCTGGGGCAGCAAATGAGTCTCTTGCGCAGGTGGCAAGCTATGGGCTACAGCCTAACATGATTCTGTACTTGACAAGAGAGTATCATTTGAACATGGCTACTGGGTCCAACATACTCTTTCTTTGGTCAGCAGCAACATATTTCATGCCCCTTCTTGGTGCTATAGTTGCAGATTCATTTCTGGGTCGATTTCGGATGATCTTATTTGGTTGTGTTATTAGTCTTCTGGTAAAATCCCATTTACACACTTCAGTGTTTTCAGTAGTTAATATTTATTTTGATTATGTTTAATTTTTCATAGCACAAGAAGCAGTCTGTTCCTATTTCTTGCATTTTCATCCATCATGTCATTGTCTACCTCAGATTGTACTGTGAAAATGAACTAATTTTATAAAGTATCCCTGGCTTTTTATTTTATTTTATTTTATTTACAATCTGGCTGCCAGGAAGGAGCGAAGAACATATAAAAATGCTTTGTTTAGTTGTGAATATTTTTAATTTTGGAATCTAGATTATAATCTAGAAGCTAAGCAACTATCCTGCAGATTGCTGAAATTGAGGTATAATTAATAAGGATGACAATGGGGACGGGTGGCCCGCGGGGGGCTAATGGGACGGGAGGAATTCCCCCCCCCCCCCCCCCCTTAGAAACGGGGCGGGGGGCTGGGGAATGTACCCTTGCCCTGCCACTCGCTTTAAAAAAATAAATATATAATATATATATGTATATAATTATAGATATAATAGATAATTTAATTAGTTACAAACTTATGATAATGATATTATTAGTTAATGTATTATTTAATGTATATTAGTAAATGTAATATAATTGATATTATTAATTATACTAATAATTATATATGTGCGCTAATACAAATTATTAATTGGTTATACTAAATTTACTAATACATTTATACTAAATCCCTAATTACACTTAATACAATAATATTTTTTTTCTCAAAAAAAGCACAAGCACAATTATGAATTAGTGATTGTATTTGTGTCAAAAGTGAAAACTTAACTGCTTTAGTTGTATTCATTTCATCATGTTGGATTGTATTCAAATAACTTTTGTTTGATTGTTTTTATAAGTTTTAATTGTGAAATTACAATGAATAATAATTTGGTGATATGTTGATATTTTAGTACTTGATTATTTGATAAAATTTAACTATAATAAAATTATATAACAAATTTTTATTAGCCCCGCAGGTGAAAGCGGGGTGGGGCGGGGGACGGGAAGGGGGGGAGCGGGGGATGGGGGGCGGGGGTGGGTGGAATTTGTAGGCAGCACCCCCGTTGCCATCCTTAATAATTAAGCATGTGTCAATAAATTTCAATTCTGCATAGGATCATAAAGTTAAAGAGGGAGAAAAGGCTTTCTCACATCCATTTGGATTGGCCATTTTTTCAAAAATAAGTTTTTTAAATCTAATATTACAGTAATACATAATAATTTAAAAAATATCTCATCCATATAATATGTCAAATATTTTAAAAAATTTTTATAGTAAAATTTTTTATATACACTACTATAGTAAAATTTTTTAAAAACACCCCAAAACCCGCTAATTCAAACGGAGGGAATATGGCTAAGTTTCATAAGAAAATTGGGGTTAAGAGTTAGAAACATCAATCTCTTGTCCATGGCATTTATTTTGAATACTCTCGTGAGAAATTCAATACCAAATACTGGCGAGTCCAACGGATACAGTAGCTTTTTTATACTAAACTTGCCACCCAAAAAAATTAAAAAGTACAAGAATATTCCAATGATCGTGAGAAGGGGGAGTTGGGGTGTACTTTAAAATTACACCATTGTTGCTTAAGAATGGCGCAAATCATTTTCCTGCCGGTGGTTTTGTTGAAAGGGGTGGAAATACTATTCAGGTTACTCTCAGATGCTTCGGAAAAATACATCATTTCTCACGTTGTATCTTTATGCAATGACATAATTCTATCTGTTCGGACCCCGTGCTTAGAAACATAATTGATCATTTGAATTATGAACCAACATGCTCACAGAGGAAACTGGTGATACAAATTGCAGAGAAGGCATGTTTTAGACTTTCTTGTCTAATTCTGCTTCTAGCACTCTCATTTTACATTAGCTCTTTCTGAACTTTTTGGTTGGAACTCCATAATCATCCTTTTTTTTGTCCGAGAGGATTCCAATCATATATGGCATGATGTCATCCCAAAATGCAGGCCATTAGTTTCTTCACACACACAACAGCTTTATATTTTAGTTTCAGTTACAAATCCTGCTCCATTGATCTTTCATGTGCAGTGAAGAAAACTGAAAAAGAACCTGACTTTTAGAAGATAATTTGTTGCGCATTACACTAGTATAACTTAAAGAATTTAAAATCCTCTGCATCTTTCTTTAAGGCTTCAATTGTTGGTGCATGAAAGTAGTCGTGCTGCTGCCGGAAAAAATTACACTACTGACCAGATTTAGTTCTTCAAATTTACTATATTATTTCTGATTTTAATGGAATCATCTGAAAATGAGTTTCTGCTTTGATTGAAGGGAATGGCTCTTTTATGGCTAACAACTATGATTCCACAAGCAAAGCCGTCTCCATGTGATGAATCGAATAACAATTGTAGCTCAGCGACAAGTTTGCAACTCTTTCTCTTGTATTGTTGTTTTGGACTCCTGTCTATTGGAGGTGGAGGAATTGGGTCTTCATCCTTAGCTTTTGGTGCTGATCAGTTGAGAAGAGCAGGTGGGCAGAACAATGGATGGGCTCTGGAGTGTTATTTCAGCTGGTACTATGCGTTATGCACAATTTCTATTTTAATTGCTTTACCTTGCATTGTCTACGTACAAGAAAACTTGGGATGGCAAGTTGGTTTTGGCATTCCGGTCATGCTCATGTTGTTGTCAACTCTGTCATTCTCCCTGGCTTCGCACTTATATGTCAAGTTGAAGGCTAAATCAAGTTTAATTGTTGAAATGCTTCAAGTGGCTGTAGCCTCTTATAGGAAACGGCATATAGAATTGTCAACAGAGAGCTCAAAAATGCTGTACCATCACCACAGGGGTCCATCAATTTGTCTTCCAAGTGAAAAACTAAGGTGAGTGTATTTTCATCCTCACAGTAGTGTCCCCTTGATCTTGATGTTCTCTTATCCAAAATGATTGGCTCCGCTGTATTTCTTTCTTGATTGATATATGTGAATAATTTCAAGTTCTTAGCAACTTATTTTGATTATACAAGGTTGCCTGTATTTGGTAGCTATAATTGGTTTGCAATTAATCCTATTTTATTTTTCATGTGGTGGCGAATTCAACAATTTGTAAAAGCATTTTTTGAGTCTGAGTGTTTTTTCTTTAAAGTCATTTGGAGTTTGAACATTCAAGAGAGAAGTTCCTATTAGGTCATTTAAACAATGTTTCTCTTATGGAAGCTTCAGTAATTTGTCTTCCAGGTTCTTAAATAAAGCTTGCATCATCATAGATCCTGAGAAAGACTTGACAACAGATGGAAGAGTAGCAGATCCCTGGAGTCTTTGCACAGTAAATCAAGTTGAGGACCTGAAGTCGATTCTCAAAGTGATTCCCTTATGGTCCACAGGAATGATAATGTCAATAAATGTCAGCCAGGGCTCATTTTCTGTACTTCAAGCAAAGTCCATGAACCGAAAATTTGGTCCAAACTTTGAGATGCCAGCAGGTTCTTTTGGTATGTTTACCGTTGTCAGTGCAGTACTATGGATAGCTCTTTATCAACAGATATTCTTGCCTGTTGCGTCAAGAATTATGGGGAGACCTGTTCATCTCTCGACAAGGAAAAGAATGGGAATTGGAATGGCCCTGTCTTTTGTATGCATGATAGTGACAGCAACAGTGGAGGCTAAGCGACGTAGTCTGGCTATCAGGGAAGGATATTCAGATGATTCAGATGCAGCGGTGGACATGTCAGTACTTTGGCTTCTTCCCCAATATTTCCTGATCGGCGCTGCTGAAACTGCAAGCGCAATTGCACAGAATGAGTTCTATTATTCCGAGTTTCCAAGAAGCATGTCAAGTATATCTTCCACTTTGTTCTCACTCGGGGTGTCTGCGGCAAATCTTGTTGCAAGTTTTCTTATGAACGCCATTGACAAACTCTCAAAACTGGGAGGAAAAGAAAGCTGGATTGAGACCAACATCAATAAGGGTCACTATGATTATTACTATTGGGTTCTTGCTGGCTTAAGTGTGCTTAACATGATTTATTTCCTCATTTGCAGCAAGGCTTATGGTCCTAGCAAAGAAGATGAGAAAGAGACAACTTTTCACGAAGAGGATAACTAGCACTATAGCTCTTTCATTGCCATAATGTAACCTAGACAATTTGCATCGTGATCAACATACCTGCGGAAGCCTGGGAGTCAAGAATATCTGTTGATCCAACAATGTTTTCAACAGTGTCATTGGAGCGAGCTGGTAATGAAGATCAGACTGATTTACATATCGTTGGCAATGCCGGTGTTGAATAGGATCGTATCTATAGATGTGATGCTATTGGTGTATGAATATACAAACTTTACATGTTTAAGATTGTAAATCTGCCATTTTACTATAAAAGCTGTCATCCAACATATTATATCTGGATGCACTGATGTCTTGCAGCTGCGAACGGTAGTAGAGAAATAATCTTCCTTGTTAATTTCCTACATCATTGCTAATTGCACTTTTTCCCCCCTCCCTTTTCTGTATTGAAATTTTAAGCTTCTTTTAGAAGTTAAATTTGTTACTTCAAATTTCTTGCGATCCTGCGTTTTTCAAACATCAAGAATTGGACATCAATTCTCTCTATTGTTTGCTATAACCTTTATCCTGCTATACATGATTTTTTGTTGCAAATTTCTTTCATCTGTTTGATGCATTTTCAAGTTATTTTTTAGTTGAATTTGTGACATCAATTATGTATAAGCCATCGAATGGCAATTTGGAAATCAAAATACTTTTAAGCATTTCATCTTATTATTGTATAGGTACGAGGGCTGACATTGTTACATTGACATTCAAAATAAGGAGAGTGGCCGAAGTGAAATTGTCAAAAACCACAGGACATTTTGATAAACTTCTCCCTACTGATAATACTCTACCATTAATTTATAGAAATCCCTTAATCTTTAAAGATGATTCAACATTTTACATTTTAACCCCTTTCAATCTATGTGCTTCAAAGGGAAGTATTCTATTGGCTTTGAGGTTGCCTGAAGTCATACCCTCAAATTGCTAGCCTGACGTGATCGTTTCCTTTGGGTTGGATTTTCTTTTATAGCATGACGCCATAGATTGTTCATATAGGTGTAATTCGAATTCAGTTAAACGGTATTGATTATTCAACACAATTTTTATTAAATGAAAAAAATTATTATAATTCTATACATTAATATTTTTGGAATAAATTACTTATAACCGTCAAGTGATTTCGCGTAATACCAGATGATCCTCCTAAAGTTGCAACATAGTCACATAACCTTCTTATGATTTTATGTAAAGTAAAAAATAGACAAAATGTACGATGTAATTACAGTGTTTATATCAAACGCATCCTAAAGTGCGTGTGATAAAATTTTAATCTCCATATAAACTCTTATAGTTTGTGTAAATATCCACTTTATCACCTGTGTTTTTGCATTTGTCTACGTAATCCCCCTATATTTTTTATATAAAGTAGTTAAGTCATCGATTGATTTAATATTTAAGAAAGGGCACTGTTGATATTTCAGTTAACGATATTATATAGGTTATTTTTTGTCCAACTTCCACTTTACATAAAATTATCGGGACGTGAAGTGGATATTTTAAAACGTTGGAAAGGTCAAGTGACAATAGATGAAACCATAGGGGGAATATATATAATTTACCCTTATTTTTTAATCCATTTTATTATTATACAGGTCGAATGGTGCAAATAGCACACACAATTGCTGAAACCCGCTTTCTGTTCCTAAAGCCATTGATTGAGAATGCGCGTCCACTTTAAGCATTCGGTGGATGCCTGACACAGACCACTGAAAGAATATTGCCAAATATGGCTGCAGTAGTAATTTATTTTGGCCATATATAGATTTGCCAAATGTGCATTAATGAGGTGGCGAAGTTCAATTCAAAATGAATATACTCACGGACTTTTTCCTACTATCCTACTACACTCAGCCAGGAAAGCATATGCTATAAAGATTGGCATTTCTTGACCTCAATAGACTTGGTATATATTTGTGGGGTTTATGGAAGATTTTTTTTTTTAGGTCAATTAAAATAGTCATTTAGTTCAGTGTGTTAATTTGATGTTCCCTTCCAGTGCCCAAACATCATTTTCACTCTACACATTTTGAGTCATTTTGGCAACATCTCAGCATAAACATCCAACTACAGCTCTCCTTTAGGTACTTATTCTTCTTCCGTTGAATTTGTCAACTTTGCTTTTGCTTTTGCTTTTGCTTTTGGTGGCCAATTCAAAGGCCAACTTAGGCTTTTGTAAGGGTTTATGTCCCAAGTTTTGGGTTTTGATTGTTGGTTTATTGTTCGCTAATTTTCCTACTTTGGTGCTGCATGTTGTTTTTCTAATTATCTAATCAATGAGTGTTAGTGGTGGTCATTGATTTGCTTCTTTTTTTTTTTCTTTTCTTTTGATTGTGCATGTTGCCATTCGTGCTGAATTTACCCATCTGCATGTTAGTTTTGGTGGTTAATTGAAAGAATTCTGGTAGTGGTTACTTATGTGCCTTAACTGATTATTTATTTTTCCCTTGACGAAGTGAAGCATGTTAATCTTAATGGTAATATCAAGCAGCTAGCAAGGCATTTCCAGGCTAAATCCACCACCATAACTCCCACTTAGGTTATTTGGGTCTGCTTTTTTTAAGAGGTTTTTATTAGATAAAATTTTTTAATAACTTTGTCTATAGTAAACTCAAAAAATACTTTCAAAGTTTTAAAATACACACCTTAAAATATCAAAAATATACGTCATTTTCCTCTTCTATTATTACCCTCCCACCTCAACCTACCGCTGGTGGTTTGCATTTTTTTTTTCTCCCTTCATCTGCCTCCCTCTCCTCCCTCCCTCTTTTCCGTCCTCCTCCTTTCCGTTTTCCGTCTTCCTCCTCCTCCTTGCAGAGAGGGAAAAGAGAACAGAAAGGGGTTGGTGAAGAGAGAGTAGCGGGGGAAAGGGGGGATGAGGAGGAGGAGGAGCGGAGGGAGGGAAGAGAGTGGAAAGAGGAAGGAGGAGATGGAGGGAGAAAAAAAAGGAAGAAGAGGAGTGGCCGCAGTAGTGGCAGGAGGCGACGGTCGACAAGGAGGGAGGAAGGGTTGATCTGAGGTAGGGGTGTGAGGGACGAAGGAGAAGGGAGGAGAGAAAGGAAATTAAAAAAAAAGGAAAAAGGAAAAGAAAAGGGAAAAAAAGGAAAGTTTTTAATTCTTTCAAACGCAAAATACCCGAAAGCTCTTCTACTAGTTTTAGTTTTTCTACAATAAATTAATAAAATTTTATATGAATATTCTAAAAATCACACATTCAAACCGACATCAAGACATGGCATCCTGAAACATCAAGGCTGGAATTTCATCTTTTTCTGTGCACCAGTTACATTTCCAAAAAAAAAAAAAAGATTTAGCCTCTGATCAATTTCTTCAACGAAGTGGAAATTTTCAGATTTCAACGCCATGATTGGGCGGTGGCCATTTCTTGGCACAAACCAGTAGCTTTTTTTTTTGGGGGGTTTCACAGCAGTTAATCACTTCGGTAAAAGTACAACACTTGTAGAACAGAAGTTGTCCGTACACTGGCATTTTTTCTTCATCGATTTTGTTTTTTAACCTTTTATCTTTCTGATCCTTTTCCTTTGGTAATTTTCTTTCTTATCGTTTTCCATCTCTCTTTCCTCTTTCTTTCACCATTTCATTTTTCTTCTTCGTATCTTTCTTCCCAGTTCCCCCTACCCATACCATTTCTCAATACTACCTTCATTTGTCCCGCTTCTCCAGTTCTTCATTATCCAAATCCCCCACCCCACCAATTGATGGCGGTGAAAAATGATTCAGCATTTAATGAAAAATATATACCCATAAGAAATTGATAGAGAGAAAGAGAGGGAGAGAGGGGTGCAGACATGATTCTGCGTTTAATTTTCTGTATTTGGAAGATCTTTAAAAAATTCAGGTATTAGCCCTTTCAAAAATGGGTCTGTGGATGCTCAAAAATATATTTCAGATATCACATTTTTAGAAATATAAGATTAATTAGGAAAAAAATAAATACAAAAAAAGAAAGGTAAAATTAAATAGAGAAAGTATATAAATACAATAGAGAGTGAATTATTAGTATGTGCGTATATATGGTAAGTTATGTGAATTATAAATGTGTTAAGAACGCCTAATGGGTTGGATATCCGTTAGAAAAATCCTTCAAAAATTAAGGTTAAAGCAAAAAAATATGGTCTAAATTCAAAGAGGGAAGATAAAGAAATGTGAGTATACACATCTGAAAGGTATTTTAGGTGACATATTTTAGAGTTGGCTTATTTTATGAAGTGTATGGTTATCTTTATGACAATCAACTTAAGTTGTCCGAAATTTTAATCTTCAAACACAAGTAGTTTAAGAATGATATCTTTCGAATTTTATTTAACTGACAATGAGTCGGGTATCAACTTAATTTCGATTTGGCTTCTAGTGGATTAACGACTTGATTGAGTTGTAAAATTCTTGTGTCAAAATAATAATTGCAATACATTTTTGTGCACGTCAATACACTTAATTTACACCTAATTTATCATTTAAATGCATAGTTTTACATTGATCTTCCTGTCTTGCATTTAAATACTTTTTTAATTAAATCTCACTTTTGTGAAAAACTAACATGTGAGGCCCTCAACTGATAATCTTACTTTAATTTTCGCCCTGAACACAAAAAAATGTCCAATTACTCCAGATTGAAAAACTAAGGAATTTTTCCATCTTTTAAACTATATTTTCACCAAGTGTCCACAGAATTTGCCATTAATTTACCCAAATTTCAATTAACGTATGTTACATTTTACTTTAAGGTAATTAATCTATACACTAGAATATACTTGTTAACTTTGGCCTTCTTTTTAAGAGGGTGTCCAGTGAAAATTGTGTAATTCAATCTGGACAGTTGGGATAACCCAGCCGTATCGTCATTGCTCTGCTCCCCGGCCGTTCGAGTTCGACACTTTAACGTAAGGAATCCACTCTTAACCCAGAAACAAACAAGAAAAATGTAATGGACGTAAGGTCCAGACGTCATTGTTTCCTTCTTTTTTTCAACTCTTTTGTTTGATCTTATGGACCACCACAAACAACAGCAGTTCCTTGAAACGGGATTTTCATTGTTTCACTGCTCAGTGCCTTCGCCCTCAGGGTGTTTCTTGTGTTTGTTGGACAAGATCAATTTAAATGCTCAGCACATTTCATTGCAGAAGAAGAAGAAACAGCAGAAGTCCACATATACATGATGGAGAACTCTGCTGCTGAATGTGAAAAGTTGATCACCAAGCCTTTACTTGATGATGATCATGATGCGTCTGCAGGAAAGGGTGGCTTCAAAACCATGCCATTCATTTTAGGTAACATTTTTTTTCTTTTCTTTTCTTTTCTCGAATGTGGAGAAAGGAGGGTTTGAGGACTGAAGCGTCCTTTTGCAAACAAGAAACTACACGACCCTTATTCACTTTGGCCATATCTGATTCTGATTTTGTGTAAGTTTATTAAATTAAAGTTCAGTGATGAACTATTAAATTAAAATTTTCTACTTTGAATTGACCGTTTTGCTTTTTGCTTTTTTTTTTTGGGGCAGCAAATGAGTCTTTTGAGCAGGTGGCAAGCTATGGGCTACACCCTAACATGATTTTGTACTTGACAAGAGAATATCATTTGAAGATGGCAACTGGATCCAACATAGAGATGTTCTTTGGTCAGCGGCAACAAATTTCATGCCCCTTCTTGGTGCTATAGTTGCAGATGCATTTGTGGGTCGATTTTGGATGATCTTATTTGGATGCATTTTTAGCCTTCTGGTAAGTATTACATTTACAAACTTTACTGGTCTCAGTAATTAATACATCATTGTACAATGTGTGCTTATTTCTTGCTTGTTCATCCATCATGTCATTTTCAACTGCAGATTGTATGGTAAAATGGACTACTTCTTGAAAGTACCGTTAGCTTTTGCTTTACTGGTTGATGGTTCGGTTTTTTTTGTGTTTTTTTCTGGGGGATATAACCCAGATAGCAATCTACATGAAAATCCAGATCATATCGAATTCTTGGCAATTATTATGTATTATTGGATGCAGTTTAACATATTTCCAGTTCGTACTGAATCGTAAAGTAGAAGAGGGAGAAAAGGCAACCTCTTTTCTGTTTTTGAATCTATTCTTTTACTCCCAGAATATGGTTGGATTATCTCCCGTTCTTGAGAAACATCAAACTCTTGTATATGCCTTCTTTTTTTGGGTCAAACGAACCATTTAATTGGATTACTCTTGTGAGGAATTTGGTATCAATTAGAGGCATGTCCAGAGGATACAGTCGCAAATCTTGTGCTATACATGCCAAAGAAAAAAAAGGAAAGAAAAAAGGAAGAAGAAGAAGAAGAAGAAGAAGAAATTGGACAATAATGTTACAGATTATCATGTGAGAAGAGCGAGTTGCGATGTCCTTTGAATGCCCTTTGAATGGTACGCCATTGTTAGTAAATTGTGGTGTGTATTATTTTCCTGCTGGTGGTTTTGTTTGAAAGGGATGGAAAAGGTAACCAGGTGAAAAATATATCATTTTTATTCTTTCACTTTGTAATCTTTACGCACTAACAAAATTCTCTCGTTTCTTAGGAACATTGCTGATCATCAAAGCGTGTGTTAGAATTTCTGGTGTAATTCTGGATCCAGCCACTCTCATTCTTTGTTAACTCTTCTATTTTTTTGGGCTTCAACTCCTTCATCTTCCATATAGAGGATTCCAACTTTATATGGCATCCGAAAAATTACGGAGGGCATTAGTTTCTCTGTACACACGGCAGCTTTAAATTTTAGTTTCAATTACAAATCAACCTCCATCTATATTTCTTTGCAATGAAGAGAACTAAAAACATTAGTTCTTAGATATGGGCTGAAAAAATAAAAACTGAAAGCGAACCTGCTTCTTGCACATCATTCTTGTCATGCAGTGGTAGGAAAGCATCATAGTGCTGACCAGTAATGCACAGGAATCTGTTACCACCTTCTCTGAATTTAGTGTAGCATTTCTAACACTGATTGAATGATCTGAAAAATGAGTTTTTACTTTGAAGGGAATGGTTCTTTTATGGCTAACAACTATGATTCCACAAGCAAGGCCGCCTCCATGTGATGAATCCAATGATAATTGTAGCTCTACAACAACTTCGCAACTCTTTCTCTTGTGTTCTTGTTTTGGACTTATGTCCATTGGAAGTGGAGGAATTAGGTCTTCATCCTTAGCTTTTGGTGCTGATCAGTTGAGAAGAGCAGGTGGACAGAACAATGGATGGGTTCTGGAGTGTTATTTCAGCTGGTACTATGCTTCACGCACACTTTCTGTTTTAATTGCTTTTACTTGTATTGTATATCTACAAGACAACATGGGATGGCAAGTTGGTTTCGGCATTCCAGTCGCGCTCATGGTCATTTCAGCTCTGTCATTCTGCCTGGCTTCACCCTTTTATGTCAAGTTGAAGGCAAATTCAAGCTTAATGGTTGAAATGCTTCAAGTGGCTGTAGCCGCTAATAGAAAACAACGTATAAAAGTATCAACAGAGAGCTCAAACACGCAGTACCATCACCAGAAGGGTTCATCAAATCTTCCAAGTGAAAAACTAAGGTGAGTGGATGTCCAAATTTAGAGTAGCGTTCCCTTGATCATATTTTTTTCTTGTTGAAATTGATTAGCTCCGTTCTCAGGACCTAGACTAGGGAAGTACAAAAATTCTCTCGTTACCTATGTACATGAGAAAAATCAGGTAGTTAGCAACAACTTATTAGTAGTTCTTTAGTCGAGGATGCCTGTCTTTGGTAGATGAAATTGGTTCACAAGTACGACTACATTGTTTTTCCCCTGGTGTTGATTTCAACATTTGTTATAATGTTTTTGACTCTGAGAACGTTCTTTCATAGTTGTTTTGAAGTTTGAACATTCAAAAGAACAATGGCTATTAGGTCATACATACATTAATCTCTTACAAGAACTTCAAGAATTTGTCCTTTCAGGTTCTTAAATAAAGCTTGCATCATAATAGATCCTGAGAAGGACTTGACAACAGATGGAATAGCAGCTGATCCTTGGACTCTTTGCACAGTAAATCAAGTTGAGGACCTTAAGACGCTTCTCAAAGTAATTCCCATATGGTCCACAGGAATGATAATGTCCGTAAATGTCAGCCAGGGCTCTTTTTCTGTGCTTCAAGCAAATTCCATGAACAGGAAACTTGGTTCGAGCTTTGAAATACCAGCAGGTTCTTTGGCATGTTTATCATTATCAGCGTCATACTATGGATAGCTCTTTATGATCGCATTATCCTGCCTATTGCATCAAGTATCCTGGGAAAACCTGTTCATCTCTCAACAAGGGAAAAAATGGGAATTGGATTGCTCCTGTCTTTTGTATGCATGATAGTAACAGCAACAGTGGAGGCTAAGCGACGTAGTCTGGCTATCAGGGAAGGATATTCGGATGATTCAGAAGCAGTGGTGGACATGTCAGTACTTTGGCTTCTTCCCAATATTTCCTGATCGGCGCTGCTGAAGCTGCAAGTGCAGTTGCACAGAATGAGTTCTACTATTCCGAGTTCCCCAGAAGCATGTCAAGTATATCTTCCACTTTGTTCTCACTTGGGGTGTCTGCGGCAAATCTTGTTGCAAGTTTGCTTATGAACGCCATTGACAAACTCTCAAAACTGGGAGGAAAAGAAAGCTGGATTGTGACCAACATCAATAAGGGTCACTATGATTATTACTATTGGGTTCTTGCTGGCTTAAGTATGCTTAACATGATTATTTCCTCATTTGCAGCAAAGCATATGGTCCTGGCAAAACAGGATGACTAGAATGGCTGGTCCTTCAAGCATATGTTATATTGTCATCATTATACCTGCATAAGGCTGGGAATCAAAAAGATCAGTTGACCTGTATGATTTCATCAATGTCATTGCGCAGGGCTGGTAACGAAGGTCAGGCTGATCTAGTGTTGTTAGCAATGTCATCGATGTATAGGATTTGTATCGCTAGATCTGATGCTATTGGCAATTGGCACATGAACACTCCCACAACACAATGTTTACATATTTAAGATAGCGAGTCTGCCACTTTAAGGGAGTTTATTTTATATGTCATGTTCAATTTTGCATACAGTGTAAGAAAAATTAATTTGATTAAAAAATATCCACCATTAAAGAAACTTTTTTTCATTATTACTCCTCAATTAATATTCAACATTTTGTTAATCAAAATTTGACCAAAAAAAGCTTTTCTTGGATTTGCAACTTCTGGGCTCTCACCAAACAAAATTATGTACTAGGAAAGAATTTTTTTTTTTTTTTGGATTAAACATCATCATTTCATTAAATCTGTATTAATGGTAGAAATTTCATTAACCATACATAGATACAAACAGATCTGAAACACATCTGAAAAACAATGCTTGACCAAATAGTGGATACCATAGATCTAGAAAATCAATCTAGTATTACATTGTGGAACTCTAAAAATATTAAAATAGATAAAACACTTATAACTCCAAGATCATTTGTGTATAATTCCGACGGTATTGCTTGCTTCCTTCTAGATCTTTGAATGAATTGTTTCAAATGATGTTAAGGTAAGATTTGACTAGTTAGATCTAAGAAATTTCAGATTCGACCATCAAATTTGAAAAAACTTAGATATAATATAAGAAATAGAAAAACTATAAAAGCTTTCATTTCTCGGATAGAAGAAAACTCTCACTAAAAATTACTAAGAGAAATTAAAGTCTCACTAAGAAACTTTAGGTGAGGAAAAAACTCTTGTGAGGACCTAAGAGAGAAGAAACCCTCACTAAAAATCCTAGAGAGACTTTATTATAAATGCAAAAAATAAAAGGAAAAAAGACATGGAAGGGAGGAAGATCAAAGGAGACCAATTGGCCTTCGTTGCTCTTGGAAAAGAAAAGTTAGAGAGGAGGAGTAGAGTTTAGATTCAGACAGAGAAAACTTGTGTACTTGGAGAGAGTTTATCATATGGATATGGCAGTGCTGCCAGCAACATTATCATTTTACTGCACAGCAGCAATAAATTTCATTTCGCCTCGGCCACTTCCTCGGGCAATTTTTCCAGTTTCATCTATGAGTGTCGCGATTCTCTAGCTAACCTTGTGGCAAAGTTTCCGGCCTCATATCGTTGTAGGAATTTTTCTCAGGCTGCTGCATTTGGTTCTTGATTACAGTTGTATTTGGAACATCTTCTATGTTTTCTCTTCATTTCAAAGAAGGCTAATTACTCTTAGCACCATGAGCATTCCACAATCGATGATTTGCCTGTTTTCTTTCCTAATTTCCTCCTTTTTGCATGAATCTCAGCTGAATTTTATTGTTTTGTTTTCTTTGCATGCATCTCAGCAGAATTCTTAATCTAGTTGACCACAAGTTTTGGCTTTATCCACAACCATAATAAAGCAATGGTTTCTAGTTAACAATTGTTAAGAAAAAAACACATGATGCACGTGTTTTCTAGAAGTCGTCTTTCTTATTATACAAGTAATACACCACTATACGAACTAGACCTCCACTAATTTAAGTTTTTATTTCAACATTTTCTATATTCATTTACCGCAATGGTTTTTCATGTTTATTTTGGCAGCCCACAAACAGCAAAGTTATTACCTCAATATTTGTATGCAATTTAATTATGGATTTTTTCTTTCTTTGTATTTTTTTTTTTTTTGGAGACAATCAACTCTGGAGTTTCATAATTACATGCATGTAAGTAGACATATAGGCTTAAAGTTGTTACTCCCAGAAGGTATATTACATGATGCTTTTTAAAAAAAAAAAAAATTCACTAGTGGATAATAGGATTTAAAAAGCGAGAAGGAAAATTTGAATTCAGAACCTCTACATCATGAGGCTTCAATGCACTTGATGATAAGTGCCAAAAAAAAAGTACATATATATATTAGATGTGAAGACATGATTCTGTATTTATCTTTTTTTCCCTGTATTTTGGATGATTTTTTTTCCCTTACTCCACTTTACGTTATATGCTCTGTAGTTTTGCCTCTTTTTAACTACGCAGTGGATGGTTATATTTGATGATAATGGTCTCAGTCGTCTATAAATTTAATCTTCAAACACATGAATTTTAGAGTTCAGCTTAATAAAAACATTTGATGCATTGAATTTAGTTGGCTAATCAGTCGAATATCAACTTAAAGTTCAACTTGGCTTCGACTTGACCAGTGAGTTATTTGAGTTACAAAATTTATAGCCAAAAAACTGAATAAAGCAATTCCCATGAACTAAAATTCTGCTTAACTGACCATTGCATCTAACCCTACTTTATTTTTTCTATCCATCACAAAATTTGTCCAACTATTTGAGACACAAAAAACTTAAGCTACAAGAAGTTTTCCAACTTCAAACTATGTTTTGACCAAGGGGTGGTATAAAAATTTTGCCATTATTTTCAAAAATTTCAAGTAAGATATATTATATTTTTCTCTAAAATAAATAGATTAGTACAGTACAAATGTATAATTTACTTGCATTATAGCCTTCTTTTTAAACCGTGTAAAGTAAAATTGAGCAATTCAATACGTATGGATGAATTAGAAAGTGTTACTTCCACCATCTCACAAATTGAGTTAATTTGAGCATTCAATTTTTGCACAGAATATATAATCGTTACATCTAAATGAAATGTTTGTGGCTAAATTTATAACAAGGCTCTCACACTAAAATTCTATGAGTGTATAACTGGACAAGTAATGGTCTGTTTGGATTTGGACTTTTTTTTTTAACAATAGTTTTTCAAACATAATTAAAAAAATCTCAAAACACTCCAAGTACATCTCAAGTACACGTAACAAAAATACCAAAAAATAACTTGAAAATATCCCAAAATATAATACTACAGTAAAATTTTTAAAATAAAATGTTATAATAAAATTTTTGAAAAACACCCTGAAAAAACACTTGATTCATACTGACCCTAAATTTATTTTTCAAATAGAAAATGTAAATAAGCTAAGAATAATTTATTTGTTTTTAAATGTGACTCTAACTTTAAAACATTTAAAAAGTGAAAACACGACAACGTACGTGTTATGCTGGCAGGTCCAGTCACATTCACTGCTCCCCCAGAGCGTTGGAGTGTAAGTAAGATCAAATGTGTGGCCCAATAATTGTTTTTCTTCTTTTGAATGATCTTATGGGCTACCAGCAGCAAATACTATAAAAAAAATCATGCATCGTGTGCTCGATACTCTAAGCCTGTTTGTTAAGCAGGATCAAAGTATATACTTGACACATTTCATTACAGTACTAGGAGAAGAAGCAGAAGTCCACATATGTACATGATGGAGAATTCAGCTGATGAAAATGGAAACACGATCACAAAGCCTTTACTTGATGATGACAATAACAGTTCTTCAGCAAAGGGTGGCTTCAGAACCATTCCATTCATTTTAGGTAACATTTTTTCTTTTTTTGCCTTAAATTTCTATGAGGAGGGATGGACCGAAATCTCATCTGAACAAAAGAAACTAAAGCCTTATTCTTGGGCTATATCTGCTTCGCACATTTTACGTAATTTTGTTTCATTGAAGTTTACTGATGATTTGGCAGAGTAAAAATAATTTGCTAATGGGATTTGACTCTCGTGATTTTAAATGGTTTTCTTTTTGTGGTGGGCAGCAAACGAGTCTTTTGAGCAGGTGGCAAGCTATGGACTACAGCCCAACATGATTCTGTACTTGACAAGAGAGTACCATTTGAAGATGACTACTGGTTCCAACATAATCTTTCTTTGGTCGGCAGCAACAAATTTCAAGCCCCTTCTGAGTGCTATAGTTGCAGATATATTTGTGGGTCGATTTCGGATGATCTTATTTGGATGTGTTTTCAGCCTTCTGGTAAAATCCAATTTCAAACTTTGCTGGTAATCAACATTTAATATTAACCATGTTTAATTTTTCCTAACGCTAGAATTCTTTGAGGTACAAATTGATTTTTGCCTTCTTGTCATTTTTGGATTTTCGTCCATCAGGATTTTCAACCCGAAATTGTATGGTAAAATTGGACTGACTCTTTTAAGCAAGCCATCCCCTGCTATTTTGTTTGTGTAGAGCGAGAGTACAGGCGAAAAATAGTAATCTATCAATAAAAAGGAGGAAGGAAAACATCATCTTTTACGTTGTAGTCTTCAGATGGAGACAAAATTCTATAGATTCTAACCCATGTTTAGCAACACAGATGATCATTTCATTTAAGAAACAACATAGTTCAAACATGAAGCTGGTAACACAATTGCAGATAAGGCATGTTTTCGAATTATTGTCTGCATCTAGCAACTCTCATTTTAGGTTAGCTCGTCTAGAATCTAGGGGTTGAACTCCATAATCATCTTCATTTATAGGATTCCATCCATATATGGCATCCGAAAAATTTCTTGCGGCCATTAGTTTCTCCGTGCGTACAAGAGCTTTGAAATTTAGTTTCAGGTACAAATCTTGCTCCATTGAACGTGCAATAAAGAAAACTGAGAAAGAGCCCCTCGTTTTTAGAAGATTATTTGTTGCACATCATTCTAGTCAATCATAAAGAGGTTAAATTCCTCTGTATATTTCTTCATGCCTCCATTTGTTGATGGCTTGATGCACGACTTTAATCAGCTGCCGTAGGAAAACAAAACACTATTGATGAGTAATACAGTGGAAAGGATTACATAGTTATTTAAATTTACGATAGTATTTCTAATTTTAACTGAATCATCTGAAAACGAATTTTTACTTTGAAGGGTATGGCTCTTTTATGGTTAACAACTATGATTCCCCAGACAAGGCCGCCTCCATGTGATGAATCCAACAATAATTGTAGCTCTGCGACAACTTTGCAACTCTTTCTCTTGTGTTCTTGTTTTGGACTTATGTCTATTGGAGCTGGAGGAACTAGGTCTTCATCCTTGGCTTTTGGTGCTGATCAGTTGAAAAAAGCAGGTGGACGCAGGAATGGATGGATTCTTGAGAGCTACTTCAGCTGGTACTATGCTTCATGCACAATTTCTGTTTTAATTGCTTCAACTTGCATTGTCTATGTACAAGAAAAGATGGGATGGCAAGTTGGTTTTGGCATTCCAGTCATTCTCATGTTCCTTTCAGCTCTGTCATTCTCCCTGGCTTCACCCTGTTATGTCAAATTGAAGGCTAAGTCAACCTTAATTGTTGAATTGCTTCAAGTGGCTGTTGCCTCTTATAGAAAACGACATATAGAGCTATCAACAGAGAGCTCAAACATGATATACCATCACCAGAAGGGTTCATCGATTCTTCCAAGTGAAAAACTAAGGTGAGTCTATATTCACCTTTACAGAAGTCTTCCCTTGATCTTAATGTTCTCTTATCCAAATTGAATAGCTTCGTTCTGAGGAGTTAGACTGAGACTAGGGGATTTTACAAATACAATCTTGATCCGTGTATAAGAAATTATGAATAACTTTAGGTTCTTAGCCCCAACTTACACAAGGTGACCTGTCTTTGTTAGCTGAAATGGGTTTGCAATTACTACTGCTATATATTTTCATCTGATGGTGAATTCAACATTTGTTATAATGTTCTTGACTCTGAGAATGCTTCTTTACAGTTGTTTGAAAGCAAAATATTCAAAATACAAGTTCCTATTTTGTTATAGGTTCATTGATCTCTTATGGAAACATGAATGATTTGTCTTTCAAGGTTCTTCAATAAAGCCTGCATCATATTAGATCCAGAGAAAGACTTGACGACAGATGGAAGGGCAGCAGATCCCTGGACTCTTTGCACAATAAATCAAGTTGAGGACCTTAAGACGCTTCTCAACGTGATCCCCTTGTGGTCAACAGGAATGATAATGTCGGTAAATATTAGCCAGAACTCATTTCCTGTACTTCAAGCAAATTCCATGAACCGGAGGTTTGGTTCAAGCTTTGAAATACCAGCAGGTTCTTTTGGCATGTTTACCATTATCAGTATCATAATATGGATAGCTCTTTATGATCGCGTATTCCTGCCTATTGCATCCAAAATCATGGGGAAACATGTTCATCTCTCAGCGAGGAAAAGAATGGCAATTGGCATGCTCCTGTCTTTCGTATGCATGGTAGTGACAGCAACTGTGGAGGCTAGACGGCGTAATCTGGCTATCAGGGAAGGATATTCAGATGATTCAGAAACAGTGGTGGACATGTCAGCTCTTTGGCTTCTTCCACAACTTTGCTTGATTGGCTTTGCAGAAGCCTTAAGTGCAGTTGCACAAAATGAATTCTACTATTCTGAGTTTCCCTTAAGCATGAAAAGTATAGCTTCCACTTTGTTCTTACTTGAGATGTCTGTGGCAAATTTGGTAGCAAGTTTTCTTATGAACATCATTGACAAACTCTCCAAACGAGGGGGAAAAGAAAGCTGGATTTCGACCAACATAAATAAGGGTCACTATGATTATTACTATTGGGTTCTTGCTGGCTTAAGCATGCTTAACATGATTTATTTCCTTATTTGTACTAAGGCTTATGGTCCTGGAAAAGAAGATGAGAAAGAGATAACTCTTCCTGGACAAGATGAACAGGATTAATGGTCTTTCATTTCTTTATCCAATAGGTTAAGTATGCCATATGAGATATATTGTCGGCGATATAACTTTAAGAAAGCAGGGAACCAAGAGTTTCACTTGATCTGAATGGCATCATCATTGCCATTCCACAGGGACTGTATATAATGTTAGCAATGTAACTGTAGCATAGGATTGTACATCTAATGCTAATGGCAAATGAATGCTCATCTAATGTTGCGTGTTCAAGATTAAGTCTGCCATTCTTATTGTCGAACCTGTCAATGTCATCCAACTTTTTCTATCTGGATGCACTGATTTCTGGGAGGTGGGAACTCGGGATGATTTTCCTTGGTAAGTTGTTTGTGTGGATGAAATTTTAGCTTCAATAGAAGGCAAGGAAATTTAGCAACTCTTGAGTAGAAGAAATATATGCATTGATTGGAAGTGGATTCTTCCTCTTGTGGCTTCTCCAGTGGACCATTTCTTCACCCTCAACTAGCATAGAGCTAGTATTGCTTCCATGAACAGGAGTATCATGACATGGTGCTCATGGTTTCATGATAATTACCAAGTTGTTGTTGTTTATCGCTTTAAGCTTTACCGACTGTATGAAATTTAAAAAGTTGCTTTATAAATTGTTTAACGTTTATACTCTTCATGTTAGCTAAATTAGGACTAACACTATTGATAACTTGTTAAGGTAGTTTCGTCATCCATCCACCCTTTCATGTTAGCTAAATTATAAGAAACGAACAAAATTGTACTGAGTCTGTGTCAGTTCTTTTCCTTAACCACATCAGATAACGACATGATTTTTTTTCTTTTTTCTCTTTGTTTTTTTTGAAAAGAATGTCCCAAGCTAAATGTAAACCCAAGGAACATGATTTTAGACACTCCCTTTTCCTAAAACATTTGTTCTTCATTCTCTCTCTCTCTCTCTCTCTCATTCTTTTCTTTTCATCATTAAACTTCTCTATAGCTTGTAATTACACATTTAATCGTCACGTAACATAAACCATCATATAAAATAACCTCTTTGACTATAATTACATGCACGAAGCTACATAGCTTATAATTATACGGATAAATTACTAATAACCTCCCTATAGTTTCATCTATTGTCATATAACCCCTTAACATTTCAAAATATCCACTTCACATCCTTATAGTTTGATGTAAACTACAAATTTAATGGAAAATAGTTTATATAATATCATTAGGTAAAATACCAGTGGTGCCCTTACTTGAATGCTAAATCAAACGACGACTTTGCCACCTTGTACATAATCATACAGGGGTTACATGGATGAATGTAAAAATATTGGAGGGTAAAGTGAATATTTATACAAATCATAGGGGTGTTAAGTAGAAATTATTATTTTATCGTACACACTTTTAAAACACATGTCGTTCGTAACTAATTATGTAATCCGTTCATTTTTCACTTTACATAAAATCACAGCGAGATTATATGGCTATTTTAAAATTTTAAAGGGTATGCAAAATCATATGAGCGTCATATGTTATTTACCCTAATTATAATGTGCAAATGTTGCAAAGTAGGGGCGGAGCTATGACACGTGGTCAGAGGAGATAAGCATTTTGCTTGTTACATATCAATGGCGAATGGCGAATGCTGAAATTTGGATGGAAACGGTGAGTATGATTCAACAGCTTAACTCCGAGGTTTTGGAATTCTGATGTTTGTGCGTGAGAAAGTGACAGCAACTTGGATTGAATTTTGAAAACAACCGTTGGGCCGGGAAGTCACGTGAGGGCCGAAAACAACACTCCCAATGGCCATCCAATTTCGGGAGCAGAATAAAGCTGAATACTAATAGATACTGACAAATGGTTGTCAGTAGTTAAAAGAAAAATTAAACAGCAGTATTCAACAACCTCTTGAATTTTTTTTATTGGTGTTTGAAATTTTTTGGAGAGTGCTTTGTACTTACATATCAATTGTAAGTTAGACATTCATACTCTTCCCAAATGATTATATTCAGGATTTCTTGTGCATTCTTTTGGCCGCTAGCTAGGAAGTCTCCAACGGGATATTTTAGTGCATACCTGCATTAGATCATACCTTTAAAAGTACGTCATTTGTTATGGATTAGGTGATTGTTTTTTGTGTTTACAATAAAGTTTCTTCTAATATTTTCTAATAAGAGTTTCTTTACTTCTAAGAATTTTTAGCTAAAGTTTTCTACTCTCCTATGAATTTCCTAGTGAGAATTTCTTCTTCTTCTTCTTTAGAGATTTCTAGTGAAAGTTTTCTCCTCTACTAAAGATTTCTTATGAGATTTTTTATAGTTAGTCTATTTCTTGTATTAGATTTATGTTTTTTCAAATTTGGTTGTTAGATCTGAAATTTTTTAAATCTACCTTGTTAGATATCATCTTAATATTTGAATTTGAATCAGTTCATTAGCAAATTTGGGACGAAGCAAGCAGTGTCAAGTAATTATTCAGTGCAATATTCTCTTGATTTTCAAGATCTGTATTTGTTTAGTGTAATATTCTATCTTGGATTTATGAGTATTTTAGCTTTTAATTTTTTTTTGAAGCTTCAATGTAATATTATATAGATTTCATAGCATCAATAATTATTTTTCAAATGTATTTGGATATGTATATGGTTGATGTTATTTCTACTATTAATGAAAATTTAATGAAATGATGGATTTTTTATCCCCAAAAAAAAAAAAGGTGAGGACCTGGGCCCCCTCTTCTCTACAATGATACAAGCAATGTATAAATGGGAACAGCAGTGGCAGCGGTTCTAATATACTTAACTCACATATGTAATCATTTGAGTTTTCTTCTGTACCCTCATTATTAAGAATATTTAATTTTTTTTATCACATATTTGAATAGGGTATTATTTGAAATATTATTTAAGATATTATTTGGAATAATTACTATAATAGTTTTTATAATGTGTTATGTGCAAGATAAAAAAGTGATTGGAAATACAAAAAAAATAAATTAAAACTTGTGTTTATTATATAAGCGAAATATTATTTGGGATAAGTTAAGTATCCAAACTCACCCTTCCAAGGTTGTTTTGTGAATCAATTACTTATCTACTCTCCTATACTTAAGCAATTCATGTTTAAAATCAATACTATATACAAAAGCAGAGATGTGATTTTAGGGTAAATACTTTTTGTTACTTTATATATTTTTTACTTTACTTTAATTATAATGTATCATTTTGTTCTAATTGCGATAAGTTGGTTCCTTTTGACCAATTTCAACTAGTTATCGTTAATTTGCAAGGTTTTCATGCTATTAATTCTACCAACGTTGTCATTAATTGGATTTAAATGCGACAATTTGAGAATTTAAGATATAAACTGTCTAAACTTAAAAGTTTAGAATATACGACTCTAATAAATTATATTTCAGGATGTAAAGTAAAAAAGTGATAAAAATTTGGAGTTAGTTCAAACAATGATAACTAATGATTAAGGCGCACCCTAACAGGTGTGCAATTAATAAAAAGTACATATATGAAATTATGTCCTTATAAAGTTTTTATTTTCTATCACAGTCCTTTATTAATATTTGAATTATGGGCATCAAACCATATCTACGTCCATTAGGAATTAGTAGACTTCTCCTCCGGATAATGGTATAGAAAAGAGGAAGTTGCTTTAGGGGAGAAAAAAATGGAAGTTGAGTGGAATACATAAAAGTGGGAGTTGGAGTGAGAGAGTGATGATTTGTGGATAATGTGAATTGATAATTATGCTGTAATTGTGAGGTTGTCTTGCAATAAATTGGGACTTAAGGGTAAAATAAGAATTTCAAAAAAAATGGCACTATTTGTTAACACCACACAATAATCCTCCGCATTATGTATCGTATAAAAGAGGAAGTTGCTTTAGGAGAAAAAAAGGAAGATGAGTGGAATACATAAACGCGGGAGTTGGAGCGAGGGGGTGGTAATTAGTGGATATAACTATGCTGTAAGTGTGTGGTTATCTTGCAATAAACTGGAACTATTTAGCCCTTATAATTAAGGATAAAATAGAAAATTTTAAAAATGATACTGTGTGTTTAAACAATACAATAGTCCTCTGGCATTATATACTGTAAAGATAGTTTACCCCTATAATTAAAGGTAAAATAAAAACTTCAAAGAATAATATTGTGTATTTACACCACACAATGGTTCTCTCACCTCTGGTATTATACGGCTATCATACATACATTGTAAAGATAATAAGGAAAATCTATATCTATATAAATTTGAGAAGAGGTTTTCAACAAATAACCTCCACATACCTTCTCAATCCCGATTCCTTTTATCTAGAATTTCACATTTAATTTATTTTATAAAATACATTCCTCTCAACTCCCGCCCCATGCACTATTGATATTTAGTTATTTTTCAAAATCAGTTCTATCATGTGAACGTTATCTTTTAAAATTGAAATATCTCATTAGTATATGCATGTTCTACACCATTTTTAAATCATTAGTGTGCATGTCTTTCAAATCACCACCACATCTCCGTCTTTAAACTCAACACACTTCCCATTGGCATATGTCAAATGCAAATTTCACTCCAATTAAGACTTCTCCAAGACCATAATTAGGGACGCTTTCATTATTGAACTCAACACGTTTCCATTAATATTCATCAAATGCGAATTTCATTCATTTAAGACTTTTCAAAGCCATAGTAAGAGATAAAAACATAGTATCCTTCAGCCACAATAGTTCATTGTTTCGACAAAAAAAGAAAAGGGCAAAAAACACAATATTTCATCAGTATCCATCATTTCTTCCCATCACTTATCCCATCTGTCCATTCGTCATAATAGTTCCTAGGCATCTATCATCTATTCTCATTAATACTTATCCCATATGTTCATTTGTCATTTTCGTAAACAAAAATAGGAATCTATCATCTTTTTCAACTTCCTTTCCTTGCGGTAACCAATCTTAACTCTCGACTTAATTTTATCATGGAACATACTCGCTTACAAGATTAAATATTTTTGAATACTTATTTACATTTAAAGTATTAACATAGACAATATGTTCGATGAATTATGCAAAAATTATGAACAACCATGTCAATTTCATTATGCAAAAATGGTGTGTATCTATCGTAATGATGTAATTGGCACTATTGTCAGGGAATTTTTTTCATATATCTTTAATTTTAATATAATTTTCTATATCGTGCACTACATTTTCTTCTTAACAGATACAATGTTAACATATAAGTTAGAGATTCTAGTGGTAATCTAAATCTGGATCTTCAAGACAGGCATGCACAATTCATATTTAGTTGTGATGCTTTTTCTCTTAAGATTTAAAGAGGAAGGTATAAATTATTTACACGTACATATTTTTATGTAATATTATTTATAAACTTTCTTCAAAAAAATGATAATTCTGAATTCAATATGCTCTCAATTCTGAGGAAAATGGAAGTACATTGTTCAGACCAACACATTAATTCATGCAAAAATCGTGCCTTCTCATTTATAGTACGAACACCATAGAATTCAACAGAAATAATTAATCCCCCAATATTGATGTTCGTACTTAGAGTTGATTGGTGTGAAAAATGTTCACACCTTCGTAAAAGATTATCAAATTGAATACAAAATGTTTGTAAGTATTTCATTTACTTATCAAATTACATATTCAATTACATTTAATTGGACCCTTATATCGCTCAGTTTGTGATATACATTTCTACTTTTTTTGGAGATCCAACTTCTATCAAAAGTGATAGTTTATAAATAATGGAAATGTTTTTATCATATTTTGAACTATTACTACAAAATTTTATTTTTTAACTATATTTTGATGTGCCTAAATGGTACGAGCAATTACATAAGTTTTTCACTCTTTTTAAATTCCCTCCTCGATTATAATTTATTCAAAAAATACAACTTACTGTGCGTGTAGCACAGGTGTTTAGACTAGTATATAAAAAAAATCACTAGTGTAGATAACTTCGCCTGTTCCTCGTTTGCCACGTCCAGAAATGTTATGTTAGCCCCGCGTGTCCAGAAGATGCTGTCTCCACCTGTCTAGAAGCGTATCGGTCAGCTCGCATCCTCCCAACATCGAACGCCGCCCATATTTATTGTTGTTTCCCTCGAGTGAAACTAGCAACATCTCTTTCCCCGAAGCTCTTTATTTATTTTTTTGTCCTTCTCTTTTATTCTCTCTCTTTTCTTTTCTTTTTTTTTTTTGAACCCAGCTGCAGACTGAATTGGTAAATAATCAAGCAAATCTTTGTAGACCAATTTCTTATTTGTTTGTATGTTTTAAAATAGATATAATAGTACAGCAATAGCGCGTATCACCTGCAAAAGGGTTAATAAAAAACAAGGGATAATTCCACAAACCTCCCCTGAGATATTTAACAATTATAAAGAGCACCTCTCAGATTTTAAAAATTACATATACCTCCCATATTTTTAATATTTCGTAATAATGTAGGTCCAACAAGGTAGATTTTTTCACAAAAATCCTAAATTACCCTTTTGTACAAAACTAAGAAAGAAAAATATAGTATACTTAATCATTTACTTCCACACTTGGTATAAATTAACAAGTTTAATCTCTAACAACCATCCAAGTATAAGTTCTAAAATCAAGTACTCATTCAAAAAATCCTAAATTGCATATAAAATATCAATACTTACCACCAAAAAAAGAAAAGAAAAATACACACAGACACACACACAAACCCCATTGACAACCAGTTGTACCAAAAATTAATATCAATGCTCAAATGCCTTTTCAATGCAAGATAATTTGATCTAAAACTGTCATTACAACCCTCCTAGGTCTTAAAAATATTAATATCTCAAAAATAGAGAATTAATTCTACCTCCATAATAAAATCATAATTAAAAAATCTAATCCAATGAAAGAAATTCTTATGTAATTATTGACATTTTATAAAAGTTGTTTTTGACAACAAGCAAAATATGATAAATTTCACATCTTTAGTTCTTCTACCTATTTCAATCATCAATTTCATTATTTATTTCTCTATGACTACAAGTCTTTTTATTTCCTTCTAATTTGATACATAATCTACTCTCTCTGTTGCTTTTGTAAATTTTAATTTGCTAATGTCCACAAAATTGAAGATAATAAAAAGAAGTTATATTAATTAGAAAAGAGAGAAGCGAAAATAGATAAGAAACAGAAAAATAGAATTTTTTTTGGATTTTGTAAATTGCCTTAAATTTAAAATTGTCTACAAAGTGGAGGACATTATAGGTATTTTACTATGCCAAGGGAGGTAGATGTAATTTTTTAAACTTAAGAGGATCCGAGTGAAATTGTCAGAAACCTCCCTTGAGGTTTCTGAAAATATCCCAAAACAAAAGCAAATTGTTAGATGTCAAAAGGTATACAACAATGCACAGTGTTACTAAAAAGTTTAAGGAATAAATATTCAAAGTCTTTGAAAATATATTTCATCTTCCTTGATGGTGAATGCTTATGTAATGGGTGATATTTTTTTATTTTTTGTTTTCATTGTAACATAGTAATGGGGGTGGGTTGGGTTGAATGGTAAGGTAGGAGAGATCATAAATAGTAGGTCCTAAATACAAAATCTCCCACTTATAAAAAAAAAAGAAGAAAAAAATTACTAGCATGGTAATGACTTTAATGCAAATAGTTCAAATTATTGGTAAAAACGGATAATAAACTAATGGATAATCCATCTCCTAAATTTTAGAAATTTCTATATTTGTATTCATCATTTAGCAATACTGTGATTTAGAGTTATTTTTTATAGATGGATTCACAAATTGGAAACTTCAAAAGCATTAGATCATAATCCAAATTAGCTTTCAAGACTTGTGTCATTTCTATATTTGTATTTATCATTTAGCAATATTGTGATTTAGAATTATTTTTATAGATGGATTCAAAAATTGGAAACTTCAAAAGCATTAGATCATAATCCAAATTAGCTTTCAAGACTTGGGTCAATTAGGATTTAAGTTTTTGTATTGTCGTCATTGTATTTTTTCACTACATATTTAGTGTACACTTATATAACATTTGTTTACGGATAGACTTTAATTATGTACACAAACTCAATGTGAAAGTAAAATCGCCTCTATTATTATTTTTTGGATAAAAATGATATTCTTATAAACTAATCTATCGTATTTTAGAGAGGGAATCTAAAAAGGGCTGTATAAGGAGCCAACCGTTACAAATCAAAGAGGTGCCTTCACACCTATGAGTGTAGCTTGAATCACGACTTACAATCCAAAGCGTTTATTAGGTACCCTAAATTTTGAAAAGAAGTACATCAACAACACCAAATTGCACGATAACTGCTCGGACTTACCTACGCTTTTCAGTTTATCGCGATTGTGACAAGGGGTCTCTTTCCATCACCACAGTCTATGATTGCTAGTATATAATCGGAGCTTTGCGCTTGTTTCTGCCCCAAGAATGAAGTAAGAGATATATTGACACAGATTCACAGGAGAAGCACAGAAAATGGAGAGCTCATCAGTAGATGAAAAGAAAGATACGATTAAAGAGCCCTCTTGAAGACTTCACCAAGGGGTGGTATCAGAACCATGCCATTCATCATAGGTATGAAAAACACACACTATCTCTTAGTGAACTGGATGAATTAATTTGCCTATAAAGTTTTAATGGGAAAATCCAGCATCGTTTCAAGAACCATGCCATCCATCAATCATCATTTACTTGATTAAAAGAAACTGAATAGTACAACTCAGCTGTTACTGGTCTTTGTTACTAGCAAAGAATCAGTCTTTGATTATTGTTTTGTGGATTCTTTGGCCGACATGGAATTAGATTATGAATTCTTGAAGATTGCCTGCAGTTTCAAGTGATCGTGTTCCTTGCTTTTGTCACTCTGCTTTGCAGCAAATGGGATGCTTGAGAAGGTGGCAAGTTTTGGTTTAACTCCTAACATGACTCTGTATCTGATGAGGCAATATCATATGGAGATGACCGCTGCATCCAATGTACTCTTTTATTGGTCAGCAGCTACCAACTTCTTGCCTATTCTTGGAGCCATCATTGCAGATTCTTACGTGGGGCCGTTTTCATATGATCGGATTTGGATCCGTTGTTAGCCTCCTGGTAAATATTTGGTATTATTAATTAATTTCACAGCTTTCTAACTTGTTAACATTACTCCTTCCTGTTTCAATGTCTTGGTCATGTCTTTTAATTTCTAAGCCAAAATTAGGAATCAAGAAGGAAGATGAGTATTATCAGTTTTGCAGGTTTTAATTCTATAGCAATCTCAATATTTTGATATGATTTTCCGTGTTCTAGCAAGGTCTAGTATGTCTTCTCTTCAGTGCTTGTTGTTGTCCAGTGCCTCAATTAAATTATTAATTACTAGAAAGTTACTATATAATTGACTTTAATTAAGATGTCATTTTACTGGCAGTTTGGTTGTCAACATCAAGCACCTTTGATTTTGAAGTATTTTATTATTTATTAGCAAGTACTTTTGTTGCCTTTTGAGTAATATGTAATCATAAACCTTTTTCTCTTGGGAATAGAGGTAACTAACTTGTCCGGATCAAAATTCCCTCGCAGTAACATCTATGGACCTCTAAGAATTCTTAAGTACCTGCGCTATTTGGAAAGGTGGAGTCAGAATACTACATCTCCTTTTGTTCATCCTCAAGGGAATCTATGATTTCCGTGGATTAGAATTTTCATATTCGTGACTGAGGTCACTTGGGACAAGTTACGTTATCACTCAGGAACTGGCTGTTGACCAGAATTCACTATTCATGTCAAGAGATAAGTACAGCACTTGTTTGGCTTGAGGAAATTTTCCAGATAGATAGCTCTGGCTCTCTTAAAAATTGAAAAGATCAGATGCAATAGTCTAGAACCTCATTCTGTTACTGTTAGTGAGAATTGCAAATGATCTTAGGCACCAAAGAGGACCTCTGTTTTGGAGGAAATAGATTTTCAAATCCAGCTTCACTTACTCAACTAGAGTTGAATGTCTAGCTACGTTGATTTTTAGGTTTGCTAGAAACCTGAATTAGGATGCCAATGACTGTGTCCTTTGATGATAGAGAAAGTTTCATTAATTTCTAACTTTTTGCATAGACATATTACTTTTTAGCATGATATAAGTCAAAGATCAATTTGTTGATAACTCCTCCCAGATCAGCTGATGCCCAATCGAAAATCAATTTGTTATTGATACAAAAAAGCCAAATTGTGTTGTTTGATTATTAGACTGTCATTAAATAGTTTCAATGAAATTTTGAGATAAGACTTCTATTCTGAAGGGGATGATTCTATTATGGTTAACAACTATGATTCCACAAGCAACACCTCCTCCATGTATTGAATCTAACAACAGTTGTGACTCTACAACATCTTTCCAACTCTTACTGCTATTCACATCCTTTGCACTCATTTCCACTGGAGCTGGGGGCATCAGGTCTTCTTCCTTAGCCTTTGGGGCAGATCAATTGGAAAAAGGAGATGGCTGCGAAAGTGTAGGCGTGTCAGGGAGATATCTTAGCTGGTATTATGCTTCATACACGTTCTCTGTTCTCATTGCTTTGACCTGTATGGTATACATTCAAGAAAACATGGGCTGGCAGTTTGGTTTTGGAGTTTCTGTGGTGGTTATGCTCTTTGCAGCTCTGTCTTTTTTTCTTGCCACTCCCTTTTATGTCAAGGTGAAGGCTAAAGCAAGCTTACTCACTGAACCGATTAAAGTGATTGTATCGTCTTATAAAAATAGTGCCCTGAAGTTAAATAGCACAAACATGTTCCTTCAGAAGAATGGCTCGGCACTGGTTTTCCTAGTGAAAAAATGAGGTAAGATAATTTGCATCACAATATCTCCTTTATCCCTAATTTTCTTTCTGTTTCATGCCATTTTTCAAAGCTTTTTACCGGTTTTTTTTTACCCACTAAATGTAAAAATTTGTTGTTGAATGTGTGTATGAAGATTCAATAATAAGCTTCCATGGTTGATACTTACTCCCTAATGTCATCTCCAGGTTTCTTAATAAAGCGTGCATCATTAGAGATCCTCAGAAAGATTTGACTGTGGATGGAAGGGCTAAGGACCCCTGGAGTCTTTGCACGGTAGATCAGGTGGAGGATCTGAAAGCTGTACTTAAGGTGATCCCTATATGGTCAACAGGAATGGTGACATTCATTAATATCAGCCAGAACTCGTTTTCAATACTTCAAGCAAGCTCCATGAATCGCAGGATCAGTGGAAATTTTGAAATTCCAGCAGGTTCGTTTGGCATATTTGCAGTCAGTTCTTTGATCCTCTGGGTTGCTCTTTATGATCAAGTACTTCTTCCCCTAGCATCAAGAATTAAAGGCAAACCTGTTTATGTGAATGCAAGACAGAGAATGGGAACAGGAATTTTCTTCTCTTCTCTATGTATGATGGTAACAGCAGCTGTGGAGTATATCCGCCGCAGTCTCGCTATTAAGCAAGGAGTTTCAGATGATCCACAGGCGATGGTGGATATGTCGGCACTGTGGCTTCTGCCTCAATATTGCTTGATGGGACTTGCAGAGGGTTTAAATGCGATCGCACAAAATGAGTTCTACATTTCAGAGTTTCCAAGGACCATGTCAAGTATGGCTTCTAACCTAAGTGGAGCTGGCATGTCCGTGGCAAGTTTGCTAGCAAGTTTCCTAATGAACAGTATTGATGATTTGACGAAAAAAGGAGGCCAAGAAAGTTGGATTTCTACCAACATTAACAAGGGTCACTATGATTACTACTTCTGTGTTCTGGCTGGACTAAGTATGGTAAATATGCTGTATTTCCTGATTTGCTGTTGGGCTTATGGTCCTTGTAGGGCTGAGGAAGGCAAGGCTTCTGATGAAGAAGTTGAGTCTGATGAACAAGTTTAGTTGCAATAGGAGAAATCTCAGTTTCCTCTTAGTGATGTTAAAGCTGCATAGGAGCTAATACAATGTCAGTACTAGTAATTGCATATGTATCTTCTATATATGAGATGACTAATGATGATCAGAACTACTAGATCCATGTCATGTCCCATTAGAATACATGATACAAGTGCACCATAGTACAACAACACTGGCTTCCACTTGTGCAGCAAATGTGCCTTCCAACTTTTAGGTAGGACCAACTTACATTAGTTTAACTTGTTAGTCTTAAGGTAAACACCTAAATGCACCTCTTTACATTCAAAAATTTGAGAATCTAATATTACATCGTTAAATTTATGGGTAAATTTTTTATACACTGACAGTGTATATACTGGCAAATCTAGTTATATGTCACATACACAAAATTTGATGTTTAAATTCAAATTCAGATGATGTGACATTCATCCAATCCCGTCAGTGTATACACACACTGACAGTGTAGGAAAGATTAATCCTAAATTTATTATCATTAAGTTTCAAAGTTTGAGAAACCCATCATTTGATTATCTCATATAAATTTGAGAAACCCATGGTTTGATTTCTCACATTCTAGTAATCAATCTTTATGTTTACCAAAATTTTTGTAACACGAGGTGCATGATTGAAATGGTTTGGGGATGCATGATGCAAGGGCAAACTTAAGAGTCCTGATCTTTGCACTTTGCATTATTTAGAGCCAACAACTTTTATTAATTGTGGCAAAGCCTTGTAGCTTTTGGTGCAGCGTTCCTGGAGTGGTCCTTAACTTCGGCCGGCCTAACTTCGGTCACTACACAACAGTCCAGACATCCATGTGGAATTAACAAGACTTTCACGTTGACAAGAATAACCTACGTGCGAATAGGATTCTTCCTATTTACAGGGGTTTATTTTAGAAACCTCTCTTGGGATTTATCCTAATATTTTCTAACACTCTTGGAGTTTTAGAAATCTCACATAGTTCCCTTTGAATGACAATTTATGTAACACCGTCACCCCTTATGTGTAAAGTAATATACTAGAAAAATGCATTGGACAAGAGAGATTAAATTATTTTTCACTTTTTCCATTACACAATTTGATTTATGAATTTTAAAGTACGAAAATAAGACAAACAAATAAGGTGGAATATTAAATTTAGACTATCAGTGATAGGTTGTATTTTTGTTATTAAATTTCTAATTGTTTTCTCCTTAATTTTAGCCAACTATTGTTTTAATTGATAGATTTTATTCATATTTGGTATTTGGTGTTAATTGCAGGGAGATAGAGCAAAAAGGAATAAAATGGGTGATTTTTCGTTAAATTACTGTTAAGTCCAGATGATTTGGGATTCGCACGTAGATGTTTTTAAGTCCGAGCGACAGCGCCGAAGATTGAGAGGATTTCTTTCCTTATTAGTTATTTTATTTTTAGGAAAAAATTGACATTATCTTCGGAAGTTTTTCTTTTTTAATTAGGAAGTAGAGTTTGCTTTGAAAACTACATAGTCAAGAAAGGAAAAGGACGGCCGGCCCGCGTGATTAGTACTTAGCAACGAAGCAGTTTTGTTTCGTGAATTTTTGGATAAAAGGCAAGAAGCAAAGGCTCCCTTCTTTTTCCTCCGGAGAAAACGACGGCTTCAGTTCTTGTTTTGTTTTTTCTTTTTCTTAGCCGCATGTACTCAGCAGATTATCAAACCTATGCGTTGAGTTTTTTCTCAACCATGAGTAGCTAAATTTACTTCTTCTAGTCAAGCGTCAATTTGAAAACGTAGTTTCAAACATTTGTGAGATTAAATTATTTTTATTTATTTTTTTATTCATTGATATTCATACGTTTTCTAGTTTAACTTCATATGAATGTTTTGTTAGTTGAATGTCAAGAGCCCAATATTTGAATTAACTTATTAATCTATTACTATATTAATCAATTAAATTCATAATTGTTTGATTGGTTAATACCAGTGGTGACTAACGTGATTGGTCCCATGTTAGAAAAGCGTATGATCTAATTTAAATGAATCCTCGTAACGTGTTTGTTGGTTAGGGTTGGACTTTTTTAACTCTTAATGCAATTGAGGGATTAAATTATATGATCATACCTAGGATTGTTTTTTAATTAGGAAAATAGTCAATGGTCGTACCTTGACTCTCGAAAAGGTAAAGAAAAGTTGGTTATCAGAACTTGTTGATAGTTAAACCAATCCATTAATAAACAATTGAATTATTCTTGCATTAATGATCTATTGTGTGAACAGTGGCTAAAAAGTTGCACCTTTGGTTAGATCTGTGTCTACTGTTGATTTTTTTTATTTAAATTCGTGAATTGTCCTTTTTCTTAATTAGTTAATTAGCTACTTTTGAATTCACCAACAATTATCCCATAATTTTTACTCTAGAAAGAAATAAATTACTCCAGTCCCTGTGGAGATGACCTTATTTATCACTGTATGTAAATTTCTATTTTTCTTGAATAAGTATTTATTATTGCACAGGATGAGAAGGTGTAACTACGTACAATAAGTAATAAATTTAGCCTCTTTGTAACTAGAGAACACCGTTGTGTTCCATGGTAACTTCTAAAGCTACTTCAACCTCATAAAAGGGCAAAAACTTCAAGTAGGACTGTCAATGGGGTTGGGCCAACCCGAACTCGACTCGTTCGGCCCGACAAAAAACCCGATGAGCCCGACATTTTAGTGAGCCGGTCTGAGTCTGAGCCTAAAAATTAAGCCCAAATTAAATATGAGCCAAGCTTGGACCCTATTAGGCTCAAACCCGATATAGGTCCGGCCCTTTAATTATCTGTATATATATATAATATTTATATTTTGATATTATGTATAATTATATATCCAAATATATTATTATTAAATACTATATATATATATTACAAAATATAAAAATACATCTAAAAACTCTTCCATGAGCTTTCTTGAGAGCCAATATTAGTAATGCATAACTGAATCTCTAACTTTTCTTATTGGTTGAATAAATTTTTGTGTTGGCCTAATATCAGTTGATTTCTTTTTTATTTACAAACACAAATCATCAAACATGTTTGGATTCAAATCACAAGATTATAAAAAAAGTTTCAACTTTTAAAGATGTATTGACTTATGATCGCATATTTTATTATTATTTTTCATGCATTTTGAACGAATTAAATATAAATATTATTGAAAAAATTTTGGTTTATATACCTTTTAAGAACTATTATTTGTTCATATTTAGTTTTAATATTATAGTCTTGTAAATGTTAAATTAGTTTTACAACTTAATAGTTATAGTAATTATATCAAGAAAATTAAGAAGTAATAAGTGAGTTTGGGCTAAACCCGATTAAGGCTTACAACCCGAATATTATGTGAGTTGAGTATGAACTTCACATTTATGAACCCGAAACTCATAGCTCGAAACGCGAAATTGTTTCAAATTAAGTGAGTTGAGATTGAACTTATGAAAGCCCGACTTATTAGGCCCGATTGACAGGTCTAACTTCAAGAGATTGATTGGAACAAGAAGGAAATTAAGAGTAAAGATTTTGTAGCAGAGAGGCACAAAAATATTGCTATAAAAAAGGAAATTATACTGAAAATTTTAGAAGATCGGTTATAACAAAGACAAATATTAAAAGCAAAGATTTTTGCAACGGAGAGGGAGAAAAATATTTTAGATGGCCTTCTTGTTGTTTGTTCAGTTTGTAAGATTTTTTTAAAACTTTTGCTACTTAAAAATGTAGGAAAATATTGGGGGTAACATTGCCATTTCAGCGCCTCTAATTGGGACCTCTAATTGCATCATATTGATAGGGAAAGTAAGTAAGATTTTAAAACTTTAAACGTGTTAGGTGATATTAGGATAAACCTTAGGGAAGGTTTCTAAAATTAACCCATATTATAATTGCAATCGGCTCCTGATGATAACGATAAGGACTAACCTTTCGTCTGGTTCTAATGTGTGCTAATGTCTTGGTTTTAATGTGTTGGGCCAATAATTCCGTTCAAAATTTGGGCACTTAAAAAGTAATTGGCACTTGGCAATAGCTGTAATGATCCAAAATCCTTTTTAACTTGTCAAGTAAAAGGAATAATTTTTTAATCTAAACAATTTTCCATAAGTATAACTAAGGCCTTGTTTGATAACCCAATTCAGCACTTAAACTTAATGCATTCAAATCTTAATATATTCAATTTGATAACCAAAAATTGAACATCTGAATTAATTAAATGACACTGAATTTTCTAGACAAAACTTACTCCCAAATTAAGTGATAAGCTATTCATTTATTACTGAATATGATATGCTCTCAAATGTATTAGATTTAATACTTAACAATTCAATAATTTAATGGATTCGGACTTCAAATTTCAGATTTCAGATTTCAAACTTCAGTTTTCAGATTTCAGTTTTATCAAACGCACCCTAAGTGTGATTTTATCTTAATTAAACATCTTTTGTAATAAAGGGTCTTTTCCTATTGGTTTCCTGATACCCTTTAGGGCACCAATTAAGCACATTTAAAAAGGAAAGTATTTAAATTAGCACCTGTACCTTGAATTGCAATTTTACACGAGAAATTTATCTTATTGCCAAAAAATACAACAGTGACCTACTTCTTATTAGGGCGCCAAAGGTAAACCCCTTTTAACTTTTCCTTTAGTTGCGCTTCATCCGCTAAACTCATTAAACAAAAATTTTGTCCCCTTATTTAATATTTTAAGACAAAAGTGCCGTTACTATTTTCTTTTGTTTCTTTTTTTTGTTTATTCATACTCCTGTTATTCTTTTCCACTACATTCTCTTTTTTACTAATTTCTTTTTTTTTTCACTTCTCTCATGTCACTATTTTGTTTCACTTTCCTATTAGTAGTACTAATTTGTATGCTTATTATGATATGGTAATCATTTTTTACTTATAATCGGATACATTTGAGTGTATATCATATTAACTGATAAGTGAATAACTTATTATTTATATTTTGGAGCAAGTTTTGTCTAAAATATTCAGTAGCACATAATTAATTTAGACGTTCTATTTTTTATTATTAAACGCGTCTGAACATGTTAAGATTTAAATTCATTAAATTTAAATATTAAATTAAATTATCAAATAAGGCCTTTGAAGAAGTGAAACCAGGCTATGGCAAGCAGAGAGTTTTGAGAGAGAAATGGAATTCTATTATTGCCAAAAACTAAAACACATCCATATGGTTACATTAGTTATAGCCAATTCCATAACTAATTGTAACTAACTGATAGACCACCAAAACAAAACTGTCTCAGTAAGTGTACATAGTGGTGTCAATTGGGCTTTTTGAGCCGGGTTTTGACAAGTTTAAACTCAACTCACAAATTAGTCGAGTTTTCAAGTTTCTAGCTTTTAGGCTTCAGACATAACTTTAAAGGCTCAAATTTAGCTTATACTATTATATGAGATTTGGATTCAAATCAGGATCGGCAATTCATAATTAAAAATATAATTAATTATAACATATATTTTATAATTATGAATTATTGTAAATTATATATAAATTATTAATATTTTATGTCATATTATATATAATTATGAATTTTATGTATGTGTTTAGGCCTTAATCAACTTTGAGTCTAGCATGGTCCAAGCTTGGCTCATATTTAGTTTAGACCTACTATTTAGATCCAAACTCTGCCCGATCAATTAAAGTTTAGGTTCAACGAGTTTTTTATTTATTTATTAAGATCAAATTGGCCGAGTTCGGACTGGTTCGACCCTACTAATTGCCCTAAATGTACACAATAATCACTGCCAACGCTCCTCCCACTTAACGTAGAATAACTAGTTAAACTACTACCAATTCATTTTAACCATTTAACTCTGAGCCTCACACACATAGCCTTTATTCTCAGTTATTTAAAATTTAGCAAAATTTGATTACGAAAAATGATTATAGAGAGTACTATTAAGTAGTTTATCTTAATATCTATGAGGAGTTTGGATAAATATCATTCCCTTTCCCTTCCAATGTGACATGTATGCAGAGTAATCAAAATTAGCAAAAGCTATATTAGGTTTATCATGGATTTTAGCTTTCTTGGCTAGTAAAATATTCATAATTATCAACATAAAAATAAATTAGAATATCACAAAAATTGATTATCAAAAATCAAAATTTATAATTAGCTAAAATAATCAACTGAAAACAAACCCATAGTAATCCAAGCTTTCTACAATTGGCTCATCTAGTTTATATCATTGATTTCAAACCCTAATTGGTGGATGAACCAAGTCTCATTAAATAAAAAAAGGAAAAAAATAGACCTCAAGTTTTTAGTGTATCGACTATTATACTGTTTTTGGTTTTTAAAATGAATAAAATTTGAACCAAACAACACATTTTTGAAGTTTTAATATTGATAATACTGAAAGGCGGATAACCCATCCTTGAGCCAGGATGTCAATTTTATTAAAACCGGTTGAATTGGATGGTATGGTCCAGGTATCAAAACACTTGTCCACAGTAGTCTCAACTCTCAAAGGCCAGCCTCTTCAATCTTGGGTTACGCTCAATTGTAGCATCTTATGTTCTGGTTTTAATTGATTTAGTCCTCTAAAATTTAGATGAGTTCTTCAGTTCGGTATCCAAATGGCAAAACATATAATATTTGTCTGATGTTACTATTCTATTTTGAAATGTAACTCATTTAACGGGTGAATGCTAATGTGAAAATTTTATAATGGAGTTTTTCTTTTCGCCTTAGGGCACAAAAACCAATTTAAATATCACTTACTTAAATTAACCTATTTTGACACTTATAACCCCTTGTTTTGCAGAAATCATTGTCTAACTCTAGGTGAACATAAAGGACCAAAAGTGTTAAAACAGAAATATGAACACGCATATTATAAAAGTTCATGGTTAAAGGAAAATATAATTTGCAATAGGAAGACCTGTAAGACTCTTCCAAGTGAAAACAACATATGTATTTTTCCCTTCTTGTAAGAATTTAAGCATAATTAACGGAAGCAAAATACCAAAACTTTTCCAAAGTCAAAAGAAAATCTTCATTGTGTGCCAAATGAAAAAGCAAAAAGGATAAATTACCTTTACCCTCTGTAGTTTCATATTTTACCACATACCCCATGTGGTTTAAAAACCTATATATAATCTTTTCATGGTTTAGGTTAAAGTGCTACTATTAATTTTTTCATTAGAACTAACAATCAATAGTAAAAAGTCAAAGTCCAAACTAATAAACTAACAAATTCACATTTTCACTACTTTTTCTTTTTTCCTTCTCTCTCTCTCTCTCTCTTCTTTTTTTGAGAGAAGAGATAATTTTGAAAACCTATATTTTGACCTACAAAATCTTAATTTTCTCCAAATACAAAATAAATGGAAGGAAAATAAAAAATAAAAAAATAAAAAATGAAAAGATGGAAGGGAAATATACAATAAATAAATCAAAAACAAAAATGTCAAATTTTTTTACTACAAATAACATTATAAGGTTTTTTAAACTAAATCTTAATGGTATTTTCTAGTTCTTATTTATCTAATTTTTATTTCAATTTCTTCTTTTTTATGTTTGGAGGGAACACAAGAAGTAGTGAAAGGATAAATTTGTTAATTTATTAATTTGATTTTTACTTTTTATTATTGACCGTTAGTTTTAACGAAAAAAACTAATGGTGACACTTTAACCCAAATCATAAAAGGGTTATGTCGATTTTTAAATAATAGGGGGTTATGTGGTAAAGTACCAAACTATAGGGGGTAAAAAGGTAATTTACCCAAGTAAGAAAAAAACGTAGCTTGGTCTCTTTTCCCAGCGCGTCACACCTCTCAGTTCCCCACATGCTAAGAAGACACAACAACTTCTATTAACGATTTCTGCTTCTTCAAGATGGATGAATCAGTAGAACACTGAATATTACGAGTAGAATACAGAATTTGATAGAGAAAACATCACATAATTCAAGATCCTTTACGTGGGTTTTTTGTCCAGAATTCAGGGGAGCTCTAGCTTTTCTCCTTTTTTTCCCCTTCTTTATAAGTTGCTTATTATGGTACTAGTATCATTCTTGTGGGCTAAAAACTTGATAGAAGATTGATACTAAGATTGAACAGAAGTCAGAAGCAGTCGAAAAAATGGAGAGTTCACTAGATGAAAAGAAAGAATTGGCCAAAGAGCCTCTATTGAATGCTTCACCACCGAAGGGTGGTTTCAGAACCATGCCATTTATCGAGGTACACCAGAATGTAAAAAGATTTATCTGCCAATCTTTTTGTATGCAATAATATCATCAGTTTCTTTATGCAGTTTTTCAATTACTATTTTCTTGGTTGTTTTTTCCCCCCTTTGTGTTTGTTAAGTTATGGGCTAACGCCAAACATGACTCTGTATTTGGTGAAACAGTATCAAATTCAGATGACTGTTGGGGAAATTGAGTAATTTTTCTCTCAAAAATTTTACTAGTGATTTAAACAGATTTAGTAATTCTCAAGAAAGATCGTCAAATAATCTCCTTAGACAGAATTACCATTCCAAGTAAATTTCCAGGAAAGGCTGGAGGGGTCACAAGTGGTCCCACTTAAAACCCAATCTTCTAGACAGAATTTACGTGCACGGTATATTATCACAACTAGACCCGTGTATACATAAATAATACGTACACACGAATAAAAAAATACACTCAAATGAACCGTATAAATCATTACAAATAAACCCGACAAATATATTGAATACTATACTACAATAGAAAAGAACTACTAAATAAATGCGGAATAAATAAAAGAGATAAGGAAAGAATGCACCCGAAAAAATTGATAACGAAGTTCGGCCAATTTTACCTACTCTCCGAACACCATTCAAGCAGCCTGTTCTTATAGTTTAGGAGAAGAAATAATTAGAAGAGAATTACAAAAATCCTTATTGGTATAATTCTCTTATTTTGGTGTACATAATTTGGGTTGCTTGAAAGGTATTTATAACTCTCAAACAACCTCTCAAATGTTTTAGCCTACCAATGTGGGATTATAATTTTGCCAAAACTTTCAACAATTTTGGCTTAAAAAAGTCAACAAATGAGGCTTTGTAATTCAACAAATCTCCACCTTAACATAATTACTAATCCCACCTAAAAATACAAGTCTTCTCACCCAAAAATAACAAATGGTCTTTGCGGTACTTCCAAATTTGCGCCCTCAGGCGCCAACTCAAATATGCAAGATGTTGACCAAGTCTAAATAATGTTCAAACTTGGACCTTGTAACCACGTTGGTCAGCATATCTGCAGGATTTTCTGGCAGTCCGAATCTTCTGGAGAAAAATCTCATTTTTTTCGAGAATTTCCCACACAAAGTGATAGAGAACATCAATGTGCTTCGTTCTTGCGTGCAAGATCTGGTTCTTTGCTAAGTGAATAGCACTCTGACAAAACACGTTAATGTGTTTTTGACCAATTCCCAAGTCTTCAAGCAATCCTTGAAGCCAAATTGCCTCCTTTAAAGCTTTGGTAATCGTCATATATTCTGCCTCTATTGTAAACAAAGTCACCGTTGACTGCAAAATAGACTTCCAGCTAACTGGCGTCTTGGCAAACGTGAACAAGTAACCTGTTGTAGAACGTCGTTTATCCAAATCACCTGCATAGTCAAAATCACAATATCAAACTACACTTTAACTAAGTGATTCATCCTGCACAAAAATTAATCCAACATCTACAGTATTTTTGATACACCGTAGAATCTATTTCACAGCTTGCCAATGATCCTTACCCGGATCATGCATAAACCTGCTTACCACACTAACTGTCTGTGAAAAGTCGGGTCTCGTACACACCATTGCATACATCAAGTTACCAACTGCATTAGCATACGGGACTTTTACCATGTATTCTCGTTCTTCATCCGTTTTTGGAGATAATAGGCTACTAAATTTCAAATGAGGAGCAAGTGGAAGTACTTACAGGTTTTGAATTTCCGTTCATACCAAAACGTTATAGTACCTTGTTCAAATATTGCTTCTGTGTCAGAAAAATCCTGCCTCTCGTTAATATCCCTGCTTATCTCCATGCCGAGAATCTTCTTGGTTTCTCCCAAATCCTTCATCTCGAACTCTTTACTCAACTGTGCTTTCAATTTGGCCATTTGACGCTATTAGCATATCATCAACGTACAAGAGTAAGTAGATGTAGGAATCATCTTGTAACTTGCGCAAATACACACAATGATCGTATCTGCTTCTTGTGTACTTCTGACCCATCATGAACTGGTCAAATCGTTTGTACCATTGTCTCAGTGATTGTTTCAATCCGTACAACGATTTGTTCAGCTTACAAACCCAATTTTCTTTACCAGCAACATTAAATCCATCTGATTGAGACATATAGATTTCCTCCTTCAAGTCACCGTGAAGGAACCCGGTCTTCACATCAAGTTGAGCTAGCTCCAAATTCAACTGCGCTACCAAAACCAACAAAATTCTAATAGAGGAATATTTAACAACTGAAGAAAATACCTCATTATAATCAACTCCTCCTTTTGAGCGTAGCTTTTAGCCATCAATCTTGCCTTGTAGTGAATCTCATTCTTGTCAGGAAATCTTTCTTTCTTTGCAAATATCCATTTGCATCCAGTTGCCTTCTTGCTCTTCGGTAGTTGTGTCAGCTTCCACGTCTCGTTTTTCTGAAGAGATTGCATCTCTTCTTCCATAGTATCTTTCCATCTATCATTTTATGTACTTCGAACTGCTTCAGAAAAAGTGGATGGAACATCATCAACAACTGGAAGTGCATAAGCCACCATATCAACAAAACGAGCAGATTTTTGAATTTCTCGTCTTGGCCTATTGACGGCAATTGACTCTTGCTGCTGTGGAGGTTCTTGGATAGAAATTTCTTCCTCATCTGACTTCTCTTCTGTCATGGGAGAGTCACTGATGGTGCTGTTTATTGGGCTAACCATTATTTGCTCAAACTCCACCTGTTGCGGAGTATCACTGGTCCTATCTTGTGTTACCTTATTCAACATGACAGATTCATCAAAGGTAACATCCCTGCTAATAATGATTTTTTTTTGCTTCTAGACACCGCAAACGGTATCCCTTAACTCCAATATTAAAACCCATAAAGAGAGCCTTCTTTGCACGTGGATCCAATTTTGATTCATTTACATGATAATATGCAGTAGAACCAAAAATATACAAAGAATCATAATATATTGTAGGTTTTTTCAGACCATACCTCTAATGGAGTCTTGCCACCGATTACAGATGATGGCAAGCGATTGACGAGATGTTGAGCGTATGTCACAGTTTCAGCCCAAAACTTTCTGTCTAACCCTGCATTAGACAGCATGCAACGTACTTTCTGCACTAGTGTCTTGTTCATATGCTCTGACACACCATTCTGCTGCGGTGTTCTTCTAACTGTGAAGTGCCGAACTATGCCACACTCTTGGCATATCTCCTGGAAGGGATCACTCTTGTATTCTCTACCGTTGTCTGTTCGGAAAAACCTTGATTTTTCTTCCCGTCTGGTTTTAAACCTGAGCTTTCCATTTAAGAAAAATCCCTAACATCTCATCCTTGCTCTTCATAGTAAACACCCAAGTTTTTCTGAAAAAATCATCAATAAAAGTGACAAAATAATACTTGCCACCAAGGGATGGAGTTTTGGTAGGTCCCCACATATCTGAGTGCACATAATCTAAAATACCCTTGGTATTATGGATGCTTGTGCCAAATTTCACTCTTCTTTGTTTTCCCATAACACAATACTCACAAAATTCTAATTTGCAAGTTTTCGTACCTTTCAACAATCCTTGTTTGACAAGATTTTGCAAGGATTTTTTCACCAGCATGTCCCAATCGCATGTGCCACAATTTTGTTGCCTCCGCATCCTTCTTGCTACTGGAAGACGTTGCTGTTGCTGCTGCTGCTGTCCCAACAACTGTATTACCTTGGTAGTAATACAGATTATTCTTTCTCACACCTTTCAACATCACAAGTGCTCCCGAAGTTACTTTAAGAATTCCATCTCGCATCTTCACTTCCAAGTCTTTTGACTCCAAGAGTCCCAAGGAGATGAGATTCCTCCTCAAATTCGGCACGTATCGAACATCCTTCAAGATTCTGGTGGATCCATCATGATTACGCACCTTGATTGAACCTATCTCTTCTGTTTTACATGGAATATCATTTCCCATGAAAACAACTCCACCATCAAAATTGTCAAATTCAAAGAACCAATCTCGCATGGGAGACATATGATAGGTATAACCTGAATCCAAAATTCACTCATCTGAATGGGATATTGAAGGTGGTACAGTTAAAGAGAAATCTGATTTCGCATCATTTTCGCACTCTACAATATTCACGTCTTGCGGAGCTTTCCCTTTCTTCTTCAATTTTGGACAATCTTTCTTCCAGTGCCCTTTCTCACGACAGAAAGCACACTCATCTTTAGCAACTCTACTTTTTGATTTGGACCTTCCTCTTCTCCCCTTTGATTGGCCTTGTTGACGACCTCTTGCCACTAACGTTTCATCTGCTGTAGCTACTTTCTTTTTCATTTTTTCCTACTTTCTCAATTCATGACTATACAAAACAGAACATACAGCATCTAAAGACACATTCTCCTTCCCATGAAGTAATGTAGTTTTTAAATGTTCAAATTCATCAGGAAGGGATGACAACAACATCAAAGCCAAATTTTCATTATCAAATTTTACATCTAAATTTAACAGGTCTGCTACTAATTGATTAAACATAGTGATGTGTTCATTCATAATAGTACCCGATTGGTAATCGAATCGGAACAATCTCTTCTTCATAAGGAGTTTATTCTGACCACTCTTTTTCAGAAATTTCTCTTCCAATGCCCTCCACAATTTCCATGCAGAAGTCTCGTTCTTGAAAGTATATTTTTACTCTCTGGACAAACACGATCGAATAGTTCCGTATGCCAACCGATTTATGGTACTCCACTCTTTCTCTTCTATGTCATCTGGTTTCTTTTCTTCAATGGCAATATCAAGACTCTGTTAGAAAAGGAAATCTATGACCTCGCCTTGCCACATGCCGAAATGGCCAGTACCATCAAATATCTCCACCGCCACCTTCGAAATTGACATTGGAGTTCTCGACCATATAGACGAGGAAACCGATGCCCCAGATATAATTCTTGACGTGGAACCGTCTGATGCCATTACAGATTCAAATAATAGTATTCAATATATAAAAAATTACAAACAGGTCAAAGGACGAACCTTCGATCTGATACCACTTGTTGGGGAAATCGGGTAATTTTTCACTTAAAAAAATTCTACTAGTGATTTAAACCAATTCAGTAATTCCCAAGAAAGATCGTCAAACAATCTCCTTAGACAGAATTACCATTCCAAATAAATTTCCAGAAAAGGTTAGAGGGGTCACAAGCGGTCCCACTTAAAACCCAATCTCCTAAACAGAATTTACGTGCACGGTGTATTATCACAACTAGACCCGTGTATACATAAATAATACGTACACACGAATAAAAAAATACATCCAAATGAACCGTATAAATCACTACAAATAAACCCGACAAATATATTGAATACTATACTACAATAGAAAAAAAAACTACTAAATAAATGCGGAATAAATAAAAGAGATAAGGAAAGAACGCACACGAAAATATTGATAACGGAGTTCGGCCAATTTTGCCTACTTTCCGAGCACCACTCAAGCAGCCTGCTCTTATAATTTAGGAGAAGAAAGAATTACAAGAGAATTATTAAAATCTTTATTGGTGTAATTCTCTTATTTTGGTGTACATAATTTGGGTTGCTTGAGAGGTATTTATAGCTCTCAAACAACCCCTCAAATGTTTAGCCTACCGATGTGGGATTATAATTTTTGCCAAAACTTTCAACAATTTTGGCTTGGAAGAGTCAACAAATGAGGCTTGTAATTCAACAATGACCAGTACATCCAATATACTATTTTACTGGACATCAGCTACCAATTTCATACCTGTTCTTGGAGCAATTATTGCAGATTCTTATGTGGATCGATTTCCTATGATCAAATTTGGCTCTGTTGTTAGCCTTCTGGTAATTATTTGGTACTTGCATTTAGAAATACTACTTGCTAATTGTGTCCTTCATATATCATTTCCTTTTCTTTTGGTCTAATGCCCTATCATTTTCTCTGGAATGTTACTTTGATCGGTCCTATTCAGTTATTACAAGGGTATAAAAAAGACAAAGCTAGCACCATCTGTTTTCTAAGCAAGTCGTCGTCTCCCTGGGATTGTGGGAAGGAGGGGATTTCACTATCAATTTGTTGTCAACATCATGACCTTGCACTGTTTATTTTTTGGAATCCCTGTGCTTTATTTGCACAAACTTCTCTAATTTTGGTGTCATTCTCTAGATCGTGATATTATATATAATCTGGCTGACTCTAGTTGTTCAGATTAGATCTTAGGCATTAATTTACAAGCATCAACTATCCCATCAAACACACACATTCCTCTATGAGTGTAATAGTCTCAACATATTTAAAAAGTAAGTCAAATATCACCCCTTTGTGTACATTTTTTGCAATGTTTTGAAAATCGGACCGATCGACCGGTTGAACCGCTAACCGCCAATGCCTCCCGTCCAATTCAATTAAAAACCCAAAGAATCAATTAAATCGGTCAAGAACTGGTTGAACCGGTGAAAACGGTAAAAATTGGGAGGTTCAACCGGTTTTATTAAATATTTATTTTTTAAAATAAATATTTTAGTTTTATTCAAAATTTTTAATACTAAAATAAATAAAAAATTATTAAACTTTTGAACCGGGGTCGAACCGTGAACATGAAGGTTCTCTGGTTCACTCTCTGGTCCGAATTTAAAACATTGCATTTTTGGTGAAATAATAACAGGAATTTTGTTGTTACTATGATGTCCTTTAATTTTAAGCCTGTCAATGACCCAAACCTGGCCTTGACATGTTATTTTTTCCCGAGTATGGATATAGATATGGTTTTGTTTATCCAACCCGGACTCGGACCTATTTAAATGATCAACTAAATATTTAAATATATTTTGTGTATGACAAGATTGATTTTTGTTGAGTTTGATCATGTTTGTTTGTAGAAGTGATACTCTACACCATAATTGGAGGTTTTCTTTGTGATAGCTGGATGCATCTAAGACTCAATTAAAATTTAGGAGTAGTGGTTGGTTTCAATTTTAAGTGACACTACGAAACCACATTTAAGAAGAGACCAATTGAGGTAGAAGAATGTGTAGAGCAATTTTTTTTTTTTTTTTGAGGAGGAAGAAGAATGTGTTGAGTTGATAAAGAAAGATGATTTTAATTCGGAAGAACATTTAGTATGAATTTGGAACATGAACAAGTTGGAGAAGGAATGACATGAGAAATAGATTATTGAGGGTATTTTCGAAATTCAAGAACTATAAAACAATGGTTGAAGTGCCGGAGGTTTTTATTGGAGTGCAAATATCATTTGTCGTTATTTTTATTATGTATTACTGTACTTAAATATTAAAATCTTGTTTTTATTAGAAACTAGCGTTGAAGTTTTGGACTTTATTTTTATGCTTTAAATTTAAAGACTACATTATATGGTTTGTGATTTAAAACTTTTCAATAGCAAGCATAAGTGGGATATGTGTTTATCAGCTCATATTACAATGGTATTAAAGTGTAAAATGCTCAACAAGTTTTAGCTGGTTGAGTCGAGTAAACCCATCACTATGAGTCGGATCCGGATTAAACTTTTTCCACAGTTGCACGATGAAACCACACGACACGAGCAGGAAACTTCCTACCCATCGCCACATGACAAAAACGGTGGGACATGGAATGTAGTTTTACGGCCATTTTTTCGAAGCGAAAATCACATCACTCACTGACCTTTTGCGGCCAGTTTTGTCCAAAGTCTAGAGGAACTTCTCGGTTCTTCTTCTACAATAAGAGCTTAACATGTTTTTGTTTCTGGGCTTATAATTTAGAGCCGTAAAAATACCTCATACACTCCTGCTTGATCAGAGCTCGAAAGACACGAAAAATGGAGAGACCATTAGAAGAACAGAAAGATATGGTCAAAGAGCCTCTCCTGAGCACTTCATCACCAAAAGGTGGTTCTGGAACCATGCCATTCATCATAGGTAGTACAGACCTATATTACTACAAAGTTGGTGCCCACTTTTTATGCACTTACTACTTAAATTTACGAATATGGTTTTTTTTTCCCCCGCAGTTGTTCAGTAATTTTCTTCTTTGAGTTTGAACTCTTTGTTTTTGCAGCAAATTCGGTGCTTGAGAAGGTGGCAACTTATGGGGTATCGCCAAACATGACTCTGTATTTGTTGAAGGAATATCATATGGAGATGGCAACTGCATCAAATATCCTCTTTTACTTGTCTGCAGCTAACAATTTCACGCCAGTTCTTGGAGCAATTGTTGCAGATGCTTATGATGGTCGGTTCCATATGATCGGATTTGGATGCGTTATTAGCTTTCTGGTACATATTCTTCACTTGCATCAACTGACTCAGAAATGCTCCCATTTGCTCATTATTATTGTTGGTGATTGCAGTTAATTTTCAGTCAAATTTCAGAGAAACAAGAAGATAGAGGGAATAGTTGTCATACATTTTAAGTTCTAGCCCCCGGATAGTCTAGCAGCAAAGCGGGCTCTTGGACTGTGTGGGTTCTGAATTTGAATCTTTCCCTAAACTTAAATCCCCTGTCTAACCTAGGTGCGTTATGGGGGCCACGGCATATCCCTAATTTGATGTGTCAGTTTGGTCCTAAGTTGCTCGAGTCGGAGCATGTTCTGAATAAAAAAAAAAAACCTTTTAAGTTCTAAACTTTTAAATCCCCCAAGTTCTATGGTTGCTGGTGCTCTACTGTTCTTTGCAGAGATGGTATACTCCAATATTCTTCAATTGATACAACGGTAGTAATTGATGACCTAAGGAAATTATCAAGAAAGATGGTGACGGATTATCTTTCTGTTTATTTATTTTAGGGCAAAAAACCTCAGCGGCCATTAAACTATTGTCAGGATCATGTTTTGGCCATCGAACTATTTTTTGTCAATAATTGGCCACTAAACAACTTAATCAGTAGACTCGTGACCATTTCGTCAGTAATGACTCTTAATTTCTGAAATTAGTATGACACATGGCAAAGCACAGGGGCAAATTTGTCCTGGCAAGAAATATACTCTGAAGATCATCAATGCTGCACTTAATGAAGAGCTCTTCTTCAAGATTGCCGGCCACAGCCTCACGGTTGTTGAGGTTACGCCAGGACAGACCCACAAATGCCATTTTAGAGGCTGATCTTGGTACGGGCAAGTACTTGATGGCAGCCTCACCATTCATGGCGGAGCCCGTTCCTATCGATTACACGCTGCCACTGCCACTGTGCATTATTCCGGCACCCAATCATCTGCACCCACCACATCTGCAGCCACAGCATTCGTCGACTCCCTGAAAAGCCTCAACTCACAAAGACACCACGCCAGAGTCCCCTTGACCGTTGATCACTCTCCTTTTCACAATGGGCCTAGGCTTTAACCCCGTGCTACTTGAATCCATGGATCGCGAAAAGCTGCGTACTTCAACAACATATCGTTTATCAGGCCAGAGATCGCGCTCCTTAATGCACATTTCTTTAACATTAGCGGTGTCTTCACCGATGATTCCCGGGGAATCCGCCAATCCGGTATAACTACACCGGCGAACAACCCACGAACCTTAGGACAATGGAAGGTACGAGGCTTTACAGACTCGCCTTTAACCCGACAGTTCAACTGGTCTTGCAAGACACGGTATGGGTTTAGGAGAGCTTCTCGACATTCATTAGATTCTTCGATTTCTGACATCCAATTTAGGGCTCCCAGTTGAGGCCCTATTTTTTTCTCCACAAAAGACCAGACACACTAAACCAAGATTTTCCCTTCCCTTCTCTTCGATGGTTTAATGAAAACTAAAGTAAACTGTCAGTAAATTGTTGGACAAATTTGCCCTTGTGCTTTGCCACGTGTCATGTTAATTTCAGAAATTAAGAGTCATTACTGACGAAATGGTCACGAGTCTACTGATTAAGTTGTTTAGTGGTCAATTATTGACAAAAAATAGTTCGATGGCCAAAACATGATCCTGACAATAGTTTAATGGCCGCCGAGGTTTTTTGCCCTTTATTTTATGAACAAATGGCCACTATCCTTGCGACTGGTTTGTCAATACCTAGGACACTTTTGATTTTGACGTGGGTGAATATGATTTTTCGTCCATATAAAGTAAGAAAAAGGTCTTAATTAAGTCCTTGGTCTTAAGTTAGTATTAAGAATGTTGTTGCAATCAAAGTCCTCATATCTAACACCATGGTCAATGAAAATATCCTTACCAACACATCAAAGTACATTTATCCATTATGGCAAAAACACCCCCATTTTTTTGGCGCAGCAACTTGAAATTTCAGCTCTTCATGAAAGTAAATGAGATGAGAATTAGATGAGGTCAAATTAGGCGGAGAAAAGTAACAGTTTTCCATTCTTCAAGTCTACATTTTCTAGTATCATTAAAGTTTTCTTATCATTATAATGTCCTTCAATGCAATGTAGATTGACTGAAAGGTTTTCTTATCATTTTTCAGCAAAATGTTTTCCTAATTTATAAATTCCCAATGTCCGAGTCACAAGTTTTGTCTTGCTGGTAATGTCCAAGGACAAAAAGATAAGATTAATGGGCATTATTGTCGATTAGTGCAAAAGAAAAGATAGTGGTAATTCAGGTATAAGTTTGAAGAGTGACATTGACAATTCTCTTGTTTTTAACATCAAAATTCCTTACAAAAGTAACACGAGAGTAGGTCATGTATGACATTATATAGAAAAGTTGAGTGAGAGTAATATCTTCTTCTTTATAAATTCATTAAGAAAATAAGTTTCTTTATAAATTCCTTGGGAAAATTAAGTCCCTGACACCAAACAAGAAAAGGAAAAAAAAAAAACGTAAGTTCCGGAGGAATCTTCAATTTCCAGGTCCATGTCCAAGTATCTACATTGAGTTAAATTAAATCAAAAGCAGAATTTCTTCAAAATTTTCAGTGTCGGGATGCCTTCTGTAGATGGGTACATTTATGCACTTTTTTTCTAATGCTTTTTCAATAGGGGAAAGATGAGATTTAAGAAGTTGGGTAGGGGAAGGGGTAATTTGGATTCAGATTTCCAATTCCTAGAACATCAACCTCGAGAACATTTTTGCACTTGCTCGTGAGCATACTTTTTCTGGGAAGATTGTTTTTGCATCCCACTTCTCTCCTCCACCAACGCTCCATAAATAGTTGTTACGATTGGTCTCGGACAATCTTGAAGTGTTTCCTAACTTGGTGTTTTTAAGAGCCAATAAGTTACAGTAAATCGGCCATTCCCTATTTGGAATGCTTAGTTAACTTCTGACTCTTGCACCAACGTCTTAACACTGTAATCAGATCGATTAGCAAAGATTAATGCATTGTTAAATTGTCCTCAATGAACAAATTACTAGACGAAGATTAATTTTGTTAGGGAAAAAAGCCAAATTGATGTTGCAGGATTATCTGATTCCTCTTAGTGCTAAATGATTTTGACATAAAAATTTTACCTTGAAGGGGACTATTGTTTTGTGGTTGACAACTATGATTCCCCAAGCAAGGCCTCCTCCATGTAATGAATCCAGCAACAATTGCACCTCAGCAACATCTTTCCAACTCTTTATGCTATTCACATCCTTTATACTCCTATCCGTCGGAGCTGGAGGCATCAGGTCTGCTTCCTTGGCCTTTGGTGCAGATCAATTCGAGCAAAGAGATGGAAAGAAAGATGCAGTCTTGTTACAGAGATATTTTAGCTGGTATTATGTGTCGTATTCGTTATCTCTTGTCCTTGCTTTGACCTGTATGGTGTACATTCAAGATCAAATGGGGTGGCAAATTGGTTTTGGAGCTTCAGTGGTGGTTATGTTTTTTTGCAGCTCTTCTCTTTTTTCTGGCTTCCCCCTTCTACATCAAGGTAAAGGCTAAAGCAACCTTATTCAGTGAACTTGTTCAAGTGATTGTAGCCTCTTATAAAAATAAATCTCGCAAGTTATTATCGAGTGGCAGTACGGAGATGTTGTTCCATCACAAGAACGGCTCAACACTGGTTTTTCCTAGTGAAAAGATGAGGTCAGAACTTTTTGTCACTCACTATTTCATTCAAATACATGTATATAAACATAGTCCTGTAGGCTGTATCTGAAACTGACCTGAATGTTGTTTGTTAGGTATCTAAACAAAGCTTGCATAATCCACGATCCCGAGCAAGATCTTACCCCTGATGGAAGAGCTAAGAACCCTGGAATCTTTGCACAGTGGATCAGGTAGAGGATCTGAAAGCACTACTTAAGGTGATCCCAATATGGTTGTCAGGAATGGTGACATTATCAATGTTAACCAGACCTCTTTTTCAGTACTTCAAGCAAGTTCCATGGATCGCAAGATCATAGGGAATTTTGAAATTCCAGCAGGTTCTTTTGGTATATTCAATATCATTTCCATGATACTCTGGGTTGCTTTTTATGATCAAGTGCTTCTGCCGATAGCAGCAAGAATCAAAGGGGAAACCTGTTTACCTCACTGCAAGACAAAGAATGGGAATTGGAAACGTTTATCTCTTTTCTCTCCGTGGTTGTAACAGCAACCGTGGAATGTATTCGTCTTAGTCTTGCATTTAAGGAAGGAATTTCAGAATGATCCAGAGGCAATAGTGCACATGTCAGCTCTATGGCTTTTGCCCCAATATTGCCTGATAGGATTGACTCTGGGTTTGAGTGCTATCGCGCAGAATGAGTTTTTCATTTCAGAACTCCCCAGAAGCATGTCAAGTATGGCTTCTACTCTCTGTGGAGTTGGAATTTCTGTAGGATGTTTGGTAGCAAGTTTTATAATGAGTACCATTGATGATTTTACAAAAAGAGGTGGCGGGGAGAGCTGGATTTCTACCAACATTAACAAGGGTCATTATGATTATTATTTTTGGGTTCTTTCTGGTTTAAGTTTGGCAAACTTCTTTTTTTTCCTGATCTGCTGTTGGACCTATGGACCTTGTAGAGGGGAGGAAGGCAATGTTAATGATGAAGAAGTTTCCTTGCGTTAGAAAATAAAATTCAATGAAGAAGTTTCCTACTGGAGTGTCAAGACATCTTGACGATCGAAACTGGTTTTCATTTGTAAGTCGTATCTGTGAAACAAAATTTGATCTGTCATCTTTACTGGCATTTCTCCACTCCTTGCAGTGCTGTATCAAATCTCTTTTCTGCATAACATGCTTCTCATCTAGGGCTGTCACATCTCCAAGTTAACACTACGCGCGATCGAATTCTCGACACCAGTCTTTGTTGGCCCTCATTGTTGCAAAGCCTCTAGCGGTTTGTAACGGAGATTTTAACAAAGTTAGCAAGAGCTCTCCAAACCCAGAGGAGATTCTGCAACAAAGCAAAGAGAAAATAAAAATAGAGATACAATTTTACGTGATTCGGTCGAATGACCGGGCAAAGATCTAGGAATTTACAGGGTTCTTCTCTTGATGTCTACTTGAACCTAATTTGAGTTCTTTGAGCAAGTGACCCCGTTAAAGAACTCGAGCATTCAACCTTTAAGAATGAGGTAAATGCACACCCCTTCAAAACTTGCGTGTGATGGTAATTTTAGTTGTAAGTTGAAACTACGGTTAGTTGGTACAATTCTAGCACCGCGACTATATGATAGCAAATTCATTTGCGCGAGAAGCCAATATGTCATGGGTGTAATGACTAGTGACATCTTAAGGACAAGATTTCACTAAATATCTTATGTCACAATTAAAGTAGGGATTAAATCTATACCCCTCCATCTTAAATTTACACTTGATAAAATTTTTAATATTAATTGTACTAAGTTATTAATGTTAATGATACGAGTCACTAATGCATTAAGAGTATGGATTTAGGCTATAAGAGTTATGAATTTAGCCTGTCCCTAATTAATAATGCCATGAAAAGAGAATGTCACCTTATGAGAATTGGCTCAACTGATAAGGTTTGCACACTTTATTTAAGGATTTAATGAAAGATCGAGTTTAAATCTCGTTACAAGCAAATTCTGTATTTTTAAGTGACTGTAAAAAATCACTGTAGAGCATTTGACGAAACTAGTGGTCTATTGTGATGAATGAGATAACCTCCTCATTTCTTAGAACTTGTATTTTGAAAAAAAGAAAAAAAAAAAGCATCACCCCTTGTTCTCTCAAACTTTTCTTTTTCATCATTCTTTGAATATTAGTCAAAGATTCAATCGACAATGTTAGACTGGTTCAACGATGACCATAAACTCTTTATGACTCAAATATTAATTTCACTTTACCATCTTTACTTTCTATTGTATTAGCACACAATCAATTTAAGTTACGTATATATTTTGAATTCATCTATAAAAAGCGACTTTAAAATTTAATATATTCAAACAATTTTTTAAATATAAGAACTCCTAAAAATCACGAGATAAATCATCTTTTAATTTATGTCTATCTTATAAATTATACGTCGATTAGAGTAGAATTTTTCATATACTGTTGCATACATATACTCGAGATTTTTATATCCTTTCCTAGATTTCCTTCCTTTCTTCTTTCATCTTTTGCTTTAGCTCTTTGTCTATTTTCTAGTGTGATTGTTTAGTTACTGTTTTTCATATAAAAATCTAAAGTAGTTGACCATTATTAACAATAGGATGGCTATGCACACTGTCCTTCAACGATGGTAGTTGAGAACAGGAATTAAACAATGCAAAAATTCTCTGTGAATTATGACAAATAACGCTTGGCTAGATCATCCCATGGCTGAAGGTAGATATCATTATTGTTGTCTTGAATGTTTCAATTCAGTAGGTGATGGACGTCATTGCTGGGGACAGTAGGCAGGACTGAAGGAGCATAATTTTTAAAGGTTAAGGTTATTAATCTAATTAAATACTTCTGGATTATGTATAACAATAATGATACACTAATGCCATTGAATTAATCGTACTGCAAAGGAAGATTAATAAAATTGGATTAGGTCTAAAGGGTTACACGTGTGTAAATAAAGTTGGATAAGTTTCCTAATGCAAAAAAAAAAAAAAAAAGTAGTTGGGTAAGTTTGATTATGGTATCTCTAAATTCCGTAAATACCGATCATATAACAATTTTTACCAATACAAGTTGGTTCGATTGATAAGAACAGACAACTTCCTTACAAAAGGTTGCTTGTTCAAATTCCACTGTCGATGTGAGAGTTCTGTTGTTGGGTGATCTCACTATCTTATGGGTTGAGTTACAACTTATAAATTTATAATGCTGTTGTACAACCTTTGGCAATTATTATTGATTTATGCCCCATTCTTTGTATGACAAATACCTAATTTTCGATATATACCACGTAATCAAGTTCATCTTCTAATATTTAATTAAGTAAATAGGTTTTATTTTAGTCACTTGACTCATGTAAGTAATAAGCCACATAATGCATAGGTCTCATTTTATTCAATTTATTATATGTTGTCAGTCACACATCACATAATTAATAGGTCTTATTTTAATCATTTATTATATACGGCCTCATATAAGTTATACACCACATCATCAACAAGTTATGTAGTGTAAGGTCAAGATTGGCCAAAAATGATAGGTCATCTCCTAATATTTAGTCAAGTAATAGGTCCTATTTTAGTCATTTATTGTATGTCATTTCATGTAAGTAACAAGCCACATATTGAATAGGTCTTATATGTTTTATTTAATTTATTATATGTTGTAAGTTATACATCATATATGATTAGTAGCTCTTATTTTAATCATTTATTATATGTGGTCTCATGTAAGTTATATAGCACATCATCAAGAAGATATGTGGAGTAGGATCAAGATTGGCCAAAAGTGATTTTTGTTTTTTGTGCAATAATAAGATTGTGATTCCAAATTATAAGTTGGGTTTTAAGTATGGCCAAAAGTGCATATATATATATATATATATATATAATCAATATTAGTAGCTTCAAAGGCGTGAATTATTTCAATAAATTATACTAAACAATCCCGGCTTATAATCGTTTGAGCCTTTGATCCTTGACATTGTAAGTTGTAAGACGGGGGATATTTTCAATATCTAAATTCCTTGTTGCTCATATTTTGCTCCCTATGTATTCGTTAGAGTTTTTTGTTCATTTCTCATAGACTTTCCATTTTAATTAACTTGTACACCACTGCCAAAACGTATAAATTGAAATTACTACTGCTAAAGGAAAGAGATTTTATCAGTATGAGATAATTTTATACATTTATTTCACCAATGTATCTTATATGTAACTATTTGAGAACATTAGGTACTTGAGATGTGGAATTTAAATTTCCAACAATTTAAACACAATGAAGTCAGATCTCTTGCAAAATGGAGGTGGGATTCGACCGAGGCAGTGCTGCCAATCCAAGAACAAGGTGCAAGAAATATTGCACGTTAAAATTTGGCCATTTCTGGCTCGAAAATTAATTTGTAAACATGAATTGGTTATCAACTTATAAAATGTTTTTACACAATATCACCTGTGTTTCGATAGCAGATTATTTGTAGAAAATTTTAAAATAATGTTGTAGTAGTTTTCATGATTTGATGTACGTAAAATACAAATTTGATTAAAAATAAAAAAATTAAAAAAATGTCAATAATACAATCAAAAAATATTTTTAAAATAATGAAGTTCAGGTTTGTTTGGATTGTGAATTATTTTAAAAAATTTGTTTGTTTGCATCATTAACACATTTTTTAGTCACCATTTTATCTTACATACATCACATTAAAAAAGTATTAAAGTATTTTTTTTCAAAAAATTATCCCAAATAATCTATCATCCAAACACATTTGGATACCTTTTTCCTTGTAAAAAATTTTGATTACTGTTCATTATCCATTTATTTCTTTAGTGTGTATTCTGTTGTATTTGTTTGCATTAAACTCACCTTTTCGCATAATTGCAAGTGTTTCAATAATTTGATTTCAGTCACAATAATTGCATAGCCTCTGATTTAAGCCATTCCAGCAAATTTTTTTTTTTGCACCCAAGGCCAAATTGATGACAAAATTTGATTGATTGCGATCACATGTGTTCATTTCTGCGCTACATATACTAGAGACAATTTCACATAGCTCCCCTTATATTCAACGTAATTGCAGAAAATTCCCCTCTAATTATTTTAATAACATATAGACCCCCAAATTCTCATTCAATTTTTTTTGGACTTAAAAGAAGTTTTAGAATTAGAAGAGCACAAACACGCCTCTCAGCAGATTTTCCATCTTACATTTACTTAGAAAACTGCTACAGTAACAAAGAAAACCAATGCCCCCCTTCCCCAGTTCCCCCACCCCCAACACCAAAAAAAAAAAAAAGGAAGAAAAAGTCAAACTTGTTGCTACCTTTAAAATTCTGTCATTTTCACACCTGTTTCTTGCTTTCTGACCATGGAAGAGACAAGCTAAAAGCCTTTGAGAAGTATCTTGTTTGATGAAATTCTTTACTTCAACTAGCACAGTATACTTGACACCAAAAAGAAAACTAACACAATAGTCTAGTTCTACTCTTCAAAGAAACTGTTGATGGAAGCAGAGGAGATGGACATCAATCCAGAAGAAGAGAGTTTACTTGGTCATTCTCCACCAAGAAGGACAAAGGGAGGTCTCAAAACCATGCCTTTTATCATAGGTAAGCAAGCCCATGTTATCTTGGAGTTGCATTTATCTGTATTGGACTGAAGTTTTGATCTTTTTCTTTTACCCTTTTTGGGTTTATCTATTTTGCAGTGAATGAAGCATTTGAGAGGTTGGCAAGCCAGGGGCTAATGCCAAACATGATACTCTACTTGACAAGAATCTATCATTTTCAAACTGTCACTGCTTCAAGTATACTCTTTATCTGGTCTGCTCTGTCCAATGGTTTGGCCCTCTTTGGTGCTTTTCTGTCAGATTCTTATTTAGGTCGGTTCCGGGTCATTTCTCTTGGATCCATCTCCAGCCTTCTTGTGAGTCCCTTGTAACTTTTTCTTTGTTTGGTGATCAATTTAGTCTATTCTGTTTGTTTGTTTTTAAGTAAAATTTGCGTCTTTGAAATAGCCCAAGTTTTGTTATTATGTTAAATTGTTGTGGAATTGCTCATCTGTGCATAATTTTGAGCCAACATTTGCAAGTTTTGTGTATAAAGATAAACAATGAAGCGATTCTGTTGCTGTTTCTTGATATCATCTTTCTTTAGGGAATTGGGAATTTGATGACTGAGGAATATAATTAATTTGGTCCAAATCGAAAGTTCTTCCTATCATTGTTGTCACTGTTAAATTTTCTTGGAGTTGACTATTATACTAAAGAAGAATCAGGGTCAATTCCACTGCAAATTGAACCTATTCAACTAATCAGCACCAGATACTACTACTTATTCACCCTTAAATTACAAAAATTTAAGGGCAGTTCTCTTGATGTTGAAGAAGATGAAACAAACCTTGGTAAATTAACTGATGGATGGAAAATGTAGAATACCTGCACTGTGATTCTGCTATACGCATAAAACAGTATAATGTCTTATTAAGGTAAATGAACACGAAGAAAGGAGTGAAATTCAGATTTGAGTCGCTTGAGAGGTGAATTTTGAGTGGCTACTTTGAGGTATGTCCACTAACTGATAGTAATCTTAAAGAGGGTTTCAAAGTTTATCAGAGTGAGTCCTGTGTATGGAGTCAGTGTCTTTGGTTCCCAGTTCGGTAGCTTATCTAAGCTTTATTTTGAAGATGATAGATTACTATATTAACACTATAATATATTGTCAATAGAGAATTTCTGAAGAAAAGTAGAACCTGTAGAGCTAGCCTGTAAGAAGAAGTTAACCAAAAGATCTAACAAAGTCTCTAGAAGGTTGCTTTACTTTGTGTTTTAGCCACAGTTACAGAGAGCTCAAAGCCAAATAATTTCTCTTGAATATGTTGCTTTATGTGCATGTGCAACTCCAAGTCATCAGAATTTGCACAAATTTGTGACTAATCAATTGCCCAAATTGTTTGTATGGATGTGCCTCCTAAGGGGCTGCATTAAAAGGTTCCTCCTCTCAATATCCTGCAAAAGGAAAGCTATCTTGAAGATTAGCGGATAGGATTGATAAAGTAAAATAGACAGCAAATATTGGTTGGATACCAGGTTAACTTTGGCTGAGAACTTTTCAACCTTTTGTTGAATTAGAGACAGATTTATCATAGATGAAATGCTTGTAATGTATCCTTTGTGAAGAAATTAGGCTGCTTGTTTGCCGAAGTAGAAATGTTGATTATGTACTTGTGCTGTCACATATGCATGCAGACAATCTGTTTGACTGTGCAATGACATCATATGGTTTGGTAACATACAACTATCAACATATAAGCTTCTAAGCATCATTAGGAAAGGTGGAATAGAAAGATGACAAGAATAGTTGCTTTTGGATCCATATGTAAAAGAGAATTAGTAAAGTACGATCATCTCAATGCTGTCATATCTAGTACTGGTATGCATGTAGTTATTGGCATGCCAGATAGGGCATTTTTCTTTCTTATGGTGTTGATATGTCATAAATATTTGGTACTAGGGTAAGATTGTAGGGATTGAAATCTCTGTACCCTTTTTGGTTGATTCAGAAATCAATATATTCTCTGTTTGTGCAGGGAATGATTCTTCTGTGGCTGACTGCTGTGGTTCCACAATTGCAGCCTTTACCTTGTGACCAGTTGAAGCACAAGTGCAGTGCTCCAAATGGAGCTCAAATCATTCCCTTGTTGTCTTCATTTTTGCTAATGTCTGTTGGAGCTGGTTGTATTAGGCCTTGTTCTATTGCTTTTGGTGCGGACCAATTTGACAACAAACAAAATCCCAATAATGAGAGGGTTCTAGAAACTTATTTCAACTGGTATTATGCTTCTACAGGAATCTCAACTGTTCTTGCCATGACTGTTATTGTTTACGTCCAGGATCATTTGGGTTGGTCAGTTGGATTTGGAATCCCTGCCATTCTCATGGTTTTCTCTGCTCTGATGTTCTTAATTGGCTCCTCTATTTACATCAAAGCAAAACCTAGTGAGAGCTTGTTTACTGGATTTTTTCAAGTCCTTGTGGCAGCCTTTAGAAAGAGAGAGATTCAGTACCCTTTGGATGAAGAATACAAGTGTTACCATAGAACCCAGCAGTCGAAGCTTCTATCACCCACCGAGGAGTTCAGGTACAGCTGCTACATTTTAGATGATGCCATTACATTAGTTAAGTTTCTCAAACTCTTGAGACTTTTAGATAGGTTGATTTTGACATCCTCTGACAGACTGCCAGTCAGTTTTTTAGAGAATACACTGCAGTTAGTATGATTGTTTACAATAATTGGATGTTAATTGGATAATCAAAACATTTGTATCAATCTGGATCTTGCTTGGAAACGTAGTTATCAGACGGAGGAGTTGCTTTCTCCTTTGTGAAAGCAAGATAATAAAAATACTTTTTTGCTTGATCAGTATAGCTTACAATAAAATCACTTTGACATTTTTTCAAGTAGGATCCTTGGTTGTTTTACTTGATGCTTTATGCACTGGTACAGGTGTTTAAATAAGGCTTGTGTTGTTCAAGATCCCGACACAGAGTTAACCTCAGATGGATTAGCTTCAAATCCATGGAGACTCTGCAGTGTGGAACAGCTTGAATCACTTAAGGCTCTTCTCAAAGTCATACCCATGTGGTCCACAGGCCTTGTACTTATAATGACCATGGACCAAGGTTTTCTAACACTTCAAGCAAATTCCATGGATAGGCACTTATTCTCAAATTTTGAAATTCCTGCAGGATCCTTTAGTCTGTTCATGATAATTACTTTAACAATTTGGGTTGCATTTTATGATCGTGTACTAGCACCGCTATTGGCGAGATATACTGGTAATCCGCAAGGACTAAGCCCCATAGTACGGATGGGCATGGGGCTGATTATGTCATTTATCGCAATGGTATTGGCAGGTGTAGTTGAGAGCATAAGGCTGAAAAAAGCAGTTGAGGAGGGGGTTGAGGAAGATCCTGCTGCTGTCCTGGACATGTCTGCTATGTGGTTAGTGCCACAGACGGTATGCATTGGATTGGCTGAAGCTTTAAACGCAATTGGACAGATACAGTTCTTTTACATGCTGTTCCCCAAGAGCATGTCCAGTGTTGGAGTAGCTATGTACACATTTGGGATGGCTCTGGCTAGCCTGATTGGAAGTCTTCTGGTGAATATTATCAATAGCATTACTAGTCACGGTGGTAAAGCAAGCTGGTTGGCCAACAACCTGAATGAAGGTCATCTTGACTACTATTATTGGCTGCTTGGCTTCTTAAACTTAATCAACTTTTTCTATTTTCTCTTTTGCTGCCGCTTCTATAAATCTCATCACAACAGCAATATGCTGTCTAAAAAAGTACCAGAAAAAGAATCTGGTTATACTCCTTTACCTTCAGCTTGATGAATATATAATACTAATGTTGTCCCTCTGCTACAATTGATGTATCTGCAGTGATTACAACAATTCTAGCAATAAATATGATGAATGTAGGAAATAATCTTTATCACTACTACTTTTGCTTGCTTCTGCTTCTTATGCTGTTACTCTGAGAAAAGAGTTGTACCTAAAACTCTGCACGTACATTCCTTATTTGGATAATTTTGGATGCGGGCCTTTGAGCTTGATTTGCCCAATTTACCTGTTAGAGCAGATGTGGCTGGCAAACAATTATGCTTGCAAATTAGAAAAAAAAAAAAAACTTGGGGATTGTAGGACTATTTGGTACAATTATAAGATTTTGAGGACCAAGGGGTATTACCTTAAACTCTTTGGGTTGGGGGGAAGAATTATAAGATTTTGCTTTTGCAGTACTAATAAGGTTTGGAGTTTTAGTATAGGGATAATTTCAGAAACCTCCCTTGAGGTTTCATGAAATATCACCTAGCTCCCCTAAACTTTTTAAAATCTCACTTAGCACCCTTGAAGTGATAGTAGGGCCATATACTAATATCAAAGGTGATGAATTGTCAAATAATACCCTCATATTTAAATTTTCTGAACTTGTTTTTCTTTCTCTAAATTTCCTACTTTTTTTTAACAATGTTTATACAAATATACATACATACATATGTATATATATATACATGTATGTATAATTAAATTGCAAATATCAATGAAATATAGGATTTAATCAATAAAATATTCAATGCATTTGGAGAAGAATAGCTGCAGGTTCTTTTTATTTTGTCCCTTTTTTGGTGTTTCACAACTTTATTTATTTATTTATTTATTCCTATTCATGTAAAGCGCAAGAGAAATAAAGTAATTGAAACTCCAAATAGTTTTTCAAAGTCTGACTTTTTCTATAATAAAAATTTCATATTTCACACCCATAAAAAAAGTCTGTCTATTTTGAGTAAATTTTTGTCTGATATTGAAGTTAAATTTCATCTATTACTAAGTTTTTTTTGCTCAAATGTATGATTTTACATGCTAATTATCTTCAACATTATGAAGGGTTCTATTTTTAGAAATGGTTTAAAAAATAGTATTTGCTTTTACTATCTCTTCCCACTGTAAAAGTGACTATTGGCTGTAACATAAAATCTTACCAATTTTCATCTCCTCATTTTTAAGATTGTTCCAATTTAGTACTTTTTTTCCTTGGTTTGTAAAATGTTCATTTTTCATAGCCTAAGGGTATTAAAGGCACTAAAATAATCTCTCTCCTCAAACATGAATTTTTTAATATTACTTTTGGTTAGAAGGGCTTCCAATGTTACCAAAATGTCAATTTAAGGGGTGCTAAGTGAGATTTTGAAAACCTCAAGGGAGCTAGGTGATATTTCATAAAACCTCAGGGGAGGTTTATGAAATTATCCCTTTAGTATATTGTAAGGTACGTTCATATCCTCACATGCGTATACGCAGGAAGTCTCTGATAGATGCATAAAACAGGCTTTCAACTGTTCAATTGACACGACGGCTTTAGGCTTGTGTTGCACATCATTTTGGAAACTACATATTCAATTTTTTCTTGTGTTTGTTAAGTCCATTTTTTCACCATTTGCACCACCTTTATGTTGGATGGTAGTATTGCTTTACACTAAGGTGATGTTTAAGCTGCTTCAAATTTTTTCTTTTATCTGTTCTATTGTTTTGGTTTTTTGACAAGCCCACATTCACAACTCGTACCACCTTTATGTTGAATGGTAATGCTGTTTTACCCTTACGTGATGTTTAAGTTGCCAATTCCTTATATCACTCACACTACGGATTATATTTTCCATTCAAGAGATTTTTTTTACATAGTGGCACACATTCTCTGTAATCTGAAATTAGGAATTTTCCCTAGAAAAGGAATGATCAGAATTTTCTAAAATGACTTTACACCCATACACTATATGCATTTTCATTTTGAGGAAAAGCTTTAAATTTGCTCGTTCCATGATACCTACAATGTGAGATGCTCATTTCTTCGTAATCCAACTTAACTAGTAGTACATCAGCCAGTTACCCTAAGGTCTCCGGTTCAAATTTCAAATCTTCCTCTATCTGTCTTATAAGGCTTAGAGTCTCGCCTTGAACGAAGTAATAATAATAAAATGATAAATAAATAAAGGTCTATTTAACGTGTGTGCATTGGACACTGGTTAAGATGAATTTCAGGCATTAGGTTTTTGGAAAGATAAGATTAATTAAGGAAAGTATATAAATGCAAAGGAAGGTAATAATTATTAGTGTGTGTATATCTATGATAGGTTAAATGAATTTTAACCTAATAATCAACCCCAAGTTAAACAAGTTTGCCTTGCTTAATGACTATGGGTGCGGCAGCTGTGGACTCCATGACCTCCAGAATGTCTGGCTGAAGAAATGCCCCCTAACCGTAGATGGACCGATAAAATTTATTTTGAAGGTGCTAATTTTAACATATTTACACCGAATAAAATAGAACATTTTCAATTTTTAGCAAGGACAAAATTTAAATTAATGAAAAATACTTTTAAAACTTTTAAACTTTTGAGAGCGCCTTTATCACTAGTTATTTCTAGAGCGGCAAACGAGTCGAGTCGAGTCTAGTTTTAACCTAATCGAGCTGAATCTTGACTTAGTTTTATCAAGCTCGAATTCGATGAGCTGCCAATTTAAAGCTCGAGTTCAAGCTCGACTCAAATTCAAATAATTATTATATTTTAAAAAAATAAATAAAATAGTATTTTTTTCTTAATAGATAATAAAATATTAGGGACATATATATAATTTCACTATTAAAATAAAAATTATATATATATATATATACTTGAGTTAACGAACTTAATATTTTTTAGTTCGAACTCGAAGTTGAATTCGATTTGGCCAGTTCGAGCTTGATTCGAGCTCAAGTTGAGCTTTGACTCGATCCCTCGCGAGCGGCTCAATTCATTTGCAACCCTAGTTATTCCTTTCTTTTTCTCTTTTTTTTTTGTGTGCTACTGTTTTTTGATCTTTCATTTATTCAATTCCTACCATTTTATTAATTGACCATAAATATCCTGTGCCTTTCAGGGCTCGTACTAATATATTGTAAACACCCATTTGGAGATATTTTATTAGGTGGCTGCCGAAGTCTCTGACACATATCTTAGTTCAAGATTTTAGGTTCATCTTTATAAGATTTTGGACATCTGAATAACTTCAACATTTTTAAATAATTCATCTTAGCTATAAAGGCCTCCTAGTCATGACCCTTAGCTCGTGGATAATTTTCTTTATAATCTGCTATGAAGCTTAGCAAGTATGTAAAGAGCTTCATACAGGTTTTTGGCAAAAAAAAAGAGAGAGAGAGAATTGGTCCTCTTCGTTTTCTGGATCTTAAAATATGCTGAAGGCGAAGCAATTGACAAGTAATCTGAAGTTCTTGATGTATTTGTTTCTTGTTTTTGCTTGTACTTGACTTTCATTCTCATTTTTTCTTTTCCCTTTTAATTTTCAGTAAACACCATTCACAGGAGTACGATTTTCCTATAGCTTTAGTTTTTTTTTTTTAAACTAAATTCCGAGTTTCACATAGGAGCTTAAGGTCTTTAGAGAAAAGTTGTATAGGTCAAAAGGGACAAAGGACATTGGGGGGTCTTAAGATTCAAGATCAGTAACTGGATCTTAAGTACTGAATTCCATAATTGATTTGGAAATTAAAAAATTTCACGTAGAAGTGCAGGCAAAGTTTATTCATCGAGTACAAATATTTTTTCCTCGTGAAAAGAGGAAAAAGGAAGGGATGAGATTCAGCTAGCTTTACATGTATCTAAATTCCTTTGCTGACATAAATCTATTCAAGAATTTGTCACTCCTGATCATTTTTCAACTTCTGAAAGAGGCCATGGAAAAACTGTAAAATCTTGATGAATTCCACCACAACTTTGGAAGCATTATTAGCAGCAAGAGAAGTGTAAGTAGCAGCCTCATTAGATTGAGCAGTGCCACCCCCGGCCAAGTCGGAAAGTGCCCTAATAACTATGAAAGGCACCCTTGAAATTGGTTTCAAACATATTTATTTCAGACAAACTTGGTCTACTATAAAGGTCCAAAAACGAGTAAAATTAATAAAGATATGTATTAGAGTTTAGCTAACTGGCTAATTGCATAAGTTACATTGTTTCCCCTAGTTGATAAAAGTTTCAATTAACTAATGGAGGAAAAGATAACAAGAATTGAGATTCTCATAAAAAATAATTTTAAAAAAAATCTCCATTTGAGTTTCATTAGTACTTTTGGGAGAAAAAGAAGTCTATCTTTATGGATCTACATGTGACTTATTATTTAGAAATTTGCACTTTGTATGTGCTGCTCTTTCCTGTGTTTTTAAACTCGGATTGGATAGGCCGGTCCGACCGGTCGAATCGGGAACCGACCAAGTGTTCAGTCCGAATTACTCTAAAAAACCAGATGTATAAAAACTCGGTCAAATCCGATCAAAAATCGGGTTTGACTAGCAAACCGGATGAACCGATTTGATGTCAAGTTTTTTTTTTTAAAAGGTCAAAGCATTTTCAATATTATGCGTGGCCCCTAGGTTGCTAAAAATTATTAATATATCTCAAATATTTCATACTTTATAAATGTTGTCCTAAAGTTTGGTGTTATTTTTCAATCAAATCCATAATTTTAATTCTAAACTTGTTAATGTTCATTTAATAATATAAATTGCTACTTGATCATTCTAATTTCTTTATATTTTCTTATTAAATATATTTGAAACATCAAATATGTATGAATATATATTTATTAATATTAACATACTCTTAAGTATTTTACATACAATATTTTAATTTTTAAATAATTTTTATTTATGATGTCATTCTGTTCAACCCCGATCGAATTCAATGACTCCTAACCCCTAAACTCGACTGAGTTGATGCCCGGTCTGAGTCCGAAAACATAGGCTCTTTCTTTTCTTAATTTTGGGGTAAAGAAAAACTTCGCATGGTTCGTGTGAAGACCATAACTTTAACATTATTAAGCTTGTCGTTTTGCAGTCGAGTAAATAGTCAATGCTGCATGCTAAATAGTAACCGGGTAGACGAGGGATGATTAGACAATGTATGTACGCTCAAGGTTTAGTAATATAATAAAGGGTTATTATCACTTTATCTCCTTAAATTATATCACTACCATCAATTTACTCCCTAACATTATCTTTTAGTCACTTTACTCCCATGAGTAATTCAACTCAACATGTTAAGAAATTTTGGACAAAAATACCCTTTTATTTTATAGCATTGCTACATTGTTATTATCATTTTATTCGTTTAGATTATAGTGATACAATCACTTTGGTTCCTAACATTATTTTCTAAACATTTTACCTCATCGTTAATCTAACTAGTATGGTCAAAAAATTTTAAATATATTTACCCTTTTTTATATATAATTAAAAATAAAAAAATTGGAATGGTCATTCTTCCTTTTTTTTCACTTTAAGAGATCGAAAAACATAAAAATAAAAGGATTTTCTCAAATTTCATTTTTCACATTTATTAATACTCGGAAAAGAAAAAGAGATAGGAAAGCAAGAAACAAAAAATTAGATTTTCAAAAAAAGAAAATAAAGAAAAGTCTAACATCATCGTATTATTTTAAGGTTGTCGAGATTAGGATTGGAATTTGGTGGTAAACAAAAAAGTGAAATAATTTTAAAATAATAAAAGTATTTAATTCTTTCTTATTTGTAATTTTTAAAAAAAGAATTGAGCTCTCCCCCTCCCCCTCCCCCTCCTCCTCCCCCTCTCCATCTTTCTATTTTTTTTCAATATTAATAAGATTGCCAAGAAGAAAGAAATTAATACTTTAACTTTTTTCTTGATACTAAAAAGGAGAAGAGTCACTCTAAATTTTTTATTATTTTTATTATACAAAGAGGAGGGTATTTCTTCTAAAGTTTTTTAACTTGCTAAGTTGGTTTAATGGTAGGATAAATTGTCTAAAAAATAATTCTATGGGTAAATTGATAATGAGATTATATTTTATGGGGGTAAAGTGATAATAATTTTAAGGGTTAAACATATCTTTTCACTTCAATTAACAAACTCCGTTAAGTTTGACCGTTAGTCTTGGGGGTAAAGTGACTAAAAGATAACGTTAAGGGGGAAATTGATAGTAGCACCAAACGTTACGGGGGTAAAGTGATAATAACCCTATAATAAATAATATAGGAGGAAGATTATTACTCCATATTCCCATTTCATATCCTATTTGCCCATTTCCTGTTTACATCTCAAATCATGCACTGCACACTCTATTCGATTGTATTAGCACACACTTAATTTCCTTTAGGATAAGATTTAAAATAAAAATTAATTATCAACTTATTGTTTGAGTAAATCTTCATGAAAGTTGCCCAGAATGCTTCTGATTTGTCTGAATTTTTTGGCTGGAATTTTACTTGCATGACGATGGCATATACTGTGCTCACTAAGAATGAAACTTGGATGTTTATGTACGTAGTGGATCCGTTTCAAGTAGATTTAGAATTACCAAACCTCAATAAGGTCCTAATTTGTTAGCTCAATTGATCAATTCTTGTGTCTTTGCATGCAATGTACCATCTGCTTCTTCCGGGATTAGGGCAAAGATGATAACAACAGAAAGAAGGAAAATTTTCATCCTGGCCGCCATCTTCACTATGCACTCATGTTTTTGAATAGTTTTGGGAGCAAGTGTGAGAGAAAAAGCAGGAGAATTACTGATCAGGGATGAGACTAACGAGCTGCTAGAGTGACCATTATATAGGAAAATGGATTTTTAATTTTTAATTATATATATTTTTGTAACAAAATAATACAAACTAATCATGTCTTTCATGGAACTTACAATATAATTGTGAACAAATTTAACGATAATGTTTGGTTTCTTGTACACCTCTATTTCCTACTATTAATGCTTGTCATTTGGTCTAGTAGATATTCATGGGGTGTGTAAGTATCGTCACCCTAAATTTAACTTACATGAATACGTTGAATCTGTTCCCTTCAGGCTATCTATTTGAGTTATAAATCTTTAGGTTTTACGTTACTTGTACTTTTACAACGTCAAGACTTATCAAATTATAACAATTCATAGTTTGTGAAAGTATAAAATCAAACACAAGTTACCGTTGCATATGAAGAAGTCGGAATGCAAATTTAATATACAGTAAAAGTGATTCATCTACGCAAGACAAAAAGTTACATAAGATTCGCAAGTGTTTTTCCAACGTCGGATCATTTTGTCCTTGAAAGAAAGTGAAGCGACAAAGAAGAAGAAAGACGCAGGCAGGACGTGACTTGCGAGCATTTGAATATGTAAACCCAGTGACAAGTTGTTCGGAAATTGGTTTTATCTCTTTAGACAAGTTTCTTATTTTGCGTGTAAGTAACTAGCTTTTTAATTATTTTCTTATTTATATGAGTTTAAGAATTAGGAGTTATTTTTTATTTTATATAAGATTAAAAATTAGCAATTATTTCTTATTATTACCTAGGTATTGGTCAAGTAATGTAACTTATAAATAGGTAGAGGTTGTCATATTATAAAGTGGCACACAAAGGGCAATATGTAACCTAATACTTGGCGTGAGAGAGGATTTTTGAGAAATAAGAGATGATATACAAGGGCTTGATTTAGGTTCAAGTTGTGTTTTTGTATATAGTTTTCCTTTCATAGTGAAGAACTGATTTTCTTTTTTTTTGAATGTAGACTCAATGATGAAGACGAATCACGTTAAATGTTGTGTGTTGTTTATCTTTCATATTTGTGCTTGTTTCCCGTTAAATTATTGTATTCTTGATTTCTCAATAGTCTTGTATTCTGCGTTTGGATCCCAACACAAGTGACATCAAGATTAAATTGCCTAATTGGTCGTTAAACTATTATCTTTGTACACTTTTGACTCTTAAACTATATTGTGTATTGTTTAAGCCTTTGAACAAATTAATATATAAACTTTTGGCCCTTCTATTAATTTCTGCTATTTGACCTTATAAACTTTTGGCCCTTCAAACAATTTTTACTATTTGACCTAATAGAATGGAGGGAAAAAAATTGCCCTTCTATGAAAAAGAAATGACAAGAAGGTGAGTAAAAAAGATCAGATCACTATAATTCTATTATTATTGAATCTTACAAAAATTAGGACTAAAGGATGAAATAACCTGCAAAGAAGAAGAGGAAAAAGAGCCAAAAGTTCATCATTTTTTTATTTTTTTTGGAGGGACAAAATTGATTCTCCATTCCGTCAGGTCAAATAGTAGAAACAAAAGGGCCAAAACCTTATATGTTAACTTGTTTAAGCCCTTAAGCGATATATAGTATAGTTTAGTGGCAAAAGTGTATAAAAGTGATAGTTTAGGAGCTGGTTGGAAAATTTACTCTAACATAAAATATTATTTGTAGAAAACTTTCGAAAGTGCCTCGGGAAATAATGCAACATTCACATAACTCATTGAAAAATATCAAAGATCACTGCAAACCTTTTACTTAAGAGAAGTGAATATAAGTTACAGTGCAATTGAGCAGACTACATTTACAGATTTTCATCTCAAGTTTGCTGTTGCCATATGAGCTACACAGAAAAGTATTGCTGAAGGTACGTCATAATTCCCTCGTGTCTCTCTGATTGTTTTACTTCCTTTTTTTTTTTTTTTTACATTTTTCTAAGGGTGTAATCAGAGCAAATTATTGCTTCTATGTTTTGTGGACCCCTTTCTTTTGTCTTTTATCAATAATTTACGTTTAGGTCTACCTCGTTTATCACGTGGTTTGGTCGTTTCTAAATAAATTTTTCAATCCTCATGTCACGTCTTTGTTGTTGCAATAAACTTCCAAACTCGTGATTTTTTTAACGTAAAATATAAAAAAAAAAACTTCCTGTGATTTGTTAAATGTATAATTTAATTCCTTCTGATTTGAAAATCTATACTACAACTCTATGTGATTTCAACTAAATTGAAAACTGGATGGATCCAATCTAACGGATGTATGTGAAATGTCAATATTGCCCCTATTATATGTGAAATGCTTTTCGTTTAGTTTTTAATTTAATCAAAATCACAGGAAATTATAGTGTAGTTTTTTAAATCAGAGGGAATTAAATTGAATATTTGAAAAATCACAAGTTTATATATACAGAAGCATTATTGATATTTCACGTACAACCGTTAGATTGGATGCTTCCATCCAATTTTTAATTTAGTTGAAACCATAGCGAGTTATAGTGTAGGTTTCTAAATCAGAGAGTTAATTATACATTTGACAAACCTTAGGGAGTTTTTTTTTTGGGGTATTTTACCCCTTTTTTAAGCTACATGCTTTCTTTTATCTTTATACACTAGATTTTCCTCAATTGCGTAAAAATTAAAAAGGAGTACTTAAATATGTTAATGACCACATACTCTAGGTTGAAACGAAAAATTAGTTATTAAATAGGTTATAGGAGCAATGTCATGAAAATGAGTCCTTTCATTTAGAATTAAATTATTATACCTATAACCAATTTAAGATTAAAACCTTTTCTTTCTTTTATTTATTTTTCAAACTATCACAAAAGTTTCAAATTCCTGACTAAGGTTTCTTGAACTACATTTGTTTTGCTGAATTGACCCCCAAACACATGCATTAATAAGTGCAAATCTATCTTTTTAAGTGTTAATGTTATTGTTCGTCAAAGTATCTTAACCTAAAGGGTAAAATATATATAACTTCCTTGTGGTTTCATTTATTGTCATATGATCCCCTAACATTTTAAAATATCCATTTTATTCCTCTATAGTTTTATGTGAAGTAAAAATTTGATGAAAAATAGCTTTATGTAATGTCCTTAGTTGAAATACTAATAGTATTCTTACTTAAATGGTAAATCAATTGACCACTTAACCATCTTATATAAAAGAATAGAAAGAGTACATGAATAAATATAAAAATCATAGGGGGTAAAATGGATATTTATACAAATTATAAGGGGATTATATGAATATTAAGATTTTATCACAAGCGCTTTTAAAGTGTGTTTAGAATAAATGCTATAATTGATTATGGATTCTGTCTATTTTTCACTTTATATAAAATCATGGGAAATTATGTAGCTATCTTAAACCTTACGGGTGGTCATTTAGCATTATATAAAATTGCATAGGATAATAAGCAATTTACACTTCCTCCGTCCCAAAAATTGGGACATTTTCCGAGAGTAGCACTTATTATGCATAGTAAAATGGTGGGCTGCACTTTTCGTATTCTTCCTGTCTTACCCATTGTTTGAACACGGAAATAGCCAGCTAAAAACAAAAAGTTAGAGGACTTGTGAAAGTGTGCACGTGTTATGGTGGACCATATGTAATTGTTTATTATTAATTGATGAAATCTTATCCTTATTATTAAGGGTATGAAAGAAAAATAGTATTGAAAGTTGTTTGATTTTTACCACGAGACTTTTATTTTGGGACAATAAAAAAGTGAAAATATGACATTAACAATGGGACGGAGGGAGTATTATTTTATAAAGCTACAGGTTTTTTTTTTTCATCCCAATTATTTTCTACGTAACTCTCTAATCTTGATGTCAAATTGTCAATAAAAAAATTTCAGTAGTGGTAGTAGGTGCAATAATGTAAAAGTTTTCAATAACTACTAGCAGTCTTTGATTTTTGAGAATCCAGTAGTTTAACCAATCAAATTTGTTCACATATGCTTAATCTAAACAGGGAGAGTTACATCTACTTGTGGTTTATGGTCCCCCACGTTTTTTAGGGATTTTTCTTGAATAAATATTTTTGCTTTTTTTTAATAAGTCACTTGTATTACCATCTTATTAGTTGTAAACAAATATCGTCTACCTAATATTCAATTGGAAAGGATGAAACTGAGGCAGCCCAACATGTTCAGCAGAACATTATTATCCTTTGTTGATATTAATTTTATTCAAGAATTTGTCACTCCTGATCATTTTTCCAACTCTAGAAGGACTAAACCAATTAGGCTCTAATGTTGCTCAATTCATTGCATCGATAGCTCAAGATTCTCAGAGATATTTTGTTTGGTGGATGCTCAAAACATCTCTCAGTGTCTGGTTTTATGAATCTTTACAAAAATTTTGCACATCAGTAATATCAAGATTTAGATAACTCTTTCTATAGTTTTTTAAAGATTTAAACAACTCAGCTTTCTGTTGTTTTGCGGAAGATTTGTCAACATACAGCGTTTGTCGGTAGCCAACTAGCCATAAGGCATGGAGGCCTGTCATTATGACCTTTGGCTAGAGTCATGTGGAATGTCTAAAGAATCAAGATTAGCAGGGTTGACAAAATCTTGGAGATAAAAATTTTATGCCCACTATATATAATTTGTTTCCTAAAAACTGGCGTGAGTCTACCAGAACCCTTCACCATCTCAAGGTGGATTTCGGAGAAAAATGCAGAAAAAGAACAACAAAGATCTGATATATGAAATACTCGAATTGGATCAGTACAAAAACATGAAGTTTTGATGATCCAAAATACAATTTATTCCACTCGTAGAAAGAGACAGAAGAAAAGGGATAAGATTAAGCCAGCCTGCATGTTCTGCAGAACAATCATTCTCCTTTGCTGACATTAACTTATTCAAGCATTTGTCATACCTGATGATCTTTCAGCTTCTGACTTCTCGAAGGAGCCATGGAAAAGACCGTAAAATCTTGATGAATTCCACCACAACTTTGACAGAATTATCAGCTGCAAGCGCAGTGAAAGTAGCAGCCTCATTGGATTCAGCGGTGCCACCGCCGGCCAAGTCGGAAAGTGCCCTAATGACAATGAAAGGAACCCTTTGCTGATGGCAAACGAGAGCCACTGCAGCACTCTCCATCTCCACAGGGCTCACATTAAACTTGTTGTATATGAAGCTCCTATAAGCTGCATTGTCTAAGTAAATGCTGGCACTTGTTCCTCTTTGAACCCTTGTCACCTTTGGGGCTGGGTCCAAACATGTTGTTGAATTCACACAACCTTCTAATTCCAAGCCCTGAAAATTAAAGTAACAAAGATACATTAGTTTAATTTGATACATTAGTGAAAATTGTTTTCCCCATGTTTTAATTAATAAACGGATGTCTAGAAGATAAAACGTAGGATTTTCTCTAGTGAAAATATAAGAAGAATTTAAACTCTGAGAAAATATATGTTTATTTGAGTTTCATAATTACTATTTTGTGGGGGTTGGAGAGGTGAATAAGTACAATGGATTAACTCTCTGTAATGTAACTTTAGTTTTGCTGTATACATATTCTTGTTTTATAATTTCTTTCGAGGTCCTGTATAGCCTAAGTCATAAATCAACTAAGGACCATTAATTTGGCATTATTAATTAAGCGCGTCGTTTTGCTCATAATCAAGTCATTGCATGCTAAATATTTCCTTGTTTGATTAGATAGAATTATTAGACCAGAAATATACGTAGATTTCAGTATCACAATATAGGAAGAGAAATACTATATTCATCTAAAATCCTAGTATGAAATGATATATTAAGAACTCAATTACATAAAAATTGTTTTCACTTTCTTGGTACCTCAAACTTAACTAGGAAAAGAGAGAATTGCTTATAGGCCAAATTGAAATTTATTCGGCTGCTTGAACTAGTGTTTGGTGCACTCTGTCTATGTGTGCTCAAAAGGAGGGAAAAGGGTTAGAAATTCCATCTACAAAACTACCCTTAAATTACTACTTATTTGATTCTGCATTATAGTACAATGGATTGTGCTTTATATATTTATATATAGTGAGCTAGGGTTTTGCAGATGATGAGACACAAAATTGATGGGATATAGTTCTGAGTCATATCAGGCTTAGCCCATCACCACCACCACCAGCACCCGACCCCACTGAACCCCAAACAAAGAATTATACAAAAAGGAAAAAAGTGACCAGACATGAATAAATGATTGGGAGATGGCTTAAATTACCTCAAGCAATCTTGAGATATTGAAGTAAAGGGAATCAACGGGGACCCAAAATGCATGTTGTCTTTCTTCAGGAACTCCATCTATTGGAAAAACTTCTTCAGGCTGGTACCAAACGTTATTTAGAAGATTATCAAACGGGCTGCTGCAGCTTGTTACATTACTAGTTGTATAATCTGCAAATTTTATGTACCCAATATCCCTTGTGTAGTCTCCATTCTCTTCAAGTGGGAGTTCGTTGCTAGGCCCGTCTCCATATCTCTGCAGCATTGCCATTATTACAGGAATTTAACGATCATAGATGTGAAATTATACATGGTTAATATGACCCCAAAATCCATATTACTCCATAAGGAATTTTATTTTTCAGTGTCACCATGCAGGTTGGCTGTTTAATATACTTTCTAAGGTTCACGTTTGAAACAGTGTGGGGATGGAAAACAATGCAAGTTCCAGAGGCTGTAACTATCCAATTGGTCCCTTTACTACATCAGGACCCTTTTGGAGGTTGCATAAAAGTGTCATTACTTTACATTCAGCTAGCATTAAAAAGGTTACTTCTAGCATAGTAGAAGTGGTAGAATTATTCCAAGTATTTTAGCCTGGTCGACCCAATCATGATATTGAAGGATGGAAACTTTTCTCCAAAAACTCCAGAGATGTCGATAAGAGTTGAAGATGGCGCAACATCGAATCCTATTACCTCACTTCAAATGGAATCTTAGCCCGCCTCACTTTCTTTTGTACTACATAAGGACCTTCAAATGGAATCCTCTGATGAACTGAAGTTGAATAATTTACTAATAAAGTAATGAGAGGAAAGCAATTGTCGTTTATTAAATCAACATCAGATGAATCTTCCCATTTCTTGACAAATCTTTCAATCCACAAGTATTTCCTTGGCCTAGATTTATACAAAGTTTCCTATCAATAAATAGAAGAGTAGTAATGATGTCCCAAGAGCGGTGCAGGCTTATCTATAGACTAGGACCTTCAGAAAATAATCCTTTTAGCTAGCTAAAATATGAAAAATCATTGGGCCAATAGAACTTCTAATGTAACTAAGTACCAAACAAAAGGATGCTACATCAGTATGTAGACTATTAGAATTGCAAAATCGTAAACCCAAAATTCATAACATACATCAGCATTGAACTGTGGAAAATGCTGAATTTTACATCCTCTATGATTTAAATTCTCAAATTGTACAAATTTTACTACGAATAATACAACTTGTTATAGAGTGCAAATCTTATATAAGTGTCAAACAATTAATATAGGTCATGAATATCTATACGACGAATGCATAGAGGTGTAAATTTAGAATGGAGAATCGTCGATTTAGCCCATCATCTAATATCTGTTGATGTTGGTCTCAAACACAACCCACTGCAGCACCCCTGAGATGTTGGGTTAAGAAACATAGAAGTGTACCCTTTGACCTCCAATATTGGTATTTAGATTAAGAAAAAGAATAAGAGATTTAATATAGTAGCTACGTGTTAATACTACTTAATCATTTTTCTAGTGGTGCTACGCATACAAAAGTGAATCTGCCAAGTTATACCTGCCAATTCCACAGAGCAGAGTGAGACCAAAACTGAGGAATAGTTACATCTCCAATATGAAGAGAAGGGTTTGCATTCCCAGCAATTCCATAATGCACAACACCCTCTATTTCGAACAAGCTCAGCAAAAGCTGCGTAGTTACACCTGCATTTAGCTAATAAAGAGTAGGAGAATTAATATGCATATTCCTCTCTATTTTTCTAGTATGGCCTAAAAAGAACATAGATGAAATCATAAAAATCTGCATACCATTCCAAGTCCCGTCATCACCAATATAACTGGCTTTTTCTCAATTGTTCCAAATCGAAATCTCCTACCTTTGGAACAAGTTTCGAAAATACAAAAAAAGATGTTATTTGTGTAAATCTTGAAGGACAAAAGTTGCTGAAAATGTTTCTGATTTCATGGTGTTTTTGCTGGAATAATACCTGCAAAATCTATAACGAGCTCACTAGGAACGAAACTTGGATGTTGGAGTAGTGGATTCATTTCGAATAGATTTGGAATTACCAATCCTAAATAAGGTCCAAATTTGTTAGCTCGGTTGATTAATGCTTGCGTCTTTCCGTGCAACGCACCGTTCGTTTCTTTTGGGGCTAGGGCAAAGAAGACAAAAGCACTTAGAAACAGAAGAACTTTCTTCATGGCTGCCTGTTTCTTCCTTAAGTACGTATATGATGGATTAAATTGTAGGAGGAGCAAAGCATAAGAGAAAGAGAAAGACAACTAGAGTTTCACGGATGAGACTAACGAGTTAGAGTGAACGTTTATATAGGAAAATGGATTCCTAACTTTCTTTTTTTTTTTTGTGGTTCGATTTTACTTTCTTGTGCCAACGATACAAACTAATGTGCCATTCATTGGGCCTTATCATAATAATGGTGGACCGCATTTCAACACACACACTTTCAAATGTTTCAAAGATGCATTACGATCATTACCTCAAATTTGCTTTACATATACTAGTTGAAGTTGGCTTATAGGTTATGAACGTATGTATTAAATCTTTAGACCTTCATGTGTACTTAATTACTTATCAAATTGTGAGATTATGAATTATATAGCCCATATATCACAAGTGACCTAAGTATATTAGCCAAAGATAATCGAAAATTTAAGGTAAAATATGACTCTTCTGTGTAAGGCAAAAAGTTGCATGCAATCAGTGGCGGATTTACACTAGGGTCACAGCCCCCACTGTCCTCTTAAATTTCTATGATACCTATAAAAATTTGATGTAATTTCAACTGTGCCTCTGGAATTTTGTGTATCTATTAGTTTATAGGCCCCCACTGCCCCCTTAAATTTCTATAATACCTATAAAAATTTGATGTAATTTCAACTGTGCCTCCTAAAGTTTTGTGTATATATTGGTTTATATGCTTTTAAAGTTGTCTTTGATTTTACCTGTTGTTACAGCTACCGTAGAAAGGGTTTTTTCAATAATGAATATAGTGAAGAATCGGTTACAAAATAAAATGGAAGACACTTGGATAAATAACTGTTTAGTTACTTATATTGAGAAAAATATATTTCGTGAAGTTCAAAATGAAAAAGTTGTAAATTGTTATCAAAATATGAAAACTCCTTATGAGCAATTGTAAATGGTTTAGTATGCTTTTGAAATAAAATTATTATTACATTAATAATTTTGAGTTTGTTTTTTGATGTTTTTCATAAAATATATGCATTATTTGTACTTGTTGGTAAATATTTTTTCCTTAAAAAATTAAAAAAAGAGTAGGTAAAAAATTTTAGAGTTGCTTTTGCCCCCACTGAAAATTTTTTCTGGCTCCGCCACTGCATGCAATCATGTTAAAGCAAGTGCTCTCAATAATTGAATCACTTTTTCCAAACTAATACTATCATATAGAAAATGATTGAGGGTGACTGAGAAATCGTGTAATGCATGCATACTTTATTGGTACAATCAAAGATGTGATAAAGAAAAAAATCCCTTTCTTTTGTATTTTTCCAATCATACTTGTTTAGGTTAACCCTACTTATCATGTGGTTAGGTTTTGAATTACAATTGTTAATCTTCACACTACCCATTTTTTTTATATATAAAATAATCGTATACAAAGTAAAAATATACTTAAATATGCCATCTCATGACATTCAGGAGTATCGAATGGCCATGTAAATCTTGGTTTCAGTTTCTTGATTAAGTTTTGTTCAACAACATTTGTAACTTATTAACAGTTGCATATATAGCTTTTAAAGAGAAATGCTATTGTTGGTCCAGTCTCTTAAATCAACAGCCACCTTAACAGTTAAAACAATTTTTATTATAACTGATCTAAAGACTTGACATTAATTTTTACTTTTTCCCATCTGTTACCATTATTAAATTACAACAAAAAACAAAAAGAAAAAGAAAATAGCCAGCTAGTTTTCTTTTGAGTTCTGCTATTTAAAAAAAGGAAAATTACTGTCGGCAGAATGTGTCATTTCTGTTCTCCTCACGTGCTTTTATGTTCTCTTGTTTTATATATTCACGTGCGTAATCCTCTAAGCTTGGTAAGATTGTGGATTGTTTTCTATCACAGAAAAGGGATAAGGTAATCTGTGATTGCCTGATTTTGGATAAGGTAACTCTGATTTCACTTGTGATATTGCTCTTCCTAATAAAGTTAAAAGTACCAGATTCACTAGCTGTTGCAATAATCCACTTTACATCCTTTAATCATACTGGCATCCTCACTTTAATCTCTAAAATATAAAATTTACTTTACTTAAGAAAAATCATTCGCAGAAATAGGACAATTTTATGTTTGAGACAGATAAATTTTTATACTTTAGAGTTAGACAGATGCTGTACTTTAGGGGGAGGGATGGGTTGGGTGGTACGGGAGGAGCGAATGTAAGCAAGAGGTCTCAGGTTTGAGTCCTTCTATTTACACTTTAAATAAATAAATAAAAAAAGATGCTGTAGTGAAACGCATTTTATATTTTATGAATGAAAATATTCCATCCTAAAATTTAGAAATCAAAGTAAAAACCTAAATACAATTGAAGGGTGCAAAGTGAAATTAACCATACTCTCAATCTTTGACCATCTAGAAACTCCTTTTACAAGCTATCACAATTTGGGATTAATTGCATTCCCACAACTTGCATATATTTACTGGGCTGTAGAACCCTAAAAAACAAAGTATGCATTTTAAAGAACAACAACAAAAATAACGGTTCAAGTTTTAATTTGATTGAAGATTATATCACCCATCTAATTTGATTGAAGTTTTATATAGCACTCAATTGATATAGAGGTTCTGGGAAGAGAACCAAATCTAGAGGTCCCTCCACATCAACAGGAGCATTAGCTAACAGTTTCTAGTGTATTTGTTTCAGCTTTCCTCGGGTTGAATCAGGGTCCTCTTATCCAACAACCCTTTTTTTTTTACTTTTTATTTTTTTTAAAGGCTTCACAGCTCCCATACTACTTGTGAGTTCCAAAATAATCTATGAACATAACAAGAAAATCATATTAACAGTTGGTTTTGAAACACAGAACGTACAAGATGTAAAATAATCAGTTCTGCAACACTTGAAACAACATGTCATCTTTGAATATTGGCAGTTGGTTCTGTTTTTAAATTTATGCCAAAAGGAAAGGAACGGAAAATGAAAATGTGAACCAACAATCACAAGAATACGATTTTCCTAGAGTTTTGGTATTTCCATTTTTTCACTAAGAAGTAAGAGCAAGATCAACGCCATCAAGAGCCACTAGTTCCATGCTATCTACATCCAAGCCTTATTTGCCTACCTGTGTTTGTGGGGTAATGACAGTAATGATAACATCATGAACAAAATCCAAGAAGTCATTTGAAGCTGAAATTTGCAAATGCAAGTCAGCCAATAAGAGACTTGTTCGATGTGCATTGTAGCCTTGGTTGATGGTTTGTCTTAGCAATGTTTGTTAGGGGCATGGATAAATCTGTTGGCATGTGCTACAAATTGCTGGTGTCATTGGAAATCATTGAAGAATGAGGACGTGTTGGATATAATGGTAACATATTGATATGACATATAAGTCCACTTTTGTACTCTTTCTTTCCTTCATCTTCCTTGTCTCGGGAATCTTCGCACAAGCACTTGTATCTGTCATAATTAACGATTTAACCTAATGAAAAGATCCGAAATCTGAACTGTAAATAGTTTAGCGATCAAAATTTAACTGTAAATAGTTTAGCGATCAAAATCAAAATTTTAATAGTTCAATAACCAAAACTCGACCATTCCATAAGTTTAGTGACCATCCAAATAATTTGTTCAACGTATAATTAGATAAACAAAATTTTTTTTCCTTTTTCTAGGCTTTTTTTTTAAGAATGTAATCGAAAGAAGTAAATCCAAAAATTCCCCCTCCCAACCTACTCAATCCATCCCTTCCCCTGCCTTTTTTCAGCTTTACTAATTAATAACGGTATGACTTCTATCTCTCCTTGAATGGTTTTTTTCTTTGTTCTTTCCTTTTTTTTTTTTTTTTTTGATAGAGGTACAGTTTCTTTTCGCTTTAGTTTCGAGTTTCTCACTTGCTTAATTCTCTTATCATGTAGTCGGACAACCCTCACGGGCCTCACAATTATTTAGTACAACGTAATTCTCTAATCTTGAAGCATATGCCGACAGGCAACAGCTTTCTACCCACAGAAAGGAAAACAAAAAATTTACAGCAATTTCTTTTCTTAAACTTTGGGACTACTTCGGCAATTTTTCAGATTATTAGTTTCTATTTTTCTAGGGTTCATCTACAACTGTTTCACCTAAGAAGTCCTTCAGGAAAGGTTGGTATGGAGATCAACCTTGGCTTGTAAGAAAACAAGCAGCCCGTGACACTCTCTAACCTGTAAAGAAATACAGCCCTCGATCTGTTAAAGACCCGGGGGCTTGAGCAGAGGAACTGAATCCAGAAGTCCCTCTACATCAACAGGAAGATTAAGAGCCCGGCTAACAAATTCTGGTGTATTCGTCTGGCCTTTCCATGGGCTGAACCAGGGTCCTCCACCAACTTCTACAGCTGCCATATTACTTGTGACATCCAGAATAATCTACGAATATGCATGAAAAGTATATTATTTGGGGATAAAAGATTTTGAACCACAGAAAATAGAAGTAGTAAGATAATCATTTCTACTAAACATGTTGCTCAATAACAAGTGACACCGGAGAATGGAATTCTATCGATACACAGAAAGCGCAGGATCATGTTTTATGCTTCTATAGTTATGGATCATATACCCACTTCTTCTCTTCCCGATTAACCATCGTAAGTTAACTCATTATATCCTTGTTTTCATGCCCGACTTCTGCCACTCGCAAATAACACATTGTCCTAGAATGTTTCCACTAGGATCTGTTTCCAATTATCCAAATAAGTCCATAATCTCTTGTTTTATTTTCTGTAGCTGCAAACTTACAATTTCAGAACTCACAGATTCTCCTTTCACCAACACCCAACCAAACCTACAACATCCTCATCCATATTATCCCCTATGATGTCAGAACTGGAATGCAACAGGTAGTCTAATAGCTTTCTCATACGATACTTTAAACTTGGTGACTCTAGTGATCAAGACAGGAAATTCGGAAATTCCAGTGTCTTTGGTCGTTGACAATGGCATGAAGTGTTAATAGTGTTGGTTATTCATTTGGTTGGAAAAAGATAACCACAGGAACATAGTCCGTGGGTAAAGATGTCATGCACATATCAAACCAAAAACAAAAAAGAAGAGGAGATGTCATGCACAGTGGATCTAACCTACTCAAGTGTCATTAACTCTTCAGTAGTTAGGTCTTGTTTGTTCATAATGTAACATCAAAGATGGAAGACTCAGATCCTTAAAATATGAAACTTATTAAATATACTTTAACTTCTACAATGTGGTCCCTCCAGGAAATTCACTAATGACTAGTCCAACTTTCCGTATTTCAAGAGAAGGAAGAGGACTATAAGATGATCAAAATTAGAAATCATAGGATGACTAAATTCTAGTAACATTTGTTGTCATGCCCTAAGCCTGCAGACGCAGTCAAGCTACTGCACCCTAGCCTATATCATCACTTGCCAAGAATCCAAGCTATACATGGGTACTTAGACTGACAATAGAAAATCACTCCAAACTTTCTTGCTCTCCTGACTCGGGGTCACCAGCTCTAACAAAGTCACAAAGTTGTCCTCGTGGCCTAACCAAGTCACCTCTTGCAAACACAAATCGCCCACCCTAACAACCTAGCACAGGTTCAGTCTCACCTTGTGTAGAGACCAAGCAGCCTTCACACCTGCTACGTCCTTGCAGCAACCTAACACTAGCTGTCTCTCCTCATGCAAAGGCAAAACTAGATTCTCTCTCATGCCATAATGTAACAAATTCAGCCCACAGGTATGCACCCATTATTCAGCATTCATCTTCACTTGCCCGTATCCCAAGCTGTGCATTTGCACTTATGATCAACTTGCATATCAATCTAAACTTTCCTGCCATCCCAAAGTGGGACAAATGGGCTACGGGAACATGAACTTATGCAGAATCTCTAAAATGATAATGGCATCTCACTGCAACTATGAATTGTTATTTTGAAGAAAAAGAATGGTGAACAAGGACAAAACTCACATTTCCTTTACTTCCATCAGATCTTCGATCCCACAGTTGCAGTCTTAGTTCTGCACTGCAAGTATCCTTACAGGCTGGGGCAAAGCCGGCCTCTGAGGTTGGAGCACGCAAGGTGGTGCCTGGGTCTCTTGTTGTTGCCACCAACTCCACCTGCTTAGACATGACTTCCAATGAGAAGCAACTAAAGCATTCCATAGTATACATGTTTCTAAAGCCATACAAAACAAGTTAGACCAAAAAAATCCGAGTACATTTCAAAATGAAAAGCTAAGCAACATCCAGCTTTGTCAATATTGCTGAGTCGCAATACAGTGCTAATCAGAAACATAATTTTCTTTGGTAGATAACTGATACCTTGTGTGTTTTATTCTCTGCAGACATAAACCAATAGCCCCATTGTGAAACTTCCCATTTAACAACTCCATTCCATGGCACGAATTCGTAGAATACTCCTCCATAGTGAATACCAATCTGCATAATCAATTTATTGTGTAAGCCTGTAGGCTGTAGCATTTAGAAATTCTGAAACAAAGCACAAAACAATGGAAAAGAGAGACTTGGGAACTTGGCATTTGGAGTAAAAAGGAAGAAATGCTGCCCAGAGGGCAAGAAGAATACCCAGGTGATAGTCAATTATCACGTGAACTTGCCAGTCTAGTTGAATATCCCTAAAAGGGAAAATCAAGCATCTTTCATCCCTAATCAAGTCCAAGTAAAATGCTTCATTCAAAATCACATGTTTAAAAGAGATGTCTTGATTGACAAGCCTCCAGGGATATGCAAATAAGTCTAGTATCACCATTTTTCTCTAATGCAGAACTTCCAGAAGGCAACGAAGTATTATACACCAAATTAGTAGGAAAGCTGTATAAATACAGAAACCAGACTTCCACCAAAAAATTAAGCCCATATCTGACTGGATTGGACATAATACTGAGAACTTATTGAATCAGGCAAAGTACACTCAAGCCATTATGCAGTTACCACCTTTAAGCCATTACATAGTGCTCAAACTTGGATTCCTATCAATTTAAGACTTACCCCTCCTTGTGCCCCCCACCCCCCGGGGGGCATGCAGGCCTCAAAAAAGATCTTGTTTAGCAAATAAATTAAGGTTGTATTTCCCCCTATTACAATACAGTGCGTTTCTCATCCAACCCAGATAGGGAACAGGGTGGGGATGTCAAATCAACGTAACTAAGAACAACTACAAAGTAACTAATCAACAAGAATGCAGTAAAAGAAAGACAACTTTAACTTGAATGGGTAAAGTATAGCTTAATTTACAGCAAAAAATCAAGAAATCACTAGATATTTAAACACAAATACAGAGATACTAAAAAAAATAAAGTATGCTCAATTTTGAGGACTAACAATTTGGTTTAGCCATTAATGTGTAAAATTGATAAAGCCACATAAAAAATTCTACAAAATTGCTCTCTATGAAATTAAACTTGCAGATACAAAATAGTAATAACATTTCCGTATACATTTGAATGAACCGCTCACACGTCCATAAGATTTAATTTTACTATTGCCAGGAAGAGGAAACTTCACAAGAGCTGCACATAGAACGATAGGCAGTAGCTTTTGTTTGCTTAATACTATGTCACATTATGACATCGGTTCGAAATTTAAGATGTTAAGAGTCTTTGAGACGAAAGTTGAAACTTCTATGTTTATCAATCTAGCATCAGTTACATACAGACAAGAGCACAAGAAGATAAATTTGTAACTTCTAAGAGGTGCATGCATACTACCCAACCCCATACAGGATACAAAGACAGTACAAACCATGCCCAAAGATTAATTATTAAGATTGAATAAAAAGTGATCAAGTCTACATTGGAAGTAATTCCATCATCAGGCACTTATCACTTTGAACTTAAATAACGTATACATCCATAATCTTCTGAATGTTCTTACACACCAAAGCACTTAAGGTCTATTTAGGGAAGAAAGATTTTGAAGAACAAAACTTTTATTAGGGGGCAAACACTAAAACATGTGCATGACCTCACAATTGAAGGGTCTACACATGGAAAACCTAATGCAGTGTGCAGTTGTGCACCCATACGTCAAACCTAGTACCTCACAAGATAGAACAGTACGCCTTACTGTCAGGCCGCGACACACCTTAATTTTCTAATAAACCATAAAGTTCCTTTTGAGCTACCAGTTTAACATGAGATGCATTATTTGATCTCCCTCTTTTCATGCTAAAGTTTAGGGGTCTCCATGTCTAGCTTGTTTGGATTCAAATTGGGCAGAATGCTGATTCCAAAAGCTATTATCTGTAATTCATAGATGAAAGAGCACCACAAGGAAAGGAAAATAAAGAACAAAACAAAAGAGCTATGTGCATCTATGAAACCTAATATGGATGTACCAGTGCCGCATTTTCAAAGGTATCAGACAATCCAGGAAGTTGCCTCAAGCCACCAGCAGCAGTAAGAGCAATGTCTCCACTTGCACCTTCAAAGACATTGCATTGGACCTGTATAAAGCAAGCCCATAAGCAAATATGCAACATAAAAACAGAACAGTCCCAAGAGTGATAGAATTACATCGAGATTCCATATAATAACTGATGAAGGTAGCAGAATAAAGTTAAAAGGCAATGTAGTTCTGAAAGATGGAAAGGACTAGGTTTTAGGTCAATAAGCATACATTCTGCTTGCAGACACCAAAATTTTTCACGAACAAAACAGAAGATACATGCTTTCCTTTCCATGAGAAAGGAAAAATGCTTGCTATCTTGTACAACATAGACATCTAGGATCATCCACAAGGAAACACTGAAAGTTGTAATTGGGATCACACAGGATGAAAGCAAAACAAAAAGATTAGATCTATGGGACCACTTTAAAGATTATCATCAAGGGAAAGCTTCATTATTCTATCTTCTAAATGATTACCACGAAACTAGAATAATTCCATAGAGAAATAAAAATCACATAATCAAAAGCAAGCTTCAACCTAACAAGACATAGAAGGGAAAGGGAAGACATACCCAAAACCACCTTCTGGGGAAGCCACCACCCCAATTCTTCTCGGAATATGAAGGTGCATTTTCAAACTCAAACCTTTCTCCATCCCACTCTATCCAACCTGCAACAAGAACATGGAACTTGAACAGAAAATAAACAATCGTGTTTATTATCCGTGCAATCTAAACATACTACAAGTAGAATGTAGAAGAAAAGCAAAAAGTACAATCAACTACACAGCAAATAATAATATGGAATTAAAACAATACACGGAACATTTATCAAGGATAACTGAACTGTTCAATGTAGTTTGGATGCCAACAAATTAAGAACAAGCAAATTCAGATAGATTTTGACTATCAACAATGATTAAGCAATATGGTAGAGCATACACCAATTTAATGCTCCAGGTAAGATATTGATCTCTAACGTTGAGTGAGGTCTAGTTAAAGCCTTCCATGAAACGAGCCACTCATGCATATGGCCAGGATGCCAGCAACTATAAAGCAAACTAACAAACAATTAGACACCATGAGAAAGATAAGGTAGAAACAACTGCAGATACAAACAAATGACAAACCAACTTCCTCCTTACACAACAACAACATATCTCCAAGAAAGAAACTTTTAAACGACTGTAGCACCTATTGCAGCAAAAACTGCAAATAAAAGAAAGACTTTGCATGTTAGAAAAACGGTAGCAAAATAAGAAAATGTGCATTATTGAGCAAAACAAATTCTCATTCTACAGTAACTAATCATTTTCATTAGTGAATCACTTGGATGTGTACAATTGCTATACTCCCCTATTTATCATTGAAGAAGAAACCATTACTCATGGAACCTGTGATACAACCATCTATTAATTTCAATAAGCAATTATCTTGTCCTCGACAAGTTATTCATCTTAGGGGTTTAAGTCCAACTAGGACAGATTTAAAACTTATCAGTCAACCAGACCTAAATGGAAAAGAAGAAAGGTTGCTTAACCTGTCGAAATCCCCCCTGCCATGCACATTTGCCAATGGGGTTCAAAAACAGGGAAAGCAGCAAGCCACCCAGCTGTAGACTTTTGCTTCGAGTCAACATTACCCCAGCCGTAAATGAAGCGTGTACTATACTCCCAACGTGCAGTCTTTACAGTCTCCACATAGCTTGTCCTGTCACACTAAATCATGTCAAAAAATGAAAAGATGATCTCACCTTTGAAAGAATAAAATGAGATATTTTTGCATATACTAGCTCAGAAAGTATCAGCTTTCAGATAGTGATTGTCATTCAAGTACCATTTTATAACAACTGTCCCAAGCTACTGGGTCATGAATTAAGCCAGCAACAGACTGAGTTTGGATGAACTTCAAGAATGAGAATACTTTTAAGATAGTATTTAACAAGACAATTCATCTTTCTCTAGCCATTTAGTTTAGCACTTGAAACAGCAGAGGAAAATTGGAGCAGCAAAACAATTTGTGAGACCACAGAAAATCTATCATGTAAAAATTAAAATAGGACCTCAAACAACAAAGAATTTTCCAGGTTCAACATTTTTATGTGATAAATCTCATGTAAAACCAGAAAAGGCCCCTAAGTATTCTCTTGCTAAAAGACCCATAGTTATTCTCTTGCTAACAGAAATGCCAGAAAACATGTTTTGCAGATTATCTTCCCATCTATTGTCTGTGACATCAAAATCTCAATTGCACTAATTTTTACAGGGACATATTTAAGCAACTTAAACATTTTGTAACATTCATGTATGGTTTACTAACTTCTGAATCATCAGTTGCTCTTCTTGAAATTCATTTTGAGACACTTTCAATAGAAAATTACCTGCTCTAGCAATCCTGCTTAAAATCTTCCTTAACAAGTACTACCCAACAAATTATCACAAGGACTAAAAAGAGAAAAGAACAAATGATATGCTCATATGCTTAGAATTCCTGCTCAAAAATAAAAGGACGCAAAGACAAAGCCTTATTATAAAACACCAGAATTTGCAGGGAGGAAACAACTTGCATTTATCTGCATTTCTTGTCCTGAAAGTACTTCAACCTAACTAGAAAGACAATATGGCCCCTGGCTGATAAGCACAATTATCAAATTAACCTTATCCTTGAAGTCAGATAAAACACAAACTGTCATCTAAGTCAAAGGTTTCAGATGAGATTATGTTCTAGGTGTAGTTGTTCAACAAGTTTACTGGTTGCCAGTGAAGGTAGAGTAAGGTATTTGGCACACCCCATGATCCAACATGATAAATTAAGTAAAATTGGGTATAAGAAAAAAGCACAATTGGATTAAACTAAGAAAAAGAAAGCTCAGTAATTTAGAGAAAGCAAATTGTTATATAATAAACGCGTAACATTCCTCCAAAAGATGCACAATGCAAGTAAACATGTTATACATGACTTTCACTTCACTGAAGGAGTCTAAAATAAATTACGCAATGTGATAGGTAATCAATACTCTGAAGCACATGTAAGAAAAGAAGAATTTACCCCCCGTCATCGCGAATAAAACCCTGATGCCAAAGGGGAGTAACTTGAAAACCTTCCAGAACTCTTTGATCGAACTCCTGTAGAACCAAACAACCAGATATGAAGAAAGAAATAACTTGAGGATTGCCAGGTAAGCCTAGTATCATATCTTGAAATCAGATCTCCATTTTGTGACACTTTTAAGGAAAAAAAAGTTGCTCAAAAACAATATTATCTCAGAAGCATAATATTCTTGCCACGATAGAAATACGTATCCTGTTAAGGATACCAACTCAGTAAAAGGGAGAACCTCTTGGGAGTTATGAAACAGCAAAATCTATAATAAGTTCATGCACTGACACCAAAACATTTCCAAGACAATAAACTATAGTTAAGAATGATATCTGAGTAGTTGTCATTACACAAAGAAATAGATACAAAACTACAACAGCAGCACATACATCACTTCAAGGCTACACAATGCACTACAGGAAATCCTGCATGACGCCATTATAAGGCCATGGAGGGGCAGATTTTATATGTTGAATGTGACTAAAAACTGGTCTATTAACATGCTTACTTTTGATACTGAGTGGGTTTCTATTAAAGCAAAGAATTTTCTAATTGAAGCCCTTCACTTTCCATGATGCGCAAACATCAAAATATTTATCCATTAGCTTTTACAGTTTCCCATAATTTATGAATATTTTGAATTGAAAATTAAGAAATTAAAAGATGTGAAGTTGGTGCTCAGGGATGTACCACATCTACTAGCAAATAGATATAGTACACGCTATAATCATGGTACTGGTAATGTAGAAATGAGTTCCTTCTTATACTCTTAGTAACAGAAAAGTAAGAAATGACAAGTTCTATTTAATCACCAACACTGATACACAAGGTGTCATCGTCTTGAAGGATTTTTTGGAATATGAGAGTCTGCTCAAACACAGTGATGGTGTCTAGTATTTATAATTGTACACCTTCTATTCAGAACAATACCCTTTCTCCTTATCTTATGCCAAGGCAGCAACAGACAAAAAACTGCTCACCTGAGGAGGTACCTCCTTACTTGGAGGCCGCATATTTTTCTTCGCTGAAAAAGTGTTTCCAAGCATCAATTCATGCCTACCTATTTGTGGAGACAATATGAATTAGATTCACAAAAAAGCATATTATTTATTTACTAAACATGTCATGGTGTACTGGAAAAATTATGCTCCAAATATATGTCTACAACACCATATTCCCTATATGATATCAAAAAAATAGGAAGCCATTTCAAGAAAAGAATTATGGTCACAGCTTACTAAAAAGGCCATGGTCAGTTTACTATTCCATCCATGCAGAGGAAAAACAAAGAAGAATATTCTCATACAACAAAATTTGGAAATAGTGCGGAAATTGCCTTTACAACTTACAAGGCCACAGAAGACTTATAGCACTTGCCTTAGGAAGCAAGACAGCTACTCAAATGTGATCAAGAAAGAAATGGAAGGGTAGCATGCAACAGTTCTGATCAAATTCTATGAGACAAAGAACAGAACAAATATGTCAACCCATCAAGGACAGTGCAAGTTTTATTTGATCTCTAGGCTGGGGCAGGGGAAGTTAAAGGCTTAAAGCAGCCATACTGAATAAAGGAGAAAGAGAGTACAATCAAGTATCAAGTAATCATAATAACTTCTTACAGACAGTCTACAGCAAAAGTTGTAGATTCATATGGAAAAGAAACATACTTCCCCAAAAGTTAGGAGAATCTTCAGTGTACTGGCAAATATATTTGTCATCAGCGCCAAGAATTTGAGCCCCAACTCCTGTAAATCTAGGCCCATATTGTAGTACCTCAAGCGTGCTCAACTTCTTGGAGAAAGCAGGATTCTCAACAGTATACATAAAACAGAAGCTCTGCCTACATTCAGGTATTGAGACCTTGAAATACCAGCCCTCAAAGAATTTCCGTGTACTTCCATCAAAATGGTACCTGGATAAAGAAATTACAAATCGTGGATTGACCAGACTGTTATGAATTGCAAGAAGAAAAGTATAACCATGCATGCAATCATCCATCCATTCAGTAGCAGTATCAATTTGATAATGGTGATCCAAAAGTACAACATGTTTCCTGGAGCACCTAATACAGCTATAAGCTAGTGAAAAAGCATATGTGAAAAGCTAGCTCCAGCTGGCTTGTCAAAGTGGTAAGGTCAACAGATCAGGGAAACCAGACATACAGAGAGAACTATAAACATGTCACCGTTTAGACAAAGTTGGATAATTATCCAAATTTTGTAACACTTGATCTAGGCTATACTACTGCACAGACAGTCGCACATAATCATCATATAAAGAATGAATAATATACCACCAAAGAATGGTCTTTAAAACGCCTTATATCTCATGTGTAGGAATTGTTTACAATCATCCAACAACCTTTTAAAAACTACCAAATATGGCAAGTACATCAGTTAAGGCTGGCAAGCACACAACTGCAACTTTTTAACTCACAATAGCACCTTATCATAAAATTGTACCCCGACCTTGATCAATTAGTGTACGCAACAGGTTCAGAGATACATCTTAGCACATACATGTACTCTACGCTAGTGTACATTCAAAATGGGACTTCTACACGCTAAAGACAAGTGTGCACTATTTTGACATACAGGTTTCATTTTTTCTGCATTATTGAACTATACACTATTCATCCACGCCATCAGTTGATTGGATTACTCATTTATCCTGCACTACGTACTACTGTTATTGAACAACCGCCCCCCCAACACCCCCCCCCCCCCGGGCCCCCAAAAAAAGACCAAAAAAAAAAACAAAGAAAGAAAATTGATAGATAAAGGATCCAAATTAAACGGCTGGATCATTTGACAAATGAAAGGACTTCTCATTTGATACAACCAACGCAATTATACGGAAAGGCAGCTCAAAATGGAGAAAGTTTGCAGTTTTCGTTGGTTCAATACTTCAATTTCTACAGTCGTCTCAATTTAGTCCTCAAGACTATAAATTTAGCACATTTTTCTCATCAACTTTGAATTTGCATCAATTCCGGACCAGCCACCAATACTTCAAATAAATTGGCGAAACATATAAAAGCATTATAATAAATTACCCGCTGTGAGGGGTTCGAAGAGGGCGATTGGAAGGCGTAGGCTTGTAAACAGGATTCACAGCAGCAGCTGACTCTTTAAACTTTGCTGCTTTTGACCGCTGCTCCTCTTCAGCAACGCCGGACTCCGCATCCATAGTTGACGCTGCCGCCCCCGCCTTCTTGGAATTTGCAATAAAGAACTTGGTGAAGAACTGCTGATGACTCTTCAGTGGACTAACGCTTACTGAATTTGTTGAATTGGGTTTTGGATTCAAACAAGGAAAGGGCAGCGTTTGGAACATGTTTGACATGGAAAATGCATTTGCCATTGAATTAGTGAAGTGGGTTTCAATTGTTTCAGGAGATTGGAGGTGGGTTTTGGATTTTGGGGGAGGGAAGACCAAGGGTTGAGGATTAAGGACGAGGAGGAGAAAGAGTGAACGAGTGGCTGAAGAAGTGACCAGGTGGCCAAAACGAAGGGATACAGACTTAACATAGGAAACTGGAAAGCTCACTTGTCCAAATTGAGTACACTGATGTTTGTTTAAGCGTTACATGCAGAAGCTGCAAAACTTGGGACAGTGCATAAAGTACAACATGTGGGACAGGGCGCTTCTATTTACTTTTATTCACTTGAATTTTTTCTTTGAAGTCAAATTTTTTTAAAGCATAAGTGGGAGGAGAAGTCACGAACTGACACCTCTCAGTTGCATTCCCCCTCTCTCTCTCTTGTACCAACCAATTCATTTTCCCTCCTTATTTTTATTCACTTCTATCTATAGTTACTATAAATTTTAAAATTTTTAATATAAATTTGATAATTAGGAATTAATTGTGTGAGTTAATAGAATTTAGATTTATATCAAGGTTATATTGTTATACATCTTACATTGTAAGAATTATAAAAAACTAGACTGACGGGCAAAAGTGGACTAATTTTATTTTATACCCTTAAATTTGTATTTTTTTTAAATTTGCACCCTAAATTTTAATTTGAGACACTTTGCACTCTAAACTCTTAATTTTGGATACCCTACACCTTAAACTATCAAGTTTGTCCAATTTAAATCCAATCAATGACTACGTTTGCAAACTTAATGAATTAACGGATGGTGAAAATTAATGGTAATGTACCGTTTTATATGGACCGTAATCCTTTAACTTTTTTGACCACTTTTAGTACATTATCGTTGATCTATAATGTCTCAATTACTAAGGGCTCTGTTTGAATTGGTCATTTTTTGAAAAACAAAATTTTCAACTATAATACTACAGTAATACACAAATAAAAATAACCTAAAAAATACCAAAAACAACTTCAAAAATACCAAAAATACAAAAAAAAAACAACTTCAAAAACACAAAAAATAACCTTAAAAAACACCAAAAATACAAAAAATAACCTAAAAAATAACCTCATCTACAGTAAAAGTTTTTCAACTATATTGCTACAATAAAAAATTTCAAAAACACCCCAAAAAATAACTAATCCAAACGGAGCAAATATTGTTAGCAAAATTAGCGAGATAAAAGATGGTATAAATTAATAACAATGTATTGTTTTATTTTTGTCATAAGTGCCATTTTGACTACTTTTGGCATTTTATTGTTGATTTATTGGATCCTCTATGCCGTTAATTTTACTAAAGTTATCATTGATTTGAGAGTTATCATTGGATTTAAATATGACAAATTTGAGAGTTTAGGGTGCAAAGTATCTAAAATTAAGAGTTTAGAATGTAAATTATCCAAAATTAAAGTTTAGGATGGCAAAATGCAAAAGTAATACAAATTTGGAGGTACAAAATGGAGTTTGTCCAACAAAAGTTCAATCGGAGAAACTCAAATTTCAACATGTATGTAGTCTCCTTTTGTCCTGTTTTCCAACCCAAAAAAAAGGAAAAATCTAGAAAAACTCTCCTAAAAATGTCATAGAAAATGTTCTTACAAACAATTATTTATTTATAATTTCAAAATTGTATAAAAATACCCTAAAGAACATCCGTTCAAACGGATTCTAAATCAATGTGCAATCGTCTTCTTGTATTCTACAAATGATAAACAAAAAGCTTTATGAGATGTCTAAGAAGCACAAGTGAGAAATCAAAATGAAAACAATGTTGAGAAGGCTACAATTCCCGTTTAATAGCTAATCAAAAGGGTTAGTTCCACTTTAGATCCGTTCATATTTGATGCTGTGGAAAAGGGTTAATTCCGCTTTAGCATGTGTTTATCTTGGATGCTGTGGAAGAGTGAAAATAAATCACAAAAACAACTAGATGTAGTGGAGCAATAATATGTGAGCATGGAGGCTTAGATATATATGATAAAATGTGTGCATTAACAAGAAGTTAAATTGGTCAAGTAATGAAGTGCAAAGGGCCAATGGAATGCGTTTGTGCGTTTAAATTATGATTTAATATACTAAACAGTGATCACAAGACACCAATCCGAAAAATCTTTTCAGTTTTAGCATTTGGATTATTGACTAATCCCACCTATATTTCTAGCTCGGTTAAAGCTATATGTTTGTATTAATTCTTCAATCTGTAACTTGGTTCAATCGAATTAATGCCAAAAGCTAACGAAAGAACATCTAACTTGTATGTTACCTATCACTTTAGACCCTAATTTGTATTTCCTTGTTGCGATGGAGTGAAATTTTGGGACAAGATCTGCATGCATTTGAGTATAAAATGAACTGCACGAAATATGGTTTTTCTGTCTGATATTCATTGGCCTATATTGAGTGGTTAACAGTTTGGTTGTGTTTCTGCCTACTTTGAGGACCCAGTAGTCCTTTTGGCTAATTAAAACACTCAATTACAGTGGCGAGGGACCTGACTATCCAGGCCGATAGCCTGTTGATGAAGGTTTAGTTCAAGCTGCGGAGTAAAGAAAATTCAAACCCTGATGGGAAAGGGAAACCTTTATCAGCCAACATTAGAAGTTCATCTATGTCTTCATTTGCCCTTTGTTTTTTTTTTTTTTAACAAAAATCATAATTTGACTCATGAGTTATGCATTAATGGCAGAAAATATATCATCAAACACGTCACAACAGTGATAAATCTGAATGATCTACAAATACATCAAAACTAAGAAATTACAAATATAATTTTCAATTTAATTCAAGTGATATCAATCTCTTTAATCTGACGAACATCTATACATGTCTTTTCTCGTCAAATCTACTGTTTAACTACTTCAAACCCTTATATGAATTTGAGATTTGACAAAATAAACTCAACAATTTCAGATCTGACAAATAGATCTGAAAAAATTGAGATTAGACAAAGGAAAAAAAATGAAAAGTGTAAAACTAAGAGAAAACTCTCGGCAAAAACCTAGGAGAGAACAATATTATACTCTAATTCGAAATTCTAGAGAAGACTTTATTATCGACAAACACAAAAGGAAGTCATTGAGAGGAGGGAGGGAGATCAAAAGGCCTCCCTCCTCCCATGAAGTAAGATATTGTTTCGTTTGAGAAAAGTGGAGGAAGTTAGAGAGAAAAAAGAGAATTTAGAGAGTGGATTGAACTTGTGAACTTAGATCTATCTATCTCTTCATTTTCTATATAGATGTGTTGAATTTGGTAGTTGTGGCCCCTTATGGTGTTTACCTTATGCTTCCATTTGGATATGGTGATTGTCTAACTTACCAAAAAAACCTAACCAGCTACGTAGAACCATTGTCTTATCAATCAGCTGAAAAGATCTTAGCTTCAATTGTTTAAGCTTTTACATGGCCTAATTTTATTCTTTTTCATGTTACTACCATTTCACCTTGGACGATGAAGACATGCGATAGCTACGCCATTTCTTGATACCAATGTAATGGTTACTGTTCTTAAAATTCGTTTATCGTGGAACTAAACAGTGCTCGACTGCAATCTTTTACGAAAAAGATTAATAAACTATTTAAAAAATTGACTAGGAAATGGTCATCAGAAAAACAAGGATAGGATCGATCTGTAATCAATATAGCATACTTTAAGTACCTGCAGGATTATTCTTGAAGGAAGATTGAAAATGCAAACTTTCGTGAAATGAAGTGCAAAAAATGGTATTACTAGTTTCAGTGTCACCAAAATTCTCTTCTTCATGTAGACTAATAAATTCATCAATGACTTAATCTGGATAAGAAGCAAATTTATGGTTATGCAATGCTTTAGATCGAACAAAAGCCAGCTATGTAACTACAAGTTACCCCTATATCTGCTGCAGGGAAACAAAAAAAAAAAGTTTTGGCTAAACCCCCCAAGCTATATAATTGGTCCCCAATTGCCCTGCACTCCAGCTATCCGCAAGTCCATAACTTTTATCATTTTATTAATTGCATTTGGCAACTTCTTTTGCTTGCTAACCAACCAAAAGTGCTAAATTATGATGGTGAGCTGAGAGATATGTGTAGCCTGTAACATTTGGTTCCTGATTGCAGCCCACTTGATCAATAATGCAAGTAGCACTAAATAATACCTAATTGAATCCCACGTAAGTCTGAGGATTGCTTCATTATTAGAACTGGACTAGAGAAAGGGCGTACAAGAAAGTGGTGATCCTTAGTTATCTGAGCACAAAACCACAAACTAGAGAACCTAGGAATTGAAACTCCTTCTGTACAATTCAAGGGAAGAGAAGGGAACATCAGAAGCATCATAAAGAAGCTCTTCCACTGCAGATTTTGTAGTAAAACATACCGATTTTAGCAACAGTTATATAATCGGGCATGATTGAAGAAGAAATGGCATGCATGAGATACTGAACTTCCGTAGCAGATCTAAGTCGTTGCCACAACATTAATTTCACCTTGCACCGACGGTAACCTAGAAATTTTGTGCTTGGGGATTACTACCCTCTCTATCTTGGGGAAGATGGTGAATTTTGTACTAATTCATTAGCAACAAAAATGAAAATCATTATTTAGCTGAGCTGTTCTTAGTTTATCCCTTGGTGGGTATAATTTGCATGCAGGTATTGAAATTAATTAAACTCACCAATATTATGTGTGGATTCTATCATTTTCTTCACGAATAATATATAATGTATAATTCATGTCACATTTAGTTTAAGTAGCAAGTACTTATTTTTTCTCTTAACGCGATGTAGAAGGAAATAGATTATAGTCCTTAGCAAGGTGTGTTTCATTTTTTTTCTTCAATTACCGTTGCTTATTGTAGTTATGTATTCTCACAAATTATCTTAATCTACACCCTTGACCTTTAAGAAAGTACTGCTTAACCACAATTCCAACTCTGACACTTAATCCTTTTTCCTGCATTTTCAGTTAAAGGTCCTTTCAGTAAGTCAGTGCAAAGAACTTGCATTTATGAAATCTAAGCACCTAATTAGTTCCCTTCACTACTAGGTATATATCCAAATTTAGTTCTAGTTAAGCAGGCTATATAAAATAAAATACTCCACTTGTCCCCAGATAGTCTTGTTTTTCATTTTCATTCGTTTCAAATTATAGTCGACTTTTCAATTGAAAACTTTTAACTTCTCTAACATGTCCATATTTAATGTATTTTGTTATCAGTGAGTATAACCTACCTTATTCATTAATTGCTTTGATTCATGCCTTGAATGATGCAATTTTTTATCAATATTATTGTTGCAATTAATGTAAAGGTATAATGTTTAGTTGTACTACTAATATTAATACAAGGATATTTTAGAAAGATAGTAGGTTAGATTTATTCTTCCAATGAAGTTAACTAATTTTTTTTAAATTGGGTGAAAAAAGTCAAGACTATCAAAATGGGATAGAGAGAGTATCAATCTAGGACAAATTTAGAGGGTGAAACAATGGAAAACTGGATAATATAGTATATATCTTTAAATTTTTCAAGTAACAAAATTGCTGGTAAATATTAAGGAAGGTGGTGGAACAATATATAATAGTAGCATTTCTAATACTAATCCATCGATCAAGGATAAAATTAGAGGGCGAAACAATGGAAAAAACTGGAAAGAATATATCTTCAGAATCAGGATAAAATCTTTGAAGTGTTTAGGAAAGAAAATTACAGGTAGATATTAAGGAAGGTTCAAACTCGTATAATAGGATACTAAAGAAATGTAGCTATTCCTTAATTCCTCAAAGTCCCACCAAAAACCCAGAATGAACAACATGATGATGGAGGAGAAGACGACCCAAGGTCGGAAAAAGATCGAAATCAAGATGATAGACGACTTGAGCAACAGGCAAGCAACCTTCTCCACGCGAAGAGCCGGTCTTTTGAAGAAAGCTAGTGAACTTTGCATCTTAACTGGCGCAGAAGTTGCAATTGGTTCATTCTTTGGGCAAGGGTGTATTTGCATTTGGCCACCCCAACATTGATGCTGTTATTAACAGGTATACCACTGCATCAGCATCCTCATCATCTGTTGCTGATCCGAACGCCCCATTAGTTGCTGAGATACAAGAACACAAGCCAAAGTTTCTGAAGAATTGGAGATTGAGACAAAAAGAAAGGAAACCATTGAAGGGTCGAAGGCAGATAATAATGGGAGTTTTTTGGTGTGATGAACCAATTGATAATATGGGGTTGGAGGAGCTTCAACAATATAAAGCTTCATTGGAAGAGCTGAAGAAAAAGGTGTTGATTAGAGCCGATGACTTTGATGCTGTTGAACGGTAATATCAATCCTGGTATGAATGCAGTTGGTTGTGATGATATGTTCTTCAATCAGACGACTGAAAACTGCAACAACTCTATCGCTTCTTATGGTTCTGATGACTTCGAAAATTCGCAAGATTGAAGATTTTGGTTGGCAAAGTCATGAGGTTTCTATAAGTTTAATACAATATCATGCATGGGCTTCAGGAATTTTTTATTCTTGAGTAGTTTTTAATAGCTTTATAGCTGTTTCATGCATTTGATGACCGACTATTATGTATTGTTTCAACTCATGACTGACCTATATATAAGTAGTTTATGTAGGAGATTTCATGGATTTGAAGAATATTATACATTACAATTAAAGATAGATTTGTATTTGGGTTGAATGACTCGCTTGATGATCATTCATGTCACATCATTCAAAAAAAAAAAAAAAAGCACACCATCCAAACAGATTATAAATAGACAAAATTTTTGTCTAGACTTACAGTCGTAACTCATAACTGTTGTTTTGACATGTTGTTAAAAGCGCATGAAATCGGAAGTTTGTCATTAATTAATTAGTTTCGCATAATTGTTTTGGATTCAGTATTCCATGGGACTATTAATTAACTTGGATTACATAAGATAGATGTGGTGTCATATCATTTTAGAACTCTCGTGAATTGGAAAATTTTATTGTGGAGATTTTAAAGCCCATTTGGGATCGATGTACTACTAAGTAATTGTCGAGTTTTTTATGTGACGTTTCATTAATGGATTATTCTGTTAGTTATTTTGGTATAAGATTACTTTTTTTGATGAAAGCTTCAAAGTGAAGCTTATGGATTTCAAGAATCACTTCATCGCATATCAGTTACCGCAAGTCCCCTATGTTCTTTCGTTGAGACTGAAAGTCATGCATGCATATATAGGAGTCAAAGACGAAATAAGTTACTCGATATTCAAGTTGATTTGATTAGTATAAAATTAAAATTTATAGGTAAAAACTTCAAACTTCTCGAGGTCGGTTCGATCAAAATGTATTTGAATTTAGTTCCGTAAATAAACAAGTCAAATTTAAAATTAATTTCAAGCTCGTTAAAATTATTAAACAAGTTTGAGCACTAAGATATTTGATTTGATTAGATCATATATGTCTCTATGGACATACGACGTTATATTAAAAGCATTCATGAGATATTGGTTGGATAAGAAAGAAATAGAAGGGAAAAAAAAAAGAGAAAAGAAAAGAAAGGACATTATCACTACAATATCAGATCTGCGCAAGTTAGACATTGATTTGTTATACGTAAAGAAACTAATTAGTATAAAATCATATGAGAAACAAATCCGAGAATGGCTAAATGAATCTGGAAGAATAAACAAAAGAGTTACTATCTTAATGAATCAAGTTCTTTATGATGGCAAAATCTAATACCCCGTTCAGCCAATGCAGAATTAAGCTACTGCTTGTAGAATTTTCATGAGGAAAAGAATGCAAAAATTCCCCATCAAGGCGCCAAACCATTGCCCTCGAGCAAGCCAGTGGTAAACATTCCATTTCGTTCTGGCCCTCCACAATTTGTTCGATGAACCTGCTAACCTGCAATATATGCAAAACTACTTATACATCCTTGACTAGATAAAACATACAACAAATAAATAAATTGCATTTCGTACTTCCCTCCTCTTCTAAATCATGTGTTTTTCTCCTCTATTCTTTTCTTCTCTTTTCTTCAATAATTGGATAAATTAATTAAATACACATTGAATCAGTGACAATATATGTACAAATAGAGTTGAATACACGTCATATATGCAAAATATAATATTCAAATTGAAATTGTGATTAGATGTCATGCATCCAATCCCACTTAATGGATATGTTTTTGGTGTATATAAATTTTTATCCTTACTAATTACTACATTTTTTTGGGGTGGAGGGAATGAAATCACGTGGCAAACTCAATCAAATCATGCTGATTAACATTATAAAGAAAAAGTAAAAAAAAAAAAAAAACAACTCACCGGGAATGGCGCTTCTTTGACTGAATGAAGCAGCCTAATGGGTTGAAGTGGCCGGCGATGCCATCTCTTTGGATCCCAAAGTAAAAGTACTATTGAAGGCAAACCCCGAAAATCCTAAGTGGAATTTTTTAAACTTATTTTGACCTTTCATTCAAATGCCATCCCATAACCTGTGAGCCATTACAAATTGGACCCTCCACAATAGCATGCGTATTTTTTCCCACTTGTTCAGCCACTATCCACGTACCAAACCACCTGCATATGCAAGAGTTAAACTATCAAGAAAAACTATTCAATGAGAGGAACCCCCCCCCCCCCCCCCCCCCCCCCCCCCCCCCCCCCCCCCCCCCCCCCCCCCCCCCCCCCCCCCCCCCCCCCCTAAAAAAAAGAAAAGAAAAGAGTGGTATTTCTAAAGAAAAACTGGTAAACCCTTGAACATTTAGTTCCTACTTTTTAAATTTTTGTAAGCTAACTATTAGAACACAGAGCCATATAAAAGCTCCAAGTGAAAAGAGTGTAATCATCCAAAAACAAATCTAATGCAGAAGGCCCCTATTATGTGTGTAACAAGTTGGCTAGTTTCAGTGGTACCCACTAAGTCAGAAAAAGTATGATGGATGACCAGTCATCAAAAGAAGAAAAAAAAAAGTTGTACAATGAGGAGCCCGAAAACAAAAATTGAAAGAAAAATAATCATTTGAAAATTAATGTATGCAGCTGGTGCAATAAAACTTATAACCATGTTGACTTGTAAATCATTCGTGCAAGTGATTGAAACAAGTCCGAGCCACATATTAAATTATTGCTAAGTTTTCTGGGAAAAAAGAGGTAAATGGACAAAAAAATTAATTTAGGACAAAAGAATAAATTAAAGAAAAAAAAAGAACCACAAGTTAAATGGCAAAAGCTGTTGAAGAACAAGGACAATTATAAAAAGTAGAGTACCTGATATGTCTCATTTGGTCAAAGAGATCAGTGGTGTATATGTTGTCATCATCAGCAAAATAAATGATACCATCAAGCTTGTGTGTCTCAATGTGAGAAAGACCTACATTTCTGAGGAGCATGCGTCTATCATTTGTGCCAGTTTAAAGTCTCTTTGCATATTAGATGCCTATGCATAACCCCAGAATTCCTCAAAATTTCAGCTGTTTCAGCAGATTGAGATGTCGTCTCCACAACTATCCACAACAAAGGAGGCGGAACCAATCCCAATGTTTGGGCCAAACGATTTAAATAATAAGCTTGAAAAGGCCTAGAATATATTGGGGTCACAATAATCAAAAGCTTATTGAATGTGATGTTTACATCTTCGTAAAGTGTTTTATCAGTTAGATGATCACCAACAGGAATTCCATCTTCTCGTTCATCGGTAGCGTCTTCTGATTTGGGTTTATCGTTATCATTTATTTCGACTCTTTCGACTGCAGATGTCAAATTTTTTGGATCATCATGTTGATAAAACCGAACCGTATTGACTTGTTGAAGCATCTCCAAGGAGAAAGGCTGATGTTTGGCCAAAAGATTCATGGAAAAAAGTTGGTGAGGCAAATGGTGTAATCTCAATAAGTATGCCAATAAGGAAACATACCAAGAAATGGAGAAGAGCCCTTCTCCAACTGTTCCCATTTGATTTGAACCTTTCTAAGGGTCGAGAAGATCTTTTAGGGAATAAGCCAAGAATGAGTGTTTGAAGTTTGTACAGTGCATAGTCTAATGAACTGAAAGAACGTAGAAATAAACCACCTGTTGGCAGGTGATCTGAGTTCAGCGATGATGATTTAGGTAATGAAGATGCCACTGCATATTCTTCCTCATCTGCTGAACTTCCTTGTTGAGGCACCACTGACAATGATCTCCTGAAAGATGCCATCACAATAATCCAGCAAAGTTCTTATAACTTCAAATGCACATCAGGACTAACATTTGATTTAGCTGAAGTTGTAGCAAAGATATCTCACAGCAAAATCGAGAGGCACATGAAATGGAGTGTAACCTAGGGGTATGAGTACATATATTTATAACTTCAAAGTAGGTTAAGAGTTAAGACTAATGATTAAAATGAGATCTTCAATGTCCAATTTTACTTATTTCCAATTGTGACTCAAATGTTACGCGCAAACCTCGTTTTCTTGTTTAAACTGTTGAACATGTTACGATTTCTGAGCAAAACAATAAATGTACAAAAATATCTGTTGCCCTTTAGGGCATTAATATATTATTGTTATCTAAGTATGTTTAATTAGAAGTAAATGTCGTAGAGGATCCTAGTGATATTGGAGGACAAAAAATTTCCACAATTCCAAATTCATTAGACTGCTTATTCTTCCAATGCACATGTACAAACAATCAGATCTCATGTAATACATGTTACTCATTAGGCAACTAAATAATTACTGCCCTTTCTTGTGATGCTTAGAAAGGGAAGGGGATATGGGAATGTTGGGAAGCCTGATGTGAAGTTATGATTTAACCTTTTCTCTTTCCAAAGACAAAGAAACCATGACAATTTTAAAACACCTTAGATCACTCATTTCGCCAGATTCAGTCCAAATTACTAAGCAAGTACTCATGCGACAGTTCATGACAATGTGACTCACCCTTGATAAAGTTGACAATAAGAATCTCGGTATGTTAATTGAACACTCGAAAATGATATAGTTGATTGACAAGTTTTTACTCATTGTCAGATCAACCATGATAGTTATATTAAATTGTTCAATGAGACATTACTTTTCCATTGATTTAGAAATTTACGATCTAAATTACAAATCCTATGCATGGTTTAGAAAATGTGATGGTTGCAGTACTCTTAGTAGGATTCAAGGCAAAAATTAGAGTAGATAGAAGGAAATGACAACCGTTGCTCTTAAATCCAATAATTTGACCCAAAAATCTTTTGCAAGTTTGTTAGTGAGGTACTGAGGTACATGCAAAATGCAATTAGATTCTCATAGATTTGACAAACCAAGTCGAAAGAATATGCAAATAGAGGGACCCAAGAGTAATTCTTTTCATACCATAACATTCCTCAAATGCGTGTGATCAATAATGTAGGTACGTCTTCAGAAGGAGACAGGGAAGGCTGGTATGAATCTGTCCTCAGTCCCCACATCCAAGTTGATAGATAGATACCACTGTCATTTCAACCAAGTGATCAAAGATGAAATGGATTGATCCAAAGAATCATACTTTCACAGTTTCAAATCTCCCAAACTTCACTAAAATGTCAGTAACTATGCATGGTCACTCACCATATAACCCTCCTCACGACCCCAAAGCACTAAACTACTCTCTGAAACCAACTACTCATATAAGTAGATTCACTCCCACGGCTCCCGCACTGTCACACTCACAAAACACACAGTAAAAGCAACATAAATCTGAGTTTTAGGATTATCAGCTTGTTTATTTATTTGTTTTTTTATGATGATGTTATGAAGTCTCTTTTGCTGCACAAATTGCACTACTGTTGAAGTGTTTTTGTGCATTATTATTGCCACAATGAAATCTCAACACCCCAAGCTAAAAACTGCACCCCGTCCACTTTTTCTTGCGGGTTTTTTTCGCAACTGTACTCAAACAGTGCTCAGTCCAACCACCACCACTCCTCCAGCACTCCCTTTCCCAGCCACCTCTGATCAGCCACCGCCAAAACCAACATCACCACCACCACCACCACCTCCTCCTCCTCCTCTCCCTCTTCCGCCTTCTTCCTCTCATCCACCACATGCACCGACCAAACCCGATTCGGAATCATCCTCATCTTCCTCAAACACCTCCCAGAGCTTCACCCAATGGAGGTTCCCGCTGACTAACTCCCCCATCTCTCACCATCTTATCCACCCGTATCAGCAAACTCAAGAAAAGCCGAAGATTTCGGAGCCCACCCCACCAAGAAAAGCGCCTGATTCTCTGCCGCCGCCGCCACTATCCACTACCAAGTTGGAAGAAACTTTTCACGTTGCGGAGCTTCGTTTCAGCTCTGGATCCGACGAAGACAAGCTCGGCGCGCTACACTTGCTGGAAAAGTCACTCGTTCCAAACCCACGCGCAGTCGCGGACGGTGGAGATGCGGTGGCGTGCCCGGCTACGGTGATGAAATGGGTGGTGAGCTGTCTAAAAGAAAGGGTCATGGCTAAGTCGGCCAGTAAAGTTTTATTGGCGCTATGTTTGGTCGAAGGTAACAGACATGCAGCAGTCGAAGCCGGGGCAGTTGGGGTTGTGGTGGACGCAATGGCGGATTTGGAGGGTGCGGTGGCAGAAAGGTCGTTGCAGCATTGGAGTTGCCTCTGCACGGTGGCGGAAGGGGCGGCAGAGCTGAGGTCTCACGCGCTTGCAGTGCCGATGATGGTGGAGGTGATGGGGAGGATGGAGGGGAGAGGTAAAGAGTATGCCATTAGTGTCCTGGCGGTGATTTTTGGTGGCTGTACTGATGGGGCGGTGGTGGCGCCTCCTGAGGAGCTGGCGCGTGCAGTAATGTTAGCTCTTCAAGGTGATTGTAGTGCTAGGGGCAGGAGAAAAGCGGCCCAACTTCTGAAGATTCTGCAGGAGGAAAATGGACGGCTGGATTTGACTCAAGAGGGGTGATCGACGGTCCTAAAGAGTAGTAATCTTACGGCTTTAAGGTCATCCGTCAAATTTGGTCAAAATGGTCCCGTTGACCTGCCTGACTTACTTCTCTCTTTTTTATGGGGCTAGGGTTTTAAGGGGTTTGATATATCTGTATTAGTGTAGAGGGTACGTATTTTGCACTATGAGTTTTTCTTTTCTTTTTTTTTTGTGGGTTAGGAAAATGTAATGAGTCTATGATATTGGAGTAATATGGTAGTCGTAATAAGCCTTGGGGTTAACCACAAATTAAAAAAGGTGGAGAATTGTATTGATCCATATGTAGATTGGAACACTGGATAAAAAATAAAATAAAATTTTCAGCTCATTGTTATCTGTTAATTTAGCACAGTTTTAATTGTTGCTTGGTCTTTTAATTCATATTTGAGGTTGCATATTCATTGGTATAATACTATGCAATAATCTAAGTTTGGTATAGCATACTTAAAGTAAAAGCAATAAGACCTAAAGGGATTGTTTGACAAATTTACGAGAGTCCAAAAAGTAAGCAATCCTGAGTTCGAAACCTCTTATATAAATCCTGATCACACTAAAAGTTAAAACTACCTGTTCTTTTTTTTTTTTTTTTTCTTAAAAGCTATTCTTTTCTGCATGAGGTATCCAAAACTTTAGCATTAAGAATATTCACCCTATACCTTTTGGTAACTTGGTGCAATTTTTTCAAAACTCATGCAGTAAACTTGTATTTGAACACTTAAGAGTTGAACATGTGAATGTAAATTGTCCTATATCAAAATCTATTGGGTCTTAGAACACTGTTATCTCGACCATAATAGGGTGATATATGTTCTTTTATGATGCATATTCCGACTAAAAATTTCATAGAATTCAGTGGCAACGAATTTTCTGTTTCATTTCTTGTGCCATTTTCTATTACACTTTTTATTATATTGATATTTTTTCTTTATAAACGTAATATTTTATTTATTTTTGTTTCTAAAGATCCAATAACTACTAATTAAGTAATACACAAAATTTAACAAACTCAAAAAAATCAAAATGCATAAAAGTGAATTTTTTTTAATGAATTTTCTGCTATATTTTTTATTTTTTTTTTGAAATTGCCGTATTTGTTTAACCCAATTAATAGTTATTGGATATTTAGAAAATAAAAAAGAACTAAAATATGACATTTATGAAGGAAAAATAGCAATATAATAAAGAGTGGGACAGAGAATGGCATAAAAAATGGGACAAAAGATCCATTATGGAATTCTATTAACATTAACCACAATGTTATATTTGAACACTTCGTATTGACAAACAAATCCGCATTTGAAGTCCCTTGTAATCACTTGAAAAACACACGCAAAAAAAAAATTATTTCTCATTTCCAAAATACTCAAATGTTGCGAATCAATTAGCATTAAACCATATCCAAAGTGCTCCAATGTGTAAATTCTTTCCTAGACTAGAAAACTAGCTACTGATTTTTTTTCTTTTTTGGTCTTGCGATGGTATAAAAAGATGGATGAGTTTAATTTAAGGTGAAAAAAAAATCACATGTGATTAAGCGAATATACAAGAAATCTTCTCGTGATTTCAAAACGTACAATCCAACACCTTATGGTTTGATTATTTCTCCTTGAGTTAACTACATGAAGCTTTTCCATAAGGGGTGGAATAGGTATATCAATTGAAAATTAATTATAAAAAAACTATTTTCATATACAACTATTTGCAAAACAAGCGCGTGTGCTTAAACACACGTTAGTTTTGAAGATTTCCGTTGCCTTTTCAATTTAGTTCCAATTACGAGATGTCAAATTGTATGTTTTGAAATTACAGGGACTTTTTTGTATATTTGCTTAACCACAAATGATTTTTTTTGTTATTTACTCTCTAATTTATTAATTTATCGAATGGATGAGTAATAATTTGGATGGCAAATTCACGTGCAGGGGGGCTGATATGCATTATTGATGCCTGAATATGCAAGGGCTTTAATCTGTCAGAAACAGGGAAAAAGTGTCTTCTGAGCAAGATTTGTCTGATTTTAGCAAAACCAAGCGGAAAAAAGTTTTCTTTTTTGGTACTACAGAAAAATCATGTCCAACCTCTACAGAGAAATATAATAAAGAAAAAAGAAAAATGAATCCCAAGCTAGAATTACTAATATTTATACACGGAACAATAGCCCAAGCTAGTAGTGAGTCGGCCTGATCCAACTTACAAGAAGGTTGGGCTTGAAAAATGAGCAGGCATTTAGACATTGGTGAAGGGGTATTTGGATCTTTCGCAAGGTTCTAGTGGATGAAGGTAATTATTGTTTTTAAACTTTTGGCTTGCATTCTGAGTTTCAATTATTGGTGGTATTACGAGGAAAAAGGGATTAGATGGCTGCACGCAATTGATTGGAAAAAAGGAAACGCCCCATTTCCCTTGTTGTATACGCAAATTGAAAATGTATTGATGTACTTATGTGACATTTAGTAGTTTGTAATTAGGCTGTCTCTGTCACCTCCTCTTAATTTAATATTGCAAAATGTTATGCTCTGATTTATCTCTTTTCTTTGCTTTTTCTACTTGATTTGCCATTCGTTTCTCTAGAGAAAGGTTCCGTTATCTCCTCTATTTTGATGGCAAATGTCTCTTAGGATATGGGCTTCAAATCCTCTACTAAATCGCATATATTCAAGCATATTTGAAAGAGTTTGGCAAACCCCGTCTTAATCCTACTCCTGCAACAAAGCATTTCTTGATCATAATTCTTTATTGTTAGGAAACTTCCCTCAAACCACCCCTTCATATTAGTCCTGCAACAAATCACGGCAGTTTGAGATTACAATTAAATTTCTTAATCCTTTCACCTGCTTGCTTTGCTTCTCAAATCTCAACAGATCCACCCTCCAAAGTTTTCCAACACATCCACCTCCCTCATTTAACCACGAACAAAAAAAAAAGTTAATTTGCATGATAACATATGCTATACCCCGACAGATTGTGCTCTTTTGTCTCTCTTGGAGGGATATTTACAAGGTCGTGGGGAAACAAGAACTTCTTGGTTTTTAAATTTTATGATTGGGGCTGTTTTCGATTCAAATGTGTTAGGTTCATGAGTAAAGGGTTATATCCCACGTTGGTCCGATAGATGGAGAAAGAGCAGTTAATATGTAAGTAAGGGTTCAATATCTAATAATTTAATTTTTTGGGTCAGAGTTGGGTTTCTGACTTACATATTGAGCTCTTTGGTGTACTCTCTCGAGGTGTTTCCCCTATCAAATTGGTATCAGAGTTTCAAGTTGTGAGATTGAGTTATTTATGGGCAAGTGAATTCTTTTCGGAGTTGGATCGGTGAAAAATTTTCTTCTTAGTGGTGGACCGAAGTGCTAAAGAGTTTAGTTAGTATTGGACCAGGTGTGCCATGGATTGGACAGGGGGTCCGGTTGGTGTGAGATGGAGCCAAGGGTTGGTAGAGGTCCAAAAAATCCAGTTTGAATATTAAAAAAGAGTGGGTCCATGTTTGGAAAAAGAGACGAGTCAGGAATTCAAGTAAAATTCCTGAGCTAAATCTATAAGGGAGCAGTTGAAGGAGAAGAACAAGACAAGGGAGGGAATAAGGGGAAGGAGATAGAATGAGAGAGAGATAAAGGAAACAAGAAAGATAGGAGAATCAATTTGTTATCAATCAACTTGTTTTCCTATTACAATCTGAGCTTGTTAAATAAGAGTGAGCTAACCGATCACTGCTACTTCATTCTGTAATCTAACTAACCTGCTGACCTCATTAATGCTAACAACCTTCTAACAGACTAACAGAAATTGTTATTTATTGCCTAATTGCAATTTAGTCCTCAAGTCCTGACAAGCTAATTTTAGGTGATAAGGTGGGCTTGCATTGAGTATTAAAATAGACTCGAAAAGAGCTTGTAATTGGGTTTAATGTGATGGTTATTTATTGAAGGGGGAGATTTGTTAGATTCATGAGTAAAGGGTTATGTTACATATTGATCCGAGAGATAGAGAAAGAACATTAATATGTAAGTAAGGAGCTAAAACCTAATGGCTTAACCTTTTGAGTCAAAGTTGGGTTCCTGACTTACATATTGGACTCTTTGATGGACTCTTTGAGATGTTCTCCCTATCAAAATATTTTTGTTTTCCATACTTACATGATTGGGTATTTGTTGATCTCTAGTTTGACCTCGTTATTCATTTTGGAAGTTTTGATTTAATAGTGGTTGTCAATAGATCGTCACCGCGCATAACTCCATTTAGATTAGCTATTTTTTAGGGTAATTTTTGAAAAAATTTACTGTAACAGTGTATATAAAAAATTTACTATAAATATTTTTTAAATATTTTATATATTGTATGAATGAGATGTTTTTAGAAGTTATTTTTATTTGTATATTATTGTATTATTGTATTTGAAAAACTTTGTTTTTTGAAAAATTGACCAATCCAAACGGATGATTGCGTGTTTATCACGAAAAAAAATTAAATAATTGCTAATTAAGGTATCAATGTTATACATGCTTGCTTGCTCCATAAATGGCTCTATTGGCCATGCCAAAAGATACATAGCTTTTGGAACAAAGATTTCAATCTTGAGCTATTTCCAAAAAATTCAACCAGCAGAACAACTGAACTTTTGACATGGACTTCTTGCTTGTGGAGAAAAAAACACTCGAAACCTATAAAACCCCAAACAACCATTAGCCCACCAATTGACAATTCACATGCCATTCTTACTTTAAACTACCCCACACCTATGTACAAATTTCAACGTTTTTTAACATCTAGTTGCTCAATTCCTGTCTTGCTATCCAATTCAAGTAATCTTTTATCTCCAATAACTTAGCTTTCAAGCACTGTCCTGCTTTATATAGCCTCCAAAAATTGGATTTCACTTCAGAATGACACATCTCATCATGGCTAATCATAGCTGCTTTCTCCTTAATGGCATCCTTCTAATTCTGATGTCTACCATTCAAGCCATACCACCACCAAACCCTGTCCAGTGCAACTCAACCGGTTGCATCCTTCACAATTCTTATGGGGTATGGGGAGACCGAAAAGATTGCTATGTTTCCGGCGTTGTTTATCCGACAACGGAGGAAGAACTCCGGTTAGCAGTAGCCAATGCAAACAAGAACAAGCAGAAGGTGAAAGTTGTGACCAAATTTCACATACTATTCCAAAATTGGCATGTCCCACTAGTACTGCTTCCATACTGGCTGATCAAAATGCAACCCTGATTAGTACTGAAAAGTATAGCTCAGATATAAACATCGATGCGGCGAATATGGCTGTCACGGCTGATTCAGGAGTACCACTTAGGGATCTTATTGATAAGGTGGAAGCAGCAGGGCTGAGTTTGGGGGCTTCGCCGTATTGGGAAGGGGTGACTGTTGCCGGGCTAATTAGCACCGGAGCTCATGGAAGTTCGTGGTGGGGCGCTGGTGGAGCCGTTCATGATCATGTTATTGGCCTAAGCCTAATTATTCCTGCAACAGCATCGGAAGGATATGCCAAGATTATCAGTCTGACACCCCAAGACCCACTCCTGAATGCTGCCAAAGTTTCGCTTGGAATGCTTGGTGCCATTTCTAAGGTGTGACCAACTTAATTTGTTTTCCACTAAAACATTCGTTTCTGGCACAGTATTAATTCGAGTGATTCTCTCTACTGACAACATAAACTATATGGAGGGGCAAAGGATTATCTACTATTTCTTACAAAAAGAACAAAATGAAAAAGGGAATATCCACTGTAGAGGTGGAATCAGTTGGTATAGGGGAGGGAGTGTGTCTACAATTGTATGACTGTTTGACTGTTCTTGCTTAAAAAAAAGAAAAGAATGACTAGTGTGTATAAATATGCTGCTTTTTAGCTAGGATAGAATCTTTTTTGGACCGTAGGAGGAAAGCAGGTTAATGAAGAATTATACACGTATTTGAATAATGCTTTAGAATTTGACCGTGAAAGAGACACTGGGAAAATGGAAAGTATCCTACAAGACACAAAACGGGAGAAGTATTTGAATATTTATTAGTATATGGGTTTGGTTAGCGAGTGCTCTTTCACATGTTAATCATTTCTTGGTATGAGCGAAACTAATTCAGAATCTAAATGCCCGTAAATTTTTTGGTAAGAGTGAAACTAATTCATAAGAAAAATAATTTCAAATTTGATAAGATAATGAGTTTTGCTAATCGGGATTATGGATCAATTACTTGGGATTACAATCAATCAAAGATTAAAAATCACAATAGACTGTTTAGAATTTACTTATACTAACCCTACATGTTAGAGAAATATTTATTTCTCCAATATTAAATTGCAGGAGGAAACATTTGGGTGAAATTTTTTAGAAGAGACCGGCTTAAATTTTTAATTCTTCGAAGCTGGCCCAATGATCAATTCTGGCATTTTTGTTTTTGTCTTTTGCATGATGCATCCATCATTCTTTCACAACCTAATCTTGATAAATAACCGGTAAAAGAGTAGATTCATCTACTTCAGCATTAACTCTAAACTTTAAATTTGGTTTATGGTTGAAAATGAAGAACATTAAGTCTCATCACTTTCTGGTCCTACTTGTTAAGATAAGATTAATTAAGTCCATTTCTTTTCTAAATCTCATGCCTTGTTCAATTGGCACTTTTTTTTTTTTTTAATGGCAAACCCCATATACGGGGTTCAGTTGGTACTTAGCCATAAGTTTTCAATTTTTCCATCTTAATTAGTACTTTCAGTCAGGAAATCGATCATGCTTTTGCACTTTTGCCTTCAATCTAAATTGCCTAAGACCAAATCCATATTTGATTAGGTGATAGGAAATATGAACAAAAAATCAGATAAATTACAAGGTTGAGACTTGAGAATGCAATAACACCAAGACTTCAATGATTTGACTGATACTTTAATAAATAGACTACCATCCTGATCACCTTATTTGTATACTAATTTATTATAGGTAACCTTTTCTTTGGAGCCGGCTTTCAGACGGAGTATTACTTACAATTTTACAAGTGATGATCATATTGAAGATCAAGTGTTTGACCATGCAAAGAAACACGAATTTTGGAGATATTCAATGGTATCCGTCCAGACAGACTGCTGTGTACAGATATGATGATAGGGTACCCTTGAGTACTGCTGGTAATGGAGTCAATGATTTCATAGGTTTCCAACCCAATGCAATTCTTATCTCCCAGTCAGTTCGAGCATCAGGTATCATGATTTTTCTATCTTTAGACCTTCTTACTCACTTTTTATGATCAATCAACGTACATTTCATAGCATATTATATTGGGTCATAAGCCTATTTAATTCTTGAATTAGTGATTGTCGTTCTTTAATTTAGTCCACAAAGCCTCAAAAGTGGACTTTGAATAGATCAAAACAATGACCAAGGTAGGTGGAAGTTTGTTTAGGATAACATTAAGCATGCGGAGGCTGCGGAGCACTAAGGACAGGTTTACAAAATTGACCAATACAAAATTTCTGAAAAAGTTCTTTAGCTTCAGGTGAAGTTAACTTGAAAAGTACCTTAAAGGCTAAATAGATGGGATACAAAAATTTGATGACTAAACTTAGGCCTTGTTCTTGTTTCCTTTAAAATTTCGCAATATTTGATTATGAAAAGTAATTATAGAAAATAATTTAGCAAAAGCTATTAGATTATGGATTTTTAGTTTTTTTTAGCTATTAAGAAATCTATAATCTAAATACTAAGGTAGATGAGAACATCAAAAAAATTGATTATCCAAATCAAAATATATGATAAGTTAAAATAATCAACCAAGAACAAGACCTAGGATTTGAAAAAACTTGAAGGACTCTAGATGTGAGAAACCTACATGTATTAGACAGATTCTGAAAATAAAAATGAAAAGAGTCTTATATATTATGGTGATTGATTGTTTTTTTAGTGGTGTAATTTGACTTTACTTTTGTTTCATTTGATGTTTGAGCAGAGAAATCATTTGAAAACGCAAGAAATGTCAATGGAAAATGCACATTAGCATCTTCTTTCGTGGCTTACAAGAAATTAACAGCAAATGGATTAAAGAACAACCTTATCTTTACTGGATATCCAGTCGTGGGTCGACAAGGAAAAATGCAGACTTCAGGTTCTTGTTTGAATTCATCACCTGCAAGAATTGACCAGGCATGTTCTTGGGATCCAAGAATTAAAGGGCTATTCTTTTATGAGTCAACAGCAATATTTCCAGCTACAAAATTTATTGATTTTCTACGTGACGTGAGAAAACTGAGGGACTTGAAACCAGAAAATTTCTGTGGGGTGGACATCTATAATGGTTTTCTGATACGTTTTATCAAAGCATCAAAAGCATATCTTAGGACAATCTGAAGACTCAGTGGTGATAGATTTTAACTATTATCGAGCTGATGATCCTTCAACTCCACGCTTGAACCAAGATGTTTGGGAAGAAGTGGAGCAAATGGCTTTTATTAAGTATGGTGCTAGGCCTCACTGGGCTAAGAACAGAAATGTGGCATTTTTGGATGTGCAAAACAAGTATCCCAATTTTAACAGATTTGTTGCTGCAAAGGAGCAATTAGATCCTCAAAACATGTTCTCTAGTGAATGGTCGGATCAAATATTGTTTGGGAGACAATCAAACAAAGCTGATGGCTGTGCTCTAGAGGGGCAATGTATTTGCTCGGAGGACAGACATTGTATCCCCAAGAAAGGTTATTTTTGTCGATCCGGCCTTGTTTATACTGAAGCTCGTGTGTGCAGGTGTTCAATGTCTGCGGTTAAATTGATGAAGATTAGTGGAAGAATCCGTAGAAGTGGTAGAAAAGTACCAAAGAATTAAGAAAGAAGCCGGGAACAACCCAGGACAGAAATCAAGATTGTTCAGTTCTTCTGGATCTTAGCCGAGAACTCCAGTTTTCCACAGTTCTATCAGGAAAAAAAAAGTTTCCTATTTGCTTTATTCAGTCATCATTGAAGTTATGGACTACACAACCCAAGTTTATGCTTGTGCGAGGACATAGTTAACGGTATAACACTCAATTTTTCAACGATGGTATGATGAAAAGAAACAAAGGTACAAATTTGAGTTGAAAGATATTGGAAATTCCTCGTCTTTTCTTTTACCGCACAATATTCACCTATTGACGATGCCAATATGCTTTACCTGTTCTGTTTGGACTATAGATATCGTCCCCAGTTGTCCTAAAACAATGCGTTATCACATAAAAGGATGAAGAAACCAACTTTATTTTTTTTTTGAGAAATATTATGTGCATTCTCATTTTTGTTAATCACACTTCTACTGTCATTTTAATCATATAGTTTTCATTTATTTCATCATATGACGAAACAAATGATGAAAGTTTAATAACAAAAAATAGAGTGCAAATAATATTTTTTCTTTTTTAAAAGGATGATCCAAGAGGACCAAGACTCTTACACTTAGAGTCATATGTTCTTTTTTTTTTTTCTCTTCTTTTAATAGTTAGAATCATGTTGGACGTGCAATTTGTGTGGATCATATAAGTATGCAGGCCCAATTCCAGTCTATTTGCAGACAGATCAATGCCCCCAAACTTCATAAAACCTGTCACTTCTAACCAAATGCTCCAATTTTAGGAGCATTACTTTGTGGTTTTTTTTTTCTTTTTAATTTTAAGTTGCTAAGATATATCTTTATGTAACTTTTGCATTCCTTTTTTTTTCCCCTCATTTTGAAATGTGGGCGTTGCAACTATTGCATCTCTGAAACAAAAGAGGGGGAAAAAAGTTCAATTAATTTATGACCCCAAAAGAAATTATAGCATACTATGCTATGCTTTGGAGAAATATGACACACTGCTTAGCATGGGCACAGACAATATCCTCAGCAGTGATAGTCATGCAATGCTCAGGTGTTAGTGTTCATTTGCTTCACCAGTGATGAAGGTCACTAACCACTCAGACAAAACATTCTTGGATTGCTGTCTTGGCATCTTCAGAATCCTTTTGCATTCACTTTTTTTTTTTTTTTAACATTTGCTAATCACTGTTTTTTAACATTAATTTTTTGTTAACAAGATATTTGGATCATAGCCATGCAACATTTTAGGTTCAAAACATTTTCTTGTTCAGTTTTCAAAAAACCACATTAAAACACTTGGGATGGATTACTTTCAACTTCTAGAGAAAATGAAGCATTGGTAAAAATTAGTCATTACGCAGTAGGCATGGAGAAACGTATAGTCTTTGTCAGGGAGTTGCATAAAAATTAATTCAATTCGGAAGGCTTTTATATTATATATCAGAAGAAAAACCCATTCTACAAACATTAGCCAGCTACCTGGGCTGTTATTTCGAAAGCCTAATGAGAGCCACCCAATAAAGGTTGTGGACCTCCCTAATAAATATACTCACAACTCTAGGGAGGCGATCTGATGAGAGTAATTGGGACAGCAAATTAGGTTCATCTACTAACTTTCATCACCTCATCAAAATGACAACCAACTCTTAGAGTTGCCGATTGGGTAAGAAAAAAGAGAAATAGGAAGAAATGTTAATCATATGATGTTTGCGAGTGAAGGTATAAACGTACTAGAGTTGATTTGTCAAAACTCGGCTCGAGAAAAGAACAAAAACTTTTAGTTTGACAAAGGGAGATACACATATATTTAAGCTTTCATATCAACATAATAGCTTTTAAATTTTTTTTTTGGGAGTGAGGGCGGGGGAGGGGGCAAACAGATTAAAATACATAGTAGTTTTGTAAAATTTTTTAAATTTTAAAAAGAGAAAGTATGAATATCTAGAGCCAAGTTGAGTGAGCAACTCGAACAACTTTGAAAACTCTTTGAATTTTTTTTTAAATTTAAATGGTAAATTTTATTAATATCAGGAAATCATATTACACATAGATCTTCTTAACATCACTATTACCCTCCTTCCTATAGTATATTTTTGGAACTCTACAAATACATGCTATATCAAAAATTTTTGGTAAGGATCCCTCACTCCACCAACATCCTCCAATTCTCCTTAGTCCTAGGAATTATATCCCAAGAAACGGCTTCATAATGGACTGTGTTAATAATGGTTTCAAAAATATCCACGTCTAATCTGTGCTTTGAATGGAATCTAATTTCATTTCGAATTCTCCAAATGGTATACACTGTTACTGCTAAAGTTGTCCTCTTGAATTGATTGCAGAATGAATCCTTTGACCAGTGATGAGCAAGCCAAGCAATTTCACAATCTCAAGAGATTTTACTTCTAAATACACCACACATGTTTTGCACCTTTTGCCAAATTCTTTGAGTAACTGTGCAATCAAAGAATAGGTGAACCATACTTTTCTCATCTGTTGAACAGAAAACACGAGGGGTTGATTTCACCCTTCAAGCCCCACTTCCTCAATCTATCCACTGTTGCCAATCTTCTTTTACAAAGTAGCCATAAGATAAAGGAGCATCTTGGTGTATGATTTTTACCCCAAACCAATTTGTACCATTCCACAGTTGGGTTTCTACATTTGATTGCCTTCAAAGCTTATTTAGCGGAAAAAACACCATTGCCACTGGCAATCCATCTAGCTTGATCTGCGTAATCTGGCATAGGAACAAAACTTTCAGGAGTTAATTGCTTCAGCCTTTTTACTTCCTTTGACATTTTCCTACCTTGAGGCAAAACTCTTTGAATTTGGTTGAGTGCATGATGTATATGTCCCATGTATGTATAGAATTTATTAATTTATGTGATTCAAACCCGCTCGATTAATAAGAGTTCAATAAGCTCAATTTTTTGTTTTTTTACTTTGAGTAGTGCATTACACAAATTGGTCTCAGCTTAATGGCAGGCATGAGAGTTTTCATGGGACAGAAGAGAATGGAAATGGAAAAGGTTTGGGCCATAAAAGTGATTTTTTCAACAAATTGGAGCCATAAAAGAAATTAGAATTTCTGGGTTGTCCCAATCATTTCATTCTCCCGAACTTGCACGACTTCTAATATTCCAAAACTCTCCCTCTTTTTCTCCCTTTCTCCCCAAACTCCCAATCTAGCCGCAAGAGAGATAGATCAAACTGCATACCTTTCAATTTATGTATACAACCTTCAATAATGAGTCTGTGCGATTTGCAGTCATCATCTTTTATTTGCATTAAACAACGAAAGAGTGCAAGTAAGCCCTTCTTCATCAAATGGTAAACGAAACACTAAAATCGAATAAAACAAAATTTTTAAATCAGATTGTTGCAAGTAAAAGCTTGAAAACGCAAAATACCACAAACAAACACTTTAATAAGGAAATGACATGTACAATTTTTTCTGTACAATGGGGACATCCCCAGTGGAAAGCAAGATAGTTTTGTCTGGTTATGATGCTTAACATATGCTCAATTGGGCTGATGACACGTGCAAAATCCGGGTCAAGGTAATTTTCTGCGCTTTCATGGCTTCCACTAGCTGAACATTGTACAATTATTAATGCTAGGCAAAAAGTATCCAACATGCGAAAAGTAGTAGGAATTGGGGACAGGAATTATAAACAAGAATTAAGGGTAGGAAGTAGGAACCATTCCAGTAGCAACCATTCTTGAAGGTTGAGGGCTAGGGACGACATGCCCGTCCCCAGAATTTTCTTAAAAACTCTATAGGGAGTGTTACATTTTAAGTGAAATTACATCTTCTTCGTTTATTGCTTTGTCCCTTATTCTTTTATGTCCTTAAATTTCTCTCTTGTAACAATTCAGTTCTTAGTTTTCATATCTTAGAATGGGATTAGTATAACCATAATGTTAGTATACAACTAGTATTTTAGTACAAATTTAAATTAACAATTAAAGAAACACTAATTTCTCTTTAGGCAAGTGTTCTATAACAAAGAAATTCTTAATTCTCTTAAATTAGCTATGATTAATATAATTTTTAGATAGCAACTAAATCAACCCTATACAAAAGAGAAAACAAAAAACAAACAAAAAGAAATTCAAACACTGGTGCAATTTCATTCACATTAGATTGATTTGAATTTAAAATAAGCTGGAGAATTAGTTATATATATATATATATATATAACTCAGATCAAATGGTATATATTATTTTTAACACTATTTATGGGATCCACGACAGAGTATAAACCTACATTGCGTTCAAGAAATAGAGTCTCTAATACATAAACAAAGATTGAAAATCAAACTCTTGGTCCCCTAATGGATCCCGGAACAATAAAAAATCGTACTAATATGAAAAAAGAGTCAATGACCAATCCAGGTGTTTTTCTTTTGTCTTTTGCGTGGTGTATCATTCTTCTAAAACCTAACTAACGCGCAGACCCAACTGCTCTTGAAAAATAATTCATAAAAGATTAAGTTCGTCTAGTTCAGCCTTAATTCTCAACTTTAAATTTGGTTAATCTTTAAAACATCGAAGAACATTACGTTTGATCACTTTCCTGTCCTAGTTGCCAAGATTAAGTCCATTTCTTTACTGAATCTTGTGGTTCCAACTTTTCCATTTTAGTAGTTTCAGCCAGGAAATGGACGTGGTTTTGCACTTGGCATTCAATCTAAACTACCTCAGACAAGTCCATCATTGATTAGTTGAATTCAAATGTGAAAAGAAATCAGACAAAATTGAAAGTTGAGAGTGAAACAAGGGTACTGTCGATCAAGACTTCATGTATTTGATATATCCTCCAATACAAAGGTTACAAAGCCCACTAATACTCATATTAGTTGTGTGATAATTTATACTTCACATTCTCCTTCATGCCGGCTTTCGAATGAAGCATAACCTATAATATCAAACGGAGTAAATGATTTTATAGGTTTCAACCCAATGCTTTTCTTATTTCCCAGTGAAGAGGACGTGCAATTTGAGTGGCTATAAGTTCTTTTAAGAAGGCCTATGCAGGCACAAAATCCAGTCCATTTGCTGATAGATCAATACTCACCTGCTTCATAAAATGTGTCACTTCTAGCCAAATGCTATAGTTTTAGAGGCTTTATTGTCTATTCTCTCTTTTTTTTTTAAGATTTAAGTTGCTTTACATAACTTTGGCATTTCTCAAATTGGTCCATGCAGGATATTTGGGCCTGTGACTATTGCATCTCTGAAAGGAAAGGGGAAAAACAAATATTATCCTAAGTAGAGAAACACTATCATGTATTTTTTTCCTCGATTTTATCAACCAAGAAAATTAATCATCTTTTTTATTGTTTGGCTAAAGTAACTAATATTTCTGTCTTTTAAAAAGACTCAACTACTTAATAATCCCAAAAGAAACAGCATACAATACTATGCTTGGAGAAATAGTCCACTCCTTAGCATAGAGAACATCCTCAGCAGTGATATATAGACTTGCCATGCTTGCGGTGGCAGCACTCATTTGCTTCACCAGTGATGAAGGTCACGTATTCAGAAAGAAATTGGATTGTTCCCTTGGCATCTTCACATACCTCTGCATTAATTGGGGGCATGGTGCACCTCATGATGTGGAGTACGTTAGTTATTTGTTGCTGACCATTGACATCAGGACATTGTTGCTGTTAACGTTGGCACCAAGAAATAGAATACAGTGTTCAGAACTTTTGTGAAGTGTATATGGGATGGAAAGAGAAAGGGATCATTTTTTTAACATTTACTGATCATTGGGAGTGTTTGTATAGCAAAAATATCTCAAATAATATTTCGTTTGCATCATAAACATATTTTTCAACCCATCTTTTTATATTCTCAATCACCTTTTTATCTCACATACATCACATCACAAAAAGTGCTACAGTAATATTCCAAATAATATTTCAAATAATACTCTATCCATTATTTCTTTTGTCACTATACATGCACGACAATATCTTCTGTCCTTGTAACAAAATAGTTGGATAATAGTCATGCAACATTTTAGGTTCAAAACATTTTCTTTTGGAATTTTCAGCTTTCAAAAACCACACTCTAGCACTCAGATAGATAATTTTCAACTTCTAGTGAAAATGAGGCTTTGATTGAACTGTTGCAAGGAAAATTCTGAGAGAAAATAGAAACAAATGCATATAAATATGTAAAATAAATTTGGAGAATAGCCTCTCTATCACTATCAAAGAAATAAGGGATTGCATTGAGAATATTTTCTGAACACCTTTTAACTTACATATGCCAATTTTATCTGTTTTAGTCATTACACAGTAGGCATGAAGAAACGTATAGTTTTTGTCACGAAGTTGCAAAGAAAAAATTAATTCAATTGAGATGGCATCTTATCTATCAAAAGAATGATGGATTATATAAACATCAAACAGCTGCCTAGAAGGATCAGGAAAGAAAATCCATCTGGGCTGTTATTTCGAAAACCAAATCAACCCCACCCTATAAAGCATGTGGACCTCCCTAATAAATATACTTACAGCTCTAGGAAGATGATTGATCAGAGTAACTAGGACTGTAATTAAGTTAGGTTCGTCTATGAAATATGTACTTCCATTGTTTGGATATTTCCTTATTTGCCAAAAAAGAAAAAGAAATTGTTTATAGTATAAATATGTTTTATTAAATCATGTTTTTTATTTTTCAATCGATTTTTTATCTCATATATATTATATTACAAAAGTACAATAGTAATATTTCGTAAAAAATGTTCCAAATAATTCACTATTCAAACACGCTAATTTAGTGTTCGGATCTTAACCCAAGAAATAGAGTCTCTAACACTTAAACAAAGATTGAAAATCAAACTCTTGGCCCCCTAGTGGACCATGGACCAATAAAAAATCGAACTATGATGAGAAAAGAGTCAATGATCAATCCATGTGTTTTTCTTTTTGTCTTTTGCACGGTGTATGATTCTCTTAAAACCTAACCAAACGTGCTGATCCTACTGCATCTTGATAATCAATGCATAAGAGATTAAGTTCGTCTAGTTCAGCAATAGTCCTCAACTTTAGCTTTGGTAAATCTTCGAATACATCTAAGAACATTAATTTGGTTAAATTTCCGGTCCTAGTTGTAACGGCTAAGTCCATTTCTTTACTGAATCTTGTGGTTCCAACTTTTCCATTTTAGTACTTTCTACCAGGAAATCGACGCGGTTGTGCACTTTGCTTTCAATCTAAAATGCCTCAGAGAAGTCCGTACTTGATTTGTTGAATCAAATTTGAACAGAAATTAAACATAATTAAAAATTGAGAGTGGAACAAAGGCTAACACCAAGGCTTCAATTAATTGACTTATATTCTCTAATGAAAAGCCTGCTAAGACTCTTATTCGTCAAATATTTGATAGGCAACCTTTTCTTTGGAAATATTCAATAGTGTTTGTCCAGACTTATTGCAGTAGTGTAAGATACACAGGATAGGGTTCCCTTAACCTTAAGCACTGCCTGTGACGGAGTAAATGATTTGATAGGTTTCCAGCTACAACTCCACTCCATTTCCCAGTCAAGTTCTTATTGAGTGGATATAAGTTGATAGGTTTCCAGCCCAACTCCAACTCCAATGATTTGATAGTATTCCCTTGTGCAATAGTTGTTTTAAGGTGGTCTATGCAGCCACAACTCCACTTTATTTGCAAATAGATCAATACTCTCCCCCGTTGCATAAAATTTGTCACTTCTAGCCAAACTATGTAGTTCTAGGAGCTTTATTTTCTTTTTCTTTTTGGTTAGTTTTTAAGCATATCTTTATGTAACTTTGGCATTTCTCAAGCCAATACGTGCTGGAAATGTGGGCCTGTAAATATTGCATCTCTAAAAGAAAAGGGAAAAACAAACATTATCCCAAGTATAGAAAAACTATTATGTATTTCTTGTTCTCTGGTTTTTATCAACCAAGAAAAATAATCATCTTCATTATTAATTGTCTAAAGTACATAATACTTCTGTCTTTAAAAAAGATTTTACAACCCCAAAAGGAATAGCATACACTAAATATTCCACTGCTTAGCATGGTCATAGAGAGTATATCTCCAGAAGTGATATATATAGTCTTGTGATGCTTGTGGTGACAGCGTTCATTTGCTTCAACAGTGATGAAAGTCAATTCTCAGAGTCTCAGACAAACATTCATGGATTGTTGCCTTGGCTTCTTCACAAACCCTTGCATTAATTGGGTGGCATTATTCGCAGTATGTGCTTAGGATCGCGCCTCGCGTATGGCATTGGCATCATGGCACTATTAATATTGGCACCAAGAAATTAGCATACACTATTCAAATATTCGTGTAAAGTCCAGATGGATGAAAAATGAAAAAGGTTAATTTTTTTTTTAACATTTGCTAGTCATTAGTTCTGTTGTCATTATTCATGCACGCAGAACATTTTTTTTTATATGTATAACAACAAAGTTGAATAATGATCATGCAACATTTCCGAGTAAAAATCATTTCAACCTTTTTTCTACCAAAAAACAGATTGATCTTGCAACATTTTGAATTCAAAACATTTTCACTAATTTTCAGTTTCCAAGAACCACACACAGATGGATGAACATTTCATTAAAAAAATAAATGTCAGAGTAGAGTCTCTCTGTCTCTATCGAAGAATGAATGGGATGGCATTGACTTGGAGAAGAGTCTCTCTAATGCTATCCAAGTAATAATGGGATGGCACTGAAGATGTTTTCTGTTTAACTTACATATAAAGCCGTTAGAAATGGGTGATTCAGATGAATTTATACGGATCATAATTAGATAATAAGTATAATTTGGTAAATTCATTTATTCTGAACGAAGCAAATTTATGTGTTTTAGTCACTATAAATTGGGCGCAGAGAAACTCATAATCTTTTCCAGAGGTTAGAGCAAATTGCATACTTTCAGTTTTGTATAAAACCTTCGAAAACGAGTCTATGTGCGAATTGTGACCATTATCTTTTATTAAGCAATAAAAATACGAAAGACTGCATGTTGAACCCTCCATCATCACAAGGTAAACCAAACATTAACTAAAAAGAACCAAAGAAAAAAAAAAGAGAGAGAGAGAGATTGTAGTAACCAAAAGCTTTAAAACGCTTTACACCACAAGCCAAACACTTTAATATTGTAAGATGAAAAGAACCAGTCAATTGACTCAATCCCAGGCATTTGTGTTTGTTTTACCAAGGATCTCGAAAAGGTTAGATTGTGTCTCGTTATAATCCTTAACACATACTTAATATTAAAGCTGATGAAACGTGCAAAATTCGGGTCCAAGTAAAAATTTTTTTTTTTTGTTTTGCCATTTCATGGCTGCCAACTAGGTTAACACTGCATAGTAATTAAAAATGGTCAAAAAGAGTCTGACATGTGAAAAGAAATAGTCTCTAACACTTGAACAAAGTTGGTATCCTAGTGGACTTGAGGACAACCAAAAAATCGTACTAGAATGAGAAAAAGAGTCAAATCTATATATTGTCTTCTCTTACATTTTATATCATTCTTCTAAAGCCTAATTAAAGTGTCTTGATAAATAATGCATAAACGATTAAATTCGTCTAGTTCCGCATTAATTAATTCTCAACTTTAATGCAAAAAAGTGCCTTGATAGATAATGCAAAAAAGTGCCTTGATAGATAATGCAAAAAAGGCTGATGGATGTGCTCTAGAGGGGCAATGTATTTGCTTAGAGGTCAATTTTTTCCTTTGAAAAAAACAGAGGTCAATTTTTTAACATATGTTAATGTATTTTTTTCCCACTATTCATAAACAACATCATCTTTTCCCTAACATGATAGTTGGATAATAACCGCACAACACTTTAGATTCTAAACGTTTTTTTCCCCAGTTTTCAAAAGCTACACCTAGAAGGACGAGGATTTGATAAAAATGTTGCATGAAATATTCCGGGAGAAAATAAAAATGAGGGTTGATCATATTTTATCCCCTTAAAGAATACCCCATTTCTCAGTTTACCCCCTAACTTTTAATTTTGCTCACTTAACCCCCTTTAGGACAAAATTGCCCTTACATTATTTTGACTTTTAATTTCAATCATTAAGGTGAAGATTTTTGTGGGAAAGATAAAGAATTAAATAAAGAAGAAAGAGAAAAAGAAATAAAAGAAAGAAAAACAAGGTAAATGAAAAGTCAAAATAATGCAAGGGTAATTTTGTCCTAAAGGGGGTTAAGTGAACAAAATGAAAGATTAGGGGGTAAACTGAGAAATGAGATATTCTTTAAGGGGATAAAATGTGATTAACCCTAAAAATAAATGCAAATGAGTAATGTAATAGAATGGCTTTGAGAATATGCTAATGTTATCTATTTTACTCATTACATGGTAGGCATGGCGAAACGTGGCAAGTTGCAAACAAAATAGTTATTAAGTCAACAGAGAAGACATCTTATATTGATTAAAAGAACAAAAAATTATATAAACATTATCCTGCGCCTAAGACCGATAAGGAAAGAAAAATCCATTTGGGCTGTTACTTCGAAAACCTAACAAGGCCACCAAATCCTAACAAATATACTTGCAACTCTAGGTAGGTCATTTGCATTCCAGCATAGGGAGATTTCTGCATCGATCACTTGGTACACTTGTGACGCAATGGATCATCTGATCTAAACAAGGGTCACTCGGACAGTAAATTAGGTTTGTACAAGAATTTTCCTTTAAGTTTAACTTCTGATAAAATTTTGTTCTTTTTTCTCTGCTAAAAAAAATATATTTGGATGGCTTTTGGCTTCGATCACCATTATATGTCAGGCTAAATTTATAGAATTATAGGTCATTTACGAGAATACTGAATCATCAGAGTAGTCAACTTAAAATGCAAGGAAAAAGCACGTAAAGAGCCCTAACCAATGAGTTTATGAATTGCACATTCGAAAAACATTACAAAAGAAAAACTAGGAAGAAAGATCAAGTTTTATTGTTTAGAGTAGAGGTGCAAACTATTCATCTCAAGTTGGATGAGGAACTCGAAAAGTTTTGAAAGTTGTTTGTTCAATGTCACAGATCTCTATAAAGTATCTTTTTTTTTTTTGGCAAAAAATATATCTAGCTCATCCTTATGTCATAATATATGTACAAGATTTATTAATTTATATAACTCACTCTTTTTTCTTCCGATCTCCCTAAACTCCCATTCTACCCTTTAGAGAGCTAGAACAAAGGCAAAAAACCTTCGGAGTCAGAGTCTAAATTCCCTCCTCGTTTATGAGCCCTAAACCATGAAGGAATGCATGTCAAACCATATATTATTGCATGGTAATTTTGTTAAGTATAGCGAAACACTAACTAAAGCAAAATGATAATAACATTTAATCTTTAAGTCGGATTGTTTGGTAAGTAAAAATTCTATAAAGCAAAATGCCGCACACCTACTAACACTAGAAAAAAGAAATTCTTTTGTGAGCAACACTAGAATTGTTTACAAAATGAAATTTTTTCTCTTTTAAAATTGGTAAGTTTTTCTTGAACTAAGACATAACAGACATCCACTTGCCAAGGGTAGGAATCGAACTAGGACCTTTACGAAGGGGATTGGCCATTGGGCTTTTAAAGGGTTCCCCACCCTAATCACAAGGGACACCCTTAATGTTAATGGGTAGCAAAATAACTTTATCCGGTTGTGGGTCCTCAACATGCATTAGGGTTGATGACACGTTCAAAATTCGGGTCAAAGGTAATTTTACGCTTTATGGATTCAAACTAGGTTAACACTGTACATTAATCAATAATTGGCAAAAAGTGTCTGACACAAAAAAAAAAAAAGAAATAGAGTCTCTAACACTTGAACTTTTGGTCCCCTAGTGGACCACAAATCATTATGGTTACTTTAAAAAAAACAATGGGTCGTTAAAACTATTAATTTAATGTTGTGTTATCCGGTCTAGGTCATAGTTGCTGGTCATGTCTTCAGACTTGGTTAAGTATGTACATAAATTAGTGGATAATTGGCATACAAGATTAGGTCTCTGACATGCCTTTGTCGTCATGAATTTTTTTTTAAATTAAAAGTATGTAATCAAAAGTTGAAATAATGATAAATTATATAAATGTGTAATTTTGGTAGACACAATATGACAATAGGTCTTTGACATAAAAAAATTAGTTTTAAGAATATATATTCAAAATTTTTTAAGCCAAAAAAGATTATTCCTTTTTTTAAGTGTTTTCGGTCGATTTGAGGATTTTTTCAAATTTTGACAATTTTTAAAATTTTTAAAATTTCTTGTTTAGATTGATGGCTTGAAAACTAAAATAGAAAGATATAAGGTTTGTGTTTACAAACTCATTTGAGGTTTTTTCAATGATAAAAATTATTTTTTAATTCAAAAGGTGCTTGTGGCTGAATTTAAGGATTTATGAATTATGCACAAGTTTTTTCAATTTTCTATATTTTGTCTAGGTCAATGGCTTGGAAACTTGAAAAATATAAATTCTTAACTATATATTTAGAAAATTATTTGACGTGCTTTTAAGTGTAAAATGTTATTTTCTTTATTGTAAAATTCTCTAAATTATTTAGATTCTCAAAATTTTACCATATTTCTTATGTTGACTAATAATACAAAAATTATTAATAGGTCTTTTAGCCTTGTTGACACCTTGTAATTCTTAATTAAAAAATTATATCGGTCGAGTTTTCAAAAGTTAAGGGATTAATTAGATTTGTTATGAAACCAAAATGGTTTACAAGAAAAGGGAAATGAAAACATATTCTCTATCAACTAATGAGTTTTTAAATAATATATTTTAAAATGCGTTGATAATATAAAAAATAGAAGAGGTAAGTGATATTTTTCAATATTTAGGGGTGCTAAGTGATATTGTCATAAACCGCAGGGGAGGTTGAGGTTTATGAAATTTGTCCCAACATTTAAACGAATATAGGACTTCAATTTTCTTTTTGAGCAAAAGTAACAGTTTGGTTATTAATAAACTTCAAGCATATTTAGTCCTCAAAATCTGTAATTTCATTTAATCAAGGACGTCTAGCAATAGTATCAGATGACTACTGTAGAGCAAACTTTGGGCATTGTCCGTGCACGTTAACTCTCATGTTACAGGGGAACAAAGAATCATACATTTCTTAACGTGGAATGTTTTTATTGCCGCTTTTCAAAAGCAATTGCAGTCTAAGAACAATTTTTCTCAGATAAGGCTAATATAATCCCAGAACTTGAAATTACATCTATTCACTTCAAAACAAAGAAAAATAGAAACTTAAAATTTACCATTGGTCAAGCAATACAAGTGGAAGAGTACATTTTATGTCCTCACTATGTCATCTTATCATGATTTTCTATTTAGTAGTCATTTCAATGTTGCAGGCAAGTGTAAAAAGTAAAACTTTGAGGCTGCGACTAAGACATCATACATGTAGTTTGGGTTGCCAATAATGAAATGGGATGGCTCAAATGATTCTACTCTACTTACCTTTTTTTTTTTTTTTTGGCTCTTTCTAGTACTCAACCACTTAACACTTGAGAAGGGCTTGGAACCAAAATAAAGAATAAAATAAAAAAGGTCAATCTCAAGTACTCTTTGAGGCCTTCGACAGTACCCATAAAGTGCAAATTCTGTGCTAAGGGCACAGAAAGAAGATTGATCTCTTCTTGGTTCTGTTCTGGAAAGCAGGTTGTTATAATTGAAAAGCTCTAGAGATATAATTACAACCATCTGCTACGGTTGAAAAGGTAGCAAGTAGTTCAAACAATTGGTTTGAATATCCTACACATTTTTACAAAGAAGCATCCTTGCAGACAGATTCTACGGAGCAAGAAACAGTTTGCGCACGAGGTTAAATCTCAAATACATCAACACAACCACTATACTAGTACGTACCCAACTAAGCCTCAGTAGAAGTATATTCACTAGGCAAAACATGAAAAGTACAATCCCCATTCCACAGATGATTCCCAATTTTCCTTTACTCTAGGAACCTTCTCCCATGTCAAAACCACATGATGCATTCAAATCCACAATATCTCCAATAATCCCTGTAGCAGCTGAAGGAGCTACAAACTGAAAAAGACACAAGTTACGAGCCGGCCACATTTGATAGACAGCAGCAGACAGAACAAGACGTTTAGCCCGATGGACAAATGAATCAGACTGCCAATGTTTTAGCTATCCATCTCAACTCTTCATCCCAAGAATGAGCATCCCTGTAAGTAAGCAGACACATCCGCTGCACTTTAGCTAGCTAGTATGAATATTAACCGGGTTATTGATTTTTGGTTCAACTATCAAGCCTTCTCTTCACTTCTTCTGTTCCATTGTAAAGTTTAAAATCTCCCCTGAGTTTTAAAAAAAAACAAAAAAAAACTGATGGTTCACTCAAATATAAGAATTTGTGCTACCGCTATGTATAGGATAGATATATGATTTTTAATTTTTTTAGGATACTTAATACACTTACTAAACTTTTTTACCTTCTGAATTGAAAAAAAAAAGACTTTTTTTGACCTTCCTAACAATTAGAGGAGTGCTTACCCACAAGGGATAGCCCAGTGGTCAGAAAAATGACTTTGCGCGGTTATAGGATATATAGTGCTTATATCTTGTGGCTGAGTGAGGAAAATTTCGGTGGAAACACACATAAAAGAAAGATGTCTTTAAAAAAAAAGGAAAAAAAAAAAGATGTCTTAGTTCTGTAAACAGAAGTAATCATTATAGGATTTACATTGTAAAATTAATAGCAAAATATGTACTTAATAACATAATAAGATGTAAGAAACTACTAATGCCCCACAAATAGTGAAAGTACGGATCTTTTGTATATAAGAATTGAACTCTAAAAAAAAAGGGTTTTACTTGCATCCATCATTTATAGAAGTATCATATTACATCTATTACTTTTTATTTTATAGCATGTATCCCTGGCTTTCAACTAATTATATGGGCTTTTAAAATCCAATACCTAAATGGACATTTTATTTGGTTAGTGGGGACACATGTACATTGACAAATTAATAGTGCTAGCTGAAATAAATTTTTAAAAAAATCTTTATACCTAAAATTAGAATATGTCTTTGTCTGCTGCCCCACCTGTTTTATGGCTAGTGACCCTGAGGGCAATCCGGTCAGGGTACTTTAATTTTGCGGCTGCAGTGCTTCATACTAGGATAAGTCCGCTCATTATTAATGCATAATTTGCATGCAAGATTATGTCTCTAAGATGCAAATATACAAAGTCTTCATTCTCTAACAGTAGGGATGTATGCGAGCCGAGCTACTCACGAGCAACTCGCAAGTAGCTTGGTCAATGGCTTGGCTTGAATTCGGTCAAACCGAGTTCGAGTCAAGTCTCGAGCTACTCAGTACATATTCGAGTCGAGTTCGAGTCAGAATTTTACAACTCGTGGCTCGACGAATAGCTCGTCGAGTCATATAATTTAAATAATATATATATTTTAAATAATATATATGTATTATAATTATAAAATGACCGTTATGGGTATAATTTATACTGAATTTACAAGTAAGGTATCTAGTCAAAAAGTTTGATTACTCGACTTGATAAGGCTTGACTAAAGGTCGAGCCTTATCGAGTCGAGTCTCGAGCTTTTAAAGATTTTCTCGAGTTAATCTCGAGTTTGAGATTTTTCGACTCGATCGAGTTCGAGTCGAGCTCGAGCCAAGTTATTTATAGGTTGAATCGAGCTCGAGTATGACAATATTCGAGCTCGACTTGGCTCGATTACATACCTATCTAACAGGAATTGATGAAGATCGAGAATCAAACTTTTGGTCCCCTAGTGGTCCGCGGACCATTTAGGTTGTTGAAATGTTACTTTTAACGTACTTACTGATCCTTCAGTTTATTAATTTTCATATTGTGAAGGACATTTGGCAATAATTTTAGGTAAAGATGACCATGAAGCAAACATAAGGCATTGTACATGGTCACTTTAAGTGTCACATTCACAGAGACAACAAAAAAATCGCAATTTATTTGCTCCATCTTTTACCGTATATTATCTTTTTAGTAGTATTTATTGGACTTAACGGATAAATTTTCTCGTAAAAGGTCATTATTGTCTCTGAACTTGTAATTTCATTTTATTATTTCATAGAAAAGCAAAAAAGGCATTTGTAGCTTAACAATGGCCAAGCATATATGAGTCGGTGAAAGTGTAATTAAGAGAATTATCTATACTCGCCTCCATTGTCACCTTATCGTTAGTTTTTTTTCCCTGAAATTGGTAAGTTTTGTCCCAAACTAGTACATAATATAGTGACACTCACTTGCCAAGATCAGGAGTCGAACCCCGGATTTTTACCAAGAGAATTGGGTTTTTAAAGGGTACCCCCATCCTGGATACAAGGGAAATTCCTAGTGGATATATAGCAAAATGATTAGGTCTGGTTATGGATCCTCAACATATATTAGGGCTGATGATACGTGCAAAATCCGGGTCAAGGTTTTTTTTTTTTTTTTTGCGCTTCCATGGCTTCAAACTGTACATTAATTAACAATGGGCAAAAAGTGTCTGGCATGCAAAAAGAAATATATAGTGTCCAATACCTAGATAAAAATTGGGGTAAATGACTTCCAAAGGTCCCTCAATTTTAACTCGAATTCTATTTCTTTCCCCATGTTTAAAAAGAGTCAATTTAGTCTTTTCTACTTACACATTTGATTTTAAGCTTACCCTATTCCAAATTCCAGTCAAATCAAGAGAATTAGTGGCAACAACGAAGGAGGGGATTAATTTTTTTCAATGACAATTATACCGTTGGATGCTTGTCACTTGAGTTGCACATGTTGCCATGATACTCTTAATTTCAGAGGAATTTTGAAACGGGGACCAATTACAACCAATTAATGTGTGAGTTGATGGATTCAATTAAATTGACTCCTTTCAAACATCGTGGTTGAAATAGGATCTCAAATAAAAGTTAAGGGACCTATGAAGCCATCTATCTAACCGAAAGATTGCAACTCAAAACTTTTGGTCCCCCAGTGGACCATGGATCATTTTGGTTGGTTCTTGAAAGAAAATTTGTTGTAAGAACCTTACTTGATAGCTAAGGACATCTGGTGATAATTTTTGCTCAAGATGACTACAGAGTAAAACTTTGGCATTGTATATGTGCACTTTAATTAAGTAATGTTTACAGGGACAAGAAGAATCCCAATTAACCTGCTTGTTTCTTTGGTTTTGTAAAAGAGCCAGAACAAACTACTTGCAGCTGGTTTTGCAGTAATCCTATAGGGATTGAGTCTATGATCCCTTCTTGTGGTCATTATCTTTTATAATCATTAAACCAGGAACCAAAGCATGTTAAAACATTCATTTTCACAAGGTAGGCTTGTCAAGAAAAGCATAAACTAACTTAATAAAGCAAAGTGATCACAAAAGATAAAAGTCTAACAACGATGTTATTTATTTAACAGCGATGAGTTAATTATATCCTAATTATGTTGGGTCTATTTAGATTGAGGATTATTTGAAAAAAAAACTTTAAAAATAATATTATAATATTTTTTTGAAATGTAATGTATATAAGATAAAAAAAATTAATAGAAATTGTGTTTATGATGTGACGAAATTTAAAAGAAAATTTTCAATCTAGACAGACCCATTAAATTCCAGACAATAGACAGCTACTTACCAAGGAAGGCAATCCAACTCCACAGCCTGACTAGGGCAGAGGACATTATCCATAGCCGTAGGGACAATGCCCTTAAGAGGGCCGCCAAATGACTCTTAATTATAGCCTATAGGCTAAATCATTTATCAATTAACTTTATACATTGTTATTAATTTTTTAATGCCATTGTTATTAATTAATGAAGCCACGAACAAGAAAAGGCCTCTACGTGCAAAATGATAGAAGTCTCTAACACTTGAAAAAGATAGAAAATCAAACTTTTGGACGTCCCCGGACCATTTTGGTTTTCAAAATTTTATTTAAAACATATTTAGTTTTCAAAATTCGTAATCTCATTTAATTGAGGACATCTAGCGATAATATTCGCTGAAGATGACTATTACAGAGCAAACCTAGGGCAGTGTACGTGCATGTTTAAGTCTCATTGTACGTGCAGGTTTAATATTCATATTTAGTTCTCAAAATTTTTACGTGGATTTTTTTCTTTGCTTTTCCTAATAATAATTGTATTCCAGCAACAATTTTTTCTCACATAAGATTCTGTTTGGATAGCTTATTATTGCAAAAATTTATTTGATAGCATTAGTCACCTTTTTATCTTTCCAATTGTTTTTTTATATCACATACATCACATCAAAAAAGTGCTATGGTATTTTCTTCAAAAAATTATCCCAAATAATCTTCTATCTAAACACACTCATGTTAATATAATCTCTGAAATTAATATTATGTTTAATCACTTCAAGAAAAATTTTTAAGGCTTACAAATGGTCAAACACTACAATTAGAAGAGTATATTTTATGTTCTTCTAGTGTCATCTTATCATGATTTTCTATTTAGTATTGAAGGGACGAATGCAGTTTTGATCTCTAATGTCTAGCCTATGTTCTAAACTAGTTCCTAACGTGTCAACTAAGACAAATGTAGTCTCTAAAATTTGTAATTTTATGCAAATTTAGGCCACTAATGGAAAATCATAATAACTAATTGTCAAAATCAAATTGGTATTAGTCGAAAGTTTTGACTTTGCATTTTTTTGTCTCTAATGCTTAAAGTAGTGATTAATATAGTCTTTTAGATATCAAATAGTTATAACTAAGATTTTAAGATGAAATAAAATGTGAAGTGATTTAACTATATGACACCTATGTATCTAAATTTCTATAAAAATTCCTAAAAAGTGATTAAAATAATGTATAGCCTAAAGAGTATCTCTTTGTTAAATGAATTACAATTGGACAACAATACACATATAATGTTTTATTTTTCTAAATACACAGATGACAAATAAAAGAAAAATTAGTGCACGAATTCTAATTTTTATATATAAATTTATTCTAATTGCTACAACACAAAATTTGGCATGACTTTTGGTCATAAGCTTTAAATAGGTGTATTAATTAAATTGTAATTATAAAAACTAGTAAAGGTAAGTACCAATATAAAGTGCTTTTAGGAATTAAAAAAAAACTTCCTTTTTGTTTTTCTTGTCTTTCTTTCCAAAGTTTTGAAGTATTTATTTTAATGTTTGTGTACATTGACAATTAAAACCTTCAGTATGATTATACAAAATGACAGAACTATAACAATTTAAACATCCAACATTGCGGATCAAAAGTGCAACAACACAACTGTTGACTTTAGTCATTGTTCATTTTGACTATTAGTCATGTTGAACTTTCATCAATTATCCTATATGTATTTAAAATAAGAATTTATATGAGTCAAATTTGTTTTGATCGAAACAATAGAGACTAATTTAACACATACTCCAAACATTGAGAACTAAAATTGCATTTCCCGCCAGTGTTAAATTATTTATAGGAAAGGGTAAAATAAATGCTTTGAGTTGCTACTAAGACATCATTCATGGAGTCTGAGTTACCAACAATGAGATTCGAGGATTCGAATCATTCTACTCAATCACTTGACAATTGAAGAAGGGCTCAAACCAAAAACCTTAAAAAAATGAAAATAAGAAAATGAGGTGAAGTGTTATTCTTTGAGGCCTCCTGCAGAACCTAAAATGTGCAAATTCCATCCGTTGTTGAGGGCTATGTTTGTATTTTAGCAAGATCTTTAATGTAGCAGACGTGAAAAGATATGTTCCTAGTCTTCAGTGTTCACCACAACAAGTAGCTGCTGTGCAAAGTGTGCTGGAAGAAATGTGTTCTTTTTTTTTTTTTTTGAGAGGGGGGGGGGGGGGGGGGGAGGGGGGAATGGGGGTAAACAAAGTTAAATTTAGAGCCATCGGCTATAATGAAAAGGTAGAGAGTGATTCAGATAATCAGTTGGTTGTAGTATCCCAAAACTTTTTTTTACAAAAGCATCCTTGCAAACTATATACTACCATAATCCACCAAACTATCTCGGAATGTAACTCTTCCTCGTAATTAATAAATCTTGCTACATTGTTGTAAATTTTTTACTCGTACTGTATTCAGTTATGTTGTTAGTATGATTTAGTCATTCAAAAATTTCCTCCAATTTGACCTCTTTTATTCAAGTAAGAAATATAAAAAAGTTTCTGAGATCTAGTTAATTAATACGGACATTAAATTAGTAATTATTAGCATTTTGGTTTGAAATTCTCTTCTAACTTTTTCACGAGTCATTGTAAGGTTTAGAATTCTCCTTAAATTAAGAAGAAGAAGAAGAAGAAGAAGAAGAAGAAGAAAGTACTGTTGATTCACCCAATTAAAAGAATATGTACTATCTCTAGTTTGTGAGTTTAGAACAGAAAGGAAAGGATGAGAAAACTTAAATAATAAGAGAAAAGAAGAGAAGCGAAGTAATTCTAATGTTGTTTGGGAGTTTTGAAAAGAAATGAAATGATTTTGGATATATATGTCAATAAAAGTTCATTCAATAGTTTTGTGAGGATAAAATAGACAATTTGAAAAAGTTTTTGTAAGCTTCCATCCGTTTTCCTTCGCTTTCCGCCCGTTTTGGTCAGAAAAAATTTTGCACTGTAGCAGCTCTTGACATCCCTTCAAAATCCATTTGTTTCTTTTCATTTCCGTCTCACTTAAAAGTCCCAAACATAGGAAAATGCACCTTTCTCTTCGATTCCTTTGAAATCTGAACTCCCAAACTAGCTATAAAAGTACAATCTTCTTAACAACGAAGGAGGCATTTAGCCAATAGGGACACCATTATATCAGCCTTATCATGCCTATAAACGCTCTGGGCTGAAAATTGAGTTGGATTGCTAGCATTTGCTACTTTTTATTACTAAAATTGTTTCTTTTTCTCATGAAATGGCTCCCTTCAGTTTCGTTTTCTCATTTGTTATGATAGTTGCCCAAATGAATTATATTCTGATATTTGATGAGGACTTGAGTCTTGAGGGGGAGTTTTGCACCCTCTTTTTGTTTGTAATGACAGCTAAATTTTTATTCAAGCATTCAGGCTCTACCACACACACAAAAAAAAAAAAAAAAAAAGGAAGGCAGGGTGACAAGTGAGAAACCAATTTTTGCCTTGTATGGCTTCAAACAAGGTTAATTACGCATGTTATTAACGCCTAATGGTCAAATAAGGTTATTAACGCCTAATGGTCAAATAAGATTAGATCTCTAACATGAAAATAAACAAAGTCCGAAAATGTGCTTTCCATTACCTAGATTTTGCAACAAAAAGTGTGAACTTGACCTTGTACGTAGTTATTCCATGCTTGTAGTAATTAATGATCAGGAGTAGCTTTAATTTCATCAAAAATTTAATTGTCGATCAAATGTTGTTAAGCATAAAAGAATGATATATAGATGGAGTTTAGAGTTTTAAATGCCATGAAACAAACATAATAAACTAAAGATTTTAAGATTAAATTAGTTCTAATTAAGCATGTCATGCATGATATATAGGTTTAAACTTAATCTTTCCTTCCACCGGTTGGAAAATGACTAAATTAGTAATATTCAAATTTTAAAAAAATGTTGGACGGCCAAAAAAGAGCTGGAAATCACGTTGGGCAGCCAAACACGCACTCCTCTTGCACGCGCTAAGACATACATTGTTTACCACTAATCAAGGAGATAAATTACGTGAAAAGAAAACAAGTGGAGCTCAGAAGTCAGAACTATGGATTAAAAATACTTCCTATTGCTCCATTTTGGCGATTTATCGTGCTGGAGCTGGATGATTATTGATAGATCAAATCTAGCTAGTAGATTTAGGAAAATCTTCTAATTCCACTTATCAGACAAATTTTCTTTGGATTTGAAGCAGTTTTAATCAAAATCTAACTATCTAACTATTGGGAAGATATGGACACGGATTTGTTGAATTGTAGTGACATTCATCTGATGGAAGTTTCAATCTCAAAATCAAATTTATAATTTGTTACATCTTTTGTATCATTTAATTTTCAGATCTATATGAATCTGTGTCATGTTTAATGTACTGCTTGCCATTGGTGCAGATATTAGAGCGAAATTGTCCTTTTATCAAAAAAAAAAAAAAAAAAAACTTATCATTGCGTTTTACCTTCCGATTTCAGAGCCATATGAACAAGGTATTGCTTAAGCTTCCACCGACATTTCTGTTTGCCATTCCAATTCGGTATCGAGTAGAAGAGGCGAACTTAAGCAGCAAACATTTATATTCAAAGAAAAGGTCATATGTGATATAAATAATTTTTTTCATTGACCGCTAGGAAATATTTGTGCATTTTTGCCCATCAAACTTTCAATTTTCACACTATCTACAACTGAAAATAACCATTACTCGAAATTATATAGATAATTAATCTCTCTTAAGAAAAAGTCATTGTACAGCCATTGCGTAATTTCTGTAGCTTATATGGTAAACTTCATCTTAATTTTCATATTCATTTTCACTATGGATAATTACAACAATTTGGATGTCGTTTTGATTTCCCTTTCGTCCATGCTTTAAAAAAGCCTCTCTGTGTGTGTCTATTTTATTTTTTATGTATATATATATATATATATATTAGACAACTCTTTATCTCCATTTTGCTTTCCCTAGCTCTCAAGGTAACTTCTTGTATATATGGTCCATTGAAATTTACAGGTGGGTACACAACGAAGTTCACGCAGTCATACACAGTTGCTAAGGACAAAAACAAAAAAGTATATTTGGCTCACTCAATTATAAGAATTTTCACCATCTCTAAGCCCAGTTAGATGATTATTTACTGTTAGTATTACTTTTTTTTTTTTGGGTAGTGGATGATTTTGAAGCTAACATAAAATACAGACCCACAAGAGGGACATCTAGCCACACCCCAAGAGGTTGGAAAAATGAATTTGTGTGGTTAAAGGGTATATGGCATATATCAGCCACACAATAGCTAGTGACACCTGCAAAATCTGGGTAAAGATTAATTTTGTGCCTGCATGGCTTCAAATTAGGTTAACTCCGACCGTTATTAGTGCTTAATCGGCACACACGATTAGGTCTCTAACGTGCAAATAAACAAAGTATCTTACAATGGAATAAAGACAGAAAATCAAAGAAAGAAGATTATTTGGAAACATCTTTTAAAGCAATATTCTGATAATTTTTGTGATGTGATATATGTGAGATAAAAAAGAGATTAAGAAATAAAAAGATGATTAAAGAACGGGTATATAATATTAACTAAAACTTTTAAAAAATTTTGCTCTCCAAACAGCCTTTGGTGATAGAAATTTTATTAGAAAAATGTTTAATCCTTAAGTTCATATAATTAAGGACAATTTGGCAGTAATTTTAGGTGAAGATGACCCTAGAGCAAACCTATGGGACTGTACATGGTATAGGCAACAAGGAATCAATTGCGTCTGCACAACCAGCTAATTAACAGGCCAAGTTAAGTACTCTCTGAGGCCTGTGACAGCACCTCTTGTACCAAAAGCATAAAGTGAAAATGCCATCATCATTTATTGAGATTATATTGTATTTTTAACTTAATAATTGTCTTTATTGTAACAGATGTCAAGATTACATATGTGAAGGCTCTTAACTAATCACCATAATTACGTAGCTACTGTTCTAAGAGATTAGAAAGAACAGTGACTTCTTTTTTTTTTTTCCCATATAGAAGGAGAGAGTATCGATCATTAACCTTCGGCTTTGGTTGAGAATTTAGAAAGTAATTTAAACATTTGGTTAGAAGATCCTAAATAAAATACCCTTGAAAAAAGCATCCTTGCAGACTAATACGACAATGATGAATAGTGCACCAAACCATCTCCAAACGAAAGTTTCCCCTAGTAATCTTAAATTGATGACGGATTTTCCTAGATTACCTTGAAATTAACTGTTTTAACTTTGGCATAATATTTTGGCAATTGCAAATTGCCTTCAATTTTGTCCTCTTTCACTTCAATTAGTTAGTACATTAAGAGGGCCAGAAAAAAAAAAACCAAAACTGCAGTAAAGAATGTCAAAATTGAAGTGAGATTATTGTAGGAATTTGAATTTACTTCTTGAAGAAATTTTTCCGTCTCATCACCTACATCTATAACATAAAGAATAAAGCAGACTTTTGAGTTGCTGCATGCATGCAATTATCAGGAATGGCTTTTCATCAAAAATAAAATGATCGGTCAAGCTTAGAGAGGGGGAAAAAGTTGTTTAAGCACTATAAATTATAAAGTATAAACTGAAGAGTATAAGATTAAATAAGTCCTAACCATGTCATACATTACAGGTTTAATAATCTTTCTTTTCAACCGTTGGCAAATGAGTTAATTAATGAACAAATTAAACAAAGTTGGACGGCTTGATAAATTATAATTCTGTAGTAGTTAGGCTTTATGCCTCCCTTTGACCGGGAAAAAAAAAGAAAAAAAAAAGTGATCAATTGCAATACTTTTAAGGGTAAACAGAAGGCAAGTGAGCTCAGAAGGATCCATTAATAGGAAACACAAGCCACTTTTGGTGATCAGTTAAGACTATTAACATACTTGTAAGCAACATACATACACATTCATAGAGAAAATAATAATATAAATATTTGTGCATTTTTTCCCATTTATCCCATCAAACTTTTGATCCTCATACTATTAACAATTCAAAATAAGCATTTCTTGAATTGTTCGGATGATTAATCTCCCTTCATTTTCATATTCATTTTTGGTGTGGAAAATTAAAACAAATTTGGATATACTACTAACATTTAAGTTCCCTTTTGTATATGTTTTGAAGCAAATTTTAATCTCCATTTCCTTTCCATCTCACATGAACCAGATGTGTTAAGTTCATGCAGTCTTCCCATCATAGACGCATAAATGCACAAAACTCAAACAACATTCCGTCCAGTCATGCACAGTTGCTGAGACAAACACGTATCAGAAGTAGGGATTAGTCAAGATCTTTCTTCATCTTCAATGATACATGTACGAACACAAATATTGTGTCTTTTATCGCTTTCTGCATTCCTCCTTTTTCCTCTTTTTTCGTTGATGCTTTCCAGGTTAAAATCCAAGTGCAAATTTTGTTGAGGCCCATTTTCTTTACATTGTTTGTGTGGTATATATCCACAATGCTTCTAGAATTGTAAGAGAAATCGGTTCAGAATAATATATATGTATTCAGATCCTTTAACGTATCTAATTTGATCTTTTTCTTTCTTGATTACTGTATCATCTTACGAAAACAATAAATCTAAATATCAAAACTAAATTGTGCATCTATCGTGCAAGCCCACCCCTTTTCACTGTACCATGAAAAGAGAAGGTAATAGGGAGTCTGGTTTCTCCTCAACTCCTCCTTAATTCTTACATGTTCTAGTACACTTTTCTATTATTCACATGGGAAAGAAAATTGACTCACTTGATATATTACATGATCACAAAAACAACAATTGCTTCAAAGTAATTTGAATATCATGTGCTCCGTTTGGATTAGCTGTTTTTGGAGGTATTTTTGAAAAACTTTGTTGTAGCAGAGTTTTTAGATTATATTTTAGAATATTTTCAGAAAATATTTTGGGCATCTGATATACTTGAATTTCGCTTTCGCACGAATTGCAATTCTCTGTAAATTCGAAGCCTTATCTGCAATGTATGTACAAAATTTTACTTGTCATACATATTCTTTTTGCTAGATAATCACACAATATTACAGATTGAAAAAAATTAATGTTTTTTGTAATATTGCAAATTGGTGTTACACCGGTCTTAAATTTTAATTCGTGTACTTAAAAATAACATTACACGGTATTGATGCTTTCCATCAACCCCCACGATAACTAAGTGCACCTTTCATTTCAGATATTTTAGTCCTGTAAGGCCGAAAAATACATGTTTTTACTTGTGTGGTCAATTTGATAAAGAAAACCAAAGTTCTTGCTCATCTAGGAAAAAAAAATTACCCTAACCTCGCCTAGGAAAACATCTAGTTTTGCTCAAAGTATTTACTGCATGATTCTGGGCTATTGATCAGTAGGGGTAATTTCTCTGTTTTGTAAGCACTGGAGAGATCCTAATGATCGGTCTGAACGTAAGAAATCTTCTTTCACCAGGGGTTCTTGACCACATAAAAGGGAAATGAAAGCAGAAAATGATAACCAAATCCAACCTTTCCTCATCACCAATATCTCTGGTGGAATTCTCCTGTGCAAATGTTTCATCACCTTATTGGAAAACGTGTAATCCCGTCAAGTACAAGCAATCGGATCAAAGATGGTAATTGACAAATCAACAAATTTCCACGTCGAAATGCAGCAAATTCCAGATTTCAAACTTCACTATCATACATACAGGGTTCTTGATTACTTTTCTCGCTTCAAATTTTCTTCCGTAAAAAGGCCTAAGACTTTCCTTCTTTTGTTTTTATCTATTTTTTTTCTTCTTTAATTTCTTTCTCACTGTATGCTGTGGATCAAGACATGATCCAAAAGATGTATTATTTTTAGCCTTTTCTTTTTTTTTTCCTGCATGGTGGGCGTTGGACAACTTTTTCTGTTTCTCTTAGTCATTTTCCGTTTTCTTTCCCTCAAAATTAATTGTAAAAAGATTTTCAATTTTTTTCTTTTAGGTACAGGCACTTCTTTTATCCAGGGTGAAACTTAATTCCCTAATAATTTATCCCAAGTCGATAAGAAAATATATCCTGATCTAAAGCACCGAAGTTGGACAAGAAAACTAGGAAACAAAAGATAATCTGACTTGTAGAGTATGAAAAGGAGATTTAAATAAAGAAATCCTTCAAAGTTAACATTAAGAAGAACGTCCTCCAAGATTCGAGTAAAAGGAAAAAAAAGAAAAAGTGGTGTTAATTACTTATAAGGATTTAGGTATTCTTGAACCACATGATTTTAAGTTTGCAAGATATATATCACAACTTTCCTCAATTGCTGTTAAATCTGACTAATGGCTATGATACTTTATACAGTCCTTAATTCAAGTCCCATACGTCCAATTACTTTTACTGTGGTTGTAATAATTGAAAAAGGCGAAAACTATAATTACTCCCCCCTTCTTTAAGTCTTTTGGAACTATTATAGCTTGATGCTTTTCAAAGTAAAATTAACAAAAAAAAAAGGTTTAAAACCGTCATTCGATATATGGATTCGTGATTAGTTCAAATAAAAGTGTTGCTAGCTGAAGTTGTTAGCAAGAAATTAATTAGCCTAAAAGTCATTTTACCAATCCCATGAATGCTCCAGCTTATCTATAGATCCACTCAAATATATATTTTTTTAATTAAGAACTGCAATAGATTAGCCAATGAAGAGGGGAAAAAAATTAAACAAAACCATCATAATTTTGCAAAACATGGGGTGGTAAATCCTTGCCCATCTGAAGCTTTTATCTTGTGGATCAATTGGACCATTTGAAAGTGGCTGTTTTGTGGACCAAAACTGTAGGACTTCCTCGGCTTCTGCCAGAGGGGACTATTAATTTCTGCCACACTCTTTTGATAGCATCATATTTCTTCGTCTTTAACGCTTGTGTTGAGGTTATAAGGCTACGTGTCAAAAAGTTTTGCTCAAGGATGCATGAATCCAAAACCTATTTGTCTAAATTTATATGTAAAAAAGCAAGAGGTTAGATATCAAACAGCTTGCAAAAGGTTAGATAATGAATGGCAGGTAGGCATATGCATCAGTTTCTTCTGAATTTGAGTGACCAAATCAAAGCCAAAAGGATCAAGATTTGGTACATGGGGCAAATATGTGTCATGTAGAGGACGGTTAATTAGTCCAGAATATAGCTAGGCAAAATAATAGGATACCTCATTTTTTCAAATAATATTTCGCTTGCATCATAAACATATTTTTTAATCCATCTTTTTATATTCTTAATCATCTTTTTATCTTATATATATCACATTACAAAAAGTGCTACAGTAATTATTCCAATAACACTCTATCCAAACACAGAGTACCTTTTGTTCTATTACTCCAGATCCACTGTGATAATAAATATCCCACCGTCATCCAAGTTGACCTCTATATTCATGTACTCTTTTGGGATGGGAAATTTAGGTTCATTTCATTAGCAACTTCCCGGCTCTTGCATGGCAATGCTCAAATGGACCAAGAAATTGCAAAAGGGACCACTCGCCTGGAATCACCTAAAACGTGACAGTTTTTTGGAGTTCATTAACAATCATATATGGGTAGGTACAATGTATTGAGACAAGTGAAGCATATTTTGTGCTTGATTTCCATTGAAACACATATGTAAATACACACTTCCCAGGGTTTCCAATTTTGCTTAAGAACACGATGTTGGTGTTTAATGCACTTTAAATATGTTGGGACAGATTTTTTTCTTTTTAATGTAAGGTCATTCATTCATGAGATATTTTTCCATTTGTTATAGTAGGAAAGTAAGGAATCTATATTGGCGAGTGCTGATCACTTTTTCTAACGTATTAAAAAAAAAAAGGGATTTTCATTTTGAGTGCAATAATATGTCCAGAACAAAATCTGTTGATTAATCACCCTAAATATCAAGTCTTTCCACGGAAAATTAAGGACTTCCTTTTTGGCGTGGCACAACCCAAAAGAAACCATTGAGAAATTAGTGAAAGTTACCAAATCTGTGAATATTACAAAGAAAGGCAGTCTAGCTCAAAACCCTCTTCAACAAGAATAACACCAAATACAGTATAGATCGAGCTGATTCAGATAAGACCAGTGGGCCTATAAGCAGTGCTATATAATGTGGGATGCTGTAAACAAGGTGTTTTGCCCAGTTGAAACGACAATAAATATTGCGTGATTTCATCTTGTTTTGTTAAAAAACCTATCACGTTCGAGAACTGTGTGTTTTAAGATTACAAATTACTCCCAGGAGCTGCAAATTAAGGTCGTGTTCCAATATAGAGCATTGAGGTGGAACAAGAAAATTAGAAAAGAAAAGACAGTAGTGTCTTATTGGTACAGCACCAGTTGACCACTACCTCGGAGGAGAATTTCATAAAGAAATTCTCAAATGATAAAAGGACATGCACCAAGATTCCATTTGTTGTTGGGAGAGGGAGGGGAGGGGAAGAAAACAAGTTTTCTTTTTCTTTTTTTTTGGAACGAAAAGCTACGTTAATCACCAAGGATTTGGTATTCTTGAACCACCTGATTTGAGGTATGCAATATATCTATCAAAGCGTCCCTGGATTGTTGTTTAAAATCTGTGTACTAATATTCTTGAATCAGTACTTTGTACAGTAACTCAACTCAATTTCCTCGTGTCCAATTTCTTTGACTGGGGTTGCCACAATTGAAAAAATGCAGAAACGCACGTTTTTTACGGTACTGCTCTCTTCTCTAAGTCTTTTAAGAGCATTAAACATGAGGGCTTTCAAAGTGAGTTGAGTTAAAAACCTTATTTCCTATATAAGGCTTTGAAAAACCTAAATTTGCTGAAATATTTAATTTACCATATCAAGATTCTCCATGAAAGCTCCAGCTTCTCTTTATAGATCCACCTCAAAGACTTTTTACTAAAAATTATAAAAGATTAGAAAAAGAACAAAAAAAAAACAAATTGAACCCAAAAGCTCAAAATTTCGCCAAACATGGATGATGCTACATAGTCACCCATATGATGCTCTTGAAGATTGGATCAGCTGGACCCTTTGAAAGTGGCTGTTTGTGGACCAAAAATCTTTAAGACTTCTTCTTCTTTTGCAAAAGGGGATTCTCTTAAATATTTATGAAAATCTTCTAAAGGTATCATACCAACAACTTGTTTTGTGTTAAAAGATTAACGAATGACTGCCTATATTTACAACAAATATATGGATGTGTTTCTTCTGAATTTCTGTGCATGACCCAATGAAAGTCAAAAGGCTCAAGATCACTTGGAAAATGGTGCAAAAATGTGACATATACAGGAGGGTTTGGTCCATTGGTCAATGCACTATTAATTAGTCAATACACATAATAATATCCTTTCTTCTGAAAATCCTGAACCACAATTATCACATCCTCCCATTGAATTTGACCTCTATCTTCGTGTAAAATCTTTTAATTGTACCCCAAAATCTTGCCAGGCTTTTTAAGAGAACAGGAAATGAAAGGGATGGAGATATTCATATAGGGTCCACTGGAATTGGCTAACTTGTAACAACTTTAGAAGGGTATAGTTGTGGGCAAATAGATGTTGATTTTGAAGGAACGCACTTAAAGACAAATGTGCTTGCTTTTCTGGTAAAATTCTTACATCTCAAGGTTCCACTTTTGCCTTAGACCACGATGTTAATGTTAATGCACTTTAAATATGTTGTGAGAGATATTTTTATATGTAAAGAGATTTTTCCTTCCTGCTAAACAATTCCCTAAGTTGGCATGGTATAAAAGTAAAGGATTCATGTTACCTAAACTTTAATCACTTCTATTTATCACTTTGAGTGCAATAATATGTTCAAAAATAGTAATCCATTAATAATTACCTAATGATAATCACTTTTTGTTTTCATAGGCATAATCTATTAATTGCTAATTAATTAAGTCAAAGACTCCCTCTTGTGCATGCCACAACTGAAAAAGAAGCCATAAACGAACTGGTGAAAATTACTGAATCTGGCGCAAAAAAAAAAAAGAAAATTACTGAATCTGGGAATATAGTGGAGAAAGGAAATTTTGCTGAAACTGCCCACAGAATACATAGATGGAGCTGATTCAAATGTTAGGTATGAAGATCCACGTAAACAAGAGGTTTTGCCAAATTGAAATGGCAATAGATACTGAGTGATTTTCTCATGTTGTTTTTGTTTTTTTTTAAAAAAACATAAAAAAGTATGTTGCCTTTGAGAACTGCATTTTAAGACTACAAATTACCCCCAGAAGCTGCAAATCAAACATGTGTTTCTTAGATCCCGAATTTGATTATCTTTATAGTTTCCAAATATGCTGAATCAAGATTTTTTTTTTTTTGTCCCTTCATTCCATTCATTATTCTCGGTTCAATCTCTATAATCGCACTTTTGTTCAATAGTTGATTAGTAGTGATGATAGAACTGCAAAAGATCTGTAGATTTGTTATACAAAAAGTGGCGCGCAATGCTTGGATCGCCCACGGTTTTAGAGAAGTTCTTTTTTTTCTATTGAGCTTATGCTGGCTACCACTATAATAAAATCTCTCTCTCTCTCTCTCAAAATATAAATGTTTGTCTCTTTTAAAAAAATACTTTTTTATCAAAAAAATATGTAAATGTTTGTCTCTTAAAAAATACGTTAACAAAAGAATTCTTTGTTTTTTTGTTCAATGAGTTGTTATGTGTATGTTATTGTTAATATAGTTCATTCTTTAAATTAAGGGCCATCAGATAGAAGAGATAAATTGAGTGATATAAGAGGAGGAACGATGTGAAAAATCTCGAATTTAAAATTTTTTACTCATAATAAATATTAAAAAAATTAAGAGCCATCATATAATCTAAGGAAAGCAGATATGTAGTAGTAATTTTGTCTAGGCAAAGTAGATTCCAAGAATTGATGAGGCCTAGAAAACTAGTACAAGTAGACGGCTTACCTGATGAAGTATGTATCTAGTCTAGTGGGCACTAACTAAAGTTGGCTGGCACACAGATAACTTACTCACGTCGGATTTCTCTCTCTTTCTTTATTTAAAGAAAGGTAGGCTAAGAGGTGGATGGATGATGCCTGCCGTTATTTGTACGTATGCCCTAGCCTTAGCTTAGCCTCCATCTACGATGCAGCTGCAGCCCACTTCTTTTTTCTGCCTATATCTCTCTCTCTTTATAGATTTCTTGCCTTCTTCTTCTTTTTCTTTTTTTTTTTTTTTTTGTGGGTCAATGAAACCCTAAAAAGTGTAATAAGCTTCACTTTGACTAAATCGCGGTACAATATCTTATCACACTTCCATATCTGCACGCGCTCTCACGCGTTATACTAAACTAAGATGTCAATTGTATAACTAATTTTTTAATTTCTCTAAAGTTAACAACTAATTTATACTAATTTATATCAATTTATACTAAGATGTCAAAAGTTATACTAATTTCTTAATTTTTTTAATTTATAGTACTAATTGTATAACAACATTGACAAAAATAAAGCTATGGAGACATCAACCAAAAAGGACAAACTATCAAGACTAATTAAGTACTATAAAATTCACTTGGCCTAATAAAAAAAATTCACCTGGCAAAGATACCAGATGTTTAGGTGAGGTGGAAATTTTTTTTTTTTAATTAGGTGAGGTGGACAGTTCTCTTTCTTTTTTTCTTCTTCTTTTTTTTTTTTTTGTTACCATTTCTTAATTGAAAATTTTAAGCTTTGGAGGAAGCACATAATTAGCAGTCATCAGACTTTCTTTTTGGAGGAGAGTTGTGTGGGGTTGGAGAAAAGCATGATTTTGCGTGTAAGATGCCTGAAAAATTAAAAGGTCGGCATCAAAATAATAGTAGTCTTCTTCTGCCTATCCAAAATCCAAATCTTAACACCCTCTTAGGGGAAAAAAAAGATAAAGAAAATGAACCCCTTAGCACCTGAAGCTTAAGAATGCAAATTTGATACCAGAGAACTTCCTTTCTCTTGCCAGAAAAGTTGCTCCTTCTTTTAATGTGAAAAATCACCTGGAAGATTTGAGCTAATATTTGGCATTTTAATCTCCTTAACAAACAGGTAGCTGTCCAGGTTAAATTCCCTATGAACTAGCAGCCAGCTTTCATAAAAGATTAACACAGAAAAAAAAAAAAAAAAGGAGGGGGGGGGGGGTAGTTAATCAATCATATTCTTTTGTAAACGCAAATAGAGAGAAAAATTTTGTGTACCTAATTCTTCAATATATATATCATGTGAATCTAGAATAATAATTCTGTTTCTCTCGAATACCAAATCCAGAAATTCAGTAGTATGTGCAGAATTTGTGCTCATGTCTACAGTGTTACCTTCCATTACACAATTGTCATGTGATTGTAGCCAATTCCGGGTGTGAAAGGATCCCAATATCTCCAAATACCATTGCAGAGAATATCTTTGGCTAGATATCAATCTCAGCTAATCAAAATCCAGCTTTCCCGCTGCAAAATTTGAGGACAGAAAGCAAGAGATCATCATTCCATTCTGGATTGATTAATGAAACCTTCTAAAGAACCTCAAGATTGTAATATCAGCAAGCAATATTTTGAGTATGTCAGAGTTAAAACATAAAAAAAAATTGATAAATTCGAGTATCTTACGTGATCGGCAGTAAAATGTGATTTGCAAATCAAGTACACCCGGTATAAATATGCAGCAGATAGGTAGTCTGTCAAATGTAGAAGCAAATTATACTGAGGAAAAAGCTTTCCTTGTTTACTGCAGATCTTTCAACCTTTAAAGACATTGAAAATACTATCAAATTTTCAAAAATCAGATGCATAAGAATAAGAAATGTCAGGATTACGTTCATCCTCTCTTTATTGATTTTGAACACAAAAATCAAGATCTTTCAGGAAGTATTAGCTTAAACAGCAACACAAGAAGCTATATGCTTTGAACTGCTGAATTGCTTTAGCCTAACAAGCACGAACTAGTGTGCTCCATCTTCTGCTCTATGTTCGGAATGCAGGATGTGCAAACATGAAGCACGCACACTTTTTCTGCAAGTCAGACATCGAGATTCAAGCACATTTTGCTAAAGATAGGTTGTCTGTCAAATGTAGAAGCAAATCATTCTGAGGTAAAAGCTTTCCCTGTTTACTGCAGAATACAGAATTGAAGCCAGCTTGGCTTTCAACCATTTAAGACATCGAAAAGATTATCAAAATTTCAGAAACAGGGAGGTGCATTAGAGCAGGAAATGTAAGGACTACATTCATGTTCTCTTTGTCCTTCTTGAACACAAGCGATCAAGATAATCCTGGAAGTATTAGCTATAGCACCAACCCAAGAAGCTATATGCTGCTCGGCATTTTTTCAATGCTTAGTTGCTTTTGCCCAACAAGCATGAACTATTGTGCTCTATCTCTGCTCCATGTTTCGAATGCAGGATGAGCATACACAAACCAAATATACGTTTCTGAAATTCAGACATCACAAGTCAGGTATATTTTGCTAAAGCAACATATTAAACATCATTTGCACGCACATAGCACAAAAGCAAAGATCCTGGAACCTAATCAGGACAAGCATATATGATTAAGCAAAACATATACAAAGCAAGATATCCAGGTCCTAATCAGGTTAAACTTGTATGATGTAACCAAGACAGTTATTTTCTTAAAACATTGACATAATTTGACTGTCTTATTTGATAATCACTAAAATCCAGCAAAATTTGCTGAAAATTCAAAATCCAAAACTTCTGTGTTCTAAGGTATAAATATGAATGAGAATTCAACCATGAATTACTGCTTTCCATATGACACATCTGGTGTTGCTGCAGAATAATTTGCAACCCTAACAGGCATAACTCTATTGAGGCTCAGTCCCAGACTTGGCCTTCCTCTGCCTCTTTGCACCATTTGCTTTAACGCTTGAACCCTTCTCCCTTGATGCATTCCTCTTCCGAAATTTCAGATCCCTTGCACAGATTGTGTATTCATTTCCTGCTACAGGCAAGCTAAAATCAGCAGGATTTCTGTTCCAACCACATTCCCCCTCTGATGACACGCCATTTGCTCGCCCAACTCCTCCTGTTATACCAGAGGCCTCCATGTTGAACCTCCTTGGACCTTCAAGTCTGTGATGCTTCTGAGGATGCAGAATCGAATCTGAAGCATGAACAGTTGCTCTTTGCTTGTCCTTGCCACGAGAAGAGCTCGGACCAAAACCAGTGCCAGACCCACTCTTTTTTGATTTCTCCCTTGGCTTCTCTTGCTCTGGAGTTTTGAAAGATATTTGACCTAAAGAACAAGGATCCGAGTAAGATATCCAACAGTTCATGGTGGCAGTGACTAAATCAAACTTAGAAACAGTAAATCAAAAGAAATTTAAGAAAGTTGACTTTTACCAGGTAAACAGCTGGAAGCGGCCTCGAGCTTTGGTAGATATCAGAATAAGAATTCCTGAGGCCAGAAGTTTCCTTTGGGTGACTTGGGCTTGAAAAGAAGGACCGGTTCAGGAAATCCTGTCTCTCATTTGTGCTGAACCTGGGGTGATAACTGCAAGGAGCAAATGGCTTGTCCACGATCTTGCTTGAGCCCAAATTGAAATTACCTCCTGATGGCCGCCCATCCATGAGACTTAGGAGCTGCATTGCTGGAATGCTATCATTAGCATAGGCATCTAGTGGGCCCCTTGCTTTTGAGCTAACAATGGTATCTCCTGGTTTAGATAACATTAGCCTAGCTTCCTCAGTTCTTTTAAGCTCATCTGCCTTGATGTCGCTGATAGTTTTGCCTTTATGTTGCTCACCAGGAAGCTTCTGTTGCACCCCAAGTTCAAAAGACAATTTGGTAGGTCCTGATAACAATAAAGGGTCCACAGGTTCGCTGCACGGCAAATCAGGCCTCATGGAAGTAGTAGCAGGAACTTGAACTCCGCCATATTGTTTGTGCTGGTTATGTGCAAAAGCCGTGAAAATGCTGTTGAGTTGATTTTCCCCTCCTTGGAACAATTTGAAATTGTTTCTTCCCATGTGCGAGAAATTAGTGGAGTTTCCCTTAGCAGACCCTATGTAATTGCTTGCTGTAGAAATCCCACTTCGCGAGTTAACACCTCGGAAGCTAGGGAAGTTGGGAAATTCCTTTACGAACTGCCCCACAGTCCTTATCTCGCCTACCTCAAGAAACCCCCTTGCTGTGTTGCTGGTCACATGAGCACCAGAAGGTCCAGAACTTGCTCCTGCATCTCCATTCCTCCTTTCAAACTGCTGCTTTGCCAGCAGCTCAACTATGTCCATGGGGATATCATCCGCCTTGTGATCACTTTCTTTCAAATTTCCTGGAACTCCAGAGCTTTTTCCATTGAAACCAAGCTGGAGAAAATCCTGAAAGGATGGACGTCACATAAGAAGGAATTGACTACACCAACAATGCACAAAATTCACTTGTAAAGACAATGACTATGTAGAAGAGGATTACCATTTCCTTATGTGAAGCTCTCTTGTTGAGATCAAACTGGGGACTTCTTCTCTGATATCCATCAGACTGATTCGGTGTAAGAGGTTTCCCAAAAAGCATCCCAGCCTTCCTAACACCCTCACTGCTTTGATTGATAGCTTTTTTAGCAAAAATGTCGAGAGAAAGATCAAGTCCTTCAGCAGCATTGTTGAGAGATGGTAGTGGATTTAACCCTCCAGATACCAAATCAACATGACTGCACTCTCTTTCTTCAGCAGACTGGAGATTCCCAAAATTCCCAGCTTCTGAAGGAGCCTGTATTTGTCTTGTCAAAGATGGAATGGTACCACAATCAAGTACTTGAGGCTGCTTGCTATTTTGCCTACCAAGTGCAGGAGTCGTGCTGCTGCGTCTGTGCCTCAACCGTTCGCTCTTTGTTCCAATGAATAATCCTTCTCCACCACAGGCATTCACTTCCTCTTCTGAGTCACGGGCTTCCACCATCATAATGGCTTTCCCAGTATCTCTCCTGGGAGCCTTAGTGTTTACTGCCACGTTGGTGGGATCATTTCTCTCGTCTTCTTCCCCAACAGGCTTAGTTTTTCTGAGAGGACTACGGACACTGCTATGAATGTCTTTGCTGGGATTAATCTGACCCTCAGACCCGGTGTTCTCTGGCCTAGAAGATTCAAGTGGCACAGCTTCTCTCACACCACATCTTGAACTGCTCTTTTCACCCAGAAGGTCTGTCAACAACCGGACCTTTCTAACTTTTTTACGCGGCATACCAGTTGCATTTCATGGTCCCGGCACTGTTCACTTTCAGGATCAGCTGGTGCAGTGTTTCCTGTGTCACGAGCATTCTGATCAGCAGATTCGTGCAGCTCACTTGGAGCACTGATATTGGCATCAGCAGTAACTTCTTGTGCTGGTACATTGACATGACCTGCAAAAACAGTTACATTTCTGTATATCAGAACATATACACAACATCCAAGCTAAACAGCTAATAAATTTAACATATAAATTCCTGCAAAAACCATAAGAGAATCGATACAGACATACCACTAGGAGTATCTTCTCTTGTCTCAACAGCTACTCCATTTATATTAGTTTCAGCTGCATCCTCTACTGGTTCATTTGTCTCATTTTTATCATCTGCAAAAAAAGTTGGGAGCACTTAGAGAATACAGAAATATATAGCAAAGTCATCTATAGATGTTTTCCACTGAATTGAACAAGCTATATAGGAAAAGCATACCTACAGCACCCATCTCATCCATTCTAGCTAGTGATAACGAACCTTCTACCGTATTTGCATTCAAGCAAACGTTCGCATCAACAGCTTGAATGCCCTCAGTATTTAGTGTTGCAGCACCTTCCTGTGTCTCCTGGAGCACATTAGCTGCACGCAGAAAAAGGTTGCATCAAAAAAAAAAAAACTCTACTGGTGATTTATCAACCAGGAAAGCAATAAGATTGAATCATGTATTACCAGTAGTGCTCTTGAATTCACTAACACAATCTGTGCAGCGCCAAATCTAAATCTCGGGACCTCCATCGGTGGAAGTTGTTCCATGGAACCGATGGGGTCATCTGGTGAAAACAGCCCGGAACCACTGGGATTAGTGCTCCTCTTTTCAAGTGCATACTCACTGCCAGAATCAAAAAGACATTTGAATAAGCAGCAATACTCAAAAGTCAGTCAATTCTCACAAAAAGACAAAATTCTTTAAAACATTAGCAGAACTTGATTCATTAGTCACCATATCTATCTAATGACTTCTGAATCCTAACAAGTCTGTCTAGTGACTTCTAAAACCTAATTGCGAACATATATACTATCATCTCATTCCTGGTTTTTTAATCCATATGGACAACGGTTATAGCCATTCACCATTATGTGAATTATGCTTTTGCTTTATCAAAAAGAGCATGAAGTCAACCTGAATACCAGAAACAACAATTTCCATGCAGATGATTCATGTTGCTCAGACTCCTATGTAATACTGAGGATTGCAACATATCTTGAAAGAAGGAATATACATATATATATATATATATATATATATATATATATATATATGTATATCTGTGTGTGTGTGCTGCATTCGTGCGTGCGTGCGTGCATGTACAAAGTCATTTTTGATAATTTCTATCTCATTTTTGGAAGTCACACAAAGTTTCAAACAGATGAAAAAGAAAGGCTTACCGTAAACAAAAGTTGTCATGACAATTTCCGGGCTGCCTAACCACCACCGGAGCTGGTGGCAGTTCTATATAAATTGAACTGATTGGAATAAGAGGTGCTGAAGACTTGGGTGGAGGATTTTCTTCCACTGTGTTGTTATTTGTCTCCATGTCCAAACCGCTGCACCAAGAGGAAATTTATTTTATAACATAAATAAGTCAATTGTGAAGCAAAACAAATGAGATAAGCTACAAAAACTGACTTGGCTCATGCAGCACATACATGAGACCCACACAAGTCAGATTTCTAAAAGTCAAGAATGGTTTATGACTCAAATTCCCCAAAATGACACACACACACACACAGTGAGATCCTCATCATATGACACCCAAACCAAACCTTCTAGTGCGGCGCTAATCATACAATTACCCAGAAAATGACCACCAATAGAAAATCAAAGTGAATTCCAATAGACCGCAAAAATCAAGGTCACTTATTAGCATAAAGTAAAAAACCCTAGTTCCAAATGACAGGAAAATAAAGCTGCATAAAAAGCAACCATATCCGCTCTTGCATGTGTTAAAGTGGACAAATCACAAAACCGACCCAGAAATCTTCAAAACCATGCACAAAATGACCATGACTTCTCAAACCAACACTAGGGTTTCACTTTTTAAAAAAAAAAAAAGCTGATCTAACTAACTGGAAGCCAAATTAAAAGATAAAGCTATCGACAGAATTCATCAATTGACAAAAAGCCCACAAAGCACATCCAAACAGACCTTTAAAAAGTTACACCGACTGAGATTCATCTGGCTCAGATTTTCCATAACCAAAATTAGGGTTTTTTTTGCATACTGAAATCTTAAGACAAAATCCAACCGTGATAACCATTTCAGGAATACGAAATAATCTAGAAATGAACAAAAATACCATCAAATAAATGAAACCAGATAAGAAATGGAGCCAGAAAAGGACATGAATTAACACCCCAATAAAAAGCAAAAACCCACTAGTAAACAGTGATCCACACAAGGAAACTACATATCAGCCCAAAACCCAGCTAAAAAAATTACAAACCTCGTAGAAATCACCAAAAACCATAACCACCCCACTTATCTCCCCCCCAAAACCCACAAAAATAATCACACAACGCAGATGAGAAACCATACCTTCCCGGCAACTCAGATTTGTCAGATCAAAACAGCCCTCGTCACCCAGAAATGTTTCCCTCCACGGCCACTTCCCAAAAACCTGTCATCCAACAGCAAAAAAATCAGTCAAGAAAAATACACCAACCTCATAAACTGATTCAAGACCAACCCAGATTAATTAAAGAGCGAAAGAAGGACAAAACCCTACCGCTTTTAGGTCTGGAAATGGAGGAGAAAAAGAGTAGAGAGAGAAACGAAAATGTTTTAGCTGAGGTTTCTTAAGAGAGAGAACGAGACAGTGGAGTAAAGTACCACTATTGTCTATGTAGCTTTCTAGTCTAGTAGTAATACTACTAAGACAAGTCTCTCTTTTTCTTTTCTTTTCTTTCTTCTTTTTCTTTGGTTTCTGCTTTTTCTCTCAGCTGAGGCTATAAGGTTAAAAAATCTACGGATGACAACTCATGTATTGTTCGTGTATTTATAGGATGGAGAAGACAGAGAAAGGCATCAGCCAATGGGAGCCCGCCAGCGAGGCCATAATGTGGAAGGCTTATCACCATGCACTGGGCAGGTTTAAAACCCTAGTCAAGTTTGAGTCTCGACGCGTGGTGACACGAGCCAGGACAACGAGGGTTTCCAGCTATTGGAGTCTTCTAGGTGGGTTTGAGGTGGGAGATGCTTCAGCACTAAGGCGGGTAGGGATTGGTTCGTGGGGAGCACGCGGGAGGTTTGAGACGATGGGTTGGAAAAGGTCAGGGTGGTCTGGAGGCAGAAACCCTAAAGATTTCCGCTGTAAATGAAAAAGGAAAATGGAAATTGAAATTGTGAAAGTGAGGATAGCCCTAAAACGTGAGGGCTCAAGCGGTGGTTTTGTTTTCTTATTATGTAATTATGACGTTTTGGTAATGGAAATAAGTACTTGCCATAGATTAAAAAAGGTGGCAAGTATTAAATGTTGGATGCTACAATTTTTAAATAGGGTAGGTAGGGTATATTAATTGCATTAGGGCTGAAATTGTGGTAGATTTGGTGGTTAATGCTAGATTACACAATTAAGTAGAACCAAATGTTTCACCGATTTTTTTCCTTCTGTAAAGATTCATAGATTTGACACATTCATGAATAGAAAGGTGCATTTTTTTTTTCAAAAATATGAAAAGGTGGAAGGGTGTCTGTTTTTGAAATAAGAAAAGAAGACGACGCAACGTGGGTCCAAATGCCGAGAAAAATAAGAAAGAAAATCTAACGTGAATGTTACAAATATTTTTTTCCTTTTTTTCTCAACAGAAATATTTGACATTAAGTCGAATAACGTTGAAAAAAAAAGTTTTAAAAAGTAAGGATTTTAAGGAATCGTTACAGACATTTTTACCGTTGTCCTCGTCAAAAATATTAATGTTGTCATTGAGGTACTTAATTATTGAACATGCATGAATTTGTGTGGTTTGTTTTTCAGATAATTAGAATTTTCAAGTAGAATTCTTTTATATAATGCCATTTCCAGAGGTGTTTTCTATTCTTAAATAATTTTACTCTGCTTTTAAAACAAGAAAAGAAGACGACATAACATGGGCCCAAATGCCTAGTAAAATAAGAAAGAAAATCTAATGTGATTGTTACAAATATTTTTCTTCCTTTTTTCTCTATAGAAATATTTGACATTAAGTCGAATAATGTTGAAGAAAAGAAAAAGTTTTAAAAAAGTATGGATTTTAAGGAACCGTTATAGACATTTTTACCATTGTCCTCATGAAAAAATTTAATGTTGTCATTGAGGTACTTAATTATTGAATATGCATGAATTTGTCCGGTTTGTTTTTTAGATAATTAGAATTTTCAGGTAGAATTCTTTTATATAGTGCCATTTCTAGAGATATTTGCTATCCTTAAATAATTTTACTCTATTTTTGAAACAAGAAAGAAGACGATGCAATGTGGGCCCAAATACCGAGTAAAATAAGAAAGAAAATCTAATGTGAATGTTACAAATATTTTTTCCTTTTTTCTCGATAGAAATCTTTGACATTTAAGTCAAATAACGTTGAAGAAAAGAACAAATTTAAAAAAGTAAGGATTTTAAGGAACCGTCAAAAAAATTAATGTTGTGATTGAGGCACTTAATTATTGAATATGCATGAATTTGTCGGTTTGTTTTTCAGATAATTAGAATTTGTAGGTAGAATTCTTTTATATAGTGCCATTTCCAGAGGTGTTTTCTATCCTTAATTAATTTTACTACTTTTTCACCCAAAAAAAAGTTTATTGAACAAATTTGAATTTTAATTTAAAGCATTAATCTAAAATGAATCTATAATCATGTTTTGAGTGAATTTACATATTCAAAAATTTCACGAATTATTAATCTTATGAAGGGTTTGTAAGCCTATTGACAATGAGTATGAACATAATTAACTTGTTTTTGAACCCACAAAGTAATGATAAATTTTATAAGCTTATTGACAATGAGTATGAATATAATTGACTTGTTTTTTAACCCACAAAGGGATGATAATATTCTTTTATCTTTAATTTAACTACAAGCGAATCCAATATTTGAATTTTTTTTAGAATGAAAAATTGAAAGAAAATCTGCAAAGAATATGCATGGGTATGCATCTCAAATACAACTAATGATTGCTCACTAAATCATTATTCAAAATGAATCCCATTTAGAAATGAGATATTTTTTGGCGTTGAACCCTAGCTATATAGACCTAATTTAGAACCATTAACTAAAATTACATCAAATTTACAACCTATTCAACTAATTGGCTCATAAGGAATTACAAATAATTTGTGTTAATTCACCAAATGCATATTGTACACAAAATAATGTTAACAACTGTCTAATAGTATGTGCTATCGATGGGCAAGAAATTGACAAACTAAGTTTAGTTAATTTAAATATTTAACCATTAATTAGATTCTTGGAAGAAAATCTTATAACGTTATATTAAAAAGGTGGAAGGGTGTCTATTTTTGAAAATGGAAAAGTAGATGATGCAACGTGGGCCCAACTATCGGGTTAAGAAAGAAAGAAAATCTTGCATAAACGTTACAAATATCTTTTTCCTTTTTTGCTCAATAGAAATATTTGACATTATTTTAGGGCCAAATGCCAATAATTATAAAAAAAGTCGAATAACATTGAAGAAAAGAAAAAGTTAAAAAAAGTAAGGATATTAGGGAACCGTTACATACATTTTCACTATTACCCTCAACAAAAAAATTAATATTGTCATTGAGGTACTTCATCATTGAACATGCATGAATTCATCCAATTTATTTTTCAGACAATTAGAATTTTTAGGTAGAATTCTTTTATACAGTGCTATTTCTAGACGTGTTTTCTATCCTTAAATAATTTTACTAATTTTTCACCCAAAAAAGTTTATTGAAAAAATTTATTTTAATTTAAAGTATTAATCTAAAGTGAATCTATAATCATGATTTTGAGTGAATTTGCACATTCAAAACTATCACTAATCATTAATCTTAGGAAACTTTTATAAGCCTATTGATAATGAGTATGAATATAATTAACTTGTTTTTGAACCCACAAAGTAATGATAAATTTTATGAGCTTATTGACAATGAGTATGAATTTAATTGACTTGTTTTTGAACCACAAAAATTTGATGATAAGATTTTTTATCTCTAATTTAACTACAAGCGAATCCAATATTTGAATTTTTTTTAGAATGAAAAATTGAAAGAAAATTGCAAAGAATATTAATTGGTATGCACATCTCAAATACAATCAATGATTGCTCACTAAATCATTATTCAAAAATGAATACCATTTAGAAATGAGATATTTTTTTGGCATTGAAACCTATATAGGCCCAATGTAGAACCATTAACTAAAAATACATCAAATTTTCCACCTATTCAACTAATTGGCTCATAAGCAATTACAAATAATTTGTGTTAATTCATCGAATGCATATTGCATACAAAATAATGTTAATAACTGTCTAACAGTACGTGCAATCGAAGGGCAAGAAATTGACAAACTAAGTTCAGTTATTAGTTAATTTAAAAATTTAACCATGAATCAGATTCTTAGAAGAAAATCTTATGAGGTCATATTAAAAAGATGGAAGGGTCTATTTTTGAAAAAGGAAAAGAAGAGGACGCAATGTGGGCCCAAATGCCAGATAAAAAAAAAGAAAATCTTACGTAAATGTTACAAATATCTTTTTCATTTTCTTCTCAATAGAAATATTTGATATTATTTTACGGCCAAATGCCAATATTATAAACAAAATTCGAATAACGTTGAAGAAAAGAAAATGTTAAAAAAAATAAGGATTTTAGGGAACTGTTATATATTTTTATGGTTGTCATCGTCAAAAAAATTAATGTTGTCATTCAGGTTCTTAATTATTGAATATGCATGAATTCGTCCAGTTTGTTTTTCAGATAATTATAATTTTCAGGTAGAATTCTTTTATATAGTGCCATTTCTATAGGTGTTTTCTATCCTTAAATAATTTTACTATTTTTTCACCCAAAAAAGTTTATTGAACAAATTGATTTAAATTTAAAGTATTAATCTAAAATGAATATATAATCATGATTTTGAGTGAATTTGCACATTCAAAAATTTTACTAATCATTAATCTTCGGAAGGGTTTACAAGCCTATTGACAATGGGTATGAATATAATTAACTTGTTTTTTAAAGTAATGATAAATTTTATAAGCTTATTGACAATGAATATTAATTGGTATGCACATCTCAAATACAATTAATCATTGCTTGCTAAATCATTATTCAAAAATGAATACCATTTAGAAATGAGATATTTTTTGGCGTTGAAACCCATCTATATAGACCTAATGTAGAACCATTAACTAAAATTACATCAAACTTACCACCTATTCAAGTAATTGGCTCATAAGCAATTACAAATAATTTGTGTTGATTCATCAAATGCATATTACATACAACATAATGTTAACAACTATCTAACAATACGTGCTATCAACGGGCAAGAAATTGACAAACTAAGTTTAGTTAATTTAAATATTTAACTATTAATTAGATTCTTGGAAGAAAATCTTATAAGGCTATATTAAAAGGGTGGAAGGGTGTCTGTTTTTGAAAAAGGAAGAGAAGAGGATGCAACATAAATGCTGGGTAAAGAAAGAAAGAAAATCTTACGTAAACGTGACAAATATTTTTTTACTTTTTTACTCAATAGAAATATTTGACATTATGGCAAGAAATTGACAAACTAAGTTTAGTTAATTTAAATATTTAACGATTAATTAGATTCTTGGAAGAAAATCTTATAAGGTTATATTAAAAAGATGGAAGGGTGTCTGTTTATGAAAAAGGAAAAGAAGAGGATGCAACGTGGGCCTAAATGATGGGTAAAGAAAGAAAGAAAATCTTACGCAAATGTTACAAATATTCTTTTCCTTTTTTGCTCTAGAAACATTTGACATTATTTTAGGGCAAATGCCAATAATTATAAAAAGTCGAATAACATTGAAGAAAAGAAAAAGTTAAAAAACTTAAGGATTTTAGGAAACTGTTACATACATTTTTTACTGTTACCCTCAACAAAAGAAAATAATGTTGTCATTGAGGTACTTAATTATTGCATATGCATGAATTCATCCGATTTATTTTTCAGATAATTAGAACCATTAAATACATATTACAAATAATTTGTGTTAATTCATCAAATGCATATTACATACAAAATGATGTTAACAACTATCTAATAATATGTGCTATTGATGGGCAAGGAATTGACAAACTAAGTTTAGTTAATTTAAATATTTAACCATTAAATTCTTACAGTATGAGGCCAAAGCCAAATAATTAGATTCTTGGGAGAAAATCTTATAAGGTCATGTTACAAATATTTTTTTTCATTTTTCTCAAACAAATAATTAAATCTTGTCAAAGTGTTATGCTAAATGCCAAATAAATAGATTATGAAAATGGGACCGATTAATTACAAACATTTTTATCTCTCTCCTCCTCTACGAAAATGTTGTTGGAGAGATAGAAAATTAACTTTGGTCTTAATACTTATTGAATGCATACGTACAAATTCGCCCAATCTATTTTCTAACTAATTTGTGAATTTAGCATAGTAGAATTCATTTGCATAGTGCCACTTCTAGTGGTTTTTTCTTCTATCGTTAATTTTTTTTATTATTTCTTTTCCCAAAACAAGTTTGTTGAATCGACTTCTCTTACGATATTAATATACAGATTTCGTGAATCTTGGTTTTTATTGTATTTGGATTGTCAAGTTTTTGTTTCATCTAATCTTGAGAATGGCTTAAAAGTTTAATGACAAAGAGTATGAATCTAATTGACTTGTTTTGAACCACAAAGTAATAATTATCGATATCGAAATCAGTCACGAATGAATCAAAGATTCGAATATTCAAGTAATGAATCCAAGAGTTGAATATTTTAGAATGAAAACAAAGGCAAATATATAAAGAATAGTTATTACTATGCAATCTATAACACAATTACTGATTTTTTCACTAAACTATTATTAAAAAAATAAAATCATTTTAAAGTAATATGCTTTTGTCCTAAATATACCTGAACCCTAGCTACCATCTATCCAACTAATTGGGTCATAAGCAATTACGAATAACTTATATTATACTATGTATCAAATGCATATTTTATATCGAGAAATCTTAATAAATGCATATAATATCTAATAATATGTGCGAGTAATGTGCGAACAATTGATGAACTAAGTTCCTAAGTTCATCTCACTTAAATATTCAACCATTAAATGCATACGATATGGAGCCAAATGCAAAATAAATAGATTCTGAAATAAACAATTTCATAAAGTTCGTTACAAATATTTTTGTCCCTTTTCTCGACCAGAAAATTCAATGTTGTTGAAATGTAGCACTAAATGTCAAATAACTAAATTATGGACGGAAAAAAGAAGAAAGGATAGGATTTTAACCAACCATTATAAATCTCCATTAAGAACAACTAATTGATGAAAGTTTAACTTGAGTTTCAGTGCTCATTACAAGTACGTCCAATTTATTTTGACTAATTAAAAATTTTTGTGAATATTATTAGCATGGCAGAAATCTTTTCCACAAGAGCGCTTCTAGAGTTTTTTCTAACTTTAAGTTACATTACTAGTTTTTCATCCAAAACAAGTTTATTGGACAAATCCACGAAGTGCTGGTTAAGATTTTGTCTGCTCTAATTTAGCTTGTTATAAAGGATCCAATTTCTGAATAGTTACAAAATTTAAAGCAATAATAGTCGTAGAAAAAAATGTAATAGGTATGCACATCTCTAATTTAATTAATGACTTTTCTCTAAATCATGTTTTAAAAATCAATACAATATAAAATTCATGTGATTCTACTCTTGATTGATAGATATTTCCAATGAATACCCAATTGCTCACTAGATTTTTATCTGCACAAATTAAAAGATTTATTAAATAAATATGATAAACATATGATATTGATTTATATTTAACAAAATTATTTAAGTCAAAAATTAAATTAATGTGTCATTTTTTGAACATTTTTAAACTCAAAGTCATTAATATTTATGGAGAGACCTTATAATCTCCAAAAATAATAAAAATTTTCTTACAACAATGAGTTAAACAAATATGCTTAATGCATACAGCTTCATATAGAATTGATTTTTGTATCAACATGTTACTTATTCCATACATAAATAATTCAGAAAAATTTATTCCATATGTGTTAAACCAAGTTATGTGCTAAACTTGTTACTTCATGAATTGGGAGCATTATCATACTTAATAATTATTCTTTCAGAATTTCATCATTTACCTAATTTAAAGTTTAAGGATACACAACATAATCAAGGTAAAACAAACCAAATTACTAGTCCTTTTGAGTTTATTACACTACAATCTACAACATAACAACAAGTGTTTCAGCGCAAAATAGTGAAACTACAAAACTAAGAATAAGTAGGTAGTACCTTGAATACATACATACATACACGCACACATACACATACATATATACATACATACAAACATACATATACACACACCTAAATATAAATATATGTATATATGTGTGTGTGTGTGTGTGTGTGTGTTTGAAGATGTTTGTTATGCTCCATATGCAACATATTAGATTTCATTGTAGACCCAATGCAAATTCATTTAACGTTTACATTTAACCATTAAATGCTTACAATGTCGTATTAGGTTTTAACATTATTAATTGTTGGAATCAATTAAAATAAATTATTGAAATTGAATACTTGATATTTGAAGATGATCATTGTATTTTATTATCTAGTTAAATATGTGCTATTTGTCATTTCATCATAGATTGTGAGTATTAGTATCTTATTCAATAATTTGTTTTGAGTTAAAAGCTTAAGGTAAAACTTGAAGTTATTGGTTTCTTTAAATTTACTTCACAACACCTTGCCATATTCCATAAGTGTTTCCGTGCACAAATCGTGAAACATAATAAATAAAAAAATTATGTTTTTTCTCCATATTTTTTAAGGGACTACAATTATTTCACTTCAGTTTTAAAATAATTTTTAGAGGTTTACAGTGTAATTTTTTCTCTTTTTTCAAATCTGTAGTATTCATTTTTCCGATTTGTTCTTTGACATTTCAAATGTTTGATGATGTAACTTCTGCTATTAGTACAGATTTTAATGAAATTATCATATTTTTATCAAAAAAAATAAAACATTGAATTTACCACTTGTTTAGTTACTGCTAAGGAATGGTAATTGGAATCACTATAGAAGGCCCCCTCAATGGTAACGAGTTCGTGAAATTTTCTTTTGGTGAAATCTAGTGTTTGGTAGTCATTAGATGCTAGGAATGATGTATTTTACAAATAAAAAATTCCTTTAACTTCTTTAGTCTCTTTTTTCTTTTTTCCTTTCTCTTCATCTTCTTCCTAATTCATCGCCATCTCCAACCACCACTTTACTTTGGTTTCCTGCTTCTTCTTTTTTTTAAACCTTTTCTATAATTCCCCTCCATTTTTCACCCATCACCACCACCATTATCGTTGCCACTATCCAGCGCTTTTACCACTGCTGTATCTGTATGTAGATTGAATTGCAATAAAATCCTATGCAAACCAAATCAACTAATATAAACTTTAAATTTGTTTACAAATTTAAACTCCATGACAATAATTCTTAATTAGTGGCATAAGAGAGAAGAAAAGAAGGGAAGTCGCGAAAGAGAAAGGGGAAAGAAGGAGGTGGCAGCGTAGAGAAATGTAGGAGAGAGGAAAGGAAGAGGATTTGCACGGATGAGGAGGAGCTGTTGAAGGTGGGCAAAGGAGATACGCATTCTCTTTCTCTTTCCTTTTCTTTTCAACTCCAATTTTGATTTATTTTTTTTATTTTGTTTTAAAAGGTGGAGAATGACAAATGAAAGTGCCCAAATTGATGGATAATAGAATTTCAGATATTAGAATACCTAAATGTGGGTAGTAAAGAAAGTCATAGTTGCCTACTATACACAATCGAAGGGAGTCATTTACCTTCTTATTCCCATTGAGGGATACAATACCTCCCAACCAAGTGGGTGGTTAGTATTTTCCCATTTTAAAAGTTCTCTAGATTTCTTAAAATAATTATTTGACCTGTTTTCAGTTATTAATTTTTATAGAGTGCGATGTATTCATGCGAGCATAAGGTATTATGTCTTTTTTACCCCTAAAATTATCCTTATACGGCAAAATGTGCCCTTTTCTGGCTAAAAATCTCTTGAGATAGATTTAGGGATGAAGATCGTACAATTTGTACATGTGAGGATGCATTGGTATCGTTTTGAAAGTAAGGGACTAAAATGGTATAAATGCAATACGTGAGGAACTATTTGCATTGGTATCCCAACATTAAACTGTTCATCTCTACAAAAAAATCTCAAAAAACCTTTTTCTTGACTCCAAAATTTGCATGTGTATAAAGTCATCCCTCAAATTTGCACGTCTACAAAAGTCATCCCTCAAAATACATTTCCAAGCTCAGATTCTAATCAACTATTGAGAACTCCCAATTTTCCAATATTTTCGTATCAATACCACATATCCAAACAACAAGAACGCAAATCATTCAGATTAATTCTTGATTCCCATACTCTCCTCCCAAAAAATCCTTAATTCTATTTGGACAGCACAAAAATATATATATTCAGAGTAGCCAACTATATCTGAAATCTTAAGATACATGTTCAAGTGTTATATGTGTACTATCGCTTGTTGATTTATTTATTGCTTGCAAAAAGTGAGCCGCTTTTCTTTAATATAATTTGGTAGGTACTTCAAAACTAAGAGACTAGATTACGTATTCAGGTCCATCAATCATAAATGAGACGAAGCAATAAGTGATTGAAATTTAATATTATCATATACTGCGAGGAAATGTTCCAAAATTTACCGATCTTGTGTCAATTCCATCAAATTCCCAAGTCATCCAAAAGTTTGAGCGCATTGTTACGAACATTCCAACATTAACTAATGAATGTTTTCGACTCAAATTCGAGTACCAATAAAGTCCCGAGGTTGTTTAGTAAATTGTTTAGTAAAAGAGCCTACCAAATTGCAAGTTCTTGAGGACTGAATTGTTAAGCGGCTGGATCTTGAAAACCCAGTTAACTGGGAAAATTTAGTCAATTGGAGGAGCTAGCTGTCAGATTCCAATGAATCCGCTGCCTGGCCTTCGTCAACCACCAGATAGCTGCTTCTTCATGTTATCTAGTCGGCTCAGGACGATTAAATTAGTGGTTTCTTTGGCACATAAAATTAATGGTCATCTGAACAACCCCATTGATTGAGAATCTTTTTGATATATTAATAGTTTAGGACAGCCTAAATAACAGAAACAATTCACTAAAACATGCAAGTACATCACAGTTAGCCCTGCGTCACGTTACGTTGATCTTCTTATCACTTTGCCCTTTTTCCTACGAAAAAATTGTAGCGATCAAAATTGACTTGAGAAACATTTTCGCTTTTTGATGCTCATCTGGGTACGTAGGGAAAGTAGATTTTAGTTATTGATATATGCAAAAGTTCTTATGTGATCAAGTTAACCTAAAACAAGTACTTTCATGCTCAAGAAAAATCAAACTATTCACACTATTGAACATTATTTGTTTATTTATTTATTGATTTCGAGAAAGGGAACATGAATATACTATTGATCACATACCATTGAGTTCACACATAATACCTCTAGAACACCACATAAACCTGTTGCCAGATTTTCTGCACAGAAAAAGTCTCATCAAACGTAGAGTTGTTTTGCGTGACTCCTGGAAATTTTAGTTTGCCACTAAACCTCTATATATCATACTGAGAAAACCCAAACCATCAAAATCTTCTACCTGATCAAAACTGTACACTCATCTTATCCAATATTCTAAGCCCAGAGTAGGGGACCCATGGGAAAGTGCTGACAAGCAGTGAAAACATTGCTATTTATATGATTGACGACAAGGGTATATTTTTGCAGCAGACACGAGTACTGTATATGAAAATTACTTCACGAAAAGAATCATCTGAATTAACCTTACTTCACTCTTAAGTACACCCTACATCAGCGCTGGTAACATGCTTGGAGAGCAAGTACACTCTCTCTGACGACGACAAGCAAATGACTTAGGGACCATCTGCTTTATATGAGCCAACATAGGCTTCTTCATCAGTAGCTGAAATTATTGAAGACAGAACATCAGCAACTCCTTCAAAGAACTTTATAGTCTGTAGGTGCTTTCTTCACGTAAGTTTTTCCCCTTTTTTTTTTCTTTTTTCTGATTCACGTACTATGATTATACAATGAATGCTAAGTGACATGGGTCTCAAAACTTAACGAGGTTATGTCAAGTATCTTTGGTATTAAGGTGGGGATAAAGATATTCTTGTTTGGTGGGGCAAGATATAGTTGAAATTTTCGTAGCCACTTAGTTCTTTTTTTTTTCTTTTTCGTACTTTCTTTTACAATAATACGTATTAAAATAAATTATAGAACAACAGGGTTTTGTTGCTGATTCTTATGCTATCAATAAATAATCGTCATGATCAAAGAATTGAAAGTTTCTTTTATGATAGTTAAGGGCTCATTAAAAAAAAAAGTCTTTGCCGGATATAGCAAGATTAATATAATCCCATTGGAGTGGCCTGATGGACTCCTTTATCTCAGTCTTCAATCCATGTTAATTGCTTGTTTACTTTCAATCGAAACTTTGGAGTTCTGTGATAGTTCCCATGACGAAGTTCGAAATTGCAATTTATACGAGATATTTTCGTATGTAGGAGTGATAGTAAAGTGAGAGTGAAGATCTAATTATGCATTTTGTAATATAGACTTTGCATTCGAAAACCCAAAGAAAAACCATGAAAGAAGTTAACGAAAATGGTTATCTATTTCTAAGAGCACTGAGTTCAAGCAGAAGAAGAGTTTTCCCATAAAGAAATTACTCAATTAAGGAATTGCAGTTTTCTTGAGAAACTTGGAGCGAGCATGACCATAATTCTTCCAGGGGTGCCCACAAGTCAACTCACTGTTCATGTCCCGTTTGACAGAGTTTTTTTTTTTTTTTTTTGGGGTTCTCTCTCTCTTTTTCTTTTCACTTCCATCATAAATTTTCACGTATTTTCACTGTCATGTCCCGTTTGAAAGTTTCTATTCACTTACATGTATATTTTTCATCTATTTCGTAAAGGAATTTACATGAGCAATTAGAAGGCAAACACGTTTTTACCAATATACAGACTCTGCATTTCTGTGAATTAGTTTCTGTAATATAAAACTTTTCATCCCAAAAACACAAAGAAAAACCATGAAAGCTTCTTTTGGCTTAAACTGTAGTTAATTAATCAAGCGATTATCTATTCCGAGAGCAGCAGACAATTAAATAGAAATATGAAATTACTGAATTAATTATGGAATTGCGGAATTGATGAGGGATTTGGAGAGACCATTATGTTTGGATATCAAATTTTTTCAAAATAATATTTCACTTACATCATAAACGCATTTTCCAATCCACCCTTTTATATTTCCAATCATTTTTTATCTTACATACATCAAATTACAAAAAGTGTTACAGTAATTATTCTAAATAATTATTTGAAATAATACTGGGTTTATTTTGATTGAGATGATTTCAAATAAAATAATCTGTTTCACAAATTCCAATCACCTTTTTACGTCACATATATCACATCATAAAAAATATTACAGTAATTATCTTAAATAAATCATCCAAATAAACTCCTATCCAAACAAATCCACTCTATCCAAACAAAGTCCTTGCATGGGTCCACATGACTTTGTTCCCTGTGCCTGTGCTGTTTGGCAGAAGGCTTTTAACCTTTTATACTCCCATGATTATTTCTTCACGTGTTTTTTACGTTGTATGGAAATTCATTTAGAGTTGGTTCACCTATTAATTTGCTTAAACAACAGTTCAAGTTTAGTTAATTGAAAATCAGGTTTGTTTTTTTTGCATGTCCCTTTTCCATATTCAAATGCAACTAAAGTCCAATACTAGTCAAAAATTTTGATTATTCAACAGCTAATTTGTGAGAATTTCGTATAACAACCTCTATCAAAGAAGTTAGTTAAAGGATGATATGATAATTAGACTATAAGCCTAAAACAAAAAAAGAGTATAAGCATAATAATCACATCACATGACATGACAATCGAATAGTCTTACTATCTACGTTGAATTCATTTTCACCTTTCATTTCATGTAGTACACTAAATTCACATTGTCGATCCACCAGTCATGATGCAGCCTTCTTTGGTTTTTCCACCTTACTTCTATGTGTTTGGTTTGTTTTCGCAGTTAAAAAAATGCATTGGTCAACAATTTTACGTCTTGAGGATAGCGAAGTTTGTATTAAGATTTACCAATATTTCATCCTATTAAGAGTTACTTTTGCATATATATTTTTCATGTATATTGTGAATGAATGAATTTGCGTGAGCACGTAGAAGGAGAATTTTTTTTCGTCCTTTCTCCATCATTATACAGATTGAGTGATGTATACGCATACACGATTCTCTTTTTAAAAAAAAAAAAAATTAGTGCCCTACATGCACAACTTTCCACCAATAAAATTAGCGCCTCATTTGACAAATGAATTTTTTGAGTGTTTGTTTAAAATTTTACTGTAATTTACTATAGAAATTGTAAGAAAAATTTTTGAAATTTGTAAATTTTGAATATTTTGAAATATATAATTTAAAAATTTTGAGAAATTTTTTAAAATTATTGTAGTTAAAATTATTAAAAAAACTTTTAGTAAACAAAGTTGGCCAAAAACTTGTTTGCCAAACAGTCCCTCATTGTTCTTTCTTGCATGTAAACACTTTTCTTGCGGAACTACACTTGTTCAAAACACTTTCCTAAATAAATAAAAGCTTTATGCAGATCATCTTGTTCTTCCCAATTACAAAATAATTTTACGTTGCTTTAGAATTGTGTACTATATCCTGTGCAACTTTCTTTTCAATTTTCCTTTTAGGTGATAACCTTCACGTTAAATATGTACTGTCATCTTCAAAAACCTAAAAATGAACTGAATACTTTTGCCATAAGGTCTACGTCAAACTTTGAGGTTAGGTCATGCATAACTTTCATCCAACTTATCACACACGTATACTTGGCTTATTTGCCTAGTTCCACGTAGAAATATTTCACTTTCTTCTGGAATATGAGTTATTAGTATTAGGAAGAAAGCAATTGGTTTCGGTTAACTTGATCGAATTCTTATGCTCTCAATATATAATCGTCATGATCAAAATCGTATAATATAAACTTTTTTTATGATAGTTGAGGGCTTGTTACGTTTTTGGCGGAAACAGCAAAAATTATTTAAATCCATTAGAGTGGACAAGTCGATGCATGTTAATTGCTTGTTTACTAAATTACTATCAGTCAATTTTTTAAGTTCTCATAATGGTTCCTCTTAAGATGCTTGGAAACGCTATTTGTATGCGACGTATGTATGTGTAAAAAAGATATGAAAGACAACAAAATTTTTTTAGAGAAAATCATTCAAAGCGCTCTTCACATTTTGCCAAATGAATATTTTCATTTTTCACTTTTGAAACAATAACTTTACATCTTTTGCAAAATCAAGTGAGCAAAATTTGGTGCCAATATAGTCTTTTTTAACACTTTTTATCTTGAATTCATCACATGATCCACACACTGTCATTTTTTTATGAACAAAAAAGTTAGATCTCATTTGTAGTCAAACAAATGACCCTGTCCATATTCATTGTTACCCCTTAAAAAAAGTAGAATCTGACCCAAATCATATTTATTTTTTCCTATAAAAAAGTGATATCTGACCAATCCATATTTCTTTTTGTCATTAAAAAATCTAACTTTTTTGAACATAGAAATGACTACACATAGTCACCCCGTAATTTCAGGCTAAAAAATTGTTAGAAACTTAGGTTAGGGCTAAATTATGCTAACTTAAAATTGTAATGAACGTAAAGTTAACATTTTAAAAGTGAAGAACAAATAATTTATTTAACGAAATATGAGAGATGTTTTGAACGATTTTTCAAATTTTAATCAAAATCATGAATTAATTTCTGTAATATAAACGTTGCATCCCAAAACATAGTAAATAACCCTGAAATTAAAGCTTATGATGGATTAAATTTAAGTTAATGAAACAAGTAGTTATCTAATAGAATTGATGCTTTGATTAGTAGGATTTTTGTCCTTTTCAAACCTTACTTGCACATCAATAAAGAAACTATTATTTTGTCATTAAAAAAAAGTGGTAATCTACTTCCAACAGCAGCAGAGTTAAGCCCCATTAAGCAGAAGAAGAGCTGTGTCATACACAAATTACTCAATTCAGCAATTGTAGCTTTCAAGAAGGACTTGGAGGGACCATAGTCCTTGCATGGGGCCACCCAACTTTATTCACTGTCCTTGTCCTGTTTGGCATTTTTCATTTTTTTTGTCCCATGATTATTGTTTCACGTATTTGTACATAGTATGGAGTTATACTTAGGGATTCAAGTGCTCAGGCTCACAGTTCATTTGCCTCAAAAATAGATCACCTAATTAATCAGTTCAAATTATGTTAATTTGCATCTGGCATGCCCCCTTTTCATATTCAACAACTCAAGTCTAATCTTTGTCAAACTTGGATTATTCAAATGCTAATTTGCCAGAATTTCATGTAACAATCTCTGTCAAAGAAGTCAGTAAATTGCAGTATGACAGGATGGAGAACGAGCCTAATGATCACATCAACATGACATTGAATACATAAATATACAAAATACGGCACATTCATCATTTTTCACTTTTTACCTTGCAGTACGCTAAGTTACAATTCTCAAGCCGCCAGCTCTCATGCAGCTTTCTTTGGTGTTTCCACCTTGCTTTTACGCAAGTTTTCTAGCTGCATTTGTCAATAGATTATACGTCTTGAGGATAAAAATAAATGTACTAATAAGAAATATTTGTAAACTTCGTGTGACGAATTATCAGTATTTCTTCGTAACAAGAGTTACTTTAACGTACATTCGTGATCACATAACCAAAAAAAAATTGTTCATTCTTTTTTTATCATTATAAAGAACATGTGAATTATATATAGATATTCCATTTTCAAGTTAGTGCCCTAACATGCACACTTTTCTATCTATACTATATACACTTATATTTATTGTCCTTCTTGTATTTAGACACTTTTCTTATTGAATACACAATTCCAAAAAAAAATTAATACTTTTCAAAAATAAACAAACCCTTCATGTAGAGATCATCTTTGTTTTTCCTGTTTCAAATTATCTTTATGTTGCTTTAGAATTATGTATTATCCCGTTGATCATCTTCATTTTAGTTTTCCTTTCTGGTGATATTCTTTATGTTCATAGTATTGTTTGGATAGGAGTTTATTTAGATGATTTATTTAAAATAATTATTGTAATATTTTTTGTGATGTGATGTATGTGAGATAAAAAGATGATTGGAAAGATAACAAGGTGATTAGAATTTATGAATAAAAAAGTGATTAAAATTTATGAATCAAATTATTTTTTTCCAAAGATAATGATCTGACTCCTTTTGTAAAAGGTGTACGTCACATTATTTAGGGTTAGGTCAAGCTGTTCATGCACCTGTGCTTGGCTTGTATGCCTAATTTCCATGTAGAAAAATACTACTTCTACACGTATCCACTTTAACTCAGATTGTAAAAGACAGCGATGTCTCATATGACCGCAAAGAGTTGGGAGCAATACGTCAAAAAAAGTTCAAGCCACGATTTCTCATATATGATAGCGATAACGTAAAAGCAATCGAATTACGACAACTATTCATGTGTACAGGATCAACCTCTCAAATCAAATGCATATTTATATTACTTCAAACAAATAATAGGATATATTCTAAGGGGTAGCCGGGAAGCATTATTGATTCTCCAATGAAGGAAAAAAAAAAGGCAAAAAGATGGGATATATTCCATATGTTAGATGACGTTGTTACTTTGCTTTTTATTGTTATTAGTTATTACTTATTGGTATCTTGTAAGTACACTTTATTAGTTACATGTTCTATATGTTAAAATAAAGCTTCTAGTGGCTTTCGCAAAGGTCTCACTGCCACTGAGAGGGTATATGTGCATTTTATACCAGAGAGGCTTTTACTTGATGACGCCCTCTTCTACTTTTACTTCTTTTTTTTTTATCTCATTTGTAAAAGTAGTAATTGTTTACGCCAAAACTCCCCACCACTGTTTAAAACTGAAAAAAATGTAATTAGGACACTTACTATCCGTTAAGAGAACCACTAAATTCAATCAGTCATAGGAAATTTTCCATTATTTTCATGTTTATTGACTATTTTTGTTGTATAGGGTTTTCATCAATAAAATTCTTTATTTTTAATTTTTAATTTTTGGTTTGGTCTATTCATCTTTGAATTTATACTCACTTTGAAAATGTGGAACTGCAAAAAGAGCACTTTGTTCATATAACTTATGCAAAATTCCATGCATGTACATATATAAAACTTTAGGGTCGGCTCCCACATCACTTTCCCTGATCTCGCAACTTAACTCGGTTTATTTGTCTTCTACAAAAGAATCTAGTCTTACACGTATAAAGATTAGACCAAGAAAATAAAGACTCTCATAGTACTATTAACAATATAAATATATCTACTAAACAACGTTAAAATCCATGAGTTAGAAGTTTAGGAAATTCTTATTACGTGCACTACACGTACTTCTAATTTTTCTTCTTATATTTTGTTATATGTACTAGTCTTGATTCAGTATGTTGAGATTGCCTTCACAATTGGATGAATATTGCTTATGCATAAGTTATCTTTGCTGTAATTTATAAAGTTTGATTTAATTGATCAAAATAAAGAGTCATCTGATTCCATGTTATGGTTACGTAGTCACAGCAGCGTCTGCAAGAGACAGGCTTGGCAAATGGGGTTATGCTATTGACTCCCACTGTTTACTACGTCTTGAAAATGAGAAACTATTAATCACCATTTTTTTCTTTGTCCTGTAAATAAACAGTAGATTGTGACAACAATTTCAAACCCTCTATCTGTACCTAGCTTCAAAGGTTTATAAAACTTTTTGTTGCTTACTTTTTTTGACTTTTTTGTGCCAATACTGAAGAGAGATTTTGTTACTTTTGTCCACAAGAAAACAGTACAGAAGGAATTTCTTGGCATATTGAAATAAGATAGATGTCTTTTTTTACCCTTTTTTTCCATTCTAAAGTTTCTTGGAAGTTGACATGCAGATGCTCCAACTTTATCATTTAACTTTTAGTACATTATTACTTATACCAGGTGCAGAAGTCTAAGCAGAGTTCCACCCGCTGATGTTGAATGGTATAAGCAAATTAGTTAAACATGGGTCAACATGTCTGCATCAGTTAATTTTCAGAGGTGACATATGTATCGCTTTCTAATGTATAAACTTTGTCAAATTTCTTTCATTCGATTAAACGAGTTGGATATTATGCTATCTACCAATGCTATCAAATTGGCTATCTGTAGACAAAAGGAAAAGAGAACATTTAAAATATTATTTGAAATAATTACTATAACTCTTTTTACGATATGATGTATATGATATAAAAAGGTGTTTGAAAATTTTGTCTGTGAAGCAAGCAAATAATTTTGTTGTAAATAATTGCCGTCCAAACATACCCAATGATAATGGCCAAGAAAAGGTAAAATTTGCAGCCCCATGCACCTTTCCTCTTAGATGAATTTAGTGTAGATAATACCCTTAATACAAATCTAGAGTTAGTAACATTTTCTGAATATAATAAAATAACGAATATCTTTTTGGTAGAAAGCTAGTCCAAAAACTCTTACATCGATTGGCTTGCAAAATAACACTTTTCAACCTGGATTGAACTGTGCAACTTTTGAACATCCTCACTATATGTAAAACAGTTGCGTTGAATACTGTTCAAAGATCCTGATGGTGACGATACACAAACTCTGATTGGATATGGCCAGTTATATGGAAAAGAGCCAAGGGGTACATTTTGACTGAGGATTGTTTGGAGAATAAACTTTTTATAAACTGTAATACTTTTTATAAAGATACACAAACTCTGATTGGATATGGCCAGTTATATGGAAAAGAGACAAGGGGTACATTTTGACTGAGGATTGTTTGGAGAATAAACTTTTTATAAACCGTAATACTTTTTATAAAGTTACAGGTATGCGATAAAAAGTTAGTTGAAAAAAATAAAAATGTGATAAGAAAACGTGTTTTGAGAACATCTAAACTTTTTTGTCGAGCTACTGTTGTCCAATCAAATACGCCAAAGTTATGTTCTTATGCAATACCCCAATATAATGGTGCAGGGACTCCATTCTAAATTTAGGGTGATTTCTGAATGTTAAACAGTATTATTAAAGATGACCTTTGATGTTTTTAAGAGGGGGGAGGGGGGGGCTAAAGCTAGCAGCATATATAGCAATGAGCTAGTTTTCAAGATAGCACAATGAACTAACCAAAATTGCGTGCAAAACTAGTGGACTAGCACCATCCATGAAGTCATTTTCAATTGCAGAGGAGATAATTACGAAGCACAGAAGAGAAGAAAATTAGAAGGCTTAATTCTCCTCACTGATTTCTTGATGTAGTTGCTTGGCAACAGAGAAATGAATTTTCTTATTCTTTACGTACCAATTCTTGTCATGCAAGATTACACGCCTGACTTCAAATTACGTACTTTGCAAGAAAATGTCTGTGGAGTCATTTGTTACAAGACAAGAAGTTCAATCATATAAGAATAATTTACGTGTACAGGTGGGATTGGGAATTCAAACTTGTCCTTTTTGGTATTTAGGATAATGTTTTTATATGAACTCAAGAAAGATGGATAGCCTATTTTGCAAGATTATTAGGTCATTTACCTTTGTGGAATTCTTGATATCAAGCCATTTGATTGCTACTGTGGACAGGTGGCTTAAGCGCGTAATAAGTGCCATAGATTCGAAGTTATATCGAAGTCTTTAGAAACCTAATTAGCGTTTGCATGGTATCTTGATAGCCACGCGCTGCGAAGTAAATCTGTTGACTCCTGACTTTTTGGCGGGAGAACTGCACGTGACCTACGTGACTTGGTTGACCTGAGAAACATGGCATAGATAGTGCTCATAAAAACTTTTAGTAGTATTTTTCATTCTTTTTAAGCAACAAAAATCAACTAAATTATAAGGATCATTTTGATAATGTTTGTATTGTTCGACTCTTGTTTTTAGCTATAAAGAAAACAGAATATGTACTTACTTTTTTTTTTTTGAAAAAAAAAACCTTGATGTGTTTGGATTCATAGAGTATTCTAAAAATAAGTCCAAAGGAATGAAAAAAAAGATTGAATTGCACACCCTAACCTCTGTGGGATGCAATCTGATTGGGTGCACGTAGGAAGATGGATGATGGGTGAAGTAGGGATGGGTTGGTGGTAATAGGGCAACAAACATCATGGGCTATTGAACTATTGAGATGGTACACTTCTAATCATCTAACTTATCTTGGTTTCAAATCGGTCACTCAACTAACAAAAGTGTTACACTTTGACCATTCAACTTTTTGCAATTTTAATTTGGTCACTTAACTAACAAGAGTGCTATATTAGGGTAATTAAGATATATTTTTTAATAATGCAATCCACCAACAAGAGCATAATTAAGAGTTATTTTTACCTTTTTGTTTTGATATGATTTGCCTCTAAATTTTATCCCTAAATTTGAAGTTTGAATGGAAATAGAAAAAAGATGAATTCGGGTTTTTTTTTCTAGTGATTGGAAATCGATTTGGTGGCCAAAAATGACTTTTTTTTTCCTTCTATTGGGTTTAAGGCAATGAGAGCCTAAATATGGTTGGACAAATTTGCCCATTGTCTTTAGCAAGTGAACTGCTCTTTTTTTTTTTTTTTTGCCAATTAGCAACTAATCCTATTCGTACTCCTTCTGTAACCTATTTAAAGGAAGGTCTAACTAGGTCAGAAGGGTTAGAGAGAATGGTTTCCACCTCTAGATCAATGTGGCACACTATTGCACACCCTTTAAATTTAGTAGAAACCAAATATTAGTTGCAATTGATGAGAGGCAAGATTTGAACTCTTGATCTCACTACTCCATAAAGGCACCCTTGACCTCACACCGTTTGAATTTAGGAAAAATGACTTGTATATTTTTCCTTCTATTAGGTTTAGGGTAATAAAAGCCTAAATATAGTTCGACAAATTTGCCAATTGTGTTTTGCATGTGAACTACTCCTATATTTTTCTCTGGCTAGTTTAACGACGAAATCCTTCGAAATAGCCATTAGTGTAACCCAATTGTTAGTTAAGTAATCAATTTGAGACCAAAAAATTTAATGGTCAAAGTGTAGCACTTTTATTAGTTGAATGACCAATTTCAAACTAAAACGAGTTGGATGGTGAAAATTTGTAGTACCATTTTGGTAGTTTAGTGACTGGCACCCTTTTTTACCCATGATAATATGATAGAGTGCAAAAAGGATAGGTTAGGAAGTGGGACAGGGATAAGGACTGTGATAGAGGTCTTGACTAGTTAGATAAAATGGTGGGAGGGTGGGCAGTGGGTGGTTTGGTGGGGTGGGATTGAGGGGGAAGGGCTTGTTGGTGGTGATGTTGAAAAATATAGACATGGAAGTCGAATGACTGAGTTACAAGATATGATGTGGGTATAAGGCAGTAGCGGAGCCATATATACTTGAATTGCCACCTTGTCTAAATTTAATGAAATTGTAAAAGTAAGCTTGATATTTCGTAGTGTTTTCACTTTGGCACCTAATTTGCACCCCTGAATTTTCTAAAAACATCTACTTACCATTTTAAGTTTTATGAAATTGTAAAATAGGCTTGACATTTTGCAGTGTGTTCACTTTTGGACCTTATTTGCAGTCCTTCAATTTTATAAAAACACCAAATTGCCCCATCCAGCCCATAATTTTGTAAAGTTCCATATGTGAGACGATTTACAAAGTTTAAATATTTATTCATGTCTCCTCATTCAAATTTCTAAAATTCTCTCTTTATATAAAATGTTACATAGATTCGCTTTATAGAAAAAAATTCAACCTCTTTTAGTTTAAACATAACTATGATTTTAATTATAAATCTAAATCTACAATATAAATATAAGAGTATGCAATCATTCATACTGCAAATTTAATACTACTACAAATATATACATTGACGATTGCTCCTCGCCTACAAGCCCTAACTCCGGCACTAGTGTAAGAAATGGGGTAGGCAAGCATGCGAGAGGTTGAATGTTGGATATCTAGTGATGCCAATGCTAGGGGCCTAAGGTTGTCAATCAAGCCATTTGAGTTGAATTTTATTAAGTTTAGAATTCGCTCACCTAGTTAGTAAGATATTTGGGTTTCGGGCCATGAATTTTGGATTAATATATATGAAACTCATACTTGACGCACAATATATTTGCGCTTTGAGCCTAATTCGAGTTTAACCCAAATTCACTTATTATTTCTTAATTTTTTCTTAATATAATTACTATAACCATTAAGTGATAAAGTTAATTTGAAATCTAGAATACTAAAACTACACATACACCAGTAAAATGTTCATTAAAAATACATAAACCAATAAATTTCTAACAATAATTGTTATCTAATTCTTTTAGATTATATGAAAAATAATAATAAAACATGAAAAATATATTTATTTAATGAATCTACTTCTCTTTCTACTAGTTACTAATAGTCCAATCATACATTACATATTTAAAAATAAGACATTTATAGTTATATGTATTAGGTTGCGTGTGTGTGTTATATATGTATATTTATGTATATAATAACATGCCAAGCTTTAATTAGGCTCATAAATATTATATATACACACACACACACACCCACACATATAGGCCCAAGCTTTATATTTATATGTGTATAATAACAGGCAACCTTTAATTGGACTGAGCCTATAGAAGTTCAAACTTGACTCGCATTTTAATTGGATCTCAAATATAGACTCAAATTTTGCCTGGCCTAGAATTTTAATAGGCTCGCCCCTTTTCTATTGGGTTGATTCGACTCTATTGATAGCCCTAACCAATGCCAATGGGGTAAAAGGTACATGGTGAGTGTTGCACGTAAGTTTCAAAAATAAGGGAGAAAATAACGTAAAAGTGAAGGTTATAATCGAACGAGAAGATTGGAGTTGTAGAAAACTTTTAATAATATTCTACTATACGTGTTTTCGAAAGATTAACATATTTTATATGTAAAATGAAAAAGAAAAGGTCTCGTTTTACAAAAAATTCTTCTTTTTTATTTTTTGTTATTTCAGCTAAGCACGAAGAACAAGCACGACTTTTTTATTTTTGTTTGTGAAATTTAAGGTTAATCACAGCCACTTCACTTGTGTTTAAGCCAAACTAAGACTGATCTTTAGAGATTTAAAACACTACCGTCTATCCTTTTGATCAAACATTCTTGAGAAAAAGGTTACTTGAGAAAGACATCAATGTATTACTTGCACCCCATTTGAACTAGCACGAAAAGGCATATCCAATGTATATATGTGCAAGTAGAAAAGAAAATATAAGAAAAAAATAGTGGAAATTCATGAAAGTTGATGTTCATAGAACACCTTTAGTACAAAATATTACTATATAAAACATTAAATGAAGGTAGTAATATAAATTAGTAACAACAAATTGCTGACCACCCATACATACATACATTTTTGGTTTAAGAATTCAAATGTTAACTCTATTCTTGACTCTTGTTTGAATTATGATTTTTTACAAAAAATTTTTTTTTGCATTTTTTATAAATATATTTTTAATTATTTTTTATTTCATATATATTAAATTATTATAATATATATATTTTTTATAAAAAAATTCTTAAAAATAGCAATCGAACGATTACTAAACACCCATGAACACAACCGCGTACTTGAACAAGTTATGGATTACGACGTAATCCTCCAAATTCTCTACTACGATCTATCACATCAAATCTTTAAAATACAAATCACCACATCAAGCCGTCCGATCACCACTTTTAACCTGAACCGTCCGATCATTCCCTCCCCTTTCTCCCTTTTTTTTTAATAACTTTTCTGCAATTCAATTTCAAAAAAGCAATAAGAGGGAGAAGGGGGACTGAAAGAACTCTGCCTTCCCAACTTTAACGCCGTTTACGATTCCTCTGACGTTTTCTTGGGACTATTCTTTCTTCAAGATTTCAAAAAAGAATGACGGGGATTGACGGCGTTAATTCTTTTCTCATTTTAGTTGATTAAGAAAACTTGATCTTTGTAAAAGTTTTGATTTTGATGGAGCCAATGGAAGCTTCGTCTCCAACGGCGCCGAAGAATGGGTTTCCGGCGAAGAGGTTGGCGAGGCAGTTAGATTTTACTGCAACACCAGCAATGTGTAGACCGTTGGCGGCAAATGTGATATTGCCGGAGCATCCACAGGCGCAGTTACAGTCCAAGTTGCTTGCTCTGGCTAAGCCTGCGCCACCTGCGATACTTGTTTCACAGCCGCAGGTGGTGTCCGGAGAGAAATCGCCTCCGTCCCGGGCCATGCAACAGCGGCGGAAGCCGACGGTGCCGGTGGTAATGCGTCTAGCTCATACGGTTCGTCGGCCTACTTCGCAGGAAGTAAAGTAAGTTTGATTCTCAATTTTTGAAATTGACAAGCTTTTAATTAATATTTGGCGCTCTTTTCTGTTAAATTCGAAATTTTTTCATTCTTTTGGAGTTTTTGTGATGTGAAAAGCTAAGTGCACGCTTATTTCTAACATGTTTGCAAAATGATTGCTGAATTTTGGTGAATTTGGAGTTTTAATTGAGAAAAAGCTTCGAAATTGATGGAAATTCTAGAGTTATGCAATCGATAATATGGCAAGGAAAACTCATTTATAAGCTCTTAATAAGATCAAATAAATAATTAAAACTCCATTCTCTAAGAGAATTTGGCTTAAAGAAACAGTCTTTCTGTAAAATATAGTAATACATTTTAGAAAAGATTTGATTTTTGTTGATTTTTTGTAAACAAAAGGGACAATTTTATGTGCCATAAGGTAATTTTGGATGCTGAAAGTTCGATCTCAGGCAAATGAAGTATCTCCTAGATATTAAAATTGTGCTTCTAACATTAGCAACGAGCTCCTTTCTTTGTAAACTAATTAAACCTTTTTCACTACGTCAAGGCTGCAAAACTTTGGATGTATGAAGTCTTATGATTTGTTTGAATTCAAAGTTTGAAAATTGTTCTGAGCTTACCTAACTACTATGTGATGTTATTATATTTATTTGCCTCTCAATTTTTTTTTTCAATCAGCAAATACGGGTCTCCAAAGTTGCCAGACCAGCGTAGCATTGGGCTGAGAGATGCTACTCCAAAGAAGAAGAAGCAATGTAATTGCAAAAACTCAAGATGCTTGAAGTTGTAAGTACAATTTGCCTTGTTTTTAAGTTTTTTTTTTTTTTGCATTGCATTGCAATTAGCATGTTTATCTTTTGCTTATGTCACACAGTGGCATCTTATACTTCAATCTTGTTATAAAGAGTACTTCAACTATATGAAAGATAAAGATGATGTTTCGCTATTTTTTAGTATTACCTGCTACATGCAGCAGAATTTGGAGAAGTGGGGAAGCCATGTGTATGTGTTATGGGATAAGAACTTTTGTAATCAAGTTTTATAAGAGAGTCCCATAGGTCTTCTCTCATGCCTCATGTCCTTCAGTCTGAAGTGCTCAGTTTTGGCATTATGCTTGAAATTGATAGACAGAGATTTATTTCAAAATTCCGCAACTTACCTACTCCATTTTGTGTTCAGAGTAGTCTTTTGTGGTACAACTGGGGAACCCTTATAATTTTCATCTAGTTGGAGTTGCTATTTTATGCCAGTAGTTTGTTTGATGCCTTCATCCTATCCATTTTGTGAATCCCTTATGAGTTTTATCTAGTTGGAGCCAGTATCTTAAGCCAGTGGTTTGTCTGATGCCATGGTCTATTCTCTTCCTGAAAAAAGAAAGGGAATTGACTATATGAACTCATACATTGTTGCCTTTACTGCTCAAGCAGATTTTTAAGAAGCTCTATTGCATTTATTAAAGTTTGCTTACATTTTAGTTAATTACTATTATGAAATTGGTGGTGAATCCACTTTAAGATCAGCCTCCAAAAGAGGCAGTGGACTGATGCTGGTCTTATGAATACCAGGTACTGTGAATGCTTTGCCTCTGGAACATATTGCAATGGTTGCAACTGCACAAAATGTCATAATACGTCAGAGCATGAGGCTCAAAGGAAGGAGGCAATTGAAATAATCCTAGAGAGAAATCCAGATGCATTCCAACCAAAGATTGCTAAAAGCCCAATAGGAACCACAGATGCTAGTGTATGTATTCTGAGTCCTCTATATTTGGAAGAATATATTCTTCAGTAAAAGCTATTCAATTCCATGGTGTTTGTTCTGAATATGTTGGATGTGACTCCTCTGAATGAGATTCATGGTATTGCCTAAATTATGATTAAGTAGTAGTGTCATCTTTTAGATCTGTAGTTGGTTTCTGTTCCTCAGTTGTAAGTGTCCTGCTTCTATAAGTCCAACTTGTAGACCTGTGGCTAACCTACTGCAACTTGTTATCTCTAAGCTGAATGCTCTAGATAGAGTTTTTCTAGAACCAGATATGATGTTTTTATTGTTTGAAGATGCTGCCACGAAGTTAATTTGGAATTATTTATCTTTTTGTAATTCCCCTTATGACTCTAGGCAATTTAGTGCTTCATGGATTTAAGCGAGAATTTACACTAAGTTTTAGCTGCTACCTCAGACTCTCAATGCATACAACTTGAGATTCTAGTGTTTTCTGGCTTATATTTACAGCACCTCAATTGATCTGGCTGATTGTTTGGCCATTTTTTGTAATGGTTCTAAAAAATAACACTCATTCTTTTGCAATTTACTAGCCTTATTGGCTTCTGGTGATTAGGCTTAGTCAATCGTCACTGTCTGGTGAAAGTTAATTTAAACTCTGGTACTAAAAATCTACTTTTAACTTTTGATTGGTTAAGACAGAAAAATATCATATCAAGCAAGCTCAAGGGATGATTTTTAATTGCTAGCTGCTAAAGCTTTGTTTTCTCGAGTGGTATATTAGCACCTTTGAATGCTTTATTAGATTATTCTTCTACTGAGATGCCTGTTAAAGAAGAATAAACCTTGACCTTGTACTTGAATTGGTTAAATTTATTTACATAGCATATCAGTTGATCACAACATCCTTTCTATGATATCATATAAATTGTATTTTAAATGTTTTAAGGCCAACCAGGTAGAGGCATATGATGTCACAATCATGGGTAAACATAACAAAGGATGCAATTGCAAGAAATCTGGGTGCCTCAAGAAATATTGCGAGTGTTTCCAGGCTAATGTTCTGTGCTCAGAAAACTGCAAATGCATAGATTGCAAGAATTTTGAAGGGAGTAAGGAGAGAGATTATATGTTTCATGAAGGTCCCACAAATGATTTTAGATTTGTCAATCAGGCAATAAATGCAGCCATTTGTGGAACTTCAAAATTTTCTTATTTTAACACTCTTCCTGCAACAAAGAAGAGGAAAACTGAGCAACTCATATGCAGAGCAACATCTGTTGATGCAGTAAAAGACAGACTTGAACAAATTAGACAGGTATTTGAATCATGGGATTTTAAGTCGACAGATATATATATCATTTTGGTTAACACTGGACTTGAATTTTTTTGCTCGTTAAATTCTGTGTGTAGCTTCATTTTAGACATGCTTAACTCCTTTTGCAGTCAGTTATCTGTATGGCTATACAACTTAGAGGCACATGCATTTTTTTGCAGTGGCTTGTTTGATTAATTCCTCTGCACTCGATTTTACTAATATAGTGAACAAGTTTGGTTTATGAGCTTATTTACCATTGTTTTGCATTTCCAGCTGAAGAAGGAAAAGAAAAACTAAAAATTTGATCTTTGACTTCACAAAGTTAGTTGCTGTTCAAAATGAGTACTAAGTTCAAAAAGTTTACAAAGTCTCACAAATCCCATAGATTGTCTTTCAAAGAAATTTATTTCTTACACAGTTTCTGGGATTTTCCATTCTATAGTTTTCATCTGCACACTAGCTCATTCATAGTGTCAAAAATCAGGTGAAAATTGTTTCATGGTTAAGTTACCCTTCTTGGTCTAGTCCAGAAGGTGAGACGGGTCAATACGGAAAGTGTATGAGATATTTTTTGAGGAGGTGCCAAATTGATTTCTATATAATAAGCGAATCTAGCCCTGATAAATCTGTAACTCTGTACTGATTGTTACCAAATTGATGCTAGTTTTTGACCCCTACATAGAGGTGCTTGTTAGAGCTACCACAAACCTCTCTTATTTTAGCAACTTAATTTTCAAAATTACCTTAACAAGTTGATAATTTCAAACCTTTTGTTATCAGGAAAATGATTTAGCACCCACCACAGCTTCTTTTTCCCCATTGTCTGCTCCATCTGCTCAACCTACTACTGCTATGACTTCAGGGATTTCACAATTCACACACAGGTATATGTCTGTAAACTTATTTCTGTTTAGAACTGATGACAAGTTTTGAGCTTTTGAAGCTTGTGATCAAAAGAGATGTTTGCATGACTATTGAACCTGACCACTATCGTACATTATGATTGAAGGCCTCTATTAGCAGAAATTCTCCAATCCGAACATTTGAAGGAGCTATGTTCTCTTCTGGTTGTAGTTTCAGCTGAAGCCGCAAAAAAAATTTCAGGTCATACTACAACTTGACACAATAATTTTTACAGGTTCTCTTAGATTCTTATATTTGTGACTTCTTGGTAATTATTATTTAAACATTTAGAGGTGGAGGGATACAAGACACACATTAATTTGCTTGTCTGTTTTTTTGTTTTGAAGCATGAGTAGCTTTCAATTTCTTAAAAACTAATAAATGTGAGAACATTTCTAGGCTATGAGTACTTTTTCTTCATAAAGGGGTCTGCTTTACTGTGATTGACTTATTTCTGGCTTGTGATTAAAAAGGATGGTTTCTCTGTATGTCTGCACTTGTGCACATCCTAGCACCTTTGCGCTTTCTGGCTTGTGCATGATGTGCTCAAGTAAAATTTGTAATGCAAGATTCATTTGCAGATAAGAGCTCTGTCTGAGTGTATATTATGGAGACTGGCTGCTCTCCAAGTCCACCTTAAGTTAAATCCTTTTTCACATTCTTTTGTGGAGTACTTGATATTTGTTCTTCATTTATCTCATTTGCATCCAGTGCACTATCTTTAGGTCTATTTTGATTCATCGATATTTTTCTGCAATTGCTATTAGCTTTAATTGTACATTCAATTTTTTTACTCAGAACTTTTATGACTCCTCTGTGTGGTGAGCTTTGCTCATCTTCTGTACATGTGGATGTTAGAAGCAGAAACACTGCATTTGAATTGGTTTCTTGTTTGATTAAATACCTAATTATCTGATTTTGTTCGTAATATTCTTTCATCTCAACTAATAAATGCTTTCATAAATTCTTAATTGTCCTTTTCAGGAAAGAAACATGTGATGAATAAAAGTGACATAGAAGAGGTTGAAACTTCCATTTCTTCAGCAATTCAAGGAAGTAAAGATGTTCACGCTCAATATCGTAATGAGAGCTTCAACACTAGTCAAGTAGAGGGTAATCTGGCTTATGGATGCCAATCAGGTGAAGGTGATCGAGAAACTGGAAGCGCAGCCTCTCCTGAGACACTTCCATTAATGTCTAATGATAGAGATGTTGCAATCGAAGGAGCTGACTCTCCAACTGGAGCTTCCAACCTGAAAAGAAGTACAACAATTAAGTCTCCGGACGGAGAAATATTTAAGGAGATAGATGCAGAACAAGAAAGGCTCGTCCTGACAAATTTTTGTGGTTTCCTTAACAAACTTATAACATGCACTATCATAAGAGGTAAGTTTTATTTATCAGTAATCTGATTGCATAATTGTTCTGTTGAAAACATGTAAATTTGAGACCATGTCCTAGTTTATAAAATTGTCATGATTTCGGCGAACAGAAATTTGACCTGGCACCTTTTCAGATCTCACAACCCTTGGGTGGTTTTCAGGAAATATGTTTTCTAATATTCAAGGACCGTTCAACTTTTCTATGACATTTACTTTTTCATTTTGTTTTTTGTTGCCAAGAAGTGATCATTTAGGCGCTGTAATAAGCAATCCTTTTTCCCAAGTAGGCATCTGATTATGTAGATTACACTGAATTAGTATTGTATCCCCTGTCTTTTTTTTTTTGGCAGATTTCCGAAAATGCATGTTACTTTTGTGTTTTTTTTTGTTGGGGGGGGGGGGGTGTGGGGGTGTGTTTGGTTGTGATTCAAACCCTGTTTTCTTTGCATGCATACTGTCATAACAATGGCTAAAGATCTGTATTTGTTGCATCCTTTTCCTGGTTTTCAAATTTGACTTTGGCAGTAATTTTTCCCAAGACCATATATTTAGAGCTTTGTACAACATTTTGTTCTTTAATTTCAACAAGGCCTTGAAGCTGGTTCTAAGTCGTAAAGCAGGGATACTTGGTGACTGCATGATAAACTGTTTTGAAACAGATCTTGTTGTTATCTCTAGTTCTTCTGCACAAGGATATGCCTTCTATACAGTGATCTTCTGCTGATCTGATGAAAGAGAATCATCTTCCTACTTGCAGAAACTTCATATTTGTCGTTGTCGAGAAATGGAGTGGAAAGCCAGCTGGGAGTGGTGCAAAATTGCAATTCAAAACCCACAATTCAAACAAGAAAATCAGTTTGATGCTGACAATAGGTGATGACAAACTGGTTGGAATGGCTAACGATTGTTTGCTTTGGAAACTTCCTTCAGTGGCTTGGTGCAAAGAGGTATATTCCTTGAGCAAGTGAAAGCTCCCTGCCTGGAAGTAGGATTGAGTTGTCAAAAATGACTTTTGACATTATATTTGCACGTCTATCTTTACTCCACATTTCATGGCTGAAATGGTTTTGTTGCTATGAGATTATCTATGGTTCGATAGTTAGAATAGTTATTAATCAGGTAATTGTTGATAGCAGGCACTGTACTCCTCTTTACCACCAATTTAGAGTCTGGGGTGCAATTTTTGCTGTATTGCAGTATATAATGCAATTCAGGGCTTTGAAGAAGAGTGAGCTGTTAAACTAGCATGCTTATGTAGCAGAGATGTGGCTTTATCATTAACACTAGTGGCCTTATTTGGATTGTCATTTTTCATACAAAAATTTCTACGTTTTTTATGAACACTTTTTTCAATCATTTTTTATCTCATATGTATCGAATCGTAACGGTACATTTTTCTACAAAAATTATAGAATTAGCAAATCCAGAGGGGCTCACTCATATTCTTTCTTCTACTTCAAAAACGTACGAGGAAATGGTCATTTGTCCCCTGGCTGCAGGTAGCTGCAGAAATTCCTCTATTATGTATACTTTTCTGTACTAGCTTGCTGTGCTACTACCCCATTACTTGTCTGATTGGAGGTTCCTACCACCTTCCTTCCTTGGCTGTAGTTTGTGGAAATAGCCAGAAAATATTCTGTAACTGTGTCTTTTGAGTTAACAACAAAAATAAAGGTGAATGAAACTATAGGGCCAATTGCTAATTCATTCACCCACTTGATATAATTCTTAAAATCAAGATACGCAACAGGGTGAAAGGCATTTGTTTATCCTAAATTAGTTTTATCAAATTATGAGTAGGGTTGACTTGAAATCCAATTAAATAATCAATGCTGTTATATTGACTACTTCATTTTGAATAATGAAAAGAGAGAAAGAAAGAATAATGAAAATAAGTTTTCTGTACTGAAATATGTTTATTACAATTTAGAAAGCGTGCGAAAGTATAAATGTAGGGTCAAAATTAATATTCTCGACTCATTTCTGTTCTCTAATTTTTTTTTTCCCTGATAGAAAGGGAGGCAATTTTTTTCTATTCTCTAATTAAAAACCTCATATTGATTACTTACAGTTAAAAAAAAAAAGCTCTATAAAATTGATTCTTGGATGGTTTTATCAGCGTTGAGAAGATATAAAATATAATAGATCTCCACCCGTTTTCTCACACCTGAAATCCAGACAAAAGACCACGAAAAATGCCAATACCTGAAAAAATACCGAGAGTCCGAGACTCATCACCACACTCATATTCACACCGAGATGAATATGAACATTTGTTCCAACATTGCTCCAAAAATGCAAAGATTAGCACAGGCCCGCACCCTGTCCCACGTGCATGCTTACAGTCACACGGTACCTGCCCGCCATTTCATCAACTCTCCGACGTTGTCCCAATCATCACTTGTCAGCAGCAGAAGCAGCAGCTATAAAAGTCAAACCACCTCCTTCAAGTTCTTCAAGTTACAACCGAACATCACCAACTCAGCTAGCACTACGAGCCACCAAGAAGAAAGGGTGGAAACCATGGATTCTGAGAAGCTTCGTCTTGAATTGCTTGAAGTCCTTCGCAGCAGAAGAACCCCAGAAGGTCTGTCTGCTGTGCTCACTGTTTGTTGTATGAAATATGAATTTATCTATTGAATTCTTGATCTGGGATTCTATTCTTTTTTTTCTTCTTTATGGCTTCTATGGTGGTTCAGTTAGACTTATGATCGATTTCTTGAAATTTTGTTTTCCATTTTATTCATTTACTTGATTTGTGGGGTGAATCAGTCCATCTGACTGTGGAACCTGGGAAGCCAGTGGAGGACCCTTTGTATCAGGAGACTCCTAAGCCAACCTTGAGTCCGGTACGAAACCTTCCCCCACCCCCCCTCCTTTTCTCCCCAGGATTCATTTTTTTAATCTATTGTTTTTAAGTCAAAAAGAAAAATTCTTGAATTTTGAGATTAGTACTTGGTATTCTGCAGGCCATGGAATCCTGTCCAAAGAAAGATATTCCCAACTTTAAAGAATTGCTCAAAGAGGAGAACTTTTACTTGACTACTGAGGTAATTTATTCGAATTCCTTATCTTTACTTTGACCTTTTTGTGATTATAGTGGACTGATTCTTTTTCTCGATAATTTATTCAATAGGCTGAAGGGGATGGGAAATAAATACAAAAACTAAGGACAAAATTTTGACATGATTTCTAACCAGTCTTATATTTACATGCAGTTATCTTATTAAAAGGCTAATGCAATTTGAAGTGAGATTTATCACTCTTCTGTTGTGCTCTGTCTTGCAGTTTTCGACATTTACTCAGTATGTTTAGCTCATCATTTTCATGGATTGTTACTGGATTTAAAGAACTATAGGACATTTCTGCCGAAAGTTCTTGGGGACTATCAGTGCAACCCTCATAATGAGAACACATTGACTATTTTCCATTCTTTTGGACAGTTACTTAAAGAGAGAAAAGGTGAACTGGATGTTTCAAGGGGTTGATCCATGGAATTGCATGAGTTTCTTTAGATTAAAGACATCAAAGCATCAACATTTTGGTAGAATGATTTAAAAATAAGAAATGTCCCAAGTTTCTAATTATCAGAGGAAGATCTTGAATTACTAAAGGGTATAAAGTCACAGTAATCAATATTCTGCTCAAACGTGGTCCAGCATAATGTTTACTTTTCTCTTGAATGTGGCCAAAGATTTGTTATTAACCTTTCTCTTTGGGGAATTCATTGGTCCATTTACAATCTTATTTCAACTTCTTCTATACCACTGCTTTTGGATGAAGCAGTCGTACAAATTTAATGTTACTATTTTAGTTCTTTACTCCATCAATTTTGACAATTTTGGCTATGAGCTGATTATTTGTCTCATAATCATTACTAGGCTGGAGAGCAAGGACGCTTGCCTGTGCTGATACTGAGCTTGAAAGATAGCACTCCGCAGAAGAGGCCAGCTATTGTTTTTCTGCACAGTACGAATAAATGCAAAGAGTGGTTACGACCGTTGCTTGAGGTTGGTAGAGAACCATAATTTTCCTTCTCATATCCTTAAACATTCTGAACATGGAGTTTGGGAACCAAAAATCTGCTTTAAGCATGCTGTGTTTCACCACAGGCGTATGCTTCAAGGGGATATATAGCAGTTGCTATTGATTCTCGTTATCATGGAGAGCGTGCTAGAAGCTTGACAACGTATCGAGATGTATGTACCAGTGCTTGTTCTTTACCTGTTTTTTCCGTTATTAGGTTCTTATACAAATTATAATGTCTGGCACATCAAAATGGTATACCAAATCGATATAAGAAAAACTATTTTACCAGACTTGAGGAAGGAACACAAAGAATATGGACAAACTCTCTTATGACCAGGTTGACATAAAAAGTTAAGTGTGCTTCAGAAAACCACCCACCTATGATGTCAAGAATGATGCTGTTGATTCTCAGGCAAGACAATTAAGCTGAAGAGTCATGTTAAGAGGAGAGCTGTTCTTCCTCTTTCAGTTTGATATCCTTGAATTGCAGCTTGCTTCACAGCTATAATGGATATTGTGGAGCTTTCTCTGTCCAATGAGTCATACAATGGTGGTTAACAATTTACTGTCTTTAGGCAAGACCATGCTCTGAAGAATCCCATGGAGTGGAGAGCTATCTAATCCCCCTTACGGTTTGACTTTCTTGAATGTGTGCCATTTTTTATGCCTTGTTGGACATGGATCTATAGTGGGTAAATCAGACTTATCTCTCCTCACGATTTGAGAGGCTTCCCTCCAATGGTTTTTGTTTACCACAATGACCTCGTTTTAGGTGTCATGTCAGCATATAATATGCTTGAAATTCCAAAAGAATTTTAATAAGCACCGTAGTTAAGCAAGGCCGTTTGAAGTTAAATTATCGTAGAAAAATAGGTCTAATTAATTTGAAAATGATAAATAGAATTTTTTGAAATTTTAAAAGCCGCAGGAGGAGTCTTGTAATTGTGGCAACCCAGCAGGGTTGAATTACTTGTCTATTAACATTTGCTCTGTCCCATCATTGATTGGATGTCAGTTTGTTTATTTTAAAGTAATTGCATTATCCTTTTTCTTCTTACAATGCAGGCCCTCGTGTCATCATGGGAAAAAGGTGATACGATGCCATTCATATTTGATACGGTATTGCTCCTGTTGTTTGGAAATCAATTCCCAATCTAGTTTGTGCATCTGTAATCCAGAAATGTCCTTTTGTTTCTTAGGAATGATTTGGCACTCATGTCATGATTAGAAATTTAATTCAAGCGAGAGTACCTTAAACAGTTGAACATTCCAGGTGTGGGACTTGATAAAACTTGCAGATTATCTCACACAAAGGGAAGATATAGACCCACTCAGGCTAGGGATCACTGGTGAATCACTTGGAGGTCAGTTAACTAAATTTAAGAGCAAAAGGTGAATCTAACTGTTCCACCAACGTGGAGGACTTACAAGGTGTAATATGCAGGAATGCATGCATGGTTTGCTGGTGCTGCTGATACTCGCTATGCTGTGGTTGTACCTATAATTGGTGTTCAAGTAAGTCCATTTATAACCTTCAAGTGATGTATGTTTCTATTAGATTTCTTAACACTTTGTCGAGAATATCATTCATAATCTGAGAATATTTGAGCAACTATGGTTGTAGGCCTTCAAATGGGCTATAGAGCATGACAAGTGGCAAGCTCGAGTTGATAGTATCAAGGCAGTATTCGAAAGTGAGTGGCGCAAAGAATATTTTCTGCAGAATTATGATGAATGTCTTTTCCAGCTGTCATAGGATTATTCTTTCTTTATATCCAGGTCTTGTGACTTGACTGCAAGCATTCTGACATTGCTCTTCATATCTATTTTCCAGAGGCAAGGATTGATTTAGGCAAGACTGCAATCGATAAAGAAGTGGTACAAAAGGTAAGTACCAGTGCTGATTTCACGTTTGCTCAATTTTGTCCGGACTTTTTTTGTTTTCTCTATGTGATGCCAGCTTCTAAACAAAAAACTAGTATCATCATAATTCCTTACTTTTCTTTCTTTGTCTTTCTTCAATTGGTGTCATTCATATTGGATTTAAAAAAACCAAACTCAAATATCATTTATTTGATACCATGTCTTGAGATGCTCCATAAGCTGTTTCATATATTGTCTAATTCCTGACCAGGTCTGGGATAGAATAACTCCAGATCTAGCCTCCAAGTTTGATTCACCTCATACAATTCCAGCTATTGCACCGCGTCCGCTGCTGATCTTAAATGGTATTTCACGCTGTGCTGCATGTTCTTATTCTAATAGTTGTACTTCTATTTTATCTGAAGAAGATAAGCTGTTTGGGCTGCAAAATTTTTGAATGTGCAGGTGCTGAAGACCCACGGTGCCTTTACCTGGCCTGGAAATTCCAAAATCAAGAGCACAAGAGGCTTATATAAAGGCCAGTGCATTGGATTCTTTCAAGGTAGGAATCTGTCTTCCCTCGTCATCCCTTGCTTTTTCTTTTACAAGTTCTTAATTTTTTATCTTTGCATGTTCCAGCACATAAGAGTAATGTAGTTTTCTGATACGCTTCTGATGTCAAAGTTGGAACAACTCCCGTTACAGTCAATTTACTGTTAATAGTTTTGTATTTGAAATCTGCGATGCTTTCTCCTTCACCTTGTTCAGTACTTCTTCCCGATTAATTTTTAGCCCCTTCCTTCCATTTCTGACATGATTTATTCTCCTCTCTGCCAGCTTATAGCCGAACCAGGAATCCCTCACCAGATGACGTCCTTGATGGTAAAAGAAGCAAGTGATTGGTTTGACAGGTTCTTCATGACATAATAGCATGTAATCTCTGAAATAGTAACTGGAGTTTAAAGTTGTGTTATGGCCTTGAAAATGCAATATAATGTGAGAAACAATTATAGCGTCATGATGTGATGTATATGATTCTTCGCTTCTCTGTTGCCCAAATCCAATTTTAGTTTCTTTTTTTCTCCCCCTAAAGAGGTGATTTGCAACCAAACCAAATTGATGTCGAAGATTCATAAACAATAGAAGAGAGTTAGAAGAGAGTTATGCAAATCCAGCCATAAAGGGCCATTCTGCAACGTTAGTTATGATGGCTTTCTTCAACATCCTGAGGCAGTAAAATGGTTATCCCGGAAAACTTCTAGACAAGAGCACCTTAAGTTCCACGAAAATGAAAATAATCTTCAATTCTTCCAACCATATATGCTGCGAAGGAAAGGAAGTAAATACCTATCACATTACAGACGATTCATAGAACACTGATAGCTTTATCTCCCATTGCAACTTCAACACTGGCTGCAACTTATTGACATAAGGTGTTACAGAAAAGAAGAAATTTGATTGCTCAAGCTCAACTTGGCTTGCCCTGAATGGAAGGTAAAACAATAATAATGTGACAAATTTTGCAACAAAGCTAGCTGAGAATTAGGATATCGTGCGAAAGCATGGACGATAGCTTAAGTTTTGTTGGACACTGATGATTCAGTATCATCGCCCACTGTTGCAAGGTAAAACATTTCTCTATTTTCTTGCAGATGTTGCAGTCTCGGTGATCTTATGGAGTTACCTGTTAGCATTCTGATAGCCATTTGGCAATTGGGTTGTCATGGAAGAAAACCTAGTATAATAGGGTGCATTATTAGAATTCGAAGCAAGTTAAAATATCTAAATTCGAGCTTGGCAAGCTTTTAAAAACTGAGTCTAAACTCAAGTTGGACTTCGTATTATCTTACTCAAGCTCAACCGAGCTTAAACACTATAAATTAATAATTCATATAATTTTAAACAAGAGATATTATCGACATTTCACACTAATAAATCCTATAAAAATTATATATATATTTATATATATATAGCAATACTTGATAAGGATTGATAAGACTCATCAAGCATACAAGTATCACTTGCTCACACTCAAACTCCACTCAAATTATTCATCAGATGGCTCAAACTCAATTTGAATTTGGTCCATATCGAGTCTGAATTGAATGGTTGAGCGAGTTGCTCGCAAGTTCAAATACAAGTCGAGTTGCTCGCTTGCCTTGCCTTGCTAGCTTGTTATAAAAGCTTGACAATCTACTGTATGTGTCAAATAGAATAATGTTAAATAGAAAATCTACCAAGTGTGTCAAATAGAATAATGTCACATCTTTGCTTATCGAAAAGTATGGACATAACACTCGAACTTGGGCATGGTTAAATAATAATCCTTGACACAATTTTGCAACATAAGCATCACTTCAATCTTTAATTACCATTGGAGTTATCTTCAATTTTATGTCCTAAAAGCTGTAAGGTCATGAGAAACCTTTGTTACTAAGAAAAATATTTTACTAAGCCACACAGGAGACAACATGAAACCATAATTGACATACATGATAACAACCCAAGCCGTGTACACAAAAACTATGTGGGCTGCTCTAAAATGATAATAGATAAGGACCTTAAAATGAAAATAAAATTCAAATCTTTCAACTTGACTTCATATAGCAGTTGATATGATGTATCTGATCCCAAATATATAACAGAAAGACGATAATTTGCATGTCTGCATAGGAATTCCAGAAAATGATTGTAGCCTTCTATATTCCATAGCAAGTCTTTGTCCCACAGCGACTTATTTGCCCCAAATATATTGTACCAGAAAAGAAAGTTCATTCATTCAATTCCAGTCAAGTGGATGATGCTCCCTGGAATGAAAGCAAACAAGAAATGTTACCAAACAATATTCTGTACATGCATGCATTTGTAGGATTGTATCGAGTGAGGTTACTTCTCTAATTGTCCAATACCAACATGATTCCACTGAAACGCCAGAATGAGGTATTGCTGTACATGTTTCTGCTTCTTAACCAAAATTTTACACTGCCCCTTTACCCCAAAAAAGGTTGTAATGGCTAACCCTTGACAGTTTATAAATCTACTAAGTGAAATATAGAGCACAACTTAACCCCTACACTTACAAAACCATATTAACTACTAATAACCACTACCTCCATGTCAGATGTTACCTTTCGTTGATTTTTTTCACTCTCTCATATCTTGTATTTTCAATCACGACAACTTTTAATGGTAAAAAGTATAGTCCGTCTTTCTATAAACTTTGAAAAAATTCTCGACAATTGTAGCATTTTAAGTGGCTTTATAGTAAATTATGCATAAATTGAAAGGGAAGGAGAACCTTAACCAAGTCTAATTAGGTATGATTGCGGAAACCAAGGTGGAAGAGAAATTGGTTTAGACTGTTATGATCACTTACCAATAAGATACCTTTGCTGGCCCTCTCCTCCAAATATTTTGATGGCTTGAAAAAGTTTCCATAGGTCTTGGACCAATTTGTCAGCCTTGAACAAATGTACCCTGGTCCAACTGCATCAGCCCAGAATAATATTCCACCACTATTCACAGGAAAAGGAAAAACACAGTTAGAAGCTCAGAGATTGACCATGCAAAGTGGCAACAGAAATACTTGCAACCAGCATTGGGAGTAGAGAAGTGAAGATCTACATATGCATATAGTATACTGGAAATCAGCAATTACTGGACTTGAAAGTCCAATAACTTGACATGGAAGGTTGATAGTCCTTTGCCTGAAAATTGCTTTGTTTAAACAAAGCAATTTTGAACACTACTAAACTCGAGATGATGGGCCAACAGTTTCTTCCCAGCCCCTTCGCCCTGAAATTTCCTTTGTTTAAAGAAATTATACACTCTCTGATGTGAAAATCTGGTCAAGTAGATTCTAAAAAGGAAAATGGTTTTGCCTATGATGGTTCACTTTCTGGAAAACATAAACATATTTTATCAAAGTCTTACCAATGCGAAGGAAATTTCATCCCATGAACAGATGCTATGTCAATGTCTGATGCCTGGACCAAAACTCCTTCATCAACTAAATGGCAGGCTTCATTTATCACAGGAAAGAATATCATTTCCACGATATCTTGGTTGGTCACAGATATTGGCTGCCAATTCACAGATCTTGGTTTTTCAAATTTGCTCAAACAAGCAGTGCAGGATTGCTGCAATTCCATCATAAATAACATTATTAATTAGCTAAATCATGAAAGGATAATACTTTATTTCATTAGTAGCAAGTTTACTTTTGAACTAATAACATTTTGTTATTTCAAATTAATTTCACAAGTTAAATAAAATTCTTTTAGATGTTGTCACAATTTATAAAAACATTTCAAACTTTACCCGTCTTTTTACTCTGTTATATAAAAGAAAAGGATATCCTGACTATGCAGTAGGCAGGAGAAAACATTGAGAAGGTGGCGTAAAAGATCAAACGTTCGTGCATGCATGCAAGCAAAAACCTACTAACTCTGCTTTCTTCCGACTCTCTGTTCCCTAAAGAAGCGAGCTCATTTTGCAAATCAAATTATCATAGCTTTCATTTCACATTGAGGATAAATTAAGATCGACTTGTCTAAATCTATTAACTGATTTAACGTACAATTGATGAGAAACACTGGCGAGGAAAATTTGGTCTGATAGTTAAAGTTGAAGTTTTAGGATTTAAGGTCACGGATTTAATTAAAAAAAATAAAAGCTAGTTAGAAATAATCGTGCTTTTCTCTTTCTGATCTCGACTCACAACAAAAATAAGCACATTTTCCATGCTTTTAATATTGTTATCAACTTTGCAGAGCTGTGTTTAGCCATGCAATCTGAAGTTAGAGGTAGCAGTAGTATATATCCAAGCACTGAAGGAAAAGATACCCGAGAGTGAAAGTGCATTAACTAGACTTTCTGTGTAGATGCACGAACAGAACTTGTTATGCCTCCTTCCAAAATGGCAAGTTGAACCCTAATAACTGCAAAATCTCAGGATGCCTATAGGCTTCAGAGAGTGTCAGTGCCCACAAGACACTGACCAAATTTTGCTACTAAACAAGCTTACCCACTGTACCATGTAATTCGTTCAAAATGGTTTGCTCCAAGATTTAACCATTCTTTCTTAATTTTAAATGCAACAGGCATGGATGTGTCAAGGTATCTGCAGAGGACAAAAGCGCAACACTACATCCAGAGTTACAACTTACATCCAGAGCTACAGAACAGTCAACATCAGCATTGGAGCTGATCTTTCCATCAGAATCAACAGCGTGTGTTTTGTGCTTATGCTACTCTTGAATTTAGCTGAATTAATTTACAGGAGGATAAAAGTTGGTGTTTGTAGCGTCTTGCTTGGAATTAATCTCATTCTACTGATTGTTTGGCAAGTCTTTTTGACTCGGGTTTGCCCTTGTGTTTTGAGTTCTCGGATAAATTCATTCTTCAAGTGACAAAATATAATGGGAATACTGTGATTTTACTAATGGAAAAGAAGAGGTAAAGATACTTGTTTAGGGCATTTACATTTTGCATTCTTTTTAACATCTGAACCTGCTCCAACTTTCGAAAGACAATCCCTGAATGGCTGAATCCTTATAACATAAACTCCTTGTTTTTTTTTTTTTTTGTTTTTCCCTTTTCTTTTGTTTCATATATCAATACACTTATATGAGTGCATAAATCAAAACCTATAAGCACAATGAGCTCAAGTTTCATTACTCACAAGTCACAATTATGGGATTTGTGACGAAAATGGAACGGTAGAGTCCATTACAAATAAGATTTTGAGAAATAATGGTCTAATATTAAGGGTCTTCTTTTCTTATTTCATAAGAAACCAATATTCAATCTTGACATCCCATTTTAATTCTTTCTTACTTAGTTCTATTTATTTTTATTTTTTCTAAGAAAAATTTGTCTCTGTTGAATGATGAAAATTTAGAATTATAATGACGACTTCATAAGCAATACTCTTTGAGTAGTTGCATTTGAACCTACAAGCAGAAAATAACGATTAATAATCATAGCTTTAATCCTAAAGGGAGAAGATAGGAGGCAATGAAAATAAGTCCAGTGAATGGACCTTTAAAGAGTTGGTCACTTAGTACCACCTTGAATTGTTTGCTAGCGCATTCACTTCTCAGTGCCATCACAAGAGAATCAAGTATCGAGGCAGTTGGGAGAAGTAGTAACACATCAGAAATGGCCTGTTGCATTTTTCTTTTTCCTTTTTTTTTTTTTTTTGGATTAAGATAGCACCAAGACCCCATAATCTGATTCTAATACTTCAGCTACTTGGGGGACAGAAGAACATTTAAGCACAAGAAGGAAGTTACATAATCTAGATCATAAAGGAACTTGAGAACTACATTGGTCTCAAAATCCAGAATCTGTACAGAGAACAGTTGAATAAGATAGAGCCATTCAAGTTTACTTTTTCATATGGATGGTTGTGTGTACAAAGACAATTCAATGGAGTCAAATCAAAGAAACAACACCTTTTGTCCTTAGTTTCTCAATTTTTTGACTCTTTGTTGCTCTCCTCCTAGGTAGAGGGGTGCTCAAGATAAGCATCTCATCTCCTCAAAGAACGAGCAAAAAAAATGCTTGTGAAGTGCAAAGCTAGGGACACATACTGTTACCGGAAAATCATTGATCATCTTCCTTAGAATTTATTACAACACCACCTGTAATTAATTGAGTAAAAGTAATTAATTGAGTAAAAGTAAGAAGTCCAAGACAACATAGCATGGAAACATGAACTGCATGAGCCAAAGAAATTGTAACTTCATCCCTTCTTGGGCATGGCTGCAAGCCTAGTGTACATTCTCGCCATCGACTGATATCCTCTGATATCTCCAGAACGAAGGAGGTTGCCTAAACCAAAGCAGACACAACGCATCAGTGTTGCTTTAAAGCACCCTCAAATTCGACTGGTGTAGCAACGAATAGAGGATAACATACTCAAAAGCTAAGAAAATCATCCATGTGAAACAAAAATTGTAGCCTGATATATCGTGTCTGAAACAAGAAAATTTGAGGCAATTTCTCCATTTCAAAATGGAAGTCCTTGTTTAAGTCAAAATTTAAAATTACTGAATGCAAAAATGTAACAGCAGTCATACTCTAGTACCGCGCAAGTACTTTTCTCAATGACTATTAAGAGACAGTAGTAAACATTGAGGACTACCAATGTAGATAAGCGAATTGAAACAGAGTAAGATTACCTTGTTTTTTACATGAAAAAGTCAGCAAATTAAGATTTTACAACTACAATTTTCCACTTGAAAAAAAATCAACGTTAATTCTGTTATTGACCAAATTAAGGAAATCTTATTCATAAGTATCATTCAACTAACAATCAGACGGGACAATTTCAGGCAAAACTTGCCTTGATTGGACCTGGCCCGCATTAAATTGAAATAGATGTATTGATTCTTTATCATTATAATGCATACTGGAAAAAGTCAATAAGACATTCATATTTCACCATTCTTTCACCATCTCACTTCAGGGAATGTAAAAATACAACTTTCAGACTATATGATCCAAAACACTAGTGGAGTATAGATAGTGAAGCTTATGATGTAGTTACGAGGATTATCCTCGAGTACATCTATCCTTGTTGATATTTACTAGAACTCTTCTACAGTTTTGCTCCCAGAAAAGAAAAAAAAAAAAAAGGGATCCAAAACATTCCAGATTCTCACAACACCATTAACCACTTTAGTTTCCACCAAAAACTGAAAATGACTCACAGAAGCATATAAGCCAGGAATACTTGCTTTGGTCTTCTTGAATACGAGGATCATACTTGGAAGACCAATCATTATGTCGACAAGAGATGGCCTAAGGTAAATTTAAGATGCAGCACTCTGATTCCAAACATTTACTCACTAGAGGTGTACGGACATTCGCTAAGAGTTACTTGTATAAATACAAAAATAGTAACAGATCAAGTTTTGTATTTACATTTACAGACTGTTGTTTTGGGACCAAAACAAATAAATAAATAAAACCAGCCATACAGCTGAGTGATTAAATTCGATTTATTCTAAAGATACATGATATCTTGGAGAGAGAACAAAAGGTCCCAGGACAAACTTGGTAACATCAGACCCTCAAACACATTAATGCCATTTCCAGCCATCTTGATGTCTCCCATACGCAATCGTAATGCAGAACCAATAGTCAAAACTTATGTGGCAATGGATACAACGTATACACACACACAAAGCAGCTATACATGCAAAAGTTTTAAACCTTTGAGACACTAACTTTACAAATGAAATTAAGATGTCAAGTGCATGGTAACTTTACACACACTGTTTTGAAACAGAGTGAATTCTCTAGATCTTTGCCTAGTAAGGCGGATCTGGCGAAATGAGTCAAAATTTTTATTAGCTAAACAAGATTCACAAGGACAGGTAACTTAAAACCAGGTAAAAAGTACAAAAATGCTGTCAATACCTGAATCACAGTTTAGAGGGCTATCCGGTTCAGGATGAGCCATAAGAGCAATTATAGCCCTACAAACAGATTGTAGTGTCCAGGCAGGACTCCATGCATTCTTCAAGATATCAAGGCAAATCTCCCCTGTCTGAATAAGAGCAAAGATATCATCAAGCGTCAACTAATTGACCATATCAGTATCATCTAACTCAGTACTTTCTTAATCATTATGTACTTTTTTCAACTAAATTGTTTTAATGAAAGTCAAAGAAATCCTTTACTTTTAATTCTTCAAAGAAAAAACCAAAAGACTACCTATTATGCTGATCTAGTACATAGCTACTGGAACAATGAACACAACCACACACCACCTAGTCTCAATCTGTAATAGCAACACGTGCAGGCACAGGTGAGGCTACAGGTGGATGGCGTCCTAATTCTATAGTTTGACATTTAAACTTCTTTAACTCCCCATATCTGTTTTTTCCGATTACCGGAATAAACTAACTAGAATTCTTGTTCTGTCTTTTGCTAATTTATCACACAGAACCACCAAACTTTATCCTGAGTCCTGACTTTTTAATCATAATACTTTTCATGAAAAGGAACAATAAAGAAATTCACTACTCCAAGCCACTTGAGCACGTGCACTATAAGCTATTCAAGCTCAACCAAAAAGATGCCAGTTAAATTAAGTCCAGCTTAATTTTTCCTTTCCAAACATATTGATGGCACATCCACAGAAAGGTAATTACTAACAGAAAGACAAAAAATAATAATAAATGCTGCAGTTGGTATTAGCAGGAATGACTTCCCATAAACCAGCTCATTCTAACTGCAAAGCAACATTATGAGAAGATAGGTGAAAAGATTCAGACCTTAAAATGTACATTAGGATGGAATATTTTGGTCAAGAACCTCACTTGCGGTGGCTGCAAAGGATAATGCTCCGGCACTGAAAATGCTAACTGGAAAACTCCTCCCTCAAAAGGAGTCTCAGATGGACCCTAAAATTAATAGCACGCCAGACAAAAAGGAGGGAAAAAAGGATGATTTCACCATGAGAACACAACTCTTTACCGTAAAATCCAAGTAAGGGAAAAAAAAAAGAAAGGTGAATAAAAAAATGAAATAGTTTCATCCAAGAGTCGCATACTTTAATAAGAGCATTCCACTTAAATATATTTGAATCATCACAAACTAGTTGGATATCTGGATCAGCTGATTTCTCTCTCTGCACTTCTTTGTACTCCTTGAATAGCCTTGCTCTTGATGCCTATTTGCAAGAGACAATTCACACAATGTGAAACCAATTAAAATGGAAAAGTACAATAATTAAAGCAAACAGAACATAAAAAGGTTTACCAGCATGACCCCAAAACCACACAGTAGAATTTTAATCAATTAATTGGGTCTATTGGTATTGTGCTAACTAAATAACAAGTCTCAAACCAAACAAAGAGGCACAGAAGGGTTTTGGGGGAAGTAAAGAGGAGAAGAATACTTATGGGTTTTATCACTTTATCTAACTAAAACTTAACTCCACCAAAATGAGGGGATACTGTGTCAACAAAACAACACCTTCTGACAGAGTGCTACTGCTAGTAACAAAAATTTTCATTGTAACTAAATTGTTTCATTAAGAGCAGTTGCTCAATTTTACATGTAGCAGAAAAATAACTTGTTTAGTGATATGCTATGCAACTTCTCAGTTTAAACCTCATTTTAATACACATTCTGCGTTGATTCAGAAAAATACATAAAGAAATCTATCTCCAGAAAAACAGTGTTGGTAGGAGTGTTGCTGTCACAAACCTGCATCTTATCTGAAAGTCAGTAGCCAGATATGATCCAATATCTGTGGGCATGGAACAAAAAAAAAAATTAGCAAGAAACCAAATTTTCCACATAAGAGCTGATGAATCCTAGTAAACAAGAAGAAGAAAACACCTTTAAAAAACTTTTCTTTATTAGATACAGCTTTGAATGAATCCCAAGCTCAATTTTTTAAGTTGATTGTTTAGCTGTAAGTAGAATAAATAGGGAAGAACAAATTTACAAAACCTCCAAAGATCGCAAACTGTAAACTGGGAAAGGAGGCTAATAATATTCTATTCCAACCAAACAAGATTAAATTTCTCCATTCTTAATTAGCTCAACAGAAAAAATTACGGTGTACTGACTGATCCAAACATCAAATACATATATTTGACCAAATTTAGATATTAAAGAATTACCAGTAAAGCTTGAGGATAAAGCAGTCAAGACACAGAATTAGCCTTAACCCAAATAGATTACCAACTGCACTCCGTTGCTCTCGTATACAAGGGTTCCGGCTCCCCCGGTGCAGGAGGTCAGCGGCGGAAGAGAGGCTGAGATTGGTGGCGTTGAGGTGGTGCGGCTGGTTTGCGAGGTGGAATGAAATCTGCGGTGGGATGAGTAAATAAAATAAGATTAGTCTATTTCTTCAGATTAAAAAGAACGACATCGTTTAGTGGAGTCGATTTTCTGATTTCATAACGTCGAGAAATATATAGGAGTATTATTACTCTTGATTGAAGAAAACGAACCCAATTTTGCCTCAACAATTGAGGTTATACGACGACGTTTACTCTTCTAGAAATCGACTCCTTTGACAAAACAGAACAACTTTGTCTTGGTGATTTTAGGAAATCGACTTCAGGTATAATAAATTGCTTTGGCTGTATCAAATTATTTTATACTTTGCATTAAATTTAAAATAAAATAACGACGTAGTTTTAGTGATATTGCATTGATTTGCATAGAATTTTCATCCTTTACATTTGCAACTTTTTTCTTTTTTTTTTGCAAGAACGGGTTGTAATTGTGAGGACCCGAATTTTTATTTTTCTTACTTTTATTTTATTTTTCTGACTTATTTAATTATTTATTAACTATTTATTTTGAATAATTTATTTCATCCATTTTAAATCCATTTGCATGGAACAATGTCTCATTTATATTTTTAAAACGTTTCGTTAGCGAATTTAATTTTTCTGCGACTCATTTAGCGAGAAATAGCGAATGCATGTTTTTCGAGATAAATTCGATCCGAGAGTATATTAATCTTGAAAAATTAAGAATGATCAATAGTAGATTAAGAAAAATTAATTGAAGAATTAGATGTGAGTGAATTAAGTTAAGTTCAATTAGGAGCACTAATTGCTCACTAATCGGTTGTTGACTTTTGGGCACCAAAAACACCTTTATTTATGTCAATCCTTCTTACACCCCATCAAATCACCTAACTACCATCCAAAACCTTTCTTCCTCTCTTCTCCCTTGGCCGACTCCCCTCCCTCATTTCCCACAAGAAAATTTCAGCTTCTTGTCTTCCATTCTTGCTCCACAAAGACACTCCAAATTTGCTTCTTGTCTTGATTCTTCATACAAGCTTGAAAGGTGACTTAAACAAGGAAGAAACTTTGGTGATTTAAGAGTTTCTACTCTAGTGGTTGACTACATCTCTTGCAAGCAAGGTAAACAACCAAAAACCCTCATCCTCTCCTCTCAATTATTAGTAGTTAGTTAGTTCTTGTTAATTAGTTGTTGGGTTGTTGATAGGTTCACAAAAACCTTGACATTAGGTAGTGGATTTGAGGTGGCTTTGTAGGTAGAGATCTTGAGGATTTTGTATGTTTAATTGCTTGTTTGATGCTTATTTTGAGAAGATATGGTTTAGTTTTAGTTGGAAAGTTGGAAAAGAAAACTAGAAGATGAAAGTTGCATGCTATCCGAATTTTTAGTTTGTTGAAACCCTCATGTTAATTTCGAATTTTGATGTTATTTTGGTGCTATAATATTTTTTATATGATGGTGTTCATGTGTGTTACATATCTCTCAAAAAACTTTTCAATTGGTTGAGTTAAAGTAGGGTTTATGTGAGGATGAAATCTGAAAAATTTTCTAACCAGGAGCACCGACCAGTGTTCACATTTTGGGTCTTAACTTTTTGTATGGAAGTTAAAATCAAGTGCCGTTTGTGGCATCCGAAACTAAATTCCAAGAACTTTCCGTTGGTATAAAATGCACCTCCTAATTCGTTTCCTATGAACCGTAGTGAACCGGCAAAGATGACTGAATTTTCTCACTGTTCTCATCCGAGAAACCAACCTAGCTGCAGTTTGTAGCTCAATTTTGCCTATCTTGCAAAATGAATTTTAAGACAGTTCCTTCTAGTGAATCGTAGCCATTTGAATCTAATTTTCAACGCCACAAACCATGCTAAATTTTGAATTGTGTAGCTTTAGTTATGATCAGATTTTGAAACTCTGTCAAGCCTTCAAAATTGGAAATTTTGTAAACAGGTTCCAAAATTCGATTTTCTTAAAACTATTGTATCTTGATGTAAAAAGGTTCGAATTGGGTTCTGTTTGTTGCAATTGAAACTAGATTTAGAATTCTATTAGTGGTATAAATTTCAAGGGTTAATTTCACTCCTATGAATTTTTCCGAATTTCCAAACTTTACTGAAATTTCAAGCCTGTTTTGCTCTGTCCTGTCTAGAACAGTGACTTTGAGCTAAATTTAAATAATTTCGGATTAGAGTTTGAGAAAAGTGTCTTCTCGAGAGTTTTAGTGCTTTGGGTTTAGTTTCCAATGGTATAAAGTTTCTAATTTTTGGACTTCCAGAACTCGAGATACGATTTTTCCAAATAGTGTCGCACCAAATTGAAAATTTTCTGATTTTAAACAAAGTACTCTCTTAAGCACTCTTAACCTTCCTTTGAGATTGTTGGTCCGTTTTAGAACTAAATTCATGGTTAGACACAAGGTTCCTTTAGAACTTTAAACCTTCGTTTGAATCTTGGTTTCAAAGGATTAAATCTCTCTTAATGCGTTTTCTTTTTTGTTCAACTCCCTTGGTTGATGGCACCTTTTTTCATATTTGAAAAATGAACTTCAACCCCTAGTTTTATGTCCTCGATTTTCATGAGTTTGAACTCTAAAAAGGGAGCGTTTTGACTAGAGTAATTCTTGGAGAATTTCACTAGTTTTATACTCGAAACTTGGAACCTTTAGTTTTGACATTTGTTATGAAAATGAGTGGAGTTTTGGATGGATTTTGACTCCATTAGCTTGGAAAATGTGAAAGTTCTTTATATTTTAACTTTTGGGACATGAGATTAGAAGTTTTGGGAGATGAAAACTATCTACCCTTTTTCCTCGATTTTCGTGTCAAAAGTGAACATGGTACTTTCTTTTGGAATTGGGATTACGTACCACGACTTGAATCAAAAACGACTTTTGAGCTCTCTTTGAGCATTATTTCAATGATTTAGCGAGAAAAACTCTTTTAACTTGACTCGAACTTGTGACCTTGAGAGTGGGTAGCGAGAAAATGTCTTTCTTATTAATCTTGGTCGAGCACTTAGGTAATCGTGAATGTGCATGTCTCAGGTGGTCACGAAAACGATAAAAAACTCGTCTAACTTCTCGTTTTGTTTTTGTTTGCCTTGACTTTTGGTGAGTATCAAGTGCATGTTAAATGCTAATGTGTTTGAAATGATATGTGTACAAGTACTATATATGATACGTGAACTTGTCGAGACAAGAGTGTACTTTATCGCCCTCATCCTCTCTCTCTCCTGATTATATGATACTTGTTACATGAATATATATGACTTGCATTTGTACATGAACATGTTTTAAGTCGTGAGCACTGAGCGGTTAGAAGTATCACGCCCTATTTGGGTGGAAAGTACCGCTCATCCCGACTCAGTGTTATGACCAATTCAAAGTCGATTGGAACGTTGTCTCGTCGACCAAATATACTTGTGGGAACGTCCCAATCCATTGGCTAACCTTGTAACTCGAGCTGACAAGGGTTTGGTCGAGGAGTTTGATGAACCTTGGAAAATATTATAATTTGATCTTTTGAGATCTCGCTTGGCATACTCAAATAGCATCGCCACTTCATACATATTTGGTTCCGAATCCGAATGGGTGTTATGTTGGATGGAGGAAGTAAGTGGAATACTATAGTTGTGTTACTATTTGGGTTGACGAAAGGTCAACCCCGGATGGCTCAACTTAATCGGGATATAGAAATAGCTCCTGAGAACTCCTGTATCCTTCTCGTATGTTAATTCCTACTTATGCACTTAAATAAAATATTATGTTTAAAAGTTGTTTAAAGCATGTTATTTGATTGATTGGTGTTACTTACTTGCCTGTTTATTTTCTTGACCTCACTGAGCGTTCGCTCACTCTTTTAAGTTTGTTTTCTTTAACAGGTTTTAGAGGTGGATTGGAGGTTCTAAACTAGCGACTTGGTGAATGTTAGTATATTTTTGTTTGAATTTTTGGTGACTCTTAAAGTGTGATTTTGTTATTGTTGGTTGGTGGATTGTAATCATAACTTTTAACTTTGAAGTTATGGTTTGTATATTCGAAATATTTCTTATTTAAATCGATGATTGTTTTGTGACTCTATATTAAGTTTGAACAAGTGCGTGAGTCCCGACGAGAGTGGGGCAAACGTTCCGCTAATACCCTAGGGTTCGCCCTAAGGAGAGGTGGGGGCGTCACAGTAATTTCCTACATTTTTTAAGGAAGGGATTTAAAAGCAGAGGATTTTGAGTCAAGAACCTCTAATTTTTAGGATCTCAATTTTTGATAAAGCTACGAGCAAAAAATAGTTCCAATTTTAAATACAAAATATTTTAGGGATTGTGCTTTTAACTTAATAAATTGTAAATGTGTCTTTACTGACTAAAGTAAAATGTTCTTTTTGGGTCTTACGTATTGGAAATTTATGTTTTTATCCCAGATAATTTGTTAAAAGTCAACATTGTGTGCCTAGAAGTATTTTGATATCTTTTTTTTTTTAATTTTTAACACATATATCTAATTTCATTATCTTACAATGATACACTGTGGTATTTGATACCTATTGTTAACAAAAAAGTAATAAATGTAATCTAGCATTGATTGTATTTGATGGCTACAAGTATAAGACCCACAATTTAAAGAATTTAATCTAGTGGCGATTTTTTATTACATAAAAATTCATACTTTAACGTGTTGCAAGGCATTAGTGAACTTTCTTCGTCCTCATATTCTCCATTTGGATTAGCTGTTTTGGGGGTGTTTTTGAAAAATTTTGCTATAGCAGAGTTTTTAGAATATATTTTGAAATATTTTTAGAAAATATTTTGGAATATTTAAGAGTAGAAAAGTTTTTAAAATATATTTTGAGATATTTTTTAAAATTTTAAACTATTTTTTAGATTACCTTTTAGAGAACTTTTTAAAAAATTTTTATTGTATTTGAAAAACTGATTTTTATTTGTATCCATATTTGTTATTATCGGGATATTATAATTGTCCGTTTCACTTCCATAACTAGAGAACTTATCCTTTCATTGAGAGATTTCACTTTAGCTACTAGACTGAAAGATTCTCAGCAATTTCTCACATGTTAACGTTAGCCCAATTGAATTCGAAATTTTCGAAATCGATAATTCGAAATTCGGCACTGAAATCAGAATTTCTGATTTCGAATTAAGCAAATTTGGTTCGAATTCGATAATGGAGTTTTTGAAATCGGAAATCGAAATCGAAATTTCCAATTTCAATTTCGTTTATAATATATATATATATTAATATACATTTATTTATATATATAATAAATTTTTTTATTTCAATTTCATTTTATAAATATATATAATAATTATAATAATATTTTTTATTTCAATTTCGCTTTATAATATATATTTTTATATATAATAATATTTTTTATAATATATGTAATATAAAATTTATATTATATAACAATACATCCAACAAAAAAGAAAAAAAAAGGAAAAAATGTTTCCGAATTCGGTGAATTCAGAATTCACCGAATTCCGAATTGAATTCGGAATCGAAATCAAAACTGGCAAATTCAAAGTCGAAATCAATCAGTAATTTCTATTCCGAAATTCCGAATTCAAAACTTTTGAATTACCGAATTCGTTGCACACCCCTATTCCCCATCATTTCTATTGGAGTGTTGCCCTATGTAGTGGCAATAATTATTTTTTTTGATTTAGTGTGCTATGTGATTTGAGACACAAAAACGGTTTGTTTTTAAACCAAACAATTGAGCTTTGACGGTAACTTAATTGCAATTCATCCAGATCCGCTGCTGTTCCATCCCCCTTCTGATTCTAATTCCCTAAGCATGAATGAAACGGAGCTCTGGCTGTTGAGACAAGGTTGCTGTCCTTCTAATAGCTTTTGCACAATATAAAACAGCACCAAGGCCGAAGTCGTTAAAAAGCAACATCCAGAGTCATTGATGAAGAGGAGGTAAACTAAGAAACTTTAAAAGTTACTTTTAAACAAGCAAATTTTATACGTCTAGTGGGCTAAGATAGTTGGCTCTCGCAAAAGAATAGAAATGATTTGCACACTAGAAAATTCTGCAGACCATAATGTAGATACCCTGATCAAAAACTTGTCTGTATTCACCCTGACATGTCCAAATTAAGTTTTATTTGTTTTTCTTCTCTTCTTTTCTACAATTAATGTACAAACTCCTAATAGGAAAGCAAATAAAACATATGGAACAAAAGATCATATATATCACAATGATAAAAATCTAAAGTAAAACAAAGAAATCGAGAGACCAAAAAAAAATGGATTGGCAAAAGTTAGCAAACAAAATGCAAAGAAAATGCAAAACCAGTCATTATCACATGCTACCAGCCCGGCCAGAAGCGGCTTTTGGAGATTTGAATTTGGACATGTCGACAAGGTCTCCAAATAACTTGTCCTCAGGTTTTGAGGGCTTTCCTGAAGGCACGTGCACGTAGGAAGGAGTGGAACCAGGATAAGGTGAGTTGCCCAGGACACTGTCATCCCTCACAGAAAGACCAGACATTCTTTGGTCAAGGTACTGAGCACTTTGTTGCTGTCCATAACCGTAGCCATAACCTCCCATTTGGCTGCCATACATTTGCTGAGGATACATATAAGCCATCTGGCCAGATTGCATCGGTTGAGGATACATGCCCATCGATAACCCCCCTTGCATCGGTTGTTGCATGCCTACATATTGATTGCTTTGTATAGCCTGATGGTTAATTGCACCAGGCTGCGCACTGCTGATAGGCTGAATATACATACCACCATACTGGTCATTTGGAATAGGCTGTGATGGAAAAGTGCCACCTGGCAATGGCTGAGACTGCGTTGCAACCACCTGTGTAATTTGTTGAGAGTTGTGACTGCCTGGCAATTGGTTGCTATCGGAGGGCTGAGCCTCCCATGGAGGAGGAGGAAATGAAACACCAGTTTGAGCACCTACCAAACAACATAACAGGTTAAACATTTTGCATCCTCTTAGTGAAGGCAAGTCTGTTCAATGAAAGCAGATAAGTGGATCAAATCCCTATGTCGAAGGTCTATCAAATTAATTTCTCTGATTATATCAGCCCAAATAATCCAAATCCCAATTAATCGGGCAAAATTACCGTGCTGCATTTTGGGATTTATTCTAGGTAAAACATTAAGAAACTTCAATTCTATGAGAAAGAAGTACCTAGCAGTTCCCTGCAATCAGTTTTGTGATACAGGTACCTAATTGTAAATGCTCAGAAAGTTTGAAAAACAAGTTCTACAAAAAGCCTCACAACCTCCTCAAGAAGTACCAAAAACGAAATTTCTTAGTGACAGCAAGGGAAGCCAGACAACACAATTGACCCTATTTGGTACCTATCCTAGTGCAAGGACACAGCTCCAAAGAAATATTAATATCCGAAAAAGCAGAAAATTCTGGGCACAAAAATGTACCATAAGCTGGTAAAGATGGCTGCTGTTGCTGAGCAACTGCCCCATTCCAGGCAGAGTTAGACCCTTGCGCGTAGAGAGACTGTTCATATTGAGGGAACATTGTGCCAGGGGCACTTCCATTTGGGTATATTGGTGATTGAGGAGTCGGAAAGTTCTGCTGCTGCTGGACTTGAGGGGGTGTAGGATATGTTTGTCCAACAGAACCCATTGGTTGAGCGTTGCTACCTTGTGAAAACATGTCAACAAGTGCTAGGGCATTCTGCTGAGAAACAGGAGTCGCTGGCTGAGGTTCCCCGAAGGTTACAGGAACTATTGCCATCGAATTCTCAGCAGTAGGTGAGCTAAAATCATCTCCACTCAAAAGATCCATTTTTGGGCTAGCCTTGGTTGGAGTTGTTGATGGACCATTAGCTGTCGGTGGGGCAGGAAGGAGTAACTGTGTCCCTAAACTGGCATTAGAAGAAGATCTGCAAAAAGACATGCTGATTTCAGTACTTAAAGAGCAATTAAATCAGCATACGAGATCCTGTAGCAAGACACTGCAGTTTCTCGATCTGAAGAATACATTACCGAAGCACCAAGTAGACGTAAAGTAATTTAGCACTAAAAGCTTTCTTTTCTTGTGCAGAAAAGCAATTGATCGCATATCAATTGTGTCTATAGCATGTTACTATTCAAATATAATCTGCAATATTCAGAAATTGCTCTTGTTGGAAATCAGCCAGTCTCCCTTATGCACCACCAAATATTCAACTCAATAACATGCCCATGCTTGTAGGCATGTACTTAGAGAAGAAGTTCATGTTCTCTTTTATTGATACAAATACTACAAGGTAAAGCTCAATGTCCGTGGCATATATTTACAGAGAGCTTGAGGAACTTAAGCAATATTTATCTCAATAACATGCCCATGCTTGTAGGCATGTACTTAGAGAAGTAGTTCATATTCTCTTTTATTGATACAAATACTACAAGGTAAAGCTCATTATCTGTGGCATATTTACAGAGAGCTTGAGTAACATCAGCAATATAGACATGTTCTACTCTATTTCACATTGTTACCTAGAGGCTAATAAGCCTGCGGACATGCTCTCAAACATGACTGCACTACTGAAGAGGATGTGGTCTACTAAGTCTTTTGCACATCTTCCTCATCTAGTTAGAGGGGGAATTGAATACAATATGCCAAGTTCTTCATCTTTTTATCATGCTTAATTCTTGTTCTCTCTGTTCATTGTAAGGGAGTACTACTTCAGGTTGATAGGCTTTTTTAAGTCATCAAATTGCTCATGTACTTTTGGAGGTATGTTTTTTGCCTTGCCCACCCCCCCCCCCCCCCGGGGGGGTTTTTAAAAATTATCAATAAAATTTAGTGCTGGCAACCCTCCCCTATGTATGGTTTCTGCCCCAAAAAAAATAGTAATCACAAGGTGTCCTCATTGATGTATAGCACAGAAACTAGTGAATTAATCTGTGAATTATCTCCTGGGTGTCTACAAATATTGCATATGCATCTTATCATTCTATTGTACTCGTCTGTCTAGAAGTGCCAAACTCCAATAGATGCAAATACTCAGCCTTTCAAACAAGATTTCAAGCCTCAATTTTTCCTATAATGTTAATCCTGATTAAGCATTTATCTTTCATCAAATGAAAATCCCGTCTCCAACAGAGCCCAAGAATTTACAACAAAGCACAGAAGTAAACTCATTTACCCTTGGTCAGTACGTTTGCTATCTCCAGTATCAATAAGTGGAGAATCAACATCCACAAGGGATTTAACAGGTTCAGGCTTTGGTTTCTCTGTTTGAACTGATGATCCTGAAGAAATTGCTTCATGCTTAGCCAAAACACGTTGTAAATCATCATTCAGTGATAGTCCTTGGCATAACAATGATTCATCTCTGCATTAGGTTGGAAAAAAAGGCATATTAATGTTAAATAGAAGACATTATAAAGTGGAGAAATTGAACAAAAGGAAGCACATTACCAAATAACACGTTTTGGAACCCCATCCCACAAAGTATGAAAAGAAGTACTCAATAATGTTATGCCACTTCCAAAAATCCACATTATAAGAAAATTCAACCATATTATGAAGGTAGGCTACTAGGATCTGTCACAAAGGAATGCCACAACAGACCCCATAACGAATTCATCAAAATTAAAATTGGTGATGAGAAAGTTTGCGATGACAATAACTGGAAACACGAGCTACTTAATATTTAGTAGCAAAGTGAGATTTTCATTGAACATTTCTGGTCTTCTGAAACCATCATCCACAAGAAGCACTGGGATTTCATACCCAAAAAAAACCTCCAAGATGACTCTAAAGGACTTAAGAATAAAATGGGCTGAAAATAACTCCAGCAACACATTCTTGCAACTATAGTAAAATGAGAGTATATTACAATGAAGAAAAGGCCTATATTGACGATCTAACTTTCTTCAATTATAGAGCTTGGGTAAGAAATCTTTCCTAATTCAGAACTTCTAATTGATGCTACCTTCCTGGATATAAACTGAAACTTACTTTATATCTTTTCTTCTTGTCCCTTTCAGAAAGGAGGCTTTTTCATCAAGTAGATATTTTCTTGTCCATGATAATTCACTCCCCATCAAATATATATAACTTTCTAAACAAGATGATCAAAAAGCATCACTTGTGGGCACAAGAAGCACTAAATATAAACTTATAATACATTTTCCTTTCCCCTCCCCCCCCCCCCTTTAAATGGTGACATGATACATACATAGTTGGTAACAGTCCTTCAAAAATAGGACCAAGAGACTGGTCAATTTCATGGTCAGCACAAATAATAATTACAGACCCAATGTAAACCACATAAAACAATTGCAAGGACCTTGATCACATCACACTTCCCATAATTTGGGAGGTTTTCCTATGTAATTGAATTTGTGAAATCTGACAACTACTCTTCGCAATTTGTCCCGATCCAAAAAGAGAGTCAAAAATGGCAAAAAACAAGCAAGCTTCGAAAGAGAAAGAGTGAAAGGAGATTTAACCAACTGCACATGATAGACAGTAGTAGAAGTAAAGTAAGGGCTTACGAAGTCGAGTTAACAAGGTGTACCACTCTTTGCTTGTATGTCCGGCATTGTTCCACCAAGTCAACAATAACCTCCTGCCTCAGTCCCTGGCATTGAAATAGATAAAATTATTGCTAATTTCAAAGATTTTAATCACTCAAAATCTGCAAACATGAAGACAGATCAGGACATCTAAAAGGAACTTATACAGTGCAGGATCCACCATAGGTGACCTCAGCAGCTAAATTGGAAAACATATCACCAAGAGCAAAACGAGCGGTGCAGAACAAGTTTTCCCTTTAATTGATTAAGAAAGATTCATACCTCTTTATTCGCTGGATCCAAAGCATTTAGCATTTCTGCCAGGACATCCATAATTCCACGTGCATTTTGAATTTCTGTCAGACTAGCAAAGCAGATGACTGCTGTTAAAAATAAAATAAATAAATAGGTAACTAGCAACTGCAACACAGATGTGTAGATAATAGACATTTTATTCAGAAGACACAATATTGAGATCTAATCTAGCATTCAACAGCTATCACAATTGAGAGTACTTCAATTGCTAGATCAAAAATATCTAATTCACAAGCACAGTATAGAAAGTAAAAAAATGGGCAAGGTTAAGTTACTAGCTCATGCAGCTGAAACAGACAAAAAGACAAGGGTTGTGGATCACATGTTCACAGTTTCAAACATTAACAAACTGAATGCTCAAAATTGTGCAATACCAAACAAAAACAAGAAATTCCTCTGTTCAATTATGCGTATATGCTAACTTCTTTTTCATTAGCCAAAAGAAGTATTTACTACACACCTTAACGTAGGAAATTCAGCCTCTGCTGAAGGCTCGGCTTCCTGTCTAGATTCTGGGTTGCGAAGATTTTGGGGATAAGATGACAGAGGCTGTGATTGAAGGGGAGTGAATACAGGTGCCGACCTCTCAGATCTCTGAGGAAAAACTGCTCCAATTCGCTAAAAAGTTAAGGGCTATGGTTAAAAGAAGTTCGTGGAAATTGGCAGCACATTAACAACCAAACATCAAATATGAACATTAATCATGAAAAACACGTGAAAACACTCTGTTGGCATACCAATAATTCCTGGTATGCAGCAAAGTACTGTGGGTATCTTGCCCTTGGTCCTCCAAATGCTTCTTGCCAAGTATCTATGAGAATCAATATCTTCTCTTTGACATGGAAGTCGGGCTACAGTTGCAAATAGAATGTCATCTCCAACATCAACACGAGGAAACAAAAGAAACAAAGAAGTCACATCCATGTGGCCAGTAATTACCTTCTTTTCACAATTTTCACCATCTCATGAAGCAAATCTTTCTCAGCAACATGCATATGGACAATATCACCACAATTCTTGACAATTGTCTCCAAAAGCTAGAATATGATAATCATATAAGCAAATCAAACTACAACTAATCTTAAAATAATGAAAGCTAAATTAAATTTCTAACGTGTTTGCCATATGTCAAGTAAACCATTATATACAAGTACAGGACAGAAAAGATCATAAAATTTTTTTGCAGATTCCAGGAGTGCTAGAACAAAAGTGATGCACCACCAATTTATAAAGGAAGAAGCACTGTAAAGGACTTCTGATAATGCATAGATCAGAACTTAGCAGATTACCTTTAAATTGTCTTAAAACGAGTATCCTCAAAACAAATATTCATTATGAATCCTGCTTAATAAAACAAGACCTCAAAAACTTTTGCAGCTTCATTTTCAGTTTTAAGCTTTATTCAACAATACAATAATTTTCTTAATTTCAGTCTCACATAACCTCTTACTCAGAAGTGAAATGCCAAATAGATTTTAGCAGCGTATTGTTTAGGCAATCTAAGCCTCTGCCACCTCTAAGGAAAATTACTGCTATTCCTTCTGGATAATTCCAAAACTGAGTTCATTTTGCAAAAATAAGAAATTAAATTATAGATAGTCACTAACTTCTAATCCTTTATAAACTGGAAAGGACAGTAAGAATAAACTAACAGCGTCCCTGTATGTTTACCACTTTCAACTTTAAGCTATCAGAACATTGAATTTTTCCAAAATAAATGTGTCTAACCAATCTCTGATATCTAAAATGAGGAATATTTTTACATGCATATTCCACATGCATTGATTGGAATAGTTTCTCACATCCTGCATTTCGTTTGAGTTCAACACGGTTAAGTAACTAAACATCACTAGAAGTTTGGAGCCAAGACCTATCCCCCTCCTTTAGAGTCACAGATAAGCATTTAACCACATAGACACACGAGGCTTATAGTCATGTTTGCTTTTTGCATCTGTTTTTAAGTTATCTAAGCTGTCAAGATCTCATGTCCGAGATGCAATCCTTGAGATGTATTAGCAACTTTTCTTTTCAACCTTTTAACTACCATCCAAATTTTAAATCCAAAAATAATTTTGACAAATTACTTTAAAGAAGTTAAAAGTAACTAGAAGAGGTTCTAAGTCATCTAGTTGATTGGCATCCTTGTCAAGGATCCCTCAAGATGAAGGCAATTATGTATCAGCCACAAGAATGAAATGCAGAAAAATAAGTCACGAAATTGTAACACATCAAAGATCAAATAATATGCCAGAGACCAAAACCATTATGAGGTAAAGTAAGAGGAATGGAAAAAGGTACATAGAATGCCCAGACTCTGAAGACAAACGTGAAAGGTGAAAAAGAAAAGGAAAGAGAAAAGGAAATAAAAAATAGTTTCAGATGCTCACTGTTAAGGCAAGAAGCTGGACTTTTGGATTCTTACTACCAAGCCGTTTTTTAATGCCTTTTACAACATCCTTTGCTTGCCTGGTGGAATCGAAACCAAATTAGCTACTGGGAAACTCTTAGACAAGAAATTACACTTATGAATATCACTACAGCACTATTGTATTATGCTGACATTCTACAATAGCAAAAAAAAAAGTAAAAACAGATTCTCAAGTTACTTGACAACGGTTCTTCAAAACTGTAAAAACATAAGCTAACACTGCAAACAATGCCATGTAAAAGAATGTCAAGTTGACCACACTTCCAGATAAAAAAATTATGAACAATGATGTTAAATTGCCATCAAGTGTCTCATAAAAAAGTTCAACATTTTGACATGTCAGCGATGCCACTAACTCAAACAAAACATTTGTACAGAAACTGTGATTAAACTGAGTCTCGAGGAAAACAATAAACATGAACAAAAATCTTCTTCATTAAATAATCCTAGTTTTGAAAAAGCAAGCAGCTCTACAAGAGTAAAGCCATATAGTCTCAAGGCCAGAGAACACATTACTTGAAAAAAAAAATTCTCTATATATAAAGTAGTAATAGAATATTTCTGTAGCTAACCCCAAAATTCATGAGATAAAGAATTTTTTGAGCTCAATGAAGTTAATCGTCAGCAAAATCCCTTAACCCTAGTTTAGGAAGACAAGCAAGATTCACAAATAAAAGGAATTGAGGATTCATCACAATAAACACAGACATGAGGAAACCAATGTCAATAGGTAAGCAGGCACACTTTGAATCAAGGGGCAGCAAGGGAAACAAGGGGCAGTGTTAACCAGAGTTGCACAAAGCTTGTAGGGCTACAGAAAAAGAAATTATTTCTCAACAAAAGATGATGGTTTGCAATTTTCCGGGAAAAGAAATCAACTCTGCAATAAAGGTACTGATTTTTTACTCCAAAGAAATAACAAAAGTTTAATTTATACTATAGGACTGAATAAAAAAATTAGGAACAAACATGAAAATAAATGCAAGAGATTCATATAAAGAACTGTTACACATAATGGTACTAACTTCCAAGAACAAAAAAGGTCCGAGTTCAGATAGTGGTGGGAAAAGGTAATTGTAATTCCAGAGCCAGCTTAACCTTTTCCTCTAATCTTGTTGCTATGTGCACCTACATACACCATACTATCCCGTATTACTTGAACACGACAAATGTCATAAATCCAATTCAACATGAACTCCGGCAAAACAAAACAGGTTCTGAATAGAATGGTTCTCCTGCATACCAGCCACGTGAGATTGGTTGACAACTAAACCGAATCCCTTTTCAAATCCAAAACAGAGCCTAAATGATAACAAATGACCAAAAGATCTTCCTTTTCCATTTTCCCAGACAAACGGCAAAATAGAATGCCATCGTCATATATGTACCCCTAACTACCTCAGAGTTCTGAATCCAACACCCTAAGTGCTTCCATCCTTCAGACTGATATCATCACTTCCTAGCTCTAAACCTCCAATTTATTCATTTTAGTTTCTTCTTCAAATAACTTGATTAGTTACACACACGATCTTATTTCGCCTAATTTCTCAGGCAGTCAAATGTCTGCTTTTCTAAATAACCTAAAGTCCAGCAAATTTAATTCTTCCACACAACCAAGTATTCAATCAATTCTCAAAAATAAATAAAACACTCAGAGCCATTAAAAGCACCACTTTTTACGAAAACTTCAAATAACCGCCTTCCATTTCAAACTCATCACAATTCAACCAATACAACAGTAAAACAAAACGCTGAAGAATCCTATATATATATATATATATATATGAGAACACACACACAAGCAAACCAACAAATCTCACAAAGAAGCAGAGAGAAGCATACGCAGGATCGTGATTGCACATATCGCAGATCTCGATATTCATAGCCCAATCCGGCCCGATGAGCATGTCGCTCGTCGCTCTGTCCACCATCGCATTCACCATCTTCTTCTTATTCCTCCTCTCCTTCTCTCCTTCCTTATTCCTTCCTTATATACACACGTAGTCGCTTCAACCCTAATCTTTACCTCGTCGGCGATCAATCGGAATCCAACCACCGGTAAAAACCCCTGTGAGATCAAAAAATGGAATAATAATTCCAACTCTAATTACTCCTCACTAGAATCAACAATTGAAAAAAAAATTGATATTTTCGGAGTCTCCAAAAAAATTGATCTTTTCGTGATTGCACTTTCTTTCGGGGTCTTATCACATACACACTTTCTCTCTCTCTACGTTTAACGATATTTGTGTGATCGAACCCCGGAGTTTTGATTTTTCTGTTATTGCGATTTCGGGGAGGCGGATTTAGAAGCTTTTTCGTATTTCTGAAAAAATAAAAAAAAAATAAAAAAGGAATAAGAACCCGCCAATAAGACATGAACGCGTGGAAGGGTACAGGTCTCGAGTTTGTCTTTGCCAGTCGGGTTAAACTCGGGTCGATGCTGTCAGCGTAGCCGACTTTTTTTAAATCGGACGGTCCGTGATGGTCTAAAATTGCTTTTTTTTTTTTTAGTGGCTTTGTTGTGGGCCACGTCGGCGTTGCAATTTATGGAATAATTTGGAAGCTTTAATTTGATGCTCTTTTTTGGTAAGACCCAATATGGTTTGGTTGGGTAAAAGTCAGGCAAGCAATGTTTTATGGAAGAAGGCAAAGTTTAGAGAGAAGGTTTTCTTGTAACAGCTATGCTAAAACCATTTTGGGTCTTCTAGCAAAACAGCTATGGAGGGTTCTGCTGAAACCAAATTTATTGGTATGCAAAGTCATGAGAGGAAAATACATGAAAACTGATCATGCTCTCAACGGGGTGCCACCAGCATCGTCATCTTTTATCTAGGAGAGCTTGCTCAGTGCAAAACATGTGGTTATGAAGGGAATGTGGAAAAGGGTAGGTGATGGGAAATCAGTAAAAGTCTGGGAAAGCAGATGGGTTCCAAACACAAAAGAAAAGAATTTGGACCTGTAAACTGGGAAGGTCTTAATGGTCTCCAGTCCAACTTTTGGAGATGGTGGGAGGGATTATTACAGGCAAAGGAAAGAACTGATGGTCAAGATCACACTGACCTGACAATTAACATCCTTTGTCAGATATGGAAAGATAGGAAGAGAGTGATGCATGGACAAGCAGCAAGGAAGGAACTAAGCTGTGTACAGAAGGCTCAACAGGAATGGTTGGAGTTCAAGGAAGCTGAGGAAGTAAATGACAGAAAATGCATTGCTGAAACAACTCATCAGCATCAAAACAGGAACTGGTGCCCCCCTGAACAAGGGATAATTAGAATTAACACAGATGCTGCTATAGCCTTGTAAACGAACAAAACAGGAAGAGGAATAGTAGCAAGGGACTTCAAAGAGGAATTGGTGAATTTTTTTTTGGGCATTGCAGGAGCAAAAAATGGGTGAGCCCCTCGTGAAAGAAGCTCTAGCAATCAGGGAAGCATTACTGATGGGGATGGAAGCCGGATGGAGAAGAATTGAAGTCCAGTCTGACAGCAAAGGGCAAATAGAGAAAATTACATCAGGTAACAGCAAGGACAGCAAAATTGAGTTGATACTGGAAGACATACTGGAGTTGAGAGAGCTGTTTGATCTATGTAATTTCTATTTTGTTCATAGATCAGGAAACGGTGTTTGTCAAAGGCTAGCTAAATTTGCAAGTAAACTAGTTAATGATGTAAAATGGGACGCTAGCTTCCCAGTGTGGATCAAAGCTCTTGCACAAAAAGACTACAGGACAGTTGTTCGTTTTTGCAACTAAAACTTGTATTATCAAGCTTTAAAATATAATACAATGTCGTTCTAACCCAAAAAAAAAAGTTCTCTTAGAAAACACAAGAAGTATATAGGGAAGGTTTTCTTTGTGTTTTCAAGAATAAATCTTAAAATTTTGTTAATGGGTGTCCATCCATACGCAGTAATCAAAAAGATTTTTTTAACAAATGTCCATATGTATTCAATAGTACTTTTTTTTTTGAAAATATTCAATAAGTACTCATTAACACATTTAATTTTACTCAATGAATCATGTATACACACACTAACAATTATTGTTTTCTCTTGGCATTTATACATTTTTTTTATTGATTTTACTTTTTTAAATGGGTCTGTCTGATGAATGTCCATTAAGCACGCGTTAATATATATTTTAGGTGTTATATTTCTAGAAATATAACATTAATTGGGAAAAGTAAATAAATATAAAGGGTGGTACGTAAGATTAAATACAAAAAGTATAGAAATGCAAAGAATGTTAATAATTATTAGTATATGTATATACATGATAAGTTAGATAAATTTTAAATGTATTAGCGAGTGTTCATTTGCAATACATTTTTAACGAATGCCGAATACCCAATAGTATACTCATTAGCCAAACCCTACTGTAATCTTAGAACTTAAAATGATCATCTGATATAATATCATGGGGGCTAATATACATATGACACAAAACAACAAGGTTAAGATTGTGTGAGGAACCTTAGACGGGGTTAATTAACAGTTAATCATTGAATAGGTCATTGAACTGTTTTTAAGACTACAGGTACTGTTTGCATCTTCCCTTGATAAAAGAAGAGAGAATATTTACATTGGATACATGATCCATGTAACGATGCTGAGGAAAAACTGTCAACATGTTAGTAAAGGGCAGTGGAGGTATTGCAGAGACTGAGACAGTGGACCTTGTTTGCGTTGCTTATGAAGAATCAAGAAATGAGGGGTCCTTCAATCATGGGCAAAAAGACAACCATCAAAATTCCAAGATAGCTGTGGATGATTGGATTGAATTCAAAGAGGCTGGAAGTATTGCAAACAATGCTGTTCCAGATCACAATTCTGTGGAAGACTGAGTTTCACTTGTTTCCCTTTACATTTTTCTATAGTTATGTAGAACACTTATTCTTACCAATGCCCCAGGCGCATTAGTCAATAATGATGCTAGAACACAGCTCCATATTATAAACTACAGGAAACTTGAAACAAGATTTGTGATATGTAAATCTAAAAGCTTCCAAAATGTTTATTCAAGAACATGACTGTGAGTGTGTCTTCCTCCTAGCAAACTGCAAACAGGTTAGTAAGGGACAGGGACTCGTACAGAAGCAGGCCCCGATTTCCTGTCCTCCAGAATAAGTTTCAGTAGAGCCTGAGATACTAGACCTTCTTTGCCTACAAAGAAAAGTGCACAGAAGTCAATAACCAATCACTAATTCCTGGTTGTCTGAGAGTAGGCAATCACCCATCACTGTCTTAATTATCCAACATTTCGGCAAAAAATTGCACTAGTTCAATAACAGCGCAGAGTGAACATGAACAGATATCGATCTATGATATGCTCTGATCTCCATTCACCTAGTGATATGCTGCGGTTAAACGTGTAGAATTTTCATCTGTTGCAGGGACATTGTTAGATTTCAAATTGAGAAAAGGGCCAGTCTGTTTATCCTACGATCTACAACTACAAGTCAAATACAAGCTTCAGAAGCTGCTTCTTCAACTTTAACGAAATTTACAACAGATACTGACTCTTGAAATTGTGATCAAAGCTGTTATTCCCTTAAAATTAATAGTACATAGAATCTTAAAGCTTATAAAATTTAGTAAAAATAACGTGATATTCGAGTACTAAATCATTTTCTGAAAACATAAATCACAATAGGGGAAGGGAAGCTTATGTTTTTCAAGTACAAGACTGCTTTATGGCTTTTTCTCCATATATGGTGAAGAATCTTAAGCTTTGACAAGACATAGGAACTTGGTAAGAAATATACTATTATTTGCCAGTTTATCCATCAGAAGAGAAAGATATTACTTCCATCCTGACTCAGCAATAAGTTGGTTAGGGGATAACCTAAATATAACCAGTATTACTAATCTACAATGAACCATAAGATTCTCATTCTAATTGCATCAAATATGCTAAACCTTACCATCACCAATGACCTGTTCATCCCATTGCACCACGGAACGGATGAGAACTCCACTGCCTATCAGCATCATTTCATCTGCATTCTTCCCTTCCTCCACAGTTACTTTATCTACCCGTATGTTCTGGAGTATTCCCTCCCTTACAAGACTTTCCGCAAGCACCAGAGCCCTTCTAGCTGTGCAGCCACTGAGAATTTTGTCAAATTCAGGCATCAGGAGTTCCTTTTCTTTTGTTACAAAGGCCACATTCATGTCAGGACCTTCAGCTATAAAGCCATCAAAATCCAGCCATATTGCTGCATATGCACCATTTTCCTCAGCTTCCATTTTTGAAAGCGCATTAGGAAGATAATTCACGCTCTTCATGACAGCAAACTGAGGAGGTTTAATTGGAATTGATGAAGTAACTACTCTAATACCACTATAATCAGGAGGCGACTGATTTTGAATAACTATAGCATAAAGAGCAGACTGATTACAGCCTGATGAAGATAACTGAAAATCACCAGGTCCTGCTGAAAGCCAGTATCTTAGTGAGCCTTTTCTGCACTTGGAAGCACTTACAGTTTGTATGAGTATTCTTCTAATGCTTTCCCTGTCAAATGGTAGCTTAATCTTGGCCGTGGTAGCTGACCTTATGAAACGGTCAAGGTGTTGGTCCAATTCATAAAGATATCTGGGATGTGAAGGAAATGAAAAAGTTACCTCACATTAATTAATCACTAAGCCAAGTTGCTTTCCTCTAGTTGCATTATAAACAACAAAGAAAGAGAAAAGAACAACCAAAAATTTGTTCGTTCATAAAAGAAGGCTTTAGTACCTGAGGACTTGTTTGTTCATAAAGAAGTTAAGACAAAATAAGGACAAATTCTATAAGCAATGTACAAATTAAGTTTAAAACTGTCACTTTAGATTTTACCATAGAAAACATTTGTCAACAGAAAAATCTGAAGCAAGAGAAATTACCATAGCAGACAGTCAGGAGCAATATTACAAAAATAGAAGTTGATATGATGCATATGCATGGAAATTTTTATGCATAAAGCAACTAGTGCCAAAACCAAACGCATACTTTAACAATAACCGCAAATTTCTTTGAACCTCTGCCAGATGATGATGTCTAGTGAGAAATCCATCTTGCTAAAAGTAATCACATAAAAGAATCTTCCAAAAATGTGCCACACGGCAAAACTCAAAAGGAACTTATGACTGCAGAGACGAGTTTAGGTTTCTAACCCGTCCATAATGGCAGCAGTGTCAAAAACTCCATGCCCTCTGTGGACCATGTGGTCATCCATGGGGATTACCATTGCAGACGGATCTGCTGTTATTCCACCAAAAACACTAGAGTACATAGCTAAATACTGCTCTTTGCTTTTATAAGTTTCTCGGCTTGTCCTTAACCTCTCAATTGCCTTCACCACAGAAATAATATCAACAATAGCTGTCAGCATCATCATCCACAACCAGTTCTATTAATAGCTTCGATTTCCTAAAGCCTTCGATACATACCCAACTAAAATCAAAACTGAAATAATTGAGATGGCAAGACTGGCAACAGGATTAAGCTAATTAGACAAGTCTCTCATAGTTAAAGCAAATATGAATTGAATTAACAACAAAAAGCAACCTATTCTGCCACCTTCGCAGCCTGTCTGTCTATCTTATCTTTCGTAGACCGCATATAACAAAATTAGGTAATTCATATATTAAGACAGATGAAAAGTTGAAAACAAACCTCTGAGCAAGAAAGAATTGGTACTTCAGATAATACAGTAGATTCTGTCTCTGCAAAATGAAAAAAGTTAGTGAGTAGAATTTTCTTTGGTTATTCTTTTGCAGGGAATGCGGCAACCAAAACCAACAAAAGTAGGAAAAATACCTACTATGCATTACTTCAAGATCATGAATTCAAGCTGATTGAACTTTTTTTTGGAAAAAGCTGATTAAACTTACTGGTGGAAGACTCGGTCTGATACGAATTCTTGATAGCAAGAGATGGTTTTAGCTGAATATTAGCAAGCTCAGGTGGAAAAGAGTAGAACCCATGTCTTGAAAATACGAAATGTTTCGGATAACCAAGTGAATTTGAGGATTGAACGCCCAACTTTGAAGCAATTAGCGAAGATTCTGAGATGGGTCTGGTCAGAGATGAGAAAGAAGCCATTCAAGAAAGCAGATTATCAGTGGAAAAGAATATCAGTGTACTATAATTTTGTTCAAGGAAAAATCTTCAATCATCAATACAATGTAGATTCATGGAATTAATAATTTGTCAAGTGGTTTGGTGCCGGATCGAATTCGTTCTAAACAACTGATTAATTATTTCTTGATTGAAAACAGACAATATAAAAGGTGAAGGCCGTTTAATTTAAGCGGCTGATAGAAGGCGTTATCTGAAGTGGTATTACTATCATGCATCTACCCGATGTAGCATTGAAGGCGTAAAATGAAACCAGAATAACATACAACGCCAACAAGATTGCACCATTGCACTCCCAGGTGGCTCTGAGTTAATTTCAATTCTCATTTTATCAAGTAGAAATAAAAAAAAAGGGCAAAAAAATATTTTAACGTTACCCGCCAATGGCAAACTATTAGAAACCAACCGATCCCAATCATCACCACTCATGTTTGTCGACTAGGGAACGGCATAGTCTGACGCACAGGGCTAGAGTGGGGCCTCCCATTGAAGACAGCGGATTGAGTGTACCTCGAGGCACACTTAGCCAATCTCATGGGGCGGGGCAGAGGGCTCTGGTTAAGCAAGATTCCCAATCTAAGCCAAGCCCAATCTTCCGAGAATCTACACATCCTTTTTTTTTTTGAGATAACCATAAGCTGGTGGTGCTCCTTGGGTCACCTGTATCCGTATCCGCCCTGGGGTACAAAAACGCCCCTTGTGACCATCGCAGTCTGCTTAATCTACTATCTCTGAACCGCTGCTTTTAGGAGTGATCGTCCCCATGTCCGTACTGACCAGGACACGAGATTAGGGCGAGACGAGCTCAGTCAAGAATCAATAAAAGTGGAGGAAATGAAATAGATCCGTTAACGCACCCAGAGTACGGCCCGTGTCGGAGGCGCTCTTGCAGTCGGCATTCCCTGATTTTTGAAACTGCATTAGGCCATGATTTTCTCATATAAACACCTTATAGGTTGGTCTTTTTTGGGTTCAATCATGAGATGAACTTATTTAAGAAGGTTATTTGTTAGTCATCGCTTCACTCTATGTGAATTCACTGATATAAATAGGTTATTTGCATAGTTCGTATTCTAAAACCAAAAAAAATATTTATATCATAAACATATTTTTTAATAAATTTTTTATTTTTCTAATCACATTTTTCAAACATACGTCACGCCACGTAGTACTTGGAAAGTTACTGTCAAGAATTCTTTTCTAAATAGTCACGGATCCAGATGCACTCACAATCTTCCCAGCTGTTCGCCGTATCACATAAACTCCTGTTTTGACCATTGATATGAACAAAATATTAAATACGTCCTTCACATAAATTATGATGTTGGTTATTTTTTAAAATTTAAAAATACAGGAAATAAATAGCAAGTTAAATAAAATGTCCTTATTGCTCAGATTTCTACCATCTAGGTTTGTTGTAGTAGAGCACACTAGATCCCACAATGCTTTGACCTATTAATACCACTTGATTTTTGCGTCCTATCAATTAGAAATGCGTGAATCGTTAACTAAATCCCTCATTTTTTTGAATATAGTAGTTTAACGTAGGCTACAAATAGTAGAGTTTTGGCCTAATTAAGTAGAAAATCGAACTGAGTCTTGACTCAATTTTACCAACAAACTTGATGAGTTTTTAATATAAAATTCAAATTCGATGTCAATTTTAAATTTGAGTCTAGTCGAGATCGAACTCAAGCCTACTCAAGTTTAAAAAAATAAAAAATATTTTTTATTTCTAAAAAATAAATAAAATAATCATTTTCCCTTAATAAATTATACAAATATTAGGAATATATATGTAATTTCACTATTTAAATAATAGATACACATACGAACCAACTCGTCAGTTAACAAATTGATTTTCTTTGTACTCGACTCAAGTTCAATAACTCGATTTAATCGATTCGAGTTCGACGTTAACCAATCTTGAGTCAAGTTTTGACCGAATCAACTCACAAGTACTCACAAAAAGCAATTTGATTCATTTATGATCCTACTTTAACCATTTGACTCCCTTGTACTTATAAACGTTGAAAAAACAAAGATGTTACAAATTTTTCCTTGCATAAATAGTGAAGAAAATGGCCATTTTACTCCTTCAATTGTTTTACTTAAGTGGCCCTCAACTTTATTTTAGCCTAATTTAGTCCTCCAATTTAAATTTTTTGTCCATTTTAATCCTTTTCAAATGGCATTACCGATTAGAACCTTGCCGGCACAAAAGAGCTAACGGTTTTGATTTTGTTGTCTTCAAGATGGGAAAATCGCCAATTTAGTCCTCAAACTATTTTACTAAAGCCGATTTGGTCTCTCAACATTTTATCGCACGAATTAAGTCTCTTAACTAAAATTATTGTGCCAATTGAGGACCTATACGGCGTTGCCACCTAAAACACATGTATCTGTACAGAAACCAAAGGCGAGGCAGGGGCTTTTTTGGAAGTACACATCCTAATTTCTACGGGAAGCAAGATAAATCCCATTTTGCATCCAAATTGGGGGAAACCTGTGAAATTAGGGGTTTTCCAAGACATAACCCATTTTGCATCCAAATAGCGGAAGAAATTAGGGGCTTGAAACCGATTCCCATTACCAACAATGGAAGGAGATAAGATGACGAAAACAGAGCGGAATGGAGAAATTGGTTCACGGGCAGCACAGCAGAGCAAGGAAAAGCTCGAGGATGAAAATTCCGACGGAATGGCAGCGAGGATTTCCGGTAAGTCTTGGCCTGCATGTGCGATGTTTGAAGTTAATTTTTTTGCTAATAAGTTGAAGTTCGCATCTTATAGACGTTGTTGGTTGTTGAACTACAGTTGGTAGATTTCCCCTTTTTCTAATTTAAATGATAGGATTTTGGTAGATATGAGATGTGGGGTATGTGTAGTGGACTCTCTTGTTATTTTAGTTTCGATGGTCCCTTTGCTATTTTAATTTCGGTGGTCCCTTTGCTGTGAGAAATGCACTATGTTGTTATTCTCATGTTACCTAATTGGGTTACAGGATAGTGACCGAACATGTGGTGCCTAATTAAAATTTTTTTTTGTCTTTTATGCCAAAAAAAAACACAGGACATGAGTTGGACTGCTTTACACTAAAAATATATTACGGTGGGGTATATTTTGGACCATCACAAGAAAAGTATGTGGGGGGGAGTATGGAATCATTTGAAGGTATTATTGCAAATGTAGTTAACATGTCACATCTCCATGGCTTTTGCACTTTTGTCGGATGTGAAAAAAATGTGAAAATGCTTTATAAAGTTCCTTGTGGAGATTGTAGCTTCAAACTACGGAATATAGAAAGTGAGGATGAAGTTATAGACATGGCATATATTGGGAAACAAACTGGCATGATTGAGGTATACTTGGTGCAGGAATTTCATATTAGATTTATTGATAGTAAAGTAGACAGTTCTAATGTGGATATTGGAGAGGCTGGTATATCAAATGAAGATGCTTTTTATGTTGACATCACGTTTGAGGAGTCTACCACATTTGAAGAAACCACGGTGCCAATTGAATTAATGGAGGAAGAAAATGGCTATGGGGTTGAAGAAGATGTACATTCAGACTCTACAGAAAATGAAAGCTTGGTGGAGAGTGATTACGACTTTAGGAATGATGAAGATGATGTGATTTTCAAAAAATCTGTTGTCGATGCTGATAAAGAGCTTGAAAAAGCGAAAGAGACAACAGAAACAGTTGTTGATGAGAGCAAGAATGAAGGCAGAAAAAATGAACAAAAAAGCCTATTGTTGGAGGAGCATTTAGGCAGCAAAATAGGAATGATACAACTACTGACTTCAAGTTGTACCATGAAGAAAATATTCAAATGCATGAAGAATCAGAGTCAATGAATTCTGAAGAGTTAAATAGCAATGATGAAGCCTCGGATGAAGATAGTTCAAAGAGGAGAAAGCTAAGATACGTGAGGTTTAGACCTGAGCGTGATATGGTCGATCCAAAATTCTACGTTGGGCTGTTGTTTGATGATAAACGGATATTTAAACAAGCTGTTGATTATTATGGAGTTAAATGGGGTAAACATTTTAGGTGGGGTAAAAATGACACGTCTAAAATGCGGGCTAAATGCAATAGTGCAAATTGTGGCTGGTTCATTTATGCTTCTAAAGAGGTTGATAGTGACGCTTTTCTTATTAGAACCATGGGACCATCTTGTAATTGTGATAGGACTTTTCATCACAAGCGTGCCAATTCAGGTTTCCTAAGTAGACACTATATGGACTTTCTTAGATTAAATAAGAGGGTGAGTGTCATAGAATTTAAGGAGAAGGTGCACTTAGAGCTAAATATGAATATCACAAGAGACCAAGTGAGTAAGACCTTCATGATGGCAAAGTTTTGATCTATGGCAGTTACAAACAACAACACACAAAACTGTGGGACTACTGCGAAGAGTTGTTAAATTGCAATCCTGACTCAACGATACATATGGAGACAACGGTTGATGATATAAGTTGTAAGGAAAGATTTTAAAGGATATACATATACTTTGAAGCATTGAAAAAAGGCTTCAAGGCTGGTTGTCGACAATTGATTGGTTTAGATGGTTGCCACTTGAGGGGTCCACATCCAGGAGTATTATTGACTGCTGTTGGGATTGATGCCAATGACTGTATCTACCCCATTGCATATGCAGTAGTTGAAATTGAGAATAAGAGCTCATGGAAGTGGTTCATGGAGTTCTTGAAACATGACTTGTGCATTCATGAACAAAAAACATGGACTTTCATCAGTGATAGACAAAAGGTAATTACAATCTTCTTGTTTTTTGGATTACCTAGGTTGCAATTAATGTAAATATAATACGTATTTTTTTTTAAAAAAAATTGATGGTTACACCCTTAACGGGGATTGAGGTTAGCCATTCATGAAGTCACTCCGGGTGTGGAGCATCGACATTGTGTAAGGCATCTACACAATAACATGAAGAAGTCGCATCCAGGTGAATCAATAAAAGCAAGATTTTGGGCTTGTGCAAGGTCATCATACATGCGCAAATTTGAGAGTGAGATGGATGCTTTAAAAGAGTATGACTACAATGCTCATAAGTGGCTGGTGGATAATACAAATCCAAGACAATGGTCAAGATCACATTTTAGAGAAACAACTAAGTGCGATATCCTACTGAATAACCTTTGTGAGAGTTTCAATGTTGTGATCTTGGAAGCTAGAGAGAAACCAATCTTGGGTATGTTGGAAACCCTTAGAATTTACCTCATGGATAGGATGCGGATAAAAAGGGAATGGATGAAGAAGAGAACTGATGTAATATGTCCAAAGATTCAAAAAAAGCTTGAAAATGCAAAAAATGAGGCTGCCGCCAATATTGCTAGACACTCAGACGACAAAAGATTCAAAGTGCAGCATATCTACGATGGGACCTATGTGGTTGATGTCGAAAGACGCACATGCACGTGTAGAAAGTGGGAGCTCATGGGATTGCCCTATTGCCATGCAGTTTGCTGTATTTCACTAATAAATGCCACACCAGAGGACTACGTGCATAGTTGCTACTTGAGAGAGGCATATTTGGCCGCGTATGAGCCAGCTATTGCTCCATTACCGAGACCTAATGCTTGGAGGGATTCTGGTAAGATTCCGATCCTACCACCAAAGAAGTTGAGACTTCCTGGTAGGCCAAAAAAAGCAAGGAGGAGGGAACCAGATGAACCTCGAAAGAGTAATAATGGAGTGACTAAATTGTCAAGAGCTGGAGTTACACTAAGTTGCTCAAAATGTCATGAAAAGGGACATACGGTAAGGAAATGTCCATTGATTATACCAGCTGAGCATTTAGTTGGCCTAGAAAGTGGAAGGGGTCCTTCTCTTGACAGCAACAAATGCAGCAAATGTCAACGGTATGGTCACAATCGATGAACATGTCCAACTAGTCATCCTGAGGGCCACTCTGATGTTGTAAAGACTGATTTAGACCATAGCCAAGCTGGTATACGTCCTCTTTTACATATTTTTTAACACTGCTATTCTGCCAAAATATTGGAAATGTCCTTTGCTGTTTTATCTAACTTTTTAAAAATTTCTCATATCAATAGGCACAACCAATGGATGAACAACCTGTAGCGAGTGAACAACAACCAGGTGAAGGCTGCCATGTGGACATACAAGCTGTTGTTCATGAAGAAAATGGTAAATAAATTTGATGGCATATGGTTAATCTGCGAAAAGTTATGTTTCAGTGAATTTGAAGACATACTTAAATTCAATATTTTTTTCATTTCTTGCTTTGTAGTTTCAAGTGCACGTTCCACTAAAGTTGTTGCACCAAAGAAGAAAATCAAATGCAGCTTCTGTCGAGCTCCAGGGCATAACAAAAAGACATGTCCAACTATACAAGCACAAGGTTGGAGATTAAGGAAGGCAAAAATGGATATTTATGGTCCGTACGTTGAATCGGTTGGAAAAAAACGAAGAACCAAGCAGAAAGTAGGCTTTTTAGCATCAATATGAACTTAACATTTGTTTTGCTCCTTAAGTCATTGCATTGACCTGTACCTGTTGATTATATGCAGGCTCATAAACTCTTAGATGAATCGGATGATGCCAGTCAACCAGGAATAACACAACTTGACTAGCCATGCATGTGCGATGAAGAAGCTCCACTTAGACCATGACTGAATTAAAAAATTGGTGCTGTTGTTCTTTGGGTCAAGTCAATTTTGTATAGCTTTTGTTAATTTTGTGCTGTGGATCAGCCCATATAAGATGATAGAGCATGACTGAAATTTATGGTGCTGTTGTCACGCAGGTTAGCCCACATTTTGCATAGCTTTTGTTAGCATGGTTGAACCCATAATTGTGTTTTAACTTTTGTTAAGTTACAATCTTTAGTGAACGAATGCTTTTGTTACTGGCTGGAAATGTACTGACCACATGTATTCATGATTTTACTTTTATATATTGTATATGTATCACAATGGTTATTTGGTTGGCAGGTGAGATTGTTCATTTTTAAGGCAAAACTCTGTCGAAATTTTTTTCAACCTTTTAACACAATATAATGTTCTGATAAGACTAGTACAATAGAGACCTTTTACTGTCCTTTCATTTTCATTCTTATAATGAGGTAATTTGATGTTTTAGTTTTCTTAACCAAGATGGCGTACCATTAATTTAGATTCCAAGAAAATTGACTTGAAATTCAATAAAAGGGGCTAGCTGATCTCAAAATTTTCCAGGTCTAGAAAGTTTACTAAACTTTTAGTTTCAAAGGATGGAGGACCACCTCAAAAATCACGATGCTTCTTTTTTTTAAATATATATATATATATAAATTTTTAGCCTCCTAAAATAAAGAGAAAAGGGTCTTGGCATACTTTCTTTTTCTTACCTGGAGCCCGGAGGATATGATTGCAGTAGCATTTCGGCTACACAAAATCAATAACAATTCATTTTGAATAAGATGTGATATTTTCACTTCTCAATTACCCTTTAGTATTCCTTGAAGGCATTATTATTTATTAAGTGAACTGGAATGCTACAAGCTAAAATGAAAATGTGAATAGTAATTCCCTTTTGAATCGTTTTGATAAACAAAATTAAGGGTGCCTATTGAGATAAGCATTTGTTTTAGAAATTTTTACAACACTCAAAGGAATTGACTATTTGCAAGTGGTGGTGAACCCAATTCCAATCAAGAAGCAAACCAGCAGAGTAGATCATATCTGATAAATTTCTCCATCTCAACAACAAGAATAAACAAAGGTAGGACTTTATAAACAAGAACATTACATTGCATACCAACTTGGCCTTGCAACTACGCTATTTATAATGCGACATTTTGAGTCCTAGTTCCACAAGCTTTCTTCTTGCATTGTGAACCCATACTGCTATTAATAAGATGCAACCTCCTACCAGTGCCAACATCAACATCTGGGCTTTTTTTCTCAATCTTTGAATTTCTATCCTCATTTCCTTGTTGTCTCATTCAGCTTTCCTTAGTTCCCTTAACAATTTAGAAATTGTGTTCTTTGTATACTCCGACAAGGGCGGATTGTACCATAAAAAAAATTTGCAACAATGAGCAGTCTGCATTCAAAATTAAGCCATCATTAGTAATAAAACTTAAATAAATACACCCTAACCATTACAAAGATTATTAAAATTTAAGCATTTGGCTGGTCTCATTACACCGTAATTTCTACATCCATGGAACCTTCTTGACGGATTTGTTGCAGTCCAAGAAGACACTATTCTGCAGGATTCTTGGCAATGGCACTTCACGATTTCCTCTCCATTGTAGTATTCAGCTTTTCCTGGGCTAGATCCTTCGAAATGTGAACTTCTATAGGCCTCCTTCCTTGAAGATCGATTTGTAGCTGAGCTGGACGATTCCGCATCCAAATTTCTCCATCTGTTATGCACTTTAAAGGATGAACTTGAAGACATTATAGTTGTAAGCTGGTAATGGGAATCGATTTCAAGCCCCTAATTTCTTCCGCTATTTGGATGCAAAATGGGTTAGGTCTTGGAAAACCCCTAATTTCACATGTTTCCCCCAATTTGGATGCAAAATGGGATCTGTCTTGCTTTCCGTAGAAATTAGGATGTGTACTTCCAAAAAAGCCCCTGCCTCGCCGTTGGTTTTTGTACAGATACATGTGTTTTGGGTGGTGACGCTGTATATGTCCTCAATTGGCACAATAATTTTAGTTAAGGGACTTAATTCGTGCGATAAAATGTTGAGTGACCAAATCGGCTTTAGTAAAATAGTTTGAGGACTAAATTGGCGATTTTCCCCTTCAAGATTTTAAAACTGTTTGGCTATAGATGCCTAATTTTTAAAAGGGTTTTAGGTGTATTGTGATTGTATGTATTCATATGATAATTTAGGTGCTACTTAGCACCAGTTAGAAAAATCCATTTTAAAATCCATTTTAAAATTATGTGGTAGACTAGTGTAACAAATATGTCCTATGATATACCAAAAATACTTCATCGGTTTAACTACTAGGTGCCCATAACCATAAGAGAGGTTTTGAGTGTTATATTTTTTTTAAAAAAATGCAATTAATTTGAAAATGTATTTAAATGCAGCGGTGCAATAATTGTGATTATATTCAAATGGTAATTTGTCAAGGAAGTCTTGGTCTAGTAGTTAAAGTGAGATTCATACATTAAAGGTTTTGAATTCATATTATTCTTCCCCCCTCTACTTATGAAATCCCACTGCTCTTCTATTAGGGAAAAAAATAGTAATTTAGGTGTACCACCCTTTAGAACAATCCATATTTTATTAATCATCTTTCAAAACGTTATAACTGTTATTTACAGAAGAAAAAAGGTATACTTATATTATATAGCTTCAAGTGACACTAATGGTAAAATCAGACTAGCATACACTTGGTGTCAAGCCTTTAGTTGATATCTCAAATCTAAAATTTCTGCTGGACAGCTTAATTAAGCCACCGGCTTTTATGCTCAGATCCTGATCGTATATACCAAATTAAATACAAACAAATTGAGAGTAAATTATGAGTCTTTTTTTCCTTTAGTTTGAGGGAGATTCAAAACTTTACAAGGGGAACGAGAAAATAGAAGAGCTTGAGAAATGAATCAAGAATCCCACATTTATTTGGTTAATCTCCCTACTAATTGAGTCAAGTCATGAGGAAAATAGGGAAAAAAATGTTCCTTGACTTGCCTAAAATATTATCTAGGGATCTCCTTATGCCAAAAATATGTAGTGAAGACTAGATTCCTAGATTAATATTGAAATTTACACAATCTACTCCCTGCAAACAGATTTGTTTATGCCAAAAATATGTAGTCAAAACCCTACTCGTCAGCATTCACATAACACCTCCCAAATATGTTGAAACAACAAATTATATTGTTCTTCATTGGGAAAGCAACGAATAGAGCAGCGACTCAAGAATTAGAAATAACACAATTATAGGATTACCTGTTACTTAAGTTTTTTTTTCTTTTTTCTTTTTTCCTCATCATGGAATAAAATTGAGACATCTGGGGTACAAATATATATTTGTGTAAAGTTAAGGCCCTTACTTTTAAAGTAGCGAGTACTAGGTTTCATTCTAACGTTGTTACGCAGTCTCGTTTTTGGAAAGAAACAAATCGTAAGGTCGGTCAGAATGCCAGTAAACAAGTTTCCGAATTTGGAAATAAACGTTGCTTTATATATCACTACTAGTAGTATTTCAAGATTACTAACACTACTATTTCGCGTCAGAATCTATCAAGTAAGATCTTTAGACATTATTGTTTTCCTCAATCAATCAAGATGGAAAGAGAAGAGGGATCTAAGAAAAGGAAGTTGCGGAGGAACGATGAAAACTCTGTAGTTTTCAAGAGAAGAAAGGAAGGGATCATAAAAAAGGCAAGAGAGCTTTCAATCTTGTGCGACATTCCTGTTTGCGTTCTGATTCAAGCCCAATGGTGACTTTGATATCTGGCCTCAGAGTGTTGATCAAACGAGAAGCATTGTTGACAAGTACAAACAGACCGAAGCCAAGATTGCGTCGAATCCCAGCAAAATTTCTACTGGAAAAGTGAGCCCCAAAGCAGGGGAGATGATTCGTAATGAAGCAACTGCTGTTGCAAACTACAACCAGAAGTGCAGCGAATCTCAGTCCAAGATAGTAAGTCAGAGTCCTGAAGAAGCGGGAATGACTCTCAATAGCTGCAACAACGGGTGCAATAGATCTGAAGTAGAGTTTATTAATGAAAAGGTTTCACCTTTCAATGGAAAGCAATATTCTCAAACAGAGCAGGAGAATGTTACCAAGAGAAGTGATGATTCTGATTTGGTTAATCAGTTCTTTGGAGAAGAGTTTTCTGCTGAAAACCCTGGAGAGAGTCTATGCAGTGGCAATCGAGGAATTTTTGCCACTGGGTTAAGTTGTTTGAATGGAAGGGTTTCACTGTGCCCTGGAAAGCAATCATCTCAGACAGAGAAGGCGAATGGAACCAAGAGAACTACTGATAATGATTTGGTTAATCAGCCCTGTGGAGAAAAGGGTTTTGCTGGAAACCCTGGAGAAAGTCTATGCAGTGAAAATCATGAAATTTTTGCAACTGGGTTAAGTTGTTTGAATGAGGGAAAACGATCCCTAGAAAATGGGGGTGATCCGGGGAATGCCAAAGATGATTCTTGTTCGTTTTCTGAGGTGGATGATCTGCAGCCAATAGGTAGTTCATCCTTTAACAATTCAACGGACATTGATGGTTTCAGTGCAATGGACGACCCCAGTTGGCCGCATTTTCTTGATCCTGAATACAGCAATTGGGAATCTTTATGGTCCTTTGAGGAGTCGGCTTTGTGCTTCTGATGTCGAAATTTCATGAACCTATCAGACTCTGGGGTTGGGGAGACCTCTGGTTCTGATAATAAGAGTTCTTCTCTTCAATTTTGATCGGCAGCAGAATTCCATGGTCTGAACTACTACTTTTTTGTAGGAGTCAATTTAACGTCTTTAGGTTAGTATGAGGAGTTAGATCAGTGTTTCTTGACATAGATTTTCATCTTATTGTCTTTCTTAGTGTTTGTGACACGTTTTTTCTTACTTAGTTGAGGATGATTTGAGCAATTCTGTCTTAAGCTATTGAGTCAGCATGAAAGCTCCAATTTTTATCCTTTTAATGGAGAAAAAAGCATTTTTTGTTTATTTCTTTTAATCAATTACTGCAATGACTTTTTTCTATTGTATGTAATAGACTGGGATGATGAAGTTCAAAGACTTTCTTGTTGCAAAAGACATTATTATTCTTTTGCTTCATTAGAAGGAAAAAAAAGAAGGGGCAGTCCACAAACTCGTATAATTGACAATTTGTATGAGCTATGGTTTGCTGGCTTCAGATTTGGTGGATGAAAATTGATAGAGAAATTTCTACTTTCTCATCTGCCCAAAGTCGTACAACAATCCCATGGACAAGAGATTGAATATGATTTTATATCTCAAAGTGGTAGCTTACTTCAGTGATAATCAAACCAAAGATTAATGATCTAGTACGCAAGACCTCATGCTCGATTCTACAAAGCCAAAACTCTCCACAGTTACTAAAGAAGCATAAACTAGTCGAACAAGTCTCGTGTGTTTGGTATACACATTATTTCTACCTTGTTTACACGTACTGATTTACTTGTATCATTAACATATCTTTCAATTATTTTTTTATCTCATATACATCACGTCAAAAATATGTTATAGTATTTTTTCATAAAATTATCTCAAACAATTTATTATCCAAACACTACTGGGGTTATTTTGGACTGCTCAATCAATTATAGACTTATAGTTGAGCCCTAACATTCAAATTTATCTCTTACTGTTACCTTATTTGCCACATCCGTGCTTTTCTCATTTTGCTTGGAAAATTTTCAAACCGTGTTAATGAATCGAGTTCAAACAAGTTAGCTACGAGTTTGCTTTATTAAAATATGAATTGAAGCGATGAAGACGCTTTGATCCAATGGCTAAGGTTGAAATCCTTGTTTTAAATTTTTTTTTTTTAAAAAAAGGTACTAATTGAAGCAGCTCACTTGTGTGTGCGTGTGTGTGAGACTTGAGTTGGTCAAGTTTAATCAAGCCTTTTGTAAGTTTAATTGAGTTTAATCAAACTCAATTAAGTTAGTTTCTTTCGAGTAAGTTGAAATAGCCATCTACTCAAGTTGGAATTCAAGCCGCGAGAACTCGACGAGTTTGAACTCATACACATATATTTTAATTCGAGCCACAACTAACTCGTTTACACCATCGATCACAAATTAGAAGACAAAAAAGAAAAATTTTAATGCTAAAATGAAAGGAGAAAAAGAACCTTTTGATTCTTTTTGTTTGTGCTAGTAATAAGCAAAAAAAATTACTAATCTTCTACTATTAAGAACTACAAATTGAAGAACAAAAACAAAAAATATAAAACAAAATAGAATGGAAAGTAAAGGCGTCAGAGTAATCATAAAGCTAACCAGAATTAATCAAAGATTGAACAGACAAAACCACCTCTCCCTGTTGCCCATTTCCTCTCGAACAAACCAACCCGCCCAACAAACTCAAATACCATCTCAGATTCCTCCACGCAACCAATTAAACCCCATTTTCCAGGCCTTCTTCTCCTCCTGCCTCCGTTCCTGCAAACCCTAGCCCCAAAAAACACGCACAACACAAACTCCTCCTGCACCCCTGTTATGTTGTACTCTATGCCTTTCACATAGTTCACTCCAAAATCATACAGAAAAGAAGAAATGGCATTAATAGGCGATGCTTTGCGGCAAGCATTCATGCCCAAGTACGAGTACCAGAGTCTTCGCGAAGAAGACAAGGCCTGGCATAAATTACAACGTCCATTAGCGTTATTTTTGCTGGGTTTAATTTCTGTTGTGATTTTGATTTCCACTATTATTAGCTTGAATATAGTTTTTCCGATTGATCCCTTGAACCGCCCGTTTTGTAATGACCTAAGAATTCAGCCTCTTCCGATTAATGTAACTTCCCCCGCGGCTGTTCATGGCCGAAGTGGCGGTGGTGGGGAGTCGGATCTTTTTCCTGGCGCGTTTTATCTCACGGATCAGGAGACTGTGGACTACTATTGGATGGTGGTGTTTGTCCCCTCGGCTTTTCTTTTCGGGGCTTCTGTAGTTTATCTTCTTGCAGGTGAGAGATCGCAACCATTTTTTAAAATTATTTTATTGTATATAGTTTTTGAAATGTTTGGTTGGATTAATTTGATTACTGATCAGCTTTGATATCAGATATTATTAGTATGTGAATATAATTAGATCTTGTGATGATATTTGGTGATCATTTTCTTGATACAAGTAGATTCTGCTTTCGTAAAAATTTGATCCGTCTATTCAGTAATTGATCCAACCAATGCTATTATTCGAAGAATTGCCAACTGTAAGAAACGAACTAAAATTCGTAAAGTGTTATTCTGTGGTGGAGAGTGTAGACAAATGATTAACATGGCAGTTTGCAGTGGAGACACATGTGGTTTGATCAATTTTGTTCTAGATCATTGTGATGGTTGTGTGCTTTCTGACCTGCAATTTATTATTGTTCTGCAGGAATCATTGTTGCTTATACTGCTCCAGTAAGACATGGATGCTTGAGGGTTGTCGAGAATAATTACTGTGCTTCTAGAAGGGGTATGCTTTTATATTCTATTTTGCCATTCTCTGCTCTTTGAGAAGGGGTATGCTTTTAATGGAATGCTTGTACGGTACCAGGCTTTTGCCCCTCTTGTGCAGTTACTTCTATGTTGTATGGCTGGAGCTAGGACACTTGGAAGACCTGTTTATTATGGTTTGAAAGGGACTAATCTTGTTGACAAAACACATAATTCATGCAATTCATGTTTCAAAACTTTAGAACGACATTTAACTGGCTGGACAACTCAAGGCATTCAGTCATGATTCAAATGTTAAACTTCTTTCCTCTTTTCTTTTGTATCCCCGTTGTGCTTTGCAGTTCCATATTCCTGCCGTTATCCTCCCTCTTCTCTGTGCATCTAATTTTTTTGTTTTATTTAATTTTTTGGCTGATGTTTATTTCAGCATGAGTCTGAATCTTAAACTGTAAAATATCATTTTTGTGCTCTCTTTGTATAATTTGCTGCATTGCTTTCAGCTCGGTTTATGATTGCTATACTGACAGTGGAGATGCTGATTTTTGTGACAACAAATGTTCATGTCACCTAACATTGGCATAAGCCTGTTTCTTTACGAGATTACTTTTCTCCATATTAAAAATTACACTCACATGGACCATTGTCTGTTATTAGACTGGCTAGATTGGGTAACAAAAGTAAGCCTCATCAAGCTAGTGGAATAGTTGTTTTCTTTTTTGTACTACTTGTGTGTATCTGAAGTAGCGTGGCTATCTCTATCTTGTTAGTTTACTAGATAAGGCAGCTTTGCTTATCCATTCCAACTTGATTGTGTCCTGTAATTTCTCTGCTTTCCATTTACAGGTGGAGTGCGCTGTCTGTCCATTTTAAATCTTGCATTTGCAATCATTTTTGGTCTCCTTGCTCTGTTTCTTGGTTCAACCCTTCTTACGCTGGGGAGCAGATGCTCTGTGCCCTTGTTTTGGTGCTATGAGACTGCTTCTTGGGGCCTTGTCATTTTATATGGGGGAACTGCATTCTTTTTAAGGAGAAAAGCTGCTGCAGTTCTTGATGAAAGTAATTTTACGGGGCAGAATCTTGGTGTAGAAATGCTTGAAGCACACCCACTTGAAGTCACACCTGAAGTGGAGAGACGTGTCAATGAAGGTTTTAAGGCGTGGATGGGCCCATCGTTATTATCATCTGATGAGGAAGATGAACCTGATGACTATCAGGAAGTTCCAAATTTGTCAAGGACCAATTCTGCCCGGCAAAGAGTGTAAAGATGATCTTTTACTAACACCATTTTAACTTGGCCACTATCCAGCATGTGCCTGGAAATTTTGGCACTGATTGAGCATCATGGGAATCCTAGTCTTTTTCCTGGATGATGTGCTCAAGCTAATGGTACAGCATCAATGTTGACACGAGGTTGTCATGCTGCTAAAGTAGTCGGTTTTTTGGTAATACCCATAGTTTTGTACAAAATTAGCAAAGTTGTACAGACCTACTTGCTTTGAATAGACAGAAAGAAAGCATGTGTTCTTTGTTTTAATGTGCTGCTGTGTTAGCAGTGCTAGGCTTCTGTTAAGGGTTGAATCAGCTCTAACTTGGCAATTATAATGGATAGTGTGCCCCTGGCATTCTGGAATGCCAGAGTTGCAAGGCTAAATGGTATTTAGAGGTTAGAACTGATAACAGCTTTGCAAACTGGTAGTTTTCTCATGTCAGTATCATGATGTTGAGGTTTTTGTACTTCTACCATATGATGCTTCTCTTCAATGGGACAGTGGCGTAAGTGCAGGAAGGTCAATGTTGCCGAATTCGAGGTTCCTACTGCAACTCTCTGAATTTCTTGCCTCAGGCAGCTTACCTGTTACCCAGATAGTTTTTTCATTTGCTGTTTAGGTTATTTGCTCTGTTGTTTTTAAGGACGAAACTTGTTTGCTATTTTCTGACGACAATGACCAAAATTGTTACTTTCGAGAACTTTCCAGTTTGCCCAACTTGGAAGGCACTCCTGCACCCATCAAATCTATCCTACAATCAAAAAATAAGGCGATGTAACAAAAGGAAAAACAAAAAAAGTTTTGAATTCAATACCTCCTATCTAAAAAACAAAATAATAATAATGCTTTTATTTGGCAAATAAGTTTTTTGGATATTTATCTAAAATTTTACTGTAGTTTATTAAAAAAGTTGTAGACAAAATTTTTTAAGTGTGTAAATTTTTGGATATTTTAAAGTGTATGATTTAAAAATTTTAATTTTTTTTTTGAGATTACTATATATTAAGTTTTTAAAAAATTTGTAGAAGATGTTGGCCGAAAACTTGTATGCCAAACAGGTTATATTCAATTTTGCCAAATGAACAGTAGTATTTATTTTCCCAGCACACGACAAACGGGTTGAGATTTAGGCTCTTAAGTTTCTTATCGTCCTTGCTTTCTGGGTACACAAGAAGCAGAGCAGACGGACACTATCTCCCGATTTAGGCCCATAGGTAAGGATCCATATTCCGCCACTTTCCGTTTCCCATTGAGGCCCAATTGGAGCCCATTGGGCGCTTTTTCTCGGTTTAACAACATCGTCCTTCTACACCAAAATCTACCCTCCATGGCCCCATCTTCACTTTCTTCTTCGTCAAAATCTAACCCCCGACTTTCCGATAAACCCTAGTCTCTCTTTCTCTATCACGTACAAACACATAATCTTCCCAACCAAACCATGGCGATGCCGTACGATTACGAAGACGGGCACCAGCAGCAATCCGGACCAGACTCACTGAATTACGACCCGAGCTTCGTGCCGGACCCGGTAAAATCCTTCGTCGTGCATCTATACAGGCACATTAGAGAGAAGAATGTCTACGAGATTCACCAGATGTACGAGAACTCTTTCCAAACCCTAAGCGAACGTATGTTCAAAGACGTCCCCTGGCCCTCCGTCGACGCCGTCGCGCCTTTCGTTGATAACGACCACGTTTTCTGCCTTCTCTACCGTGAAATGTGGTTCCGGCACCTTTATGCTAGACTCTCCCCTACTCTCAAGCAGAGGATTGATTCTTGGGATAATTACTGTAGCCTCTTCCAGGTCAGATTTCCTCATTCGGAAAAAAGCTTTTTTTTTTTGTTTTGGTTTGTAAATTTTAGCGTAATACACTTTCGTTGTTGATTCGCGTCTTGTATAACTTTTTTGGTTCAGTTTGGGTTAATTATGATTATTGATTTGATTATTTCAAAGTATTGGATTGAAATCTTAAAATATTTAAGATTTCGTTTCTATGTTGTTTATGGGCCTGAGGTGGGGCTGTGTGATTTTTTTACAAGTTATTTCAGCTAAATGTGACGAAATTTGTGTAAATTTTGGATGGGATGCATGTAGGTGGTATTGCATGGGGTGGTGAATATGCAATTGCCAAACCAGTGGTTGTGGGATATGGTGGATGAGTTTGTCTACCAGTTTCAGTCATTCTGTCAATATCGGGCAAAGATGAAGAACAAGACAGAGCAGGAGATTGCGCTTCTGAAGCAGTTTGATCAGGTGTGGCTAACTAATTCCTGATTTCTTTATCTCCCATGACAAGATGTTATTCCAGAATCATACACATTTAAAAAAATAGTAGTCGTGGGTTTAATTTGTTTCTTTATTGTTACTTGCAAGTCTGTTTTCTTAATTATTGTTATATGAACTGGCAATCATTTTCACTTAGGTTTTACAGGATGTTGTATTGTCATTATCCTTCAGTAACAATTCCTTTCTAAATGAAAATGGTGGGAAGAAACTACTTGTGGAATTATCAGTTTTTTGTTGTTTTTATCTTTAGAACATTTCATAACCTTCTTTGATGCTGGGTAAAGTTCCATGTCGTTCTTTTAGTGCCAACGGTAGAGCCCCCCTTTCTTTGGTACTTTTCATGTATAATCCTGTTATATATTTATTTTTGTGTTTGTGGTACAATCTGGATTTTTTTAAGATAACTAATAAATCATCGCCATGATAAAGTCGCCTTGTGCTTCTATTTAAGATATTACTTTTTTTTTCTGAAATTTATAGATTTTATGTTTACATATGATGTTAGAGATAATGGTATTTGCATTGGGAAGTCAAACTGTTTACCCCCTGATGTTAACATTTCTTTCTTTCAGGCATGGAACGTCTATGGTGTTCTTAACTTCTTGCAAGCTCTTGTGGAGAAATCTATGATTATTCAAATCTTGGAGCAAGAGAAGGAAGGGCTTGAACAGTTTACTGCTACTGATGGATATGATTACAATGGTGGAAGCAATGTTTTGAAGGTCTTGGGGTACTTTAGCATGATAGGTTTGCTTAGAGTTCACTGTTTGCTGGGCGATTATCACACTGGCCTAAAGTGCTTACTTCCAATTGATTTAAGTCAACAAGGTGTATACACCAGCGTAATTGGAAGTCACATTGCCACTATATATCATTACGGGTTTGCCAATCTTATGCTGAGGAGGTATGCTGGTCCCATGACTCAAACCAAATATGTTGCTTCTCGTTCAAGCTGCTTATCTAATTCTTTAATATGTTTCAGAAATATAAATTGTCAAACTGTGATTTGTCTGTATTGCCTCATATTTCCGATCATTTATTTTTTGTTTTGTTGCTGAACTTGTTTAGGTAATATTGAACTGGGCTACATTGAAAAGTTGTTATTTGGAGAATATTTTTAATATCTAGTCTAGAAGAAGCATTTTTTTTTAAAGTTCCCCCTCTCCACTTATCATTTTGTTAGTAGATTTTCGCTGAATGATAGAAATAGTACAGTTGAAAAATGCTTGTTGGGAAAGAGCACTGCTGTATTACCAAGCACATAGGAGATTATACTGCTTCGCTTTTGTCAGTCTATAATAAATGTTTTCCTATAATTGTGCCATTTCTTTTCAGCATCATAAGTCTTCAATGGCGCAGGGTTCTAGCTGTCATCTAAGTGCTGCTTCTGCTCCTTACTTCTTTTTTTTGTGAGGTTTGATTTTGTGTGTAAAAAAAAGGTCTGCCCGATATAGGCTGAACTTGAAAGTACTTTAGTGATGTGAAGAGATAAAAAAAAGGTCTGCCCAATATAGGCTGAACTTGAAAGTACTTTAGTGATGTGAAGAGAAGTTTGAATTTGTGATGAAACCCTTAAAAATTTTGATGTTTTGAACAATCATCTTCCATTTTACAGTCAACAAGTGATTGCTTTGCTGCTCATTTCTATGATAATCTAGATAGATACATTTGTTTGCTGTTTTGGGGAAAATTTTTTTTGTTGTTAATTTAGTTAATAAATTTTGTTCTTCCTTTGTTGACAGATATGTGGATGCCATTAGAGAGTTCAACAAAATTCTGTTATATATTTATAAGACTAAGCAATATCACCAGAAATCCCCACAATATGAGCAGATACTGAAGAAGAATGAGCAGATGTATGCCTTACTGGCTATTTCTTTATCCCTTTGCCCTCAAGTGAAGCTTGTTGAGGAGACTGTGAACTCCCAATTACGTGAGAAATATGGTGAAAAAATGTTGAGAATGCAGAGATTTGACGATGAGGCGTTTGCCCTATATGATGAGCTTTTCTCCTATGCATGTCCCAAGTTCATCACTCCATCTGCTCCTAGTTTTGAGGAGCCTCTTGTAAACTACAATCAGGTATGATTGTCCCTTATCGTACTTAAATAAGCCTGCAATCAATGGACTGGCAATCTTCTGTGCTTTAATCAGCAGCAGGCTCTCCAAAAGGAGAATCTTTGAGGGGGGGGAAAAACACAGAAGCAGACACACTCTTGAATGAGTGCAACAAAAAAAGCATGTGAATTCCTCATGCATTTGTTATCTTAAGTATCTAGTAATACTTGATGGTGTTCCTTTGAACGTTGCAATTGTTAGCAATACCATGGTCTGATATATGGTGGTCGGTGTAATTTTGACCACTGTTCATGTTTGTTTAAACATATTTGAAAGTTTTGTCATTTCACGTGCCAGAAACGGTGATCTGTGGGATGGGCAGTCCCAAAAAAAATAGTCTGTCTTGTAGTTTCTTGGTTGACCTATGAATTTAGTAATTTAGGCTGTTCTTAGACAGCTTAAGCATTATGCATGTGCTGTTAATATTGTGAATTATTGGCATCTATCATCAATTTGTTTATTTCTAAATCTCAGGATGCCTATAGGCTTCAGTTGAAGCTGTTTCTTTATGAAGTGAAACAGCAACAATTATTATCAGGTGTTCGAACATTTTTAAAAGTCTACTCAACGATCTCCATGGGCAAGCTTGCTACTTACCTGGAAGTGGATGAACCTACTTTAAGGTCAGGGACAAAACTTATATGTTTCTTTTCCTTATTTTTAAAAGTTGATTTTCTTACTGTTTGAAGTTAATGGTGTGCAGGACAATTTTGTTGACATACAAGCACAAAACACACGCTGTTGATTCTGATGGAAAGATCAGCTCCAATGCTGATGTTGACTTTTATGTAGATGATGTAAGTTGTAACTCTGGATGTAGTGTGGTGCTTTTGTCCTATGCATATACCTTGACACATCCATGCCTGTTGCATTTAAAATTAAGAAAGAATGGTTAAATCTTGGAGCAAACCATTTTGAACGAATTACATTGTATAGTGGGTAAGCTCGTTTAGTAGCAAAATTTGGTCAGTGTCTTGTGGGCACTGACACAATCTGAAGCCTATAGGCATCCTGAGCTTTGGCAGTTATTAGGGTTCAACTTGCCATTTTGGAGGTCAAGCCTTGCAGGCACAACATGTTCTGTTCGTGCATCTATACAGAAAGTCTAGTTGATGTTATAAGCCTGAGCTTGTTATGATCGTATAAAGTCTAGTTGATGTTATAAGCCTGAGCTTGTTATGATTGTATAGCTGTTAAGCTTGACAGTTCAACTCAAATTTGCTCACTGATTCCATCCTAGCCCCATGGTCCTGAACTTGGTTTAGAAAATCTGATTGAGGTTGTTTATTGTTGAGTATGAAGTGAGCATAGCCAAATTGAGTGAAAATGAGTTCAAGGTGGTCGCAGCCTCATGTGGTGTGCAAGTGTGCTCACCAGGCATATGCTTGCTTTTTTATGCTGTGTAGGACAGACCGATATTACTGCAGTCTACATTTCACTGTCTTGGATATTTGTGGTGGATCATGAATTGAAGTTTTGGAACCTGCAGAAAGACATCTAGTGAATGACGCAATTCTAATTGAAGACCATCAAATTTTCTTTAGAGCCCATTTTGTTTAAACTCTGAAGCATTTAGAAGTCAAATGCGTGTTAACTATAGCTTTCTGTTCATCTATCTGATGCATTTTTTTTTGGTTTTAGGACATGATTCATGTTATAGAATCTAAACCAGCTAAGCGGTATGGGGATTATTTTCTGCGTCAAATTGTCAAGGTACTTGCATCTCAACTGATGCTCATAAAACGTGCCTGTTACTTTCCTGTAGTTTGCATGCTGATGCCTGTTCTTGTACAGCTTGAAGGCGTGATAACCGATGTCGACAGGGTAAAGTTGGAGTGAGTTCTGGACTGGAGCTACAGCCATTTTTGTGCGGCAGAACATTTTAATTAGCTTGGCTTCCACCTCTTAGAAACTTGAGGAAAAGAATGAGATGAAAAATGGACTGATTTTCTTTTCTTAGACGTAGAGTTCCATCATTTGTGGCTATTATTTTTTGCTTGGATGGGATGGGGCTGAGTTTTGGGGAAAGATGGGAGCGAGGGTTGGTGGGGTTAAGCGAGGGAATGGATGACTGAGAGAGACACTTCCCCTTGGTCGCGTCCCCTTCGCTGAGGCTGCTTTTTTATGTTTTTTGTTTTTCCCAAGTGTACAATTTCAAGTTTTTCTATAGTGTAATTTATTTCCAGATAGAGAAGAAAACACGCCTTATTTCGGGTCTGTAATAGGCGGCAGTGGTGATTCCTTCCCCAAGTAGTATTGACATGTCGTAGCTTACAGTTTCAGTTTGGTGGAACATGCTCACAGGATGTGGTTGTTGCTTTTGAGCCTTGAATAATTTCAAGATATTACTAAAACGTTTGTAAACTTCAGAATGACGATAGCCTTTGAGAACGGGAACTCAACGATATATATTATAGGTTGTTACAATGAGAAGAGGCATACAGCATTTTAGAACAAATAGAAGTTATAGAATTTTATACCTTCTCGAGGGAGGGGCATGTATTTTTACAACTTTCTTTACGGTTGAAAGGAGGTTGGAGGTGTGTGAATGATTGTTATGGAAAATGGCCCGTCGCAGATCTACCTTGATGGTGAAGCTGGTAAAATGAGGTGGGAGGGGAGGGTTGGGGTTGGGTTGGTGAGGTGGGACTTGATGGCACAGCAGGTAAAATGAGAAGGGAGGACAGGGGAGGGGCGTTCAGGTGGGACGGATGGTAAATAAAAGGTCTTGTATTTATGATTTCACTTTTGTGGAAAAAAAAGAAAAGAAAAGAAAAGAAAAGATAGGTTGAGCAAGAAAAGAGGAACATGTTGTGATATTTTGGATGATGGAGGTAAATGAGAAATTTGTTGTGATGGAGGAGCTAAATTGGATACTCGGGTCGGCTTGGCTTGTGCGAGTCAATATGGTTAGTGCCCTACCTTGCACTGAACTTCTCGAGCTTCAATAGAATTCCCACTCTAGAAAATTACGAAAATAACTCCGTCCTCTTTGTACTCATTATTTTAAAAAATAGAGATAAGGTTTTTGACAATCTCACTATACTCCACTGGGGTTTCTAAAATATCAGAAACCTCATCCATCAGTCATTGGGATCTAATTGTTGCATCAATTATAGGGAAATGACTTAATTACCCACACAACTTAAGAGGTATTTCACAATTATGTTCACATGATTAGTTAAATTGTTATTAACTAGTTATCTATTTAGCAAATAAGTTTTTTGTCAAGTTTTTCTCCTACAAGATTTTTAACAACTTTAACTACAATAATCTCAAAAACTTTAAAAATTTTGAAAAATACACACTTTACAATATCCAAAAACATACAAAAAAATTCCCTTCTTTCTACTTTTTTCTTCCTCCTCCCACCTCAACCCACCACCACCAGAGCCACCGACTGTCGGCCACCATTTTTTTCTGTTTTTTTTCTTTTCTTTCTCTCCTCCCTCCCCCTCTCCTTCTTCCTCTCATCCTCCACTCCCCTCTCCCCCTTTCCCCACTCTCCCCCACCACCTCCTTCCCCTATGATTGATGACAATTTATTAGTTTTTTTTAAATTTCTAATATATCATTACAAAAAGGGAACCAAATATAGGCGCCTTTCTATGATTGATAATTGATGTGTGTGAGTAGAAGTATTGATTCAAACTCTAGTGGTTTTTGTGGAATAAGAGAAATATAGCTTCTTTAGGCATATATAAGGATTTAGGAGACTTGAAGAGGAAATTTGCTCTCAAATTTTTCTCAAAATTTATTATGTTCCATATGATTTGCTCTGCTTGATGATTTGTATTCAATTTTATTGTTTTTTCTTTTTTTCCCTAATTGTTACTTTTATTGTCATGGAAAATAGATATTGGTGTTGTATGAAACATAGGTAAATATTGTTAGTTACATGCAACTAAATTGAAAAACCTTTTAATAATGACAAATTTTTTCTTGTTTGTGATTATTCAACAAATGGTCTTTTTTAAATTGAAATGCGGGCTATAACAAGGTATACATGCTTTGTTTTTCTTATAATAGAGTATGCAACTAATGTGTTATAATATATGTAATGGTATGATATTACACATGTAATATCTAGATGAGACTTTGAGTTGCTAAATTTGTTGTAGAGTTAGAAAGCTAATATGATCTTTTATTTACGTTCTATGAATGCGGTGATAGTTACACAATCTTGAAATTGAAGCCTTGCTTTTGTAAGCAATTTCACTTACACTGCCTCACATTTAATAAAGTTAAAATATATATATAAAGTTAAAATAGATATATATTGTTCATAGTAAATTAACTACCTAATGCAAAACTTAAGGGTAGTTATGGAATCAAATTGCTTTTTCTCTCCTAATACCAATTTTATATTATTTTTGTATTTGAATTGGACTGATTTGTTACTAGCTAATTAGTTTTAGGGAACGTTTTCGATATTTTGAAAACCTCATGGGAGGACAGTGTAACTGTCAGAAACCTCATGAAGGTTTCTGAAATCATCCCTAAAGAAGGGTTAATCGCACTTTATCCCCTTTAAGTATGGACAATTTCTCAATTTACCCCCCAACGTTTGTTTTTTCATAGTTTACCCCCTCCGTCAGTCCAGCTAAGCAATTGCACCGTTAAAAACTTCAAGATGCCGAAATTGCCATTGGAAGAGAGCCGTTTGTTTTGGCTGACTAAAATGTCCCTCAATGAGTTATAAAAAGGGATCTCTGATGCTTTTTAGCCTATTTTTTCTCTTTCATGCTTCTATCTAGTTGCAGTCTATTTTTTCTCTTTCATTTCAACAGATCCAACAGCTCCTAAAATTTTTTTTTTGTCAACCAAAAGTATCATAAAAATGTCACAAAGTGCTTCAAATAACATTGAAAGATCGCCCAAACAAATATGTGAATATGGTAAAGAGGCACCATTGTGCACCTTTTGGACACTTGAAAATCCGGAAAGAAGATTTTACTGCAGCTCAAATTACAATGTAAGAATTTTTCATTAATAATCTGTTATTATTGTCTTTAATTTTGCTCTATACATGAATAAGTCAAAAAGAGTTTTAGACAGTTATATTTTCTTTTTATTCAGAACCGGCATGCATGTGGGCACTTTTCATGAGTAGATAGAGAAGAGAGAAAAGATGGAGGGAAAAGTGGCTGATAGAGGAGAGAGAAAAGATGACCCACAATTAAAAAAGGTTCTGTACCTTTTATCTTCCGAATTTCTTTTTTTTTTTTGTCCCATGTGCTAGATGGAGGGAAATTTCCCTCCTCCATTATTCCAGGGTAATTTTAGAAACTTTTCTTTATCCCTTTCATAAATCTAGAGATATGGATATTTGGATTGTTCATTATTTTCTTAAGGGTATTATTATCTTTTCATTATTCTATTTTTCTCTATTAGAGTTGACCGTTAGTCTTTGGGATAAACTATGGAAAAATAAACATTGGAGGGTAAATTGAGAAATGGCTCATACGTAAAGGGGATGAAGTGCGATTAACCCACTAAAGAATACAGAGTAGTCCCCCCCCCCAACATAAATTTGGAGGCAATTGCTACACAAGACAACCCCCAAACGCGTGCTACCAAATGAAGAATGCTATGCCATAGAGAATGCTTTTTTCTTATAACCTAAGGGCTTAGGCTAAGGCCCAAAACTAGCTTCAGGACAAACATTTTTGTTGACTTGAATGATGGGAAGGTGTATCCTCTCAGTTCTAAACTGACACTGGTAGGTGGGCACCTGAATTTACAGATATTTGGGGTGGCATAACATAATAGCGGAACAGTTTGGTGCAGCATCAGTTAAGACTTCTAGGAGATTTAAAAGAAGCGATAATTTCACTGCCCTTTCTTGAGATTTGCAAAATATTATTAACCTCCCTTAAAAATAATGTTCTTGTAACAAATTAACCCAATTCAAAAAAATCTACAACAACAAAAATGATTTCAAGAGTGAGAAGAATATTTCATACTAAAAGTACCATTTAATTTATTACTAGTTGGTTGACTTAGAATCAAAAGGAAATATTAGTTAAAAATAGAAACTAAGAACTAAACTCTAGCATAAGTATAATAGAATTTAGTAACAATGACTATTTTTCATAGAACTACATAAAATAACAAATCAAAGTATTGGAAAGGAAAACTTATTAATTTGGAATCAAGATTTATATGTAAATTTCCTAAACTCTTAGTATCAGAATTTGAAAGATTTTGAATAGGAGTTGAACAAGATAAAGTATGATCTTTTCAAGAAAAAACATCACAATAGATGGCTAATGATAAAAAATATAGAATATGCTAAAATATGTTATCTTTTTTGAATTATTTCACTAACTTACGGGGTCCATTATTTCACATGATTCGCAAGAAATTTCCATCATTTGTAATTAAAAAAAACAACTCTCAAAGCATCGATTGGATTAATGAAAAGGGTATGATTTTAATGGCAAAGCAAAAAATCAAAGTAGAAAATTTTTTTTCTAACCATCTTGTTTGGATAATGTACACAAAGAAAAGAAAAGACACACCAAATAATTTGGAAAAGAAACGAAAGAATAGATTATGTGTAGTTATATTTTATCCATAACTTAATAAATCTAATTGTAAACATATTTTAATACTTTACCCCTTTTGTGTATTTTCATATTCATCTTGTTATTCTTATGAAAAATTTATGAAATAATAATATTTCAATAGAAATTTTAATCTTTTTTTAGGAGAAAGAAATTACAAGAACTACTAAAATACAAAAAAAGAATTTTAAAATGTTAACAATTATCGTTTTAAATTTTAGTACTCAAGATTTTTAAATTTTTTATATTGCAAATCATGGTTAATTTAGTACAAGGGACTTAATTGTTTCTCTCCATATAAATACGTAATATTTCCAGAGTTGTAAGGACAGTAAAGTCATTTCACCATCCATCGGGTAAGCATTGGGCCCCAAATAGTTTATAGGAGAGATAAGTGATATTTTTAAAACTTTTGAGGGATGGCATTGGAATTGTCAGAAACCTCAAGGGAGGTTTCTGAAATTATCCCTTAAAAGAAATAAGGTGTTCTCTCACTCTAATTCTTTAATTTCTGAATGACAATTGTCGAGGTAATTTTGTGTACATTTTGGCCCTGAGAGCGTAGACCAATATTACATGATACCGTAAGAAGCCACAATAGTCCAGAGTCCATTTTTGGCCTGTGAATTTCCAGCGGCTATCTAACTACCATTCCACAGAGGTGTTTCCTTCATCTCCCTCTACAAAGACCACAAGAGTTCTTTTCTGTGCTGCAATCCACATTTGCAGGGTTGCTGGTCCAAACTAAATTCAACGTGTAGTTCGATGAGTACTGTTGATTTTGAGGCAAAAGATTTCTGCAGAGTTCAGCAATGGTAAGCTGTAGCCGATGTTATTTGCACAGGTCAATCAGGGTTGTCAACTTCGTTATTAATGCTATTGGAGTTGCAATGATCGTATACTCTCTTTGGCTGCTGAAGAAGTGGAAAGACGGGGTTGATGAGTTGGATCTTGCATCACCTGTTCCTACACCTTGGTATGTCCTTTTTCTCTCCTCCTTTCTTATTTATGGGTCTCTGCTTTGTAGAAAATCTGGAAAGATTAAAAAAAAAGGAAAATTGTATAGTGCAAAAATGCTGTTGTTGCATGTTTTGTCTTGGGAGCAACATGCAATTAACGTATTGTGCTAAGTTGCCAAGTGAACGAGAAAAATGTAGTTGCATTTTCAGATGCAAGATTCCATCCAAGTGGATTTTTCCACTTAAGGAATAAATTGTACTTCATCTTCTTGGCAACAATGTAAAAAAACCCATAGCAATATGTCATAAAGAGTGAAATCTAGCAGGACATGACAGAACTAGATCTTTTAGCTGATTGGAAGTCATGGTCAGGCCTAGAAATCAGATCTTTTAGCTGACTAGATGTTAAAAGTCATGTTAGAAACCTCTTATCAGTTTTCATTGCTACTCAGAATTGGTGTTTAATCATATTTTGACTTCTCTCGTTGATGCAGTACATTGTACTTAGTTGATTTTCGCAGAGAACTGAAGAAACTTTAGCTTCTTGTCAACAGGTTCATCTATACATGTTTAGGTGTGGGAATCGTTGTCTGCTTGAGCACACTATTGGGACATTCAACTGCTAACTGTATCAGCAATTCTCTCCTCGCCGTGGTATCCTCATGAAAGTTGCTTCTGATGTTTAAACAACTCGTTATCTTTTTCTGCAGCGCCATGTGAAACTAAAATCTTTTCTGACCCTGTTAAGACCTTTGAAGAATAGAAGTATGATGTAGGGAAGAAATCATTTTAAGATTCTTGTCTAAATAAAGATCAAAAACATCTTGTCATTCATTATGAATCATATATGCATATTATGTTATCTTAACTATGCCTCAGTATATTGTTTCCATATGCTCTCTTCTTCTTGTCCAAGCTGTTATCATTGTCACAGTCTTCTACAAGACCAACTGGGAAATGGTATGTATCTAATTTTCTGTCAAAATTTCTAGTTCTGACCAGTCTTCAAATTATCACTTCCCTGTTGAGTTCGTTAAACTTTAGTTATTACCAAAGTTATAAGAGATTGTCCTTATAAAAGACTTCATTAGTGGAATGAAAATTGATATTGTAAAAGGCTAGTCTTACTGTTTAGATTGCTTTTGAGATTTCCAGTAGATCATCAATCTGAGTCCTGCAATAGGGTTTGTAGCAGTAATTACACGGTTTTTTATCAAGATAAAAAGAAGTCATCTGCCTTTACTATAATCACTGGCAGCATCTACCAGGGGAAAAATAAGAATGTTAGTTCAGAATTTAAAAATATTTGTTGAATTTATAAAATCCTCTAGGACCAGGAAAAGTTCAGAATGCGTTTAGCTTTTCTACTGCTTTTAACTTGACAAGATTGTTCGAGTTAACAACGTGTTCATATGCTGTTTGCATTTCTGACAGCAAATTTCCATATACATAGATGAAACCATGAAGAGTTCAAGAATTTTGTCCTCTTTCATGTGGAAATGTGTCGTCTGATTTCAATCTCAGTTTTGGTAGCCCAGGTAAAATTCTTTTTTCCATCGAGAGAAGCAAAATGCTCTGCTTTCGAAAAAATTAAAAGTTAATAATAAATTGATTGCTTCCATGATTTTTACTGCAAAAGATACCATGTAAGTTTGCAATTCTCAAACCTACATCATTGATTTTATGCAGATTGTAAGCCCTTAGAAATGTTCTTGATAATAGTAATGTTACCGGCGAGAGAAATAATTACATTTGGTGAAAAAATGCCATCATGTAGATTAACAAGAATTTTGAAAAACTTCTGGTAGATGCTTTTTCTGGGAAAGTTTCTCATAAACTTTAGCAGTGGTTTCAGTGGTTCGTTAGTCTCAATGAATTTAGCAAGCGTTTTCTACTTGAGAAACAACCAATGCATGAGGAACATTTCGGTAAACTGGATTACTTTATGGGATGTTCACGAGCAATTATTTGATCCACAAACCTAACCATCTAAATACATGTTTTTTGAGGAAACTTGTTACCCAGTTTTAGTGAGAACTGTTTTTTTTGTGATATTTTCAGCTGATTGTTGCTTTGCTAGCTGGTATCCTATGGGCAGTAGGATGTGAACCAAACCTTCATTGCAGCAGCTCTGATCCCCCAAACTTTACATACCTCATTTTGGATGATCGTACTTCATCATTAAGCGACTGTACCAGATTACCTGAAAGGTCTTTCCTGGTTCATAATATTGGCCAAACGCTCAGAAATTCATTCGCCTAATTCAAGCTGCCAAAGTGAACTCAGCTGTCTAGCTGCAAGAAAATCCAGATTCATGGAGTGGTTTTATAAACAGAGAAACAAGAAGAGAATGCTTTGAGTCGGCTAAACAAGCAAACTTGAATAGACTTTGGTTTGAAGTTACTGATAACATGCAATTTGGAAGTGATGTTGGTTGCACTGTGTTTAATAATCCATGCAGTGTTGTCTAATTTTCCATTCTCTTTAGCCACACAGCCCTGCTTACTAACCTGTCACTTACAGGGGACTGTTGCCACCTACTTTCCATTTTCTTAATCACACAAATGCCCAAAAACCTTCAATATTTTGACAGTTTCAGCAGTTAGATGTGATGTTGAAACTCAAGAATTGTCAATCTAGTCTCATGAATCTGGCGCACCATACAGTAGCCATCCATTAGTGCAGCATAGGTAACTTCATCAGAACTCTGACCTCATTGAATCATTCCAGAGGATGTCCATTCTGCAATCTGGAAAAATGGATTTTCTTTGTCCAACACCATTTCATGTACCAGCTTCTCCAGCTGTACCATATCCCTTTTGACACAATGACACCAAGCACTTTAGGGGACCCTGACAATAAAATGATCAATCATCGATCGCTTTAAATAGTTCCTTAACGCACTCATGGAGCAAAAACTTGAAGCATATCAAGCAGACTAGGGGTTGTTTCCTTCAGTGAAATCCAAATCCAGCAACATAGACGCGGTGTAAGAATCAGGTGAGAACCTTTGTCAAGCATTTCCTGAAAATGCATTTTTTGTCTCAAGATATTCACCCCCTTTGAGAAATCCACGAACAATAGTATTCTGTATAAGATCATCCGGTAGGAGACCCACAAATGGAAGTTGTAAAATGTTAAATAGAACCATCCGGTATGAGAATCAGCATGAAGAACAATATGGAGCATAAAGAATTTAAAGCACATACATAAATTTGAATAATTTTTACATTATTTGCAGTAAACAAGGCAGCAATCAAAAGTCCAAAAAAAATTTAAAAAAAAAAAGCACATAAGGTCTCTAAATATACAATAATAAGCGAATGCTCTCAACAATATCTCCAGAAGTAAAGCATTGTACTGGCTGAGCTTTCCCACGTATTCAGTAGGAATCCCAGCATTTTGGACCAAGGCTTTCCAAACGAATGTCCTGAGTAACATTCTCAGGTAGAAATCTTCACATAGTTCCAGGCTGAAGGCCGATACAAGAAATTTCCTAGCCGAACTCAATCAAGACACAGTTATCAGCCAGAACAGATATTTGAGTTAGTTTTCCAGTCTACAATTGGTTTAGATTATGTCTTGTCAGGTAAAGTTTTGTTTTTAAAAAAAAAACATAACAGAAAATGTAAAAGCTGACATACTTACAGGTTGCCAGGCGCTAAAGTGTGGCATTTGCTGGAATTTGGGGGGAAATAATCTGGGCTAAAAGCACTAAATCCCCTAAACTATAGCTCCGCTTCACCCCCAGAAGGAAATAAAACAATCATTTTTTTGGCATATGAAATAGTCATCCCTAAGAAATAAGTAGTGCAGTAATTTTTAGGCATGAATAGTTGGATGAGATTTCTTAGATTAGGAATTCTCCTAGCATTCAAGTTGGTCTTGCATTTGCATTTAATTTCATTCAATTGTATGCTGTGTTTTTTTTAAGCACGTACCCTTATTTGATTACCACGTACCATCTACATAAAGAACATCAAAATTTTAGATTGTATTATCACGGTTTTAGTTTGTGGACTTTTTGCGTTTATTTCTGACATTTTTCAATTGGGATTTTCTTCTGCGTCAGTTCCAACTGACAATCAACTTAGTCAGAGTTATGTTACGCTATTGTTCTTATTTTCATACGTTATAGTCGACAATTTCTCGAATTGAAGTCATGAAAAAAAAGGACTGTATTGATCTTTATCTGTGTATCATGATTATTCTCCAACTGCACGAGTTCAATTCGGGGGCTGTATTTTTAACACTACAATTATTCTAAGTGAAGAAAAATCGCAAATGAAAATGAACATTCCATGTGAGAAATATTGAGTTACAAACGAACCTTAAGCAAATGCTTCAACCAAACAATTGGCCGATACCTTTGCGCATGGGGATTTGTACAAAGCCCACAAAGCCCATTGGCCGAGACTTTCAGTTTGCTAATTATATTGGTAAACATACAATGAGAAAATTCAAAAAAAAAAAAATACATGGCATGAATTGGTCAAGGGTGTTTTGGGTCCCTAAAGGTAATACAATGAGAATTGTTGCAGTTATATATTGTTGTCATTAATGTGCTACTCCTACTTGTTATCAGCATAGAGCATTAAACGCCCTCTTCAATTCAGGGACATGAGATGTGCAAACCAGTCCAATAAGTTCACAAAAAAAAGAAAAGAAAAAAGGTGGTAGTATCTAAGATGATTACAGTCAATCTCAAGTGTAAAATTTATAAATTACAGATTACTCTCACAAGGATCCTTGGAGAGGCCTATAGCAATCATGAAAAGCTCAAAAGGAAAGATTTCTCTGCAAAAATGACCCGAGTTGGTATTTCACAATACAATTAGGGTCCATTTGGTTGGAGAAGTCATTTTCCTGCAAAATCACTTCCTTCCCCATAATTTTCCAGTGTTTGGTTATTTAGTGAAAATATTTTCCAAATTCCTTTTTTCATCATTTTCCAGTGTTTGGTTTGTGAGTGAAAATATTTTATGATATGTTTGTTGATATGTTGCAAATGTTTTTCTACTTTCAAAACATTCATTTTATTACAAATTATTTTTAGTTTCTATCCATTATAATCATATTATCATTTTTATAAAATATTTATTCATATTACACCATGAATTCTTAAATGAAATTATTAATGATACTAATTAATTGACTTTTATCTTCCTTTTAAAAAAATCATTAAGGGGAGAAGAGTCTCTTTTATCAAATTGAATGCCGCAACATTTTTTTTGTTGTCTCAAATCAGTGATCCTAGAAAAAAATTAAATAACCTCTGCACCAGAGGTAACATCTTTCGTGAAATGAACTAAATAAAACAAATTTGTTGGTTTTTTTTTTCATTATTGCATTGGAGTTGGGAAAAAAGAGTTAAAAAGTCAAGAAAACCTAACTAAACACTATTCTTTATTGATATAGTATCAGGTCATTATGTTGTACCCTTGAAAAAGCAGGGAAAATGAAAAATTGAAATCAAAGATGCCCAAAGAAAAATGAAAGCTTTTGTTGTCTCCATTTCCATCACTTAGACCTCCTACTTCAAAACGGCCATTTTCATTTCAATTTGGTGGGTGCGCTTCTACGTACTAGCTAGTAAAGAAAAGAAAATTACTGCTGCTACGACTTTTTAACAATTACTGTGCTTTAGTGCAAATCCTTTTTTTTTTTTTTTTTGGGGATAGATAGGAACTATTGAGTACCTTTTATTCATTGGCCTTTAAATACCAATTGTCAGAGCGGCTTGTGACCTGATCCGCTGATCATAAGACATTAGAAAAATCATGTCAACTTTATTTGCTGTTTCTGCTTTTCTTTTAAGTTTTTTCTCCTTTCACTTTTCCCCCCGGTTTAATTTCAACGAGTGAGGACACCATTTCATTCCGGATTTAAATATTGTCAGTTTTATTGTGAAATTCTTTTTTCATGCCCTTGCCAAGTAATCAAATGCTGTAAACTACTTTGCTGCTGTTCTGATATGGGCTTCTGCTGTATGCACTTTTGCAACTGCAGTGGTGGATAAATTTTGGGAATTTCCTGAATCTTGCCTACTGCCAAGAGATCATAATGTTTGACATGTGATAAGAGCTGCAAAGACATAATCTGCAGCCCCAATGTTTGATCATAATGTTTGACACCATATCAGTCCCAGTTAGGGGTGGCAATTTCTGATACAATCCGAAAACACGACACGAATCTAACACCAAATTAATGGGTTTGGGGTTGAGATTTCGGGGGTTCGAGTCAGAATTGAGTCGAACCCAATGAACCCGAAAATAAAACAGATCGATTTCGAGTCAACCCGTGGTTATCTGATATGACCCGTTTACAAATTAAAAATAATTTAATAAACATAAAAATTATTTTATCTAACTAAACTAAATCATTCTTTTTTTTCAAAGGCATTAATTATTTAATCCTAAATGAATTTATTCAACTTGTGTAAAGTTAAAATTATTATATTTGGACAAATAATATATTATATTATTTTTTACTGTTATGTTGTTTTAATTTATTTTATATTTGGTTTGGGATAAAACACTTTTACGGTGTTTAATTTATTTTAAATTTGGTTTGAAATTATTTATTTAAATTTTATTACTTGATGATGTAATTAATTTTGTAAGAAATTAATTTTATTAGAAATTATAGTGATAAATTAATAAATTAAAATTAAGTTTCGGGTCAACCCGCCAACTCGAAATTTTCGGGTTCGTGTCAGGTATTCTGACCCATTTTGTGTTAGCGGGTCAGGTTCGGGTTAACGGATTTTTTATTATACTTGGGTCTCAACCCGACCCGCCAACTCGAACTCGACTCAATTGCCACCCCTGGTCCCAACCCTAAAGCTGTGATAGCTGTGTGAAAGGAAAATAACTTCAAAATGATAGACAAGGAAGTTATTTTCCTTTTCTCGGTGTAAGTTCTTTTTCATCGGAAATCATTTTCTCGAATTAATTGACAACAAAATAAAGAAAAATGTGAAAAATGTTTTCCGAAAAATATTTTCCACCCAAACAAACAGACCCTTAATCGAGCATTCCCTCTAGATGTTATGTTAATTTGCAAAGTACCAGAGGGAAAGCCCTTACTCTATATAAAGTGATGAGATGAATTTAGCCTTCAAAGGCTTGACCAACAGAATTTCACCAATTTTTGTATGTTAAATACAGTCAAAACGAAAGAAGAGAAGAACAAACACTAGTATGACTAAAAACAACTTAAAAATTTCAATAACAAATGCAAAATGCTTTCAAACAAAATCCAAGTTTGAGTATGACTGACTGAAATTTCTACAGAATTGTACTTCACATATTCCTCACTTTTCTGACTGAAAGCACGTTGAATTGATTTCCCCAGTGAATCCTCCCATCTAAGAACTAGCTTATCGGTAACAATACAACCAAGACGAAAATTGGAGTGCATAAACAATTTAAAACACACAGAATAATTAATTAACTTTCACTTTTTAACAGTACACAAGAAAATAGATCAAAAGAAGAAGAAGCAAAAAAAAAAAAAAGCGATTAAAGCAAGCAAACATGCTGTCTGAATATACCTTAATTAATCAATGCTCTCAAGAATATCTCTAAAGATGAGGAGCTTTTTAACTTTTAGTAGATAATTATAATTTTTTTTTATCAAACATCATAATTTCATTTCATTTCATGAATTTGATATTACAAGATTTGATACATCAGAATTTCTTCCTTTGTAATCATTTTGTGCACTCTCATGGAGCCACATGAGAAAACACTCTTTCTATTCAACATTTCTAGTTAGCTTTACCACAAACTTTGCTAAGCTATGTGTACAGTTGTTCCCAACTCTATGGACAAAAGAGAAAGTACATTTTTCAAACAAACATCTCATATTTGCAATGTTCTCAAGAATGATATCTACTCTGGTTTTTTGCTTATTTTCCTTGTTGATCATGTCCACCACCTCCTTGCAGTCAGACTAGAACTCTACTTCCTTCCAGTTAGCTTCTCGAGCCATTTGCATTTCCATTCGAATTGTTGCTACTTCCTCCACCTGTGGCTCACTTGTTTTTAGTTCAACTCTTGCCCATGCTTTCATCAGTTTTCCTTCTGCATTTCTAGCCACTACTCCTATGCCAGTCCTCCCCATATTTTGTGAAAAAACAGCATCATAATTGATCTTTATCAGTCCTCCTGATGGTGAATTCCATTTATCTCTTCTGCTTGAGTTTGTTGTTTGTTGAATGAACTCTTCAGCTATATCTTTTTGGGCATTTATATACTCATACCACTCTATTATAATTTTCTGCACTGACTTCCTTGGGTCTGCATCTTTTTTATCAAAAGTTTTCCTGTTCCTTGCCTTCCATATTTGCCACATGATATTCACGGTTAGAGTTATGTGCTCCTGTCCTTGTTCCCTTTTTTTTTACTCCTAATATCCCTTCCTACCATCTTACAAAGTTGCTCCTCATATCCTTCAAGCCATTCCATTATAGTGGTGCTAGTTTCCACGTGGTTTCAGCATTGTTGCAAAAAAAAACATGTGTTCTATTGTCTCCACCTGTTTCCCACAGTTTCTATACATTGAACTGCCATTACCTGTTCTCTTGCTTATTTGTTCATTCACTGGTAGGTTTTGATGTAGACACCTCCAGATGAAATGTTTTATTTTGTGTTTCATCTGTAACGTCCACATACTTTTTCAGATTTTTTAGCTCTGTTGACATAGCTCGTGCTCCCACTATCCTTATTCATCCTTCCCATATGCTGCTTCTGACTTTCTTCCATTGCTGCATCATAGGCTGACTTCACAATGAACAAACCTGATTTGGTGTATCTCCAATACAATCTATTTTGGCAGCCTGTTATACTCATTGGAATAGACTTGATCTTTTGGATATCTTCTTCTATAAACCAACAAGTTAGTGTTTCCTGGTTCCATTCTCTAGCTGTTATCAGTTTATCTGTTTTCCTTATTGTGCATTGTGGATCTCTTCTAGTTTTTATCCTTCCATTTTTTCTCCCAAGTATCCAATTGTCCTGCCAAATATCAATTATTTTCCATCACCTATTCTCTTCCCTATCCCTTTTGTCAACAGTTTTTTGGTTCCTATTATACTTTTCCAGATCCAAGAAGCTGCTTTCGGGGGGTCCTTATTCCAGCTCTGTGGTCTTGCTAGATACTTGGCCTTCATCACCCTACTCACAAGCAGATTTGGCTTGGTGAGTATTCTCCACAGTTGTTTGGCCAAGAGTGCTTCATTGAATTTTTTCAAATCTCTAAATCCCAACCCACCCCTACTTTTCACCAGAGACATTTTTTTTCCAACTAGTCCAATATATCTTCTTTTCATTCTCTCCACAACCCCACCAGAATGTGGCTATCATCTTACTTATGTTCTTACACAACACTTTGGGGAGTTTGAAACAGGACATGATGTATGTGGGGAGTGCTATTGCCACAGATTTGATAAGAATCTTCTTTCCTGTTGGACTTAACAGGTTTCTCTTCCATCCTTGTAGTTTTTCCTTCACCTTGTGTTTGATATAGCCAAATATCTGTTGTTTTGATCTACCTATCAGCATAGGTAGTTCTAGGTACTTTCTACTTGCAGTTTCCTTCATATTCCCCAACTCAGCACAGATGTTCTTTCGCAGCTCTTTGCTTGTGTTTGTACTAAAGAACACAGTAGACATTTCATAGTTGATTGCCTGTCCTAAAACTCTTGCATAGATAGCAAACATCCCTTTCATTTGTTTAGTTTCCTGGGTACTAACTTTACAGCAAAATAGAAAATCATCAGCAAAAAAGTAAATGAGATAGGTTTGGACATTCTCTTTCCACTTTGACTCCTGTTATAACTTTATTGTTTATTCTCTGATTCATCAAGTTGGACAGCCCATCAGCACAGATAAGGAACAAGTAAGGGGATAAGGGATCTCCTTGTCTAATGCCCCTGGATGGTTTGACGTATCCCACCTTTTGGCCATTTACATTAAAAGAATAAGCTGCAGTAGTTACACATTTTAGAATCCATTTTAAGTAGGACAGAAACCCATTTTCATCATCATCCTCTCTAGAAAATGCCATTCTACTCTGTCATAGGCCCTTGATAGATCAAATTTTAGGGTCATTAATCCATTTCTGCCTGTTCTCTTATTTTTCAAGAAATGAACCAGTTTCTGGGCTAGAATGACATTGTCAAGGATATGTCTACCAGGAACAAAAGCAGATTGGGCATAACTAATGCATTTAGAAATGACCTTTTTCAGTCTGTTTTGCCAACATCTTTGCAATGACTCTATATATGACATTACATAAAGATATAGGCCTATATTGGGACAGATTGATAGAAGCTTCTACTTTAGGAATCAGGGTCACTATTGTTTCATTCAAAACTTTTAGTAAATGACCACCAGAGAGGAAACTTTGAACAGCCATCACAATATCATTTTTGCAAATATTCCAGTATCTTTGGAAGAAGAAAGGGGACATACCATCAAGACCCGGAGCCTTATCTGGGTGTATAAAGAATAATGCAGTCTTCACTTTCCTCTCATCCACTGGTTTAATCAGCATTGCATTCATCTCCATTGTGACTGTACAGGGGAACCCCCTCAATAACTGCTTCAATGTCAGATGGCTGAGAAGATATGTAAAGTTTCTTGTAGAAGCTACAAATTTCTTCTTTGATTTCCTGTTCTGTCTCACACCACTTCCCAACTTCATTGATCAGGCATGTTAATCTATTCCTTTGCCTCCTAGTTCTCACCTTTGCATGGAAGAAAAGTGTATTTTTATCCCCATCTCGAAGCCACCTGCACCTTGCCTTTTGTGCCCAGTACAGCTTCTCTTGTTTGTAAGCCTGACTTAGCTTCAATTTCAACTCAGCAATGATCTCCTTATTCATTTCATACTCCCCCTTCTTGGCTTCCAGGATCTGCTGCTTCAAAATCTTTATCTCTTTCCCAAAGTTTGTCTTGTTTTCCATACTCCATTCTATCAAATTTGTTTTACAGCTCTTTACCTTCCTTGTCAGGCTGAACATTTTGGACCCTTGTTGAGGTTTGTCCCAGGCTCTACTGATTAATTTCTGAATATGCTAATTTTGAGCTCATCTTTTATCAAAATAAAACATTCTCTCTTCCTTCCTTCTTTTTGGCATTGTGTCAATCATAATCAAATTATGGTCAGATGTCTCTTTTTCTATATACATGCACTTTGCTGTTTCAAACTTTTGACTTCATTCCTGGTTTGCTAGGTAGTAGGTAGTTATATAATTGAGGCAGTAGGTAGTTATATAATTGAGGTTTCCTTAGTCAAGATTTCCAAATGACGTCATCAGCAACATTCTCGGATATAAACCTTAACATAGCTCAATAATTACAAATAAGTTTTAGGGGAGACTTTATTAGAAAAATAACAAAAATGAAACCTATGGAAGGGAGACCACGGAAAGGATTCAAAGAAAATGAGAAGTAGAGAGAAGATGGAGAGCATTTTGGACCATTTGGTATTGTTATTAATAGCATTTCAATAACAATTAGTATACATAATTTGTTCTTTGGCTTTGGCTTTGGCTGTTATAATCTGATATGATGCCAAAGAACAAAAAAAAGCCAAGAGTATTGTAAGTATACTCAATGATTGTAAAAATTGAAGATTAATACTGTGACAGCCCCACCTTCCCCTAAGGCGAACCAAAGGGTTCGGCGGACCGCCTGCCCAACTCTCGACAGGACTCGATCACTCTCTCCGAACAAAATAAAATATAATCTCAAAAAAAAAAACGAAACAAAACACAATACCCCAAATTGAAACATATCCTTACATTCATCCCCATCTCAAACAAAAGTACAATTCCAAAACAAAAGCTTTACATTCTCAATACACTCCAACCCTATCCAAGCACTAGAGCGAGTACAAAAGCCGAAATATACAAAAGGGACTACTATGCTATGCTATACAGGTCTCTCGCCCGCTCGCAACCCCTGTAAGGAAAACAAATGGCGTGGAATGAGCTAAAAGCCCAACGAGGTTCTATATACACAACCAAGCAATTAAACAAGGACATAAAGCATGCAATAACAAGTAATCCAGATAACATTTACAATATAAATCAATAGTCACACATTCATTAAAAGGATACAGGCTCACGAGGAGCCATTCGTTCATTCATTCGCCGAACACTTTCCTTATTCCTCCAATCATTAAAATCATATTTGTAAGTGAAAACTCCTTCATTTTCTTGTCGTTCGTTCATTCATTTCATTTCCCCCTTTCGGCCAGTTCATTGGCCAGTTTCCGCCAACTTCATGGTCATACTCGAGTATACCAAACATTCACCCAGGGTCACTAGTCGCCCGACCGAGTCCGCTTCTGGCTCGAGTCGACCAGTAACAAAGGGCAAGGGCCCAATTCAGCCAGAAGACTTACATTCATGTACAAGTAACAATTAATTATTCAATCATAGAGAATTTCATGTTCGTTTCGGTCGAGTGCGATAAAGTACACACTCGCCTAGTAAAAATCATTTTTAGCAATCATTGAGAACATTTAACATTTAATCAAGAATTCCAACTAGCCACATAGTCAATGAAACATAACGTACATTAATTTCTTATTAAAGTAACAATTCAAATAGTCACACCAAGTCACATAGTCATTAGAAACAAATCGTATATAGAACACTCACCTATATAAGCAAAATAACGTCCAAAATTCCTTCCGGGTAACACTCTTAATCACCAAGAAACCCTAAGAATAATCATAAGAAAATATTATTTAAGAGCATTGAAAAATAACTAAGACTCAAAACTTAAACATTTCGTTTAACGAGAATCAAGTAATTGAAACTTATTTAGGGACTATTCGTAAAACCCTTGCTCACTTTCCAAACGGTGAAATTTAAAGCCATTATATGTGGAAAATGCCATTTGGGTCAAAGAAATGAAGAAAACATATTTCCATTAGTTGTAAATTTCAAGGGTACAAGTTTCGGCTGAAATTCGCTTTATATACCTCCACAAAAGGAAACTTGAATAACCTAAACAAATCGAGTTAGATTTGTCCTCAAAGTCTTACTTAAGATAAGCGTAATTCTACTTAAACCTCAAGTACAAATTTGGGCAGCATGCCCTTTGTGTTTACCAAATTTCCAGCCATTTATGGCTTCCTTATTTTCCTTAATTCAGTCCCACAATACACACAAGTAAGGTCACCACAATAGCCCTTCCATTAGGCTCCAAAACCATCCAAGAACAACACAAGTGCAAAAGTACAAGCAAATATCAATTTTGAAGACAAAAGCTAAATGGCAGATTTGACATCTCGTAGCATTTTAGTCATAACTAGAGCTATGGTTATCAAATCGGCGTGAATTTTATGCCATTTCGAAGCTAAGACAAAGGGGAACAACTTTTATGAAGGGCACTTAACCTAATTTATAGTTTATCTAAGTCGAATTTGCCAATTACAGATCCAGAAGTTCATAATCAGTCTGGTTGTCAGCACTAACTTTAACCGGCAATAACTCAGGCTACACAATTCTGTTTTGGGTGTTTTTAGAGGAGTTGGAAAGCTAACACATAGGGCTACAATTATTATGAAGACACATCAACCCAGTTCTCAACCTAACCTAGTCAAATTTACCCAAACAGCTCTAGATTTTCCAGTTCGAAGCTCACTGTAAAAGTCATCTAGCAGTCCTGACTTATTCAATCATATCTCAGCACACACAACTCCAATTTAGTTGATTCCAAAGCCATTCAAAAGCTAGAATACAAGGCTAAAATTCTTAAGAAGGCATAAAAAGCTAATTTATTCATCTTCCCAGCCAAACGAGCCAATTACAGAGGCTGATTATCATTTTCGGATAGAAACAGGGAAGCAGGGGTAAATTAGTCATTTCACAAGCTACCCTGCTCCGATTGAACTGAAAATTTACAGGCATAATCTACATTCAATTATCTACAACTTTCATGTTTTGTGCTAAGGCTAATTCAGCCCCCAACATGTTCGAATTTTCAGACTAATTTCGGACAGAAATCTTGACAGAAAATGAATACTTGAAGTTCATTCAAATTCCACCCAATCAAACGAATTTCCAGCCATCCAAATCAGTTCCTAGCTAATTATATTCAACTTCCAATCATCAATCATAAGTTTTACCACAAGAATCAAGAGTTAGGAACTAGTTACCTCAAAGAAAATGGTAGCTTAGACTTTCCTCCTCCAAAACAACTCCACCAAAGTCCTTAGACTCCCTTAGTAATCACTTGTATGGAAGGGTTTCAAATTTGGTTGGTTAAAACTCAAGATTCAAGTGAGTTTGGAAGCTAAAATTGGAAGAGCTCTCTCTTGTTTTTCTTCACCAAAGGGCCAGCCAAGAGGGTGCAAAATGGAATGAATTTTTTGTCAAAATTTGTTTTAGGAAAGTTAAAGAAAGTTAGGCAAGTCCAACCTCCAATCGGAACGCGACACATGGTCTCTTGAAGTTTCTAAGCTTATCTTCTCACCCCCAATAATTCATCTATCTAGCTAACCTCTAATCATCTCCTAGTACCATGGAAAATAATATCACTTAATACTTCAGCGCCTAATCGGCAAAATTATATCGCACTAGCGGGTCCCACGTCGAAAAATGCACTTCAAATTAACGTATACTAACTTATACCAGGAAAATGATTTAAAAATTGTACTTACTTGTAAAATGTACAAAACATTTAATATTTTCAAGGACTGTGTAAAATATAGGCAAAAAAATAAAATAATACTTGAAAAATGTGAAAATTTTTGGATTCTCACAAATACTTAATGATTTCAATCATAAAATCAACAAATTTAAAATCCTGACAAACCTAACATATACAAAAAAAAAAGAGATCATTTGAATATTTTTGCAATAATAAAGCCTCTGTAGGTAACTAACTTGGTGTTAACTTTATATATTTTCAATTTACCCTTATTTATATTATTTATTAACCCTTATTTCTATTATTCATTAACTCTTATTTCTATTATCAACTGACATACAAATCTTGCTAAACTAAAACTACCTCCCTCCAATTCTCATGTTCTCCATGACCAAGGTTTTTTTTTTCACTTGCACTATATATGTAATTTTTTTAATTAAAAATATTTTTTGACAATTTGTACACGCATCAAGTGTACCTCTATCGCTAGTGTTGAATTATGCCATCTTAATTCAACATAACAAAAAAAGGTTTTAAATCTTGTCCTTTTACTTCATGTTAACCTACTTGATTTGCATTTTTTTCATATTCAATCTACGTGGTTACTAATTTGTAGTAATTTGAATTGAAAAGCATATTTATTTCTATTTTGGGATAATTTTAGATACCTCTCCCGAGGTTTCTTATAATATCACTCAGCTCCTCTGAGATTTTTAAAATCTCACTTACCTTCTTTAGATTGATATTTCTTGTAACATTTTTAACCCTTTTGAAAGAAATATAACAAAGATAAAACTGTTGTTTCAATACTATTCTTATATTATCCTACTTATGAAATTTATAACAATAATAATAAATAAAATAAGTTTAAATTTTTATAAGGTATAAATTTCTTGACATAAAATATCTATTTTAGTTATATTGGTACAAAAGCAAAATTTACATTTTGAAAAATTCACTCATATGAAGAGGTTATTTTAGTTTTTAATACAACTTAAACTACATAATAAATTAAAACATATTATCCCAAAAAATCTTAACTTCCTAAATTTTAATCGTGCCAAAATTTTTTTAAGGTGTTAAATACTGTCTAAAATCCTCCTAAGTGATTGATCTTGATTAGATTTAATTTATTCATATCCTTTACTATTCCACCATGACTTCAATATAAAAAAAATATGGACCATTATTAGTTAGCAATTTGTTTTTTTAATTTACATTTTTTGCTTTTAAAATTTTATTTTGTTTTGGCTTTTTGGTTAAATAGTTATTGAGAGCAAGGGTAATGTTATCGATTTGTGACCTTTGATAGGAATATTTTGTCTTGTCAAAGTTAATAAGGGAGGTAAGTAAGATTTAAAATATTGAGAGGACTTGAGTGATATTATGACAAACCTCAGGGGAGGTTTCTGAAATTATTCCTTCTATTTTTGACGAAAAATATTTATTGATTTACTTACCAAATTTGATTTATTTATGGGGTTTAGTCTTGGGATTTGGGGCCGAACATGATTGCTCGATCTGCCCCAACTAGCAAGAAACGAAGGGTCAGTTAACCCTAGCCCTTACCAACGATGGAGGAGGAGAAGATTATTCGAGATAGCGACTACGAAGCGGTCAACACTAAAGAAGCAGTCTCTATCAAACCGATGGTTAGGGATTCACGGTGTAATTTCGCCAAAACAGATTCTAGTTTCGACACTAGAAAAGGTGTGTTTAGTGTTAGGGGTTGTAATTTCCCCAAAAATGATTGTGTCACCACTAGCGAAGGTATGTTTAGGATTCGGTCTAATTTTCCCAAAACAGATTCAAGTGTCAACACTAGAGAAGGTATGTTTAGGTTTCGGTCTAATTTTCCCAAAACAGATTCAAGTGTGAACACTAGAGAAGGTATGTTTAGGTTTCGGTCTAATTTTCCCAAAACAGATTCAAGTGTGAACACTAGAGAAGGTATGTTTAGGATTCGGTCTAATTTTCCCAAAACAGATTCAAGTGTCAACCCTAGAGAAGGTATGTTTAGGATTCGGTCTAATTTTCCCAAAACAGATTCAAGTGTCAACCCTAGAGAAGGTATGTTTAGGATTCGGTCTAATTTTCCCAAAACAGATTCAAGTGTCAACACTAGAGAAGCTGTGGTTAGGGATACCAAAACAGATTCAGGCGGCAGCGTAGAAGTCCTGCAGTTGCCACAACTGGAGAGGCTGTCACTATCACCAGTTTCTAGGGAGAAACTCAAGGTATTTGCTGCTCTGTGATTAGTTGCTCAATAAGCATTCTTTACGCAGGGGATGCTTCCTATTAAGGCTTTATCTATGACGTTATTTGATTTATAATTTTATGGTGACAATTCTAACAAAAGTATTAAGAGTTTGTTTATGAACTTTGGCAGCCAACTGTTTGTTGATTTTTTCTTTTTTTTGACTGAGCTTGTGGACGTAAAAATAACTTTTTTTTTTAATTTCAGATACCTAGTGAGTATATTGTATGAGTTAATGGTATATACATTGGCAGTGCATATACTATTACAGTTAAATGCATAACACATAAGCAAATTTTGGATTTCAAATTTAAATTTAGATGACTTGTCATGCATCAAATGGTGACAGTTTATACGCTGTAGTGTATAGAAATTAATTCATATTATAAAGTATAGTGCAATAACAAAATGGAAAGCATTGATATAGAATTTTGATTGTAAGCTGAGGATATAAATCCCTCGAGCATATCATAATCCATGCTGTGTTGCTCCATAAGGACTTTGGAGATAACTTTTTTGACATGTTGGAATCCTTGAGGGACTTGTCATTTGCGAGAGACTGATCCATGCTAGCGTCAAATTGAGCTTCTTGGCTGTATGAAAGATAATTATAAGCAGGTTTAGGTAACGGAAGGAGCGATGTTTTAAAGGATTTTAATCAGGATTCGTAAGCAGCAGAACCCCGAAATGCTTGTTTTTCAGCACCTTGGTTTAATGCTGTGGTTAATACTTCATTCTTATCAAATTTGAGGTCTGGTAGTTTAGATTTATGCCAAATTATAGCTTAAATTCTGTTGTGAGTAGCTTTTTGAAGCGTGTTTATTAGGTCAAATCTGCATAGGCATATTTTGTTGTACTTTGAGATTTTCATGGGTATCCAATGATAAACTATGTAGAAGCTCACTGAACATTTATGTGTTTTTAAAGCAGTATTGAGTATTTTGGTTCTAAGTTGTTCATCGCTCATCCAATTAGTGTTTTTGATGTGAATTTACGGCAAGAATAACAGCAGATCATGCATTGATAGGTGAAAAGAAGGTTGTACTGTAACTCAAGATTTGACAGTATGCTCGTATCCAGTTAATAATGTTGATTTCTTGGTCAATATCTTTGGTCTAGAATGCAAAGCTTCTTGAGTAGACTAGTAGTCATAGGGTTGCACTTTTCAAGGATATGAACAGTAATGATATGCATGGAGAAGTAATGAAAAGTTTTTATGGCAATCACTTTGGAATGACCTACATGAAGGGTATGTTTTCCTGAAAAGCAAACCTAATTGCTCCGCAGATAATTTGAGTTTCTCTTCCAGTTTAAAACTGTGGAAAATTCCATTTGCATTTATCATTTAGGCTGGGACTGGATTCCTCCTCAGCCATCCTTTCCTTTCGGGTTAGCTGATGACATCTACAAGACGGACTGATTCTTTCATTTTATTTTTTGCAGGTGATCAAAAAGTAGCAGTCAAGCTCTATGAGTAGGCTTGGAATTGTGCAAGTCAAACGGTCGTCAGTTTTGAATTGTGCATGTTAATCCAGACTTGGAATTAATCATCAACGCTGAAAGGGGATCACGTTGCAGTTTTACCTCCTTCAAAATCCACTCAAATCAACTTGTATTTGATATACCACTCATCCAAAAGCCTGGGTTTAATTTGGTATGCCATTTGAACCCAGACTTGGAATTAATCATCAACGCTGAAAGGGGATTCTGTTGCAGTTTTACCTCCTTCAAAATCAACTTGTATTTGATATATCACTCATCCAAAAACCTGGGTATAATTGGGTATGCCATTTGAACAAGGTCCTTTTCCACACTGGATGAAAATAAATATTACTACTCTATTTCCGTATTTCTGCACTCTCCGGGGCATATTTGTTTCTTTCACAAGGTGCTCAAATGACTTTCAATTAAACTCCGACAGCTGCTTTCAAAAGGCTTCTTTGGTGTTTGCTCGGCTGCTCACGAAGGTGATGTCAACTTAAAGACTTCAACAGTGGGTGAAAGACCGGCTACCACATGGATTAATTCAACCAAATAGCATAAGGAATTTGGAATGTTTCAGTTTGCTGATTATACTTTTAAAAAATTGGATTCTCCAAACATGACTATATAAATGAAACGGAGGGAGTATAGTTTAGAGACCTGTTTGATAATCTAATTCAGCATTTAAATTTAATGAATTATGTTTGGAAACTTAATGAATTATGTTTGGTAGCCTAATTTAATACTTAGAGTGCGTTTGATAAAACTAAAATCTAAAATCTTGAAGTTTGAATCTATTAAGTTATTGAATTGTTAAATACTAAATCTGATACAATTTAAGTGTATATCACATTAAATGATAAATAAATAGTTTATCACTTATTTTTTAGAGCAAATTTTGCCTACAAAATTTGGTACCACTTAATTAATTCATACGTTTAATTTTTCGTTGTCAAATGCGTTTAAATATATTAAAATCTGAATCCATTAACTTTAAATACTAAGTTGGATTATTAAACAAGACCTTAAATTTAATGAGATTAGATCTTAATATATTTAGACATGTTTGATAAAAAAAATACAACGTCTTAATTAACTAAGTGGTTCAGAAAAAATTTAAAAACAAAAAAAGAAAGATTGGAGAATCAATTCGATTCGGATAACTATTAAAGTTTTAAGGTCTGTTTGATAACATAATTCAACACTTAAGTTTAATAGATCCTATTTGATAACCCAATTCATCACTTAAGTTTAATAGATTTAAATTTTAATAAGTTTAAACATGTTTGATGACCAAAATACAATGTCTAAGAAAAAAAGAAAGATTGGAGAAGTAATTCAATTCAGATTTGATAACCCAATTTAACACTTAAACTTAATAAGTCTTGTTTAATAACCCAATTCATCACTTAAGTTTAATGGATTTAAATTTTAATATGTTTAGAAATGTTTGATAACCAAAAAATACAATGTCAAAGAAAGAAGGGAGAAGCAATTCAATTCGGATAATTATTAAAGTTCTAAGACCATGTTTGATAACTCAATTCATCATTTAAACTTAATAGATCTTGTTTGATAACCCAATTTATCACTTAAAGTTAATGCATTTAGATCTTAATATGTTTAGATGTGTTTGATAACAAAAAATTACAACATCAAAGAAAGATTGGAGAAGCAATTCAATTTAGATAATTATTAAAGTTCTAAAACCTTGTTTGATAATCCAATTCAGTACTTAAACTTAATATGTCTTGTTTAGTAATCTAACTAACACTTAAATTTAATGAGTTTAAATTTTAATATGTTTCGACCTATTTGATAACAAAAAAAAACAATGTTTTTAATTAATTAACTGATTCTGAATTATTTAAACAAAACTAACTTGGGGTGCGTTTGATAAAATTGAAATCTAAAAACTGAAGTCTAAAATCTGAAATTTGAAGTCTAAATCCATTAAATTATTGAATTGTTAAATATTAAATTTAATACATTTGAGTGCATATCACATTCAGTGATAAGTAAATAGTTTATCACTTAATTTGGGAGGAAGTTTTGTTTAGGAAATTCAGTGTCACTTAATCAATTTAGATATTCAATTTTTAGTTATCAAACGGTCTGAATATATTAAAATCTGAATCCATTAAATTTAAGTGTTAAACTGGGTTATCAAATAGGGCCTTACTCAATACAATAAGTTGTTCACATATCACATAGTGTAGAATACACTCAAATGTTAAGATTTCAATACTTAACAATTCAATAACTTAACATATTCAGATTTCAAATTCCAGATTTCAGTTTTTATCAAATGCACCACTTATTATTATTATTATTATTATTATTATTATTTATAAATAGAAAGTTTTGAACCCGTGATCTCCTACTTACAATACCTTTGATTTTATCATCCAACCCACACCCTAAATTTAATTAGTCTCAAATTGACATAGATGACTCGTACTTGAGTAGACTTGGTTTTTAAAAACCTAATGACCCAAATTGTGTTACACCATTTAATGAAATGACATGGCACAATTTGAGTCGTTTGATTTTAAAAGATGGAATGTACCCGAGTTTTGGCCGACATACTCCTTATCGGATGTCCTCGAAGGACGAAATAGACCACTTAATCAGTAACCGAGCAATCATGTTCGGCCCAAATCCCAAAACCAAGTCCCATAAATAAATCAAATTTGATAAGTGAATCAATAAATATTTTTCATCAAAAATAGAAATAAATATACTTTTCAATTAAAATTACTAATCAAGTAGATTGAATATGAAACAAAATACAAATCAAGCAGGTTAACATGAAGTAAAAGGACAAGATTTAAAGCCTTGTTTATTTGTTATGTTGAATTAAGATGGCATAATTGAATATATTAAAATGATCTCTCTCTTTTTTGTATAGTTTAGGTTTGTCAGGATTTTAAATTTGTTGATTTTATGATTGAAATCATTAAGTATTAATCTTCAATTTTTACAATCATCGAGTATACTTACAATACTCTCGTCTTCTGAAATTTTTATAGCTTTTGGTCCATTATTGAGTAAAGACACCATGAAATTCATGTGTCAAAATCCTCCTTCCAATGTAGCCAAGCATAGGGTAACAAATGTAATGATATTATTACATGATGGAGATAATCAGTTACAAGTCTTTTTTTTTTTTTTTTTTTTCAGTTGGAGGTATTCGGGCCTGCACCCGACTAATCAGTTACAAGTCGACAAAGAAAGTTCCGGGTATTACTGTTGCCCTTTTTCATTTTCATTTTCTTTTGTTTGTTTCCGTTTGAGAATTGGAATCAAAGCATAGTTCGTTGTCCTACCTCCGGAGCACTACTTGGAAGCCATAGAGGAAATGAATCACCATCATGTCCCTCAATGTTGGGTTCCCGGAGATGTGCTGTTCTTTTTCACCGAAATGTGCTATTCATTTTTATGTATATCGAGGAGAAAAATTATATACTGTGAGATTACAATTATACGATTGATAGGAGATTATTTGGTATAATTTTTTGAAAAAAAAAATACTGTAACACTTTTTTAATGTAATGTATATAATATAAAAAAGTGATCGAAAAACGTATTGATGATACAATTATAAGACAAGGTTCATTTCTTGCTCTCCTATTCTTTCTCTTCATCAAATTCTACATTTCTAGTTTATTGCAGATATAATTTTCATTATACCCTTACATAATTTAGAAATATTCCAGGAAACAATGAATAAGAGGCAAGGACAGTTGTAGGTATCAACTGTATGTCCTTGAAGTTCAAAAAAAAAAAAAAGAAAAATTATGAGATCTATAGCTGTATATCATTCTTTTAACATATGTGCAAGGTTCACAAAATTTCCTTCTATTCTAAACAAATAGTGCATTAGTTTCTTAGATTTGAAATAAGACATTTTTGATCCTTCATATTCTCAAATTAGTATTTTGGCCCTAGACTCTACTTGCAATCTTTCCTTCTATAGAAGTAAAATTCTAGAAATAATTTTAGGGGACAAAATGTTTCATGTCATTTTTTTTTTACGAAGCGGAACAATTTCATATCACATGGAATAATAATTACATAGTTTGGGCCATTGCCCTAACATTAGACTAGGTTGTTTCATGTTGTATATGACGGCTTTGTTTGGATTGCATTTTTCTGGACTTTTCGTAGAAAAATTACTATAGCGATTTAATATATGTGATATAAAAGGGTGATTAGAAAATGTGTCTAGAGAAAACGTAGTAATTTTTCAAAAGAAAAATTGCAATCCAAACACACCCTAAAATTCTAGAAATAGATAATGTAAGGAGCTTTTCTTTCTTTCTTTTTTTTTGTGATAAATGATAGGGAGTAATAATGTGGCCCCTTTGAGAATGTTTTGGATAGTTTCAGCCAAAATTGTACTCCCTTTTTTTTCTTGTGTAAGACTAAATTGTAATTTTCTACTATTTTTCAGCATTTCAGAACTTACTGATATTTCTGATCCGGATATTTGTACAGTGACCAAATAAATTTCCAGAATTTGGAAGCCACGTATTCATCTATTGTTAGACTTAGATTGTGGTCCGTGCATAAACAATTGGGATAATTTTAGAAAACCTCCCCTGAGGTTTCTGACAATTTCACTAGTCTCCCATAAAGTTTATAAAATTACACAAATCTCCTCTGAGGTTAAGATTTTGATAACAAATTTAGTCCAATTATAAAAAGTAACATTAAAAAAGTATTTTAAGGAGAAAGATGAAACTTTTATTTCTTAAATACCCCTTATCCATGTATATAAGTCGTATTAATAAAAGAATAAAAATAATTAAAATTTAGAAACAATTAATACACACATTTAACCACTCAAAAAGTTCACATTTAATAAATTAAACAACACAAATAAGTAACAAAGCTACACCAATGATTACAAGATTTAGGCAAACAGATCAATCATGTCTTTAACATGATGTTTGCTATGATTCTCACGATTTTGAACAGGAAAAATTTTCGAATTTTGTCTTTTTTTTTCCCTTCCTTCCAATTTTCTTTGAAACTCTTAAAGTTGCGACAATTGTAAAGTAATTTCATGGAAATAAAGGAGATAATTGTAAAGTAATTTCATGGGAATAAGGGAGTAATGAGGGGAAAAAAAGACAAAATTCAAAAAATTTTCTATTCAAAATCACCAAGAATCATAGTAAATATCATGTTAAAAAAGATGATTAGTCTATTTTGTTGAATCTTGAAATCATTAGTGTTGTTTTGTTGTTATTTATGTTGTCTTATTAAATATGAATTTTTGAGTGGTTGAAATATGTGTATTAATTGTTTCTGACTTTAATTATTTTTATTCTTTTACTAATATTACTTATATACATGCATAAGGGGTATTTTATGAAATAAAAGTTTTATCTCTCTGTCAAAGTACTTTTTCTAATTGGATTAACTTTGTTATCAAAACTTTAACCTCAAGGGAGGTTTGTGTAATGTTATAAACTTCAGGGAGGCGAGTGAAATTATCAAAAACCTCAAGGGAAGTTTCTAAAATTATCCCCTAAACAATTTGTCCTCTGGCCTTTCAGATATTGCACTTTCTGCACTGTTCTGGTATAATTGAGAATGGCCCCCAGCTCCAATGGTGAATGGTCAATGGTCAAGATCAAATCTTAAGAAATGGAGGCCATGGAGCACGGGGCAGTGCACCACCATATTAGTCAATAAAAAACTTGTAGGGAGTCCTCGCATGCCTCGCATGGCCCATGAGCTTTTTAGTCGTCTTGGTCACTTCTTGAGCCACAAAACAATAAATCTGAATTTAGCATCTTCAGATAATGCTAATATATACAATGATGACACTGAGCCAAGATATTCACCCCTTTCAATTCTGTCAGACACAAATCTTCATCACCAATTCCCAGTTCCTACCTTATTGCCCGGCCGCATGACCAAGAGCACCCCAAGCGTAATCACATGCAAAGGTAATCAAGTGAGCAAAGCAAATTAATTTTTAGGTTTTCTTCTTTTATCTTCTAATCATGATCATATTGTCCTAAGGGCTTAGAATATTTTCTTTTGGACTAACCTTTTGTGCAATGCTTATAATTGAAATGATACATTGCAATCTTGTTGTTGTTGTTGTAGCTGCTGTGGTATGGAAATCAGGGGAGCCACCCACAATTGAAGGAAAATACAAGTGGATCCACCAAAAGCATCAGAAGTTAGGGTCAAGATGCTTCTTGCCAGTTGTTTGTGCCACACTGATGTCTTATGTTGCCATGGGCCTCCCAGTTGTTAGTGTTCCATACTTCAATTCTTTTGCCACTTTTTCTCTGATAATCCAAGATTATTTTTACAACCTTAATTTAGTTACTGATTTCAAGATTCTTGCTTTCCCAGCCTTTATTCCCTCGAATTCCTGGACATGAAGGAGTTGGGTAAGTCTCATCAAAGATTCGAAATGTAGTTCCCTATCAGTCTATGTCAATTTTCATTTATGTTTTGGTTTTTGACTTGCTACATTAAGAAGCTGGCAGGGGTCCCAATATTATCTCTGGAGGCCAATTTTCTTCATTGTGTTCCCTTATCTTCATTTGAATTGCTTTTCTGTCATCAATTATGATCAAGAATTTTTCATTTTGCACATGCCTAAAAATTGCAGCATGGTGAGAGAGTGTTGTGTGAAAATGTTACAAACCTGAAAGAAGGGGATATAGTGATGCCACTCTACTTGGCTGAATGTGGAGAATGCCTCAATTGCATATCAGGAAAGACAAATTTATGCCACAAGTATCCTTTAGGTTTCAGTGGCCTTTTATTGGATGGTACTTCAAGATGTCAATTACGAGGACAGGCTATTTACCACCATTTCAGCTGCTCCACCTGGTCTCAATACATAGTCATTGAGGCTTCCCTATGCTGTCAAGGTTGATCCAAGGGTATCCCTTCCTCATGCTAGGCTTTCCTTCTGTTTGTGGGTTCACCACAGGCTTCGGTGCAACCTGGAGAGAAATAAACCGTTGAGAAGGGCTCAAACTGTTTGCTGTACTAGGTCTTGGTGCTGTGGGGCTTGGCGTAAGCGCATTTCACAAAAATATCTAACGTTTTCTAATCTTAAAGAATTAATCTCCTATACACTGAATAATATACGATATTTAGTCATAGAACTGGACTTAGATCAATACTACGGGCAAAAAACTATTTTTCATGGACAACTAATTTATATACAAGAATCTAAACCTGCCCATGTGGGTAATTAAAGTTTTAGATGTTTAGGTGATCGCATTTCGAAATTGTAGGTGGCAGGAAGGAGCTCGGATGCAAGGGCGTCTAGAATAATTGGAGTAGACAAAAATGAGAGGGAAACGTGAAAAGGGAGAGGCATTTTGGGATGACTGAGTTCATAAATCCCAAGGGGCTCTGACAAATCAATTTCAGATCTGATTAAAGGAAGTTACCGGAAGGATTGGGAGTGGACTACTGTTTTGAGTGCCACTGGCGTGCCAGACCTTGCCTCAATGAAGCTATTGAAGCCTCAAAAATTGTGAGTTTGTAAAATTCATGTAACAGGTTATAATCATAAACTGAACACTACAAATTGATTCTGCTGATTTCTTTTATATGTAAAAATAATCAGGGACTTGGAACATCCTTTCTAATTGGAGCTGGATTTGAGACAAGTGGTGATTTCAAGTACATTCCACTCATATGTGGTCGAACACTGAAAGGATCTATCTATGGTGGAGTGAGACCCAAGTCAGATCTTCCACTGCTACTAGAAAAATGTGCAAATAAGGTAATCTTCATACTTAGTGTATAATATATATATATATATATATATATATATATATATAACTCAAGATCTCAATTATGTTCTTTTAGTTGGGACTCTGGCAATGTGACAAAAAAGGCTAATTGAAGGCTCTAAGAATGAACCATCAGCCTTTGGCTGGTGACCACCACTAAACTATTTAAGGTTTAGTGGGGTGGGAGGCAAGAGTCCATCAATTGTTATATTAAGTGGTTTCTTAAAAAATCCAGACGGGTGTGTAGTGCACCCGTCTGATTCGGTGGTGATTCAATCCCCACCAGTCCTCCTAAATCCAGTTGGGTCTCCTCCTAAATTAAGATAGTGTAGGATATTATAGATAAAGTGACGATTGAAAAAGAAAAGAAAAGAAAAGCTCCAACAATGAAACATTTCTCAACAGTTTCTTATCGAGTCCACATTATGTTATGGTTCCTTCTATTTTATGGTCCAAATTATATTATGTTACTAAGCAAAATTTTTAATGGTTTGTGCAGGAAATTCCACTGGATGAGTTAATTACACATGAAGTGACATTGGATGAAATTAACAAAGGATTTGAGTACCTGAAACACCCAGACTGTGTCAAGGTCGTTGTCAAAGTTCTGAGTGATCTATGAGTCTGTGGAATTGCTATTATTCTACTCTACAAATAATAAGTGGATATTGTGATTATTGACTATGTTATCATGATATTACCCTCATGTTGAGAATGGGAAAGACTCCATGCACCAGTGCTGTTAAACATCAAAGATTTTGCTGTTTTATGAAGATTATAAGCCATGAAAGGCATCTTATATTGAGTTCTAATTCAAGTTTACAGCAGCAGTTGAATGGATCCAAACATGCCCATTTAAAGAAATAAAATAAAGGGAGGCCAAGGAATATTTTCTTTTTTTTTTCATTTTCTTTTTGGGATATTTTAGGATGGGATATCTAAATCTAAGTTCCAAGTGGTGTGGCTCAATTTCCGTTGGCAAATAATTCTTTTACTTTGATTGAGAGGTTCAATGCATCTCTGGTAGATAGTTACTAATTGATTCATCTAGCTTCATAATCAATGTTGTTTTTTCCGTACGTCATATAAAGGTAGGAGGTTCCGTGATTAGTTGCATGAAGAAACTTTTATGTCTAAATCACTTTAATTTCTGCTCTTATAATATGTGCACCTCAATAGAGGCCTCATAAAATCATGAAGCTTCTAATTTCTAATACATATACCAAAATAACATAGAATTCGATCATTTTGGTCGGGAAAAATCGTTAAAAATGTCCCTCGTATTTTGTTAAACAATTTTTTTCGTCTTTCACTTTTAAAGTAATAAATTTACATTTCTTGCAAAATCAAGCCGATAAAATTTGATTCCAACCTAAATTTTTCATCACGTTTTTACTTTAAATCTTGGTTTTGAATGATTTTCACTTTTGATAGATATAAAATAGGGAATCGATTTGACATAGGGAATGCAAATGCAATTTAAATCAAACACAAAATTGTCAATGAAGTTATGAATCAAAATCAACAAACCCAAAAATGACCAATATGAACATTCCTCTAAGCCATCACGTCTCCATGCTAAAATTACAATTACTGGACAAGATTCTAATCCTAATATGGTATCCAATCTCCTCTTTTTGGACTATTTCTCTCCCTTTTGTCAGGTCCAAACTAAGCTTACGCAAGGAAATCAAAATGAGGACCAAGATGCGATATCTTGATAATTTCATGACCAAGATATATCATTTAAACATAATGGACTAAAAAAGCAGTTAATAAACTACGAAGTGCAAATGTTGGGAAACCTATGTGCAATTCTCTAAGGGGCAAAAAAAAAAAAGAAAGACATGGATTACAACCGCAAAATTACAAATTCTAAAGGTTGTTCTATCATTCTTTTCTTAGGAATTTTTTGGAGCAAGACAAAATAAAGAGAAGAATGAATAGAGCAATGATGTTCCGTGGAGAAGGGAAATCAATTATTTTTATCTAGTAAGAGTGGAAACATAAGAACTCCCCAAAATAAATATATTTACCAAATCAAGAAAATTATATTGGAAAAGCCTCTAAAATTAACTCAGAAATGGTGTTTGTTCCAAAAAAAAAAACCAGAAAAACTCAGAAATGGTAGATATATTTAAAGCCCGGAATATATTCCCATATTTTAGGGATCATGTCTACATCTCCATAGATATATTCAATTTTCCATAGTAAATATCAACACTATCACTGTTCATCTCTATTGCCACGTTACCTTCTCCACCAATGCAGCTCTTCTACATTTTCAAATCAAACGGTAAACAATCTTCTTCCCTAATCCCCGCCATCCAAACCCCTTATGCCTTCAAATCATCTCTTCTACAAAGAACACGTTTGAACACAAAGAGAATGGTTAGTGTCTTCTTGTAATATTTTCAAGTATTGGGATTTTCTATCATATTTGAAAAATCAAGAATATCGCAATTATTCCTTATTTGAGAACAAGGGCTTAATTTTCTGCTCTTTCAAAAAACAAAAAAGAAACATCATGGCTCGTCTATTCATGGCTGCAAGATTTTTTTTTTCTCACTTTTTTCTTCTTTTCTGACATCTAAAACAGGGGAAGTTGCCTGTGTTGGAGAAGAAACTTTTCCGGAAAAAGAAGGTGGCTGCTCAACATCCATTTAACCCCGTCAGAAGAGTACGCCAAGTTTTTTTCCTTGTACCAATGGTTGTTTTTTTTTTTTCTTTAATTCAAGAAATCGAATTTCCTTATAGTATGATAAGGAAAAAAAGAGAGAGAGACAGATCAGTTTACTTTGTAAATTTCTATTGCTAGTAGCTGAAACTAGACACGATTACCGACAGAACAATAACATTGTATATTGGAAAACTATAAGAAAGAGATGTAAAACTTCATATGTTTGTTGTAATTATCATCCAACCATTAGTCATAATGAATATAAGTCCTCACTACAGTCCTCCATAAGGTTACCCAGATGATCACTTCTCAACTGTGACTGATTCGGATTTCTGATCAATCATAGCAAATTAGGTTTGACGTTGAAACTTGAAAGTATGAATTTATACTGATAATTGTCCATAACCCTTTTATCATCTACTAATAATTGGGAACATTGTTATTGATCAGACGAAGGATAGGAAAATTATTGCCTTATACCGATAACCCTTTTAAAAAATTTGCAGTGAGAATTGGTAAACTTCATTTGTTTGCAAAAAACGTACTCTTATTTTTTTTGGTCTTATTGAGATCCAGAATTACGTGAACGTTGTAAATTTTAACTTTCATGGCCTTGATTAGTCTCCTTGTCTTGTTTCTCATAAAGTTAAATCTTTGATGGACAAATATGTTTTTGTGAAGCCTACACGAAAAAGGATTACTTGCATGCAGAAGAAAAATACTATCAACAAGAAGCCCAAAAGAGAAAGTTCTCCTCCTATGAAGGTAAAAATTGAAGTTGACGAGATGCAGATAACATGGTAATTAGTCATAAATGTTTGCATCATTTCTTGAAAAATTATTCTAGTACTTGTTATTAACTGTGATCATGGAGTACTGAATTATTTCTGATTTATTATGCTTCTTCTTTTTTTTTTTTTTTGTAAATTTTTTAGCTATGATGAAATGATGGAGAAAAATGTCGAGTCTTCACATGTGGATAGTGAAAAAACCAAGGAAAACAGGAAGCAGATAAAGTGGTTAGTGGTAAATTGACAAAATATATACAAACCGATTATTAGTTGCTAATAAATGTGATCATGGAAATTTCAATTATTATATGATATATTATGCTTCCCTTACCATTTTCTAGCTATAGCAAAAATGTGGAGACAAGTAGTGATTCTTCGATGGCTGGTTCTGATAAAGCAAAGTCCACCGCCCTGTTGGACAGAGCAAATGAATTTCTAGCAAAGTTGCCATCAGATGATCCTAACTTTGTGAAGCTGATGCTTCCATCACAAGTTAGTGGTGGATTTTGGTTGGTAAGATTAATCATATGTACCCAATTTAAGTGCTCTTTGGGATTTGAATTCAGTTCATCATGGCTCAAACTTAATGGTAGTATCTGCAAAAACACATGCCCAAGAAAGATGAATACATTGTTTTGTTGGACGAGAATGAAAAAGAATATGACATCAAATATCTTGCACAGAAGAGTGGATTGAGTGGCGGATGGAGAGGTTTCTCCATTAAACACCAATTATCTAAAGGAGATGTGCTAATTTTCCAATTGATCGACTCTAACAAATTTAAATTTAAGGTAACAAATTCAAACCAGTACTTATATTAATTGTCTCTTTTTGGATTTATTTGCAGTTTACTCATTTTGATTGGTATTATTTTCTTGTATAGGTTCATATATTCAAAGCCAAAGGAGGCTCAAGAAAACTTGAAAGGGACAATGGCCTTTTGAACTCAGAAGCCAAAGTAACATCAGAAATTGCTAAGGGTATATATGCTGTCCCAAGCTTTGTTGTTTTTCGTGTACGTTTTTGCTTGATGCTATGTTTTCCACCTATAAAGAATCGACCATGATTGTACTGCTAATCATTTGTCATTTTATCATTTGAAGATGTGAAGGAAACTGAGAGTTTCAACATTCTTTGGAACGGTGAAGTCATAGACTCAGAGATATCGGAGCATGTTCGAAGCCAATACTATCAATTGTGCTGCTGTCAAAAATCAGGTCTTCATGATGGCCTTGTCAAATGCATAGATAAGAAGTTGGCTGCCGGCATAATATCTGAAACCGTAAAGATTGCTGATGCCATTAGAGCTGCCAAGATTACCACCACCTCTTGCAATGATGTCCAACGATGGGACCAAACTCTCAAGGGCTTCGAAGGAATGGGCATGAACGTTGCATTTCTACGTGCAACTATAAAGAACATACTGGACTCCCTGCAGCGCAAACAACAGGAGAAGATTAAACGAAAGACAAATGAAAGAGCTCAAGCTGAGAAGGAGATGAGAAATCTTGAAACCCAACTTGTGAATGTGAAAAAGAATATCAGAGTTCTGGATGATGAAATCAATGTTCTTAGAGCAGAGAATGAAAAGCACGAGCACTCATTCAAGGAAGCTGCTATTGCTCCCTCATGAATGTTGCTATCATGATATGAAAATTGATACTCGTGAGTTCTGATACAAAAGACTAGCTTGGATGAGATTGGAATATGTTATTTGAATCGCTGTTTAATGACTGCTGGTTCAAGTCTGAATGTATCTTCTGGTATAAAAAAGTTAAAAAGGCAAGCAAGATTGCTCTCATTTATCAATTGGTATGTTTATTTATAATACTTTACATCTCAATTGGCTTATTCAGTTTCCTTTGTCCTGAAGTCACAAGTTTGCCTACGTTTCTCCTTGATCCGGAAATCTCTTCTGTCTCTTAAAATGGTTCTCAAACCAAAATCAGATCAAGAAACCCTAAAAACAGCAACACTGAGGACAAATTTACAAATCTCTTCTGTCTCTTTAGATTTTTGCTAAAATATTTGGCGGGGGCAAACTCTAATTTTTATAAGCATATTATTGAAGACTTGGGATAATGTTTAAACCTCTCCTAGAGTTTCTAACAATTGCAGCCAACTCCTTTGAGGTTCAAAGAATTACACTTACCTCCTTGGTGTTATGAAAAGACGAAAATAGTCTTGACAACTCTACAAATCCTAAATGAAAAGTGGGTGTAAAGGAAAAATAAATCCACATTTTGCAAATATTTTTTTAACCAATAACTCTATACTCATCTCACTTAGTACATTATATTCAATTCCTAAGTCATTTAAATGGATTTCTTACTTAGTTTTATAAATAACCCACTAATAGGGATGCATTTGTTAAAATAGTTTCTTCACAACTTACTTAGCAAAGGAAAAAAAGGAAACCCAAACATTAAAAATGATGCCATCAAATAAGGCCTAAATTTTGCTACAAGAACTACTTTAAAATTTTTCACTTAGCAAGTAATGCTGACATTTGATTTCTTTAGTCATTTAATTTTTTTTCCTAATCAAATAAGGGCAATATAGGTTATTCCTTAAACTTTTTGTGCTTACATCACCACTTGTTATCAAAACATATTTTTTAGGAGAGGTTTATGTAATTTTTCAAATCTTAAGAAAGGTAGCTATATTCGTTACAAACCTCACAGAGGTTTCTAAAATTATCCCCTTAATATTAAGGGGATACAAAGGGAATTCCAAAATCTCGTGCGGCAATTGCCCCTGTCCCCCCCCCCCCCATGGATCTGTTATTGCACAGATATCTAAATTTATTTTAACAATATGAAATAATTATTACCAAAGAAAAAACATATCTCTTTGAGGTTTTACTTCTCAAAATTGTGACATAAACAAGTAATGTTAGCTATGTACGTATGTCTCTCTTTTCCTTTTTTTTCTCCTATAAGCAGGTGCTAGTCATAAATTCTTCCCTTTCTGTACTAAAAAAAAGAAAAAGCTATGTTTTTAATGTCTTTAATCCTACGGCAGAAAATAATACTACTGACAACCCAGCAGTGGGGTCCCCAGTCTCCAAAGACAAATACTCCACGTCATTTCATCACACAAGATTAAATCAAAATTGGAGACCGTCACTTGCCACGTCACCTCAGACGACGTTGCTTTCTTGACCAACTAAACTAAGGCAATATAAACTCCCCCACCGTCACCGTTGCTCAACAGTTAAACCAGAAAAAGAAGGCGCAAAAGCATACCCAATAAAGGAAAAAGAAAGACAAAAAAGGAAAACAAAAAATACAAAAAGGCTTTCCCAGCAAAAGTTTTCGTTTACCGATATGAATGCTGATCAGTTACTGAACAACTCTTCTTCTTCTTCTTCTACCGATCGGAGGCTGAGGATTCTTGCCAAGCACCTCCAATCAACTTCATCATCAGCCATGGAGAGCAATACTGTTGTCTCTGCTTCACCAACTTCTGCTGCTGGTGGCTCTGTTTTTGCCCATATTGTTCAGGCCCCTGAAGATTCCATTCTTGGGGTACTTTTTCTCTTTACGTTCTTTTTTTTTTTTCGTGATATAATAAATAGGTGGATAAAACACTGAAAATACTTGTAGTATTATTTGGGATTACTAAATTTCTTGGTAGTTGAGGAAATCCCAGTTGGGAAAACATGGATAAAGATCGTGGCTTTGAATTCTGTATCAGGGTCTTTATGGAGATCGTGTTATGTCTGTGTTACTTGATATGTTATAGAAATGGAATTTTTTTTATGGGTGCTCTTGATCTTTATATCAGCAAAATTGTGAGGGAAATGATGGAAAAGAAAAAGAATGCACTGTTATACTGTTTGAATTTGTTATATTTCTCTGTATTTGTTGATAATGAATTTGGACTTCTGGTAGAGGTTTAATTACAACCTAGAAAGTACAGATGTTTAAAAAATTTTAAACTTGGATGTGGAAATTTTCTCAATCTCTTTTTCTGTTCTATTCAGTTCTGCAGTCTCTGCAGTTTAACATGTGTTTAAGCCTTTTAGCATATTATCACGGTTGGTAAAAGTGGAGTAACATTCCAAAAAGAAAACTTTGGGGTTATTTGCAACTTCGTAGTGCATAAATTCTAGGTTATGCAAGCTCAACACTTTCTAGTTCACCCTAGTTATTTAAACTAACACAAACTAGCTGCTTATCATTTGGCATTTTCCGCTGTTTTTTGAAAAGTTCTTGGTTTATAAGATTCAATAAAACCTGGAGAAGGGTAAAGAGAAGAAGAGAAGAATTCTTATATGCAGTGCTACATGGTTTGCTGGTGCAATTGTGTTTTCTTGCCATAAGTTTTAGATTTTGGAAGTATTATTATCTGAAAGTTTTCGTATCTTTGTAATTAGGTAACTGTTGCATACAACAAAGATCCAAGCCCTGTGAAGTTGAACTTGGGTGTAGGAGCTTACCGAACTGAGGTGAGATCTCTTTTGGTTACGCTGTTGTTGCTTGATTCTTATGTACTACCGGGAATTGAAAAGACTTTGGATCCAAGTAGTGTAGACCCTGATCTCCCTTAGCATTTTGTATTAGCAATCATATTTTTCATCTTAACTACCAAAAATAGTGATTATTATTATATTTGCACTTACACACCCACTACCTGAAATGCATACTAGGAGATTTTGTTGGGTAGACGCCATGTAGATTTTTATGATGTGGCGTGTAATTGAATGGTTATTGTTGCTAAAATGCCATTGTGAGCCAGCTGTGTAGAATCTCCTTGTCATAGCTGTGATCCTAATCTTATCTTGATGTCTTCAACAGGAAGGGAAACCTCTCGTTCTGAATGTTGTTAGACAGGCAGAACAGCTACTAGTTAATGACAGGTGTGATGTATGATATTTCTGGAAGTCAATTGGTTTATTCATTTAAAGAAGGTAATTGAGAACTAAATCATGTGCAGCTCTCGTGTTAAGGAATATCTGCCAATTGTGGGGCTGGCAGACTTCAATAAATTGAGTGCCAAGCTCATTCTTGGTGCTGACAGGTAAATCATCAAATAGTAAATTAAATAAACTCTTGAACTTTGGGTTTCTGATTTTCTATTTTGGCCATTTAACTCCCATATTGTTCTTTCTGGATGAATAATTCGAATTTGTTCTCAATTTTAACCACCATTTCAAGTTAGAATTGCATGAAAATCCAATTCTTCTGAAATGGTGAATTAGAGTCGAGACTCTTTTCCTTTATATTGGATGTCAAGACAGGTGGGTTGGTCTGTTTGGTTGTCTTAATGATTGGAAGTATAGTAGCTTGTACCATTCTATAGATTATTGGAAAACTCCTGTAGTAGTATCTTTTATAGTTCATTATGAAGCTTTGTGGCAATGACTATGTATATGAACTTTAATGCCTAAATTTAATGTCAATGATTGGCCAAGAACTCATGCAGATAAGCAGGAAGTAATTTGAATTTGTGCATTGGCATCTCGGAAAACTAATGCATTTCTGGTAGACAGAAATCTGTAAATGATCAATCCAACAGACGCGTTCTGTTAAAAGATGTTTAGAGAGAAGAGAAACTTTAAGTTTTTCATGTGACCTAGTCTTAGTTGATACCTGTGTTGGAAGGGCATTGTGTCTGATCAACCTTTAAAAAAAATGTGCCTTTTAGAGTTGGTTGAGTATGTGATGTTACAAACTGCATAGAATCTTATTTTGCATGATTTCTGCTATTTAAGTCCATACTGTGGTTGAACATCATTTCTGACTTTTTTCTTGCTTGAAAACAGCCCTGCTGTTCAAGATAACAGGGTTACTACTGTCCAGTGCTTGTCTGGAACAGGATCACTGAGGGTTGGAGCTGAGTTTTTGGCACGACATTATCATGAAGTAAAGTGCTAAAATTTTCTACTTTTCCATAACAAAAACAGTCTAGTTATTCTCTACTGTTCTTTTTTACCGGCATTATTGTGATTTCATTGCAGCGGACCATATACATTCCTGTTCCAACATGGGGAAACCACCCAAAAGTTTTCACTCTGGCAGGTTTATCTGTGAAAAGTTACCGGTATTATGATCCAACTACCCGTGGACTCAACTTTCAAGGTTCAGATATGTGTTCGATGTAACTGAATGATTTAGTTTTGATTTGGCATATGTTTTAGAACAGCTGACAAAAGATAATAGCTAATGGGGAAGTGAACTCTTACTGGCTCAAAATGGTCTTTTGTCAGTTAAAAATGTGTGAGTATTGGGAAATTGTGATTTATTTTCTGCTGGTAATGTTTTCACATGGGGAATAAAAATGGACCATTTGGATAAACAGTGCTGCACCTTTCATAGAAAACAACTATTTCCCCTCTTACTTTCTCTGTTCTGTTAAACGACTGATTCCTCAAGGCAAAGTTCCATGGTCTACACCATCTCATGAAGAGCCCTGCTTTTGGTAACTATTTAAAGTGTTGTATCATTGTGGCTGAATGAAAGAATCAACTTTCACAGCTGTGTCAGATTTTCTGTTTAACATTTAAATAATTTCTTCTACTTAGAAAATTTCTTATGTGAGAATGCTTCCAGTTACTCTTCATCTTGTCATATTGCAGAGGAAAAGCAATCTCATTTAAGAAGATTATAATCTAGTGAGCTACAGGATGCTGTTCTTCTATTTTCTCCATTTTGGGCTTTTGTTGAGCAATTAAGATCCGGAAATTTGTCGATAAAACACCAACTTTGTTGATACACACTATGACCAATTAATAATGTATTGTTCCTGTTAATTTGAAGTTTGAAGGAGGAGGAACAATGAAATAGATTTAAAACATGTGGACAAAGAAGGCTGTTTTTGATTAGATGCAGGGATAGCCATAACCATGTAAGATAGAGAGTTAGGATTCATGTAAACTAGTTGAAATTCTCTGAGGACAGCATCATAGAGCTGAGTTTGCTGATAATAAACCCATGAAACATGTACCACTTTTCATACCTGTATTTGCATCTGCCTCCTTGTTCAAAAGTTTAAAGTATCCTTTTTGTTAACTAATAGGGTTGTTGGAAGACCTTCAATCTGCTCCATCAGGGGCTATTGTACTTCTGCATGCATGTGCTCATAATCCAACTGGTGTGGATCCTACTCCTCAGCAATGGGAACAAATCAGACAATTGATGAGATCTAAAGCACTCTTACCTTTCTTTGATAGTGCTTATCAGGTTGGCTATATCTCGTGCCTAAATGTAAAATCATATTAGACACACAAGTTCATGACATTGGTGTCCAGAAAAGGTGTTTTGTTAGGCATCATTTGTAATTGTCTGAAATGTATAAGTGCTGAACATTTCAGGGTTTCGCAAGTGGAAGCCTGGATGCAGATGCACAATCTGTTCGTATGTTTGTTGCTGATGGCGGTGAATGCCTGGTAGCTCAAAGTTATGCAAAGAACATGGGCCTTTATGGTGAACGTGTTGGTGCACTGAGCATTGTAAGTCTAATCTGACTTTGCATTGGAAGTGTATTTCCTTTGATTGCTAGAACTTAATGGCTATAGATCCTAGTGCGAGTTCAAAGTATCATGCTTTTTCTAAAATTAGCACATCATCCATCTGTATTGTTAGATTCCTGTACGTGACTGCTTAAAATATGAAAATCTACAGGTGTGCCGGGCAGCCCGATGTGGCAAGCAGAGTTGAGAGCCAGTTAAAATTGGTGATTAGGCCAATGTATTCAAACCCCCCAATACATGGTGCATCTATTGTGGCAACAATACTCAAGGACAGGTAGCATATTGTTTGTATGCATCTGGTCTACTCTATGACAGGCTAATATGGATCAATTAGAAGCAAAAAGTGCTTAATAATTTAATGTCTCACCAATCAGAAATATTTCTTGGAAATAATTATTATTATGGTAGGGTAATTGTTTGATATGCATTTAGCATTCTCTTATACTAGGGAAAGCATGCATTTGTTAGATGCAGGCCATTAAGGTACTGATTAGTCCCATGTCTTACCAACTTAAAAGATTTCCTGGAGAAAGGTTTTACTTCTGTATGAAAATTCCTCTAGATATTTCTCAAAGGCTCAGTTTTATGATTGCAGAAACATGTTCCATGAGTGGACACTAGAGCTGAAAGCAATGGCAGACCGCATTATCAGCATGCGCCAGCAATTATTTGATGCTTTGCGTGCTAGAGGTAAATATATTATATTTGCTTGGTAGTGCCTTGGTTTGCCCTTTTTTATCTTGCTGCCAATTGCATTCTATACATTTCTCTCCTTACTTTAGATTTTCTCTTCCTACCTATAATTTGTTTGCTGCTCTGGTTAAAAGATTTAGGCGTATAACCTTATTTAATGTGTCACTAATAAATCTAGATTTCTAAAGAGGAGAAAAAATGTTATACAAATAGATGGAAGGTGTTATTGTAACAAATAATATCTGAGTTTTTAGTGGATGATCGTAATCTACAACCTCTTTGTCTGCCCCTGATATATACAGTGTTTGAATCTGTTTGTGAAGACAATGAAGGAATGCAGCTCGTCAATGCAAACATCTGATACAGTCTGCATTCTTTCATTTGCAACTATTGCATGCATTTTCTTGAAACTGTAGTCCATGGAGCAATAGGATTATTTAATTATGAAAACAGTGTCACTGACCTAGTTCGTGTTCTTCCACATAATCGACATAAAATAACCACTACGGGACTCTGTAAATGACTCTGTTTTTTAAGAATTTTAGCTTTTTGTCTGGTGCATTTGGAATGGCTTTAAAAACAATGCTGCCTACTGTATTAGCAGACTGGGGGCTTTTCTTCAATTCTATAAAATTTTCCAGGAGATTTGTTTGTCTTTACACTTGTTTGAGTTATGGTATAGATTATTTGCATTCTTCAATGAAAAGATGCATAACTATGCATTACCCTGCTTCGCAGGAACCCCTGGTGACTGGAGTCACATTATCAAGCAAATTGGAATGTTCACCTTCACTGGACTTAACTCCGAGCAGGTCGCCTTCATGAGGAAAGAATACCACATTTACATGACATCTGACGGGTAACAATCTCACTTTTAGGACTCAAAACATATTCTTCTAGTAACTGAAAAAGTAGAAGAGTGAAAGTAAAAGTTCAAAGTTCTCTCATGGGAAAAGAACAATGCCATGGCATGTTTTGTTCTATGTAAGCATTTCATTGTTTATAAACATGTTTTAGGTCATTCAGACAGGTAGTTCTTTTTAGCTTCCCTTCTTATTTTGCTAATTCCTTGTCAAACAAGGAGTTATTGAAGGTTAAACCATAGTTTTTAGCAACATTCTGCTCAACCTCCAATGATATTGCTTGCTTTTCATTGACATTTCACTTGTGCTTCTTTGATCTTTGAGACATCGACCTAGTCTCGTTATGCAGTCTAGATCTTCATCTCGTAACATCGCATTTCTTGACTGTGCAGGCGAATTAGCATGGCTGGTCTGAGCTCAAGAACAGTTCCACATCTTACAGATGCAATACATGCTGCAGTTACAAAAGTTGCCTGAAAGAGTGGTTACCATCCGTCTCTATTGAGCATCCTTCCCCATAAGTTACTATGTAAACCCCATTTTGTTGTAATAATAATAACCCAAAGAACGTCAGAAATTAAAGAGTAATAGTCTGACTCAGTTTTTGATAAAAAAAAAAAAAAAGGTCTTCTGTGTTCATAACTCAAACCGATTTTTGGGCAATAAAATTGCAATGGCATAGTTGTTTTCTTGATGTGCAGCTTCTGTGGTGTTTACTTACCATATGCAGTGAAAGTTTCAACCAGATGAAAATCCTGGAAAACAATCTGGCAAAGAGAATTAAGTACATGCTTGGAAAGTGACTGGTCTAGTGTCTTTTAACACATTCTATATTTGGTCTCAAGCCCTTTCTTGGGGACTGAAATTCCGGCCTATACTTCAGCTAGCTTTTCTAGCAAATTCAAGCTTCTCGAATGGCTCCATCCGGATGGAAGTTAAATTTTTTTCTCATCATCTGGATGAAAGATAAAAACTTTTTCTCATTTTCTTTTTGGGTTACTTATAATCAATGTTGGTGTTTTACATTTACTAGAAATTCTTTAGCAAATTCAAGCAGAGATCATCAGATATCTCGAATGGCTACACGTGGATGAAAGTTAAAATTTTTGGGGAAACTTATGAATCAAAGCTAGTATTTTTTACAATTACTAGATCAGCAAAATCCCATTGGATTGATTGCAGCTGTACTTTATAAACGTTACACTCGGACAAGTTCAAGAATTTAGGAAAACAAGAAACCGCCACCCCCCCCCCCCCCCCAACCAAAAATAAAACCCCCAAAACAAATTCTATGATTAAGCTTTCCTAGATCTTTCATCTTCTTGAATGTGCAACATCGCCAAAGACCATATTGCACTGAAAGTCCAACAATTTCGAAGAAATTAACTTTCCACTAAAGTTGGCAGCTTCAAGTCCTCTGTAGGTTGGTCCCTTGCTTAAGATGACGTCATGTTGCAATGGCCAAAGGGGATCCTTTTTGTTCTTTTTTCTTTTTGTGTTATGTGAAAGCCTTATCTGTTTTCTCCGTTGACATAAAATTAGCCTTTACAAATAATGCTTAGAGTGTCTAGGAATATTTTGTAACTCTGTTGCTAGTCATAATATATAGTTTAATTTTCACATAAGATTCTTGAATGAGTTGCGTGTCAAACTTTGCCAAACAATGACTAACATTGTTTTTCTATCTTCTAAAACACTTATCCTCACAAGATTCACCTAGTATCTATATGTCGCAAGGGTAGTATATAACTTGAATTCATCATTTATAATTTTAATTAATCCTATCTACTTGACATATTATAATCAGATGAAATGGTATCTGAGGCCAATTTTTTCCTATCACAGAAGTTGACGAAGATCTTTGTGCTGCTGTTTTCTTAAGAGTATGACTGAGCTTGTTGTTTAACTGTTTTTCTACACAAGTCCATCTCAACTTAAGAAACTTCTTTTCATTACTTTTATTTTAAAGACAAACATAATTTAACATAAATGACAGTTTTAACCACAACTTCTTTTGCTAAAGAGAGTAAGCTCTAGTAAATCCTTTTACCTCCCTTTGTTGATCTTGGTGTTTGCCTTTCACGTATGATTAACCGTTTATAAAGAATCATTTTCCTTTTTTGTTTTTTAAGTATGCGATTTAATTAAATTCCAACAGTTACCATAATTAATTACTCCTTGCATCCCGAAAAGTGACAACTTATTATCAACAGTGTCTAACTTTTGAAGAATTCATTCACACTTTCCATTTTGCCCTTCATTTGAATACAAAAAGACGGATAATAGATAGACAAAACATAACAGCGGGATCCATATATTTATTGGTTTACATGACTTATTCTAGCTAGAATTAGAACGTGAAAACACGGAAAGGCAATCATTTCAAAATGGTTAGTAGTGCGTGCATCTCAATCAACTGAACAACAAAGTTGCAAGTTTTGGTAGAAGATTTTCAGGGTACTTTTTAGTCAGGTGAGATAGGGGTAAGCTTTGGAAATTATTGATAAAGTACACAACCATTTGTGGCAAGTGACAAACATTTTGGGACAAACTAAAATGGAAAGCATGACACTTTTAATGGGACAGGGGGAATATAAAGGTTGTGTCTAGCAAAAAAAAGGGGGGGAAAAAAAGAACTGGGTGATATTTACTGATGTGTGGCAATATTAAGCTTTTCTAACTGGAGTTAGAAACCGAACCAACGCTTGGACAGAGGCCAGCAGCCACGTTAGGATTTGTTTCAACCGCTGCAACTATGGCAAGGGACACAATGGACAAGGCAACATAAGGACAGACAATTTGTAGCTGAAACCTGATTACCACAAGCAGACAAGCCCTAAAATAGAACTGGAAAAGACAAAGCAATATCTGTTTGTTGTCCCTATTCAAGATGAAGTTTGTCCATATAACTCAAGTGCAAGCATTGTTTATTGGACGCCAAAGAACATTCTTTAACAATTGATTTCACAAAATACATTAATCTTAACAAGATATGGTTCTAGGAACTATATAGAATGGTAGAATAACGACTGTGTACATCTTTCAACTTTATACACCAGCAAGCACTGCTGTAACAACCTGCCAGCTGCTGCTGCTACCTGCAACCTTTCAACAGATACAAAGATGACTTGAGAATATAATGGCTATCGACAATTTCCCAGTTTCTGCTCCTTTTCCAGGTGTCTCACAGCACTAAAATCAAGAGCTTTCCACTATGTCAGCAAATGCCACTATACACTTCTGCAGGAACCTGCAAGTGCTATCATTACCTGCAACCTTTCAACAGATACGAAGAGGGACTTGAGAAGCTAACGCCTGTTGACAATTTCCCAGTCTCCACTCCTTTTCCTGGTGTCCCACATTCACTAAAATCGAGTGTTCGGCACTCCGCCTGCAAATGCCAGTGTATACAATATAAGCTTTTGAAACGGACAAATAACAGTGTACTATCCATGCTCCAGTTGAATCTAGAGGCTGCATGCAGTAAAGACAAGTGTGCTTCTTGTATCTGACCAAAATGTAATAGAGAATTCCAAGACAGCTGAAGCAGTAATCTGAAGATGGATTATACAGAGCAGAGGCTCCAGCTTAGGATAGTTTTATTTTGTGGTGGAGTGGACAAAAAACTCAAAGGTTGGTAGATGCTTTCAACTTTCTTAAACCACGCCTTTTTTTTAAGGGATAATTTCATCAGCAATATTGGAATTTAACCATACCATGACATTTGATCCCACGGTTGAATGATGCTCCTGTTGACATTTCAAAAGGTCGTTCTGCTGTTTATCAGCATTTAGGATTTTGCTGCTTTTTTTCAGTATGGTTTCAGGAGTTTCATCCCCAAAACTTCCTGTGCATTTGCAAATGCTGAAGCAGTATGCTCGCTCAGCTGCTTCATCAACCCAAGAGCATCGTAGCTTCTGTCGCCAGGGCTCATAAGATACTCAATATCCTGTAATACTTCAGCCATCAAGACCAAATTCAAAAAAAAAAGGGGGAAAGAAACAGCTAAAAGCACCCACTCAAAGGTGCAAAACAACTCTCTCTCAGAATGTTTAGTACCTCAATTGTGATGTCTGTATCAACTCTTGGGCCTGGCAGAAAAGTATTAAAGAACCACGGGGACTTCCAGGCAGAAGGAGATTCTATACTTCTTCTAAAAGGTGTTTCTCCAAATCTACAAGGAAAAAAAAAAAAAAAAACTACTAATCAGGTGCAGCTAATTGTACAGAAGGCTAATAAAAGAAACTAAAGTGATTCAGAAGTAAAAAGCTGCAGTCACCGTACATGCTAATGTTTTCAACACCACAAATGTTCCCTGAAGTTTCAACCTTCTTCCCCATCGGGGTTGATGAGGAAGCTAATTGCATTGATGCAGTGGTGACCACATTAAGACCATCCTTCTTTCCAGATATCCGAGGTGAACAAACAATAGACAAACATCGAGTCTCTGATGAAGCTGCTCCTTTGTGCAATCCAGCATCTAGTCTTCCAGAGTACTTGTTACCACATGCTTTAGCACTCAGACCAAAGGCTTTATCACTTGTTGTTCCACATCGGTCAGGAGAGAAGAATAAAGTATCGTTCATGTCATGTTCAACAAGGACACCAGAAGGCTGGTTCATCTGAATAACAGAAAAGAAAAAAGGGGTAAAAAGAGGAAAAAGGAAATAAGAAGCAAAAGCTGAGCACAAGAAGCTTCATCAGATGAAGAAAAAATTAAAAGTCATGTATAAAGAATAATTAATTCAATTCCTGAATATGGCACATCAACTAGAATATATGCGCTATTTCCTAAAACCAGCTAGCCTGAAAAGAAGGGCTTCATCTGAAACCAATTTTAACAAGAGTTTAATTTGAAGGTTAAGAGTACAAATGGTGACTGACCACCCCTTGACTGAAATCATTTGTCTAACAAACTAAAGATCCAAATTTTTACAATCTGCTAAATGCTATATTAGATAAGGGTCAAAATTAGGTGGGTGTCATTTTCAGCCTACACTAATGGAACCAACTCACCTGAAAGAAATGTTACAAAACTTAGAAAGAACTCAATTCTCACAGTTTCAATAAGTGCATGTGATTTTGTTAGACTTTTACTATTTATTGCGCCAGTCTGTTGCCTCACCTTGTCTAGGGGAAAATTAGCATTGGTATGTTTCTCCGAAACTATATTTGCCGAAGATGGAGAATCAACCTTTACATCCTCTTTGTCTCCCTCTGTGGTAGCAGGAACTAAGTTTTCTTTATCCTCAGTTAACAACATTTCACAATTGCTTCCTTGGTTTGTTGGAGAAAGCATCGACTGGTTTTCATTCTGGGTTTCATCAAACATAACATCTAGTCGAGAAAAGTCTCTGGTCAAGGTAGAGAATGACTCCTGATTTGCATCGCTTTCCAGCTTCTTCTCACACCTCTTTTCTGACAAGGGTGACACCAAATCACGATGCCGCTTCTTCAATATGGATGGTGTGCACGTGAATGTTTTCGCTGCACTTCTGAGAACAGCATCTGGACTATCATCCCCTGATTGTGAATCCCACAACCTAAATGGAGTAAGACAATTCACAGAAGACATCATGAGCTGGCGGATACCAAGAGGGCTGTACTCCTGCTGCATATCATTACCAGACTGAATGAGATCACAACTAAAGAATGGGATATCCAGGCTTGGAAAACGTGGGGGTTCATAAAACAAAGCGCTTGAATCCTTCTGTTCATCAGATATGACAGGGTGTTCTTCCACAGGTGGAGAAGTCTGAATATCCTTTGGTGGTGTTAAGCCAAAATCATTAACAGGAACAAGTTTTCCAGAATCCTTTCCCTCCACTGGTTGAACTAGCATCCCAAATTCAGTATGATTATTAGTAGAACCACCAGAGTCATTGCAATAGATAAAGCCATCATATCTACCTGTAACACACTGCTTTTCTGAGTTTCCGACTGAAGAATCATTGAAGAGATTTGGATCAATAGTGAATATAAGTGATCCATCGTCAGGAGGCAGTTGTGAAGGTACTGAAAATGGTTCCCCAAATGAAGTTCCCAGCATATCAGATTGCAAAGGGTTGCAGGATTGAGAAGGGAAAGTTACAGGTAAAGATAAATGATAGCTTGATGTTTGGTATAGCAGAGAATCTGTTGCTTCATTAACTGGACTACTTTCAGGGGCAAAAGAACCATCATTTCTGACTTCAGGGTACACAATCCTAGAACATCCAACTTCAGTATTTAAGAATTGATCTGGTTTATCAGAACCCAAGACCATGTTTACCATGGAAGTGGAATTACTTAAACCCATAGAACTTTGGAGCGGAAAGTTAACTAATTCATGGATAAACTGCCCGGATGAAGATAGCATAAATTGTCCAGAAGCTTCCTGCCCTAAATCCAATGAAGACATGTCCGGTAATTCATTCTGGGTAAGTTGCCAATCTTTCCCTATGGTAGGATCCCAGTCTTGCAAATTATGTTCAAAGCAGTCTTCTCTAGCATAGACATTTGTGTTGGCCATCTCACTTGTAGAGCTTGAACATCCAACAGCAGTAGAACCCTGACTACACTGTGAAACATCCTCCATTTCTGCACCATCTCTGGGAACACTATCATCTTCACTGCTCTGCTGTGTCTTTGAAGAAGCGGCAGCTGCAGATTGATTTGGATGAATGGCATTTGGCAGGCCTTGGAACCGTGCAAGCAATCCTGATGCCAAATAGGAGTCCAACTTCTTTTTCACTGAGCTATTCCAGTGATTCTTAATTGCATTGTCTGTCCTGATAATCATAGAGACATAGTCGCAAAATCAGTAAGGTCAAACTCAATGTAAACTCATGCAAGCAAAACAAATTCAAGATCATAAAACCCAAGATGGATTAGATAGAAGGCAAAGCATCGAATTTCGCAATAACATCCAGAAAGGCTACTGAAATGCATATTTCCCCCTCCCCCTCCCTCTAAGTAAAAGAAAGTACCTTCCAGGCAAGAACTTTGTCAGCTCAGCCCACTTGTTTCCATAGATTTGATGAGCACGAATAAGAGCGAGTTCCTCATCTTGTGTCCAAGCTTCTTTATTGATCCCAGGATTAAGATGATTGTGCCATCTAATTATCATATAAAATGAAAAGAAGAGAATAAACTATGTAAATAGAAGAAATTAGAAGCACCTTCTTAGAGACTCATATAGACTAATCAAATTACTATCAGTAAATATGGTCCCCAAACTGAAAAGATGACTTGACAGCCACCACATTATTCTAAATTATCTTCTTAGAGACTTAAATAGACTGATCAAATTACTAAAAGCAAACTAGTAGTTCAAACAGGAAAGGTGGTAAAGCAGCCAATCCACAGTTCTAAGAAAGATGATCCACATTAATCACATAAAAAGTACTTCAATGTAATGAGAAAGCAACATTCAGGTTATCACAAAATTGAATCCTTGTGTCAATATTTTGCCTGTAAAAATAAGTTATACTGAACCAGAAATGAGAAAATTTTGCATAGCCTCCAAAAGGACAATTCAATGAAAAAAATGACACAGGCTGGAGAGGATAATGAAATAGTTTTATCACAAGAACCCAAAAGACTGCCATAAATTTGTCTGGATACAGCTTCTTCCATAAATGCGTAGCCAGCAACATCAATTTTTTCCCATTTTGAAGATATACAAAATTGAAGGGAAACATGATGAGACATGGTAATCAAGATGAAAAGGCAAAAGCAGCTTCCTCGCTTTTGACTTAGTTTAACTCTAGAAAGACACAAAGCATTCCACAAAGCAGAAATTCTGGAAAAATAAGAAGTAACCTAATATATATTTGCAGCTAGCTAACCTTTCCCGACACTGCTTTCCTATTCGTCCAGGTAAATGTTGTGCAATGGTGGACCATTTTTTTGGCCCATACTTGTTCACCAACTCAATAATTATTTCATCTTCCTGCATTTTAGAGAAACGGTTACTTGACAATCATAAACTTTTAAACTGACAGAATGTTGATGATATAACATGGATTTTAGACAGTTCGCAAAACCCAACTTTCCAAGGAAGCAAAAATAACAGCATCTTACTTCTTTAGACCATGGACCTTTAACAAGTTCAGGATTGAGAACCTTCTGCCACCTGTGCAAACACTGCACATCTGTCCGATCCTTGAAACATTCCGCTGTGTAAAGCAAAGCTTCATTCTTAACATGTTTCCCACTTTCCTTGATAAAATACTATCTAAAAGATTTTTCTACATTCCTTGTGCAGATTCTATTTTATATGTAAAAGTTTAAAAAAGTGTTGATGAGGGAATAGGTAATAGAAAATTATTTTAGAATTTTAACTTGTCAATAAGAGATCAATAATCATTTCTCTTTTTCTTTACAATATCCTAGATTATCCTGCTTTATCAAATATTTCCCAATGCATACCCACTAAATCTAATGGGATAGCGGATAGGAAAAGATGCAACACCTTATACATGCGTCTTTTGCTTTTTAGGCACTAGGCATCTAGGTGCATATAATTTACAGGAAACAATGTACCTATCTTTTTCCAGTTTTTCCCTTTGAAACGTTGTACAGCTTGTCTCAATATCTCGTCCTGCAGGTAAAAATGTTGTTAAGAAAATACATCTAAGCCCAGACTTGGTTAATGGTAACAGCATTGCTAGTTTCCACTGAGAGTTGACAAAAAGCAAAGCTATTCATGCCAATATGCATTTAGAGTGGGTGGTTGGCAGGGTGGGCGCATAAATAGGAGCAAGAATGATAAGAATAATAAATCTGCAAGGGATGCTTCTTGCAGGTGACTTTAACAACAATCTCAATGCTTGCCACCATAAAGTCACAAGTGGCGAGGCTCTGAAAAAGCTAAACACTTCAAAGCATAAATAAGAAAATGTTTTTGGCTCTCTATCGAGCGAGTCAAGGAAGGCTGACGCTTGAGCCTCTCCCTGAGAGACCCTCACTCTTTCTGGGATATTCTTTTTAAGCCCACAAAGGTTCAGAAAGAGACCAAATGAAGCAAAAGCAAAAGCAAAAGCTCAAACAAGAAAAGGCGCCCTTAATAATCCCCAGGAGGTAGAGCAAAAGCAGAGCTTTGCCTTGTCGGTGGGGAGCCCATTTTAGTATACTAAGTGCTATATCGTGCATACAAGAAGCCAATCTTAAGACATAAAATGGCTCTCAGATATTTTCAATAACAAGCTACTAATCAAACCGTCCTTAGAAAAACTTGGCAGTTTCTGATAGTGGCACATAAGTGGAAAAAAGAGAATATAATTGAAGAAATCAGAGGAGAAAAATAACTTCAACTATGCAGCCTAGGTGTTCATTCATCAATCAGAACAGAAAAAATGAGCAAAGAATAGAAGGAAGAATTACAGTGACATGAGTGAAAACTGTCAAAAGTATGCTCCAGGCATGCAATTATTAGATATTCAGAAATAGAGCACACTAAAGAGGTAAACTTCATCAAACTTGTCAATAGTCCACAATGATTAAAGTTTTGATCGCATTGATTAAACTAGCAACCTGAAGCTGCAAATGAGGGACTTACGCCATCTTTAATATAAGAAAAGCATATTTGCATCTTCTAGAAACAAGGGTCCAGAAAGTTACCAAGACTGATCCTACATAACTAATGTATGAAAGAAAATGCATGTTTACCTCTTCTGGAGTCCATTGTCCCCTTGTGGAGCGCCTTGTAGGACCACTGGTCCTCCTATAAAATGTTGCACATTGTTACAAGTACCATTCAGTAGCATAAGACCATAATGAAAATGCATTCTATAGTTCTCTATCATACAAACTTATGCAGTAACACATTGTAAGAGCAAACAATAGAAGTGGTAAAAAGAAGTGAAAATAAAATTAGAATTCTGTGCAAGGCCAAAAGTCCAAAAGCAAAATAAAGAGAATGAGTATAGAATTTCTTATGCACTTTGATGAAGACATAACTAATGACCAACATGAACACCAAGTATATGAATATGGAAACTTGACTACCAATAAAAATTGCTATCTAAGGTCCACTAATTTCCAGACATGACTACAGAACTTTGGCAAGAAAACATAAATGAACTCCTTAGTTCTATCAAACTAACTAGCAAACTTGAAAGGCCAAATCTAATTCAATTAAAAAATCTGATGTTTCAAAAAATTTAAAGAGGTTACCCATGTGCAGGTCGAACTCTAGGTAGACTATCACTTCCTCCGTCTGAACGAGTGGTGCTTGTCCTATCACTTTCCATAGTTGATTGACAAAGGCGCAAATCTGCATACCCCAATTCCCACACGTCTGCAATAGTCCCCAGACTGTCTCCCCCAATGCATTATAGGTCACCCAAAGACTTTGCAGGATAAATCAGAGGCTAAATCATGTTCATGAATCATAAGTCAGAACCGACCCAAAAAAGAGGCAAAGAAAAGGTATGGAAATCATATCCTAAAAGTTTTCTCCTTCTAGTAACTGCAGTAAAAAGCCAACAACACGAGTTACAGTTAAACAAACTACATCAGAATCAACAAATAAATAAATTTTAAAAAAAAAAGATGTGTTGCTTTTCTAAAAACATTTCACAATTCTGAGCTTGATTATTCACTAGAAATCCCATCATAATGAAAATTTCCATTAAACAAAATTCAGAAATTTTGACTCTTCACAAACATTAATTTGAATTAGACTAAAGATGTTCATCTTCTCCAAACAGCATTCAACTATTTAAAAAAAAAAATAGGGTTTAATAAATGAAAAACCATACAAGAAATTCAAACCACAGATTTTCAGAACTGGAGCTTTACTTCAGATTCTTAGCTAAAATCACCAGTATTTTGGATTGCAGCTACGAATTCAAACAATTAATGAACTAAAACAAGAAATTTTCATCAAACCAAAAGCTATGAACCAAACGCAACATTAAGGGAAAAAATTCAAATTCTCAAAAACCCCATTAATTCAATTCCGCTAATATTGAGCAACCACAGAAAAGGAAAGAAATTTCCCAAAACAAAAACTTACCGAAATCAGAAAATTAAATCGAACCTTGCAGGAACCCAGATTCCCGAATGATCCAATCAAATCAAAGCGCATCGCAGATCTCAAAATTTATGCTATCTACGTACATACAGCTATATGTATAGGTGTGGAGAAAGACGGATTGAGAAGAAGAGATCTATGAGGGGGGCGAAGGGGTTGGAGAGAGAAAGTGAGGGGGAGAGAGTGAAGGGTTTTAGACAGAGAAAATGGAGAAAAAACGGTCCGGAGAATTCAAATGTGGAAGGGGCGGACTCGGGACGGGAGGAGTTTTAAGCCCTATGGGTTAAATGACCGGCTGACGATGGATGCCTTGACGGATGAGATTTGGCCACGTGGAGCTGATGGGAGGTTTATTTTAGGAATATTTTTGAATTTTTGAGAGAGCCAACGTTAAAGTTTTGACTTTTTGACAATTTTTTGAGCTGCCCCGTTTGGTTTTATCAGGAGACGGGAGTACCAACGTTTGGTCTGGTCTATGAGACAATGGACCGGTGATTTACCATGTTTAATTGATGGAAACTTGAGGAATTGAAGAATGTCTTCTCTTTTTTTTTTTAATTTTCTTTTGTTTGGTTTTCCACGAATCATGGAGCTTAGGAATTAAAGATTGTCTCTCTCTCTTTTTTTTTTTTGAATTTTCTTTTGCTTGGTTTGTGCCGGAAAACCTATGCTAATAAAACGATTAAATATTTTATCTCAACTTAGGGACTGGGAATTTTGATCAATGTGTTAAATTTTCAGGGATGTTTGTGAATTTACAAAAACTAATATGAAGTTCTGTCGATTGACATCCGTTGCCCGTTACCAACAGTCCCCATTAGAGATTTTTGTTTCTTTCTTTCAATTTTTCTAGGGATGAAATTTAACAAATAGAGAGGAAAAAGAGAGGGATTAAAACGAATCCATTAAAGGCATCATATTGATTATCATTTAATCATTGCATTTCATTTCCCCAAACACTTCACTCTATCCTCGTGTAAATGTGAAATTTTGAATGAAGGCCTTTGACTCCCAACAGCAGGAAAACTCAAAACTATGCTCAACAGCCACTTCACAGGAACTCGGCGTAAAATATTACAGAGCTGTGGCTGTAAAAGAAGTCGGTGGTCATCGTCGGCTTGGATTTTCGTTTGCTTCTGCAGTTTATGCTCTAATTTCTATAATTCCACTGTAAAAAATTCCCATAAGACAGCAAAAAACAAAGAAAAGGAACAACAAAAACAATCTTCTTAGAAATATTAAGGCTTGACGGAAGAGAGTAAAACTAAAAACTAGTAATTCTAAAATTACTTTCTCGAGAGAGAGAGAGAAAGCAAAACCGAAGTAATGCTTAGTGTTGGGCAACAACATATGACTTAGTTAAGTTGGCACTAGGCACAAAATTGGTAAATCACTAATCTGTTGTTATAAACTCATGAGGCCATATTCCAGCATCTCATCTCTCACGACGCCCCAACCTTTTGGAACTTGTTAGGGCGAGTAGCTGAATCATTTTCTCGACCGCGAGAGTTTTTCCAACCTCTGTTGAATTTCCCTCCCCTGCACGAAATTAAAAGGTTGAAATGAAGAGCTTTAGATTAGAAGCCATTCAAAGATTAAAAGGTCCCAAAAAGGAAGTGGAAAAGGATGGCAACCAGCAATTTCCCCTACCTTCCCCGGTTTCCCTTGACATTTCCCCGGTATCTGTCCTGGTTATTGCGGAGTAGACTCCAGTACTCCTTTTTCAGCATCACCTGCTCAAGTTAAACAACAGCACAAGTATAAGCCCAAAAAAACAAAAATCATGTTGTTCTAAGCAAGCGTAAGCACTGTTTCCTTGTTTTTCATTCTGGTTAAACTACTGGTATAGTTGCCAGTGCCAGTGGAACAAAATAAGAAGCCAATCATGCACCCCTGCTCAAGACTAGTACTCATTTATGTGCAACAACAGCAGCATAAATGAAACGGAGGGGATATGGAATACTTGGAACACATGGTCACGCAGCCAACAAATAAAGTTCGGCAAGATACTGGACATAGCAGCAGCGTATACAAGCGAGGGACTCGGCTACCAAGACAAGTTTGGTTAACACAATAGAACAATGTAACAAATTCTAATTGAACCGGCAAAAGCCAGTGGAGATCCAGTAAACATGAATATGCTTACCAGTTACTGGATCTAAAGTAGCAATGTAATTCTTCACAATCAGACCACCTTCCTCAACAAGAACAGCTGCAGCACGTGCTTTCTGAGCTGCCCCTGCATCTTCAAAACCGTATGTATCCTGATTCTGATCCAATCTTGAAATCGACAAACTACAAAAGAGAAATAAGAGAAAATGCATGAATAACACTCTAAATAGATGTATGCCAAACCCAAAGGATATAATAAAATTCACTATTCCTGTGCACCAATGCCGTCGCATCCCTAGGTCCCAAGTAGACTTATGCCAAAATTTGGATTCAGTATAGCTAATGCACAGGAACCCAATTTCCAAAACATCTCTCCCCCTCCCCGAGGCTCTGTCGACAGGAGCTTGCAAATACAGGTTTTAAGAACATGTGAACATACATAATACTAGTCAACTTACATAAACACGAATTTTCTACAAATAAAAAACTATTTTATTGATGAATTAGACAGTGAATGTAGGGATTCCAGACGTTCAAATAAAACCCATCCCGGCTAGTCATAAATATGCAGGGAATGTATGGATTTCAGATGCACCCCGAAGTCTAACTTTAGATATCTGATCAGGTCTGATATTACGTCCTGTATGAATGTCACATTCTTTGAGAAATATGTGTATGTTTGGTCTCACGAGGAACTGAGTTGGTATAAGTAAACAAAATCAAGCTCTATATCGAAAAATCTTGCCCAGACATCCTTTTCACTTCCACACCATCCAATTTTCAACACGGAACAAGCAATGCAAGTCCAAATTACATGCTTTTACCTTCATTCACTTTCAGGCATACTGAAAACCAGTACTTTTTGGACATCTAAAAAATGGATGCTGTTTCACTAACAATTCTGTTAAACAACTTCACAATAACAAGTCATGATGTCCTTACCAAGTTCAGCAAAGAAAAGGAAAAGGGGGGGGGGGGGGTGAATTATTAATAAAAAAAAACAAAGCTACAAAGACAACTAAATGATAGAGTCATTAAATACAAGCAAGAGACACAGGAACCCAAAGAAGTTGGCCAAATGAGGACAAGGAATACAGAAGTACCTTGACAGTGCCAAATTTACCAAAAACACTTTTCAGATCCTCACGCAAAACTACATCCCTTATTGTCCTGTAAGAAGCAAATAGATAACTTTTCTTCACTTGAATCACGCTTGTCCTTCTGGGCTGAGCTAGGTTTCTCCATATCACTAGATGCTTGGAGTTCATTCTCTGGACCATCATTCTCTTCATCCTTTTCTTTACTGCCCTCAACATTTTCCTCCATATTTTCTTGCTCATCTCTTGTATCAGCAGTCCTGTACAGCATCACCTTTGGCTTCTTCAGAGTTTAAAGTATTGGCATCATCAGCAGCTGACTCATGATTACCATTCTGTTCCCGTGGCACCTTCAACTGAAATCTTTTTGAGCTTGAACGCAACAATTAAGCCTCTGGGATAGCTTGCCAAGACCATATCCATCAGTTAAGTATAACTGTTGATGTTATTAAAACCAGAAAAGATTATTGATGAAAACTCACTCTTCTTCAGCATTGGGATTGTTTTTGAGTTTTGAAGCAGAATGAGAACGAGATTTTGCTTCTTCTTCTTGCTTGGCTCTTGTCAGCATCAAAGTCCTTCCTGGATCAAGTGAAGAAATAAAGCATGTGAGTTATGCCTAAAACATTTGTTGCATACACATATAAGTTGTTGCACAGATATCTCCAAAAAAAAATTATCATCTCCAAATAACATGTTTACTAAATACTCTGGCCAGAGACAAGGATAATGTCTTCAACAGTGTACGTACAAATACAACATTATTTTCCCACAATATGCAAAATGACTAATTTGACAAGCTTCAATGATTACTGGATCTGCAAAAGCATCTGTGTGTGCACGTATGTGTGTTTGTCGCGAGTCTGGTGTTTTTTTGTGTGTATTTTTTCCCCCCAGGGCACAGTTCAAAAGCACCAAATATTATGAGATACAACTGATTGAATATATATTCAAATGTGATAACAGTAAGCACTTGGTTTCTATCCAATGCATTCCACCATTTTTGTACTTCTAGCAGAAGAACAAGAAGCCAGTGGAGTCCCTCTAATGAAAAATCAAGTGCAGATGTCACTAGTCTATGCAGAAAGTAATAGGTATACATCTAGTCAAAATCTTGACCATAAAAGTAAAGAATTTTATTCATAGAAATCCCAATGTGTTGAAATAACATTGAATAAGAACATTATAATTTTAAAGGACATAATATTAAGAGATTCTTCTGCAAAACTTTTCTCTTTAAAGGATGAACCACAGGTAGCAGTACTGATTATCCCAAGGTAATCAAGAGTTGGAGTAGAACTTAATCAAAAAATCAGTTACTTCACCATTACTAGCGAAAAAAAATTCTTAGCCAATACAAGACATCAGCTTTAGGGATACCTCTCATACACCACCCCCCAAATTTACTACAACCATGTGACCCTCTTAATATAGATGATCATTATAAACAGATGAAAGTAATCAATGTGGATACCCACTAGCCAGACCTGGCATTGCATAGCATGCCTCCTCCAGATGAGCAAATAACATAATCTTCTCCTCAAAAAAGGCACTGATTACAACCAGTAAGTTTACGCGCCTTTCTAAAGCAATATATGCCCATTTCTTTTCAACACATCATAAACACAAAAAAAAAAGAAAAATAGAATATAAATTTTAAAAAAAAATCAAGAAGAATGAAACAAAGACATTTGGCTACTGGTTTCATTATAAGTATGTTATAAAATAATGATTCAGTAAAACTCAAAGCCATCAACGGCTTACTTTGGCTTTAGCTCTAGTTCCATCCCAGCATAAACCATGCTTTGCTCTAAAACTTTTGCAGCATCTTCCTCTGAGGACAACTCAATCAGGGCAGTGCCACAGAACAATCTTCTATCAGTAACATGACGAGGCAGCCTTACACTATTCACCTGAACAAGAAACAAATACAATATAAGAAAACATATCTGTATATCACTATGAATGTGAAAACAATCTGCATAAACATAAAAACTAAGACTCTCCAGAATCAACAAGATAACACTCGATGTATACTCACCAAAATGGCTAACAGTGTTAAAAAAATCAAAAAGCAACAAGTTGACCACAAATTCAGACTCTCAGAATACGGCCTTATCGTCCTAGGTTTAGGAAAAAAGTCAAAAATGCAAACAAAACCAGCAACTTGTGGTTGCCAAGCTAGAAGTACTAGAATTAATCCAGTTGGAAAGAAAGATCCTTATAGGGAGCAAATTTTTCTATTAAAAGCCTTCTATCCTTTCCAAATGGTCAACTCAGGTCTAGTTTTACAGTGAAATCAAACTTCAATAGAGCGAATTACGGCAATTCCAATATTTTAACACAAGCAGCCAACATGGCTGGTTAAGAATATAAACCTTTTCCTCCTTTATGATTGTGGTGGCAAATCACATTGATCTCCTTTATGGTTTGCTGACAGCTGGAGCTAAATCTGCCCATAAAGGTGTAAATTCTCCATTTTCAAGAGATAAAAATGCAGATCAATCTAATCTCTCCTGCCTCTCCACCTCAACAATTAGGTACGATTCAGCATTCTAGGTGTGATTTTATTCTTTTCATGGTATTTCTACAAGCATGAGCGTCTATTTGTGGAGCAGACATGCTAGTAGGCAACTAACACATATACATACTGCAAACAGGAATAAAGCTTTTTAATCTATATATTTACATGATGAAACTAGAACAAGAATAGACAGTTTTTTATCTTCGCTAAAGTTGTAAACAGCAAAAAATCATACTTCAAACAAACTATAGTAATAATGAATATCAAAATAGAATCCAAACAGCAGGGTGTTCCAGAAATTAAGGCAAAGTTATAGGGTGGTCACTGCTGAATACTCCATCTGGAAAGTACCTTAGCAAACTGGCCAAAAAAGGATTCTACATCTTCAATCTTCACATCATACTCCAGCGGAGATGCTGCAATTGTTCTGACATCCAACTGCTCTATAACCTCCTCTGGTTTTGCAAGTTCAGTTACCCTACCAACTCTTTTACCTAAGAAGAAAAATACCAAGACCAACATGGACCTGCTGTGTTATCCGGTTAATTACCTGGTTATAAACATTAACAAAGAGCATTGCAAAACAATCGATAAAATCTCACCATCTTCAGAGACTTTAAGGAAAGAAGAAGTCCTCAGAGTTTCAGCGACAGAGTGTACTGTATCATCAGATACATCTTCAGGGGTTGCATCTCCAATGCCAAGATGAGTTCTCATCCGAGAGAACGAACATATTAGAGCCAAACTAACCACTATGCTCTCAGTGAAGGAAAACAGCAACCCCAATTAGCACCAAATACAAACTGTCCCTTGCATCTACTAAATTGCATTAACCTACTAGAATAAAGATCCAACTTAAAAAGAAAAGGATGAAGCTGTTTAAACAAATAGAATCACTTCTTAGCAAATGCTTTCCTTTCATATTTACTCTGCGTGAGGTCTCTTGCATGCGTGCAAATGGCTTTTCTCCCTCAGCACGTTCTCAAATCTTTTAAATGAATCCGGATTAAGACACCAAATTAAATGTAGGGGAAAAAAAGAGAGAACATTGCTCTGATTAATTTTACATATTACAGACGCTTAAATTCCATGATTCTGCAACAGAACTAACCAACCATGCAATTAGACATAAGTATTATAAACAAGAAGAACGGTATACAAGCTATACTAGAAAACAATTACATTAGGTTCATCAGAGAAAGAAAAGGATACTGCCATCTTCACTGTCATTGAGAGTCTGCTTAAGAAAAGTATCCCTTGGAAGATTACTATCACTGAAGTAAAATTCTACCTGAAATTTCCCAATTCAGAAATCAAAACTTATACTCGTTTGACAAGGTAAGATTCAATTTTTACGATGAATTGCAAGATTAAAGGAGTGCCAAGAAATGGGAACCTGACGAATGACTTTTTTCGCAGTTTCCTCGTCCAAAGATGCTGTGTTCGCCATTGCTTTTGCTTCAGGTGTAGAGTCGAGTGGGGAAGTTGACTGGAATGGGTATATTTTTTTAGGGTTTCGGAGGCTGTTTGTTATTCAAGGGCTTTTTCTGAGAGAGACTGGGGACTCTGGGTTTATGGGGTCCTCTAGAATAAAAGGCAAAATTTTCAATTTTGAGGAAGCATATTTCACGAAAATTACAAATGGCCTCTCAATTTGTAAATCTTTATCTCGTGGTTTTCTCTTTTGTCTTTTTTTTTCCTTTAGTGTGTTTGAATAGAATATTATTTGAAATATTACATGAAATAATTATTATAGCACTTTTTTTATATGAAATATATGTTAAAAAGATAATTGAGAATATAAAACAGTTGTTGGAAACATGTTTGTGATATAAGCAAATAATAATTAATTTTCTTTTTTTTTTTGTATCCAAAACACTTATCTCTTTTTTATTTTTTTTTTACCTTTTGGTAAAAGAAACAATAATTAGAATCTATTTTTTTTTATCTAAAAACACAACTCAAGAATCTGTTGAAATGTATACTATTTTTTTAATCTGAAACACGACGTAGAGTAGAAAGGCATCTTACCTTTGTGGTTAAGTAACATAGTAGGTCATTTGGAGGTCTTTACCTCGTTACACTAGTAAATACTGAGTTTAGTTTCAATGAAATTTCTGATGCTTTTGACCCAAAACAAAAAAGGGGAAAAAACACTAAAAGGTGCTAAGCTTAAAAGTTGAACATTATGCTTGTATCCAAGTCACGAGTCTAAATGAAAAGCGTGAGTGATTCTACACGCTCAATAGTGCGCTTCTTGGCAGGCGGTCATAGTTTGGACTTTGGAGTGAACTCGAGGCAAAGGGATTTGGCGATTCTACACGTTCGATTCGCGACTACGGGGTGATGTTCCAGACCTCAGTGCAGAAATTGAACTGCTTATTGGCTCATTCTATTCCATAACCAAAAACTCTCCCAACTGTGCCTGTTGGGTTCAACTTAATCACAAGGGTTCTTCAGTGGGATGATTTCCCCATTTTGTACTGAAAACTTGTTCTAACTGTTACAATTATTGAGAAAAATAAGAAGAGAATTAAAGGACAAGACTTTTATTTCTTTATAAAACTGACTTAACTCATAACATGAAATTGCTCTATTTACAGTATTCAAAACAACTCCACTAACTATTCCACTAACTCCACTAACTATCCCAATAACTCCACTAACTCCACTACTTACTCCACTTATTCCATTAACTACTCCACTAACTCCATTAACTCCACTAATTCCTCTAATTAGGTAGAACAAAACAAACAAATATGACTAACTAACGACCGTAAATAATTTCTAACAATAAAATGATTTTAGGGACCCCTTGGGATTGATTTGGATGGCTTCAGAATAGCCTAGTTAGGTCTCAAGATTGTTTGTTTGAATCACCTCTCTATCGCTTGTGTATTCTTAAAGAGCGGATGCACAGGTGCAGGGAGATTAATCTGGCAAAATTAGAATATTCCCTGTATTGAAAAAAAAACGATTTTTAGGGTATCATGTCTACTCTATAACCAAGCCCGATTAAGTTGAAATCTTACGCGGTAATCCGATGACAAATGTACTTAAGTACAACTTGATTTTTGGCCCAAGAAGTGGTGAACCATTTTCCATACAAATTTAGCACGTCGTACATGCATCCCGACAAGAACGGATTTTTATAGGGACAAAAACTCAAAGGCGACAGAGCCACTTCAATGACATAGGTATTCCTAATGTGAAATTATGTGCAATGCTAAACTTTTTTGTGTTTGGCATTACTCCATCTTTATGCAAGATTGACATATCCACAAGCAACTGCCATGTTTAACATAAAATTCATGGAGTGTGTATCCTCTACAATCAGCAAAAACCGTCCTGTATCGTGAATCCTTGTATAACTCAGAATGCACCCATCCGACATGTATAATGCAGGCTCTAAACAATGTGTATGAGAGAGAGAGAGAGAGTCACCCATCATCTGCAGACACGTATAAAGACCTGAGTTTTTCGTCATTATCAAAATTTCCAAGTACACAAGCTACCAATACATGATAAGCTCTCGCTCTGAGATCGAATCTCATTTCACAACCAGCGTGTAAGAGGCACACTGAAGACACAATCCCATTGCACAACGAGCTTATTTATGTTAAATTGCTTCACAACATAAAATCATCCCCGCCCAACAAACACCACCACCTCAACCACCACTCCCCAAGAACTGATGGATAATTTTGGCATTTTGGAGAAAGGAGAAAAATTGAATCATTCACAAATCACATGAAGTCCTCTTCCAACTCCTGAAGGGTCTTGTGGCCTGATGCGACATCTTTATTAGATGTCATCTTATCCGCTACCATCAAATTCTTATAGCTCCTTAATCTGCCTGTCTCTCCTTTTCAAGCCTCTCCATTTCCTCACGTCGTTTCTGCAAAGTAATGCTGCTTAGAGCATGGAACATAGTAATGCAAAAGATGCACAATTCTTAACTGCATATGAGGAACTATCAGGTAGAACTGAGACTTGTACATAAAAATCGAGGATGTGCCACACACATAATGTCTACTAAATAATACACATGATCAATGTAGTCTTGCTTCTCCTAATTGGAGTGCTGAGTAACATTTGAAGCCTAATATTTCAAAAGTACACCAAAAACCACTTCAGACCAACAACATCTAAGCCCGCATGATACTGAGATGATGCAACACAAGAACCACAAATCTACTTAGCAGCTAATCATAAAGATAAAGAGCAGAAGATAGTAGAGCAAGCAAGCAAGAAAAATGAACAGAACATAAACTGTCTCTTGAAAATGCAATTACTGTTATCTTTTATCCTCGTACTAGATGCAAAATGTCTATATCTCCTTTATAATTTATGCTGCTTCACCCTAGTAATGTATGACGTGAATCACAATATTTTGTTCCCGACAAGCCACCATTAACCCCCCCCCCCCAAAAAATAAATAAAAGTAAAAAGCTATACAACTTACTTTTTCCCTCAGCTGATTTTTCCTTTCAGCTCTTTCTACTGCATTAACTGCTTCTCGCTCAGCTGAAGAAAAGACAAAACAAAAGCATGATGCAAAGAACCAAATGAGAAAGGCATATAGACAAGAACAACAGTTTGGTGTAGCAGAACATATCTTAAAGGAGAATTGCTAGTCATACCTTTCAAATCAGGTTTCCTTTCCACCTTTGTCCGGTTTAATCTATTAACTATCTCATTTATTCGTTTCTCCACCTTGACGGTACGAACCTAAAGGAGAGCCAAGATCAGATATAGGTAAATTTTTCGTCCACCATCAACGGAGAAAGGAACTTCATATCCTGAAGCACAAGGCACAATGAGAATCATACTCCAGCTATTTAAAAATAATATACTCACCATTTTTGAGTTGTGAAAACCAACTTGGCCAACGTCCATGGATGCAGTTTTTTTAAGATTATGCCATGGAGTATAAACAACATCAATATTGTTCACCTTATTTCCTGCCACAAGACAATGTCAGGCTAATTATGAATGAATGAGAGATTAAAAAAAGGATATGTCTCCATATTTTCTCCCCATTCGATTAAATTTTTATACATTACACTTTCTCATTTATTCCTCAAGAACCAGGGCAAAATAATTTCACCAGCTTTTGAAGCTGAAGACTAATTCCATTAAACAAAAAGAGTTTCTCTTCGAAACAGTACAGAACAGGAAAATAAGAATTTACCTTGGATGGAATTTGCTTTGACTAATTGTGCACAATCTTCCAGTACACCTTCTGGTATATCATCAAATGTTTGGCCCTTATGCAATCTCAGATAGACATGGGCGGATGACATTTTATCCACATGGAACCTGCAAGGCAACTTCAAGTTTTCAATTAGTTGCAAACAGGTATGAAAAACAATGCACTGAAACAAACGGCACATAACCTCCTTGCCCATCAAAAGACACATATATACCTCGGGAAATCTATAGCATGACACCATGATTCACAAGTCTAATAAAATTATGAAAGGAAAGGAAGTTCTTGCACTTACTAGTTACACCTACCACCCTAAGAACATATCAACTTACCTACAATTTCATGATTTCCTAAAACACATGGCTATGTCATTCTAAAATTGTAACAGAATAGTTGCTAGTAGACACTGTCCTGAATGTAACATTGTTAAGAAACAAACAGCTTAAAGCATTAAAGTGGTTTAATAAAGAACCAATACAATGGTTTCCTTCTTCACAAGTACTACTACTCATTTCTATCACTCATGTATGTCCACATTTCCACCTCTAGCAGCTGAATTCAACAACTTCTACCAGAAGATGCTCCAATCTCAAAGAAAATCACCAAAGACTCTTTCTTTATCAGAACATCCCCAGTAAAGATTTTTTCTTTGTAAGCCAGAATTTCTCAAACTGAATTTAACAAGAATCTTTTCCTTCAGGTTTGTCTCTCAGCCATTAAATCGAACTTCTTTCTTTCACTATCCACCAATACTTTCTCAAACCACTAGGCTGACAAGAGTCTCATGTATCAAGGTAGGCCTTTTTACAGTCTAGACGAACTCCTTTTGCATTTACATATCCTTCTTCAAATACTAACAAGCACAGGCGCAATACCTCATAAATATAACCAATCATCAATTTAGTAAAAATAATTTAAATTCTTTTAAATTTAGGTCCGAGAATTCAAGAACAAAGTTAAATAGCCACTAATCTAATCAACATTTTCCACGAGGCGTACTTTTCCACGAATAACCAAAAACCCAACGGAGCAGTTAAATTCTCACCTCAATACAATCTCAAAAAACAGAATTAAATGCTAATAAACAACACGTAAATCAGCAAGAACACCATTTTACACTCCAAAATCCAAACAAAAACACAAACAAAAAAATCTAAAATTTCACACAATATATACCCTACCTAAATTCGAAAAAAGCTAGGGTCTGAGAATTACCAAACGTCTTCAGGGAAGCCGTATTTGATGAGCTCCTCGTTCTCGTACTTATCGAGGCCCATGAAGATGTTGTAATCTCCAGCCTCAGGTCTCGCTTTGAAGTAGAACACCATTTTCTTCTTCTGCAACTAGAGAGAGAAGGCTAGGGTTTCGAAATTTGCTTCCTCCTTTGAGGAAAGGTTTCGAATATTTATTCCCCCTTTTCTTTCCTTTCGTTTTTTTGTGGTTAGCTGAGACTTGAGAGTTGAGAGTATAAATTGGCATTGTATTAAGCATCGGTTTTTGCTGACTCTCTGACACGTCAGATATGTGTGGATTCATGAACCCCATTCTGCCGTACAACGATATGTGCATCTGGTACAACACACTAGTTTTTGAGCTTTTTCACCAGGGGGGAAAAAAGAGAGAGAAAAAAGCCTCCGTTTGGAAAATTAGATCCTACAATTTTGTTTACTCAAGAGTGGAAAATCTCCCATAATTCCAACTTTATCATCAATTTAGGTTTGTAGTAATGAGTTAAAGAAAATTATTAATCTTTTTGGTAGTGTGTATGCTAATAAAATGGAATTTTGATACACAGTACATGCACAAAATTTAGAAATCAAATTCAAGTTAATTTTAATTAAGTATTACGTATCTAGATTAAGGTTTTCAAGATCAGGATCATTTTTTGTTGTAAGATAGATCACACCAAAATATATAAACAATAGTCATATTGACAAATTTTAACCTTGCAATTCACATATAGTAACAGATAATGTAATTCATGTGTAGTCAATATAATGATGATATTGTTAATTAAGGTTGAAATTGTGCGATATAAAGTATTTGGGACTATATGTAATATATTCAAAATGTATTTTATTAAAGTAAAATCTTATTATTTCCTGTTTTAAATCCAAGTACAATTAGTGGATAAGATACTTAAGAAAGTTGACTTTATATGTGTATAAATCGTCTAAATATTTATTAATAAAATAGTTAAACACCATACATTTAGTTAATTATGATTTGTTAATTGATTATTACATCATTTTTTTATATAAGAGGATAATTAAATATTTTATATGTAATGAAATGTTTCAAATGTACTTTTATTGATTGAAAAATTGGTATACAATAAACAAATAATCAAAGAATTTTTCAGAATAGAATTTCATGCCAAAAAAAACATTTGCGTTCAGGTTTTTAGCCTACCCACTTATCCACCTAGACACAGCAAAAGTAGTAAATTCATTTTTATGACTCTAAACCACGCCAATCTATCACATACCAAAAAACACTAGGCCTAAGAGATAGTCTATAGCAAAGATCTATCTCTTCGCTACAGTGAAACATATAGTCAAATTTGAAGATTCACCAATGTTTGCAGGTAAGGAATTAGGGTGAGGTATTTACGTGGATTTAAAACCCTCTGAATTTAGTTTTCAACACAACAGATGACCCTCAACTTCAAGTTTTCTACACAAAAATATGATTGAAATACTAAAATTCTTACCTAATTTTTTGGGAACAATAAAATCATATCAAAATCGTAAAATCGTAAGATCTTATGTTCCGAATCACTATTCTATCGATCTTACTAAATCAGGTCAAATTTTGATCCTACTTATTATCTAGATCATTGGTCGTGAGATCTTACTAAATCAGGTCAAATTTTGATCCTACTTATTATCTGGATCGTTGGTCGTGATATCAATTATAGGATCGTATGATCCGAATCGTGATCCTAACAACCATAATCTAGACACACTAATTATAGGATCGTAGATTTTAATGGCTAAGAAGAGTAACTCAAACACTAGATTGTTACAAAATCAATGAATTTGATTGACGGGTAACATTCCGCCAGGCACAAAGCCAAGGCTTTTCCTTGTGCATTAACGTTGAAGACGGACCAATTGCACTTTGATGTTCCTAGCTTTGTTTCTAATAGCCTCATAACTGGGTTGGCAATATTACTTGGGAAAGTTACCTACTGATCTCCAAAACCAAAGGAGAGGAAAAAGGGCTATTGTTATTCATTTCAAAGGTGAACAATCCTATCTGCCAAGACAGAGAGAGTAGACACAAACTGGCCTATCGCAAAACTTTCATCACCATTCTTCCAAGGAAAGTGCTGCGAAGCTCATGAAGTCGTTCGTCCAAGGGAGAATCAACTCTTATATACAGTACTCCCGACTCCCACGTTAAGAAGTCGTCCACGGGACTAGCATATCTAATAGAGGAGTTAAAATCTGCATTGCTCCCTTATAAACCCAATCACTAACCATGTGAGTATACCTGCTTAATCAACTAGCCCTTCCTCCATTACATCAATTTGGACACAGCTCCTATGGGGAGAGATTACTGCCCTGCTGAATGCCTCAACGAAACTTCTGTAGGCTAAACCTCCTCCTATGCGATCTAAAAATTACCTTATCAAACAACAGTAAAATCTGAATTCAAGCTTCGCAACGGATAATGAGCCACCACTGCCCTATATTCAACAACATTCTTGGCATGAATCACATATTGGAAAGCCAACTATTTCGATGTTGATATCACTTGCCAAAGATTCCCAGATAAAAAGGAAACAGAACAAATTTTGGCTGCCAGAAAATGAAAATTAAGGCCTAATGTAGTCGAGATGCCGAAAAGAGAATATATGAGCTGCCAAAGACGGAACCAAAAGGAAGGATTATCTTCCGAAAGCAGATGTCCACAAGAAAATGGAACCTAACTAAAAAATGATGACCTCTGGGGAGGTTTCCTGTCCAAGATGGCCTCCCATACCAAAGGCAAGAATGGACCTTTCTTTTCCAAATATTCCCTAGTAGCTTTTTCATCAAGGAAGAAGCCCTTCTGCCTCAAAGTACTTATCATGGTCTGCGCCTCTTCCAAACCCTTTTCCCTACAAAATCCATCCACCAAACCAGCAAAAGTCGCAAGGTTTGGGGAATGCCCATTTTCCAACATCTCAAGGCAGAAGTCTCTGGCATCGTCCAATCTCTTTCCCCTGTACAGGCCCTGAATCAAGACACCATAACTGAACGCATTTGGTGTGATCCCATTGTTCTGCATTTTTCTGAAAATCCTCACAGCATCATCAAGTTTCTGGGCCTTGCAAAAGCCCTCAACCACAGCAGTGTAAATAACCACTTCAGGGATTGTACCTTTCTCGCGCATTAGTCCAAAAAGTTTCATTGCCTCTTGAACAAGGCCATCTTTGCAAAGCCCATCAAGCATCGCCACAGCATTGGGAATCAGCCCAGTCTCCTTCATCTTCCTGAATATCTCATCTGCATCTTCAGGTGGCTGAGACTGAGGAGGTGACTCAGCAGCAGCTTGCTCAGACTTGTCTCCTCCTCTCTCATTGTAATCGGGGGATTGCTTATGATCGGGATTCTCCCCTTTCTTCTGATCAAAGCCAAGCCTGAACTTTTCAAGGAAATCAGAATCTTCAAGGCTACGCTTCTCCCTCTGTAAATTTTCATTATTATTAAATCTAAATGGACTGCGCTGTTCATTTTGTTGTCGGGCAGACGGGTAAGTGGGTCTCCTCTCTCCTCTTAAAGGTCTGTTTGGTATGGGTTCTGGAATATGATTGTAGTTGTTGTTGGGTTGAGAAGTAGAGGCATTTGAAGAATTGAAATGTTGAGGCCGACGACTATCATCATCACGAGCAGTGCTGAATGAACGCAGAAATTTCATGGATAAAAGAACTGGAGCAGAGTTTGAACGCAATTCATTAAGGTTGGATCCTATAGCTTTAGAACTTTCTAAAGAACAAATGCTATCAGTTCTTTTCAACACTTCAGGATTCATTTTGGTAATGTAAGCTACATCACCTTCAACTACTTTCTGAGCTAACCTGCCAAAACATAAAGCATGTCTCTTTAAAAACACTTAATTTTTCAATTCAATGATGTGGTCTAAGGAGAATAACCAAGTCATGAAGCTCAAAACTGAATTACCATAACCACTAATGCGAAAAAGATACTACATGATTACAATATCTTAGCAGCTAAGTGTGCTAACATACTGAGAAGTAACAAATTAAATTCAAATCATGCTCTGCAGAGGCTGCAACCAAATTCAAAAGCTTGTTTCAATTCCAAATTCCAGTGGTTTGGCATTTAAATTATGCTTACATGCACATCAACAGCAAGAGAAACATAACTCAGAGAAATTCTGACATTTTACTTCCTTTCCATGTACTCATAAGCATCTTATCGCTCTGCACAATGTTATCTACTTAGAGGGCAGCTCCCACTATCTAAACAGGAACTTTTTTCTGGCCTGATCCTTAAAACAGGTTTAGGATTAGAGTAATGTAATCAGTGCATCATGTTCTGATAAGAAACATACCAGAATAATGCCTCAACAGAAACATGATTCGAATGATGCAAAATTGGCTGCTCATCTAGAACTCGGAAAAATACATCTACAGTTAGCTGGATATGACCTAATACATAAAAATCCTCGTGCCAAAGACAGAAGACACACATTTTGACTCAGAAAGCTAGCACACAAGCATACTTACAGAAACTTACACAGAACCACAAACAGAAAAAGGTTTGGCCATAAATTAATTCAATTAAAATGTTTATAGCATCATTTACACATCCTATCAAGAGAACATCACTTAAACCTCAACATGTTAAATATGGGACGCACTCGGACTTCAAGTAGCCGAAATTTAAGGCGCACACGCGATTAGAAATATAGTATATCAGTAACTTTTGATGATCAAAAAAACTGTCACAACCATATTGAACAAAATATCCACTGAAAATCAATCAAATGAAGGTCTGCGGACCAAAACAAGGATACCGTTCGAAAACATGTCCAATGAAGTCAAGAAACATAAATTTCGTTAGTCTACAACTCATTTCCAGTGTATCATATCATCCCTGCATATAAATATTAACAAAAAAAAAACGATAAAGTCAAACTCTTGCTCATTAAATTTCCCCTGCACCGAGAAACAATCAAAACCATTTCAACAATCAATTTAAGACCATAAATTAAGGAAAAAAATAAGAAAAGGATTAGGGATGGCCTAAGTAGCTAGCCTTTACAGATGCAAAGAAAGTAGAACGAAGGTAAGAGTAATAATACCCTTGAGGAATGGCAATTGCTCTTTCATTTGCTGCGGCGGGTGTAAGAGATAAAGTAGGAGGAGCCCAACAAGGTGCCCGGCGGCCGGAGGCTCTGAGACCGGCGGAGATGGTCTTCAACGACGTCGCCATGAATTAAACATAAACCCTAAACCCAAAGCGAAGAAGGATCAAGGACGAGCAATACCAGTGAAGAAGAGAGTATTTTAAGCAAGTGGGCCCTTCTCAGAATACCAAATGATGAAAAATACTTGGATGGACAGAGTTGAGAATTTTCACTGTTAAAATGGGAAAAACAAAAAATAAGAAAAAGGAAAGGGCCGACCACTAATTGTATTACATATGAATTCTTGCTGAATACTAATTGTAAAATTGGATTAATGGCAAATTTGCAATAAAGCCCTTTAACATTGGGGGTGATTTGTGCTTTGTCTCTTAATGTTGTTTCTTAAGAAATTTGCCCCCTTGATATTTGATCAATGTCAAAGGCAAGAGTTTGGGGAATTACATAATTACTTAGAAGTCGGCAATTGCAATTGAACCCCATGAACTATAATTCTAGTTGTACTTTGTCCCCTTAAAGAATTTTATACTTAATTTACCTCGGGAATTCATGTTAAAAGATAAAATTATCCTCGATTATTTATTTAAACTCATTTTTCACTTTTCCCTTTATTTCTTCTCTCTCTCTCTCTCTCTAAGCATTTCTCTTATTTTCTCCCCATATTTAAGCGATATACTATTGTTAATAAATAAAATATCCAAGTATGTAAAGTGCACATCCTTTCATTTGGAATAATACTTCCAATGCGGTTAACATAAAAATGTTGATATTTCTTTTTTCTCTAAAGAGAAACTCCAAATCTTATACGGAAAATGAAAAAAGGGGAAGATTTGAGAGTTAAACGAGAAACATCTTAACCACTGGATTAATGTTTAATTAAACGGGGGTCTTGGAGACAATTACTGTTAGATTAACAAATTTGAATGCATGACAATTAGAATTTCTTTAATTTGAAACTCTCTTTTCATTTATGTAACACGAATTTAGACTCGCTAATATTGAAAATCTTTTACAATAATGGCCATGGTGGAGTCAAGAAGTGATGAGAGTTGGGGGCAATTGTAATCATTAAAAACTAATACTCTGCAAGTCTTAACAAATGCGGTAATTAAAACTCTGCAAGGCAAAAATTATGGAAATGAGGCAATGGGGCATTATACTATATTATATGAAGGACTTTTTTACAACAATTTTGAAATTTTATAATGACTAAAAGAATTTTTAAAAAGTTTAAGGTCCTCGATATAATACTTGTAGTCAATCTAAAAGAAATTTTGTATCATTGCTATCACATGAGTGTAATACCTTTAAGCCAATGAGGATTTGAAATGGGACATTTTGCGCAGCTGCAACATTCTGAATACTTAAAATACTAAATTGCATAATCTTTTATATAAGGCATTAAGACAGGAAAATTGACAAATGCGAGGGACCATTTCGATAGTTTTCCCTTCATTTCTCTCTTTAAATATAAATCTCCTCATTAAAAATGCTCACAGATAGGTAGTAACGTTGAGAAATCTTAATTATCACAGCTATTATTTGCATGAATTTGATAGTCCAACTATTTACAAAATGCTTGGAAAATTGCTCAAAAAAATCGATTCCTAGAGGATTTACACCCATAAGTATACAGATTTTTTTCTTCTCAAATGCTACAAATTTGGCAAAGTAAGTACTGGAAAATAAAGCTCCTAGAGTAGTGGTACTACAAACCAACGACTCCAAGAGTAGTTAGCCACCAAGAGAATTTTAAAGTTCTACTTGGGTGTAGGTCAAGGGATCAAATTCCTTTGCCTACATTCTAAAAATCCAGACTTTCCTGGAATGTCATCAGCTATTGGGCCGGTGGTGGTTTAATCGTTCTTGGATCTCTTCAAGTTCCTCTCCTCTAATATAGAGTTGTGTAGGTCTATCGTGTCCAGCAAAAAAAAAAAATAGTACTGGAAAATAAAATACCACAAGTCAAATTCCGACTAAATCTAGAATAGATCAATGTTTAATTTTTTTTATTGCACTACTAAAAAAAGTGAAGAAGAAGTTGACAATCATGGCCAGCTTTTGTACAAGTAAATATCATTCAAATTAGAGTTTTAGCCCAGTAGATACCATCCACCTTTACATACCAAAAACATATGTTATCCCTTCCACATATCTGCTTGGCCAGATGCTTGTTAAAGACATCAAATTCAAGGAAGTCACTACCAAATTGGAAGCGGCAAAAGTACAGGGTGGTCTCGAAGAAATTCTGCTTGAAGGACCAGGAGAACTCTCCTTGAGGTCCCAGTTCGCGATATCCAAGATCGTCATCGCTGGATTGGCAATGGACGAAAACGGGGGATTTATCTGGGGGAAGGCCGCTGAATACCTTGACAGTGTATCTGTCAAGCAAACCATGTCCTTGAAGAAAGTAAAATGAGAGAATGAGCAGCATGGGGAGAAGGCTTGTTTTTGTCATGGTATAGCTCATTTTGCTTGGGGGAATTGTTGGCTTCAGAATTGATAATTAACTTCCATTTATAATAGTTAATGGATTGGAGTAATTATTTGGGGTTTTGGACGTTGTATATCTAGTTACCTAAATCTACAGATTTATTGAGATTAGTATGAACCTAACTATCCTTGTAAAAAATGTTAAACATCTTTATGTACAGAAGTAAATGTAACCATCCGCCCATACCCATATATAAGAGCCACCGTTAACCATTAGCCATTAAGGCGTATTCTCAAAATTCCTACATCTATGGCTATGGCAATAGGGGCATGGTTGGGTAATACATCAATTTGACTACTACATACTCTCGGGTGACGATTGCGGATTCCCTTTTCTATATATATATATATGTATATATATATAGCCATGGCCCTTTCACATTTCAATTTGAGTATGTCATAAATTCCAAGATTACATTTCCATCTTGTTAAAAGGTTAACTGCACTGTAAATTTCAGAAGCTTAAGATCTTATACCTTTTCTGGCTTTTTGCTACATTAGTTGTTGCAATTCCTTGTATCTTGAATCTCACATTCATTCAACCTGCTTTATCCCCACGCAATACAGAGTAATATTCCTTCGTTGAAAAAATGATGATAATTTTACTTTCCTTATGACAAACCAAAGAATGAGAACTCATAAATGTAAATTGTGTCAGATAGTCAGTGTACCAAGATCAAGTCAATACACTGCCCACGATTGAGCATTTATTTACTGCAAAAGTCACCACAATCTTTTGTGTATACATATCTAGAAGGAATATTTCTATTCTTTTCTTTTCTAGAGTACTATAGGCCATAAAAAAAAAAGGATGGATGGATAAGGATCAAATGGATGCATTTCTTGTAAGAAACGATGACTGAGATATAAATATATGAAACTATAAGGACTAAGCATGTAAAAAAGGGAGAAAGTTTTCCTTTTTTTTTTTAAACAATTTGAATGATGTTTTCGGTTATTATATATCATCCTGTTCTTCTTGTAGCACCTGCTTCCCTTTCTGAAATTTTTGTAATTTAATTACCTAGCAATTTTGAAGTCCTAATCATATCTTTATTCTGTCAATAGGAAAAAACTCCACATTGATAGATGGCTCGCAATGCTAAATTCCAAAACTTAAATTCATAAGTTTCCCAGTGGAGTGAATGCTGATGAAAAGAAGAAATTGGGACAAAAGAAAAAAAAATATTAGGGACTCAAGTAAAAGCTATAGGCAAAAAAAAAAAAGTATGAAGATTCTTGCAGTAACTTTCATTTTAGTTGGTAAAAAACAAGTCCAGTAGAATAATAATTCATTGCACGTTAGTTTCTTCTTTTCAATATTGACTCTACAATGTTACTATTTGCAAAATATATATTTGTATCATTTATTAAGTCTCTTTTACATTAATATTTATGTTTCATACATGTATATATATATATGTGTGTGTGTGTGTGTCTATATCTGTAAACACACACAGACAGAGAGAGAGAGAATATGTGTACCGTGTACGTTAATTTTATTCTCATATACACTGACAGTTTATATACTATGTATAGTTTTAACTAATTCTGAACGCAAAGAAGCAAAAGAAAATTAGAGAATTCAATTCAAAAATCACAAAGAGCAAGAAAATTAATGTTGTTTCCTTAAAAAGATATCACGAAAGAGAAGCTCTTCATCTTTTATGTTTCCTCTCTCTCTCTCTCTCCTTCTCTCTCTCTATCCCGTTGTGTTAGTGCTAGGCGTCCATCTTTCGGGGGTACTAAAGATTAAATGTTCTCGTGCAAGACTGGGATAGTCATCCCCCTGGTAAAACCCATCCTCTTTCACGTACCAAAATACTACATACCTGCCCTGAATTTTTGGCCAATCGAGAAGCTGGGCTATGCCACTGTCGAAAACTTTAAATTTCCTTACCAGATGATGATTATATGTAAAGTCACAACGATACTCAGTAAGATCAAGAAAATACATCCTGAAATTCCAGTAAAACTCTTGTCCACTTTTGAGAATGTGATCTCCGAAAAAATCATCTCCAGAGAAACAGTTAATGGTTAAATCACCAGGCCCTTCTGGATTGAAGCCACTGCGGATAACAACTTTATATTTCTCAAATAAAGCATTTGCATGTTGTGTTTGAACAATGTAAAATGCCAGAATAAGCAAGGAGATGATGAGGTTGTTCTTTGCAGCATAACTCATCCTGCTTTTTTATGAAAACTGCTTCTAGCGTTTCAAGTTGATCGCAATATCTGTAGAGAGCTATGTACAAGAGCCTTTCTGTAGAAATTAATTAATTCTTGCTGTAATTAAATGTCATCTTTCGTCGGTTATAGTTCTTTCAAAAACCTACAACATTTTATTTCTAATTTTGAACCAGAGTTAATTTAAAGGGGATAATATCACAAAACTCCCGTGAGGTTTTCCCCTAATCACACGTAACAACCTCCCAAGTTTCTGAAATCACACTTAGCACCCTTAGAATGACAACCTTTGTAACATGTTAGCTCCTTTATGTAAAAATAGTAAAAATATGTACATAGGAGATAGACTATAATATTCTTTCAATTTTTTCCGCCCTTTTCGCTTTTGCAATTTGATTTTTGAAATTTAGAATATGAAAATAAAAACAAGTTGATTCTTTTTCCGCCATTTTCATATCTTTTATATAGGAAAAGGCAATCAAAAGAAAAAAAAAATAAGTTAGATTATGTAAAATCAAAATAACATGAATTCCATAAAAATTGCGCACATTTTGGACACTATTTTTGTGCATATACAACCAAAGATGGGTTTTTGAAGTACTCAAACAATCTAAATATAGAAAATCTATCTTTTTCTTAACTCCGATTTTCTTGTTATCTGGTTTAATTGGGAAGAGATGAGGGAAAAATAGGCCAAAATCATTCATTTAGTGAAGGAAAAAGCTGGTGTAGCTGAAATCATGAAAAAAAAAATGCATATTAAACATGCCGACAATGGTGTTCAATCATCAAAACAAAATTTTGAAAAAATGGTTAAAAAATAGTACTCAAATAAAAAATCTTATTTCCTTTTTGTCTCACATTATACAATTCAGCAGTTATCACACTTATACCTCCTAAATTTCTAAGTAAATACTATAGTCCTATTTATTTCTATCTTCATCTTCTAAAATTCAAAAATCAACTTGCAAAAGAACAAAATTGAAAGAATAGTCCCTCTCCTAAATACATTTTTTAATACTATTTTTATATAAAAGGGCTAACATGTTACAAAGGCTATTATTCTAGGGGTGCTATGTGTGATTTCAAAAACTTGAGAGGTGGTAGGTGTGATGAGGGAAAATCTCAAGGGAGGTTTCTGAAATTATCTCAATTTTAAGCTGATTCTTTTGTGAAACAATTGCTCTTTTATCCTATAGTTGACAAAAATATCTATGTAGCTAGATTTCAATCTTAATCTCTAAGATTGCACGAGTATTTTTCATTATTTTCATCTATAGCTCTTTTTATATGGCACATGACAGCCACTGGGGTTGGCCTAATGACTAGAAGAGAACTCTTAAGATACTGTTAACTATTAGATTTAGAATTCGAAATCTAAATCTGACAATTGAGGGAAAAAAAAAGTGGCTCATGATGCTAAGCGTGTCTTAAACTCTATGGTTCAAGCAAATTATACGAGTAAATGGATATCAAAGAATTTTTAAACACTATGTGATTCGCTCAAATAGCAACATGCCCGTAGTTATTGTTTCTTTATCCTATATCTCAAAATTTTAGCAACAGAATCTAAAGTTAGGGATGTTCAACTTGTGCACATAAAAGAAGTTGGTTATTCATCAATATTCCACAGTTTTTACCAGAATTTGGACCGAACTGGCAATTTTTGATCTAAATGAGCACATTTTAAATCAATTTAGGGGACGATTACAGGGTTAGATCACATTACAACATTAATAATATATTAGATGGTAAAGTGATTTTTTTGCCTGCATTTTCTTTCAAGTTCACAAACATGTCAATTATAATGTATGTTTTTTTATTCTTTCCACGAAAATGAGAAGGCTCGTCGAGATTTCTTCAACAAATTGAATTGCTCCAAACTCTAGACCACGGACGATTAACACATCACAGTATTAATTACATCAAACGTCAATTGGAGTTAATTCATCATCTCTGTGTAGTTATCAAGTCAAAGAAAAAAAAATGGAGGGAACTTTTCAGGCAAAATTGGCAAATAGATTGGATGAGACCATTCTTGTATTTAAGAAGCTTGGAAACACTGGTCTGATGAAAAATTTGGGCATGATGTTCCCAAAGTGTTCAGGAAAGAATTGAAATTAAAACGTAAGTCTTGAATTTATTACAGGGAAATTCAAGGTAAAATTATTTTCAAACAGCCGCAGTGGAGTTAAAGAGTTTGTAATTCTTGAGCAAGGCAGCTGAAAGTGCCATCACCAGAATCCTGGGAAGTGTGACAAATCGCAAACTGGTCACTGTTAATTTGTTCATTTATAGCTCAATATAATTCAGACTTATTTAAAGAACTTGGCTCCATATAAGGACTTTTCCTCCTAATTCTGTCTGTTCTGGACTAAGCTAATGGTTAGTAATTGTTCCATTGAGTTCAAACGTCCAATTCATTCATGTCTAAACGAAAACATCTTCTTCCTTATCCAAGAATTTCCGAGTGGCACCATCTTCTCATTGATTGTTCTTATCCTCGAGGTATAAATGCTGCTTTATGGACCAACGTGCCTGGCAAATATGGACCTTTTCTTTGTTCGTCCTTTCTTCTCCTGTATTTACCTTGCTGCCATTTCTCTATTGAGTTACCAATTCAGGTTAGATTTTTGTATGTGCTTTGACTGATTCTGTCATATTTTTGGCGGTAGTTGTATTTATGGTTCTTTCGACTACTAATGATAGGTTTATACAAGAACTTCTAGCACGTTTACCTGCATTGAAGTAATATATTCATTTTTTTTAATTAAATAACTCTTCAATTTAAAGTGTTTTGAGATAGTATAGAACTTCAGGTTAATGAATTAATTAACTGCCCTTTTCCAATCCCAACATGTAATAGGTGAATTTCCTTTAGGAAAAAAGCTGTACTGGTATTGCTGTTGTCACGCAAAGAATTTCGGTCCGTTTGGATTGCTATTTTTAGAATTTTTTATAGAAAAATATACTATAGCAATTTAATGTATGTGAAATAAAAAGATGATTAAAAAATATATTTATGAAAAACATAAAAAAAATTTCTGCGTAAAATCACAATCCATATTTCTACATATTTGTAAAAATGGAAAATACGTTCATTTTCTACATATTTAGTGCAACTGCTATTGTAAATTGGCCAAAAAAAATACTTTAGCACCATATTAGCTTTATTTTCTTGCAAATATTCCAGTTAGATGGACAATGAAGAAAATGAAATATTATAGGAAAGATGGCTCGCAAACAAACACAAGAAAGAAAGAAAAATGCCAAACTGGAGGGATGCTTTAGTCCATAAATTTCGAAGTGGAGTTCAATGCTGATAAAAAGACAAAATCAAAATGATAAAAATGTCATCACTCTTCATTTAAGAGGCCCAACTAAAATCTAAAAAACAAAAAGAGCATGCATGAAGATTCTTGATAATTGCCATGGAATATTTTACTTGTTTAGCAACTAAGGTAACCAAAAATCTAATGGAACAATATATTTCATGTTCCTTCTTCTAAATATCAATTCTTTAAGACTGTATTTTGATTCACGGATTTGACAAAATGATTTGAAATCCTCTCGAATTTCCCTAAGTTGTTTAAATTACATTTGAAAATATATTCGAGTTTGTAATCCACCAATATTTTTAAATACATTTAAACACTAAAATAATTGGTAAATTACAAATCCAAGTACCTGCCAAGTAATCCATACAACCTAGAAGCAAATTCTTGTCAAATCCTTCAATGCAAACGCAGTCTAACGTTAATCTTTGCACTAATATATGCCTATCCCATATGTAGCATTTTCTTTATTGATACCCCTTTCTCTTTGCTTAATTTGTTCTTCAGGCAAATTGATCATGGGGGTGTGGAGGCCAGGGATAACTGAGAAGCACCAGCAATAATGAACCTTTCTTCTGCTGCTACTTTGGTTTCATTAGGTGTCCAACTTGCAGAGCCCTTCCAATTTAGGGTTTGTGGCGCAACGCTCGGATACTCATACCCCATGTAGAATCCACCCTCTTTCACGTACCAAAAGCAAACATAAGTACCCTTAATTTCTGTCCAAGGGTACTCAGCTATATCACTGTCAAAAACTACAAATCCTTTTTGCCAATGATTATTATAGCCAAAGTTACAACGAAATATGGTGCCAAAGAAGAAATCCATCCTAAACTTCCATGAAAACTCTTCTCCGGATTTAAGAACTCGAAATTCAAGACCATCTTCATCAGAATAACATTTTAAGCTGAGAGGGCTTGGTCCCTTTGGATCAAAGCCACTCCGGATAACAACTTTAAATCGAGATAATGGAAAAACATATCCATTTTCTGTTGGAACAAAGTAAAATGGTAGCATAAGCAAGGATATCATGAGGTTTTTCTTTGCAGCACAGCTCATCTTTGTTTGTTGAAATTAAATTCTAGCGTTTCTAGTTGAAAAATGTTGACAACATAAATAGAGTTATATGCAAGAGCGCATTGAACAAATTTATTGTTTGTCTGATCCCAAAACAAAATTAATGACGTCTATTAAATGTCGATTTTGATCGGTTATATTTCTTCCAAACACTTGTGACCTTTTAATTCTAGTTTTGGGCAAGATTATAAGCTGAATCTGTTGTGCTATAGGAGTTACCCTTCTTTATCTATACATTAGTTGATTAACAATCTCTATATTTTGACAGATTTTAATCTCAATCCCTTAAAGGTGCATGCGTATTTTCAATATTTTCATCAAAAACTCTTTTTAATTCACTCATGCCAATAAGCTAACTGATTTTTGCTAACTGATTTTAGTCTTATTGATCTAGCAGTACATGAAAAGCAATTGTCAAGTATCATACATTCTACTGAAAAATAGTAACAATATTTTAAGTTCTATATCTCAAAATTTCTACAGAATCTCAACATTTCTTATAGTAGTTTTTACTAGAACTTTTAAAGAGACGCCAAATTTGATCTAATTGAATACCTTACAAAGTCATAAATTGAAAATTTTTAATCATAAATTGATTTTTTTTTTAACCTACAGCTGCTTTCAAGTTCACAAATATTTCGATTTTAAATTTATATTAGTTCTACCTCTTTATAGGAAGCCTCATGATGTTGTAACGTAAATTGAGAAGGCTGATTGAGATGTCTTCAACAGATTGCTCTAAATTCTAGCCTATTGAATATTAACGAATGATAAGTTGGTTCAAATTCATCATCCTCAAAGAGTAATGGGTTAAAAACAAAAAACCCCTTTGTAGTATGTCTAATACACAGAAAAGTTCTCCATCATTTCAAAACATACAAAACGACATATCATGTTTTGAATTAAATTATAAACTAATAGAATTCGTTAAAATTAACAGAATTTTATAAACTTAACGAAAAACTTAACGGAATCCGGTAAATTTAACGGAATCTAGTAAGTTTAATAGTCGAGATCGTCATTTTCTTTAACTTTAATGAATTCTGTTAGTTTATAATTTAGTTTAAAATATGCGGTGTTGTTTTGTATGTTTTGAAATTACGAGAAATTTTTTTGTGTATTAGATATACCGTAGGAAATTTTTTTGTTTTTAACCCAAGAGTAATTAATAAGGTCAGAAAAGAACAGTAGCTGGTTTAGTTAAATGGGATTTTTCAAGCCAGACTGGACTGGAATGTGACATTTCAGAAGCTTTGGAAACAGTAGCGATCTGATGGAAAATTATGGACATGATGCCGAAGGATGTCCAGGAAAGAATTTCGAATTCGAGTAAAATGCAAGTTTTGAAATATTCAAGGAATCCAAGAGTTGTAGGGTAAACAATTTTTTATGTTCCAGCCATCAATAGACTCTTGGAAGAAGACAATGAAATTATCCGCCACATGGCATAGGGTAATTGTCAACGGAGGAAGAGACTCGCGAGCAGACTTGAGGTACACGATACACACACGTACTTCACATACTTCGGACATTTATTATTGATCCGGTCTAAATTTCTCTTAGAACTTTCAACTCTAGTTTTTAATCAAATTTAATTGATGGTTAGAAAGTATCTCTTTGCACAGATCTCTTTGACTACAATGACGCATCATCTAGATAGAAGATAAGTTCAAACATCAATATTATCACTATTATTTGTATTGATTTTTTAGATTTCTTGTATCTATTGATTTTCAAATTTATATTTATATATTTATATATCTGTCTTATATTTGACTTGATGTATTTTCTACTATTAGCGTAGATTTATTGCATGAAATTATCCTATCTATCCCAAAAAAAAAGAAGAAGAAGACATAAATCACCAAATTACTCATTACTACTCACTTTTTTTTTTACGTAACGGTACATCTAATCCAACTTAACCTACTCCTATACCTACTAGGTACTGGGGGGAGCCTACTTTAGAGGGTGCTCAACCGAATCGAGAAAGCCTACTTTAGGTGGTGGCTTAACCGAATTGGAGGAATCTAACGGGGATTGAACCATCATTAGATCAAACGGATACATCACACACCTATATGAATTTAGAATAAATCTCATGTAAAGTCGTATTGATGAGACGTCAAATCTTGCCTCGTATCCCACAATTAATGCAGTGACCATCACCACTCACTTGAGCAAGATGGAGATGAACAATTGTGTGGCATATATTTGATAACTTCTACTGCTTTTCAATTAAATCACCACTCCATCGAACATATATTGTCAGCACATGTGGTGTTCAGAGAATACAATTGGTCAGTCCTGACGTGGAATCCAACCCACCGTTGTACCATTCTACAGAAAAGGTGTATCTGGCCCTTATTTGTCTCTGTCTCAATTATCCTCAAAACCCCAGCTGGATTCAGTCAATGATTGGCATGGAATCATTGGTTCCTGGCTTGGCTTTCAAGTCTCGACGTGTTTTACAATTTTCACATTGTTATGCCGTACAAGTCATTGATAAGCTTTCTCGTATGGTTATCAGAAATGAGATGACGCTTTCGTTACAGTCTAAGATATAAATTGTACTAAATTGCATACAAACTTGAAAAAGGAAAGAAACGAAACAAACTTTAAAAAGGGCAAGAGTCAAGTTCTTCTCAATGCTTCAAGAAACGGTTTGGTTTAGCAAGAATTGGAATCTAATCAACCAATTTAACCTGTTTTCTGCTTTTTTCCTTCCGTATTTCTTTTAGGATTTGTAGAGCACTAGACAATTAGAACTAAAGGTGTTGACTTTCTTTCATTTCTTTTCTTTTTTTTTCTTGGAGGGAAAAGTAATATTTTATCAAAAAAAAGAGTCTACCTACGGAAAAATGACTGTAAATTACGACGACATTACAAAGTCGAAAACACGACTATGGTAACCGCTAAAATCAAGAAGGTGAATTATTTTTTAATTTGTTTCTATCGTTTAGTCCTAATGTCACTTGATATAAAATTTTCCTACCCGAAAAGCAAAAAAGTAATACTAGCGTACAAAAGTGGTTAACTACTAAGTTGAAAAAGATGGTCTGATTTTAGATCTGTATGTATATCAAATGCTCATGGGATGCGTGTTAGAAAAGTCCTAGTTGGGTACAACTTCTTGTGCCAATCAGTGGGCAGTTCAGGTTGAAGATAATACAAGGCCGGAGATAAACTCATCCCAATTTTCATCTCCATGACTTTCTTTTTTTATTTACTCATCCATTTACTAGGAGTGGAAGTCGTCAAAATTGGACTGAATTTTATCATTGGCCAAATTTAGTCACCACCTTAGTTCAATTTCCTATTCCAGTTCAAAAACACCACCAGAGCTCAAAAAGAAATGCACTTGATCAAATTTAAGATTGTGAAGCCCCGGAGTCCAGCAGCATGAAGCTGAGGCATGATTGCTCAGCAGATACTAGTCAACTGCTTACTACAGATATGAGCGGTTTTAAATGCAATGTAAGATCCAATTTATCCTTGATAACAGTAATATTGGCTCAAGGGCAACTCATATCTGGTGAGAGGCTTCAGAGAGGGCACTTTTTACAACAGTTTGGCAAGAATGGGGAGATTAAAACACTGAAAAGATTTTATTATTCTAAAGAAGTTTAAATGGCACATAGTCCATTCAACTAGAAACAAAAGGAGAGGGAAGTTTGATCACTATTGAACCATAAAGAAAGTACAAAGAAGACAGCTTTTCATTGCTAAACCTCTATGCTCTGAGAATTCTCTCCACAGAAAAATGAACTGAAATATTAGTCTGCAATTGTAAACACTTTCTTTGACTACAAAACCAAAAAGAAGCAATGATACTCTTTATCCTACAAGTCAGGAAATAATACATTTGATGCCAATTGTTGTGACTGTAGGTATGGTGTAACGTCAATCAACAGATTTGCTTTGCGGTAAGCAAGATGTTAACCTGTATACTTGCAGAGGTTCTCAAAGCCCATGTATTCATGGTGTTCAATCTTTCCAATCATGTTTGAAATGCCAACACCACCTGTTTTACACAAAAAGGAAGAAGCCCTTGAGACATGGACAACTGCATAACAAATTTAGAAAAATACGAGTTTCAAGTGGTATAAAGCTTCGCACAAGTTGGTATTGTTCTCAAGAAAATATAATCAACAAAACCAAGAATGACAAATGATAAGACTTACCTAGTGAGATGGCACTGACAAAGATGGTGAAGGCCAGAATGAAGATAATAAGGGATGCCCTTCCCAATAAGATGATTATCCTTCTCACAAAATGTTGACCAATAAAAGCGGCAACGGTTGCAACAGCAATAAAATAAAGAGCTGTGAAGGAAATCCAACAGGATCAAGCATTAAAGTTCACATAATGTAGGGGAAAAGTTATTGCAATACTTCTTTCTCTGTAACTACATAGCGTGATTTAGGTAGATCTACAATATATACTCACCATAAGGAACTGGAAAACGTTTCAAAAGGTAATATTCAACAACTGACATCGATGATGAGAACATCATGGCAAAGGTGGCCGTTGCACTTGAAACCTGCAGCAGAGTTCAAAAACATGAGGCTAGAATCTTCAAAGAGCCTGTATGGAAAATCCAACAGGTAATCATGCTTCTCTTGGTATACCATATCTTAACTGCCTTGAGCAAGTTGTGATTTTTACTCAGTCGTTGATTCAGAACAACAGGTACCCAAAATGGACAATGCAGACAGCAACTAATTGGATAGAAATATGTAACTATTCAGTCACTTCTTAGTGTTTAACTTTGTCCATTGTATGGTTTAACCAAATTTAAGGAAATACTCTTCCTAGGTATTCTTGAATCACTACTTCTTCCAGGAATTTGGAGCAGTAGTCAAGAGTTCAATATTGCAACCATTTATAGCTGGACACCATTAACATCCGTGATCTATTCTTTGTCCAAAACACTATGAAGTCAATTATCATAGTCAGATGCTCAAGATTTCATTCACTCTTAATGTAAGATGATGAGTTGAAAACTCATACTGTATCTTATAGTGAAAATGAAGAAATTATTGAAGACAATAACTGCAACTGACAGGCTTTTGTTAAGGGAAGAGGCTCCTTTTTTCCTCTCACCATCAGATTATTCATGAAGAAATGGAAGTAGGAACATACTGAGCCAACTGCCCAGTCATGATGCACATGTCTCTTCACTGTATATCAAATAGCTCAAAAGAAATAAAAAAGAAAAGATGAAAGTTGATCCATTTTACAGCAATAAAACAAAACAATCATTCACCTGAGGAGGTACACCCAACTCTAGAAATAGTGGACCCATAATAAATCCTCCACCTAGACCAAGTAGCCCTCCAACTACACCAGCCAATACACCAAAGAAACAATAAATGATCAGTTGGTGCACTTTAAAGTTGGTACCAGCATCTCCTTTTGATGCAATTTTTCTCCATCCCTTGTATAAGCTAAGTGCTTCAAATGAAGATACTCCAAAGGAAACTGGTATCTATAAACGAATTAAAATGTCAGTTGACAATCAAATCCCATCCTCAGTCAGTAGCTAGCATGTCCACAAGTACTGGAGGATGATAATGGCCTTGGTCCTGAGTTTCAGAATAGAACAAGAAAATGCTTGTAAAAATACCTGAAGCAAATTGACCACCCAATATAGTGCCGAACAAGTATCTGTATGGTTCTGTCCAAAACAAGAAGCAATATTGAATAAGTTCAACAAAAACTGCTAACAGCCACCCCCACCCCCTCCCGGCCAGCCCAGAAAGAGTGTTCAACAAAATTTTTTTTTGGGGGGGAGGGGAGGGTGGGGAAGCGGGGGGTGTCTATACAAGGAGCTATTAGTTCTAGTAAATATAAAGGACAAATAGAAAATAAAAGATGAAGAAAGAACCTTGATAATTTGCAATGCAAGAAAAGCAATCCAGACAAAAACAAGGAGACCAAATTCCCTTCCAACATACATTCTCCAGAATGGGGACCTAGATCAAGCAATATATCAGCATTGAACATTCTGTGAAAAAGCATCAGCTTTTGAAAAGATACTCACCTCCTGTTCAACAGGCTTTGCATCCTTTTCTTTATCATTGCTAGGGCCACTAGGCAGAAGTTTGTATTCCGCCTCCTCTTGACCATTGCCTGGAGAATTAGCATTAGTTACTAAGGATACAGAAAAAGAAAAAAAAACACACACACACACACAGAGAAGAGAGAGAGAGAGAAACGATTTGAGCAGAAAACCACTTTGAAAGTGAAGGAATAATAAAAAAGATTCCACCCACCATTTGTTTCTAGACGCTTAGCAGCCTCCTGGTATGTGATCATAATTGACAGTTAGAAGCGAATAAAGATACTTTTGTAACTAGGAACAAAAAAGAACCCAAAATTTTTGAGAAAGGCATCAACCAAAACCATCTTTTAGACAGAGCAAAATTATCAACAGCAACACAACAGATGCATGGGAGAATCAATTAGAGTTCACATGAGGAAACAAAAAGTAAAATGAAAATGAAAATATTCCTATAGCCCCAAAATGTGTGAAGTTGGAACAACCTTTTTCATAATGGTTTCCTTTTTCCATGTTTTCAACACCTCTGAGAAATGCCTTAGTTTGATGTGCCTGAAAGTGCAATACGAATTCAAATTCCTTAACAGAGCAAAATGCATAACAAACAGACAGCAAAAGAGTCAACCCTCACCCATGAAGAGAATGATTAGTAGAACAGTAACCATCCAATCAGCAAAAACCACATTAAAAGCAACTCCTATGCTGATTCCCAGCATAAGCATTGGTTGAATGAGAACTGCTAAATCGTAATCGATAATGGGCATGTCAATCGTTAGGATGTCGGAGCTTTAGGTTATAATAAACAGTTGAGATTGAAGCTCCCATGATCATACCTGAAAAACAGAATCGCAAATACTAACATCTTTAACCATGCAAGGGGAATTGCAGCTCCACTGCTGATCGATCAATGTGAAAAATATTTAGACGGCAGACGTTCTATGAATCTATTTTGTCAATTTCTTTTGAGCTTCTAAGTAAACTATTTAGAACATGCTGTGGACTTTGAATGTTGCATTTGAAAACTCTCTGGAAATATTATGAGGTAAATCCTCAACAGTGTGAGCCTACTTCAGTTACCACAAGCAGAAGTCAACATCTCTCATGAAAGAAGCTCTAATTAACCTCAATGTCATGGCACTTTTCCACTTAATAAAATGCTTAAAACTTGAAGCCTCAATGGTTCCATGATAGTTCTATTGGGTAAGGGCCTATGCGTTAATAATTCAATAGCAAAAAATGACTAAAATAATTAACAGCTAGATTTTCTTGCTCTAACAAGTAATAGCCAAATCCATTTACTCTGTTCATTCAGTGGATATATATCCAGAAAAGATTTTAACTTTATACTTGTGGCTTACATTTTGAAATAGCAGTTGATGATTTCGGATCAAATCCTATAATAAGTGAAAGCATAGGTACAAATATGCCGCCGCCACCAACACCACCTACACTGCCAAATGCTGCTCCAAAGAATCCAATTATGGTACCGACAACGATTTGCCATCCAAATTTCATTTCCTGTAAACGCCAGAAATTACAGAAGCAGACAGTTCAAATCAGTTTTTAAAACGGGAAAAACCAACACAAAAGTCAACAGCATACAACTTTAATGCATCAGTTGGTTTTCAACCGAAAACAAATTAACCAACGTTTGATCGACAAAAGACTACATTGAACAAACACATAAACTCTTCTTCCCTCTTTACACAATCCAAAGAGAAACAAGTAAATCATTCCCATCTAATATGATAAGTGATCAATGATAACAGTTAGTACTGCTAAAAAATGAATTCCAAAACGGAATTCATTTGATCTACAGTCCCAACCATCAATTATCTTCCCATCAAATTCAATAAAGAAAGTCATATTAAAAGAGAAGAGAATGAATACAACTCAAACAAGCATCTTCTACAATTTCAAAGAGGAAGGGAAAAATTTTCATGATTCTTTAACTTACAGGCCAAACATGCTCGTAACCTGATTTATCGGCCTGCCACAAGAAGTTCAACAACTTGGAAAAATTAGCTGAACCTGGATTCCCTGTAGAATTCTGGGCAGAAGCTGAAGCTTCATTCCTAAAGCTTCTTTCAGCTGAAACAAGGATTGAAGCTAACAAAAAATTGCATACAATTGGCAACAACGGCCGAAAAACAACGTCCCATTTCCCTCCTCTCCCCGCCATTCAATTTCAATATTTCTCCTTTCCGAAAATTTCAACTTTGCCGTTTCTCTGAATTCTCCTTTGAAAATAAAAGAATCCCTTTTATTCTTTACACTTCTGATGCCTTTTTAAGATCTCCAATTGCTAAAAAACAAAAGGTTTCTCTCAGTTTTTTGTCAACTTGCAATATGATTTACAAGTGTGCATGCAAAAAGCTTTTGCTTTAACTATTTCTTGACTTATGAGGCTGAAAAAGGAGATAAAATTTAAATCCTGCAGAAAAAGGATGCTGCCAGAGAAAAGGGACTGTTTTATTATTTCCAAAAATGATGGGATTTCAGCCTTTCAGGAGGAACGAACTTTCCTTTTCCCTGAATCAAAGAAGGCCCTCTTTGGCTAGTGCTAGTTTCAGCCTATTGGGACACAAATTTTTGCGTGACAAGAAAATATATAGGCAATTGCTGAAGAAGCAAATGTGTGTTGTGTGTGAGAGAGAAAAGAGAGATAGACAAGGAAGGCCAGAAGGGTAAAACCAGCAGGGTGAAGAAGAGCTATGGCTCTCTGGAAATTTTAGCTGATATAAGAAAGCAGGAAGTGGAATCGGCCTAAAGAGGAGGCCCACCAGGAGATGGTGGGCGGTGAAACGACAGAGTTTGGTGACCTGATTTTGGTTATGGGAACTGGGAGGGATGGTGGGCGCTGAAACGACAGAGTTTAGTGAAATGGGTTTGGTTAGAGGGATAATTTCTTGAAATCTTCTCCTGAGATTTCTGTGAGTATCATTTAATGCCCCTGAATCTTTGAAAAATAAATTTTTTGAGCTGCTTTAAGCATAACAAATTTTATTTTTTCCTTTATTATAAAGTGTTTCTGGATGAGTTTTAAGGAGTTCCATAAATTGTTAGAATTGTATGAGTCTTTTAATTTTTCTTGAAAATGATTAAAATGGCAAATGCTTTAAACTATAATCTAGCAACTAATTTTTATGTGTTTTCAAGAGTATAACAGTTTTTTTCTATTGTAAAATGTGTCTTATTTTTTACAACTGTGTAAATTATTTGAAATTATAAAATTTTTTAAACATTTCTTGGTCAAACGGCATGACAATGAAATCTATTAACTGGTCTTTCAACCTATTAACAAGTTGTAATGGTCCAATAACGAATCATATGACCAAGTTTTCAAAACTTAAAAGATTTAAATTGTTTGTATTTCAATTAAGAGATCACAAGAAAAAGACAACTTTGGAATGATTTTCTTTCTCCTGAAATAAGTTTGTTAATATTATTTTCTAACACGCATCCACAACTTCACTCAAAATTTAGATCTATTGAAGGTCGATAAATTTTTTAAAGTTTAAAGGTACTAAGTGGTACTATTAAAACTTTAGGGGAGGTTTTTTGAAACTATCCCCTGGTTTTGTAAGGGCGAAAGTTTCGAATAAATTTGTGGGGCCCATCATATTTTTTATTTTTAATTTTTTTGGTCTGTAATCAATTAGTTAATGTTTCCGTAGTACTTAAAATGCTCCCGCGGTCCGACCTCTCTATTGTAGATAGTCAAGTAGTACAACTCAGCGTGAGTGCTGACTGGCTGGTCCTAGCCCCCACGTAACACGTTGCTTCTTTTATTCTTTTTTCTTTTTTTGAATTTTTAAGAAAAAATCATTCAAAATGTCTTTTAGTTTTATATTTTGCCAAATGAATTTTTGTCCATCATCCACTTTTAAAATGTTACGTGCCTTATAAATTCAAAATTAACAAAATTTGATCACAATCTAGGATTATTATCACTTTGTTGCCCAAACAATTTTTCTTTTTCTTTTTTGCTGTCCAAACAATTTTTCTTTTTTCGATCACTTTGTAGCTTGAAATCACGGCATAACATAAATACAAGTCATTTTTTAAAGGATTATTATCACTTTACCCCCTTAAACTATATCACTACTATCAGTTTACCCCATAGCGTTATCTTTTAGTCACTTTACCCCCAATGAGTAATTCAACTTAACATGTTAAGAAATTTTGGACAAAAATACTCTTTTATTTTATAGCATTGCTACATGTTATTATCACTTTATTCGTTTAGATTATAGTGATACAGTCACTTTAGTTCCTAACATTATTTTTTAAGCATTTTACTTCATCGTTAATCTAACTAGTATGGTCAAAAAATTTTAAATATATTTACCCTTTTTTATATATAATTAAAAATAAAAATTTTGAAATGTTATTCTTCCTTTTTCACTTTAAGAGATCGACAAACGTAAAAATAAAAGGATTTTCTCAAATTTCTTTTTTTTCACATTTATTAATACTAGGAAAATAAAAAGAGATAGGAAAGAAGGAGGCAAAAAATTCTCGTATACTTTAAGGTTGTCGAGATTATGATTGGAATTTGGTGGTAAACAAAAAGTGAAATAATTTTAAAATAATAAAAATATTTAATTCTTCTTATTTGTATTTTTAAAAAAAGAATTGAGCTCTCTCTCTCCCACTCCCCCTCCCCCCTCTCCATCTTTCTATTTTTTTTTCAATATTAATAAGATTGCCAAGAAGAAAGAAATTAATACTTTGACTTTTTCTTGATACTAAAAAGAAGAAGAGTCATTCTAAATTTTTTATTATTTTTATTATGCAAAGAGGAGGATATTTTCTTTCTAAAGTTTTTTAACTTGCTTAGTTGGTTTAATGGTAGGATAAATTGTCTAAAAAATAACTTTAGGGGTAAATTGATAATGAGACTATTTTATAAGGGTTAAAGTGATAATAATTTTAAGGGTTAAACATGGCTTTTCACTTTAATTAACAAAATCCGTTAAGTTTGACCTTTAGTTTTGGAGGTAAAGTGGACTAAAAAGATAATGTTAAGGGGAAAATTGATAGTGGCACAAAACGTTAAAGGAGTAAAGTGATAATAACCCTTTTTTAAATATAGAAAGGCCATATCCTACTTTTTAGTGACCAAAACAAAAATACAGATGGAGTCTAATCCACTTTTTTAGTATAAAATGAATACGGTTTGGATCATATTCTACTTATTTAGGTACAAAAATAAATATGAATTGGATCATTTTTTTTAACTATAAAAGGAACCTATTTTTTTTGGTCCCCTAAAAAAGGATCATGTGTGAATCACGTAATGGATTCAAGATAAAACGTGATCAAAAATTTAGGTTGGGACTTGGAACCAAATTTTACAGACTTAATTTTGTAATGACGGTTAAATTATTATTTTAAAAATGAAGGATGAAAAATTTTAGTTGGCAAAATGTGCTAAATGTTTTAAACGGTTTTCTCATTTTTCAAACAAAAATTATAAGAGAGAGAGAGAGAGAGAAAAAAGAAATCACAGGAGATTAAAATGTTTGCTCAAATGTTACAGTATCAACTAGTTCTATACCAATTGAACAAATAAAGTTGGTTTTACCTTGCTATTCTTATTTACAAATAATTTTGCTATCTTCAAATTGAAGCTTTTAGTGTGAATATATAAGTTCTGATTTTGATAGGCCGTTGAATTAACTACTCTAACCTTCTGCCAAATGGACTATTTATTCTTTTGCCACATGGACGTCTTTAATGATTCTATTTTTTATTTTTTATTCTATTTTTATTTTTTATAACAATTAATTCTCTTCATTTTTTACTTCATTTATGGCGTTGTTTCTTATTTATAGTCAATTTCAACAAATCTATTAATGACATACCTTATATAAATTTGTATTAATTTTATATTTGGTCAATCAACTCATATTTTTCTTTTTCTACTCATTTTCAATCATGTTCTTTATTCCTAATATTGGTTTGATTATTTAATGCAATTACTAAAATGTAGACCAAGTATGCCACATTAATGTTTACGTTGATGGTTTTTCCCTATATCTTCATTATATATATATATATATATAAATGTTTGCTACGTGAAAAAATTATTTGTTCATATTTCTTGGTGGATTATATTCTTTATCTATTTTCTATAACAATAAATTACAATAATTTTTTACTCCTTAATTTATTTTTTGTCAACTGTTTTCTAATTTTAAGTTTTTACCATCACATTCTCTATTTCTATTATTGGATTGATAATTTATTACCATTACTGAAATTTGGAAAAACTTTCATTTTTCTATTATTCTTTACTTCTTATTTATAGTAAATTTTGATTTATTAAATCCTTACTTTATATATGGTTACATTGATTATTTATTAATATTACTTAAAAAACTTTCCTTTTTCTAGACTTCTTTATTTGTAGTAAATTTCAATCTATTAATTTCGTAATTTATATACACTTACATTGCTTATGCCTTTCTTTTTCTTTTTAATCAATCAACTTACAATTTTTCTTTTCTTAATTTTCTTCAATTACTTTCACTCTATTTCTATTATCATAGTTAATTTTTTATTTATAATTCTAAAGATTTGACAATTTTCATTTTTAATGAATCTATATTACATAATTTTAGCATATTACTCATACAAGCCCATTTGAATTTAAAGAAAAGTACATTTAAATTTTATAAATAGTCATTCTTTCCTAAAATATTCTGTCAAATTCAATTTAGACCAAAGTAGTATTTATACAAACACAGGGTTATAAAAAGTTCTCCCAAATTATTTTTCTTAGTTTTTAATAATTTGAGTAAATAATAAGTTCATCATCTATTAGTTTGCTTTTTAATTTTTTTTCAGTCGTGATAGAATCAAACTTTTAATTACACTTATTTCCTAATATATCTCATTCACTACCCATATGTTGACTTGCCACCATTAATTAGAGTAAACATAATTCCATTACAGGGATAAGACTGGATTGAAACTAATTATTAAGTTGTTATAAATTAACCATTTTTAATATGTTTCATGTCAATATTTGTCTTATAATTAGTATATTAAAATTTATAAAATGGCATTTTAAGTTCTTTTATAACAATGTTTATTCAAAACAATAAAAATTATAGAACATGAAAAAAAGTGCCCATGCAAATACACGGGAAAGAAAGTAATATATTTAACAAATCAATGTTTAGTTCCCCGTATGGTATGTTATTGAGTTGGACGTATCCACATTCTGCCAAATGAACTATCTATCTTTCACCATGTAGATTCTTTAATGTTTTTTTAGTTTTCATTTTTATTTTGCTTTGTTTGGGTAACAGTTAGTTCTCTTCATTTTCCACTTGCTTATTTATAGTAACTTTTAATTAATTTATTAATTTTTGCCTTATATATATTCGTATCAATTATGTCTTACTAAATCTTTCTTTTTAAAATCTTTCAATGAATTATGTGCAATCCCATTCAAGTAACGGATTAAGAACTAGTTATTGAGTATATTGAATATAAGATAATTTTTTTTCTCCTTAGAAATTATAGGAATACAAACACAAGTTGCAACCCATTCGAAGTGGGGACAGTAATATGCAACAAAGTTAATCACCCCAAATTTGGACAATTTTTTGCACAAGTTGCAACCCATTCGAAGTGGGGACAGTAATATGCAACAAAGTTAATCACCCCAAATTTGGACAATTTTTTGCACACTTCCATGTGTTGCAGTTTAATGGTTTTATTGTTAGTTATTTTTAGTTAAACTAAAAGGTTCAATTTAGGGTAATTGTTCTATTAAATCTTGATTGTAATTGTTCTATTCATGGCTTAATGTGTGTTGGCGTAGAAAAAGCATGCACTGCGAAAGTAGTTCTAACATATATAAAAATATGTGAGAAAAAACAATAAGCACACCAACAAATATTCAAAAATTTTATTAACTTAAAAATCAACAATAAATCATAGATTTTCGCTTACGACAATTCACAACTTTTAATTTAGAGGCAACTCAACTCAACAAACTTTTCAAGATTCAACTTAAGTCTTCAAGTAATAATTCACTACACTTGTAGTGTTTATATATTGCTAAACTTTCTAAACAAACACAATTGTAAATCGAAACTTATTTGGAGCTGATTTGAGATTTTCTAATCTAATGTGGAAACTAAATAAACAAGACACCAAAACAAGAAACTAAAAGAATTAGAAAACAAAATACTAAGATAGTTTGGTTAATTTTCTTCATGAGTTCTCTCAAACCAAGCTCTTCATTATGGTTCTTCAAAAAAAAAAAAAAACTCTTCATTGTGGTCATCTCCAATACCATTTTTGATCTTGAATCTCCATAAAAAAATTCAATTACAAACAGAACATTCAATCCTAACTTATGATTGGTTTTCAACTTCATTTTCACCCCTGGCAATTGATAAAACTTATACTTCTCGAACAATTTCTTTGATTGATCACTTTTGTCAAAAAACTCAAACTCATCCACCTGTACTTTATTGAGTAACCCATTATTTAATTCATTCACATCATCAAGAAAATCTCACAACAAAAAATCATAGTTGCCACCTACAATGTTTTCAACTATTCCAAGCTTGTCTACGTGAAGAATTCCACGACTTTTAGCAATATCACAATGTTTAACTAATTTGATCACCTACAATTGATCAACCAACTCTATGTTTGATTTTTCTCTTCCAAAAATTCATCAACTCCAACAAAATCAAGAATTTTTCATAGTTATGATTTTCAATCACTTCTTTAATCTAACCAATGATATTGCTTTCTTTCTCAATCATTTGTGAAATTTCCTTTTGAACAAATTCATGTGCACCCGTAACTTTTGTAATTTTTTCTTTCTTTATCTCATAAAAAAATTTTGTTTATGCTTCCTCGTTACACATTCTTTTCCACAATGACCACAATAAGAATTTATAAAAAATTTTCAAACATTTTTTGCCGTCATTGTATGTGTGACAGTATGAATTTTTTTGCTATATGCAATTGGATTTTGGTACAGAGATAATGAAATGCGGTGCAATCTAACTGTTTATTTCTTTCTAATTCTTTAATTGCACTACTTAATAATTTTGCACATTCTGCAAGTTTCGTGAACCCCTTTTGGAAAATATTCCAAAGTCCAATAGCTTGGAAAAATTTTGCAAATCTCAAAATTGTTTTTGCCGTGAAAATAAAAATATCACAAAGTGGTAAATCATACGAATCCGCACTTCAGTTTCACGAACAAGCCATCAAAGTCTCGAGTTTTGATATCACTTGTTAGCACTAAAAAAATATGTACAGTAGAAGCAATACTAATACATATAAAAATATGCAGGAAGAGGAGAATAAACACGCCAACAAATACTTACTCAATAATTTTATTAGCTCAAAATTCATTAATTACAATATCAAGTTATAGCCTTTCGCTTACAACAAATTACAACTCTCAACTTAAAGGCTTTTCCTCTATTTCACAAGTCAACTCAACAAACTCTTCAACACTCAACTCAACTTTCAAATAATAATCCACTAAATTTGGAATATTTATAGATTGCTAAACTTTCTAAACAAATATAATTGTAAACCAAAAACTGACTTGAGATTTCCTAATCAAATGTAGAAACTAAATAAACAAGACACTAAAATAAGAAACTAAAAGAATTAGAAAACTAAATACTAAAATAACTTGATTTAATTTTCTTCTTGCATTTCTGTGACTGAAAGATTCTTTCATTCTTTAATCATTATTTTAAGCATAAGGAAACATAAATGGGGATCAAGTCTTTCTGTGACTGAGGGATTTTTTTCATTCTTTAATCATTATTATAAGCTTAAGGAAACATAAATGGAATCAAGTCTTACCTGTCTTCAAGTGGTTTAATCCTTTTTGTGGGTCATGGGGATCTAAATCTGATATATTTTACCCCAGAATTATTGACAAGATACAAGAAGTGACAAAGTCTAACTATGATTTTTTTTCCCTCACTTCTAACCAGATCTGACATCAAAGTATCTGAAGTAAGCAATATGATCATGATGAAGTGAATGCAATAATATACAACATAAAATAAAAAGTATGCAGAAATATCCACAGCATTCATCATTTACTTAAACAAAATGTTTTTGGTTTTTGCCCTTGAAACTTCTCAAACCTCAGAGTGACTTTTGGCACTATATGGACATCGAGGAGAAATATGATGTCTGCATTGGTACTGCATCATCTTGTATGACAGCATATCATTAAGTTTTGAAAGTTCATACTTTTTTTTAATTCATATTTATTTATATACCTTTTTGAAAGTAAATTTTTTTCCTTCCTAAATCTACTTGTGTTGGGATAGCAAGTACTTGATTTGGTAGATTTTAGTTGTTTCTTAATACATGATTAAGCACTAGTTGAGATTGTTTTATCTTCCCCACGCAAATTGTGTCTAATAACACTTTCCTGAGTCCACAATAGTAATTTGCTAGTACAAATCTGTTAAATGCATATTAATTTACAATCAGTATTACCATATTCCGTCCCACATCGCTTGTGTACGGGTTTTTCAACCTAAACTTAAGTTTCATAAGGGTCTCGTCCTGTCACCAATTGGTTGGATGTGGGTTCTCTGTGAGTCCCACTTAGGTTTAATGGGTGTTAACTTCCGAGTGTTTCTAATCTAATTATTTGTGTGTGTGTGTGTTTCTGCCGATTCCTGGTGAGGGTGTGCTCGGGGGGGGGAGGGGGGGATTGGGGGTTGGACTTCCGTTCCCTAGACTTAAGTTCCATAGGGGCCTCATCCTGTCACCAATTGACTGGACGTGGGTTCTCTGTGGGTCCCGCTTAGGTTTAATGGGCGTTAACTTCCGAGTGTTTCTAATCTAATTGTGTGTGTGTGTTTCTACTGATTCCGGGAAAAAAAAAGTATTAACATATTAGAGCTCGATACAAACTTACTTGGATTGCCACCTTTCTCCAAAAATTTGTTACATTTTCCATGAAAGTATTTTTTAATTACTTTTTTTTGTCTCATATACATTAATTCGCTACAGTATATTTTTCTGCAAAAATTTCAAAAAATAACAATTCAAACGGACATGAACTAGACTATTAATCATCATCTCCTTGTTTATTCCCCCCCCCCCCCCCCCCCCACCAAAACACAGCACAGCCACAACAAAGATAAGATTCATGAATATTCTTTTGTTTGTTTTCTTCTATTGTTTGTTGGTCCCTCCATTTGACTTAGAGAATACTAATGGCTCTCTTTTCTATCAATCATACGTCTTCTCGAAAATCAAATCGTGCATTTCCTTGTCGCACTAGAATTTTTCGACCTAATCTTCTTTATTCATTATTTGAAATTAATTTTAGACAGCTGTGATACTACGGCTTAAGTAGGGATAAAATTTCAAAAACCACAACTAAGGTGGTTTCTAACTATTTTGCTTAGCACCCCCAACGTTTTAAATATTTCACTTATACAATAAATAATTAGTGTAAGTTATTGAAGAGTTTTATGATTCCAAATTGCCCTTGAATGGCTCAACAGACAATGAAGTACTAAATTTAACATTTAAAAAAGCTTAGAAAAGTTAGGGTGTGTTTGATAAAACTAAAATCTGAAAATTGAAATTTGAGTCTTAAATTTAAAATCTGAAATTTGAATCCATTAAGTTACTAAATTGTTAAATACTAATTTGATACATTGAGTGTATATTACATTAAATGATAAGTGAATAGTTTATCACTTATTTTTTAGAGTAAGTTTTGTTTAAAAAATTCAGTGCCACTTAATTAATTCAGATGTTCTATTTTTTTGTTATTAAACGTGTCTAAACATGTTAAAATCCAAATTTATTAAGTTTAAGTGTTGAATCAGATTATCAACAGGGCCTTAAAAAGACAATGTGAGAAAGTAAAACACTTGCAAACTAACTCTAATATTGAAGAGGATCTCTGTTCTTTTCTTGCTTTTCCAAGTTTTTTCTAAGTTTAGAATTTATACTTCATTACCTTGTAGGCCACTCAAAGGAAATTCTAGAATGAAAATAATATGTGTAGCATTTTTTAGAATCTTAATTAGCATTTATAAAATTCTTAATGAGTTCTTAGAGAGTACAAAATTAGCATTTATAAAATTATCATATAAATGTACACAAACACATTTAAGGTCCATTATATTTGAATAGTTTCTGTTTTAATTTCATAACATTTGAAACTCTTTTTAACCCGTGGCAATTGATGCTACATGGTCATCAATGAAAAAAAATCCTAAATAAGCGAAACGTTTTAAAAATATATTTAAAAATATATCTACTTATACTTTTAAATGTAAGTTATTGAAAATAAAATCTTAAATCTTTTGCAATTTTGGATTTGGTGTTTTAAAAGAGAGAAAATACAGCTTTAATTGACAAATTTAGCACTCAGCGGTGGAGCCACGTATGATTGAGGGTGGGCAATTGCCCCTATTCAAATTTGATAAAATTATACAATGATCTTGAAAGTTTTAAAAATTTTTAAGTTTGCACCATATTTGCATCCTTTGAATTTCATAAAATTCTCTATTTTTTGTTGTATTGTCCCCCTTAAATTTACGAAATCCCTTTCTCTATATAGCTTATCTTTTGAAGTTTTATATATTCCCCCCCTTCTTCTACATTTATCCCCTACAAAAATAATAATTTTTATTGATTACCTCTAACAAAAATTTTGGATCTATTCCAAATCAAACATTAATGACACTCTAATAGAAAAAGAAAGATTTGGTGTTTTAATTATAATTATATAGTACATATATTTAATCCAAGAGCATGATTTACACTGAAGTTTACTATTGCACCCTCTCACCGTAGGTTCTAGTTCTACCACTGTTAGCACTTGTACAGTTTTAGTCCTGCAAATTTGAGTAAAAATAACTGGTCCCCCATTGTTAAGTACTTGTGTAATTTTAATCGTTAAAGTTTTCACAAGAACAAATCTGGGCCTCACTATATTGAATTTAAAGTAGATTTAGGATATTTGAGGAATTGTTCTCAATTATTGACATAATTCAGTCACGTGTAGCCATGTGTCGGTCAAATTAAAATTTTTAAAAAAGCAGCTAACTTTAAATAACAAGACTAAGAACTAATAACTCGTGTGCTGACTAATTAACAAGTAAAAGAAAAAAGAAAAACTTTTTTTACTGAAAAATTGAAATTGGTCGAAGCACTAGTTCATTGATCTAGTAAACTGTTTCTCATATAATATAACGAAAACGACTAGCTAAATTGCAGTATCAACTATCAAGGGACATTCTTGTCGCTGTCATCATATCATACACTAATTTATGGATTGAGAGTTAGATCAGTGGGGTAAATTGTTAACACCATCTGAAGACAGGAAGCATTTTAACTTTCTCCTTAAAGAAAGAAGTAACCACAAGATATCAACTCCTAGGAAAAAACAATACTATTCAAGTATGGACTTTTCGTTTACTTCCCAGAGATAGATCGGGTTAGATCTTTATTGTTCCATCAATGTCACAGCTTAGTCCAAAATTCTTCAACCAAAACAATGGAAAAAAGAAAGCTTAGTCCAATGATGTTTTTTCTGATTGACTAATCATGGTTTTTGTTCCAATGAATGATGATAACTTGTCATAAGCACTCAAATGGTACTTGCAGTTCTTTCAAAAAATAAAAAATAAAAAAAGATTACTGATCGCTGTCTAGGCACATATCTGACAGGGTATCCAATGGATGAATTTATCCCATTATCAAGTACAGTGAGTAATTATTGACTCCACAACCAAATTCAGAACCCAACCACTTCAAGTTCAGTACTAGCTGCTTTCTTCTTCTTCTTTTTTTTTTTTTTTAAAAAAAATATAGTGGTCCTTAGTCGTTCAACAAATTTCTCAAATCTGTTGTGCTGAGACAGTGCAAATCACGCTAAAGAATAACAATTATTTTTTTTTGTTTAATTAATCCTCGAACCCTTCCCCAACACCCTTTCTATCCCAACTATCAAATCTAAGATTCAAACCCTAATGAATTTGATATTAGAGAAAACTTCAAAAGCGCTCCCCTAAGCATTGCATTGTATGTAGTTGATGATCATTGGGTCCATAATCTCTACAACAGTCAGAGTAATTGCATATATAGTTGATGGTACAAATGAGGTTGATCTGATAATGAAAATATTAGATTGGTTTTGAAAATAACTTCACTATTTTATAAAATCTATTGATTTTTATATTTGATTATTTTTTGTGTATATTTATTATTTTAGTATCTACATCTATATTGACAATTTAGCCTACTTAATTAGTAGCAAATTTATTATCTCTTGCAAATGCATTTTGGTAGTACGGGAAAAAGAGAATTAAGCATCAAAAGTTTTTCTTTGCAAATGTTTTACTACAAGATAGTACATATATTGGGACATCATTGGAGGGAGTGCTTTAAATGTCTGAGCAGCTGGCGGTTGGTATCGCCAGAGAAATTAAAATTTTTTTTCCTTCTGAAAAGACATTTGAGAAAACAACGTGGGATCTATCATGTTTCCTTTTCTTAGAATTTATTATGATAACTAAGAATAAAATAGAAGAACTTGTGGCATTTGCCTTTGTCCTGCTATAAATCATAAAACCCTTTCAAATTTCAAAGTTGCTTTGTCAAGCGAAGATATCTGTTGATCACATATTTCAGAGTCCGTTTAGTTCTAGCACCGATTATTCAGAGTTTTATGCATGCCATTTACTTTGGCTCAAACTGTACTAGAATTTTCATGGATTTCGTAGAAACAGTTTATTAGGGTTTTGCAGAGTATAATTTTACAAAGCGACTAAAAATTACGATATTTTTAAACGATAAATACAAATGATGAAGAAATTTCTAAAATCAATAAGATGAGCCATCTTTTAATTTGTGTTTGTCGCTTAATATATAATTATTTTCATTTTACTGAACATCTTGTTAACTGAAATACAAAATATTTAATTTAGAAAGAAGAAGCACTCCGTGTGCAGACAGCTTAATGGAATGGAAAATGGTATGTGATGGAAAAATATGATATTGTCATCATACTTTGAATCTGAAATCCACTTGCTATTGTTTAAGGGAAAAGAAGAAACAATCCACTTGCTACATATACAAACAACATGAATTATTTATTGCCGATGTCAACTCTTTGTTCTAAGAAAACCCTTGTTTGATTTGTTAAGGAGAACTTTTTTTTTTTTTTTTTTTCTAACCAGCCTAAAAGAAAAACTTGATGCCTAAAAATATTAGATAAAAATCTTCGATTTGGCCAACTGCCAGGTAGTGTGCCAGTTCCCATGCCTTGCCGAAATTAAGAAAAGGAATCCATTTTAATTTCACTTTTTCGCCGGTAAAAAAGTACACTTTGTTTCGCTAGAGTAATTTAATTGAAACCAATAAAGTTCATATTCAATCTATTTAATTTAATATTTAATTAAATCAGAATCAGAGGTGTTGAATTCAAATTTCACTTTATACGAGTTTCTTCTAATAATGCGTTGAAATTTGATTAAATTACACTCAACATTGTGGATTTCTTGTAATCTTAAAATACAAAAAATGTAGGTTAAAACTTTAGACTCGTACAAGCAACCTTGTGTCTGAATGGGTCCAAACTCGAGGCTGTACACGTTTTAAGAATGTCTTAATCATACATGGGATCTTGCAAAAGCCATTCATCAAAGTTAGCACACCATCAGTCAAAAGCAGGTGAGTTGTTCACATGCCCACCAAAATCACGTGCATAAATGAGGTGCCTCAAATCATGCTTATCAATCATGTATAACATGAAACTAATAAGTTTGCGTCCGAGGATGTCTAATGTACACTCGTTAAAACTGTTTTAAATACTATGTTATTAGATCTTTAAAAAAAATGAGATTAACTTGGAAAAGTTTCAAAATGTAATGAGACAATGATTATGTGTATGTATGAATTTATATGATAAGTTAAATGTAAATTAGATATATACACGAGGGTTCAGTAAACTTCTTTAAAAAAGAAAGAAAGAAAAGAAGAAGTCATCACCGCTACATTAAGAAAGATAGCAATATATAGTACCCACGTACAATAATACATTTGTAGCTCCCTCACTAATTCAATGTGAAAACCCCAATCCTTACGTCTTTATCTTATGGTAAGACGTATGCATCACTTGGCTCAAAACCTCACCCAAATCATTAAGAAAGAAAATAAGATAATCTTCACGCATGCATGCATGATAGCTGTGATTAGTACTTAATTAGTTGTCTGATTCATGGTTGCACCTTCCTCGATCTTCAAAACCTCACGCGAAGCGTTAGAAATGGAAAAGAGAACAAATTAATCATAATGGGTGAACTTAACACTACTGTATACTAGTATTTAGTCTGCTTAATTATCATGCATGGTTGCATCTATGACCTAGTCACCTAGCATGATCTTCAAGATGCAGCACTAATAGTAACAGTTTAATAGCCCTCAGATCCCGAAAGCACGTTTTTAAGCACAAAATTAGGGGATGTAGGTCTTAATGAACATGCCCAAGAATTATTACATAGGATGCTAAAGTTGCTAACCCTTCTATGCTCATGTTTTGAACCTTGAATATGCACAATGATTGTTCTTCTTCTTTTTCTTCTTGTCCTTTTACTTAGGAGATGTACGAGCTTCATGCTTTTCGATGGACATACTCGAATAAAAGTGAAGTCAAAATCAAAAGGAGAATAATCAATCAACTGGTATGGCAACTTGTGTAAGAAAGAGACAGCGATGAAACAGAACGAAGATGCAAGGAAGCCATAAAGGAGATGCAACTCTCACATTCTCTAAAGACAAGAAGGCATTAGGCAGCTGTCAACAGTGAACACAGCACTTGAAGAATGAATGATAATACTGCACTGACTTTTCCAACTTCTGCTTGTAGCCTTTCTGTCCAAATTGAGACATTCATAGTTAATTGTACTCAATTGGTTAAAATTAGAAACTTTAAAGGACTAAAAGTGTTCCTGCTGAAACATTAGGGATGAAGTTGTTCTAACCCCCAAACACTAAGGATGAAAAGTGCATTTTCACCTTCCATAGTACATAGCTTCTCACATCTAGAGCTTTTAACGAAATGAATCGAACAGAATATTTGGTGTTTAGGTTCTGTTCGTGTATTATACGAATAGGGTTCAAGTTTGATTCGAATATTAAACAAGCTATAAGTGTTGTTCGAATTCCACTTGTTTATTTATATAGATATTTGAGTTCTAATTCAAACTCACCCTATTAAACTAAACAAGTTGAATCCGAATTTGAGTTCGAGCTCAAATTTGAGTTTGGAAGTAATTTAATTATATTTTCAATAAGTAATACATTATTTTGAATAAGTTTAATTATATTTTATTAAAATATGCTATATATTATTATATTTGTATTTATTTATTTTATGATTATCTATGTGTTCACGAACTATTCAAATAGTTCGCGAACAGATTCGTGTTCGGCTGAATTATTAAACGTGCCTAATATTGTATTCGAATTCAATTCATTTATTAAATAATAGAGCCTTTTTCAAAGTCGAAGAAGCTGAACACAATATGTTCACGAATGGCTCAATTTGCTAAAAGCTCACATCTAAACTTTAATGTTGAAGAATTTTACTTGTCAAAAGTGATTTTCAACCAAGATAATGGGCTTGGAGGTAATGACAAGTATCCAGAAAAGCAACCACGAAACGGAAGCTTGGGCTATTCCAGAAAAGCAATAGAGGCAAGCCTATTCATGGACGACGCAAACTTGAAGTTGCAATTAATGTTCGGCACTAATTTTCAAAATGTTAAATTCAATCCATTGGGCCACCATTTCAACTTTCCCTCTAGATAGGCAGATAGGCTTGACCCTGTTAGTAATTAGAGATTATCCTTTTCCATTTAAGAAGGAAAATGTCTTGTTTGGATTGTGATTTTCTGTTAAAAAAATTTTATATTTTCGTGATCATATTTTTTAATAATTTTTTATCTCAAATACATCAAATCATTAGCACCCCAGGTGCAGATCGGCTGGCTGTGGGATCACCTCATTAGGCCCCAGGTCGTGTGGTCGAATCTGCCCTCTTTAACAATCTCTGGCTCATTGGTGGTGCAGGGGTCAGGGCCCAGTGGAGGAATAGTCGGTTACCAATGTAATCGGATACCCCACTGAAGGAAAAAAAAAAAAATACATCAAATCATTACAGTATATTTTCTATAAAAAATCATTTGAGCACTTTCAATTATAAAATACTAATTTTACTTACAAAAAATATAACATTACATTTTTAGGTACTCATTTCTTGATTTTTTATACTATTCAGTAGACGGTATTTAACCATTTTTTTTAAGAAGACGATGAGTTATATTACATTCTATAAACATCTAAACTTATAAATAATAATAAAAAAAAGTTCTAGTGGCATTGCTGAAGAATCAAAAAAGTGCACGAGTCAAACGTAATTTCATTTCACGTAAAAATGCATCAAATTCTTGTTCTATTTTAGGATACATAAAAACAAGAAAATTCACACACGTAAATTAGATGAGTTTTGCTAACCAAATAAGTAAAATTACTTCCTCAAAAGTATTCCCACACCACCATAAATACATAGATACAGAAATAGGATCTTGGATCTAAGAAATGTAACATACTTAGCTCAGAAAATGTGACAGAACCCAAGAAAAGCGTTGAATCCTGGAGAACGTTTTAGAGCGGAGCTCCAAATCTGGCATCAAAAGCGCGAATTCTCTTATGTAATTGGCCGAGTGACCGAAGCAAAGCGAAAAATTGAGTCAGAAATGATGCAGCAGCAGCAGCTTCTGCTTACTGCTTCACTACCACCAGTACGCAAGTTCTTGATACCTTCTTCACCAATTCCACTAACTTCCTCCAACCTGTCAATTCCTCTGCCTAAACTCTCTTTTTCTTCACGACCCTTTGGCAATCCCAGCATCCCACTGCGTTTTACCGCCACCCCATCTCGCCTCATCTGCAAATTCGACAATAACAACTCAGGTTATCTCTCTGTTTCTCTTTCTCTGCTTTCTACTGTTTATTTGTATATGTAAGTCAGTTGTGATTGGTTGGAATAAAGGGTTTCCTTTTTCTTGAATTGTTGTGAAAAAGTTATGAGCTTTGATCATGTAAATTGAATTTGCTGTGATTGTCATAACATGTAACTTCCTTCATGGGGAAAAGAGCATGCTCTATTACTTGCTGCATAGAATTCATGTTTTCTTGTTTGTAATTGGATGAACAGATAGTTTGAGAATCAAGGTAAAAGAATGTGATTGGTGCATTGTGTTAAGTGTTGTGTTTCTGTTGGTTTTGAATGATTTGCTACTAATTATGTATCTTAAAATTGTCATTTTTAATCAAAATGTAAACAACATATTTGTAATGTTTTTAGTCGTTCAAGAAATCGACTTTACAACTTGAATTCCTCTAGAAAGAGAAGTGGATTTCCATGCAGTGGACCTATTCAGGAAACGCAGACACTCAAAAGGAAGATGATGTACAACATTTTTAGTCAAATACGATGTTTAATAAACTGAATGTGAGGTGCCCAACCTACTCCTTTGTCTGCCCAATGACCATCCTGGAATCCAACCGAGGAAAATGATGCGAATGGTAGCAGCTGAGAGAATTTTTTACTTAATCATGCTTCTAGTTGTTTTAGTTGGTGGAAGAGCCGAAGATAATCCACGACTTGATTGAAACATAGGCAGTGAAAATTGTTGAAGGAGATTGGGAGTTCAACTCAATGGTTAGAGAACAACTTCATGAAAAGAAGTACAAACTCCTGAGGGGAGTCATTTGAGTTAACAGTGATGTGCATAATAGTAGAGACTAGTTTCAGAGAGAAGCTACCCTTGCTTCTTCTCACATGAATGCCAAGATTTTGGACTCCACAAATCCATGGTGATTGTCCCACCAATTTCAAAGTTTATGAGTTTCTTCTATTTCATGAAGTGAAGATATTTCTGAAATTTGTGGTGCTCTTTTTCTTATTTTCCCCCTTTTAATTTGAAAAAGAATGTAAGAAATTAAAGCCTATATTCATTCACCAGGAATCAACAAGTTTGCTACCTATCAGGAACAAACTACCCAGGATGACGTTCTGTATAGTTAGCAGCACAGAAGATGGCTTCTTTTGTTTAGCCAGTTATAAACAAATAGCTAGTGACCTAGTGGGACATGCCTTAAATGAGTTTTCATGCAATGAGGGTGCTTCTTTAAAACTCTCTTTGCTGACCTAGCTAAGGAAGGCCTTGGCACATCCATAGCAGGCTAGTTGAGGTCCTGACCTGAGCATTTCAAGACTTAATGTAGTCCATTAAAGGGAATCAATTCTCACAGGACACGGCATAAAACGTTATTGGGAGTTGACTTATGGAAGTTGAAACTTGCTTTGCTAAGGCCTGTGCTGATATAGATCATTGTTTGTCTCAGTTTCAACTGCTCAGTTCTTTTATTGTGCTATAGTCCTAGACCCCTTGATATAGTTTGGTTCAATTTTCATATTATGAGCATAGGCTAAATCTGAAACTTCCTACCTGCTGCACTTTAGCTTCTTTGCGTACAGGTAGTGAGCTTCTTCTCTTCAATTGTTCTATTTTGATCTTACCATTTCAGAGTTGCTTTTCTTTTTTCTCCTCCATACATGTGCCTGCCTAACATTGTGCCAAGCCTATTACACCCACTACATGCTCTTATGACACCTTAAATCTTAAAGGAAGATAATAAAAGGGAGAGTATTTGATCATTTAGTATGGTATAACTTCTATTCATGAACTGTTAACTGTTATATTGATTTCATATAAATGGTACTTTACTAGTGGGGATAGACTTCTAGTTTTGCAAGAACTAAGATTTGATATATACATATACATATACACATACATATATATATATATATGGACACACATACACACACATTCTGAAATAACTCTTGGTTTACTTCATTCAGCTCTTCTGGTGCGATTTTCACTTGATTACATCACTAGAAACTTAGCTTCCATTTCATGTTAACATATTTAATTGGTCTTTTCTGCTCCCTTACCTAGTTTGAATGTTAAAAGAAGCATCTTTCACTTTCTAACACAAGCAAGATTACTTTTCCCAAGAACAGAATATTTGAAGTTGTCATTGGAAACATCAGAGCACATTTTTCTGTGATTAGTTTGCAAAATTATCATGTTTCCTGTGCTTGTTGGTACTAATCTGGGTTCCTTTGCTCTTTTATGAGCCGTTTAAATATGTCTATATACATTTTTTGTTCTTTTCTGTACTACTCATTCTAAGATTTAATTTTTTTTTAAAAAAGAAAAGAAACAGATAAAATATTTGAACAAATTATGTGATGCTTTTACTAGATATGGTATCACAGTTGGAACTTGGGAAGCTCGAAGGCAGGCAGAGACCAGAGAAGCGTGTGAATGGGATATTCTGGATTCTACTTCTTAATCTTGGAATATATGTTGCTGATCATGTATTTCAGGTTGTGTATAGGCTGTGTACTTGTCCTTTTGTTTACTTTGTCTAAAATATTTCACATCATGGTATTGATGTGGGTTGCATTTAACTTGATATCCTTTCAGTCTCGGCTTCTGTGCAAATTCAGGAAGGAATTTAACTGGTTATATATATATATATATATATATATAAATATATACACATTTCTACCTTATGATTAAATAAAAATCTTATTTAGAAACCTAAGGAAAGATATCATTCTGGAATATCTATTTGGCTTATCTTATTAGACTATTGGCAGTACATGCTAAGATTAGTGCTAATTCAAAATTTCTTTAATTATCAGGTGCGTGCAATTAAAGCTTTGTATTTGTATCACAACTGGCCTGCTTGGTATCAATTTTTGACTGCAACATTTTGCCATTTTAATTGGTAAGAAATCTTTGCTTCTGGGGATGCATAAAAGTAGGCCAAAAGACTAATCTCTTAGTTTATATTGATGCGATTCCAGTTCAGTTTCACTCATTGAAAATGCTTCTACATGTGCCTGTGGCTTTTGATATTTACAGTACTTTTTGTAATTCTTTACCAGGAAACATCTTTCAAGTAACCTGTTCTTCTTGTATATATTTGGTAAGTCAAATTTAAAGTAACCTGATGTTAGTTTAACGAAGATATTATTTGTCTCATGTTCAAGTATAAGCTATAGTTTGGATATATTTGCCACCCAGGTAAACTTGTTGAAGAGGAAGAAGGAAACTTTGGGTTATGGCTTTCATATATCATAACAGGTGCTGGAGCAAATCTTGTTTCATGGCTGGTTCTCCCAAGAAATGCTGTCTCTGTTGGAGCATCTGGTGCAGTTTTCGGACTCTTTGCGATTAGTGTCCTTGTGAAGGTGAGTATACTCTTCTGTTTCTATGCATCAGCAGGAGATCAACAAGAAAAATGAGATACTTGTGCCATAAGATGGTAGTTTCTTCTTTTTTTTTATCCTGGAAGCATGTTAACTGACCTATTTGGTTATTCTCTAGATGTCTTTGGACTGGAGGAAGATTCTTGAGGTACTTATATTGGGCCAATTTGTAATAGAAAAGGTACATAATACTTCTTTCCCCCTTAATTCAGCGAACAATTATTGTGGTGCACACTGCACATATTTTGCAGACTCAGGGAACTCTTTAACTTGCATTACATTGCATTTTATTTTCTTAACATAGGAGATTGGTCTTGCTGTTTTAAGAATAGTTTACATTAATGAACCTAACCATCTCATATCCCTTTCCAAATTATAGTGAATTCAAATATTATTTCAATGGAAGTGTATGGACAGAAATTGCAAAATATGTCCTCTTATTTGCAATCTTTATAACATCAGTCGTCTTCATATATTGGTCTATGATCTTTCATAGCTTGAAGTTATACCATTGTAGAGCACATAATTTACAGATTGGCAAAAAATGATCTGTTTCTTAGGGAAGGCTTTGGTTGTATACATACTAAATGAGGTTAGCTTCAGAGTGTTTGGCTCCAGAGCCAGTTTCTGTCAACAAAGGATCTGTTTCTTAAGGAAGGCTTTGGTTATATACCTAATAAATGAGATTAGCTACAAATTATCATGGATGCAAATTCAATTTCTGTCATCATTTGTTTTATCATAGCTGATTATTAAGTATTACTTAGCATTTGCCACATTTACTACTGATCACAAATTTTGAGGGTACAATTTTTGTGGTAGATAGTGTCAATGTACCAGTTTGTCTTTTGAGTGCATGCACAAGTTTGTTAGCAATCAAAGATGCATGCACATCAGGTCCATGTACTTGCTTGAGGAGAAGTTTTTTTTTTTTGTTGCAAACTGTCCTGCTCGTTGACAGCAAACTGCCTATTCAAGATACCACTTGAGGTTGAGGAAGAGGCAGGTTTTATTTTCCTCCTCACTGGGGTTCTCTTACCTTGTAATAAGTAATTCATATCTTAAGTGATTGAATAAAGTTTGAGACTATTTGGGGGAAAAGATGCTATTTCAATATGCTTGCTCAGCTGGGGTTATATCAGATAAAACCAAGAGAGACAGGGTGAATTTTTCACATGCAATAACCATCTGGTTGCTTGGTTGTCATGAACTTAGCTATCACACCATCTTTATTGATTGTTCTACCCAGTCGTCAACTTTTGCTCTACATGATATTTTCTCAGCCAAATAGAGAGCGAAACATGAGGACAGATGCAGTTGATGAAAACTGGCCATACCAAAAATACCAGCAATGCACAAAAGTTGCAAAGTGAGAATAATAAACTGAACTTGTTTATTGATTGAAAGGGGGCATTATAGAAGTTTTATTAACAGTTCGGCAAATTGAAGTGAAATTGAGCAAAATATTAAACTTCTTTGTCCTTCCAATTAGCAAAATGTGCAAATTGAAATGTTTTGTGCAGATACTATGATCAAGTTTCTTTGAATGTAACACCAGGTGATGGAAGCAGCACAAGCTTCAACAGGGTTAGCGGGTGGTTTTCGAGGAGGCTATGCCTTACAGAATGTCAATCACATAGCACATCTCTCTGGTGCCCTATTTGGTGTAGCTCTGATATGGCTTCTCAGCAGATTTCCCTCACAACCATCAAATACGAGTACCTCAAACATGCAGAGGAGAAAAGACTGACTGATATTAAAAAATCTAGCTTTTAGAAGTTTGATTGATGCCTTTGTGTGTCAATCAAAATTTCAGCCTGTATTTGTAAGTAGACTGAAACAGAAATCAACACGATTAAGGTTTAAGCAATTACCAAGCAATGTTCTCGGTTAAGCATTTCTTCGCTATTGCCAATCTACTTCACAAGAACATCAAGGGTGAAAAGAAAAAAAAGAAGAAGAGTGCCAATGATGTTTCAGTCTGAATTTGGGACTTACTGTCAAACGCTGGTTGCTGCAGCTGCAAGTAGTGGCACGTATGGAACCGTTTTTGTTTTTTGAAAGTTATTGCCTGCCTGTTGCCGTGTCTCATATGGTCTAATATTAACCTTTGATATCTGAATTGAAGCTTGTACTCATGGACACAAAATTCTTCCATTTATCATTAAATTTCCAAGAGGAAACTCATAAATCCCTTTTGTAAAGTGAGACGTGTCCTTTCTACTTCTCTTCTGTTCTGGAGGGAGATAGAAACCCCGGGGCTGTTTGGCGCAGGGTTTAGCTTGGCCAATTACATATGCCTGCAGCTTTCCGGGTAGTAGAGATATAAAATTTAAACAAAGAGCAAGTCTAATTTCTGCATTAGCTGGAATATTAAAGCGGCCTTGTAATATGCACGGGTAAACTTTTGTCAATTCTATACAGCCATGTAGCAGATCAATATGATGAACAAAAGATTGATCTACAAGATACGTAAAACCTTAGAAAAGCTGTACAGGAAGCTTGGGATTTTATACATAGTCCCTTGTCTATGTACCACAGCTTGTCGTTGAGATCAGTTGCCATTATCATCAGTTCTTCCACTGTTTAGGTGTAAGCTCATTGCACTTCCCCTTCAATTCAGTTCAAGAACCCCACTGTACAGGAGTGTGGCAGCTGACCAGAGAAATAAAGCTGCCTTTGATATTGCCTCGGGCAAACAATTGGACTTCTTGGTCCAAACCTACAAGCAAGATACATGGATCTGGTAGCAGTGCATAGGGTCTCAGAGGAAAGTTCAGCTTCTCCTAAAACTGCCCGGCCTTTTTTAGTTGCAGCAGCTAAGCTCTTATGATCATTCACAAGCTCACCTGGGATCTGTAGCAGTTTGGGACGTGAAAAATCAACTGCATCCTTCTGATAAATTTTCTCTAAGCTTTCCACTGCTGTCTCGTTGTCTGTATCTAGCTGGTAATTCACGCTTTGCTTTTCTATGGAGTCCATTATCCGATTTGCCTCTTTACTTAGTCCAGCGGCACGCCAGGCCTCTGCAATTAGCAGAAAGGTTGTTTTCTGAGGCAGAACATTGAACTCCTCCATGAGTTTGATCATTTCTTCTGCTTTCCATGGCTTTTTTGCTTCTGCATAGCCTGAAATTAGGGTTTCAAAAGTCCTCAAATTTGGAGATATACCGCAGTTACACATCTTTTGGAAAACCCTCATTGCACATTCCATTGAACCGGCACTGCACCATCCACTAATGACAGTGGTGAAGATCACTACATTTGGGCGAATACCAGAATCAACCATGGTATTCAGAAGTTCATCTGCCTTTTCTGGTTCCAGTGCACGCACAAAACCTTTAGCAAGAATACTGTATGCATGGACATCAGGTTCAATACCAGCTTTTATCATATCGTCAAAGATTTCCCTGCACTTTAACATATATCCTGCGGCACTCCAGGCATTCATGAGGGTGCTAAAAGTTATCACATCTGGTTTGATACCACATTCTTCCATCAAGGAGAGAACCTATCAAATAAGTTTCAACTATTGTCAGCATTTTGCTCCCAATGAACAAAATACAGCTATATTCATTTTTATGCTGTTAAATCAGATATTTTATACCGAAATCAAATTCCAGCAGTTAAATTGTATTTGTAAGCAAGCAGATAATGAGAAAACCTATCCAATTTACAGTTATATTCATATTCTACTGTGTCGAATAAGATACCTTGTTTCATATAAATCACATTCCAGCAGTTATATTTTTACTTTGCAGTGAGAGAAAACATACTTGTAGATCCCAGCATTACCTCAGAAACTACAAAGACTTTTTATGCCATTTCAATGTGTGTGATTTTTTCAAACACCATGTTAACAAGATTAAAATACATGAAAAATACAAAATCCTTACAACCTGTAATCACCTATGTGAGACTCTTGTTCTTGGGTTTTCCCCATCTCAAATCCACTCCCCTTGTCATCAACTACATGCTCGAAGACTGGTTTTTTTCTGTTCTAAAATGTGAATTAACACTCCAATGAGAAAATTTGAATTATCCCCATCGGTCAAGCTCCCATTTACAGCAAGTAGTACTTACTGCACACAACCAATGTAAATCTTTTATTTATTTAAATTATGCTAACTGATCTACATCGTAAACAAATGAGTGAGCACCGACATCATCATGGAAAGAAAAGTAGCTGCTTTACTTTCACTTGAGTAAGTTGCTTCTGCATTTAACACTGCTTTTGATCAAATGGTTCCAATTTCATTGTCTATGCATACAACTCTGGCAACGGTTCTACATTTGTGACACATATGCACCACAATATTATGAGAATGGTGAAGTACCACTTGATAGGCAATTCTCAGGCTAATTTGTCTTTAGGGAAGATGTCCACTTAAAAAACACAAGCAGCTTGTAAATTTGATTATCATCATACAATCATTAAATCAGATCCTGTGACATTGTTTTGTTTTCTCACCAAGCACCCAAAAAACTGTTTCATGCATGGTATATTAGGTGATGAATCATTTGATAAATTGGAGAGAGAGAGAGAGAGAGATAGAGAGAGAGAGAGAGATGGATTATTTATTAGACATGAAAAACAATTACTGAAGAAATGAATATCGATCTAAAATGTTACAAGTTATACGAACCTCGTCAACACCATCTCTGTCTGACAATTTCAGGAATCCTTTGATCAGGGAATTGAAAACAACAAGATTGGGATGCACTCCAAGATCCACCATTCTGTATGCAAACCTTAAGGCATCCCTTACTTTGCCTTCTTTGTAGTACCCAGCTATGATGATGCCACAGGTTCTTTCATTTGGATGCACTTCATTCTTCTGCATCTCAAGTATCAAACATTCAGCCTTTTCCGGTTGGCCATTTTGAGCATACGCTGTTGCAATGGTGTTGTAAGTTACAGCATCAGGTCGCAAACCAGAAGTTACCATCTTAGAAATCACGTTCCAAGCCTCTTTTAAGTTCTTTCTATTACACCATGCCCTAATGAGTACATTGTAGGTCCTCAAATTGGGCTTTATGTTTTCCTCAGACATCAACTCAAGTACCTTCAAAGATTCTTCAGGCTTCCCAATGAGCCCATATCCTTTAATCAAAGTGTTGAAAGTGCTAGTTGTGGGTTTCATCCCACTCTCCTTCATCTTCAACAAAGTTTCCATGGCTTCCTTCATATTGCCAGATTCAGCAAATGCATTGACAACAGCATTGTAAAAAACTGAATCTGCCTTCATTCCATTTTCTTGCACATGAGAGATGATTGAATGTATGTGGTTGAAGCGCTTCTGGACAGTCAGTGCAGCTAATAAGGTTGTATATGTCACTAGAGATGGTTTATGCCCTCCTTCAATTAAATTGTCGAAAATAGATTGAGCTTCCTGAGGCTTCCCTCTTTCCAAAAGAATGTTCATTAGTTTTGTTCTAGACTGAACTGTTCGACAAATATTGCCACTCATGCAAAATGTACAGAGAGTTGACTCTGGTATTGGATGTAACTGAATCATATTATCTATAGATTTCTCCTGGAAAATAGAACAAGTAGTCAGTACCTGAATGTCAAATATCTATAAGCTTAATGTCCACAGAAGTGATAACAGTCAAACTTGTGCAACTTCTGGAAAATTAAGAAATGACACATGTTAGATTAATTTTGATATGCACATCTTAACTGTTTTTTGTTATTGCGATTCTTTATATGAAAGCTTTGCTTCACCAAAGAACACCTTGGAAGCATCCACATAAATATAGGTTCCAATTTGTGATTCCACATTTCCACCTATGATCAAGAATACAGCATCTATTTTAAACAAATTCAATTCTACAGTAAGTAATGATGCCTTATATTATCTTCTCAAAGTGTACTAGAGATTGTTCTCCTGTTTGCTAAGTAATCACTTTTAGTTTTGCAGAATAGAGCATTTCCATGTCTACTTAACAAGACTAGTTGTTTACTGAGTCAACTGGAGATTTCAATTAACTAGACATTATTGCATCTTGTCCACTCCGTATGCTATATGACAGGACAGTGGCATGGTATTCTCTCCAATGCTAAACTTAAAGAGGAATCTACAATGTAATTAATAGGACAAAGACATTGTGTATATTAGCATGAAATTTGCAGTAAAGACATATCTTTGAAGAAAACTCTCATGGAAACTATAACTACTGTAATATAGTGTTCAAACTTGGTTAGTGAAACACAAAAGACAAAGAGGTTGATGCCTGGATTATAAAGATAGTTTGAGAACAATGAATTTAGATAGATGCCTCACATTCCCTTGGTATAAATGTCTAAAGAAATATAAAGAATCTTGCCTTTTGGTTTTTCATGAGACAATTTTTATGACTGTAGAGAAACCTTTGATTTGAAAGCATTATGTCCTAATAATAAAATTTATTTTTTAATTTTAGAAGTTTTTGCAAATTCCAAAGCTCAGCAGAAGTTATAGAGTAGATTGCATTGTACCTCTATAGGTACTTGTTGTGCCAATTCCTTTTTGATAACTTTAGAACGCCCTTGAGTTTCTTTCATTGTATCAGAGTGTGTCCTCTATTCAAAAAATTCCACCATTTGTACTTCTGAACCAGTATAATATCAAAATTTGAATCTCTTTCCCACTTCTGCACATTAACCAACAAAAACATGAAGTTGATTCAGTTAGTTCTTAGGAAACCTGCCAACCAATTTAATATTGAGTGAAGGAAAACTATGCCATCTAAATAAACACTGGTTGAACAGGAGCACAAATAGTAAGCGAATCCAAATAATGCTAGGCATGTTTATCCGTGCAAGTAAAATGTAAGCAATTAGAGGTTAAACAAAATTAAGAAAAGGTTAACAAGACAGAATCACACACCACTGTTTCACCCTAGTTACAAGAAAAAAAAAATAAAGACAAGAAAGCAGACAATTAAATTCTAATTTGCCTAAATAATTAGTTAAAGCTGATCCATGATTGCTGCAAAGCAAATAAGTGGATACCCAAAGTACAAGAATATTTTAACACTAAAGCACATAAAAATATCAGATGGAGGACTGCAGTCAAGATGGAGCAGCATAAGAGCATGAGTGTAGAAAAGGTTTTTCTCACAACCTGAATTAACCAGTAACAAACTGAACATTGATATTAACTAACTGATCCTAGTTACAAACAAACTGAGCTACCTTGATTAAGTTTTGCACATATCAATCTACTTCAAATTGCATAAAAAAGGGGTAACGTTTCGACAGGAAAAGTACTAGCTACACTAAATCCTGGCAATGTACATGTTTACTTCCAACACTCAAATCCATCGAACAACATGTGCATAATTAAAACCGCCAGTAACAAGACTCATCCAATCAATATGCATTTTTTCGCGAGGAAATTAAATTCGAACAAGTGTCCAAACGTTAGAGATAAATTTCACCAAGAACGCAATTACAACAAACAGACAGAAGAAAAAACAAAGGGAATCCATGTCTTTATAGCATCCAAAAGAGACAGTAAACCAAGGCCTCTCCCCCCAAATGCATGATAATCAATTTGTTCACCGTGAGAATACTTTGGTTGCCAAAATCATGGAAAAGGCCTGATTTGCTGGAAAGCATATTGTTCTTATGCTGCTAGATATTTACTTTTTACACCACAAAGATAAAATTAGTACATTTCTTGGTTCTTTACTAAAGTGGAAAAACATATTTTCCATATTCTCTATCAATCTATCCCTCAATCTCCACCCCCATGGTTCTGGATTATTAATGAAAAAGTTAACATCCCCGACCAAAAGGGAAATTTGCCCCTTTATGCAGTAAATACAAACATCAAGAACACCTTAAAGAACAGAGACATGAACAAAATCCTAAGCTATTTCTCAAGCATTTCTCAAGTTCAAGAAATCCCTCGAAAATAAAGCTAAAACAAAGCACGCACAGACCAAGAAATCAAGAACCCATCAACTCATTAGGCCCCCTGATCATCAATTTCAAGACAAAGGTTGAAACTTTCTGCTGCAATTTCATCCTAGCATTACAATACAAGCAAAGCGAAACTTTCTCAAGTCTTGGATAATTAAACCTAATAATCAAAGAGAAAAATGATCATCTTAAAACAGTTACCAGCAATGGCTGAATGCTTAGCCCTGCCGTTCTTGCAGAGCAAAGAGAAGAAGAATTGGGCAAGAAAGCATTTTCTCTTGCATGTAAGTGCTGAGACTGACACCGGGCAAGAATTTAGTAACATATGGGGTCGGGTGGCGACATCTTTGGAAATCTTATCCACTTATTTTTATTGGATCGTTCGGCTTTTATTATTATTTTTTCCCTAGTGGACGGGGATAAGGGGGGAAGTGGACTCGAGTGAGGCTGGAAAATAATTTGGATATATAAAATTTTCAAAATAATTTATTGTGGTTTTATGATGTGCCAACAAAGAAGGATATAATATGGTGGTATTTAAATATACCCAAAAAAATGCACTTATGGAATTTAGAAAAATAATTTGCACTCTATTTTTTATTATTTACATTTCCATTCTTTGTTTTATCACTTTTCTACTATCATTTTAATCATATAATTTTTATTTATCAGACCATGTGATTAACAAAAATGGGAATGCAAATAATATTTTCCTAGATTTAAAGTATTATTCAATACTAGCTCGTTTTAAACTTATGCCACATAATATCTAGCAAGATGCAAAAAAGCTCTGTTTATGAGTGCATAATTAATATTAGTCTCCAATACATGAGTTGATTTGTACTTTTTTTAATAGTAATTAATTATATAAATTCAAGCCGAAACCCAATTATTTAGAGGGATAAAATACCTCAACTAAAGAAGTAAAAGCGCTTTGAAAATGTTGGCTCAATTATAGATAGATCTTTTTTTAAAAAAAAAAAACTATAAACGGTTCATAACATTATGATTTGAACTAGAAAGAAAATTTGGTTCATTAACTTTGGAAGTATTGTATATAAAGAACTTTATATAAAGTGGGAATGGAGCTTGGATTGTTGCTGGTCTTTCGTCCTCCAACTCGTGTGCAAATCACGTGGCCGCGCAAATCCCATTGCTCTTCTTAAGTTGGTTGCTGCCTTTTTACTCCTCCGTCATCATGCACCATCTACCTTCTATTCCCCCCCCCCCCCCCTCAATTCAGATTGGTCACTATCCATTATTTGCTTCTTTTCTTTTATATACCCATGCTATTTTTTTCCTCTCCTTCTTTGTTTTTATATTATATTATTATATTATATATTATATACCTATCTTCTATTTAGTCTATATTTTTTTATTAGTTATAAATTCTTTTCATATATTATTTCGCTATCCAGTATTTGCTTCTTTTTATATAGTACCCATGCTTTTTTTCTTTCCTCCTTTCAAATAAATATTTAGTACATTTTTTTTATTTTTTGTTTATCCCCTATTTAATATTACTTACTCTATTGTTATTACTACCTGACTATCTTTTTTCCCTTTTGCATAATAATTTCCGTTTTATTCTCGCTTTAACATTTTCCTATTATATACTTTCTTATATGAGCTATCTTATCTATATTGTAATGAAATTATTATTAATCCTATCTTATCTATTGCATAATAATTTTAGTTGTATTTTCATTTTCGTACATTTTTCCTATTATATTTTTCCTTATATGATCTATGTTATCTATATTGTAATGAAGTTATTATTACTCATCTCTTGTCTATACTCTAATGAGATTATTATTAATCATAATAATAATAGTATTTATTATTACACCGCTAATACTAATGCTGGATTAGTATACCAAATAAACAGACCATTAATAATCGCGCCATTAAAAGCAGACGCCTTCCTCGTCTCTACCATTGGTCGGCGGATTCACCTCTCAGCATACGCAGCCAACAATCCATTAATTTTGGGCGTCTCCATGCAAAAATTGCACGTCTTCAGCCATGCTTTCCCGGGTTCCCATGCATGCAAGAGAAGCCAGGTAATCATTTCAGTTTCTTTCCCTTGCATTTCAGCATGCTTTTCTTCTTCTTTTACTTCGTTTTGTGCCTTGCTTCCGCTTCTTCTTACTCGAGCTTTTCCTTTCCTCTGTTTCCTTGTGCGCCTTTCTTCAGCCAGTGTTCTTGTTTTCTGCTGCTCGCTATTACATCTGCTGTGAGTGTTGCTCCAATTTCGCTATCCCTAATCCTATACTAATCTTTATATTTTTCCCTTTTGTCTTACTTTTTTCCCAAATTCCTTCTACTTATCCTGCGTACTGCTTTATTCTACCTGTCCATGCTATTGTTATTCATCTTGCATTTTTTTTTTGTTTTTTACGCTTCTGTTTGTTCTATCGTTTTCATTTTCATTGCATTTTTCTCTCTTATTGTTTTAGTTTCCGCTTTTACTTTAGCTTCTACCCAGCTTTTTTTTCCCTCTGTTCCTTTTTTTAGTCGGCTTTCGTGCTCAAACATTGCCTCTGTACTCTGTGCTTCGTGTGCTTTCTTGGTCATGTTCATTTTTCATTTTTATTATTGCTTCTACACTTTGTACTTTTGTGACATTTATTGCTTTTTCCCATGTCCCTCTTAAACCCCTCAGATTTTGCCGGCTACAAGCTGCTACTGCTTCTCCTTGCTTCAGCAAAAAGGTACTTACTATTCTTCCCGTAGTCCAGTCGTTATCCTTGCTAATCCATTCATCTTTGTTCTTCTCCTTCTATCGAACAATTATTTGCTACTTTTTCGTCCATTTTTTGTATATGCCACATTATCTTCTTCTGCTTCTATTTCCTGTCTAATGTGCCTACTCTGCGGTTGGAAATACCTGTAAACCATTTATGTAGTTCTCTTGCACGTCTCGTATCATATCATATCATGGATAGAAATGCGAAACGTCAGAAACGTTATGATTTTTCCCCAATTCCTTCTACTTATCCTGCTTACTGGTTTGGAGAAACTTGGTTTGGAGAAGGCTGGCAAGACTTCTGCGAGAATAATATCATCCGTGAAGACAACACAATGTTCCTTCGACATTCCGGAAACTTGATGTTCGACGTGCTCCATTACTCAGCAACAAAAATGCATGGCTACTTACCTTGGACTCATCCACTACCTAGTCTGTTAGATACTCCATAACATGTTATCCTAAAAAGTTAGTTTTTCTCGTGCTTAAACACTTCCAGATTTTTAGCATTGTTCTTGTTTTATTTGCTAGCTTTGTACGCTTACCTTTTTTTATGAAACACAGAACAAAGAATGCGGTGTCAGAAAGTAGCATCAACAATGAAACCAGATTTCGTTCAAGACATCGCTGATGGTCTATCATTCTATGAGATCTTCACTGAGGAAAACCAACATAATTTTGTGAGCTTCAGTTATCTCCTGTTTTATTTTTTCATTCGCTGCTTTCTTTCCCACTAATTACTTTTTCTTTCGCTGAACAACAGAAAGTGCCCAAATTTGTATCCTTCTTCATACATGGTGACAAAACTCCTCTGATCACCCTAAGAACTGGAAACAAGACAATCACTCTTGGAATGCGTCGGAGACAGTTTACAACAAATTGGAACACATTTAGTTTTGAGCATCAGCTACAATTTGGCGACGCTTTAGTATTTATTCCTGAAACAAAGTCTTGCTATACTGTCCTAATCTTCGACAAGCGCGGAGTCGAAAAGCTGTTCCCTTGGTACAATAAGTTCTGCTTCTTCTCTGATGCACCAACCAGTAGAACTTAGCCAACTTCTTTTACATTTATTCTAGGAGAAACGTTGTCCTTCTTATATGTTCACTAAGCATATGAATGCCAGCTTTTATTGTCCTTTCTTTTTTCCATACCAAATTTACCTTAGCAATCCGCAGATTTATTCCAACCATTCAGGAAATTCCAACCAAATTAATGTTCTTTAATTCTATTAATTACAGGAATTTATTTTGCCTACAAACAGTTATCTGTTCACTTTAATTGCCTACAATTTTTTTTTAATCTGTTACGCTGAGAGTGGGACAAATAATTAAGTTTATTATATTCTACCTTAATTATCCCCTTTTTAATTAATGCCAAGTTCTCCATATCGTTAATTTATAATTGCATTCCGCTGCTCACCAAATTTCATGTTACATGGTAAAAAAAAAATTTCTACTAACCTTTGGATTCTTGATTCAGATGGCGGTGTCATTTGAATTAATGGTTAGTGTATCCTTTTTTCCATCTTTATAATTATCTCCCCTACACCACCTAATTTTTACACAACATACTGCAAATACAAATTATAGTATTTTATTAAATTCATACTCTGTAATGCTCCTAGTGGGCATTACATTAATTCTTCACCGTGCGCAAGCACGGTATATTTCTGCTAGTAATATTATGATTAGCGGATGATGATTGAGCGAAAGATTGAATTGGCATTTTGTGTTTTAAGTTTTGATCTTTTTTTTAATATTTTCTTGGTAGTATTGCTTAAACTAAATTTCTCTGTTAATGAGTTGAATTGATTTTGAATTTTTTCTTACTATATTTATTTTGGAAAAATGTGCAGAATGAAAATTATTCTTATACAAAATTTTGCCTTTTGACATCTATCTTCTTGGGTTTGTTTAAAGAGGTTTCGAGTGTTTCTTTTTTTTTTTTTTTTTAAATTAAAGTTAAATAGTAAAATGTTTAAATGTAATACTCCATCCGTTCCAAAAAATTTGTCATGTTTGCCACTTTTTCTTGTTCCAAATTAATTGTCATCTTAAAGAAGTCGAGCCACTTTTTTCAATGAAATTTTTTCTTACCCTTCATATCATAATGTGGCCTTCACTTATTGCTCACAATTATCAATATATTAAATAAAAGATGACCCGCTACCAAAGATATAAAAAAAAAAAGTAAAAATTCTCTTTCATACTAATATCACTGTATATAAATTGCATATTTTCCCAGAAACGATAAATTTTGTGGGCGAAGGGAGCGACAATACATGTGAATACGTGCATTCACAAGAGAAATTTTGGTGTGAGACTTATGCCACTTTGGACGCGAGGAAGTGAAAGAATGACTTTTAAACTTGGGCCATGGGCTATTTAATGACATGAATTAACCATTTTGAATTCGTAATTTTGCTTACTTGGACCAACCTGTGAACTCTTTACATAGAACATTAGAGGAGTAGTATTAGGCCGCGACTACACGATGCAACTGAGCCGCAACTACGTAGGGAGTGGGAGTGAATGCGAGGCCCTTATCCCATTGGGCCACAACTACAAAAGAGAAGGACTCAAAATCCTTAAGTTGGGTGAGTGTAAAGCCCGTCTCATGGGGCCTAATACTACTGGCGGTGAATGTGAGACCCATATTATGGGAAAATGAAAGGAATGCTTATAAACTTGGTTCCATGGACCTCTAACAAGCACCTCTATTTTTTAGACTGTCACTAAATGGTGACCGGAATTGAAACTATGCAAATTTCAGATACCCCAAAAAGAAGAAAAATTTTAGATTAATTCTAATGCATGTTTAACGTTAATGAAAAAAATATTAGAGCCGAAATATAACGACCTAAATATTGTATTAGACTAGACTATTGCACATTATTTCGGAGATCGATTGATTTTTGTTACGGTCCCCTTTTTTTTTTTAGCGGATTGCTACGGTCCAATTGAAACGGTTTGACTTCTAGTAGTATTTATCTTTTGACTAGCATAAATTTACCGCATATTTGGAAAAGAAACTTATTTTCACGATTTCTATTTTGTATAATTAACACAATTAAAATTGTTGAAGCATTCACCTCAAATTAAAGAATAGCGGAATACGATAACGATATTTATCGAAATCACTAGCACAACATGTGATAAACAGATTTTAATCTTTAGTTCTGATAATGTTAGACTATTAAATATGTATTTGCTACAAAAGAATAGTGCTTAGGAGAAGTCATATATAGTGTATATGACGCTCTATTACTTGTTCAAATAAGTGTTTTGATAAAAGAAATCATATTTATTAGCGACAAGAACATTTTTAATGACACTATGTATTTATTTTTATTTTTTTTTGCAACAGTTCATAAAGAAAATGGAGTACATTCAGTCTTTTGATAATAGAAACAACCTATGTGGTTGCAACCTCATTTTTCATGCTCACAGACAAAAGTCAGTAAGAGCCAAGGTAGTTTTTCTCTCTTTCTTTCCTTGTTTTTTTTCTTTTGTTTCTGAAGCTACATGATGTCCTAGGAAGACATAGGTAGATACTCAAAACAGTACCGTTCAAATGGAGAATCCGTTTTTATTCAAACATCAGATTATGAAAAAGATTATAATGTTCAATCAACCTATGGTTTGATTCTGTATAGAATATTTTTAACAACTACATTAGAGTAAATCGTGCGCATCAAATTCCACGGTTTGATTTCTTTTGTTCCCAGAACTGCTTTTTCAATCAATCAATCAGAAATTACTAATGCACATTAAATCTTTAAAATATTTTTCATCAAAACACACCTTATTGGTCTATATAATAACAAGAGTCTGTCTAATAGATATCCAACGAAATTTACAAAATGTTAACGACTGCACATTGAGTATCCGTTAAAAAACCCAATAATAACGATGCATGCATGCATGTAGCATGTACGCAAAGCTTTTGCAGTAAGAATGTGTACGTAGTGAAGTGACTTAAAATGGAAGAAACTGGCGCTTGCATGTCCCTAGCAACTTAGAGAAACTAGGGCTTGGACTATAATATGACAAAGAAGAGTAAAGATTTCGATTACGTGCGAGAGACTAAATCCTATGCTCCAAAATTTCCTTGTTTCATCCAATCTTTCCGATTGAACGAGAAATCAGTAACCTTCAATATATCTCCTATCATTTTGTACAGAAGAAAAATTTTCCAAAGTAAAAGTGTTCGCTTTTGGGAAAGTTAGAAACAAAGTTGAAAAAACAAAGAAAAGAAAGTTGAAAACAGGGAATGATTTAGGGGTGTGAATTTTGCATTTCCCTTTGATTTAAGCTAAGCTTTCTATTTTTTTTTTTGCAAGGAAACTTATTAATCTCCATTTTAATTTGACTCTTAATTGAATTACCTTAGTTAAATAGGATATCTTCCATAGTTTTGTTTCCTAATAGAAGTATCATTTTTTTCTTAAGCCTTTATATAACCATAAAAAAGACCACCAGCCCAACACGGGGGAAAAGAAAAAAGGAAGAGAAAAAGAAGAAGAAAGAAAGCTTTCTCCGCCATGTCTTGCTTTACAAATATGCTTGGGAAGAAAAACAAGGAGCCCGCGGCGGAGGTGGAGTCGGGGCAAAATGAACGACGTCCCACGAAGAAGGCCGAGATATCTAAGCGATTCAGGGAGTGGTTTGAGCAGCAGCGCGGCCGACTGACGAGTATCACTGATCAGACAACCCAGGGAAATGATCAATTTGTTGCCGGAAGGACTTGCGACAAAAGAGGCTGAGTGAAAAGAAAAAAGTGTGGCGGCCAAAGAATCCTCCTCTTGGTACTCTTAAAACATCTGGGTATGGGTAATTCTTCATGATTAGTGAGGAGGGAATTTGTTTAAAAAAAAAAAAATCATTGTGCAAGAACTATCTTTTAATGGATCAAGTTTTCTAGCCTTATTTGGATTGTGAGTTTTTATTCAAAAAAATTTTCTTAACATATTTTTCAATCATTTTTTTATCTCATAAACATCAGATTGATATAATTAGACATCACATCGCCAATGTAGAAAAAAATCAATTTTTTTGCAGGGAGCTATTATTTTCAATTTAGCAATCCTATGTTGCTAATTTTGGTTGTGTAAGTGAATGTCTAGTACGTCGCGAGTTTCTACCACTAGTAATAGAGTGCTTTATAATGTGCAAGATGAAGATTTTGTTCCATTAATTGGTTATCTTTTAGAGGAAGCAATGTTTAAATCTGGATGGTTTTTATTATGCCACATCCCTAATTTGCAATGAGATTTTACAATATAATGATTTTCTTGTACATGAAAAGCTATTGGCTTGCAAGTTGCAAATTTCTAGTCTAAATAGTCAATTTTGTATCCCGATGTTCCATTTTCCTTTCCGTTCACCTTCATTGACCTTTTTCTTATCTTGAACAAGAAATTGTAGAAATTCTAGTCCAAAATTTTCTAATTTTGTTTCTTAAGTTGATTGATTGCCAGATTGCCTTGTGACCGTCCAAATCTAAGACAGTATATCTGCAGAACCTGTTTCTGTTCTCGGTATTGTACGAAAGATTATGCCATGTCTAAAATACTGTCGCTAGTTGGCCAAGTATTTGAAGAACAAAAGGGAATCAGAATTTAAGGAGTCGATTGGTGTTTTTCTAAGTTTTTTTTTACTATGAATGAGACAGAGTTGTATTTTATCTAAAATGTAGAACAAAACATTAGTCTGTTTGATTCAAATCTTTTTTTTCCTCTCATTGTTTCTTAAATCGCACCTTTCCCTTCTTAAAAAAAATTTAGCATCTTGGATTTGTAATCTTGAAATCTATGAGGGGCAAAAAATGTATTAAAGGATTAAATTTGGACACTTTACAATATTGAGGGATAAATTTAAATCTTGAAACAGATAAGATGCCAAAAGTTAACAACTAGATAATTTATATTGTTTTATAAAATTTTGGTTACATTTTGCACTTAGAGGTCGATTTTACTTAGGTGTACTCAAAGGCTACAGGTCTTTATAACTTTTGCCATTCCAAAACATGTCAATTGTTCCACATTAATAATTCTCATATAGAGGATTGTCACTTGGCACTAGGCAAATTGTTTTGCTCTTCTACATCTTTGAGAAGCTAGTGAAAAAGTCCCTAAAAAAATCAATGGACATGAGAATGATTGAAACTCTAAAAATATCTTCCACTCAAATGAGTCACTATAATTCAACAGATCCATGTATGTCTTATAATAGTCCAATCTCATAAAACTGCTTCAGATCCAGAGAGAAATTTAAATATGACATATTTACGAAATCTTTCAAATCTCACTAAAAAAAAACAAAAAAAAAACTCTCACAAGAACATAAATAAAGATCTCACTGGAAAAGTTGAGAAGAAATTACACTAGGAAATCCTAAGAGTCTTGTTAGGATATTGTCGGAGAAAAACTAGAGGGAGCATCCATACATTTTATGCTAATTCACATACTAAGTGGGGTTTAATTGGCATGTGAATTAACAAATGGGATTTTTATATATCCATGTGAAACTTTTTTATTAGTTTTGGAACAACTACTAGGCATGTTAAGTAGTAGTTACTTCAGACATACATAAAATTTTTTGTAGATAAGAGACCAAATATAAAACTTTTACAGAGGAGGAGAGACGAGTTTAAAAAGAGAGGAGAATCTGTTTTTGATTAAAACATGATCAAAGGATTTTGTTAGCTATTAATTTGGGTTTGTGGATTCCTTAGTCACTATCAGTTGCTTATTTTGATACTCAATTAGTGATTTTTAGTTGCTGCTTTACCTATTTAAGTGAGCAATGACAACCTCAAATGTTGGCTCTAAAAACGCACACAATGGAAGCATATATAATCCAACATCACTTGGGAAATTTTAAATTCACATAATAATGGAGCAACACTGGTTGTGTTTGGAAAGAAAATTATTTAGAATAATCGTTTTATCAATTTTTATCACATGATATATATGAGATAAAAAGATATTTGCAAAGATAAAAAATGATTAAAAACGTAATTTAAGATGCAACTAAATAATTTTTTGCAAGTCATGCCAATCCAAACATACATACTATAAATCATGGAACAAAAAAATAAGGGTGGAGCCTTTAATTTGGGAGGCAAAACAATAGTTCTATTATTACTATACCACACCTCTAAGTGACACAAACAGTAGTACATATGTACAGAGGAATTTGGATCGACAAACTTTGGAGCTGGGAGAAACCGATCTAAAAAAATCCCATCTATGAATAAGTTATTGAAGACACATTCTAATCTAACAAAAATTACTAGGAGTCAACCGACTATTAAAGCTAAAATCACACACAAAGATGTGGCACAAACTTCCTAGTAGCCACACAAGTAACTTAACTAAACGAATGAAATAAAACACCTAATAAACTATGGAAAACTTGGTTTGAATAATTCTAAATCAAACGTTACTTAATCTGCACAAATTTAGTTCTTCATCAGCAGCAACACAGAAGTCAAGTGCAACTGCAGTTTCTATGTACCAAGATTCAGTCTTTGCAGCAATTGACTGCAACTCATATAAAACACCATGCCGGACAAAATGTTCATTTGATAATTTATAATCTTTGGCTTTTGATTTGGATATGTAGGCAAATTAGCATATAAAAAATTAATATTTGTGCTTTTCATTTGAAATCCAAGCTTGGTAGACCTTTTGAAAATATATCAACATGCTAACAAGTAACAATGATTTAAAGCTGCAAATACACTGCAATACAAAACTTGCGTAAAAGGGTATTGACCATTTCATGAATATCATTCTCCAAACATTTATGAGTATTTATTTCTCCAATGGTATTCAGAACTCGTGGTTTTACCTGAACCCACATGTTTAGAAATATTTCCCACTAAAAAAGAACAACTATATTTTTCAAGAGCAATTTTGTTACCATCATTGTAGGGTAATGCCCGCGTCAAATGCTGCCACCCCCTACAGGTTAGCAGAACTTTGTATTAGTAAAATATAATGGTCAAAGAAGTCAGAATTGGGAACATCGGAGTGCGCCTTAAGAATTCTTCTTTTTTTTTTGTTTTGTCAGAGAACAACATCTACTTTACTCCTATTTAACCTACGAAAATTAAACCATCATCGAATTAATCGAGTGCGTAATGCGCTCGTATGAATTTAGGAGAGACCACATATAGTGACACAGTAATTGGAGACAAAATTTGAACCATTGACCTCCCATCCCATCAAGACTTAAAGTCTTTAATGATGACCAACAGTCCAAAGAGTCATTGATTGGGTCTTAAAAATTTAGTATTCCAACTTTATCGATGTCCACATGCTCATCAATTACCAAGGATCTGTTTGAAATTCATCAATCCCATATCGATAACTAGGGCTAACAATTAATGGTAATAAGCCTCTGACAAAACCCATAAATTGTACAATCAGTGAATATAGATTGAACTACCTTCAGAACAAAGAGATTGTCCAACTATTTGTTGTTTCTTTCCTTTTTTCTTTGGTGAAAAACATAAGTTAATTTGGAGGAATAAGTTTGAATGTCTCTAAAATGATATGGAGAAAAATCTGAAATACTTATTCCGATTAGTTTTTTTCTTCAAACGAGACATTTCCCATATTCTACAACGCCAACAACAACAATAGCTGATTCTTCCTTGAAACTCCGAGTTATGCTGTTAGGATTTTTAAAACCTGATGTTCTGCATAATCTTGTTGAGGTTTTCGATTCTGTCGCGAAGAAACACTTGCAAACTCACTGGGATTTCCAAAAGAGGTCAATGTTTTATCACTCGTCAAGAAGTTTGCCTTCACGGAAGCCTGTAGAGTTTTTTTGAGCATTGATGATCCTAACCAAATTCAACATTTTTCCGAGCCATTTGATGTAATGGCTGCTGGGATTTTCTCCCTTCCTATAAACTTACCAGGGACTTCATTTTATCGCGGAATCAAAGCCGCACATTCTATAAGAAAGAAATTATTAGGAATTATAGGGCAAAGAAAAATGGATCTCGCGGAAAAGAAATCATGTCATGCTAATGATCTTTTATCATATCTGCTGACCGTGCCAGATGATGGAGGCAAATTCATGTCTGAGCTGGAAACTGCTGATAAAATTTTGGGCTCGATTATCGGTAGCCAAGACTCCACTACTGCAGCCATCACTTTTGTTATGCAATATCTTGCTGAATTTCCCGATATCTATGATGAAGTCCTAAAAGGTCGAAAAATCTACAATTTTCCTTTTATATATAATTGCAAGAAAGTATTGGAATTAACAAGAACAAAGGAGGATTGCAGAAAAGAAAATTCCGGGGGAGCCGCTAAATTGGAAAGACCTACAGAACATGAAGTATGCCTGGAATTGTGGCTTGTGAAGTACTGAGACTTGTACCTCCAATTCAAGGGAACTTCCGCGAGGCCTTAACTGACTTCACATTTTCCACCTTCTTCATTCCGAAAGGATGGAAGGTATGGAACCTTTTGATCTTGAGTTAACCTTTATTTGATCTTTATTTGAGAGCATGGTAAATTTCTTTAAGCAGTTTATAAAATCAATTAAGTATTCTTTTTGATAGAAAAGATCATTTCATTAATAAATTTGCAATAATGGCAGAAAATATATCAAAGATGACCCATATACATATAGATTTGAAATCATTAGATATAACAAATTTAATAAATCAATACAAATAAAGATAATATTGATACTTTTACACATCTTCCACTCGAATGAATCATTGTAACTTAATACATCTGTGTATGTCTTTTGATAGTCACATTTGATTAAAACTGATTTAAGTCCAAAGAAAATTTTAAATCTGATAATACTAGAAAAATTGCATATCTGAAAAAATAGATCTTAAATCTACAAAATCTCAAATTTCACAAAAAAGACAAACAAAAATAACTTTCACAAAGAAAAACTCATGAAAAAATAAAACCCGCACTAGAACAATTTAGGAGAGAAAAGAAAAACTCTCACTAAGAAATCTTAGGAGAGAAGAATCTCTTATTAAGAAACCTTAGAAAAGAATTTATTCAAACAAGAGAAACTAAAAACCAGAGAGAGCGCTTTCCCTTATGGGGAAAGTAAATTTGGTCTCTGTCTCTCATGGGAGAGATGAAGGAGATTTTGATTGAGTTAGAAAAGGAAAAGAATTTTAGAAGAAGAGACTATTTATGTACTGACAATGTAGTGATATTTTTATGTTAGCAATAATGAATGAATGTCACATGTGGCTGATTTAAATTTTAAATTTGAGTTTATCTTATGTGGTATGATCTAAATTTGTTAGAATAAAAAATTTTGTACACTGACAGTGTACGTATAAAAAACTTACTCTTAAAAATTGAGAAACTTACAAATTATTTCTCTCAAACGTATTGCTAATCTATTTCCATATCCTTAAATTATAAGTATGCCCATACCTATTTTCTAGACACTCACGAATCTTGAAAATCTCAAGTAATGAAAAGTAATGACTTTCCAAGTTGTGTTTAGATTGAGAGATTTGACGAAGAATTTGAATCCTTTCAAATCTTTTTAATTGTTTAAATTACTCAAGAGATATTTGGATTTATAAACTACCAATTAATTTAGTGTTGACAATGTATTTAAATAAGTAATAAATTACAAATCTAGATACTTTTTAAGTAATCCAAACAACTAGAGCGATTTAGATGGATTTTAAATCTTTATTCAAATTTCTCAAGCCAAACAAAACCCTTCTGTAGAGGTATTCATTTTCTATTTTACATACAGTATCTGTTATGCTACTGAAATCCTTTGAAAAAACGGTTACTCTTACTTTGCAATGTGCATGTAGTGTACAAATGTGATACCCTCAAATTCTCTTTGTATCTAACTCCCTGGTATTTTGTACAGATATATTGGACCCCCAATACAACGCACAAGAACCCAGAGTATTTCCCTCAACCGGCCGGAAAAGTTTGATCCCTCCAGGTTTGAAGGAACTGGACCAATACCTTATGCACATGTCACTTTTGGCGGAGGACCTCGGATATGTCCCGGAAAAGATATTGCTCGATTGGTTATACTGGTCTTTATTTACAATGTGGCGGGGAAGTTTAGATGGGAAAAACTCATTCCTGATGAGAATAATGTGGTGGTACCTGTCCCTTTGCCTGCGAAAGGACTTCCCATTCGCCTCTATCCCCATTGATCTTCAATTCCCATTGAGTCTATAATGGCAATGGAAGTAATGCACAATTGTACAAGGAGAGAGGGTTGTTTTATTTATTTTTTCTATCATAATTAAAGAGATTACAAAGGTTTATCATGCAATTAGACATGAGAAGAAGGAAAATTGTTGCATTATGCCAATGCATATTGTTGTCCACTTGACATTAACAATTGTAAATAATCTGGTGATTTGAGACGTCTTGATAAAACTGAGAGTGTAAAGGCTTGTGCATTATAACCACAATCGGATCTCTTTGAATTCACTAGTCTTGCTGAAATTTGTTGCACTCTTCTCTTTGTTTTTATTTTTGGGTTGAGAATCACAATTGATAAAACTAATCTTGTGTGAGGACTACGAGAAGATGGTGTTTTTATTTTGCCAACTAAAGAATCCACCAGCTTCTGCTAGTTTGAACAAGATATGGGTTGGGAAGAATTATTTCTTTAGCTTCCTTCGGCAATTATTTATTTTTAAACATGATTGATTTATGGGCTTGTCTTTTGACTTTTGATTACTTTTTTGCGATTGCGTTCTTCCACTTATATTCATACATATGCTAAACACACGAGATCATACTTCAAATACTAAATTACGTCAAGATTCCACCAGTTTATGAATCAAAATGCAGGGATAAAAAATTGAAAGATAATGAAAAAAATGATGAAATTCCATGAAGAAGCTCATGGATTTCGTGGAAATCACTCAACAGGGAAGAGGTTTTAATTATTTTGTTACTAATCCGAGGTGAAAAATTGGCATTTAATCCCCATATAAAGTCACTGAAATTCAACAATTACAGTATAATGCTGAGATTTTTTTTTCCCTTTCTTTGTCTTTTTTGGGAGGTGGTAACTTGGAGTTTTCTGGTAATAAACGGTATTTCCTATATAATATTGGCACTTTATTCTAAAATGCTGAGATGGATGAGAAAAATATTAGCTCTTTGACAAAGGTGATAATTTAAAAGTCTAAATGTTGGTTCAGTAATAATATCAATTACGATATGTCTAATTTCTCATAACTGCATGATGTCAATTGACTGTCAAAATGTTACGGAAAAAAAACAAATTTGTTTGAAAAGGAAATGATAAAAGTTGATAACTGTTCCATTGAAGGATTTCTTAATTGTTGTAGAGATTGTAGCCAGGAAAAGAACCCCCTTTCACCCTTTTGTTGTTAATTAAAAAGATTAGCAAATTTAATATATGAAGTAGTGGATATTTGCTTTCCGGTATGAAAATCCAAATTGGTCTTCCAAAAATTTGACCTCTCAATATCTTAAACTCATCAGACTTCCGCTATTTTATTAATTATAGACATCAGAATAATAAAAGAATAAATTGAAAAAAAAAAGCCAACTGCATAGCTTTGCCATTTGAATGAAAAAAAAATTCTAGCAGATCTTTGGAATTATTCTAACTTATTAGCAAGTAATCCCCTTGCATATTCCAAGTTATAAAAAGTACTGCAAGAAAAATTAATTTCATTTTTAAACTGAATTTCATGTGCTTTATTATATGCAGGGATGATTTCATAAACCTCCATGAGATTTCTAACCATCACAAGAAGCTCCCTTAAATATGATGAATGTGGTCACAATGGTTAAGGGTAACATATGCTCATTACTGGTAACATATATTTACTGTACAATAACGTATGCTCATTCCTCCGGTAATAGATATACTCATTTACGTTTGATTTGATTTCCCATCTCTATTTTAGCTATAATCACGGTTTTTTTTCTTTATTAAGACAGATATTCTTCATTATTAATATCTCCAACTTTATTATGCTGAAACATTGGCGTCTATAATTTGTGGCAATTTAGCATATCGAAAGCAAGATCACCAGCTAGTAAAATGTGTTATATTTCAGCAAAAACCCATTTCTCCTTCGTAATTCTGACACTTTATTTTTCCCCAGTGATATATGTTTGCGCAACTTTGGAACCATATGATGTCTATGTAGTCAACAATCTTCCTGATAATACTAGCCCTTTAATCATTCATTGCAAATCAAAGAATAATGACCTGGGAATTCAACATCTTTTTCAGAATAGCGGCTTTCATTGGCATTTTCGCATGAATTTCTGGGACAGCACTTTGTACTATTGTGGTTTTCTGTGGGCTCAGAAGAATATTACTTTCACAGTTTTTGATTCAGGCTTGGCTGATCATGAATGTGGTCGCAAGGCTAAGGACAACATATGCTATTGGTCAGTACAAAGTGATGGTTTTTATATTGCAAACATACTTAATCCACCTGCAGGTAGTTTGAAGAAAAAGCAGACTTGGTGATAAGTGAGAAAATTGCCATTCAATGCTGTTTTCACACAACCATGATTAATAAGTAAAATCTCTTTCATTCTTTACTTTTCTTCTTTGTTGGCCCTTTTTTTTTTGGAATTTGTGTCATTTTTGTTTCTTTGCATTCTTGGTCCAATATATGGTGATGATAGGAGGCCATCCTTTATCAAGATCTTTGGTAGTACTATAAGTATTAAGGGAAGTGGATGCTATTCCTTTTTCCTTTTGCTATTCTAATGCACGCAGTTTCGTGTTCATCTTATCTCAATCGTGGTCTCTCCTCCATAAAAAAATCGGGAAACAAAATCCCCCCTCAACACGTGCGCGCGCACACACACATGTGTGTATGTATATATGCTGGTTTAGAACCATATTGAGTTTTATATGGTCAATAACCTTCCCAGTAATACTGGCCCTCTAACCATCCATTGCAAATCGAAAAATGATGATCCTGGAGTTCATCAGCTTGGTGAGTTGCTGTGAATAATGGGTTCCAATTGAAATTTCGCAGGAATTTGTGGGAAACCACTTGGTACAACTGTGGATTTTCCCACATGTTATTGGTCAGTCAAAGGAGATGGTTTTTCTTTTGCTAGTGCATCGAATCCATCTCTAGATAGATTGGCAAAAATGAAGTATTGGTAACGTAAATATTTCCTCTTCTTCAATAAGAAAATTATGATGAGCAAAACATATGTGAAGAAACTGCAGATCTTTTATTTCTAGTATTTAATTATCCTTTTTTATTACTAATATAAATTACTTCACAAGCACATTCAAAATTTCCTTTAGTTCTTAAAGAAATTGGAGCAATACAATGAAAAATAATGGTTCCATGAAGAAAAGAGAATAGGTTCCATGGCAATTTAAGGAACCAATGGGAAAGAAAATTTTGGTTAACTAGCTTGAAACAAAGGTCACTATTATAGGATAACGGTCGCTAATTAGAAACAACTATTAAGTGAAGGCCGAGTTTGTAAAATTCGCTAATGTAAAGCAGATGCACCTTGTATAACGAAGTTGGATGGCCATAAACATCATATTATATATGTTCTTCTTAAATCCAGTATTTCTAAACTAGAATGGCATCAGACTGGTTAATTCAACTGGTTGAACAAAAATTGGATGGTTATTCAGTCTGAGTTGACAAAAATCGAACATCCATTGACTCGGAGAACTTGGTCAAACAGTTTGATCAAAAAAATTTTGGGAAAAAATGGGTTTTCTAATTTCTTTGGTTTTTGAATACTATTTTGTCTTTTTTTGCATGTTATTTAGTTATTTGATAATAATTAATAAATCTATGATATCATGCAATTTTTATTATTGGTCTAACCAGATCGAGCCGCTTTCCTGTTCAAGTATTAAAACATAATTTAGATTGAGAGTGATAAATTTCAATTAATGTTGTCCTCACTAAAAAATGATTGCTTCCAAATTAAAAATAAATACAAGAATGAAAGACACAAGTCTCATGAAACTGAATATGCAATTTCTCAAAAGCATGGATGAGAATTAAAATATATTACACATCGATGTACATGTAATTCAAGTTTCATATATTTCCATGCTTTTATCTTGGTGGCACAGAGGCTGCACTTTGGAGGAGGAGGGGCCGTGAAAAATGTATGGCAAGGAGTTGGGATAGAGTTGGTGGCCGGAATGGATGCAGGATACTAGATGGCACGGGATCATTCTTGCACAGTATAACATGTTTTTGAACTTTTATAAGTTTAAATGAATTTTTTTGTACATCCTTATAATAGAGGTGTGATATTCTGTTATCATTCATATAGATCTCATATATAATAATTGCATCTTTATTGTTAAGTTTTACAAGTAATTTACATAAAATTATACCTTATTTAAAAAATATTACACCATTTAAAATGGTTGTCATGTGCCGCTAGTCCGATACTAGAAGGGCTTTGGGGGAGGGATGGCACAGCCTCTTATTGTTATATCAAGAAATTTATTTTTTATATTTTCTTTTCAATAAGATTACAAATAAACTACAATTTATGAGATTAATACAAGCTATTACAATTGATTGAATTTGGACAATAAGATTCACAACTTGGTGAGATTTAACTTAAAAAACTCCTAAACCTCAACCTTAACTACTTGATGAAGGCCTCATTGGCAGCATGATAATACTTATTTACCAATTCTTGGCAAGAAAATTCTAATAAAAAAATATTGAATTAAACCATGAACAAAAGAGAATTTAATTTTTAAGTTTATAAAGTTGGGGCTACATGGTACATACCAGAGCTATAATAAATTTTAGTCTAGCCTATATCCAATTACTGGCCAGAGACAAGATTATCCGCGGAAAATAATTCTAGTTACGAAAATGTAACGACAGTCAATTAACAAATCCTTCTTTATATTTAGTTTTCTTGAGCTTTATCTATTTTTGGAAATGTGGATTCTATTCCTTTTTCCTTTTGTTATTTTAAACAAGAATTTCGTGTTCTTAATAAGTTCGTACTAGTATTTTTCATTTCAATCAGGGTACATCCTCCAAAAAGGAACATAATGCCTATCTGTGTATATAGTTGCAAGTTTAAAATGTAGACCTTGATTAACAGACACGTAATATTGGATACAAATTACAAACAAAAAAAGATGCGTCACAGGAACTTTCACATCTAGCGTCTAAATAATAGGGTTATAAATGAATCGAATTTCGATTTGAAGTTTTGGGCTCGAACTTGAATTTGAACTCAAATCTTATACGAACTCAAAATCTAAACTTGAGCTTGATTCGATTTCATATTCAATGAGTTCAAGCTCGATTCAAGAGCTCTAAAATTTATTTAATCCTTTCATTTTAATAGTAAATTACCACTAATGCATATAACATATATAATAAAATAATAAATATATAATTTTATCTAAAATATTAACAAATATTTTAAATAAAAAATAAAAAATTAATTGAATTGAATCAAATCTTAACGAGCAAAATATCTACAAGTTCAAACTCGATTTGATACTATAATTGAATTCTAAATTTTATTCAAATTCAAATTCGAGTTCGTCACAAATCAAACTCGAATTCAACCCTTAACAAGTCGAGGCCAAATTGTTCGTTAAGGGTTCGGCTCATTTACAATCCTATTACTACATAATAGTTCAGATTGCTAGGGTTTATAAGTGAATGAAGGGAGGGTGCAGGTGCAAGTGCAACCACACCAAGCTATTCATGACTTAGATTAGGCCAACTCAAATTGGCCTGATCTTGGCCGTTGATTTAAAGAGTTATGCTGGTTTGATTCGGACTATGAACAGCCCTCTATAATTGCATTTGCTATCACAGAGACCCTAGTTCTGTTTATGAGTGTTTCTTTTTCTTTTTCTTTTTTTAAGTTTTACTTACTCAATACGGATATGAATGGATGACGTGGATTACCATCTGCCAACCACTAAATTAAATGAATTAAAGTGGTCTTAAAAAAATTAAATAAATCAAAGTGAGTCAACCATTTAAATGTACTTGTTTTAGTTATCCATATACATTTGTTAGCTTTGGTGTTGGTTGGGTAATTATTTATGGATTGAATTATCTCCTCTAACATGTATGCATATACATGTATACACACACAAATGTATATATTTACAATAACAAGAAGAAATGATGCACAAGCAATGATGCCAAATGATAATTTCCTCAAACTAAGGTATATATTTACAATATGTATCCGAAGGTGACAGGTAAATTAAAAAAAAATACACAATTTTGTATATAAAAATTCACCTAGTGACTCATATATTCAAAAATTGCAAAAGGGTCCCCAAATTTTTCTGACTTACATTAGAGATGCCTAAATCATGTTGTTTCAAATTGAAAAATGGAGCTAAAGTTTTGGTTGCCTGCAATTGGAACAACCTAACAATTCATGGCAGATTGACCCATCCTTCAAGGCTTCAACAAGGAGGACTATAAAGTGGGAAAACATACATCATTTCCAAATGAATTCTGCGTATTGATTTGACCTCTCTATGTTCAAGATTTAATTCAATGTGCTGTTACGTCAGTTAAGATTTTTCCTAATTGTGACGTACTTCATTTTTGACCCCACACTATTTATGGTGCCCTGTTGATCACCTCTGTATAAGGCAGGAATTCTGCATTTCACGTGCAAGATTGCAGCCTACAGCTACAGGAAGTACAATGAGTTACATTTCAATTAAATGCCCCGTCTGCTTGTTCATCCTAACTGTTTACCTGGTTCAGACCATACATGTACATGCCCGTTTAGGAAAATGATTTATCTTTTTTACACTCTCCGTGCATACACGGACAGAATTGGATGAATGTCATATTATATGAATTTAAATTTAAATATTAAAAAATATATATATATATTAATATAAAACATGCGTTTAAATCCGTTAGTATATACAGTATCAATGCATAAAAAATTTACCCTTGAAAAAATATGAAGTTTTTATAGCCAATAACCTAGTTAGAATTTTTTGTGTCACTATTTGGTATGTCAAATCCAATGTTAATCCTACTTATCACGTTAGGATAAAAAAAATTAAATAAATAACACATGACAAGCTAAATAAACAGACACTTGATATAAATATATCCCACGTGCCATTAACCTAGCCGATGCCAAAAGTCATCTGATCGTCCATTGCAAATCGAAAGAAGGTCTCGGAGTTCATCAGCTTGCCATGAATAGGAATTTTAACTGAGACATTTCGCTTGAATTTGCTGGATACCACTTCATTCACCGGTGGATTTTGGTGGTTTCCGAAGAATACTAGTTTTGTTGTTTTTTGATCGTAACTTGTCTTCTCAATGTGGTCGCAATTTAATTAAAACTAACACGTCTTTGGTCAGTGAAAAAAGATGGTTTTTATCTTGCTAGGGGAGTGAATCCACCTGCGGACAAATTCAAGAAAATGCACGATTGGTAGTATAAGGATTTCTCCTTCTTCCATAAGAAATTATGATGAAAAAAGTATATGTGAAGAAATTTCAGATTTTGTTCTTCTATGTTTCTATCAGCTAGCAATTTCTTTCTTTTTGAGACGTATGCTGATTCCTCCAGATTATCCTTCACAAAGTAAATTACTTCGCAAGCAATGTACTTGGAAGTTTCCCTCTAGTTGGTGAAGAAATTGCAGGAATTAGTATTAAAAAGTAATGGTTCCGCGAAGAAAAGTTAATTGTTTTCAAGTCAATATTAGGACTGAAAGGAAAAGAAATTATGGTTATTGGTTAAAAGCAAAACTCATAAGATGGTTATTGAGGGGTATGACTATTGGCTTGTATGGTAGTAGTATAGTTCACATATCTTTGCTGATGGCATCAGATTTACACTCTTTTATTTAGATCAGACTGGCAATTAGACAAATAGAGGATATGCACAGAAGTGCTTACATTAACAAACAAAATCTGTAAGTGAGAATTATTACCACATTCCTCTACATTTTTTCTTTAAAATTTTCAATTAGATGAGCCAAAGAAATGTAGGATGAACCTTCCTCCGCAATTGCCTGTCTGCATATTTCTTTCAGATCCTGCACCTTCTCTCTGATTTCATCCTTGTTTCTGTCCATCATAAGTCTCTTTATCCCATTCTCTATCTCATCAGCTGAGACTATTATCTTGCTCTCCATGTTAGCATCGTTCCTGTAATCCATTTTTATTTCAACAGCAATTCCCAGCTCCGCTACAACCTCAAAAGCATTTGTCTGTTGCTCAGCATACATAGGCCAGGCAGCAATGGGCACTCCAGCCCACAAGCTCTCCAAGATAGAATTCCAACCACAGTGAGAAACAAAACCTCCGACTGCAGGGTGAGATAAGACTGCCATTTGTGGTGCCCAACCAATCACTTTTCCAGCCCCAGAAGTTCTCTGCAAGAAGCCTTCAGGGAGAACTTCCTCGGGATTTGCATATGCAGATGGAGCATCAATCTCTCCCTTTGCTGGAGGCTGCCTTAAGGACCACAGAAACCGACACCGACTATGCTCCAGAGCCACTGCAATCTCCTTCACCTGCTCACAGCTGAAGCTTCCTAAGCTCCCAAAACACAAAAACACCACAGAACAAGAAGGTTGAGTGTCTAACCAGCTCATGATCCCATCATCCTGCTTAGAGTTCCAGTTGATTATAGGTCCGATCGGGTAGATTCGTGGGATCTTTCCTTCTTGACCCGAAAGTGACGTAATTGCATAGGACTCTAGCTCATGGAACGTGTTAACTATGATTCCTTTCACTTCTAGCATCCTTCGAGCTGCAGTAACAACAGCTGCCGAGCCCCCGTTTTTGTCTAGCATTGTGGTGGGCAACACCTTAGCAGGCACAGGATTGCTGAAACTCGGGACCAGGAGCTCAGCATTTGAATCTTTATAGTCGGTGATATCTTCATTGTATTCATCATGTAATGACTGAACATGCAACATAAGTCCAAGAAAACCAGCGCTAGAAGTGAAGAACATGTAACTGGGCAGCTCAAATTCATATGCCACATCAATCATGCCTACACAGAACATGTCAACTACAATACCTGCAATTTCTCGATCAAAATTGGCCTTAGATATTATGTCAAGGACTGCATCTCTGACAAGTGGTTTCTGTCGATTGATCAGCTCAACAGCGACAACATTTCTGTTCTTAGATTTTGGTTCTTGATGATCTGATGAATCAATCTGATAAGGGATGTTCACAAATCGTATGCATGAATTGGCGTCTGTTAATTGGGATTCCATGAAGGCATCAACTCCAGTATTATAGGGAAGGTCAATTATGATGTAAACTATAGAAAGATGCTCATCTCGATTGATAAGAAGCTTCCCAAAGTCCGCAGCCGAGGCCAGATGACCCATCCCTGGACCAGGGATGAACAAGAGCTCTGTTTTCTTCATTTTCGTTGTGGTCAAAGATCTGGCGTTGTGCTATATGTCTACTTCTTTAGCTTGTATATAATGATGTTTTGCTTAGTCTTTTTCCCTTAGCATACTAGTGATAGGTCACGTGCATTGCACGTGATTATAATATTATAAAATATAATGTTTCTTATACATTAAAGTTTATTTGTGAAAATTATTCTAAAGAATTCAATATTTGCATTTTTTTATTTTTTTATTTAATTTTTTATCTTCATAAATTAATTATCCTTAATACCATTATTTTAAAAGCAAAAAAAGTTCACAAAATGTTATATCTACAAATTCATGTAAAATATGTAGAGAATTTTAATAAATGAGGATACATTCGGTCTCTTTCAATTTAAAATAATGATTTCAAGGACAATTAATTAAGGAATATGAAAAATTAACATTTATAAAAATAAAGATTTGACCAAATATGAAATGATTTGACAAAATTATCAATTATTCACTGTTTTGAATGGTATGTATAATATTGATATTTCCAAATACTTCTTTTATTCTTTTCTATGACAAATAAATTATGATAATGCCTCTAAAATTGTTTGATTTTTAATTAGATGTATGAACAATTTTTTATTTTTCTTTTAGAGTTGGATGACTTAAATTTGCATGCCAAGCAAAAGTTAATTATTTGTTAATCACTGTGGTTGGCTTAGAGATTAAGGTAGGGCTCTTAGAGATCTCTATAGTTCAGGATTTGAATCTTGTATCTGATAGTTGGGGATGGAAAAGATATGGAGAGCAGTAGGAGGGAAATAAAATAAAATAAAGTAAAAAATAATTTTTTGCATAAATATCCATTCCATGCTCTACCATTATTATTTTTCATGTTATAGATGTTGAATTTATCAGTATCTTAATGAAATTCCCCAATATGAAGTTACATGCACCATTTTTTTTGAAAATGAAGAGATGTCTATTCTTTGAAATTGAATCCTTTGTATTATTTTGTATATTATTTCTATTAACAATGGTGCATAGATGATTAACCAAATAAAAATTTTTTCCCTCTAACTATTCATATTTTGAGAATTGAAATTTCATTGGTAGAGATAGTTGATTTTTTCTTTTTCTTTTCTTTTTTGTTCTTTTATTTTTTATTTTTTTGGGTAGAATCTAAAATAAAACACAAACAAAAAAATTCTATTAGAAAATTTGAAAATTTCCTAAGAGCACCATGTTTAAGTATCAATAGTGATGTTTTTGAAGATTTGAAAATTTAATTAGGCTATAACCAATCAACAATTTTTAATGGAAATAAAAAACAGAAAATAGAATTCAAAGAGACACATTGGTTTAGAGTGTTATATTGTGTTTATTATCTTCACAATTTAAATTTAATTGAGGTTACTTTTTTTCCTAACTGCTACGATTATTGCTATTATTAAAATATAATAAATCTAATTATTAAGTAGAATGTTATTTTAGACAAATAGAAAACTAAGACCAAATCTTGCTTAGGCTCTAATGCTTAACATTTTATCTTGTCATCAACTATTATTTTCTTCTAAATCAATAGATATGATATAATGAATTTTAATCGTCATAATAAAATAAAAAAATATAATATGAAATTTCAATCATCAGTTAATAAGGGCATATATAATTGAAATAATAAAAGCTAATATCACAAGAATGCTTACACTTACACTCCAAAATATCAAGACTCATGATACTTTTTATATAGTAATGATAATCATAATGATATGCAATTTCCGGTGGCTACCTTTCGTGTTTATCATAAGTCAGAATCTTGACCGCAAAAATCTTAATGTTCAATCAATTGGCACTAAAAAAAAAACCATGAAAGCAACTCTTTGGTTGTCCCTAGTAATAAAATCAAGAAAGACAAGATGCTTATGGACAAAAAGGATCTATCACTGCATGGTTTATTAAGCGACGGATGTATCACGTCACAAAAAACTACTTACTAAAACTTGGCTTTTCTTATACATGGGACGGAGGAAGATGCCGTGACAACCGGAGGAAACAAGAAAATAGGTTTTTATATTCATGGGACGGAGGAAAAGGCCGTGCCGGGAGGAGCACGTAGTTTGTGAATCGAGCCATAGTTCTGTGATGTGACACGAGGCATAAACCATTATGCTACATTAGATTTTTGAATCAACTGCATAATTGATTTCTGCAATCTCTTCTTCGAGTATGATTTTTATCTTGTATTTTTATTTCTAAATTTAATTAGATAGGTCTTTTTTTAAGTAGAGAATACAAGACATTAACAAGTAAGCATAATACGCAGTCTTAAACAGGTACAGAACATGGGAGGCTAGCTCCCAAAGTTCCTATAAATCCTGTTATAATGGCTTAAAAATATTTGGGGAGCTGAATCAAAACACATAGAAGGAAGATTCAGAGTGGCTCCCATTTTTTGCCAAAGCATCCGCACACCAATTGGATATCCTAAAGATGTGATGGATGTCTAAACATCCTATGACTTAAGGATATCCGGCAAAAGGGATGGTTTTTCTCACTGAGATGAAGTCCCATAGAGCTGAATCCAAACACACATAAGGAAAGGTCCAAAGTAGCTCTCCTTTCTGCCAAAGCATCCATGCAACAAGTGGCTTCTCTTAACTATGGTGCATCTCTAAACATGCTATGAGCCTATCAGAAGTGATGCTTTCAATCTTTGTGACAAAAGATATCACGTTAGCCTGATATATGGCCTTAGTCATAGCATGTTGAACTTTGAGCAATTAAAAAGTTTCTTGACAGAAGTAACTGCTTCAAAATCCTAACCCCAGCAATCCATGGCCTTCTTGTATTCTGGCCCTTCTAGGGTTAAAAAGATTAAGACCCTCCTTGTGTTCTTAAGTCAAAATCCTCTTTCAAGTTTCTGACATGTACCTTAACCGTAGATGATAATACTACAATTTCTTACGAGGGAGTCAATTTCAAGTGTTGGGATTATTATAACAAATCCACTTGCAGGATTGGTTTGACATATATATGGATTAGTGTGGACAGGTCTTGCTGAACTGATTAATGTATACCATTTCTGCAAGTATGATGGAAGAAAGTCCTTTTTATTCCTCAATATGGCAGTCCATGTCGTGCAAAACCAAAGTTGCAGATTGTCAAAACGATCTTAGTGCTTCAGATAGAGATCATGGTTCTCTAATCAGGAAGAATGAGTGCTTAGGCAGACAATCAGGATGTTGAATACAGTTAAAGCATTATATAGACTGCTAGTGCCTAAAGATCTGAAAATGAAAATCAGTGCAAATGATGTAAGCCGTCATCTGATTACCTGACTCATTCCTGGTGGGCGCCATGTGAATAGCGCAACAGGAGCAGCAGAATTCCCATTTTCCAACACTTGTCTAGCCTGTAGATTTTATAGCATAATCAAGAATATCTTCTTCGTCATATTAGTCAATAGTCGTATTATACAATAGAAAATCCTTATTTCAAAGTATGCCACAAAAAAAAAAAAAATAATAATCAAGGATTCATTAGAAGATATCACATTTTGCGCTATCATTTATATGTTCCCATGATGAGTTACTAACGAGTCACCAAACTTGCTTGGATCAGGTTTCGATATGGCTATGGCTTAAGCCAACCTGCTCCATCTATCAATTCCAATGAAAAGATGGAGCTGATCTTAGAAACAAACAACAACCCCCATGCAATGCAGGCAACTTGAGAGATACTTGGCCTTGATTATTCGTGAGATGCAACTTCAGATGGGGAATGTAGAACTAGAAAAAATTCCATGACTTTCTTGAAATTTCTTATCTATAAACTCAAAACTAGAATTAGGGAGAAATAAAGCAGTATAACCGCATTTCCAAAGCAGTATACCTACATCTCATCCAGCATCCGATATGAGAAGAGGAAATGAGTGAATATAATCGCATTTTAAAGCAGTATGCTTGTGAGTTTGCAAGGATCTAAAGACCCTCTCTCTCTCTCTCTCTCTCTTTTTTCCCCTCTGCTTCTTATTATGAAAAGTAGCAGCATAATATGATTTTGAAAATTACATGTACATACTGCAATCCAGGCTAATCATTAGGATAATAATTCCAACAAGCAACGCAGAACTTCAAATCATCAAATTTATGTCCTCGGGAAAACTTTCCAGCCTTCAAACATGAACTTTCAGGACTTGCGATCAAATTGTCAAGACACTACTGAGTTTTAATATATACTCTCAGCGTACCCAGTCTTCGCTTCTAGGCTAGAAATTATCAGATATGGAAAAAAATTTTCTCGTACAAAATTCTCTATGCTAAAACAAGTCATGCATTTCCTCCAATTGCAGAGCTATACCTGCCAAGAGAAGCATTTTTTGCATTCATACCTGTTCCTTCAACTTCTTTAAAGTTCAACAGTATACCATCCATAAGTTTCACAGGTTACATATTCAAGAGTACTTTCGATCTTTAGAGCTCCTAATCACTTCAAGAGTGACAATAACCATCCTTTGATCTATCATTCTTCTTCCCTTAAAGGTAAATGAACACTTACAAATTCAGGCAGGATAGCATTTCCGCCAACTTAAAGCCGCAATTCGAATTCCCTCTATATACAAAAATATCCTGCAATAACACTAATCCTCATGTAGGAAAAACCTCTCGTCTTGTCTTCTGCCACCATTCACTTAATTTGAACTTAAACCCCAATACTAAATAACGGCAATAGCCTGCATCCAGCAAAAAAATCCAGTTGAAGGGGAACTTCAATCAAAATAAAACAAAATCATTCATGACATGACAAAACCATTTTGCTTCATTTCATCGATCACCATATCTAGCTTCTCCTGCAAGCCAGCTCGTCTATAGCCAGCAACCAAGAGATCATAAGTTGATCTTCTGAGCTTATTAGAATCTCCTATGCACTCTAGAAACAGGTCTAGCCTTTCGTAAGCAGCCTGCCGGAAATACAAACAAATTACATTTTCAACATCATCTGGAAACCTGAATGACATCCCGTGTTTTAACATCCTCCCAACAGCAAATTCTACGTCATCCAATCTATCTGCCCTCACATAGATCCTGATAATTGCATGATGCACATAGGAAAGAATATCCGAGGCTTGATTTGAATTAGATAAACAACTAATAGCTCCTCCAAATCTTCCACCCTTCCCAGTTCAAGATACAGAGCTACAACCTTCTTTGCTGTGCGACGATCAGTATTACCTGAACCATCCAATACAAACATCATATACTCTTTGATTTTATGAAATTTTCTCTGCTCACAGTACACCAGAAGCATGTTCTGCAGAATGGATAAATTTGGTACAAAACCAGTTAATGTCATTTCTTCATAGAATTTCTCAGCATTACTGAAATCTTTTGACTTGACACAACCAAATATGAGAGCATCATATGTTTGAGGATCCAGAGTATACCCAGCATCCATTCTAGCCGAGTACCAAGCTTGCATTGCCTCCTTGTTTCCTGAACTTGCATATGCCGTAATAAAAGCAGTATACGTGTCAGCATCAGGTTTAGACTCCTCGGAGATCTCCATTAATTCATATAAACTTAATGCCGTGACAAAGTCATTGGAGGCCAAGCATGCAGATATGAGGGCATTAAAGACTGAACAGGTTGGCTTGATTCCTTGAGCCTCCATTGCAGAAAATATTCGCATTGCAGTTTCAATATTGTGTATCTTTCCACATAGCAATATTAACCGAGAATAAGAATCTTGATTTTTCTCGTTTTCCTTAATAAATTTCTCTAATCTCCACTCAACAACCTGAATACATCAACCAACAAGAATAGTATCAATAACTTTTCCCTTCAATATTAAAAAACTTTCTAAATCCAGAGTTAGGGAGTAATGTTGTATAGGCTCTTAAAAGAAGGCCATTTTTACGTCACACAAATATATCGGTAAGATTTTGACCTTCTAGCAGTTGAGTGGTACTGAGCAGGCTAAAAGGACAGGTTTAGCAAAGCTATTAGCACAAGCAAAACAACCAAATGAGGATATATGAAATAATGTAACATAACGCACCCCTCCAGCCAAATAATAATAATATAATAATAATAAAATAAGCCACCATCAACTTATTGACTATTCTTCCCACAAATGCAAAATGAACCAGTAATTTTTCCAGCTCCCATCAATCAGCAGTCCCAAATAGGGAAGCAAAACGCACAAATAATTACATGAAAAAGAAATGTTCTTTACCTTCTTGAATCCATCTGTCCCCAATTCTTAGTTCGCATCTATTAAACTTAATGCAGTGACAGATGAAATTTAAAAAATCCATTATAAAAGACTGGACTGAAACACAATTATAAAAATGCTAATTCAACTCAATGAGAGTTATCCCAAAATATAAACTTAAAAACGAAAGAAAAATACCCACCGAAAAGGTACAAGCTTGCTCACCAAATTGGCCTTTCTGGGAAATGAAGAAGACAAGAGAGCAGAAACAAGACCATCCCATGAAAAGTCTTGGCTTTTGAGGGTGGAAAATTGATTTTTCTCCTCAGAATCCAGTGTTTCTTGATTCTTGAAAGTGGCACCTGGACCAATTTTGCTGCCTAAAGAATTATTGCCACGAACCAAGAAAAGACGAGAAATTGAACTGATGATTAAGAACTGCTTTATCTTCGTTGAATGTATGATAGAACGAGCTAAAGCTAGAGCCATATTCTTTTCTTCATGAAGTTTCCTATTCATTGATTGAAATTTTCAGAAGCCGACTAGCAGAGATGGTGGTTTTTATTTCATCGCCGGATAAAATTTTTTTCATTATTCTTGTTTTCCTAGTATCCTTTGTAAAACGGTATTTACATTAAACCCCCTACAATTAGTGCTAATAATACTTCAATCCAACTTATAGCTGGTCGTGCATCGAATTAAACGAGGGAGTCTGCTAAGAATCTTTTGTGAATAGATTTCTTCCTTTTATATTAGTGACATTCCAAGCCAAAGACAAAGGATGCAGCTAATTATGAAGTGATTTTGACATTATTTAGAGAAATATTTATGCAGCATGAAACTAGGCCTCGGCTAATTTAGTGTATATCCTTAAGAGTATGTTTTTTATACATGGTCAATGTACAATTTTTTATTTATTTATTTATTTTTACATTAATATGTTTAGATTATAGCACATACCATAAATTCAAACTTAAAATTCAAATTATACACATGTGAATATACATATATATATATATATATATATATATAATTATTAGTGTAAAAAAATCAATATCAGTGTATATAAAATTCATCCATATTCTTATACTAACAACTTGAACCTTGTTTACAAATGGGTGGAATTGATTTTTGGACTAAACTCACATTACGATAATCTTTTTGTATGGTAACGGGAGATAATGAATACGTGGGTGTAATACATATGAGTCAATATAGAATCTGAGCGAAGTTGAGTATGATTTCACTATGCACAATGTTGATATGATATCCTTTTTCAAGCATTAAATTTTTAAAGAGTGATGTTGAATTGGGCATTGAACAAATTATTTGCATTCCTAACTTTACCCTTTTGAAAATTTGTTTCTCAAATTTAGTTTTTGGTAGTGTAGAAAAGTTTCTTTTCAACACTAAAAAATGTGTGATAATTTAAATTCCTTGTTGAATGTGAACTTCTCACCTAGTAACATACTGATTATTAAAAAAAAATACAATACAAAAGGTAACAGATTACATTTATTGAAGTGATGGACAAAAATGTTGACTTATATATTATGTTCATCTCTAAGTGTTAGATATGGATCTAGATGACATGCTTCTTATATACTTATGTTCATCTCGAAAAAATGTTAGACATCAATCTAGATGACCTGTGTTTTTTACTTGTTTGAGACAAATTTTGTTTGTCTAAAATACCATGTATAATAATATTCTAAAACACCCACAAGTTTTACAAAAATATAAACAATAATAAACTAATTAAGTTTTGGAAAAATAGGTTCGGGAGGAGGAAGGGAGCGTTTTGATACTTTGGACAAAAAAATTTTTTTTTTTTTGTAAAAATTATTATAATAAGTTACAATAAAATTTCAAGTAAACATTAAAAAAAATCATCTAAGTAGACTGTCCCACATTGGCATTGCAAGTCAGAACAAGCAGCATATAGATTTCGGCTGCAGCTGAGTGGGCAAGTCGGGGCATAGGTAACGCGCACCTATGACCCAAATGGGGGCATTAAGGGCTTGGAATGGATTGGAGCGGCTCGAGATGTGTTGAGATGGGCTCAAGACCGCAGCTAATGAAACTGTCAGGCCCCTAGCTGTGTAGTAGGATAATTGGGATCAGCCTGGAAAGGTTTGAATATAGGAGAAGGAAATTGGGAGGGAAAGAGGAGAAGAGAGAGAGAGCAGAGAGAGAAGGAAAGTGGAAGAGTGAGACAGAGAAATTGGGAAAATAAATGTGACTAATTTTCTTGTGTCCAAATCTATTACATTGCCTTAATTTTATACACATCCAATGATCAGTTAGAATCTAATTGGCAAGAATTTCCGTGTAACTAACTGTCCGTTCACAAAATCAGTTATAACCAACTTTTAACAATTTGGCTCCTTGTGCGAAATTACCCTAATGCCCTTCTAACTTCTAGTCCAATTGCAATTAAGTCCCTGTGCCTGACAATACTCCCTCCCTGAAAGCAGCCTTGTCCTTAAGGCTGAAAATCCGGAAATTGGCTATGAATAAAGGACTGATCCTCCCACGATGCCTCCTCTTCACTCAATTGATGCCACTTGAATAAGGTACTGAAGAACAGGAGCATTATTGCGCATAATAAACCCTCCTTTGCAAAATGGCAGCAGGCTGCAATAGGCACTGATCATGGTGATCAAGCTCTGGAAGTGTAGGATTGGTAGGTTGATGTGGCCCCAGTTTTGGCTTAAGGAGGGAAACATGGAAAACTGGGTGAATTTTGGTCCCTGCTGGTAGTTGGAGTCTGTAAGCCACAGCACCAACCTTCTCTATAATCTGGAAAGGACCATAAAATTTGGTAGCCAGTTTCAGACACTTTCTGACTGCAACAGACTGCTGGCGATATGGCTGCAGCTTAAGGAAAACCCAATCCCCTACCTCAAATTGCCTCTCTGTCCTGTGCTTGTCAGCAAACACCTTCATCCTGTTTTGTGCTTGGCACAGATGTTCCTTGATTCTTTGGCAGCATTTGAGTTTTTGGTGTGTAGCATGTTGCTAGCTGCTGTGTTACAGTGTCCTGATAAGGTCCTATAGGTAGGACAGTGGCTTATAGCCATAGAGGGTCTCGAATGGAGTAGCCCTAGACTATGTGTGATAAGAAGTGTTATACCATAATTCTGCTAAGCTTAACCACTGGCTCCACTGAGTTGGGGCCTCGCCTGTCATACACCTCAAATAAGTCTCTAGACACTGATTAAGCCTCTCACTCTAGCCATCAGTTTCAGGTGGGTAGGAAGAGCTATAATGCAGCTCAGTTCCAGCCAACTGAATAGTTCTTGCCAGAATCTGCTAGTGAAGATTCCTGTCCCTGTCTGTTATGATAGATTCAGGCATACCATGCAGTCTATAGATGTAGTCCAAAAAAAGTTTGAGCTACAATGTGCTGCTGAAAAAGGGTGTGAGAGAGCTACAAAATGAGCAAATTGGTGAGTCTGTCTATGACCACCAGAATTGTATCAAACCCCCTAGAGCAAGGTAATTTCTTCTATGAAACCATGGTGATGTGAGACCAAGTTTGGGTTGGAATAGGAAGAGGCTGTAACAGTCCTGGATATGGTACATGTTCACTTTTGTTCCTTTGGCAAACATCACAACCTTGCACAAACTGAATAATATCTGTCTGCATTCCTGGCCAGTAGAACAGGTTTTGCACTCTTTGGCCAGAATGGCCCTCAATGGGTGACTCATGCATTGTTTTGATGATCTTCTGTTTAGTCTCCTGACTATTCCCCACGGACAGTCTCCCTTTATACCTAAGTATCCCTTGGTTGAGCCTGAAATCAGAACCCTGTGGTTCAGGGTCAAATATCAGTTTGCTTAACAGGTCTTGACTCTGTTGATCCCTAAAATAGCTATCCTGTAATTCTTGCATCCATACAGGCTGGACTGTGGATAATGCCAATAGCTGCTGCTGTTCAGGGGCAGCTCTCCTGGACAACACATCAGCAACTGTGTTCTCAGAACCTTTTTTGTACTGGATTTCATAATCCAATCCCAACAGCTTGGTTAGCCATTTGTATTGTGCTGTAGTGGTTAATCTTTGCTCCAGTAAAAATTTCAGTGACTTGTGATCTGTCCTGATAATGAAGTGGTTGCCAATCAAATAATGTTTCCATTTAGTGACTGCAAAGACCAAGGCCATCAATTCTTTCTCATACACAGACAGTCCCATGTTCTTAAGGGAAAATGCTTTACTGACAAAGGCTATAGGATGCCCTTCCTGCAGTAGTACAGCTCCCATACCTTGTCCACAGGCATCAGTTTCCACTACAAAAGGAATGTTAAAGTTTGGAAGTCACAGCATTGGTGCACTACTGATGGCCTTTTTGAGCAGATCAAAAGCCTCCTGTGCCTCTACATTCCAACCATATGCATCTTTCTTGAGTAAATTAGTCAGTGGTTTACTAATTGCTCCATACCTTTTAATGAAACGCCTGTAATATCCTGTAAGTCCTAAGAATCCTCTAAGCTCCTTCACAGTTTTAGGAGAAGACGAGGATAGGATACATTCCACCTTATTCCTGTCCATTTGCACCCCCTTATTGGAAACTACATGCCCAAGATATTCCACCTCCTGCTAAGCAAAAGAACACTTAGAGAACTTAGCATGGAGTTGGTGATGTTGGAGCACTCCCAACACCTGCTGAAGGTGCTGATGATGGAGTTCCAAACTGGTATTGTAGATCAGTATGTCATCGAAGAACACCAAAACAAACTTCCTCAGAAAAGGCTCAAACACCTGGTTCATCAAGGCTTGGAAGGTTGCAGGAGCATTTGTTAACCCGAATGGCATTACCAAGAACTCATAATATCCTTGATGAGTTTGAAAGGCAGTCTTGTGTGTGTCCTCCAATTTCACTCGGATCTGATGGTATCCAGATCTTAGATCAATTTTGGAGAAGAATTTGGCTCCATGTAGCTCATCTAGGAGTTCTTCAATGTTAGGTATAGGGTATCTGTCCTTGATTGTCAGATCATTTAGGCGCCTATAGTCCACACAGAAATGTCAAGTATTATCCTTCTTCTTGACTAGCAACACTGGAGAGGCATAAGGACTGTTACTCTGCTTAATGATCCCAGAGCTCAGCATGTCAACTATTTGCTTCTCTATCTCTGCTTTCTGTGAGTGAGGATACCAGTTTCATTTTGAATGCCTGTGCTCCAGCTTTTAGGGGAATCTGATGATCCAGACTCCTATGTGGAGGTAATTGAGTAGGCTCTTGGAAGACCTCTGGAAACTGATCCAGCAGTGTTGCAATTGTTTCTGGTATTGCCTCTGTAGGTGCCTTGCCAAGCTGTCTGAAGTGGCACAACACCTCCTTTTGGCTTGCAAGAAGCTTCTGAGGTCCTTCCTCCTAACCAGATCCATGGTTGCATCATTCACTGCTCCATGTAAGGTGACAAACCTCCCCTTGATGGAACATGGATATTTTGAGTTGGTGAAAATAAAAGGTAATTGGACTGTAGTTACACATCCAATCTACCCCCAAAAAGAGATCCAGTCCCCCAGTTCCATAATTCTGAGATCAAAACTGAACTTGTAATTCTGAACATTTCAAAGGACTTGTGGACATTGAGCTCCACTGGTCACCAAACTTCCATCACCCATGGTGACTGTGAAGGGCTTCACATGCTCGAATGGTAGCCTCAGTGCAGACACAAGTTTGTGGTAGATATAACTATCACTGCTTCCTGTGTCCACCAAAATTTTTACATTTTTTTCTGCTAGTTGCCCTTGCAACAGGATTGTGTTTCTCCTAAGGGAATCTGAGAGTGCATTGAGAGATACCTCTACTGGTTCCCCTAGATTGCCAGTTAATTCATCCTGCTCCCTACTACATCTTGGAATTCTGTATCATCCTCTTCCTCATACAACATGAAATTTAAGTGTCTCATTTTACACTGATGTCCAACCCCAAACTTTTCCCCATATTTAAAGCACAAACCATTATTCCTTCTATACTGTACTTCCTGAGGGGATAGTCTCTTGAACTCAGGTTTCTTACTTTCTGGTTTTGGTGTATTGTTCTGAGGCAACTTGTAAGTGCTGACTCTCCCATTCATTGCTGCAGGATGCTTGTACATTCCAAACCTTGGTTCAGCCATCACTCTGTTACCTTCTTTTACCGTCTTCCCTTGCAACTTAATAGCCTGTTCCTGCAGTTGAGCTATCTCTATGACCCCTGAGAGAGTGTTTGGCTTGAGCATCCGTACCATAGGTTTAATTTCCTCCTTGAGGCCACTGTAAAACTGGAAATGAAGTATTCCTCACTCAGATTGGGTTTCTGAATCAACATCAGTGTCTTCAATTCCTCAAACTTCTCTTGATAGGCCTCCACCGTGCTGGTTTGCTGCCAATTTGTTGAATTCCTCCACAATGTCCCTACAACAGGTCCCTTTGAACCTCTGGCAAAGCAATTCCTCAAAATTCTTTCCATGTCAGCCGTGGGTTCTCCAATTTGACTCTCTGAAACCACATATCAGCCTTCCCTTCCAAAAACATCTCTACCACCAGTAACTTATGATCCTCTTGAATCCTATGCAATATGAAGTACTTGTTGCATTCCTGATCCACTCACGTGGATTCTCCCCCCGAACAGGTGCAGTTCAAGCTTAGGGAGGGAATGACCAGTGATCTTACCTAAGAATTCGCAATCCTTCGCCTCAGTTCCTACTTCCAAATTCAATCTCTGGTGACTAGGTGGTGTTGGCAGCAATGGTGGTGTTCGATCTCTCCCCCTTTGTGCCTCATCACCTGTACTTTTCTCCTTGTTCAGCAATGTTTTCATCATCGAACTAAGTGCTTCGAATTTCTGTTCCAGTCCAATCACGATTGAATCCATGCGTTGGTCTCTACCAGTCATTTCCTCCTGTACTTGCTGCTGTATACTTCTGACGTCCTCCATGACCTCCTGTAACTTTCTGTTCTTGTTTCTTGAGATGATCCTCCAGAACCTTGAATCGAGTGCTTTCCGCCATTGGAATTTCAGTAGCTGACCAAGGATCGATCAGCTCTGATACCAATTTGTCAGGCCCCTAGCTGTGTAGTAGGATAATTGGGATCAGGGAGCCTGGAAAGTTTTGAATATAGGAGAAGGAAATTGGTAAGGAAAAGAGGAGAAGAGAGAGAGAGCAGAGAGAGAAGGAAAGTGGAAGAGTGAGATAGAGAAATTGGGAAAATAAATGTGACTAATTTCTTGTGTCCAAATCTATTACATTGCCTTGATTTTATACACATCCAATGATCAGTTAGAATCTGATTGGCAAGAATTTTTGTGTAACTAACTGTCCGTTCACAAAATCAGTTATAACTAACTTTTAACAATTTGGCTCCTTGTGCGAAATTACCCTAATGCCCTTCTAACTTCCAGTCTAATTGCAATTAAGTCACTGTGCCTGACAGAAACACGGATCCTAATGAGGGCTGGTCTTCAACTGCCACTAGCCAGCGGTTTAAAGACGACCCCCCAAACCTTGACCCCTTTGTAGAACCTCAAATTAGGGTTTGTTTGGATAGTGATTATTTATCAAATTTTATTATTTATATCATCAATAATTTTATTTATTTTATATACATCACATTATCAATAAATTTTTCAATGATTTTTTTATATTATATATATTACATAAAAAAAGTGTTATATTATTTATTTTTTTACAAAATTATTCCAAATAATGTACTATCTAAACACACTTTATATAATGTTAAAACTTAACTTACACAGTACATAATTTCTGGAGAACATAGAACTACCCCCTCAAGGCCTCGAGTGTGCACCTCTACTAGGTTTGCTTGGTTGAGTCTCAAGTCTCAACTACGGCTTTTGTGGTTTTATAGGTCCCTTTTTCAATTCTTTATTTTTAATTTATTATTATTATTATTATTATTATTATTATAAAGTAAGGAAAGAAGATAATTTAAGAAGTGGGCAAGAAGAAAATAAGAACCTGAATAAATCTTATATATATTATTAGTATATACACTATCATGGTTAAACGAATACCAATTATATAAAATTATATTTGAAATTCAAATTCAACAGATGTGATATTCATCCAAGCATATCAATGTATATAAAATTAATCAAAGCTTCTATCTAGTACTTGCTCAATCCTTTTAGGTGGAAATAATCTAACAACATGCCTCTCGTTTGCTTTTTCTCTTGTATTGTTCTAGTATTTCATCAACTGGCAAAAAAAAAAAAGTTTTACATTGAAAAAAAAAAAAAACTTCATCTACTTCCATACGGAATCAATAAGATTAATGCTCGAACAAATCAAGGCAAACCAAACTTGGACAAGGCTGATTGGAACAAAGATGAGAAAGCCTCGGACGTACTCTGATCATCAGCTTTGATCTTCAACTGAGCTTTACTTGCTGATGTACTGATTATGCATTCTACAAGGTAGTTTGAAGATTCTTTTGCCTTTTGTGCGAAGAAGAAGAACTTAAAGTGTGGAGCTTGACCACCTGAAGCCATGCAGTGAATCGATTGCCCTTGCATGTGCCGAATAAGCGCTTGAGGAGTTGTCAGTGCTGTAATTCCTTGAGGGCTTATGGAGATCTCCTGAACAGAACCACCAGGTAATAAAACGATTAAAGCAACGACAATATCAGACTTGCATTGGAAGAAAAAGTAGCCTGTAAGTCTGCCACATGACAGGAAACATGAAAGCTGTTCCCATACATGTTCTGATAACGGAAAGCAAAAGAATTTCATGTGATAATTAAGAATCAAGAACCAAGTTACGAGAGGAAGTGCCAAGGAGAACCTGTGATATAGATATTGGCAGCTGTCGCCATTTTTGCTGAAATGAGTTTGGATCCAGAACAGCTTTGGGATTTAGTTCCAAGGCAGGAGGTGGAGGAGGAGCAGGGGTAGATGCAACTGGCAATCCTAGGCCAAGTAGATCATCAATTGCCAAGCTGGCCGATGATACACTTGCTGCTGGTGTGTGGTCGAGGGACACAAGATCTAATTGAGTCTGTGGTGCTGCTGTCAATGCAGGAGAACCATCATATGCTGGAGCATTATAGGCAGAGCCATTATTACCAGGGCCCCTACTTTCTTCTTTTTCAGAAGTACTCAACAGTAAATCCTTGTCATTTGCCTCAACTCTCTGTGCTGAGACCATGTTATCCGCAGATTCAACACCGATAGACAAACTCCCGAGTTCTTCTGAGAAAGCAAAGGGTCCTCTGTGTTCTTTATCAGTAAACATGTATGATGGCTGCAAGATTTACAGATTCTTAGTAAAACAAATGGTCTTCCAACAAGCAGATGGTGTTAAGTCTCTAGACTCTCTACATAACGTGAAGTCAGATTGTATACAGGTTAAACTTACAACTATCACAAAGATCACACACTTGTTTGCTAAACTTACAACTATCACAAAGATCACATACACTTGTTTGCTATTAACACAGAAAGTAAGTTAGCCACATCATAGCCTCAAGCAAGATTAGTAATGACACTCTGATGAACAACATAATCTAATTAGAAGTAACAAAAAACAGTTTCTGATGGATACAATTCAGTAAATGTTATAAAATACTGATTACCTTTTGATATACAACAGAAAGACTGTTAAATTCATCAAAAATGCGATCTTTAATTTCACTACTTTGAGTGTCAGCAAAGACTGAAACAGCTTGCTTTGGAGGATTAACCACGCGTTCTGCTACAGATACATCATACTGTAAAAGTCTGTAGTAGAGCAGTGCTCTGTCATGAACATCCTGCAGTCAAAGAAAGATGAAACAAATTCTTTGGCAGCAAAGTATAGGAAATGTTCTATTCAAAGATCAAGTAGAATCTGCTAGATTTAAGTATGATAAAAAAGAAAAAATAAAAAATAGGAGAAGACCTGATGAAAATCAGCAAGACCAGAAGCCAAGGCATCTCCTAGAGCTTTTTGAGTCTCTGGTGGTCTTCTTAAGAAACACTTCATAACTGCAGTGAGTAAATGTAAACGAACCTGCAAAACCAAAAGTATCAGTTGCTTGTTCACATTATACGAGTTGCTTGAACTATGTTGTAATTGTCAACCGATTCTCCAGAGCCATGGTGCCCAGCAAAACATTAATGCCTCAAAGATTTCTACAAAATGAATGAGATACTTCCCAGTTCTATAACAAAAACAACCTAAGCACCAAGAGTCCAACTGAACTTAGTTCTGTAAGAAGATTGTTGAGCCATAGAAGTTGTCATATGTTGTCCAGCTTCTTTTGTACACAAGTAAAAATTTAAAGTGACAAGCAGGTGAATTATGTGACTATCTCAAGCCAAATCCAACAAATGAGAACATAAATCAACAAAATGGAGCAAAAACTACTTGCACATTTTCTTTTTCAAATTTTTGAGTTTTCTAATTCCTAGACGCTTATATATGTTCTGCATGCACAAGTTTTTCCAATAATGGGGATTTCAATAGGAGGTTCTCAACTGCAAAATGCACTTCTGATGCTGATCCCTAGTTGGCAGTCCATTTGGGAGTAAGCTACAGGAGACATGTTTGTTTGCTTGTTTCATGTTAAAAAGGTCCGAATATTCAACACTTCCACAGGAAACATCGTTAGGGACATCCAGAAAGAAATTCCAGAAACTTTGGTAATGTGCTGAAAACACACTCTTAACATAAGCCTACAAACACGTACACAATACTCACAATGCAATGCCTTGGGCCCAAGGGCTGCCCCAACAACCTTTGAGCGAAATCCACCGGCTAGAAATGGTTTACCCAGGTTGTTAGTATCCCATGAGCCTAAAGACCTAAACCAAACATTTCCACTCCATTTTCCCAATGTGGGACAAACTGGGGTATCACACACAGAGACAGAGCAAGTGCAGATAATGAATTAATAATAAGTCCAAAGTTGTATTTAATAAAGATGAATTATTAAAAAAGGAAGGCTACCTCTGCAGAATGCTCCTCATCCCAATTCTCAATAAGACTTTCCAAGATGTAAGGAGCATCTTGCATGTCTTGAGCATACTCCCCTAGCATCCAAATTAGAGCAGCCTTGGCTTTAGGTTCCTGAACATTTTTGCTGCTAATATTCCCGACAACTGCTATACAATCATGACTCCACTGGGGGTACTTTCTGAGAAGATCTTTGACCAGAACCTAAAAGGGAAAATTCTAATTCTCTCAAGCTTGCTGGTAAAGGAAAGAACACCATTTAAGCAACCAGAAGAAAGTAATCACCAGTGTTTCAGCGGTCACATAGTCCTTTTCCATTTCCAGAAACTGAAGCAGCCTATCCACAATTGCATTTACATCATACTGCTGAAGAGCTATTTTTCCAACAGCCCGAATTGATTCTCTTGCTATGGGTATGTCGACATTCGCAGCATATTCACATAGTTCAGTCACTGAAAGGACATACAAAAAAGGGTCATGGAAGAGTTAGATGAGAATCAAGAACATAAACACAATGGAGTAGAAGTTACAAGCTAGATTAAAAATCATCCTGTACAACAAAAGCACCAAAACATCCTCATCTGATTCATACGTACTGACCTATCTCATAAGTATTGCTTTCATTTGCAACAGCAGTCAACATCTCAAGCTTCAATTTTTTGACATAAAATGGTTCATTGTACTGACAGTAGAAGTTCTTGTAGTCTGAAGAAAAAATATATGGTGCACGCATCACTAATAGATGCAAGTGACTTAACACTGCATATGATTGTTCTGGACTTCCCGAGCTCATCAGTGTAAGCAGAGGGGCTTTGATACGCTCATACACCTGAAAACATGCACAATATAACTTCAATTCAGAAAACCAATTCAGGATATTCTCACTCGGCTAGTAGACATGTTTAAAACAATTCAGGGGTAATACAATAAATGAGTAAATTGAGAATAATTAACAGGGAAAATTTAAAGTAGTCACCTGCTGATGAACATCAGTCATGGACAATGTCAACTGCAGGAACACCTTAATAGTTGCCAGGACAACAGCACCATTCGCATGCTGAAGTCTATCTTCAAGAAGATTCATGATGTCAAATATGTCATTGCTATCTGAAGGCACATATTTAGCTACCAACTCAAGAACGATACACTGTGCCCATTCATTGAATTCTTTAATTCTGCAAAGAATCGTGTCAAAAGTAAGCATCTTTTGAGGCATCCCCTTGATGATCAAATTACTGCTGCACCAATAATAGGGAAATAATAGGGACAATAATGCCATTGCCCCATTACAAGGTCAAGTTGAACTCAATTGTTGCGTTTTCCTCAATTTTTCTTAAAGGAAAAGAGACTGATAATTCTGCAAAGATGATCTGACTACTATTAGTAGTTCCAGCTGCAACTTGATGCTTTCACTAGTTGGACAATAGATGTTGCAGTTTTTTGGAAATAAGCTACACAGTTGTAAGGCGAGAAATCTTACCTATTTAAAAGGTAGTATACAACTGGCTTGCTTAGCAAAGCTTCTCTCTCCCTTGAGGCTTCCTCAGATTTACTTGCCTCCAAACTCCAGATCTCTTGTAAGGCTGATAAGCAGTTTGCAACCACCTAAAAATGATAAAGAGAATAATGAAACTTTTCATTGGTTAGTGCAGAGGATGAGAATCTGGATTTCCATTTATGGCTACATCTAGCTATCAAAGGCCTGGTTCTATATCCTATAATTTATGTTCCTACTGCTTTGAGTATGCCGAATATCACAGATCTCTTGCATTTTTGAGGAGGTTTAAACATAGAATTATATAGTGCATAACTATGTTTTTAATGCAAGTTAAAACCGGTTAATTGGACCTCAGGTAACACAGCGAGTGCCAGAAACAAAGAAATCCATTGACATTTGGACCACAGAAATGATGGTTCTAAACCTGTAAATAAATCATTTAAGAATGGAATTTAATCATGGAGTGTAAAGTTTGTTGTGAGTGAACTCAACTGCTAAAAACAGCAATGCACATATATAATATACTTTCCTCTTGCGGTTGAACGTCTTTTTTCTGCTTTCAATCGTAAACACACTTAATTTTAAAACAAACTATAATCCAAACAATATCAATAACAAATCTATAACGATGATACAACTTTTCGTTAATCATCATGATCATCAAATTATTAAAAAAACTACCCGTAACCAATAATTCCATCTTGAGTAATGGGCAAAAAGATTATGAATCCATGAATATAATAGGTAAAAATATGATTGCTATCTTTAAAAAGAAAATGATTACTGTCAAGTAACAAGAATTCATATACTTATAGGACAGAAAATATTCTATTAAGTCATTCTTCAACAGCTTAGCCAACGTGTGAAGAACGCCATTTCCAACCAACTATTTTCATTTTTGACCCTCTTCTTCCTACTCACTTGTATGTTACGAATTACCTCTTTTACATCTTTACTGCATAAATTACAGTAAATATAGAAAACAACATTAAAATTTAATTCACAAAATTGTGAATTTGCTTAATTATCTGAATGACCATAAATTTGGAGAGCTAACTAAAAGAATCCATGTTGTACTTGCAAAAAGTATTCTAAAGATTGTCTTCACCATGCTAACGAAGGAAGCAAAACCCTTAAGGACATCTAAGACTTACTGTAAAACCACAAAGTAAGGGCCTCTAGTCTTGACAAAGAGACAAGTGACAAAAAGGCTTTTAAGTGGCTCTGAATGCCCTTCTCTCTGCAATACTTATAGCATGCTTATGTTACCTACCACAGGAAAAATACTGCCTCTCACATTCAAGATTTCAAGTACATGGCATTGCATAGAACATGTGTGGCACCTTTGTACTATCTTCACACAAAAGCTTATGCAGACTCAAACTGTGTGGTCCTGTAGTAAAGCAGCAACAAAACGGAACTACTTTATAAAGAACAAAAATGTCACCTGAGCATCTGGATCATCGAGCATCAAATGCTTTAGCGTGGTTGGGAAATCTGCATCCACACAAGTAGAAGCTGAAATATGGTATAATTTCAAAACACCCATTGCTGCAACCATCCTTACATAATTATTGGAATCTTTTAACCCTGAACCCAATGGACCAACCAAGTACTCCACTAAATTTGCAACCCGAAGAGAACACAAGCTCCTCAAAGCCAATCCCCGAATCATGGGATCCTCATCCTTACAGTCCCTCTGAAGAAAATTAATCGTCAAAAGTGAAAGTTCCGGATTGTGTTTAGCATAATTGCCAACATAAAGATAGCACATTTTCTTCAGCACAATGTCTGAGGTAGCCGAGCACATAACCATCTCACTGAAAACGGAGGAAACATCAATCCCTATGGTCATGTATGATATCACTTTCTTGAAAAGATCCCGCTTTGCATCATCAGTCCCTGGCGCTCGGCTCCCAGCAAGCTGCCGGAGCTGCATTTTCAGGTCGGAGACTTCACCTTTTCTGGTCAGATTAAATTTTGAGTGAGATTGATCAGGATTAGGGTTTTCTCTAAATTCATGCATGTTTGCACGCCCAAAAGAGATATGAAACTTCATTGCTTTTTGCAACATAAAAGCCCTAAAGTCTCTAACAGCAATTATTTTGTTTACACAGTCACAAAATAACCACCCTTACTATAAAAACCATCAAAGGCACAACTATCTGGATTACACTTTAAAGAAAGATGATTCTTTTTGAATTCTAAAATCAAATAAGATCATAGACACAACATGATAACATGAACAACTCCAATGATTCAAGATTTCTGACCATAAACCAAGCTAAGCAAGCTAAATTCAGCGTAGAAATCATATGAATGGCAAATTTGGCATTCCAAAAAAGTACAGTTTCAGCTCCAGACGCAATGTCTGAACAATCTAAGTGTTACATGAATTCATCCAATTTGACAACTTTTGTTGGCACAAGGGTCCAAACACAGCTTATATCTACAATGGTGCAAGTGGAAGCTTCGTGCTTTGTCTTTAGTAGCTGGCAAATTAGTACAACTTAGTGGATCCCTTTTAGACCCTTATAAATTCTCCACCTGAAGGCACTAAAATACCAATCAAATAATACAAATACATGCAAATACGATTAGGGAAAATGGATGATTAATATGAAAACACACCCGGATGGTTGAGAAGGAGAAGGGGATCTTTGATTATAAACTGGAGGAGGAGCCATTCCTTCTTCTTTTCTGAATTCAGCAGTGAACTTGCAGGATCTTGAGTTGATTCTGATACTGAGAGAAAGTTCTCAGAGGTAAAACTGCCGGATTTTTGTGGGATCTTTGAATCTAGTGTAATGCCTGCTCTGCAGTCTGAATCAATTAATGCCACGTTCTCTTCTTTTACCAACAAGAAAAAGCGGAGGAGTAAAAAAAAAGATCGAATTTTTGCCCAATGCAGAAAAAAGGAAGCGCCCTTTGCTTTAGCGCTTTATTCCAGAGAGATGTGGTCGACTTATCTGCAGCACGCTTTCGTGTTTAATAAGACCCTTGTGGCAAAGTCGTTTTGTTCCGGAGTTAATTCATTTTGACTCCCCCAGAGTTGCCATGAAATTGGAATTCCGCTCCAAAAAGTGAAAACAATTAATTTAACTTCCAAATGAAGAAAATTATTTCAATTGGACCGTCGATTTCAGTTTTCTTTAAATACAATAGAGTGTTAAAATCATCTGAGACCCCAATTTCTGCCTTGGTTTCTGTTCAATATTTTGAGCGAAATTATTGAGAAACCAATTTGTTTGCAAACTACTCTAAAACCAAGGCTGATTTCTCCTTCCTATTTCCCTATCATTTTTCACTCTTAAACACTTTTTGCCTTTTTCGTTTGTTGATTTGATACTTTCATTCGTATTGTCCTTTTCTCTATAAAATCAATCACATAAAACGAGCTAATTGGGACAATATAGCAATATTCATTGATCGCATTCAAATGCAACTTCTTTGAGAAAATCGCCGCTTCAATCCTAGATTCCACTCAAGAAGTTACCAAAAATTTCTAAAATAATCACAAAGTATAGTACATTAATAAATACTTATCAAACTGGATTAATGAGAAACTTGTCTAAGGCTATCTTAATAATTTTATCTAGTCTTTCTTTATTGATATATAGTTTTATCTACTCTACTGCATACATTAATAGATGAAAATTTTTGATATCTACAATTACATTTTCTCAAATAAGTCAATAGATGGTAAAAACTTTTGATGGAACATTACATGCATCCATAAAATAAAATGTCATTTTATCTTTCACTAAGTGCCTCTTTGAAATCATGCGAGGCCTACGTTGAATGGGAAACCAAAAAAAAAATGCAATGATGGCCAAATTTTCGAAAAAAAAAAAGTCTCTTGTTTGTAGGGTTAAATAAAAATTCTTTCACTTTAGGGAGCTCAATTAAAACTTCTGGGTATTTCGAAGGATCTGATTGAAACTAATTATTCTGCAATTCTTTTATTTTTTTAAATTTTTTTCTGTGATTCTTTTTATTTATTCTTTTGTATTTTTTTGGTCCTCATGTCTATTTTCCAAGGTTTAACCCGCAGAGCAACCTGAGAGCCCTGAGACCAAAATCCAAATCTTCAGCTCCAAAGAAACAAATGATTGTCTCCAATCTTCCAAGACTCCAATCTCACTGGTTACCAATCATCACTTCACCTCTGACCCAATTCTTCATCTCCAAAACACCAAAGAAACAGTTTTTCATCAACTCCACACTCCTATCGAAGCCTTTGTCAACAACCCTTTTCACCAAAACCCCGGAGAAAAACTCCTCCGCATTGCAAGAATCAAGAAACCAAGAAAAATTTGTTGAAACTCCTCAGATTGAGCTATCCCTTGAAAAGCTGTTTTTGCCCCCTGATACTGATGTTTCTTCCTTGACAACCCCTTTGAGTAGCAGAGTTTTGAAGGGCTCTAACATTGTGCTTAGCAAGTATGCTTCTGATGCTCAAGTTGACTGTGCTGAGTTCATAAAGAGCAGTGTTAAAACTGAAGAATGTCCTTCTGATGGATTGCCTGAATTTGCTCTTGTCGGGAGGTCTAATGTGGGGAAATCTTCGCTTCTTAATTCGCTTGTTAGACGAAAACGTCTTGCTCTCACCTCGAAGAAGCCTGGTATGTGGTTTGTTGCTTACGGTATTTAAATTGATTTTACGATGTAATTGCATATTCTTTTGATTCTGCTCATAAAATCTTGCATTTCTTTTTGTTTGTTCATTCTGAACTCATTGAATGACAAAAGCTTACTGTTTCACTTGGTGCTAATTTCAGTATTAAGCTGGTTAAGTAGGTAATAGGTTCCCCCAGTCAGAAGCTTGTTTGATTTGTTTCAGGATTTTGAAAGCTTTGGAATTGCGAGATTAGGTGTATGATCCTTGAAATGAGTGGTTGTCACTTGTCCGATTCAATGAGCAAGTTATAATAGATTGTAAGCATGCCAAAATCGGGGTAAATTCATATTAGTCTAGTTAATTAAAAATATGATGCCCTTAACTGGCTACATTTGGTCCTCACTGAAAAACATGCATCATTTATAAAAAGATTTTTCTTGACAATTATGTGAAGATAAAGCAGAGATTCTTCGAATAGATGAAACGGAAACTGATTGACTGCATAATGAACACTATACAGAGTACATGTTTGTGAGAGGGATAATAGGGCAAAAGAATGCTAGAGCATTAATGTTCAGGTAAGGGTTTGATCTGAAACTGGAGCTATGAGAAGGTCAATTATGCAGAAAAATTGCAGAACGAAAATACTTCATGTATCGGAATTGAGATGCAGATATATTAATCGCAGTTAACTTTAAAATCAATGTTTAGCAATACATCCAAATTGGTTAGGTTGTTGGCTATAGCATGCTAAGATTTAGAAGCAGATGGAGTAATTTCTGCTGTTATTGGTTCATGCCATCAAACTGCTTTAGTTGAAATTCCTTATACTCTCCTTTATTATGGTTAACTGTGTTTTAGAAACTTGTTATAAAACTACTTGTTTCTTGTCATCCATGAATGGGCTGTCTTGCTGAGTTACATCTTTACATGTTTATTTTGCAGGGAAAACACAGTGTATTAACCATTTTAAGATCAATAATAAGTGGTACCTTGTGGATTTGCCTGGTTATGGGTATGGAATTTACCACATAATCTTTCTTCCTATCTCTTATTCAGTTTCAGAAGATGGTTTTATATTTACTGCAAATAATGCAAGAAATTAACTACTAGGTTCTGCTCTATCATTAAATTCGTAACTAACAGCATAGCAACTTAAACGCCAAATTTTTATCGTCAAACATTCTTATCATGGATATGTCAGTCTCCAGCCTGTAATTAGATTATCTGAATCTGGTCAAATATATCTAAATATCTTATTTATTTTTTGTAGTAGATTTATAACCAAGTCATCTAAAGTAAAGTTCTCCACATAACATAAAAGGTTGAGCATAAAAGTTATTCCCTGGCTAGAAACATTAGAAGCTTGAAGCAGATATTGTCACTGAGTACTTTCAAACTCCTTGCCTTGGCTATAAGGGCTCGATATTGCATTATCCTCCCCATCTTTTTGTGAAAAATTCTTTTTCCAGTCTAAGTTTGAATGTATTAGAGACTAATGAATCACTAATTTACTTCAAATACTTATGTTGTGGATTCTTCAAATTTAGCTGAAACATCAATTAGAATTGATTGAGATTTTTGTTAGCTAAGCAGCCAATCGAATTTGAGTTCATAGTGGCATAATTACCATCTGATGGACATCTTATTGAAGTCAAATATACTGATTCTTCATCTCTTGTAGCTTAAGTTTTGTATAAGTTGGCAGCTTAACATGATACTGGAGGTGGCAAGTCTGCACATTTCACATATGACAGACAGAACTAAGAATTATTTTGCAGCAAAAGCATAGTCTTGGAATGAAGCCTTGCAGCTGTCTTTTACCAATGTTTCATATGCATTTAGCTAGGGTTATTGCATCTTTTGTCCCTGATATTTTTCATTTTACCTGAAGATGCTTAATATTTAGAAAAACTGCTGGTTTTTTTTTGTACCTAGTATCTCAATGTTGTCAACTTGTTGCCAATACTAGGTCTGACACTTAGCAAAGTTTGAAAAATTGCCGAGCATTAAGAAGCATCCTTATTAGTCTGACTTAGATGACTTGCCATTTATAAATCAAAACTAAATGAGAGAGCTAAGTTCATGCCGACTGACTGCCAAATTCTGCTCCTCTATCTCACGTCCTCTTTTGGGTACAAAAAAGATCCTCTTCCTGCATGTCCAATGCAATATTTAGGCAATTAACAAATTACGCCTCAGGTGATTTGACTGCAGTGTGAACAGTACTGCAAAAGCATTCTTGTTATTGCTTAATTGGTATTCTCATTTATTGTAACCTGCAAAACCAGAAGGATAGGAAACCATAATTTGTCTGAAAACCTGTCATGCATTATTGTTTAAACAAACTTTATAGACTGTTAGACTTTTGTCAATATAAAAACTATTAATAGTTTGACTTATGGATGCTAGGATCTCATTGATCTAAATTATTCTTAGTGCATGCTTCAAGAAGTGCTTTATGTCAACTGCATTATCTTTTAACAAAGAGATCTTGCAGTCAAAATCACATGTTTGATGGTTGCTTTCTCTGACTGCTATGAAATCTTGTTATAAACAAGACTGGTTGTTATACTGCTCTGTGACTTTTATCTGACAATAATTTAGATGTGTTTAAAACTATGCTAGGAATTTCAATTTTATTTCCAAACTTTTCTAGAAGGTCTCATTACCATGTTTACTATGCATGTACATGATCGGCAGAGGTTAAAAGTATTTCTCACGGTTTTTTCTCCCAAAGGAGAAAGGTTATGGTTATTCCTACTCAATTTGGTATTGAAACCCGTTGTTTGTGAAATGAGATTTGTGGACTCTCCATATGTCGTCCATTTTGCTAACATTGTGAAAAAGTCTTACTGATGTTTGTTTCATGCTAAGATAGGCTGGGTATATTATAACATGAATGAACAAACTTAATTTTGACTATATAGCTATTACATTTTTTAGCTGCCTCTTTCATTTGGAGGTTCCTTTCATGAGTGTTGTTAATGACCACAGTTGCATCAAAAGACCGTTAAAAATAAGTCCCAAGTTACCCATGCTGATAAATGGTTTCTGTAAATCATGAGCACTTCAGGCCAGCATAACTATTTGATATACATATTCTCTATACTATGGTGACTCTGGCCGCAAGGTGATTCCACTCCCTTTGACCATTCCTGATGCATGCTTTCCTACAGTGGAGTGCCTTTAGGTATAATGTTCTAAGTGCGTTCTAGCAGAAGCCCTAGGCTATCAAATATTAGGAATAGAGTGTGCTTATGTGTTTTGTGTTTTTTTTTTATTTGTTTATTTCCCTGTGAAGAACATTGAAAGAATGCTACTAACTAGTGACTCAAGGATGATTCAATACTATTTTATCGCCCAACTCCACAACCCAAATTTTAGATTGAAGTCAATTTAGGTTGTCTTGGAAGCTATATTTTCTGATCTAGGTCATTGTATTCATCTCTATCGACTATAGTTGGTCTTATCTTATGATTGAAAAGTATTGTGCTATATTGGATAGGTATGCAGCTGCACCTCAGGAATTGCGAACAGACTGGGATAAGTTCACCAAAGATTATTTCCTAAACCGGCCAAATCTTGTTTCTGTGTTTCTCTTGATAGATGCTAGTATTCCTGCTAAAACAATTGATCTCGAGTATGCTAGTTGGCTGGGACGGAACCAGGTGATTCGATCACTTTAGTTTCTCCTTTCATCTAAATTACAAAATGACAAGTAGACGAGGAATTTCTTGTAATTGTTTTTTCCTCTTATGGGTCTCAAGACAAAGTAGTCAAGTTGGGCCTTCTCTTGAATTATCTGTTTCACTTAATATTACTTATTCAACTTGATTTTATACCCCCACCATGTGCACACATCCATCCCTAAAGTAGAAAAAATTTGCAAGATATCCATTGTATAGTAGTTTTTACCTGAGTGTGACCCCCTGCTTTTCTATCTTGTTAACTTTTTACAATGAAATCAATGTCCTGAATTCTCATGATTGGTAAATTTTTTTCTGGTGGGGAACTAGTCAAGAGTTCATAGTTCATTTGTGTCTTACCTCATTTCTCTTGAGGCTATCATTCTTCGTTGTCTCGTTTGCTCGTGTTGAGAAATATATTCCTTTGGTTTCAGATTCCATGACTTTAGTGTTTACCAAATGTGACAAGCGGAAAAAGAAAAAGAATGGAGGGCGAAGACCTGAGGAAAATATTCAAAATTTTCAGGAGTTGACACGTGAATTTTTCCAAACCGCCCCTCCTTGGATTATGACCAGCAGCATAACCAATCAAGGTCGAGATGAGATACTGTTGCATATGTCTCAGCTAAGGAACTACTGGCTCAAGCACTGAAGTTCGAATCAACCTCTCAAATGTAAGCATTCAGGCGCATTTTCCTAGTTCCCTCTGGGAAGTGTAGCTTGTAATTAATTCATCCCATGCTTTTGTTAAATGCACTGGACAACCAGATTATGGTTGGGTCTATAGCATCCTAATTCTTCCCATGCCTTATTAAATGCTCTGGAGAACCGGATATGATTGGGTCTATGGCATCCTCGTCGTGTATGAATGCCAGCTGATAGCAAGAAAATGGAGTCAATAGATGCCATGATTTGATCCTTGAGATTGAAGAATGATGCTTGGTAGTGTGAAATCTTTGTGAAAGGGCAGACGATAGATGGTCTGGATCATATGAAGTGGTCAACTGAATTTGGCGTTAATCTTGCTGGTCGAAGGAAGGTGACTTGGGCGGGTGATGTAATTGTATAAAGACGCTTTTCTGTTTCTTTTGGCAAGAATGTTAAAATAGGAGATTTAAATGATGAACTAAGCCCTGTAACGAGAAAGCCAAACCTGTTATTCTATGTATTATCTTCATTTACAGCATTTACAAATGATGAGGTTATCTCAACTGGCTTTTAATCGCATTTTCATTAAATGAGCTTATGGCTGCGGAAACACTGTGTGGCTTCTAAGGTGGCAGGAATAGCATTTCTACTAAGTTTGTCGCCGGTTGCTCTTAAGCCTTAACAAGTTATAACCGGATAACCAAGATGGGATTGACTCTTGCCTGTTATCTGGAAAAACAAATTCTTACAATTCTTGCTATTCCAAATAAAAAATCCTATGTACGTATTCAAGCAAAGCAAAGGACAACCTCAACACTCTAAGTGGCAACCACAAGTCACCACGAAGTTGAAACATTTACAAGGAATTGCACTGAGTAAACAGATCCATCACAAGACAAGATTTCTGTTGCTCACAAGGACGTCCAGATAAGTAGACAACAAGAGCTCGTGCAGATACCCAGAAAGCAATTAAAAGCACATTTCTTTTATCTGCATTCCTGTAAAAGCCATCCCTAATCAGTGATTCTGTACATATGATTGAATTTGTTAATGTTTACAACAGATAGCAACAGCTAGAAGATTCAAAATGACCTATATTGACCCTCAGAAAGACGAGTGAAACTAAACAAAACTACAACAGCCTTTCAGGTTTATGATGCTGCATCAGCTGCTACCTTCTTTCTTGGTGCTGCTACAGTACCTAAAAAGATCAAGAATTATGAGTCAGATACTGATATACTAAAAAGAACTCCACCTAAAACACTACATAGATGTATAGGCCTATACCTTCTCTGAAGTTACTTTTGAACCTAACAGCAACATGACGTAGGTACCTCATACGGCCTGTTCCAGTGGTCTTTCTCTTCGAATTGCCTTGATGCTCCAATTATCTGAATGCCACGCAGAAGAATAAACATTGAATTATCAAAACTTCAACCATGCAGTTTAGCCTAATGTCGGGACTGAATGAACTGTATCTGCAAGGTTCAATGTACAAAAGCACATAAGAAACACCCCAATCCTAAGTTAATTCTCATATCAATCTTCCGTCCTTAATACAAAAGCAAAATATTTTCCTTTTGACTGGTAATTGCCTATAATTGAAAACGGACTTGCATCTTTAAAACCTTTAAAACATTTTAGCCAAATGAAAACCAAGAAAATCATTAATGGGAGTGATTCTCCAGTTTTATATGTATAGAAACAAGAAATCAAAGTTCAAATGGACATCAACCATTTGAAAAGATGTAGTTTCCCAACGTCCAAATGCTCCACAATTGAAGCACTGGATAGCGAGAGAAACAATTCTCTGGCTTCACTTTAAATAGTTCAACACATGGTGTGAGACTGTGTAAACCAATAAAAACCAAGCAAAGCCAAGCGAATAAAATGTTAGGAGGATTTGAGGAACGACAGAGTTAGAACAGGAAGAATGTTAAAACAAACTCAGTCCCTTAGATGTTCATAAAGAACTGCGATCATATTCGCAACTCATTACAGGTCTGTATATACTCATCATCGTTGTTCAATCACTTCCTGCTTAAATCATAAAACTAGCGTGTACATACAAGAAATAAAAAATGTAGCTGCTCCAGTGTTCTCCAAAGACAATAGCAGAGTTGCCAAAGAAGAGATATGGAAGAGCAGCACGCCCAATTTCGCTTCAAGGGAACGAGTTGGTCAGAAACGAATTTGTTCTGGCAACCAGATAGTGAAGCCTTGAGTTCTAATTGCACTACAGACATGTAGAAAACCATAAACTTCACCATCAGCACTCAGGACACACTTAAACTCAATTAAAAAGGCAGACGGATTGCAATGTGCATTTACCTAACACTTGTGAGTTATAGAAATGTTTGAATCTATCTAGGAAAGGAACAGGACAAAAAATGTTCCCTACCCTCAAACTGATTCATGGAAAGACTCGAATAAGTCTCTCTACTTATGTGCCTCTGTCTGAACCGAACAGTGTGTGTGCAATTGCAGCACCTTCCCGTTATTCAAGAGGCAACCATGTTCAGCAGGTTATACACATAGAAAGACTGACAGATTCAAAAATAGGAAGGAACAGCAAATATGACTCCAAGACAGAAGCCAATACTACTGATATTTCTCACAAATATACATCCCTAGAGGAAAACAGAAGGAAAAGGAAGGGGGGGGGGAGCGATAAAGAATGTCTAAGGCTGCTTGGAGGACACTTTATAGAGTGCAAAGAGTCCCCTCAAAAGGCCTTCAAAGACCCAAAATACCTTAAGATATTTTGAATCCACGTTTCATTATACGCCTCTTAACTAAGCCAAATATGAAACTCCTAAATTGTTCATATGGCTACTCAAAGAGGCACTGCACTCTAGTAACAAATATCACATCTACATGAAGCAAAGGGGAACAAACCCTGAATTGTAAAATGAGGCATTTCTGTCCATTTAAAAAGAAATTAGTGTCAAAATGGGAAGTTCTCACCGTGAAAGAAAGATATCTACGAAAATGGCCACATCATAAAAAAGTTCGATTTAGCTATTTAGCAATGGCAAACTACGCATCTTCCGCACTTTTTACCCATTTCGAGTACAAATACCCAAAAAGAAAATAACCATAAAAAAAGCTAATCAATTGACAATACCCAATTTTGATGCATATAACAGACAATTTCCATTGTCTAAACCCTCAAAATCCATCTTTGTCTTAATTCTAGATAAAATCAGTCTCTCCAAGCCTTCACCATTTACATTTATAATTAATCTTTCCTAAATAGTCTCTTCAAAACAACATGACAATAAATATAAACCCAAAAAAAAAACTGAGCGACAGTAAAACAAATCCCACATGCATAACTACAAGAAGTTAATTTTTTTCATATGCCATCAAAAAGTTAATTTTAAAACAGAAATAAATGAAAACTGAGATTAGTGAATATACATTTCCGAAGACGAGCTGCAGGGTAAGCCACTGAACCACAACGGCTCTTCTGGAGGTGGGAAGCTCCGCCGCCCACATCTCACACACAGTGTGTGTGTTTTGTTCCTTCTCTTACCAAAACTCCCTGTTCCTTTTCCCTTTCAATCCATAAAAAGGGAAAAAAAAAACAAATACAAACACCAATAACCATCAAATACAGTAACATTTATGTTATATAACATAGATTAATAAAAATGACGGGATTGAAGAGGCCACAGAAAAAGTACCATGGAAGAAAGGAAACCCTAACGAAACACTAGCCGAACACCTGCGTTAAAATGACTGTTGTGAGATTTAATTTATAAGTAAATCGTTTCTCGAGTTAGGGGTTTTTTTTCTTTGACAGGGCTAATTTTATCAGCACAACTGGGGCCGTGATCTAGACGAGTAATATTCATTTGTGTTCTTGGGTCATTTATCAGTTTCACAACTGGGCTGAATCCAGTTTCTGCGTATCTCATGTCTTTTGTTTGGGACTATGCCTTGAATTATTTTTTTCAAAAAAAGGTAGTACCCGCAGCTAAGGATAGCATGAGGCGGTCGTTCCATTCTACAAAAGTTCTCTTTGCCCCTGTCCCGTCCCCACCCTGCCCCACTACCGCCATATGTCCATTCGGCCATTATTATTATTATTATTTTGATTTAACTTTTCAATTTATATAGATCTATTAATAGTTTTTATTAATTTTCTTTTTAAAAATTTTAGCAAAAAAAATTACATTATTTTATATTATAACAACATAACATGTTACTTATTTTAATATAATGTATTTATTTAATAACAATAACAACTTAGCAATTTATTTCATATTGTACAGATTAAAAACATACTGTACGCGATAAAATTTCTAAGTCTGCAAAAGACAAGAAAGATATACGACAAATGTGTAATTTATGAATTTTAACAAGGATATGAGTACAATCCCTGAAGTTCTCTCAAAACTATGGAGAGAGGTTCCCTCGATTCTTCCCTTCGAACGCCAATCCAAGGGCTTCGCAGCTTGTACTTGGATCGACCACCGATTCCTTCCAATCTTGATATGGAAGATTTGAAGAACTTGAAAATATTTGGAGACTCAAGCCTTGATAGATGGAAGACTTGGAGAGTTTGAAAACCCAGACTTTCGTAACTTGGAGCTTCAATACTTGCGTGTATGAGATGCCTCCTGATGTGTGTCTGTCTGTCGCATTTGGTAGAGAGACCCCCTATTTATAGTTGTAGCATGGGGTAGAGGTTGAACACACGTATACTAATTTGCTTGGCTTGCAAGACATGCAGTCATATAAGGACTGCACTACTTTGAATATTATCTCTTTATTAATAAAGATATAGCACCAATAAATGTTTCTTGCGATTGGCCGGATTACGTAGACACATGCCATGGCACCGTTTGATTGGATGAACCATTGCAGTATATAGGGCATATATAAGGACTAAATAGTTCTAAATATTATCTCTTTAATAAGAAACAAACATTTAGATATTTATCCTTAATTTCCAAGTCCATAGGAAATATGTGAACGTGGCATGACTTAATTGGAGAGATACCCCAACAATTTTAATTGGTTGGAACACCTCATCTTGACATCCGGGAGAATATAATGGCCGACGAATAACCAAATAACCAAGTGTGTATGACACGTGGCTAATTTTTAATTGGCTATTTAATAACCAAAATTTTCCAAGTGTACATGACATACGGCAATACCCAATTGGATAAAAATAAGCCGTAAAAATAATTTATAGACCAATGGTGATTTTAAAAATTAATTAAAATTCCATTGTCTACACATACATATATATTATACTATATTAAATATAGAGAGGAACGGAGTGGGACAGGGGAGCACCATTTAATGCACCCCCATCCCTATTCCTCTCCCTACAGAATGGATACCCCGCATGCACCCGTCTCGATTACCATTCTTACACTATTACATGCACTGAGCACATTTCTTTTAGATTATTCTGCTATTTATTTTACGAAAAAGTAAATTAATATATATGTATAATATATATATATATATTCGTGTTTTTGACATCCTATGATTGGAATGATCATTGTTACCATTGTTCCTTTTTGTACTAACAATTAAATACAATTATTTTTGGACATTCTTATTCCATGGTAAATTTTTTTCGATCAACTCAATAACTTCATTTTTGGATGATCTTCAATCATGTTTTTGACATTCTATGATTGGTTGATCATTTATTGCTATTGTTTCTTTTTTTTCTGCCTATTAATTAAATACAATGTTTTTTCTGCATTTCTTATTCATAGTAATTTTCTATTAATCTATTAATAACCCATCTTACACGCATTCAAATTAATTATACTCTTTTTTTTTTTGTCCTTCAATCAACTCATGGCTTTCAGATTTTAATTATTTTCAAAAATAAAACTACACAATCAGGACTTTCTTACTTCATGCAATTTTCTAATATTTATTAATGACTTATCTCCAATTCGAATTAATTATTTTGAGTGGCATTTTCCTTTCTTTTTTTTTAATGATTGGTGCATTAAGACATAGATATACGTTCCTGTTTTTAGTAGGTTATTGAGTTAGTTGTTCTAATTTTCTGCTAAAGTAAACGTTTTTTTTTCCAAAAATACAAGGTTGTAAAAAGTTCTTCCAAATTATTTTTCTTTTGTTACTTCTAATAATTTGAGCAAATAATAAGTTTATTTTCTTTTTCTATATTCTTTTTTTTTTTGTAAGTGAGAGGATTTAAACCCATGATCTCTTACTTACAACTCCTCCCACCTTACCACCCAACCCAACCCTTTCCCCCTAATAACTTTCTTATCTATTAGTTTGCTATTTGAAATTCCTTTTTAGCGGTGAAAATATCAAATATTAAGTGGCGTTATTTTTTCTTTGTTTTATTGGCCTTATTATAGTATACTATATGTTTTGTACAAATCTATAAAAGGCACATTTCATTTGTTTATATTGTTCAAGTTTACCAACTTTTATATCCACCTATGTATAGTCCCTATTCAAGAAATGGTTAAGAATTAGTAAAAAGAATAAAATAAAAACTCAATAACATGAGGATAGGTGTATTTCATTATTCTTTTCATACATTAATATAATTAATTTTCATGATTAAATTCAACTGCCATTGGTCAAGATTTTTTTTTTAATAAGAGGAGATTAAAAACCATAGTGTTATTAATTATTTTTTGTGCTTTTAGCTTCTTATTATTCTTCATTATACACAAGTATGAAGTACTACTATGTCTTTTTCTTTTTAAACTAAATCTTTCTTATAAATGGCCATTATCACAAAGGAATAATAATAATTTAGATCCATCAATTTGGCAACACTTTAACATTAAAACAACTTAACAAATAACAATATATATATATTCAGATCCAATAATAACAATAATAATAATTCAGATCCATCAAATTGGCAACACTTTAACATTAAAACAACTTAACAATATATATGTATCACCAACTTTTCTATGCCTCTTCAAAACAAATGCATCAATTTGCAATAAAAAAACTGTAAATTACAAACTGATGTTGAATCCTTTAAAATCCTTCAAGGGCTTTTCTAATCTCATAAAATAATTGGGTGAACTATTGTATTCTCTTGTTTCATGAGTAAGAAGATGGCACTCCAATCCCTTCGAGAATTTGGCTTATAAGCCAAATCAACTTTCAAATCTACAAATTTTTTTTCTTTTCTTTTTTTTTTTTTTTTTTTTTTGTAAAAATTGTCTTTGAGGAATAGCAGGTGATATTTCTTGAAAAAGGGGTGTACCTTAAACCTATCCTGATGAACTCTATACAATTTTGGAGAAAATTCAATGATAAAAATACTAATATAATAATCAAGAGATTAAATTGATAATGTTCATGTGAAACAACATCTTGGTTAATGAAGCAAAAGTCGGTTTTTAGTTTTGAGTTAAAACAAAAAAGTTTAGGACTCTTTGACCTTAAAATAGGATTGTAAGGATTGTATGTGCAGGTATTATAGTAGCATAAAACAACAAATATGAGTAACCTTTAAAAGTATTTGAAGATAATTGAAAGGGACAATTTGAAATCTTCCCGGACAAGTCAAAAATAATACTAAAAAGCTCAATCACAAAAGAAAAAAATAAACTTTTCTTTAATGTTATTTGTTTTTTTTTTGTCTCTGCTGAAATTCTCAATTGTGCATAATTGTCTTTTATAATGGAGTATTAAACTCAATTCTTCCCAAAACATTTAGTTTAGTAAATAAATTTAATTGAACAAATTTCAATTTAGTTTAGTCATTTATTTTGGTAGAATGATTTAATATTGTTAAAGATTTTCTTTTCAGCATAAACAAAATAGTCTTTAGAAGTATATGAAATAGTCTTTAGAAGCAGAAACAAAATAGTCTTTAGAAGCATATCAAATAAAACATTCTCAATTTTCTCCTGTTCAATAAAACTTCTTCTCTATTTTTTCTTGAATTTCTCTCCTAACTTCTTCTCTAATTCCTCCTTTATTTCATTCATAACAAGTCCAATGAACACACTATTATTACTATAAAATGTATAAAATAGAGTCTAACTTACACAAATATAGTTTTTTTTAACCATGTGTTTGTCTTCTTCCCCTCATAGTCGCCATTATAGCCCAATTCAATTTGAACAGCTCTTTATTGTCGTCAAGAATAATAAAAGGTCCATCATTCCTTTTATAGTCATATATCTTTTATAAATAATAAAAGCTCCATGGTTCTTCTTTATAGTTATGTATCTTTTATAGCTCATGCAATATATCAAGCATTTTACCTTTCAACCTTGGCACTTAGTAGTATGTGAATTCAGTATCGGTGCTCTCATCACCCAACTTTTTTCTGATAAAGACTACAGATGATAGCCAAACCGATACTGCTATAAAAAAGACGCATCAACGCTAAATGTCAATCCGAGCTTTTTTTTATATGAAACAAGTATAAGAATGCGATTCAAATTATATCTCGTCTTCTTGACCTCATTTAAATTCACCGAATCAATCATAAATAGTCATGCAAAATCCACATTGTCTAAGCAAAAGAATATAGCACTTGTTGAAGGCGTTGCTTCAACAAGTGAACACGGCGCCTGTCCTCCAGAGCTGTATAAGTCAATATAGTAGGAATTTCATCCCTCATAGAGCTTAGTAGCAACTTCATCCCCCAAGAGAGCTTTTCTTTTCAACAGTGACAATTCACATTCCATATCCAATTCTTTATAATTAACTTTAAAATCTCCATCTCTAGGCCTTGTCACCAAGGTGTAATTATCTTTTAAAATCTTGTATATCTCTACTACCTTGGCGTCAAGTTTTCTTAGTTATCTTTTAAAATTTTCATCTCTGGTGCCTTGTCATCAAACTTTTTTAATTATCATTGAAAATCTCCATCCCTAGTTCCTTGTCATCAAGGTTTCTAAATAAAGCCATTGATAACCAAATCATGTAATTCCATCTCTAGACTTGATCTCTGATCTCTTAATTGTTTACATCTACTCGAGAATGTGGCTAGATTACAGCAGTAAATAGCATGTGTTTAGGGTAGGAATGGAGGAAGAGAAGATCAGGCATAATGAGAAAAAGAAAGGAGTTGATTTTTGAGTTAAAACAAGAGCAAAGAGCAAGAAGATGGAGTAGGGCTTTATCTAGTGCAATATAACCAAACTATCATTCCAAGTGTACGATATAATCTTGGTCCTTAGAACTTACCATCCAATGACAAAGATTTTAACAAATGGCTAACACAAAAAGAAGCAAAATGACGAAAAAAACAATCCAAATTAAGTGGAATTACGGTGTAATTGTCCCATTTTCTACTATAGCAACTTTTGCTTTACACTCTTAAATATGATAGTATATATCAAATAGGGATATAAATTAGAAATAAATTGAGAAAGGATATGGTTATATCAAATAGGGATGCAAATCAAAAATTAATTGAGGAGGGATATGGTAAAGCTTGTGGACTCCTTGAGGACAACATTAGCTGTTTTACTGCCTTTCAAACAAGGTGGGACTCTTAAGGGATATGGTAAATAAGAATATTCTCTATGTTTTTAATTAGTATAAGATGAATTTCATATGTTTTATTATTTAGTATGCTTGAATTACTAATAAACACTAATTAAACAAAATAAAAGAAATCACAGCCAAATTACACAATTAAATTATGAAAATCTTTTGAAACAAAAATCTCGAAGTAACCCATCAATGAACTTGAGGTATATGAACCATCAAATTCCAATACAATTAATTACACCTAAACTCTCTATGGATGTCTTAACAATACTTATACTTAAAATGTATTTGTACAAAAGTTCTTTATTTAATCGCCAAATTCCAATGTTATTGTTTGATTGTTACTTTTATACTTTCCTTGATTCTGGACACCCATACCACTTAGCGCAAGGTTTTTTAACAATTAGTGCATCAATTTTGAATTATTTGAAAATGACACAATCCTATCCACAACTCTTCAAAGAGACAGTTAAAAGAGAGAAAGAGAAAGTGTGCATTCAAGTGAAAAAATAACAAATCTTACATGGTAAAATAATTCATGAAAGAACAAAATAGAAATCCAAGAAGTCGCAAGGCTAATAATTTTGGCCTAAGTACCAACAAATATGCATGTGCGTAATGCTGAAATAGGGGCTACTAAATTGTGAATTATCCAACTTTTCTTAGGACCAATAGTACGAAGTTCAAGCAATCAAGGCACAACAATGACATTAAAACAAAATAGAACACAAGCATTAGACAGATATCTTGGATAATTTAGTATTTGAAACAAACTTCCAAGCTTTTTCAACAAGAGGTATGTTGACACAGAAGAAACTATAGGACACAAGGATAAAAAATCAAATACACAGTGAGCAAAAAATTAAACCCAAACTAAAATTTTCAAAGAGATAACGCACATAAGCAGCCCTTTTTTAAAGAAAACAATTGTGAAGAGACCTCTAGGCTTGCAGATCAAGCTAGAGGGATGGACTGGAGTAGCCATTCCCCAAAACTTTGCAAAATTGTATTAGGTAGTAGGATTTTTCACGAAAATACTATTACTTTGCCTCCCCAAATATTTATCTAAAGTTAATGTTTATTCTCTTTGGATTTTCATTCAATAATTTTCTAAATAATTTGCAATCTATAGAAGATTAGTATAATATATCAATTAAAGAAATTATATATATAAAAAAAAAGAAAAATTACACAATCGTTCCTCACATATCATTGATGTGAAAATTTAGTCCATCAGCATGAAAATGATCACTTTTAGTCTTACTTTTTCATTCAAATATTGGCTGAAATTAGTCACAAGTAGACCACATGACCAATTTTTAAAGGGTAAATATGACATTTCAGTGAATGTCGATGGAGAATGTGAAGGACTAAAAGTCTTATATTGAATAAAGACAAGACAATGGCTTATATAGACCCGGTCCACCACCTGAAAATAGACCCTATTGAAATAAATAAACCTCGTTACCTTTTTGTTTTACAATCTTGAGCCTTTTCAGCAAAGAAGTAACCTGACGAATTTTTGGCCACACAGTCTATGCCCTAGTCAGTGGATTAGGTCTATTCAAGTATTTGTCTAGAGACATAATCAAATAAGTTGGTTGAACAATTTGACATCAATTCCTTTCTTTCCAAAACCCTAATTTTCCCAATTCTTTCTTTCCAATTTCTTCACAAAAATTATAGATCGAAGCTAACAAGAATGGGGTATGTGGCAAATAAATTGGCTTATTTTCAAGCAAATTACAAGCCTTGAAGACCCCAATTTATGCATAAAGTTCCTCTCCGCTCGTGGCTAGTACCTTAAGCAAATGATCTCTAATTCCTTTAACAAGCCCACCACTATTGATGATACTTTTTTGGCCCTTTGTCCCAGCCACCGCCTTCTCCAATTCCAATGTCGAGGAAGTAGTAGTAGTCTTACCCACCATAGTCGTCGAAACCGGTGGGGTCCTCGACTTGGCTTGGAGAGTTGTGACTCTCCCGTTCTCCATCATTTTTGATAGCTTAGGATTAAGTATTAAGAGTAGTCAGACTCGAGATGTAGGCTGCTTGGTTTGATACCATGAAATATGATACTTGGTTTGACCATGGAAAAGAATTCAATAAGAATTCAAGAGTACTGGTCGTGCTATTTGGTTAGACCATAGAAATTGATGATCTTGCCAAAAGATTAATGCCAAATTAGAGATAGAAGACATTTTTTGAGGTTGAGATTTCATGTAATGCTTGCCTGGGGAATCCTGCGAAGGTTACTATTGTTTTGGCTCATTTGGCTTTTTATTTATTTTGTAATTGAATATTGAAGAAAAGTATAGTCAAACTTGAAACAATAATTCAAGATTTTAGTTGGTTTCTCACCGTGCTGATCATGAATTACTTGTTCTTTTTGAAATTTATTTTTTGTGCAAATCTACTTTCTGTATGATGTAATTGTTTAGTATATGATGAGGTTCATGATCTATAAGACATCATTTCACTTATTTGGAACAAAAGGATAGTACTTTTGTTAGTTCTTAGTTGGAAATTCCATTTAGTGCCTTTTCTTTTAGCTATCTAGGGTTTTTGAAAATTATAGGGAGGGTTTATTTATAATAAAGAGGTGGATGGAATTAGATATTTGTCCCAAAACTAATTTTTTTTGCCGTAAAATCCATGTGATTTTCCAAGGTGTTTTTGGAAAATTTTAATGTACAAAAAGTGATTAGCCATTTTGTATAATGCTTAACTAAGATATGAGACCTTTTGTCCCTTATATTTTGGTCAACATTATATTGATATGCTATATTTACCCTTTAAAAATTGGTCACATGGTCTACTCGTGACTAGTTTCATCTAAAATTCAAATGAAAAAGTGATCAAGGACCAAAAATTGATCAATTTTTAATTTATTAGGGACTAAAAGTGATTATTTTCATTTTGATGGAATACATTTTCACATTAGTGATATGCGAGGAATGATTTATACATTTTTTTTAAAAATAAAGAAAGATATATTAAAGGAAATTTAACTGTAATTACAACCTATTTAGACTAAATCAACTTGAATTAAGCATTGTAAGATGAACCAAGCTATCCAATATTCCAATCGAATTTAAGCTTATGAGATTTTCGTTAATTTAGTTCACTATCTAATCAAACTAAACATAAATAGCATTTTGTGTTTAGTGTAATATTAAATTCAGGTCAATTAGCGTGAAACTTGCAATTTGTAGGCAAAAATTTTGAACTGCTCGAATTCGACACGAGTTCGGCTCGATAAAAACTCGCTTGAGTTTGGCTTGATAAATAAATATAGAAAATCCAAATATAATTTCAAACTTGTGGGAAAAAACCTTGAGTACTAGTTTCAATTAGTCTCGTGTATACCTCTACTTCAATTAAAATATGGAATAGTACTAGAAAAAATAAACACAAAAAATAAAAATTTTCCAAACTCCAATAATGTGCTTTTAATTATCGACTATAGCTCAAGTTTTATTGTCGTGGTTTAAAGAATTGACCTCCACCAAACTTCATCATTTGCTATAAATTTTTTTTTATCATAATATGTTTGATAATTCGCCCGTCTGCTAAACTAAAATTCTAGTTTCGTCTATGGTTTTATTATGAATATAAGAGACTAGGTCCTTGTGGACTTATATGTCATTATTTTTGTGTTAGTATTTAGTATCTACTCGAAAACTTTACCATTTTTGTTTAATTGTAATCAATCCTTCTCTCTATTTGACATTCAGAAGGCTATTTTTTGGTATAATTTTTGGAGTTTGGCATGGATTTTGTGTTAGAATAGAGGCAATAGGTGCTTGATTTAAAGCTTTTATTTTCTGGTTAGATTTTGTGAGATGGATTATGAAACATCATCATCCTGCAATTAGTGTACAAATATTCAATGATTGATATTTTTAAGGGTGGTGGCACTGGCCAGTCTTGGTGGCCGGCCTCGATCATCACCAAGGTTTCAAGTTTTGGGTATTTTGATGTAAAGGTCGAGAGGAACAGAAGGGTTTTGAGTGGTATTTTAGAACCTCCAGTAGTCTTTTTTATAGCGTCATCAAAGCTAAGATGGTCAACCTTAAGCGTCAGCAACCTAAGGTAGTCAACATTAGTTGACTATCGAAAGGAATCTAGATGTTATGCATTCATCATGATTTCTAAAAGTCTTTTGGTAATATGGTCAGACTTGAAGGTTTGACTTGTAATATGGCTTAACATCAAGGGATATAAACGTAATTAAACCAAAGAGATAGTATATATAAAGCATAAATATATATGAGGAATTTATTGTAAGGTAGTTAGACAAGATTGAATTGGTAATTAGTTGTAATTAAAGCAAATTGTCATTTCATGTGGAGAATTGACAAAGTTTAAAATTTTGGTATTAATTAAAGTAGGGTTAATTACTCATCCTTCAACTATATCTAGAGTCTTACTTTCGTTTTTAAACTTCAAAGTGGGATACTTTAATCCTTTCCCACTTAAGTAAAATCCATCACACTTTAGTATCTAAAATGTGAAATCTGTCCCACTTTAAGGACTAAATTATAAACGATTTTATATTTTATTGACCAAAGTAGGACTTGTTTTACTTAAGTGGTTTAACAAGGAGTTACACTTCAGATATTGAAATTGACTTTTTGATATAAAAAGTATTTATAAACAATTTTACCATCAAAAATTAACACTCACAAATTGTTGGTGCCAATACTTAACTCAATTTTTGCTAAAAAAAACTACAAAATAATTAACATTTTGCTGTAAAGACAAACGTTAGAGATATAGCAAGTATATATTTTTGAGAAAGCAAAGAGATGTCCCCAATTAGAACAAAAAATGTTCTGGTATCACAGGGAGCATATTCCATGTTTGATTGTTCTACCAGTAGAATTAATCATGAAAAGGGTTGATTCAGTGAATAATGTGCTTCAAACTTCACTTGGGATTTGCATATTTCCTTCCCTTTTTTTGAAGTTCTGGTGCAGCATTTGGAGAATTTTGAATTGCTGTTCAAACAAAATTAAGTACAACTTACTATTCTTTTGTCCAAGAGAATGATCAGTGACCTAAACACAGCAACCTGCTAAATTCCTCATAACTGGTCACCCTACCTAACTGGTGTGACACTTTCTTTCCTCAGTTTGAAAAACTTATTTGAATTCAAAGTGGCCACCCTACCAAAACTGTAAAACGTTGGCATTTAGCATAAATCATTAGCAAAACGACACATATTGAGCCAATTAATGTTTCAATTTATCACCAAAATTCAATTGTGACTTCACCTTTGATGTCGCACACGTGATTGGGCCATGCATGATTAAGCAGAAAGCAGCCAAATACATCAGACTAAGTTCAGGATTTTATCCTAGTAGATAACTCCATCTTGAAAAAGACAAGTGCACCCTAAAATCTATAAACAACGTCACCCTAAGTCAAATATCCTCTGGAATAAGCTTCACGTTCTGGGAAAACAGCAGTAGAAACATAACACAGGAAGTGTTCAAATTCAAAGCCCAAATCCTACAAACGTTTAAGCATGCAAAAGAATACAACAATTAATATTCATGGCTAAATACACTAATCGTTATGTAAACATGTAGCACTATATATCAGTGCTTTTGATCTAAAAACATATTGCACGACTAAAACAAGATCGACTACTCAGTTTATAGAGTGGTTAAAAAATTCAAAAAATGTTGAACAGGAGTGAACCATTTTGCGGTGTGTACCATTACCATTTGTGGGAATTTTAAACTACTCAGGAAACAAAAATTTCCAGATTAGATGATAGAAGGCACACCTCATAGAAGGTACAGGCATTATGATTTACGCATATATAGATAAACACAATATTTTGTGCTATATATGCATGGTTTCTTTATTGATAATTGGCAGTGAGCCGACTAACATGGAAAAATGAAGCCAACCAACAGTTTGTGTCCTATAGCTTTTGGTGGGATTATGGTGAAGTTTGAAATTCATAGTACTACAGCAAGATGGTTGTTTGTGTATTGTTGGAAGTTCTTTCAATCTTTGAGATGCTGTTGTTGGAGCGTTGGATGTTTGGTATAGAGGTCAGCTCATGATCTCAAAGTTATACGCATATCAATTTTGTGGCTCTTAGGGCAGCAGAGCGCTCTAAAATTTGTGTTGGGGGTAGAGTCCTACAAAAAGTCAAATGAAATAGTTCATCTGCTTGTCTTGTATCCATGAGGAATTAAGAATAAGACATTAGCATATTGACAATGGGCCATGAAGGAAATGTGCCGCAAGATGTGGAGCATTCTCCTCTGAACTTATTTGCTCTGCACTAAGCATTATGTATAGATGTAATATCTTATTATTGACGTGCAGACTTTGAAATAAGATATTTTATAGACTTTTCTTTGATCAAGAGGGCGAGTTACATGTATATTGGTAATAAAGATTTGGGTAAATAAAAGTTACAATAAGTGTGTCACAACACTTTCTATTTTTATTTTTCTCTGTAATCTACCTCTTTTGTGTTCAACATTAAGGATAATATCTTGAATTACTGATTTTCCTGTTTATCTTTTAGCTTAAGCCAAAACTTGAATTTGTTTGATTACAGCCAGATATTACCTATTAAGATTTGAAAGCTACAAGATAAGGAAACAAAAGTCCATCCAATAATGCTATCATTAGTCCGTGAATCCTAAACAATACATCATCCATTTCTTGTAGAATTGTGCTTGATGATGCACGTAATAGACGCTGAATCACGTGAACTTATTGTTTTCTTTGTGTTTTGGCATAAGATCTTTCTCTTTTCTGAAGGATAACGAGCTTAATAATCACCCACTGGGCAACTTGTGAGTTTCAACTTGGTTCAACAACAAAAAAAAATTGCATTTCAACTTGAAGGAGAACTTTTTATCAAAAAAAAAAAATTTTTTTTTTTGGCTTCTTTGATAGTACACTAGGAAGATATTATATGGTAGTTCCACGTTGTGAGAGTTGTATATCATGTGTGTTAACTGGTACTAATATTCTTCCTGTTACCAAATCAGACAAAAGTAAAGATATATCACAAACCTCTGGAGAAGTAAGATTATCTAGCTAAATACATATAATGCGAGAAACATAATCACTAGATCAATTTCCTTTCTTTCAAATGCCACCACCAGCTCCACTAATACAAAATTTGAATTTTGAATTAACCAATTTTATCTTGTTCTTCGACCCTTTTGTTCCCTTAACTATTTATAGTTTGTAGACTGCCTAAAAAGGAAGTTAGGTGAAAGCAAGCTGCAACTTCATATAATAAAAGACAAATTTTAATTCGGCCATTCAAATTATAGGTAGTACATTCACTTTTTGTAATTTAGTCATTGAAATTGGAATGATGCGTTCAGATTCTTGAGTTAGGCCCTTAAAGGCTATAACAGCAATTTCCTTCAATTGACAGAATCCAACATTTTGGTGAGCCATATTGCAAATGTTCCCAATTGTAGGGCTCATCTCCTGCAAACCTGTAATTTCAAGATCAAACGAAATCGATTTTTGAATTTTCGATGTGGAGACCATTTTCATGATTAAAGAAAATGATGTAACATTCCCTACTTTTGTTGTTTTATTTTATAATGAACTCTAGTACAGTACCTGAGGGGGAAACCTGGTCCTGGTTGTCTAACTTCACACTGTGTTATACTGCACCTAGTGCTAAACTACTATATATATGATTCATACGTTGTGTGATAGTTACACCTTCAACATTCTTGCCACCTCCCAATAGTCTATACAAACCTCATGTGATCAACTCAAATCTCTAATGGATCATCATTCTGTAAAGAGGGTTTCTCGTTTCTTCCCTTCTTCATTAACTTCTTGCCAATTCCGGAGTGTACCTGATGTGGTGCAAAGCTCCGTTCCCATCAAAAAAGGCACCAAATTTCTCCATCATGAAATTGAGCCTCCAATACCCTCGTCAGATATTCACAAACGCCCTTCAGTGATCAAGTCCCAGGAGCCTAAAACCACGCTCAAAAAAGGGAAAGAAGTGTCTAAGCACTACCAAAAAAGGTCCCTACTTGTGGGTTCTGATGCTGAAGGAAGAAGACGTCCTGCTGTTACACCTGTTTCAGTTATGGGTTCAAAGAAGAAAGAAAGAGCAAAAGAGACAAAGATGAATAACAGTATTTCTTCATCTAACAGTGGCAGGTGGTTTAGTAGTGATGATGAAGCAGCTGATGATCAATGTGATGGAAAATCTGATACTTTTTTCAGCTTATCATCATGCACTTCTTCTGAATCTTTTCACCTTAAATCAGCAAAAATTCACTCCAAAAGATTTGATAGTAAGATGAGAACTGAATTAGGTCGTTGCTCGTCAGCACTCTCAGCATATTCGCTAAATGCAGCTCTCAGCCCATGCAGCCAGAAAACGACCAAAAGCGGCATCAAAACAGCCCAAAAACATGGAAAGTCTACAAGAAGGGACTCCAAGACTGACAAGACATGGCACAGACGGGAGACTGATGATAATGATATCGTCATAGATAATGAAATTCTCAAGGGATGCCAAGTTTCTGAGGCTTCAGCTGAACTCTACTATGATGGTTCTGGAAGTCATCACTGCCGGAAATCCACCAAGTCTCGCCGGAAAACCAGCAAGAAACATAGGAGAAGGAAAGGGCAAATAAAGTCTGATAAGGATGGTCAGCTTTTAAATGCTGTTGTTGAGGATGGAGTTGAAGATGCCTATGCAGTCGAGAAGAGTACAAGTGATCCATATAATGACTTCAGGACATCAATGTTGGAGATGATTATTGAGAAGCAAATTTTTGGAGTTAAAGATCTTGAGAAGTTGTTGGAGTGTTTTTTGTCTTTGAATTCACCTTATTACCATATGGTTATTCTTGAGGTATTCACAGAGATTTGTGACACCCTATTTGCATATTAACTGTATTCCAGAAATGGATTTATGTAAGATGTGTGTTTGTTTTCCTTGGGTTGACTAATGAATGATTTTTTTAAGCCTTGTATATTTCTTAATCTTTGTATGTGTCTTGTTGTTTGGTTCTTTATTATTTCTCTTTTCCTTCAAAGGGTAGAAAATGAAAAATATTTCAAGATAACACTTTGATAATCTCCTCCCACATTTGAATATAATGAGCACAAAACACTGAATTTGCCATGATTTTTTTTGGAATTCCAATAACATTTGGTAAATTATGAAGGACTTTTCTAATAAAGATCAAATGTTGATATCATAATAAAATAATTGCAATAGACATTTTTCTTTTAATTAGCGGATGCTTGTTTATCTCCAAATGCATAAACCTTTGAGTGAAAATAATATTTTCCTAATCATGAAACTAATAAATGGATGGTTTAACCAAAGTGCAATTAATTAGACCACAGCTGACTATCAAATGGCTTCAACTTGAGAAATTTTAACCTCAATGGATTGCTCACATGGCAATTCATCAAGTAATATTATTACTAAGTGCTTCAACAGGATGAGATCAAAAATTATATCTTCACAATTAGCAAATTTGTGAGACCAGCCACACAACATTTATACAGGAATAATTTTGCATAAATCACAACATTGCAACCACTGAGGCAGTAAACTTGAAATTAGGGTTTGATTAGTTGTAGGATCAATGTAGACCTGAGCATTGAGAAATTGGTGTGGAGCTTGAATGTTGAAACAACCTTCACAATTTTATTGGGCAAATGGCATTTTTGAAACTAAGAGCAAAAGACAAGAAGTGGTTCAATGTCAAAGCAAAGGTTGAAAGATTTATCCATCATCCTGATATTCTTCTTTGTCCATGGGTAATAGAACCCAACATAAAATACAACTTTTCTTAGTGGGGCTGATCTCGGATTGAATCCAGAATTTGAAGACGGGCTAAGCTGAGTGGATGATGGGCTATAAGATGACCATGCGCCACACCAAATCCGCCTTCCACTTTTACCCTTTTCCAGTTGCTTATTAGATAATGGGCCAGAAGATCGTTTTTTGAGTCTTCTCCGCTATAAGTTGCAAACGAACCCAATCGGGTCGAGTTTTGACTTAGTTTTATCAAATTCGAATTCGAATTTGAGCTCGACCTCGAAAAAGTAAAAAATAATTATTTTATTTTTTAAAATAAATAAAATAATAAATTTTCTTAATAAATAATAAAATATTAGAGATATATATGTAATTTTACTATTAAAATAAAAAATAAAAAATATATATATACTCGATCTCGCGAGTCGACTCGAGAGCTAACAAGTTTAATATTTTTAAACTCGAGTTTGAATTCGAGTTCGAATTTGATTTGGCTAACTCGAGTTCAAGTCGAACTTTGACTCGAGCCGTTTGTGAACGGGTTGATTCGTTTGCAGTTCTAGTTGGGGATAAGAAGGGTGAAACGAGAGGTGAAATGGTTAGGAAAAAAAAAAAAGATAATGGGCTAATTCAGCTACACTTGAGATGGGCGACCATGGCTATTCATTATTCGGCTTATTTGGGAAATAAATATTTGCACTCATTTTTGGTTAATTATTCTTCCACCATCATTTTGAGCATATAGTTTTCATATGTTAGATTATATAATAAAATAAATGGTGGGAGTATAAATAACAAAAAATAAAGTGCAAATAACATTTTCCAAAATTTATCACAACATTTGATTTTTATGTAGTATCAGCTAGAATTCGCCTAGTCACATAATATAAGCTGACATCCCCAGCGCGTGATCCAGCCGATGAGTCGTCAAATTAAGTTTTCTCGTGGTAGGAAAGCCCAGAAGGACCGAAGAGATAGGACGTTCAGTATTTGATTAGGTACTGGTTTAGAACATTATTGAAATGGCGATTACACGCTAGCGGGGATAGCTCAGTTGGGAGAGCGTCAGACTGAAGATCTGAAGGTCGCGTGTTCGATCCACGCTCACCGCATATTTCCCATGGTCAAATGTTTTTCTCCTCTCGGGTAAGGTTTTTTTTTCCTCTACAAAAATCCACTTTTTGTTAAGTTTGTGAAATCGGACCATTTGCACCTATCTGGCTTCTCTACATCTCTTTAGATAATGTCTGGTTTATCAACGTAAATAAATGCTTTTAAAGCCAAAAAAAAAAAAATCTTTTTTTCAAAAAAAAAGAAAAAAAATATGGATTAATCTTTCCTACACTGACCGTGTATATACTATCAGTATTGGATGAATGATAATTATGCAAAATTTGAATTTGAAATTCAATTGTTGCACACATATCATGAATCCAACAATGATAGTACATACACTATCAGTGTAGTGTAGGAAAGATTTACTTAAAAAATATTCATGGACTTTTTAAAGGTGTGTGCTTGGCATAGATAAAATACAGCATCTAAGGATAAGAAGAACAAGTAGATGCCCACCTATAAAGCGGGCACTTTGCAACTAGAATAAAAGAAGGAAATCCGATCATCCAATTTAAATTAAAGCCAGAAATGGAAAGATCGGTGACAACCGATGGTCAAACTTTTAAAAAGAAACTTCCCACCAGTTCATACTTAATTACTACAAGCGAAGCTTTCATTGGACTGATAATTAGGTCTGACCATGTTCAATATCTTTGTTGTGGTTAGGATTTTTTGCTGCATTTGCCTCTTCACCCTCTAAGATGATTGGTTAAAACAAGGAAAAATCTTCGTTTCTTCATCTTTCTGAAAATGATGTTTCAAATAGTTTTATCGCATTCAACAACAATAATGCTTTGTTCAAAGAAGCTAGTCAAAGCTAATTAATGCACCCATTGATTCTCAGCTTCAAGCTAAAAGTTCAAAGCTTGTGAGTTTGCTTAGTGTTTAAGCCATGTGCACAGCTAAAAAGGGTGGTTAATAGCTGTAATCATGCTTTATAGGTAGAGATCACTGATCAGGATTGGGATTTTGCAAATTTAATACCTTGCATGCCTAGAAAATTACTTTAGTATCATTCCAATTGTTTAAGTAACCTTTTTTAGTTGACCAATTGAAAATAATAGAATACTATGCTTTAAATTTGATATGAGATGTAAAAACTTGCCAAGCTTACTATGTCCAACTACTGCATATAAAAAAACGTCCACACACCAACGGTTGCAAATTAATGATATTTATGTCCATTTAGTTTCCTGCATGTAGCAAGAATTAGAGAATAGTTTACTATCTCCTTTAGAAAATCCCTGATAAATTTTTATTTGAAGTTTTTATAATTTGTTAGTATTAGATAGCAAGACCTTTTATATATAGGGTTGACAGGAAGATCTCGATCTGCACAAGGCTTTCATATTCCAAGCAGAAATAGTAAGAAAAGAAAAAGGGTTCCGTCATAAGAATAACGGTGAAGTTCCCTTGATCTCTATGGAACATTGATATATATAGTTTTGATGCTTTTCAGAAGCTCTAAGGTAAGGTTTTGATATTTCAGTAGACCACGAGGCACTGAGTCACTGATTTCGTGTCTTTCCTATGCGCCTCTAGTCACTAAACTAAAATGGCTCCCAGAAATTGACCCAACAATACCTTATCGATAAGGTTCTGTAGCTTTGTACGATACCATTTCATCTCACAATGGTTGCATGATGTCAAGCTCAAGAAAGTGCATTTTATCTCTTGACCGCTAAGTATCCTCAAACTTTGTAGCATTGTTCAAATTCACAGTATCCATCACCAAGTGTTCCAGTGAAAATGGGTTATATATTTTTATCGAGATTCGTTGCTGACAACTTGAATGCACTGAAGACTCTGAGAATTGGGGCATTATCCAATTTTGGGAATTGTCAAAACTCAAAAGGCTTAGGAACTATATCTTCCAAATGGCACCTAGATTTCGTCCTTTTCTCTTTTGGAAAAGGGGTAAGGCACTTCGCATCTCGGTTGCTTTTAGTTGGCTTGATATGCTTGAGGTGTTGATGGCTGCTCCAAGTGTGCATTTGTTTGAGGAACAGCCTACTTTTCCATCTTCAAGCCACTAGGATGCTAACACCAGTTTCGATTAAGAAAAAGAAAACCTAGTGTAGCAATCATGGATAGTCAGTCGTATTTGACATGATTATACAGAAGTTAAGTTTTGAAAAAAAAAAACTACTAATTACTAAATATTGCAACAATAGATAGATAAAATTAAAAGAAAAAAGAAAAAATGGAAGATGGAATCAAAATGCAAGTAAACTACCTGCTTGCCAAGATGACTTTCTGTCACATTCTCTGCCTTAATGGTTGCTATAAGGTACTAATAAACTTTGATTTTTTACTAGTCCAGCACTAACTCTTCGATATATCTCTTGTTGGAAGTACCCTCGATCCCATTGACAAGCAGATGAAGCAACGCCCCAATTGAAAAGGCCATTCATAGCTGGAGGTTGAGGTCGATGTTGCTCTCGAGCCGAAGTCCAAGGATGCTTAGCAAGTTTTGGATTAATGGTCAAGAAGATCTTATGAAAATTATATATATATATATATATATATATATATATATATATATATATATATATATATATGTTATATTAGCGGTTGTGCTAGGATTCTTTCGTCGAACAAAAGTTGTACAATGCAATTTCATCAAGTAATCAATAGTTGCCTTAGTGAAAATTAATCAACCTACAGAATATTCTCCATGGAGTCCTTCAGAATTTTGGTTGCTCCCTACCAATTCATCCACATAGCAAAGTCAAGAGCTTATGTACGTACTGCAAGGTGCATAAGGGTGTTACTCAAATATAAAATAAAAAAAAAAACAAAAGAAGGAACTTAGGGTTTAAATTGTTCCGGCTAACGTGGAGATGGAGAAAGCCACAGAATCCACCAAAATGGAGAAAGCCATAGAATCTACCAATTATCTTTGTACTAATTGGGAGAAAATCTAATAAATTCAGTAAAGTTTGCTTCTCCCAGGCTGCGCTTTGGTTGTTTCCCAGGAAGGAAAAAGAATAAAGATCAAAGCAAAATTGTGGATATCTTCAAGATGGCGACCCTTGCAGAAGCCAAAGAATAGCTCACAGCTGTAGAACCTTTCTGCATATCCGGGTTAAGTAATTCTTTTTATTTGATCATCACAAAGCAAAATAGGGTTCAAATTCTCACTCACCTACAAGAAGCACTTAATTCTCACAAATCCCAGTTCTACAAGCTAATACTTTACAAATAATTTATGATGTAACACAAAACCGGATAACCCTTCTTGTATTATTTGTAAATATAGTCAATAGTCAATACACATGATTTCTCCTATGTTCGTTTTCCCTATTCAGCGTGCGAAAATGTGAGAGCCCACTAAGAGAGGTGAAAGTGAAAATAGGTTAGCTTGGCTAAGTACTAGTAGCTAGCTATTAGGTTATCTAAAAAGAGAATCTAGCCAGGCTCGTAAGTTTTGCTGCTTGCACTTTAGAATCTAGGGAGCATGTGGGAATGATTGAGGAAAGTGAAGGAACATGTTGAAAGTGGCGGTCCCTGAAAAACTGGAAAAGGGAAGAGAGAAGGGTGGAATAGAAAAACTGCTAGATTTTGCTGGCTTGAAACCTCTCACTCATGACTCTGGTGACTCCAGTGATCTTCCAATTCGAATATCCCACAGCTGCTGCTGCTGATGAAAGGTCATTCTCATGCATGCACACGCGCTCTCCTGTCTTGCCCTTTTCATGCACGTATAATTAAAGGAGTGCTTCAGATTTTAAAAGATCAAAAGGGCTTCCAAATTCCTCTCAATGAAGCTAGAGCTTGCTTGCGGGCCAGGATTATGAGTGGATCACTACAATCTACGATGTCCTGACGTGGGAAGCCATTATATGAACTAATACCACACCTTAGCATTGATCTCATATATCGAAGACTTAATTGTTGGATCCTTAGTCCAACTATATGTGAATAATTATCTATTACAGACTGTCAAATAAGGTTAAATCCAATTAAAATGATCAATTATGGTTTGGATTTTAATGTATCCAATAAGACGTAGGTCTTTAATGTGTAGAAATTTAAGAGTAATTTTTATTTTTATGATGGGTTGAAATAGAAATCCATAAAATAACAGAAATGTTATCTATAAAAAGGTTATGGTCCTCAAATCACACATATTTTATTGTCGTATTTTCTAATATCACAAAATAACCTTTTCTTGATATCTCATGGTCAGAAAAGATACCAGAGAGAAGCTAAAGACTCTCTCAAAGGATTAACGAATACGTGTTGACTTAGAAGACCGTCCCAAAATCTCTAAAGATTTAAGCACCAGTTTGTCAACATGAATCCGGATACACTTCCGCAATTTTACTATTAATTTATTTCTTAATAATCGCCATAGAATTTTGGTTTAATAGGTGATGGTTTTCACTAAAAGTTAATGTAAACAACTACCTAACAAGTGATATCAGAGCAGGATATGATTGATTATTAGGAAATAATTTGGTTTTAAATAATTCATAGTTTTCAGGTTTTTTTTTAACTAGAACTATTTTTATTTTGATTGTGTGGCGGTTGACAATCTTGAATTGTGATTTTAATGTAATTTGTTTGCTTATGTTTTCGGTAAATTCGCACTGTCCAATTCATTGCTTTTGATTACATATGAATCCATGGTTTTGCCGAAATCAATAGGTATGATACACAATCAAATACATATATTTGTTTTGTTTGTTATGATTGGTTAGCACATGATTCAAGTACATATGGTTCCAAGCATAGTTATTAAACCCAACCCAGAGAGGAACCCGGTGAAAGAGATGGGTCAACGGATTACTGGTTCAACCGGTGGGTCACTACATATATTTAAATATTATGTTTTATAATTTTTTATATGGTTAAAACTATAATAAACTATGTTATAGTAAATACTCAATTAATCCAATTTATTATAGAATCATTAATTCTTATAAGAATTAACAAAACCTAAATTTAATTAGCAATCACCAAATTTCAAGTATAAAATTTTATCGAAGTGTAATTATCTAGTTTATTTACGAATTTTAAGTGCAAAAGGTTATTAAGAATAATATTTGTCTTTAAAATGAATTGTGTAATATGTTATTTTTTAAATCCATTTCATAATTTATAGAATTTAGGGAATAATAAAATTGTAGTAAAAGATTCCAAACAAAATAAGAATAAAACTCTAATATATAATATGGAAGGGGCAAACAAGCAACAAATGAGCTGATGGACTAGTGGTAAGCGCGCTTGGTCCTTATATTTGACATCCGAGGTTCGAATCAACACTGCAACATTTTCTAAATATTTTTTACCCAAAACCGGGTTCCTTAGAAAATCGTCCAGTTCAATCGAGTTGACCGGTTGAACCGTTGGTCCGTTGAAAAGTCAATGGTTCTCTTGCACAAATGATCCAATTACAAAACCGGCTCGGTTTCATGGGCGGTCACCGGGTTGACTGGTTGAACCGCCGGACCGGGTCGGGTTTAATAACTATGGTTCCAAGATCATGTGTGCTTGTCTTGCTTGATTGTTGAATTTTGTGAAATTCTTGATATGTTGGTACAAGTCATGATATGTAGGACTTACATACTTTTCATGATATAAATTAATTTGATTTTTAGTTTTGGAAAGTTGTTATTCGTCTTTTCCCTGGTTTGTTTTGTTAGTTTATTCATTCAAGAGTTTTGATGAACATAATATTTAGTAGGGCTTGCATGATATGTAACTTATTAATATGTTAAGAAAATTAGGGGTTCTCTAATTTGAATGAATTCTAATAAAGTTAAACAAGACATTTAAGTCTTACAAAGTCTACAAGGTTGGCCCACTAAATATATAATTTTATAAGGTATTTATGAATTTTAAGAAAATTTTGGGTTTGAACGATAATTTGGGTCAAATTATGGATATGGACTTTTAGTCCAATAAGTCTTGATCTATTTGATTGGTTTGACTAGAATTGTCTAGTTTGATTGAGTTGACCACGTTTTCATTAGAGTTGATTAAAGTTAGCTTTGATAAAAAATTTCTGTATAATTTGTGTAATTTTAAATTTGTATATTGTTATGATTATATATATTTTTAAATAAATTAATTGAAACAATATACCACCAAAGTGACCTCTTTTACGAAAATTAATTTATTCTAGAATAACTGATTGGACACTTGTAATTTTGTGAATATTGATCAACTTAAAAGAAAATCAATATTTAACAAAATTACATGTGCACTTGTGATAATAAACACTTTATAATTATTTTGATTTTTACATGTGAATTATAAAATAGCCCAAAGAAAAATTTATTTTTTGACATGTCATTACTGCTAGTGTTTATTACTGTGTTAAAATATGACTTAGAAGTGAATATTTTTGTCCAAAGATAAAATATTAATGAAACATCAGTATCTTGAAATGAGGTTACCTTTATTTAAATTTATTATTATTTTGATCTATGTGGGGTTGTTTTAATTATTTTATATTTTCTGTTCAATTGCGAATGATCTTACAAATATTATTATCAATATCAATAATATTCTTATATTGAATGGTACAAACTTCAAGTCTTGAAAAGAAAATCTTTTGATAGTACTTAAAGTAATGGATCTCCACCTTGCGTTAAGGAATAATTCTTCTCTATGTCTTAATTAGAATACTTTAGTTGAAAAGAGGGATAAGAAAATGTGGGAGAGATCAAATTGCTTGTGTTTGATAATCATTAAAAAGTCATTTCAGAAGCATTCAGAGGAACAATGTCAGAAACGATGGTTACCGTTAAGGAGTTCCTTCAAGACATTGAAAAACGATTTGTTAACAACAAAAAGACTGAAAACTTTACACGCCTAATTTCAGTGAAATATAGTGGTAAAAGTAATATCAAAGAGTACATCATAGAGATGTCTCATTTTGTTTCGAAATTAAATGCATTTAAATTAATACTCTTTGAAGAGTTACTAGTGCATTTGATTTTAATATCTCTTCCTACACAATTTAACGAATTTAAGGTGAGTTACAACTGTCAAAAGGAGACTTGATTTTTAAATGAACTCATCTTACACTGTGTAAAGAAAGAGAAAAGGTTGAAACAAGATCAGATGGAGAATGCTTATTTGATTTCAACCACTAATAATAAAAGTAAGGGACATAAAAGAAAGAAAGATAAAGAAACTGCATGTACGACACCTCAAAAGAAGTAACAAAAGAAATCCTTCGATCTGGAACAGAATAGTTATTTTTTCTGTGGTGCTGAAGGGTATAAAAAGAAATATTGCACCAACTATCACGTTTGGCATACTAAAAAAATGTATCATTCTTAATTTAGTTTGTTCTGAGATTAATTTAACCTCACTACCTAGACACACATGGTGGTTAGATTCTGGTGCAACAACTCATATCAGTGTGTCTATACAAGGTTGGTTGAATTGCCGAAAGTCTAATTATAATGAAAGATATATTTACGTGGGTGATGGTAAAACAGTTCAAGTTGAGACAATAGGAGTTTTTAGATTATTGTTAAAGATCGAATTTTATTTGGATCTTAATGGAACATTTATTGTACCTTTTTCGACGAAATTTGATTTCTATTTCTGTTTTGGACAAATTTGATTATTTTTGTTTATTTAAAAATGAAAAATTTAAATTATTTCATGATTCAAAATTGGTTGGTTTTGATTCTTTAATGTACTACGATAATCTATATTTAATTAATACAATTATCTTATTTAATGAATCTTTGCATTTGAGTACTAAAGGAGTAAAGAGAAAATTAATCAATAAGAATTCGATTGCATTATGGCGCAAGATATTGGGTCATATCTCCAAATAGAGAATGGAAATATTTGTATCAAATGAAATTCTCAACTCCTTGAATTTTATAAATTTTGATTATTGTGCTAAATGTATAAAGGGAAAACAAACCAATAAATGGAGATTTGAAACCAATAGGTCATTGGACGTTTAGAACTTATACATACAGATATTTGTGGGTCATTTTCTACATCTATTTAGAATGTTAAGAAATATTTTATAACGTTCATAGACGATTTTTCAAGATATGGTTACATATATTTTATTTCTAAAAAATCACAGCCGTTAGATGTGTCCAAAATTTTTAAAACTGAAATTGAAAATCAATTCGGCAAAAGAATAAAAAACGTTAGATCTAACCGTAGTAGTGAATGGCAGATATGACGAGTTAGGTGAACAACGTCTTGAGCCATTTGCTAAATATTTAAAGAAATACAGTATCATTTTACAATACACTATGCCGAATTCACTCACTATAAATAGTGCAGTTGAAAGATGAAATAGAACGTTTAAGAACTAAGAAGTATGATATGTCATTTTACCTTACCAAAATCACTCTGGAGAGAAGCATTTAAGATTGCAGTATATATGCTTAATAGAATTCCAACTAAAGCAACTATTAAAACTCCTTGTGAAATTTGGACAGCGAAAAAATTCAGTTTAAAGTATTTGCATATTTGAGAATGTCCAGTTGAGATAAGGTCTTATATACCAAATGAAAAGAAATTGAATTCAAGAACAGTTAGTTGTTATTTTATTGGATATTTTAAAAGATCTAGGGGTTACAAGTTTTATGATCTTATGACTAAATCGATTTTCGATATGAAAAATGTTTGATTCTTTGAAGATGTTGAGTTTGGGGAAGAATATACAGTTAGGAACCTTGTTTTGAAGAAGAATATGTCAATATTTTCACATGTGTAATTGATTTTGTTCAGCATCTCATTAGTGACCTTTATCATAATAAAATAAATCAAGACAATGTCGAAGAACAAACTTTTATAGAATAACAAACTCTATCTCTTTAAGAGCCAGTGCCATTAAGAAAATCTATTAGAGAAATGGGAAGTACAGTATTAGATGATTATATTGTCTTTCTTCAAAAATATGAGAATGACACTGAATTGATGGAAAATAATTCAATTAACTTCCGTCAAATCATGAAAATTTTAAATTTTTAAAAGTGAATCGATACCATGAATAAAGAAATTAAATTCATTAAAGACAATGAGATTTGGGATTTTGTCCCATTGCCAGAAGAAGCAAAACCTGTTGATTGTAAATGAATATTTAAAAGTAAAAAAAGTTCGAAAGGCAATATGAAAAGATACAAATCTTATCTTGTCGTTAAAGACTTTATAAAAAAGAAAAGTATTGACTATAAAGAAACCTTTTCTCCTGTCTCTTCGAAGGATTCTTTTATAATTATCGTGATATTAGTAATACATTTCAATCTTGATTTATACCAAATGGATGTAAAAATAACGTTTTTCAATGGTGAAATTGATAAGATGATCTATATGGTGCAATCAGAAAATTTTGTATCGAAAAATTTAAAGAATTTGGTTTGTAAATTTAAAAATTTATCTATGAGTTCAAGCAAGTATCTCTACAATGGTATTACAAATTTCATTAAATGATAATCTCATTTGATTTTGAGACAAATTTAGTTAATGATTGTATATACTATAAATTCTGTGAAAGTAAATATATTTTCCTGGTATTATATATTGATGACATTTTACTTGTCAATAACAATATATGACTATTGCATGAAATTTAGAGATTTATAACTAAATATTTAGATATGAAATATTTTGGTGATGCATCTTTTGTGTTAGACATACAAATACATCAGCATCGCTCTCGAGGTACTCTTGGACTATCACAAAAAGGCTATATTAAAAGATTCTTAAAATATACGGCATACAAAATTATAAATCAAGTGACACCCCTATAATTAAAGAAGACAGGTTTAGTCTCGATCAATGTTCTAAGAATGCTTTTGAAGAAAAGAAAATGTAAAAGGTTCCTTACACATCAATAGTAGAGTTTAATGTATGTTCAAATTTGTATGCGTTCGGATATGCGAACATTATTAGGATGTTGGGTAGATATTTAAACATTTATGGATTAAATCATTGGAAGACAACCAAATGGGTCTTGCAATATTTATAGAAAATAAAAGAATACGTGCTCACGTGTCAAAAGTCAGATGAGTTCGAGATCATTGGATATACCGACTCTGATTATATTAGATGCCAAAATAGTATGAAATCAAAATCAAATTATATCTATTTGCTAACTGAAGATGCTATATTTTGGAAGAGTACTAAATAGTCTCTTATAATCTCGTCTATCATGACCGTAGAATTTATAACTTGTTATGAAACATCCAATCAAGAAATTTGGTTGAGAAATTTTATCACAAAATTACATGTAGTCGATGGTATGGAAAGATCACTAAATAACAATAAGTTAGCAATCCTATATTCTAATAACAACAGGAATTCGATAAAATCTAAATATATATATATATATATATATATATATATATATATATATAAAATCAAGTTTCTGACTGTTAAAAAAGAGTACAGAGTGAACAATTATCGATAGAGCATATCGGGACAAACTTTATGACTGTAGATTCACTTACTAAGGGATTGTCATCCAAAATATTTCATGAATATACTGCTCGTATGAGTTTCATGTTATTGAGTGATGTTCAATTTTAGTGGGAGTTTGTTATTTTAAATGCTATTATGATATTGTATTTTTTGTTATTAATGTTTAAGAATATTTTTATGCATAAATAAAGTTTAGATTTATTTACACTCTAATTTTGATATGGTTTGATCCCATAAAAATTTAAGATGGATCAGTTGAAAATAGGCATGTTATGATCACATTGTATGAAATTTTCATACTACACATCCATATCATGATTCATGTCATTCAATTATATCAGCATATGTGATTATTGATGGGTCGAGTTACGAAATTGTAACAAACTTTGATCCTATGTTGGTGTAATTGATAGATTAAATTGGTTACAGATATATTTTGGTAATGACAATAAAGTTGAACTCATATGGCTAATTGCAAAAGATAATTATAAGATTACACATATAGTCCAAGTGAGAGATTGTTGGATCTTTAATTCAACGTTGAACTTATATGTGAATAATTATGTGTTGCAAACTGTCAAATAAGATTAAATCCAATTAAAATGATCAATTATAGTTTGGACTTTAATATATTTATAGGATGTGGGCCTTTAATATTTAAAGATTTAAGGATAATTTCTATTTTTATGATGGATTGAAATAGAAATCCAAAAGATAGTAGAAATGTTATATATAAATATGGTTATGGTCCCTAGGTCACAAGTATCTTATTGTCGTATTTTCTAATACTACAAAATAGTCTTTTTTTGATATCCTATCATCAGAAAAGATATTCAAAAAAAAAAACTAAAAGCTCTTTCAGGGGATTAACGAACACGTGTTGACCTGGAAGGTTGCCTCAAAATTTCTAAAGATTCAAGTACCAGTTTTCAATATGAATTCAGATACACTTCCACAATTTTGCTGTTAATTTATTTCTTAATAATTGTCATAAAATTTTGGATTTAATAGGTGATGATTTTCATCAAAAGTTAATATAAATAATGACCTAACATTAATGATTCATCTGGCATTGAAAAGTCCAAGGATTCGTTTTGACGTATGTATGATTGTTGTCCTTCTTAAATCAATCATCCCATGTTTGATATGTTACACAAATACTCTCTCATCTTTCTATAAACTTGGTTCTAAATACGTAGTCCAGCGAGGACGATGACAACAAAGCGTAGTTTAAGACTCTGTTTGATAATTTAATTTAATATTTAAATTTATTGTATTTAGATATTAACATATTTAGATGCATTTAATAATTAAAAATTGAACATATGAATTAATTAAATGATACTGAATTTTTTAAGTAAAATTTATTTTTGAAAATAAATAATAAACTATTCACTTATCATTTAATATGTACACATTTAAAGTATCAAATTTAGTATTCAACAATTCAATAATTTAGGCTTTAGATTTTAGACTTAAGTTTCGTATTTCAACTTTATCAAACGCACAGCAAATGAGAATGATTTTCTTTGGTGACAAAAGGGAAATACGGCCTTGCGAATAGTCGTAAATTTGGGGAGCCGCCCTATTCCTGTCTCTTTATCATCCCGCATGAATTGGTGGCAATGAAGACCAATTCACTCTCTCAATAATGAATCAATAAGTCAGCAGGCATCATTATTCATCAGCAAAAAGACAAGTTCTTTAGCAACTCCTAATCTGCCCTAAACATGAGGTGGACACAGAATCCACATTGTCAACACCAATCTGTCTTTATGTTTCATAAAAGTTAATTTATTCAATACCTGGGCAGGCTAGCTCTGTTCCGAAAGTGTCCTGAACGATTAGATTTTATTCCTTTGAAAAAAAACGATTACACTTCGTCAGATTTAAGGTATATATATATATAGTCTCAGATTTATCAACCAAATCAAGATTTGATCATGTAAGTCTAGTTAGTAGACACGTAAAAAAAAAAGAAAAGAAAAACTGATTAGAAAGGGCGTGTTGAAATTTGTATAGTGGATTATGCATGTCCTTTTGCGTTGATGTACTTTCAGTACGGGTAACTGATAAAACCTTTGATCAGGCTGCATTGGAGTCAAATTCAACAGTTCGAAAGTAGTAACAAATATTTTGTTCCTGGCAATCAAGTCAATTAATTTGCAGTAGAGCCAGTTAGCTCGATCTATAAAGATTTACACTAAATAGCAAAGGAAAACTCAAACATCTCCCTCACTATATATAAATTGAAAAGCAGCTTTAACTCCCTTTTTTTTTCCCACTTGGGTATTTTTTCAATCAATAATTTATACCATTCATGTAATGTGCGGACAAACTTTTCTGGAGATCAATGGTCGTAGTTATGAAAACTTTTATTCTTCAGTTGAATTCTCAATAAAATTGGAACTGTGTTAGATATAAAGTGCATAAGTAATAATTATCCTACAAAACAAAGTCAAAATGGTCAGGTCAAAAAAGAAATGTAGGAGCTGCATTATTGGATATAAAAAAGCTTCGTGGAAAGCTTCAACCAATATTCCAAGATGCTTAGAGGCCAACGGGTTACAGCTCGGAGTATTCAATTCGAAGGGTCACCATTAGATATTTTTTCCGAATACAGACACTCACAACTCATTATCTTATCTAAATTGTTTAGGTTATATTATACATAATTTACCCAAGTTTTCAGTTTAAAAATTCATACAATGATGATATTCTAACATCGAAATTAAGCGTCAAAAAAGGCAAAGGAAAAAGGCCGAGTGCAATTAAATTACGATGTTTCTGAAACTTAATTTAATTAGGAGGGACATTAATTAATTGGATATGATCATGAGATTTTAGATTCGACTATTATTTTTTTTTTCCCTCTAACTCTCCTGATCGTCGGATTTGGAGCTTCACTTGAATAGGAAAAGAATTAAATTAGGACATAAAAACTACAACCATAAATTTATTAGGCTGAGGCTCTCTTATTACTTTCTTGAGAGTGCCAAACAGGCTAGCATATTACGACAAACATTCCCCAAATCCTCAATGATTAGTTTGGAGCCAATCATTTAGTTTGAACTAGTCGAGATGGATGCTGATGATTTCATTGACTAATAAGTGCTTCCCAACCATCTGATCAGATGTTGACTTCTACTGGGCACTCAATTAATGGTCCATAATTCTAGAGCATATGTCAATCAAAACCGTTAAGATAATCAATATTTCGGGCCACCCAAATTGAATGTTCTGATCATATCAAATTGGATGGTCCTGATGAGAGGGCCTGTGCACCATGTGTAAGTACGTGAGAGGATGTCCTTGCAGACTTACTATCATGAGTTTGTGGATCATAGGCACCGTACATGGACCACACTGTATCTATTGGGGTTAATCTGCGAGTATAATCGTAATACCTCCTTAATGAGTCAACGGGTTAGAATTATATTCAAAGTATGAAGTATTTCAAGTTGAATTTTTTTTTAAATTTTGATTTCAGGTTGAGGTGGTAGTTATGTTAAAAAAAAAAAAGAAGATATAAACCAGGCTAAACATAAATTCTAAAAAGGATAGGAAGATTGGGAATCAGGAAGAAATCAAGAGTTCAAAAAACAGCTTTACCCCTTATTTTGTAAACACTTGTCTCAACCAAGTTCATTGAGAGGATACATCAAATTCAAATTATTGAGAGGATATCAAGTTATTGCGTTTCAAATTCAACCAACGCGACGTGCAATAGGTCGATAAGTATTAATGACTAATGACAATCCCATTTTTGAGCAAGGCTTAGGTCTCAAACTGACTTGTTATATTCCTTTATTCTCTAATTTATCCAAGACTTGAGGGGGGTGAGGGGTGTTGGGGAGAGGGAGGGGAGAAAAAACTTACTTACCAAAAATTCAGAATGATTGAATAGGTTTTTTGACATTTTTCTATCTTTTCGCCCGATTTTTAAATTCTAGAGTACTTTGAGAGTCATTTCAAAAACTGACAATTAGCACAACAGTTCGTTCAAATTAATATGCTAATAGGCACTTTCATGGTAATGTTGGTCTAATCCCCCGTGTTTAGTTACTTTAGTATCTCCGCGGAATAGTAGTTTTTATCTTATCTATAGATGTAGGTATGTCAACGAGCAGTGTTTGGATTGGATTCATTTCATTCAAACCTAGATACACCAAATTAGTTAGTACTCAAACCTAGATGTAGACCCTCGTGGGGCTGGAAAAGTAAAACTACACTTAGACCCTCATAGGTTTGGGTATCCAATATATATCGATGGGTATTTCTTAATGTATAATTAAAAATTAAATTTGGAACCAGTAAAAATGTATGAAGTTCAAAGTTAATAAATATATTGACCAATTACCATTTTTTGAAAAAACAAAATCAACATTCAAGAATATAGCTTGGCAAAAAATCAAAAACTGAAAATTTGAAATGTTATCAAATAATTCTATTTTCTTTAAAAATTTTTAACTATCTTTAATATTGAAACTTTTAGGATTTAAACCTTGTCCATTCTTTCTCATGTATACATATGAGTCTGGATAAGGTCTGAATCTAAATTTGAGTACGGATCACATAAAATTAGATCCTATTTAGACCCACAATTGGATCTAGTAATACCCGACCCATTGATATGCTTATATGAATGCATTTCTATGTTCAGTACTTTAGTGTTGGAGGGCATTGGGGAAGATTTTGATTTTTCTCCATACAAATCTGAGGCAGTAATTTGTGCCCTAGACTTAAATGAAGGTGGAAAGGTTAATGGGATCCGAACTTCAAAAACTTCTAGTCTGAGCTTGGCATTTGTCAGGGCCTAATCATGCTACGGATTTAGAGGTATGAAGCAGCACATAGTTTAGACTCAACCAACGAATATATCACAAGAAGCTAAAATCATGGAAGTAAAACACGAGCCATCAACTTTGTCAACATACTGAGTCATGACTAAACCACTTTTGATGTCAACCTATTCTGTTAAAATATTTCTTTTCCCAAATTTCCCTTGTATTGTTTTCAAGAACTAGATTTGTACACATCAGTATTTTGTATTTTATACACAATCAGAGAAGCATTAACTAAGTGGCCTGTGGTCTTTAAAGCATTTTACTTTAACCGAAAGGTGTCCGTCTTCATGGAATTTTATTGCCAATTATAACCGTACATAACCATTTACGTGCAAACTTCAAGAGCAAAAGCTAAAGCAGAAAAGAGAGTAAACACCTACCTGCTTAGCTATAATTAGGGGTGATAATTAGCCCAAATGGCATAATGAAAGGAACCCTATTCCCTGAATCCATTGGGCCATAATTCCAGCCACTGCTCTTATCAAAAGAAGCTAAACAAATAGAACACGGCTTTAGTATTGGATCTTTCTTGCTTGCCCTTTTTGTTGTAGGTAGTAGCTAGGAGCAAGCTAGATTTAATTTTTTGCCTTGCGCATCCAAAATTTTGAATCGTTAGATGTGGTGATGAATTCTTTGAAATGAGGTTATGATGCTTCTCCCATTACTTGTATCCGCCAACGCTAGATTAGCTGATAGTAACTTCAAAAGCGCAAGGAACAGTTTTGAAATGTTGTTATGAACAGTTGCTCTTTAGGTTCTTGTTGTTTATTATTTAGATAAAGAAAAGTTGCTCTTTAGGTTCTTCTAGTTTATTATTTAGATAAAGAAAAGTTGGCTAGAGAAGCAGCATTTCAGGTGCTTTCCAAAGATTATTTTTTTCTCCTTGTTAATTTGTTGGCAACAATAAAGCCTTGTTCTCAATTTACTCTGGAAATATGATTTTAACTTTTGATTTTTGAAAAACTATTTTGTTATTTTCTCAACCGATTTTAGATTTTTTGATCCCAAAAGAACTAAAAATTAGAAGCAGGTCTTAAATTGTTGTTTTACCCTTCAAAATTTTAACATAATTTCTAGACCATCTTTTAATTTTTTAGGATTAACTTTTTATGGCACTAACAATGTAGTGATTTTTTATATAAGCAACTATGAGTTATATACCATACATGCATGATTTAAATTTTAAATTTGAATTCATGTTATTTAACACGATCTAACTCTACTAGTATAAAAAAAATTATTCACTGACAATGTATAGAAAACATACCCCAATTTTTTATGGTCTTTCTACATTCTTGCTATTTTCATCTGACTTCGAAATTCATCTAAACGGACCTTTGTTTTTCTCATCCACTATTTATTATCATAAGAAAAAGTAATTAGTTATATTAAAAAATTATTTAATTAGCACAAAATTTTATTTATACAGTATATAAGGGTAACAATGGTCATCTTTTGTCAAAAATCAGCTTTTTAACTTTTTTTTTAGAACACCTATGCATTTATTAAAATGGCTTTTTAATAGTAAATGAGAACACATGATTATTCTGCAAAGTCTAATTTTCAAAAAATCAGTTTTTAACAAAAATCTACTTTTAACAAGACGAGAATCAGTTGACAACAGGCCCTGACAGACATTATGTTTTTGAAATACCTTATCTAGTTCCAGTGTAAATTTTGCATAAGTAGCCTTTACAAAAAGGATTAATCTTATATACATTGTTAGTGTATATACTATTACCATTAGATATATGATACATGTGTAAAATTTGAATTTTAAAATTTAAAATATACTCATGTGACATTCATTTATCATGATAGTAATACACTGATATTATATATAAAATTTTACTCTTACAAAAAGTTGAAGATTTGAAGAAGTGTATTGAGTAATGTAAACAAATTTAGAAGGGACATCTAGAGCACGTCAATAATTGAGGAAAATAATTAAATGTATATAGAAGATAATGGTACGTTCCAAAGAACACAGTTGATTTAACTTCTCCTCTTTTTCTACTCGAGATATAACGCAAGAATAATTTTATTTTGAAATATTTGTGTTTTGGATTTCTTGTTAGGTGATGGCGTAGGAGAAAAAGATTCTACATCGAAAACTTTTGAACCATTACCAAATAAAATCTACAGTCAAGTCCCACAAGTATCCCACCTGCATAAGAAAAAGAAAACACAGTGTGAGAAAACTAACATTAATAACAATATTGTAAGACAACGTGATTAAATATTAGCTAGATTTAATTAGGAGAAACTAGTCATGGGATTTAAAATATAAAGGGAGTAGAGTTTAGAGAAACACTGGGAGAATAAGGAGTTTTTTCATTATTTTGTTTTATCTCATCTTTTTACACTTTAACCACATAATCGACGTCTGTAAATCATTTTTCTATTAACAAATAAAATAGGAAGTCTCCACGGGCATATACTTTCTTTCATATAAACAGAGGGTGGATATGCCTAATGAAGTTTGGGGAGAATATTATCTATCTAACCAATATAAGAACGTAAGTAGGAAAAAAGAATTTGGGGGGGGGGGGGGGGGGAGGGGCTTGAATGAATGTCAAACAAACTTATTTACACCCAAAGACTACATATGAAGGTTATAGTGCAGGTCATGATCAATTTAAGTCACCAAAGTGGTTCAAGCTTCTCTTCATAATTTCCATCTAACATTTTAACTATTTGTAAATAAATGAATCTCCGCAAACAAATTTGCCCTACCTCCTTCAAGGTTTTTCCAATAGCAAAGACAAGAAAGTTGCCAAACTTAGGCTTGATCTCCATTTTAGGTTATTGCTGAAAAGTCAGTTTCTCAGTGCTATTGGTGTTCAAAGCACTAATTCCTTTCATTTTAATGATGCATGATAAATGTGTATGATTGCATCGTAGCCTTAAACAAAGCATGCTTTTAAAGACAGCACTATTGTTATTCTCCAATATGTTTTGTAGCATATATCCTGCTCTACCATATTAATTTCCTGCAAAGCGATTCCTCAACCTTCTTGAATGGAGCATTTCTAAAGTGACAAATAGTTATCATTGAAAGCCATGATTGTGATATTATAATAACTGAACCGTTTACAAAAGCATGAAGCCTCAACATGGTTCGTTGAATTGTAAATTGATATTTCCCATTTCCTTTCTATTTCAAATTGCAGTGTTTCTGCCTCCAAAAGGATAACAAAAATTGCAGTTTCTGTCAATTAAATAGTTCTTTACAGTTTTATTTTCTCCAGTAGTTGGTTTAGTTTTTGCTTTCTACTCTGAAACCTGAAATGACAATGAGGATGGATTGGGATGAAAGCCAAAGCCTAGATTGTTGATATGCATGTAGACCAATTTGCTTTCAATATGCCTTAAAATGCATGAATGGACGTTAGAAGTCTTAATCAAATTACAAATAACTTCACTATAAGGAGCATTAAAGCCAAATACCTCGTGCCATGTTAAACATTGGCAGATTTATTTTCTCATTGGGTTCTTTTTTTTTTTTTAATTTGCTTTATTTGTGTGCATGGGTCCGGAGCAGCCTGAACGAATTGAACGAGGCATATTCATTAATAGTTTTGGCAGAGTGGTCCTAAAAACAAGTTGGAAACAAAATGATGATTTCAATCAAAGAAATTGCAGAAGCCAAAAGATTACCAAATGCTCTAGTGATCATCTGGAATTTGGGTACCAAATATTTCGCCATCATATTTAATTGCAATCCTCTATTCTGAAAGGCACCATACACTTCCAAAATCCTACATGGACAGTCATCAACCTCACATGCCTAACTGTACATATGGAATACTAACAAAAAAAAAAAAATCCCAGAAAACGAAAGGAAGAAATCCCATCAGATTGTTAATAGTGTCAAATCCAAGCCGCAAGTAAACTTCTTCATCAAATGCATAACATTTTAGTATTGTCCTCACCCCCTACATTGTCATACTCAATTCCTACTAATTAGAGAATTTGGCCAATATACAAGGAAAGTATAGGCTGGTCTAGAGTGCTTTAAGGTCCCCCCACAAAAAACCACAACTTTTTCGCTTTTCTGTCAATTTTGTTACCCAACCCAAGTTATGGTGCTGATGGATAAAGGGTTTTGATGGTATACTACTTTTTTTTTTCTTTTTTTTTTCTTTGTGTTATTTTCAACCTTTTCTTTAAGTGGAGGAGCAACTTCTTGAGGTACCAACTTTTCTGCAAATGGTACCACCAAAAATCTCCAATCAGCTAATTAACTCATCAGTCAAAGCCTCTAATGTGTTCCTAACACCAAACCAAAAAAGACTATGATTGCAATGAAGAAGGACGAGCAAAGTAGGAGAAATGTTTGATTCTGCTTTCCAACACATTTCAATGTCATCTGCAATTCCTCTTAGCGTCCATTGACGCACCAAGCAAGCCACGTTTTGGTGAAACCCCACGGCATATAGCCCACTTTCACCTTTCCAACCGTTTGGAAACGGTCTTTTTTGGTAGCCCATCCTTCACTGAGAACATCTCTTTTTCCTGGGATGGAGGCAATGAATAATATAATAAGATCCCATTTCTAACTTTAAAAAAAAAAAAAATCTAGTACTTGAACTTGCAAGAGCATCCTTAAGAATCAAGAAACAAAGTTAAAAGCAAGAGGGAAAAGTACCTTTAGCCAAGAAGCGCACATTGCTTTTGTAACCAGTTGCTAGGATGATTGCATCGAATTTCTCTTGTTTTTCCATTCACAAATTCTGCTGAAAGTGGCCTCAGTCTTGAATGCCAGGACTTACCTACAACAGTAGCAATAAATTTAGCAACTTCTAATAGGTGAAGTGAATATCATGACTTTCTTAATTTGGCCAAGTAAAACATGTTGATGGAAACATATTGTTCATAATTGCTAACATTTTTAAAGCGCATATATGCGCCGAAAATAGAAAAGGCTGACAATTTCTGTCAGTCATAATCATTCTTACTTTTGTTCTTGACACGTTGTTAACTGTAATCTTACTGTAAAAGAAAATTCCTACAACATTTAACAGCTTGCCTCTGATTTGGGCATCATTCTTTTCGACACAAGCTATTGCTTTTTCAAAAGTAAAAATGGGCAGGGAATGTCACAGTCATTTTGAGCAAAATTGCCAAATTGACAGCCTACGATCACAAGAAAGAAAAAGGGGGTTGCTGGCCCGCGTTGGTAACAATTTTCTTTGCTTGAACAAAATTGGAGAATTTTGTTTTGCTACGAATTCGCCTCATATTGCTATCATTGATTGCTAAAACAAAGTTTGTTTATGGGATCCATTCCATTCGATTCCCACAAATAAAAAGCGAGATGGGACGATTTTGCAATTAAAGTGGAAAAACAAAAGGCCAAAATAAAAAAGGTAGGTAGGATTTTTTTTTTCTCTTTTTGTTGATCATATTGACAAGTACCTTGATGTCTCCAGCCTTGATCTTGGCCAGTGTCCCAACATCCAGCACCGGTGTCTTTCCGGACAAATTCTTTAGCTGAAGCGGCCCCATTTGCGGGCGATGAAGGCCATATCTTGCGGTGTCCCGAGCAGGAGCCTCGACACAATCAACAAGAAAACCATCCACAAGACGCATGGCAGCCCACTTGAGCAACCACATGGACAGCCCGAAAGTTGATTTTCCTAGCATCTCCCTTGGTAGGACGTGCACCTAATAACATGACCATCAGCATAATCATCATCGTTAGCAGATCGAAAACTAAACAAAACCGAAAAAGTTTAGTATAGTTTTCCCTCTGCCCACACATAAAAAGAGAGAGAGAGAGAGAGTGTGTGTGTGTGTGTGGGGGGGGGGGGGGGGGGGAAGGGGGCTATAAACAAATGGGGACCCTAAAAGATGAATTGGCCAGTACAAATTAGCCATGACATTCTTGAAGGGATGGTTTGTGGGCTGGTTTCAGGGGTGGGTGCTGGATCATTACTGGACACCATATCCTAGCAAAAGGGATACCCTTTCCAGAGCCCACAAATTATTAAGACTCAATTACTTAAATTGATCGAATATCCAATCTTCAGTTTCCTGACCAATATTCCGCATGCTTTACGATTTCCAAGAAAGTGACTCATCAGGGATTTTCTGTTTACCATACAAGAATCCCAAAGAACTTACTTAGTTCTATGCAGCTTCTATGCAAACAACTAAAACAGTTGGAGGAACACCCCTAAAAAAGGAGAACGAACTAGGGTTGCATATTATTGTTCACCTAATTTAACAAAAAGAAATATTTGGGTTGAAATGAATCTGTTTATTCAGATTGGTAATTGAGAATTTTCCTAGTGTAAATGCATAATAATATTTCAATTAAAAATCCCAGGAAATCTCAGCTAGTTTTTTACTTTTTCTTTATCAAAAACAGGCGGAAAGTTGAAAATGAAAAAACTTTTGCTTATTAAAATGGAGATTCAATTCAAAAGCTTGAAGAGACCAAAAAGCATTAAAAAAAAGTTGTAATAGATTTGCTTAACTTGGGAGGAACAAAAAATCAAAAGGAAAACAAAAAGAGATGTAGAAGAATGGCTCATCAAAATCGAGTAGTGTTCTGTACTGTATCTCTGACTACAAGTGTTGGACTAGCATTATGATTGCAGAGATCCAAACAAACCTCCATTCCTGAATTTCCACAGCCAACAACCAAAACCTTTTCCCTCCGAAATCACCTCCCTTTTTATACAAACTTGTGTGCAATATATCCCCTCCGAAGTCCTTCATCCCTTCAATATCTGGCACTACAGGTTCGGCATTTTCTCCGGTGGCCACTATCAACCACGGGCAAACGTACTCAGTCTCCTCTTTTCTTCAATCCCACCGTCCTTACACGCCACAGCCCGAGAACTTGATCATACTCAGCACTCACTACAGATTGATTGAAACTCGGATTAATGTCAAACTTTCTTGCATAAGCTTCCAGGTACTGAATAAACTGCTGTTTAGTTGGATAAGTTGGGAAGCCCTCTGGAAAAGGCATCAAGGGAAGCTCGCAAAATTGCTTTGGTAGGTGAAGTCTAAGGCGATCATAAGTCTTGAGCTGCCACAAAGAAGCTATGCAATGAGATCTCTCTAAAACAACACTTCGGACACCTTTTACTTTCAGGCAAGCTGCTGCTGCTAGTCCTGATGGTCCGGCACCCGACGATGATCGGTCCAGAAACCACAAACACACCTGGAAGATTTCATCATCATCTTTTCATTCGGGTTGCGATCGTGTAGCCTTTTTCCTTCAATTTCCCTCAAGTAGTCCATGAAGAATCTTAAACAAGTGCTACACTGGCCACCAGTGGGGGAAAAACCTTCGTTGTTACCAAATTAAAACTGATAAAAAGAATAAGAAAAGAAACCAACAACTAGAACAATAACGGTAGAGCTTGCTTCTTATCCTCGTACTTGAGATATGACCCCAAAATAAGATGAGACAAAGCAAAGATTTAGGGAGATCCATTTGGTAAAAGAAAACGTGGGATTTATGGAGAGAGGGGAGGGGAGGGGAGGGGTATGAAGTGATGCCTTTCTATGGGAGCATAGAAAAGCGAACACTTCTCTCCTTTCTCCTTGAGAAAAATTTGGTTGTTGTTTCGATGATCAAAAAAATATATATATTTGGAGTTTGGAGTTATAGGGGATAACTGTATTCTATCCAGACTAGGAGTTGAGGATTTTGAGAATATTGGGGAAGTCCTTGAGAGGTGGAATGGATCAAGAAGAGTAATTCTTATCCCACTTGAGAGACTGAGTGAATTCTTCTAAATCTAAGTGTAGCAATAACCGGAGGGTGGAGCGAAGGGGTGCGGGGCTAAATCAGCATTCATTCAACCCGAAAGAGAAAGACTGAAAAGGAAAAGAGGTAGTAGAGTAATCGTATATCTGGTTTATATGTTGTCTAAGGCTAAACATTCCTTCTGTTCATGGGGGCAATTGAAATGAATGGAGTTCAATTGAATTCAATCTCTATATAATCAGGGGAGAGGGGGGGAGGGGGGGCGGGGGAAGGTCGATTGATAACAGCAAGTAATGGAAGTGGGGCATATATATTAAGTGTTGTGTGTGTTTTTGTTGTGTGCGTCTCAATTTATACATTTTTGTGGCATAAACAAAAACAAATTAAAAGTTTTATTCCTTCAATATTTATTTATTTATAATTAAACGTCACTATGGCTGTCATGGGAGAGGCCTTGAAGTGATCATTGGGTATATTTGATAAATACTTAAATACTAAAATAAGTAAACCTCTTTAGGCTTTAGCATAATCTTCAATTAATTAATCAGGATTAAGAATCAGTTATTAAGTTATATACGGTGCTTTCTTCTCACGACTTTGATTAAGCTATGTGATTTATGGTGTGATTTTCATTTGTCAAGGAAGGTACTTACGATTGGCAGTGCATTTGGAGTGGACTCTGGCTCAAACCTATAAGTAAGTATTGTAATGAAGCTCAACTCCACTTAGGATCATCATTAACCAAAAAGGGAGTGTAGGTGTGAGTTTAATACTGTAATATTTATGTATGAGAAAATGTTTTGGTAGACTTTTATTGCTCTTGAAAAAGTAGGATTAGAAATTTAAAGTTACCTCAAGACTTAGTTTTGACCGGAGAGATATGGAGAGAAAAGAAGAGAATTGGACAATTTTGTTAGTGTAAGTTTTACCGGCGAGAAAAGAAAGAAATGAGGGAATCAAATTGGTATACAAAGCTCTCTTTCTAAATAAAAAATCATTGAATTTTGTGAAATTTGTATGATATTAACTTCTACCAAATAATAATAATAATATTGAATGCATTTAAAACGATCTCGTTCTTTCTAATCTGACCAAGCCTTTCCAAATGATCAAAGAAACCTATCATATTTGTCTGCCTCACTGCTTACGTATTTCTTCTCTTCTTTTCTCTATCCCAATCTAGAACTTAATATGTACGTGTACATAGTTGATGTATGTATTTTGCATTGTCTTTATCCTTTAAACATGAAAATCGTCTTATTGTCATTTGCTGCATCCGACATGACCTACCTTTGGTACTTCCACAAACACAATCGTGAAAAAAAACAAACGAATAAAGAAATTCATCTTATAGTGTTATTATTCTTTCCCGTCCCCATTTGAATTCGTTCATCTGCATATTTTAGTGACATCGATCGCCTATCACAGATAAACCTTGTGATGCATGTAATTTGGTCCTCAAAAATGAAAACTATCTCAATTATCATTTGATGCACCCATTACAATCTCATTGTTCTTTCTTCCTATTTGCTTCCCCTGTTATCCAAAACAAGGCCTTGAATGTACTATATATGTAGATACACATCTAATTAATGTATGTAATTCTGTCCTTAGACATTAAAATTGTACTATTATCATATGCTTATTACTCTGTTAGAAAAAATAACTTAATCCAAGAGTAGCTTTGTTCTACTTCTCACAAATTTTGCTTTTTCTTAAAAAACTTTCAACAGTAAAAAAAAAAAAAAAGCGAAAACAAAAAAGTTGGTCCCATCAAAGAAGGGTAGTTTCAAAGAATTAAGTTTCCTTGTACAAGGTGTAAAAAGCACATACCTTGCGCCCCTGTATGACAGCAACATATGGTTTGACAGCAGAGGTGGTATGTATTGAATGAGATGCGAGTATTTAATTTCAATGTAATGGCTTAGACGATGATGTTACGATCCAATTAAGATGTTTAACTTAGATTTGGACAAAAAGAGAAGATTATGATGAGTTAATAGCAAATTTATGTGGCGACTATATGATGCAAGACCACAAAGCTAATTAGTTAGATGGATCAGAATTCTTTGAGATGAGTCATTAACATATTAGAGAAAGAAAAGCTTTTCTATCAACCAAATTCTTTTCATTAATTATCCACATTGAAACATAAAAAGAAAAAAAAATGGTTGAGTGGTTAACTTTCTTTGGTTTTGATAGACATTGAAGTACCACAAATTTGAGATTTTTTTGAAATCTTGGGGGGTATTCCAAAAGATGGAACTTAACGGTTCTTGCATTCAACTACTGAGTAATGAAGACCCTCTTGATGACAATTTTGGTTTCCAAAGGGGAAAAAATGTAGTAATTGTCAAACGTTTAATTATGGTTTCTGAAAACAGAACAATAAAAGGCACATGGCTATGACGGTTTGACAATTTAGCTTTATGTCGTGAGATATGGGCAGTAAATCCCGTAATGCATGATATGTTATCGCCACAAGATGATTTGTCTTCTGGACAACGTATTAGGTCATCACTACCATTAGAACATAAAAAATTGTGTTTCCATATTCGTATAAGACAATTAATTTTGTGGCTGTCCAACTACATACAACCCAACCATGCACCACAAAGCTTCTCATCTGGGACAAGTGTATTCTTTAACAAAAGTTTTCGAGGATAGATATGAAAAAATACAAGTGCTTGTTGTTAAACCAAATAAATACAAACAAGTTGTATTAAGCAGCGTATAGTTAAATGATTTACCTCCGGCCATTGTTGTTGAGCACAGATTAAATCCATACAGCTCATTGTCTTCTTGCCTTCTTCTTCTCTATATTAATTATTAACAAAGAAAATATGTAGATGTGTAGAAGAAGAGAAAAAGTAGAAGAAGAATTGAGAGTAACGATTTTCTAGTTTATGCCTAATCAGAGTGTGTTAAATTGATGGAATACCACAAGTTATTTATAAATTAGAATATGAACCTTTACTGGCAACTACAAAAATCTCTAGGATTTCCTTCCATCAAGGAAATCTTGCTATAATTCATAACTGAAAATAACTGACTAATTGATTGATTTGATTGATTAATAGATTAAATAAGATATTAATTAACAGAAGACATCAATCAATCATTAACCATGGAAAATACTAATTAATTATTGATAAATATCAATCAATTAATCAGGATATTAATTATTGAAAAAATGTCAATTAATTAATCAAAATATCAATCACCAATCATTATCTAATGGAAGATACTAATTAATTATTAAGAAAATGTCAATCAATTCATTAGAATATCAATCACTTTAAAATCAATCATTTAAATCATAATTGCCTCTAAAAAAGGCAAGTCTTACACTTGTCACCTTATAAAGAAAGAAAGATACTGATAATTAAGTTGTCTTTTGCATGGTGCAATTTAAGTTCTATGAAGAGCCTAAACGTATTATATAGCGAGTAGCAGATTCCGGCGTGCTTCTAGGCTGTTTTATGTTTTCATTTGTTTGTCGCCTTGAAGACTTTCATATAGCCCGAGGATGCCTTGATTTAGTAACTAAGTTTGAGATTTCAAAATTCGAAGTCTCAAATTCCAATCTCCTTTCACCCTCCTAGTTTCTTAAATCTCAATCCTTTCTTGCTAGAAAAAATTTAAAAAAAAAAGACTTTCTTATATTAGTTTTAAATATCTAATTGCACACAAACTACGTGCTTTCAAAGTGAAAACCATACATAAGCACATGAAAAATAAGCATTGTTTATCTTGAGTTCTAAAGTGGTCTAGACCATGTAAGCTTGCTATTTGCCCCAAGATGCTATGACTCCCATGCAATTTTTGTTATAGGAAATGATTTATTTGTTTCAACGCGAATTTAGATTTCATTTTTGAAAGGTGAGCTAAAAATAGTACATCCAGGCTATGAATGAAATTACAAAAGACCAGATTTGGTCCAAACTAGAAAATCTGAAATGCTGAATGTGATTTCTAATTATTTGCAGCCAATGCCCTTTAACCGTATTTGAAACAGCAAGATACTCTGCTTCCATTGTTCCTCGTTCATCTTGTACGTAAAACTTGTTGTTCTTCCATTATGATGATCTCGCAAACTCATGCAGGGGAAAGATCATTCGGCTTTGGGCATGCCATTAATGAGTTCTTTTTTTCTTTTGTGGCTACTTAAGAAATATATATATATATAACACTCTGGTTTATAGGTTAATTCTAATTTTACCATTCAAAAGAATGAATGTATATAATTTGACATTTTGAAAGTCGAATTTCATTGATTGCTAACTCTCACAAAAAAAAAAAAAAAAAATTTCCCCGCTTGCTACATTTCCAATAAGAGCCTCAAATTCGATTTAATTATATATGTGGTGAAGCTAGAAAGACAACCATCAGGTATAAATTGCTAGCTGCTGCATGGCTGGTCGAAGAATCGTACTTGCATTTATTATATCAGATTTGTCGGTTCTATACAATCTTGTTTCTAATTTTAGGAAATCCAACCCTTGTATTAATCGTTTGGAAATGTAGTTAAATCACAAAAGTGACACAAAATCGAATGATTTTGGCCGCGTTTCTGGATGGTAAATTATGTGTATTAACAAGTCCGCAGTTAAAATCATAGCAGTTATTTTATCAAGTTGGAAACACAAATTTTTGCAGATTAAGGAGAGTTTATGGAGAGTTTAAGCAAAAGGCTCTTGATACCATGTTAAAAGAAATATTTGGGAGAGAAAAGTTTATTGAATCCATAATTTCTACAACAATATAGTGCTTATATATATAGGTATACAGAATGAATCTAGACTAATATTATACAAGGTAAGTCCCGAATTGTGATTCTAATTGATGATCCTAATTGATGCTAATTAATACAATATAGTATCCTAATTTGTGATCCTAATTGATGCTAATATTATTTACATTAACAAAGCTAAAACTGGACAGCATTCTCTCTCCTTTTTATTTATTTTTCTTTTCTTTGTTTTCTTGAATTTCTGGGAATTTTTGTATAACTCCATCTTTAGTTTGGTGATGCATGCAACTTTCTTTTGGCCCATAACTTTTTTTTTTTTTTTTGTTCATGTTCGACTCAATGTTTCTGAAATTAATGAATTTCTTCCTGCCTATAAACAGATAAATTACGTACAAATCTTGCCTTTCTCCACAAACAACATCTGAAGAAGGGGATATTTAAGATGATCAACTAAGCTGATTGATCATCTGACAAAATTTTCGTTCCGCCTAATATTCAATTCTATGAAAGGGGTTTTCTGGTGGACGATTCCTAAATCCTTTCTTCGGCATTCTGAGGATGAACGCGGGGAATAACGAGGATCACAACTCTTCTTATTTGTCAATCTCTGGAGGCATTGCACAAATGCCAGCTACCATAATTAATTCACTGTTGCCACCAGATATGGAATACAGGGATATTGCTTGCTCATGAAATTATGTATTTTGAACACAAATCTGAGTGAACGTTGCGTCAATTTATGCCATCTTTTTTTTTCTTTTTATAGATAGAATCATCATTTGATTTGTAAGATCTGCACTGGTAGTAAAAATACATCATCAAACATATAGCACGAAGAGGCAAGTCCAGGCTCGTGGGATTTGTTACTTTAGAAATTGAGCCTCAAATAACTTCAAATTCTTCATGGCCAAGATTGTAATTGTATCACCAAAAACAGTAAAGTTTAATAAATTCCGTATCGTATTTGAGTTTGATTTCGTTGTCATTGTAGTTGAATTCAAACAAGTTTTTATCAACTGAACTCAAAATCAAGTCAAAAGCTGAACTCAAAATGAACTCAAACTCTTGAATAACCAAAGAAAAGGTAATATTACAAAACTTCGAAATGCTACACCTCATTTCATTCTACTGCACCAATAATCAATGATAAGATGATGCATCGTGATCAGAAAATGCGGAAACAATGAGAAAACATGTCAAAAGAAAAATAAACTGTGTTCAACATTAGCGCTTATGATAGGGAGAAATGCCTCGAGAGAGTCCACCAAAGAGCGCAATATATAAGTCAAGAACCCAACTCTAACCCAAAATCTTAAGCCATTAGATTTTGCAATTTACTTATATATTAACCGCTCTCTCTCTCTCTCGGATCAACGTGGGACATAATTCTTTACTCATGAATCTAACAAATCTCCTCCTTCATGAGTAACCCCTTACATTAAATTCAAATTTACAGGTCCTTCTTTGAGCTCACTTTAATATTCAATGTAAGCTCACCTTATCACCTAAGGTCACATCTTCTTCCAATCATGGATCCACTCTTCTTCAACATCCAAACTGCATTCTGGACCCCTGCCAACCCTTGGTTCCTTGGTCTAAACCCAACCAGACCCCCTACCAAACCCATGGACACACCTGATCCAACACTAGCCAAACTCCTTAGCACTATGGCACTTCGATCCACCATCAAAAAGAGAATTTTCACCGATCTAATTCTGCAAAGAATCTACTTGCTCATAAGTAACCCAATCTCGCAACTTGAAACTCTGATACCAATTTGATAGAAGAAACGTCTCGAGAGAATTCACCAAAAACCCCAATATGTAAGTCAGAAATCTAACTCTGATCCAAAATCTTAAGCCATTAGGTCTCGAACCCTTACTTACATATTAACCGCTCTTTCTCACTCTCATACCAATGTCGGACATAATTTTTTACTCATGAACCTAACAGCTTATTCAAGACAAAAGAAAAAAAAATGTTAAGACACCAATTCTCTGAAGTAAGTATACATAATTGGTTGGGTGGCTGCTTAAATTAACTCTACGTTTTTCGTCTTTTTACCAAATTAGAAAAGAAAACCAACTGTAATTGTCCCTCCACATTAGCCCTCTTATCATGGACTCCAACGGAGAGTCTTCATGCATGTGTGTTGTTGGCAGTTAGGGTAATACAAACTTGTACTGGTTTGAACTTTGTCCAATCACCTTGCTAGTAAGTTATACCACTGTGTCCTTTTTGTGCCTCGCCATTCATGGGGATATATGGTGGCAATGTTGGACACCACCTTATTTCAAAGATTAGGTTATGAATGAAATGACCAATACACTTTCAATGATTGGTAAAGATATTCGAAATGGCTTAATGATTCATATGCACACTTTTAGCTAGCTATTGTTTAAAGCTCTTTGAGCAAATAATATGTACTTGGCCAACCAGCTTTTGCAAGAGCCACATTATTGTTTCAGACTGTCGTAAACAGTGAAAGCTAGTTTGGTTTTGATGATGCGCGCATGCATATTCCTTTCTTTAAATATCCACCAAAATTTTTGGAACATTGAAAAGCTTTCCTTTTTTTAAATGACCAACAATTAATCTCTTTCATTTTTCTTTTCTATATCTAATCATCTTTGTGTCATTTCAACGGGGTGTGGCTGAAGGAAAAAAAATGCATAGCCACTAAGAGAGATTTAAATTCCCTCTCTAGGCTGTTGGTTAAGGGTTAAAACCCCAAGGTAACCCCACACCTTGCATTTGAAAAAAAAGAATCCAGAATTGGCATATAATCCTAGGTCAAATTTTTCTAAATAATTTCTTGCTAACTTGGCGGAAAATTTTTTCTCTTTAAAGTTTTTCTAGACAAACAAATATCACTAACATCACAAGAAAGTTATACTTTCCTTTGACCTGAAATTTGTAATTTAGTTTTGCCCAACCAATTAACGAGTATCCAAATAGACACCTGTTAATCAAACCGTTACTTTCAAGTATCTCAAAATTGGTATTAGCTTACATGAAAAGAAATCATTTCAAATATACTGTCTCTTTGTTTTTCTCAAAAAAGTTGACTTATTTCCCAAAAGATCAACTTTTTTCCCAATTCTTTGTAGATTCTAAGAGCAATTCAAAGAAAATATCTTTTCAATGATTTACAATAAACGATTTCCCTTCATAATTTCATAATTCCATTCTAAAACAAATTCTATTAGAGGAGGTTTACGAATTCTATTCCTAAACTAAAACATCAAAGTCAACAGTACAGGAATAACTCCAAAAGTTGTTGTTTAGGTGTTAGTGGTCTCAAGATATTGTATTGTAATGAATTGCAACTAGAATTCATGCAAGAGTATCATTAAAAAGAAAAAAAATGAATCACTAAATCATCAAATTATGTTGGTGCTTTCAATACAGGATAGATATACATAGATAGATAAAGACTTGTGTCGTAGTAGAGATGGAAAAGCATTGATGGTGGATATTGCGGTTTTTTTCCCTTTTCAAGTTTTTCCCCCAACGAAGCAACTTTTACTACAGTTTGACCCTATCATAATGCTTTCTCAAAATTTTAGGATCAGTCTTCCGACATAATCCGTTTTAGTTAAGTTGTCCATTAAATAATTTCTCCAGGAGATGACAGCACTTCAAAATTTTCACGGAACTCTTATCAGGCTAGAACAGGTTTGAAACTATTCTCCCCTATTTGTACATTAATTCTGTCTACAAAAGCAAAAAAGGTATGAATATGGAATAATGTATATTGGGTAATTAAGTATATTATGGTAGAATGGTTATTTCTTGTGTTAGTTTCCTCAATTTTTTTTCACATAATGTATGTTATTTATAAATAAACAATAGCAATTAGTTTAGATTTTATGTAGTATCAAATATGAAAAATTAAATTCAAAAGATTAAAGCAATTTTTAACATTATTTCACACTCAATTTTTTAACTAAAAATTAAAACAATGATTAGTTAAATCATTATTAGAGTTATACATATAGAAAATATAAGAATAGAAATTATAATAATAGCAGGGCAGTGTGGGTGCACCTGCGGGGTAGTGAGACTAGGTCGGGATTGGGGTGGGGCCGAGAGTGGCGGAAGCGGGGATGAATGAAAGCAAGAGTAAGGCTGAAGAGTTAGGAGAGTATCGCAAAGAGGAGGTGAGAGTAGCAAGAAAGGTATGGTTACAACATAAAATAAATAGTGAAGAAAGAAATGCAAAGGATGGCAATAATGTATATATTTAGCGTATCTTTTGTACCATTTATAATATGTTTTGTTATCTTATTTGGGTGTTTTTCTATTCATTTTGGTGTTTTGTTTTCATTTTTTTTGAAAAAATGTAGTTATTTTAACAAAATGTTATCTAATACCACAACTATAATTTATCTTTTTTTTTATATTTGTAGAATCATAAGTAGTTTAAAAAATATACTAAATTTTTAGGATACAATATAATGAAAGAAATAAATTTTCTTAGGATGGAACAATTTTTTATAGGCAAACACAAGAATACATGACAATTAAACATAATTTTTAGGAAATTTCAGAGTTTTTCCAAGTTGATGAGTGTGCCGTTGCATATCTTATATGAGTGGAAGATTTTTGTCCATTACTTTCACTTAAAATAAAATATTTTCAATAGCAATAATTTTACTATTTCATGTGAAATGTTAATGTTAGATTTGGTCCCAAGAAATTGACCAACAAGAACAATAGAGTTCTTGGCATCAATTCAGAAACTTGTACATTTAGAGGTCTAGTTTTTCTATGCTAATCTACTTACAACATTAGTTCAGGCTCATCACTTCATTTTTAATTTCATTGCCTTCATATCATTTGAAGAATTTATATATTTGAATACAAACATAGAGCTTTTTTAATTATTTTTTATTCCTTAAAAGTAGAGCTTGTACTTATTCTCACTCTTAAATTCTGATTGTGGCCTTACAATTAGAGCTACAGTTTCGTTCTTTATGTTGAAAGATGTTGACAAATTGCATGACTTTTTCCTTAAACTTGAAGAGGCCATACTTGTGCTCTCCAATACTTAATTTTGTACTTCTAAAATGTGGTCCTCAGGTTATCAAAATTTTTACCCTAACTCCCTTTGTATGCAGTTCCGGCGGCATAAGCTATTTTATATGCAGTTCTCGCAGCATAAATAACCCTTGCTATTATAATTATCACATGATTGATAGTTGTTGCTGTTATATTTTATTGCATTTGCATTTACTACTCCTACAATTTTCTTTTTCTTGGTTTTTTGACTTTCTAAAACATATTCTCATTACTTGGATGAATTTTCAAGCTTACTTTTTCTATAAGTGCTAAACATGTCAAAAAATATGAACTAATCGAGGTTTGTAATATTTCTTAAAGTTTAGAGGTGCAAAGTAATTTTATCAGAAATTTCAAAGAAGGCTTCTAACCACTGGGGTTGACCCAGTGACCAAATGAGGGTTTTTCGAATTCTTCCCACTGTCAAGTTCAAGGTTCAAATCCTAAATCTGGCAATTGGGAGTATGAAGTGTGTGGAGAGGTATATATATATATATATAGGCTTCTAAATTTATGTCTTGTAAATAACTAGTTAAAGAAATTGATTTATAGGTGTGTCGAATAGATAGAAAAAGAAAACCAAAGCATCGGCTAAGCATAAACATATGGTCTCTTTTCTTTCAAGCACTCATAATTTAATGCCCTTATGCTCTATTTCATCATATTAATCTAGTTTCTCTTTAAAAACAAAAAAAAAAATCTAGTTCCGCTTTTTTTTTAATCAAAATCCTTCATGAGTTTTGAATTAATGGCAAAAAATACATCAAACATAGTACAAATACAACAAATTTGAAGATCTACGTATACATCATATATGAGAAATAACAAAGATTATATTTTGAAACTCCAATATTTTCCAAATCGATAACAATCGCCTTGAGTCTAGTGCATATCCGCCCATGTCTTCGACTACTAAATCGACTATCTAACTAATTCAAAGTCAAATATCCAGTCAAAATCTGACAAAATCAACATTAGAAATTTCAAGTCCGACAAATAGATATGAAAAATCTGATTTCTAACAAAAAAATATAAACTAAAAGAAAACTCTTACTAGAACTTTAGAAGGGAAGCTAACTCTCGTTATAAAATCACTAGAAGAGAAGAAAAGTCTAAGAGAAGAGAAAACTTTCACTCGGAATTCGAGAAACTTTACTACATACCCAAAAGAAAAAAAAAAGAGAAAGAAATTCGCTTGGAGGTGGGAAGGAAACCATGAAGGACAATGCTGTTTTGTTTGAGATGAGAGGAGCAAATTAGAGAGAAGCAGGAGAATTTTAACTTCTTGCATATGCAAAGTTTGGCATATTATGACACTTGCTGAAATAAATCTCAATTAACAGAGAGAAGCAGACTTGCGCTTCAGATAAAGTGGTTATCAAAAGCCACGAGGAGCTAAAAAAATTTTAAAAGAAAATTGTTGTTCATGCTCTCATAACATAAAGATCAATAGGTCGATCAAACATACACCAGAATGAGGATCATGACACCTCATATTCTCTTTGAAACAAAGAATTTTACTAGAACAGATAATTTCAGTCTACTAGTTGTTTTTCCCTCTTATAACCTCTAGCCACGTTCATAGGATTAATGCAGATGCTATTTTATTTCTAATTCTCATAAATTTTTGATAAAATATCATAATTTTATTAAAATCTGCACTAATGACAGAAATTACATCATCAAACATACACAGATATCAAAGAACAAATCTGAAGATTAGAAGATTATTCCCTCAAGTACTGCAAATTGGATGAGTTAACATCAAAATAAAGGCCAAAGATTAGAAGATTAGGGAACTGAATTGAGACAAGCCCAAAAAGAAAGGGACTCCAACCACAATTTAACAGCCAAGCAATGAAATAAGAAAATTGAAGGGATATGCGTATCTCCAAGTTGGAGGGAAGTGGAGTTCCATAAATGGGAATTCCCAATAGCAATAAAGCAAATGAAGTCAAAAAGCTGTTACCAATTATAGCAGCCGACGTTCGTATGCTGTTCCTCTCATTTGGGAACTACAAAACCATACTTACAGACATCCCTATGCGTGACAAACTAGAGAAAACCAGACATGCCTGGAGCAGCAATGTTGGCCCACCAATTCTGTTGCCATCCACTGATTTGATCTAATGGGTATTTTAAGGACATAAACAAGCTAAATACGATTGGTCAGTCAGCACCATAGGATTAGGAGGCTCCTACTGTGACAGACACCAATTAAAAGCTCAAATCTAGCAAAGCATATATTTTTTTTTAATTCAAAAAACGAAAATTTTTATAACATTAATTTCTTCTAGAGATTAAGCTAAGAAAGTCATCAGCTAAGTGCTTTAATTAATAACTTTCATTTGCTGTCGTTAACTTTAATTGAGAAGGTTAGAATCTTTAAACTCCACTTGCACGATGCGATGCGCCCACTCAAATTGGAGACATTTCCATGCCTATCTTTTGTCATCATAAACTGTATCTCGTCCTGTCTGCATAGCAATTGCAATATCTGATAATGGGAGCAAACATGATTCCCTATGTACGCAAACTTTTTCCACTTAATAATCGGGAGTCCTTTTTATACAATTTAATGTGCTCATCGTTGATAATTCCTCCTACCATTCTTCTCTTCTTAGCTTTCATTAGTCAACTAATTATGATGAAGAGGATTATCCCATCATACGTAATCCTGATTTTTCTTTCTTAAGGTTTAGCATCTAATATAAAAGTCCCAATAGGGTGCAGGAGTAGAACCCTGACCGTATTAGTATCTCACAAATTGGACCAAAACTAAATTCCACTTGCTCAATATGCTACCTATTGTAAGCTTTGCCACCCCCCAATATCAAAAGACCTGTGTCCACATATTCCCAAAAGCATTTTCAAGTAGAAACCAAACAGGGATCTTGACTCCTGTAATGTTCAACATTATTGAATATAACTGTTTGATGCATGTCTTGTCAGGAAAAACGAAGTTGGCATGTGCAAAGAAGATCTCACATGATTATGTTTTGTTAAAAGACAATCCACCGTCAGAGAGCTTTTTCAATTGATTGGAATCAAGAAAGTATCAATTTCTCGTATGCTTTTCACGGTTATTTGGAAACAAGAACGAGAAGCTACATCACATCACAAAGGAAAATGTTCAAATATTGCTGTATTTAATTAAGACTTTAGATATGCACGATTCATGTTACTCTTATACTCCTCGAATAAAGGGGGAGTCATAATTTTGCTTAAGCTCCGACTAATAACTCACTGAACACTTTCAATGACGGTTTGCACTCTATGTTTTCTTTTACACTTGCGATATGCGGCCAATATGTGCTAGCGTAAACAAATTTTTACACTAATTGTGCAGCAAAAAAAAAAAAATACTTGCTTTTAGAAAGATTCGGTAACTATCTCATAATTAACTCGACAGATCTACAAACGCACGCGCATATTGGTTTTGACTTCAAAAGTTACCCTGCTATGGTGCTTTGAGTTGACAATGCTTTGCATTTTACTGTGGTCAGCCATGATTAGCTGGGAGAATTAGAGAATAATCACAAAAGAAATCATGTTTATCATACGTAAGTTGTACGATGGATAGGATAATCAAATACATCAGACTTTAATTAAGTTTAAGTGGGCTCACCATGACAAATTAAAAAGGGTAAAGCAACTTGCTTTTGGAGTTCAAGCACCCAATCACCAAAATAGTAATAAAATTTCTTGTTCCATTCTGAATATGGTGCCTCTTTTAACCAAAAAATAGTGGAAATTCATTTGTACAAGAATTTCCTTATTTAATCCCCAAAAAAATGCCTCACTGAAAATCAGTAGTAGTGTGTTGGAAGACTCTTTTATTCTATATATTTGGTTGTAGAAAGGCATCATGCAAGCTCTCGGTGTAACTTGTGTGAAGTTTGGAAAAGTTTAAAATGGTACTTTGAATCAAATATAAAGAAGTTGTGCGTATTTAATAAACAAGTTCGTGAGCTTCCAGCAATCAAACAAGCTAATAGTTAGGTGGAGCCTTTCTGCAGAAGAAAATTGGAAAATGTTAAAAAGGAATTTTTAACCATTTGTTGACTTTTAGAAGAATTTATATGCTAAGAATCTAGCTAGCTACAAGCAGTTCAGCTAGGTATCTTTTCCATTGATCAGTTTCTTTTCTTGATTGTTGAACATGTGATGTCCTACAGCTTAAAATAATGATTCACAAAAGAGTCCAGTACCCATCTTTTTGCTTGATCAGTATCTACTCTTCCCTTAGATTATGATTTTAGTATATAGTCTTTTTTTTTCTTTTACACTAGACACAAGAATAATACAGCACAATAGTGCTCTTATATATGTATTCAATTTAAGTGATGTCTTATCATTGTTAAATAATGCTTGATTTCTTCTTTAAGTGCCATGGATATGTCATCCACCACTCAGTTGTAATTCCTTCTATTTCTTCTTTAATCTTTCTCTAAACTGAAAAGGGTTCCTTTCTTTTATTAATCCAGTGGATTGAAGGAGGATTTATGGACTTTGGCGTCAATTGAGATGGTTAATTAATACATGGACAAAAATGAAGATGTGTTAACACAATCTTAAGAATTCAGAATGCTGTCCCATAATTAAGCATGGATGCAATCTTGACAAGATATCACTTATGCCTAATTGCATACATTACCCCAAAATCATGATTAATTTGGAGCTTCTTTTGCTGGTGAAAGATTCATAGGGGATTATTTAAATAAACTGTGATTTGCCTTTGCTTGAACTTTATCTATCTGGAAAAGGCTTCAAGCTTCATCTCATGAATCTGATGATTGCAAGCCACATTAAAGTAGTTACAAACAAGAGCTTTTTATTGTCTTTTCAGTAACACAAATGACACTTTACATTCCATCAAGTATCACGGCGCACAAACTATGCATCTCTCTGATAGTGATATCATATATTAATAGCAAAACTTAAAAAAGATAATTCGTGTGAACAGCCCTTCTAAAGATTGAGGCAGATCCAGGAGGTAGCTTAATCATAGCTTCAATATTATAGTCGATGGAATCATCTGTTCCTTCCACTTCTGCCTTTGTGAAACCATATATGCATGGGCCAGAAAATCAGAGTGGGCATCTTGTCTTCCACTCTTTCAATCTTTTTTTTCTTCTTTATCCTTGCTTTGGTTGTTAATTTGTTAGGTAGTTGCATTGAGGCTTAATAATGTATTTAAGCACTTTTGTTTGAAGGTTGATTAGACAGGAGTAGGGACTTCACTTTCTTGTGATATAAAAGCAAATTTGTCTAGATATCCTTTTTTATTATTTTTTTTTAATTGTGACCTTAACCAGATAAATATAAAGTTTTTAGTACCATCAGTAAGTTTTCGATGGGGGGAGAAATTAATATTTCTAGCTATATATAGTAAGAACTTGATCATACCAAACATTGTTAACTAAAAGAAGCTAAGTACAATTATTAGTGGGAATGAAGGATAAGATATAACAGTTGCAGGAGCAACAAAGACTACGAGGTAACCTACTGTTCCCAATCATTTAAACTAATTCAATTATATCCAATGAAGAACAAGATGTTGAAGAACAATGTCTAATTGGCTAATTAGTTGTTTAATTTATTCTACTTCAATTCATCTTTTCTAATGCTTCAATATCTATCAACTTGTTCCTCACTTGTACTATTCATCCACTTGCTCTTGTATTTACTGATTCTGCTGCATATTCCTCAACCTTTTTCTCCCTTTCTTGGTTATCAAAATCAATCTGCACCAGTGCTATATTTCTTACTCCGTTCATTTGTATCGGAAGGACAATATTGGTTCGGTTCCATCACATTTGTTAATGGTTCAAGTACTTCCATTCATGATCTAAACAATCATTTTTTCTGTCTCTCTTGACAAAAGTAAAATGCCAACTTCCATCCCTCTGGATATCATAATAAAAAGCATGAAAAAAAAAGCTGAAATAATTGGCATTCAAAGTAACCGCCTTCATCATGGAAGAGAAGGCTAGCTCCCGTTGTTCATTTGACAAATCATCAGTCTACAAAATAAGATGGATTTGCCTAAAGAAAATTACAAAAACTCAAAAATTTCTTTATTCAGTGGCTGACACAATCTCCATTAAAGGCTAGCAAAGCAGGCATGGAGACAAACTCATTAATAAGAACACTACTGTTTAACAAACAAATTAAGATAAACTAGTGGAAAAAGGGAAGTTTTCTAGTTCCACCTATATGTGATTAATGTCAAAGAGGATGATAGTGGTTCTTGGTCCAACTCCCACTGAAGCAAAATGGGGTTGTGCAAAGGTCGGTTATGGTGAATTATGATTAAGAGCAGGCCAACACTTTTTTCTCCTGGCCCATAAATTCAGTGGAAATTTGACACCAAGTTGAATATGGAATCCTCTTTCTCTGAATGACAAAGGAAATGATGGGGCGGAGGTGTTTGCCTTACAAAATCAGAATAACAAATCCATATTATCATCTCCATTCAGATTTATGAGCCACCTTTTAACTAGGTAAAAAGATGACTTCAGATGAAGAGATTTTTCTTGATAAAATCAATCCAAAGTTAATCTTTCCCATCAATAAATACGATAAATATGCACCAAAATTTTTCATCCTCTTCAATAATTCTCCTATCAAAAATTAAACGACAAGTAGAATCAACTGGGTGTGTTTGGATAGGAAATTTTGGAAAAAAATCAATGGAAATAACACTGTAACACTTTTTATAATGTGATGTACGTGACACAAAAGCGCGGTTAGAAAATGTGTTTATGATCTAACCGAAATAATATTTGGCAAAAAGGATACAATTTAGATGCACGGTATAAATAAGACTATTATATTGTGAAGTTTCCTAGCTACGAAACACTTGGCAAACTTCCAAAGCCTACATCCACAATTCTGTGTCCTCTCTGCATACATCATTCATTAATCTCCATGGCTTTTCATTTCTTGTATGTCTTCATGGGATTGCTTAGTGTGGTTTGACTCTTTCAGACATAGTTTTCAGGTTCTGCTGCTGATTGCAAATTGCGGCAGGCAGTAATATTCTCCTGACCACAAAATAAAAAATACACAGTTTTTTTTTTTCTGCATCTTTGGTGTTGATCAGGACCAGTTTTCTGCATTTTTTTTTTTGGTTGGTGGTTTCGCAGGATGTCAGAAGGAGAGCAATCTTGGTCTTGTATAAAATCAGTTTGACAAATGAGTCAACAATATTCAGATCTTTGAAGGCGTGATCATGCTCCTTCGAATATCATGCCTTAAAAGGGTGAGGCTAGAAGGCGTTCTCCGGTACTGCTGCTTGAAACACGCCTCTTAGTTTCAGACTATTTTACGGTCCAAGTAATGCTTATGAGGAAATCTTGGAGGCGTGGTTAATGAATCTCTGCTATTAACAGATCCTTTATTTTTGTCGTTGGTCCACATTTTCCTACCACAAAACCAGCTGAATTTGGACTAATGGAGCTAGAGAAAGCCAAGATTGCTTTGTGATGCCCTGATGCAAAGGATCCTACCCAACGATCCTTTGAGGTAGCGTACAAGGACTTCCTGCCAAACTCTCTGTAAGTTTTTAATGGTTATGCTGCAAAGTTCCTTTGAAACTTTTTTATTTTGCTGAAGAAAATCTTCACTATTTGAAGTTTTACCCAGTGCAGGCTATTGCACGGGGCGGGACTTACCCAATATGCACTTTCGGATAGCGATTGCTGGTTCCCTTGTTAACAAAAAAAAAACTTTAATATTTGAAAATTTGTATTCTCTACTTTTCTTGCAATTTTTTTTAAAGCACTAACAAATGTTTTTGTGAAGTGGATAATACCATGAGAAAATTATGACAAGACGTAATTGGATTAAAATCATAGATACAATAGTACCTAGAAGGGATCGCCCATCATTTTTTCAAAAGTATATTTGACGCACTTCATTGTATCCTACATGGCATGCCTGCATCAACCATTTTGACTTCAAAAGCCACTTACCTTGTTTGGATTGGAAGTTTCTGTAAAAAAAAAAATTTCTCAACACATTTTTTAATCATGTTTTTTACCTTATATGCATTACATCGCTAACCTATAATAGTTTTCTTTAAAAACCACGAAAACTTGCAATTCGAACTGGCTTAGTATCATATTTATCATACTTTCAATTACCTGCGGAGTCTAACAAAGTGGGCCTGCAGACCTGTCACCCAGCTAGCAAAAAACAAATGATGGGTCCAAACAAAAGCATTTTGGGGCAACAAAACCTAGGATTTGGGCCTCTATAAATCAGGCTTGACTTCAAAAGCCACTGATTCATGAGTCTAACAAAGTGGGCCTGAAGACTTGTCATATCCAGCTAGGAAAGAATAAATGATGGGACAAAACAAACACTTTAGGGTTACAAAAGTGACAATTTGGGCCTCTATAGACCATGTTTTACCTCAAAACCCAACTATTAACGTACACTATTCACCAATCATGCACACATAACAAAGTTCTCCTGCAGACCTGTCGTATCGAGCTAGGAAAAAGTAAATAATGGGTCCAAACATAAGAAATTTGGGGCAACAAAAACGGGGATTTGGGCCCTCCAGTATTGTTGGTTAGGTCCAATGAATGGCCTAAGATGGATTTGGAGAGAGTTTTGAAATAATGAGAGTTTTGAAAGAGTTCCTAATATAATTTTTGACAAATAAATGCCTAGAAAAAAAATCAAAGAATGCATTGTGTAAATAGGACATTTGAAGAAACATAGCATTTATTGAGTACGTTTTTTTCACCCTTAGAGAAGAGATTTTTAAGCTACCATCCTTTAGAAATTTCTTTTAAAAAACCACACTTTTTGGGAATTTACGCGAGAGAAAACCGAGTTTGAGAACTGCCAACGGATGGAGGATATTTAACAGGCTTTGGACATCAAAGAACTTGGAAACGATTATACTTGCATGAGTACCTCCGTGAAAGAAATATTTCAGCAAGTGGAATGTTAAGGCAAATCGTGAGGCGATCACCAAACATGAAAATAGTCTAAAAATGCAACGTTTTGACAGGCAGACATAGAAATCAACACAATTAATAGCTCTCAATGGTACGTTCTGTTAAGTTTCTTTTTCTTTTTGTTTCGTTTAGGTAATTTCGGTCTAGGAGAAGAGTTAGATTGGATGATAAGATAAAAGAAAATATAAGTAAGAAGTTTTTAGTTAAATTACTTTTTCCTTCTGTTCTTCGTTGGAAAACTTAAACTTGGCGATTCCTGTGTAGATAGCTACTTTTGCCTGGCCTATCGCCTAGTAATATCAATACAAGCTCCCTAGAGAGGTCCATATTTGTTATTCCATCATGGGTTTTGCAAGACTCCTTTTTTACATTTCTGCCTAGCTTGAGAGAGTCCATGGTTTTCTTGGGCCATCATAGTGAAAGTTTTTGTGTGCCTCTGTTTGCTTGTCTCTTCACAGTCGTTCTATGAGCTCCAGCCGAGTTTCTCTGGGTCAGATCAATTTCCGGCCCAACAAATAATACTTTCTCTTCCTTGCAAAGAAATTTTTTTTTTTTTTTTTTTTTTTTGAGGGTTGTTCCTTGTAAAGATTGATATTTTCCGAAACTCGAACCTATTACGCACAGCTGTGTTGTTGCTTTTGATAAGTGTGAGTTCCAATTTTATCCTTATTTAATCTGATACATGGCAGCAATTTCTTTCTTTTTTTCTGTTTTGGGGGTAAGGAAAATAATTATTAACGAAGTAAAAGAGTCGAACGGCTAAAAATATGTGGGAAGCTAACTTCCACTGAATCCTGTTCTAACAATTTACAGACATAAGAGGGTGGGGAATCAAAACACATAAAAGATGTCTTGGTTGAGGCTCTTCTTCTTTTCTTTTTTTTTTTAACCAAAACATTTGCGGGGATGAATGAAAGCAAGAGTAAAAGTTGGTTGCTAAGCAATCGCAGTAGGAAACGATTAAGCTAGAGTAAGTTTCGTCCTGCAATTGTTGCCAGACGGGATCCTCCGTTCAATATTTTCTATCCACTTTCCTGTCCAATGCAAAACTATGTACTTCTACTTACTATATCTGCTGATGTGGCACATAAAAAAGAAAGGCTGTTTGGCTGTCTTATGCTTCTTCTTCTTTCTTCTTTTTTGGGTTTCCTTTATTTACACAACTTTGTTACAATTCCCAAAACCCTATTGCTACCGTTACAATTCCCAAAACCTGTTACCACCATTTTCTACCTAGAGGATGAAGGAAGTTTTTCAACAAAACAAATTTTTTTCTTTCTGGTGTAAGGCAGTTAAATAGCCTTTTTTTTATGTGTCATATCAGTAGATATAGTAGGTGGAACTACGTAGTTTTGCATTAGACATAAAAGTGAACAGAAAATATTGGACAAAGGATTCCGTCTGGATTGTTGCTCTATTTAACCACTTTTTGTTTTTTTGGAAAGAGAGGGGGGGGGGGGGGGTGTTGAGTCTTGTAGTAGTTTTGTTATTCCACAAATCAAAATATTGAGATGTTGGAAGACTGGTGTAAACGAGTGACTACGCGTATTGATCAAAAGCTTTCTAGGCTATCAGATCCATTTAACAAACAACGGATTTTCAGAGTCCATCATAAACTTCGTAGTCAAAACGAAGAGGCATACGAACCACAGATGTTTTCTATCGGACCTTATCATCGGGGTAAGAGTAACTTGGTAAAAGCGCAGACATATAAGCTGTGGTACTTGAAAGAGCTTCTTGTTCGAAAAGGCGAGTCGAGTACGGAGAGATACACTGACGCCTTAATGAACTTTGAAGAGGAAGCTCGAATGTGGTATGCAGAAAAAGACATGATTGGCCTTGGTTGTGATGAATTTGTGGAAATGATGCTTCTTGAAGGGTGCTTTATCATCAAGCTTTTAAGGAAATATGCCGGTTGGTGCCTGTACAAAGATTATGCTGTTAATTACAGCCCAAAAGAAGGTGATCCCATCTTCCTAAAGCGTAGCATAATGGGATCTCTGGTTAGGGACGTACTAGTGTTTGAAAATCAGCTGCCCTTTTTCATCCTGGTTCAACTGTTTGAAATGACCAAGCCACATGGTGGAGCTGAAGAAGAAAACCTCATTGATCTTGCCCTTTTTCCCTGATTCACCCCTACATTGGTTTTTCCCAGGTGAAAAACCTGTATCGATACCAAATCCTACCACAAAAAATGTTGCAGATGTTGTTCATCTTCTTCACCTGATGCACGAGTGCTGGTGTTGGTCATTTTCTGGAAAACTAGCAGGTGATGGTCGAAGCCCACAAAATGGGGATCCACAAGACCTTCATTCCACGAGCAGCGGGTGTTTGGAGCAAATGAAATCTGCAATCAAGCTACATAAAATTTCTGGCAGCTGGTTTCGGTTACTTGGTACAAGACCAGCAGCTGATAATCAAAGCCAAGAAAAAGGGCATCCACAAGACATACATTTCACAAGGGGCGGGGACTTGGAGCAAATAATAACCACCATCCAGCTAAGTAAAATTACTAGCAGCTGTTGTTGTTCATTTGCTGCAAACCCCAGCAGCATTCAAAAGAAGCCAAGAAAAAAAAGGATCTGCAAGATATTTGTTCCACAGGCGGAGAGGTTAACGGGTACATAAAATGCGCAAGTAAGCTACAAGAAGCGGGGATTAAGTTTGAGAAGGCCAACCAAAGTATATCCTGGCTCCATATTGCTTTTGAAAATGGTGTTATGAAATCCCGACTTTGTACGTTCATGATGCCACAGAATGTGTCTTCAGAAACTTAATCGCATACGAAATTTACATGATCAATGGACTATTTGATAGAAGATACGTAACCGATTACGTTACCTTCATGGATAGTCTCATTGATTCCTCAGGGGATGTTGAAAAGCTCCGGCGCCAAAAAATTATTACCAAGTCGTTAGTTAGGTGATGATGAAGCAATATCTTCCGTGTTTAACAAACTTGTGAAGGAGGTCTAGACTGATACAGGCAACAATCTCTTCTGTTACTCGAGTTTTCAAGCAAGTGAACGAGTACTCTAGCCGGCGTCGGAACATCTGGAGGGCTCATCTGATGAGGAACTATTTTAATAACCCCTGGTCCATCATTTCATTTGCTGCTGCCCTTATGTTGCTTTGTCTCACGTTTGTCCAGACCTTATTTGCCATCCTACAATATACAAACCAGCCCAGCTGTACATGTAAAATGTCCTAATCATAGGAATCAATTTGCCAGTACATATGTGCTTTGTCTCATTATTATTCCATCATTTGCACTCGATGGAAAGCAACGAAGGGTTTAATATGTTATTTGAACCAATTCAAACTTTTCCAATTCATTGTCCTAGATAGGTACAAAGTTCGTCTCTAGTCATTAGTCCTCGGCTAGCGCACACATCCTTCCAGCATGGAAGTACTTAGAGGCCCTGATGAATGGCCTATTGCGTTTGCCATGGAATCAAGCCTTTTCTTTCTTTTCTTTTTTTTGGTTTTATGGAAGACGAATTAATGTATTGGCTGCAGTGGTTTTTATTTTTTGACGGTAACATGTAGTGGAAGGATGATCATAATTAACCATCTATTGTACTTTCTTGTGAAAGTAGTTGGAATGTCCAGAAAGCCTGCCACGATGTGGTGCCGTATCTGCGGACACCCCAAAAATGATTACTCAAGGACTAAATTAATTCCCACAAAGTGAAACTCTCGATTTCTTCCTGTTTTTACTTTGGATATTTTCTAGTTTAGAGTAGCCTACACTTAGCCGTGCCTAAGTTTTACTATATCAATGGATACATCGAAGAATATTGCAGCACATCATCAAAGTCCATCATCCAAACTGCAATTCCAAATTTCAGCTCCTGTATATATCAGTATACATCATAGATTCTCCTTGAATTCTTTCTGTTAAAATTTATCTTCATTCCTTGTCCAAACAGGAAATAGAAGGAGAGAAATACAACTGTCAAAAATAAAGAAGATATCAATAAGATTTGTAGGAGTAAACACTAGCAGGACGCAATGAGCATATTTCGCGTTGTTTCAAATGCGAAGACTGCTCATGGAAGAACATTGCACCAAACTCTCCAATTTCGTAGCAGTATTTTGAATCCCGTGATAAAATTAAGGAATTTCTTCCGAAAGCATTGGGTTTGTTCGGATTCACAAGTTTTTAAAATCAATGTTCTTTTTTTTTTTGGGGTTTAAAACAAGCTGAAAAAAAAACATCGCAAAGAACCATTATTCAAATATTCGAAAGTTGAAATTAAAAAAAACACGCAAATGTATATCACTAGAAGAATTTTTTGTAAAAGAACGTCACATAGAATACCTAATTCAATCATACTCATTGCTTTTGTAAAAGAATACTAAATCTACAATTTTTTTCTAGGAGATGAGGGGTGGAATTAAAAGATGGAGCGAAGAAAGGGGGATTTGAAGTCAATATCTTTAAATTCCAGGGTCTAAACCTATTAATAAATTCAGAATTTTCTCTAAAGTACAAGGAGGTTAAAATGGCTACTTGGGAACTATAAAGAAATGGCTACTTGCAACAACCCCTCCCTCTGCCCGGCTGCAGGCTGGAAACCAGCCTGACATTAAAGAAATAGTATTGAGGGGTCTCAAGAAAATGGAGCCCTTCCTGGACAGTAGAGTCCATGTGCATGACACAAAACAAACAAAAACAATTAGCAAATGGGCCAGATTCATTACTTATTGAACCGTCTGTTTTAAGTGTAGGATTCAATGAATTGTTGTCCTTATGATTCTTTACTTGACAACCCTTCAATATTTATCTGTTCTCTGCAGTGTTTTGAAAATCGAATTGGACCGTCCTGTTGAATCCCAAACCGCTTATGGCACCGATCCGGTTCACTAACAAACTCGAAAAATCAATTGGAATCAATTAAATTCGGTCAAGAGCTGGTTGAACCACTTACAATCGATAAAAAAAAAAAAACTGAAAATTTGGATCAGTTCATCCTAAATTTTATTTTTTAAAAATTTTAATGTCATCCAAGTTATTTGATATTAAAAAAAAAACTTTGAACTTATTGATTTGATCCGTGATCTAGAAGTTCATCTAGTTCAATTGGCGGTCTAGGTTTAAAAGCACTAATTTTTTTTTTATCATGAACCTGCTGTGTGCTCGAGTCAAGTCCCATGAAGGGATCCAATGTTGTGAGCCTATTCAAGTGCCGTCGAGCAGTATGACTTGAAATCATGCCAGTTGGGTCCATGACAAACCCATAAATTTTTGTTTTTGTTTTTTTTTTAACTCCAGAGAGCAAGATTTGAACTTTCAATCGATAACTCAAAGAGGAATTTTAAATTTGTTCTGGTGACAAACTTTTTGACAAACTTTTTGGTTAGAAAATAGCAAGACAGTCCAAGAACACTCAACATCACTTAGATGGCTGCGGAAGAATGGACGCCTTCTTGGACTCGACATGAATGGCGAGAAGGCACACCATACATGCACCCAAGAACAAACAAAAATCATGAGCGATGGGTAACAATTAGACTGGTTGGTGAACTATGGGCTGCTTCCTCACTTTAGTAGCTAGCTGGTCAAGGATTAATGCCATCCAAAAAGCTCTTAAGAAGACAAATTTTATTGATTCAACAACTTCCTAGTGCAACTCAAGGGAAGATGAGTAAAGAAATTGTCCTCTCTACTATTCTCTTAAGGATGCATACGGAATTTTGGATTAGTGAATTTGAATTCAACTAGGAATTTTAACTGTATAAATATGAAATGAATGGATTTGAAGTGCAAAGGAATTCAACTACATTCTTTGGTTAAGAATTAACCTAGGAGGAAATGACTTACATTCTTTTGTTTTTACTTTCTTCTTCCCATGAATGAACAGCATTCCTGTTACTGCTTCCTTATCGATCCTTTTTTTTTTTTTTGGCAATTGCACCGGTCATCAAGGCCACCTTCACTACCATCTCTCAAATAATAACTCAAAAGTTTTTAAAATATTTATGGTTTTCGATCTTTTCTTTTGAAGACAGTGTCATAGGAAAACAAGCTACTACAGTGCCAATGACAAGTGACAGAGATTCTGGCGAATACTGGCGACAAGTGACAATGGTTCCGAGAATGCCATTTAACCTCCATTCTATACAACAAGATCATTAAATTATGGGGGGAAAAAATAGAGAAATGTGAAGGAAGAAATTTCTAAAAACCTGCTATTTGAGTGAAGTTGAAATTCATGAAATTTAACACTTGAAATCCATCTGATATCTAGGCGGATTTCAAATCCTCAACTAGATGCCTCTTTTTTTTTTTTTGGATAACTTGGTGAGATTCAATTTGAAATTCGAATCCATCGATGTACTTCCATCCAAATGCAACCTTATAGAAAAGGTAAAGAATCAAGCAGTAGGGTCAATGTGCAAGCATTTAGGTTTCTTGCTTTTAATTCATTGGAAATTAAATTAATGGATTTAGCGTTCTTGTTTATATTATTTTGTTTTCTATATTATGAGGGACTTTCTGCTTATTCAATTAGTCGTCCTCCTCTGCATGCGAAGTAAGAATTTTTTTGGTTTTATTAGCCTGTCAGTGTCATTACAAAAAGATAGCCTTTCTCGACGACGCCTGGTCATCACAAAAGGTCCATTCCTTCACAATAAATTTTGCTTGACGACAGGTTCAGAGCCCTCATCCCATAAAGTTGGTGGCAAAAAAGCATTTTGTGACAAAAAACTGCTATTAGCATCACAAGTTACCAAGAATTTCTCACGACTTTCCATCACCACAAGTACCAAGAATTTGTCACGACTTTCCATCGTCACGTCACGACTTTCCATCACCACAAGTACCAAGAATTTGTCAACAAAAGTTTTTGTCCCATGAGGCAACCTCATCTTCGGAGAAAAGTTGGATGCTCATTAGACTAGTTCAGTTTTGTGGCCAATTGTCCGGGAGAGCTTATGCGTTCATGCACAAGGCTGAAAAATGTTTCCGAAATTATTCCTAGATTTTCTAGGATGTCCAGTAAAGTGTTTTCTCCTCACATCAGCAAAAATATGCCAATCACTCGTTTATGAGTGGGGCTCGAAGACTGTGCAGCCCCCAACAACAGCCCACGGGTCTACCATTAGCATTTCTGCCCACATCAGCAGAATCTTTCCACTGGTATCAGCAACATCAAAAGATGCTTCAAAATATCAACTCACTTCGGTTATATATCGGACCATGGACTATGTGGTCTTCAAAAAGCCCGGAGTCTAATTTTTAATTTCAGCAAAACGTAAATGAGTTTGAAAGCCCTTACCATGGAGAATAGTTTGGCAACTTTTAGCTAGATATTTTTTTAATCTGTGAGATTTCTATAAATCATACATATATGTATGTACGTATGTATATTAAAAGGATTAACTTTTTATATTAATAATATAGTAATTTTTTATGCACTGACAGACTGACAGTGTAGTGATTTTTTATAATAACTGTCTAAATTTTCTTGCATGAGCATATATTTTATACTAGCACTTCTCTTACATGATCAAATATATATCAATAGGTAGTACAAGATTGCATATGGCCTCTAAATGAGTGCGTAGATCTAGCCTATTTAAATGTTTTATATTGTTTTGTATACAGTGAAAACCAAATGCAAGTTGATGGCAAAGAGTCAAATTTTCAAGCTTATGACCAAAGCCCACATGCTTTAATTATACAACTAATTGTAGTTTCATATACGTGTAAACCATATATAACTAACCTTTTATTCATACCAAAGAATCACTTATAGACTCGTTTGGGCTTAATTTTGGTGGCGCATCTAAAAGACAGTATCCAAAATTTTAATATATTCCCTACTTTTACGTCTGTCATAATTATGCGGAATTTAGGTGAGCTTAGGAGACAATTTTAGGTGCTTAGAATTCTCAACATATTTTATCAGTTAATAAGCAAATGGGATTTTGTTGTTCAGTATTATACTACCAGACGCTGAGTTCTCAATATGTTTAATCGTAACTACTTTTTCAGTAATTGGGTACATTACACGAGAATTTAGATACTCACGATTTTCTCGTGGTATAATTATGTTGGAATTCAGGCACGAAACTAATAACTATTGAAAAATCTAGAACAATTTAAGATATAATCAAGCCAAATCATGAAAATATAAGTAATACACAAGATTTAACATGGTTTATTTCAATCATCAGGACTACATTATTTTTTATGAGAGAGAGAAACCATCTACAAAAATATATAACTCGAATCCCAAATACAATCCCTGTCTAACATTTCTAATCCCACGTTTATGATTACATGGCTTTTCTTGTTCATATATTTGTTGTGGTATGCCAATTCACCTATAAATAGGATAACTAATATCGAAGTAGTAAAAGGAAATAAAGGCATATCATACAAATAAGAAAAATTGCTTACTTTAAAGTATTTACTTACCACACAAAATAAAAGAGTGTTTAAACGAAAAATATGCCAAATAAGATGCTAGCTTCATCAGCTCCAAATTTAGGTGATAATTATATACACTTATATAAACGAGTGGCCAATTTCCCAATGATACGTCTATGAAGAATCTTAATGGTAGTTACGGTGCAGGTTTATACTAACTACCAGTGAGACGGCCTACGCGATGCGCATGGGGCTAATATTTTCCGTATTAATTGTTTTTCGTTGTGGGGATTTATTAGCATACATCTCTGTTATTATTTAATTCATGTGGATCATTAGGCAATTACTATCGTTTTTGTTAAAGGTTAACAATTATGAAATATATAGACTGCATGAGAACAATAATATATAGAATGCATGAGGGTGCTTATATAGAATGCATAAGGGTAAATTAGAAAATTGCATAAGGTTATTTTGCATTTGGATCAGGATAATTAGAAAATTGTAAAGTGAATCATTTCCAAAAGAGTATTAATCATTGTTGACACAAAAAAAGGAGGATCCCGCAAGTCAATTAAGCACTTAAACCATAGAATTTGACATTGTTAAAAATTAATCACCACATGTCACTGTAATAAAACCCATTTTTTAAAGTTACTAAAGCCAACAATAGTTTATTAATTGTTTCCTCAATAATTATGCATTTATAGATCACTTAACAATTTTATTTCATGTCAAGCCAACAATAATTTATTAATTATTTCCTCAATAATTGTGCATTTATAGATCACTTAACAATTTTATTTCATGTCAAGCCAACAATAATTTATTAATTATTTCCTCAATAATTGTGCATTTACAGAACATTTAACAATTTTATTTCATGTCACAATAATAAAAGCCATTTTCAAATTCACTAAAGCCAACAATAATTTATCAATTATTTCCTATGTAATTTTGCATTTCCAGAACACTTCAAAAGCAAATAATTAACCACAAAAAACCAACTTCCATAGGCTTCACTTTTTACACCACCAATTACCAGTTCGGTCAATATGTCCAATAAATGCACCAAAACTATAGCAGCTGCAAAACAAACAAAACAACCAATTGATGAAAATAGCTCGGACACCCAATAACAATTGCAGGATAATTGCTTGACAAAAAGGAACTATTCACAGGGCAACTTTCCCTTTTACATTATTAGATATGTATATCTCTATTAGTCACTAAGTTCAATAAATATAGGCCTATTTCTTTTTCCACTAATATTAGATCATTAATCCACAGTAAAAGACATGTATTATTACATTGTTTTTCAAATTTAGAGTACTTTAATTTTCTAATGTAAGAAATAATCTAATTAATGTTACATGTTTAAGTAAAATAATAAAAAAAGATTAGCACACAACAGCGCTTTTCAATTTACAGCAATTTAGAGCCATTAGAAAAAAACAAATATGTTAAAAATTTGATAACAATTATATATATACACTAAATATGGATATGTTAATAAAATAACAAACTAATTATTCTTTTAAAAAGGAAATAAGTTCATAATCTAGCACACGTAGAAGACGAAAGTAAGCTCATATTTATCGAATATATATAGAACGAAAAGTATAATAATAAAAATAAGGGCATTCAAATTTTCCAATAATTATATAGACTAAATGTGGATATATAGACTAATATTGACAGGTTGTCGAGTCTGTGCAATAATAAATACCTGCTCAAACAAAATATAATTTCTGTAGATAGTGATAAGCAAGGTCGAATCTACAGGGACTGGGAGCAATTCATTTCTGCTAAAGTTCAAGTTATGGGGGGATTTTATAGAAATTAACAATAAGCTATGCGAATCGAATATTGCAATTAAATAAAAAAATTAAATGGCAAATTGTAAAAACTCAAATAGTATTGGACAAGCTCTAGTCAAGAAGCAACTTCGGAAACGGTTCTCATAATTGATCATCGATGCAAGAATAATTCTACATATAAACTGATAAACAAGTTATAATTGTCAAACGAGCGATGACAATCAATTTTTCCGTAATTATCAATAGCTAAGGTACGACCGTTAGCTATTGCCCTAATTGCAAAATAATTTTAGGTACGACCGTAGAATTAAATTTCACAATTGCTTTAAAATTTAGAGAAACTCTGTTCTAACCAAACAACACGCTATGAGAATTGTTTACAAATTAGCCCGTATATTTTCCTGACATAACCCCGATTATGCCAGTTGCCACTAATTTAGGACAATCAAACAATTACGGATTTAATTATTCTAATTGGCTCTAGATTATTGAATTAATCTAACATCAGGGCCCGGGACAATTGAATAATACAACAACTATAAAAAAATAAAGCAGGAGATATACGAATCCTAGAAAATAATAGAAAACTAAAATTAGTTAGATCTTACAATTTAAGTCGAACAAAATTCTCCATTGTGCCTTGACTAAAAAAAGAGATTTAATTCATTTCTGTTGAGAAAAATCCACGCAAAATTGTAGAAGTAATTGCTGCGTACATCGTCTCTCACTTGAGGTGATTCAATTTGATGGAATAAGAACACAGCAAAACTACAAAGAATGATTAACTGTTCCTTATTGGTTCTCACATACGAGGGAAAAATCACATGAATAAGACGAAAAAGTCAAGCAGCCAAAAGCAGTCAAGATTGTATGATATTTTTCCTATCTAATTCCCTCCTTCCTATCCAGCTACCAAGAGGAATAAAAAGGAAGACTTCCAGTCTTTTTTGCTTCTCTCCTCTTTGGAAACTACCAAAAGAAGAAAAAGGGAAGTTCCCCAAAATTGCTCCTTGTCTGGCGCGGCTGATCATTGGCTAAAGAAACAATCTCTATTTGGACTCTTGTTTCCTTCTACTACTTAAACTCATTTGCTAACTACTGTCAAAATTAATTTGACTAATCCGAAGGTACATAACTTGGCAATTTCGGCATAGTTTGTGGTCCACTTTTCGACGCTTAGACGTCTCAAAACCAATTTAGTGAGGAATTATGATTTTTTTATCAGTTTTTGCTCCAACTCTCTGTAGAAAGCATAAATATAAAAAATGAGTAGAATCTGACAATTAATTCATATTTGGTAAGGTAATAAGGGAAATTAATTATAAAATAAATAAAAAATTGTGTCCTATCAAATATATATCCTTATAATTGTACGATTTAAAAGCAATAGAATTAGAAGCCATTTTTAGTCGAAACCTATGACATCTTAACCGATTTTGCATACTTATACTTATTTGATGACAAGACTTGTTATTTTTTCACACTGGCTCAATTTTTGGAAACTATGCACTCAGAAGGTATATTGTTGAACATGCTAGACAATCACTGTATCCACTTATGCGTGCAATTTTTTTTTTTTTGCAAACAAATTTATTTCACTATGCCAGCTGGAAACCAACAAAAGACCAATTGATGAAAATAGCCCAATAATCCATCAAGAATTACAAGATAACCTCCTGACAAAATCAAACTATTCATTGAGCATCTCTCTCTTTTATATTGCTAGATGTCAGTGCTCCGTTGTTTTGTTTTGTTTTTTTCTTTTTTGATTTGATATTTCGTTTGTTTCAAGGACATAATAATAATATATAAATACTTGATGTTGAATGGCGCAGACCTGACCAGTACAGCCATTAATCGCTCAACTATGAACTCCATGCAGCCACCAGCCTTAAGTCTGGTGGCCGCCATCCTGTGGTTAAGCAGCCTTAAGCCACTTGAAAAGCAGCCACTATTCTGTGGTCACTGTCAAGCACTCAACTTTCGAATAATTGATCAAATAATTAGCACTCGACTGCAGCTCTTCCACTATAAATAATGCTAGCACTAAGGTTCTCGTGCTACTACTATCTCACCTCACCTCAAAAATTTTGGGTTCTAGTACCGTCAGCGCTGGGTCTTACGTACTGGCATTCTACTGTGGCTACTATTATTTGATGGACTTGCTCAAGCTCCTCTGTTTTCTGACATCTGTTTCTGTGAGTGAATTATTTGAGAACCTAAGCTATTTTAAATTCGTGATAATTTGCTTGTACTCGGGAAGCGTAGGAACTTACTGATAAAACTCTTTCTGGGTGTCGTGATAATCAGCTAGGAGTTGCAGCAGAGCATGCAGATCTTGAAGTTTATTGGAAATCCAAGCTTCCAAACACTCCTATGCCAAAAGCGGTCAGAGATATCATACAGAACGGTTAGTCTGAGAAGTGCCGCTTCCCTATTTTGACTACTTGTTCTGCTTCTTCTATTGCTCGAGTAGAGATACTTTAGTTTGCTTTCCTTATGTTTTAGGGGATTTATTTAAAAGACACTCACCATGTTCAAAGGGCTAAAAAATTTTGATGAGATCTACACAGGCAAATTCTAATTTCACTGAAAAGAAAACCAAAAGAAAATTAAAAAAAATATTATGCATGAAAAAAATTCACAAAATTATGCAAAGGAACACAATGCATCTAGGCTTTTATCTTTTGAATTTTTTTCCGTACGAGGGCCAACAAAATGAGTAAAAAAATATATAAGTCTAATTAATAGCTATCCATTGAGTACTCGTTAAGATTGAGTTTAAGTGATAATTTATTAAAAAAGAAGAAGATAAAGTTAAACCGTGAAGGTGAATAAATACAAAATAGGGTGACAATTATTGATATATGTATTTATATAGCAAGTTGGGTATGATTTAGTTTTATTAACGAATGCTCACTTATATGAGCGCTAGAAGAGAATAATAATTGTTAGTATATGGATTAATATGGTAACGAATGTTCATTTTGCACTGGCTAGAAAAACCAAGACTTGACCATAAAGAATGCTAAATGTTGTAGAATCATTTTAAAATAAGTACAGGTGATCGTATAGAGTATGTTTAGTTCACAAGTTCTATTCTGATAGAGACATTATGAGCTTATATATTCATTTTAATGAACAACGAAGTCTCTATCTATATTCCGCCAATGGGCCACATATTTATTTTAATTAACAACGAAGTCCCTATCTAAATTAACGATTTATATATCTTTTATATAAATTTAAATCCCGTAAAAATATGAAATATTTGATGTTATATATTATTAGTTTAATAATGTTAAAATATTTGATAGTTTTCTTTGTTGCCCATCCATTGACTGCAGGAAAGCCTCCAGGAGTTGGCGCTCTCAGCGCAAGTCCCCAGGCCATCCCGCTGCGTTATGGTAGATATATGATCAGATATGGTAAAAATCCTACCGAAGGCCAACTCCGTAATCACCAAAACGTAACAGTTTTCTTCTTGAAAATGGACCTCCATGGCGGCTCAATCATGAATCTGCAGTTTGTTAACTTACTGGACAATACTACGGCCTTCCTACCCCGCCAGGTGGCTGATTCCATTCCCTTCTCGTCCAAATCTGTTCCCGAAATTTTGAACAAATTCTCAGTGAACCCAAATTCAGTACAAGCCGAAGCTATCAAGGAAATGATAGCAGAGTGTGAGGAGCCTGGGATTGAAGGGGAAGACAAGTACTGCGCGACATCTCTCGAGTCGATGGTTGATTTCACTACTTCCAAGCTGGGGAAAAATGTTGGAGCAATTTCAACCGAAGCCCAGAAAACAGATCCGAAAATCTTAAAATATGTTATTGTGGATGTTTCCAAGTTGAATAGCGATGACAAAGCAATCGTTGCTTGCCACAAGCAAAACTATGTCTACGCAGTTTTTTACTGTCACACCCTGCAGCATACGGATGCATACAGGGTTAATTTAGTTGGAGTTGATCATGGGGCAAAAGCCAAGGCTGTGGTAGTTTGTCACGAGGACACATCAGCATGGAACCCGAAACATTTAGCTTTCAGCTGCTAAAGGTGAAGCCTGGAAATGTTCCAATCTGCCATTTCCTTCCTGAGGATCACTTTGTCAGCTGGGCTCTAAAGCAATGAATATTCTGCACAAAGCTTCTGCGGCTTGGGAGTTCTACTGTCTCCCTATAATTAAGTTGGGCCATGTGTGTAGTTCCTGTCATGGGCCTGCAAGAGTTTTCCAACACACATTGGGATCCAATTTCGTTACCCGTCCATCACATTATCTATTTTTTTAATTAGTAACTCCACCACTTGATTCAACTATATGAAGTTCTCCTCTCCTAAATTATTAGTTTGATTTTGATTTTTTACTATTGACGATTAGTCTGAATGAAAAAAATTAATGATGACAAATTAACCCAAACCATGGGGGGGGAAGGGGGGGTTATATCTACGTTTTTAAAATGATAGGGAAATTATGTGTAAATCACCAAATCACGAGGGGATAAAAAGTAATTTATCCTTAAAATAAATTGAAAAATTGCGGATCATTAGTGTGTAGTTATGAGAGTACTGTTCAGTTTTTCTTGGGCTACATGGTACAACATAAAGAAAGTATTTTTGGAAGAGGAACAAGAATTGTGCGTTGGAAGTATAAATAGCAAATATAGGAGATTTTTGAATTTTTTTAAGTATTATTGTAGTATTTTTTTTATTATGTGAAGAATGTGAATTAAAAAAATCGTTGGAAAGATTTATTTTTAAAAAAAAGTAACAGAAGAAAGCTTATGTATGATGCAAGTAAAAAATTGTTTGAAGAGAAAACTAACATACCCAAACAAATCTATCAGATTTTATGGTCTTACTCCTTATTTACCTACTTTGTCTCTACTTCCTCTATCCAATTCTCCTACTTTATCCCAAGAAAATCTCACAATCTTCACTCCTGTTGTTTATCAATATTCGATAACAAAAAATCATAACAAAGAGTATGTGTAGTAAAAATGTGGTTGTATGGAGTCTACTTAAAAAGCTTTCCAGAAATTGCAGCCCTAGTACTGACTGTTGTTTGGGTCCTTACATGATTAAGTCATGGTACTTTTGTGGTTCATATTTAGTTTGTTTCAATGGTTGCATGAACAAATAAAAGACTTTATTTTTAGAATTTTATCCACCATGTTTCCCATCTAATTAAGATTGTCTTCTTCCAAATAAAATTCCTTGTTTGAATTGCTATTTTCTAGAGATTTTTTTTGTAGAAAATTACTGTAATAATTTGATGATGTGAGATAAAAAAAAAGACTGAAAAATATGATCACAAAAATATTAAAAATTTTCTAGTAAAAACTTCAATCCAAGCATGTTTTTCATCAGAATATGAATCAAACACTTCATTTATTTATTTTTTAACTTCCTTTTCTACTCTCAAAAAAAAAAAAAGAAACCAGTTTTTTTAGTACATGTTCATTTAAAGTATTCCTTACCCACTCCCTCACATAATTTTTTATTTCAGACGCAACCCATTCTCCCAGAAGGCTATCACACTTGACGGGTTCTTTATCATTGAGCTTTTGAGGAAATATGCTGGTTGGTGCCTGTACAAAGAGTATCCCCTTAATTACGGCCCAAAACAAAGTGATCCCATCTTCCTGAATCGTAGGATAATGGGATGTCTGTTCAGGGACATACTATTGTTTGAAAATCAACTGCCTTTCTTCATCCTGGTCGTCTGTTTGCAATGACTAAGTCACCTGGAGGAGCTGAGGAAGAGACCTAGTTGATCTTGCCATTTTCCCTCATTCACTTCTGCATTCCTTTTTCCAGGTGAGAAACCTGTATCATTACCGAATCCTACCACAAACATTGCTGGAAATGTTGGAGATGTCGTTCATCTTCTTCACCTGCTGCATAAGTGCTGGTGTTGGTCATTTGCTGGAAAACTAGCAGGTGGTAATCGAAGCCCAGAAAACGGGGATCTACAAGGCCTTCGCTCTACAAGAGGCGGGTGGTCGGAGCTAATGAAAAAATCCCACATCAAGCTACATAAACTTGCTGGAGCGCATGTTGGCCATTTGCTGGCAAAACCAGCAGCTGATAATCGAAGCCTAGAAAACGGGCATCCCACATGACATTTATTCCACAAGGGCTCGGATTTGGAGAAAAAGTGTATCCGCAATCCAGCTACCCAAAATTACTAGCAGCTTGCACTGTTTTTCATTTGCTGCAAAACCAGTAGCTGATCATCAAAGCCAAGAGAATGGGGATTCGCAAGACAATTGTTCCACAAGTGTCGAGGTGAACGAGCACACAAAATGCGCAAGCGAGCTACGAACAAGCCAGGATAAAGTTTGAGACGGCTAACAAAAGTGTAATCGTGGCTGGATATTGCTTTTGAAAAGGGAGTAATGAAAATCCGACTTTCGACGTTCATGATGTTACAGAATGCGTCTTCAGAAACTTAATCGCATATGAACTTTACATGATCAATGGACTACTTGATAAAAGATACGTAATTGATTACGTTCGCCATAAATCGGCCGATACCGATACGTATCGGCAGAGTCGTAACTGGAACGGAGGGGACGATACGATACCGATCTCCGAATCGCGGATATCATCATATCTGCGACGACTCGCTCTGACTCGGCCGATATTGGTCAATTTGAATCCGTGATGCATAATATCGGCCGATATATCCGAGTTGATTCGGAATCAACTCGGATATTTTTTTAAAATTGTGCTTTTTTTTTGTTTTAATTTAGTAATTTTTTCAAAATTTTTGAAAACTTTCATGTATTATAATGTGCGTATCACCCAACATTCGACCGATATGCCGCGACGGATGTGGAACAACTGAGACTGCGACGAGACCGCGACCCGCGATGGTGAACCATGATTACGTTACCTTCATGGATAGTCTCATTGATTCCTCAAGGGATGTTGAAAGCTCCGGCACAAAAAATTATTACCAAGAGGTTGGGTGATGATGAAGCAATATCTCCATGTTTAACAAACTTGTGAAGGTGGTCGAGTTTGATATAGGCAACAATCTCTTCTATTACTTGGGAGTTTCCAAGCAAGTGAACGAGTACTCTAGCTGGCGTCGGAACATCTGGAGAGCTCATCTGATGAGGAACTATTTTAATAACCCTTGGTCCATCATTTCATTTGCTGCTGCCCTTATGTTGCTTTGTCTCGCGTTTGTCCAGACCTTATTTGCCATCTACAATATACAACCAGCCCAGCTATACATGTAAAATGTCCTAATCATAGGATCAATTTGCAGTACATATGTGCTTTGTTCATATTGTTATTCCATCATTTACTCGATGGAAAGCAATGAAGGGTTTAATATGTTATTTGAAGAGAGAAATCCCTTTTCATCCCCAAACTTTAAGTCATAGACACATTTCGTCCCTCAACTTTCAAATGGTACACATTTGGTCTCTGAATTAATTTTTTTTGGACACATTTGGTCAGAAAACGTTAATTTGTCAAAATTGGATGGAAAGGATCACGTGTGTTGCGCGTGGCCGTTAAGTGATACACAATACTCAGTCAAACAGTCAAAATCAAACAAAATTTACAGCCTCTCCCAATTTCATCTTCCCGTTCCTCGCTCCTCCACTCTACCCTCTTTCAACTACACATTCGAATCCAGAAATCAGTACATTGGAGGTTAACAAATCGCGATTAAAGCCAGCATAGGAGGAGTGATATCGATTCGGAAGAAAGAATTGAACGATCAGCCGCTGCCAACTACAATAAATTTCTAGGGTTTTCACATTAATTGGTCACCAGAATAAATTATGTAAATTTAGCAACTTTTGTGGCTATAATATGTCAATGTGGTCCCTGATGTTTGTGTTGTGGGTGTATGGGTGAGAATCTTCCCCAATTTCATCTTCTCGTTCTCTCCTCTATTCTGATATTTTGCCTGGCGACAAAAAGCTGCAATTGAAAACCCTAGCTTAAAAAATTGCATTCTACGATGAATTGAGCCAAGTGGGGAAAAGTGTTAGATTAGATTGGCTTGTACAAGTAAGAACTTAGTTGAATCAAGTGTAGTTGCCTAAAAAATGAGGTCCAGAAGCTCGGAAGCCTCCTCGAATTCGTCCAGCAGCTGTCGTGTCGTGTGTGGGTGTGGATTAAAAGCAAAATTGACCACTTGTTGGCGGGATGACAACCCTGGAAGAAGATTTTATGGTTGTCCACGATGGCCGGTAAGCTTTTGTTATTTTGTTGGATATTTTGTGGAGGACAATTGTGAAAATTCGTTCGATTTCTGATGATGTACAAATGTAATTGTATTACAGAAACCATAGATGTAAATATTTTGAATGGTTGGGATGAACCAATCTGTGCAAGAGGAAGGAGCATCATACCTGGTTTGCTGAGAAAGATGAATCGAATGGAGGAAACAATTGAAAAAAAGCGTAGAAGGGAAAAAATTCTGATTTGCATTATCTTCTTGTTAGCTATGCTTGTTATTGTATTAGTTGTTGGGGAAAGAGTCGACATACAAAGGAGGGAAAGTTTATGCTCAGGTTGGAGTGAAATAATAGCAGGGCAGATGGCAGATTGTTAGAAGTAGTATATGTAATGCAGTATTGGCCCTGCTTTTGTTTGTTGAACTGGGCGAATTTGTTGTAATAGTGTGCATAATTTGGTAATGAATGAAAATGTCTTACTTTTGACTTTGGCAAATTTACTTGTGCTGCGTTTCCAGAAAAATACCAAGTCAGCAATAATGAATGAGAGATCCAGTTGTAAACCATTCAATATGGACAAATTATCATCATTTCCATTTCAACAACTAAAATTAACATCAAGTTTGCCCATTGTTTGTGGACCATAGACATAAATCAAAAGCTGATCTAAGGCAACAAAAGACTAACATGTCATTGTCTATCACCAACAAAGACTAATCTAAGGCATCTGCCAAAAGCTGATCTACGACAACAAAAGACTAACATGTCATTGTGTCATTGTCATGGACACAAAAAAATAGCAACAAAAGACTAATCTAAGGCATCTGCCAATGCAATGTATGACTATTTCATTTTTTTCCCCTTCAGTCCTAAATAACCAGCAACACTGCCAGCTGCAATATTCAAATGTCCAGACTTTATCTTGAGAGGGACATCATCCTTTTTTTTTTGGGTGTAAAGGTTGGCTATACTTCACTTGAGACTTTCTTAGGCCAAAAACCTCATACAAATTTAGTGAAGATGGAGCAGTTGCTGTGCCAATACCATCAACAGCCTCATTTGGTGTAGTTGCATCCTTCTTCCCCTGATCCTTCATTTTCTGCAAAAGCAACAAAACATTATGTGGGAAGGTGACCAAATGCGGAAATAATCAAAATAGCAAAATCGTTTACTTTTTTTTTCCTGTTGCATCCTCCTTTCTTTCTTCTTTCTTTTCTGCAAAATCAATGAAACAAACTAGTAATAAGTTGAAGAATGATTGTAGTAACAACAATATCAAAAAATGCAAAACTAATATCTACCTTAACTACCATGTCAACTAAGTTGTTCTCACAAATTTGGGGGAGTACATGTGAGTGGTACTTCAGTTTCATTACATTCTCTGGAGTCATCTTCAACATTTACAGAAGTATTCTCTGGAATTTGGGAGGCTGCTGGACCTACTTCAGTAGAAGTATTATTCTGCTCATCCTTCCTAAACTAGCAAGACCTCATATTGTGGCCTTTTTGCTTGCAATATCTGCACTTGATGATTTGCCCCAACTCTGGCTCATTTTCTTCTTGGTATACCTGCTTTTCCTTTGCTTGCTCCTCTTCATCTGCATTTCTTCTTCTTTGTTTCTTTGGCCTTCCAACTGGTTTCTTGTACAGGGGGGGTTTTGGACCACTTATACCAATGTTCCCCAATTTCTTTCTCCACTCATTGGAGACACACAGCCATCATAACACTTCAAGTATTTCTTCACTGTGTACCAGCTGGAAACAAACTGTATTGGATCCTTTTTTGCACTCCAAAGTGCAGATATAGCATGGGGATAGGGAATTCCTGTCAGTTCCCATCTCTTGCATGAACAAGATTGCTCCTTGATGTTGACAGTATAATGATCACCATATGGGTACGGAAACCTCATACAGATCTTCACTTGACTTGAAAGGAAAGCATTGGGTAGCCTTCTCCATTCTTTTTTGTATTCTATCAACGATCCTAGGACAGTACGCATTGTCTTTCCATCTTGATCTAGCCAAGTCTCTATTTTGCTGCATCCTTTGCATCAGATTTAGCCTCAACAATTCCATCATCTCAATGATTGGTTTCTCCCTAGCATCGACTATTTTGCTGTTAAAGCACTCACACAGATTATTCAATAAAATATCACATTTTGGATAAGTGCTAAAAAAGACTCTACTCCATTGAGTTGAGGGTTTATCATCAAACCACCTAACTGCATCAATATCAATTGCTGCCATTTCCTCCATTTTGCTGGAAAATTCAGCTGGTGTAGTTGCCTTTGCAGCAGTCCATACGGCTTTTCTGAGAGCTTCTCCTTTGAATCCAGCACTTGAAAAGTTTGCTTGCATGTGTTTCACACAAAACCTGTGAGCTGCATTTGGGAAAACAAGGTCACATGCCTGAATTAGGCCTTTTTGCTTGTTACTCATGATTGTCAGCTCATAATCCCTCTCTATCTTTAAATCTTCCTTCAGCAATTTAAAGAACCATGCCCAAGATTCTTTGTTTTCTCCTCTGCTATGGCATATGCAACTGGATAGATGCTGTTGTTAGCATCTAATCCAACAGCTATCAATAGAACTCCCCCAACTGACCCTTTCAAAAATGTACCATCAACTCCAATCAAAGGCCTACAATCATCTAAAAATCCTTGTTTCACTCCATTGAAACACACATACAGCCTTTGGAACCTCTATTGTTGTGTTGCTGTGCTTGTAGATTCATCCACAGTCTTCAAAATAATGGGGCTACCAGGGTTAGATTTCTGAATTTCATTCATGTATGCTCCCAATTTGCCATATTGATCACTTTCACTGCCATGAATAATCTTAAAAGCCCTATTTCTAGCTCTATATGTTTATTTTTTGGAGAAAGAGCACTTATTTTCCCTCATTACTGTCTTCCTAAAGTGTTCCATATTCACCTTTGGATTAGTCCTAAACTCTTCAGCATATTTTCTACCAACCCATCCAGAATTTACTAGTGGATTGTCATAGGTAAAACCACATGTATGAGTGTCCTCAATTGTCTTGATTTGCACACTACCCTCATCTGCCAATTTTCTTGCATAAATCTCCCAATGGAAGCTTTCACTTCTACACTTAGCCCTCACTCTTAATCTATCCTGCTTCACAAATTTACATGGCCTACCTTGTCTAATACTATAATTAGTCACAGCCAACTTGCATTCTTTTATTCTACTGAATAACATTTGTAATTTCAACTGTGGATTATCCATGTCTTTTGGGTTGAACACAACATTTTCACTCCTATTTATTTCTTCATCTGATTCATGGACAGTCTCAAAATCAGATTCAGAATCAAGGGCAACATCTATATCTTCAGGCATCACCAAACTGTCATTTTTTTCAATTTCGGTTGTCTTATTTTACACATCAGTCTTATGGTGATCTACACCTAACCATTCTGCAGTGTCATCTACATTTTCATGGAACTCATTATCATCATCATCAGTCATATTATAATCCGAATCCACTGCAGAGAAGAAAGATTCACTCCCTGAATCACATTCATTGTTTTTTTCCCCATCAGCTCCATTGCTATTTCCTTCCCCTCTATGGTCATCATTAGCTGTATTATTCACTCCACAGCCATCAGTTCTTTCATCATCACTAATTTTATATGGATCATAGCCCAGTTGTACAATTTTCGATTTCATGGAATGAGACCTCCAGATATAGGATAATTTTCCTAATTAAACCAGCATTCGTCTTAATATATCCATTTAATTGTCTACTACTGTCTATCCTTATAAAGTTGCTGATTTCCCAATCCCAAACATAGTACACTTTATGTCCGTACACTCCACCAGCTTCAGTGAGTCTATCTATTTCAAAAATACTTAAACCTATACTTTCTAAATAGTTAATGACACAAACATCTCCACCCTCATAATGTGGATGAGGGGTGTACGAGATCAGCCCGCCGTGGTGACACTTTAGTGTTATAAGTGTAGAACCTTGTTCTGATAAAAAAAAATTCACATACAAATCAATGAATCAGGCAAAGCAACTCATAGCAGCAAAAATGTAACCAACAATGCGAACAGCTTGGACCCATCTTAAATATCATAATCGAAAATAGGGACCACATGCAGATTATTCTACCATATATGCTTCGACAAAGCCAAATAAAAATATTTAATCTTTTCACAAAAAAAAAATTTAGATTCTCACCCATACACCCAAAACGCAAACATCAGGGACCACATTGATATATTATAGCCACAAAAGTTGCTAAATTTACATAATTTTATTCTGGTGACCAATTAATGTGAAAACCGTAGAAATTTACCGTAGATTGGCGGCGGCTGATCGTTCAATTCTTTCTTCCGAATCGACATCACTCCTCCTATGCTTGCTTTAATCTCGATTTGTTAACCTCCAATGTACTGATTTTTGGATTCGAATGTGTAGTTGAAAGGGGGTAGAGTGGAGGAGCGAGGAACGGGAAGATGAAATTGGGGAGAGGCTGTAAATTTTGTTTGATTTTGACTGTTTGACTGAGTATTGTGTATCACTTAACGGCCACGTGCAACACACGTGACCCTTTCCGTCCAATTTCGACAAATTAACGTTTTCTGACCAAATGTGTCCAAAAAAATTAATTCAGAGACCAAATGTGTACCATCTGAAAGTTGAGGGATGAAATGTGTCTATGACTTAAAGTTTGGGGATGAAAAGTGAATTTTTCCTGTTATTTGAACCAATTCAAACTTTTCCAATTCATTGTCCTAGATAGGTACAAAGTTCGTCTCTAGTCATTAGTCCTCGGCTAGCGCACACATCCTTCCAGCAGGAAGTACTTAGAGGCCCTGATGAATGGCCTATTGCGTTTGCCATGGAATCAAGCCTTTTCTTTCTTTTCTTTTTTTTGGTTTTTATGGAAGAGGAATTAATGTATTGGCTGCAGTGGTTTTTATTTTTCGACGGTAACATGAACTGGAAGGATGATCATACTTAACCATCTATTGTACTTTCTTGCGAAAGTAGTGGAATGTCCAGAAAGCCTGCACGATGTGGTTGCGTATCTGCGGACACCCCAAAAATGATTACTTCAAGGACTAAATTAATTCCCACAAAGTGAAATCTCGATTTTCTTCCTGTTTTTACTTTGGATACTTCTAGTTTAGAGTAGCCTACACTTAGCCGTGCCTAAGTTTTACTATATCAATGATATATCGAAGAATATTGCAGCACATCATCAAAGTCCATCATCCAAACTGCAATTCCAAATTTCAGCTCCTGTATATATCAGTATATATCATAGATCTCCTTGAATTCTCTCTGTTAAAATTTATCTTCATTCCTTGTCCAAACAGGAAATAGAAGGAGAGGAAATACAACTGTTAAAAATAAAGAAGATATTTATAGAGCTGGTTCAAAAAAATAATAATAATAATCAATAAGTTTTGTAGGAGTAAACACTAGCAGGACGCAATGAGCATATTTCGCGTTGTTTCAAATGCGAAGACTGCTCATGGAAGAACATTGCACCAAACTCTCCAATTCGTAGCAGTATTTTGAATCCCATGATAAAATTAAGGAATTTCTTCCCAAAGCATTGGGTTTGTTCGGATTCCACAAGTTTTTAAAATCAATGTTCTTTTTTTTTGGGTTTAAAACAAGCTGAAAAAAAAAATCATAAAGAAATATTATTCAAATATTCGAAAGTTGAAAGAAAAAAAAAACATGCAAATGTATATCACTAGAAGAATTTTTTGTAAAAGAACGTCACATAGAATACCTAATTCAATCATACTCATTGGTTTTGTAAAAGAATACTATATCTACCACTTTTTTCTAGGAGAGGAGGGGTGGAATTAAAAGATGGAGCGAAGAAAGGGAGATTTGAATTCAATATCTTTAAATTCCAGATCTAAAACCTATTAATAAATTAAGAATTTTCTCTAAAGTACAAGGAGATTAAAATGGCTACTTGGGAACTATAAAGAAATGGCTAGTTGCAACACCAACCCCCCCCCCCCCCCTCCGTCTGCCCGGCTGCATGACATTAAAGAAATAGTATTGAGGGGTCTCAAGAAAATGGAGCCCTTCCTGGACTTAACCGGAGTAGAGTCCATGTGCATGACACAAAACAAACAAAAACAATTAGCAAATGGGCCAGATTCATGGGACGAGGAAACTGAAGAGTACTTATTGAACCGTCTGTTTTAAGTGTAGGAATCAATTAATTGTTGTCCTTATGATTCTTTACTTGACAACCCTTCAATATTTATCTGTTCTCTGCAGTGTTTTGAAAACCGAATTGGACTGTCCTGTTGAATCCCAAACCGCTTATGGCACCGATCCGGTTCACTAACAAACTCGAAAAATCAATTGGAATCAATTAAATTTGGTCAAGAGCTAGTTGAACCATTTAAAATCGATAAAAAATTGAACTTTTGGTCAGTTCAAACTAAATTTTATTTTTTAAAAATTTTAATGTCATCCAACTTATTTGATATAACAAAAAAACCTTTGAACTTAACGATTTGATCTGTGAACTAAAAGTTCATCAGATTCAATTAGCAGTCTAGGTTTGAAAGCACTAATTTTTTATCATGAACCAGCTGTGTGCTCGAGTCAAGTCCCGTGAAGGGATCCAATGTTGTAAGCCTATTCAAGTGCTATCGAATAGTATGACTTGAAATCATGCTAGTTGGGTCCATGACAAACCCATAAATTTTTGTTTTTTTAACTCCAGAGAGCGAGATTTGAACTTTCAATCGATAACTCAAAGAGGAATTTTAAATTTGTTCTGGTGACTAACTTTTTGATAAGTTAGCTTCAAATGGTTAGAAAATAGCAAGACAGTCCAAGAACGCTCTTCCAAGTGCAAAAAGCTCTTAAGAAGACAAATTTTATTGATTCAACAACTTCCTGGTGCAACTCAAGGGAAGATGAGTAAAGAAATTGTCCTCTCTACTATTCTCTCAAGGATGCATACGGAATTTTGGATTAGTGAATTTGAATTCAACTAGGAATTTTAACTGTATAGATATGAAATGAATGGATTTGAAGTACAAAGGAATTCAAATACATTCTTTGGTTAAGAATTAACCTAGGAGGAAATGACTTACATTCTTTTGTTTTTACTTTCTTCTTCCCATGAATGAACAGCATTCCTGTTACTGCTTCCTTATCGATCCTTTTTTTTTTTGGCAATTGCACCGGTCATCAAGGCCACCTTCACTACCATCTCTCAAATAATAACTCAAAAGTTTTTAAAATATTTATAGTTTTCGATCTTTTCTTTTGAAGACAGTGTCATAGGAAAACAAGCTACTACAGTGCCAATGGCAAGTGACAGAGATTCTGGCGAATACCGGCGACAAGTGACAATGGTTCCGAGAATGCCATTTAACCTCCATTCTATACAACAAGATCATTAAATTATGGGGAAAAAAAATAGAGAAATGTGAAGGAAGAAATTTCTAATAACCTGCTATTTGAGTGAAGTTGAAATTCATGAAATTTAACACTTGAAATCCATCTGATATCGGATTTCAAATCCTCAACCAGATGCCTCCTTTTTTTTTTTGGATAACTTAGGTGAGATTTCAATTTGAAATTCGAATCCATCGATGTACTTCCATCCAAATGCAACCTTATAGAAAAGGTAAAGAATCAAGCAGTAGGGTCAATGTGCAAGCATTTAGGTTCCTTGCTTAAATTCGTTGGAAATTAAATTATTGGATTTAGCGTTCTTGTTTATATTATTTTGTTTTCTATATTATGAGGGACTTTCTGCTTATTCAATTAGTTGTCCTCCTCTACATGCGAAGTAAGAATTTTTTTTGGTTTTATTAGCCCGTCAGTGTCATTACAAAAAGATAGCCTTTCTCGACGATGCCTGGTCATCACAAAAGGTCCATTTCCTTCACAATAAAGTTTGCTTGACGACAGGTTCAGAGCCCTCATCCCATAAAGTTGGTGGCAAAAAGCATTTTGTGACAAAAACTGCTATTCGCACCGTAAGTACCAAGAACTTGTCACGACTTTCCATCAACAAAAGGTTTTTCGTCCCATAAGGCAACCTCGTCTTCGGAGAAAAGTTGGATGCTACTTAGACGGAAATAGTTCAGTTTTGTGGCCAATTGTCCGGAACAGCTTATGCGTTCATGCACAAGGCTGGATGTTATTAGGAGATCATTGTGCTTACCTTCCGGCTTATTAGGACCTAATGCGCATAGGATGGATTCAATTGTGACCCAATATGATGAGAAGGGTTTATGTAATCATCCAAAAATTGGTAGAGAAACAGGCCCCATTTGGTTTGCTATTTGGGTAAAAGAAAAGAAATAATTTTTTTTAAAAAATATGTTTCTCAATAGGAAGGTTTCAATAATTATTGAAAGCTTCCTTTAAAACATATACCTAGGTAACAAATGATGATGTAAGCACAAAACATCTATTGGATATCCTCATATTGCCCCATCTCGTTCTTAAACAAATTAATAGTTACTATTCTATAGGAAGAAAAGTACCCCTATTTAAGGGAGATTTGACAAAAGACTACACAAGGTGATTAGGACCTTGTGATTAATAGTTACTATTCTATAGCATGTGATTAGGACTAGATTGTTGCTAATTGTAGATGAAATCACTACACAAGGTGAGATTAAGGGCTTTTTATTTTTTACCCAATAAAGAGGTGTTTTACAGACTAAAAAAAATGAAGGTGTTTATTAGGAGGTTTGTTTTTATTTTAGTTTTCCGTAAAACTCTTTGTCAGGAGTTCAAGATTTATGAAGACTAAAATAGTCTTTTGATAATCCCAAGGGGGGTTATTTAGTACATAATTTTCTAAATTTCATATGAAGTGGCTGAAATTGTTAGAAACCTGAGGATATGTTTCCGAAATTATTCCTAGCTTTCTAGGATGTCCAATAATTTTTGTTTCTCCTCGCATCGGCAAATATTGTTTCGTAGGACATCAGCAAAAATATGCCAATCACTCGTTTATGAGTGGGCTCGCAGAATGTGCAGCCCCCAACAACAGCCCACGGGTCTACCATTAGCAATTTCAGCCCACATCAGCAGAATCTTTCCACTGATATCAGCAACATGATGCTTCAAAATATCAACTCACTTCGTTTATATATCGGACCATGGACTATGTGGTCTTCAAAAAGCCCGGAGTCTAGGTTTAATTTTAATTTCAGAAAAATGTTAAATGAGTTTTGAAAGCCCTTACCATGGAGAATTTTTTTTTTTAATTTTTGGACACAGTGGGTATCCGGAATTCGACGGAGTAATATTCTGGATCTAACTAATTTCACTGCGCTTGTTACCCCCAGCCCCCAAGAGACACAAGACGTTAACAGGGGTCGAACTACGACCACCCGATGCCAGGACCTGAAGAGGCGCCCCCAGTACCAGCCGAGCCAACCCCGGGGGTCCTTACCATGGAAAATAGTTTGGCAACTTTTAGCTAGATCTTTTTTAATCTGTGAGATTTCTATAAATCATACATATAAAGAATATGTATGTACGTATGCATATTAAAGGATTAACTTTTTATATTAATAGTATAGTAATTTTTTTATGTACTGACAAACTGACAGTGTAGTGATTTTTTATAATAATTATATAAATTTTCTTGCATGAGCATATATTTTATACTAGCACCTCTCTTACATGATCAAATATCAATTGGTAGTACAAGATGGCAAATGGCCTATAAATGAGTGCGTGGATCGAACCTATCTAAATGTTTTATATTGTTTTGTATACAGTGAAAACCAAATGCAAGTTGATGGCAAACAGTCAAATTTTCAAGCTCATAACCAAAGCCCACATGCCTTTAATTATACAACTAGTTGTACTTTCATATACATGTAAACCATATATAACTAACCTTTTGTTCATACCAAAGAATCACTTAGAGACAAAAGCTTCCTCATTTGGGCTTAATTTTGGTGGCGCATCTAAAAGGACAGTATCCAAAATTTTCATATATTCCCTACTTTTACGTCTGTCATAATTATGCGGAATTTAGGTGAGCTTAAGGAGACAATTTTAGGTGCTTAGAATTCTCAACATATTTTATCAGTTGATAAGCAAATGGGATTTTGTTGTTCAGTATTATACTACCAGACGCTGAGTTCTCAATATGTTTAGTCGTAACTACTTTATCAGTAATTGGGTACATTACATGAGAATTTAGAAACTCACGATTTTCTCGTGGTATAATTATGTTGGAATTCAGGCACGAAACTAATAACTATTGAAAAATCAAGAGTAGAACAATTTAAGATAAAATCAAGCCAAATCATGAAAATATGAGTAATACACAAGATTTTACGTGATTTATTTCAATCATCAGGACTACATTTACAGAGAAAAGGCCCATTATTTTTTATGAGAGAAAGAAACCACCTACAAAAAATATAACTCAAATCCCAAATACAATCTCTGTCTAACATTTCTAATCCCACGTTTATGATTACATGGCTTTTCTTGTTCATATATTTGTAGTAGTATGCCAATTCATCTATTTATAGGATAACCAATATCAAAGTAGTAAAAGGAAATAAAGTCATATCATACAAATAAGAAAATTGCTTACTTTAAAGTATTTACTTACCACACAAAATAAAAGAGTGTTTAAACGAAAAATATGCCAAATAAGATGCCAGCTTCCTCAGCTGCAAGTTTAGGTGATAATTATGTACACTTATATAAACGAGTGGCCAATTTCCCAATGATACGTCTATGAAGAATCTTAATGGTAGTTACGGTGCAAGTTTATACTAACTACTAGTGAGACGGCCCGCGCGATGCACATGGGTCTAATATTTCCCGTATTAATTGTTTTTCGTTGTGAGGATTTATTAGAATACATCTCTGTTATCATTTAATTCATGTGGATCATTAGGCAATTACTATCGTTTTTGTTAAAGGTTAACAATTATGAAATATATAGAATGCATGAGAACAATAATATATAGAATGCATGAGAGTGCTTATATAGAATGCATAAGGGTAAATTAGAAAATTGCATAACGTTATTTTGCATTTGGATCAGGATAATTAGAAAATTGTAAAGTGAATCATTTCCAAAAGAGTATTAATCATTGTTGACACAAAAAAAAAGGGGATCCCGCAAGTCAATTAAGCACTTAAACCATAGAATTTGACATTGTTAAAAATTAATCACCACATGTCACTGTAATAAAACCCATTTTTTAAAGTTACTAAACCCAACAATAGTTTCTTAATTGTTTCCTCAATAATTGTGCATTTATAGATCACTTAACAATTTTATTTCATGTCAAGCCAACAATAATTTATTAATTATTTCCTCAATAATTGTGCATTTACAGAACATTTAACAATTTTATTTCATGTCACGATAATAAAAGCCATTTTCAAATTCACTAAAGCCAACAATAATTTATCAGTTATTTCCTAGGTAATTTTGCATTTCCAGAGCACTTCAAAAGCAAATATTTAACCACAAAAAATCAACTTCCATAGGCTTCACTTTTTACACCACCAATTACCAATTTGGTCAATATGTCCAATAAATGCACCAAAACTATAGCAGCGGCAAAACAAACAAAACAGGCAATTGATGAAATAGCCCCGACACCCAATAACAATTGCAGGATAATTGCTTGACAAAAGGCACTATTCATAGGGCAACTTTCCCTTTTATATTGTTAGATATGTATATCTCTATTACTCACTAAGTTCAATAAATATAGGCCTATTTCTTTTTCCACTAATATTAGATCATTAATCCACAGTAAAAGACACGTATTATTACATTGTTTTTCAAATTTAGAGTACTTTAATTTTCTAATGTAAAAAATAATCTAATTAATTTTACATGTTTAACTAAAATAATGAAAAAAGATTAGCACGCAACAGCGCATTTCAATTTACAGCAATTTAGAGCCATTAGAAAAAACAAATATGTTAAAAATTTGATAATAATTATATATATACACTAAATATGGATATGATAGTAAAATAAAAAACTAATTATTCTTTTAAAGAAGAAATAAGCTCATAATCTAGCACACATACAAGCCGAAAATAAGCTCATATTTATAGAATATATATAGAACGAAAAGTATAATAATAAAAATAAGGGCATTAAAAATTTTCCAATAAATATATAGACTAAATGTGGATATATAGACTAATATTGACAGGTTGTCGAGCCTGTGTAATAATAAATACCTACTCAAACAAAATATAATTTCTGTAGATAGTGATAAGTAGGGTCGAATCCACAGGGACTGAGAGTAATTCGTTTATGCTAAAGTTCAAGTTATGGGGGGATTTTATAGAAATTAACAATAAGCTATGCGAATCGAATATTGCAATTAAATAAAAAAATTAAATGGCAAATTGTAAAAACTCAAATAGTATTGGACAAGCTCTAGTCAAGAAGCAACTTCGGAAACGGTTCTCCTAATTGATCATCGATGCAAGAATAATTTTACATATAAACTGATAAACAAATTATTATTGTCCTACGAGTGATGACGAGCAATTTTTTCGTAATTATCAATAGTTAAGGTACGATCGTTAGCTATTGCCCTAATTGCAAAATAATTCTAGGTATGACCGTAGAATTAAATTTCACAATTGCTTTAAGATTTAGAGAAATCCTGTCCTAACCAAACAACACGCTACGAGGGTCGTTTACAAATTAGTCCGTATATTTCCCTGACATAACCCCGATTATGCCAGTTGCTACCAATTTAGAACAATCAAACAATTACGGATTTAATTATTCTAATTGGCTCTAGATTATTGAATTAATCTAACATCCGGGCCCGGAATAATTGAATAATACAACAACCATAAGAAAATAAAGCAGGAGATATACGAATATCAAAAAATAATAGAAAAACTAAAATCAGTTAGATCTCATAATTTAAGTTGAACCAAATCATCTATTGTACCTTGATTAGAAAAAGAGATTTAGTTCATCTCTATTGAGAAAAACCCACGTAAAATTGTAAAAGTAATTGCTGCGTACATCGTCTCTTAATTGAGATGATTCAATTTGATGGAATAAGAACATAGCAAAACTACAAAGAATGATTAATTGTTCCTTCTTGGTTCTCACATATGAGGGAAAAATCACACGAATAGGACGAAAATGTAGTCAAGATTGTCTGCTATTTTTCCTACCTAATTCCCTCTTTCCTATCCAGCTACCAAGAGGAATAAAAAGGAAGACTTCCAGTCTTTTTTGACCTCTCTTCTCTTTGGAAACTACCAAAAGAAGAAAAAGGGAAGCTCCCAAAATTGCTCCTTGTCTGCCGTAGTTGACCATTGGATAAAGAAACAATCTCCTTTGGGACTCTTGCTTCCTTCTACTACTTAAACTCTTCTGCTAACTACCGTCAAAATTAATTTGACTAATCCGAAGGTACACAACTTGGCAATTTCAGCATGGTTTGTGGCCCACTTTGCGACGCTAGACGTCTCGAAACCAATGTAGTGAGGAATTAGTATCTTTTTATCACTTTTTGCTCTAACTTCCTGCAGAAAGCACAAATGTAAAAATTGAGTAGAATCTTACAATTAATTCACATTTGATAAGATAATAGGAGAAATTAATTATAAAATAAAAAAAAATTGCGACCTATCAAATATATATCCTTATAATTGTACGTTTTAAAAAGCAATAGAATTAGAAACCATTTTTAGTCGAAACCTATGGCATCTTAACCGATTTTGCATACTTATACTTATTTGATGACAAGACTTGTTATTTTTTCCCACTGGCTCAATTTTCAGGAACTATGCACTCAGAAGGTATATTATTGAACATGCTGGACATACTGCATCCACTTATGTGTGCATTTTTTTTTGCAAACAAATTTATTTCACTATGCCAGTTGGAAACCAACAAAAGACCAATTGACGAAAATAGCTCGATAATCCATCAAGAATTACAAGATAACCGCTTGACAAAATGAAACTATTCATTGAGCAACTCTCTCTTTTTATATTGTTAGATGTCAGTGCTCCGTTGTTTTGTTTTGTTTTTTTCTTTTTTGATTTGGTATTTCGTTTGTTTCGAGGACATAATTATAATATATAAAGACTTGATGTTGAATGGCGCAGACCTGACAAGTACAGCCATTAATCTCTCAACTATGAACTATCCCGTGGTTATGCAGCCACTAGCCTTAAGTCTGGTGGCCGCCATCCTGTGGTTAAGCAGCCTTAAGCCACTTGAAAAGCAGCCACTATTCTGCGGTCACTGTCAAGCACTCAACTTTCGAATAATTGATCAAATAATTAGCACTCGACTGCAGCTCTTCCACTATAAATAATGCTAGCACTAAGGTTCTCGTGCTACTACTCTCTCAGTTCAAAAATTTTGGGTTCTAGTACCGTCAGCGCTGGGTCTTACGTACTGGCATTCTACTGTGGCTACTATTATTTGATGGACTTGCTCAAGCTCCTTGACAGGTGTCGAGCCTGTGCAATAATAATTACCTACTCAAGAAAAATACAAATTTTGTATATAGCGATGAGTTGGGTCGAATCCACAGGGACTGGAGATAATTCGTTTCTTTTTAAGTCAAGACAAATGGGGGGTTTAAGGATTAAATGCTAACTAAATAAATTAACTGCAGAAAATAATTAATTAAAAGAAATAATTGGGAGAACTCTAGTCAAGGGTACACTTCAGAAATGGTTCATGCACTGATCATCGATTCACAGATAATTCCACATTTATTAATAGATTGGTTATAGTTGTCATGCACGCGATAAATAACCAACCCTTCCTTAATTTCTCGATAGTTAAGGTACGACCGTTAACTATTTCTCTAACCCAGAAACAACCCTAGGTACGACCGTAGGATTTAATTTTTAGATTGCATTAATAATTAGAAAGGCCCAATCCTAACTAACAAACACGCTACGAGGGTTTGTTTAAGTTAGATCGTATGCTTCCCTGACATAAACCAAATTATGCCAGTTGCTACTGAGATGGAGATAATCGAACAATTACGGATTCAAATACCCCTAATTAGAAAATAGCCTATATGGATAATTTATTATTGCGCACTAATCAATCATACACAACAGCTATAACAATTAAAAGTAAAAAACATATAAATACCAATAAATGAAAGAAACAATTAAAAACGGTTTAGATCTCATAGTAATTGCCGAACCAAATCATCAGTTGCCCCCTCGACTAGAATTATGAAATTAGTTCTCCACCATGGAGAAGAAGAGAATGTTTTCTCCTTGTCTCTTGCGGCCGAAAAGAAGGAAAAGGTGAAAAAGATCTGACTACTAGTCTGCCCCCTCGTCTCTTATTGTTTCCTGCCCGAAGTACTAGTCAAACGGGAGCCGGCCCACCAAAGAGAAACTCACGTTGCTGACATCCTAATAGTCTAGAATTTTAATCTATATCAACTTTCCTTATCTAACAAATTCCTAAAAAGAATGATTTCCTAATAGTACTCAACTGCTAACTAGAAAAAGGCAATAGTTATTCCAGCATTGCCTCGGATTTGGAATCCACAATTCTTTGGAAATTGCCTCCGTACGCATGAGATCCCGACTTTCCGACTTTGAGCAGTGAGTTTAGGCATGCCCCCGTGCAACCATCAGATGTTTTTCACTATAAAATCTTCATTTAAGCACTTTTCATTCCCGTTCCTGAAATAAGCACAAAATACCAAATATAAGTAGAATCCGACAATTAAAATAATATTTGGCTAAAATCAATGGGAGAATAATTATAAATTTAGCAATAAATTATGACCTATCAATTTCCCCGACACCTAAACCATGCTTGTCCTCAAGCATGAGAACAACAAATCAAACAATCAAATTCAAACAATGGTTATTATTCAAATCTTCTATTGTCAAGATACAATTAAAACATATGTCAAGTATTAGTGGCAATTTTCAAGCAATATCTCTCCAGTTAGTTTTCAAGATCAATGACTCTTTTAATTTATAACTAACTAATCTAAGGATATAAAATATTCAACCAGCATCCATAAGCAAATGGTTCGACTATTAAGCAAAATCTCAACATTAAAATTCATGGATCAACGGGCTAACAATTTATTCAAACACTTTCACACTTTTCACTATTAGCACATTTTTTTTCTAAAATATCCCCACACTTGATTGATTTTTTTTTTCAGGGGGAACGCTTAGTTTTTAGCCATTCAAGCGTTTTGACGCGAACTCCGACATTGACCACATGAAGGAGCCCGGTTACTCAGCCATCATCGCTTAAAAACCACATACTCATAGTTATCGTCGCTTTTTGACGCGAAAGTCGACACTTATGATGAAGACCTCCGGTTACTGAGCCACGATACTAGCGGAGTATAGTCGAATACTATTCATAAATAAACACCAAATTAAAATTAAAAATCACACAAACCCGCTTCATTTCTTAAATATGGAGATCTAAGATTAAAAGTTGAACCAATTTGCATAAAAAATGCTAGACAAATATTTACCATACTTAGAGAAATTAGTCAAAAAGTGCAAAAGTCACAAAATTTCAAATATTCACCAAAAAGATACCCTTAAACTTAACCATGTCATACTTAACACCTTAGAGTGTAAAATCTTAGCAATAGAAAAATTTGAGACATCTAACCATCGTTTATCATTAACAACCACGAGTATGCATAAATATAGGCAAAAATTGGATAAAATTCGACAAAGTCAAACAAAAAATTCCAATAAAAATGCCTACACTTGCACTTTTTCAATAAAATACCAATATACTACTCCCCCACACCTAAATCTTACATTGTTCCCAATGCAAGTAATAAAGAATAAAATATAAAGTAAAAAGGGACAACGAAACTTCCCTGATCATCAAAAGGGGGTTGTGGCACAGCTGTAGGTGAGAGGCAAAAGATATGTAGAGTTTGATGGCAAAAGATATGTACAGTTGCAATTTGTTAGACGTGGGCACGCCTAACTGCTCTCGAGTCTTCTGACCAACTCTCAAAAATTAAGTTCTTTAAGCGTGACCACCTGGCGTGGGCACGCTTAACTGCTATAGAGTCTTCTGACCGCGGACGTGAATTTCTTTCCTTAAACGTGACCACTCCAAGTGGTCACGCCTAACTACTGGAGAGTTTTCTGTCCGTCAATTCCAAACTTCATTCTTTAGGCGTGATCATTTAGCGTGGGCACGTCTAACTGCCAGCTTCCTGCACCAAAAGCAATAAATTACTAAACGCAAATAACACTTAACAAAAATTTCAGAAACATGAGAAAACTAAAACAAAGAGTCTTGGGTTGCCTCCCAAGCAGCGCCTTTCTTTAATATTTTTGGCTAGACATTTTCGTATTTATTCACGGAGGATAAAATCTTGTGGCTCTTTTCAATGTTTCATCTTTTATATAATCTTGATAGCCCTCGTATATAGAGTAATCCTTGCACACACGAGTTACGGTCTTCCATGGACTAGTAGATGGCGCCAAAAAAACAAGTAACGACCTTAATTCTTCCCTCACTCCTTTATCACGAGCACTTATTGGTTCGAAATATTTTGCCGTCGTGACTCTTAATTTATTCCTGTCATGAAACTCAAAATCTTCAGGTATAATAAAATCAATCTCACTAACAGGAATTAAAGAATAAGAGTCATGAGGAAATTGAGTAAGGAATGGAGGAGATGTCACCGCATTTGAAGATTGTTCAATGGATTCATTCACTTGAACAATTTGATATTGGGGTCCCATTTCTTCCACTTCAATTTTTTTTTCAACTGCATCTTTAGATCTTTCTTCTTGAGATTCTCGCAGTACCATGTCATTTTTCGGGATAATTGCACTCTCATCTTCCTCATGGTCGATAATAGTCTGTGCGGGCAATTCTTCACTCATTCGAGCAGTCAATTGCATTATCCTAGATGTCAATTGATCCATTTGATCTGCCAGGTTACGCATGCTCGCTTGTGTCTCTTGATGAAAATTCATTGTCTCCTGTTGAAATTGATGTGCCTCCTGTTGAAATTGATGTGACTCCTGTTGAAATTGATATGTGTTAGTAGCTATTAATTCAACTATTTCTTCAAGAGACATACCTGACATGGATGACTGTTCTTGAGACTCTAGCTGATGAAAATCTATTGGCCTTTGTTCATAATTAACATTGGAATCATTCCACCATCCTCGATCATACCCGTTCGAATAAGGGTCATACCATGTTTGATATTGAGGTGGAAAATCTCCAAAAGTATCGATTGGAGCACTTAGACCATCTTGAAATGTAGGGCATATGTCGATTGAAGGATCTGAGGCAAAGTAAGTTCCACAATTTGCAATAGTCCATTGATCATTAGAAAAAACACGAGTCTCATAACCCCTTCTAGAAATAAAATCCAATCTATCACCAAAATACGGAATGTTAGCAGCCATAAACTATATAAAAAATTAAGAGAAAAATAAAAAAAATGAAAACAAGATGAACTAAAAAAGAAACAAATTAATCAGACACCAGTCCCCGGCAACGGCGCCAAAAATTGACAGGTGTCGAGCCTGTGCAATAATAATTACCTACTCAAGAAAAATACAAATTTTGTATATAGCCATGAGTTGGGTCGAATCCACAGGGACTGGAGATAATTCGTTTCTTTTTAAGTCAAAACAAATGGGGGGTTTAAGGATTAAATGCTAACTAAATAAATTAACTGCAGAAAATAATTAATTAAAAGAAATAATTGGGAGAACTCTAGTCAAGGGTACACTTCAGAAATGGTTCATGCACTGATCATCGATTCACAGATAATTCCACATTTATTAATAGATTGGTTATAGTTGTCATGCACGCGATAAATAACCAACCCTTCCTTAATTTCTCGATAGTTAAGGTACGACCGTTAACTATTTCTCTAACCCAAAAACAACTCTAGGTACGACCGTAGGATTTAATTTCTAGATTGCATTAATAATTAGAAAGGCCCAATCCTAACTAACAAACACGCTACGAGGGTTTGTTTAAATTAGATCGTATGCTTCCCTGACATAAACCCAATTACGCCAGTTGCTACTGAGATGGAGATAATCGAACAATTACGGATTCAAATACCCCTAATTAGCAAAATAGCCTATATGGATAATTTATTATTGCGCATTAATCAATCATACACAACAGCTATAACAATTAAAAGCAAAAAATATATAAATACCAATAAATGAAAGAAACAATTAAAACGGTTTAGATCTCACAGTAATTGCCGAACCAAATCATCAGTTGCCCCCTCGACTAGAATTATGAAATTAGTTCTCCACCATGGAGAAGAAGAGAATGTTTTCTCCTTGTCTCTTGCGGCCGAAAAGAAGGAAAAGGTGAAAAAGATCTGACTACTAGTCTGCCCCCTCGTCTCTTATTGTTTCCTGCCCGAAGTACTAGTCAAACGGGAGCCGGCCCACCAAAGAGAAACTCACGTTGCTGACTTCCTAATAGTCTAGAATTTTAATCTATATCAACTTTCCTTATCTAACAAATTCCTAAAAAGAATTATTTCCTAATAGTACTCAACTGCTAACTAAAAAAAGGCAATAGTTATTCCAGCATTGCCTCGGATTTGGAATCCACAATTCTTTGGAAATTGCCTCCGTACGCATGAGATCCCGACTTTCCGACTTTGAGCAGTGAGTTTAGGCATGCCCCCGTGCAACCATCAGATGTTTTTCACTATAAAATCTTCATTTAAGCACTTTTCATTCCCGTTCCTGAAATAAGCACAAAATACCAAATATAAGTAGAATCCGACAATTAAAATAATATTTGGCTAAAATCAATGGGAGAATAATTATAAATTTAGCAATAAATTATGACCTATCACTCCTCTGTTTTCTGACATCTGTTTCTGTGAGTGAATTATTTGAGAACCTAAGCTATTTTAAATTCGTGATAATTTGCTTGTACTCGGGAAGCGTAGGAACTTACTGATAAAACTCTTTCTGGGTGTCGTGGTAATCAGCTAGGAGTTGCAGCAGAGCATGCAGATCTTGAAGTTTATTGGAAATCCAAGCTTCCAAACACTCCTATGCCAAAAGCGGTCAGAGATATCATACAGAACGGTTAGTCTGAGAAGTGCCGCTTCCCTATTTTGACTACTTGTTCTGCTTCTTCTATTGCTCGAGTAGAGATACTTTAGTTTGCTTTCCTTATGTTTTAGGGGATTTTATTTAAAAGACACTCACCATGTTCAAAGGGCTAAAAAATTTTGATGAGATCTACACAGGCAAATTCTAATTTCACTGAAAAGAAAACCAAAAGAAAATTAAAAAAAATATTATGCATGAAAAAAATTCACAAAATGCATGAAATATTTGATGTTATATATTATTAGTTTAATAATGTTACAATTCACTCCATCAAAATAGTTGACAATTTTCTTTGTTACCCATCCATTGACTGCAGGAAAGCCTCCAGGAGTTGGCGCTCTCAGCGCAAGTCCCCAGGCCATCCCGCTGCGTTATGGTAGATATATGATCAGATATGGTAAAAATCCTACCGAAGGCCAGCTCCGTAATCACCAAAACGTAACAGTTTTCTTCTTGAAAATGGACCTCCATGGCGGCTCAATCATGAATCTGCAGTTTGTTAATTTACTGGACAATACTACGGCCTTCCTACCCCGCCAGGTGGCTGATTCCATTCCCTTCTCGTCCAAATCTGTTTCCCGAAATTTTGAACAAATTCTCAGTGAACCCAAATTCAGTACAAGCCGAAGCTATCAAGGAAATGATAGCAGAGTGTGAGGAGCCTGGGATTGAAGGGGAAGACAAGTACTGCGCGACATCTCTCGAGTCGATGGTTGATTTCACTACTTCCAAGCTGGGGAAAAATGTTGGAGCAATTTCAACCGAAGCCCAGAAAACAGATCCGAAAATCTTAAAATATGTTATTGTGGATGTTTCCAAGTTGAATAGCGATGACAAAGCAATCGTTGCTTGCCACAAGCAAAACTATGTCTACGCAGTTTTTTACTGTCACACCCTGCAGCATACGGATGCATACAGGGTTAATTTAGTTGGAGTTGATCATGGGGCAAAAGCCAAGGCTGTGGTAGTTTGTCACGAGGATACATCAGCATGGAACCCGAAACATTTAGCTTTTCAGCTGCTAAAGGTGAAGCCTGGAAATGTTCCAATCTGCCATTTCCTTCCTGAGGATCACTTTGTCAGCTGGGCTCTAAAGCAATGAATATTCTGCACAAAGCTTCTGCGGCTTGGGAGTTCTACTGATTATCTCCCTATAATTAAGCTGATCCTTCTTTAGTCTCTTCTCTATTGGTTGTATTAATTTTCCATTATGTCAGTGTAATATTCCCCAATTATGTCAGTATTTATTACGATAGAGAATCATGATTAAAATCAATAATACTATTAGTGCGTAGTTCCTATCATGGGCCATGATTAAAATTCATTTCCGTCAGTTGGGCCATGTGTGTAGTTCCTATCATGGGCCTGCAAGAGTTTTCCAACACACATTGGGATCCAAATTTCATTACCCGTCCATCACATTATCTATTTTTTTTTTAGTTAGTATTCCCACCACTTGATTCAACTGTGTGAAGTTCTCTTCTCCTAAATTTATTAGTTTGATTTTGATTTTTTACTATTGATGGTTAGTTTGAACGAAAAAAATTAATGGTGACAAAGTAACCCAAATCATGGGGGACGGGGGGTTATATCTACATTTTTAAAATGATAGGGGAATTATGTGGTAAATTACCAAATCACAAGGGGATAAAAAGTAATTTATCCTTAAAATAAATTGAAAAAATTGCGGATCATTAGTGTGGAGTTATGAGAGTACTCTTCAGTTTTTCTTGGGCTACATGGTACAACATAAAGAAAGTATTTTTGGAAGAGGAACAAGAATTGTGCGTTGGAAGTATAAATAGTAAATATAGGAGATTTTTGAATTTTTTTGAAGTATTATTGTAGTATTTTTTTTATTATGTGAAGAATGTGAAATTAAAAAAAATCGTTGAAAAGATTTTTTTTTAAAAAAAAGTAACTGAAGAAAGCATATGTATGATGCAAGTAAAAAATTGTTTGGAGAGAAAACTAACATATCCAAACAAAATCTATCAGATTTTATGGTCTTACTCCTTATTTACCTACTTTGTCTCTACTTCCTCTATCCAATTCTCCTACTTTGTCCCAAGAGAATCTCACAATCTTCACTCCTGTTGTTTATCAATATTCGATAACAAAAAATCATAACAAAGAGTATGTGTAGTAAAAATGTGGGTATTTTCTAGAGATTTTTTTTTTTAGAAAATTACTGTAATAATTTGATGATGTGAGATAAAAAAAAATGACTGAAAAATATGATCACAAAAAATATTAAAATTTTTCTAGTAAAAACTTCAATCCAAGCATGTTTTTCATCAGAATATGAATCAAACACTTCATTTATTTATTTTTTAACTTCCTTTTCTACTCTCAACAAAAAAAAAAGGCCAGTTTTTTTAGTACATGCTCATTTAAAGTATATCCTTACCCACTCCCTCACATAATTTTTTATTTCAGACACAACCCATTCTCCCAGAAAGGCTATCACACTTGACGGGTTCTTTATCATTGAGCTTTTGAGGAACTATGCTGGTTGGTGCCTGTACAAAGAGTATGCCCTTAATTACGGGCCAAAACAAAGTGATCCCATCTTCCTGAATCGTAGGATAATGGGATGTCTGTTCAGGGACATACTATTGTTTGAAAATCAACTGCCTTTCTTCATCCTGGTTCGTCTGTTTGAAGTGACTAAGTCACCTGGAGGAGCTGAGGAGGAGAACCTCGTTGATCTTGCCATTTTCCCTCATTCACCTCTGCATTCCTTTTTCCCAGGTGAGAAACCTGTATCATTACCGAATCCTACCACAAACATTGCTGGAAATGTGGGAGCTGTCGTTCATCTTCTTCACCTGGTGCATAAGTGCTGGCGTTGGTCAATTGCTGGAAAACTAGCAGGTGGTAATCGAAGCCCAGAAAACGGGGATCTACAAGGTCTTCGCTCTACAAGAGGCAGGTGGTCGGAGCTAATGAAAAAATCCACAATCAAGCTACATAAACTTGCTGGCAGCGCATGTTGGCCATTTGCTGCAAAACCAGCAGCTGATAAGCGAAGCCTAGAAAACGGGCATCCACATGACATTTATTCCACAAGCGGCTGGGATTTGGAGAAAAGTGTATCCGCAATCCAGCTACCCAAAATTACTAGCAGCTTGCAATGTTTTTCATTTGCTGCAAAACCAGTAGCTGATCATCAAAGCCAAGAGCATGGGGATTCGCAAGACAATTGTTCCACAAGTGGCGAGGTGAACGAGCACATAAAATGCACAAGCGAGCTCCGACAAGCCAGGATAAAGTTTGAGAAGGCTAACAAAAGTGTATCGTGGCTGGATATTGCTTTTTGAAAAGGGAGTAATGAAAATCCCGACTTTCGACGTTCATGATGTTACAGAATGCGTCTTCAGAAACTTAATCGCATACGAACTTTACATGATCAATGGACTACTTGATAAAAGATACGTAACCGATTACGTTTATGTTACCTTCATGGGTAGTCTCATTGATTCCTCAGGGGATGTTGAAAAGCTCCGGCACCAAAAAATTATTACCAAGAGGTTAGGTGATGATGAAGCAATATCTTCCATGTTTAACAAACTTGTGAAGGTGGTCGAGATTGATACAGGCAACAATCTCTTCTGTTACTCTGGAGTTTCCAAGCAAGTGAACGAGTACTCTAGCCGGCGTCGGAACATCTGGAGGGCTCATCTCATGAGGAACTATTTTAATAACCCCTGGTCCATCATTTCATTTGCTGCTGCCCTTATGTTGCTTTGTCTCACGTTTGTCCAGACCTTATTTGCCATCCTACAATACACAAACCAGCCCAGCTGTACATGTAAAATGTCCTAATCATAGGAATCAATTTGCAGTACATATGTGCTTTGTCTCATTGTTATTCCATCATTTGTACTCGATGGAAAGCAACGAAGGGTTTAATATGTTATTTGAACCAATTCAAACTTTTCCAATTCATTGTCCTAGATAGGTACAAAGCTCGTCTCTAGTCATTTGTCCTCGACTAGCACACACATCCTCCCAGCAAGAAATACTTAGAGGCCCTGATGAATGGACTATCCCATGAACAGAAACTTGCGTTTGCCATGGAATCAAGCCTTTTCTTTATTTTTCTTTTTTGGTTTTTATGGAAGAGGAATTAATGTCTTGGCTGCAGTGGTTTTTATTTTTCGACGGTAACATGAACTGGAAGGATGATCATACTTAACCATCTATTGTACTGTCTTGCAAAAGTAGTGGAATGTCCAGAAAGCCTGCACGATGTGGTTGCGTATCGGCGGACACCCCAAAAATGATTACTTCAAGGATTAAATTAATTCCCACAAAGTGAAATCTCGATTTTCTTCCTGTTTTTACTTTGGATATTTCTAGTTTAGAGTAGCCTACACTTTGCCGTGCCTAAGTTTTACTATATCAATGATACATCGAAGAATATTGCAGCACATCATCAAAGTCCATCATCCAAACTGCAATTCCAAATTTCAGCTCCTGTATATATCAGTATATATCATAGATCTCCTTGAATTCTTTCTGTTAAAATTTATCTTCATTCCTTGTCCAAACAGGAAATAGAAGGAGAGGAAATACAACTGTTAAAAATAAAGAAGACATTTATAGAGCTGGTTCAAAAAAAATTAATAATAATCAATAAGTTTTTGTAGGAGTAAACACTAGCAGGACGCAATGAGCATATTTCGCGTTGTTTCAAATGCGAAGACTGCTCATGGAAGAACATTGCACCAAACTCTCCAATTTCGTAGCAGTATTTTGAATCCCGTGATAAAATTAAGGAATTTCTTCCGAAAGCATTGGGTTTGTTCGGATTCACAAGTTTTTAAAATCAATGTTCTTTTTTTTTTTGGGTTTAAAACAAGCTGAAAAAAAAACATCATAAAGAAATATTATTCAAATATTCGAAAGTTGGAAGAAAAAAAAACACGCAAATGTATATCACTAGAAGAATTTTTTGTAAAAGAACGTCACATAGAATACCTAATTCAATCATACTCATTGCTTTTGTAAAAGAATACAAAATCTTCAATTTTTTCCTAGGAGAGGAGGGGTGGAATTAAAAGATGGAGCGAAGAAAGGAGGATTTGAATTCAATATCTTTAAATTCCAGGGTCTAAACCTATTAATAAATTCAGAATTTTCTCTAAAGTACAAGGAGGTTAATATGGCTACTTGGGAACTATAACGAAATGGCTACTTGCAACACACCCCTTCCCTCTGCCCGGCTGCAGGCTGGAAACCAGCCTGACATTAAAGAAATAGTATTGAGGGGTCTCAAGAAAATGGAGTCCTTCCTGGACTTAACCGGAGTAGAGTCCATGTGCATGACACAAAACAAACGAAAACAATTAGCAAATGGGGCAGATTCATGGGACGAGGAAACTGAAGAGTACTTATTGAACCGTCTGTTTTAAGTGTAGGATTCAATTAATTGTTGTCCTTATGATTCTTTACTTGACAACCCTTCAATATTTATCTGTTCTCTGCAGTGTTTTGAAAACCGAATTGGACCGTCCTGTTGAATCCCAAACCGTTTGAAAAATCAATTGGAATCAATTAAATTCGGTCAAGAGCTGGTTGAACCACTTACAATTGATTAAAAAAAAACTGAAAATTTGGATCAGTTCATCCTAAATTTTATTTTTTAAAAATTTTAATGTCATCCAAGTTATTTGATATTAAAAAAAAAACTTTGAACTTATTGATTTGATCCGTGAACTAGAAGTTCATCCAGTTCAATTGGCGGTATATGTGACAGCCCCACCTCTCCCTAGGGCGAACCCTAGGGTATCAGTGGACTGCCTGCCCCAACTCTCGGCAGGACTCGGTCGATCAAAGAACTAGTAACTCAATATACTTAATGGAAAAACTTTAAATCAAAGAATACAAACCCTAATAGCAAGTAATCGTTCAACCAACTGTCCAAACTTAAGAAGTCAAACTAAAAGTCACACTTACCACTTTGTACTATAATTACTTAATACAGGTCAAACTTAAGTATTGAAACTTACACAAGTCAAAAATTAAGTCATTACAACAAAAGGATTACAAATTTAATCAAAAGGAAGCTAGTAAGGCCCTTGATCCTAAGTCCGTCCCCGATCTGTTAAGGAAAACAAAGGGAGTGGGGTGAGCTAACGCCCAGTGAGGTTCCAAGTAAAGCAAGTAAGCACATAGCCAAATAAGAGTATAAAATAATCAAGTAAACATCGAATAATACAATAACAATTTAATCACAGTGCAATTCAAGGATACGGGTGGTTTCCAAAAGCCAAACTCCCTTCAGTTTGATCATACCAGGGTCCGTTGACTCTCCGTCAACGTTTGCATTCATAGAATATACAGTCCGTAGAACACCACTTTCTCCAATCTCCGTCCACCGATCAACCCCCTACCGGGCCCGCACTCCATAAACAATAGTTAGGTAATACTTGAGTATACCGGTTTCCAGTGATCAGTAAACAGTCCCCAAGGTTTATCGGCCGTCTCGACCAAGCCCTTGCTGGCTCGATCCAACCGACTCACCTATGAGGTTGGGTACCCAAACAGTAGCAGTAGTTGATGGGGTATCACCCAAACAACTCAAGTGCAGTCACACATATAGAGAATTCATAATTCATGATTGCAGTATACAGAGCCACAGTGGAAAATGAGGGAGGTCGAGTGCGATAAAGTACACGCTCGCCTCCACTTTTATTAAAAACATGGTTTGGCTCAAACAGTAGTAATTCAAGTATTCAGTTATTTCATATGAGCAGGTAGCAGGTAGTGGAACACTCACCTGTCAAGCAAGGTAGCAGTCAAGCGTCAAGTTGTGCGGTTACGTTCACCGCCGTTTCCCCCTCCTAGGGTAAACGTGTGAAAAGGTTAACGACTAGGTTTAATTCCAAACAATAATAAGCTCATCAAGTGACCAAGTGAGTGATTAACTCTACTCAATTCACCACAAAATTTAGGCCAAAATGCAGTAAAAGTTCATGAGTAAACAAGTTTAACAGGTACAAGAAAGTTGGCCAAGAGAAAAGTTTTATTTAAATTTGCATAGGTTCTTCGCGGGTAAACAGTCGCGCCCGTGCGGTCCCGGTAAAACGGTCATAACTCTCTGTAGAAAGGTCGGAATTAGGTGCCGTCAGCGGCGTTGGAAACTAGACTCGAAGGGCTTTCCAACGGTATCTTGTACACTTTCTAGTTCATCTCCTAGAAGAAACAGTAGCTCAGGAAATTTGGCTGATTTTCCAACCCTGGATCAGTTTCAAACCCTACCAAATGCAAACTAATTCCTCACGCTATCTTCATTCGTTTTGGTTCAAATTCACCCAAATCAGTCCTCTAATGTTCATATAAAGGGTGTTAAGTCATTTGGTATCATTGGAGTTCAAAATTTAACACATAAACATGATTAAGAGTACCAAAAATAAGCCAATCACCATGAAACCCTAAACCAGTCCACTAGTAACCAAAATTACCACTTTTCTTGATCCAATTTCACTCCAATTCATCCATGAGCTTAGCCAACCTCTAGCCAAGTGTTTAGGCATGATTCATGTGTAAATAAACCACAAAATCAAGGTAGAACCCTTTCATCATAAGCCGGTCAGCCATGGAGAAGGAAAACCGTCCACAATTTCCATTATGTCACTAACCTTCATCTTCTAATGATTTGCACTTAAACCACATATCAAGTATAGATCTAGCTCAAAAGAGGTTTAAAACATGTAAATACTTCATAAGCAACCATGAACAATAGGCAAACATTTCATCAAACACTTGGTGGACATACATTTCATCAAACACTTGGTAGGCATACCAACGGCAGATTTGACATCCCATAGTATTTTAGTCATAACTGGAGTTATGTTTATTGGATTAGGGCAAACCCTATACCATTTTGAAGCTAAGACAGAGCTCTACAATTCTTATGAAGACACCTCAACGCAGTTCTCAACCTAACTTAGTCAAATTTACCCCAAACAGTCTCAGATGTTTCCAGTTCGCAGCTCACTGTGAACTTCGACTAGCAGTACTGATTTATTCAATCATATCTCAACTCACACAGCTCCGATTCAGGTGATTCCAAAGCCATTTGAAAGCTAAGATGCAAGGCTACAATTGTTAAGAAGGCATCAAAAGCTAAATCAGTTGTCTTCCTGGTCAAAATGACCAATTACAGAGGCAAAAGATCAGTTCGGACAGAAACAGGACATCGGGGCATTTTGGTCATTTCACAAGCTATCTTGCTCCGATTGAGCTGAAAATTTGCAGGAATATTCTACACCCAATTCTCTACAACTTTCATGTTTTGTGCAAAAGCTAGTTTGGCCATTATCATGGTCGAACATCCAGTTGAAGTAAGTACAAAAACTGGAATCAAGCTGGAAAAATTTTTCAGCTTACTTAACTATGACAAAGTGATGATAAATCTTCAATTTCTTCAAGTTTACAACCATCATAATCCATCAACCACAATCATTTAAAGAAACACTTACCTCTCTTGTAGGAAGTTTGAACTACCAGATCAACCCACCAAATGAAGCCTTGAAGCTTGAATCTAGTACCAAGATTAGAAGGAAAACTTCCACTAGCTCAAAATCTTTCTCTTTGATTTTGATTTGCTCTTAGTTGCTAGTGTTTGAAAGCTGAAATTTTTGGAGCTCTTTCTCTTCTTTTCTTGTCTAGAATTTCGGCCATAAGAGGGTTTATAAGAGGGCCAAAGTGTTTTAAAAAGTTAGCTAACCCTTGGTCAAACAAAAGCTTGGTTAGGGTTTTGCCACATGGCTCAATTCTTGTCCATAATCTCTCTTAATCTTTTGACTAATGCTAATTCAACTCTTCCAAGTGTCACCAATACTTAATTAACAACCCTAACCTATCTTTTAAAGTCCTCAATCCAAATCAAAGCCACTTGGAAACAAATATTGGAGGATTATTGAAGATCAACTCAAGTAAATGTTTTCTTCAAGTAAAAAGGAATGAAATGGAATGTGTGAAAAATGTTGCAATACATGGGAAATGTCATGCAAGGGTATATAGTAAGTGGTCTAGATCTTAGAATAAAGTATTGTAATTTAGGAAAAATTAGGGTTTTAAGTGAGGGTTCTCACACTCTCTTCCCCTTAAAGAATTTCGTCCTCGAATTCTCACCTTGATCACTGAGTTAGTTTAGGATATTTTACACGAATGTTTTCTTGAATTTCTTGAGTCCTATGTCACATATTATAGTTAAAAGACTAGCAATTACAAAACCAAAATATATAATGAAATTGAGGTTCCCAAAACTTTATTTAGAACATGCATCACTTTAAAGTTTTATACTCGTAACTTATCAAAATATACTAATTGCTTGTCCAATCAAGGAGTAATTCTCTGGTACTTACTAATCAATTATTACAAAGGTCATTTGGAGCACAAAGAGTCCCACTTATAAGTCAAACATTTGGAGAAATTAATAAAGGATGTTCAAAATCACAAAGTTGGAAATTGTCTGACCTAAAACGATTTGAAGAAACTCATTCCTTTCATTTAAACTCAATTCCACTCATAAATCAACCTCAAAATAATTTATCAACTCCAATCCTAAAGTTGGAAATGAAAGTACGAGCAGTCTTATGAAAATAAAAAATTTCCCTAGTTTTGCGCGACGGCATTTGAAAATCATATTTCAAGTTCCTTAAGTCTTAAAAATTTATAGACTTTATATTGTTAGAAAATAGACTCAAAGAGTTACAGCTTTCTAGAAAGGTACCATGGTACTATCTACTTCACAAGTCAGTCAAATTCCAACATAAATTTTCTTTAGACAAGTCAAGCTAGCATAATAAAAGCTAGATATTTCACATTGCAAAGCTATCAAACCATGGCTAACACTTAAGCACCATGTGCGGGCAGGAAAATTACCATAAAAATTCGAAAAATTTCACATCACAACTTCAAACCATGAAATTATCTCATGAAACCACCGAAATTGAAAACCCTAAACCACTTAGTTTGCATTTATTGAAGTAGAGGAAAATTTATTGCCAAAGTTACCCTGTACCTTCAAGAAAGATGGAAGTTTAGTCCTTTTCCTTCAAAAATCTCTCCACTCGTGCCACTACCATAGTCTATCTAGAGAGAAAATCGAAATAACGCAATGGCTAAAACCACCATGCTAATAAAAATTCAGTGAAGATATCAAAAAGTGAGAAGTGACACAAACTTTAATCTCGATGAAAAGAAGAGTTACAACTTGGTTGCTATTCTTGCTAGCTCTTAAATCCACACACTGTACATTGAATAATTTCCTCCGTTTGAATCACAAATGAAAAATTTTCACTTAATTGAAAGACTAAATTATAGTCATAGATTCGTGGAGAAGGGTCCAATACTGTCCAACCACCAATATTTAATAGCACTTATTAAAATAGCAGGTACCAAGTCCACTGTTCCTAAAGGGAATACAGCTTACTACATAAAATTTCACTACGCAATGTTCAATGATCACACTATTTCAGGTAAGACCTCATTAAGGACTAACTTGACTATGAATGTTCTGAAATGCCACTCGATTAAGCGTATGCACCAATTCAACTTATTCTGTACCTCTTCTGAAATCCCTTCGTATTTCTTTTTCAATTCTACGTTCTGGTGCAATAGTTTAATTTTCTCCAAGTATTCTTGTTCCCATCGTCCTTTCTAGTGCTCAGCTAATCTCTTTTGGAACTTTACTTCCTTTCAAACAATCTTTATTTCCTTATACATATCAGTCAAATGTGCTATCTCATCGATTCGTTTGAATTCAAGTAATAGTCTGCCGGCAAATTACTGGATCAAAATAAGTAACTAAGTACACTTGGAACTCTAACCATATAACTGTCAAGTTCTTTTGCTTCCAATCCAACCACGGAAGATGAAACTTAGATATTCTCAAATGATATCAATAAGAAAGTAGAAAAATAGTTAGGGCAATTCCCTAAAATACCATATCACTTATCACTTATATACATAACAAAACCCTAAAGCATGTTTCATATATCAAAAGTTCCACATCCTATCTCAAACTTTTGCATACAAGTATAAACCCATATTCTTTTCTTAAATCACTATACAAAATTTCAAAACTCTCGATCTCGACACGATAATAATCAAGCAAGTCCATACTTTGACATCATTGGGTAGGTATTAAGGAAGTATAGGAAATGGTAGTTCATCGAGAACCAAACTACGGTGTCAAATGTCTCAAAAGGGGTAGAAGTACCCACATAGTTGCAGTTAATACCGTCTCCCAATCAAATAAACACTTATCAAGTCCTCACAGTCATAAAGGAAGTAAACAGGTCGTCAGTACAAATTTCTTGACGTATGCAATAATTTGGTTACTATCTATAGAAATTCTAACCAGACTATTACTGGATTAGTCCATGATAACTTTCCAAGATCCATTACCTCAATCAGTCCAAAACTCCTCATGTATGGTCAGGAGATAGACCCTAATTCTAGTGCTCTCATTTTTTTTTTGTACTCAAGTATAAGAATCCAACATAAGATAGTTCACAACTCGAGCCGGCCGGTCCCAAGAGTAAACCACTATATCAGAGTTCTTCCTACCTGACGTACATATCTACCTTCCCGAAGTGCCATGAAAAAGGATTTACACTTATAACAGGCACGATTCGACCAACTAACCTTAGGTTGGACTTATAGTCCCAGATATACAGTAATTCAAGATTGGAGTCGTTGGCGATTGTCCAACGCTCACACAGTAAAACTTGGAGACGTTAGATATCACTTAACGCCCCGTATTTAGAAATAAACAGTGGTGGGAATATTCGAGCATACCAATTTGTCGAGAAGATAACCCTCCACTCGACAAAACAGGATTTAGGTACTGAGACGGGATGAGAGGTACCTCCCACTCGGATGGAGTGTGGTACATACGGCCGCTCAGCACTTGCAAATCAGGTACAAGTACAAACACAGGTATAGATCAATTAGGTTCAAGTAAGTACAGGATCATTCAAGAAAGAGAGGCCAAGTGTGGTAATGACACACTCGCCTAGCCAGAGTCAAATCACAAGTAATGTCCAGCAATTCATATTCTCAAGTGTTCCAGGTATTTCAAATAAATCTACAGGTCATATACAAATCAAATTACTTGCTCATGCAAAAATGAAATATCAAATGTTAGTCAAATCAAGTCAATTAAGTGTACATAAGAGCACACTCGTCTAAATAGGTTCAAGTCACAAATAAGTTCAGCCTTTTAGGTTTCAGGCATTTCAAGTATTTCAAGTCCAAACAGTTGAAAAATTGATGGTTACAAAAACTTGATCACATAAGAAGAATCGGAGAAAGTTAGAAATCTCTTTAACAAATCCGGTCACCTATCAGTTGTAACAAAACGTCAAGTTCATATCTTAACAAAATATCAAAATTTAGTCGAGCAAGATCAAGTGCAATAAGGTACACACTTGTCTGTGAGACAAGAGACCAAGTACTTAGCATTGCCTAACCATAAAGGGACATGCAACACGTACGTCGGTGGAATAACCACTCGAGTGACCAACAAGTCGAGTGCAAAACCAAGAAGTCAAGTGCAAGACCAACAAGTGAAGTATACGCAAAGCACTTCATTTCATATAACTTTCACGAAGTAAACTACAAAGGATCGAGTATGATAAAGTACATTCTCGTCCCAAGAGTTATCACTTCAAGAGCATTTATTTTAACCAAATGAGCATGCTATTAAAGCAAGAAAACATTCCACGTAAACATTTTCATGTACTTGGAACACTCACTGGCTAGGGTTCAAATATCATAACTAATAGGCAAGCAAGTTTTGGATATGCAATAGATATTTATTCAAGCCAAAAGTCAAAGAAAAGGAAGTAGAAATCACTATAAGCCAGGAAAAACACAAAGCAGTTAAAGGCCAATTCGAAATAAAGTCAAAAATCAAAGTCAAAGTCAAGGTCAAAGGTCAATGGTCAAAGTCAATGGTCAAAAGTCAACAGTCACAGTAAAGGCTCATGGCAGTCATTTACAGGGTATCAAGACCAAAAGTATCAAGTATGAGCCCCAAAAGTACAGATACAGTCGTACAGTCATTTCGAGCAGAAGCCTAGTGCAGGTAGTCAAAAGAAAGTTGTACAACTACCGAGTCACCACATCCTCTATCCTTTCTATGTACAACAGTTAAGATCATCCAAAATAGTAACCTAGTGGTGAAGGTCTTAATCCGCGACGGGACTAGCTGACCTCACCTAACCTCGGCGGGTTCAGATCCCGTGCTATCTCCAATGTGAGAAGCCTCATCACTCGCTTCTCCTAGTAGGTCATCACACACATTCAGAATGGATTCCGCTTTATTCCTCACTTTCATGGAACTCTTGACCATGCGCTCTTGAGTTTCTCCAAGCTGCGGCACAAGTCATCAACCCCTTCTCGGCCTTTGGCCACCTCATACTCAAGCTCCTTAATCCGCTCGACTTGTTTTTAATAGTTTCCTTCAGGTAATTCACTTCAAGTCCAAACCTAGTATTGTCCCTCGCTAGGACCTTCCGCTCCTTCAAAATGGCCAGAACTACTTCATTAAGATTAGTGCAAATATGGTGACACACGCAACGCCTATAGCGGTCAGATGGCTCCAATAGGCTCTAGCACCTCCAAGCTTGATTTGGTATCTAACCATCGGTAAGTCCTCACGGGACGTCTCGCCAACCGGTCTATCGCTAAAGCCACTAGATCCGTCTATTCTACACAAAGTGGAGATAAACTTAAGTACCCTTAAAGGAAATAATCAAATATAATCCTCAAGTCGACAATTTCTAACTCTCCCAGTCATTTCAAACCTAGGCTCTGATACCACCTGTGACAGCCCCACCTCTCCCTAGGGCGAACCCTAGGGTATCAGCGGACTGCCTGCCCAGCTCTCGCCAGGACTCGGTCGATCAAAGAACTAGTAACTCAATATACTTAATGGAAAAACTTTAAATCAAAGAGTACAAACCCTAATAGCAAGTAATCGTTCAACCAACTGTCCAAACTTAAGAAGTCAAACTAAAAGTCACACTTACCACTTTGTACTATAATTACTTAATACAGGTCAAACTTAAGTATTGAAACTTACACAAGTCGAAAATAAAGTCATTACAACAAAAGGATTACAAGTTTAATCAAAAGGAAGCTAGTAAGGCCCTTGATCCTAAATCCGTCCCGATCTGTTAAGGAAAACAAAGGGAGTGGGGTGAGCTAACGCCCAGTGAGGTTCCAAGTAAAGCAAGTAAGCACATAGCCAAATAAGAGTATAAAATAATCAAGTAAACATCGAATAATACAATAACAATTTAATCACAGTGCAATTCAAGGATACGGGTGGCTTCCAAAAGCCAAACTCCCTTCAGCTTGATCATACCAGGGTCCGTTGACTCTCCGTCAACGTTTGCATTCATAGAATATACAGTCCGTAGAACACCACTTTCTCCAATCTCCGTCCACCGATCAACCCCCTACCGGGCCCGCACTCCATAAACAGTAGTTAGGTAATACTCGAGTATACCAGTTTCCAGTGATCAGTAAACAGTCCCCAAGGTTTATCGGCCGTCTCGACCAAGCCCTTGCTGGCTCGATCCAACCGACTCACCTATGAGGTTGGGTACCCAAACAGTAGCAGTAGTTGATGGGGTATCACCCAAACAACTCAAGTGCAGTCACACATATAGAGAATTCATAACTCATGATTGCAGTATACAGAGCCACAGTGGAAAATGAGGGAGGTCGAGTGCGATAAAGTACACGCTCGCCTCCACTTTTATTAAAACATGGTTTGGCTCAAACAGTAGTAATTCAAGTATTCAGTTATTTCATATGAGCAGGTAGCAGGTAGTGGAACACTCACCTGTCAAGCAAGGTAGCAGTCAAGCGTCAAGTTGTGCCGGTTACGTTCACCGCCGTTTCCCCCTCCTAGGGTAAACGTGTGAAAAGGTTAACGACTAGGTTTAATTCCAAGCAATAATAAGCTCATCAAGTGACCAAGTGAGTGATTAACTCTACTCAATTCACCACAAAATTTAGGCAAAATGCAGTAAAAGTTCATGAGTAAACAAGTTTAACAGGTACAAGAAAGTTGGCCAAGAGAAAAGTTTTATTCAAATTTGCATAGGTTTTTCGCGGGTAAACAGTCGCGCCCGTGCAGTCCCGGTAAAACGGTCATAACTCTCTGTAGAAAGGTCGGAATTAGGTGCCGTCAGCGGCGTTGGAAACTAGACTCGAAGGGCTTTCCAACGGTATCTTGTACACTTTCTAGTTCATCTCCTAGAAGAAACAGTAGCTCAGGAAATTTGGCTGATTTTCCAACCCTGGATCAGTTTCAAACCCTACCAAATGCAAACTAATTCCTCACGCTATCTTCATTCGTTTTGGTTCAAATTCACCCAAATCAGTCCTCTAATGTTCATATAAAGGGTGTTAAGTCATTTGGTATCATTGGAGTTCAAAATTTAACACATAAACATGATTAAAGAGTACCAAAAATAAGCCAATCACCATGAAACCCTAAACCAGTCCACTAGTAACCAACAATTACCACTTTTCCTTGATCCAATTTCACTCCAATTCGATCCATGAGCTTAGCCACCTCTAGCCAAGTTGTTTAGGCATGATTCATGTGTAAATAAACCACAAAATCAAGGTAGAACCGCTTTCATCATAAGCCGGTCAGCCATGGAGAAGGAAAACCGTCCACAATTTCCATTATGTCACTAACCTTCATCTCTAATGATTTGCACTTAAACCACATATCAAAGTATAGATCTAGCTCAAAAGAGGTTTAAAAACATGTAAATACTTCATAAGCAACCATGAACAATAGGCAAACATTTCATCAAACACTTGTGGACATACATTTTCATCAAACACTTGGTAGGCATACCAACGGCAGATTTGACATCCATAGTATTTTAGTCATAACTGGAGTTAATGTTTATTGGATTAGGGCAAACCCTATACCATTTTGAAGCTAAGACAGAGCTCTACAATTCTTATGAAGACACCTCAACGCAGTTCTCAACCTAACTTAGTCAAATTTAACCCAAACAGTCTCAGATGTTTCCAGTTCGGCAGCTCACTGTGAACTTCGACTAGGCAGTACTTGATTTATTCAATCATATCTCAACTCACACGCTCCGATTCAGGTGATTCCAAAGCCATTGGAAAGCTAAGATGCAAGGCTACAATTGTTAAGAAAGGCATCAAAAGCTAAATCAGTTGTCTTCCTGGTCAAAATGACCAATTACAGAGGCAAAGATCAGTTCGGACAGAAACAGGACATCGGGGCAATTTTGGTCATTTCACAAGCTATCTTGCTCTGATTGAGCTGAAAATTTGCCAGGCATATTCTACACCCAATTCTCTACAACCTTTATGTTTTGTGCAAAAGCTAATTGGCCATTATCATGGTCGAACATCCAGTTGAAGTAAGTACAAAAACTGGAAATCAAGTTGGAAAAATTTTTCAGCTTACTTAACTATGACAAAGTGATGATAAATCTTCAATTTCTTCAAGTTTACAACCATCATAATCCATCAACCACATCATTTAAAGAACACTTACCTCTCTTGTAGGAAGTTTGAACCACCAAATCAACCCACCAAATGAAGCCTTGAAGCTTGAATCTAGTACCAAGATTAAAAGGAAAACTTCCACTAGCTCAAAATCTTTCTCTTTGATTTGATTTGCTCTTAGTTGCTAGTGTTTGAAAGCTGAAATTTAATGTCATCCAAGCATTTGATATTAAAAAAAAAAACTTTGAACTTATTGATTTGATCCGTGAACTAGAAGTTCATCCAGTTCAATTGGCGGTCTAGGTTTAAAAAGCAACTAATTTTTTTTTTTTTTATCATGAACCTGCTGTGTGCTCGAGTCAAAGTCCCATGAAGGGATCCAATGTTGTGAGCCTATTCAAGTGCCGTCGAGCAGTGTGACTTGAAATCATGCCAGTTGGGTCCATGACAACCCATAAATTTTTGTTTTTTTGTTTTTAACTCCAGAGAGCAAGATTTGAACTTTCAATCGATAACTAAAGAGGAATTTTAAATTTGTTCTGGTGGACTAACTTTTGACAAGTTAGGGTTCCAAATGGTTAGAAAATAGCAAGACAGTCCCAAGAACACTCAACATCACTTCGAATGGCTGCGGAAGAATGGACGCCTTCTTGGACTCGACATGAGTGGCGAGAAGGCATACCATACATGCACCCAGAACAAACAAAAATCATGAAGCGATGGGTAATAGTTAGACTGGTTGGTGAACTATGGGCCGCTTCCTCACTTTACTAGCTAGCTGGTCAAGGATTTATGCCATCCAAAAAGCTCTTAAGAAGACAAATTTTATTGATTCAACAACTTCCTAGTGCAACTCAAGGGAAAGATGAGTAAAGAAATTGTCCTCTCTACTATTCCTCTTAAGGATGCATACGGAATTTTGGATTAGTGAATTTGAATTCAACTAGGAATTTTAACTGTATAGATATGAAATGAATGGATTTGAAGTACAAAAGGAATTCAAATACATTCTTTGGTTAAGAATTAACCTAGGAGGAAATGACTTGCATTCTTTTGTTTTTACTTTCTTCTTCCCATGAATGAACCGCATTCCTTTTACTGCTTCCTTATCGATCTTTTTTTTTTATTATTGGCAATTGGCACCCGGTCATCAAGGCCACCTTCACTACCATCTCTCAAATAATAACTTCAAAAGTTTTTAAAATATTTATAGTTTCGATCTTTTCTTTGAAGGCAGTGTCAATAAGGAAAACAAGCTACTACAGTGCCAATGGCGAGTGACAGATTCTGGCGAATACTGGCGACAAGTGACAATGGTGGCCGAGAATGCCATTTATGGAAAAAGATAGAGAAAATGTGAAGGAAGAAATTTCTAATAACCTGCTATTTGAGTGAAGTTAAAATGCCATTTTAATGAAAACTTTTATTCTTCAGTTGAATTCTCAATAAATTGGAAACTGTATTAGATATAAAGTGCATAAGTAATAATTATCTTGCAAAACAAAGTCAAAATGGTCAGGTCAAAAATAGAAACGTAAGGAACTGAATTATTGGATATAAAACAACTTCGTGGAACGTTTCAACCAATACTCCAAAGATGCTTAGAGACCAGCAGGTTAGAGCCCGCAGTAATCAATTCGATGGGTCACACCTTAGATAACCATTGGACAAGACTTTTTTTCCGAGTACACACACTCAAAATCCATTATCTTACCCAAAATTTTTAGGTGATATTATACATAATTTACCCAAGTTTTCCGTTTAAAATTCATACAGTGATGATATTCTAACATCGAAATTAAGCGTCAAAAAGGACCATGATGCTTTCATACAATGAAATCAGCAACATGATGCTTCAAAATATGAACTCACTTAGTTTATATATGGGACCATGGACTATGTGGTCTTCAAAAAGCCCGGAGTCTAGGTTTAATTTTTAATTTCAGAAAAATGTTAAATGAGTTTGAAAGCCATTACCATGGAGAATAATTTGGCAACTTTTAGCTAGATTTGTTTTAATCTGTAAAATTTCTATAAATCATATATATATACATATATATGTATTGACAGGTTATCGAGCCTGTGCAATAATAAATACATGATTAAACAAAATATAATTTCTATAAATAGTGATAAGTAGGGTCGAATCCACTGGGACTGAGAGTAATTTGTTTCTACCAAAGTTCAAGTTGTGGGGGGATTTTATGGAAATTAACAATAAGTTATGCTAAACGAATATTGCAATTAAATAAAAATTAAATGGCAAACGGTAAAAACTCAAATAGTATTGGACAGCTCTAGTCAAGAAGCAACTTCGGAAACGGTTCTTCTAATTGATCATTGATGCAAGAATAATTCCACATATAAACTGTTAAACAAGTTATAATTGTCAAATGAGCGATGACAACCAATTTCTCCTTAGTTATCGATAACTAAGGTACGATCGTTAGCTATTGCCCTAATTGCAAAATGATCCTAGGTACGGCCGTAGAATTAAATTCCACAATTGTTTTAAGATTTAGAGAAACCATATCCTAACCAAATAACACATTACGAGGGTTATTTACAAATTAGTCCGTATATTTCTCTGGCATAACTCCGATTATGCCAATTGGCCACTAATTTAGAACAATCAAACAATTACGAATTTAATTATTCTAATTGGCTCCAGGTTGTTGAATTAATCTAAATCCGGACTCGAGATAATTGAATAATACAACAACCATAAGAGAATAAAGCAAAAAATATACGAATACCAAAAATAATAGGAAAAATAAAATCAATTAGATCTCACAATTTAAGTTGAACCGAATCCTTCATTATTTCTTGACTAGAAAAAGAGATTTAGCTCATCTCCGTTAAATCAATCTCATGTAGATTTTGCAGAAGCAATTGTCGCGTACATTGTCTCCAAATTGAGATGAATAAGCCGATGGAATAATAACCAGATTAAGGAGAAACTACAAAACCCAAAAAGAATTACTAATGTTTTCTCCTTGGCTTTAACATACGATGGAAATAGTCACGTGAATAAGACGAAAAAGTCAAGAGCAAAAAGGAGTCAAGATTGACTGCCCTCATTCCTATCTAATTTCCTACTTCATATACGGTTGTCCAGAAGAAAAGGAGAAAAGTCCTCCTAGTCTCTGTTGACTCCACTTGTGGCGGCTAGCTCCTCTCCAAAAGCTAAGTGGAGTCCTCCTCAATGTACAATTCCCTTCTATCTCCTAATCAACCGTAGCCAAAAAAAGTTACGAAATCTCCTAATTGGCACGTTTCCTATTTTTGATAAACTGCCTTCTCCAATTCAAATCTAACAATCAACTAATGGAATGTTTGCGGTCCCACGTTGCACCTCCAATTGGCAATTGGTGTCAAGCGCCTTTTCTGCATTTTCTGGACATGTTAAGGCCTGACTTGACGTGCCTATGCTAAATTGCAATTGTATTGGAAAATTTGCACCTTGTTATAACATTTTGTTCCAACTCCTTGTAATAAGCACGAATGTCAAAAATAAATAGAATCTGACAATTAATCCATATTTTTTAAGATAATAGAGAAAATTAATTATAAAATAAATGATAAAATTGCGACCTATCATATATGTATGTATATTAAAAGGATTGACTTTTTATCATAGGTATTAGATCCGGCCCAGTCCGACGGTTCAAGCCGGTCAACCCGGTGAACCGGCCATGAAACAGGGTTGGGTTTGGTAATTGAATCATTTGTGCAAGAAACCCAATTGACTTTTAAATGGACCGGCGGTTCAACCGGACGGTTTTGTAAGGAACCCGGTTTTGGGATAAAAATGATTAGAAAATGCTCCAATGTTGATTCGAACCTCAAACCTCAAGCATAAAAGCTATGTACACTCACCACTAGCCCAACAACTCACTTGATGCTTATTCACTCCTTCTATATTATACGGTTAGATTTTTATTCTTATTTTATTTCTTCAAAACAAAATTTGTTTGGAATCTTTTAATAAAATTTTATTATTCTCTAAATTCTATAAATTATGAAATGGATTTAAAAAATAACATATTGCACAATTCATTTTAAAAACAAATATTATTCTTAATAACCTTTTGTATTTAAAATTCGTAAATAAACTAGATAATTACACTTAGATAAAATTTTATACTTGAAGTTTGGTAGATTACTAATTAAATTTAGGTTTTGTTAATTCTTATAAGAATTAATGAATCTATAATAAATTGGACTAACTGAGTATTTACTATAACATAGTTTATTATAGTTTTAACCATATCAAAATTTATAAAACATAATATTTAAATATATGTAGTGACCCATCGGTTGGACCACTCACCTACTGGTTGAACCAATAACCCGTTGACCAACCTCTTTCACCGGGTTTCTCTCCGGACCAGATTTAATAACTATGCTTTTTTATACTAATAATATAGTAATTTTATTTATGCACTGACAGACTGACAGTGTAGTGATTTTTTATAATAGTTACATAAATTTTTCTTGCATGAGCATATATTTTATAACTAGCACTTCTCTTACATGATCAAATATCACTAGGTAGTACAAGATAGCATATGGCATATAAATGAGTGCGTAGATCGAGCCTATCTAAATTTTGTATATTGTTTTGTATACAGTGAACCAAATGCAAGTTGATGGCAAACGGTCAAATTTCAAGCTCATAACCAAACCCACATGCTTTAATTATACAACTAATTGTAGTTTCATATACCATGTAAACCATATAACTAACCTTTTGTTCATACCAAAGAATCACTCATAGAGATAACAGCTTCCTCATTTGGGCTTAATTTTGGTGGCGCATCTAAAAGACAGTATCGCCAACATTTTAATATATTCCCTACTTTTACATGTGTCATAATTATGCTGAATTTGGTGAGCTTAGGAGACAATTTAGGTGCTTAGAATTCTCAACATATTTTTTCAGTTGATAAGCAAATGGGATTTTGTTGTTCAGTATTATACAACCAGACGCTGAGCTGTCAATATGTTTAGTCCGTAACTACTTTATCAGTAAATTGGGTACATTACATGAGAATTTAGATATTCACGATTTCTCGTGCATAATTATGTTGGAATTCAGGCACGAAACTAATAACTATTGAAAAATCAAGAGTAGAACAATTTAAGATAAAATCAAGCCAAATCATGAAAAATATAAGTGATACACAAGATTTAATGTGATTTATTTCAATCAGCAGAACTACATTTACAGAGAAAAAGGCCCATTATTTTTTTATGAGAGAGAGAACCACCTACAAAAATATAACTCGAATCCCAAATACAATCCCTGTCTAACATTTCTAATCCCACGTTTATGATTACATGACTTTTCTTGTTCATATATTTTGTAGTAGCATGCCAATTCATCTATTTACAGGATAACCAATATCGAAAAAAAATAAAGGAAATCAAGTCATATCATACAAATAGAAAATTGCTTACTTTAAAGTATTTACTTACCACACAAATAAAAGAGTGTTTAAAGAAAATATGCCAATAAGATGCCAGCTTCCTCAGCTGCAAATTTAGGTGATAATTATGTACACTTATATAAACGAGTGGGCCAATTTCCCATGATACGTCTATGAAGAATCTTAATGATAGTTACGGTGCAGGTTTATACTAACTACTAGTGAGACAGCCTGCGCGATTGCACATGGGGCCTAATATTTCCCCGTGTTAATTGTTTTTCGTTGTGGGGATTTATTAGTATACATCTCTGTTATTATTTAATTCATGTGGATCATTAGGCAATTACTATCATTTTTGTTAAAGGTTAACAATTATTAAATATATACAATGCATGAGAATAATAATATATAGAATGCATGAGGGCGCTTATATCGAATGCATAAGGGTAAATTAGAAAATTGTATAAGGTTATTTTGTATTTGGATCAGGATATTAGAAATTATAAAGTGAATCATTTCCAAAAGAGTATTAATCATTGTTGACACAAAAAAAAGGGATCCCGCAAGTCCAATTAAGCACTTAAACGCATAGAATTTGACATCGTTAAAAATTAATCACCACATGTCACTGTAATAAAACCTATTTTTGAAGTTACTAAAGCCAACAATAGTTTATTAATTGTTCCCTCCATAATTGTTTATAGAATGCATGAGAGCGGCTTATATCGAATGCATAAGGGTAAATTAGAAAATTGTATAAGGTTATTTTGCATTTGGATCAGGATAATTAGAAAATTATAAAGTGAATCATTTCCAAAATAGTATTAATCATTGTTGACACAAAAAAGGGGATCCCGCAAGTCAATTAAGCACTTAAACCATAGAATTTGACATCGTTAAAAATTAATCACCACATGTCACTGTAATAAAACCCATTTTTTAAAAGTTACTAAAGCAACAATAGTTTATTAATTATTTCCTCAATAATTGTGCATTTATAGAACACTTAACAATTTTATTTTATGTCAAGCCAACAATAATTTATTAATTATTTCCTCAATAATTGTGCATTTACAGAACATTTAACAATTTTATTTCATGTCACAATAATAAATCCATTTTCAAAGTAACTAAAGCCAACAATAATTTATTCAATTATTTCCTAGGTAATTTTGCATTTCCATAACACTTCAAAAGCAAATAATAACCACAAAAACCAACTTCCATAGGCTTCACTTTTTACACACCAATTACCAATTCGGTCAATATGTCCAATAAATGCACCAAAACTATAGCAGCTGCAAAACAAACAAAACAGGCAATTGATGAAAATAGCCCCGACACCCAATAACAATTGCAGGATAATTGCTTGACAAAAGGCACTATTCATAGGGCAACTTTCCCTTTTATATTGTTAGATATGTATATCTTTATTACTCACTAAGTTCAATACATATAGGCCTATTTCTTTTTCCACTAAATATTAGATCATTAATCCACAGTAAAAGACACGTATTATTACATTGTTTTTCAAATTTATAGTACTTTAATTTTCTAATGTAAGAAATTATCTAATTAATGTTACATGTTTAACTAAAATAATAAAAAAAGATTAGCACGCAACAGCGCTTTTCAATTTACAGCAATTTAGAGCCATTAGAAAAACAAATATGTTAAAAATTTGATAATAATTATATATATACACACTAAATATGGATATGTTAGTAAAATAACAAACTACTTATTCTTTTAAAAAAGGAAATAAACTCATAATCTAGCACACATAGAAGACGAAAGTAAGCTCATATTTATAGAATATATATAGAACGAAAAGTATAATAATAAAAATAAGGGCATTAAAAATTTTTCAATAATTATATAGACTAAATGTGGATATATAGACTAATATTGACAGGTTTTCGAGCCTGTGCAATAATAAATACCTGCTCAAACAAAATACTCCCTCCATCCCATTCATTTGGTTATGTTTGAGGAATCTAACTTTTAAGAATAGTGGTTTGATTGTGATGTTTGTGCTTCTCTTTCCAATTTTACCCGCTCAAATTCAAATTTTAAATTTGAAATGTATGATTAAAAAGAAGGGTTATATTAGAAAGAGAGTGTAAAAGTTGCTTCTAACATGACAATTGTTTTGGGACATCCCAAAATGGAAAATATAACCAAATGAATGGGATGGAGGGAGTATAATTTTCTATAGATAGCGATAAGTAGGGTCGAATCCACAAGGACTGAGAGTAATTCGTTTCTGATAAAGTTCAAGTTATGGGGGGATTTTATAGAAATTAACAATAAGCTATGCGAATTGAATATTGCAATTAAATAAAAAAATTAAATGGCAAATTGTAAAAACTCAAATAGTATTGGATAAGCTGTAGTCAAGAAGCAACTTCGGAAACGGTTCTCCTAATTGATCATCGATGCAAGAATAATTTCACATATAAACTGATAAACAAGTTATAATTGTCAAACGAGCGATGACAATCAATTTTCTGTAATTATCGATAGTAAGGGTACGACCGTTAGCTATTGCTCTAATTGGAAAATAATTTTAGGTACGATCGTAGAATTAAATTTCACAATTGCTTTAAGATTTAGATAAACCCTGTTCTAACCAAACAACATGTTACGAGGGTTGTTTACAAATTAGCCCATATATTTCGCTGACATAACCCCGATTATGCCAGTTGTCACTAATTTAGAACAATCAAACAATTGTGGATTTAATTATTCTAATTGGCTCTAGATTATTGAATTAATATAACATCCGGACTCGGGACAATTGAATAATACAACAACCATAACAAAATAAAGCAGGAGATATACGAATACCAGAAAATAATAGGAAAACTAAAATCAGTTAGATCTCACAATTTAAATCGAACCAAATCCTCCATTGTACCTTGACTAGAAAAAGAGATTTAGTTCATCTCCATTGAGAAAAATCCACGCAAAATTGTAGAAGTAATTGCTGTGTACATCGTCTCTCAATTGAGGTGATTCAATTTGATGGAATAAGAACACAGCAAAACTACAAAGAATGATTAACTGTTCCTTCTTGGTTCTCACATATGAGGGAAAAATCACACGAATAAGACGAAAAAGTTAAGCAGCCAAAAGTAGTCAAGATTGTCTGTTATTTTTCCTATCTATTTCCCTCGTTCCTATCCAGCTACCAAGAGGAATAAAAAGGAAGATTTCAAGTCTTTTTTGCTCTCTCTCCTTTTTGGAAACTACCAAAAGACGAAAAAGGAAAGTTCCCCAAAATTACTCCTTGTCTGCCGCAGTTGATCATTGGATAAAGAAACAATCTCCGTTTGGACTCTTGTTTCCTTCTACTACTTAAACTCTTCTGCTAACTACCGTCAAAATTAATTTGACTAATCCGAAGGTACACAACTTGGCAATTTCGGTATGGTTTGTGGCCCACTTTGCAACACTAGATGTCTCGAAACCAATGTAGTGAGGAATTAGCATCTTTTTATCACTTTTTACTCCAACTCCCTGTAGAAAGCACAAATATAAAAAATGAGTAGAATCTGACAATCAATCCACATTTTTTAAGATAATAGGGAAAATTAATTATAAAATAAATAAAAAAATTGCGACCTATTAAATATATATATCCTTATAATTGTACGATTTAAAAAGCAATAGAATTAGAAACTATTTTTAGTCGAAACCTATGACATCTTAACCGATTTTGCATACTTATACTTATTTGATGACAAGACTTGTTATTTTTCTCACTGGCTCAATTTTCGGGAACCATGCACTCAGAAGGTATATTGTTGAAACATGCTAGACAACCACTGCATCCACTTACGTGTACATTTTTTTTGGCAAACAAATTTATTTCACTATGCCAGATGAAAACCAACAAAAGACCAATTGATGAAATAGCCCGATAATTCATCAAGAATTACAAGATAACTGCTTGACAAAATGCAACTATTCATTGAGCAACTCTGTCTTTTATATTGTTAGATGTCAGTGCTCCGTTGTTTTGTTTTTCTTTTTTGATTTGGTATTTCGTTTGTTTCAAGGACATAATAATAATATATAAAGACTTGATGTTGAATGGCGCAGACCTGACAAGTACAGCCATTAATCGCTCAACTATGAACTCCGTGCAGCCACCAGCCTTAAGTCTGGTGGCCGCCATCCTGTGGTTAAGCAGCCTTAAGCCACTTGCAAAGCAGCCACTATTCTGTGGTCACTGTCAAGCACTCAACTTTCGAATAATTGATCAAATAATTAGCACTCGACTGCAGCTCTTCCACTATAAATAATGCTAGTACATGGTTCTTGTGCTACAACTATCTCACCTCACCTCAAAAATTTTGGGTTCTAGTACCGTCAGCGCTGGGTCTTACGTACTGGCATTCTACTGTGGCTACTATTATTTGATGGACTTGCTCAAGCTCCTCTGTTTTCTGACATCTGTTTCTGTGAGTGAATTATTTGAGAACCTAAGCTATTTTAAATTCGTGATAATTTGCTTGTACTCGGGAAGCGTAGGAACTTACTGATAAAACTCTTTCTGGGTGTCGTGATAATCAGCTAGGAGTTGCAGCAGAGCATGCTTCCAAACACTCCTATGCCAAAAGCGGTCAGAGATATCATACAGAACGGTTAGTCTGAGAAGTGCCGCTTCCCTATTTTTACTACTTGCCGCTTCCCTATTTTTACTACTTGTTCTGCTTCTTCTATTGCTCGAGTAGAGATACTTTAGTTTGTTTTCCTTATGTTTTAGGGGATTTATTTAAAAGACACTCACCATGTTCAAAGGGCTAAAAAATTTTGATGAGATCTACACAGGCAAATTCTAATTTCACTAAAAAGAAAACCCATGCATGAAAAAAATTCAGAAAATTATGCAAAGGAACACAGTGCATCTAGTCTTTTATCTTTTGGATTTTTTGTCTGCACGAGGACCAACAAAATGAGTAAAAAAATATATAGGTCTAACAGCTATCCACTGAGTACTCGTTAAGATTGAGTTTAAGTGATAATTTATTAAAAAAAAGATAAAGTTAAATCGTGAAGGTGAATAAATACAAAATAGGGTGACAATTATTGATATATGTATTTATATAGCAAGTTGGGTATGATTTAGTTTTATTAACGAATGCTCACTTGTATGAGTGCTAGAAGAAGATATGGTAAGTTCAGTTTTGACTCCAGCGTACCAACGAATGTTCATTTTTCACTGGTTAGAAAAACCAAGATTTCACCGTAAAAGAATGCTAAGGCCTCGTTTGGACAGTCATTTTTCGCCGGAAAATGGCGTCATTTTTTGTGATTACATTTCCTTGTTACTTTTTTTCTCACATACATCAAATCGTTACAGTAATTTTTCTACAAAAAATCCTAGAAAATGTAATCCAAACAAGGCCTGTTGTAGAATCATTTTATTAGGCATGTACTTCTTAAAAGATTTGATCCCCAAATAAGTAAAGTCCTAAATCTTTTATCATCTTGTACAGGAGATTGTATAGAGTATGTTTAGTTCACAAGTTCTATTCTGACAGAGACATTATGAGCTTATATATTCATTTTAATGAACAACGAAGTCCCTATCTATATTCCGCCAATGGGCCACATATTTAGCTTAATTAACAACGAAGTCCCTATCATATATTGTTAGTTTAATAATGTTAAAATTCGCTCCATCAAAATATTTGATAATTTTTCTTTGTTGCCCATCCATTGACTGCAGGAAAGCCTCCAGGAGTTGGCGCTCTCAGCGCAAGTCCCCAGGCCTTCCCGCCGCTGCGTTTTGGTAGAAGATATTTGGTGACCAGCTATGGCCATGGGGTGATCAAATCTGGTGAAAATCCTACCGAAGGCCAACTCCGTAATCACCAAAACGTAACAGTTTTCTTCTTGAAAATGGACCTCCATGGCGGCTCAATCATGAATCTGCAGTTTGTTAATTTACTGGACAATACTACGGCCTTCCTACCCCGCCAGGTGGCTGATTCCATTCCCTTCTCGTCCAAATCTGTTCCCGAAATTTTGAACAAATTCTCAGTGAACCCAAATTCAGTACAAGCCGAAGCTATCAAGGAACTGATAGCAGACTGTGAGGAGCCTGGGATTGAAGGGGAAGACAAGTACTGCGCGACATCTCTCGAGTCGATGGTCGATTTCACTACTTCCAAGCTGGGGAAAAATGTTGGAGCAATTTCAACCGAAGCCCAGAAAACAGATCCGAAAATCTTAAAATATGTTATTGTGGATGTTTCCAAGTTGAATAACGATGACAAAGCAATCGTTGCTTGCCACAAAGCAAACTATGTCTACGCAGTTTTTTACTGTCACATCCTGCAGCATACGGATGCATACAGGGTTAATTTAGTTGGAGTTGATCATGGGGCAAAAGCCAAGGCTGTGGTTGTTTGTCACGAGGATACATCAGCATGGAACCCGAAACATTTAGCTTTCCAGCTGCTAAAGGTGAAGCCTGGAAATGTTCCAATCTGCCATTTCCTTCCTGAGGATCACTTTGTCAGCTGGGCTCTAAAGCAATGAATATTCTGCACAAAGCTTCTGCGGCTTGGGAGTTCTACTGATTATCCCCCTATAATTAAGTTGATCCTTGTTTAGTCTCTTCTCTATTGGTTGTATTAATTTTCCATTATGTCAGTGTAATATTCCCCAATTATGTCAGTATTTATTACGATAGAGAATCATGATTAAAATCAATAATACTATTAGTGTGTAGTTCCTATCATGGGCCATGATTAAAATTCATTTCCGTCAGTTGGGCCATGTGTGTAGTTCCTATCATGGGCCTGCAAGAGTTTTCCAACACCCGTCCATCACATTATCTATTTTTTTTTTTTTGGTTAGTACTCCCACCACTTGATTCAACTGTGTGAAGTTCTCTTCTCCTAAATTTATTAGTTTGATTTTGATTTTTTACTATTGATGGTTAGTTTGAACGAAAAAAATCAATGGTGAGAAATTAACCCAAACCATGGGGGACGGGGGGTTATATCTACATTTTTTAAATGATAGGGGAATTATGTGGTAAATTACCAAATCACAGGGGGATAAAAAGTAATTTATCCTTAAAATAAATTGAAAAAATTGCGGATCATTAGTGTGTACTTATGAGATTACTGTTCAGTTTTTCTTGGGCTACATGGTACAAACATAAAGAAAGTATTTTTGGAAGAGGAACAAGAAATGTGCGTTGGAAGTATAAATAGCAAATATAGGAGATTTTTGAATTTTTTTGAAGTATTATTGTAGTATTTTTTTTATTATGTGAAGAATGGGAAATTAAAAAAAAATCGTTGAAAAGATTTTTTTAAAAAAAAGTAACTGAAGAAAGCATATGTATGATGCAAGTAAAAAATTGTTTGGAGAGAAAACTAACATATCCAAACAAAATCTATCAGATTTTATGGTCTTACTCCTTATTTACCTACTTTGTCTCTACTTCCTCTATCCAATTCTCCTACTTTGTCCCAAGAAAATCTCACAATCTTCACTCCTGTTGTTTATCAATATTCGATAACAAAAAATCATAACAAAGAGTATGTGTAGTAAAAATGTGGGTATTTTCTAGAGATTTTTTTTTTATAGAAAATTACTGTAATAATTTGATGATGTGAGATAAAAAAAATGATTGAAAATATGATCACAAAAAATATTAAAATTTTTCTAGTAAAAAATTCAATCCAAGCATGTTTTTCATCAGAATATGAATCAAACACTTCATTTATTTATTTTTTAACTTCCTTTTCTACTCTCAACAAAAAAAAAAGACCAGTTTTTTTAGTACATGCTCATTTAAAGTATATCCTTACCCACTCCCTCACATAATTTTTTATTTCAGACACAATCCATTCTCCCAGAAAGGCTATCACACTTGACGGGTTCTTTATCATTGAGCTTTTGAGGAACTATGCTGGTTGGTGCCTGTACAAAGAGTATGCCCTTAATTACGGGCCAAAACAAAGTGATCCCATCTTCCTGAATCGTAGGATAATGGGATGTCTGTTCAGGGACATCCTATGGTTTGAAAATCAACTGCCTTTCTTCATCCTGGTTCGTCTGTTTGAAATGACTAAGTCACCTGGAGGAGCTGAGGAGGAGAACCTCGTTGATCTTGCCATTTTCCCTCATTCACCTCTGCATTCCTTTTTCCCAGGTGAGAAACCTGTATCATTACCGAATCCTACCACAAACATTGCTGGAAATGTGGGAGATGTCGTTCATCTTCTTCACCTGGTGCATAAGTGCTGGCGTTGGTCAATTGCTGGAAAACTAGCAGGTGGTAATCGAAGCCCAGAAAACGGGGATCTACAAGGTCTTCGCTCTACAAGAGGCGGGTGGTCGGAGCTAATGAAAAAATCCACAATCAAGCTACATAAACTTGCTGGCAGCGCATGTTGGCCATTTGCTGCAAAACCAGCAGCTGATAAGCGAAGCCTAGAAAACGGGCATCCACATGACATTTATTCCACAAGCGGCTGGGATTTGGAGAAAAGTGTATCCGCAATCCAGCTACCCAAAATTACTAGCAGCTTGCAATGTTTTTCATTTGCTGCAAAACCAGTAGCTGATCATCAAAGCCAAGAGCATGGGGATTCGCAAGACCAATTGTTCCACAAGTGGCGAGGTGAACGAGCACATAAAATGCACAAGCGAGCTCCGACAAGCCAGGATAAAGTTTGAGAAGGCTAACAAAAGTGTATCGTGGCTGGATATTGCTTTTGAAAAGGGAGTAATGAAAATCCCGACTTTCGACGTTCATGATGTTACAGAATGCGTCTTCAGAAATTGAATCGCATACGAACTTTACATGATCAATGGACTACTTGATAAAAGATACGTAACCGATTACGTTTATGTTACCTTCATGGATAGTGTCATTGATTCCTCAGGGGATGTTGAAAGCTCCGGCACCAAAAAATTATTACCAAGAGGTTAGGTGATGATGAAGCAATATCTTCCATGTTAAACAAACTTGTGAAGGTGGTCGAGATTGATACAGGCAACAATCTCTTCTGTTACTCGGGAGTTTCCAAGCAAGTGAACGAGTACTCTAGCCGGCGTCGGAACATCTGGAGGGCTCATCTGATGAGGAACTATTTTAATAACCCCTGGTCCATCATTTCATTTGCTGCTGCCCTTATGTTGCTTTGTCTCACGTTTGTCCAGACCTTATTTGCCATCCTACAATATACAAACCAGCCCAGCTGTACATGTAAAATGTCCTAATCATAGGAATCAATTTGCAGTATATATGTGCTTTGTCTCATATTTATTCCATCATTTGTACTCGATGGAAAGCAACGAAGGGTTTAATATGTTATTTGAACCAATTCAAACTTTTCCAATTCATTGTCCTAGATAGGTACAAAGTTCGTCTCTAGTCATTAGTCCTCGGCTAGCGCACACATCCTTCCAGCAGGAAGTACTTAGAGGCCCTGATGAATGGCCTGTTGCGTTTGCCATGGAATCGAGCCTTTTCTTTCTTTTTCTTTTTTTGGTTTTTATGGAAGAAGAATTAATGTATTGGCTGCAGTGGTTTTTATTTTTTGACGGTAACATGTAGTGGAAGGATGATCATAATTAACCATCTATTGTACTTTCTTGTGAAAGTAGTGGAATGTCCAGAAAGCCTGCACGATGTGGTTGCGTATCTGCGGACACCCCAAAAATGATTACTTCAAGGACTAAATTAATTCCCACAAAGTGAAATCTCGATTTCCTTCCTGTTTTTACTTTGGATATTTCTAGTTTAGAGTAGCCTACACTTAGCCGTGCCTAAGTTTTACTATATCAATGATACATCGAAGAATATTGCAGCAATTCCAAATTTCAGCTCCTGTATATATCATAGATCTCCTTGAATTCTTTCTGTTAAAATTTATCTTCATTCCTTGTCCAAACAGGAAACAGAAGGAGAGGAAATACAACTGTTAAAAATAAAGAAGATATTTATAGAGCTGGTTCAAAAAAAATTAATAATAATCAATAAGCTTTGTAGGAGTAAACAGGAGCAGGACCCAATGAGCATATTTCGCGTTGTTTCAAATGCGAAGACTGCTCATGGAAGAACATTGCACCGAACTCTCCAATTTCGTAGCAGTATTTTGAATCCCGTGATAAAATTAAGGAATTTCTTCCGAAAGCATTGGGTTTGTTCGGATTCACGAGTTTTTAAAATCAATGTTCTTTTTTTTTTTTTGGGTTTAAAAGAAGCTGAAAAAAAAACATTGTAAAGAACCATTATTCAAATATTCGAAAGTTGAAATTAAAAAAAACAAGCAAATGTATATCACTAGAAGAATTTTTTGTAAAAGAACGTCACATAGAATACCTAATTCAATCATACTCATTGCTTTGTAAAAGAATACTAAATCTACAATTTTTTCTAGGATATGAGGGGTGGAATTAAAAGATGGAGCGAAGAAAGGGGGATTTGAATTCAATATCTTTAAATTTCAGGGTCTAAACCTATTAAAATCTACAATAAATTCAGAATTTTCTCTAAAGTACAAAGAGGTTAAAATGGCTACTTGGGAACTATACAGAAATGGCTACTTGCAACACCCACCCACCCAACACCCCCCCCCCCCCCCGCCCGCCTTCTGCCCGGAGGCCGGTTGGAACCAGCCTGACATTAAAGAAACCCTTCCTGGACTTAACCGGAGTAGAGTCCATGTGCATGACACAAAACAAACAAAAACAATTAGCAAATGGGCCAGATTCATGGGACGAGGAAACTGAAGAGTACTTATTGAACCGTCTGTTTTAAGTGTAGGATTCAATTAATTGTTGTCCTTATGATTCTTTACTTGACAACCCTTCAATATTTATCTGTTCTCTGCAGTGTTTTGAAAACCGAATTGGACCGTCCTGTTGAATCCCAATCCGTTTGAAAAATCAATTGGAATCAATTCAATTCGGTCAAGAGCTGGTTGAACCACTTACAATTGATTAAAAAAAAACTGAAAATTTGGATCAGTTCATCCTAAATTTTATTTTTTAAAAATTTTAATGTCATCCAAGTTATTTGATATTAAAAAAAAACTTTGAACTTATTGATTTGATCCGTGAACTAGAAGTTCATCCAGTTCAATTGGCGGTCTAGGTTTAAAAGCACTAATTTTTTATTTTTTTTTATCATGAACCTGCTGTGTGCTCGAGTCAAGTCCCATGAAGGGATCCAATGTTGTGAGCCTATTCAAGTGCCGTCGAGCAGTGTGACTTGAAATCATGCCAGTTGGGTCCATGACAAACCCATAAATTTTTGTTTTTTTGTTTTTAACTCCAGAGAGCAAGATTTGAACTTTCAATCGATAACTAAAGAGGAATTTTAAATTTGTTCTGGTGACTAACTTTTTGACAAGTTAGGTTCAAATGGTTAGAAAATAGCGAGACAGTCCAAGAACACTCAACATCACTTCGAATGGCTGCGGAAGAATGGACGCCTTCTTGGACTCGACATGAGTGGCGAGAAGGCATACCATACATGCACCCAAGAACAAACAAAAATCATGAGCGATGGGTAATAGTTAGACTGGTTGGTGAACTATGGGCCGCTTCCTCACTTTACTAGCTAGCTGGTCAAGGATTTATGCCATCCAAAAAGCTCTTAAGAAGACAAATTTTATTGATTCAACAACTTCCTAGTGCAACTCAAGGGAAGATGAGTAAAGAAATTGTCCTCTCTACTATTCTCTTAAGGATGCATACGGAATTTTGGATTAGTGAATTTGAATTCAACTAGGAATTTTAACTGTAATGGATTTGAAGTACAAAGGAATTCAAATACATTCTTTGGTTAAGAATTAACCTAGGAGGAAATGACTTACATTCTTTTGTTTTTACTTTCTTCTTCCCATGAATGAACCGCATTCCTGTTACTGCTTCCTTATCGATCCTTTTTTTTTATTATTATTGGCAATTGCACCGGTCATCAAGGCCACCTTCACTACCATCTCTCAAATAATAACTCAAAAGTTTTTTAAAATATTTATAGTTTTCGATCTTTTCTTTTGAAGGCAGTGTCATAGAAAAACAAGCTACTACAGTGCCAATGGCGAGTGACAGATTCTGGCGAATACTGGCGACAAGTGACAATGGTGCCGAGAATGCCATTTATGGAAAAAGATAGAGAAATGTGAAGGAAGAAATTTCTAATAACCTGCTATTTGAGTGAAGTTAAAATGCCATTTATGAAAACTTTTATTCTTCAGTTGAATTCTCAATAAAATTGGAACTGTATTAGATATAAAGTGCATAAGTAATAATTATCTTGCAAAACAAAGTCAAATGGTCAGGTCAAAATAGAAACGTAGGAACTGAATTATTGGATATAAAACAACTTCGTGGAACGTTTCAACCAATACTCCAAAGATGCTTAGAGGCCAGCAGGTTAGAGCCCGCAGTAATCAATTCGATGGGTCACCACCTTAGATAACCATTGGACAAGATTTTTTTCCCGAGTACACACACTCAAAATCCATTATCTTACCCAAAATTTTTAGGTGATATTATACATAATTTACCCAAGTTTTCCGTTTAAAAATTCATACAATGATGATATTCTAACATCGAAATTAAGCGTCAAAAAGGACCATGATGCTTTCATACAATGAAATCAGCAACATGATGCTTCAAAATATGAACTCACTTAGTTTATATATGGGACCATGGACTATGTGGTCTTCAAAAAGCCCGGAGTCTAGGTTTAATTTTTAATTTCAGAAAAATGTTAAATGAGTTTGAAAGCCATTACCATGGAGAATAATTTGGCAACTTTTAGCTAGATTTGTTTTAATCTGTAAAATTTCTATAAATCATATATATATACATATATATGTATTGACAGGTTATCGAGCCTGTGCAATAATAAATACATGCTTAAACAAAATATAATTTCTATAAATAGTGATAAGTAGGGTCGAATCCACTGGGACTGAGAGTAATTTGTTTCTAACCAAAGTTCAAGTTGTGGGGGGATTTTATGGAAATTAACAATAAGTTATGCTAAACGAATATTGCAATTAAATAAAAATTAAATGGCAAACGGTAAAAACTCAAATAGTATTGGACAGCTCTAGTCAAGAAGCAACTTCGGAAACGGTTCTTCTAATTGATCATTGATGCAAGAATAATTCCACATATAAACTGTTAAACAAGTTATAATTGTCAAATGAGCGATGACAACCAATTTCTCCTTAGTTATCGATAACTAAGGTACGATCGTTAGCTATTGCCCTAATTGCAAAATGATCCTAGGTACGGCTGTAGAATTAAATTCCACAATTGTTTTAAGATTTAGAGAAACCATATCCTAACCAAATAACACATTACGAGGGTTATTTACAAATTAGCCCGTATATTTCTCTGGCATAACCCCGATTATGCCAATTGCCACTAATTTAGAACAATCAAACAATTACGAATTTAATTATTCTAATTGGCTCCAGGTTGTTGAATTAATCTAAATCCGGACTCGAGATAATTGAATAATACAACAACCATAAGAGAATAAAGCAAAAAATATACGAATACCAAAAAATAATAGGAAAAATAAAATCAATTAGATCTCACAATTTAAGTTGAACCGAATCCTTCATTATTTCTTGACTAGAAAAAGAGATTTAGCTCATCTCCGTTAAATCAATCTCATGTAGATTTGCAGAAGCAATTGTCGCGTACATTGTCTCCAAATTGAGATGAATAAGCCGATGGAATAATAACCAGATTAAGGAGAAACTACAAAACCCAAAAAGAATTACTAATGTTTTCTCCTTGGCTTTAACATACGATGGAAATAGTCACGTGAATAAGACGAAAAAGTCAAGAGCAAAAAGGAGTCAAGATTGACTGCCCTCATTCCTATCTAATTTCCTACTTCATATACGGTTGTCCAGAAGAAAAAGGAGAAAAGTCCTCCTAGTCTCTGTTGACTCCACTTGTGGCGGCTAGCTCCTCTCCAAAAGCTAAGTGGAGTCCTCCTCAATGTACAATTCCCTTCTATCTCCTAATCAACCGTAGCCCAAAAAAAGTTACGAAATCTCCTAATTGGCACGTTTCCTATTTTTGATAAACTGCCTTCTCCAATTCAAATCTAACAATCAACTAATGGAATGTTTGCGGTCCCACGTTGCACCTCCAATTGGCAGTTGGTGTCAAGCGCCTTTTCTGCATTTTCTGGACATGTTAAGGCCTGACTTGACGTGCCTATGCCAAATTACAATTGTATTGGAAAATTTGCACCTTGTTATAACATTTTGTTCCAACTCCTTGTAACAAGCACGAATGTCAAAAATAAATAGAATCTGACAATTAATCCATATTTTTTAAGATAATAGAGAAAATTAATTATAAAATAAATGATAAAATTGCGACCTATCATATATGTATGTATATTAAAAGGATTGACTTTTTATCATAGGTATTAGATCCGGCCCAGTCCGACGGTTCAACCGGTCAACCCGGTGAACCGGCCATGAAACAGGGTTGGGTTTGTAATTGAATCATTTGTGCAAGAAACCCATTGACTTTTTAATGGACCGGCGGTTCAACCGGACGGTTTGTAAGGAACCCGGTTTTGGGATAAAAATGATTAGAAAATGCTCCAATGTTGATTCGAACCTCAAACCTCAAGCATAAAAGCTATGTCCACTCACCACTAGCCCAACAACTCACTTGATGCTTATTCACTCCTTCTATATTATACGTTAGATTTTTATTCTTATTTTATTTCTTCAAAACAAAATTTGTTTGGAATCTTTTAATAAAATTTTATTATTCTCTAAATTCTATAAATTATGAAATGGATTTAAAAATAACATATTACACAATTCATTTTAAAAACAAATATTATTCTTAATAACCTTTTGTATTTAAAATTCGTAAATAAACTAGATAATTACACTTAGATAAAATTTTATACTTGAAGTTTGGTAGATTACTAATTAAATTTAGGTTTGTTAATTCTTATAAGAATTAATGAATCTATAATAAATTGGACTAACTGAGTATTTACTATAACATAGTTTATTATAGTTTTAACCATATCAAAATTTATAAAACATAATATTTAAATATATGTAGTGACCCATCGGTTGGACCACTCACCTACTGGTTGAACCAATAACCCGTTGACCAACCTCTTTCACCGGGTTTCTCTCCGGACCAGATTTAATAACTATGCTTTTTTATACTAATAATATAGTAATTTTATTTATGCACTGACAGACTGACAGTGTAGTGATTTTTTATAATAGTTACATAAATTTTTCTCGCATGAGCATATATTTTATACTAGCACTTCTCTTACATGATCAAATATCACTAGGTAGTACAAGATAGCATATGGCATATAAATGAGTGCGTAGATCGAGCCTATCTAAATTTTGTATATTGTTTTGTATACGGTGAACCAAATGCAAGTTGATGGCAAACGGTCAAATTTTCAAGCTCATAACCAAAACCCACGTGCTTTAATTATACAACTAATTGTAGTTTCATATACATGTAAACCATATAACTAACCTTTTGTTCATACCAAAGAATCACTCATAGAGATAACAGCTTCCTCGTTTGGGCTTAATTTTGGTGGCGCATCTAAAAGAACAGTATCCAGCATTTTAATTATATTCCCCTACTTTTACATGTGTCATAATTATGCTGAATTTAGGTGAGCTTAGGAGACAATTTTAGGTGCTTAGAATTCTCAACATATTTTTTCAGTTGATAAGCAAATGGGATTTTGTTGTTCAGTATTATACAACCAGACGCTGAGCTGTCAATATGTTTAGTCGTAACTACTTTATCAGTAATTGGGTACATTACATGAGAATTTAGATATTCACGATTTCTCGTGGCATAATTATGTTGGAATTCAGGCACCGAAACTAATAACTATTGAAAAATCAAGAGTAGAACAATTTAAGATAAAATCAAGCCAAATCATGAAAATATAAGTGATACACAAGATTTAATGTGATTTATTTCAATCAGCAGAACTACATTTACAGAGAAAAAGGCCATTATTTTTTATGAGAGAGAGAAACCACCTACAAAAAATATAACTCGAATCCCAAATACAATCCCTGTCTAACATTTCTAATCCCACGTTTATGATTACATGACTTTTCTTGTTCATATATTTGTAGAAGCATGCCAATTCATCTATTTACAGGATAACCAATATCGAAAAAAATAAAGGAAATCAAGTCATATCATACAAATAAGAAAAATTGCTTACTTTAAAGTATTTACTTACCACACAAAATAAAAGAGTGTTTAAAAGAAAAATATGCCAAATAAGATGCCAGCTTCCTCAGCTGCAAATTTAGGTGATAATTATGTACACTTATATAAACGAGTGGCCAATTTCCCAATGATACGTCTATGAAGAATCTTAATGATAGTTACGGTGCAGGTTTATACTAACTACTAGTGAGACGGCCTGCGCGATGCACATGGGGCTAATATTTCCCGTGTTAATTGTTTTTCGTTGTGGGGATTTATTAGTATACATCTCTGTTATTATTTAAGTCATGTGGATCATTAGGCAATTACTATCATTTTTGTTAAAGGTTAACAATTATTAAATATATACAATGCATGAGAATAATAATATATAGAATGCATGAGGGCGCTTATATCGAATGCATAAGGGTAAATTAGAAAATTGTATAAGGTTATTTTGTATTTGGATCAGGATAATTAGAAAATTATAAAGTGAATCATTTCCAAAAGAGTATTAATCATTGTTGACACAAAAAAAAGGGATCCCGCAAGTCAATTAAGCACTTAAACCATAGAATTTGATATCGTTAAAAATTAATCACCACATGTCACTGTAATAAAACCTATTTTTTGAAGTTACTAAAGCCAACAATAGTTTATTAATTGTTCCCTCCATAATTGTTTATAGAATGCATGAGAGCGCTTATATCGAATGCATAAGGGTAAATTAGAAAATTGTATAAGGTTATTTTGCATTTGGATCAGGATAATTAGAAAATTATAAAGTGAATCATTTCCAAAATAGTATTAATCATTGTTGACATAAAAAAAGGGGATCCCGCAAGTCAATTAAGCACTTAAACCATAGAATTTGACATCGTTAAAAATTAATCACCACATGTCACTGTAATAAAACCCATTTTTTAAAGTTACTAAAGCCAACAATAGTTTATTAATTATTTCCTCAATAATTGTGCATTTATAGAACACTTAACAATTTTATTTGATGTCAAGCCAACAATAATTTATTAATTATTTCCTCAATAATTGTGCATTTACAGAACATTTAACAATTTTATTTCATGTCACAATAATAAAATCCATTTTCAAAGTAACTAAAGCCAACAATAATTTATCAATTATTTCCTAGGTAATTTTGCATTTCCATAACACTTCAAAAGCAAATAATTAACCACAAAAAAACCAACTTCCATAGGCTTCACTTTTTACACCACCAATTACCAATTCGGTCAATATGTCCAATAAATGCACCAAAACTATAGCAGCTGCAAAACAAACAAAACAGGCCAATTGATGAAAATAGCCCCGACACCCAATAACAATTGCAGGATAATTGCTTGACAGAAGGCACTATTCATAGGGCAACTTTCCCTTTTATATTGTTAGATATGTATATCTTTATTACTCACTAAGTTCAATACATATAGGCCTATTTCTTTTTCCGCTAATATTAGATCATTAATCCACAGTAAAAGACACGTATTATTACATTGTTTTTCAAATTTATAGTACTTTAATTTTCTAATGTAAGAAATAATCTAATTAATGTTACATGTTTAACTAAAATAATAAAAAAGATTAGCACGCAACAGCGCTTTTCAATTTACAGCAATTTAGAGCCATTAGAAAAAACAAATATGTTAAAAATTTGATAATAATTATATATATACACACTAAATATGGATATGTTAGTAAAATAACAAACTACGTATTCTTTTAAAAAGGAAATAAACTCATAATCTAGCACACATAGAAGACGAAAGTAAGCTCATATTTATAGAATATATATAGAACGAAAGTATAATAATAAAAATAAGGGCATTAAAAATTTTTCAATAATTATATAGACTAAATGTGGATATATAGACTAATATTGACAGGTTTTCGAGCCTGTGCAATAATAAATGCCTGCTCAAACAAAATACTCCCTCCATCCCATTCATTTGGTTATGTTTGAGGAATCTAACTTTTTAAGAATAGTGGTTTGATTGTGATGTTTGTGCTTCTCTTTCCAATTTTACCCGCTCAAATTCAAATTTTAAATTTGAATGTATGATTAAAAAGAAGGGTTATATTAGAAAGAGAGTGTAAAAGTTGCTTCTAACATGACAATTGTTTTGGGACATCCCAAAATGGAAAATATAACCAAATGAATGGGATGGAGGGAGTATAATTTTCTATAGATAGCGATAAGTAGGGTCGAATCCACAAGGACTGAGAGTAATTCGTTTCTGATAAAGTTCAAGTTATGGGGGGATTTTATAGAAATTAACAATAAGCTATGCGAATTGAATATTGCAATTAAATAAAAAAATTAAATGGCAAATTGTAAAAACTCAAATAGTATTGGATAAGCTGTAGTCAAGAAGCAACTTCGGAAACGGTTCTCCTAATTGATCATCGATGCAAGAATAATTTCACATGTAAACTGATAAACAAGTTATAATTGTCAAACGAGCGATGACAATCAATTTTTCTGTAATTATCGATAGTAAGGTACGACCGTTAGCTATTGCTCTAATTGGAAAATAATTTTAGGTACGATCGTAGAATTAAATTTCACAATTGCTTTAAGATTTAGATAAACCCTGTTCTAACCAAACAACATGTTACGAGGGTTGTTTACAAATTAGCCCATATATTTCGCTGACATAACCCCGATTATGCCAGTTGTCACTAATTTAGAACAATCAAACAATTGTGAATTTAATTATTCTAATTGGCTCTAGATTATTGAATTAATATAACATCCGGACTCGGGACAATTGAATAATACAACAACCATAACAAAATAAAGCAGGAGATATACGAATACCAGAAAATAATAGGAAAACTAAAATCAGTTAGATCTCACAATTTAAATCGAACCAAATCCTCCATTGTACCTTGACTAGAAAAAGAGATTTAGTTCATCTCCATTGAGAAAAATCCACGCAAAATTGTAGAAGTAATTGCTGTGTACATCGTCTCTCAATTGAGGTGATTCAATTTGATGGAATAAGAACACAGCAAAACTACAAAGAATGATTAACTGTTCCTTCTTGGTTCTCACATATGAGGGAAAAATCACATGAATAAGACGAAAAAGTTAAGCAGCCAAAAGTAGTCAAGATTGTCTGTTATTTTTCCTATCTATTTCCCTCGTTCCTATCCAGCTACCAAGAGGAATAAAAAGGAAGATTTCAAGTCTTTTTTGCTCTCTCTCCTTTTTGGAAACTACCAAAAGACGAAAAAGGAAAGTTCCCCAAAATTACTCCTTGTCTGCCGCAGTTGATCATTGGATAAAGAAACAATCTCCGTTTGGCCCCTTGTTTCCTTCTACTACTTAAACTCTTCTGCTAACTACCGTCAAAATTAATTTGACTAATCCGAAGGTACACAACTTGGCAATTTCGGTATGGTTTGTGGCCCACTTTGCAACACTAGATGTCTCGAAACCAATGTAGTGAGGAATTAGCATCTTTTTATCACTTTTTACTCCAACTCCCTGTAGAAAGCACAAATATAAAAAATGAGTAGAATCTGACAATCAATCCACATTTTTTAAGATAATAGGGAAAATTAATTATAAAATAAATAAAAAAATTGCGACTTACCAAATATATATATCCTTATAATTGTACGATTTAAAAAGCAATAGAATTAGAAACTATTTTTAGTCGAAACCTATGACATCTTAACCGATTTTGCATACTTATACTTATTTGATGACAAGACTTGTTATTTTTCTCACTGGCTCAATTTTCGGGAACCATGCACTCAGAAGGTATATTGTTGAACATGCTAGACAACCACTGCATCCACTTACGTGTACATTTTTTTTTGCAAACAAATTTATTTCACTATGCCAGATGAAAACCAACAAAAGACCAATTGATGAAAATAGCCCGATAATTCATCAAGAATTACAAGATAACTGCTTGACAAAATGCAACTATTCATTGAGCAACTCTGTCTTTTATATTGTTAGATGTCAGTGCTCCGTTGTTTTGTTTTGTTTTGTTTTTCTTTTTTGATTTGGTAATTCGTTTGTTTCAAGGACATAATAATAATATATAAAGACTTGATGTTGAATGGCGCAGACCTGACAAGTACAGCCATTAATCGCTCAACTATGAACTCCGTGCAGCCACCAGCCTTAAGTCTGGTGGCCGCCATCCTGTGGTTAAGCAGCCTTAAGCCACTTGCAAAGCAGCAACTATTCTGTGGTCACTGTCAAGCACTCAACTTTCGAATAATTGCTCAAATAATTAGCACTCGACTGCAGCTCTTCCACTATAAATAATGCTAGTACATGGTTCTTGTGCTACAACTATCTCACCTCACCTCAAAAATTTTGGGTTCTAGTACCGTCAGCGCTGGGTCTTACGTACTGGCATTCTACTGTGGCTACTATTATTTGATGGACTTGCTCAAGCTCCTCTGTTTTCTGACATCTGTTTCTGTGAGTGAATTATTTGAGAACCTAAGCTATTTTAAATTCGTGATAATTTGCTTGTACTCGGGAAGCGTAGGAACTTACTGATAAAACTCTTTCTGGGTGTCGTGATAATCAGCTAGGAGTTGCAGCGGAGCATGCAGATCTTGAAGTTTATTGGAAATCCAAGCTTCCAAACACTCCTATGCCAAAAGCGGTCAGAGATATCATACAGAACGGTTAGTCTGAGAAGTGCCGCTTCCCTATTTTTACTACTTGTTCTGCTTCTTCTATTGCTCGAGTAGAGATACTTTAGTTTGTTTTCCTTATGTTTTAGGGGATTTATTTAAAAGACACTCACCATGTTCAAAGGGCTAAAAAATTTTGATGAGATCTACACAGGCAAATTCTAATTTCACTAAAAAGAAAACCATGCATGAAAAAAATTCAGAAAATTATGCAAAGGAACACAGTGCATCTAGTCTTTTATCTTTTGGATTTTTTGTCTGCACGAGGACCAACAAAATGAGTAAAAAAATATATAGGTCTAACAGCTATCCACTGAGTACTCGTTAAGATTGAGTTTAAGTGATAATTTATTAAAAAAAGATAAAGTTAAATCGTGAAGGTGAATAAATACAAAATAGGGTGACAATTATTGATATATGTATTTATATAGCAAGTTGGGTATGATTTAGTTTTATTAACGAATGCTCACTTGTATGAGTGCTAGAAGAAGATATGGTAAGTTCAGTTTTGACTCCAGCGTACCAACGAATGTTCATTTTTCACTGGTTAGAAAAACCAAGATTTCACCGTAAAAGAATGCTAAGGCCTCGTTTGGACAGTCATTTTTCGCCGGAAAATGGCGTCATTTTTCGTGATTACATTTCCTTGTTACCTTTTTTTCTCACATACATCAAATCGTTACAGTAATTTTTCTACAAAAAATCCTAGAAAATGTAATCCAAACAAGGCCTGTTGTAGAATCATTTTATTAGGCATGTACTTCTTAAAAGATTTGATCCCCAAAATAAGTAAAGTCCTAAATCTTTTATCATCTTGTACAGGAGATTGTATAGAGTATGTTTAGTTCACAAGTTCTATTCTGACAGAGACATTATGAGCTTATATATTCATTTTAATGAACAACGAAGTCCCTATCTATATTCCGCCAATGGGCCACATATTTAGCTTAATTAACAACGAAGTCCCTATCATATATTGTTAGTTTAATAATGTTAAAATTCGCTCCATCAAAATATTTGATAATTTTCTTTGTTGCCCATCCATTGACTGCAGGAAAGCCTCCAGGAGTTGGCGCTCTCAGCGCAAGTCCCCAGGCCTTCCCGCCGCTGCGTTTTGGTAGAAGATATTTGGTGACCAGCTATGGCCATGGGGTGATCAAATCTGGTGAAAATCCTACCGAAGGCCAACTCCGTAATCACCAAAACGTAACAGTTTTCTTCTTGAAAATGGACCTCCATGGCGGCTCAATCATGAATCTGCAGTTTGTTAATTTACTGGACAATACTACGGCCTTCCTACCCCGCCAGGTGGCTGATTCCATTCCCTTCTCGTCCAAATCTGTTCCCGAAATTTTGAACAAATTCTCAGTGAACCCAAATTCAGTACAAGCCGAAGCTATCAAGGAACTGATAGCAGACTGTGAGGAGCCTGGGATTGAAGGGGAAGACAAGTACTGCGCGACATCTCTCGAGTCGATGGTCGATTTCACTACTTCCAAGCTGGGGAAAAATGTTGGAGCAATTTCAACCGAAGCCCAGAAAACAGATCCGAAAATCTTAAAATATGTTATTGTGGATGTTTCCAAGTTGAATAACGATGACAAAGCAATCGTTGCTTGCCACAAGCAAAACTATGTCTACGCAGTTTTTTACTGTCACATCCTGCAGCATACGGATGCATACAGGGTTAATTTAGTTGGAGTTGATCATGGGGCAAAAGCCAAGGCTGTGGTTGTTTGTCACGAGGATACATCAGCATGGAACCCGAAACATTTAGCTTTCCAGCTGCTAAAGGTGAAGCCTGGAAATGTTCCAATCTGCCATTTCCTTCCTGAGGATCACTTTGTCAGCTGGGCTCTAAAGCAATGAATATTCTGCACAAAGCTTCTGCGGCTTGGGAGTTCTACTGATTATCCCCCTATAATTAAGTTGATCCTTGTTTAGTCTCTTCTCTATTGGTTGTATTAATTTTCCATTATGTCAGTGTAATATTCCCCAATTATGTCAGTATTTATTACGATAGAGAATCATGATTAAAATCAATAATACTATTAGTGTGTAGTTCCTATCATGGGCCATGATAAAAATTCATTTCCGTCAGTTGGGCCATGTGTGTAGTTCCTATCATGGGCCTGCAAGAGTTTTCCAACACACATTGGGATCCAAATTTCGTTACCCGTCCATCACATTATCTATTTTTTTTTTTTTGGTTAGTACTCCCACCACTTGATTCAACTGTGTGAAGTTCTCTTCTCCTAAATTTATTAGTTTGATTTTGATTTTTTACTATTGATGGTTAGTTTGAACGAAAAAAATTAATGGTGAGAAATTAACCCAAACCATGGGGGACGGGGGGTTATATCTACATTTTTAAAATGATAGGGGAATTATGTGGTAAATTACCAAATCACAGGGGGATAAAAAGTAATTTATCCTTAAAATAAATTGAAAAAATTGCGTATCATTAGTGTGGAGTTATGAGAGTACTCTTCAGTTTTTCTTGGGCTACATGGTACAACATAAAGAAAGTATTTTTGGAAGAGGAACAAGAATTGTGCGTTGGAAGTATAAATAGCAAATATAGGAGATTTTTGAATTTTTTTGAAGTATCATTGTAGTATTTTTTTTTATTATGTGAAGAATGTGAGATTAAAAAAATCATTGAAAAGATTTTTTTTTAAAAAAAAAGTAACTGAAGAAAGCATATGTATGATGCAAGTAAAAAATTGTTTGGAGAGAAAACTAACATATCCAAACAAAATCTATCAGATTTTATGGTCTTACTCCTTATTTACCTACTTTGTCTCTACTTCCTCTATCCAATTCTCCTACTTTATCCCAAGAAAATCTCACAATCTTCACTCCTGTTGTTTATCAATATTCGATAACAAAAAATCATAACAAAGAGTATGTGTAGTAAAAATGTGGTTGTATGGAGTCTACTTAAAAAGCTTTCCCAGAAATTGCAGCCCTAGTACTGACTGTTGTTTGGTCCTTACATGATTAAGTCATGGTACTTTTGTGGTTCATATTTAGTTTGTTTCAATGGTTGCATGAACAAAATAGAAGACTTTATTTCTAGAATTTTATCCACCATGTTTCCCATCTAATTAAGATTGTCTTCTTCCAAATAAAATTCCTTGTTTGAATTGCTATTTTCTACAGATTTTTTTTTTTGTAGAAAATTACTGTAATAACTTGATGATGTGAGATAAAAAAAAATGACTGAAAAATATGATCACAAAAAATATTAAAATTTTTCTAATAAAAACTTCAATCCAAGCATGTTTTTCATCAGAATATGAATCAAACACTTCATTTATTTATTTTTTAACTTCCTTTTCTACTTTCAACAACAAAACAAAAGAACAGTTTTTTTTTGTACATGTTCATTTAAAGTATATCCTTACCCACTCCCTCACATAATTTTTTATTTCAGACAAACCCATTTTCCCAGAAAGGCTGTCACACTAAAAGTTTTCATGTGCCTGTATCGGCAACTTTTCTTCTGCACACCTGTACTATAAGCTTTACCCATGGTTTTGTAGACGCTGAATTTCCAAACCAAACAAAAAGAAAAAGAAAAGTCAAACAACTATTTCTTAATTTACTTCCAATTGTTGGTTTAGCACTAGAGGTGCTCACGGGTTGGATGGTCTGATATCCGACCCGTGAACCAAAATTTGACCCTATTCACAAAAATTGGGTTAGTCATTTTGTGATCCGTATTCAAATATGCTAATGTGGATATATGTATTATGCGGATCAGATCAATTAGATATCTGATATGCATTCGATTCTTAAATTTTTTTTTAAAAAACTAAAAATTCTAAAGATAAAATAAAATTTAAATATATTAGAGTTTCAAAACTATTATATAAATGAGTTTTTAAATACTATATAAATACATAGTATGGGTTTTTAATTATAAAAAGAGTTTTTAGTCAACGTTAATCTTTTTTTATTGCAATTGAAAGTAAATTCCATATTTTTTTTCCTTATTTTGATTCAAACAAATAAGATCAAATATTTCATTTACAATTTTTTTTGTCAACAAATTATATGACAATATGTTTAAAAGCTTAATATCGTATACACAGAAGCTTGTTTTGGAAGAGGACATAAAATAAAATAGGAAACAAGAGATAAAACTATTATAAATTCGTGAATTTAATGTATAAAATATTTTTAAAAATAACAAAATACTAAGCTGGTCAAATTAGATATCTGCAAATCACAAAAGATGATTTGAATCTGATCTGCATAACTCTTTGACTTGAATGTGACCCGATCCGTTGGATCGGATATCCACTAATTCTGATCGAATCCAGATCGGATCTGCTTTTGCGGATCACCGGGTCAAGTTGTACACCCCCTATTCAGCACCATCAAGGAAGGTTCGATGTGTGGACAATTCAGATCCGTCTACCAATGAATATGCACTATTGTCTATTGTGTGGTGTTTGGATTATTAAGTAAGGCAAACTTTTTTTGTTCAACAGGTCAACGGAACGTTGGATTATTGTGTGCTATTCCGTAGCACGTCTCTCCACGAGAACTGTTGTACATTGTAATTTACTGAAGGAAATTGCTTGGCATCTTACATGGCAATTTGGATGTATCAGCTAATACATATCTGATCTGCATCTTCTCAAGAATAAGACTTAAAAAGTAGTAATTCACATTCTTTTCGCGAGCTCGTGCTGCACTATAAAATCCTGGCCAGGCCTCAAGTGCATTTGTAACAAAGACAATCTTTGTACGTGCCTGTGCTCGAGCAAATCAAGATTACTCGCAGATAACTACGCAAATTGTTGGTTTTCGGTAAGATGTAAGTAATCTGAACGAGAGTTGAGTAAATAGCGAGTTTAATCTTGCCATTATTGTTCTACTTTACCTTCTCTGAACCAACTTTGTGATTAATTTTCTGTCACTTTGGTCCTGCAGTGGTATTCTGATTCTACTCAACAACATATGCTAAGATGTCTGAGGACAAAGGAGTAATAACTAGTATTGATCGAAAGCTTTTTGGGCTATCAAATTCATTTGGCAAGCAACGGATTTTCAGAGTCCATCATAAACTTCGTAGCCAAAATGAAGTGGCATACGAACCACAGATGTTCTCTATCGGGCCTTATCATCACGGTAAGGAAAACTTGGTAAAAGCGCAGACGTATAAGCTGTGGTACTTGAAAGAGCTTCTCCTTCGAAGAGGCGAGTCAAGTACTGAGAGATACATCAATGCCTTAAAAGACCTTGAAGAGGGAGCTCGAAGTTGGTATGCAGAAGAAGATATGATTGGTCTTGGTAGTGATGAATTTGTGGAAATGATGCTACTTGACGGCTTCTTTATCATTGAGTTTTTGAGGAAATATGCTGGTTGGTACCTGTACAAAGAGTATCCCCTTAATTACGGCCCAAAACAAGGTGATCCCATCTTCCTGAATCGTAGGATAATGGGATGTCTGTTCAGGGACATACTATTGTTTGAAAATCAACTGCCTTTCTTCATCCTGGTTCGTCTGTTTGAAATGACTAAGTCACCTGGAGGAGCTGAGGAGGAGAACCTCGTTGATCTTGCAATTTTCCCTGATTCACCTCTGCATTTCTTTTTCCCAGGTGAGAAACCTGTATCATTACCGAATCCTACCACAAACATTGCTGGAAATGTTGGAGATGTCGTTCATCTTCTTCACCTTGTGCACGAGTGTTGGTGTTGGTCATTTGCTGGAAAACTAGCAGGTGGTAATCGAAGCCCAGAAAACGGGGATCCACAAGGCTTTCGTTCTACAAGAGGCGGGTGGTTGAAGCTAATGAAAAAATCCTCAATCAAGCTACATAAAATTGCTGGCAGCCCATGTTGGCCATTTGCTGCAAAACCAGCAGCTGATAATCGAAGCTTAGAAAACGGGCATCCACATGACATTTATTCCACAAGCGGCTGGGATTTGGAGAAAAATGTATCCGCAACCCAGCTACCCAAAATTACTAGCAGCTTGCACTGTTTTTTATTTGCTGCAAAACGAGTAGCTGATCATCAAAGCCAAGAGAATGGGGATTCACAAGACAATTGTTCCACAAGTGGCGAGGTGTACGAGCACATAAAATGCGCAAGCGAGCTGCGACAAGCCGGGATAAAGTTTGAGACGGCTAACAAAAGTGTATCGTGGATGGATATTGCTTTTGAAAAGGGGGTAATGAAAATCCCGACTTTGGACGTTCATGATGTTACAGAATGCGTCTTCAGAAACTTAATTGGGTTTGAACTTTACATGATTAATGGACTGTATGATAGAAGATATGTAATTGATTATGTCGCGTTCATGGATAGTCTCATTGATTCCTCAAGGGATGTTGAAAAGCTTCGACATCAAAAAATTATAACCAAGTGGTTAGGTGATGATAAAGCGATATCTTCAGTGTTTAATAGTCTTGTGAAGGAGGTCGAGACTGATGCAGGCAGCGATTTCTTCTGTTACTCGAGAGTTTTCAAGCAAGTGAACGAGTATTCTAGCCGGCGTTGGAACATCTGGAGGGCTCATCTGATGAGGAATTATTTCAATAACCCCTGGTCCATCATCTCATTTGCAGCTGCTCTTGTGTTGCTCATTCTGACATTTGTGCAGACCATATTTTCGATCCTACAATTCGAAAGCGAGCCCAGCTGTACATGTAAAGTGTCTTAATAAAGAGGAATTATTTTGAATTATTTTGTGCGCTTTGTCTCAACTTTGTTCCCTCATTTATAGTCGATGATGTGCAATTGAGTGGTATAATATGCTCTTTGGGCCAATTCAAGATTTTTCATTTAACTGGAATAGATATGTAAAAATTTTGTATAGTCATTAATCCTTGGCTAACACACACATCCTCAAGCAACAAATACTTAGGCTAGAGGCCCTGACAAGTTTTTTCTTTCTTGGTTTTAATCTGGGAAGAAGGGCTAATGTATTGGCTACAGTGTTTGCAGACCTTAGTTCATGTTGTTACTTTCTGACAGTAACATGAACCTGAAGGATGGTAACCTTCTAAAAGCTTTTCTTGCTGAAGTATAGGACTGGCCTGAAAGCCTGCAATACATGAAGTTGGGGCATACCTAGTGGACACCCTAAAACAGATTCTTTCGAGAAATAAATTCCCACAAAATCACAATCTCGATCTTCTGCATGTTTTTTCATTTCTGGAATAAAACCATCTTTAAGATAGCACATCAAAAAAGTCAAGATAGCATCTTTCTTTGTTGAAAGCCGTGGGTTCAGATGACCCCAACAAATTAATTTTTTGCTACTATAGACAGTAGGTTTCTTTATTTTAGTATATCACTGCTGTAACTTGCAGCCATGGGCCATGGCTGCATGTGGTGTTGCTTCTTAGGGCTTTCCGAGGAAGGAGAATAAATAAAACTGAAGAATAAAACAGAAATCAAAAGTGAAAAAAGAAATCAAAACGTACGTGGGAACTGGGAAGTAAAGGAAATGTAGTAGATGTCATTTGTCAAATAAACAATTGTACCCTTCCTTTGAGAAGTTATGAGTAAAAATCCTAAATGTAAAGGATCAAAGGTAAGAGAAATTATGAGGGAAAATCTTAAATATGGGGGATTAAAAGGTAGTTTACCCTTGAATATTTCTTTTCGTTTGAAGAAAGGAGTTTTATTCCAGAGCAGCATGACTGCAATACTTGAATAGGAACAAGACAACAGACACCTTCTTGGACTAGACTCCAGTAGACTTGCATGTGCGTGACACAATAGCAAACAAAATTGACAAGCAAATTGGCCAGAATTAGAGACGCAGAAAGTGAGGGTTAACTTCAAAACTGGCGCTATGTGAAGAATTCAATGAAGCCTCCTCCTTTTGATTCCTACTGCACTTGAGGCGGCTCAAGAAAATGGACCCCTTCTTGGAATTGTCTCGAGCAGACTGCATATGCTTTTGACACAAAAACAAACAGAAATGAGGAGCAAATGGGCCTAAACTGTCTTTTTGCCAAAAAAAAAAAAAATTACTAAACTGTCTGAGAATTGCAGGGTTCAATTGTTTTTAGTCCTTAATAAATATTCCTGGATTACAACCTCTGAATATTCATCTGCTTTCTGTCGTGAACCCGCTGCGTGGTCGAGTCAAGTCAACGGAGGGATCCAATGTCGTGAGCCTATTCAAGGGCTGCCGTGAGCTTAAAATCAATCATGCTGGTTTGATTTAAAATTACTTTCTCGAGAACAGGAGAAAAAAGAGACGGTGAATTTCACTTTAATCCTCTATTATTTAATATTTTACCAAAATAGTCACATTACTTCCTTGTTTGTAGTTCCAATTTGACTACACAAAAAGGTACATTTTGTTACTTGACATTTATTAGTATTTAAGTTCTTTTAATTTCCTTTTTCTCTTTTTTTTTGCAATAGGGCCTAAATGGCGGCATGCTGCAAACTAAAGTAGGTGATCCAACCACCACTGTCGTTAATATCTCAAAAAAAAAAAAGGTTTTTATAGCACTTTAGAAAAGTCCAAGTAGCACCAAACTTTAAGTTTAAATTATTTGAAAAACTTTTTAGTAGGTTTTTTGATATTTTGTTTGGACTAAAAGAAAGTAGGCTTATTGATTTTTTTTTTTTTTAAAAGTAGTCTTATAGTTCAAGCCTCTTGACATCAAGTCATCAATAGTTCCAAATTGTAATATGGACCTACGCTAATGGACTATCTCACAATAAATATGGCCCTCACATGGGACCCAAATATTAGTAAATTGAACTTTTGGATAAAATACACTTCATCCCCTTATTGTTTAGCCTATTTCACATAATTCTTTTGTGATTTAAAAATTTATATATAATCCTCTCATAATTTGGATTAAAGTGTCAAAGTGATAAAATTTATATTCTATAATAAAATCAACTAAAATGTAAAAAGTATTTCTCTATAAAGTTTAAAATTATTAATTAACCATAGGGGGTTATATATTTGAAAAGCATATGGGGGTTATATGGTATAACATTAAAATATAATGGGATTATGTAGTAAAATACAAAACCATGAGGGGTTAAAGTGCCATGCATATTACATTTATTTAGTTTGGTCACTTCAATCATTTTAGTTTTTGAATAAGGATATTCTCGACATTTCCTTAGGAAGCCCATACCATGTAAAATGCAAATACCTATAACTAATATTAGTATATTCAATTTATATGACTTTTCTTGTATTATTATATAATTTTCATCTAGACTTTTCTTATATCATCAAACATTATTATGTTTATGTGCCTTGAAATATACTACATGGAAAATCCTATCCTAAGTGATTTATTATTTAAGCGACAAAAACAAACTAATGGATAATTTATCTCCTTAATTTTAAAAATTTTTATGTTTGTGTCTATAGTTTAAAAATATCATGATTTAGAATCACTGTTTATAGGTGGACTAATACTATGTCAATGTAATTCAGCGTGTATACCAAACTTATCTAAGTATGTTTTGCATAGCTTGACACTTAGCTAAAACTAAACGCAAGTTGATGTTTAAGGAATCGAAGTTACAAGCTCGTAACAATAGCCATATGCTTTAATTGTAGAATGTAATAGTTTTAGGTACAAGTAAAACATAACAAAACTACTTAAATAGATAAGAGATTCCACATTTTGATTTATTTGGTTGCCTCAACATTAGCCCACAATTTCCTCATCCATGTATATCATGTAGCCCACTTTTACATCAGTATTATGTTCTTAGGGTTCTCAATTTTAGTAGGTGGTACTCAAATGGAATTTTTTCTTTTTTAGGTATACTACTGGATACTCAAATTCTCAATGTTACAAGTTGGTAGTATTTTCACCAATCAGTTTTTTCGTGACAATAAAAGTACAGAAGACAGTTTTCTTAGGTACACATTTAATTGTAGGTGATGATTAAGTTCATTTATCTAAAAATGAGGCCAATTTCCTGTGAAATCTCACTAATGTATGTATCATCTTCACTGTCCCTGTCAAGAAGTCGACTCTTAGATAAGGTGCATGTTTAGAGTAACTATGTCAAAATTTGATTGGTGTCGTAGCATGAATAGTACAGCCACCATATCAAAACTTTCCCCCTCTCAAAACAATTGGTAATCCCACTTGGCTCTTCCCCCAGTTTGCTAGCAATTTGGGTAGTGTACAAACTTACCAATGAACTTTTTTTGAGTATCATGAAATATGTTTCAGCTAGGAGTCGTAGAAAGCAATGCAGACCTTGAAGCTCGTTGGAATTCCAAGCTTGCAAACACTGCTATGCCCAAAGCTCTTAAGAGTCCTCCTAAACAATGGTTTGTGTGAAAAGTGCTCCCTTCCAATATAGTATACCATTTATTCAGGTGCCTGTATTTCTCGAGTTGAGTCCTCTCCCCGACAAAAACTTCACATAATAATAAAATGCGGACAAATACAGTTCATCTGGTCTAAAACCGTAAGTTGTGATTGGGATCATAGGTGTCAATCATAACTAAGTTACTTTGACTCACCTATCAATAACTCGCTCAACTAACTCGATTAAACCTATTTAATTAGTGAGTAATGGGTTGACTTGGATCACCTATTTATATTCATTTAAAAATAATTATACATTTAAATTCAGCTTTTAGTGAGTGTTAAGAAAATAAATTTGAATTTCTTTCCATTCTAATAACAATAAAATACCGCTATTGCTTGTCAAACAACATGCAAAAAAAGTAATACGTAAAATTTTAAATGATTTATAAATGAATAATTGAGTATACTCATACCCATGCCCGTTTACTAAATGGGTTAAACCAATTATATCCATTATCCAATTATGACCCGATCAATCCATCCAAATCACCCATTTTAACCCCTCTAGTTGTGACATAAATTTCAATGTTATTGTGTCCATTGCTCGGACCAGTTCCTTATATCTTGAAATTATAATGAGGCATCCTAGAGGGTGACTCAATCTCCAAGATAATTTTTTTTTTCAGGGTCTTTCTGGATGCTCTTGCAAGCAATATCTACACCTTTAGTTGCGACATAAGTCCCAATGTGATTGTGTCCATTGTTCAGACCTGTTTATCATGTATTGAAATTATAATGAGATATCCTAGAGGGCGACTCAATCTTCAAGATAATTTTCTTCGGGGTCTTTGTGAAATTTCTGCAATCAAAATCTCTAAAATCTGGACATGGTATTACCATATGGCACCGGAAAGATAAAGTTCATCCGTTTGGTGTTGTGGCTAACTTCCTGAGCAAGGAAGTATCAGGTGAATGTAGAAAGAGAACAAACAGATTTGAGAGAGATAGAAAAAGAGAAGAGAGAAGATAGAGAGAAACGAGAGAAATGAGGAAGAGCTAATCTAAAAATAGAATGAGAATGCAAATGATCTTTTGGCTAATAAACCAATACAGCCGTTCAGTTATTTATATAGAAACTATTAGCTGACATCAATAACTACCTGCTAACAGAAAAGATTCTTCCTAACTAACTCTTCCAGCTAGGATGCCAGTTAAGCGCAACCGCCACTCTGTGGATATTATCAGGACATAACATTGCCTTTCCCTTCAAATATCCTAGTCTCTAGGATTCAATTTCTGGAAATTGCACTTGAATAAAGGACCAATCTTCCAAAGTAGAGTCATCTCCATCCAAATTTTCCCACTCAATCAACACTTGCTCAACCTCTTGGCCCATCCTGTAAATAATCCTCCTATCTAGAATTGCCTTGGGGGCTGCCTTGAACTCCCTTTCTGCAATTGTTTGGAGAGGAATGTAGGATGGATTTGGCTCCCATTGGTAGATTTTTTAAAAAGGGAGACATGGAACACAGGATGTACTGAACATCTATCTAGCAACTTAAGTTTATAGGCCACAGATCCAACCTTTTGTTCAATTTGGTATGATCCATAGTACTTGGCAGACAACTTCAGATTCTTTCTCAGAGCCATAGAAGTTTGCCTGTAGGGTTGTAATTTTAGGTACACCCAATCTCCTACCTCAAAGTTCCTATCAATCCTCCCTTTGTCAGCTATTTGCTTCATTCTATTCTATGCCTGCAACAAGTTTTCCTTAAGTAAGGTACTCCAATCCACTTTTTCTTTGGCCCAATCCTTCACTGCAGCAGCCCGTGTGTTTGTAGGTGATAGAATGAGTTGTGAAGGTTTGTATCCATAGAAAGCCGGAAAATGGGTCATTAACAGACTAGTATGGTAGTTGGTGTTATACCACCACTCAGCAGTTGGTAGCCACTTCTTCCACTTGCTTGGCTGTTGCATGCACATGCTCCTAAGGTAAGTTTCTACACACCTATTGACTCTCTCTGTCTGTCCATCAGATTGGGGATGGTATGCAGAAGAGAAGTTGAGCTCAGTCCCCAGCAATTTGAAGAGCTCTCGCTAGAAAATGCTGTTGAAAGCCCTGTCCCTATCAGACACAATGAATGAAGGTAGTCCACAGAGCTTGAATATTTGATCAAAGAAAACTTCTGCAATGTCCTTAGCAGCGTAGTGAGATGTTATGGGGATGACATATGCGTATTTAGTGAGTCTATCCACTACCACGTAGATGGCATCACTGTCTAAGGACTTAGGCAAACCCTCTATGAAGTCCATTGAAATTTGTTGCCAAGGTTGGTCTTGAATAGCTAGGGGTTGTAACAGTCTAGGGTATGGAAAATTCTCAGATTTGTTCCTGCTGCAAATATCACACTTCTGAACATAAGTCTCTATATCCTTCCTCATGTTAGGCCAATAAAAGAAAGGTTTCATCCTCTGATAGGTGCCTTGAATTCCTGAGTGATCACCCCAATAGGTATCATGGAAACAAGCAATCAGGTTTTGCCTGAGGTCAGATCCTGAGCCTACCAAGATTCTACCCCTGTGCCTTATGACTCCTTTCTGGTAGGTGTATTCAGGGTGAGAGTTGGTACCTATGGTCAAAGCCACCAGTAGCTCCTTCATGTTATCATCATCAATATAACTGTCAGCAACTAATGATAGCCATTGAAGTGCAACTACTGATGCTGCATGTACTGTCGCTTCCACATTTTCTTCTCCTTCTCCAATTCCTTCTGCTCTCCTGGATAGGGCATCAGCCACAACATTCTATTTTCCCTTTTTATATTGAATTTCATAATCCATTCCTATAAGCTTGGCCAACCATTTCTGTTGTAAAGGTGTAGTGATTTTTTGGTCAAGTAAGTATTTCAAGCTTTCATGATCAGTCTTGATCACAAAGTGCCTCCCCCAACAGATAATGTTTCCATTTCTGGATTTCAGTTATCAATGACAATAGCTCCTTTTCATATATGGACAAGGCCTAATTCTTCTTACATAATACCTGACTCATATAGGCTATGGCCTTACACTGTTGCATCAAAACAGCCCCAATTGCAGCTTGGCTTGCATTAGTTTCCAAAACAAATGGTTTAGTAAAGTCTGGTAGGGTCAAAACTGGTGTAGTACTCATAGCTCCTTTTAACTTCTGAAATGCTCTATCTACTTCTGTACTCCATATGAATTGCCCCTTCTTGAGCAGTTTAGTAAGAGGTCTGGCAATCACCCCATAGCTTTTCACAAACCTCCTATAGTAGCCTGTCAACCCCAAAAATCCCTTGAGTGCCTTGACATTGGTAGGAGTAGACCAACAGAGCTTAGCTTCAACCTTTGCTGGATCAGCACTTACACCTGTCTCAGTGACTATGTGACTTAAATACTCTACTTGATTCTAGCCAAATGTGCACTTGGACAATTTAGCACAGAGAGAATATGTTTTGAGGGTATTCAATACTAAGGATAGGTGGTGTAAATGAGTTGTGAGGTCGGGGTTATAAACCAGGATGTCTTAAAAAAACACAAGGACAAACTTCCTGATGTAAGGTTCAAATATAGAGTTCATCAGAGCTTGGAAGGTGGTAGGGGCGTTTGTTAAACCAAAAGGCATGAGAAGGAATTCATACAATCCAGAATGTGTCCTAAAAGCTGTTTTTGGAATATCATCAGGATCCATTCGAATTTGGTGATAACCTGATCGGAGGTCTATTTTGGCAAAAATTTTGGTTCCATGTAGCTCATCAAGAAGGTCATCTATTATAGGAATGGGAAATTTATCTTTTATGGTCAAGCTGTTCAGTTGTCTATAATCAATGCAAAGCCTCCAACTGCCATCTTTTTTTTTACCAAAAGGGCTGGAGAGGCAAAAGGGCTATAACTTTTCTGAATGATACTAGAGGTTAACATTTTCTTGACTTGTCTTTCTATCTCTGTCTTTTGTGAATGGGGGTACCTATAGGGAGCAATTTTGAAGGTTCTAGTATCTACTTTAAGAGGTATCGTATGGTTATGAGTTCTAGATAGGGGCAAGGTTTTGGGATCAGAAAGAATGTCCTCATACTCGGCCAGTAATTCAGTAACAGAGTTTGGTACACTAGTCACTTGACAGTTGTGGACCTTCACTATGCAGGATTGTTGCAGAGCTCTTCTGACCTTGTGCCTGATGACCTTGCTAGCAGTTTCTCCTTTTTTGAGCTTCACCTGTGCAGTGTCAGAGTTTCCCTTCAACAGCACCTGTTCTCCTTCTTTGTCAAAGGTTATCTGTAATGCTTTAAAGTCAAATGTCAGGGGACTATATTTCTTCATCCAATCAACTCCAATTATCATGTCATAAGGTTCTAGATCCAAAACAAATACATCATGCACAAATTGATAGCCTTGGATCTCCCATCTCATCTGAGGTACCCACTGATCACAATGCAAAACCTTTCCATCTATAATTTTGACTTTGAAAGGTTTATGTTTCCTGACTTTCTCAGGATATAACTGTGCAACTACAGGTCTGATGAAACAGTTAGTACTTCCTCCATCCATTAAGACTGATAGCTGATGGTTACCATACAGACCATGCATTTTGATTGTGCTAGAAGACAACTCACCTAAAATAGAATGTAGGGCTAGCACTACAGCTTGGTCTGCATTAGTACCCTTGTACTCTATGATTTCTTCTTCCTCTCCTTTATTTGATTCATTATCATCTACCAGTAGCATGTAAAGCTCCTTGTTCTTATAGGTATGACCAGGGGAGAACTTGTCCCATATATAAAACATAGATTGTGGTCCTTCCTGTAATGAAACTCAGAGGGTGAGATTTTCTTGAAGACAGACTCAAAACCTTTCCTTTTATTTGTTTCTTCATTATTTTGCTGTTGCATCCTTCTGTTTCCATTGGCACTAATGTGCCCCCCACTGAAATTTGAATGGCAGTGGATTCTTGTAGGTCACTCTATTGTGTTTGGAGAGTGCTTCCAAGAGATGCTCCTGCCATCTAGCCTTCTCAAAGGCTAATTGAAGAGAGTCTGGTTTATGCATTTTAACAGCAGTCTTGATTTCATTCTTCAATCCACTCAAGAAGCAGGAAAAGTAATAAGATTCTGACAAATTGGGAACCTTAGCCATCACCAGAGCTCTAAGTTCCTCAAACTTTTCCTGATAAGCTAATACAGATGTGGTTTGTTGCAGCTTGTTGAGCTCCTCAATGGCATCATCCTCTCCTACTTCTCTGAATCTTCTACAAAATTCCTCCTTGAATTCGTTATCCAATGTTTGTGGACTTAGAGTTTATTTGAGGTTGAGATATTTTTGCTAAAAAAAACACTTTTGGATGCAAAAAATGCTTTTAAGATGTTTGATAAGCATCGTTCCTTGAATTTAGGATTGGAACCTTTGATCACTAAAACACTTTTAGTTGAAGCGCAAAATTTGTGCTTTTAGAACAACTTTTGTGCTTCAAAAAAGAAAAAAAAATTAATTTTAAACATTTTATTACAAAATTTAAACTAAATGAGGAGATAAATATGTTTTAGAAATTCAAAATTACACATTATCAAATAGGAAAAACAGTTATTCAAGTATGCATCCGAACAATATAATTAAACTCTTAATAAGTACTTTGATCAAAATCCTACTAATTCAAGTAGTTTTTCATAAGTTACCACAATTTCCAAACTAGGGCTTATATACTATGCATATTATGGATTTTTCGTAATATGGGAAGGGTCATCTGATCATCTTAAAATAGGTAGACAAACTTAGGCTTTGTTTGCTTTTCTATTTGGCAACAAAAACCAATAATAATAATAATAATAATAATAATAATAAATCCTTTAAATTTGTTTCCCATAAGCTCTTTAGGATGTCGCAAAACATTTTCTGCTCATGTTAACAAAAAATTTTTTTGTACATCAGCAAGATGATCACTCAATTATTGGGTCAATAAACGAAACATGTGGCCAATTTTTCCATAATATTTCAGCAATAATTTGACCTTCGGAACCATCTTTAGCCCTATACTAAGTAAATAGAAATGCAATCCAATACTATCCAAAACACCATCTGCCTTGAAGCAATTTAGGCAGAGAGTGAAGGTTGCAAACTCATTGTTTAGTCATCGTTTCATATAGCACCATATCAACGAGTGTGCCCTAATGATTCATTTATCAAATTTTAGTCTTCTAATGACACATAATGGCTAGGGTATAATATTAATTTCTGGGCCCCAAGTTTTATTAGGGGAGGCCAGTATAATTCTAAAAACTTCAGAAAAGATCAGTGAAATTGTTAGAAACCTCAAGAGAGGTTTATGAAATTATTCCAAAAAAAAAAAAATTACAGCACTTTAGAGAGAAATCAAGTTAGAACCAAGCCTTAAGTTCAAATTATCCGAACAAACTTTTTACTACCAGAGAAAGTAGGTTTTTTGATCATTTGTTTGGACTACGAGAAAGTAGTCTTAATTTAAGCTTCTTCACATCAACTCATCAATACTTCTAAGTTGTAATATGGACCTTCGGCAAAGGATTATCTCACAATAGGAACGAACAGTAGTTAGAGTGACAAGCGTCTAACGTTCCACCTGACGTAATTTATATTGCTTGAGATTTTAAATAATGAGAAAAGTATCTATAAATCAGGGGATAAAAATGTAACTTATATCATTTGAGATTTTAAATAACGAGAAAGAATCTACAATTCAAGGGATAAAAATAAAAAAAAGATAGGAATAAAAAAAATAAGATAATGATAAACTTAAAAAATTAGTGGTTGAGAATAGTCTGTCGAACCAGGGCTCAGAGAGTCTTTCATTTTCATCTTCATATTTTTACAATAGGAAAATAGCAGAATGGCTGTGTAACTTACTATCACAGTCCGTAACTTGATGAATTTTGGATGAAAAGGTCACTGGTTCATCATGTCAAGAGCAAAAACGAGACTATTTTATACATTTCCCCTTCCAAACATCCAAAATTGTAAAATACATACTGAATTTGTTGCAACCCGATTACCAATCACATCCAAAACATGATTTCTAGATCAGTTTGAACCAATCACAGGTATGGAACCTACATTAAAAAAATCCAAAAAACCCAAATGATCTATTTCTTGTTTCAATTCCTAGTGCATTAGATACAACTCCAATGCCCTTCAAAATTTCCAATACAATCAATGAATGCAAGGTGAAGAGTGGGTAATGTCGGATTCAAGGAAAGGAAGAAAGATGGTAGGATGACCACTGCACCGCAAGGGTAAGTTAGAAAGATCATGGCAGGATGGAAAAAATTAGTGAGGCTAAGGGAGGACGATGAAGAAGGGGTAGAGTGTAATAAATGGATTTTTGCTCTAGGGAGATTTGAAAGGGTTCTTTTTGCAATTAGTAGACTTTCCGTGCTCCCTTTGAGATTTTTTTTTTGGCTTCCGTGAGTTTAAACTCACACGTCTGTGACACTATTAATGTCCTTCACAATAAGTGTGGCCCTCACATAGGACCCAAATGTTAGTAATTTTTTTTTTTAAAAATTGGTAATACCCATATTATACTACACTAAACAGGAGGGGACCAAACGTGTTATATTTGAGGCTAGACTAGAGGGAAGGCCAATCTAAATTAGAAGAGTATACTAGCATATTCTCTAAATTTTTTAAACTTCAGGGTGTGAGATTTAAATCTAGAGAAGTTAACCAACAAATCAAAAAAAAATTTTAAATCTCTTGTGATGGTTAATTTGCCTCTCGACAAATTGGTTTCTCAGCTATTAGCGAGACGGTCCAAAAATAATCAGCACCACTTGGAGAGGTGGTCAATACAGCAGAACAGACCAAAATAAAAAAGAGAAAAGACAAATTTAATGGGCCACTTTTGGAGGCGAAGAAAGTGAAGGGTAACCATCAAAATACTGGTTCATTAAACTATGAGCTGCTTCCTCACGTTACTAGGTAGTCAAGGATTGTTATCCAGAAAGCTTATAAGAAGATAGATTTTATCGAATCTACAATTAGGTGGTCAATTATTTAATAGTCTGTTTGGATGATTATTTTTTGGGAAAAATAATTTTATTTTCTGTGATTATTTCTTGTATACATTTTTTTAATTACATTTTTGTTTTATATATGTTATACCCGTTTTTTTTTTAAAGTGAGAGGTTTCAAATTCGAAATTTCTCACTTACACATCTTATCGTCACACCACTCAATCCATCGCTTTTGCCTCTCCACATACATCATCATATCTTAAATGGTATTATTGTGATTATTTTCCAAAAACTCTAAAAAAAAATGCAATACAAACAACCTAAGTACGCTCGTGACTTTTTTAAGACTTCGTAATCTTTGACTCCACTCATAAACGAAGTCATTGGAAGCCCAAATGTAAGCAGAAAGAAATGCGGGACACATCCTAGAAGGTGATTGGCTCCACTGTGTGTTTGGATCCATATTATTAATTTTTTTTCAAGATTCTCCGAATACATCATTGTTTTCTAATTTTTTTTAGCTATTTTTTAACCTTATACATGCGTTACCCTCGAACCATCCAATTCATTTATCCCCTCACCATAACACATGTATAAGGTTTAAAAAGTGGCTAAAAAATTAAAAGACAAAAAAAACTATGTGTCACAGTATATATATATATATATATTTAAAAAAATTTCCTAAATAATATTCAATCAAAAGACAGGAGTTTGTCTACCCAATATAATCCAATGACCTGCTCACATTAGGTGATCCACCTTACACGTACTAAATGCACAACGGCGAATCCATCAATGCTAAATTACCCAATTTTCGAAACACTCCAGCCTTGTACATGTGCGAAAGATCAAGCCTCTACTCTTGTGGACATTTTGGCACTAAACTGCTACCGCTTTAACTAGGTGTTCGGAGCATTTTAGCCAATTTTCAAACACTCCAACTATCAAAGCCCTCTTACTTTTCATTGTTTGTACACCCTATGTGCTTTTACTTTTACTTTTTTTTTTTTTCCTTTTTTGGCCCTTTTGGGTAATAAAATGGAAAGTAGTTCACTTTATCGTGGGCAAGACAAGGTGCCTCGTGCTGACGGGTGAAGTTCTTCCCACGATTTTGGTCACATATTAAATGCTCCATTAGTCTTGTACTTGATGGGCATCTGCAATTGGAGTTGTCTGACTAAAGAGTATAATTAAAAGGTGAATATAGGAAAGACTATTAATTACAAGGCAGGGAGAAAGTGCTGATCGTCATGGAATAGATGTTCCATGTTTCTACTAATTTGTTCGTCAGTTGTTCGCACAAGACTTCCAATCTGGTGTCCAAAGTTTAGAGATTTTGATAAGTTGTACCCTAGAACAACTTGAATGTATAAGAGCTTCCACATTTTGCTTAATTTTTTTCGCCTCATGCAAAAGAACATTAGCCAACAGTTTCCTCGTCCATGTATACTATGTACCCCACTTTTACATGTGGCATGGTTACGCTGAATTTAGGTGAGCTTAGGAGATGGTATTATGTGCTTAAGGTTCTCAACTTTAGTAGGTGTGTGAGAACCCTCACTTGAAACCCTAATTTTCCTTAAATACATGCTTTATTCTAAGATCTAGACCACTTACTATATACCCTTGCATGATATTTCCCATGTATTGCAACATTTTTCATACATTCTATTTCATTCCTTTTTACTTGAAGAAAAACATTTACTTGAGTTGATTTTTAATAATCCACCAATTATTTGTTTCCAAGTGGCTTTGATTTGGATTAAGGATTTTAAAAGATAGGTTAGGGGTGTTAATTAAGTATTGGTACACTTGGAAGAGTTGAATTACCATTAGTCAAAAGATCAAGAGAGATTATGGACAAGAATTGAGTTATGTGGCAAAACCCTAACCAAGCTTTTGTTTGACCAAGGGTTAGCTAATAATTTAAACCATCTTGGCCCTTTTATTTCTTCTTGTTGGCTGAACCTTATAGCTCCAAAAGAGAAGAGAGAGAGCTCCAATTTCTTGCTTTCTAACCTTAGTAATCAAGAGCCAAACAAATCAAAGAGAAAGATTGGGAGTTAGTGAGAAATCTTCTTCCAACCTTAGGGTTTGATGCAAGCTTGAAGTCTTCATTTGGTGGGTTGATTTGGTGGTTCAAACTTCCTACAAGAGAGGTAAGTGTTCTTTAAATGATGTGGTTGATGGATTATGATGGTTGTAAACTTGAAGAAATTGAAGATTTATCATCACTTTGTCATAGTTAAGTAAGCTGAAATGTTTTTCCAGCTTGATTCCAGTTTTTGTACCTACTTCAACTGGATGTTCGACCATGATACTGGCCAAACTAGCTTTTACACAAAACATGAAAGTTGTAGAGAATTGAGTGCAGAATATGCCTGCAAATTTTCAGCTCAATCGGAGTAGGATAGCTTGTGCAATGACCAAAATACCCCTGATGCCCTGTTTCTGTCCGAACTGATATTTTGCCTCTGTAATTGGTCATTTTGACCAGGAAGATGACTGATTTAGCTTTTGCTATCTTCTCAAGAATTATAGCCCTGTAACTTAGCTTTCAAATGGCTTTGGAATCACCTGAATCGGAGTTGTGTGCGCTGAGATATGATGGAATAAATCAGGACTGCTAGTTAAATTTTCCAGTGAGCTTCGAACTGGAAACATCTGGGGCTGTTTGGGTAAATTTGACCAGGTTAGGTTGAGAACTGGGTTGAGATATCTTCATAAGAATTGTAGAGATCTGTCTTAGCTTCAAAACGGTATAAGGTTTGCCCTAATTCAATAAACATAACTCTAGTTATGACTAAAATACTATGGGATGTCAAATCTGCCGTTGGTATGCCTACCAAGTGTTTGATGAAATGTATGCCTACCAAGTATTTGATGAAATGTTTGCCCATTGTTCATGATTGTTTATGAAGTTTTTACATGTCTTAAACCTCTTTTGAGCTAAATCTACGCTTGATATGTGATTTAAGCGAAAATCATTAGAGGATGAAGGTTGGATGAATAGAAGAAAATGTGGACTGTTTTGGTACCATGGCTGACCGGATGGTGAAGGGAGGGTTCCTCCTTGATTTTTGTGGTTCATTTACACCTTAATCATGCCTAAACAACTTGGCTAGAGATTGGTTAAGCTCATGTGTGAATTGAATTGAATTTAGAACAAGTAAAGTGGTAGTTTTGGGCTCAAGTGGACTGGTTTAGGTTTTGCAAGATGACTAGCTTATTATGGAACCTTTGTTCATGTTTATGTGTTGTATTTTGAGCTCCAATGGTACCAAATGACTTAACTCCCTGTATATGAACATCAGAGGACTGATTTGGGTAAATTTGAACCAAAATAAGTGAAGATAACATGAGGAACTAGTGTGCATTTGTTAGGGTGAGACTGATCCAGGGTTGGAAAATCAGCCAACTTTCCTGAGCTACTGTTTCTTCTAAGAGATGAACTAGAACGTGTGTGAGGTACCGTTGGAAAGCCCTTCGAGTCTAGTTTCCAACGCCGCTGACAGCACCTAATTCCGACCTTCCTACAGTGATTTATAGCCATTTTACCGGGACTGGGCGGGAACGACTGATCACCCGCGAGAAACTTTTTAAGGCTTGAATGAAACTTTCTTTTTAACCAACTCTCTTACACTTGTTAAACTTGTTTCCTCATGAACTTTCACTACATTTTGAGCCTAATTCTCATGGTAAATTGAGCCGGTATAACCACTCACTTAGTCACCTAACGAGCTCACTTTTAGCTTGGAGTTTAGCTTAGATTATTAACAATTTCATTCGTTTACCCTAGGAGTGGGAAACGGCGGTGAACGTAACCGCGCGACTTGACGTTGACTACTACTTTGCTTGCCAGGTGAGTGTTCCACTACTTGCTACCTGCCTATATGAAATAACTAAATACTTGAATTACTACTGTCTGAGCCAAACCATGTTTTGATAAAAATGGAGGCGAGCGTGTACTTTATCTCACTCGACCTCCCTCATTTTCCACTGTGGCTCTGTATACTGAAATCATGAGTTGTGAATTCTCTATATGTGTGACTGTACTTGAGTTGCTTGGGTGATACCCCATCAACTACTGCTACTGTTTGGTACTTGAGTTGCTTGGGTGATACCCCATCAACTACTGCTACTGTTTGGGTACCCAACTTCATAGGTGAGTCGGTTGGATCGAGCCAGCAAGGGCTTGGTCGAGACGGCCGATAAACCTTGGGGACTGTTTACTGATCACTGGAAACCGGTATACTCGAGTATTACCTAACTACTGTTTATGGAATGCGGGCCCGGTAGGAGGTTGATCGGTGGACGGAGATTGGAGAAAGTGGTGTTCTACGGACTGTATATTCTATGAATGCAAACGTTGACGGAGAGTCAACGGACCCTGGTATGATCAAGCTCAAGAGGATTTGGCTTTTGAAAGCCACCCGTATCCTTCAATTGCACTGTGATTAAATTGTTATTGTATTATTCGGTGTTTATTTGATTATATTATGCCCTTATTTGGCTATGTGCTTACTTGTTTTACTTGGAACCTCACTGGGCTATAGCTCACCCCACTTCCTTTTGTTTTCCTTAACAGATCTGGAACGGACTTTTGGCCAAGAACCTTCTTAGTTTTATTTTGTTCGAACTTGTAACCTTTTGTTTAAGATAATTTTACTCCTGACTTTTGTAAGTTCGAATTTATAAGTTCGATTCATGTTATATAACTGTAGTATGAAGTAGTAAGCATGACGTTTAGTCAATTTCTTATTCGGTGTTTATTTGATTATATTATGCCCTTATTTGGCTATGTGCTTACTTGTTTTACTTGGAACCTCACTGGGCTATAGCTCACCCCACTTCCTTTTGTTTTCCTTAACAGATCTGGAACGGACTTTTGGCCAAGAACCTTCTTAGTTTTATTTTGTTCGAACTTGTAACCTTTTGTTTAAGATAATTTTACTCCTGACTTTTGTAAATTCGAATTTATAAGTTCGATTCATGTTATATAACTGTAGTATGAAGTAGTAAGCATGACGTTTAGTCAATTTCTAAGTTTGGACAGTTGGCTTGTCTATCATTTGCCATTAGGGTTTGTAACATTTGTTTGATGTGATTCCACTGGGTAATTTGAGTTACTAGATCACTGATCGACCGAGTCCCGGTGAGAGTTGGGTAGACAGTCCGCTGATACCTTAGGGTTCGTCCTAAGGAGAGGTGGGGCTGTCACAAGGTGGCAATCAAATGAGACTCTATGATATTGGGTGTATACTATGAGACACCGAATTCTCAAATTCATGATCAAGTTGGTAGTATTTTATCAATATTTGGGGAATTACATGAGACTCTGAATATTCAGGATCGATCTTCTCGTGACAATAAAGGTGTAAATGACAATTTTCTTGGATGCAAATTTAGGTAACAGTAAAAGCACAGATGGCAGTTTTCTTAGGTGCGCATTTAGGTGATAATTAAGTTTTTTTTTTTTTTGAGGATGGTGATAATTGAGTTCACTTATATAAAAACGGTATTAATTTATTGAAAAAGTGTCTAAATGCATAGGATGCAATAATTGTAATTTTATGTATTTATTACGTGTAATTTAGGTGTGCTAATGAATACTAACTAGGCATTAGAAAAATTCATATAAAAAAATTCGGTGAATTTTTGTGTGATATCTTTACTAAAATATTTTGGCCTTCACTATTTCATTCTATCTGTCAAGAAGCTTAAACTATAACTATATCAATACTTGATTGGTGCCATACGATGAATATTACAGCCAAGATATTAGTAAAATCTTTCGCCCCTTTAACAATTGGCAATGCCACTTTGCTCCTCCGCTTATAAATAATGCTGCTAAGTTTCTTATGGTTGCTCAAATATTTTGGCTTCTAGTACTGTATGCCTTCACTCCGTCTGGCATACTAGCTTTCTACTGTGGTTCGTGTGCATAACTACTATGGAATTTCATAAGCTTCTCTACTTTCTTCCTTTTGTTTTTATGCACTTTTGGTAGCGTACAAATTTACTGACGAAGTTCTTTTTTCGCATTATGAAATATATTTCATCTAGGAGTTGTAGCAAAGCATGCAGATCTTGAAGTTTATTGGAAATCCAAGCTTCCAGACACTCCTATGCCCAAAGCTATTGGAGATCTCCTAAACAATGGTTTGTCTGAGAAATGCTCCTTTCGTATTATTTATCATTTATTCTGCTTCTATTGCTTGAGCTGAGTCTTTATTTGTTCTGCGGGAATTGAAAGACACTCACCGAGTTCTAAAACCTAAAAGAAATTTGTAATAGAAAACTTCTAGTTTCGCTGAAAATAGAACAAAATGGGAGGAAAAAAAGAAAGAAAACTTTACAACACCATGCGATGGGAGAAACACAGTTCTTCTTGTCTTTAATTATCTTATGGCTTCTTCCGTATAAGGGCCAAGAAAATGAGTATAAGATTCAACCATAGAAAGAACGCTATATATGAAAAGATACTTAATGTCTAATAATTATGTACAAGTGATTGCATAAAGTATGTTCAGATGAGGAAGGTCAATATTGATTGTGATATTATCTCATGTTAAAGAATTATGGATTTGCTATTGAAATTCCACCAATTGCCCACTTATTAATTTTCTTTTTTTCAGTGTAATATAACAAAATTAACCTTTTACACTACTTCAAAAGAACAAACACCAAAACTATTCAACATCTATAAACTATATGATACGTTCAATAATTACACGAGTCTTCTTGTATTGCAGCAACCAAAAAAAAAAAAAAGAAAGAAGAACAAGAAGAAGCAGAAACTAACATGCTTCTTCTTTTCGTGAACTCACTCTTCCATTAATCTTAACCAATCATGTGAGAAGGTTATTAAAAAGTGGAAATTGTATTCCATTTAGCATAAATAAAAATCTGGCCTAAAAATTATATGTTGCACCTCGTTGCTCATCCATTAATTACAGGGAAGTCCCCTGGAAGTGGCAGCTTCAGCTTAAGACCAGAGGCAGTCCCAATAATTGGATCATATGGTGTCAGATATTTTGTGACCAGATAGACTGAAGATCAACTCTATAATGACTCAAAAGTAAAAGTTTTCTTCTTGAAAAAGGACCTCCATCGCGGCTCAAGCATGAATTTGAAGTTTGTTGAATCAGCGAAAAGTACCACGGCTTTCCTGCCCCGCCTGGTTGCCGATTCCATTCCCTTCTCGTCCAAATCCGTTCCTGAAATTTTGAACAAATACTCAATGAACCCACGATCAGTAGAAGCCGAAATTATTGAAGAAACCATAGCAGAGTGCGAGGCGCCTGCAATGAAAGGGAAGACAAGAAGTGTGCGACTTCCCTCGAGTCAATGGTTGGTTTCACTACCTCAAAGCTGGGCAAAGATGTTCTAGCAGTTTCAAACGAAGCACATAAAACAGATGCAACATTCCAGAATTATGGTGTTGCGGATGTTTCCAAGTTGAACAACAATGATAAAACAATTGTTTCTTGCCATAAGCAAAACTATGTCGACGCGGTTTTTTATCGCCACACCACGCAGAATACCGATGCATACATGGTTAATTTAGTTGGTGCTGATGGAGCTAAAGTCAAGGCTGTGGTTGTTTGTCACAAGGATACATCAGAATGGAATCCAAAGCATTTGGCCTTTCAGCTACTAAAAGTGAAGCCTGGAACTGTTCCAATCTGCCATTTCCTTCCTGAGGATCACATTGTCTGGGTCCCAAAGAACTAAATATTCTGCAGAAACTTGTTTACATCTCCAGATTGATCAATATTTGTTGCTTTGATGCTGTTTTTATGTACGTCTACTTCAGCCTGGGTGTTCAAGTCATTCTCTTCCCATGATTAAATTAAATAAATCCTTGTTTGGCCTCTTCGTCACCGGTTGTATTATGTCAATGTCATATCCCCCAAATGTAAGCATATTGTTAATGGTTCAGTTGTATCTGGTTCATGCGTAAATCACACTGGGGATTCAAAATCGTTTTCATCCAGTTTTCTCTGCACTTCTGAGCTATCAAGTTGTCGGCAACAATGGCCGGCATATCTCACCGAGACTTACACATGCTTACGAGAATAATAGCTCAAGGAAGAGACCGTGAAAATGAGATTTCAAATGATGCCTAATTATAGGGGAATTTGTGGTGGATTTGAAATCCAAAACCCTCTTGAGTTTCCCAAACAACCAGATACATAGGATTTGGAGAAGGATTTCAAATCAAATCCACCAAAATCCTTCAATCCAAACGGACCTGATATCTACTAGAAGAGACTATAAAATCTCCTATAACTATCATCCATATATAAGTAGAAGTACAAAGCATATATGTTATTACTTTCTATGTATGGTCAGTTTATGACTTAAACCTTTTAAACTAGTAGACAATATCAAAACTTAAAACCATTTGAACTAACCATCACACTCTTTTAGTATATTTAGTTTTGACTTAAACTCTTAAACAAGTAGACGATGTCAGATTTATAACCATTTGAACTTATTCTTACTTTTGACTTAAACCTTTTAAACTACTAAAGAAAAAAATTAGATTGAAAACCATTTTGAGTTTACCATTGCATATTTAGCAGGAAAATAGAAGAGGACAATCTGGATTGCACTAGCTGGGCGTAGATTTTAAAGATTTGCCTTCTGTTTAGCATTTTTGGTAACAATCCTAAGACCACCCATAATCGTGAGGAAGCAGCTGCTGATAGTTTAATGAACCAGTCTAATTGGCTACCCTTCACTTCTCTTCACCTCCAAAAGTGGCCCATGATTTCGGCTTCTTGCGTACGTGCACTACTCTCCACACATGTCAAGGATGAGCCCATTCTTCCCGAGGCTCTCCAATTGGTATTGAGTACTGTGGGACTGTCTCCAATTGGTGTTTGACAAGTTGTTTACTAGATGGGATTTAAAATCCCTCTTAAAAATTCAAATCTCACGTCTTAAAGTTTAAAAGATCTAGAAGACATGCCAATACTTTTTTTTTTTTTTCCGGACACGATAGACCTATACTTACTTTATACTAGGAGAAAGGGGACCTGATTTGGCTTCTTGCGTATGTGCACTACTCTCCACACAATGTCAAGTCCAAGGATGAGCCCATTCTTCCCGAGCCTCTCCAATTGGTGTTTGACAAGTTGTTTACTAGATGGGATTTTAAAAAATCCCTCTTAAAAATCCAAATCCCACGTCTTAAAGTTTAAAAGATCTAGAAGATATGCCAATACTCTTTTTTTTTTCCGGACATGATAGACCTACACTTACTTTATACTAGGAGAGAGCGGACCTGAATAGGTCCAAGAAAAAATCAGAAGGGACTGAACTACCACCGATCCAGATAGATGCACTACACACCCATCTAGAGAGTCACTTAAAATAGCAGGCCACATATAGTTACAAATGGTGGGAAGGTATGCCAAGACACTTCTCTAGTTTATATGGGCCTTACCTCTACCCTTGTATCCTCCATCTTGTTCAATAAAGATATTATAAATGTTGTCTATATATATATATATATATATATATTAGCATCATTTGGGCCCATGTGAGGGCCTCATTTATTTTGAGATAGACATTTAGCATGCGTCCATATTACCATTTGTAAGTAATGGGGACTTGATGTCAAGAGGCTTGAATTGAGACTCGAGAGATTGTGAGATTTCTTAGGAAAAAAGTAGGGGAGTTGGATAGAGGAAGTAGAGAAAAAGAAGGTAAATAAGGATTGAGACCATTTTTTTATTTGCCTTAACTGTTAACGCTTTAGACTTACAATCATTTTCGCTTCGTTAATCATTTTCTGTTTTATGTTTTACAAGAGACCCCAAAGAAATTGAGCAGTATTTATATTTCCAGACGACCACATTTTTTAAAATACACATTTTTAAAAATAGACGACCACAAGTGATGTGCAATTTTAGAGGAGGGGAACTTAACAGTGCAACCAAAAGCAAACCCTATGGTTGAATCAAGAAATGTGAGGTGAGTATTCACCAAAAATAAAAAATAAAAGTGTGAACGATGGACCAACTGGACTCGAGCACCTAAAAAAAAAATAGAAAAAGAAAAACTGGACTCAAGCATGCAGACCCAAAATGTGAATGACACACATGGCCCTTGAACTGGGCCAAAAATTACTGGGCCACAGCCGGGTTGGGCCGGGCAAAAATGGCCATCTGCACATGTCACCAAGGGTAGGTTTTTCTACCCAAATATAAAAAAAAAAGAAAAAAGAAAACAAGGGTAGGTTTAGGGAAAGGAACCATTAGGACTATTATTTTGCATTGATTTTAACCATAATCCTCTAACTCAATAAATATGCATTATTTCAAATGTGAATTTTGCTCTAATATAACCGGTAATATGCTTTGTGACGTTTGGTTTTCATGTCTTAGAAAGTTGAAAAACTAAAAAAAAAAAAAGAAAAAGAAAATAGCAACACATTAGCTTTGCTTGGATTCTGATTTTTGTAGAAAATTTTTTACTCTTTTAGTGAATACATATTTTAATCACTTTTTTATTTCATATACATCAAATTGTAAAGTACATTTTTCTACAAAATAATTCTTGAAAATAGCAATTCAAACGGGCCCGAGTCTGCTTCTTGAGGACATTAGACTCTTATCATGTTTGGCAAAGTAAAAACTAAAAATGTCGAGCGATCCCTCTTGTTACAAGAAGTTGATGTTTGGGGGTCACTTGAAGATTGCCATTCAGCTGCGTTTTCCTTTCCCACAGTTCTTTCGTTTGGGTCCATCTCTAGTTGGGAGAGAAGGAAATTGTATGGATTCTAATGCAGCACAGTTTTTTACCCGCATGCAATATCTCATGTAATGGATTGTAAAATCATTTGTCCACTATTATATATCACTTTGATACACCGTCTAATTTACAACACTGTAAAAACATGATGTTGAAAACTAGGTATAAAGTTTTATCCAACTGTATATATATATATATTTTCAACATTTAGAATTTAGCCAATCATGCAGGGCTCCTATTTCTACTTTAGCTAGCAGACTCCTTATGTCAAATCAAGATTCGGAAAAGGATGTGAAAATCTTCTTGTCAGATTTGTTTTTGGACTAATGTATCCTAAGAAGCGACAAGTTTGCAATGTTAATGTTGAAATGGACGTAATTTTTGTTCAGATCTATTTGAAGTTTCAATAAATACTCCTCACATGCTACAAAAAGAAAATTTTAGAAGAAAGACTATGAATTGACATATGTACTCTTTAGTATTCATATATCTTTAAATATCCATAGTTGTTTAGGTAGTTGAAATACTTGTATATATATATCTATACACATTTATATCACAGTAGAAGTTACTACTTTTTTTTTTTCATGTAACTTACATTTTCCAATGCCAATATAACATATATAGGTGTATGTTTAAACAATATGTCACAAAATAGAAATTGCAACCCTTGAGCATACGCATTATGATCCATAATCAATTTAAACCACAGATAAGGAGGCGACCAATGGACAAGACATAAGAGGTTCCTCTTTCCTATTCTAAAGATACAAATTGGAGCCCTAGAAGAAAAGTTTCACACGTAATTTGGAATATCTACGTCTTCAGGTGTCTATTTCAATTTGCAAGAAAACTTAAATTACGGTCCCGACATAAGTCCCAGTGGTGCAATAATGCCCACCATTCTCTCCCATTCACCATATCTTGAAGGGTTAAAAACAAAAAATCCCCTGTATTGTATCTAATATACAGAAAAGTCCTCTGTAGTTTCAAAATATACAAAACGGCATCTCATGTTTTGAACTAAATTATAAACTAACAGAATTCGTTATATTTAACGGAATCCGATAAACTTAATGGAAAATTTAATGGAATCCGGTAAACTTAATAACAAACTTGACGGAATCCGGTAAGTTTAACAGTCGAGACCGTCATTTTCGTTAACTTTAACGTATTCTGTTAATTTACAATTTAGTTCAAAATATAAGGTGTCGTTTTGTATATTTTGAAATCAGGGGAGACTTTTTTGTATATTAGATATATCACAGGGGACTTTTTTGTTTTAACCCTATCTTGAAATTCAAAGATACCTGCAGGGTCTTTTTGAAGAATCCCGTAATCAAAATCTCTATACTTTGGACATTATGTATAAGCATATGGCTTCGCATTTCAAATAAAAAGTGCAGTTTGGATTGCTAGTTTTTGAAATTTTTGAGAAAAATGTATTGTAACAATTTGTTATATGGAAGATAAAAAAATGATTGAAAAATATGTTAATGAAAAATATAAAAAAATTTTTGAAAAAAAATGACAATACAAACACGGCCTGTCAGATTACAAGTCTTGTGCATACAACTGAATAACTGATGAAGAAATTAGTAGAAACATCTATTTCACGAGGTTCAGAACCTTCTCCCAAACTGGTAATATCGTCTTTGCTAGATTCACCTTTTAATCATACTTTCTATCCAGACATCTCCACTTGCAGATGCACATCAAGTACAAAACTAATGGAGCATTTAATATGTGACCAAAATCATGGGAAGAATTTCATCCATTAGCATAAGGCACCTTGTCTTGCTCCCGACAAGTAACCTACCTTCCCATTTTTATTACCTAAAAGGACAAACAATGAATAAATAAAAGCACATAAGGCATACAAACATTGAAAATTAAGATGGGAAAATCCTTTGATAGTTGGAGTGTTTGAAAATTAGGTAAAATGCTCCGTACACCTAGTTGAAGGCGTAGCAGTTTAGCTGCCAAACGTCCAGGAGAGTAGAGTCTTTATTTTTTTTTTCCTCATGTTCAAGGCTAGATACTTTTTTGGGGATTACTATCTGGGATGTGTACGCTAATTGTACTTCAACTTTTTTTTTAATATAGTGGCACTCTCACTATCTTTATTATTATATAGTCTAATGAATGAAAATTATATGATTAAAAAAGATAATGAGAACAGGGGCGGATTTAAGGTGGGGGCACGGGCCCCCACTGTTCCCCTTAAATTCTTATAATACTTATACAATTTTGATATAATTTTAAGTGTGCCCCCAGAGTTTTTTTAGAAAGGATGTGAAAGAATTACGTGATTTTTTAAGTTAGTTCATGAACTAAAATTCCAAAAAGATACGTGGGGCACAAATTTCATTTGAAATAAGCTAAAAAATGTCTTTTCGTTTCAAGTAGCAAGTACCAATCATATCATTCACTTTCTTTGGACCCCACTCCCCAATTTCCCTTCCCTCCTCTGGTCTCCTATTTTTCCCCCACAACCGAGAGCCACTACCTTCCACAACCAAAAGCCACTACCTTCCACAACCCAAGCAGTTAGCTACTCTTTCTCTTGATCAATTCATCCAATCATATCATTCACTTCCTTTGTCCCCACTTCCTAATTTCCCATCCTTCCACTAGTCCTTCATTTTCCCTCCACAACCGAGAGCCATTCTTATTTCCACAATCAAATTAATTATCAAAATATAAAAACTCGTAGTGAGCAATTGTAAATAATTTAGTTTATTTTTGAAATAAAATTATTATTACATTAATAATTTTCAATTTATTTTTTTATGTTTTTCATGGAATATATGCATCATTTGTACTTATTAGTGATTTTTTTTTGTTTAAAAAACTAGAAAAAGAGTAGGTAAAAAATTTTAATATTACTTTTGCCCCCACTGAAAATTTTTTCTAACTCCGCCACTGAATGAGAATGCCATTATGAAAAAAATAGAATGCGATTACCATTCGCCTTACTACCCTTACCTTTCAGCTAATTTAGCACTGACGGATCCGCGGTAGAGCACTCACTATATGTAGGGTGGATAAATCGTGACCTACTATAAGCAGATTATTGGATCGTCTTAGGTAGAAGAACTATTGTGTTTTAATTGAATATCACTTGGGAAAGATTTTTTTATTTGTCGTAGCACATGTTTCATGATATGACATATATGAGAGTTAAAAATGTTTCAAAAAAATTTTTTTAAAAAATATATTTAAAGAATCTTGAGAAATTTTCATAATACATATCCAAACACATGGTGAAGCCAATCACCTTTTAGGATGTCCCTTGATTTTTTCCGCTCGCATTATTGCTTCCAATCACTACATTTATGAGTGGGGTCAAAGACTATGCCAATTTGATGAGTTAAGGTGCGTGTTTAGGGAAAATATATATGTCAAAACTTTATTGGTGTCGTACCATGAATAGTACAGATGATGACAGTTTTCTTAGGTGCACATTTGATTTTAGGTGATGATTAAGTTCACTTACTGTGATGTCTCACTAATGTATTTTGGCCGTCAGTATTATCTTCACTCTCTCTATCAAGAAGCATAATCGTACTTAAGGTGAATGTTTAGAGTAAGGGTTATTCTAACTAGTGCTATTTGTTAACACGCTTAAATTTCACCCGATCTATCATGTATATATACACGCTAATAACTAATACCCTCCCTTACATTTATATATTTTTTCTAATTAATCTTATCTTTCTAAAAATTTAAAACCTAAACTATATCTTAACAAGTCCGCAATAGGTGACAGACCCTTAAAGTAATTAATTCCAAACTTGATTGGTGCCGTACCATGAATAGTACAGACATCACAGTTTTCTTAGGTGCACATTTAATTTAAGGCGATGATGAAGTTCACATACTGTGACATCTCACTAATGTAATTTGGCCTTCAGTATTATCTTCACTCTCTATGTCAAGAAGCCTAATCCTAGTTAAGGTGCATATCAAAACTTGATTGGTGTCGTACCATGAATAGTATTGCCAACCTATCAAAACTTTCCCCCTCTCAAACAATTGGCTCTTCCGCTTATAAATAAAGCTGCCAAGTTTCTTGTGCCATCTCGCTCAAATTCATTCGCTTTTAGTACTATCTTCACTCCGTCTTGCATACTAGCAGCCTACCGTGGCTCGTGCGCATAAACTATTATGGAATTTCTCAAGCTTCTCTACTTTCTCTCTTTTCTTTTTGTGAGTATACATTACTGAAAAAGTTAAGCTACGTTAATTTTTAGATAGATAATTTGCTCGCACTTTCGATAGTGTACAAACTGAATGCATAACTCTTTTTCCGTATCGTGAAATATATTTCAGCTAGGAGTTGGGGCAAACCATGCAAATCTTGAAGCTTATTGGAAATCCGAGCTTCCAAACACTCCTATGCCCAAAGCTGTTAGAGACCTCCTAAAAGATGGTTTGTCTCAGAAATGGTCCTATCCCATATCTACCATTTACTGTGCTTCTATTGCTCGAGTTGAGTCTTTGTTTGTTTCCCTTAGATTCTGGGGGAATTGAAAGACACTCATCAAGTTCAAAAACCTTAAAAAAAAATGGAGAAATTGTAATAGAAAACTTCTAGTTTCACTTAAAACAAAACAAAAAGAAAAAGTACTTCAATAATTACAGGGGTTTTCTTGAACCGTGTTAAAAAAAAAAAAGAAAAGAAAAAGAGCTAACAAGCTTTTCTTTTAATAATTTTACTCTTCCATTAATCATGAGCAAGCGTATGACAAGGATCTTAAAAAGGGGGATATTGCTGGAAGAATTTGCGCAGGGACATTGTAGTCCATTACCAGAAATAAAAGCTGGCCGGATTTATATGTTGTACTAATTTGTTGCTCATCCAATAAATACAGGGAAGTGGCCGGAAAGGGGCAATTTCAGGTTGAAAACATATGGTGACCAATGTAATTTCAGAAGGTATTGTGGAAATCCTACTGAAGATGAGCTCCATATTGACCCAAAAGTGAAAGTCTTTTTCTTGAAAATGGACCTCAATCGCGGCTCAAGCATGAACATGAAGTTTGCTGAATCAGTGAGAAGTACCACGGCTTTCCTGCCCCGCCAGGTTGCTAATTCGATTCCCTTCTCGTCAAAATCTGTTCCTGAAATTTTGAACAAGTACTCACTGAATCCACAATCACAAGATGCTGGAATTATTAAGGAAACGATAGCAGAATGCGAGGTGCCTGCAATGAAAGGGGAAGACAAGTATTGTGCGACTTCTCTCGAATCAATGGTTGATTTCACTACTTCAAAGCTGGGCAAAGACGTTCTAGCAATTTCTAACGAAGCACAAAAAACAGATGCAAAAGTCCAGAAATATGGTATTGTGTCTGTTTCCAAGTTGAACAACAACGATAAAGAAATAGTTTCTTGCCACAGGCAAAACTATTTCTACGCAGTTTTCTACTGCCACACCACACAGGATACAGATGCATATATGGTTAATTTAGTTGGTGCCGATGGAGCAAAAGTCAAGGCTGTAGCTGTTTGTCACCGGGATACATCAGCATGGAACCCAAAGCATTTGGCTTTTCAGCTGCTGAAGGTGAAGCCAGGAACTGTTCCAATCTGCCATTTCCTTCCTGAGGATCACATCGTCTGGGTTCCGAAGCACTAAATATAGTACAGAAACTTGTTAACGCCCCCAAGTGATCTATATTTGTTGCTCTGATGTTTTTACGTATGTCTTCTGCAGCTTGGGAGTTCTATCCATTATGTTGCCATAATTAAATAAATCCTTGTTTAGTTTGTTCTCTACTTTGATATCAAATTATATATATGTCAATCTAATATTACAAAGATGTAAAGGTACCTGGTTTCATTTTTAAGTATTGTTACTGGTTCAGTTGTTTGGTTGATTTTTAGCTTTATCAGTTTAGATTGTGTACAATCATTCCTGCTTATACCACAGAACATTGATCAATGCTGACAAAGAGGAGGGGACCAATGGATAAGAGATTCTTCTTTCCTATTCTAATAATAATAATTACAATAAATTCTTTGAATATTTGTCCCTATCAGTTTTATAGGATGTCACATAATTCTTTTCATGGACATCAGCAAAATAATCTTTCAGAATGCCAATCATTCGTTTTGAGTGGGGCAATAAACCATGCATGTGGCCAATTTTTTCATGGGCGGCGGGAAGCTACGGGGACAGCCAAGTTTTTGATTGTTTTTAGTCCCTATGAAATTTCAAAAATTTTCATTGAAGATCTTTATTATGCCCCATTAGATTTAATGAAATTGCATTGTCACCCTACACCTAACTTTTGTTTTATGAAAAATTTAAACTCTTCCTCTTTAAATATTTTTGACCTTGCTATTTTGTTGTTAATCTGTGAAGTTCAACTTGTTATTAATTGCATTAGCATTACATGTTGATTTATTCAAAATTCTATTTACTATGCCAAGAAAATTTTTTTCAAAACTAAATACATGTGATCTATTCAACTAATTAATTATTTCAATTTTTTATTTGCCAAATTTCAAATTTATGTACTTGGTCCTAAATACATGTGATCTTTTATATGTGAAGTTGAAACTAATAATTAATTTTGTATATATTCAAAAGTTTTCTCCTTAAACATATAAAACCAATGCATGCATCTAATTAGACACAAAAAGTGATATTTCCACTCCCAAATTTGCAACTCACACTCATAGATGGCCCTTTATTCAGTAAGTGAATTTCAATATGAGAGGCTAATATAAGAGTGCAAATATCACACATCTTAGCAATAGTATGTATATGGGTATTTTCAATTTACATCCTGATCAAATATGATTGCTTTTCAGAGTTTGAGATTAGAGAACAGTCAACTTTTTGCCCTTAAGATTGTAGGAATGAGAAGAATAGAGAAATGAGTAGTCATATTAATATGGGTTATTATCACTTTACTCTCTTAAACTATATCACTACTATCAGTTTACCCCATAATATTATCTTTTAGTCACTTCACCTTCATAAGTAATTCAACTCAACATGTTAAAAAATTTTAGACGAAAATACCTCTTTATTCTATAGCATTACCACATTGTTATTACTATTTTATCCCTTGAAATTATAGTGATACAATCACTTTAATTCTTAACATTATTTTCTAATAAGCATTTTATCTCATCGTTAATCTAACTAGTATGGTCAAAATTTTTAAAATATATTTACCCTTTTTATATATAATTAAAAATGAAAAAGTTGAAAAGGTTATTCTTCCTTTTTTTTCACTTTAAGGGATCCAAAACATAAAAATAAAAGAATTTCTCAAATTTCTTTTTTCACACTTACTAATGCTAGGAAAACAAAAGGAGATGGGAAAGAAGGAGACAGAAAATTAGATTTTGCAAAGAAAGAAAATAAAGAAAAGTCTAACATTATCGTATTACTTTAAGGTTGTCGGTATTAGGATTAAAATTTGGTGGTAAACAGAAAAATGAAATAATTTTAAAATAATAAAAGTATGTATTTTTTTATTTGTATTTTTTTAAAAAGAATTGAGCTCTTTCTCTCTCCCCCTCCCCCTCCCCCTCCTCCTCCACACCTTTCTTTTTTTTTTCAATATTAATAAGATTATTAAGAAGAAAGAGATTAACAATTTGATTTTTTTTTCTTGATACTAAAAAGGAGAAGAGTTATTCTAAATTTTTTATTATTTTTATTATACAAAGAAAAGAGTACTTTCTTCTAGAGTTCTTTAATTGGCTAAGTTGATTTAATGGTGCGATAAATTGGCTAAAAAATAACTCTATGGGGTAAATTGATAATGGGGCTATAGTTTATGAGGATAAAGTGATAATAATTTTAAGGGTTAGACGTATCTTTTCACTTTAATTAACAAAGTCCGTTAAGTTTGACCATTAGTCTTGGGAGTAAAGTGACTAAAAGGTAACGTTAAGGGAGAAATTGATAGTGATACCGAATGTTAAGAGGTAAAGTGATAATAACCCTATTAATAAATAACTAATGCATATTTCGATTCAGTAATGAATATGCAGCTTCATTGTTGTGTTTCATGTCACTAAATTTATTATTATTTTTTTGTTAAAAGAAGGCAATGATAAAAAAAATTTCAGCTGTAATCAGATATCAAGATTGAATAGCTAAGCGTTAGAAGAGGAAAAAAAAACATACAAGCCATAATCATAGAATTACACTCAAAACTGATAATCTACGGGTGGAAGAGAAAGATTTTTAATGAAATTTTCTAAAATTTCCTAGGAGCTAAAAGAAAATTCTCAAAAACTTGGGGATGGCGGTTGCCCCCAATGTTTTAAAACCCGGACCGTCAATTGAACCGGTGAAGCAAAAGGGTCGAGATTCAGCCGGTCGGACCGGTTCAACCTCAGTTCAATGAATTTTTTAAAAAATATTTATATAAATATATATATGCACAAAATAAGACATGTAATAGAGTAATTTAAAACTTTATATGATGAAAAGTTTACTATTTTTGAATAACTTAGATTTTCAAAAATAAATTTTTTAAATTATAAGTTAAAACAAATAAATTTTATTTTAATTTCAATTATATCTACCTCAATAATCTTAAATCCAACCCAAAAATATCACAATATTTTGAAATTATACAAAATTCAAGTCTATGAGAATTTGATATTGTGAACTTAAATTTTAATTTACGTCTTTGGGATTTAGAGATTGCAATTTAAAAAAGAAAGTTTGGAGTTCGAAGGAAGTCAAGAGAATCGAAAATAGAAACGCAAACTTGATAAGAAACAAAAAAAGAGATAAAAGTGAGTGGTTGTAGCATTACATAATTTGGGTTAAAGAAAAATAATTCTTTTTAACTTTTTTTCAATTTAATGGACAAAAACAAAATTAAAAAGATGGAAGAAAACATCAATAAATTAAAACTAAAGAAGTTTGATTAAAAAGGGAATGACAAAAAAAGAGGGGAGAGAGAGTGTGTGTGTGTGTGTGTGTGTTAAAGATTAAAAGGAAAGAGTAATGAAGGAATGAGATTTTGTAAGAAAATGGAAAAAAGAAATATGGATGTTTATTATATATATATTTAAGTTATCAAAAAAAAAAATAAGATGTGATGGTGTAATGGTTACTACATTGGTCTTGTAATACAAAGGTCTTGAGTTCGAATCTTGATAGAAGCATTTTGCAAAAAAAAAAAAAAAGAGGGGAAACTTGAAAACCGGTTCGATCTGGTTTTCGCGGTTTTTACCGGGTTTGACCGGTTTTCTGATCAAGTCAACACCCACATAGAACTGGACCGGTGCCATGGCCGGTTCGCGGTTCAACCGGTCGAACAGGCTGGTCCGGTCCGGTTTTCAAAACACTGGTTGCCCTGCATACTATGCCGATTCTAAACATCGGTGCATGCCATGCATGAGAAGACTAGCCATTAAATTGCTCAACTATTAAGTCTTAACAAAATGATGAAGCACCCGACACATCACTGCATTGGAGATCCCATACAATCTGAATGCCGATAAGAAGGCATGGACTTGGTTTTTCATGAGCACCTTTTCCATCATAGAATGGAATATTTGGGAATTTGAAGTTCGCTGGAAAAAACTTCTTCGTTAATGTTAGGGGTGAAAGGACCATGTTATCTCCGTAAAGGGCCGATCCGTATCTAGACCATTCACTTGTGTCCTTCCTCTTGAACGGGTTCTTGAGCAGTACTCTCGAAAATTGAGGAAACTTTAGAATGCACTTTGCCTTTCAATTTAGAAATGTCCTTTTCCTTCTTCCTCTTGGAGTGATGGTCATCAGAGTCACCCTCGAAAGAAGACAAAGAAGACTCTTCGGGTTATCTTCGAGATGATTCGCCTCTATCCTTACCTTTCATATACCTGACAATCTCTTCAAAAAACCCTAGACTGGAGGCCACAAACTCGGCCACTCGAGCTATGACCTCTCCATGAGGCTGTGAATGCTCTGGTATGTCCTGATCTCTTGGATCAACTATACGGCTCCCAAAAGTTCGGGGGTTCTGGTTTCCACGATTAGAGCAAGTCTTAGTCATGAGAGAGTAGAGCAATTGTATTCACTTCACTTCCCACATACAGCGCCAATTGTAGAGTCACGATCGAAACTCCCGAGAAGACTAGAGATCGACAAACTCTAGTTCGGATTTCCTGTATGATATCAAAAGTAGAGGCAGAGTATTCCCCCAGTTTGGCTCCGATACTTAAGTTAGCAAGAGTTAACAACTCAGACATAAGTTACCAAGTATGAGAGTTAAGAAACAGTTATCTCTGGGGTCTAAGAAAAAAGGGGTATTTATAGTGAAACATGAGAGGTGTCCTTGGGGTTCAGGCCGCATTGATGGGATAGGATGCAGCTATAGGTCGGCTCTAGATCTGCTGGTGCAAGAGCATAGGCCTGCAAAAGCCTGTAAGGTGTCACGTCAATCACTTCTTATTGTAAGTGTCCTCGGCTCACTAGACATCTAAACTACAAGGTGATTCCTCAGATCAGAAAGTGTCCGGGAGAGATCATCTCGAGAAAGATGATCCTGGGTACTACACTAAGCATATGATGAAAATGTCCTTTGGTAATTTGCACGCTGAGGTCGAATTCGTCCTAGTTCAAGATGATGGATGCAATCTTAAGCACGTAAAACTCTGCTCAGGACAAGTACATCCATGCTCCACCTCTTAGCAAAGCCATTCTGTACAACGATGAAGCTAAGGGAGGGCTGAGGGGCCATGGCCCCCTCTAAGTTTTGAAAATTTTAATTCATAATATGTAAATATATGTATAAGACAAAGTTGACCCCCCCTAATTTTTTTACAATTTTAGTTTATATTATGAGAGTTTATATATATATATATATATATATATCCGTGTGTGTATGTGTATGAATTAGCCACCTTTGATTTACTTTTTTCTTCAAAAAAAGTTATTTATTTTTTATTGTGCTAATTATTTAAGGAAAAAAAGCCAATTTCATCCCTAAATCTTTTTACTAGTGCCGATTTAATCCCTAACTTTTATTTCTAACCAATTTGATATTTAAACTTATTTTGCAGTTCCAAATCAGGACCTTTGTAGTGGTATCATTGTCTAAAACCGATCTGACTCTTAATTGACTAATTAAATGGGGGTATTATGGGAATACCAGTTACATGCCTGTAATAAAACAAGTAAATCGTGTAAAAAATCACCAGATACAATCTTTAAATCATGTAAAAAAATCACCATATATATAATTTTCTTAAAATATAATCTTGTGATTTTTAATATGATATACTTGATTTATTACAATTTCATAAGTAGCGTTCCCAAAACACCCTTGTTTAGTTGGTCAATTAGGAGTTAGATCAGCTTTAGATAGTGGCGCTGCCATGGAGGTTCTTAATTGGAACTGCAAATAAGTTCACATATCAAATTGGTTAGGAATAAAAGTTAGGGACTAAATTGACACTAATGAAAATGTTTAAGGATGAAATTAGCCATTTTCCCAATTATTTAACGTTCAAAAAATTAAACATATAATTTGATAATCCATAGTAAATTGACCCAATTCGATATATTATAATAAAAGACTCAATTCATAATTATCAATGGGTTAAAACAAAAATAATTACTTTATTGGTCCATATACAAATATACAACTTAGCCTTATTGATAAAAATTTAAAATTTGTGATCTATCCTCTTGCTCACCCATATACAAATATACAAGTAATTACTTGAAGGCTTGGTAAAGACAAGAAATTGAGTGATCTATCCTGTTGTTGATATATTGATATATTTGTTCTCACTCTTCCCATGTCAACTGTAACTATAGAACGGACATTTTCAATTATGAATATAATCAAAACAAAGCTTCAAAACAAGATAAAAGATAATTTCTTGAATGATTGTCTAACAATGTACATTAGAAAAACAGAAGTTGTTCAAAAATTTAGCACTGATTCAATTATAGATGAATTTAGTTCTATAAAAGAACGTAAAGCTCAATTTACTTTTAAGATAAGAGGTTGAAATTTCAAGGTATGCTAACATAACTTAATTGAAAATAGTTATATTGATATTGCATAGCTATATTTTTGTTTTTGCACAAGTGACATATTGGAGCATCTTCTCATAATGTACAATTTGGGTAGTTTGTGATGCTATAAGATATTTAATCAAAGTTTATTTCTTGTCATAATTTTTGTTATAACTATGTTGCATATTTATGAAATAGACATACCTTTATAATTAAAGTTAATATTTGATATTTTAAGATGCCATATATTTAAATAGATGAAAATTATTTTGAACATAACATATTAATATAATTTTGTTCAGAAAAATTTTGGCCCCCCTCCCAAGGAAAAAATCCTGGCTTCATTCTATAGTCTATAGAATAGACATTTTCAATTATGAAGATAATCAAAATAAAGCTCCAAAACAAGATAAAAAGATAATTTCGTGAATGATTGCCTAACAATGTACATAAAAAAAGGAAGTTAGCATTGATTCAATTATACAAGAATTTAGTTTTGTGAGAGAATGTAAAGCTCAATTTACTTTTAATAAAAGAGGATGAAATTTCAAGGTATGTTAACATAACTTTTATCTTTTTTTTAATTGAAAATAGTTATATTTATATTGCATAGTTATATTTTTGTTTTTGCACAAGTGACACATTAGAGCATCTTCTCATAATGTGCAATTTAGGTGGTTTGTGATGTTATAAGATATTTAATCAAATGTTATTTCTTGTCTTAATTTTTGTTATGACTATGCTACATATTTATGAAATAGACATACCTTTATAATTAAAGTTAATATTTGATATTTTAAGAAGTCATATATTTAAATAAATGAAAATTATTTTGAACATAACATATTAAGATAATTTTGTTTGAAAAAATTTTGTTTAAGCATGATGTTAAATGCATTACGGCCACTAGTACTCTACCATGTTCAATTTAAGCCACAAATAAAATGGGGACCGATTGATAATCTTTCCTGACAACTGAAAATTCGTCTTGGAGTTAATTCCATGCTGCATCATTTAATTATACTTAAATTCCGAGTTTGGCACCTAAACGAAATGGAAATTGGGTTTTCCGTTTTTGAAATATACGAATTTGGTTCGAATTCGGTAATGGATTTTTTGAATTCGAAATCAGAAATTGAATACCTATTTTGATTTCAAATTCATATGTTATATATATATATATAGTACATGTAACATAAGATTTATATTATATAATAATACATCTAACTAATAATTGTATTATATAACAACACGATAATAAGTCTTATTAAGTTAGTTGTATATTATCTTATAATTATAAACATATATTATACAAAAGTTAGCATTTAGTTTAACAAAACTTATAAATAATTATAATAAAAAAATTAGAAATACAAAACAAAACTCCAAAAAGTTCCTAATGAATTCGGTGAACCAAATTCCGAATTGACTTTAGATTCAATATTTGTGAAATCAAAATTGAAATTGGTTGAAATTCCTAATGTCCGAATTTCAAAAGATTCCGAATTCAAAATTCCGAATTACCGACTTCAATTTCAATGCACACCCCTATTTGTTATACATTAGTACTTCCTACTTATGTATAAAATTTTGTCTTACTTTATTTCTTAAAATATAAAATATATCTCACTTAAGTGTAAAATATGTCCTATTTCCGACAATCATTTCACTTAAGTAGACAAAAAAATTTTTCTTAAGGACTAAAGGATCCCACTTTAGAACTTAGAAATTAAAGTGAAAATTCAAATATAGTTGAAGAGTGGGAATTGGAATTAACCGTTGCCCTAGTGATTTGAAATGTCTAGTCTTCACGTATCATAGTCAATTGATAGAAACCTTAAGCTTGCTCCCAACATAAGTCCGAATGATCAGTGTGCTAATACCCATTGCTCTAACCCATTCATCACATCTTGAAATTGTAAGAGATATCCCATAGGGGTTACTTTTTTTGCAAGATAATCATCTGCAGGGTCCTTACTGACGGTTTCTGGAACCTTGTAACAGATATTTGTTCCTATATTCACCTTCTAATTATACTTTTGTTATCCCAACTTCAACCCCAAATGCGCATCAAGTTCATAACCAATGGAGCAATTAATATATGACATGAGAGCTATCGAATCCAAGAGACACACACTGGAAATCATTGGAACAACTTCATTGTTTGTGACCTTACTATGAGTACGGTTATGGGAATAACTTCATTTCTTTGTTCGCCATTCCAAGGGAAGAAAATTCATCAGTTCTATTTTTCGTTTGATATGCATATCTACTAAAGAGATACTGTAAGTCTTGCATCCTAGAAGATTTGATGGAGGAGATGATGAAACAACTAAGAGGTAGAATTTATCTCAAAAAGAGGGAAGGGGAGGAGAATCTTCTGGAGGACAAGGAGTTTTCAGATTGGGAGAGTTGCAGGAAGTGTCAGTGGTGGAACAAAGGAAAGGGACGAGAGTAATGGAGTTGGGTGGGATGGAAGAGGTAAGGAGGCGGTGTTCATAATGGTGGTGGTAATTGGGTAGAGATTGACGAGAGGAGACGGAGAGGAAAAGCTGGGTTAATTGCAATTTATTCTCTTAAGATATGCCTTGATTTTCACTTTACCACTTTATTTTGTGTCATTTAACACCCCCCGGCCGAAAGACAAAAGTATCCCTCAACCATGTAAGTTTTTTTTTTCTTTTTTTTCCCCACTTTTTTATTCCAAAATAGACTTCTTTTATCAAATTTTTATTTATAAGAAAATAATAAATTTCTCCAATAGAAAAAATTTAGGATGTCCTTTCTCTAATTTACAAAAAAAAAATTACCAATCAATTTCATCTATTTTTCAATTTAAGAAATTAAGAAAAAAATTTTATTCTGTTTCCTTATAGTTACATTATTCAAAGTCAATTACCCATTTTTATACTCACACCTTCACATGTCAGCGTTGGACATTTTTTTGTTGTTTTTCCTCTAATGAGTTTTTGCTTATTAGGATCCTTTTTTGTCCTTTTTTTTAAAATAATCAATTATTAGTGTATTCCCTAATATGTACTCTTCTCATGCGAAACTTTATCATCACCATCAATTAGAGTAGTCAAAACCAAATCACAGTTTAAAGTTTAATGATTATAGGAAGTAGAAAATTTAAAAATAAAAACTTAGCATAATAGAGGGGTATTTTTGTCCCTTAGAAGTGAAATGACAGAAAATAAAGATCAAGGGATAAAGTGAGAGTCAAGGTATATTTTAAGGGATAAATTGTCATTAACCCGGAAAACCTTGAAGCATCCTATCATTGATAGATTTTATGAGGAAGAAAGAAGCTAAGAATGAAACGAGAACGTGGCACATTATGGGTCATTCAGTCTACAAGTGGGGTTGTAGATCTTGTCGACCCGAGTTTTTGCTAATCCTCAAAAAGCCACCATCACGTCAGCACAATTTTTTCAACTAATGTAGGCAATATTATGACTATTATGTATGAAGATGATGAAAGTAAGGTCTATTTGGTACGATATAAATTATTTTTATTGGGAAAAAAATTTCATTGGAAGTCATTTTCTAGGAAAAAAATTCTTGTCTTCTTTGAAATTTGCATGTGTTTGGTTACTTCTGAAAAATACCTGTCCTGATGAATAATTAATTCAGTTTGTCGCCATATCAACCACTCCTCCCCCAGCGTCCTCCACCTATTCCACCCCTACAATCATTCTCCAATCAAGAAGAGAATAAAGCAATAGCCACATGATTGATCAATATCAGTTCTCCAAATCAGCCATAATCTTATAAGAAATTGAAGATGGCAATGCAACAAAACCAAGTCTCACAACAATACTTTACTGCCAAAATTATTTTAAAGATCTAAAAGATCTCATCATGGATTGAGATTTCCAAAGCAAAAGCATTGTTATTGCCGATTCATGTTGTTGGTGAATCCCGGCAGAACAATTTCCTATAGGCCTTCGACTTCTTACGTTGATAAATGTGACTAAGGCCCCAAGGGATGAGGTGCGAGGGTGGAAAATAACTTGGGTAAGTTTGTAACTGAAATTATTTACACACACCTATGCAAGAGGTTTTATCAAGAGAAACCATTTTCTCGGGGTTAAATATCTTAACGGATCCTCTGTATCACACTCTGTCTTACATCCTATCCCACTCCTTTTAAATTTGCCAAGTGTCCTTTTATAAATCAAATCCTAAAACAACCCAACTCGGACCATGTTTAATTAATTAACCGATTAATCGGACAGAGAAACTTAATCTCTATAACCAAAATAGATTAAAATAAAAACCCAAAAAACAAAATTAGAGATTAAACAAGGGAAAAAAAAACCACGAAATCAGAATCCCATCAGAATATAATTTGATCCGTTGCGGTCATCGCAACACAGCAGGCCAGAGATTAACACTTTCATCATCTGGGAAATACCAATGCATAAGAAAATCCTTCCACTCCAAAACCTTTTCTGCTAAACTAAAGCTAGTCGTCAACGGAACAGTGGGAGTAGGTGAATTTTCCTTCAAATACTTACTCATTTCCTCAGTGGGCAACTCAAAGAATTTCTGCAAAGGGATTGATGGGTTCCTTCAAATACTTACTCTTTTCCTTAGTCGTTAAGTTTCGGGATTTCGTTTTTTGGGTATTTGTTGATTGAAGATCTATTTGCTTAAGATGTTTTTTGTTCAAAAATTTTTGTGCTTTTTGTGTTTGTATTGTACCTGTTGATGCGTCTTATTGCTTTTTATATGTCAAATAAAAGATGAGTCCTTTGCGGTGGCTTTCTGGTTGAAGATGGGTTGTTAAGGTAACACGTGTCTCTTCGTATGTTTCTATAATGAAGGGTTGTCGCACGTTATGGTGGGTCCGATTTTTTTCTTTACTTATTTAATGAAGTAAGTTATACAATTGTTATCATTGCGATAAAAAAAAAAATTTCATCCAGCGTTACTATATATTAGTGAGTGCCAACTAACCATCTTCCTTCAAAATTCTGCAAAGTTAACCCGTCCTCTAGTTCCATCTCAACGCCTTGATTGCCTCGTATGATGTCTTTGCTGAATTTATTTTCATTTCGATTGTATATGCCTATGGCCATCTGCTATCAATTTAAACCACATATAATTTAAGGAGGATGGGACCAATGGATAAGAGATTGCTGTTTCCTATTCCAAGATTCATCTTGGAGCCCAAAAAGAAAATTCCACAGGTGATGTGAAATGTCTACGTCTCTAGGGCGTAATAGTCAATTTCAAGAAAGCATCAAGTATTGTCCGCGACAAAATTCGAATGGGTGTGATTAATGTCCATTGCTCTTACCTGTTCATCATATATATCTTGAAATTATGAGATATTTTTGAAGGCTCCCGCAATCAAAATCTAGTGCTCTGGACATCACATTAGCGCACATATATGGAAAAGATGAAGTTCATCCTTATGAGCGCACGTATATGGAAGTACAGATTGCAATTCTTGTGCATACAATACAACTGATTAAAACAGTACTATATAACTTCCTCCCTACCATGTATTTTATATAATCTTTGCTATATTAACCTAATTCTAATTATACTTTTATGTAGATGCACATCAAGTACGAAACTGATGGAGCAATCAATATATGAGAGGTATTATAGAATTCAGGAGAAAGATATTCAAATCATGCAAAGAACTTGACCCATTAGCATAGGGCACCTTAACTAACAATGCACCCAGCATGAGTCCGGATGGGTGTGCTAATGCCCATTGTTCTATGATAGGGTGTTAATTGTTAGTAATTTTATTGTTAATTTTCCTTTTTGTCCTTGCCTAATATTATTTTAATTGTTAATATATACTTATATTTGGTACTTGGGCCTATCTACAGGAAGTGAAATTGAAAAGTGCTAAAAAGGAGGCCCTTCTTGAGATAATTACTCCACACGTGGAAAGTTTCTAAAAGAAAATACAAACCTGGCCCACATGGGGAGAAGAAACGGATTTCCTATCTTTGTGCTGATGAAGAGTTGCATTGTACTACTTAGTTGACTAGCAATAGGAAACGAAAAAGAAGGACATTAGGTAGCACTTGACTTTTTGTCTTTTTTTTTTCTTTTTTTTTTCTTATCTTCGGCAGAGACAAACAAAAAACAAGTAGTCATTGTTTAGGGATAGGTTTTTTATTGATTTTTCCTTGTTCATGCGGGCCGACTGTTCGGCTTTATTCCCCACTGGAAAACAACTTTTACTTCTGGCTTTTTAGTGAAAAACGTAATGCCTCGTGAATCAATTAATTTCCGTGGAGATTTACTTATGTGGCGTGGTTAAACTTTTCACCTAGTCAAGGATTAACGCGACGACGCAGTCCTGAATATCTGTGAGATCTAATTAGTTTTCAAGCGTTTCTTAATTTGTTAATATTTGCACGTTGTTTACTTGAATTTTCATGGATTATTTTGTTAATTGGATGTCAATGGCCCGATGTTCAATGTGACTTATTAATTTCCTGCCAAATTAGTCAATTAAATCCGTAATTGTTTAAATTGATTAATATCAGTGGCACCTAGCGTTTTTATTCACTAGGGGAACGTGCAATCTGATTTAAATGACCCTCGTAGCGTGTTATTGATTAGGGTTAGGCTTTTCTAGTTTTAATGCAATTAGGGAATTAATTCCTACGGTCGTACTTAGGAGTGTTTCCTAGTTAGAGGTAATCAACGGTCGTACCTTAGTTATCAATGAATTAAGGAAAAGCTGGTTGTCAGAGCGTGTCGGCGACTATAACTAACCTGTTAATAAAATTAAGTGAACTTTCTTTGTATCAATGATCGGATGAATGGACTGTGTCTGAATAGTTGTATCTTTGGTTAGAATTTATCTATTCTTGATTTAATTTCTGTTTACATTCGTGCTAAGTTAATTATTTGTTTTTAGTTGAATTGTTTAAATATTTTTAGCTTTATTCTGATAAAACCCCCCTTTTACCAATTGGAAGCTCAAAGAAACAAATATTCTCAATCCCTGAGAAGACGACCTGCTTGCCACTGTCTACTAGTTAGTAAATTTTGTCAACTAATTAATTTTGGTATATCGGATTAAGCAAATTCTTCGGGAATATGGTGAATCAAGTAACCCATTGCACACCTAGAGTCCCTGCTCCAGTACCTAAAATTGATTATTGACTGCGTTAGTGGTAATTAGATTTATTTATTATTATTGCACAGGTTCTGCACCTGTCATTCTAATTACCTATTCATCACATCTTGAAATGACAAGAGATATCCCCTGGGGGGGTTACTCTTTTTTGCAAGATAATCATTTTCAGGGTCCTTTCTGAGGGTTCCTGCAGACTTGTAACAGATATCTGTTCCTATATATATATTCACCTTCTAATTATGCTTTTATTCACGCAACTTCAAGCCCATTTGGGCATCAAGTACAAAACCAATGGAGCAATTAATATATGAGAGCTATAGAATCCAAGAGAAACACATTGGAAATAACTTAACCCTTTGTGACCCTAATATAAGAAGGGTTATCTGATCATCCAGAAAACATATTGTGTAGGCAGACTTAGGCTCTGTTTGCATAAACTTGGCCCAGATTAAAAGACAAAGGTAAGAATAAAAATATATATATATTTCAATCAAATTTTAGAACCTCCCATGATATCACCTGCCAATCATTCATTTATGAGTGGGGTCATGGACTATGTTGTCCTCAAAAAGCCACCATCGCGTCAGCAAAAATTTGTCCACTGACGTGGGGAAGATGATGACTATTATATATGTTGATACTCCAGTCGTGCATACCAGGAAAATTGAACAGTAAAGGATTTTTTTTTTTTTCTTAGAAATATTCCAAACTTTCGATCAGACTAATTTTTTAAAAGTTCTTTTTCTTTTCACTAAGGATCTATTGGGTACAATGTAAATAGTTATATCTGAGAAAACAATTTCATCGGAAGTCATTTTCTGGAAAAATAATTCTTGTTTTCTTTCTAATTTTCATGTGTTTGCTTACTTCTAGGAAATAGCTGTCGTGATGATTAAAGAGTAATTTAATTCAGCTCATCACCATATCAACCATTCCTCTCCAGCCTCCATCACCTCACCCACCCAGCCATCATTTTCCGACCGAGAAGAGAATAAAACCATAGCCACATGAATGATCAACATTAGCTTTCCAAATCAACCATAATCAGTCATAAGAAATTGTAGATGACAATGCAAAAACCAAGTCTCACAAGAATATTTTGCTGCCAAAATTATTTTAAAGATTTAGAAGATCTCATCCAAAGCAAATGCTGGACATTATTGTTGATATATAGAATTGTTCATCTCCCTCCTCGACAACCAATCTAAAAACACTCTCCCTCGGTTAGCACAAGGTACCTCATCTCGCCCATGATAGGGTGACTTGCTGCAACCATTTTGTTACCACCAAAAAAAAAAAAAGAGTATAAAAGCTACTATTGCTAATATCTTGAGTTAATATTTTTACTTACTAATCCTTAAGAAAAGATAATATTCATTGTATCGTTTAAATGTAGATTACATAGCATCTGAGAGAATTAATGAAGCAAAGAAGACATGATCTTATTCAAGTTATTAGCTTAAAAGATTAATGTCCTTAGACATGTTTCGGTTGTAAAATGTATAAATTTGTATAGATTGTTGTCATATAATTTCTTACTAGATTTATTAGTTAGTTGTGACTTCTTTTTATGGAGAAACTTTCATTTTCCTTAGTTGTAATTAATTACCAGGATCAATAAGGGTAATTTGATTTTTAATTTCAAATTGTTTTTTTACTTTTCGTAATTTTTTAGTGGCATTTCAAAGTGACAGGAAAGTTTTAAATAGTGGCATTTAAAGTTGTATCGAAGCTCAAATTGATGGCATTCGCAAGTATCATAAAATAATGATGTAGTGGCACCTTGTCATGACACGTATTCCTGATATAATGGAATGCTAAAATGTTACCATAATAATCCAGTGGCACTTAAGGATTGCAACGGAGGCGGGTGCCTGCGGGGGCTAATGGGGCGGGGGTATTATAATAAATTAGTTATAAATTTTTAATCTAATGGCGTTTCCCCTAAGCTTTTTTTGATATTTTGTTTGGTGTACAAGAAATTAGTTTTAATTCAACCCTCTTGACATCAAGTCATGAATACTTGTAAATTGTAATATGGACCTATTCTAAAGGACAATCTTACATTAGATGTGGCCCTCCAATAGGACCAAAATGCTGGTAAGGTTTTTGTTTGCTCTTAAATAATTGGCAACACAAACATTACCACCCCCCTCCCCCCCAAAACACACCTGTGTTATATATGGGGCTAGAGGGAAGGCCCGTTTAGATTAGAAGGGTGCAGTGGCACACACTAAGTTTTTTAAATTCAAAGGTGTCAAGACCTTCGACTTACAAGTTACAACTCAGAGAAATTTTATATCCCTTCAGGTGGTCCAAGTTGGTTCCAAGCTGTTAGTATGACAGTCCAACAATACTCAGTTATGACTTAAACCTTTTTAAACTAGTAGACAATATCAAATTTAAAACCATTTGAACTTATAATCCCCCTCTAAGTAGACAATATCAACTTGGCTTGGGAGTTCGACTGATTATCTCCCCATAAATAAGTAATCCTTGTTTAGTCTCTTCTCTGCCAGTGGTAGTATCAATTATGTCGGTGTAATATTTCCTCAAACGTAAAGGTACTCGATGAGTATTATTGATGGTTGATGTACAAATTATGTGTACTATTTTACGTTGTATGATAATTGCAAAGTAGATCCTATAACAAAATATACCAAACTTTTGGATGAATCTACAACACATATATCAACCTTCTGGACCGAACCTGACCTCTACCTGTATCCATGTTTTTAAAAAAACATTTTCATCATCAGGGGAGAGATACGACTTACGAAGCGCGAGGGGTCGAGGAATTTAAACCCAAAATTTCTAATTTTTAGAGTTTCAATTTTAACCACTAGACCAAGACCTCCTTGGCATTCTGTGTCCATGTTTTTATATAAATTTTTCTTTCTTATGGAAGTTAATCTACCATAATAACAGAAATCTTCTAACGGGCGAACTTTTACCTACTCTATTATTAGGCCAAGTTAATATGGAATCTACATAGTGATAATTGTATGTGTGTTTCATTCCAAATTGAACATTTTATTTCATTTTCCCTACCTTGCAGCAAAATTTACACTAGATTAAAGCATCTTCATTTGGATTGGAAGCATGCACAAATGTTCTTAAAGTTACAATTATTTTGTTTTAATTTTTATTTATTCTTCAAATATGTAGTCTCCGTACTTCTTAGAGCCGTTCTTTAATGTTGGTGTATGATTGATGATGTAACTTCTGTCATTAGTGCAAATTTTAATAAAATTATGATGAGTGTGTTTGGATAGGAGATTATTTGAAATAATTACTATAACATTTTTTATGATATGATGTATGTAAGATAAAAAAAATTATTAGGAACATACAATGTTGATTGAAAATTATAATTGTTATGCAAGTAAAATAGTATTTGATAAACAAAATTGCTATTCAAACACACATTATTTTTATTGTGAGTTGAGCTTGGGTTTACCAAAGTCTTGCTCAAAATTCTCAATTGACACGCCCAATCATGGGACCATTTAAGTGCTATTGATTGCTGAAACTGACTTGATGCGTAACACTACCTTCTCGAGAACAGAGGAAAAAGAAGAAAAGAAAAAGAAGAAAGTAAATTTCTTTCCAACAGTAAAATATTAAAAAAAAAGTCTATTTTTGCAAACACAATTTTTCCGTAGTTTCAAAAAGTCTCTTCACTTCTTTTTGCGAGTATATCGAGCTAAGCTATTTAGTTTTTTGTTCAACTCGACTACACAAAAAACACAATTTGTTTTTCTTTTTCCTCAAAATATTTTAGCCGAAGATGAATGAGATCTAAGAAATAGAAAAGAAAAAGGAGGATCTCAACTTAATTATTAGACCAAGGTCTCGCCAGCAACACAATTTGTTATTACTCATTAGACATCTATTATTTTTTTAGTTATTTTCATTTCCTTTTCTTTTAGGGTAGGGTGGCTGAGATGGCATCATCACGGCGGCAAATTGAAGCACGCCAGTGGCACTATCAACTATCCCACCAAATGCCAACCCCGGCCACCACCATCCGTCCGTATTAGCGATGATGATGTTAAATGCATTATGGGCCAATTAAAGCCACCAATAAGGAGGGGACTGATTTATAAAAGATTCCTCTTTCCTGATGCCTAAAAATTCCTCTTGGAGTTAATTCCATGTTGCACCGTTTAACTATAGTTGAATTCCTAGTTTGGTGCCTAAACTTGAAAATGAGACACTTTTATATCTAAAATATAAAATCTATTGAATTTAAGTGAAATTTGTCACACTTTAGTTCTAAATATATATATATATATATATATATATAAGAAGTATCCTACTTATGAATAAAATTTGTTCTACTTTAGTTCTTAAAACATATGTATCTCACTTAAATATAAAATGTGTCCTATTTCCGTCAACCATTTTACTTAAGCACACAAATTTTATTTTTTAAGGAATAAAGTATTCCACTTTAAAATTTAGAAATTAAAGTGAAAATACAAATATAGATGAAAAGTGAAAATTGGAATTAACCGTTGCTCTTGTGATTTGAAGTGTCTAGTCTTCACGTATCATAATCAATTGATAGAAACCTTAAATAATGCTCCCAACGTAAGTCCGAATGATCAGTGTGCTAATGCCCATTGTTCTAACCTTATCATCACATCTTGAGATTATAAGAGATATCCCATAGGGGCTACTGTTTTTGCAAGATAATCATCTGCAGGTCCTTCTGAGGGTTTCTGCAACCTTGTAACAGATATCTGTTCCTATATTCACCTTCTAATTATACTTTTATTCGCCCAACTTATACCCCAAATGAACATCAAGTACAAAACCAACGGAGCTATTAATATATGAGAGAGATAGAATCCAAGAGAAACACATTGAAATCATGCAAATAACTTGAACTTTGTGACCCTAATATGAGAAGAAGGGTTATCTGATTATCCAAACCCCATTTAAATGGTGAGTTTTTTGGTTGTTTGTATAAAATTTTGTTGTAACTTACTGTAAAATTTATGAAAAAAACTTTTGTATAGTTAGGTATTTAAAAAATGTGTAAAAAAAACTTTCTTTTTTTTTCTTTTCCTTTTCTTTCTCCCCCCGCTCCCCTCAAAATTCTCCCTCCTTCCTCTTCCCTCCTCCCTTCCTCCCCACTACCACCACTCTACTCCCTCCACTGTCAACTACTACCACCACTCCACTCCTTCCACAGTTGGCACCATCCAACTCCATCCCCACTGATAGGGTGTTAATTGTTAGTTATTTTATTGTTAATTTCCCTCGTTGTTCTTGCCAAATATTATTTTAATTGTTAACATATACTTATATTTAGTACTTGGACCTATGTACAGGAAGTGGAACTGAAAAGTGTTAAAAAGGAGGACTTTCTTGAGATAATTACTCTACACGTGTAGAGTTTCTAAAAGAAAATACAAACCTGACCCACATGGAGAGAAGAAACGGATCTCCTATCTTTGTGCTGATGAAGAGTTGCATTGTACTAGTTAGTTGACTAGCAATAGTAAAACGAAAAAGAAGGACATTAGGTAGCACTTGACTTTTTGTCTTTTCTTTTCCTTATCTTCGGCAGAGACAAACGAAAACAGGTAGTCGTTGTTTAGGGATAGGATAGTTTTTCTTTCTTTGGCCTGGGACGCATTCCTGGTGTTCGACAATATTTTCCAACTGGAAAAACATCTTTTAAATTCTTATTTTCTAGTCAAGGGTTAATTTGAAGACGCGATTTCAAATATCTGTGAAATCGAATTATTTTACTTATTTCTTTTATTCATTGATATTCGTACGTTTTTTGGTTTAATTACTTATGATTGTTTTGTTATTTGAATGTCAAGGGCCCGATATTCGAATAAATCTAATAATTTACTGTCATATTAATTGATTGAATCCGTAATTGTTCTATTGATTAACACCAGTGGCGCCTAGCGTGATTGGTTTCATGTTAAGGAAATATATGATCTAACTTAAACAAACCCTCGTAGCGTGTTTGTTAGTTAGGGTTGGGCTTTTCGAATTCTTAATGCAATAGAAAAATTAAATCCTACGGTCGTACCTAGGGTTATTTCTTGGTTAGAGAAATAGTTAACGGTCGTACCTTGACTATCGAAAAAGTAAGGAAAGGTTGGTTGTTTTATCGCGTGTATGACAACTATAACCAATCTAGTAATGAGTAATTGAATTATCTTTGCATCGATGATCAGTTGAATGGACCATGTCTGAAAAATTGCACCTTTGGCTAGAGTCGTATTAGCTATTGATTAATTCTTGTTTATTTCAATCGAAACAAACAGACCCTTAAATGCTCAACTGTGCAGCATTAATCATGTCAAAACTTTTCCCCTCTCAAATATTTAGCAAGCCACTGTGGCTCTTGCACTTGTATAAGTACTGCTGCCAAGGTTCTTGAGCTATCTCACATCAACATTTTGGTTTTTGTATCTCTTCACTCTGCCTTACAAAACCGAGTTGGCATAAGTATTATGGACTTGCTCAAGCTCCTCTACTTTCTCACACTTGTTTCTGTAAGTATCTGATATATTATTCCAAAGTTACAGGCTATCTTAATTTTTAACTTCGTGATAATTTGCTTGCATTTTGGGCAGTCTGGAAACTTAATTGCTGATATATTCTTTTTGGGTATCGTGAAATTTATACCAGACAGGAGTTGTAGCAAAGCATGCAGATCTCGAAGTTTATTGGAAATCCAAGCTTCCAAACAGTCCGATGCCCAAAGCTGTCAGAGATATCGTACGCAATGGTTTGTCCGAGAAGTGCTCCTTTCCAATCTTCTATTGCTCTCCTTTATTATTTATTCCGCTTCTTGTATTGCTCGCCCAGTTTCCTGCTTGTTTCCCCTAGATTTCAAGGGTTTTAATAGATACTAAACCAATTTCAAAAGCTAAAGAATTTTGAGAAAATTTACACCACAAATTTCTAGTTTCACTAAAGGGAAAACCAAAAAAAATCACAAAATTATGGAGACAAACACAATAAATCTGGTCTTTATATTTCAATTTTCCCATTCAAGGACCAATAATGAAATGAGTAAAAGAGTTAAGGGTTTGTCCAACGAGAGTGGACATTCATTAAGATTGATTTAATCTATTAACTTTTTTAAAAAAATAAAGTTAAGTTTAGGGATGGATTTAAATGTAAAAGAGTATAATAACTGTTAGTATATATATAATAAATGAGGTGCCGATTAGGTGTCTGTTAGAAAAATCGAATATTTAATTATTAAAAAAAAGGATTTGGCTAAATGTTTTATAATTAAATATCTTGAATTTTACATAATCATGTACAAGTGATTGTCTACACTACATTTAGTTCACAAGATCATACAAATATAGTGGTCCAACAGACTTCCAGTTATCAAACCAAAAGAAAGTGTCACAACTCGCAACCATTCCCAATACTTGCTACAATTAGAGGTTAAGCAAGAGGGTCTAAGCTGTTAAAAAATTTAGATATATTTTATATAAATTTAAACTCTTACCCCACAAAACTGTGAAACTTTTCTATGTTGCATAATATTAGTTTAAATATGTTAAATTGGGTCCCTCAAAATATTTGGTATTTCACCTTGTTGCTCATCAATTAACTACAGGAAAGCCCCCGGGAGGTGGCAGTTTCACCGTAAGACCAGACAGAACCCGGTTGCCTGCCACCGTAAGACCAGACAGAACCCGGTTGCCTGCCGACAGAACCCGGCTGCCTGCCATCGTAAGACCAGACAGAACCCGGTTGCCTGCCGACAGAACCCGGCTGCCTGCCACCGTAAGACCAGACAGAACCCGGCTGCCTGCCACCGTAAGACCAGACAGAACCCGGTTGCCTGCCGACAGAACCCGGCTGCCACAGGCAGGCCAGACAGAACCCGGTTGCCTGCCACAGGCACCGTAAGACCAGACAGAACCCGGTTGCCTGCCGACAGAACCCGGCTGCCTGCCGACAGAACCCGGCTGCCTGCCACCGTAAGACCAGACAGAACCCGGTTGAATACTCCTACCGAAGACCAACTCCATTATCACCAAAAAAGTAACAGCTTTCTTCTTGAAAAAGGACCTCCATATCGGCTCAAGCGTGAATATGCAGTTTATTGAATCAGTGAATGATACTCCGGCCTTCCTACCCCGCCAGGTGGCTGATTCCACTCCCTTCTCATCCAAATCTGTTCCTGAAATTTTGAATAAATTCTCAGTGAACCCACACTCAGCACAAGCCGAAGCTATCAAGAAGACCATAGCAGAATGCGAGGAGCCTGCCAATTGAAGGGGAAGACAAATACTGTGCGACATCTCTCGAGTCGATGGTCGATTTCACTACTTCAAAGCTGGGCAAAAATGTTCTAGCATTTTCAAATGAAGCACCAAAAAATGCTGGAAAAATCCAAAAATATGGTATTGCGGATGTTTCCAAGTTGAACAATGATAAAGCAATCGTTGATGATGAATTGGTTGCTTGTCACAAGCAAAACTATGTCTACGCAGTTTTTTACTGCCAAGGCCTCCAGAACATCGATGTTTATATGGTCAACCTGGTTGGTGCTGATGGAGCAAAAGTCAAGGCTGTGGTTGTTTGTCACAAGGACACGTCTTCATGGGACCCCAGTTATTTGGCTTTTCAACTGCTCAAGGTGAAGCCTGGAACTGTTCCAATCTGCCAATTCCTTCCCGGGGATCACATTGTCTGGGTTCCAAAGCACTAAATATTCCGCAGCAGCAGCTTGTTGATATCCCACGAGTGATCAATATTTGTCGCTTCGATGTTTTGTGTGTGGTCTTCTGCAGCCTGGGACTTCTATTAATTATCTTCCCATAATGGAATAAATCCTTTGTTTAGTCTCGTTTCTTCTGGTTGTATTAATTATCAATTATGTCAGTGTAATATTCTCCAAATGTAAAGGTACTAGGGGAATCGTGTATTTTTATTGGTTCAGTTGTATGTGTTTGATCTATATATCTACTATTTTACGTTGTGTACGATCATCAACATATCAAACTTCTGATGAATCTACGTCAAATATATCAACTCTTCCAGACCAACCCTGAACTCACCTACCGGTTTTCAGATCATGCAAGTACCAGTCAGGTTGTGCTAAATTCATACTGGCCAGTGTATCTGTGTTTTTTTCGGGTGAACTTTTATCTTTTTGCAGAAAGTTGACTTACCTGGCATTAACGAAACTTACCACCGAACTAACAAAAACAAAACCCTTCAGAAGTGGTTCCCGACATGAATACTACAAGATGATCGTGAACCTATGAAATTCTTGTCAAGCTTATCAAAAACTTTTATCTTTTTTGGTAAATAAAGATGCATGGATAAATTAAAAGGAGTGTGTAACTATCTGGGGGAAGGGGGGATACCAAAGCAGGGCATAAGCAATATTTGACAAATGGATCCACTGGATTCCGCGCTTTCTTGGCCAATGCAATCCACACAAGAGTTGGTTTTCATGAGACTTGGTGGAGGTCTTTCATGACTATCCGGCAATCAGATAATAAAAGGAGACAATTCGTGAGTCTACATTGAGCAATTGTTCATGAAGTAAACAACGAGCAAAGAGTCCCATTCAATCTTTAAGTTCCTTATATCAAGTCGATGGAACCAGCTGCAACCTATATTACTCTTTTTTTTTTTTTCCTGAAACGATAGAATTTTTATTTCTACTAATAGAGAAAATTACAATATATGAACAAGGACTCAAATTTGTCCTTTACAAAAGTGTACTAAAATACTGAGGATCAAAGAACTCCTCATCAAAATAGATGTGCATTGCTTGCTTACTCAGTGTATGACTGAGTGTATTAGTACTACCATTACCAGGCTGGCTATCAAATGAGCATGTCCTAAACATTGAGCTGCAACGTATATTACTCGGACTCTTCACTTTGCCCTGCCCTACTCAGTAGCTGCGTCGATGGGACTCCATAACTGAGTCCGAATAACATAGGGTGCAACTCATTGCTTAAGCTCCAGCGCACGGCTGAGACACTAAAAAGCACACCACAAATTTTTTTGGGGGGACCTGCTGCCTAGTACCTCCAGCCCCGGAAGTACTACTACTCAACATTTTGAAATTTGGACCGAGCACCCAGTCAGGGTTAAGGGTTGGAGAGGCTTGATTGATTGGATCGTAATTACAAAAATGAAAAGTGAATGATGTTATCATGATAATATAAATGTGACTATAATATATATAAATTATAAAGATACAAAGAAGTATGAAAGAAAATTAAAGGACCTGATTTTCCCATCGAACTGAATCTTTTACGGGGTCAATAACTGCTCGATTTATTTGAATAACTGGGATTGAATAATGACCTAATTCTCGATTGAACTATTCAATCAGCTCCGAATTAGAAAACACTGCCAGTATTCCCCGAAGTACAGCCATAATTGAAACCATAAATAATAGAGGGGACAAATAGACAAGAGATTATTCTTTCCTCACCTATACAAATTGGAGACCACATGTGATTTGGACCAATAGATGTAGACATTTCGAATGTCTGCGTCTTCACAGTATACTAGCCAATTTGACAAAACCTTAAGGTTCTGTTTGGATTGAAGGAAAGGGGAGGAAAGGAAAGGAGAGAATTCTAGTACAAAAGAAAAAGGACAGTAGAGAAAGCCAAAATCCATTCAGTTTCTATGGATTAATAAAGGGAAGGAAAAGAAACTATCATACATTAGTTACAATTTTATTCATAAGGGCAAATTACACTTTATCCTCTTGTGGTTTAGTGTTTTTCTACATAATCTCCTATGGTTTTAAAAGTTATATATAACCCCCTCATACTTTGGATTAAAGTGTCAAAGTAACGGAAATGGTCATTCGTAAAAGAACTTTTAAAACTGTCAAAAATACCCTTATAAATACATGACACACTAACTCTGTATGGTTTTCATATTTTACTATATAATCCACTTATAGTTTAATACTTCATTATATAAGCCCCTTATGATTTTCAAATTATATACATAACCCCCCTTGGTTAATAAATAATTTTCAACTTTACATGAGGGTATTTTTGACATTTTAGGTGACTCCATTACGAATGATCATTTCCGTCACTTTAATACTTTAATCCAAATCATGAGGGGATTATGTATAGTTTTTGAAACCATAAGGAGATTATGTAAAAAAACTAAATCACAAGGGGTAAAGTGTAATTTGCCCAATTCATAATTTAAAGGGTTAAATGCAAAAAACCCCCCACAAACTATATACCCAGTTGCAGTTTACCCCCAAACTATAATAATAGGCATTTGCCCCCTTGAATGATATGTTTGGACAATACTACCCCTTTTATCATTCAAGGGGGCAAAACTCATCTAGCGTTACTATATATTAGTGAGTGCCAACTAACCATCTTCCTTCAAAATTCTGCAAAATTAACCCGTCCTCTAGTTCCATCTCAACACTTTGATTGCCTCGTATGATGTCTTTGCTGAAGTTATTTTCATTGCGATTGTATATGCCTATGGCCATCTGCTATCAATTTAAACCACATAAAAATAAAGGAGGATGGGACCAATGGATAAGAGATTGCTGTTTCCTATTCCAAGATTCATCTTGGAGCCCAAAAAGAAAATTCCACAGATGATGTGAAATGTCTACGTCTCTAGGGCGTAATAGTCAAATTCAAGAAAGCATCATGTATTGTCCGCGACAAAATTCGAATGGGTGTGATTAATGTCCATTGTTCTGACCTGTTCGTCATATATATCTTGAAATTATGAGATATTTTTGAAGGCTCCCGCAATCAAAATCTAGTGCTCTGGACATCACATTAGCGCACATATATGGAAAAGATGAAGTTCATCCTTATGAGCGCACGTTTATGGAAGTACAGATTGCAATTCTTGTGCATACAATACAACTGGTTTAAACAGTAGTATTTTATATAATCTTTGCTATATTAACCTAATTCTAATTATACTTTTATGTAGATGCACATCAAGTACGAAACGGATGGAGCAATCAATATATGAGAGCTATTATAGAATTCAGGAGAAAGATATTCAAATCATGAAAAGAACTTGACCCATTAGCTTAGGGCACCTTAACTAACAATGCACCCAGCATGAGTCCGGATGGGTGTGCTAATGCCCATTGTTCTAATTACCTATTCATCACATCTTGAAATGACAAGAGATATCCCCTGGTTGGGTTACTCTTTTTTTTTTTTAGCAAGATAATCATTTTCAGGGTCCTTTCTGAGGGTTCCTGCAGACTTGTAACAGATAGCTGTTCCTATATATATTCACCTTCTAATTATGCTTTTATTCACGCAACTTCAAGCCCAATTGGGCATCAAGTACACAATCAATGGAGCAATTAACATATGAGAGCTATGGAATCCAAGAGAAACACATTGGAAATAACTTAACCCTTTGTGACCCTAATATGAGAAGGGTTATCTGATCATCCAGAAAACATATTGTGTGGGCAGACTTAGGCTCCGTTCTGTTTGCGTAAACTTGGCCCAGATTAAAAGACAAAGGTAAGAGTGGGGTCATGGGCTATGTAGTCCTCAAAAGGCCACGATCGCGTCAGCAAAATTTTTTCCACTGAAGTGGGGAAGATGATGACTATTATATATGTTAATACTCCAGTGATGCATGCCAGGAAATTGAACATGCAGGGTCTCTTTCTTGCTTTTTTTTTTTTATTCATTGAGTAGTATTCTAACCTTTCGATCAGACTAATTCTCTAAAGATCTTTTTTTTTTTCACTAAAGAGTATCTCGATTTTTCGACCAAACTAATTCCCTAAGAATCTATTTGGTACGATGTAAATTGTTATCTCTAGGAAAACAATTTCATTGGAAGTCATTTTCTGGAAAAATAATTCTTGTTTTCTTTTTAATTTTCATGTGTTTGCTTACTTCTCTGGAAAACAGCTGTCGTGATGAGTAAAGAGTAATTTGATTCAGTTCGTCACCATATCAACCATTCCTCTCCAGCCTCCATCACCTCACCACCCCAGCCATCATTTTCCGACCGAGAAGAGAATAAAACCATAGCCACATGAATGACCAATATTAGCTTTCCAAATCAACCATAATCAGTCACAATAAGAAATTGTAGATGACAATGCAAGAAAACCGAGTCTCACAAGAATATTTTGCTGCCAAAATTATTTTAAAGATTTAAAAGATCTCATCCAAAGCAAAAGCTGGACATTATTATTGTTGATGTATAGAATTGTTCATCTCCCTCCTCCACAACCAATCTAAAAACACTCTCCCTCGGTTAGCACAAGGTACCTCATCTCGCCCATGATAGGGTGACTTGCTGCAACCATTTTTTTTTTACACTCTATTCCATTTTGTTCATACTCCAGAGGCAAACTAGTTTAAAACGGAAATTGTGAGGCTCCGGTAGACAATTCTGTTTTTGAGTTGTTTTAGAAAAATTAAACACTCTCTAAAACACTAAAACTCTCTATAGAGCATGGATTCTAGTACAATGAGAGAACTACTGTTTCAAATACAAGTCTGGAGTATCACATCCAAAAACAACCCAGAAACACATCGAAAAACAACCCAGAGACATTGAACCATTAATAATACTTACCCAGGCACCTTTCCATCTGGCTAACATTACACTGACACAATACAACCATTAGAGACGAGACTAAACAAGGTCATGGGAAGAACATGTGACTCAAAAAAAAAAAAAAGCATGTGATTGGAACTCCCACACCGCAGCAAACATAAATACCACGTTAAAGTGACAAATATTGACACACTCCCAGACCGGGGATGCCAGCAATTTTGTTGCAGAATATTTATTTCTCGGGAAACCAAATGATGTGATCCTCAGGAAGGAAATGGCAGATTGGAGCAGTTCCTGGCTTCACCTTTAGCAACTGAAAAGCCAAATGCTCTGGGTCCCATTGTGATGTATCCCTGTGGCAAACGGCCACAGCTTTAACTTTAGCTCTAGCTCCATCTTCTGCAGCAACCAAATTAGTTATATAAGCATCACTCTGCGAGGTGTGGCAGTAAAAAACTGCGTACGGGTATCTCTCTCGTCATGGCAAGGAACGACTTTATCACCAGTTCTCAACTTGGCAACATCGGTTACGTCTACCGTGGAAAGTTCACTTTTCTGCCCACAGTAGGCAGAAGCAATGCAAGGAGGCCAACTGTGTTCTGTGGGATGCACAAAGACGCACAGAGAAATACTGTACCGGACACCGGAGAAAGCCGGTTGTGCTTGGATGAAATAATGCAATACATTTTAAAATTACAATAAATGCCCTCTTAAAAATTTGTTCATCATCTAATGCCTATTACTTAGAAAATATTTTGTGAACATTCCAACGGAGATGCAGGTCCCAATGAAAAGAAGAGCGAAAAAGTGAATGTCCAAGAAACGTGAAAAACAAAGGTACGGAAAACTAGATGAAATTGTTGTAACGGAAAATGGGTGAAATTTTCAACAATATTTAGTGAATTTTGTACATATCAAAACAAATATTATGGTAGATTTTATTTTTAATTGAGTTTGATATTTGAAATAATTGAAGCGTAAATATAACAGGAAGAGTTGGGATATCAAACATGATTAAAATAAAGGAAGATGTGCAATTTTGGTCCCCCAACGTTTGGCCTATGAGTTAAACTAATCCTTGATATTTTGACCATAATAAATATGGTCCCAAATTTTTTATTTTAGTCAAATTTGGGACAACTAATAGAAACTACAATATCTAACAGTCAAAATCAAGTTAGAATTAGTCAAAAGTTTGACTTTACATTTTTTGGTCCCTAATATTTGAAAATTTGATCAATATGGTCCTTTATGTTTTAAATAATTTTATTTCAAATGAAATAAAATGTGAATTAGATTAAATGCATAAAAAATGTGTTCTAAATCTCATTAAAATCCTTAAAAGTAATCCACATTGTCAAAACATATCATTTAGCCTAAATAGCATCTTTTCGTTAAATTAATTACCAACAAATGATGACACATATATCATATATAAAAGAAAATTTAGTGGAAAAAAGAGAATTTTAATTTGAGTATATAGCAACTTTAGTTGTAAATAGTATAACACAAATCGTTGTATGATTTGTGGATATGAGTTTCAATCAGTTATGATTAGATATTGTGATTACAATAACAACTAAAGGTGATTACCAATATAAAGGACTCACATGAATTTTTAAAAAATTTCTTGCTATTTCTTCTTGTCTTTCCTTCATATTAAATTAAATATTTCAATAATACAATTTAATGTATTTCAATATGTAGTTGTTTATATTATAATAGAATATTTAATTAACTATTTTAATTTATCAAATATAAGTATTGGGCATTAGATGATGAACAAATTTTTAAGAGAACCTTTATTGTAATTTTAAAATGTATTACATTTTTCATCCACACACAACCGGCTTTCTCCAGTGGTGCCCGGAAATTCTTCTTTGTGAGCCTCCACAGAGCACAGTTGGCCTCCTTGCATTGCTTCTGCCTACTATGGGCAGAAAAGTGAACTTTCCACCGTAGACGTAACCTGGCAACATCCGTAATAGTGTATTTTTGGATTTCGGTATCTATTTTTCCTGCTTCAGCTGAAACTGCTCGAACATCTTTCCCCAGCTCGGAAGTAGCGAAATCAATCAGTGACTCCAGAGAAGTCGCACAGTACTTGTCTTCCCCTTTTGTTCTAGGCATCTCGCACTCTGCTATTGTTTCCTTAATAGTTTTGGCTTCTTCTGATTGTGGCTCCAGTGAGAATTTGTTCAAAATCTCAGGAACAGATTTGGAGGAAAAGGGAATGGTATCAGCAATTTGTCGGGGCAGGAATAGTGTAGTAACCTTCAGCACTGATTCAACAAACTCCAGATTCATACTTGAGCCGCGATGCAAATCCTTTTCAAGGAAGAAAATTTTAATGTTTTGGTCAATATAGAGTTGATCTTTGGTAGGATTTATACCAGGACTGCTCACTTGAGATTTTTTATTATATGGTGGAAACCTTGAATCCGGTAGTTTGCTAAAACTGATACCTCGGCCATTGACTTGAGCTTTTCTATTATATGGTGGAAACCTTGAATCTGGTAGTTTGCTAAAACTGATACCTTGGCCATTCACTTGAGCTTTTCTATTATATGGCGGAAACCTTGAATCTGGTAGTTTGCTGAAGCTGAAAACCATGGCCGTTCATTTGAGATCTGGCATTATATATTTGAAATCCAGAGGTTTCCCTATAGTTAATGCAATGGCAAGAGAAAAAACTTTTTTAGCTGGGGCACAAATTTTTTTTTTCACTTCCATAAATATGTGCCTAATAATAAATTTAAAATAGAAAGATGCAGAATGTGTATCTAATTAATTACAAAGAAGGGCACAAACAACCTGCAACTCCTTAAAATCAACTTTTTGGCAACATGAAAAACCTTATACTAGTGGAAAGCAACTCCTTGAAACCTGTGGTATAGACTTGTGGTCATCACTCAAGTTTGATCATCATTTTACCTGCTTATTGTGTACATTTCGTAAAATTATACATGAGGGAATTTATACACTCAATATAGGCAACCTACAAATTAGTGTGGTGAAATTAATTTTCTTTATATTTTCAATAAAAATTCCATGTCTTAATTGACATTTTTCTTCGTGGCTAAAGTACCGCGATGCATGCCTAACAAAGAATAACATTTAACCCCGGCCAGGCTGTATCCTCCCTTGCTACAGTTTCTCATATTTAACTTTTCTCTAGTAATCAAGGAATGAAAGTTAGGACCTGAATTTCATTTAAGGTTATCATTGTATTACAGCTGCTGTTTTAAAAAGAAAAGCGTAGCCCATCATACGAGCTGGTTCGTTTAACCACACAAGCTAATTTCGACCACTTTCTAAGATCTTCATAACATGCTTCCTCATCAATGAAAGAATTCCTATGTTAAAAAAAAAAAAAGGCATGCTAGATTTGTTATCATATGCATAATCTACAACTGCAAGCCATATAAGCAGTGCAGAGTCGGGACACTAGAGTTGAGAAATTGAACTTTGATAGTACAAAAATTATAATAATAGTAGAGTTTGAAATCAATAAACATGTCTATCTTAAAAATTCATTTCTTCTTATGTTAAATATGCTATCAAACCTAAATTGTGCTTAAAATTTGTAGTGAAACTTACCTTTGAGTTAACATCCATATATATATAACTTTGGTAGGTTTATCACTCTTGTGAAAGGTAATGATTATGGACTTTTAATTATTTAGGAGAGTAATGTACATTAGGAAAGGGAATTCTAATCTCTTTTAGTAGGTTTATAACTCTTTAGGGGGCAAATAAGGAATAATTTCTAAAATTTCTTAAACTTTTTAAGCTTCAAAACATAATTGTCTCAAAATCAATTGCATCTCCTCAGCTACATGTGGCTCCACCGCTGCATGTAAGTAATGGCTGTTTTAGTTCTTTTTCAAGTGGTGTGAAAGGTTAATTTTAGGTAAGTTACAAAAAAAGAAAGGAAATAAAACAAGTGGGCCATAATGTTGGATTGGACATACTGTATAGAATCAGTCGTAGATGATTAGCCAATACTAAGAATTTTTTTCATAGCATATAGAATTCTTTGACGGTTAAATCTTAAATTCATCTCAAAACCATTTAATTAAGGTGCATGTATCACTTACATGTCCCAAGGGAAAACCAAAAAAAAAAGAGCAATAGAAGTAGAATAAGTAATAAATATAGGAAAGGTTTTCGTCTCAGACAAACCATTGTGTAGGAGTTCTCTAACTACTTTGGGCATAGGAGTGTTCGGAAGCTTGGATTTCCAATAACCATCAAGATCTGCATGCGTTGCAACGACTCCTAGCTGGTATAAATTTCAGGATACGCAAAAAGAGTTTATGAGTAATTGAGTTTCTAACACTATCCAAAGTGCAAGCAATTTAATTATCACGAAGTTAAAAATTAAAATAGCCTATGACTTGTGAATAATATATCATATACTCACAGAAACAAATGTGAGAAAGTAGAGAAGCTTGAGAAAGTCCATAGTAATTTGTGCTCAAGGGCCACAGTAGAATTCTAGTAAGGCGGAGCGAAGAGAGTAGTAAGACCAAATGTTGGGACGAGATAGCTCAAGGACCTTGGCAGCAGTATTTATAGTGCAAGAACCACAGTGGATTGCTAATTTTCTTTCAACGTCGTATGTCCAGGGCCACAGCCGGAACCCCGGTAACCAGGGCCGCAGCCGGCAGGGGGACCGGGTGTTTAGCAGCCCCTGGCCCCCTAACATTTCTTATCTGATTACAACTCAAAGTTAAAAAAAAAAAAGTTTAATCGAATTACTATCTCAACAGTATGAAACACAGCGGGGAAGCTGCAAATTGATTAATAAACCAAAATACGCATTAGTTATTTATTAGTACAACTTTACAACTTTACTTTAGCATGTGGAGAGAAAAAAACTATAATTTGAGTATCCTTAATCTCAAACTTTGAACAGCAATCATCTCTCATAACGCCAATGTAAAATACACTAGAAATATTGCTAAGATGCACTACAAGAAAGATCTGAATTAGTGGCACCTATATAATGGCATTTTTCAAGGGAATGCCATGGTTAAAAATTTTATTGGCACCTTGTGAGAAAAACTTCACTTCTTCACTCTATGAAAATGCTGATTTAGTGGCATTTTTCATGGAATGCCATGGTTAAAAATTTTATTGGCACCTTGTGAGAAAAACTTCACTTCGTCACTCTATGAAAATGCTGATTTAGTAGCATTTTTGCTCAATATGCCATTAAATCCAAATTTAGCCACACTGTAGTGGCGTTTCACCTTAAATGTCATTGGATCATAAGTTTTACTGGCATTTTTTTAAAAAAAATTAAAATAAAAAATGAAAATAAAAACATAGTTTGCTAATTGGATGAGATTTTCTTGCCTAATTGATGAGGTTTCCTTCCCTGATTTACTCCTCTTAACTGATAAGTATCAAAATAAATCCCTCAAATATTGAAACTCACTGAAATTTTTTCAATCTAGCATTCTCTACAAATCTTTATCCACAAACTCTATCATCTAGCATCTCAATTCCATTGTTATCTACCATCACAAGAAATCATTAAAGGTACTTTCTTTCCTCTCTAAATTCCATAGAACAAAACAATAGTTATAGGTTTTTGTTTGTTTTATCATTGTATATCGTGTGATTATGGATACAATTTTAAGATAAAAAATATTGGTTATTTCTAATTTTTTTCTTTCCTTTGAGCGGTTGTATTAATTACTTTAGTGTTAAAATCTTGTTTCTTTCACAATCACTGTATCATTGTACTTTCATAGTATTAATAACAAGCTCTCCTTTTTTTGGCCAAGCTAGGTTTAGAGATGTTTTTGAAAATTTGTCTCAAGAAAAGGGAAGAATTGTATTAATTGACTAAGAGAGATAGTATGATGCTTTTCGCATAAACCTTGAAAATGTAAAGCACAATCAGTAGGCTAGGAAAAGAAAGCATATTACTTAGCGTTTCAAAAACATAATTGAAAACTTTTTGGATATGTATCTTCTCTACCTATATCTGCATTTTTTGTATGACTTTTAGTGAAATTCATATAATATACAGTGCCTTTATTTGCCATATTCTGGCAAAAATGTGTGTTGAATTGTAATGGTATGTGTGGTTAGACAACTAAGTATCAATTAGAATTCATTTACATTAAGTCATCCTGTCTTGGTGCAATGCCCCCAAAAAAATAATAAAGGGTGCGGTGCATGTTGTTTTCAGTTAATATGTGGTGAAATGCACCAACATCCCATTCACTTTGTAAGAGATGCTACTTCTATGCAAGCCAAATGGTGTGGTTGTAGGTTCAAATATGGTCAAGCATTAGGAAATATTAGATGGTTTACATTTTTTTTCTCAAGTTTTAGGATCAAATCTAAATTGATTGGTACTATTTCCTTTTTTATTTTAGAAATATTGGCGAGTGTTGAGGTTTCTTTGTTGGAATGCCTTTAGTTTCTCCGTGGCAAGCTCAAGATGCCCCATTTTACTTCCTACTTTGATCATTGTTAATTTTTCAACTACTATTGCTAATATCTTGAGTTAATATTTTTACTTACTAATCCTTGAGAAGAGATAATATATTCATTGTACTGTTTAAATGTAGATTACATAGCATCTGAGAGAATTAATGAAGCAAAGAAGACATGATCTTTTTCAAGTTATTAGCTTAAAAGATTAATGTCTTTAGACATGTTTCAGTTGTAAAATGTATGAATTTGTATAGATTGTTGTCATATAATTTCTTACTAGATTTATTAGTTAGTTGTGACTTCTTTTTATGGAGAAACTTTCATTTTGAGTTGTAATTAATTACCGGAATCAATAAGAGCAATTTGATTTTTAATTTCAATTTTTTTTTTTACTTTTCTTAATTTTTTTAGTGGCATTCAAAGTGACAGGAAAGTTTTAAATAGTGGCATTTAAAGTTGTATCGAAACTCAAATTGATGGCATTTGCAAGTATCGTAAAAAAAATGATGTAGTGGCACCTTGTCATGACATGTATTCCTGGTACAATGGAATGCTAAAATGTTACCCTAATAACTCTTTGTGGCACTTTTTAAGTGTCACTAGACTATAGTGGCAGTGATATTGCCGGCACTCAGGGGAAATGCCATTAGATTAAAAATTGTCACTAAAACATATAAAAAGAGGCATTTTTGAGTGCCATTAAATGGTAATTTTCTTGTAGTGATGAGTGATATTCGCATTCCTATAACTAAGTGCCTTTCGCACTTTAATCTATTCACTCAATGAAATGCCATCACCGAATGCAAAAGAGTAGTTTGGGATTTCAAATGTCACTTTCGTATTCCTAATACATGTATATATATAATGGTTTTATATGTTTAAGAAGATAACTTTTGAAAATATAAAACTTAATTAGTAGTTTCAACTTCATAGATAAAAGATTATACATATTTTAAGAAGACCAATAGCAATTCTCCACTAACCTCCAGATCAAAGATTATATGTATGTATGACCAAGTATTTAAATTTGAATTTGACAGATAAAAATGAAATAATTGATCAAAAAATGTGCTCAGAGGCTCAAGATAATGAACTCCTTGTTGGACTTCACTTCAGTAGGCTCTATTATGCGCCTGAAAGAATAACAAACAAAAATGATAAACAAATGAGCCAGACTCAGAGACGCTGAAGGTGAAGGATAACTGCTAAACTGGTGGTAGATTGAAGAGCTCCATGAAACTTTCTCCTTATAATTCCTTGGATTAACCCTTCACTATTTGTCTGTTTTGCGTCGGACAGTACTGAACTGTTTTGCCTATTCAAGTTGTGTCGAGTACTATGGCTTGAAATCATGCTGGTTAAACTACTTTCACCAGAACGAAAGAGAAATAGATGGTAAATTTCCTTTTGGTAATCTATTACTTAAGAATTTGCAATCTGTGTAGTTTCAAAATTGTCACTTTACTTCCTTCTAGTTTAGGTTAGAGCGAAGCTGTTTTCTGTCCAATTTGACTGCACAAGAGGTAAAGTTTCTTATTTGACATTTCTTAATATCTAAGTGCTTTTAATTTCCTTTTCTTTTAAGGCAGGGCAGAAAAGTCGGCAGGCTGCAAATTAAAGTAGGTTGAGGTGATCCAGCCATCATTGTTGTGAATATCCCAAAAAAAAAAAAAAATTTACAGCACTTTAGAAAAGTCCAAGTAGTGCCAAGCCTTGAGTTCAAATCATCCCAATAAACTTTTTAGAAAGTAGGTTTTTTTGATATTTTGTTTGTTTGGTGTACATCAAGTCATGAATACTTGTAAATTGTAGTATGGACCTATGCTAAAGGACAATCTCACATTAGATGTGGCCCTCACATAGGACCAAAATGCTGGTAAGGTTTTTGTTTGCTTTTTAATAATTGGCAACACATATATTACCCCCAACTACATTATATATGGGGCTAGAGGGAAGGCCCGTTTAGATTAGAAGGATGTAAAATTTTTAAATTCAAAGGTGTAAGATCAAGACCTTCGGCTTACAAGTTACAACTCAGAGAGAAATTTTATATCCCTTCCGGTGGTCAAAATTAGTTCTAAGCTGTTAGTATGACAGTCCAACATTACTCAGTTATGACTTAAACCTTTTTAAACTAATAGACAATATCAAATTTAAAACCATTTGAACTTATAATCCCCCTCTAAGTAGACATTGTCAGCTTGGCTTGGGAGTGCGACTGATTATCTACCCATAAATAAGTTAATCCTTGTTTAGTCTCTTCTCTGCCAGTTGTAGTATCAATTATGTCGGTGTAATATTCCCTCAAACGTAAAGGTACTCGATGAGTATTATTGATGGTTGATGTACAAATTTAGTGTACTATTTTACGTTGTATGATTGCAAAATAGATCCTATTACAAAATATACCAAACTTTTGGATGAATCTACAACACATATATCAACCTTCTGGACCGAACCTGACCTCCATCTGTATCCATTTTTTTTTAGGACAAATAACCAAAAAGCTCCCTGTAGAATAGTTATCTTACAGAAAAGTCCCTTGTAGTTTTAAATCATATACATTGGTACCTCATGATTTAAAGTAAAGTGAAAAATTAATGAAAATCGTTAAATTTAACGCGTTTGATGTAGACACATTGGAACTGCGTGTGGTCTTCCAAATAATAGTTTTTTAAGCCAATTTTGACCTAAAATACCTATTTTGCCCCTCATACCTTAATAAAACAACCATGATTCTTCTTCAAATTTGCTCCAAACTTGTAGAAATCGACGATTTTTGCTTATATTATTAGTGATTATTAGTGAATGAAACTAATGAATCAAAAACGGTTTATTTTAGGCTATTTTTTGCTTATATTATTAAGGCAATTCTGTTATTTCACTCAAAACCGTTTATTTTAACGATTTCCGTCAATGTTTCAAATTACTTCAAACCATGAGGTACCGACACGTATGATTTGAAACTGCAAGGGATTTTTCTGTAAGATAGTTATACCACAGAAGCCTTTTTTTTTTTACCCTTTTTAAAAAAAAAACTTTTTCATCATCAGGGAAGAGGTGCGACTTAAGAAGCGGGAAGAGAAAAGGAATTTAAACCCAGAATCTCTAATTTCTAGAACTTCAATTTTAACCATTAGATCAAATTAACGGGATTTTTCTATACGCACAAGTTAAAATAAATCCGAAATACACCCGTTTCACTGCAAGTATACAGGTCAACTAGTAGTTTAGGGTATATATCGGGTCGATCCCACGAGGAAAAGTGAACAATTACCGGTACTACTAAAGTTTCTCTATTATTTAGACTATCAATGAATTATAAGAAATGAAATCTACTGAACTTATGCAAAATAACAAATGTAAACTCCTTAGGTTATGGTATTCCTAACTACTCATGCAAATGCTATTTTTGGATCATTGAATACTACCATCTAAGCTAATTATGGTGTAATTTCCTCATGCATATGAAACCTACTTTCGTAGTGAATCAATTATATTCATAACTAATCCATACCTATTCTCATGGTTATGGAATTAGCTACAAGTTCATTTTTTCAATGAAATTACATGAAATTAATCACCAAAACCACATAGGTGCACCTCTACTCTCGTGAGTGTACTCCCTATGTTTAGCACTTCTTGAACTAGTGTTAAATCTCAATTTTTCATTGCAGAAATAACACCTTAGATAATCACAATTAATGGTACCAGATTAATCATGATTTGAAGAGCTTAAAGTGCTAAATAACTTGCTCAAATAATGGCATCAAATAACCAAATAATAAACACTAACAATTATAGGAAGTTCAACCAAACCCAAGGCATAAACTTTAAAAACACATATTAAACACAAAATTCAGAACTTGCATATTAATCATACTTAAGAATCCAATACAAAAGATAAGGAATTGGAGAAGAGATAACCCTTGTCACTTGAGTTTCAACTCCTCCTTCTTCATCTCCATCTTCATCCTAATCTAGCCAATATACAAGAGTGGATGAACTATTAACTAAACTATCCTACACTAAGAACAATGGAAAGGCTACATTTTTTTGCAGTCCAAGCTTCTCCCGTATGTTTCAGACCTCCCAAATGTCTTTGCATATAAATTGGTTAAAAACTCCTTTTTCTTGGTCAAAATTTTCTGCTATGACTCTCCAAGTCTGAAATTTGTTAGGATAGTCAATAACCAACATTTTTGACTTGAAAATAAGCCACCTTTGTTGCCCTTTTGCATTCTGAAGCATGTGCACCGAATTCCCTTGCAACTTATAGCTGGAAAGTAGTCTGAACACAAGAGAATTGGCTGAGCAAATTGCAGCTTTTCGGCTACAAAACGCGCCTACACAAAACGCGGCTTAAACTCGCGTTTTGCCTTCTCGCGTTTTCAACTTGGCCTCACTTCAACTGTGATTTTCTCTGTGATGAAGGCCGAAATAACTTTTGTGCAAAACACAAAGGTTGTAGCCCTTTGAGTTAGCTTTCCAATGCTTCAAGAATCACCTAATTTGGAGATCGGTGGACAGAGATATGGTCGAAATACCATAGATTGGTCAATTCTGGGCTTCAGCTTCCGACCATCCAGAAAAGCTTCTGTGTTTCGTCTTTTTGACCAGGAAAACGGCTGAATTGGGCTTTGATGTCTTCATACCAAATGTAGATATATCTCTTAACTTCAAAGTGGTACAAAAATCACCTCAATCCGATGTGTGAAACTCCAGATATGGTCAAAATACGAAAATATGTCAGAGTTGTCAAAGCTGACTTTTCTTGATTCTTTTATCCACAAATTGCATTTCTTCTTTAACACTTCATATTTTATTTTCACCACTTTAATCCATCATCAATTATCCAAATATCTTCTCAATGGTCTTCATTTGATAATTGAATCATTAAACCTGTAAAATATGAAATTTTTACCATTAAAAGCACTAGAAATGCAATGTTAGCCGTTTTAACATAAAATGTAGATTTTTACCAAAACCTTAGTTATTTTAGTTATAAAAGTAAATAATCAAACCAAAATTAACTAATAAAATGCACTTAAAAATACGTAAAATAAACACTTGCCACAAAGCCTCCTCGGCATATGTATCCATGTTTTTATATAAAAACTTTTTCTTTCTTATGCAAGTTAATCTACCATAATAACAGCAATCCTCTAACGGGCGAACTTTTACCTACTATATTATTAGGCCAAGTTATTATGGAATCTACATAGTGATAATTGTATGTGTGTTTCATTCCAAATTGAACATTTTATTTCATTTTCCCTACCTTTCAACAAAATTTACACTAGATTAAAGCATCTTCATTTGGATTGGAAGCATGCACAAATGTTCTTGAATTTAAAATTATTTTATTTTAATTTTTATTTATTCTTCAAATATGTAATCTCCGTACTTCTTAGATCTGCTCTTTGATATTGGTGTATGATTGATAATGTAACTTCTGTCATTAGTTCAAATTTTAATAAAATTATGATGAGTGTGTTTAGATAGGAGGTTATTTGAAATAATTGTTATAATACTTTTTATGATATGATGTATGTGAGATAAAAAAAAATTATTAAAAACATATAAAGTTGATTGAAAATTATAATTGTGATGTAAGTAAAATAATATTTAATAAAAAATTTGCTATCCAGACACACATTATTTTTATTGTGAGTTGAGCTTGGGCTTACCAAAGTCCAGCTCAAAAATCTCAATTGACACACCTAATCATGAGACCATTTAAGTGCTATTGATTGCTGAAACTGACTTGATGCCATGCTGGTTTAATTTAACACTACTTTTTCGAAACCAGAGGAAAAAGAAGAAAAGAAAAAAAAGTATATTTCTTTCCAACAGTAAGATATTTAAAAGAAAAAGTCTATTTTTGCAACATAATTTCCCTGTAAAAAAAAAAAAAAAAAAATATTTTTAAATTTTCAAAAAGTCTCTTCACTTTTTTTTGCGAGTATATCGAGCTAAGCTATTTAGTTTTTTGTTCAACTCGACTACACAAAAAATACAATTTGTTTTTCTTTTTCCTCAAAATATTTTAACAGGAGATGAATGGGATTTAAGAATGTCTTGCAACTTTTGTTAATAGCAAATGAAAATCAACGGACCCACTAATAAAAGTAAAGAATGAGGAAATCTTGAAGGGTAAAAATTGAAACAAGAGAAATTTTGTTTTCTATTTTGGGTATGTGACATATATTTTGGAACAAACAAAAAAGGAAAGTATGACACTTTCAATGAGACGGATGGAGTATTATTCATTAGACATTTATTATTATTTTTAGTTATTTTCATTTCCTTTTCTTTTAGAGTAGGGCGGCTGAGATGGCACCGTCATGGCGGCAAATTGAAGCACGCGAGTGACACTATCAACTATCCCACCAAATGCCAACCCCGGCCACCACCGTCTGTCCGTATTAGCGATGATGATGTTAAATGCATTATGGGCACTAGTAGGCTGCCGTGTTCAATTTAAGCCACCAATAAGGAGAGGACTGATTTATAAAAGATTCCTCTTTCCAGATAACTAAAAATTCCTCTTGGAGTTAATTCTATGTTGCACCGTTTAACTATAGTTGAATACCTAGTTTGGTACCTAAACTTGAAAATGAGATACTTTTATATCTAAAACATAAAATCTATTGAATTTAAGTAAAATTTGTCACACTTTAGTTCTAAAAATAGATAAAAAAAGTATCCTACTATGAATAAAATTTGTTCCACTTTAGTTCTTAAAACATAAGATGTATCTCACTTAACTATAAAATATGTCCTATTTCCGTCAACCATTTTACTTAAGCAGACAAATTTTATTTTTAAGGAATAAAGTATTCCACTTTAAAATTTAGAAATTAAAGTGAAAATACAAATATAGTTGAAAAGTGAAAATTGGAATTAACCGTTGCTCTTGTGATTTGAAGTGTCTAGTCTTCACGTATCATAATCAATTGATAGAAACCTTAAACAATGCTCCCATCGTAAGTCTGAATGATCAGTGTGCTAATGGCCATTTCTCTAACCTTATCATCACATCTTGAAATTATAAGAGATATCCCCTAGGGGCTACCTTTTTTGCAAGATAATCATCTGCAGGGTCCTTCTGAGGGTTTCTGCAACCTCGCAACAGATATTTGTTCCTATATTCACCTTCTAATTATACTTTTATTCGGCCAACTTATACCCCAAATGAACATCAAGTACAAAACCAATGGAGCAATTAATATATGAGAGAGATAGAATCCAAGAGAAACACATTGGAAATCATGGAAATAACTTGGAACTTTGCCCTAATATGAGAAGGGCTATCTGATTATTAATACCCCATTTAAATGGCGAGTTTTTTGGTTGTTATTATAAAAATTCTCCCTCCTTCCTCTTCCCCCCTCCCTCCCTCCCCACAACCACCATTCTACTCCCTCCACTGTCGACCACTACCACCACTCCACTCCCTCCGCCATCAGCACCATCCAACTCCATCCCTACCTCCTTTTTTTTCTCCTCTCCCTCCCTCCCTTCCTTCTCCCTCTTTCCTCCTCCTCCTTCCCTTCCTTCCTCTACCACCCCCTCTCCCTTCATCGGACCCCCTTCTCCTTCCCTACAGGTCACGTGACCAGTAGGGGAAAGGGAGGAGGGGCTCCGATGAAGGGGGAGGGAGAAGAGGGGATGATGGGGGAAGGGAGGAGAAAAGAGAAGGAAGAGGGAGAAAGGGAGGAGGAGAGGGAGCGAGACAAAGAGAAAGGAAATAAAGAAAGAAGGGGAGAGGGAGAGAGATAGAGGCACTGGCGGTGCCTGTCGGCACAGACCAATGGCAAAGATGGTGATGGGTCTAGCTGTGGGGAGGAAGAAAAAGAAAGAAAAGAGGGAAAAAAAATTTTGTTTGTTTTTAGTTATTTTGAGCTGTGTTTTTAAAAAACTTGGGTAAGTTTTTTAAGATTCCTATATCTAAAATTTTTAAAAAACTTGGAGAAGAAAAACTACTTAAAAAACTTAGGTGCCAAATAGGTCCCATATTATGTAGATACACTTATGCTCTATTTGGTTAAACTTGGCCTAGAAAAAAAGTTAGAAATAAAAAATAATAATATGTTTTTTAATCAACTTTTTAGGATGTTGCATGCTATCTTCTGCCAATCATTCATTTATGAGATCATGTCAGCAAAACTTTTTCAACTGTAGGCAAGATGATGATTGAGGTATCCCGCATCGATTTGAGAAAGGGAAGGGAATGGGTTTAAAGCTTGGGTCCAATGGCTATCTTGTAATTTGGATTAATTATTTTGGACCAGTGAATTTTGGTCCAAAAATTACTTGGGTCAACTCTTGGACCTGAGTCGAGATAGTTGGTATCAAAGCGAATCTCGCGTAGTCTCTGCATTAGGTGAGTTTGGACCAACAAGTTATAGTTCGCATTAGGTGAGTTTGGACCAACAAGTTATAGTTCTAATTACGCAAGGGAGTGCAAGGAGCTAAGTGCTGTGCGGAGTTAAGTACCACGTTCGAGAGGGACCACCTCTAGAACCTACAAAACTAAGTGTCACGTTGGGCGAGAGCCACCTCTAGAGCCCATACAAGCTACCTCTAGAATCCGAACATAACCAAGTGGACAATTTGAATTCTAACGGGCTTTGCGAGGTTTGAATTCTAATGGATTTTGCAAGGACACAAAGTGCTAAAGGTGGGGAGAATGAGCTATCTCACATCGATTTGAGGAAGGGAAGGGAATGGGTTTAAAGCTTGGGTCCAATGGCTATTTTGTAATTTGAGTTAACCATTTTGAGTAAGTGGATTTCGATCCAAAAATTACTTGGACCAACCCTTGAATCCGGGTCGTGATAATGACTATTATGACAATACTCCATTGATGCATATCATGAAAATTGAAAGGTACAGTGACTAAGGATCTATTCGGTACCATATAAATTATTTTCTCTGGGAAACTAATTTCATTGGAAGTCATCTTTTGGAAAAAAAATTTCTTCTTTTCTTTCTAATTTTCATGTGTTTGGTTACTTCTAGAAAATAACCGTCCTGATGAATAATTAATTCAATTCGTCACCATATCAACCACTCCTGTCCAGTCCTCCACCACCTACACCACTCGCGCTATTGTTCTCCGACCAAGAAGAGAATAAAGCAATAGCCACGTGAATGATCAATATTTAGTTTTCCAAATTAGCCATTATCAGCAACAAGAAATTGAGGATGATAATGCAATAAAGTCAAGACTCACAAGGATATTTTACTGTCAAAATTCTTTTAAAGATCTAAAAGATTTCATCATGGATTGAAATTTCCAAAGCAAAGGCTGGACATTGTTATTGATATACAGAATTGCCGACTGATGTTGGTGAATCAGGCCACAGTACAATTTCCTATAAGCCTTTGACTTCTTGTGTTGATAAAGGTAACTAAAGCCAAAAGAGACGAGATACGACGGTGGAAAATAACTTCAGTAAGTTTGTAACTGGAATTATTTACGCACACTCATGCAAAACATTTTACCAAGAGATATCATTTTCTGGGGTTTAAAATGAGCTAAAAAGCACAAATTGAGGAAACATTTTCTAAAAATTTTTTTCAATCCAAACAAACAGACCCTTAAATGCTCAACCGTGCAGCATTAATCATGTCAAAACTTTTCCCCTCTCAAATATTTAGCAAGCTCCAGTCAGCAATTGCCTGGATGTTGTAGTTCTGTGGGTCCCCCCTTAGGTTGAGTGAGACTCTCTTTGGTGTGCCCTGAGTGTAGTGTAGTTTTTTCCCTATAAAATGCCTATTGTTGACAAAAAAAAAAAATATTTAGCAAGCCACTGTGGCTCTTGCACTTGTATAAGTACTGCTGCCAAGGTTCTTGAGCTATCTCACATCAACATTTTGGTTCAGCCTTACATAACCGAGTTGGCATAAGTATTATGGACTTGCTCAAGCTCCTCTACTTTCTCACACTTGTTTCTGTGAGTATCTGATATATTATTCCAAAGTTACAGGCTATCTTAATTTTTAACTTCGTGATAATTTGCTTGCATTTTGGGCAGTCTGGAAACTTAATTGCTGATATATTCTTTTTGGGTATCGTGAAATTTATACCAGACAGGAGTTGTAGCAAAGCATGCAGATCTCGAAGTTTATTGGAAATCCAAGCTTCCAAACAGTCCGATGCCCAAAGCTGTCAGAGATATCGTACGCAATGGTTTGTCCGAGAAGTGCTCCTTTCCAATCTTCTATTGCTCTCCTTTATTATTTATTCCGCTTCTTGTATTGCTCGCCCAGTTTCCTGCTTGTTTCCCCTAGATTTCAAGGGTTTTAATAGATACTAAACCAATTTCAAAAGCTAAAGAATTTTGAGAAAATTTACACCACAAATTTCTAGTTTCACTAAAAGGAAAACCAAAAAAAAATCACAAAATTATGCAGACAAACACAATAAATCTGGTCTTTCTATTTCAATTTTCCCATTCAAGGACCAATAATGAAATGAGTAAAAGAGTTAAGGGTTTGTCCAACGAGAGTGGACATTCATTAAGATTGAGTTAATCTATTAACTTTTTTTAAAAATAAAGTTAAGTTTAGGGATGGGTTTAAATGTAAAAGAGTATAATAACTGTTAGTATATATATATATAATATATGGGGTGTCGATTAGGTATCTGTTAGAAAAATCTAATATTTAATTATAAAAAAAAGGATTTGGCTAAATGTTTTATAATTATTTCATATTCATGCACTGTGTAAAAGCTTTTACCGACAAAATGAGTAAAATATCTTGAATTTTACATAATCATGTACAAGTGATTGTCTACACTACATTTAGTTCACTAGATCAATTCTGATAGAGGAATTATCTCCTACAAATATAGTGGTCCAGCAGAATTCCAGTTATCAAACCAAAAGAAAGTGTCACAAGTCACAACCATTCCCAATACTTGCCACAATTAGAGGTTCAGCAAGAGGGTCTAAGATGTAAAAAAATTTAGATATATTTTATATAAATTTAAACTCTTACCCCACAAAACTGTGAAACTTTTCTATGTTGCATATTATTAATTTAAATATGTTAAATTTGGTCCCTCAAATATTTGGTATTTCACCTTTTTGCTCATCAATTAACTACAGGAAAGGCCCCGGGAGTTGGCAGTTTCAGCGTAAGACCAGACAGATTCCCGTTGAAAATATATAAATATACTGTGCATTATAGTCCTTCCGAAGACCAACTCCATTATCACCAAAAAGTAACAGCTTTCTTCTTGAAAAAGGACCTCCATCGTGGCTCAAGCGTGAATATGCAGTTTATTGAATCAGTGAATGATACTCCGGCCTTCCTACCCCGCCAGGTGGCTGATTCCACTCCCTTCTCATCCAAATCTGTTCCTGAAATTTTGAATAAATTCTCAGTGAACCCACATTCAGCACAAGCCGAAGCTATCAAGAAAACCATAGCAGAATGCGAGGAGCCTGCAATTGAAGGGGAAGACAAGTACTGTGCGACATCTCTCCAGTCGATGGTCGATTTCACTACTTCAAAGCTGGGCAAAAATGTTCTAGCATTTTCAAATGAAGCACCAAAAAATGCTGGAAAAATCCAAAAATATGGTATTGTGGATGTTTCCAAGTTGAACAATGATAAAGCAATCGTTGATGATGAATTGGTTGCATGTCACAAGCAAAACTATGTCTACGCAGTTTTTTACTGCCACAGCTTCCAGAACATCGATGCTTATATGGTTAATTTGGTTGGTTCTGATGGAGCAAAAGTCAAGGCTGTGGTTGTTTGTCACAAGGACACATCTTCATGGGACCCCAGGCATTTGGCTTTTCAACTGCTCAAGGTGAAGCCTGGAACTGTTCCAATCTGCCATTTCCTTCCCGGGGATCACATTGTCTGGGTTCCAAAGCACTAAATATTCCGCAGCAGCAGCTTGTTGATATCGCACGAGTGATCAATATTTGTCGCTTTGATGTTTTGCGTGTGGTCTTCTGCAGCCTGAGACTTCTATTTATTATCTTCCCATAATTGAATAAATCCTTGTTTAGTCTCGTTTCTTCTGGTTGTATTAATTATCAATTATGTCAGTTTAATATTCTCCAAATGTAAAGGTACTAGTGGAATCGAGTATTTTTATTGGTTCAGTTGTATGCAATGTTTTTAAACCCGGACCGGGAAGTGAATCGAAAAACCTTCCAATTTACGGTTCAATCGGTCGATCTCGGTTCAAAGGTTTAATAATTTTTTATTCATTTTAGTATTAAACATTTTGAATAAAACTAAAATGTTTATTTTAAAAAATAAATACTTAATAAAATCGGTTGAACCTCCCGGTTTTACCGGTTTTATCCGGTTCAATTAATTCTTTGGATTTTTAATTAAACCGGACCGGAGACATGGTTGATTTGCAGTTCAACTGATCGAACCAACCGATCCAGTCCGATTTTCAAAATATTTGTTATATGTGTTTGATCTGTATATCTACTATTTTACGTTGTGTACGATCATCAACATATCAAACTTCTGATGAATCTACTGGCAAGTATATCTGTGTTTTTTTCAGGTGAACTTTTATATTTTTGCTGAAAGTTGACTTACCTCGTATTAACGAAACTTACCACCGAACTAACAAAAACAAAACCCTTCAGAAGTGGTTCCCGACATGAATACTACAAGATGATCGTGAACCTATGAAATTCTTGTTAAGCTTATCAATTGAGAAATTGAGTGTCCTTATCAAAAAATTTTTTATCTTTTTTGGTAAATAAAGATGCATGGATAAATTAAAAGGAGTGTGTAACTATCTGGGGGAAGGGGGGATACGAAAGCAGGGCATAAGCAATAATTGACAAGTGGATCCACTGGATTTCCGCTCTTTCTTAGCCAATGCAATCCACACAAGAGTTGGTTTAATGAGACTTGGTGGAGGTCTTTCATGACTATCCTGCAATCAGATAATAAAAGGAGACAATTCGTGAGTCTACATTGAACAATTATTCATGAATTAAACAACGAGCAAAGAGTCCCATTCAATCTTGAAGTTCGTTATATCAAGTCGATGGAACCAGCTGCAACCTATATTACTCAGGCTCTTCACTTTGCCCCGCCGTGCTCATGTTCGACCCCTTCATTTTGCACTAGAGTAGCTAAGTCAATGGAACTCTATAACTGAGTCCGACTAACATAGGGTGCAACTCATTGCTTAAGCTCCAGCACTCAGCTAAGACACTAAAAAGCACACCACAAAAAAAAAAAATTTCCCGGGGGCGCCCCGCGCCGCACGGGAGGTTTAGGGTTTGAGAGGTTTGATTGATTGTATCGTAATTAAAAAAAATGAAAAGTGAATGATGTTATCATGATATTATAAATATGAATAAAATATGTATATAAATTATGAAGATACAAAGAAATATGAAAGAAAATTGAAGAACTTGATTTCCCCATCAAACTGAATCTTTTACTAGGCCAATAATTGCTCGATTTATGTGAATAACTCGGATTGAATAATGACCTAATTCTCCATCAAACCGGTTGAACTATTCAATCAGCTCCGAATTAAAAAAACACTGCCAGTATTCCCCGAAGTACGGCCATAATTGAAACCATAAATAATACAGGGGACAAATAGACAAGAGATTATTCTTTCCTCACCTAAGATACAAATTGGAGACCACATGTGATTTGGACCAATAGATGTAGACATTTGGAATGTCTGCGTCTTCACGGTATACTAGCCAATTTGACAAAGCCTTAAGGCTCTGTTTGGATTGAAGGAAAGGGGAAGGAAGAAAAGTAAAGGAGAGAATTCTTGTACAAAAGAAAATGAGTGTAGAGAAAACCAAAATCCATTCATTTTGTATGGATTAAGAAAGGAAAGGAAAAGAAACTATCATGCATTAGTTACAATTTTATTCATAATTTAAAAGTCTAATTCATAAACACATAAAAGATTTTTTAGAAAATTTTAAAAATTTAATTAATCTTGATAACCTTTAAGTTACTTAAACCATCTTTAAAAGACATACCTTCGGATATCTTTTGATTACATCCATAGTTGTAATTTTGAAAATTGTAGTACATTTCTGAACTTTTTTCTCTCAAAATTTTATCTACGTTTGTTACTATCCTCCTTAGAACCTAAAAGTGGTTTCAAGCAATCTAAAAAGCAAAATTAGTCAAGAAGAATAATTTAAAAGACAAACAAAAACAAGACATCAAACACAAAATAAAAGACTCAACAAGACACTAAGTACAACAAACAAAAAACTTGACACAATAAATACAAGAAAAGCAAATAAAAATATCTAAACTAATAAAATTGTTCTTAGTATCGATACTGAACCAAATCTTTCCCGACAACGGTGTCAAAAACTTAGTGAGGTTCTACCATGCACTAAATTTTAATAAAAGCTAAACATCTTGTTTTCTATAAGTATACAGATCGTTTATCGAATATAGAGGATATTAGGTGTCGATTTCATAGGGAAGATTGTAAATTACCAATAATTTTTAAATTTCTTTATTATTTAGACTATCACAAATACAAGAAAATTAAATCTACACTACAAACATAAAATAACAGTAACAAAAATGACAAAAGAAAGCTCTTAGGGTTATAGAATTTTTACTTCTCTTACAAGTGAAATTATCAATTAATTGAATGGTTATTATCTTGACTAGTTATGGCATAATTTCCTAATACATGTGAAATCTTCTCTCGTAGTAAATCAACTATACTTGTAGTTAATCCATATCTACTCTTGTGTTATGAAATTAACTACAATTTCCTTTTTTCTATGAAATTACATGGAACAAACCATCAAAATCACAAAAGTGTGCCCCTACTCTCGTGAGTGTATTTCTTAAGTTTAGCACTTCTTTGAACTAGTATTAAATTTCAATTCTCATTGCAAATTTAACACCTTGAAATTATCACAATTAATGACTAGTTAATCATTGATTACAAAAGCAAAAGTGCTAAATAACTTGCTCAAAATAATAGTATCAAGTAACCAAGGAAACATCACAAACCAGATATAATTCAAAGCATAAACTTAACGAAACATGAAGAAAATGAAAGAGAAGACCATGTTTGTATTATAACTGAATATGAAATCAAATGCAAAAGAGAAAACTAAGATAACCAAGAAAAGTTGAAATGACAAAAGGTGTTTCTTGACGATGATTGTACTCTACTCTAAGCCTATGTTTTCAGAACCGGACTGGATATCGACTCGGTCGAGCTCAGGGGTCAGGGGTCAATGGGTTCAACCGGAGTCGATAGGAGTTGAACCGGATGACGTCATAAATAAAAATTATTTAAAAATTAAAATATTATATGTAAAATACTTAATAACATGTTAATATTAATAAATATATACTCATATATATTTGATATTTCAAATATATTTAACAAGAAAATACAAATAAATTAGAACAATCAAGTAGCAATTTATATTATTTAATAAGCATTAACAAGTTTAGAATTAAAATTATGGATTTAATTGAAAAATAATACCAAACTTTAAGACAACATTTATAAAGTATGAAATATTTAAGGTATATTAACAATTTTTAACAACTTAAGGGTCAAAACATCATATTTAAAATATTTTGACCTTTCAAAAAAGTTTTTTTAAAAAAAAGAGACCGGGTTCATTTTTCCGGTCAAACCCGGTTTTTTATCTGGTTTGACCGAGCTTTTGATTTCTCGATTTTTAGTATTAACTCGGACCGGACAACTAGCCGGTTCTCGATTCGACCGATCGGACCGGCCGGTCCGATCCGAGTTTGAAAACAGAGCTCCAAGCCACAATTACGTCTTATCAACAGTTGAAGTGCATAAAAAGAGAACCCTTCAAGAAACAAGTTGAGCAAGTTGCATTTTCTTAGTCAAAAATTTCAGTTGACTAACACTTGGAGGAAACTCAGTCCGTTACAAGGCCAGTTATAAAGTTGAAAATTTCATAGTAAAAGTTGATACATTCTACCAAGCAGCTGGCTTAGGAACCGGCTAAGTAACCATGGCCAGTTCCTCCTCCCCTGTTTCACGACAATTTCCAATTTCTTCACTTGACTTGGCGAATAAGTTCTTTCGAATCTTTTTCCCTTTTCCCTATAAAAAAAACCAGACTAAACAAGTAAAAGGGATAAAATTCTATTATTAATAAACAATACTCAAACATCAACTTTTAAGATAATATCAACTTCAATTCTTGATTTCAGGTAAAAAGAGATTAAAAATCCTTAAAGTCTTACATATATAAAGCCCGAGTCACTTGTGAACAGTGGAAAATGGACCGGTTATCCTGTGGTTGTTGTGGCTTTGAGGGGTGTTTTGGTCTTTTGCTGATGGACGGCAGTGGCTCTGCTGGAATTTGATTCTGTCCGCGTGGCTTTCTTGGATTGTAACTTTGCGGGGCGTTCTGTCCGAGTGGCTCTCGATTTTGGCAGTCAGCAATTCATATTGGTTAGTGGGCGGTTGGGCGGTCAGCAATATCCTTTCTTTTCTCTTAGCTTTCTTCTTCTTCTTAGCTTCTATTCTTCTTCTTAGTTTTCTTTGGTAGCTTCAGAAATGTCTTGAAAAGTTCCTCTCATTCTCGGTCAGCAATTTTCTCGGTCTTGTTTCCTCTGTTTCTTTTCTTGGCCTTCTTTACCAGGCGTGATTTGAGGAACGATGGAACCACCACCGCTTGAAAGCTCTGCAATCTCCATTGCCCTTTCTCGTTTTTCTCTTGGCCTTCTCTACCAGTTTTTTTCACTCATCATCTTCCTATTTAATTGTTCCCTTCAACGCGTCTTCCTCCATAATCTTATCTAGAAATCTACAGCAGAATCCCTCTCAATTTTCCTGCACGCACAACAAAAAGGTAAACACTTTTCCAATTAATCCCATCTCCGTAATTCCATTTTTTTAAAATTGTTTTCCCTCTTTTTCTTATTTTTTTTGACTTTTAAGTGTTCTGGGTTTTATCATTGCATGGGTTTTCAATTTCATGTGAATGGTTGGATTTTTTCTTGAGTTGGGGTTGACTAAATATGTCATTACAGAAAGTGGAGAAGAGGGCGACGAAGAGCTCCTTCCATCGGCATTAGAGGGAGATTTACAGTTGCATGGGACATTGGAAACCACAAGGCTTCGATTGTTGTTCAAAGATAAATAGGCATATTGAGCCAGTCCCAAAAATCAGAGGGTAAAAGTTAAAATAAGATTCTCTACTCTAATTCTCACTTTTTTTAAATGCATTTTGCAGAGCTCTCACGAATCTTCCATAACTTTCAGATTTAATTTTCCTAACCTAGAAAAAAAATGCTCGGGATGTAATTTGAGAACTAATTTTTCTGAAGTGGCGTTGGATGCCGAAGAGTGCCGCTGGAGTGGAGGAGGCAACATGGTCGAGATTCGAAAGAACCGCAGAGAAGAAAGCTTGCGGAAGAAGCTCTGCGAAGGCCTGCAGAATGCATTTGTCGTTCAATCTTAAACTTCTTCTGTCGAAAAAAAGGGTCTAAATAAATTAGAATTTCTATTTTGTTCCTTTAAAGTTGTTGCAGATGGCTTTAACTAGGGTTGTGATCGAATTTAAATTTGCGATTGTGTTGTTTATGGGCTGGATTTTCACAATTTAGTTTTAAGTTTCCTTGTGTTTGAATAGAGCTAGGGCTTACACTTCAGCTCTTTTCTGAAAGTATACAAGAGAAATAGTTGCAATAGGAGAGTACGGAAAGCTTAAATAATTGAACCATCGGACAATAGTTTGAATTTTAAAATGAATAAAATTTGATGGAAACTTTGAAACTTGATGGGCTTGTTTGACTTCAGCAATTAGTTGTCACAGTTCTTTTGTTCAATTTTGTTGTATTCAAAGCTTTTAATTGCATATGTTGATTAGGAGTGTGAAGATTTTCCTCTTTTTTTTTTTATTTTGGCTTCTATGCGTTTAATTTAGTTTTTTGTTACTTTGCACATTTTGATTTTGAATTGGAAATTATGTTGAATTGGAAATTATTTTGATAGCTAAAGGCCCCCTCCAAAAAAAAAAAACGATACCCAGTCATACTTCACACTGTACAACCAAACCAATCACCTATTAACCATGTTAAAAAAAACACACACACACACACACATAGACACGCACAACACTAACAAAAAATATACCACAGCAGCAAAAAAACCAATCCAGGCTATCTGACGCATGGCGTCAGGGCTGAAAGACTAGTATATTATAAATTAGGCACTTATCACAAAGGTTTGGTCAAGAGGCACTCTTCCGTCCTAATTACCCTGCTGGTTCTGTCTCGCAATACCCAAACGATTCAAGCATTGAATAACTAAATCCAGGGATGGTTGCATACGAGCCAACTGGGTCCTTTGTTCGTTCTTCTCATGCTTCAATGTCCAAGCACTCATTTTGAATTTGGATATCAGTTTGCGGGCCAAAAGATTCATCTCCGGATTTGTTGCTAGACATTGGTATAACTCAGAAATAGGCGAAATCCTGCACTAATACCAACTAATGCGAAAGTGAGTGGAAAGAATTGTTTTACGAACAATTCTCGAAGAAACAAAGGGAATGATTCATGGTCAAACCCCGAAAATTTACATGAACCTTAAAACTTGAAGGAAGTTGAGAGGAATTGGTAAAAAAACCAAGGAAATTTTATAATAATTGATAAAAGTCTGAATAAAAAAGCCCTAGTACGACCCTACATATAAATTAGAAGTTCTAAATTGAAAAAAAAAGGAAATTCCATAAAAAAGGAAAAGAAAAGAAAAATAAAAATAAAGTTGCCGATGATTACCAGCGCTGGTCATGGCACCAATCACCCTTGCAAGTTGAGTTCCACGAAGTTTGGCGCCGGACATGCTCAGAAGTTTGTCCCTCATGGCCTTGTCTTGTGATTCTTTGCACGCTCCATTTTGTCCGTGTAACCTTGCGCAACCTGTTCTACATTAGGTATCATGGAATCCAAGAGAAAGGCATTCAAATCATGAAAAGAACTTAACCTGTTAGCATAATGTACCTCGTCTCACCCACGATGAGGTTACCTGCTATAGCTGTGACCATTTTGCCACCACGAAAGATGAAAAAAAAAAGAGCATATAAACACCGAAAATTAAGAAGATATGAGAGTATATTTGACCTTAAAAAATGGTCATTTTAAATTTGTTTTACACTCTTTTCCAATTTGTTCATACTCTAAAGGCAAACTGGTTTAAAATGGAATTTGTGAGGCCCCATGCCCAATTCGAGCATACTGGTAGACAATCCTATTTTTGAGGTGTTTTAGAATAACAATTTTTTATTAAACAGTCCAAAACTAAAGTAGCACATCTAGAAACAACCCACAAACACATGGAAAAACAACCCACAGAAAATTGGACCATTAATAATACTTACCCAGACACCTTTCCATCTGGGTGGTATTACATCGACATAGTACAACCATTAGAGACGAGACTAAACAAGGTTTCACAACCAGAAAAAAAAAAAAAAAAGGAGCATGTGATTGAAACTCCCAGTACACTGCAGCAAACATAAATGCCATGTTAAATTGACAAATATTGATACACTCCCGGACAGGGGATGCCGGCAATATTGTTGCAGAATATTTATTACTTTGGAACCCAAATGATGTGATCCTCAGGAAGGAAATGGCAGATTGGAGCAGTTCCTGGCTTCACCTTTAGCAACTGAAAGGCCAAATGCTCTGGGTCCCATTGTGATGTATCCTTGTGGCAAACAGCCACCAGCTTTAGCTTTAGCTTCATCTTCAGCAGCAACCAAAGTAGTCATATATGCATTACTCTGCGATGTATGGCAGTAAAATACTGCGTACGGATACTTTTCCTTATGGCAAGAAACGACTTTATCGGCCGTGTTCAGCTTGGCAACATCCTTAATAGTATATTTTCGGATTTTGGTATCTATTTTTCTGCTTCAGTTGAAACTGCTCGAACATCTTTCCCCAGCTTGGAAGCAGTGAAATCAATCATTGACTCGAGTGAAGTCGCACAGTACTTGTCTTCCCCTTTTGTTCCAGGCATCTCGCACTCTGCAATTGTTTTCTTAATAGTTTCGGCTTCTTCTGATTGTGGCTTCAGTGAGAATTTGTTCAAAATCTCAGGAACAGATTTGGAGGAAAAGGGAATGGAATCAGCAACTTGTCGTGGCAGGAATAGTGTAGTAATCTTTAGCGACTCAACAAACTCCAGATTCATGCTTGAGCCGCGGTGCAAATCCTTTCCAAGGAAGAAAATTGTAATGTTTTTGTCATTGTAGAGTTGATCTTTAGTTGGATTTGTACCATGGCTATTCACCTGAGATTTCCTATTATATATTTGAAATTTTGAGTCTGGTAGTTTGCTGAAACTGCTACCATGGCTGTTCAATTGAGATTTTCTATTATATATTTGAAATTTTGAATCTGGTAATTTGCTGAAGCTGCTACTATGGCCGTTCGCTTGTGATTTTCTATTATATATTTGAAACTTTGAATCTGGTAGTTTGCTGAAACTGCTACCATGGCCGTTCACTTGAGCTCTGGCATTATATATTTGAAATTTTGAATCTGGTAATTTGCTGAAACTGCCACTTCCAGAGGTTTTCCCTGTAGTTAATGCAATGGCAAGAGAAGATACCTTTTTAGCAGGGTCACAAATATAAAGTTATAAGGAATGAAAGTCAAGTACTGATTTTCATTCAAGGCAGTACCTGCTCATCAATGAAATAATTCCTTTGTTAAAACAAAAGGCATGCTAGATTAATTACTATATACATAACCTACTACTGCAAGCCATATAAGTGTTGGCTCTTTTAGTTCTTTTCAGGCAATGTATAAGTTTAATTAATTTTTGGTGAATTACTAAAAAAGAAATAAAATAAGCGGGCCATTATGGTGGATTGGATATAGTGTATACAATCACTTGTACATATTCTATCCTTGGAGGGCTCTAGTTGCATATCTGATATAAAGGACATAATATCATGGTTTAGGTAGGTGACTGCATATTTTGTGTATCATCAGTCTAATCAAGCTGCTAACTTTATGACTGGTTATCTCAATGAGGTAGATAAAGTTATCCTATAGTCTTACAATTGTAGAGGAAGATAAGAAGAGAAAGCTGACCGTTAAGAGTGTAAATTCTTATATTTTGTTAATATAAAACGCACCAATTCTTCCAAAAAAAAAAAAGAAAAAACCACTTGTACATGATTAACCAACAGTAGAGATTTTTCCATAGTATATAAGATTCTTTGAAAAGGAAAAAATCAACTCGAGCAATAGAAGCAGAATAAGTAAGAAATATAGGGAAGGTTTGCTTCTCAGACAAACCATTGGTGTACGAGTTCTCTGACAGCTTTGGGCATAGGAGTGTTTGGAAGCTTCGATTTCCAATAACCATCAAGATCTGCATGCGTTGCAACGACTCCTAGCTGGTATAAATTTCAAGATACGCAGAAAGAGTTTATGAGTAATTGAGTTTCTACACTACCCAAAATGCAGGCAAATTAATTCTCACCAAGTTAAAAGTTAAAATAGCCTATAACTTTTGAATCATATAGTAGCATATACTCACAGAAACAAATGTGAGAAAGCAGAGGAGCTTGAGAAAGTCCATAGGACTTGTGCTCACGGGCCACATTACGTTGAATTCTACTAAGGCAGAGTGAAGAGAGTCCTAAAGACCAGATGTTGAGGTGAGAGAGCTGAGGGACCTTAGCAGTTGTATTTATAGTGCAAGAGCCAAAGAGGATTGCTGATCATTTGCTAGGGGGAAGGTTTGGACATTATTGAGACTGAATAATTGAGCAATACATTGACTGTACCAAGCAATTATTAGCCTAGTATGTCCATGGCTGCAGCCAATACAGGGACCAGCTTTCAGCCGCCCTTGATCCCCCGAACACTTCATATATGATTACAACTCAAAGTTTAAAAATGTTTAATCGACTTTCTGTCTCAACAGTATGAAACACAGTCGGCAAGCAGCATATTGATTACTGAACCAAAATATGCTTTAGTTATTTATTAGTACAACTATACATCCTTAGAATGTGGAGAGCAAAAAGCTACAATTTGAGTATCCTCTAATCTCAAACTTAATTAGTAGTTTCAACTTCACAGATAAAAGATTTTACACACACACACACACATACATATAAACATATATATATATATAGATATATATTAAGAATATCAATAGTAGTTCTCCACTCTCCTTCAGATAAAAAATTATATGTATGCATGACCAGGTAACTTGAAATTTGATAGATAAAAAAATGAAATAATTAATTGAAGGGACGAATGAGGCAGTATAAGGAGAAGGAACGTAAATGAAAGGTCTAATTTATTTTAACCAGTCAACTGGTAATGCTAATGCAATTATAATAACATGATCTTTACATATTAAAGTGATAAAATAGCAAGGTCAAAATAATCTAAAGAATAAAAGTTTAAATTTTTCATAAAGCAAAAATTAGGTGGAGGAGGGCAATTCAATTTTCTCAAAATTTAGGGGGGAGAAGGGAGAAGGAGGAGGTGGGCGAAGAGAGAATTTTAATGGAAATTCCCATCGTCCCCGCACTGTGCATCCGACTGCCCGCCTGGGTCCCCACCAGTTCCGCCCATGCGCAAATAAGAGTAAACATCATCGGAAAATCGGCCGCATGAGACCCATGAGAGCTTCCATCTTTTGCTTAATTATGTTGCCTTATCTAAAAGAACCGTAGCCAACTTTGCAGCATCCATGTATAGTATATACCCTACTTTTACATGTGTCATGATTACGCTCAATTCAAGCTAGCTTAGGAGATAATGTTAGGTGCTTAGATTTATAAATTTTGTTAGAAAAAACTAGTTTTAAGTCTCGCTCGTTGCATGGAAATTAATTTGGAAGAAAGGAGGATCCTTTTTTATATCCTGATACTTGTCGAACAAACTCATGGATACGGTGGGACCGTAGAACTTCATGTCAAGTAGAGGGAAATAGAGCGAAAAGTGTTCAAAAAAACCACCAAGTACATTGTTATTAGACAAATTCATCATTTTTCTAAATAAAAACTAGGAGCACGAACCTTTAGTGAATAATCAGCATTCAATAACCTTTTTTTACATTATAGAAGAGATGGCAGTTGGAATGAGTACCCCACGAGAGCTAATAGGACAAGAGTTGGCCCCGATCTCCCGTTAAAAAATAGGGTGGGGGCGGTAGAGTATTCCCCTGTCCCGCCACTCGCTAAAAATATATATATATATTATTTATTTATTTTAATTAGTTATAAATTTATGATCATGATATTATAAGTATTATGTAATGTACATTAGTATATATAATATAATTAATATTATCAGTTATACTAATAATTATACATGTATACTAATAGAAATTATTAATTAGTTATGCTAAATTTATTAATACATTTATACTAAATTCCTAATTACACTTAACACAATAAAACTATTTTTTTCAAAAAAAACAAACACAATAATGACTTGGTGATTGTATTTGTTTCAAAAGTAAAAATTTGACTATTTTAATTGTATTTGTCTCATCATCATGTTGAACTGTATTCAAATCGCTTTTGTTTGATTGTTTTTATGGATTTTAATTGTGAAATTACAGTGGATAATAATTCCGTGATATGTTGATATTTTAAGTTCTCGATTCTTAACTAACATTTGGCTACGATACAGTTATAGGAAAAATTTTTATCAGACCTACGGGGGAAGCGGGGCGGGGGCGGGAGACTAGTGGCCACCTCTGTCCCGTTGCCATTCCTACGTTATACCACAGTACTTAACATGTTTTGCCAATTTCTAATTGACCCCAAGCCTTAAAAGTTTTCCAGATTATGTTCTAGCCAGATACTGCAATAAATGATTTGCCTAATTGAGGGAACTTTTACAGCTAAGTACGCGTTTCTCATACATGTCGCCAAATTACTTATATTTCTTTTATGGTAACTAACTTATATAAAGAACATGGGCTAATGCTAAATATCTTGCAACTCAATAACTTCGAACTAAACTCAAATTGACAATATGAGCAACCGTACTATCAAAATTCTTTTCTCCTTGCTTCTTTCCTCTCTTTTCCTGAATCAGGGTACACAAGTTCTTGCTATTTTTGAGGGATATGGCGTTTATATAGTGAATAATTTTCCGATCAATTCTCCACCCTTGAAGATCCACTGCCAATCTTTAGACTCTGATGTTGGTTCTCGTACACTTCAACCAGAAGAAAATTTCAGTTGGCATTTCTTTGTTGTGTGGGAGACACCTAGATATCTCTGTCATTTTTGGTGGAATACGAAAGTCATAACTTTCGATGTATTCAATTCTCACTTGGCTGAAGCTTGTGGAGGCAAATGGCAAGGAAACATTTGCTATTGGTCAGTGACTGAAGACACCATCTATGTTGCCAATAACAGTAATCCATCTCCAACGGATTTGGTAAAAATGTATGATTGGTAGCTTATGCTCCATTGAGTTCAGTTTTGATGTCAGAATTAGTATGAATTAGTTCATCTTTTGGTTTGTGCGCAAAACAAATATAATTATCCTCGGTATAAAGCCCTCGATTATATATTATTTCTGTATTTTAAGATCTAATTCTTTTCGATAAAGTATATCCTGCAGACATTTCTGCACTTAGCATATAGCAGCAGAAGAGAATAAATGAGATATTCATTAGACTGATGGGGCGGCAGAGGGCCAAAGGAAATGATAGATACACAATGTTCAATCGAAGCTGATGAGTAACAGGAACACTCAACGTTTGATATCAATTACATTTCGAGCTTAATCAATCAATAGGAACTACAAAATGTAATTTAAAGCACGTTACACCTGATCAGGCCGGCACCTTCTGCATTCTACAGAAACCTCTCAAAATTACTAGAACATAGGCAAACTCAAGTATATGCCTTGGTTGGGTAATCATCATCCCATCCAATTCTCACAGCAAGTTCTGGATTCACCTTAGGATTGTTCTTCTCAGCGCTCTAACGCTGAAAACACAATGCTGGAAGTTTCACTGCTAACCCCAACCACACTGCTGCCAGATGTCCAATATCCATCTCATACAGCTGCTACTGAGCCTGTTTTCCCAGTTCCACTTCTTCTATCACTTGACATACACAATAAATTTCTTTGGACTTCTTTGCAGTTCTTACATTCCCAACACCAAAATCCAGTAAGCAAGATGAGGAACTTGAATCTTTCTAAATTGTACAGAAGGGACAATCCCTTCTAAAACCATCAAAGCCTGCATTAAAAATCATCAAAATATTCCATGGTCTGATATGTCATTAATCCTTGTTGACAACTGCTGCCGCAAATTCTTGGTGTCAAGATTCCCCTGCAATTGTTTGGTTCTCACGGCATTGTTGTGGACTCCACCTAGTGATTGTCCTTTCTTCAACAATGTAACTTTCTAAACATGATGGCAATGTTGCATTCTCTCCACATTTATCAATATTAAGAAGCAACAATGTCTTTGCAACACTGCCACAAAGTCTAAGTGTGCAATGATAATCAGACCAAACCATCAAACGCCCATTTGTTTCACCATTATTATCAGACAAAACAATCACAGCATACTCCGAATGCACCAAAGATGGATGATGCCGGTACGCAACAAAGTCCACACCATACTGTGATCCTGATCTAACCACCCAATTCTTCATCCGAAGATGAGAATAAGCTTTGAATAAATTCGGAAAATTTTCCTTTTTGGATGTCATGTACATCCACAACTCTTCACTATCAATTTCACAATTATTTTCGTTGACGATTTTGATGCATTTTAGGACATAAAAGAGGTAAAAAGCTTCCTCCAGACCTAATTGGAACCACTGCTTATCCTTCTCAGCTGTGACTACCGGGCGGCCAAAACAAGCTCGATTAAGTAGATCAGTTTGTTTGGCATCTGCTTCAAAGAGTACGCTGGAATTCATCAATAAACCTTGAGAGCTTGACTGAACTAGAGAAGATTGAAGCTGGGAAACTATACTGGAAATGGGATCAGCAAATCCTTTTGCTTCTGCTCCCTTTCCTTTCCATCTTGGCCCCATCACATCCTTCAGCAGGAGAACACCTTTAGAAGTCATGAAAGCTGTTAGTAGTAACTTCAACAATTCTGCACCAAACTGCTACTTAAACTAAATGATCATCTAGTGTTAAAAATCATGAGGCGACCTTAAACTTGAAATTACCAATATGACGAAATAACCCATATTATTACAATACAAACTGAACTAAAAACAAACAAATACTCCACCCAAAAATATATATATCCTTAAAGATCCACTGCCTTTAGTACCCCCCCCCCCCCCCCCAAACAAAAAAAAAAAAAAAGGAGGAGAAAAATGTTGCCATGATTTAATTCAAGAAAAATGATAAACGAAAGCATTAACTTACCTAAATCTTCGAGTGGTGAATATGTGGAATAAACCATAAATAGATCAAAACCCCCCCGCCACCTCCTTTTCGGGAAACAAAATTTTCAAACAAAACTCAGAATATCTTAAAAACTAAAGTTCAAGCTGGGCCCAATTTGACACTGTAGTTATTTTTCCCCTAAATCTAAAAAAGTGAAAACATAAAGAAACATAAGAAAATTGAAGAGTTTGCAAAAACCACATTTATTATGTGCACGCAATAGAACAACAATGAAAACAACAGCATTGAGCAGGACAAACTTGCGCTTAAAATCTGTACTAAAGTGAAGAAAAAATTTTATATAGACGCATTCACACGCACGTTCATATCATTTCATCCTTAGTGGCACAGCAACTTTGGTTGCACTTAAAAGGTTTTTCATATGAAAGCCGAGACAGAGAACAACAGAATAATGCCCATCCAATTTAAATTTCTTCAACCTCAATATGCCAATAAACAACAACAAATAGAACTACAGGCTAATAACTCCCAGAATGAAAGTTTTCATCAAACAAATGGGGCATCAGATATCAAAAGTTTCTTTCAGGCAAAACAACAAACAGATAGCACGCATTATTAGACTTCACATTTCACACCACATAATAAACAAGTTAATCGATAAATACATAAACAAGGCACCAGTTCGGACCTAAATTACTGCAACTTCAGAAAGGACCTGAATTACCGAAATAATAATGATCTTTCAGAAAGTTCAGGTTCCAGCAAGGACTAGGCAAAGTATCATCATAGCAAAACAATGTCCCCTCTCTCAAGAATCCATAATAATCCCAAAGCATTAACAAGATGATGGTGACAATACCCTGCCGGTGCAGCAGAATAGTGTAGCCGGAGGTCGTAACGACGGAGAAATGGTTAGAGAGAGATTGTCGTCGAGAGAATCAACAGATGGTTTTTATGCTTTTGGACGGAAAGAGTTTTTATTTTGTGTAATCGCGTTCGCTTTATTATGGGTTTGGTGGTTTTACCAACTTGCCCATTTCATTGGATTAGTACAAGGGCTAAATGCACCAAACCCCCTGAACTTTATGTTTAATTATGTTTTGCCTCCCAAACTCATTAAATAAACACTTTGTCCCGTTATTTGATATTTCCGGACAAAAGTACCTCTACATATTAATTATTGTGTAACTTATCTAAACTCATCTATAGTAATTTATAAATTCGTACCCATTTGTTGAACTTTATGTTTTATTTACTAAACTTTTTATTTAGCTAATGTGATAACTCAACTTATTAAAAGTGCATCTTTTGTTGTTCAATCTATTAAAAAAAAATTTTTATCACTCATCTAATAAAAATTTATATTTATTGGCTTTAAAAATGTACAAGTACATTTTAATTAGATGAATGACCATAAGTAAAAAGTTTAATAATCAAGATAAAGAAATATTAAATAGTTTAATAACTATATTTGTTATTTATTCTAAGACCATATAATAAGGATTATTTTTATCATTTGCTCTAATACCAAACAAAAATATGTAGGAGTACATTTTATATAGATGAATAACCATTTTAGTTAAATAAAAGTTTAATAACCAAAACAATAAATGCTAAATATTTTACTAACTACCTAAGTAGAAGGTTTTGGTTCAAAACTTTCCACCAACCGAAAAAAAAAGGACTATTTTTGCCATTTGCTCTATTGTTACATTATATAAGCAAAGCTGCATCGATGGCAGCTGAATTGAAGTAACTTGGGCCCGATACATGATATTCTGCGGCCCAATTACTTGGGCATTGAAACTAGGCAGCTTCGAGCTAGGCCTCATGTTGTTTGCCCTTCATTCACGCTGAGTTGGCGTTCTAATAAAGATGAAGATTGCAATGAAGGAAATTTTGATTTATAAGAATGTTACCCAAACTTTTAATTTAGGTGATCAAAAATCAAATTTTAATAAGTAAAAGATTAAGTTGGCTTAAATATCTTGTTGGAGTTGAACTGTGAAATACTTCATTTGTTTTGCCTTAGATATTTGTGCAATAACAATACCAGACCTAGACAAAATTCATGTGACAAATAATAATGCAACAGCCCGTATTTTAATTCCACGGCATTTTGCATTAAAATGACAAAATTGCCTCCTCTAAGTCCAAATTGCATTTGGACTTGAAAAGGGTAATTTTGGTATTTTATGCAAAAATGGTCGTAGAACTGAAAAAAATGGGCTGTGGCATTAATAGCTCCCAATTCATGTAGGCTTCAAAATTATATTGCTATGAAGTTTGTATTAAATTGTGTACCTAACTGTAAACCTTTCAAAAACTGTAAGTCATGCTTTCAATTAATGTCTATATACAGCTGAATAGCTCCTACAAAAATGCCAGAAGATATCATAATTTGAAACAAGAAAGGGCAGGCAAGATGGACAAAACTTTACTCAATCCTCATCATATCACTTTTCCTTGTTGAAAAAATACATGTATTTGCTGCTTATGAATCATATGACATATATGTGGCCAGTGGCATTCCCAACAACGATATCCCCTTGAAGACTCATTGCCAATCGAGCAAAGGTGCTGATCTTGGCGAACGTTTTCTTCGTGTAGGAGAAGAATATAGTTGGCATCTTCGGATGGATCTTCAAGGAACCCTAAAATACTATTGTTTCTTTTGGTGGGGAGAGAAAACCATGGTTTTTGATGTTTTCAAATAGATTCATAGCTGTTGCCTGTGGACGTAAGTTCTACGGTAACGTATGCTACTGGATGGACAGGGAAGATGGCTTTTTATCTCGGCAGGGAGGTTCACCCTTCTTTAGGGAACATGACAAAATATTATAATTGGCAATGAATAGTTTATTTCAACTGCGGATTTCTCTATGTAATTGTAACAGAGAATAATGAAAATTGTTGCAGTAATATAAAGAAATGGAGGGTTCAATCTTCAGTACTACCATCCCCTTTCCATAAGATAATAGTTTTCTTTGTTGACTAAAACTTAAACTACTACAATTAGAGTAAAACCCTGATATATTTCCTGGAATTAATGATGGTGATTTTACCATAATTAGGTGCAAGCCCTTTCTTTGTTTTAGTTTGGGAGAAAATAGGTCAAAAGACTCAAACTTGTCTTAAATTTTTCAACAGAGATTTACTAGTTTTTGGATTGGGATGAAGTTCATCTAGCTTGTATGTCGTGAGAAGACAACAAGAATTTTCTTCTTAATTTTGTGTAAGATTCTGCAAGAAAATCCAAAGAAGAAGAACTATAGGACAGCCAGAAGTTTTTTTTTTTTTTTTGTTCTACAAGAAAATAAATACATAAGTGAAATATAACTAGAAAACCAGTCTATAGATTTTCAGACGTTGTCAATCTACTTCCTATCTTGTTAACTAATAATTCAATGCATAAAACCTTTATACTTAATTCATGTATTAAACTGACATTATTTGTAAACATGGAGACCTAACTAAAATGATACAGACCATCTGCATAGAGTTGTTATCAAAAACTTCAAAACAGGTTTCAACAAATTTTTCCAACAAACAATGTACATTTTTCCAGGAAACTACTGCAATAATAACTTTTGAAAGATACTCAGAAAAATAATTAACCTACCATCCAAACAAAGAAAACAGGGACCCTTTTGGTCTTCCTCAACTCTGGTTTTAAAATACCATGCTGTAGCAAGCTATGGTGTTCAAATTGTCAATTTGTTACGATCAACATCACCCCAACACATAATTAATCTGGACTGTTATTGTTAAAAAAGAAAGTGGCCCAAATTTGATGAAGTCATCGTCAATTCTCAGCAGATTAAGAGACAACACATAATATGATTTGCATGTAAACCAGCAAACTACCTCATTAATGGTTGCTTTATATATCTGTTTTGTACTGTAGGGAAAATATTCAATACTAACGTTGAAGTGATAATTTTGTTTTACATCTTTTAAATAACCTATCAAATTAATATTTCTTTTCTATTATTTCTCCTTTTTGGAATATTTCCCTTCATGTCAAATCAACTATAAATGTCAGTGTTTCATTTTTAACGAGTGTTCTCCTTTTTATACATGAATCTCGGTCTAAGGGAAAAACAGCTACCGCATTTCATGGTAGCTAACAAATGCAAAATCTTTTTATGACCGAACAAGAATTCAGATTACACCCAAAAAAACTGAAAGAATTCAGATTGCACATCAGGAGAAATACCCGAAGTTTCTATCAGTTTGAGTAACCTCCAAAGTAGGTGTGAAGATGGGTAGTATATGTCATTAATTAGTGGAATGCCCTCCAAAGTAGGACCATCTTCTGATATCTCACTATTTTTTTGTTATCTTAAACTTCATTTTGCAAAAAAACATGAACTTGCATTATCGGGCAAACATTATATAACAGATTGTTTATTATTGCGGGCCAGTATGGTCATAAAATTCAATTTCGCTCGGTAACAGTACTTTGAGAGCTTCAAGAGTTCACATCAAAAGAAAAGAATAATATTGAAAAACTAACCCAAAATTTCTCTTCGTATCCATTGTAACAACTGTATGAATGAAGATACGCAAGGTGCAGTTTAATAATCTAACTGTCCCCTTTAATTTTGCGAGAGAACTGTCTATGAAATTGTTATAGGGCATTGGTCCTAGCCCTATCAAAGTAGTAATCACCCTTTATTAAGAGTTTGGCATACGCTAGTGCCAAGGACACACACATGCGTGCAGTTTAAGAATAAATTAATTTTTATAAAATTTTCTCTACTAAATTATTAACTAACTTGGTAGTTATGCTGTTGGTAGTCATGTTGGTAATATGTTTTTAGGTAGTTATGGTGAAAATCATGTTGGTTATATATAGTTAGATAATTAGGAAAAAAAATTTTGAGGATAAAACTGAAAAATTAAAAAGTGACAAAAGAATTTATACCAGCCCCCTTCCTTTAGAGGTGTTAACGAGTCAATTCGAGTTGAATTTAAGTAGTGCTATACTCGAACTCGAACTCGATGCTATACAAGCCTACTCAAGCGAGCAGAAAATTGTGTAACTCGACTCGACTCGATAATATGCATTTCCAAAATCGAGTTCAACTCGTTTAGTCTCGAGCCTTAACAAGCTCAAGAGATCAAAATAAAACTCGAAAAAAAAGGATCGAAAATTTATGGTAAACTATCTAAAATCCTCATTTCTTTTTTAGTCTTTACAATATTACATGTTTTGCATTTATGAATTTTATTGAGTAAGCAACACTTATGGTAAATTACCTAAAACATAAACCCTTATTAGTCATTTCACACTTAAAATAAAAATATAATATAAATAATATATCAATAATCAAGTTACTTGATGAGCACTCGAGTAGCACAAATAGAGGCTCGAACTCGACTTGATATATGCATCGAGCTACTCGAGTTTAAGTTCGAATTCGATCAAACTAAGTTTGAGTCGAGCATTTGACCAAACCGCTCACAAGCTACTTGTGAGTTGCTCGACTCGCCGACAACGCTAGCTTCCTCCCACTGTTTATATAGAATATATGTTACATCCAACCAATTATGTGAAAACACATGACTAGTTCATAAGCAAAGTTGTCAATATGCTATAACTCTTTTTTGTTGGCACGTACTGTTAATTTCAAGTTTGGTCAAAGCTAAGTTGGCGTAGTTGGTAAAAATGAACTATTTTCTCATAGAAAGTCATGTATTTGAATTCAACTACCAATATAAGGGTTATGTGGGTTAGTTATGTGCAAGAATACTTATAAGTGACCTATGATCTTGTGGCATGCCTTGACTCATGGTAGTGACTGGAGTTGAATGTATCCAAACTCTTTTTTGAACCAAAAAAAAAAATCAATTTTGGACACATTGAGCCCCAAAGCTTCATATCTATCCCATTTATGTCTAAGTATTAATAGTGTTAAGAAGATTAACATAGTTTTTGTGTGTACACACCCATACATCTATTAGTCAGCAAGTTAAATCTCACTTTGTACCCCTAATTATTACCCTTTTTGCATATTGCAAACCTACATTCTAATCTTTGGACACATTAAACTTTTTAACTTTGTTTTCGTCTATTGATACAAACTTTGTTACGTGCAGTAGACATGTTTAAATTTTTATCTAATATGTGGCACACCTCGTCACTGTCAAATTTTATTTTTTTATTTTTTTAAAATCATTTTCTATCTGTGTTTCTATATATATACATCATTGATAAGTATATAAGTCGATGGTAACAAAATGAGTTGGACATACAATAAGATATAAAAGAAAGTGTATTAACCAACAACTATTATGACATCATTAGTACTCGAGCATGAACATTCTAGTCTGTTTGCTTATAATCAACTTTTAAATCATGTTATCTATAATTCATTAAACAGTTCAAAACATTACTACTATGAATAATTGCCATTCACTGTTAATAACACCTAAATCAATGTCGTGCTCTGTTCCTCTATTGGACATGCCTTATCCTTTTGTTGGTTAAGCAAAATGTTCGTCATTGTAGAAATAATATAATAATTTACAAAATTAAACTAATAAAATTGACCAAGGCGATACATGTCTTCTGGGTTACCTTTCACATTTCTATAAAGTCTATAAATAAAACCAAACTAGTGCTACAATATGTCTAAAACTTAGAGTTTGGGGTGAAGATTTTTTTTTTCAAAAAAAAAAAATCTTGACTTGCTAACTAACTATTTATGGGTGACGGACATGCTTTGAGAAATTCATTATTTATCTCAAAACAGTGAATAAAAAAAGTCAATGTGGGATGGACATGAAAGATTAGGATACATTATGTCCAAAATTATAACTCAAAGTGCAAATTAAAGTGAGAATTAATGATATGTTAGCGGGTGCATAATGGAATTAGTTTTGTCTTTGTAGCTATAGCGTCACAAATATATTACTATAACAATTTTGTAAATCTAATGATGACAATGTGTAATAAAAACTAGCTAAAAATCTCGACGTGTCCAAAAATTAACCCTGATGGTGCTAAATGGAAATGGCCAATTATAAGTTAAGGATGCAAAATGAAAATTGACTTGCTGAGAAACTGTATATTGGCCTTCACTTGTATAAACTTATTAATTTTCTCAACACGATTAAATAAAGGATCAAAATAGGACTAGAAAGAAAGCTTTGGTGCATCGTGTACAATGCTAGAATTGAGTATGCATAGCGAGAAACTATGATAAATTAAGAGATGTAAAATAAATTGAATACATAGCTCTCTAGCATAGGTTTATTCACCTGAGCGGGTGAATTATAACATTGATCTCGTGCTCGAGAACTCAGCATCGTATTTCGTATACCCTAACCCAATTTCCTGTGCATTAAAATTCCTAACTTTAAGTGATGTTACCAGATATCCTAGTATACTTGTTTCAAATGTCAATCCAAACTTCAAAAGGGTTGTCGAAACTCGTACAAAAAAAAATAAATTTAAAAAAAAAAAACTGTGGAAACCAAAGAGACATACAGCAAAATCTTATTCAATAGTTTACAAGTGTGACAAGAGTGAAAAAGAAGCCGGTTGGGATTACATACAATTTGGTCCGGTTGTTATAGTTTTAACATTATTTGATGTACAACTACGTTACATTGTTATATTTGTAAAAAAAGTGATGTACATAAATAAAATATTTAGCTTATACATTACAAATCTAAATATATATAACAACTGAACCAAATTGTATAAATCACAACCGTATTGGCCCTAGTCCGACAAAGAGTAGGTCCAAACATCTTTCCTGTGTTGAAATCTGAGCTTAGGTAGGACTGATTATCAGCATAAAATTTTAGTAACAATTATCCACACAGATTACTTGTACAATTTTGTAATAATCAAATGAAAAACTTAGTATTGTTCGAAATAACATGTTAGTTGTACCGAAATTACATGACATTATCCAAATATTAACCTGTTTGATAATTCAGTTCAGCACTTAAACTTAATGGATTCAGATCTTAACATATTCAAATCGGTTGACAACCAAAAATTGGACATTTGAATTAATTAAGTGGCACTGAATTTTCTAGGTAAAACTTGCTTCCAAAATTAAGTGATAAATTATTCACTTTATCACTGAATATGATATGCACTTAAATGTATTAGATTTAGGGTCAGTTTGATAACATAAAAAAGTGCTGAAACAGAACCTTTTCAGACATTCAGATGTTTTAAGTGTTTGATAAATAAAAATCTATCTGCTGAACTTGTGTGTATTTTTTTCAACACAAGAATCCTAACTGAATGCTTAATTCTGATAAGAATCAATAGAATTACTTCAACTATCTTATCTTATCTACCAAATCTACCTTTGTTTGTTAATTATGTTCAAAATTCTTATTTAATTTCTCTATCTAACGGCTTCCAGTTTCTCTTTTCTTCCTTTTTAATGACTTTCACATCTTCTTCGTACTCCTCATATAATATATTTCATCTTTTATATTAATTTGATTTAAAAATAAATATTGTCATTTTCATACCTAACAATTTTAAGCTAATTAAATCATAGGTTCTATTTCTTTTTTGAATGAAAAGATATAAGGGCAAAATTGTCAAATTATACTTATTAAGCATTCAGTTATAAAAATTTATCAAACAGTATAAATAGGTTTAGCATTAAAATTTAGACATTCATATATTTCTTTTCAGTGTTTAAAATTCAGCAAATTAATTATTTCAGTATTCAAATTTCAGAATTCAGACTTCAAAATTCAGATTCAGTTTTATCAAACGGAATCTTAATACTTAACAATTCAATAATTTAATGGATTCAGATTTCAGACTTCAGTTTTCAGATTTCAGTTTTATCAAACACACCCTAAGACTCCCTTGAGGCTTGAACTGCTATTTGTCTCTTTTTTTGGTGATAAAAGAGACTTGTGATTCTTAAAAATCGGGAATTATGAATTGACTACTTTGGCCCAATCGGCAGCTGCACATTAATTATTGAAAGATGATTGATCATTCAAAATTAACTCTTAGTTATTACTCCTTTTGTCCCACTTTGACAATCTTATTCTCCTTTTTCATTTGTCTCAAATTATAATTCATTTTTTGATTAAAGAGTATAGTTAATTGTTAACTTTTTAAAAATATCCTTATCTAATGTACTTTGTTATCAGTAAGTGTAGTCTACTATATTCAATAATTGTTTTGATTCATGTCTTGAATGGTAAACTTTTAATCAGTATTGTTGTTGTAATTAATGTAATTATTTAATGATTAGTCATATTCCTAATATTATTAACATAAGGATATTTTAGAAAAACAGTAAGTTAGATTTATTTTTTCAACAAAGTTAATTAATTTTTCTTAAACTGTGTGAAAAATAAAAATCAAGACCATCAAAGTGGGAAGGAGGAAGTACAACTTATTTTGTTTGTTGCTCCAACTCACTAGTCAGGGAGCCAAAAAATATGATTGGTTAAATTATTCTTCACATACTGATATGCTGTTTATACTTTATACAGAGCACTTGTTCTTCCCACTTAGCAGCCTACTAGAATTAACTTCTTGAATAAGATGGATAGCTGCAAGTCCTACTCAAAAGACATTTTTCGATGTTTCTCATTACCAAGAAATAAGTGGTAGGGTACATGAAAACTCATGAAAGAGTACTGGATATAATTAATACTGCAATGAGTAAGTTGTCATATATGTCACCACGATGTGTTATTCCAACAAATGGCTAGTCCCAAATTACGAATTTCATTAACGGCCATTTCCTAAATATACATTAGCACCACCAAATGTGTTGAAGTAATTTCATGACTATAGCTACATGATGATGGTAAATACATGCTAAATCAGATTGGTGGAAACATAATTTAATCTGGACGGTTAAACTTGGTCTAATCGAATTTACGTATGTTTTCGACCTACTGTCTTTACACTAATTGTTTTTGTCTTTATACTACTACTTAGTATTTATCAACAAACTAAGTCAGATTATTATTAGTTTGCCATCCTTAAAGTAACTGCCAAAATGAGTTTTCAGATGTTTATTGATTATTGGTGGCGAGTTGGCCAGGAAGTGGCTTTAAAGGCTCGAATAAACTTCCCCATGCCTAGAGGTGGCAAAATGGGTGATTTGGGCGGGTTTGGGTTGGATAAAATGGGTAATGGGTATAAGTGAGTCAACCCATTTATATCTATTTAATTAGATGGGTATAAATGGGTAAGTCAAAAAATGAATTGGGTAACCCAATTATCCATTTATAACCCATTTATTCTAATTTTTTACAAACTCATATAAATTCATTTTGTAAACTAAATTATCAATTTATACCATTTTACACCCACCATTAATTTTAAATATTTACTTATTAGGCCAAATAAGTCTAATTATCAATTTTTTTTCCATTCGCGTGCTATGTCGCAAAATTACATATTATTTAATAATTGAACAATGAGAATCTAAAAATTTGGACTAAATAATATGAAAGTTAACATAAAAATTTAATCCAAAACTTTGAACCCCTAGTATTTTTTCGTGTATAAATTTAAAATTTCATTTTGAAAAGGTAAGAAAGGAGGCTAAAATTTATCATAAATTAGTGATGCTAAAAAATGATCAAATTAATAAATTACGAGGAAATAAAGCGATAAGACAAAACCAACAAATAAATATAATAAATAAATAAAAATTGTTAACATCAAAAATAGTTAAAAATCCTAAATAGTTAACATCACTGATAGAACAGTGAAAGGTTACATGGCCAAAACTTCTTGCCAACCTTCAGTACCAGAATAAACAATAGCTACTTGAATTCCCACAAATTGGTAGACGAAATAAATACACTTACAATCCATGAAACTTTTACAAGTTAATACTCCTACCAAGGATTGTAACAAAAAGACTGGCAGCAGAAGCAGAATAAGTAAATGGAAATGATAGTACTTCAAATTTGCAACAAAAAATCCTCTTCTTAGTTTTCAAAATCCAGGTGGAGCCAACTCTATCAAAATACTTAACAAGCACTCAGCTTCTCAAGCTTCGTACAACTGCATAGCATAAAACTCCTCCAGCTCACTGTTGGAATCCGCCAACAAGTTTGCTGCTGGCTCAACACAAGTTTGCTGCTAGCTCAACACAAAACAGAGGAGATTCCTGGCAACCAAAACCAAATTCAAAGTTCTGTTTTTTGCTACTTAAATTTCATCTAGACAGAAAGATAAAATTCTTTTCACCACATTTCTAACAATCTCCAAATGTCAAGACAATCAACAAAACAAAAATTTGCAATCAGGCTCAGAATTGTGAAGTGTGAACGGACAGGGAAGGGTTGATACTGCAAAAGTCAACTCTAATCTACTAGCATATTTCCTTGTGAAGCTAAACAGAACTTACAAACAAATATCAGAAAATCCTTTTCATTCTAAATCATCAATTTCAACGCAATAATTAAAAGCTTAAACAAAAGATAAATGCTCCTAGCCTTCCTGCCTAACTTACTACCAGATGATACAATACAAGCATGAAATGATACCCTAAGCTCACACAGATTGTTCTTTCGCTCCCATGCGGTACAAAATATTCAATGGTGTGACATTTTCAACTAGAATATGCTTTAAGGATAACCAAAATAATTCAATGGCTCAGAAGGTAACTTTCCAACAAAAAAATTTCTGGAACTTCTTGTTGTGATGATCATAAGAATACAGCTTACCTAAACATGAAGGTTAGTAAGTTTAGCAACTAAAGGTGCAAAGTCAATACTCAGTCTTTCTCTATCTTCTTCATCTTCAGAAGCTGAAATCAAAAGTAAAGTTCAATAAGTGACTAAAAAAGTAAAATGCCAGAATGGAAAAAATCAATCTATAGTTAACCTTGACTAACTTTTGATTTCCTTATATCAAGAGCAAAAACTTCAAGAATGCTTCATTACGAAGGCGCAGGAAAATTATAAAGGAGTGGAGAAGTTGAAGAATAATCTCACCTCGAATGCCAACATCATCTGGAGCAAGAGTTCTATTTTTGGGCCCAAATTCGTAGCCACCTTCAAGAACCCTCACATCCAACGCCTGAAATCGAATCATGAAGCATCATGAACTTGAAACGTAGATGGTTAGTTTGGCAGTAGTCGTGGTTGTGCTGTGGGTACCTATTTGCAGAGGTGGTGAGCAGCGGCCAGACTCTTAACATTCTCCGGGAAAATCTTCAAGACACCGCGGGTTTATTCATAGATCAGCTCAAGAATCGGACATGGAAGGGGCAAAAACGTTCTATTAAGCAGAGATGAGGAGAAGGGAGAGGGGAATCAAACACTGGAGGAAGAGGAGGGGGGGGAAGCAGTGGGCTTGCTGGTGGGGAGGAGAAGAAGATTGACGGTGAAAACTAAAAATACAAAGAAATTTGGGAATATAAGTTAAATGGGTTAATTGGGTTTGATGGGTTACCCAATGATACACATTTAATAAATGGGTATAATTGGTAACCCATTTATATCCATATATAAAAATTTAATGTACCCATATCCAATTATAAATGGGCGAGTATGGATAAAATTAATTAAATGAGTTTATTTGACACCTCTACCCATGCCCCATTGGTTCCAACTTCTTTTCTTTTCTTTTCTTTTTTTTTTTTGGTACGGCTTGGTTCCAACTTCTGAGTTCTCAGCAATTGGCCAATATGGCTCGTGGTCTTACCACTTGACCAATAGGGTCAGTGGTGATTGGGAACCTCCCCCAAGTTTGTGGGACAATTTGTCGTAATTGTATGGTTAACTCTTTATTTGTACCCCTAAAAAATGTATATATATCTTTGCTGATTCAATGCCAACTGAATTAGCATAACTCCACCATGTGATCTTCAATCAATGATGAAGGAAGTATCTATCAGTCGAGAGCATCGTGTGCAAATATTGCTCTTGAGAATTAAGCAAAAAGGACGATATTTGGAAATATTAAAAGATAGTATGTCCAAATGAAAGACAAAGATGCAACAACAGGTTCTAGGCAGTAAACTGAAATTATGCCAAGAAGTAGGAGTTTTCCAGAACAAGAAAATCTTGCATCCTTTGCACTTGGGTTGTATTTCTTAGCAGTGTTCCTAAAAAGCAATATCTGTACTACGTTTGTGTTGTGATGAGAAGTATTTGATGTAAAAAGATTGTTGGAAAAATAAAGATTTATTTCAAATTCATAATAAGAGAGCATTTCCAAAAACTGACAATTAAAACCAGGCAGCCATGCGTCTGAAAACTTTGAGACGACGTCTATTGTGCCATAGATCTATCAAAATGAGTCCCATGAAATTGACTAATCGATATATGCATGGACCAGGCTTCCGGGCTTCTAGCCAAAGTCCCTAACATGCCAATTTCCAATCAGAAGATACGTATGATACAAAAATTTACGTGGTGCAGCATGCATGCACAGTTCAAATTAGTAGGGTTAAGTATTAGTCTTATTAAATTTGGTGGTTGATTGTTATTAGCTAGACGATTCAAAAGTCCAACACATTAAGGGCCGTCCCATTCTATATTATCCCTTGGTTCAGTGATGAGCAGGGGGAAGACATGCCATATAGTCATTTCTTGTCTCCCTTCAAGGCTTTAACCCTTGAGAACGGAGCTAGCTATGTGACTGACAACTTTCTGGCAAATTTGTACGAATATCGTCCATCCGTGTTTAATTTGTACCCCACATTTACATGTGGCTTCATTGCATTGAATGGCCAAAAGCCTAAGACAGTTGAAGCAATTAAACTGGTCATCAATTTAGGTGATACGTTGCTTTTCTCAAGCACCTAATTTTCATAATGTTCGCTTATAAATAATGATGCCAATTTACTTTGTGTTGTACATCTTGCCCTTCAGTACCACTTAAAAAGTCCGTCTCAGTTCCAACCACTCTGCCCTGTGTTTTGTTTTGTCCAAACTGTCATGGAATTGCTCAAGCTCCTCCACATTTGTACATTTCTTTCCGTGAGTATAAACTTCTCTTTTTCCATGAACAATATTGAATGTTTTAATTTCTCTGGTAATCCCTGATACTTTTCTGATCATTTTGCTTTGTACTATAATTTATGTCAGCTGGCAGTTGTAGCAAGCCATGCAGATCTTGATATCTATTGGAAATCCAAGCTGCCAAACACTCCTATGCCAAAGGCAGTAAGGGACATTCTACACAGTGGTTCGTCTTCCTTGGGTCATTTTTCGTTTCTTGTGCTTGTAATCTTGCTGCTTATGGATTTTTTGTATGTTTCCCTTAGAGCATGAAGGATATATATGCATTATGATTAGTGAGTGGTAGCATGCCAACGATTTTTATACTCCAAAAACATCATTTTGACTTGATACCATTTGAATAGAATATTTATAGTCGTAGCATGGCAATAATTTAAATGGCACTCACTAAGTTCAAAAGCTTAAAGGCTTAGATATACAATTTTAGAACTTTTGGAGTTTCACTACAAATGCTCTTCACAAAACTAGAAATGAATTTGTCATCTTTGACAAAGATGAAAACGGATTCTCTCTCTCTCTCTCTCTCTCTCTCTCTCTCTCTCTGCCATTTTGGTTTCTTTCTTTCTAATTTCTTTCCAAGATTAATTACCAACATAAGTGCAATAGAGTGGTTTTACCTCTGAAACTGACTTTTCATAAACAGAAACTGCTCATCAATTGTGTAATTTAGTAGCCAGCAACCACTTCAAAGAATAGGGGGTGTCCTCTCTGAATTAAATAGTGGATGGTGACTTATACCAAAAAATAAAATAAAACATTAAACCAGAAATAGTTGATGGTGACCCCTATATTAAGTGCTTGAGTGGTTAGCTGTGCATTTTCTAGTTTTAAATAATGTTAGATACAAGGAATTTCTTCTGTTACTATTCCTCTTCTTCTTCTTTTTTTTTTTTTATCTTTGAATAAATACACATGCTGCTCAGAGTTGCATTTGTTCTTGTCCACAAAATGATGTTTTGTCACCAGTTTACTATGTGGAAAAATTGTGAATGAAATATGGAAACTGAATTCCAACAAAAAATTTTCTAGTAGAGAATTTAAAGCCAGAAAGTGAAATCAATCTTCTTCCGCAAATACATTAAGTGTAGTAATTAAAAATTTATTAAGTGTATCAATTGCACCATTCTACTTTGTACAGTGACTTAAAAGATCACTAAAAGATACTTCAGATTACAACCTTCCGATTACTAATTAGCTATATCGTCTCCTTTGTACCCTCTATTCTAAAACTTTTTGATTAATCCTCACTAGCCTCAATCCATCTATTATAACTGAGAATATTATGCCTTTCTATTCAAAAGAATTGGTATATGGAATTATAAAATGAGGTTCAGTTTCAATGACCTTGCTATGTATAAAGCTTGAGTGATATTTTCCCAGAATGGTTAGAAGACAAGAGCACTTCAGTTGGAGTAGGAAAGGGAGGGGTAAACGTCAATACTGGGAAAGGAAAGCCCGCTGGCAGCGGCACTCATGTTGGTGTTGGTCACCAAGGCGACGGAGTAACTGCCGGAAAGCCCAAAACCAGCGTCGGCGTCGGAAAGGGAGGCGTTATCGTCCACACCGGCCACAAGGGTCGTCCAGTATATGTTGGAGTAACACCAGGTTACAAGCCATTCAACTACTTGTATGCAGCCACCGAGGATCAACTCCATGATAATCCAAATGTAGCCCTTTTCTTCTTGAAAAAGGATCTCCACCGCGGGACAAGCATGAATTTGCAGTTCGTCAAATCATCAAATCCCGCAACTTTCTTGCCTCGCAAGGTTGCTGATTCCATACCTTTCTCATCCAAATACATACCCGAAATTTTCGACCAATTCTCAGTGAAGCCGGAATCTGTCGAAGCTGAGACTATTAAGAATACGATAAAGGAGTGCGAGGAGCCCGGAATCAAAGGGGAGGACAAATACTGTGCAACTTCCCTCGAGTCCATGGTCGATTTCAGCACGTCCAAGTTAGGAAATAATGTTCAGGCAGTTTCCACAGAAGCAGAAGAGGACACCAAAGCCCAGAAATATGGCATTGTGGATGTCAAGAAGTTGAACAATAATAAGGCTGTGGTTTGCCACAAGCAAAACTATGCCTACGCGGTTTTTTACTGCCATTCCACGCAGGCCACCGAAGCATATGAGGTTACTTTGGTTGGAGCAGATGGAAAGAAAGCTAAAGCTGTGGCTGTTTGCCACGAAGATACAGCAAAATGGAACCCAAAGCATTTGGCTTTCCAGGTGCTGAAGGTGAAGCCAGGAACTGTTCCAATCTGCCATTTCCTTCCTGAGGACCATGTTGTTTGGGTTCCCAAGAACTGAATTTGTGAACAAAATCCTTGAGATCCCTCCTTTACTTTAGTCTTATCCATTTCAAGTTGTCTTTAATTTATGTTCCGTTCCATGGTAGCTTCAGCTTTGGGGTTTGAAGTTCTGCTCATATAGATAAGAAGAGTGCTAAAACCCTGAAATACTTGTGTACTTCTGCAGCTTTGTCCTTAAAATTATCTGTATGAATTATGGTTTCCAGAGTAGACAGCAGATGTGAATCAGACACCAATCATATTATTGCATATTAGTCTCTCTAGTAATTTTAGTTACGTGGAGTCCTTTTGCAGAAGTTTCTTCTAGTTTTTAATATATTGACTACGTACAGAATTAAAAAAAAAATTCTTAACAATCTATGGTTAATTTGCCTATCTCAACTTGATCTTGGTTAAGAAAATACAAGGGGAAGGAATTTTTCCACTCAAATTTCATAAAGTTTAGTTTGAGGAAGTAAATCCCTTTTAACATTTGGTCCCAAAACAACTTAATTTGCCACTTACACTAATGGTCAAAGCAAATGGAAGGAAGAAAGGATAAAAATGCCCTCATATTAGTAGTTATTAGGAGCAGAGTGATTTTAACACCAAAAGAGAGAGAGATTGCTGCCCTTTGCCTTTTAGTTAAATTAGTCGAAGTATATCACTTTAGAGATAGAAATCTCCACTATCCACAGAATATTTCAAAATCAAAGGACAAAGACAAAAATGTCGTTCTATTATTTTTTTTTTTTCTAAGATGTCATCTTATTATTAAAAAAAATTGAATTATAAACAAGATTTTACCTTCAAAAAATCTAAGGTGTGTAGAATGTATTCATTACATGTACGGACAAGTGTAATAAATACATTCTAGAAACTATTGGAGTTTCTGCATTACTGAAATTTTAATAGTAATGGTAAAAGAACAAAATGTAGTCCTTATATTGAATACAAGCAGGAGGCTTGAAGGTATAAGAGATAACAACCACCCCAGCTACCAACAAACAGTTTGAATTTGAGTGGCACATTTATTGCAGCATATTACAATAATGAAAGTCGGCAAAATGTGTCAAAAAAATCTGAACATATACTACATTAAAGGAATTTGTGTTTTTTTCTTTTTTTTCTTTTTTTTTTTGTCTACTCAAGAGAAACAATTTTCCAAACAATTTTTTTGATTAAACAACTCACAAAATGTGTTGTCCGAAGTTGGAGAAAGTAAAATGTTCGGTTTTAAAAGAACAATTTTCTATTTGGTGTTAGAAAAAATAATACTGGACTCAGTTCTTACTTATTATCTACTAAAAGGATGAACAATAAAAAACGAAAACTTAAATACGGTTATATAATTGAATCTATCTTGAATTTATGCTAAAAAAAATTATACCATAACAAGAAAACCGGGATTGGATATGCACCATAATTTCACAACGCCAAACAGTTTCCTTTCAAACTTGCAAGCAAGAAAAGTATGAAAATAGTTAATGGCTTTCTGTGTATAAAAATAGTAGTTAATAGGTATGCATCTAACCGGGTCCAACCATAATACGTTTATGTGATTTTTTTGACATTCTTCTGTGACAGAAAGATGATCATCCAAATCCTGTAGCTAAGCTTAGTAAAACTAGCAAACCACTTTGGATATACTTCAAGTTTGTGAGCCACATTAAGAGCAGGATTGAAGTCATACGTCAAAAACTTGAAAAAAAAAAAACTACTAACTAATCGTGGATCGCAACATTCATTCATAAAGATGACACCAGATTGCCATAAGCGTAAGGCTTAAAACTTAAGCTCTCAACTTCCAGCTGAAACCCTTTGTCTGATAGCATTGATCAAGTAAGGATTGACCATTATCAGATCAGACCAGACAGGATTCCTGTTTGCGTATGCAATTATGAAACAGGCTTCTCTATCTCACACAGAAACGCGCAGAACTTAACACATGTAACTCACTGATACATTTGGCTCAATTGGCATTAATGCATTTAAGCCACAGTTGGAAGTGATTAGAGCACAAGTCATCAGAGAGATGATCTGTTGCTTATCTGCTGACATTTACCCTGAACCCACATTCGGCTATAAATAGCACTATAGTTGTTGCCTTTTATCTTCAAGAAAGTTGTGGTTTCATTTTTCACATCTATCATAAAATTTCACTTCTGTTTACACTTCCCTCAGCAGCCAGTCTCTTACAAAATGGAGTTTCGACCCCTACATCTCTTTATCTTTGTTGCTGTGAGTACAACATTGCATCAATTATTTTCTGGTCTATCTTCTATGTATTCTCTTCAACGCTTTTTCTAATAAAATGTTCACTTGTTCGTCTGTGTGTTTCAGCTAGCTTGTGTGTCAAGCCACGCAGCACAACCTGCTCCTGCTGAGACATATTGGAAAACTGTGCTCCCTAACAGTCCTATGCCGAAAGCTATCAAGGATCTTATACAATCTGGTGAGACTCGAACCTAAAAGCTGTTCTTTCACTGTTATTATTAAAAAACAAAATATTGCTTTTTTGTCTCAATGCATTTCATGTTTCTACATGCCAGTAATGTTCTCGAGAAACCACAAATTAGGCTCAGGCAATACACAGTGGTAAAAGGTTAAAGGGAACGAGTCAGCAAACTCTAGAATAAATTACCTTTTTTTTTTAAATTGGCAAATCCGGTACATGAAAAGGATTAAGTAGATTTAACAATTCTTACAAAAGGAAATCTAATCCTATCTAAAGCAAGAAAGAATAGTATATTCTGTCGTGTGTTCATGCTAACTGGTTGTTATGGCAGAAACGATGGATGATAAAAGTACTTCAGTCGGAGTAAGTGGTGGTGGAGTAGATGTTAATACACAGGGTGGAAATCCAGGAGGCACCAACGTGAATGCTGGGCATGGTGGCGTAGATGTAAATACACCAGGAGGCACCAATGTAAATGTCGGGCCTGGTGGAGTAGGTGTTAATACACCAGGAGGCACCAACGTGAATGTTGGACCCGGGGATCCAGGAGGTTCCGAGACACAGGGCAGAAATCCTGAAGGCGCCGATGTGAATGTCGGGCATGGTGGAGGTGTAACCGTATCCTCAGGCCACCACAGGGGGAAACCAGTATATGTGGGAGTAAGGCCAGGGACATCACCATTCTTGTATAACTACGCAGCAACCAAGGATCAGCTCCATGACAACCCAAATATAGCTCTTTTCTTCTTGGAAAATAACATGACCCGAGGATCGAAGATGAACTTGCATTTCTTCAAGACTTCACGTGGAGCCACTTTCTTACCTCGCCAGGTTGCTGAATCAATTCCTTTCTCATCAGACAAAATGACTGAAATCTTGAACAAATTCTCAGTGAAGCCCAACTCACAGGAAGCTGAAGTCATGAAAAATACAATAAAAGAGTGCGAGAAGCCAGGCATCCAGGGAGAGGAGAAGTTTTGTGCAACATCATTGGAAGCAATGGTAGATTTCACCACCTCCAAACTGGGGAAGAACGTTCAGGCGATATCAACAAATGCAGAGAAAGCTACTCCACTGCAGAAATATACCATTGCAGGAGTGAAAAAGATGACAAATGACAAAGCTGTAGTGTGCCACCAGCAAAATTATGCATATGCTGTATTTTACTGCCACAAAACACAAGTTACTAGAGCATATACACTTTCCTTGGTGGGTGCAGATGGAACAAAAGTTAAAGCAGTCGCAGTATGCCATGAAGATACAACAAAATGGAACCCAAAACACTTGGCTTTCAAAGTTCTGCAGATCAAGCCAGGACAAGTTCCTGTTTGCCATTTCCTTCCTGAGGACCACGTTGTCTGGGTACCTAAATAAATATGTGCAGGAAACTCCAAATGCTTGCCCATTTGGTTCTATTGTAAAGCAATAATATACTGGTTGTAGTTCCACTAATAAACATATCCCTCTTATTTACTCAAAAGTTTAGACTTCTCTTCCTTTGATTGGATTTCAGAGTGAACAAATCCTTCAAGTGCTTATCAGTAGCACAATGCAGATTAAAAAATCATTTTTTTACTATAATTGCAAATCAAATAATCTTCCCCTGCACAGGAATAAATTGCACTAAAAGTCTTTTAGCATCAGTTATGAGCAAACTAATTGACAAATTCCAATTCTCAGTGTAGATTAGAGATGGTAACAGAGTAGAGGATGAAGTTAAATGCCTACCACATAACTGTAAACAAAAGTAATTGATGAATTTAGTATAAGACTGTTTAATATCACTTCAACAAACATAGATGGTTTTACTCAGATAGAAGATTCAGAGTAGTATGTTTCAGACAACAGCTACAAATCCACTGCTAGTGTCTGAATGTGCCTCCTTATTGTGGATTTCGCTTCCCTCGTTAACCATCAAGACTTCAGCAGTTCCAGTAAGGTGGTCAAATATGGATCATAAATTGGCCATTGACAAGTTACTTTCGAGTCTTTAGTAACTTGGAGTGGATAACTTTCATTCCTCCTTTAGATCCTCCTATTATAAAATTGAAAAACAACATGAAACTACTTGGTTCAAATTAAACGACTTCAAGTGGATGCCAAAGTGATATAATGAATTATAGATGTAAGTCCCTTGGATGATTTATACAACAGAGCAAAGGACGAGATTGAAAGACAAGAAGAAGTTTTCTTTTTTCAATGTCTACTAAGAAAGAAATCAATTACAACTATTATCTGTACTCAGGATGTAGTTTGACCAGCTATACTAAAAGACATCTTGAGTATTAGATTCTATGCTTAGAATATATGTCAGATAGTGAGTGAGTTTCTTTATGTAAGGCAAGGCTCTCATGTCCTCCTCTGAAGTTGTAATTTCATTCGAGTACTTATGGAACTGGTATGGTGGGTCAGCCAATAACAAACCACTGTAAGGCGTCTTTCTTTAAAGACAAGACAACAACAACAAAGATTTCAAAACCACTCCTCACATCTTTCCCTGAAATACAAATGCTCAACCCAAAAGCAACCTAGGCCAACTGAAAATAGATTTCGAACAAACAGAATCAAGAATTACAGAAAGAAAGAAAAAAAAATGAGGTGATGGAACAGAGAAAAAAAAAATAAAAGAAGTCCTTGTGATGCGAGAAGTGTTTTTAGAATGCATTTTGAAACCACAAGAGTGCAAAACACAGCAACAAATGAAAAATTAAATAGTGGCCACCTGATCCTCCAAGATAACACTAGATGAATAAGCATGATATGCAGGAAGTATTGTACTGTGAGCCTTCATCTTCAGGCCATGTCAATGTAATAACTAAAATATTCTTCAGTTTGACAAATGTTACCTGTGAATCTCGAAGAAACAACTGATGAAACTAATCCAGCATACCCACTCCATCTCATCTTAAACATATTAAGTTCAATTGCGCTAGAGATTGTGGTTTGGATATTGCTCTGACAATGCATATACGAGATCTTTACTTTGTGCAAGACCTTCCATGCAATATCCATTCATACTGCCACCACAGCATCCTTGGAATTTTCTTCTGAATCTTCCATTTTAGTCATCTAAGAGATGCAACAATATTCTTAAACAGAAAAACCACTTAATTCCTTAAAAGCTTTAACAAATGGCTTTCAATAATTTGGCAATAAAGTTAAGAACCCTCCAGCCAATGCTTTAGCACGACAACAAATTTTGAATAGAACACTAGCGGAGCCTTGTTATCATACTAAAAAGAACAACAATAAACTCTTGATAGCATTTGTCCAGCTCAAGTTAATTAACATTGGGCTGGCTTCAATCAGCAAGGGAAAGAGAACCTTCCCACAATTAAAATTCAGATAACATGCCTATACACCATTCACTCAAGGCCAAGACAAACAGACATGTTTCTTGATACAACATTAAATGGTCTGTTAAATCATTTTAGCATGCTTTAGTTCTATCAGGACTAACGTTAAAATGTTTTAGTTTAGATCAATCCGGACTAACCTTAAAATGTAGAGATGCTTTTCCTCAATTGGATCACGCAGTCATGAGAATTATGCATCAGTAACCACTCCTCTGAAAGAATAGCATCTCCAACTTTTGACCGTCTGCAGGATGAAAAACGCAAACCCCCTTCCTTAAACTGCACTATTATCAGCCTAACAACCATTAATAGATGATAAAATGGATCATGTCGATCATGTCTGAGTAGCAGACTTATGTTCTCTGAAACAGCTTCATGAGTCCTGAGATTACAGAGGAAATAAAGTTGACTGAACAAAGAGGAGGCCTTTTTTAGCAATTGTTTCATCCAAAACTTATCAACTAAAATCTAACTGAAACAAACTTGAGATGTGCTCCATCAGCTGCCAGAAAACTCGTGGAAGACACACTTGTCAAATTGAGCATGTCAACTTTTGAAAGCAATCCACTGCCAGGCAAAGATATTTAATCGCTGCTTATAAATGGCCATTGGAAACACCAGTTCAGGAGAAGCAGCAATTTCACAACAATCAATTTGCTAACATGTTTCAGAATGTTTATATATTGCATACGGCATGTATCTTGTTCTAAGGATGACATTGCCCTTTAATCAAGGGAACAAAGAAAGCCCAGAGTTGTCAAGGGTTAGGCTCTTGGAGAACTGTCTTTATTTTATTCAGGATGGAAAGGCTCCATAGATCCCCATGTTTTTCCGACCTTCACTTTAACAAGCAAGGGAACTGAGAAAGCAACAAGAAAATCAGTATGAGCATATTAATTTTCAGAAGAAGGCTACTCAGTTTTATTTTACATAGGGTAAAATACCAAAAAACCCCCTGTGGTTTGCCAAATGTACACTTTACCTCTCTATGGTTTGGAAACCTACAATTTAACTCCCTGTCGTTTCAACTAAAGTGAAATCTGACGAAAAACATCTACAATAACGGTATTTGAGTACCACGCGCTTCTGCTAAGAGTTGTGGTTGCGATAATATTTTCACTTGCCAAAGATACCCCCATGTGTTTCCAAACCATAGGCAGGTAAAGTGTACATTTGGCAAACCACAGGGGATTTTTTGGTATTTTACCCATTCTCAAATGCACGAAACATTCTTCCGAGGAATTGACTTATAAAGGGGCAATTTTGGCATTTTTCGTTCAGACGTTAGTTTAGCTGTTTTCCGTCAGATTTCACTTTAGTTGAAACGACAGGGAATTAAATTATAGATTTTCAAACCATAGGGAGATAAAGTGTATATTTGGCAAATCACAGGGGGATTTTTGGTATTTTACCCTTTTACATATAACCAGAAAGGGCAAAAGGGAGGAAAACAGATAAAACAGTAACAAGGCAAAGGTCATTTAAACAAAAGGAATGAGACTGGTAGACTTAGAACATATATATGTGTTTTTGTGTCTATGAATTATGTACATCTATATAAATATGTAATTTTGGGGGGGGGGGGGGGGTGTTGTTAGAGAGAGAGAAAGGGAGGGAGGGACGGTGAGAGAGAGAGAGAGACAGACAGAGAGGGAGTGAGGAAGGGAGGGTGGGAAGAAGGGAGAGAAAGATGAGAAACAAATGATACATAAGTAAGCCCCTAATAAACAGATGCTTTCTTTCACTTCCTTGGAAGCACTCAGACCAATGGTTTCATGTACATTGCATACGCCTTTTGTTAGCCCCTTACCAAGAAGTGAAGCAGCACTTTCCATGCTCAATTGAAGCAACAATCCCGCTTCTTTTACAACTAAAGGATCTGCTTCCATCACTAATTCATCATGGACCTGAATAGCAATTTAAATAAAGCATCTATTAAAGTACATATTCAGAAAGAAATAAACAATCCATAAAGCTTCTTGATAGTAACTAACAGTGATATGAAATTGTTACTCGGAAAAGGTCAGCGGAAACTTTTTTTTTAATGAATAAAAGAGTCCCTTATCTATTTCCAAACATGAATTATAACAGGAAAGGATACTAAATGAAGTTTCACTTCTAGCAGGAATGTTATATGCAACTGTAACAATGCTAAAATAGAGAAGACTAAATGATCATGACATCATGCCTGTAGCATGTGATAACTTTCATATGGCTTAATCAGTGGCTATTTTACACCTTCAAGGATTTCGCCATATATGTCTTCCCAAACTACAGCAATTTAGCTATGATTGTCGGTCAGTGAGCTAATCATTATAAACCAAGAGATCCTTAAAGCATTTCTCCTCCCCCACCAATCAGGCCAGCCTTACAATTAGCAAAAGAATTTATCATCTGACAAGAACCGTAGGAGATCTGAACAATTTACTGCAATTAATTTTTTCTAAAAAGCATAATAACTCACATACTTTAATCTTTAATACAAGTGCATTCACTTGAATCTGCACATGAAAGAAAAGTTCACATTCTAACTGGCCAGCAGGACATGAAGAAAAAGACAAATTGATCAACATGTCTCCCATTAGACATACTCATACAAGCTTGCAAAATATATTAAAGCTCGACATTCGTTTTCAAAAACTTAGCTTCCCTCACAACTAACAAGAAATGTAAAATGAAGCTTTTTCTTGATGGCATCTCGTTTCTGCTCTTCATCACAGGGAATGATTTTCTGTTACCTGTTTACAGCTGCCCCTTTACACTATCACGAAATGTAAAATGAAGCTTTTCCTTGATTGAATCTCATCTGTTATCTTCATCACAGGGAATGATTTTTAGTTACCTGTTTACAGCTATTTAAAGAATGAAAAACATGATTGTCGAAGGCATCTGCTTAGGCTAACACTTTTACATAAATCTTGGTCTATCATCCTCAAAGTCTTAACACATGACAGCCATGGTCCATACAGTTATCAATTTTCAGAGACATGAATATTAGAGTGTTACTCTAATAGGTATAGTCATACACAGAGTCTATTACTTGCCTGTAAAAGGATTCTGCAGCGGCCTTTTAGCATGTGAAATTTTTCAGGTAGCGCACAACTAGAGCAAGACGTGTCAGCATCTTCAGCAACCACAGAGTGAAGATTGATCATCGCAATTTTAATGATATCGGCAGCTGAACCCTGAAGAACCGAAATCAGTTTAATCTAAATGATTCTAGCCACTAGTCTGACAATTAGTCAAAAGAAAAAGATACAAAGCACAAAAAAAATAGATATAAAAATGGAACATGAAGATACTACCTGACATATAGAATTCACGGCTTGTCTATGAGCTTTAGATTTTTCTTTGGTGTTTCCAAATTTTATCTTCGCCAAGAAACGCTTTCGCCCCTTGAGAGTCTTCACGTATCTAAATGGAACAGGAAATTACCATAAATCCAGAATATTGTCCACAGAGTGGAGACAACCTGATAAAAGCACATAGCTAATCCTAGAGCCCAGGTATGAGTTGAGAAAATTATAAGAATCTCAAGTAGTAACCGACACTATAGTTCACCTTCATAGAAAGAGAAACATCCAGAGGTTGAACATAAACATGCATAAATAGAAGCAAACCAATTAATCCTCATTTCAATTGAACCTTAAAAGTCCCATTTCTATCAAACACCCACCATGGTCACCAAGTGAATTTTGGTCTAATTTTTCCCACCTTATAGATTTTCCCCCAGCCATGTTATAGAATACAGATAATATGGCATTCAAATCTCATTCTTTTAAGATTCAAATGTAACATGTAAGCAACCATATTAGGGGCAAAGAGCACCAAGAACCATTTTATACCAGCTCAGAGATGGAATATGACAGACCAAAAGGATTAACTGTATTGACTTAGGCTTTTAAAACCAACATTCAAACATAGTTAATCAAGCTCTGAGAAGTAAAATCCAGCGTAAACATATCAATGCACTCGTATTAACAGAACAGACCCTTTCTGGCGACAAGATGTAACCACTTCCTGAAGCCACGTAGCAACACCAGGAAAAGATGTCTTAAAACAGCGAATTCTTTCTGCAGCTTCATCTGAAGTGCAGTTCAACTGTTCTGCCAGGCTATTAGCTCCCATTCCATACAGCATCCCATAGACTAGCCTCTTCGTTTGATCTCTCTCTTGTGAGCTGACACTAGACTCCACTTTTCCAGTCCAATTTGCAGCGATCATACTAAAAACATCACTGTCACGCTTATTAAGTAGCTCAACCAGCGAAGGATCTTTAGAGAAATGAGCCATCAATCGCAATTCAATCTGAGAATAATCTGCCGTTAAAAGATACCAGTTATCCTGCGAAATCATTATATGAAACACTTAAAAGAAAACCAATATGAAAATCTATTGATAATTCCCCAATAATTACATTTTTAATACCAAAATCTTAATCTTCAATACCTGAGTAGCTACAAAGAATTCACGAGCATTGACTTTGTGGTATTCGTCAACAAGCTCTTTGCCATCTAGATCAATTCTATTCATCTTGAAGTCAACCACATGTTCAACACACTATAAAATCAAAAGCCAGAAAGAAATCAATCATAATGTTAGTGAAGAACAATACAGAAGAAAAGTCATTGAAAGTATGGCAAAAATGATAAAACCTGGAGATTAGGTTCCTCCATTGAAAGCCTCCCAGTTGCTGTAGAAGTTTGGAGCCAATGTCCGTGGAGTGTATATCTTTGTGTCCTTGCACACAGTTTAGAAAGGGAACAAATGGATCCCAATGTACAATTCAAGAGCTTTGCAAATGTCCGGTGTTCTTTAATAACAGGAATGATAGGATGCTCATTCCTGACATGCAAGTACATCAAGCATATGAGATTCTTAACTTCAAGTATCAAAATTGACTAAGTTGGAAATTTTTTTCATGACTAAGATAATAGAAAGAATAAAAAATGAAGAACCAGTAAGGTCAAAAATTCATTTGCTCTTTGCAACAAGAAAGCAAAACAAGAAGGCAGACGATGTCTTAATGAGCAAACTGAAAAAGAAAAACATCATGAAGAAAGAAGAATCAAAAGCATGCTATTCACCATGAAATCACAAGTTAGTGTTGCCTGAATGCCTAAATGTGTACATCCTGGAGTAAAAACAAAGTAGAAAACATAACTAGTAAAAAATTGCTGAAGAAACATATCTTCATATATATTAAACTGTTTTCCAACAAAATGAGGACACATGCAGAATAGCTTATATCAAACTCCATAATGCAGTCATTGGACCTGGCTGAATAACCAGCCCAACCATCAGGTTAGCTATTTTACAAAACATTCATGTAAATATCATAAACTTGTCAAAATATAAGAACTAAATGCCATCCAGAAAATGTGGATATGCAAATGATAGGATCATATTTATGGTTGATTTTTTTCCTGATGAAATCATTAATTCTGATCAGATAGTAAAGATTCATTAAGGACTGAATGGTTTACGTTATTTGTGGTCTACTTCATAATTAAGACAATCATATTGAAGCAAAAAGCAAGCTAATATATTTCAATAGACAAGATTGCCAAGGCTTGCTGCACCAGTTTTCTAGTTCAGCCAGCTGGACCAGCAAGTTATGTAGATGTTGCTCAACATAAAGTTCATAGAATTTTCATAATTAGCAGGCTTATTGGCATATAAAAAGGTTGTCCCATAATAAAAAGCAATTAGCACTAAATCTCCTTCAATACCTCAGCAAATCAAGACAACGCTTGTCAGTACTAGGGTGATATTTGCCTTTGTTGTGCCCTTCTGGGATAGGAATCTTCAAGTGTTCATACAGTACATTTGCAATATCTGCTGCCATGTATAATGAAAATGACATCCCAGCCAACTGGTGAGCTTCTTTCTCAAGATATTTTAATTTTTTTCCCAAGATATTCCGTGCAAGAAGGCAGCCTTCCATGTCAACGCCAATGCCCCAAAGCTCCATATCTGCAAGAACATTGACCTGCAATACAAGATAACAAAAATTTATATTGAGGAACGTACATAGAAGCGAGCAAGAGAGCATGTCCTTCTGAAAAGCACAGACATAAAAGATATACAAGCCAGAAAAGGAAAAGCAGCGAAAGCCAATTCTACTATGCAATGAAAAATATTTCTTCTAGTATGTAATTTCAAGAATTTGCAATTGTACATATCAAAATAAAATGAATATTTCTTCCAGTGAATGTTTCTTTTTTGAAAAATGAATATTCTCTTCCAGAATTAGACGATGGTGGTTCCCACTAATCAAAATAAAATCATCAGCTGATTTCAGTGGAGAGAATCCAGGTCCCTAGCCATTGTGTGAATAGAAGTCTCTTTATAGAAACATTTCTATCATCACCGGTTGCTTGAACAGAAGATTTATCTGTTTCCCAAATTAACATTTCCAAAGCCACCACAAATTCAATTTATTTTCCATCCAATTTTCATTGTTGGATACACATTCAAAGTTGTGGAAAATCTATAAAACACATCTATCATCCTCCATGCAAAATGTATTTAAATTAAACTAACTTTATCCTTCTCTCATAAAGAAAAATTCTCACCAGTGGGATTTCAATGCTCAAAAAGGCTTCAACAAGTTCTTCAGATATTAGTAATTTCCAAAGGACAGAAGATAATGCTCGTATTTGTGCAACCCGTCTGCAGCAACCATTATGAGCAACTCTTCGCATTTGATTCTTCCATCTACCATACCTGCTAGCAGCTGCTGCCGCTTCGCAGGATAACCTTTTCTTAATTTCCTATATAACACATAGAATTCAGAAAATACAAGTAAACACAAACAAACATATGATCAGAAATTACTCGTGAGATGTAAACAGGTTAATAACTTCCAAAGAAGTGTTTAGATTTATATCACACAGCATAAAACACATGAAAAAGCCTTCGCCCCAAGATGCTTATAACATTCTATCTACAACCTATTTTTTGTCCTAATACAGTTGAGAATCGATAAACAAAAACAATTACTGTTATCAGGAGAAAAAAGAAATTATTCACACACATAGAATTATGAGCTGTCCAAGGAGAAAGATCCTCATAAGTCCAAGCATTATGCACTTTCTTCCAAAACAATCTCCACATTATGAGTTCTTGGTGGGCCCAATATAAATTGCAATCAGAACATAGATATAAATCTTTTATTGAGTTTTACAATCTTCAGCCGAATCCAAAAGTATGACACTCAACTGTTAGTTAAATTGCCAAAGCTAGAACTCTTTCCTTTGATAAAATAAGTAACTTCAACACCTAAAATTGGAGAATTCATGATTACCTGTCATTGATGCACAGGTGTGCAAATTTTAAAAAAAAAAGTCAAAAAGTTACAATTTTGAGTAAACAAATATGGATAGTAGAAAGAAACAAAATGTTAGGACTAATTAATAGTATTTATAACTGATCATAACAAACTAAGCAGTACTTATTTGACCAGTAAAATACAAAACCTGCACATCTTGAAGAAGGATGTTTTTTGGAAATACAAAAAGTGAGATTTCTTTTAACACCAAACTAGCTGCTCCCGCTTTATTAATAGTAGGATATTAACAAAAGGTAACATTAAGAAATGATAAAATTTCAAAGATATAGGTTATAACACGTCTCCTGATTTTGGTTTCATAAATCCACCATTTACACATGCAGATATAAACTTTGCATAACTACAAGTACTCGTACTTCTAGCCATAATTTAAGCAAACAAATTAGGCAAAGATCTTATTTTTCTACTCATAGAATTTGTACAGTGGCAAACACAACTTAATTCATTTTTTCTATCCCATGCTGCACTAAATCCGGAAAGCAGTGCACAGGAATGATCAAATCACATATAGTTTTTAGATATAATTTAGTACTCCTCTTCCATGACGAATTACGGTACCATCACTTACTGCTGATGCCAAATCAAAAAAAAAAGTACTATATACTTTTGAATCATTGACTCATGGCTATACCAAACATAATAATGTTCTTTCTTAAAGTTGACTGTGGAAAAACGAACGAGTTCTTTATAATAAAAAATACTTTTTACTGAAAGTCATAGTGAGATTGTTGACATGACGCTGATGATTACCTTTTCCAGATTAGGATTGGAACTTTTCTCCTCATTAGGCCAGAGGATCCACGCAGCAATGGACAGGTCTATAAAATTTTGCACATGAAGGGGGGACAGAACAAAATATGAGTCATCAATAAGTTCCAGACCCACAGATTTGACAGCAGAATTCAGGTTACTCAACCTATGAATGGAAACAGCAGGATACCTAAGCACCTGAATCTGAACTTTTGAATTCCATGTGAATTTTCTGACATCTTTCTTCGCTATTATTTTTCCAATTCTTTGCCAGCGAGATTTGGCCAAATCAAACTGATCCATTGGAGGTATTACATTCCCGTTATCACCAGAAATATTTGACAACATTTTATCCGTCTTTCTGCTGTTAGACAACAATAGATCCTTGGGAATACTCACATAATACACAGGTGAATTCTCCCAACAAATTGCCATACCATGTATTTCAAAAAGAACAGTTGAATTAACTTCAGATCTTCTGTTAAAGTGGACATCCAAGTAAAACTCTTGACTATTATCCCACCAGTTTAAAAAAGTGTCAAATCCACCAGGAATGTTGGATGCATTTATGGGACCTTTGTCCAGTAACCTTTCTTTACTTGCAGTATGTGGAGTGCTTCTGTTTTCCTGCTGCTCCCCAAAATTATCGATCTTGTCAACATAACCACTTCTTCTATGGCTAATACTAGATAATTGACAAGAGAGGGAAGTGTTTGCATTGTCTACATAATCAGAAGTAGAATTATGCATGTAAGGAGCATTAGGACCTTCCATCACTGATGCAGTCTTGTCGGCAACAACCTCACCTTGCTTGGCACCAGCTGAATTTACCCCAGTAAATGATGTCCTCGCTAACTTCTGTTCATGAGCTTTTGATACAAACCCAGTTATATTGTCAGTTTGCTCATTGTGTTTCAAACCACCAAAGCTACTAGTTGACTCCTCTCCGGAAGAGCTGGATGCTTCTTTCTGTGGTGCATTTCCAGCAGCAATGGATAATAAGGGTCGAGATAGAGGTGGAACTTCAAGTCCAAGTGATTTGAAAGCTGAGAAAGCAGCAATCCTAGCCTCTTCTGCTTTCTCAAGAACAATCCTTCGTGCACCATTTTTAATCTTCTTGGCAACTCCCAATTGTATTCTCCACTGTGCTGTGCCTTTAATATCCAGTTATCCATGGAGTAGAACCAGGTCAGAGAAAAGTTAGGAGACACAAATAATACAACAAACATGGCAAAGCCAAATAAGCACAATATGATCTTCTTATTACAAATTTCGCAGCTGCAATACGATTGGAATCATTAGACTGGAACTCAAAGCCTTGTGATATAACATGTGTATGAATACCTAACTCCACTGTATCCTTTGAAATTTAAGCGGGACACACAACTACCACATACTGAGTTCATGTGGCAAAAGAATAAAAGAGGAAGATAAATTCATAGTCATCTCCATTGATGCAATGCACAATTCTAACATTTCCAGTCACTATGGGTTTGATAAATTGTCAAACAAAAGAAAAGTCAGATGACATAAGCAGAAGTCGAACTAAACTCAAATGTATAAGAGTGGGGGAAGCGAATAGCCTGTCAACACACTTGAATTCAAAGTGCAAACATGCATATGCTACATGCAATTATTAACTAAATATATAGTAAAGTTAAACTTCATCTACCCAAAATGACAAGCATGTAAGCTAGAAATAACAGAAGGAAGCACATAACCAACAAATATCTCAAGGGATACTACAACATTGTACCTTGTGCAGCCCATGATGAAGATTCAAACAGTGCTTTGGCAATCTCAGGAATTGATGCCTCAGCAATTGTTTGAGGAGTTCGCAGACCAGCTTTATAAAGTGCTCTAGCTCGCGAACCCTAAGTTGTATAGGTGTCTGTTTAGATTCACCTGAAAACCTTAAAAAAGACAATATGGCAATGTAACTAACCTTAACATAGGGTATGGTGGTAAGCTCCACTATCTCGGCCTTAACTCCAAATGAAACACGATTCTGAAACTTGGCAACCAAATCTGCGAGATCATGCCAGCCAAGCCTTTCACAGAAAACAGAAACCATGGATGCAAACCTTCCTGCATTATCTTGTAAAGCTTGAACCATGCCTCTGGCCACTTTAAAAGCCGCACACACCTCAGCAACGGGGACTTCCTAGAACATGAGTATAAAATTATCTTGTTAGGGTATGAAAACAATTATAGGCTTATTGTTTTTAAGAAGATGCATTTAATTGAATTAACTTTCACCTGCACAAGTGTCGACAAGATTAGAGCAACATAAAACCGTCTGGACACTCGAAGCATTTGTTCATCTGAAAGCATTGCAGAGTTCCACATTGCAATACAATTTGGTTTTGCCTGCAAGGCTTTGCTGGTATTCTTCAATCTATTAGAGGTACGAAGTGGTGCTCCATGGGCCATACGCATCAAAAATGGTTCTTGTACTCCAACTCGGTTGCCAACTGACTGCATCTCATATGGGGAAAGAATTTAAGTTGTATGCAAATAAATAACATTGGCAAATGATTCGCATATTGTCCTAAATACAGCTATCAGTATAAACCAGCTTCAAGATGATGTCATGTTTTATTCTGGATAAGTTCGACCAAGTAAAACATACAGGACCTCACAGGCCAAGCAAAAGCACATAAGACAAGGCAATCCCATTGAGAAAAGAACCAAAGATGCTAAGTATAAAAATACAATAGCCTAGATGGAAATAAAAACAAAGAAGAGATACTGTATAGTTATCATGCATCTATGGGTGTTATTTTTTGCCTCAAGTGTTTTGTGCTTTACTTCAAAACCAGCATTCTGGGACATGCATGCCTATACTTCCAGCAATAAAAACAGCCAATTTTGTAACATAATTTGTCATATGAGATGATGCACACCTCTATGGGTCAAACAGTGTAAAACTTGCTAGCACATACGCAACTGAAGATGTTTTCCTCCAAAGATGGAGCAGAATATGACATTAACATGGAAGGCCAGTGGAGAATAAGAAGCAAAATTACCTTATCTAGAGCAGACAACTCCATGAATCTTTCATAGTACAACTCCCAGTCTGGCTCAACATCCACATTTGTCGGTGTTACTAAGTATACCAAATGTAAATCAGATGCTAGCACAAATCCATCCCTTGCCCTTGTCAAATCATCCAGCACAATCTAGGAAAAATTAAGAATGTGGAACAGAATGAAATGTTAACAAAATCACAAAAACTCACATAATACACTTCTCTGGTAGAGCAGAATTACAAAAAGTGGCCTCAAATCAATGTTAAGACATCATAGGAAAGCAAACCGGAAAAGAGAATGAAGAGATACAGCAGAATCAGAAATTTACCATTGACTCTTCTGGGTTGAGAGAACTGCCAAAAGATGCACGGCCAAGAGGAGTTGTGGTATACAGCTTAGTGTCTTCACTCCATTCAAGAAACTTTTTATGGCATAGCCAGCGGAGAGAATCCTGTGCTGATCTCACAACATCTCCAAATGGTTTTGTTGAGTTGAGAAGTGTACACCTTACATATCGATGTATATCATTAGCAGTTTGAACAATCCCACCAGCAACAACTTCCAATATTGCATGGGTCATCCCATTTTTATCTTCTGACAAGCAAGAATACAGTGCTGGACATCCCTCATTTAAGATCCCCAAAATTCTTTTGGTCTCTTCTGGCTTGCAAATTAGAACCTGTATCCGGAAAGCTAAAGATATAGAATCAAGATGACACTTTTTAATTATATAGGTGATATTACAATACAAACCAAAGATTAGCCAAACAAATAAAAAAGCTCCAAAATGAAAAAGTAAACACCAAGAAGGAAATAGACAATAATCCCTCCACACCAAGTTGAATGCCTTAAAATTTGTACACATTCTCTCTCATTTATTCATTTGCTCCCCGCAGAATCTTTAAGTACTTAAGAGAACTGAAGTTGGTTTCATACCAAACATGAAACACAAGAAAAGAAAGATTCTACAAGTAATTTCATTTTCTTGAAAGCAAATCAGTGGATGGGAAAAGAACATCACTAAGTCCGGTTCAGAAACAGGAAATGCTCTCCAACAATTTCATTTTCTTCAGAGCAAATCAATGGATGGGGAAAAGGACATCATTTAGTCCAGCTCTTAAACAGAAAACACTCTCCAATTTTGGACATGATAACACACAAATATTGCTATCAGTTAAATAGGTGATATCAAAAGCTAGCACTAAAGGACTAAACTTACACTCTCTCCCTTTGTATCTATACCAGTCCGACCAGCTCGGCCAGCCATCTGCCTGTATCTTGTCCCATCAATAAAATCACGACCAATACGAGGTTGCCGGAAAATGACTCTCCTTGCAGGCAGGTTCACACCAGCAGCCAATGTAGATGTAGCCGTTAAGACCCGCACAAATCCTTTACGGTAACATGTTTCAACAGTTTCCCTTTCTTCAACCTTCACAATAAACAGCACAATTACAGATCCAGCATGTCAGGAGGAAACTATAGGATGGATATTGCAGATAACTAGAACTATATGAGAATTGGCAAAAAGAAATACAATTCCTCACAAAAGGCAAGACCGCAAAATCCACTATAGATAAGTTCAACAAGAGAACAACAACTAATGCTAGCATAAAATTCATTCCAAAAGACTAAAATTGAAAACACACCGTAAGGCCAGCATGGTGATAGGCTACGCCAGCAGGAAGAGTCTCTTCTAGTACAGGATCTAAACCTGCCGGAGATCTACGCAAGGCATCAATAGCAAATTCAAGATCCATTAACTCAGTCTGACCATTCTGGGGGCTGACAGAAAACTTCTTAAGGTACTTTACAACATGTCTAGCAGTTGACTCGCATCCTTTCCGACTCGAGCAAAATATCAAAACTGAGTGACCTTCTTGAACAATCTCATTGCATAATTCAACAATATGATCTGGATCTTTACCACCAATATCAGCTATTTTAGGAATTGTCCTAACGATGTTCATTTCTTTGTTATAGATGGTATAACCCACTTTAATGTATTCTTCCAGTGGAACAGGCCGAAAATCAGTCTCATAGAGAGCAGCCTGCTCAAAAGACAATAAAAAGATCAGTTACAAAGTACAACACACAGCCTTTTATTTTTTTCACCAAACGAGGTAGCACTCTGGAACACCTAAAGACAGAACACCTACATACAGATACATATAAACAAGTATACCAGTGTATGCATGTTAAAAGGAAATTGTTGTACAGTGTATGATTTCATATTTAAAATTGTCGAGTATTCACGCATTGGCTTTGCGCATTACATACTGTCAAATGTTTTTCAAATAACATTTGTGAGGTATCCTTGTCAGTGCAGGTTTAATAAAACACGACACTTGATTCACCTAGCCATCGAGGAGCTTATAAAGCATGTTCCAGTTCCATATCGTCTACTCCCATTTGTGAGGTATTATCATTGCAACACCAGCAACACAAAGACAAGCACAATAACAAAAGCACAATTGTGAGAATGCTGCCTACAGCAAACATGACCTTCAAAAATCAACCTTTGGATCCCTCACCATATATCTGATAGCCAAAGAGTTACAGAGTTGATTTATTATTTTCTAGTATTCTATGAGATGATAAACAAAATAACCGGCCATTAATTTTAATCTGCAGAGATATTAGGGTCTGCTGAGACAATGTTTCCGAAATTTTGAACTTGAGTACCAATTTAATGGTCAATCGATGTTACAAAATGTTAGACAAGTTAAAATAGGAAAGAAACATTTGTTGACTCAATAACAAAACAATAGGTTCCAAGTCACGTCAAATGGTTTTTTATTTTCTGGATGTTAGAAAGCATTTTCCTACCATTTGATCCCTCAATTTTAATATGAAGATCTGACCTCAAAAATGAAAAGGGGAAAAAATCTCGCCACTGTTTAATGCCAAATGAAGATGCCCAACTCTTATAAAAATCAAACATGAGCAAATGTTATCAACATTAGAAGTTCACTGAAGAGGCCAAAATCTTAATTGTACAGATATAGATCAGTATAAAACTTTCAATATTGTTTCAACCAGTAGTATTGATGACTGAACACAATATGTCTCCACATTAATTAATTAATTATTTCATTGTAAAATAGGCTTGAATAAAGGCATATTAGGCAAGATCCTAAAGCCAGTTCATAAAAAGATGCATCCTGACCTAAGAGAAATCTTCACAAAAAGCAGATAATCTGTCTAATAAAATTACTTAAGTGCATGACAGATTTTTTTTTTTTTCAATTTCATATTATCATTTGAGGAGCTGCTTCTGCCAGAGTAAATCGTCAAGAAAGACTGCAAAATTCATCTGATGATCTACATGTAAAGAACACACACAGCAATGAGATACCACATACTTGAAGCCAGTCAGCTACAGCAGCTACATTCGGCAAAGTTGCACTCATCCCAACAATTTGGAGACCACATACAGGGTCAGCTTTACTGCTGCCTGTACCTGAACTTTCCCCACTAGATGATTCTGCACTGCCTTCACCTGCTGCATAGCGAAGTTTGGTAAGCAAAAGTTCCAATAGATAACCCCTATGCTGGTCACCAACCTGCCAGAAAAATCCATGATGTTATACTATGAACACAAAACATGTAATTGATTTGTGAAACACATAACTATGAGAGAGCAGAATAAGCTTTGTTGCAGCATTACAAAAAAAACTAAATTGAAAACATACCATGTGTAGTTCATCTATCACAATGATACCAAGTTCTGAAAGACGACCCTCTTCTAACAGTCTGTTAATTAAGGAGTTTGCTTTCTCAATTGTGCATACTGCCACAGAGGTATCCTTAGGAAGAGTTGCACCACCTTGATTACCATAGTAACTACGTACTTGCTTACCAAGTGGCTCCAAAAGCACCTCAAGATGTTCGGCCTGCATCAGTTAGATACTAAATAAACACAAGACAAGTATATCAAGTCCTCGAGAAAGCTATTTGTAGAACAAAATCCAAACGCCACCTTTTCTGCACATATAGACACATATGGCAGAACAAGAAGTGCCATTTTTCCGGTTGACAGGATTCGTCGTAGCATCAGTATCTCAGCAACAAAACTTTTGCCAGCACTACAGGAAACAAAGAGGAAAATAAGGATAACCTGGACAAACTTATCAAAGTATCTTACATATGCAATGCTTTTTGCTTGTTTAATCAATGAGAGAAACCCCCGAAAACCTCAATAATGAATGCATCCAAATGTACAAATTAGAAAAGAGCAGTTAAGGAAAGACTACGGACAAATTAGAGCATAAAAAAGGAAAACAGAATAGCATGTGGTAAGAATTAATTTCAACTAAGTTTTACAGTAACAAAGATCATGGTATAAGTAGAGATTACGTAGATATAAAAGTTAACATCATGCTGAAAATATCACTGTAGCATTGTATTTTGTGAGAAGTATTCCATTTTCTCTGAAAGTTAATGCTTCTCCGCGAGTTTCAGAAGTTAACAATATCAGTAGACAATAAAGCTTAGATGGATGTTCAAAGAAAGCAACATGTAACATAGTTGGTAGTAGAATGACCAATTTCACTGAAGATATTGAAATGAACTACAAATTGATTTGCAAAATTACCTTGTAGATGCAGAGTATACAAGATTCCTGTTCTGCAAAACGCCATCCACCTGAAGGCAGTCAACCTAAAGAAAAAACAACAATCTTAACTCAACTGTTAGATGAACCATCTTAATGTGCCATGAAATGAAATCCTAAGTCACTAATTCCTAAAAATAGCATAGGATAAGGACCAAATAGAGGTGAAAATAAAAAGGTGAAACATCACCTAACTTCATCTATTAAGTCCTATCAAACCACTATGCCAGCACTATAACAGATGAATCTCCAAAATCCAAGGCTGCTTTCAGATTTAAGACAGTTTACAACATGGAAAATGAAGTACAGACACCTAGCACAATATGATCAACCAAGACAATGACACCTTTTCTGATAAGTAATTTATCAAATTCTTTAGACACGGAAAGAAAGATATGCCAAAACAACACATGAACCCAGATGTTAGTTGCCAACATATTAGAATGCAGAGGCTTCTAGCACAGATCCTATAACAGCAATAGCAAAACTTGTCCATTCTAAGACTTTAGAAAACATTGACCTACAGCCAACATATGATTTGCATCTATGAGCATAGAACCATAGTACAGGAACACAGGTTCTCAATCACCCATCAATATATCTCTTCATGAGTTCCCCTTCTTCTTGTCGTTATATAAAAGGGAAGACATCATGTTTATATTACATATATCTTTTCTTGCTTAAAAACCAATCAACAACATAAACATCTCACATTGTTTTTACCCTAGAAACAAGCCAACAAATAACAGAACCTAAGTTAACATGAAGTATGGACCACAATAACAGAACCTAAGTTAACATGAAGTATGGACCAACCAATTGGTCCAAAGCATTAGTGCCAACAGTAGCAAACTAATATTGATAGCACTCACCAAAGGTGAAAGACATACCTGCCATGGATACAATTTTGACATTCCTCTTTTCTTATATATGCTGCATAATTCAGAAGGCAGCCAGTTGTTGAGGTCCAAACGATCCTCAAGTGGTAAAAGCTTGAAGGACTATCATCTTGATTGAAGCCACCTTTAGGAGTTAAATCATTCAATCTCCTATCCTTTGTGGTAAACATGTCACTGTGATCTTGCGCCCACATATTCAACTTATTTTCAGCGGCATCATATTTGGGTATCATATCTTGTACTCCAAGCAAATCACGTTCTGTATGAGCAGCATTATTCTGAGGGCTCAAATTGTGACAAATTTGTTTATTTTCTTGATTTTGGGACGCACAACCAGGTGTTTTTCCTTTAATAATATGTTGTGAGCTTAAATTAACATAAGACGGGGTTTCCTCATCCATGTTTTTGTCCTCAATCTTAGAAAAATCAAAATGCTTTACAGGAAGTGGAGAAACTTCTTTAACCAAATCCTTGCTGTGCTTCAATAGTGGTCCAACAACAGAATTAATTCCACCATTAGAATCTCTGGCAACACCTGCATCCAGCAAGTTATTCAACTTATTGCCACAACCTCCATCGGGTAAATTATTTGCCATACTTGTCTCTTTATCAGGCTTCAAATGTTGAGATTCTACAGCAAATTGGGAATGCAAATTATCTTTAGGAATAAGCAAACCATCAGCAACTTGAATTGCTTCCTTCCAGAAAGTTTCTCCAGGTGAAAATATGGAGCTTCCGCATCCTGACTTGGGCGTTTCATGACGTCCAAGTTTACCATTGAGTGAACCAGGTGTAATACATCTAGCTGCATCAATGGTCAAAGAGGCATTTACACATCTCTTCAAGCTTGTTCCAGGTACTGTTTCATTATCACCCAATTCTATCTGCAAAAGTCATGTAATGACATACACAAACTTCAAAACTATTGGGGCAAATTAGGTCATAGAAGTAGTTCTAATAGATACTCACCTCTGTGGAGCATTTGGAAACAGCATTTCCAGATTCATCAATAATTGCACTCTGCAGGGGCTTGCTATGTACATCTCCAGAACAAGTACCTTCACCTTCAACATGCAACTGACTCATATTAATATTGCAATGCCTTCTCTTATATGATCTATCCTCTGAATCAAGTGCAGATGGACTACCATGCCTTTTAATTGCGTGTACATTTGTTTCTGATGGTACACTTGCACTACAAGGCAGACAGCAGAAAGGATAGGATATGAATTATGATAGAAGAGACAACAGGGATGAGCACCAACTAATTGTCAGTAACAGCAGATGAACAGAATTTGTCCTATATATTTATCATCTCAATTAACTATGGATTCACTGCTAAATAAAGCCAATACCTGCAATACAAGGACAAAAATTCGTTGCAAACCGCTTTAATTCCGGGTTTTCAGCTTCTCCAGCTGGTGCATTTTCTGGAACTTCCTTACTTGCTCCAGCTACAGAACCACCAGAATCATTCGAAGTTTCAGAATTTACCCTCTGAGCATCTCCAAATAAATCAAGACCTTGAGAACGGACTTCCATCGGCAAAAGAGCAACTTTCTTTTCATCTTCAGAAGATAAACTAATCTCCAACGTTAAATTTCTCTTAATTGGAACTCGTTTAACTGGTGATTCGCTAGCTGCCCGATTAGGGCTATTTTTGTTCTCCTCTGAACCTACTAAAAAATTATCCAAAGACCCTTTGGCACCAGGAGATCCTTCAACTGCAAGCTTTGCATCTTTTCCAACTTTCTTGGACTTCACACTTGGTGATATAGCCTTCCTCTTCTTCTTCGAAGCAAAGAACTGTCCACAACAACAAATAAACCCAAAAACAAAAACCATAGATAAATTCAGCCAAATAAATCAAGCAATCAAATTTACAATCACAAAATTAATAGAAGGTGACAAGAGGAGGAAATTTACCTGAAAGTACCATAAAAACCTCACCTTTACTGAAAGATTCTTAACAATCATACTATTTTTTAATGCAAAATTGTATGAAGAAGTTAAATACAAGAGAAATTTCCCAGATAACTCAAAACCCAGAAATAATAATGCTAAAAGAATCCAAAAAAGATCAAATTTTTACAGAAAAAATGCATAAATTTTTTGACTCTAGCATATCCATACATAAGTTTACATATCCCTTTTGTCCTCATCATTTTATGACATTAAGGATGGAGAAATACGGATACCTGGTCGATTCGGGCTCGAGGGGAATCCCCGGACGCCATGGCCAAGAACTGTAAAACGTAAGGGATTAAGGCTTCACGAGGCCTGAATTCTTGAAAACACGACTTGAATTAAGATAAATCCAGTGGAATTAAACAAAGAAATCAACAAGATTCAAGTATAAACCCATTCTTAGGCTGCCTAGAAAACAGCCCAGAAAGTGAATACTGTAGGGGCTGGGGCGAGGGAGGGACCTTTCTGGGCTCAATTCAAATGTTTTGGGTATTTGCTATAGTGCCCCGCTATCTTATCAAATTTGATTGTCAGTTTTACGGATTGGTCCCCCAAGTAACTAATTAATGGCACCGAGAACACCGCGAGATATGTCATTTTGCTATATGGGACATGGAGATTAGTTAAGTACGGGTACATTAGAATAGTAAGAATGTGTAGAAAGTGTAGGCACTAAATTGCGGTTTAGGGGTGGAAACACGCGCAATTTTTGCTTCGAAGCTGGAAATATGCACAATTGAACTATGGACACATGCACTAAATAACCGGTAATTAGTAACTAAGCTAGAATGATTAAACTTCTCATCACCTATGTCACTTTTTTTTAAAGCACCTCTCCATAATAGAAAAGAAATACTCCTAGTGTTATTAGTCAAGTGGCTTTCATGTGTTGGTTTAAGGGTGTTTCAATAAGTTATGATGATATTTAAACTTTTTCTTAGCAATTTGTATTATTTTGATGTGGAAGCATTTTTTCACATTGATGTGGGCAAAATATGTTTTTGTGTATCTCACAACTTGAATTAAGTTAATCAATACTCAATATAAGCTTACCTGATCTTGGTTCACCAACTAAATCAAGTGAAGAATTAACAAGATTTATTATTTATTAAAATCATGCGCTTAGTGAGAATTTATTTTAATTAGTATAAGATTAAAAAATTCATATGTAAATAGTTGAAGGCACGAGCTTGGTCTCATAAAAGCTCATTTCATTAAGCTCAACTCGGTTGATATACATGTCAAGTTTGAGCATAATTTCAAATTTATTAAAAATACACAAAGAATATTGAACACTGTAGTGTTTGGCATTAATTAGGCGCATGTACATCCCTAATCCTTACCAGTATTCTTTGTTCAACATTATCTTCTACTTATATTCTTCTCTATTTTGTTGTTATGTGTCACTGGTTCTTATTCTCTTCTCCCTGGTTATTGAATAACTCTTTTCCTTATTCATTATGCTTTTCTTACCTTCCTTTTGTTTTATTGCTCATGGTTGTGCTATCAGAGTTTTCCATTATATTCTACCTCTTTTGATGCATTTTGATATTTTGTCGCAAGAGTTCTCTCCTAACAAAGCATATGTCATTATTTGTTTAAGCAATTGTTAGTGGCACTTCTTTTGACATTTTAATTACATGTCTTATTTGCTTTAAGGAATTGTTAATGGCACTTCTTTTGACACTGAAAAATTCTATACTAAACAACATACAATTTAAGCAACAAAAACAAATAAAAAGATGTCTCACCTCCTTGATTTTAGAAATTCTCATATCCGTGTCTATTGCTTAGAGATATCATGATTTACAGGTATTTTTTTGTGTGGGGACTTTTTGACATTTTAACTATGTAAGTTCAATAAAAATACCCCTTTAAATTCATTAAACTTATAATGAAAAGTATAGGCATTTTTATCCTTTCATGTGAGTTAGAAAAGTTGTAAGGATTGTTACTAACAAGCAAAAGAGTACAAATAATATCTCTCTTTGCTTATTTAGATCATCATTTATGACACTTTCAATAAGCCTCTTAATTTGTATTTCTTTTTTCTCTTTGTTTTTGAAATGTTCCTTTTTTGCAACTTTTGTTGTTTTGTATTTTATATCTCATTTGCTTATATCCGCCTATGGATTATGTCTTGTGTTAATTAGTTTTTTGTATCTTTATGTTCTAAATTTCTCTTTTATTCGTACTATATTCATGGATACAATTTTTGATCAATGCACTTTTGTGTTAATACTATTTGAATTTATATGTTTTCATTATTCTTGAATTGTACCTTTTATTGAATGGTTTTCAGTTTATTCATACCAAAAGAATTCCCCAATACAATTTATTTCAAATTTAAGTTTTTAATGTCATTGAATTTAAAATTATTTGATATATTGCCTCTAATAAATAACTATTAGATGAATTAAGAGTTTTGCCAGAGATAAAATAACTCTTTTATCCAAAGAGGCAAAAGAAGTTCATCCAAAATAAAATAAAAAAATTCAATCACCTCAATAAAGGAGATTTGTCTGAGGAGAAACTAAAAAAGTCAATTGAGAACCTTCATTGTTTTTTTTTTTTTAAAAAGACCAAGAATGTTTGTCCAAAGTCAAATTTGAAACTTATTGCCCTTATAAAGTGATAATTAGGTATTTTTGGAACTCTCTAATAGTCTTGAAATAAAATATGCTTCCAGTAAAATAACAGTGCCTTGCTAGTAACTTTGTTTATTGTTGTATATAATTGTTTCTATTTTTTATATATGGATGTTTATAAGTTATATATATTACAAATTAGATTAGGTAGTATTTGTCTATATATTCATATCATCAATAAACAAATTTCTTAATCAACATTTTGTTCTGCCTATTTATATTTTCTTCATAAGAAATTTATTAAACAGTATGCTCTATGTACAGGTATACATGCTTACTAGCTATGTTAGCCTAGCCCCTAATCTTATTATTGGAAAACTATTTTTCAAAAGCAATTCTTTATATTGAACATATTTGCAAACAATGCCTACGAGTTTTGAAAATCTTATATAATCCTCTTATATATAAGTTTAAGGTTTCGAGAGCTTTTTCTTTGGACCTTAAGGAGAAAGGAAGTGAGAGACAAAGATGATATTCAAAATGATAGGTAGGTGGAGAATAGCTTAAAAAAAAGAACTGAATTAAACATTATTCAAGAAAAACAATTAATTTTGGATCATTTTAATGTGGAAAAGCTGAGAAATGAATTCTTGCGCAATTATACTTTCATGATTAAGGTAAAGAACATTAAGAGATTAGTTGGTATGGCATTGGAGTCAAATTGTGGCACCAATTTGACTATATTTTCATATTCAAACCGAGTATCAACTCGACTGAACTTAGGGGTTAGGGGTCAATGAATTTGACAGGATTTAACCAGGAATCGAATCGGATGACATCATAAATACATAGTAATGATATATAATTAAAATAATATATAAAAAATTCCCTATAAATTGGTGGTTTACAACTTTACATACATATTTCATGAGTTTAAATTTAGTCCTAAAGGACTGCACTTAAAAAATTTAAAGGTTATAGGTAACATTGTAGTTTAAAAAAATATAAAGGGTTAATTATACTTATTAAAATAATATGGGATCAAAAGAAATTATTAAAAAAATTTTGGAACTGCCAAACCTAATGCGATGTTAGCCTGCCACCTCTATTCTTTTCTTTTCACTTTGTCCTGGTTTCTTCTTCTTCCTTCCTTTCATCATAACTCTTTTCTTATCTTTCATTTCCCACAAATCAAATTCACATGAAATCTCTCTTTTTCTTTGTTATTTACCATTTTCCCTGCTCTCTTTTCTCTTCCCTTCTTTACTCTTTTCTTTTTTTCTCCTCCGATTTGATTTGAAATTGTGAGAACTTGAAAATTCGTTTATATTTTCTTATAATTCTCTACATTATTGAATAAGATAATTTATAGTTTTTTTAATACTAATTTACTTGCCTTAATATTTGTAACTATTTTTTTTTATGATAGAGTGGAAAGTTTTTAATTTTACTTTTATAGTTTGGTGCATGCTAGGTTTTATGATACATTGGGGTAGTGTGATCAATTGGTAAGGTGTGTACATTAAATTTAGTGAATGAGAGCGGGTATTAAATTAGAGGAAGTATGTGATTAAAAGTGCTAAAAGTAAATTAGTGAATCATAAGTCAAAAACACAAGAGAAAACAAATAGATAGGCGTGAACCAAATCGTGCCACTTGTTACCAGTCAAAGACACCAGTTAACCAAGATTTTCTTTCCTTCATCTCCTTGTTTTTCTTTCTAGTTTCCTTCCCTACTTTTTTTAGCATACTGGCCGAAATTTTAGAAAAAAAAGAGAGGAAAGAAGGAAAAAAGGGGAAAACGGTTGGATGCCAAGTGTTGGCAATCAAGGTCATCTTTGACCAAGACATTTCTTCAAGGTCATCTTTGACCAAGACATTTCTTACATCTTTATCATCTAGTGGAACAAAACTTTCGTCATTTCTCTTCCTTCTTGGCCGACTTTTAGAGAGAAAAAAAAGAGAGAAGAAAACTTCAAAACTTACCTTGATCTTGCCTTGATTTAGTGGGGTTCAACAAGAACCACTAATCTAATCCGAAAAAAGTTGCAACAAGGGGACAATAAGGCTTGTAGTGAAGTGATTTGGAAAGGAAAGCCTTGGTTTTTCATTTTTCTTCTATTGCTTTGAAGGTATTAAGTTAAGAAACTCTCCTTCTCTTTCTTATCTTGCATTTTATTGGATACATGCTTTGAATATGGAGGTTTTGTGAAAGATTTCATGGATTGGTGAAGATGGTGAACTTTTCCAATTTTGATTTATATTTTCCAGCCATGAGATGATAATATCTAGCTTTGTTATGGATTTGAGAGCTTTGATATGAAGATTTCTAATTTTAGTATGAAAGTTTAGCTTCAAAATAGGATTTTCCAGCTTTAATTCCAAATTTCCAACTTTGATTGAGAATTTCTAGTTTTGAAATATTATTTCCAGCTTTGCTATGAAATTTAGTCTTGCCATGAGAATTTTCCAACTTGTACATGCATTTTTGGCCTCACTAAAGAGATTTCTAGCTTTTGTTAGTAGATTCCAGCTTAGGGTTTAAATTTTCAGTTTAGGTATATGATGAATAAATGTTAGGTATATGATGAATATATGTTAGGTATATGTTTAATATAGCTAGTTTTGTGGCCAAAATAAGTAACCTATGTATTTTATAACTTGTAGATTTGATTGGGGCTGTTTTGCTATGAAATTTTAGCTTTGAAATTGGAGGAAAAGTTAAGGCAAAATAGGGAAGGTGCTGCCCGTTTCTTTTCTTGTGGGATAAGTGAGTGAAAGTGAAAGCGAAAGCGAAGGTGTGAATTTTGGTCGATTTGGACTTAGTTTGCTTATGGATGCTTGATTCTACATTGGTTGTGAGTTATAAGCTGAAATCTTGCCAAAAACTATACATTTTGCAAGAAGAACGTAGTAACCACTTTAAACATGATTCCTAGTTGCGTATATCAAGTTTTCAACTTAAAAGTTTTAATCGTTTTCTTTCCAAAAACAAATGGGGCGTGCATGCATCTCATTTAGGGTTTACTAAACCTCATGGGGTCTATTTATATGAGTTTTATTGACATGATCTCCCTTTGATATTAACAAGCGAGGGTTGTATATTTTGAAAGCTTATTTGATTGCATTTTGCTATACGACATTTGATTGCAGATCTTGAATCTGGCGAGGGAGTTATGCCTGAACCCGATTTTGATAAATAATAATCATTGGTGAGTGTTTCACCTGCATAACTTGGACTGTGTGACTTGTTACTAGATATCTTGACTTGCTATTGAAAAGGCGAGTGTGTACTTTATCACACTCGACCTAACTTGAATTCTTGTTGACCTGTTTATTTATGAATTGACTTATTTATTTGTGTACCGATATATCTGTGCATGACTTGAAAATCGGCTGGAGTTGTTAACTCACTGTCTATACTTGCTTTGGAATCCCATCCCCATCGGTTAGTTGGTCAAATCAGGCCAGTAAGGGCTTGGTCGAGGTGACTAATGAACCATGAGACTTGTAACTTGTTATTGACTTTGGAATATTCGAGTATTATCCTACTTGTACTTGATTGGCATGCGGGCTCAGGTAAGGGGGATGATTGGTGGTCGGAGATAGCGTGAAGTGGTGATCTACTAGACTTGATAGTGTATTCCGCGGTTGACAGAGTGTCAATGGTTACAAGTTAAGCGGCCAATATGGGGAAAATGTATCCTTTTACTTGAATGCACTACTTGTTCTTGATTACCTGTTATTGATTTGCTTAGTTACCGCCTTCTTACTTGCTTTGAGATTGATACTTTGTTTACATAAATTGTTTTGGAACCTCATTGAGTTATGGATCATCCCATTAGTTTTTGTTTTCCTTACAGGGGATGCAAGCATGGGCTTGCAACTGGGACAAGCTGGATTTTGTCTAGATTTCTTGGCTTTTGTAATTGTAATAGCGCTAGTGCTCGTCTAGGATTAAGTTTTCAACTAGAACTTGAATCTTTTGCTACATGTTGGGTATGTATGGATATTTGAGAGAACCAAGTGTGTATATATATTTTAAGTTTGGAAATTGCTGCTACTCTTACTCTTGAAGTTATAATTCGTCTTTTAAGTTATGTGAGCGAGTCCTGGTGAGAGCTAGGCAGGCGGTCCGCTAAACCCTGGGGTACGCCCTAGGAAGAGGTGGGATCGTTACAAAAATCTTTCAAGAACTAAGTTGCAGGAAATTGGGTTAAAAAAATTTTAGGGAATGAATTTTTTCTCTTAATTTGGATTGTTTCTCTTAGAGCTGGTCAAAGATCAAAAGATGGAAAAAAAAGAATAAAAAAAGAAGAAGAATCCAATATTAACTAGAAATTGTAGTTATCAGTGTCAAGACCAAATCCAATGTTGCGGCATGTATCACGCACAATCTTCTCATAGTCAACATTTGCTTTGGTGGTGATCTCACCAAAAACCATTAACATGTTGGTCTTGGTGCAAGTCTCGCAAGAAACTTTGTTGTCAGGATCTTGTTCAAGGAAGGCATCAAGCACTGCATCAAATATCTAATCATAGATCTTGTCTAGTTGTCCCTCATTTATAGATTCAGAGGTGAACAAGAAGGTATCCATCCTTTAAACCTTGAAAAAAGATGAACCCAACATCAAAGGTAAGAGAGGAGAGATTTGGTTGGACCTCTTCTAGGCACGCCCCAAATGCTTGCAAGAAAGAAGAACCGTTAGGAAAAATGAAGAAAATTGGGTTCTTTCTGGTTCTAGCGGTTTTCGGTCAAACTCAAGTTTTGATCGTGTTTGGCCGATTCTTTAACTAGCGATTTTGTTAAGAGATTCGGACTAGATGTCTGGTTGATTCCCGATTCAATCAATCAGTCCAATCTGAGTTTAAAAACACTACAATTTGATACAAAACAAAGAGATAAAAATAACAAAACCAAGTTCTCATGTTAACTAGACCAAAACATCAAAACTTAAATACATAAACCTTGAAACGATAACTTAAATAGAAGCAAATTTAATTAAATATATTTTGCTTAATAATTAGTTGTCTTGACTATAAATAAGCTAATAATACATGGATAATTTTTAGTAAATTAAACTTAGCCTTTTCAAGTTTAGAGTTCTGAATGTATAAAGTTAGATAAATATGAACAAGTGCTACTACATTAGACCATTTACTTGGACTAGATATAGCATTGTTTGTTACCCATAATCTAAACTATGTCCAGAACTTTTGGTTCCACTAACTTTATGTACTTCTTGTGCATATGGAACTCTTAGAAAACTATGCTATTTTTGATACACACTACACAACTCTACACATACAACAACAACTTCCCCCAACCCTTTCATCTTTCTCTCAATCCCTTCTTTTTCAACTTCACACACTAGCACACACTACACACATTTACACACCAGCTCTCTCTCTCTCTCTCTCTCGCGACTCACACACACAACATACACCAATTCTCAGCAATCGCGACACACACACACAACATACACCAATTCTTAGCAAATAAAAGAGGAAAGAAAAAAAGGTAGGAAAGGAAAATTTCTCAAAAAAAAAAGAAGAAGAAAAAGGAAGTAGGAAAGGCTCATTTGATTTCGCCGATCTTCACCAAAAATCACTATTGCCGATCATCAAAAGCATTGCAAAGCCCTCCTTCCTTTTCCTTATCTTTTGACTCCTGGCGATGATGCCTGAAACTATGAGGTTTACATGACTATTTCTCCTCTCCTTAATGATTCCCATTTCTTGTGATCTTTGTCTTAGCAAATTTTTTTCCCGTTTCTTATGATCTTTGTCTTAGAATATTTTTCCATTGTATAGCTTATGTGATGTCTTGGTTATGATTTCTTTTCGCTGCTACAAAATTTGGAAAAGATTTTAATTCAATTTGGACCGAATAGGAGCATTTTGTTCTAAGCCTTTAAATTATTTGATAAGATGCCTCTATGAAACTTTGAATCAAAGGATGAAAGTAAAATCTTTGTGTGTATGGTTAGTCGATTTATAATGATTTTTGTGATGAAAAATGGTATCACAAAGGATTGTTTTGTTGTAATTTTCATGAATTTTTGTTGTGTTGTTCGTGTATAAAAAGTTACTAGGAGGTATAACCGCGGCGTTGCGCGGTGGAGTAACCAGCATGCATGCCCATTTAGACCGGGTTAAGAAGGGTTTATATAGATGGTGATGGTGTGGTTGGATTAAATATTAAGAGTTCAACATATCTTAAAGTCGATTATTGTAAGAAAGTATGAAGAAAAAGGAAAGTTCGATGTGTTGCAGAAGGAAAAAGATGGTGTGTGTAAAGATGTAAGGATGAGTATAAAATGTAAACGTGGTCTAATTGGTTGTAATTCTGAAACTGACTGGTGTAGTAGATAAAAAAGAGTTCACTTGAAACAAAATGTATCTGTTTGATTCAGCTGTCAAATTGTGCAGCAAATTGATAGATCAGTTCATTACACATATAGAATCATGGCAATCACTGTGCTTGCATTAATTTAATTACTAAGCAAAAAAGTGCTACTTGGCTCCAAAAGTCAGGTGATCTGATAAATAAACAGATAAATATACCAAATGGTGATAAGTATTTGGTAGTTACATGGTATAAAATTCATTCCTGACAACAATGTAGAATATGTCAGCCGTGATAACTGAAGCATTAGTTCCAAGCAAAAACATCTAAATGGAACTCAAGGCACATATATTAGTTCAACAAAACACAAGCTTTGCAACTGTTTGAGCTTGTCTATTCTCGACAGTATTCAAAAGATTTGCAACATCACTAATGCAACTTGAAAGAGTAGCATAGATAAGGAAAGATCAAACAAGTTTTGCTTTTTTGCCGCTGCCAGAGTCATCGACTTCTGTAGGTTCTTCTTCTATCTCTCCAGCATCTCTAAACCTTCTTGTGAGACGAATTCGTGGTTTTGAAGAAGATCGTTGTCCCTCTAAAATGAAAAAGTGAGCAATGTTAATAAATTGAACAAGACGAATGGAAAGCAAAATTATAGAAAAAAAGAACCTGAAGAACCAGCTTCTGAGTTCTGTTCTTCAGCTTGGAGAAATTGATTCTGAACACTGATGCTGGAATCTTTGTTGAAAGAAGATGTTGCTGCATTTTCTTCAAAGTAATAAGCAATTGTGTAACGGTGATTTCCACTACCATCCTTAGTATTTCCTGGTTTCAGCTGGGCAATGAACAGAATAGACAAGTGGTCCATTGAAATGCAGAGAGAGAGAGAGAGAGAGACCCTGTAGTAGTCAACATCTGCATCAATTTCTTCTGGTTGGAATATCATTACTTAACAAGATCAACTATCACTTCATCTTTTACAACCTACAGAGAAGTAAATGTGAGGAAATTTTCGGAAAATTTCGGAACCATGAACAGAATAAAGAGTTTTCAACTGAGCGATCACTTGGATTGACAGCTTGAAGCATGTCAGATAAGAGATCCTGAACATCACACATAAATCCTATGCTTGACAAACTATAACCACAAAATAATCCAAAATCAAACTATAAGCTAACCAAAAGATAAAGTGAAACATATCAAACATAGAACACAAGATTTAAGAATATTGTGTAAAAATTTCGAAGGTAATTTTAACCTTAAATTTTCCATTTCTGTAGCCATGGCTTCATCAAACCTAATAGAGGAATGGCTTAGCATTCCATAACCAGGCCGTAGATGTCGCGGTGTTTGATGCGTCATAGGCGGTGTAAATATGCTGTATCTAATGAACATTGGGGAAAGCCCACACAGAAACGCTGATACATGCAGAATCACAGACAACACATAATAATCAACATGGCTGCAGGGTGGCTTATGCCAAGTTAGGCAATAAACAGCATTCATAGAACATTATGCAGTTAATGTGATATTGCTGAAAAAAGCCATTTGTTAGCTTCATTAGAGTGTCTTCAATGCCTGCTATAGTCTACAATGTAACATCATGCTTACATTGTTCTCTCATTTTTTATTTTTTATTAGTCTACAATGTAACGTCATTTGTTAGCTTCATTAGATACACAAATGCACTTCTTTCCTTCCAAATCAAAGTAAGAAATAAAAAATTTTGTATCTCTAATGCAGAACCATTACAATGAAAACTAACACTAAGAGATGAATCAAACAGTTGTTTCCAATGTATGTGTCTGCACTTTAGTCTTTTGATGTAATGACAAGTAACCCCAATACACCAGTGAGAACATACTGCAGATGTGGGGGAAAAAAAGGAGACAGTAATTATTCCATCAAATCAAACTACTTTTGGGGTAGTACCAAATCTGGTTGCAGTTCAAAATCTTGCTGTTGTAGCTAATATGGAATTTGACATGATCACCTTTAAAATTCAAAGAGTGATACATTTAGAATTTAATATATGCACAATTTGAGAATTACTGTGTAGAACAGGATATTATCATTTAAGCAGTAATTGTTGCAATTAGTAGTTCACAAAAGCAATCTAAAGAAAGGGCATAGTAAAAGGCTAAACAACATTTGGCTCAACCAGTTGATGCAACCCTTAAGTGTATCATCAGATAATTGCTTGGGATTCCATGCTTAGACAACATAATGAATGCTTGGGTTTCCAAGCCTGAGCACTATCTCGTGGCATTCAAAGATCTTGTTATGGTTTCATTCTTATAGGTACGTAGAAGAATAAGACAGATGACTTAGCCGTTAAAGATGTAACCAATTTTTTCCCAAGATTTTGATGTGCTAAAAATGTTAAATGGAAGTAAAAAGCTTTCAACATGGGCTGATTATTAAGTATATGAACTTGGGATGCTCCTAAAGCCAACAATGCTCCATATCCTTTCTTCTAGTGTATACAAACTGAACCAAACTAATAAATAATCATGACAATCATCCAAGTTCGTTCCATAAAAAGCAATTGTGACAAAAGACAAAACACCATCTACTTAACTCTTCCAAAATTCCTTGATAGTTAAATAAGCTATGATAATTCAAAAAGTAAGATAAGACAGATTTTTTCTTAAAAAAAATAATGAAAAAAAAGCTGAAAAAAGAGTACAACGGCTCAAGGTGTATGCCTAACCTCATTTTTTCCACATAAGATTGGTTTCCATGCAAAAGTTCAGCAGAAATACCGCCAATTGACCACATGTCTACTGCCGAATCATATTTCGTAGCTCCACCAAGCAACTCCGAAGGTCTGCTCAGTACATAGAAATGTAAATTTTCTTGATTGAAAATTAAGACAACAAAACATATAGTATATGATCGATGTTCATGAATTAAATAACCACTCTGAACATATGGAAAAGGATAAGTACCAGGAGAGGCCACAATCTCTTTCAGTTTAATAACATTTTCATGCTACACGAAAAATATAAAATAAAAAGAAAAGAAAGAGGGAAGCTAAGCATCCTAGAATGATTTGATAACAAAAATACAAACAATAATCAAAATTCATGTAACCATCTAAAAGGTACAAGAGAAGGAAACCTTTATAACTGTAAAAACCAAATATAATAAAACAGAACTCAAATCTAAGAGGGGAGGATAACACCATGGCCAACAACAAATTGCAGTGTAAAATGGGGAAAAAATCCATACGAAGCAAATACACAGAGGAACCACGATTACGATTAAAACGCACCAGTAAAAGAAGCTCGGCGAGACCGAAAAATAGCACGAAGAAGATGTAACCAAGCTCGCAATCAAGCAGGCCAGAGAAGGCGGTAAAGACGAAGAAGAAGAAAGCTGTGGCGTGTTTATTAGTGAGCCAAAAATCGAAGACTCTAAAGGAAAAAAAAAGGAACAACCAAAAACCCAGATTCAGTAATAAAACTTAAAAGCGAAAGGCAATAAAATCAGTATCTCCATCTTCACAGCTGAAAAGAAGAAACGAAATAAAAAAACAAGAAAAAACACAGATCGGGGAAACAAAAACCAAAGGCTCAAAACATCAGCGCACACCAAACAGAAACAACGAATCCTTGAAAAAAAACCATAAGCCACCTGAAGATCGGTGAAATCGACCAAGAGAAGGCAACACCGCTGCGAGAAATCCAGCAGGTGAAAGAGAGGGAATGGCTGATCCAAAACCACAATCGAAAGGAGATGGAGTAAAACGGGCAAAACGAAGGCGGCGAGAGGAAGGAGTTGGCCGGAGAAGGCAGCGAGAGGAAGGAGCTCAAAAAGGGGAACGGGTTCAAGGGCACAACCAATTTGAGAAAATGGAAATGAGAAAGCAGATGAGAAAAACCCTAGGAAAAAAGGGCACAACCAACCCGTCTTGAAATTCGGACGACATCGGAAGACACAGCCATGATAAATCACGCCAATTACCATTCTTGAGAAAGCTCTGCTGTGAGCTCCGGACAATGCAGCTGTGAGAGCTGGGAAAGGAAAGGAACTGGTACGGCCATCCATTCCAAAGCAGAAAATCCATGTGCGACCCAATTACCCGAACCATTCCAATGGAGCATCCGGAGAACCGCAGACTTAGACAGCTCACGTGGACGGCACATGACGACGACGAAACCCTTTGATGCGTTGTATGTTATGTTGAAAAACAGGTGACCTGCCTGTTTCTGAAGGATTTCAGACCTTTTCTTTCATTTTTTGAGAAAATTAAGCCCTAAAACGTGATCTACGTGAAAATAGAGTCTGAGATCATATTTTGGTAAACTTTAGTGACAGGAAGGATTACCGACAATCAGTGGCGGTCCGGAGGTGGCGCTGCCACTAGCGTCAAGCCATGATCGCCGACAGAGGAGTTGCATGTGGCCAGATGAGAGGAAGAAGAAGAAAAAAAAAAGAAATAAAGAAAAAGAAATAAAGAGGAAAAGGAACTAAAAGAATGGACTTGTTTCTTTTAATTTGTTTGGGCTGATTTTTTTTTTGGTTGGGCTTTTTTTTTGTTGGGCTTATGTTGGGTTTTGGATGATAAATTAGAGATGTTTGCTATTTTAGGCCTGTTTGTTTTACATGAGACAATTCACATTTTTTCTTTCAGGCCAAAGTAGTGTGACTCAAACACTTAGAATATCCCAATGTTGTTTCTTTGTATATTTTTATAATCAGAAAATTATTTTTACAATTTGACCCCTAAACTTTTGAATAATTTTATTATGGTCCAAATTTTTAGATTTCTTTTGTTTAGCCCTTAATTTAATTTTATTTAGCCCCTAAATTTTATCGTTATTTAATTTTGATCCCTAATATTTTCAAAAAATATATCTTGACCTTAAAAACTTTATAATTTTTGCAATTTAATCCTTAATAGTTTTTTATTTCTCAATTATAATTATTTTCTTTCTTTAATTGTTAATATGTTTTTCTTGCATGCATTTAACTTGTAATTTTGAGTGTTTTAAGTTCATTTGAATCTTAAGCATGATGATGTAAATTTAGTACATTTTATGAGTTCTTTTAAAGTATTTTCAATTAAATTGGTGTCTTAATCTTTTTTGTTGAATTTTGAACGTAAATCTTCCCTCATTATACTCCACTACTTCAAAAGGGAGGTAACCATATTACCCTTTAATTTCCATTTATATATTTTTATGTGGTCTTATGTGTTTATATGTTTTATATGTTTTCTTTTATTATTTATTTTAAATTTTACCCATTTTTATGTTTATCTAAATTAAGTTTTATAATTATTTGGGGGCACTTAAATGCCCAATGTAATAGATAGGTTATATCTCCTTTTGCAAAAATGTAATTAGATAAACAAATGTAATAGATAAATTATATAGGTTTATTTTCTTGTACTTCCGTTTTAAATTGTAGTTAGATTTCCCATTGTAATAAATAGATTTTGTATATTTGTATTTTATGTGCTTATGTGTTTTAACGATTTTTCTTGAGATTTTGCATCTAGATATTATGTCTATGTGTTATATGCTCTATATGATCCAATATGTTTATTTGTTTTAATCTATATTTTATATGTTTTAATCTATATTTATTTTGATGATGAATGTATGACGTCACCATATTAATCTAACGCTAGTTATGATTTTTTCCTCCATTTTTATATTAATCCAACACTAATGAGGATTTATAAAAATGGGTTAATAAAATATTAGAACCTTAAATTATCCATGCATTAGATTCTTTTTTATATGTTATTCATTGTATTTTTCATGCATTTTTCCTATTTTAGGTTATTTTTCTTATTTGCATGATATTTTTTCTTATATCATTCCCTTATCCCTCTATGTATGAATCATATCATTTCAAATTTGCATTTCACTTAGAAAATTAGAATAATAAGTTAGTTCATTTGCTTACTTAGGTTAGAAGAGTCATCTTTAAATATGTGAGTATGACATTTTAGTTTTACCATGCTATTACCCTATATAAGAAGGAAAATTGTATCACGAGTTTTTGTTCCCCGTATCCAATATGTTACATTTTTTCTCTTTGGTCATGCATATTGATATATATATGTGTGTGTGTGTATTATAAATTTTATTTCTTTTTGAATCTCATTTTTCATACTCGTGACACCTTCAAGAGATTATTTTTAAGTCTCACAATTAATACGATTAGTACAAACTAGACCTTAAAAGGATATTTTGTCCCTTCCGATATCCCCTTTAGATTTAGGGGCCTGTTTGGGAAATGAGTTTTTGCCCAAATTTGTCTCCTACTAGTTTTTTAACAATTTTAGTTACAGTAATTTAAAAAAAAAATTTTAAATTTTTAAACTACACATTTCAAAATACCCAAAACACAAAAGAAAATTTCCCTTCCTCCTTTCTTCTTTCACCTAAACCCACTACCACCTCTGCCGCCGGCCACCTCTTTCGGCGTCAGTGATGACCACCATTTTTTCTTTTTGTTTCAACAATTTTTTTATCACATCCCCCTTTGGCCTTGAAAAAAGTGCTGCACGTATGAATGTTTATTCCAAATCAATGGAAGGATCATATAAGGAAGGAACAAAATAAATGTTGTTTTTTCTTGTTGCTGTTATTCCATTATTCTCTAACATGTCCAATTCTTTTGACTCCATACTATCCGGGAGTCTCCAATTGAAAAAAAATGTTTCTGCCGCTGCTTGGTTCCTGTAGGAAGAGAGAGGACGTGGGGGAGTGGGAGCAGAGGAGGAGAGAGAAAAAAGCAAAAAAAAAAGTTTCTGCCACTACTTGGTTTTGGCAGGGAGGGAAAGGTTGCGGGAAAGGGAGAGGAGAGGGAGAGACGGAGAGGGGAGGAGAGGGAGAGAGATAAAAAAGCAAAAATAAAATAAAATTTTTGTTATTGCTTGGTTCCGACAGGGAGGGAAAGGTCGCGGGAGAGGAAGAGGAGAGGGGGAGATGGAGAAGGGAGGAGAGAGCGAGAGAGCGAGAGAGCAAGAGAGAAAAAAGCAAAAAAAAAAAGTTTCTACTGTTGCTTGGTTCTAGCAGGGAGGGAGAGTTAGCAGGGAAGGGAGAGGAAGGGGGAGAGGAGAGAGGGGAGGAGAGGGGGAAAAAATTGTTTCGGCCGTTGCTTGGTTTCGACAGAGGGAGAGAGAGGGGAAGGGGGAAGGAAGAAAGAAGAAGAGAGGAAAGAAAAGAAAAAGAAAGAAAGAAAGAGAAAAAGAAAGAGAAAAAGAAAGAGAAAGAGAAAGAAAAAAAGTTTTTCACTTTAAAAATTTTTTTACAACTTTTACAGTAAACTACAATAAAATTTTAGGTAAACACCGAAAAAATTCATTCGCCAAATGGGGTCTGGATTTTGCATTCATAAATAAACATTTGAATGTAATAAGTTTGAAGGTTAGATTAAGAAAATTTTGACTAAATTTCACTACTAATTTTGGTTAGGTTGAAAGGGTGATTTGCTGATCGAATCTTTGCCTTCCTTTTATTCAACTGTAACTTCCGAACCTTTTTCTCATGTTTTCAAAGACTCGAAGTCTTTTTAAAAAATATTTTTTTTATTTATTTTCTAAAAACTTTTCTAGGGATTTGGTGTACCTAAATTTAATATCAAGTGGCGACTCCCTTTTATTCTAAAAATCCCTTGGCCAAACTGTCGCATTATTTTGATCACATTTTAGGCCTTTTTCTTTATTTTTTTAAAATAAAAAAATCCATTTTTCATTAAACATTTCTTCTTATTTCGAAAATGGGGTGCAGCACCTCTCCCTCCACCACCACCCTTCTTGTCCACCATTCTTAGTCCTCTTCTGCACCATCGCCCGCCAACCCCTCTTCTACCTCGCCAATCCAATATTTCACAAATATTCTAGCAAAAAACAAGTATAAAAACTCAGTCTTCATTAGTCAATATTTCACAAATATTCCAGCAAAATCCCATCAACGCTATCAAACTTCTCTAAATATCAAAGTAACATTTGGCTAAAAATGATGAGTCTTGTAGCAAACAACGCAAATGATATCATTAACTTTGGGAACCATTGAGATTTTTGTTGGAGAGCAACAACAAAAATAAGAACTTAGTTGTCCCACAAATGATAGACTATGTATTTTCTATTGACAATATGAATCAACCATCATAAAATGCTAATGCTTTAAGTAGGCATTTTTTGAATCGATCACTATTTAGAGCCATCCAAAAATGACAACTAATCCTGCCACTTCCTCCCCAACAGCCATACTCTTTTTCTTTCTCTCCCTTTTCATCTTTCCATCTACCCTTATTTCCCTTTCCCCCTTCCTCAACTTGCGACCATATCTAGTTGAGACCTAGTTTTGACTCAATCTGATTGCTGGCTAAGAGAAGGGGAGGCAAAAAATGGGAGAGATGGATAGGGGGATAGGAGAAGGAAGAGAGAAATAAGGGAGGGAGTGGTTGTTAGAAGAATGGATAAGAAGAGAGACAGGATGGAGGCTGGCGGAAGTTGGATAAGAGGGATAGAGGAAGGGGAAAGGAAAGAGGGTTAAAGATGGAAATAGGGAGGGTGGCGGTGCTAGAAATGGGAAAGTGAAGGATAGGATGATAGGCGGTGAAAAGTGGTAGTAGAAAAGGCAGGGTGGTAGGAGAAGAAGGGTAGGGTGGGGCGGCGAAAGTGATGGAGTAAGTAAGAAAAAGATGGTGAAGAAAAGAAAAAGGAGAAATTAGTTGATAAAAAAAGATATTTTTAGAAAGAAATTTAGTTTCTTTGGAAAATTAATCATTTTTTGTTGCTCATATTTGCACAAAAGGCAAGTTTGTTGCACTCTGGATGATTTCTATCCAAGTTTCAAATAAGTCCAAAATAGAAGGGGGTTGTGTGAGTTTTTAAATAATGAGGGGGTATCATGATTGAACTCTTAATCATAAGGAGGTTTTCTGTATTTTACCCTTATATATATATTTTTGTTAAAACCTGCTTGTTTACTAAACTTTTCAACCGTGTTTATTGAAATCTTTTGAAGTAGGGCTTTTTGGGTCCTTTCACACATGCCATTAACAGAGTTTAGGTACAGTTATTGACAGGTGGTTGAGTGTTATTTGGTTAAATTAGAGGGTTTGTCTTGTAGTATGGACATATTTTAAAGAGGTAGATGTAATTAATCCAAAACAAGTAAATAAAAAACTCAGAATGTGACTGCAATAAATCCGCCAATCGGGACCCATCACTTCCACTTTAATAAGGCTTCACTTTCCTTCCACTTCCATGTCAGGTTGCTGACTCTATCGTGGTCCTTAATAGGGATGGGCACGGGTCGGGTACCCACTCCTGACATGATTTGGCTGACCCGACCCTAATATATCGAATCAGCCATTTTGCGATCCTAATCCACTTCTAATGTTTTCGGATACTCGAAAAAAAGAGACGGGTCATAGGATACCCGCCCCTAAAAAAAATTATTTTTCAATAAAAAAAATTATTTTCCAGTTAATATCAACATTTTTTCAATAAAAAAATATGCTTTTCCAATTAATATTGATAGAGATATTGTAATTAAAGTCCATACATCACCATTCTCACACATTTCATCTAACAATCAAATCGATCTCATAAATTTAGTACATATTAGAATTATAATATCTAATGGACAAAATAAAGTTTCATAATAATTTTGAATACATCACCATTTTCACACATTTCATCCTTTTACAATAAACAAACACAAGAATAATAAGTATTTAGCAAATTCCTCAACTTCCTTAAGAATATTATGGTACAAGACTGCATTCCAAATAAGTCGATTGTAAAATTAAATTCGAAAAAGAATTAAATAGAACGAATTATTTTTGAAAAAATATAACCAAAATAACCTTAAAAAATCTTCCTCAATTTCTTTACATCTTTGGAATAGACCTTATGTATTAAAGATGATGAAAAAGAAAAATAAATTTCTTACACTAAATAAAAGAGACAAATTTAAGAGACATAATTGCAATAAAATAAATCAAATAAATAAATAAATGAAAGACAGAATGTTTTAATTATCTAACTAACAGAAAATTGAAACTCCAAACACAAATCTTTGATTGAATTGATGCAAAATTTGGAGGAAAGATCGATAAAGGTAGAATAAAAATAAAAAGGATGAAAGGGATGAACAATTTTTTATAACAGAATTTCACAATTTTTTTTTCATTTTCTTCATTTGGTTCATGTTTCACCGAGAATATTCGCTTTCTTCAAACAAGATGAGAAGAGGTGGATCATATAGGATTAGAATATGAGGTTGTGAGCCAGTTCACTTGCACTTAAAATTAAAATTTACAAAGTTATAAAAATGATTCCAAATTTTTTAATATTTATAAAATATACCCTGCGGGTTGGGTACTCGCGGGTTTTATTTTTCTGATCCGTATTCGTACCCGATTTTTGCGGGTACTCGACCCTTATTTGCCATGCTAAGAAAATTCGGATCAGATCGGGTTTCATCAGGTTTTTTTGCCTACCCCTAGTCCTTAATCGGTGAATTGATTGAGAGTTGGGAAAGAAAGTTGCAGAGGAGAGGAAGAAGGAAGAATGAGAATTGGGGAAAGTAGAGAGAGAAAGTAAGAAGAGGAAATGAAAATTCTATTATTCTATTGGATGCTTTCCTTGGCCAATCACATGTGTACAAATAGGACAAGCAACCAACTCAATTAATTCTTTGCAACTGAATCTGTTAATTCTTCCTACTACGTCATCCCACTAATTCCTGCCTCCAACGACGTCGTCAACATTTATTCCTTCTACTATCAAACCTAATTTGGACAATCGAATGAAACAGCATCGTTACAATTTGGGCAAAACTAATTTCCTGACATTGCCTCCCTCTTTAAACAGTTTTGTCCTCAAGACTGGAACTGAGGAAACTAAGCTTGGATGAAGTCTTGATCCTCCCACGAAGCTTCTTCGTCACTTAGCTGACACCACTTGATTAAATATTGAATCACAGTTTGTCCATTCCTCATGATCACCCTCCTGCTCAGAAATTCGTTCTGGTAGCAAGGGACATTGATCATCAATGTCAGGCTCTGGTAAAGTAGCTGCAATTGGTTGCAGTGGTTCCTATCTTCTTTTTGAGCAACGAAACATGGAAAACTGGGTGAATGCGTTCCCCTATAGGTAATTTGAGGCGATAGACAACTGGTCCAACCTTTGCTTTGATCTGAAATGGACCATAGAACTTGGCAGAGAGTTTGAGGCACCTTTTGATAGCAACTGATTGCTGCCTATAAGGCTGCAGTTTTAAGAACACCCAATCACCAACTTCGAAAGTCCTTTCAGTGCGCTTCTGATCCGCGAAATATTTCATCCTTTGTTGAGCTTTTGTTAGGTGGTCTTTGATGCTACTGGAAATCCTCAGCCTTTCCTGGAGAAGTTGAGATGCTGCTGGTATAATGATATCAAGGTGAGGACCTAGAGGTAAAGGAGTAGGTTTGGTAGCCATATAAGGCTACAAAAGGTGTCATTTGTAAGCTGGAGTGATAAGATGAGTTGTTACGACCATTCTGCTAATGGGCAGCCATTTGTTCCAGTTGTGCGGAAACTCCCTAGTCATGCACCTTAGGTAAGCTTTCACACATTGATTAAGCCTCTCGCTTTGCCCATCTGATTGAGGATGATAAGCAGAGCTATATCGTAATTCTGTCCCTGCTAGCTTGAACATTTCTTGCCAGAAAGTACTAATGAAGATTCTATCCCTGTCAGTCACTATAGATTCTGGAAGTCCATGCAATCTAAGAATGTTATCCAGGAAGAGTTGAGCACCCTGTTTGGCTGTGAAGGGATGAGTTAAGGTAAGGAAATGACCCACTTTGGACAACCTATCAATCACTACCATTACTATATTATAACCCTGAGATTCTGGCAGGCTCTCTATGAAGTCCATAGTTAGGTGAGTCCAAGCTAAATGAGGGATAGGTAATGGTTGTAGCAGTCCAGGGTAGGGTACATGCTCAAACTTAAATCTCTGACATATGTCATAAGCTTGAATATACCTGATGACATCCTGCTTTATGTTAGGCCAGTAGAATAAGGTTTTCAACCTTTGCCAGCACCCCCTTTGTCCAGAATGCCCTGCCAATTACAGTAACATGCAGAGTTTGGATCAACTTGTTCCTTAATCCATTGGTCGATCCTACATAAAGTTTGCCACTGTACTTTAATAGGCCATTGTCCTATTCATATGGTGGTTGAGCAGCTGGATCCAGCAATAGTTGGGAAATGATATTCTGGCACTGAGGATCAGAGTTATAACTCTCTTGAAGTTCCTGTATCCATAGTGGTTTAACAGTGGAGATGGCCAAACAGGACCCTTGTTGAGCTGTATTTCTCGCATGCAATCTAGACAGTGCATCAGCTACTTTATTTTCTGGTCCCCTTTTTGTACTGAATCTCATAATCCAGGCCAAGCAATTTAGCCAACCATTTATGTTGCAATGCAGTGGTGAGCTTCTGATCTAGCAAGCACTTCATGGACTGATGATCTGTTTTAATAATGAAATGATATCCTAGTAGGTAATGTTTCCACTTGGTCACTGCCATCACCAATGCCAGCAGCTCTTTTTCATAAGCTAATAGCCCTAAATTCTTAGGTGATAATGCCTTACTTAGGAAGGCTATAGGGTGGCCTTACTTAGGAAGGCCAGTACTGCTCCAATTCCTCCTCTACTAGCATCAGTTTCAATAGTGAAGGTTTTTTGAAATCTGGTAGTTTAGGTACAGGAGCCTTGCACATGATGTATTTTAGTGACTTAAAAAGCCTCCTCTGCTCCACAATTCCAAATAAAATTATTCTTCTTGAGTAACTCTGTGAGTGGTTTGCAGATGATTCCATAGTGCTTGATGAACTTCCTGTAATATCCAGTTAACCCCAAAAACCCTCTCAAATCTTTTACTGTTCTAGGAGTGGGCCAGTTCATGATACTTTCAATCTTGGACTGGTCCATGGTATGGCCAAGATAATCCACCTTTTGCTGTGCAAAGAAGCATTTGGATCTCTTTTGCAAATAGCTTGTGCTTTCTCAGGACAGATAGCACTATTTTCAAGTGCTCTAAATGCAATTCCAGTGTGGAACTGTAAATCAAGATATCATCAAAAAATACCAAAACAAAATATCCTTAAGTATGGTTGAAATATTTGATTCATAAGAGACTGAAATATTGTTAGTGCATTAGTTAATCCAAATGGCATTACTAGAAATTCATAGTGACCACAGTGAGTCTGAAAAGCAGTCTTATGAGTATTCTTGGGCTTGACTCTGATCTGGTGGTAGCCTGAAGTGAGGTCCAGTTTGGTTTTATACCTTGATCCTACTAATTTATTGATCAGTTCATCTACATTTGGTATAGGATACCTGTTCTTAGTTGTCATCTCATTCAAACGCCTGTAATCCACACAAAACGCCATGTTCCTTCTTTTTCTTGACTAACAATACTGGTGAAGCAAAGGGGCTATTGCTATGGATAATGATCCCATGCTGTAGCATATCTTTTACCTGCTTTTCTATTTCACCTTTCTGGGAGTGAGAATACATGTAAGGTTTCATTTTGAAAGCTTGGGATCCAGGCTTTAAGGGAATCTCATGGTCTATTTCCCTAGTAGGGGATAACTCAGTGGGAGTCTGAAATACATCATCAAATTCTTCAATGATCTGCTGAACCTCAGTAGGCATAACAAATTCTTCAGACAACTTATTCTGTCCCATCCTCAAAGCCAAACACATCTGTTTCTTATATTCAATGAAATTTCTCAGGTCACTACCCCTGATGAGATTTAAATCACAATTTTCTGCCTACCTCCCTCAATTGTACTACTTCCCCTTGATTATGCGGGGAAATAGTCAACTGATGGAAGTCAAAAAGTAATGGAGTTGAAGTGAGTCATCCAGTCTACTCCTTATATAATATCTTAGCCACTTAAGTCCCATCAACTTTGAGATCAAAGCAGAACTTATGCTGGCTAACTTCCCATGACACTTTGGGACAGATGGCTTTATTGGTCACATAGGCCCCATTGCCTACAATTACAGAGAATGGCTCCACTAGATGATATGGTATGTCAAATGCAATCACCTTCTCATTGCTGATATAACTATCTGAGCTTCCAGTGTCAACTAAAATGAGCATTTTCTCTCCATCCAACTTCCCTATCAGTGTTATTGTCTTTCCTTTCATAGCCTTTGACAATGCATGCAAGGACATTTCCATGATTTGTCTTGGATTCCCTGTGGACTCATCTTGCTCCCCCAATGCATTTTCAAACTCAGATTTTTCTTTCTTCATCAGTAATCAGAAAGTTTAAGTGACCAGATTTGCACTGATGAACTCCTTCTCTCCATACTTGAAACAAAGTCCATTATTCCTCCTGTATTGTAATTCTTGTGCTGAAATTCTCCTAGGTTCAAAACCTGGGGTAGGCATTGTTTTGCCTTTGAATGGGGTATTCCTGAAGGTACTGGTAGAAGGCACCCTGTAGTGAGAATTGTGGGTCTGGTGCTGAGAAGAACTCCTGGAGATACCAAATCTGTCTTCAGGCACAGTTTTTCCTCCTTCCTTGAAGGTCCTTGTTTGTAGCCTTAATGCCTCCTCCTGTAGTGCAGCCAATTCAAAGGCTTCTGATAGAGTTGCAGGCTTAAGCATCCTTGTCATAACTTTGATTTCATCCTTAAGTTCACTGATGAAGCTAGACACAAAATATTCCTCATTTAAATGCTGATTCCTAATCATCATAAGAGTTTTGAGTTCTTCGAACTTTTCTTGGTACTTCTCCACTTTGCCAGATTGCCTCAGTTTGTTAAATTCCTCCACTACATCTTTCCCATTTCTATTATCAAATCTTTTATATAATAATTCCTCAAATGTTCTCCAAGTTATCCCTGATTTTTCCAATTTAATTCCCTGGAACCAGTTATCTGCCTTCCCTTCCAAATACATTTCTACGACCTCCACCTTTTAGTCCTCAGGAATCCGGCAATTTAGGCAGTACTTATTGCATTTCTGGATCCATTCCCTCGGATTTTCACTAGTAAATATAGGTAAATCGATTCTACGAGGATTTGGTATCAGAATCTTACTTGTTTTCTTTCTTGCTGTCCTGCTGATTTCAGATCCTATCTGTAGCCTTTGATTGAGTGGAGGTGTTGGTAAGAGTGGTGCCTGCTCTACTCTCGGTCTGTCCTCTTCTGGAACAGCTCTTTCTTTGCTTATCATTGCTTTCATGAAAACGCTGAACTCCTACTTCATTTCAGCTACCAAGCTTTCCATTCTTTGTTGTTTTCCTCTAGCTCAGTACGGAACTCGTTCTACATTTGTTGTTGTTGCAATTGCAAAGTTTACAGACCTTCCATTACTTCTTGGAGTCGGATTTCTTGCTTTTTGATTTGTTCCTCCAGAATCTTGAATCTGGTGCTTTCCACCATAGATTTTTGGTATTGTCCAAGGATTCAGCCTGCTCTGATACCAATCGTTAGGCTGCTGACTCCATTGCTATCCTTAATCGGTAAATTCATTGAGAATTAGGAAAGAAAGTTGCAGAGGAGAGGAAGAAGGGAGAATAAGAATTGGGGAAAGTAGAGAGAAAAAATAAGAAAAGGAAATGAAAAGTCTGTTATTCTGTTAGATGCTTTCTTGGCCAATCACATGTGTACAAATAGGACAAGTAACCGACTCAATTAATTCTTGCAATTGAATCTGTTAATTCTTCCTACAACGTCGTCCCACTAATTCTTGCCTCCAACTCCAGCTTCCAATGACGTCGTCACATTTATTCCTACTATCAAACCTAATTTGGACAATCGAATGAAACGGCATCGTTACAATTTGGGCAAAACTAATTTCCTGACATTCCACCTTCTCTACACGTGTGCTTTGTCTATCATCCCCTTCTCGATAAAACCGCTCCTGTGAATACCAAAATTAAACCTAACATTTAGTTACTCTACGACTAAAAATCTCTCACAATTTTCAGAATATCCAATTCGCCGAATTCAAGCCTCGGCCTTGTCTAGGCTTTCAAGCAGGAACCAGTTGCAACGCTGCATGTAATCCCTCCTTCAATCAGAATCTTTTTTCTTTGGAGGCCGTTCCTTGTAGTATCCGCTGTTTTCTTTTCCTGTGCAGCAATTTTTTTAAAAAAAGTTAACTTGCATGCTTTCTGAAGCACTTGGTTTTCTTGATGCTTTATTGTTGTAGATTTTTAGTTATTTTCTGCATGTTAGATGTTTTATATATTTTCCCAAAATTTTATTTTTTTTTATTATTAAATTTAGCTTTTTTATGCATATATACTTGTTGATGTGCTTATTTTTGGTTCTTTTGGTGGTTAAATTATAGAAATCGAATGAAATTTATTGTTCCTTTCTGTTCAGAAATTTCTGGGTTCGGCTTTTATTCATGCTTCTTAAGACATAAAGGCTAAGTTTTATATTTTTGGTTAATTGGCAATATTCTTTGGAAAAGATTTTAGCTCCATTTCGATTGTTCTTTTTAAAATACATTGTTGTAGCACTCCCTCCTTTTGGATGGATGTGCATGTGAGACAAGATGATGAGATTTTCTCAAAAGCATGCTATGCTTTTAAAAACAAATCCATTCCAAACGGAGCCGTACTGTATGTATGCTACTTCTGATAGGTGATATAAGTATTTTTTTCACTGTTTATTCATGAATCAATATATTTGCTGGGTTCATTGAACGGAGTCAAATTTTTACATTTTCAGGTTAGTGGATATTTGGCTATAGAGGAAGGATGGCTTCAGCTGAAATAGAGAATTCCGGCAAGCCTGAATTTTCTTGGGGTAAAAAGAGAGGTGTTGGTGGAAAGAAGAAAGAGGTTCAGTTTTATGAATCGTTTACTTATGATGGTGTGGAGTATGTTTTATATGATTGTGTATACATGCAAAATAAGGATAGGGAAGCTGAGCCTTACATTGGTAAGCTCGTTAAAGTCTGGAAAAATCCTGACAACTCTAAGAAGATAAAAGTTCAATGGTTCTTTCGACCATCGGAGATTTCATACTGGCTTGAAAAACTTAGTGTGGTGGCATCAGAGAATGAATTGTTTTTGGCTTCCGGTGATGGTAAAGGTCTTGCAAATGTTAATCCTCTGGTAAGTAAAGTGGCTGCATTGCTTATGATTATACCCATCTGTGTCTCTTAAGGAATTGAAAATCTTAACCTCTTTTCTTATTTCACTAACTGAATGACTTATCTCCCAATTCTAATATAGCTCACACAAAAAAGGTTTTTTTCCGCATTTAGAGCTATACTAGTCTCTTATGAAATTGCAACTTGCCTGGGTTATTGCGCACACCATAACTGCTCAACTTGCTTATTTCCTTAGGAAGCTATTGTTGGAAAATGCTTTGTGGTTTGTGTCTCAAGGATGACAGGAATCCACAACCTTCAGAAGAACAACTTCGTAATGCTGATTATGTATTTTACCGATCCTTTGATGTTGGACAGTGTAGCATGCTAGATAAGATGAATGATAATGTTGGTGGGCTAGAAGGTATGAATTTCTAAACTCTTGGTCTCTTATCTGCAGCTGTATGTTGGTGATGTTGTTTGAGGTATCACCACTTTTTTTCCATAAAAATTTTGCTGTAGGTTCTTGTGACAAATTTATGTTTTATATTTTCCCTTTTCTCATTGTTCTACAGTTAGATTCGTATTTAACAGACAAGAGAATGGGATTGACACTGGTCCCATACTTGGTTCCAAGCTTAAAGAGAAGGATAGTAGGATTTCTGTGGCATATGAAGAAACTTCGCAGCATTTAGGGCAACAGCCGCATGAGGTGTTGGAAAGCATAAAAGAAGATGGAAATGATAGTCATCTGGTTGCAAAAGAAGATGCAGAAGCCGGGTATTTACTGTCTAAGGTTGAAACTTCCAATGGACATCCAGAAAGTTTTCTGGACCATTTGAAACCAAGGGTTGGAAAAAGATCTGTCCCCCTTGTTGATCAGCTAAATGGTGAAGTTACCTCAAGCATTAGTCAGAAGAATAATTCAGGTGATGCTAATGCTGCAACAAAACAAGTTAAGGATAGTGTACTACCTGCCAGTAAGGGAGTGGCGGGAGAGAGATTAGAATGTGATCCTCCTAATTTAGATGATAAGTCCTCTAAAAGAGAAAAGCTGGATGATCCTGTTAAACTAACAAAAAGCAAGGAGAAGATTAACATTGAGCAGTTAACTTCAAATCAGGTTGACTTAAAGAAATCCAGTCTTGTTTCTGTGGAAGAAAAAGCAAAACTTGGTCCTAGAAAGGATACTGTTGGGTTGGACAAGCATAGGAAGTTGATAAAAGATTCTAATGTTTTGGATGAGAGACCCTCAAAGAAACTGAAGGTTCAGGAATCTATCAAGTTATCTGAAGATAAGGACAAGAATTATTTGGAGAAGGATAATAGTACAACCAGTGGAAGTAAGGCAAAAGGTTCTCTTGCAGCTGGAAGTTCGGCTGAAGGAATAGGAAAAGCTGTGCTTGCTCAAAGTTTATCTAGGCCGGTCAAGGACACAAAATTCAGTGAAGATTCTGGGGCTTTGGGTGACAGACCTCCAAAGAAACTTAAGGTTCAGGAATCTGTCAAGTTATTTGAAGATAAGGACAAGAACAGTTTGGACAGGGCCACAACCAGTGGAAGTAATGCAAAAGGTCCTCTTTTTGCTGGAAATTCAACTGAAGCTATTGGAAGAGCTAAGCTTGCGCAAAATTCTAATGGTCCAGAAAAGGACACCAAATTTAATGAAGAACCTAAAGCTTTGGTGTACCAACCCTTAAAGAAAGTAAAGGATAAAGTATCCAAAATCCGTCAAGTTGTCTGAGGATAAGAGCAAGAATAATTTGGAGAAGGTGAATATTACAACTAGTGGAAGTGATGAAAAAGGTTTTGGAGCTGGAGGTTTGATTGAAGATAAAAGAAAAGCTACAGTTGCTCAAATTCTGCCTTGATGGATGATGGCCCTTCAAAGGGAGAAGCCTAATGGTAAAGTAAATGAGCTTAACAAAACTATAGCTGGGCCTGAAAAGATCCATACCAAAGAGGAACCTGGAGAAAAAGATGGAAAAACTTAGTAAAAGCTCTAGTAAGTTAGACGAGGGCCCTCCTACAGAGATGTGCGAGCTAAAGTTAAGTGAGAACAGTAATGATTCCATTGGACTGGAAAATGACCCCTCTATGGTGAAGCCTAATGCAAAGACTAATCTACTTATGAAAAATTGTTTTCGTTCGGGTAAAGGTCCTTTGGAGGAGAAGCTTGATGAGAAGATTAGACCAAACAAAGGCTCAACTAAAAGCTCAAACGCATTTGTTGATGATAAAATTTATGGGAAAATCTTTGACGTCACTCAGAGACCTGTAAGTTGTGATAAATGAACTCTCTCTTTATCTAAAGAATTCTTTTGGTTATCAATACTCCCCATATACAGGTGAAATGTTACCCTCGGAATGTCCGAGGATGAGGCGTCAATTGAAGTGGAATATATTATGAGGGCCAAACTCCCCATATGGGGACTAACCAATTGTGGTCGATGGAAGCCTAAGTTGTACTGAATCTCACACCTATGGACATGTATCAGCTCCCCATATTGCAATGAAAAAGCTTATTAAGCCGAGGCTGTTTGTGGAGTAAAGAACCTTAGACAACTGTATAGTCATAGATACATGGAGTTTATGAATTTAACTTGCCACCCTCCATGTTGTGTTGGAAAAAATTATTAAGCCTAGACTTGCCAATTGGGGAATACATTACTGATTGCACAACCATATAGTCCAATATTCCGTCATATTCATCTTGGTTACTTTGACTTGATTATAGTTGCACATGGTGGAGTGTTTGGATGACCGGAAAGTGAAGGAGAGGTGCAGGAAAGAAATTACTGTTCTCATCTTGTCAATTTATTAGGTTTATGAGAAAAATGTCAGTTTCATTTTTTTGGAAGAGACGTTTTCTTATAGAAGCAGTTTGGATTTCGCCCAAAAGTTGTTTGTTGTATGATACCAAAATTACCTATTTACTACCTTTTAGTTTGATTCTTTTTCTTATTAAAACGTGAAAAAGACAATGCCTATTTTTCATTTACCTCAATTTTTCTTGGTAGTCTTTGCCATTTAACTTTTTCTATTAGGATCAGAATCTTCTTTTTGGCTGTCTGAAGGACATATTTACCAGCAGAGGTTACAATGGTGCTAAGCTGACCTTTCAGTGACCATCTGCCTTTGTCTCATCATGGTTGATGGATTCACTTTCGGGTTAAACCCACCAATTTTCTTCTTTTACAAGTCACAAATACTTATTGTGATCTTGTTGGACTCCACAGGTTGTGTTAATGTTGTACTATCATAAATTTATGCAGGTTGTTTTGTATCTAGAACCACAGTAACATTGAGTTCTAGGATCGTCTTCTAGTTTTCAATTTTCTCCAGCTTTCCTTGTTGGAATATGATGATTGCATACTACATTTGCAATTTCTACGAGTTTTCAGATCTGTTCACTATAGTGGTCACAAGAATAGGTAATGTTTAATAGGACGACATTTTGGACTAAGAGGAGTTTAAAGCTGCTGTTCTACTTTTGGAGCAGCATAACAATAACAACCTGGTGAATGAGGAGGAATTCATGATGGTGAACTATGTCAGTTTATGCTTTTATATCTGCCAATTGGCAGTGAAATACCACCTTAGGAAGCAAATTGCTTTGCCAAGACTATAACATAATTTTGATTAGCAAATTCTTAGTGCCTGCAGAACCTTTGATATATCTAAGATTATTTAGAAATTGAAAGTTTCTGACGCTTTTTCTCTTTGGTTTGCTTGCAGGAAAAGGGCAAATGGTTCAAGTCACCTGTAAGTAATTCTTGTTCACCTCTGTGGTGTGGTTGTTAGAATGGTTTGTTATAGGACACATCCAATCAGTGATCATTAAATGATTAATGAATTTGGTAGGTTAGTTCAATTAAGAGATCTGTCAAGGTCTAGTGGACCTGTAGAGACTTTTCTGTTACATATAATGGTATAAGCCTGCCTGACAATGAAAGTTGGCCATAGTGATCTAGGAGTCTCGTACGTCAAACAATACGTGGAGTTGAAATTTGTTCAATATTTTTTTTGTATGTCCTGGGGGAAAAATTGGATGAGTGCTTTTGCATGTTGATTCTTGTTCTAGCACTCTCTTAAAATATTCATCATATAAAGGTCTTTATTTTCTTAGGGTCCTATAAAGTCCTTGGCCTTTATCTTTGATATAGATGAATTGACTTCATGCAGCATGCCTGAAGTGATCAATGTTTGCTGATAACCTTTTCAAAAGTTTTGTAGTGATGTTTATGTCAAATTATGATGTAGTTTTAGAAATCTGACATCAATATTTCGTTATCGGTTTCTGTTGTATATGAACAAATGTGGAAATCTTGGGAGCATAAAGCTGTCAAATAAAGTATCTTTTTTTTTTTTTTGTATCTAATGATTGTGTAGCATTCAGTTTCCAAAAGTAAGCTATTCATCTTGAAAGTATTAGATGGTCTGACCAAATGATCCATGTTTTAACATTGGTTAATGTGTATATTTCTGAATTTTTAAGGGTATCTTTCTGGAAAGGATGGTTGTCGCACATGATGAAGGAAAGTTGGTTCTGCTCCAGAATTTGGACCCAAGTTTTACGTCGGCAGAGGTAGAGGTAATGCTCCTGTTGTCAGTCATTGATGTTTAAGCTGTTTTTGGTTTTCTTCTAGTTTGCAAGCTTTTCTTCAACGTCTGTAAGTTGGGAAGCAGCTTTGACCTGCTTTGACCATGTCAAAGCTTTGATTCTCTTCCAGTATTCAATGATGATCATTTTGCGGCTCAAGTATGTTTTGGCATGCACTTTTTCTATACACCCAATGTTTTGACCCTTGGTCCACTATGTACAATAATGACTCCACAGCTTCTGGTCAAAGAGATATTTCCTAATCTCTTAAATTTGTTTGAAGTAATTTTCATTGTTTTGTTGCCTTCACTTTACCTGGAAGCTAAATGAGGTGCACTGTTTTCCCTTAAAATGATCTGTTCTGCATATGACCAATACTGATAAGTTACTGGTGCTCTTAATATCATTTTTGCTTATATATGAGTAGTTTGATGATAAATGCAACTCGGAGAAAATCAGTATGCAGTATTTTGAAGCTTATTTGTGTCCAAACCCTCAAGATGTCTTGCCTTCAAATAGATTCCATCACTGTCTTGGTTTTTAAGCCCATCTGTATGCTGTATTTTTATATGTATGTTTTTCCTATCCGTAATGTGGTTACTCCCAGCCATGTGATTGAGTTTTTCTGAAATGTAATATTGTCAATTCTTTGATCATTTTGTTGATATATTGTGTGTTTCAATTTATTGGTGGTTGAATCATTGCAGGATATTGTTTGGAGCGTATTTAAGGAAACTTGCACAGCTAAAGTTGTACAGGGAACTGCAATATCTAGCCCATTGTGCGGTAATGGAGAAAATTAAGATTTTGTCTCTTTTGCAATTAGATTATGTAATTTGATGTTTTAGATGCTTTATCATCCTTTTGGATGGAAAGTTTAAAAACATGACGGTTGATGTTTAAAAACTTCAATGGTCATTTAATTGTATTACTTTTAACATCTTGAAATTTCTTCTAGGTCGAGCTCTTGTTATTTTTAATTCAGCAGCAGTTGCAGAGAGGGTTGTTAAAGAATTGATAGATGGATGCTTAATTATATCAAACCAAAGGTATACTCTTTTCGTTGTTAGCTTGCTCTGTCAAGAAAAACACTTGAAATAGCATGACAAAAATTAGCCTTGATTCAATAATTTTGAGCTCGAGGTCAAGTTGCTCAAATAGCTTTATTGAGCTGAACTTGAGCTTGAAATGAGTTGTGAGTTTTTAAAGTGCAGGCAGTTTTTTGGTCTAACTACAGATGAAACGTAATGCCAGACTTAGTGACTATCTTTAATTCTTATTATTTATTTACTTGTGTATTTATTAATTTGTTGTGCTTTGGGAGAAGTGGCTGCATTTTCCTAAACTACTCCCAGTATAACAATTGCCTAGTTACAGTCACGACCATGAACCACCCAACAAGCCATCATCCTTTTGGTCCCACTTATCCTCTTAAGCACATTTTGGCTATCATGTCCTCCTCTTAAGCACATTCCTGGAGTGTATAACAATCCCAAATTTTGTAATTCATGATGACAAGCTATTTAAATATATCCATACAAGCATTGGCAAACTCCATATTAACTAGGCATTAGTTGTTGTGACATGAAATGCATATTATTATGGCCTTTGCTGGCAAGTTGCAGAAGGAAGCCCATGGGTCTCCTCCTCTAAAGTTTTCTATGCAGTTCATGTAGATGCATAACATGATCATCAAGAAGCACCTTCATTTTCTCTGAAAGTTTTCAGTTTTCCAAGTTGTCACTATTTTGGGCTGTAGGTTGAGGTTTTTATATGCTAAAAATTGATACCATGGCAAACAATGTCAATGCATAATTGGACTAAAATCATCAAGGAGTGCCTTGGTTTTCTCTTGGGTTTTTACATTTCAAGATGAGACTATTTTAGGCAATTAAATTGCTCTGTGGGTTTGAGGCTGGCTAAATTTAGAAGATATCACGGCTAAGAGAGTTCGAGCTCACTTTTAATCAGTCTTTAGAGACTGAAACGGATTGGTGTATGTATAAGAGCAAATGGTCTATTTTTTCTTGTTGACTTAAATAAAGATCCTAATCTTTGGCAAGGAGTTAAAAAGAGTGAAAGGGAGGTGGATGTGACTGCTAGTTTGTGCTCTTTTTGTTGGTGGGGTTCTCCTGTCGTAGATGGAATAGATATTAAGCACTAGGGGTTACTAAAAAACGTACAAATGCTAGTTGATACCAGCATGTTCTCTCTCTCTCTCTCTCTCTCTCTCTGGTGACATGGCTTGTTCTTAGTCATTGTCTTGAAAGTGGAAAGAGAATTGGATTGATAGACATTAGAATGCCAACAATAACACAAGGGTTTCACCATATTTAGGATGAGCAATTGCACGTGGTGTATAAGGAATTGGGGTAACTCGAATCGTCTGATAGCAAACATATCTTACTTGTGTGTACTTGCTTTGAATTGGGCACTTGTAGTTCTTGTGTGTGTAGGATATTTGATGTTTTTAGTCAAGGAGGTTAATTTGATATGGATGTGCAACTCCAGGAATTGAAATTGTTCTTGGGCTTGAATTTGGACTTCCATTTTTGGTTTCAACTTGGAGCCTAAGATGATTCACGGGAAATAAATGATTTCTACCATACTAGTTTGCAATTTGCATCATACCGATAAAAATATGTTCCGTTGACTAGCAGGCAACCTTGGTCCCTATTATCCCAAAAGGGTAAGCGTAACAGCAGAAAGATTCTACTTCTCTACATTCTGAGTTTGGTTGTGGAGTGTTGTAGATCTAAAGCAAGATGAGGCTATATGTGCCATTGGATTGGTAACCTAGCTAACTTGACTTTTTTGTACGCGAATGACTCATGGGATTGGTAGCATTGCTTAAGTGGTTCACAAGGGATTCCTTGTAGGGTTCAAGACTTTTTTGTATTTGGGTGACTATTTAAGCCATTGGATACTATTTAAAGGCTAAGGTGCAGCGCATTTGCCATTGTCAATTCACGTCTTTTGTTGTAGTGGACGTAGAGGGGAAATTTTGGAACAAAGTTTTGCTCTTGATATTCTTTTAGCATTGCAAGGATGATATGAAATGAAAAATTCAAGTTCTGAGGCAAAGATGTTGCAATAGAATATTTTTGTGCTTGTATTGAGTGAAGTTTGCCATTCAGTGTTTAGATATTTTGGGCTTTGAGTGAGTCGTCTCCGACTAAGATGAATAACATTTTGCTCGAACTTCTAGCGAGTAGTTAGTAAAAACAATGTGATGAATGCCTAGGTTCCTTTTAGCTTTTTTAAACTATAAAATACTAAAACATAGTGTGTGTCAAGTTTAACTTATCTTTTAAGTTTAAACTACTTCTATCTGTTTGCTATTGAGAACAAGCCCTTGTGTTGTTGCAAAATGCTTCATTCTCAAAGTGAAATTATAAGTGGGTTATGTTTAATTTAAGCGTTTTTACTTCCCATAATGTTGGAGAATGTGAAAAGTGAATGTAGATTGACAAATGTCTAAAGAGATTCTCGATGCTAGCTTTTCTTGTTTTGTTGTGGATATTGGACATCTATCTTGAAAAATTAAAGAGAATCGAAAGCGAAGTGAAAGCATAGTTTCATAACCTTGAAAATGTTGTGTCCACCATTGTTCTCTTGTGCTTGTAGGCTAGTTGTTGGGTGCATTGCAAATCTTCCTCATATGCGGGGAAAGCAAAGCACTTTTCATGGCCATGTATCTGTTGATGAGGTTGACAAGAATAAAACTCAAACTTGGAAAGATAAGGTGCACTTGCCCTCTTCTTGTGTTTGTTTTTCTCTCATCTCTTGTTCATTACTAGTGTGCTTGTCCCTTTGTATTAAACTATTTGTTGTTTGAATGCCTAGAGAGACGCAAAATCCTCTTCTCATAGCTCTCAACCAAATTCAGTTGCATATGATTTAGGCACAGAATGGTGCTTACTACAAAAGCGATCAAACTTTTGGTGGCAAAAGTTACATAAGGTTTGTACCTAGGGTGGTTTTTTCTTGTATCCCAACTCTCTGGCACTTTCTATAGGATCACTTCGAGTTATTAATTATTTTAGATTCTTGATTGTTGGTTTACCTAGACATTCACAAGGTCTTAGTCTTCAATTAATGAGCTTTTAGCTAGAGCTCAAGTGATTTTTAGATTTATAATTTGGAATTTACCTAGGCTTATTTGGTGTTGATGCTTGTTTCGAATCTTTTTTAATCACACACCCGAGATAATTATACATGTATATATACAATGTTGGACGGTTAATTAGCCATCTTTTATCATTTTTTGTATTACTTTCACATGACCTTAGTGTCACTTTAGTTGAAATTATTATTATTATTATTTGTAATCGGGTGGTTTTACAAAAAGATTTTATACATCAATTTTTTTAAATTAAAGATGGGCTTCACCGTCCACCCTTAGCATTTATCCATCCAAAGATTATTTTCACTTTAGTTTGGATGGTGAGTTTTTCAAGATGTCTTATTGTTATGAATGGAAAACATTTGTATAGGTGTTTGGAGTTTTACAATTTTGTTTTTGATTTTTCTATATAGTTGTTCACCTTTGTCTCGCCAAAAAAGAGGAGCAAAGAAGCTTTTGTCATTTAAACGCTTAAAGCAATCAAGTAGTAGTTGCTATGTGCATACGTTAGACTTGGTTCTTGATTATCATAACTGTTAGTTGTTTGAGCATTTTTTTCTTATAATTCATATTGTCGTTTTGATTTGTTCATTTCTCTCAACTCAGTTGTTTTTGTTGTCAGGCACATCGATTACAGTATGAGGAGCTTATGGCTAAGTTTAAACCAAATTTAGTGAGGGATGCCTAGTAGGCAATAACTTCAATGTATAAAGTGCTCCTCATATAATGTATTGTGGAATAGAAATTGTCCCTTTTGTCTCTAACTTGTAGAATTCTCTAGTCTCGTGGTTATGCAGAATTCTATGCCAATGGTTGAGACGCTTTAGCATTGAAGTAGTGCGGTGGAAGTGTGGTTGAGGGTGTTTCTGAATGGGCCTTGGTAAGGACTTGAGCTTGCTCCTCAAGCTAGTTTTTGCTTGGCATATTTGCTTTGGCCTGCAAACTTCTATTTGCTTCCTTTTTCGTGCATAGGGTTCATATATTCATACTGGGATTTTAGTGTCTGTCATTGATATCCTTTTGAAATATGTCATTTTCTTCTCAAAAACCTATTTTTTACATGAGATCGAAGGGAGTGAATGGGAAAAGTTGTGCTCGAATGACTTCTAATGTTTACATGCAACCTTATGCTATTTTGACTTCAAATCATGTTTTCATGTTAGGAGAGCAAGACTTGTTGCAATCTAAGGTGAGATTTATATCATTGAAGTTGGATTTGGCTGTTTCGTTACCTGCGTACGTCATATTTCAGAGTATGATATGTCCTGCCCGAATTTTGAAGTGGGTAACAACAATTTAAAAGTTCATTACTTGTTCAAGTGTAACTCCATGTACTGGAATCATGTTATTATGGTTTTAGTGGTAAAGTAATGGAGCTCATTTACGAGCTCGTGAAGTCAAATTTTGACAGGTAAAAAAACAAAAAAATTCCTTGTAGTAAATCTAATACATAGAAATTTTTTTTCGTGATTTCAAAACGTACAACAAGATACTTCATGCTTTGAACTAAGATCTTGTTTGGCAGCCAAGTATTTTTGTCAAGTTTGTCTGCTACAAGTTTTTTAAAAACTTTAACTACAGTAAGCTCAAAAAACTTTTCAAAGTTTTTAAATTATATATTTTAAAATATTTAAAAAACACACAATTCAAAAATTTTTTAAAAAACTTTTACAGTAAATTACAGTAAAGTTTTAGACAAACACCCAAAAAAATTCACCTTCCAAACGGGGCCTAAATTGTAAAGGTGACTGAATTCGTTAAACTTAATGAAAATAACTTATTAGAATCTAAAAAAAAATAATGTTATATCTAATTTTTAACAAATATACCTGTTCTATACCTTAACTTTCAATTCTCTCTATTTAGGGAATAAAATAAATGATTTTTTTAGTTGTCTTTTGTTTAATTATATCAGGGTATTTTGGTCATTTCTTTCATTTTCGTTAAATTTAATGGATTCCGTCACCTTCATAATTTAGTTCAAAGTATGAGGTGTCGTGTTGTACGTTTAAAAACTATGGGGGATTTTTCTGTATATTAGATTTATAATGGGAGATTTTTTTTATTTTTTACCCAAATTTAACTTGAACTCATCTTGACCAAACTCGAGATGATTTGAACAAATTGAACATATTAAGTTTGAACTTGATCTAACTCTAGGTGGATTTGAATAGTTTGAAATGTTAAAAAATTGAGGTTGAAGCATATAATGTTCGAAATATGAAGTGCTGGTACTTAAAATCTTTCAAAAATATGTGGTACTAAAGCTCCACTAAGCTTGATTTAATTATGATCGATTGAACTTGAAATGAGCTTGAGTATGTTGAGTGATTGGCAAGTTGAAGTTGGAATTTGGATAGCTCATGAGCTCAAGTTTGACCTCTCATGTTAACTCAAGTCGAAGTCGAGTTATGTAGGTGTGTTATGAGTTTGATGAGGTTGGTTTATGAGTGTTTATGATGGTTTAGAATTGATAATCCATTTAATCCTAATAATCTCCACGTTGTCAGCAAGGTTTTGTTATCAAATTTCTGTTAGTTATTGTGCTGGGTAAAAAAGAGAGGGGAAAATTGCTGCTAGTGGACTTTTTGGTCTCATTTTGTATTATGGTTGGAGGGGGGAAAAAGCATGAAAAAATTAGGGCTCTATTTGAATTAGCTATTTTTAAGGGTGTTTTTTGAAAATTTTTTATTGTGATGATATATATGAAAAATTTTTACTATAAATTGAAAGGGGGTGAATTTAGGGATAATTTTGAGATGTAAAATTTTAGTGGGGTATTTTTAAAATTTTGAAAAAAAAAACTTCATCACCATCTATCAATAGGACTGTAATCGAACTGAACTACTTGCGAGCAACTTGATCAAGAGCAATTCGGTCAAAAACTCAGCTTGAATTTGGGTTGACCTAGTTCGAGTAAGTGGATAAGGTTTAACAAGTTGAGTTCAAGTATCTAGTAACAAGACTTGAAGGCTTGTGGAATTTTATCGAGTTTTTTAATTTTATTTTTTTAATGTATTATTGTTATGAAATTATCTTTACACTCACAAGAGTGGTTGAATTTATGAAATGCTTTAGATTGTATAAATTTTTTAAAAGGGCGATAATGTCTTTTTGCTAAAAATTTTCAAAAAAATTGAAACTTCATATCTTCCTGACGAGAGCTTAATAAGGTTCGTTTTGATTTGATCCCATGCGAGTCTCGCTCGAGTTCTATGAGCAATACATTGAGTTCTTGTTCGAGCTCTTGTAATGCTATTTGCTCGAGTTTGAGCTCCAGTATCTTTCCTGCAAGTCAAGTCGAGTTCGAGTATGGTGATATTTGAGTTAATTCGATTCGATTATATTCCTATCCATCACCAACCACTATCGCGCCCACCATTGGCCTCCTCCCTTTCCTACCTCCTCTTCTTTGACTTTCTCCTCCCTTTTCCTTTTCATTCGTTCTCTCTTTTTTCCTTCATTCTCTTTCTCCCTTTTCCCTTCTTTTCCTTTCTTGTACTTAACTGTCACTTTCCCTATTTTTGGTTGCACTAGCGCGACCAGAGGGGCCCTATGCGCGATTAGATTTGGTTGCTGCAGGGAGAGAGGGGAGGAAGAAAGAGAGGAGAGGAAGGGGAAGGAGGGAGAAGATGGAGAGAGCAAAGACGATGCTGACTATCGATGATGGTGGCCTTTGAAGGTGTTGATTGGTGGTGGCTGATGGCTGGTGGTGGTATGTGAAAGAAGAGAGAAGGTGAGGATTTATTTTATTTTAATAGATTTGAATGTGTTTCTGAAGTAGTTTTTTTAGAGTTATTGTAGACTCCATGCCGTGTCCTATTTTTTGAAAAATAAAATTTAAGTATTAAAAAATTAAGTTTTTTATTTTATAAAAAAAAAAGGAAAAATGTCTAAAATGGGACTTAAATATGCGATGGTTTGGATCCAAAATAATAGTCTAAAAAAGATTTTTAAAAATAGGAGTCGTTATTTGGTATTGAGTTTAAATGTATCAAATCATCTAAAATATATTTTTTAAATAATAAAATAAATAAAATTCGTTTTTAGATGGCTTCAGTTTTTTAAAAACAAGAGAAAAGAGTTTGGGAGTCACGATTAAAGAAAGGGAAAACAAAGATTTAACAGATTCAAATCTAAGGCACTCTTTCAATCTAACCAAGGTTAGTTGCGAGATTTAGTCGCAAATTTTCCTAGTCTAACTTATAAATTATCTCCCTTGAAGTAATGGTTAAATGAGGTTGGATTTGCCCTATTTATATTTCAAAATCAATAAAATGGTCAAGGTACCAATTTAATTAACAAATAAAAAAAATAAAATGTAAACAATGGCAAATTCACTATTATTATAAAGAAATAAAAATAATCATAAAATTTACAAATTAAAAAGATTTCAATGAAATATAATTAACAATTAAAGAAGATATATAAATTATACTTAAGAAATCAAAGTTGTTAGGGATTTAATTGCAAAAATTGAAAAAATTTTGAGGTCAAATTAGAATTATTACAAAGATTAGGGGTCAAAATCACAGAAAAATAAAGTTGAGGAATCAAGTTGTAATTAAATTAGAGACTTAATTAAAAGGAATTTAAAATTTTTAGAGTCAAAGTGAAATTACTTAAAAGGTCAGGGACTAGACTGCAATTTTCGTCTGTCTTTTAAGAAGAAAGGCATTTTCGGCCATTTCATTATTTTCCTGGGCCAGAATCCTCTTGGCCCAACGAAAAGTTCAAAGAAGTAAACATAGGCTAGTCTATCATTTTTGACCAAACCAAAATGCATGGGTTCTAACACCTTGCCCAAGTCATAACCCAATCAATAATAAGTCAAAATTCATTCTAAAAAATCCAATCAAACTAACTCAAAGCCTGACTTATTTTACCATACGACAAGCCATTTAATCTATTAAAAATTATTAAGCCCCAATTGCATCCTAAAATTCATAAATAATTTGCTCAAAAACATATTTAAAAGGGAAAATTTTAGATACCTTAACTGAAATTTCTGACAATCTCACTCCCCTCTCTTGTGGTTTCAAAAATACCACAAATTTCCTCTAAAACTAAATAGGCAATCTCAAAGTAGACCCAATCCAAAAATACAAATAATAAAAATCGCGGAACTGGAGAGAGAAACACCTGTATACCACAAATGCCCTCATTATCTTGTATTAATGAGCTAATCTCATATGAAGAATAAGTAGGGAATTTAACAAGAATGAAACTTTAAGGGTTGTAAGTGAAACTAATGCATGAAAGAAGGGCTGAACATCAGTAGAATGCAATGGAAGGCAACGGCTCTTTCTGGCAGTCATTTCTAACGTCCATATGCAATGGCCAGTTCAGAAGACTATTGATGAGAGTAAAATGCAGTAGCAAGAGATGCAACCGAAGTGCTTGGTGTTGGATGAATTTTTTAGAAATAGTAGCAACTGCAGCAGCAACAAACACACGCACAAATGGCCAGTTCAAGTAGCAGAGGTGAATTCTGGCAACAATTAAGAATTATGGAATTCACCTATATCATTTACAATTAGAAATAGATATTGTTGATGTAATTGCAAGGTAACAATTAAGATTTCCGAGAGTGAACGGAATCCACACAAGCTGTACTTTTGCTGCACAAATTGCAAATTCTTTGAATGGTATGAAGGTTCTGAAGAGGAAGAGATGAGCAGCCAAAGAGAACGAAGACATTCATCAATGCAAAGGGAAAAACAAGTCCAAATTGGTAGAGTTGAATAACCATACTCCATAGTGACAAAGCTGATCATACTTAACCTTGTATTCTTAGCAATTTATATGTTTATTCAAATTGTGAAGTTTGTTTAATGAGACTGGTGCAGTAGAATGCTGATGATGAGATATTGTTGAAGTGATGTTCTTATTACTATTTGTTGAACTTATAATTGAAGTGTGTGCAAGACGTTGTCTATTATGATCTTACTAAGACAATACCAGACAATCATATTTACAATAAAAATTCAAAAAGTAACACCTTGCATATTGCATTTTACTCCAAAAAATACAAATCGTACGTCTTTAATGAATTTACACTGCTGCTTGGAATTCAAATGCCATGCAAAAGACCATGTATGGGTACTAAGTCCATAGATGGTTTACAAAATCAAAAGTTGCTCCAAAGTTTCAGCAAAACAAGCAGTGACAAAAGTATCTCCAATCCTCAACAGATACAAAAGAACAGCAGTAATATTTTAGCAGTTGGAAAAAACAATATATGACAAGAGAGGTCTAACTATTTAAAACCTCAAGTTAAAGCTGCTGCTGCCATTGTGTGACTCATGATTAGCTGATGTATTGATGCTCACAGAAGTTTTTAAGTGGGAATTTCTGGTGGAATTGGCTGCAGCAGTTGGCATAACTGGAGTTGGTTGTGAAGCTGCAAATGAAGTTCTCCTCCTGATATTAGTTGCAGCAGATGTTCCATCTTTCTTTGAGGGCCTTCCTTTCTGAAATGATGTAGGACAAGTGCATATGGTGAGCAACTCATAATTGGTAAAATAATGACCAAAAAGCAACACAAATACCTTTCTCTTAGCAGCATACATAGTTGTTTGTACATTCCTTTGAATATTAGCTGCACTGGATTCAGTTGATGGGTTCGGATTGTTGCCTTGACTGGAAATCACAATAGGCACACTCCTTTCTACGTGATCCTGCAATACCATCATAGTAATTAGTTAGTAGTTGTTAACTTGATACTAAACAGTTGGAGCTCACTATATCTATAATAAAATTTGGTTTACCTAGAGAACAGATCTTGCCAAACCTGTGTTTGCAATTCCCCTGCCAGGCTTTGCTCTTCTCTTAGGAATCTGCCATGAAGTTGTATGTCATGATCAAAAGTAAGGTGAACAAAGTAACATAATCAATATTACAAATCAGTAATGAACCTGCTGATTTGTATAAGAGGTAAAGTTATTTCCTCTCACAGGTGCTCTTTGGCATGTTCTTTTATTATGGCCAAAAGCATTGCAATTCCCACAACTCAAAGTAGTAGACCTCTTTGTTTGAGATGGAGCTGGTTCATCAGGTCCTCGCCTTCTATTCACCCTTGGTCTACCTGAAGCTCTCCTCAGGGTAGTGGTAAGACAATTGTTGGAGTGACATCAGCTAATGGAGGCCATCGTTTCTCATGAGGGATTGGGTGAATTATGCCACTATATGCTTTAAACCACATTTCTGTTGAGAAGCAACCATCACAGTAAGTCTCTAATATTTGTCTTCTATATATAATGCCTAGTGCAACATGCTTGCAAGACAATCTTGACAATTGAAAAGCACCACAATCACAAGTCTTTTGGGTCAAATTGACATTGTATTCTCTATCCACATCATCAACTTCAAATATCTCCTCACTTGCTATTTGCAGTAAGCATCTCCTAGACTGTTGAACAATTTCCTTCAGCTTTTCAGTGATCTTTGGAGTGATGTTAGAGCTCCATATGCAGGCCTTGTGATATCTTTTATGCAGCTTCTTCATGAACTTTTTTCTTAAACCATCAGCAAGTGTCAGTATTGGTTTACCTCTTAAATCTCCCACCCATGCATTGAAAGATTCAGTGAAATTATTTGTGACATGGTCACACTTCATCTCAGTTGAGTATGCATGCCTAGCCCAAGATGCAGGTGAAATCTTTAATAAGTATCTCCATACTTCTACATTTATGTCTTTAATGGAGGCCATTGCTTCATTGTAGCCTATTGCATCATAGCTCTTAGCAGCTTTCCAGAAGCAACTGTTCAGTAATAGTCCAGGAAATTGAAGCCTGAAGTTGCTACAAATGTGTTTGCAACAATACCGTCCAGTAGCTAGTGGAATCATCTCTTCATAAGTAAGATTCAATCCCTACAGCAAAGATTAAAACTAGTCAAATAAAAGGCACAGCTGGACATAATAATGAGATATTTGCCACGATAGTAAAGTAAACAAGGTCTGTACCTTTTGTCTATCACTCATGAATGTTAAAGGAACATTGTTATCAAATGGTCCAAAGAATTCCTGGAAAAAGTAGAAGAACCAGCTCTAGGTTTCTTTGTTTTCAGTTTCAGCCACAGCAAATGCAATAGGAAAAAATAAGTTATTTGCATCCAATGCCACAGCAGTTAGTGATACTTCACCAAAACTGCTTTTCAAGTAACAACCATCAAAACCAATAAAGGGTCTACAACCAGTTAAGAAACCATCTTTCTGTCCTTTGAAACTTATAAACAATCTCAAAAATCTTGGCTCGACAAGTAAATTGGGTCTATCATAATGAATTTTGCATATGCTACTAGGATTGCTCTGCCTTAGGAAAACAGCATATTTTAGCATCTTATTATATGAAGCTGCATATGTACCCTCAATTTCTTCCCTGGCCTTTTCTCTTACCCTGTACACTTGTTGTTTGCTAGGATGAACACCATATTTTAGCATCTCAGCTTCAATCCCCTTTCTGGAAATGTCAGGATGATCTCTCATCACAACAACAAGTTTCTTGGCTATCCAATTAGAGGTGGCCTCTCGATTCTTGTTGTCCATCAAACAAGTGTGTTCAGGTGTGTATGATTTTATCATATAAGTCACTAAATTTGCTAAAGATGAGGCATGAATTCTCCATTTGCATCCATCAACACCACACTTGGCTGTACATCTACCTTTTTCATTCTTCAATCTTTTTAGGGAGAAACCTTTTTGGATCACATAATCCTTTAATGTTGCTCTAAAAGCATTAACATTTGTGAAAAGCTATCCCTTCTTAAACTCTATGCCCTCCCTTCGGTTGTAAGTCCACATTTTGGCTCTCAAGGCTTTTCTCATGGGATCTATTTCATGTTCAGATTTAGAATCAGGTACAATATCAACATTTTCACTGTCATCAAAGACAGAAAAATCATCATCACTATTGTCACTTTGGGATATAGACCAATGCTCATCATCTAAATCATCATCATTGTTACTGTCCCAACCTTGTTTCCATGAGTCATCATAAGTAGAATCATAGCTGTACTCCTCAGTTTCACAGTTTATTTCATGAACTTCAATATTCTTGCTTCTACCAGTTTTTTCAGTTCCTAAATTCTCATGTTCATTTACTGGATTTCTGTTTAGGAAGCTATCACTCTGTTCAGCAGGGATAATATCCATATTGAACACTTGTACATTGATAACTACATGAGATTGATGCAGCTTGAACATTTCAGCAACAGATTGGTCATCATTCACATCTAAATACTCAGCTCTACCAGGTATTTCGCATCTCATGTGCAGCAATAGATTGACATTTCCAGGCATTTCTTGCAATGCCTTCTCAGCAACATCATTTAGTAAGTCAATATACAAGTAACTCTTGGGATCTACATTAGCCACTCTTACTTATCTTCCCATAAAATGGAGCACAATATCATGAACATCAGTGTTAACCATCCTACAATATACAATCGTAAGCTACTGAAGTTACTGAAGTTACAATATTAGTTATTGAAGTTACAGAAAATATTAGTTACAATATTAACCATCTTGCAACATTGGTTGCTGAAGTTACAAAGCAAGCATAAGCTTTCTAAGTACTGAGGTTTGGCATCTAACTATATCAAACAACCTAAGTCAGACGAGAAATATAGAATCAAGTAAGTATAATCTGGTAGAGGCTTAGCAAACCAAGTCACAAAACAAACCAGAAAATCATATTAAACATGTATCAAGCTTACACAAACAACAACCAAATCATCTTAAGCTGCCAAGGAATATTGAAACAGTAAACAAAATCTTAAACACTGACCTGGTACAAGCTTGACGAGCTAAAAGACTCTTCATCAAAGGTTAGAATCAAGAGCTTTGTTTGCCAACCATCAATCTTTCTTTGCTATATCTCAATAATGGCTGGAACAGAGTAAGTGAATTGACCATATGTATCGTAACTTTGAAGCTAATATGTCAATCACCACATGGTGCCTAAGTTTGGCGCCATTTTGTTGAAGGTCTTTTTCTATATTGGTTAAAGGATTCTAATTTATCGTTAATTACATTAATTGTGTTTATAACTAACTACACTAAATTTGTCCAGATAATCACGAAATATTAGCAAACTTGCGAGGGTATTTAAGTCTTTTTGGCCATGATGATGTAAGAAATTAGACCTAAAATTTTGACAATGGAGATTTGTGGTATTTTTGAAACCACAGGGGAGGGGAGTGAGACTGTTAGAAACCTCAGTGGAGGTATCTGAAATTTTTCCTATTTAAAATATGTCAAAGAGGATTAAAATTTTAAAGAGAGAAAAATGATTCAATTTCCAGGTTTTGGGGCCATAGTACAATCATATGAAAATTGAGGGGTCAAATTGCATTTTTTCAGATTTATTCATGCATGCTTTGAATCCTTTGGCAACTTTTTGAGTTCAGCAAGTGCATGAATCATACGAAACAATTCACAAACAAAAAAGGAAACAACATAAGGAAAACACAAGCATGAGCAGCAACAGAAGAATGAGGAAAGAGGAACAGTGAAGCAACAATGTCCGTAAACGAAAGAAGGAAGCAGAAACTAATTTAGTAGAACAGAACAATTGGAAACCATTTTCTAACCTCCTCGATTGCTTTATGTAGCCGAATCGCCATGGAGATGCGTGGATGGGCAAGCTTCATCGGAGAACCAAAGCAAGTTGCATGTTCTTGGTGAAGGGCTACAAAGATAGGGACTTTAGGCTCAAATTTGAGGGCTATAATGTTGCTTTTTTCAAAAAAAATTTGAAGAGGAGTTGCTCCACTGTTATCGTAGATAGTGCAGAAATGAAGAAAAAAGTAAACAGCTAACATTGGGAGCATATTTTGATCAAGAATTGAGCTGGATGCTCAACCCTGGCTCCAAAAATTTTTCAGAAAACTCTCCATTTTCCCCCTCTTTTTTTTCACTCTCCATTTTTCCTTTCTGCTTTTGCCGTCGCTCCTCTCTCTTTTTTTCTACCCTAATCCTGCGTTTTGTTGGTATTTATACGAAACAAAGGCTCCCAAATGCTCACCTCAAAGGTGATGATGAAACCCAGGTTTGCTGGGCATTTTAGAGCCATTAGATGGCTTTGATTCTAGAACTCTCTTGATAAAAATCAAAGGGTGAGGTAGCTCAAGATTGGGGAAGAAGAAAATACAAAAAAAAGAGTGGAATTGGACGAAATCTGAGCTGCAACTTCCAGTACTATGGCTTCGTTCACGACCATGTATGAAGAAAGATGACGTGAGCGTACCTCCCTTTTTTTTAACAAAGATCTATTTTTGATTCTTTTTTTTCTTTTTTTTTGTTTCTTTTCTGTCTTTCCTTTCCTTTTCTTTCTAATTTTTCTTAAAATGAATTGAAATGATTTTCCTTAGAAAAAGTAAGAAATAAAAATAAAATGAAATGAAATAAAATGAAATGAATAAATAAATAAATAAATAATGAAATAAGAATAAGAATAATAAATACAAATTTTGGTGTCTACAATGTAAAATTAGTTTGATTGGATTTTTGGAATGGATTTTGGCTTATTTTTATTGGGTTATGATTTGGGTTTAGGAGGTAGAGTCCATGCATTTTAGTTGGATTGGTTTGATAAAAATGATAGGCTGGCCTGTATTTTCTTTTTTGGACTTTTCGTTGGGCCAAAAGGGTTTTGGTCCAAGAAAATAATAAAATGGTCCAAGTGGCCTTTCTTCTTAAAAGATCAGAGACGAACATTGCAGTTTAGCCTCTAATCTTTTAAGCAAATTTACTGTGGTTCTAAAAATTTTAGATTTCTTTAAATTAGGTCCCTAATTTAATTATAATTTGGTCCCTAAATTTTATCTTTCTTTGATTTTGGTCCCTAATCTTTGTAATAATTATAATTTGATCTCAAAAATTTTCTCAATTTTTACAATTAGGTCCCTAATAACTTTGATTTCTTAAGTATAATTTGTCTATCTTTTTTAATTATTAATTATACTTCATTTAAATATTTTTAATTGGTAGATTTTATGTTTATTTTCATTTCTTTATAATAATAAAGTAAATTTGCCATATGTTTACATTTTATTCTCTTATTTGTTAATTAAATTGGTGTTTTGACTATTTTGTTGATTTTGGAATATAAAAAGGGCAAATCCAACCTTATTTAATCATTACTTCAAGGGAGGTACCTTCTAGTATTATGTTAAATTCTCTTATGTGCTCCTATGTGCTTTTTATGTGTGATTGCATGTTTTTGAGTGTTTTTCCTTGTATTTACTTATTTTATTCTTTTTAAATTTTTATTTATTATATTTAATTTTTTATGATTATTTGGAGGGCATTTAAATGTCAAATTATAATAGATAAATGCTCAAAAAATATATTTAGTGAGGTTATGTAATAGACAGATTTTATTTTTGTCAAAAATGTAATTAGTTAGATGAATATAATAGTTAGGTTATTATTTTTCAAATTTCCTCCTTAGATTGTATTAGGGTCCCAAATGTAATAGTTAGACTTTTATGTGTGTTTCTTTGCTTGTGTGCTTGCATGCTTGTGTGTTTATGTGTTTATTCGTTTTCTTTAGGATTTTGCATCTAGATATCATGTCGATGTGTTTGTGCTGTTATGTGTTTATTTGATTTAATTATATTTTATATGATTTATTTATTTATAATAAATGCATGACGTCACCATACTAGTCCAATGCTAGTTGTAACATTTCTCCCCGATTTCTCACTAGTCTAACACTGGTGAAAACTTATAGACATGAGTTAATTCAATGCTAAACACTTAGGGCCGCCTATGCGCTAGAAACACATGTTTGCATGACATTTATTGTATTTCTTGCATATTTTTACTTTTAGGGTCGTTTTTTCCATTTGCATGTCTTTTCTCTATATATTATCTCTCTTATTCTTATGTGCGCAAAAACATGACATTTAGGCATGTATTCTATTTTTAAAAAAATAAAAATATGTTAGTTCATTTGTTTAATTAGATTAGGAAAGTCACTCTTCAAATATGGGAAGTGAACGAATGTGATTTTTTTTAGCCTTAGCACACTCTCTCCCTCAATAAGAAGAAAAATTATGTCACAAATTTTAGTCCCCCATACTCTTTATATTGGATTCCTCTCTTTTAAGTCATGTATATTAATATATTATTTTTTTTCTTCGAGTCTCATCTCTTGCATATTTGTGACTTCTTTAAGGAATCACTCTTGGGCGTTGCAATTAATGTGATTTGCACCAATTAAATTTTAAAGAGATATTCTGACTCTTTCGATACCCTCTAGGTTAGATTTGTATCCATATAAAAACATCTTAATGTAATAAGTTTATAGGTTAGATTAAAAAAATTTTAGACTAAATCTCGCAACTAGTATTGGTTAGGTTTAAAGAATGCCTTAGGTTTGAGTGTATCAAATCTTTGCCTTCTCTTTCTTCAACTGTGACTCCCGAACTCTTTTTTTTTTGTTTTCAAATACCTAGGGTCATCTAAAAAGGGGTTTTATTTATTTTATTATTTAAAAAATATATTTTGGGTGATTTGATACACCTAAACTCAATATTAAGTGGCGATTCCTATTTTTTTCTTTTAAAAAATTCTTTTTAAACTATTATTTTGGGTTCAAATTGTCGCATATTTTAAGTCCCATTTTAGGTCCTTTTCCTTTATTTTATAAAATTAAAAACTCATTTTTTTAACATCTAAATTTTATTTTTCAAAAAATAGGACGCGACACTCCAAATACAAAATCAGTGCAATCTATCTTTGGTTACATTCTTTTGCAAAAATATGTTTTGAAGAAGCATTTATAGATACAACACAAACAAAATTTAAAGATGTTCACAATACAAAGGATCTACATGAATATGGTGTTTTAGTACATTTTGTACAAAATTTTATCATGTCAATATATATTTTTGATGTGCACTTTTTCATTTTTTTGTTTGGTGTCGTGTGAAATTTAATTTTAAGCCCTCTGTCATCTTGCGCTTCCCTACCACTGGGAGATCTCCTATATTTCCCTGTGCTCTTATCACTTCGTCCCTTTTCCCTTCATCTTTGTTGTCCTTCCCTTGCCATCTCTATTTTGTTTCATCATCTCCTCTTTTATCCCACTCTCATCTTTTTCCTCTTCTTCTCTCTCTCTTCTTCTATACAAAGCAAAGTAGGAATACTGGGTAGAGTAAAAGGGATGAAAAAATGAGGGGGTTAAAGGAGCTAGTGGGGCAGAAGTAGGCCAAGCATGCTATTGAAAGAGAAAAATAGAAGGGGAAAAAGTAGGGATTAGTAAAGGGTGGTGAACAGAGAAGGGATGATGATGAGCATGTGTTAAGTGTGTGGATATAGTGGGTTTGTTTGGATAGGGTGTTATTTGAAATATTAGTTGGAATAATTACTGTAGCACTTTTGTGATATGATGTATGTGAGATAAAAAAATGGGTGGGAATATAAAAGGATGGATTGAAAAATGTGTTTATGATGCAAGCGAAATATTATTTAAAAAATTTTGTTATCCAAACAAACCTAGATATTTTTTGGTCTTTTTTGGGTGTATTTAGGGTGTTTGAATATAGATATCTTTGAGCGTTACATCAGTGTTCAAAAAATTGAACTTAGCTCTATGTTTTTCGAGGAGCAAGGCAATCCTGGCATAGCCATTACTTGTACGCAAGATTATTTTATCGTTATATTGTCTTGACCCCTTGCAGCTTTTTTTGCTACCATGCTATTGTTTTTCAACCTTGCAACTGCCTCTCTTTGCCTCTACCTTGCCTCTATTTTGTTGCCCATCTCTTTTCTCATCCTTATTTCCTATCATTACTTACAGCCTATAACATGTAGTTTCTTGAGTCATTGTTGACTAATACTCGCAAACCCCTCCTCTGTTAAATAAGACCATAAGAGAGAGAGAGAGAGAGAGAGGAAATGGGTTTGGGTCCCAATACTATGTGACCATATGTGGTTATGAGAGGAGGTAGGCGGGGCAAGGAAAGGGAAATAATAATGACAAGGCATGACGTGAATGCGTTGGGAACGTGAGGATTAGTGTCGAGTTTTTGGATTATCATGAGCTAAGAAAGAGGAAAGGGTTGTGAACAAGCAGGGATGGGAATATGTTTCTGGTCACTTTTGGTCGTTTTTCACAACTTTTTTCACTTCTTTTTTTTTGTTTGGTTCAATGGAACTTATGAGTCTTACAAGGAGGAATGGAAAAATGAGGGAGTTGATATTAAGTTTAATTTTGTACTCGAATTCTTTGTCAATAATTTTACAAGTTACACATATTCAATTGTCGATCTCATAAATAAGAATTACACAATAATGCAAAATGGCTCAATTATACTACTAAAAACTACTAGAAATGCTCAAAATGAATGTAGATATTACTAACAATTGTAAGCACACAATAATGAAAGAGACCCAAGATTTTGGATTTCTTCACTTGATCTAGGTAATGAAATTTATTACGGTTTTTACTTAGAGGAAGGGTTGGATCGAATGATAAGGTAGGAAGGATTGTAAATAGGAGATTTTAGGCTCAAGACCTCTCATTTACTAAAAAAAAAATGTTAATTACATTTACCTCCCCTGAGTTTTGACCAAACTACCAAATAAACCCTGAGGTTTGGCTAAAGAACCAACACCTCCTATAAGTAACTTCTGTCAAAGTATCTTGGACGGAATCAGTGAAAAGACCACTTGCCCACAAGTGTTGCAAATTTAAAGTACCTCAATGTCATTTTATAGTTTCAAGAAATTCTCTTTTTTTTCTATATTTATTTTCACCCCATTCTAACTAATTTTAAAGCTTTAGACTACATCCATAATGATTAGAACTCAAATGGAAGCAACAGTTGCAGCAGTCTAGTCAGATCTGCCATTCTTCACCACTGCTGCCATCTCTAGCAACCATCTTCCATTGGTGGAATTTAGTTAAATTTGCTCGATAGGTTCAAAACTTTCAATTGGATTAAAACTTTAGCCTCATATTTGACAAAAAGTAATTGAAAAGCTACCAAAAAATCCCAAATCAATAGCAGATCTTTTTTTCCTTTACCACCCAAGATCATCATCCATATACAAGAGAGTAATCCTTATGGAAAATATGACGCAAATCAAACAAAGAATTAGGAAAAAAGAAAAGTGAAAACATCAATGGATTCTCTGATCAAAACCCAATTACCCAAAACATCAAAACCCATTTCATTTTGAATCCCCATGGCCACATTCCATTGTCATTAGTATCATAAAACGACTTAGAACTAGATTTAGAACTTTGAAGCAAAATGAGAAGTTCTCAACATGTACATCAAAGTAATCGAAAATGATGGTATCAAAGATTGGGAAGTAAGAATTGATGGGAATCTCTCAACCCATTTGATTTTTGCTCAAAATCTTCCCATCACAAGCCACTGCCAAGTGTAGACACCAAAATTTCACCATTTTATTTTTATTCATTTTATTCACAAAATTTGTTTAGTTTAATTTATTTTGTTTTTTTTCTTAAGGAAAATCATTTAAAAAAATCGAAAAAGGAAAATTGAAAGAAAGAAAGAAAAACAATCAGAAAAAAAAGAAAAAAGAAAAAAAATGTTCACGCGCGCGTGCTTTCATTTTCTTCTTCATTCATGCGGAAGCCAGGAGCAAGCTCAAAAAATTTGCAGCGGTCATTTGCCATTTTTATTCCTTTTGCATTTTTTCTTTTATCCCTCCAAATCCAGTACTACCTGCTGGATGATTTTCTCATTTTTCCACGTTGCTGTCCTTCATTTCTTCCTACCATTAGATCATTTACATTTCACCCCACCTGCCTTGATCCAACCGTAGCACCAAGAGATCTAGAGAGAAACCATCTGATGGACTGAAATGGAAGCCGAGAACACAGCTTCAAATCTCCTCCCTCGGTCTTAGGTTTTGGGGGATTGAAGGCTTATAAAAAGGATAGAATCAGGGCGGCGGCTAGAGAGTTTTGAGAGAGAGTGTGAGAAGGAAGAGACCAGAGAAAAGAAAAACTAGAGAGAAAGACCGAGAACTAGGAAACTAGGAGAGAAAAAGAGAGAGCAAGAGGAACTGAGAGACGGCTGGAAAACAAAAGGGCGTAAGAGGAGAACTTCATGGGGGCTGAGGAAGGAAAGAAACAGTTGGGAGAGGAATTCTACAGCGCAAAGGGTTGAACTTTACCCGTAGAAGGGTTTCTCAGGGATCTGCTTCGCAAGGATCTGAATCTCGTTTTGACTCTTAAAGGGTTAAAGGTAATCCTTCCATCCCTTTCGCTCATGAATTATGGGTTTACATCAGAAACATAACATCTCTGTTGCTATGACCGTGGCCCTGTTCTTTCGTTTTTTTTTTCCTTTCCCTTGCACTTGCTATTTGTGGGTCTGATGGGGTGGAAAGGGATCTGACCCATGTTGTTTTGTGTTTTCTTTGCTACGGAAAATGATCAGAGTTGTTCTATTCGTCTCCCCATGTCAGTTTTATTGTTTCCTCTTCTGTTTGTTTCTTGCATAAGAGCAGTCGCATGGTGTAGTCAGTATGTCTGTATTAGATGCTGAATTCGCGTGTAGAAAATGGGTTTGGTAATCCTCTTTTGGGCCAAAACTTGATGATTATTGGTGGATTGACGCTTGTTTGTATTTTGACATAAAACTCAGAAAGCTGTAGGAATTCATGTCTATTTCTTTCGTTTCCTTTTATGCATGATCTGGAGAGGAAAAAATTCTTGGGAATGCACAGAATGAGGTTGGGTCTTGATGATAGAATGCATATCTGTTTGTTTTGGGTTGAAATATTGCTGTTTGTTTGGATTTCTCCCTTGCGTCTTGATGAACCAGTAAGAAAGTTGCGAAATTGCAGAGGTTGCCGAAGTTTCTTTAGTTGCGGGAAGAAGCAAGCTTCCCGCTTTGCATGATTTGTATCAGGAATTTTTCGTGTGTGTAAATATAGAGAAAGCATTGTTGTTCATGTTCTGTTCTTTTAGAGTTGGAGAAGGTATAGTTAACTAGTCATTTTGGTTGCTGAAGCTCTGTGTTTGCTTGAAGTTTATGTTTTGTTTGCAGAACAATGGGTGTACATGATTCAACTAGAACTATGTTTCTTATGGCTATGCACCTCTTTCTATCATTTTGGTTCCAAGCTTTGGTAATCAATCTGATGTTTAGGTTGCTTTACGAGGGGAGAATGATTTTGACATAAGGGTTTTAGTACTCTTAGAATAGATGGTTTAGTTCCTTTCCCGTTTATGAAATCTTGAGGAAATGGCTGTGAAGCTACGGTAGCAAATTGCAGCAGAAAAAATTGCAGAAAATCACAAAGTTGCAGCAATGCTTCTGTTTCCAGCTTTGAATGATCCTCTTGAATCTTTGTATATTAAAATTTCACGTTCAAAATGAAAAGGAAAGCTTTCAGTTTCGTTACTTTGATTCCAATCTCTGGTTTGGTTGAAATGTTAAGTGGTGTTTGAATGAAGGGGAGTTTACGCCAAGAAGCTCAGAAAGCTGGTTTTTCTTTCTCTGTCATAGCATAGGCTTTTCCATTTGGTTATCATTTGATTTTTAATGGTTTGTTATTTATGATTGGGATTGTGTTAATCAAGATGTTTAGTTGTTAAGGGGTGTTGAGAGTTAGTGTTAGCTGGTTTTTGGTTAAAGTCTGGTGTGAAATTTGCAGAAAGCTTCATAAGTTGGCTGCCGAGAACTTTTATTTGTTGCATAAATGTTTTTCGTGAGCTTGCATGTAGCATTTGCATGAATCTTGCATGAGATCTTTCCAAGAATTCCATTGTTAAATAGGGGTTTAGCCATGTTTAATTGGAGTTGGCTCAAAGTCTTGAATCCTGTTTGCCGAAAGTTTACATAGAGTTGCAGAAGCAAATGCAGTAGAAGTAATAAGAAGCAAAACTAGTTTGCTGCAGAGCTTTCGTTTGCATGCATGGAATTCCTGTTAAAATTGCATTTCAACCCCACATGTTTCTCCTCATTCTGTTATGGCCCAGAAACTTTGGAAATTTGATCAATTTTGTCCCTTTAACATGTTATTCATCTTTGATAAGATTTACTATGGTTTTTGGGTGGAATATACAAGAATTTTAGGATGAATTTGAAGGTCTTAAGGACTTTTTTTTTTCCATATTTTTAGTTTCGATTTGGATCCTTGGCCAAATTTTGGGTATTTTGTGGTTTGAATATAGCAAATTGATTTTAATCTATCTTGTGGATTTTATGATTAAGTTTTATAGATCTCGTTTCAAGTCCTTAATTTTAATTTATTTGCTTTTGGGACCATTAATGTTAATAACAACAAATTGATCCCTCAAAATTCTTTAATTCTTTATATGGATCCTTGTTTGTTTGAATTTGATGAATATAGGTTATTTAGCTTATTAAAATGATTTGAGTGATTTAACTTTGTGTTTATCTCCATTTTTGTGATTACTCTTTAATTAAAATGATACCTTGACCTTTTTATTGTTTTGGAGGGTAAATAAGTAAATTCATGTCATTAGGGCCCCAACTCAAGAGAGGTACACTCTATCCCTTGTTTCTAATTTGTTGACCCTATGTGCATTTATGTGATTTTATGTGTTTAATTGCATGTCTTTTGAATGTTTTCATTTCATTTCATTTATTCGCTTTATTTGTTTTAATTTTTGCATATTTATTTTTATTTAATTTGTAATTATTTGGGAAGGCAATTAAATGCCCCAATTGTAATAGTTAGGTTATTATATCATTTTATTTTATTCTTTCCCCCTTTAGATTGTAGTAGGGCTCCCCGAATGTAATAGTTAGGGCTTTATTCGCTTTACTTGCTTTGTGTGATTTGCATGCCTATGTGCTATGTGTTACCGCTTTCTTAGGATCTTACATCTAGATATCATGCTTATGTGTTATGTGTTTTATGTGTTTACTTGCTTTATTATGCTTTACATGATTTATTTGGTTATAAATGAATGCATGACGTCACCACACTAGTCCAACGCTAGTTGTGGCCCCTTTCCCGATTCCACACTAGTCCTACGCTAGTTGTGGCATTTGTTTCGATTTTCCTACTAGTCCAACGCTAGTAAGGACTCATAGGTATGGGTTAGTCCAATACTAGACCCTTAGGAATCATTCTACGCGTTAGATCATGATTGTGTGATAAAATCACTTCATCTCATGCATGTTTTTCACTTTTAGGGTTTTCTTATCATTTTGTATGATATTTTTTCACTATATGTATATCCCTTGCCCCATATTTCCCCTATATGTATATTCCTTACCCCTTTTGTATGCAATACATGACATTAGACTTGCATTCCATTTAAAAATTAGAACTAGGTTAGTACATTTGCATGATTAGATAGGAAATAACCCTTTGAGTATGGGATATGGACGAGTTTGACTTTCTAACCTTAGTACGCTCATATTCCCTCTATTAAAGGGAAAATTGAGTCACGAACATTAGTCCCCTGTACCCGACATGATGCATTCCTTTAGGACATGTAAATTTGTATAATTATGATTATTTTTTTATTTTTCTTTTACTTCTTTTGAGTCTCATATTTTTGCACAATTCGTGATTTCTTTGAGAGTTTACTTTTGGGCGTCGCAATTAATGCGATTCGCATCAAATAATTTCGAAGAAATATTTTGACCCCGATAATTAGGTCTAGGTTTGCATTCATGTAAATACCTCCAAAATGTGATAAATTTTTAGGTTAAAAAATAAGAAAATCCTTGACTAAATCACGCAACTAGTCTTGGCTAGGTTGAAAGGGTGCCTTGGATTTTTATCATTGCCTTCCCTCTCTTCAAATGTGACTCCCGAACCTTTTTCTTTGATTTACGTAGACTTGGAGTCGTTTTTTTCTACTTTTTTATTCAAAATTCATTTTAGGTGACTTGGTACACCTAAACTCGATATCAAGTGGCGACTTCTATTTTTTATTAAAAAACCCTTTTTAAACTATTATTTTGGGTCAAATCGTCGCACTTTAAAGTCCCATTTAGACCCATTTCATTTGCTTTATTTTTCCAAAAAATCAAAATTCACATTTTTCGAATCAAAATCAACCAAAAATCCATTTTTCTTAAACCTCGTTATTTTTCTTATTTTCAAAAATGGGGCGCGACACCAAGGAATCTCCAAATAGTTAGACAAACTGATTGGTTAACATATGGTCATCATTAGATGTTTCATTGGGTTTACCCTCACCAAAATGAGTAAGCAATATGTGTAAAGGTAACAATTTATAATTGACAAATGGTTTTTTCTATTTTGACTTCTTTTTTACTTCTTTTTTCTTTTTTTTGAAGAAAAGCTAAAAGCTAGGTTTATTTTGGTAAATATATTAATCTATAGCCTTTCTCAGTCATTACATGTTGGTTTTTTAACAGTGAGGGGATGATTGTTATTGGACTATCAATCAAAGGGGGTAATTGTAATATTTAAAATTTGAGGGGCTATAAAGGTAATTTGGCCAAATCACAAGGGAGGTGAATGTAATTAACCCAAAAAAAATCAACTTTTTCACTTATGATTTAGTTATATAGGATACTCTTTTTTGTCGATGTATCAATTATACATACAGCTAATCCATGTTTACTTTCGTAAAATTAAACTAATTATAAATTCATTAAGAATGGTGAAATTATTTAGTGGAAGTTACACAAGTGTATCTCTATTTTTGTAAGTCTACAACTCAGGATTGATGTTTTGATTCACCAATATTCAATTTCAACTATAATTGTTTCATTCAATATCTTGATTGGTTCACAATTAGTAAATGGTTAATTGCAAACATGAAATACAAAAGAATCAAATAAGAAGTACATAGTAATCATTAAGCAATCATAATCATTCCATATATCAATGCACAAATGATTCCATTTTAAACCCTAGGAAATAAAAGCTTAGGCATAAAAATATGCATAAGAAACTTCATTTAACTATTGTTAGAAAATTATTCTAGTGAATTTTTAACTCAAATTTTTATATGAAAATAGGCCTTGTTTGGCAATCGGGCCTGTTGACAATGGAGTGTTTGGCCAAGTTTGTTTTCTACAAAATTTTTAACAACTTTAACTATAATATTTAAAAAAAAATTCAAAAATTTTAAACTATATACTTCATAATGCTCAAAACACACAAAAAAAATTTCCTTCCTCTTTTCTTCTTTCGCCTCAACTCATCACCACCTCCGCAGTGGGCAATTTCTTTTTTTTTTCCTTCTCTCTCTTCTCCCTCTCTCTCTCCTCTTCCTTCCCTCTTCTTCTCCCTTCCTCTCTCTTCTCCCATTCTCCTCTCCTCTCCTATTCTCCTCCCCTCTTCCCCATCACCCTCTCTCTCTTTCTCTGCTTGCCAGGGGGAGGAGAAGGAGATAAAAAATGCAAAAAAAAAGTTGTTTCTATTGCTTGGTTTCGACAAAGGAGGGAGAGGGAAAGAGGGAAAAAGGGAAAAAATTTTGTTTTTGTTGCTTGTTCCGACGGCGAGAGGGAGGGAGAGAGGGTGAAGGGAGAAGAAGAAGAGAGGAAAGAAAAAAAAAGAGAAAGAAAAAAAAATTCCATCTTAAAAATTTTTCCTACAACTTTTACAGTAAGTTATAGTAAAGTTTTAGTCAAATATCCAAAAAACTCATTTATCAAATTGGGCCAAGATTTTTGAGTGTTTGTTTAATATTTTACTGTAATTTATTGTAGAAATTGTACGAAAAATTTTTAAATGAAAAACTTTTTTTCTTTTCTTTTTCATTCATTCATTCTTTTTTTTTCCTTTTCTTTCCTCTCTTCTTCTTCTCGCTTTCCACTCCCCCACAACCTCTCCCTCCTTGCCGGAACCAAGCAGCAATAGAAACAATTTTTTTTTGCTTTTTTTCACTCTCTTCTCCCTCGTGTTCTTCCCCTCTCCTCCTCTCTCCCTTTTCTCCTCCCCTCAGCTCGATTTGGTCGTGCAACCAGATCAGGTAGAGGAAGAGGGTGGCAGGAGAGAGGGGAGGAGAAGGGGAAAAGGGAAGGGGAGGAGAGGGAAGGAGGATGAAAGGGAGAGGGGAAGGAGAGAAAAAAAAGAGCTCCGGTCTTGGCCGGCGGCGGAGGTGGTGGTGGGTTGAGGTGGAAGAAGAGAAGAGGGAGGGAAATTTTTTTTTTTTGTGTTTTGGATATTTTGAAGTGTATAATTTAAAATTTTTGAGGAATTTTTTGAATTTATTATATCTAAAGTTGTTAAAAATTTTGTAAAAAACAAACTTCATCTAAAACTCCTTTGCTAAATAGGCCTATACTCTTTAAAGCCTCACAAACATGCTTGAATTGTTAAACACAACCCATTAGCATCATAGAAACACGAAAAGGAGCATTATCGAAACACGAAAAGAAAAATCAATGTTCATGAATGAAACCCAACTTTAAACCCATCTTTCTTGTTCCAAATTCCAACAAAATGCAAAACAGTTATACCAAACATTGTCTCGAGTCTAAAAGAGCAAGAAACATGTTAAATGGTAGGCCGAAACATGTTAAATGGTAGGCCGAAACATGTTAAATGGTAGGCCGAAACATGTTAAATGGTAGGCCGAAACATCACAAGCGAGAAATTGCCATTTTTCGATGAAACATAAGATTAACGAGAGGTTACACAAATATGGCTTGAAACTTTATCAAAAAGGATGAAACAAGGGTTAACAAGATTATCTGAAACCCTTAGAAGGTCGATGAATCGACAAATTTGTTGTAGAAAGTGAATCAAACGGCTTTGCTTCCTTCTTCTGGAAAAGTCACGAGTGTCAAGAGATGGGAATAGGTCAATTTTGAGGCTGATTTTGAAGCTTCGCCAGTGGTTTTTCTAAAAACGGCTACTACTACTAATGATCTATTCTCTTTAAATTAAGTTCATACATAGCCGAAATTTCTCTTCTAGAGCAATGTTTCCATAGGAAAATTATTGCTAAAAGGGACCGTCAAAGACGTGGGCGGACCACTATGTGCCATTCCTCTACCAGTCACTGGTGCATTGATACGGGGATATCCCCAAAATCAATCGTAATGCTGCTACATAACCACGATTACCCTTGTTGTTTAAATTCCTAAAAAATTTTGCTAATTCAAGTTTTCATGCTTCTTTATTGCATCAATGACTAAACCTTAACTAAAGCTCAGAAATTAATACAATGGAAAATGATTTTCTAGTTGTAAATGGAAGAAATAAATTTATGCTTTCGGGTTTCAAGATATGGGCAAAAGAGAGAGAGAGAGAGAGAGAGATCTAAGAGAAAATGAGAGATTATGTGTGTGATGTGTTAGCTAGTGTGTGTGAAATGTATTAAATGTATGCTAATTGTGTATTGTCTATTGGTGTGTGTGTGTGACTCTATGGGTGTGCTATGAGAAAGAGGGAAAAGAAAGTTGAATGTGTGAGTTGTTTATGAGTGTTGAAGCCGAGAGGGAAAAGACTTGGGGAATTGAGTGAGTTGTGTTGGTTGATAACAAAGAGTAAAGTATTAGTAGTGGGAACTGTGTGACTGTGTGTGAGACATGAAAAGAAAGAAAAAGGGTAGGTGAATAGGTGTTAAGAAATTTCTTAGAAACTTGCAATGATTATGTTTTTTTTTCCTTTTTCTTAAAAGATCAAACTTGCAGCTGAAGACATAAAATAAAAGAAAAAATTTATAATTCAAGATTACTAATTTACCCATTCCCTTTTCTTTTTTTCATTTTTTCACTTTTCATTTTTCTCATTTTTCCTTTTTCTTTTCAAAATGCCCATAAAATACAAAAAAATTCATGTTAGAATGTATAAATAATGAACTGTCGTGCCCCAATTTTTTTTAAAATAAAATTTATGTGTTGAAAAAATGAGTTTTTGATTTTATAAAATAAAGGAAAATTTAAAAATTTCAATTTTAGAGAATAAATAAAGAAAAAAGGGTCTAAAATGGAACTTAAAATATGCGATGGTTTAGATCCAAATAATAGTCTATAAAGGATTTTTAAGAAAAAATAGGAGTCACCACTTGGTATTGAATTTAGGTGTACCAAGTCATCCAAAGTATATTTTTAAAATAATAAAACCCTTCTTTTAGACGATTCTAGGTCTTTGAAAGTAAGAAAAAAAGAGTTCGGGAGTCACGGTTAAAGAAAAGAAAGACAAAGATGTGATAGATTCAAACCTAAGCCTCCTTTCAGCCTAACCAAGGCTAGTTGTGAGATTTAATCGAAAATTTTTCTAGTCTAATCTATAAAATTTAATTACATTAGAGTGCTTCTATATGGATGCGAATCTATATTTAGGGGGTATCGGGAAGGTCGGAATGTCTCTTCAAAGTTTAATTAGTGCAAATCATATTAATTATGATGCCTAAGAGTGATTTTTTGAAGAGGTCACGAATATGCAAAAAGATGAGATTCGAATAAATAGAAAAATTATAATATATAGATATACATGATCTAAAAGAGAGGAATGCAACATAACGGGCACGGGCAACTAAAATTCGTGACACAATTTTCCTTCTTATAGAGGGGAAAAGAGTATGTTAAGGCTAAGAAACCATACTCGTTTCATTTTTCGGATTTGAAGATGACTTTTCTAACCTAATAAAGCAATGGACTAATCTACTTCTAATTCCCTAAAATGAAATGCAAGTCTAAATATTATGTTTGGCGCACATAGGGATAAGGAAGATAATATATAGAGGAAAGATCATGCAAGGTAAGATAAAGACCTTAAAATAAAAATATGCATGAAATGCAATAAATGTCATACAACATGTAATTCTAGTGCGTAGGCGGCTCTAAGGGTCTAGCATTGGATTAGTCCATGTCTATAAGTTCCCACTAACGTTGGACTTGTGAGAAAACGGAGAGAAAGGTCACAACTAGCGTTGAACTAGAGTGGTGACGTCATGTATTTGTTATAGATAAATAAAACATGTGAAGTATAATTAAAGCGACTAAACACATAAATACATATAACACATAAACACACAAGTAGCAAGCATGCAATCAAGAAACGCACATAAAAACCTAACTATTATATTTGGAGCTCTAACTACAATCTAAAGGGGGAATTTAGAAAAATAATAACTTAACTATTACATTCATCTAACTGATTATATTTTTGACAAAAATAAAACCTATCTATTACATAGTCTAACTAAATACATTTTTTGAACATCTATCTATTACAATTTGACATTAAATGCCCTCCAAATAATCATCAAAAATTTAAATATAATAATTAAAAATTAAAAAGAATAAAATGAGTAAATACAAAGAAAAACACACAAACATGCAATCACACATAAAAAGCACATAAGAGCACAAAAGAGGATTTAAAATAATATTAGAAAGTACCTTCCTTGAAAATAGTGGTTAAATAAGGTTGGATTTTCCCTATTTATACTTCAAAATCAACAAAATGGTCAAGGCACCAATTTAATTAATAAGTAAAGAGATAAAATGTAAACATATGGCAAATTCATTTATTATTTTAAAGAAATGGCAATAACCATGAAATTTACAAATTAAAAGCATTTAAATGAAGTATAATTAACAATTAAAGAAGATAGACCAATTATACTTAAAAAATCAAAACTATCAGGGACCTAATTGCAAAAATTAAGAAAATTTTTTAGGTCAAATTATATTTTTAAAAAAATTCAAGCATCAAAAATTAAACAAAAGATAAAGTTTAGAGATCAAATTGTAATTAAATTAGGGACCTAATTGATAGAAATAAAAGTTTTTAGGGCCACCGTAAAATTACTCAAAAGACTAGAGGCTAAACTGTAATTTTTGTCTGTGGTCTTTTAAGAAGAAAGGCCATTTGGGGTATTCTTTATTATTTCTTGGGCCGAAGACCATCTTGGCCCAATGAAAATCCAAAAACAGAAGAACTAGCTAGCCCATCATTTTACCCAAGCAAACCCAACCAAAAAACATGGGTTTTATCCCTCCAAGCCCATACCACAAACCCAAAAATAAAACCAAAACATTATCCAAATCTTAACCTCTTTTTACTAAACCCAATAAAATATTAAATCTATCAAAATTATTAAGCCTTAATTAAGCTCTAAAATCTGGAAGCAACTTGCTCAAAAACATGTATAAAATATACAAAAGAGGATCGAAACTTGAAGAGAGCAAATTTGATTCATTTTCACAAACTTTTGGGCCTTAGTGTAATTATACAAAAGTTAGGGGCAAAATTGCAAACATGCTATTACTGTCTCAAGCTCTACGCAGAATCATGTAACTGCTGCCTATATTGCTGCTACGAGAAACCCAGCAACATTTCGGACCGAACACAACATCAAAACCATCACTTGATCTTCCGTGAAAAGGAAAAATAAAACCTTTTCTATGTAATACAAAGATTAGCCCCAATATCGCAACAACTAAACACAAGATTCCAAGCTCATCACAAGATTATGCAGTTTCAGGTTCAAACTAAACAGAAATGGCAGAATAACGCACTTCTACCTTGATAAGTCGCAAGATGGCCTTTCCAACTCAAATTGTCTATGTAGGCTATAAGAAAAAACGAGGGAAAAAGGGGGGAAATGTAGAAGGATAAACTCCTCAAAAATCCGAGTGAATACTCGTGGGTAAGGAAGAATGGTCATCTCTGGATTAGCTCCAGCAGCTGTTCTCATATGATTGATAATGAGACTGGGTAAAGAAATGCTTGGAATTTGATCCAATCCATGAACTATCTTGTCAAGATGGTACACATCCATTCCTTTCAATTCATTCAAGTCGCTACTTTTTGGAAGAATGTTTGTGCTAAGAATGCTAACAAGAAATCGTTGACGAATATCAAGCTGCGACACTGGACATATTAATCGTTGAGTATACCATTTAGACAGATATTTGTTCAAACCAAGAGTAATAATGGCATCTCTCTTTCGCCAGAAATCATCAGCACCAATGACTCTGCCTCTTATTGTAGGTAACTTCTTTCATGTGGAATATGCAAAATATCTCATAAGCATTCCTTATTAAGATGGATATGCACTCCACGACCGCAAGTCTAAATGTAGTTACCTCCTCTACTCTTTTATCCCTTACATTGGCATAAACTTCCCTCACTAGTTTGAGGAAATAATTATTTGAAAAACCCAGTATTAATGTTACACATCACACGTCTATGGTTCGATGTTAGTAAAAATACCCTTAAAAAGCAACCACCCATCGCCACTACCTCCTACTAGTACCCAACACCATTGCCACCATCTTCCTTCCTCCTTTCTTTCCACCACTATTTATCGTCTCCCTCCTCCCTTATCCACCAACTTTCTCCTCTTTTCCTTCTTCTCTCCCAACCTGTCTCCTTCTCTATCACTAGACCTACCACCCCCCTTATTCACTTCTTTCTTCTCTGCAGTCTCTCTCTCCCCTCCCTTTAACTTTTTTCCCTAGCTCCTAGTTGCCCGTCCTTCCCCTCCCTTTCTTAGATCTGGTTGTAGCTAGTGTTACAACCTGATCTAGAGAGGGGAGAGAAGGGATGGCCGAAGGGGAACTTGGGAGCAAAAAGTAGAAAGGAGGAAATGAAGAGAAGAAAGGAAGAAGGGAAGAAATTGGGGAAGAGGGGAGGAAAGGAGAAAGGTGGTAGGAGGGGAGAGAAGAAGGGATGAGATGAGAGGAGAAAGACGGGAAAGGGAGAATGAAGAGGTAGCATATGGTGGTGGTGCAAGGGTAAAGATGGCGGTGGGGTGCTTTTAGGGTAATAGGAGTTTTTTGGAAAAAAACAACTATTGTATTTTTTGATGTGTTTTTAGTAAGTACCCTGTTTGTTTGGAAGGTGAGTTTTTTGGATATTTGTCTAAAATTTTACTTAGATTACTGTAGAAGTTGTAAGAAAAATTTTTAAGATGAAAAACTTTTTTCTTTCTTTTTCTTTTTCTTTTTCTTTCTTTTTCTTTCTTTCTTTCTTTCTTTTTCTTTTCTTTCCTCTCTTCTTCTTCTCCCTTCCCCCTCCCCCGGCACCTCTGCCTCAGACGTAGAAGAACCAGCAACCATGTTTCCAAATTTTTTTTCCCTTTTCTCTCCCCCTCTTCTCCCTCTCCCTCTCCCTCTCTCCCTCTCCTCCCCCTCCCCGTCACCCTTCGACGCCAGAGAATTGCAGCCATGGATTTTTTTTTTTTTGCTTTTTCTCTCCCCCCTCTCCTCTCCCTTTCCCGCCACCCTCCCCCTCTCCCCCTAGTTGCGATCTGGTTGCCCAGCAGCCATCCTGCAATTTTTTTTCCTTTCTCTGCCCCTCTTCTCCCTCTCCCTCTCCTCTCCCCTCCCCCTCGCCCTTTCGACGCCAGAGCTTGTAGCCATGGATTTTTTTTTTTTAGCTTTTTCTCTCCCCCTCTCCTCCCTTCCCCCTCTCGCTAGTTGCGATCGGTCGCGCGACTAGATCGTAGCCCCTCTCCCCCTCCCCCTTTGCGATCTGGTCGCACGACCAGATTGCAGCTAGTGGGAGAGGGAGGGTGGCGGGGGAGGGAGAGGGGAAGAGGGGAAGGGAGGAGAGGAAGAGAGGGGGAGAGGGAGAGGAAAAAAAAAAAGAGGAAGGCCGGCACTGATTCCAGTGCCGGAATAGGTGACCGGCGTCGGGAGGGGTGGTGGAGGTGGTGGCTGGCAACGAAGGACGTGGTGGGTTGGGTGAGGCCATGAGGGAGGAAAAAGAAGAAAAGTTGAAGGGAAATTTTTTGTGTATTAGATAATTTTTAAGTGTGTAGGTTAAAAACTTAGATAAGTTTTTTGGGATTTCTATAGCAAAAGTTGTTACAAAACTAGTAGCATACAAACTTGTAAAAAACTTGGGGTTCCAAACAGGGCCGAAGATTTAGTAAAAATCTTGATGCCAAACAGAGTCGTTACATTGATTAGAAAAATCTTAGTAGCTTGGTTTATTATGCAACTAATATCTTATTGTTAAATCTAGTTTATAACTATATGCCTAATTGGAAGGAATCGAATTACATGCTATGGCCTGCTAACTCCATCCGTACCATTAATTTACTTCAGAAATATGGAGAGATAACTTCAAATCCAACCTCAGTCGCCATACTTCATAATTTTTATTTTTTTTGCTGATCTACCATTTGTGACAGGCTTTACGAAATAGTTCCTGCTTTGGCTCGAGCAATTTGTTAGGGATCTGCAATTCCATTAGATGGTTGGGTAGCGATCTCCCGGGGAATTAGATTTTGGTTTCATTTGCTTACTCAAATACACTTGATGGTTTTCATCTAGTTTAATCAACACAATAACTACTCATCAAACCAAGAAAAGATCCACCTAGAGAGAGATGGATCAGTGTGGGAGAAATTGATCCCATGATGCATGATGTGTTTGCTGAAGTGAATTGTTTGTAAATATTACTTTGAATTCAAAGTCTATATATACTAGTTAATCATTTGAATATTTGTCTGGATTCATTATACTTAATATTACTATATGCCTGTAAATAAATCTTATACCATTGTTACCAAAAGTGAGAAATAAAGAAAATATTTCCCTAATTTCTTTCTTTATTCGCCGTGTTCATGATAATTATGTCAAAGTACGGGATTATCAACGTAATTAGGTCGACATGCATTGGATAATTACCTCCCTTTAGCCCTTTTCTTGTGACACAACTAGACCTACATTACTAATTACATTTGATTAGTGAAGAATCATGATTATCAGCCCAAGTAACAATGACCCCATTACTGTTTATCATGATAGTAAGCTATGCCCTTAGCAAGGTAATTTTCTTCGAGAAAAAAATTAATCATTTGCCAGTACCATGAAATTTTACTGATCATGAAATGATAGATATAAACTTAGAAAGCCAGTGATGCGTGAGGTCAGGGACAGTTTTTTCCTTTTTTTTATTTTTTTGGTGAAGGAAACTACATGTAAGGTACTCTTGAGTTTTACAAGGGTTATGGAGTTAGATTAATTATGTAAGATAAAGACGAAAAGGTGACCAAAGCTCTAGAGAGGAATTCCTATGAAGTTCCTGTACTTCTAAACTGACAACCTGATGAACTTGAGAAACTAGATATAGTATTGTCTTTTAACTCAAGCATTAAAAGTTAAAAAAGAAAAATGTATTGAGTTTATGTGAAATGTTTGTTGGAATAATTACTTATGGTTCGAGTTATCAAATAGCAAATTGGAATTATATTACCGAAGTATTTCTATTACATATGTTAGTGTAAAATATGGATTAATCTTTCTTGTACTATCAGTGATATATTGACGAGTTTAGATATTTACCACATTATTTCATTTTGAATTTGAATATCGAATTTTACATATACGTGACATGCATCAAAACTCGTTAGTCCATATAATGTTTGTGCATGAAAATTTTACCTAATCAATTATATATTGTGCAGAATAGATCAGCAAAAGCCCATATAAGACTAGTGCTATTGATTCACAGCCATCAGAATGATGAAATAGAGACTAATTATGAAACTTGAAGGACCAATCTAGTTTTGCATTCAAATAATAAAATATGATTCTGCCGCTCTGCATATTCACTTTTGATACACCACAGAAATGTTTCTCTATGCTATGCTATTGACGAGATAAAATTTCAAGAATTCTTAGGAAGATTTTTCTTTTTTTTTTTGCCCAAAAAAGACTTTCTTATTCTTGACACATAATAAGCACAAAAATATAGGACAGTGAACCCGGCATGAAAGTTTGACTACTTTATTTTTTTTTTTCGGTTGACATTCACTTATACATCTTTTGATAAAATTTGAGTGACCTCACTTTTTATCATGTGTACATAACTCAATTTTAAATACCTTTACAGGGTAGTTTACCTTAAATTACATGATAACTTCTTTATAATGTGCCTGAAATCCAAGTTTGAAAACTATGGGTTTGTTTGGATTGTAAGTTATTTGAAATATTTTTACTGTAGCACTTTTTGTGATGTGATGTATGTGAGATAAAAAGGTAATTGGAAAGATAAAAAGGTGTATTGAAAATTGTAATGATGATATAAGCAAATATATTTGAAAAAATAATCAGCTGTCCAACACAAACCCATATATATGTAAGGCGATTCAAGGTAGATTACAATAAAGGTTACCATCTGTTCTATGCCTTCAAATATTAATTTTAAGTATTCTATTTTCTTTTGTCTCTCTTGTTTAGACTCAAATAGTAAGAGTGCCAATTAAGTTTTTTGAGCGAGTTTTGATAAGTCTAGACTCGACTCATAAATAATACGAGTTTTAAAATTTTGAGTTAAAATTAAAAGACTCAAATTCAACTCATATTATTATGTAATTCTTCTATAAATTTATATATAATTTATTAATATTTTATGTCATAATATGTATAATTATACTTTATAGATATTATTATATATATTTATATACATAATTATACTCATATGTTGGTTGAGTATGACTCATATATATTATATACATAATTATAGCATGAACTTAGTATGACTCAAGGTAGGCTCATATTTAGTTTATATCTAATATTTAGGTCTAAAATTCTATCCGATCTAATTAAAATTTTTAAGTACAATTGGTTTTTCTGGATCAAATGTGGTGGGCTTGAGGTGATCCAACACCGCTGACAGTCCTATCGAATAGACCCAGCTTTAGAAACTTATCAGTATCAATCAGGCAGTATATTATTCCGTTTGGAACAAACATTTCCGCAATAAACATCATAACCCAAAGGAAAAGAGAACACAAAAAAGCCCAAAATGCAGAAAGTGATAGACAGTTAGTACAAGTACAAACTACAAAACGCTGTCGTCCTACCTCGTGAAATGTGACCGTTATAGGAGGCTAATTTCAAAAAGGGCAATTGTAGACTGTAGAGTAGAGATGATTGAGCTCCCAAGCTGCCATACACCCTCCCACATCCAACCCAACACACTCCCTGCACCAAACTCTGTATTCAGTGCTCCCCTCTGCCCAAAATTTTTGTCCATATCTCCTTCTTTCCTTCCTTTTCTTTCTTGCTTTTCCAGTCATTTATCATTTTCCCTTCCTGGCTTCCACACCCCACCTTTCTCCCTCTCCAGTCCTCATCACCATCACCATCACCACCACCCCACTGTCCTTCACCAGCCTCTTCTCATTTACACACACACACACACACACACAGAGTGCACATTGTCACGTGTCTTTAACCCTCTCCCAACCATCTTCTTCATGCAAAACCCATTTTTCTTGAACACTTGAACCCTCATTCCCTCCTCCCCCCCCCACCTCCAACCCCAGCAAAAAGCAAAAAGCTGAGAAAAGGATCTTTACACCTTAACTGCATAATTTTAGCCTCTAGCAGAGTCATCTGTGTGTGCACGTAGCCCCTATATTTATGTGATCTTTGGTGATTTTTTAGCTTTATAATACAATATCTGTTGAACCCATTTCGCTAAAATGCCCTGAGAATCTCTAGCACCATTTTTTTTTAATTTTAAAATTTTCAGACTGAAAATCCCAACTTTATTTAAACCTTAAAAGTTCCGAAAAGGGGGTTTTGAAAAAGGTTTTAAATATCGTCATGGGTTGTACACAATCTAGAATAGACAATGAAGAATCAGTGTCAAGATGCAAAGAGCGGAGGAACCTTATGAAAGAGGCGGTTTCAGCTAGGAACGCTTTTGCTTCAGCACATTCCGGTTATGCCGTTTCTTTGAAGAACATCGGCGCCGCCTTGAGTGACTACGCACAAGGCGAAGCGCCACCATCCGCCACCTCAGCGGCAGCTGTCGGCATTGAGCCTACATTGGAGCCACCACCGAGGCCTCCTCCTCCTCCTGGGTCCCCCTACCCCCTCCTCCTCCTCTGCCTAGCTTTTCGCCTTCTCCATTGCCGCCGCTCCAGCGGTCAGTGACCATGCCGGGGTTGTCATCGTCGAAGCTGATGAGGGTGAAAATGAAGGGAATTGGCGAGGATGAGGATGAAGAAGAGGAATTTGAGGAGGATGATGAGAGAAATGGTTCTTCATTGAGGCCTAGAAATAGGCGAAATGCGGTTAAAGAAATAGCTCCTGAGACCCCTGTAAGGACGCCTTATACGCCGCCCCCACCGGAGAGTAAAGGGATGGCTTGGGATTATTTCTTTATGGTGGGTAATATGCCGGGTTCAGATTTGGGGGAAGTGGAGGAAGAGGAGTATATAGTGGAGGAAGAGGAGTATATAATGGAGGAACAAAATGGGAATGAGGGTGGAAGATTTAGCAATGTGGGTGGCAATGATGACTTTAAGACTCCAGAGAAGGTTGGAATTGATAGAAGAGGGATGGAGACGGAGGAAGAGGTGACCCCTGTGGTAGTAGTGAAGGAGAAGCAATTTATGCATTCGAAGACAGCGCCTGCAGGAATTAGTGGAGTAGGGAATGGTAATATTGAGAAAGTAGTAGCTAGTAGTAGTGGTGTTGATTTCTCGAAGATTCTGAGTGATGTTGATGATCATTTTCTCAAGGCTTCTGAGAGTGCACAAGAGGTTTCCAAAATGCTTGAGGCTACAAGAATGCATTATCATTCGAATTTTGCTGACAATCGAGGTGAGTGACGCTACAATTTGATGGAAAGTGGGAATCTTTCATTGGTGTTTTCCACTAATTTTCTTTCTGTTAGTATAACACTCCTGATTGGTTTGTTGTTGAGGGATATAATGGTTTAACAGTCATCTTTGCTGTTAGTACAGTTTCTTTGGCATCTGGAGTGATGCAGTTAAATTATCAAAGATTTTCTTGGTATCAGCAGCTTGTGACGAAAGTTTTTCAGGCTGATCATTTTTCTTCCAAGTCATGAACTGATTGCCAATTTGCAGGGCACATTGACCATGCTGCAAGAGTCATGCGAGTTATTACCTGGAACAGATCGTTCAGAGGTGTGCCAAATGGTGATGTTGTAAATAATGATCCTGATGCAGAAGAATACGAGACACACGCCACTGTTTTAGATAAGTTGCTAGCATGGGAGAAAAAGTTATACGAGGAAGTCAAGGTACGCCAGTGTCTTAAACTGGTTTAATACTTGTTATAGCTTTTTTTTTTTTTTTCACCTGCTTTCTAGGGAATGAAAGGAGAATTGCTCAGTACAATGTGTGTTTCGATTACATAAAGTGTCAAAAAATTTCATGCATTAATAGCCGCCAGTCTGTTGAACAAATGGCTCAAGTAAATCCTTTTACAGTTACATGATATAAGCTTGTGTTCAGATTAACTGTAGTTCTGAAATGCAGATGGAGTACACGGTATGCTGAGGATAGTGAGATGGACTACAATTGGTTTAGCCTTTTACTCATGCCTTGAGTTTAAACGGCTTGGTGTAACAAAGTGTTTTGCATGGTACTTATTAGCCTTTTTTTTTTCAAAGATATAGTATAAATAATTCTGACACATTAAAATTAAAAGTAATGTAACCAAAACATGTTGTTTTGAGTTTCTTCTCGCCTCCCAAATTGTTAAAAACATTGGAACTCTATAGTTAAACCACTTGTGGTTGCTAATCCTTTTTTTGACTTGATCAGAATTAATGTCCATGTCCAGAAGGGGGGGGGGTGGTTCAGGGGGAGAGGGTGTAAGTGAGAAGTCCCAGGTTCCAGCCTTACCACTTACACTAAAAATATTTTAAACAAATAAAATGTCCATGTCTAAAGCAATCTAAGAAAGCCTTGGTCCTGTGCTAACTAGGGCTTGTCACCTGTCTCAGTTTACAATGTAGCTTATTCTGTAATGATGTTCTTTTGCATGATGCCGAATTGAGAATTATTAGCATCATTTGGATCTCATTCTTATTTAAACACTCGCACAGACTGGTGAACTTATGAAACTCTGCTTATTTTGTAATGATGTTCTTTTGCATGATGCCGAATTGAGAATTATTAGCATCATTTGGATCTCATTTTTGTTTAAACACTCTCACAGACTGGTGAACATATGAAACTCGAATATCAGAGGAAAGTCACTCTCTTGAGCAAGCTTAAAAAACGTGGTGCAAGTATTGAATCACTGGAGAAAGCGAAGGCTGCTATTAGTCATTTACAGACACGATATATAGTTGACATGCAGTCACTGGATTCAACGGTCTCAGAAGTGAATGATATCCGTGACAAGCAACTGTATCCAAAACTTGTTGCTCTCATTAATGGGTGAGTTTTTGTTTGTTTCCTCCTTTTGTTCTATCATCCTCAAAGACATGATAGGTTTGTAGAGAACAGGAGGTAGTTACTCTGAGCACGAATTTTAAAAATTTCTCCAAATATTGGACAGTAACTTTTCTTATGCTGATGGCAAAGATTTTATTTGTTGGTCATGCAATGAATGCAATGACATGGTATACAATTTGGACCTCCACCTCATGATATCATTATTTGGTCCTTTGAATGGTATCAAATATCATATATATTTTATGTGCTCCTTTAATTGAAATATATTAGGCTTGACATGCCAAAGGAACTCTCATTTGGACTTCCACTTCAATAACAGTTTTGGTCCTTCATATTGTAATTCTATTTGAGAAATGTTCTTTCTTCAATCGTTTGTGTAGCATGATAACATTGTAATTCCACTTCTGTGTACTTTCTTCTTCCTTGCCAACTAGATAATTGTCTAATGGGTTCTATTAAACCAGAGTGCTAGACTTACTAGTGAATACTTTCCACAGGAAACAGATAGATTGAAGTTAGTTAGGTTGAAGTTACTCATTAACAGTTAATCTCGAGAGAGATACACTCTTAAGCAGTCTGGCTAATTATTGTTGATATGAATTGATTCTTTGGTTTGAGTTCTAAATTGACAGCTGGAGAATAGTAGCCCTCCAAACAAGTAGGTGATTTGTTGGAGGAGATGGCATTTCAGGATGAGTTGGAGAAATCAAAGTTGATTAGCTAGCGGAGATACAAATTGCAGCTGGGGAAAGGGGAGAAAAATAAATGATAAACAGGAGCAGCAACTCTTGATGGGCCATGACAGAGAGAAGAAAACAATATAAACAGTAGCTAAAAAAACAGTGCGTACTCACAGAGAGCGACAGAGAGAGAGAGGAGATTGTTCCACTAAGCAGAGCATATCTTCTCTGATAATGTCAACATTAATGGCAAGCAATTTTGAAACACTGGCTTCTTCTTGGTTCACTCTGAGTCTGCCATCAATCGTAGTTCTGAGTAAAGGGGGATGGGCTAGGTCAAGGCCATTTAGTGGAATGGTTTTGTTCCTGTATCCTTAGTGAAGCAGCAGGTTTTTCCACATGAATTGGATGCGTTGTCTTGTTTGATGTTGAAGGTCCAGCTCGTATAAATGTCTTTGGTGCTTCTGGAATCCACTCTGTGGCGCATCTGAAGATTCAATGGCAGCTGGAATTTAAGTCTGGATATTCCTTGCATTTTGTTTCCAGCTATTTAGTCAGATTTTTGCTTTTTCATCTTTTTTGCTCCTTTAAACCATAGGCTGGGCTGCGAGTGGCTACATAATTTTATTCAACCTCTTAATCAAGTCCCCTTTCACATTTGAGCATCACTTGCAATTTAGATCCTTAAAAGGGACACAGATGACCGGGATTTCTTTCTATAAAATAAAAACTGTCTATATTTTTCTTAAGCCTCTTCCCTCTCCCTTTCTTATTACAACTTTGACATTTGAGTCCCATCTTTTGAAAATCTCATTTCTTTTTCATTTTAAATGTCTGGGACCTTCTATTTTTGCTTCTCATTTAAAGACTTTTTTTTAAGTGATTTTGCACTAGGTTCTTCTTTGCATGGACCTTGTACTGAGTATGTTTTGTGTAATTTCTCCTTAGTTCCTAACAATTTTGGATTCATTTCTGCTTAACCTTCTGGTCCTTAATTAGTATTATGGAATACAGTGAATCATGCTCTATCTGACCTGGAGTTTAATCTGTGCTTCTAATTTTGCAGGATGACCAAGATGTGGGAATCAATGTGGATCCATCATCAAGATCAGAAGAAGATTGCTACTGACCTCAAATTGCTTGATGTTTCTGCTGCTCCCAGAGAGACGAGCAAACATCATCATGAGCGCACTCGCCAGCTTTTACATCATGTCGAAGACTTGCATTCACATCTGGAAAAGCTCATGACAAATCAGAAACAGTACATCCATTTCCTTAACAGCTGGTTGAAGCAAAATCTCATCCCAATTGAAAGCAGTTTGAAAGAGAAAATATCATCACCACCCAGACCCCAAAATCCTCCAATTCAACCCCTCCTTCAAATGTGGCATGACCATCTTGAGAAGCTTCCTGATGAAGTTGCTAAATCTGCAATCCATACCTTTTCTGAGGTGGTCAAGAAAATCCTTGTTCATCAAGAGGAGGAAATGAAGCTCAAGGAAAAAATGCGAGGAAACGAGAAAAGAATATCTGCGTAAGAGCCAGGCTTTTGAAGACTGGCATCACAAGTACATGCAACGTAGAACTCCACATGATGATGCAGACCCTGATAGACCTGAAGAAACTAATCCCAATGACCCTCTTGCCGAGAAGCGGTTTGTGGTGGAGAGCTTGAACAAGAGGTTGGAAGAGGAAATGGAAGCCCACCAGAAGCACTGCATTCAAGTGAGGGAGAAGTCTTTAGCAAGTCTCAAAATCGGGTTGCCTGACCTTTCCGATGTATGTCAAGTTATGCTGAGGCATGTTTAGGTGCTTTGGTAGTTTGAGATCGCTCACAGAGCCACACAACCCAGATGGAGTTCCTTCATGACTGTGTAACCCTTGTTTCGCCTATTTAGTATGTTCTTCTTCTTGGCTCTCCTAGTAAACGCCTGAGTTTGTTATTTGTGGAAATCCTTTTTGTGTGAGTTCTACCTTGGAATTTTGTGAAGGCGGACTTTTACTGTTTTAAATTTTGTTAATGTTATAACTGTTTTAAATTTGTTATGTTATAATTAATCGTTATTGACTTGTGATGTTGTTATAGATATGTCATAAATAACTTTAATAATTAGAATAATTTCATATAATGAAGATTTCATGAGATGATTGAGTAATTTTAATATTTAATTATACGTGTAAATTTATCATATCAATGAAAACATATAGCATTTGAAATCATGAATCAAAATGGAAAAGTAATTAGCATTAAATAAAAAAATAAAAAAAAGGTAGAAGAGTATATCGCTTTAAAAAAAGTGTCACCCATGTTTTTTTTCAAAAAATTATACAAAATAATCTACTATTCAACATTCTTCGTGGACACTAACTTGTGTGGGTTTTTAGGGTAAATACTGGAGAACATGTTAGAAACTAAAAATTGTGAAAATGGTTGAAATTTTCAGGGAACTGGAGAAAATGTTAGAAACCAAAAATTTTGAAAATGGTTGATTAAGTTTTCTTCCAAAAAGGCAATGTAAAGGCATCTCTTTTGCAAACTTTCAATTAAATTCCCACATGATTTGTGCAACATGATTAACAAAATTTAGGATTTAAAACTTAAATTAAATTTTGATTTGAATCCAATTAAATTCTTGCCTCATTTGTGATCCAATTAAATTCATCTTAGCAAAACATAGGATTTAAAATTCTGATTTGTAACGAATATTTGTAACTATGAATGCCAGGCCAAGGCAGCAGTGCAAAGCCCAAGCGACACGTAACAGCCCCAGCAGCAAGCCACTGAATTGGGGCCCTTTCCCTAAAACAATTAATTTAATATCATGTGAGCCAATGGCCCACGTATCAGATATTAAACTGATAAGAACAGATACTAACACTTGATCTTAGCCAAAAGGCCGAGAAAGGTATGCTTCGTAACGGAGTCTGAAGAAGCTTTTATAGTTCATTAGTCCTCATATTGTGCTTTCAACATGTCCAATGTGGGACTGGGGAGCAACCGACCTTCTTTATCTTGAACCAAATCCTAATTTTCATTCTGGCATTTTAATCAAAAAACAAATAATACCCTGAGGCTCTATTTGTTTGACAGGAAAGTCGTGTAAGTGTATCATGGGAAAAGTAAAATGAAGTAAGATAAAGGAAAGAAAATTGACTTTCCTATATGTGTTTGGTTAAAAAAAATGATGCAAAAAAATATAACATCTTTTGTTTGTTTAACCGAAAAGTCACAAAAAATTCGGTTAGTGTATTCATTAATAGAAAATATTCTAGACCGAACTTCCTCATTTTTTATATTTAGTATACATAAAAACATGTAATAAATATAACATTTGCATATTGAAAGATTTATTTACCTCAAAATCAATCACATTCTTAAATAATAAGTTCATATATTATATGTGTAATAGTTATTTCACAAATATATAGGCATATAAAAAGAGCATAAAATGTAAAGAAAAACAATACTAACATCTTAAAAATTCAACAAATTACTAATTAATTAATTATTAAAATAAGAATAAAATATCTAACTACAAGTTGGTTTTTTGAATTGTAGATTTTATGATGTTCTAATTTATGTAGAACTTTAGACTTAAGGAAATCCTTATACCATATAAGAATGAGTTTGGGTCAAAGAATGGTTTTGAATTTCAAACCGCAAGAGTAGGGGTATGTTGGGATTGTTAAATTGTTTTGAATGCAGTTATAGCATTGAGTACTACTTAAAATAGCTTGTGTATTCTTGTGTTTACCGAAATATCCTTGTATTTTAAAAGATGCAGTGATGATTTGTTCAAAGGTTTGGGTATTTTGGGACGTGAGATTATTTGGTCATCTTTTTTACAACGAGTACAACCCATAATAGCTTCTTTATTGGTGTAATTACTTTAAATGTCCTTGGAGAGACATTCATTTTGGTTTGTATCAATTATTACTGTTGCTTTACTATTATAACTGGAAGCACTTCAAATGTCATTTTCATCTCAATTAAAGCAAGGACAAACGTGGTTTATTAAGGAATTTATGGCTGAGCATCAGTTTCAACTTCAATTCTTCAAATGTCTGCTCCTTCACACTCTTCCGTTATGTTCCTTTCATCTTCCGCTAAATAGTTATTTGTATTGTAATTGTACTTTGGATTTCAATATGATTCTCTGGTGAAGCTATTCTTGGTGGTTTAGCTTGAGGTGAGCTTTCATTCATTTTTTTTAAAATGGTATGATTTGCTTTGTAACTCATAATCTATATTATCAACTAAATGCTTTCATTCCTAAATTGGATACTCTGTTAGCCCAATTTAATGTTTGATATTACTGTTTTCCCACAAAGTTGGTTGTTCTGTACAATTTAAATGGTGTGATTTTGTTGGAATAGGTTTGGAGATATAAAACTTCCTCTTCTGGTCTACTTACATGGTGGAGGCTTTTTGATCGAATCTACCTTCTCTCCTACGTATCATGCGCACCTTAATGCAGTAGATGCAGAAGCTGGTGTTGTAGCAATTTCAATTAACTATCGGTTCACCCCTAAGCACTCCCTGCCTACTACTTATGAAGATTCTTATATTGCAGTCAAATGGGTTGCCTCTCATTCGAATGGCGAGGGTCCTGAGGTATTGCTTAGGGATTATGTTGACTTTGATAGGGTATTTTTGTTGGGAACAACGCTGGTGGCAACTTAGCAACATAGCATGGCGTCAAGGGTTTGGCTGGAGATACTGAACAGCTTCAATCTTGATGCGATTTTTCTCAATTGTCCTTATTTTTGGGGAGAGAGCTAATTGGTATTGAGCTAAAGAAATTACAGACGAAGGCCTATGTTGACGGCGTTTGGCATTATGTTCACCCAAATCTACGGGGGTTGATGATCCATTGCTGAATCCCTCTGATGGAACCAAACCTTTGCTGCAAAAGGGTGTTGATTTATCATTTATGTTGCTAAAAAGGATATTCTGAAAAAATAGGAGGTGGTTTTATAAAGAGACTTTAGAGAATAGTAAGTGGGGTGGAGATGTAGAGGTTGTGGAGGTTGCAGGGGAAGATCGTGTTTTCAGTTTGTTTTTTCCCAAGAGAGAGAATGCTTTGTCGTTACTGAAAAAGTTGGCTACTTTCATCAACAAGAATGTTGTGTAGATGCATCTATAAGTGGATAATCACTTTGTTTATTGTCATCCTCCGAATCGTTTGTGTACCTGTTTGAAGTTCATTTAGTCTTGTTAATGAAAAACTCATATACAAGTGTTTGTTTCAAAATATATTAACCGAGCAAGATAGCATGCATAATTTCCTTCTCCATCTCCCAATATACATTAAGATATTTTGTTACTCCATATTATTACTCAACGTGCGTGAGTTTTTTTTATATTCGCTTGAATTACAGTAAAATCCTCTTTAATCATAGGCACCAAACACCCGTGCAATGCACGGACACTCCACTCCTAGTAATTTAGATAAAAAGGAGTTGTAAAAGAAATTGAATTAGTTGAAACTTTCCAGTGACTCACTCTTCTTTCGAGTTTTGCAGGAAAAATTTGATAGAAAAATTTATGTGATGGGTCCCATAAATTTCCTAACAAACAAACATTTAAAAGTTGCAAGAAAAAAAGTTATAACCTAGGATTTTAGAGTGAATAATAGGCTGCGTGTGGCCTAAATAGCCTTTTTGAGCCCCCCCCTCTCTCTCTCTCTCTCTGCTTTCCTCCTACTCCTCATCACAACTCTTCCCATCCCCAACCTAATTGTCAGACTCTAGAATTAAAACCTTAAACTTGACGGTAGGAAGAATTCTAATAATCCTTTTCTAGCCGTTGGACCAATCTAGTGGTTAACTTTTTTGAGCTCCTCATATGAGCCCTTTTCGTCTCAACTTGGCTAGCCATATCCATATTTCAATAATTACAGTTGAATTACATGAAAAATTTTCCAGGTCTATCACTATTGCACCATCTTGATGAATGATGATTAATTTGCCTCCAGACCTTTATCCATGGCTACTGAATATTCCAGCCTTGGCTATTTCCCCATGGGGGTGATCCTTAGAAGAAGAGAATGACAAAAAAAAAGTACAAAAAATGAGTGATGATTCCCGCAAGAAATCGGTGGCTACTCGAGAAAAGGAGCCAAGAAGCAGATAACAATGTCTGATGCGTCCTTCATTCTTAATCAGTGCACCAATTCTGGCAGAGATGGCTCTTCGTTGATGTCAGAACAGCTGCCAATGTTGCTAGGAAGACTACTGTTTTCAATACAAGATACTGCCAATCAATTATTACAATACAAAACCAGTGTTCATGAGAAATTAATCATAATGTGTACCAAGTACAAGCCAATCAATCAATTGCGGGTTAATTACCACCACATATATTAGTTTTTTCCACATCTAATTAGACACGTTGTGGTTGGCATGTGCACATAACATAAGGGTTTAGCAATTTCGAATTCAAGGGGTGCTTCAATGAGATCAATCTTTCTTCATTTTGTTGGGACTAATAGCAATGAAATGGATTTGTAACTGTGAATTGGTGGGGTGTGCCAGGCCAAGGCAGCAGTGCAATGCCAAGGCGACACACAAGAGCCTCAGTAGCAAGCTACTGTGTTGGGCCCTTCCCCTAGAAAAATTAATTTAATATCATGCGGGCCGATGGCCGGCGTATCAGATATTAAACTGATAAGAACAGATACTACACTTAATCTTAGCCAAAAGGCCGAGAAAGGTATGCTTCGTAACGGAGTCTGAAGAAGCTTTTATAGTTCATTAGTCCTCATATTGTGCTTTCAACATGTCCAATGTGGGGCTGGGGAGCAACCGACCTTCTTTATCTTGAACCAAATCCTAATTTTCATTCTGGCATTTTAATCAAAAAACAAATAATACCCTGAGGCTCCATTTGTTTGACAGGAAAGTTGTGTAAATAAGTGTATTGTGAAAAAGTGAACTGAAGTGAAGTAAGATAAAGGAAAAGAAAATTAATTTCCCACACGTGTTTGGTTAACAAGAAGATGACGCAAAAAAAAAATAAATTCTTGTGTTTATTCAGCTAAAAAGTCACGAAAAATTGGCTAGTGTATTCATTAATAGAAAATATTCTAGATTGAATTTCTTCATTTTTGGTATTTAATATACATAAAAAAACATGTAATAAACATAACATTTTGCATATTGGAAGAGTTGTTTACCTAAAAATTAATCACATTCTTTAACAATAGGTTCATATACTATGTGTGTGTATTAGTTATTTCACAAATATATAGACATAAAAAAAAGTATAGAATGTAAAAGGAAAAAAAATTAATGTCATATACATTCAACAAATTATACACCTGAATTAATTAACTGGCATTAAATTTCTTAGGTAAAATTTGTTCTAAAAAATAAGTGGTGAACTATTCACTTATCACTTAATGTGATATAGACTCAAATATATCATATTTAATATTTAACAATTCAATAATTTAATAAATTTTAATTTCAAATTTTAATTTTCAAACTTCAATTTTATTAAACACCCTTTGCTTTTCTCTGAGCCATGGCATCAAGCATTTTGTCCTTTTCTTTGGGAATGTCAATATGGTCTTTGAAAGTAGTCCGTCAATTTTGGCCCTCGAATTGAGAACGTCTCAATTTGATTCTCCAAACTGAGTAGAGTGTTCCAATTCAACCCTCATAATCGCAAAATATATATATATATATATATATGTTTAAGCTGGTCAAGTGAACAAATTCTGTTGAGCACTTTAAAAATAATATTTTAACACATAGTGAAATATTTAGTGCTAAAATGGCCATTAAAAATATCAAATTTTAAAATTAGTAAAAACAAACATATTTCATACATTTAGCGAAATAACTTCTACTGCTATTTTAAATGAATAAATATACAAAAAAAATCCCCAAACTATGAATTTAAAATTCATCTTAGCAAAACATAGGATTTAAAATTTTGATTTGTAACGAATTTTTGTAACTATGAATTGGAGGGGTGTGCCAGGCCAAGGCAGCAGTGCAAAGCCCAAGCGACACGTAAGAGCCCCAGTAGCAAGCCACTGTATTGGGCCCTTCCCCTAAAAAAATTAATTTAATATCATGTGGGCCAATGGCCCACGTATCAGATATTAAACTGATAAGAACAGATACTACACTTGATCTTAGCCAAAAGGCCGAGAAAGGTATGCTTCATAACGTCAGTTGAAGAAGCTTTTATAGTCCGTTTGTCTTCAAATTGTGCTTTCAATGTCCAATGTGGGACTTGGGAACAACCGTACTTTGAACCAAATCCTACTTTTCATAGTGGCAATTTAATCAAGAAACAAATAATACCCTGAGGCTCTACTTGTTTGACACTGCAGAGGCTGTGAGGATCTGTATGATCAAAGCAGCAGAGAAGGGATGGAGAGACATCAAGATACGAATTGAGGATAGGAAACTACTAGACCAAATACGAGCTGGAAAAGCCAGGAGCTTGGAGTCGGCCACTATAATAGAGGACATACAAAAAATGACCTCATGGTTTCGAATGTGCTTTTTTGATAGGTTGAATGAGGACATTGATAGCCTATGCTATAGTTTGAGCAAAATTGCTCTTTTAAACTTTTGTGACATGGAGTGGAATTACTCCACCCCAAAGTGCTAAACGCACTGATGTAAAAATAGGAGCCCTTGCTCCAACATTGTATAGTTTATTTGTGATATAAAATCTCTAACGTTTTGGAAAAAAAAAATCTACTTGTTTGACAGGAAAGTCGTGTCAGTGTTTCATGGAAAAAGTGAAGAGAAGTATGGTAAAGGAAAAGAAAACTGACTTTCCTATATGTGTTTGGTTTAAAAAAAATGATGCAAAAAAAATATAAATTCTTTTGTTTGTTTAGCCGAAAACTCACAAAAAAAATTGGTTAGTGTATTCATTAATAGAAAATATTCTAGATCAAACTTCTTCATTTTTTATATTTAGTATACATAAAAACATGTAATAAATATAAAATTTTGCATATTGAAAGAGTTATTTACCTCAAAATTAATCACATTCTTAAATAATAAGTTCATATATTATATGTGTAGATAGTTATTTCGCAAATATATAGATGTAAAAAGAGCATAAAATGTAAAAGAAAAAAATACTAACATCATAAAAATTCAACAAATTACTAATTAATTAATTATTAAAACAAGAATAAAATATCTAACTACAAGTTGATTTTTTGAATTGTAGATTTTAAGATGTTCTAATTTATGTAGAAGTTTAGAATTGAGGAAATAATTTAGAGAAAAAAGGAGTTGTAAAAGAAATTGAATTAGTTGAAACTTTCGAGTGACTCACTCTCCTTTCGAGTTTTGCAGGAAAAATTTGATAGAAAAATTTATGTGATGGGTCCCATAAATTTCCTAACAAACAAACATTTAAAAGTTGCAAGAAAAAAAGTTATAACCTAGGATTTTAGAGTGAATAATAAGCTGCGTGTGGCCTAAATAGCCTTTTTGACCCCCCCCCCCCTCTCTCTCTCTCTCTCATCACAACTCTTCCCATCCCCAACCTAACTGTCAAAACTCTAGAATTTAAACCTTAAACTTGACGGTAGGAAGAATTCTAATAATCCTTTTCTAGCCATCGGACCAATCTAGTGGTTAACTTTTTTGAGCTCCTCATATGAACCCTTTTCGTCTCAACTTGGCTAGCCATATCCATATTTCAATAATTACAGTTGAATTACATGAAAAATTTTCCAGGTCCATCACTATTGCACTATCTTGATGAATGATGATTAATTTGCCTCCAGACCTTTATCCATGGCTACTGAATATTCCAGCCTTGGCTATTTCCCCATGACGGTGATCCTTAGAAGAAGAGAATGACAAAAAAAAAAGTACAAAAATGAGTGATGATTCCCGCAAGAAATCGGTGGCTGCTCGAGAAAAGGAGCCAAGAAGCAGATAACAATGTCTGATGCGTCCTTCATTCTTAATCAATGCACCAATTTTGGCAGAGATGGCTCTTCGTTGATGTCAGAACAGCTGCAATGTTGCTAGGAAGACTACTGTTTTCAATACAAGATACTGCCAATCAATACAAAACCAGAGTTCATGAGAATTAATCATTGAGATAAAGCGTACCAAGTACAAGCGAATCAATCAATTGCGGGTTAATTACCAACTACCAAATCCAAAATTACACATGAATTCAAGGGGTGATTCAATGAGATCAATCTTTCTTCATTTTGTTGGGACTAGGTTTAGTTAGAGGGCACTGGAATGGATTTGTAACTGTGAATTGGTGGGGCGTGCCAGGCCAAGGCAGCAGTGCAATGCCAAGGCGACACACAAGAGCCTCAGTAGCAAGCCACTGTATTGAGCTCTTCCCCCAGAAAAATTAATTTAATATCATGCAAGCCGATGGCTCGCGTATCAGATATTAAACTGATAAGAACAGATACTACACTTGATCTTAGCCAAAAGGCCGAGAAAGGTATGCTTCATAACGTAGTCTGAAGAAGCTTTTATAGTTCATTGGTCCTCATATTGTGCTTTCAACATGTCCAATGTGGGACTCGGGAACAACCGGCCTTCTTTATCTTGAACCAAATTCTAATTGTCATACAGGCATTTTAATCAAGAAAAAAATAAGTGTATCATGAAAAAAGTAAAATGAAGTGTAGTGAAGTAAGATAAAGGAAAAGGAAACTAATTTCTCACACGTGTTTGGTTAACAAGAAAATGATGCAAAAATAAAATACAAAATCTTTGTTTGTTTAGCTAAAAAGTCATGAAAAAATTGACTAGTATATTCATTAATAAAAATATATATTTTAGATTGAACTTCTTCATTTTTGGTATTTAATATACATAAAAAAAACATGTAATAAATATAACATTTTGCATATTGGAAGAGTTGCTTACCACAAAATTAATCACATTCTTTAACAATAAGTTCATAAACTATGCGTGTGTATTAGTTACTTCACAAATATATAGACATAAAAAAGGAGTATAAAATGTAAAAGGAAAAAAATATTAATTTCATATACATTCAACAAATTACTAATTAATTAATTATTAAAATACGAATAAAATATCAAACTACAAGCTAGTTTTTTGAATTGTAAATTTTAAGATGTTTTGATTTATGTAGAAGTTTACAATGGAGGAAATAATTCAGAAAGAAAGAAGTTGTAAATCGAATTAGTTGAGACTTTCCAGTAACTCGCTCTCACTCTCCTATCGAGTTTTGCACGAAAAATTTTATAGGAAAATGAGTGAGAAAATTTTATGCGGTGGTTCTCTAAGTTTCCTAACAAACTAACACTTAATGCTTAGAAGAAAGAAAGTTACAACCTAGGATTTTAGAGAGAATAATAGGTTGTATGTGGCCTAAATAGCATTTTAAGCTCCTCCCTTTTCTTTTTTTCTTTTCCTCCTACTCCATGTCACACAAGACTCACAACTCTTCCCATTCACGATCCAACTACCAAATCCAAAATTTAAACCTCGAACTTGATAGCAGGAAAAACCCTTTCCTAACCATTGGACCAATCGTAATGGTTAACATTTTTTAACTCCTCATATGAACATTTTCGTCCCAACTTGGCTAGCCATATCCACATTTCAATAATTACAGTTTTACTCTATATTAGGAACAAATAACTAGGACAAAATTTTCGAGTTGCAGAACCAAGAACAGTACGGTCTTCAATGATTATGATCTTGAATCTACATATCTTGATAAAAATATGTATTATAGCACAAGTTCGACGGTGCAGAAATAGAGTTGGACTATCCTCTTGTAGTAGTTAAATCTGACATAGGTCTTTGCTAAGTAAATTGTTCAACCGCGAATTAGTCCTATTTATGTCTATGCCTCCAATTAAATTCCTCAACTATAATTTTTCATTTTTTTTCCCCGTTGTCTCAAGAATCTGTCAACAACAAAAATGTCTCAACTTTTTGACCTTTGAAAACAGCCAAATCCAAAAGTTGATATGCTGGTAAAAGCAGTGGGAAACCTCCATAGCACAAAACGCGGAATTAGAGATACCATAACAATATTAATTAACCTTAAAAGAAGAAAAAGATGCTCCTAAAACACCTTAAAAGTTAAAATATTAAACATGGACTTTTCTGGGAGAAGATGAGAGATCTTTCGGCTGGCTGTCCTAAACATGCTTTTATAGATTCCTTCAATTGAAATTACAAATTAGCAGCCTAGCAGTTGCCGTCACTACCTAGTAATCCTCGTGGCCAAAATGATGGTGCAGCCAAGAATGCCTTTAACTAATATGGTTTTTCTGGGTCCATTATGGTTCTTAATTTAATTATTTGGCCGTAATTTGTTGCTTAAACAATTGATATACTTGTTTGTAAAACGTGTTTTAGAAGTAAGAATATAGAATATTGAATCTCTATCATCCAATAGTGCAACTAGTTATTGGATATATTGCTACGAAATTGAACTTTTCTATTTTCTCTGTTCATGTTTAACTTTTCACAGGAGTTCCATTAATATTTTCTTTCAATGTATATGACGCGGCAAAAAAACTGTCTAAGGTGAAAAACGTTACTAAAGCAACTGCCTTGGTGGTGCTAAAGAAGCTCATGTCCTAACAAGTATTGCATCCTGAATTACTTGCATTTATTTTGATATCCGTTTGGATTGCTATTTTTAAGAGTTTTTTAGAAAAATATATTGTAACAATTTGATATATGTGAAATAAAAAATGATTGGAAAATATGTTTACAAAAAATGTATAAATTTTTCTGCAGAGAATCACAATCCAAACAAAACCTGCAGAGGTCATGCTATTCTTTTCTGTAACGTCTCAATTTTATCGGATGTCCTCTACTTAGTGTAAGTAGCAAATAGCAATGAAAAATTGTCATCACTTATTTAAAAAAAAAAAGGAATTGTCATCACAAAATTGCACAAAGTAGCAGAAAAGCAGGCTTATGTAGTTCTGTGGTATGATTTTAGACGAATCTACCTTTCTTCCATGAAGTAATTATCACGTGAAGTATATGTAGCTTTTGCCTTTTTGATAGTGTTGATGGATTTCTTGGTAGACAGAAATAACAAAAAAAAAAGATTTAAGGAAAAATGGAAAGTTAAACATTAGAAAATAAAAAGGAAAGTGGGGAAATTATGGCGGATGAGGGGCAGGAGCGGCCAGAATGACCGCTCCTGAACTGTTCACGGCCAGATTTTGGCCAAAAAAAAATGTGCGGTCCAGATAACAAGTTGTACATCGATTTTCACACCGTGTGTGGGGCCCGCAAATTTTTGTACTAAAGTTACACGTTGTACAAACAAAGTTACGCCGTGTGCAACCAAAGTTACGCGCTGTTGAAAATGACCAAAACCGTCAGGAACGGTTGCACCTGCAACCGTTTGTGCCCCTTGTCCAATTATGGCACCATCCTTGCATTACAAGCCTTTTTCTCTCATAGGAGTAGATTTTAATTTTTTACAACAAAGCAACCACTAACTTTAACTATATTCTATTATCATAAATTCTTTTTAAATCGTTCATTGCAACAAGTCATCTAGTAAATTACTACATATTCAGGAAAATGTTCAAATGTAAGGCTATGTTTGTTTGGACTGAAAATATTTTCCCGAAAAAGTTTTCCAGAATTTCTGGTGTTTTGAAGCAAAAGAGGTTGGAAAATTATTTCAGCTAGAAAATGTTTTCACGCCACCGGGTGGAAAATGACTTCCACAACAATTTTCCTGAAGTTAGGCCCCGTTTGGAAGGTGAGTTTTTTGAGTGTTTGTATAAAACTTTACTATAGATCACTGTAGAACTTGTAGAAAAACTTTTGTGAGATGAAAAAACTTTTTTTCATTTTCCTTTTCTTTCTTTCTTTTTCTTTTTTCTTTTTTTTCTTTCTTTCTTTTTTCTTTTCCTTCCTCCCTTCCCACTTCTTCTCACTTCCCCTTCCCCCTCCCCTGTTTCCTCTGCCGAAACTGGAAGCAGCAACTTTCTGCAATTTTTTTTTTTTTGCTTTTTTTCTCTCCCCTCTCCTGCCCGCCACCCCTCCCTCTCCCTCCCCCACCACCCCTCTTCTCCCTCTCCCCTTCCCCTTCCTTTCCCCGCCACCCATTTCCTTCCCTCTCCCCTGGCACCCCTCTCTGCCTCCGCCGCCACCCATTTCCTCCCCTCTCCCCCGCCACCCATTTTCTCCTGCCACCCCTCCCTCTCCCTCCCCCGCCACCCCTCTTCTCCCTCTCCCCTCCCCTTCCTTCCCTCGCCACCCATTTCCTCCCTTCTCCCCCGGCACCCCCATCTGCCCATCACCCCTCCCTCTCCCTCCCCCGCCACCCCTCTTCTCCCTCTCCCCTTCCCCTTCCTTTCCCCGCCACCCCTCTTCTCCCTCTCCCCTTCCCCTTCCTTTCCCCGCCACCCCTCTCCCCATCCCCCTTCCCTCGCCCGCCTCTGCAAAAGAAGACCTCAATGCTGAAAATTTTTTTATTTTTTTATTTTGCAATTTCCCTTCTCCCCCTCTACTCCCCTTCCCCCGCCACCCTCACCCTCCGTCGGTGCGATCTGGTCTCGCGACCAGATCGGCCAGAGAGGAAGGGGAAGGGTGGTGGGGGAGAGGGAGAGGGAGAAAAAAAGAGAGAGAGGATCAAAATCGGGCAAAGGGGGAGGATGGCAGGGGAGGAAGAGGGGGAGAGGGAGAAAGGAAAAAAAAAAAAGATCGGCACCGGAAGAGGTGATCAGTGCCGGAACCGGCGCCGGAAGTAGTGGGCGGCAACGGAGGTGGTGGTGGGTTGGGGTGGGGGAGGGAGAAGAAGTAAAGGGGAAGGGAATTTATTTTTTTTTGTGTTTTTGATATTTTAAAGTGTGTAGGTTAAAAACTTTGATAAGTTTTTGGGATTTCTGTAGCAAAAATTGTTAAAAAACTAGTATCATACAAACTTGGCTAAAAACCAAGGTTCCAAACAGGCCCTTAATTTCGGACGGCTTCACGACTCATGAAAAGTAGCTGATGAGAGTTGTAGAAGTTTTTTAACTTCTCTGTCTTTGAATGCTTTGTCAAGTGTCCTCCGTAAGACTATCAAATCTCGCTTCCACTTCCAGATCCGTACTTTGCCACAGCCAAGTTATCTCTTCTATTTGAATAAATCAACTTACAAGATTCCGCTGAACAATACAGCACCAGTGGAATTTTTTCATTTTCTCCACGAAAAACAAGAAGGCCAGCCATGAAGATGATGAAGGCCATGAAGAAGCTCAAGTTCTGGTCAAGAAAGCAGAAGAAGAAGAAGAAGGCATTGTTCATTGATAACCCACCACCAGGTCCACCACCACCATGCCATTGTCAGTACCAATATTACTGTCCGCCGTATGAGCCCTCTGCCCCACCATTACCAACATCATCATCTTCATTATCATGGGTTGAGTACGATCACGAGGCTCAAGACACCGTCTATGCAAACTCTGAGTTTATCTCATTTACCTCATCAAACCCAGCTCAAGTTCAAGATCCCACATTTGGTCCACAAGACTTCGGTTCGGTTCCACAACCCAGACCTCAAAATCCTACAATGCCAGTTGCTGCCAGCATTACTTCCTATCAGCAGTATATGGTGCCAAATCCTGCTTACGGTGTTCCACTTCTACCTCAAGTTTGAAGAGAAAGGAGGGGTGGAGCTTTTGGATGCATGTTTGCCTTCGGGGCTCATTTGTTTCGTTGCTTCTTTCCATGCTTCCACATTCGGGAAGCCAAAAGGTGATCAGTTTGCTCCTCTGCATCAATGCCATCATCAGCAAGAAGCATCATGTAACGACAAAGGATTTTCCTTTGGCACAAGTCTACTGATATTTCTGGAGTATGAATCGTATAATGCCTTGCGTGAATGGTGAACCGCCAGGAATTTAAGTAATAATGGTTGGCGACCTTCCCCTCTTTTTCATCTTTTGCTATCTTATTCCTTTTCTCTACACTCTCACACAAAAACATCTATGAAGATACAGAAAAATCTAGATATACAGCGAGTCTTGCCTTTTAGAAGTTTTTTTGGAGAAAAATTGTTTCTTTTGCTATTTTTGGGACCGTTTTCCATTTGGAGATGTGATTTTCGTTTTTGTTGAACAATATTTTATATTTTGGCATAAATTTGCTTTTGTATGTATTGAATTGTTCCAGATTATTACCAATTCGAGTTGGAAAATTTAAGAATTCATGGTGTAATATGAATAAATATTTTATAAAAATGATAATATGATTATAATGGATAGAAATTAAAATTAACTTGTAATGAAATGAATGTTTTGAGAGTAGAAAAATATTTGCAATATATCAACAAACATATCAGAAAATATTTTCATTGACAAACCAAACACCGGAAAATTATGAAAAAAAGGAATTCAGAAAATATTTTCACTTAATAACCAAACACTGGAAAATTATGGAGAAGGAAGTGATTTTCCAGGAAAATGACTTCGATGGAAAATATTTTTCCTAGGAAAATATTTTCAGTCCAACCAAACGGACCCTAAATGAAAACAATATATGCAGTTGTGTGCATTGACATATTAATTTATTCGTCTTAAATTAGTGCCTATCGAGCATCGATCAGAAGAATGAAAAAAGAAAAAGAAAAAGAAAAGAATTGAACTCTAGACAAGCAATTGCTTTAGTAGTGGCATAATTTTATTTTACAAGATAATTAGCTATTCTATTCATTTGCTGGTGAAGACAAGATAATGTGGTAAAAGTGATAAAGATGTTTTCTTAGTTGCTAGTTTGATAGCATAGTTTAGTTTCACCATCTTTGAACGTCACACCAGCCGATTTTCTCAGATTCTCAAGTAGAACCATCTGCCCCTGATAGGACAAGTTCATCCAACAAAGTCTAGAAATGCTGTAGTAGAAGTTTTTTCGCTGGTTATGTATTCTTTAATTCGTGGATTTCCGTTAAAATCTGAGGATAAGCCTACTTTCCACAAATAGCTTATCTCTTCATTAAAGTAAGTCCTCGAATCTTCCCAAGTATGAAAGCCAAACTCTTGTATCCTCATGCACTCTGCCTCTAATTATTAAGGTCTTATGTAGCCTTATCTGAGCTCCAATAACTAACTCATAAAGAACTTCCAAATTGTGTGCAGAGCTCAAAATTTGCAGGTTAAATTACTTATTCTTGAGTAGCATTTTGCAATGAGCATCAGATGCTGGAACAAGTCCAGGAGTGCAAGCGTCCGGTTAGGCCAGGCCAGCTTTAACAGAGAATATGAGACTCAACCAAGGTGGTTAAAGTTCTGGAAAAAATTCAGAAGACGCAAGAAGAAAGATTGTTACTCTTCAATGTCAACGCAGACGCCATATGATCCAGAAACTTATTTGCAGAATTTTGATGAAGGGTCAGGGACACTGGAGCCAGACAATCTCTTCAGGTCCTTCTCAGCTCGATATGCCAATCCATCAAGCTTGTCATGTAGGAGAGAGTTTCTGGTGGAATTATGCAATCACAGATTATCTATAGAGTAGTAGTGTTTTCCATCTTCTCAACAAAAGGTATGTTTTGTATATGGGCATCAGGCCTTACACAGTTTGTAAAGAGTGTATTTGTTTGTTTTTGATGTCTTTGTCTGAATGGAGTTTTGAGCTTTCTCAGTTCATCATTCAAGCCAATTAATTAGAACTTAAAAGGAAATAGACCTGAACTTTGCTGGCTTATTAGTCTTAGAACCATTTAATATGCTCTCTTCATCAGTTCTAGTAAAAACATTGCAACCAGTCATTTATTCCCAAGTGGACTTTCATTCCTCATTTCCCCCATCCCTATGGCCATAACTTTGTTTAGCTGTTGCCACATTTAGAACAATCAAGTTGGGTAAAATGAGTAAAACTCTTCTCAAAACCAAGAGATGGAAAGTATCTTTGAGCTAATTTTCATCTCTTTTGAAGTCTCATCTGCCCCAGCAACAGTTTGTTGAACAACTAAATCTGAAACAGCTTCATCTGCTTCCCTCTTGCTTTATCATCTTTCTTAAAGCTTGGCGGCATTTGGCCTTTTCTAAAGCACTTGGGCTTTAACTTTTTTAGTTTCGCCATACAAGCAAAGCAAATAAATATGCTCTGTAGCGAAGCCTGTGATATTCAGAGTCAATAAAGAGTTGAAGTCGGGATGGACAAGCAAAATTTCAAGCAATTGCCTCAATGCTACATGACCATAAGTAAATCCGGAGCTAACAACTTTGTATGTTACTATAGTGAGACGTGACGCAACAAGAAGGCTGAAAATGGCAGGTTTTTTTCACTTCAGTAGTGTCAAATTATTGCGAGTATTGTCCATTCCACTAGTTTTACATTTCAACAGTTAAGTTTGATTCGATCACAAGCAAGCATATTAGAGCTCTGTTAAGAGGAGAAGACGGGAACTCAGTTGACGAAATCTTCCTCGTGCCATCATCATCAGCTACTTAGCTTAATGAAATCTTCAATTCCGATTCCATAATAGGGGATTAAAGCATGTGCTGAGAGCATTAGTATGCCTTACATGGAAAGCATCCATCCAATGCAATGCGAATTATAAGATTTCAGTTCGCAGTGCTATACATAAAAGGGAAGTATCAGTCCCCTGCAAATGGAATTATCAATATTCAAGATTTCATTGATGACAATAATGTTTTGTGGATCTATTTCGTGTAAACCACGTACACACTTCAATTTTAATTAGTGTAACAATCAATCTTGTCATCATGAAGTTACACTGCACTGTGTTTGCCTGGATGCTTACAATTCTTACAAGGAGCTGCTTCATTCTGATTCTTCAACTCATCTCCGGCGACGAGAAAGAATGCAGTGTGCCTGGAATGATTATTTGGTAATTAACTATGATACAATTCATATACAGTAGGCATATTCAGCTGCGATAATAAATTGGGAATAATTTCGGAAACCTCCTCTGGGGTTTCTCATAATATCATTCAGGTCTTTTAAAATCTCACTTGTCTTCCTTACCAGCTTGACAAGACCAAATGTGCCAATCAAAGTCACAAACTGACAACACTACCCTTGCACTATTAATAACAACTTAACCAAAAAGCCAAAACAAAAAAGCGAATTTTTAAATCAAAAAACGTAGAAAAAAAAAACAACAAAATCGCTACTATAGGGGGGCAAAATGGGTTGGGTTGTAAGGTGAGGGGGGTCGTAAGTCCAAGACCTCCCACTTATCAGAAAAAAAAAATTGCTATTCAATAATGATCTATATTTCTTAGTATCAAGGTGGTGGTGGGACAATAAAGTCCTTAGGTAAGTTAGATCTAGTCAAAGCCAACAATTTAGAAGGATTTGGAAAGCAATTAACACATTGAAAATTTTGTGGGACAGTTAAGGAAGTCAAGAAATTTTTTTAGGAAATATGTTTTAATACATGATGTAATTTAAGTTGTATTGAAAATTAAAATAATCTCTTCATACGTGTGATTTGTGACATAAATTCTACTTATAGAAAAAATTTTTATAAATAAGTCCATAATTAAAAAAAATTTAATCAAAATATGATATAATGATGAAATATATATCTAGAAGTATACTATTTTTTTGGTTTAAACATCATTAATTATGCTAGGTAATTATTGTTGTATATCTAATAAATTACTCGTTATTGCATTTATAACCACTCATATTTTCAATTTTTTTCTTTTTAACCGTATTTTATTTTTTTATCATTGTTGTAAGCTTCATAAGTAGGATAACATAAGAATAGTATTGGCATAAAAAATTTATCTTCCTTGCATAAGTGAGATTTTCAAAACCTAAGAGGCGTTAAGTGATATTATGAGAAATGTCAAGGGGAGGTTCCTGAAATTATCCCAATAAATTGACCAGAATTGTATTGTACCTGAAAAAGTTCAGCATTTTAGTCTTAGAATCCAGGTCAATATCTGAAGTTGCGTCCAAGGCTTGTTGCATGTGGTTTAACCACCTCTCAGCAGCTCGATGGGTGACTGGAAATGGACGGTGGCGTCCAATCAAAGCAGGATGGCCTGCAACAACAGTATATATCTGATCCATTTGATAATTTAAGGCATATTATGAATGCAAAATAAAAAATTTTGGCAAGTTCCTTCACCAAACATTATAAAAGCGTAAAACCAAGTGATAAGGAAGAGCTCCAGCCAAAGGGAGGGAACTGATGGAAGAGAAGACAAAAGTATATTTTTCTCAAAGTTGAGTCCTTTCTTTTGCAAGGACATTGCTTTAGATCTACTGTAAATTACATCAACAATACACCAAAGAAAAAGGCCCAATCCACAACAAAACCACGTTGTACATCAGGAATAGAGGTCCCACAAAAAAGGCTGTACTAATCAAGACTCAGAGACATAGGTACATCTATTCATGAGGCTCAAAACATTTTGAACCCGGAAGCATGTTGTCCACAATTATCTCAGCTTTGCCATCTCCTTTTTCCTTTTTCCACTTCATTTTGCTTTCATTTCTGGGCAGGGGGAGAACAGGATGTGTCTCTTTTAAACTGTTCATGGGTACAAATTCAAGGCTTCATGCTCAGGTGATACACACCATGCATTATGTCATTAATGCAATGAAGCCTTAGGTGATTCAGATCCAATCAAAAGTGAGTGAATTTACTCGTAAACTTTACATAGACGAAGGGACTCTCTAATGATAATGGCATTCAAAAGCTCTCCACAATTGTTAAGCACAAAAATGTACCCAGTAATACAATATTTCATACTTGAAATACTTCTGTGACTTTCACAAACAAAATGCCTAAATTTAAGCCATCAAACAATGACCCATTCCCTTACAGCTACCAGCTCAGAATCATCAATTTCAGATGTATCCAAACTAATTAAGAAGCAACTCCTCAAAAGTGTGACTAAAAAGCTAGCTTAAGGCCTTCTAAAAGCCACATGAAATTTCTCCCCCCATCCACACACCAAAACCGATAAGCATTAGAAAAAGTTCAAGTAGATGGCCAAACTACACGTTTCTTTTGATTTAGCAATTCTATCTCCACCTTGTAATCTGAGTTCTTCTAACATCATCTGGCTGGCTAATTAACTCCAGCAAATTAAATATATGCACTTCACTGTACATGTATAATTTAATCTGTGACACGATGCATTGAAGCTCAAACTACGTGAAAAAACAATGGATGATATCATGCATTCTCAACAACCATGCTTTGTTGCATTCTGCCAATTTGATGGAAGACCAAACCACAACCAAAATCACAACCTTATAATCAATATAAAGATTATCCAAAATTCCTTGCTAACCTTTTCTCTGAGAGTAAAGAGGAGGCCCTCCCATTCTTTGCACAAAGAACTCATACTGATTTTGAATGGCATCTTCCTTCTTTGACTTTGAAAATATTGACCTAAACCACTCTTCCTCATCAGCATATACCCTGTTTTCCATTTTCAAAAACCCCAAGATTTATTAAAAGAGAAAAAAAAAACTATGTAAATTGATTTGTACACGTACTAGTTAGCAATGCCTAATATATAATAAGTTCATATACAAGCCGTATACCTAACCATATAGAAAATCCAAGTTCCAATTTTTACCAGTTCTGCAACCGATCTGCTCCCTATAACTCCAAAAATACTTTAAAATTAACACTAATTCCTTCAGTCAATTATGGTAATCATCATTCATCCGCAAACAGACACCAAAAAAGGGGAAAACAAGAGAACTGCAGAGAAACAGATAAAACAGGAAAAAGATACAATTTTTATTCCCAATCACTGAGCAGAGATATAGATTCAGTTTATTTATTCATCTATTTTTTGGTGTATCATCTTTCCGCGGATTTCCCAAAAAACCCACTAATTCAATTAGCAAAATAAATCCCAGAAACAAAAGCAGAAAAGAAAGAATCCCGTGTTTGTGACCTCTCATAGAAGTTGGTGGAGAGGTTGATGAAAGTCTGGAGGCCGAGCTTCTCATAAAGATTGGTGCCGTCGATAGCAAAGGCGTCCTCAGCGTCCACCCCACTCCATTCCGCCGCCTTCTCCTGCAGCGACTGCATCTTTCTTTCTCGGTTTAGTTAGAAAATCACGCCTTTAAAACTTTTAGCAATATGTCTTTTTCTTCTGCTGCTGTGTACTATGTGTTGGGGTGATATATGGACGTTGAGTGCAATAATAGGGGCGTAGAATTCGCGTGCGAAACACGCTTTTTGGTGGAGGATGAAAGGGACGTGACAAATTGGAGGTATGGATTTCAGGAGGATAATATCAGGGGAGGTTTCTCTTAATAGCATTTACCGCCTTCAAGGTTTTATAAATATCACTTACGTTCCCTATTAATTACAAAATAACTATATTGACCCTCACTTCTTGCGTAACACACACATCAAATAATTAGAGTTCAAAAACTTAAAGAAAAAGAAACAAAAGTCATTTTCTTCTCTTTTCTCTTTCTCCAACATTCTATCTTGTCTATTTTTGGATAATTATGTGGTTTGATTTTTCTTTTTGCAAATGATCGTAAACTAAATTTGTGTATCTTTTTTTCGTTTTGAGTGATTATGATATAGCGTGATATGATTTCTTTGGTTATTTTGATTTGATGTTTATGGTGATTTAGTATAACTTAAAAGCTTGGGTCATGGGTTGAGAATAGATTGAAAAAAAATAAGATTCATAAAAAATTGGTTTTGATCATATAAAGTTGAATTGGTGCTATTATATTTCTTTACAAGTATCTTTTTTGTTTCAAATTTATACTTTTACAAGCTATGATTTTGTGACGTGGTGGCAGTTCTTAAGATTGCCTTTTAGGTAGTGGTTTTCAATAGAGTAAATAAAATGGTTTAAGAGTATTTTTGTTTAGCAAAAAGATCAAAAGGGTAGTTTACAATTTTTCAAAATTTTGTCATACAAATAACAAAAGTAATGGAGGTAAGTAATATTTTTAAAATTTTAAGGATATTAAGTGATATTAAGAAAAATCTTAGGGAAGTTTCTGATATTATCCCATTTTCAGGAGGCGGTATGGAATTTTGATTTCTGACTAATTTTCTTTTGGGTGACGACAGATTCCTTTCTGGGCTAGTTGGATTGGAGATTCTGTTGGCTGTGATGATCTCATGTGTTTGATTGGTTCCTCGTTTATTTCAATTTTCATGGGAACAATAAAAGAAGGGATGATATCATAAACCTTCCTAGAGGTTTCTCTTAATGGCACTTAACACTCCTGAAGTTTTAAAATATCACTTATCTCTCTTGATAATTACAAAATAACTATATATTAACCCTCATTTTATGCATAACACACATATCAAATAAATGGAGTTCAAAAATTTTTAAAAAAAAAGAAACAAAATTCACTTTTTTGTCTTCTCCTTTTGTCCAAGATTTTATGTTGTTTTTGGATGATTATGCGATTTTTTGTAAATTATTGTAAACTAATTTGTTTTAGTGATTGTGATAGATTGCAGTACAATTTCTTTGGTTATTTGATCTAATTTTTATAGCAATTTAATGTAACTTAAAGGTTTAGGTCATGGATTGAGAAGAGATTAAAAAATAGGATTCATAAAAAATTGGTTTTGATCATTTAAAGTTGAATTAGTGCTAATGTATTTCTTTAAAAGTATCTTTTTTATTTTTAAAATTTGTATCTTTACGAGCTATGACTTTATAATGCAGTGGTAATACTTAAAATTGTTTTTTAGATGGTTGTTTTCAATAGAGCAAATAAAGTGGTTTAAGAGTGTTTTTATTTAGCAAAGAAGCAAAAGACTAGTTTAGAGTTTTTAAAGATTTTGTCTTACAATAACAAAAGTAAGTGATATTTTTAAAATTTTAGGGTATTAACTGATATTAAAAGAAATCTCAGGATAGGTTTCTAATATTATCCCATAAAAGAACTTCTGAGCTAGCTAATCATGCAGTGTGGACATGATGAGGTAATAGTGTGTGTATGGGCCTTATTCTTGGTCCCGTTAGATATAATTAAGGGACAATTACACGTACACTACCTAAGGTATGTGAGAATTGCACATATAGATCCCTGGTAGTTTGAGTAATTAATTTCACATATTTGTCCTTGCCCACTAAAAAATAATCTGTGCATTTGATAAAACTCAAACCTAAATGACTCAATTATTCAAGTCATTCACTCTCTACCGTTTAAGCTATAAAATGCAATCCTTCAAAATTGTTGTATCTCTCTTCCTTGTTCCAACCTTCTACTATGTCTAACTTGTACTATCATCACAAAATTCATTTGTTGGTAATCTAGCTCTCTTCATATTGCTTTCATCACGATTTGCCAATCATCTCATCTTTGCCTACTCTTAACATCCAATACAATTGCACTCCTTCAAGTTAGTTTGCAGTATTCTTCTTTCTTGTAATTATTGTTGTTTTTTATAACTTACTAATTCCTTTTACCTTTCTCTCTATCAAATTTTAGTCCTTGTCTTTCAACCTATCTCATGGTAAGGCAACTAAATTAGTTTGGATACATTGTTTTTTTCAAATAATATTTCGCTTACATCATAAACACGTTTCCCAACTTACCTTTTTATATTTTTCAACCACCTTTTTTATCTCACATACATCACATCACAAAAAGTGTTACAGTAATTATTTCAAATAATACTCTATCCGATCAAATCATCATTATTTATAATAAAAAATTCCATGTGAGTATGTATATGTGTTTATCAAGTGCCTTTAGATTAGGCATTCATGAGCATGCTTGAATTGCTATTATATGTGTCCCTTTTTTAAGCCCCCAATATCCATAACTACTAATGAAAAGCATTATGCAAAAATGTTTATATTTACCTCTTGCTATTTGTACGACGAGGAGTCTACTTGACCAGTTATTGATTAATTTAGATGTTCTAGAGATTGTGACAAGAATTTGATTAAAGGGGTGGTTGTGGCTTGTGTGAAAGGCAATAAATTAGCCATCGTTAATTTTGATGTTTTTTTAAAAGGAAAATAGGATGGTGACAATTCGTAACTTACCACAAAATTATGGACATGTCACCACCACTAGTTTCTAACTAGGAAATTGGCAACTGGCATCTCCTGTATATTCAATTTATCATTCTCTATTTTTGACTCAACACCACTGTATTTTCCCTCTCTCTTTGCACCAGAATTCTGTAACTACTAAATTCAATATTCTTTTTCAAAACTTCTACAATTTATTTAGCCCATTTTAAAAAAATTGACTCATAAATAAATAAATGAATAAAGAAAACAATTTGTATAATTCAAGGAGCAAAAGAAAGCAAAACTATTCATATAAGTTTGGCTTCATTCCTATTTGTGATCCGTTTTCGGGGGCACACTCATAAGTCCATTGTTTAATTTTAGAATCGCTGCTAAAGTGAAATGATTGGCATGAAATTTGTTGGATGCTAAATTACTGTGGTTTGGTGGCTGAAGAATTTATTAATTTGGGTTGAAATTTGGGATCTGTAATTTGAGAGGAGTTCAGAATCAAGAAAATTACTTGATTTGAGTGGATTTGTTTGGATTGACTTAATTTCAGATAAAATAATTTACTTCACAAATTTCAATCACCTTTTTATCTTTCCAATCACCTTTTTATCTCACATACATCACATCACAAAAAGTGCTACAGTAATTATCTCAAATAAATCATCCAAATAAACTCCTATCCAAACAAACTCTTGATGGCTGTTGGATGTTTCGGGGGCGTTGGGTTTGGGTGTGGCCGTTGACTCGGCTACAACGGAATTATTGTCGTGGCGAGTCGGTGTTGGTGAATGGAACGATTGTTGGCCTTTTTTTGTCGTTGGGCTCCGTTTGAATTCGCTGTTTTTTGGGATATTTTTAAAAAATTTTATTGTAACAGTGTATATGAAAATTTTTTATTATAAAATTTTTTTGAAGTATTTGATATAGTGTATGAATGAGATGTTTTTTGAATTATTATGTATTACTATAACATTATATTTGAAAAACTTATTTTTGAAAAAATAACCAATCCAAACGGAGGGACATGTTTGTAAGATTTAATCTCATAGTGTCCATCATCTCACTACTACTCTTTTTATACTTTTTTTAAAAAGAGTTTGAGGTTGTAGAAGTTTAGCTTTAGGCAAAATATACATACCATTAGTTACAATTCACACAAAATCTTTCACATTCTCACAACCACACAAGCTATCATTAATCAATCTCCATTCAAAGGACCGAAGGATTCATGGATTTTAGAGGAATGTTTAATAAATTTATTTAGAAGAATGAACTATTTACGAGGTAGTCAATTGATTCTTTTATAATCTATTACAACAATTAAAGGATAAGGAACAAATTATATGCATGCAAGGATCAAAGGCAAATTTTGGCTAATTTTTCATACTTATAACGAGAATTGTGAAATGAAAGTTTTTTTAAATATTCCTCCATGTTTATTCTTTTAGTCCTTTTCTATTCATATTTTATGCAGTGTCATTATGTTAATTAAAAATGGCTCGACAGCCCATCCTCCTCCTTTAAATTCATAAATTTTTTCTTTATTTTTAACTTTGTTGGACATTTATGTATGGCATATGAAATAAATCGCAAATGACTACAAATTATTAGAAATCATTTTGAGGCAAAAGTTGAATTGAAACTCTCAAGTCTCATAGATTTTAAACGGTTAAAAAAGGTACAACTATGGTTATATCAGTCAGTCAAAGTGTACACAACTTGGGTATAAATTTTTGTAAATAAACTTTTTATTTTTTAATCTTTTTTATATCACATGCATTACATCACCAAAAATAATCTGCAATAATTATTTCAAAGAATATTTCAAATATTCTTATATTCAAGGGATAATTGCAGAAATCTCCCCTAAGGTTTCTGACATTTGCACTAACCTCCCCTGTGGTTTGAAAAATTACACTGACCTCCCCTGAGATTACTAATCCTTTGCAAATTTAGTCCAAACGATTAAAATATTATTTTAGGGAGTGAAATTAGAATTTTGTACCAAATTTGCCCTTTGTGCTACATGTCCAACGAATGACAAAGTACTATAAATCAATTAACAATTAATAAACTTTAAAGAATATAATTTATGGGCAAACACGCATTACTCATTTAAAGTACTGGTTCTTTACGGGTATTTTACTTTCAAACATTTAATTTATGATAAATATATCAATATTTGTAAGTAAAATTCAAAAAGTGTTACAATAATATTCTTGCAAAAAGAAAATCGGTAGGTTATTTATTTAATATAAAATAAATATTTTTTTAAAAAAATGGCCCATAAAGTATTAATTTTTTATGGCTTTCATTCATTACATGAGTAAAGTATTCGCTCTTTATGTGCATTTTATTCTGAATCATTTAATTTATATTAAATACATAAATGTTTGTAACTAAAATTGAAAAAATATTATATTACTATTTTTACGGAAGAGAGATTGATAGATTTTGTATTTAACAAAAATTAAATATTTGAGCGTAAATATTTGTATTAAATTAAATGTTTGAAAGTAAAATACCCGTAAAGAACCGGTACTTTAAATAGTTACCGGCTCTTTATGGGCAAACACACATTACTCATTTAAAGTACTGGCTTTTTACGGGTATTTTACTTTCAAACATTTAATTTATGATAAATATATCAATGTTTGTAAGTAAAATTTAAAAAGTGTTACAGTAATATTCTTGCAAAAAGGAAATCGGTAGGTTATTTATTTAATATAAATTAAATATTTTTTTAAAAAAAGAAATGGCCCATAAAGTATTAATTTTTTATGGCTTTCATCCATTACATAAGTAAAGTATTGGCTCTTTATGGGCATTTTATTCTGAATCATTTAATTTATGTTAAATACATAAATGTTTGTAACTAAAATTGAAAAAATGTTATATTAATATTTTTAAGGAAGAGAGATTGGTAGTTTTTGTATTTAACAAAAATTAAATATTTGAAAGTAAATACAAATCTGTATTTGAGCGTAAATATTTGTATTAAATTAAATGTTTGAAAGTAAAATACCCATAAAGAGCCAGTACTTTAAATAGGTAATGCGTATTTACCTATAAACTACACTCCTTAAAATTTATTAATTGTTAATTGATTTGTAGTACTTTGTCATTCATTGGACATGTAGTACAAAGTATTAATTTTTTATGGCTTTCATCCATTACATAAGTATTAATTCATTACATAAAGTATTAATTACATAAAGTATTGATTTGTACAAAGTATTGATTTGTACATAAAGTACAAAGTATTGATTTGTTAAATCATTCATTACATAAAGTATTAATTTTTTATGACTTTCATCCATTACATAAGTAAAGTATTGGCTCTTTATGGGCATTTTATTCTGAATCATTAATTTATGTTAAATACATAAATGTTTGTAACTAAAATTGAAAAAATGTTATATTAATATTTTTAAGGAAGAGAGATTGGTAGTTTTTGTATTTAACAAAAATTAAATATTTGAAAGTAAATACAAATCTGTATTTGAGCGTAAATATTTGTATTAAATTAAATATTTGAAAGTAAAATACCCATAAAGAGCCAGTACTTTAAATAGGTAATGCGTATTTACTTATAAACTACACTCCTTAAAATTTATTAATTGTTAATTGATTTGTAGTACTTTGTCATTCATTGGACATGTAGTATAAAGGACAAATTTGGTACAAAATTCTAATTTCACTCCCAAAAACAATATTTTAATCATTTAGACTGAATTTGCAAAGGATTAGTAACTTCAGGGGAGGTCAATGTAATTTTTTAAACCATAGGGGAGGTCAGTGCAAATATCAGAAACCTCAGGGGAGGTTTCTGCAATTATCCCGATATTCAAACTTCTCTGAACTCATCCCACTCGTACATATGTAACCATTTGAGCCCAGCACCAAACAAAATGAGACTGTCATTGAGCCCAATCTTTTGTCTAAACGGAAGGCCCACCTCTCGACAACTTAGAAAGCTTACTATTAAACAGATCCGAATCTTCCATACCACAGATGAAATTCACAGATTTTCTTTTTCTTTTTCTGTTTCTTTTCTTTCTTCACTAAATTCTCGATTACTTTCCCCAAATTTCCACCTGATGATAGCATCCTCCGAAATTCATGAAGGTTTTGGCTTAAATTTTCCATCTTGTCTGCAGAATTGCGTCTGTTTGGTTGCAGAGAAGATCAAAATTTGCGCTCTTGAAGCCCCAACAAATTGCAGAAATGGTAGGTATTGAAGCCGAAGAAAAAGTGGAGCAGAGCCAACAAACGAGAAAACGACGCCGTCTCACCTGGGACGTAGCTCCTTCGGCAGAACAACCTGAGGTACAAGTTCTTTTTCCACTAGTAATCTTTTCAATTTCCAAGAATTAGATTTAGGGTTTCTTCTTTTGGGAAATAGAAACCAGAAAATGTGAAATTTTCAGGATAATGTTTTCTTCTTTTTTTTTCCCAAATATATATATATATTTTTAGTTTGTTGGGTTTATGGAAATTGTTTTCTTTTTATTTTTTCCCCCCTGTTTGGATTTAGGCTGAAGAGGGAGAAAATGGGCGGAAGCGTTGGGCGTGGTTCGCACGTGTCTCCACCGAGGAGGGATGATGATCCAGAGGGGCATTATGTGTTTAGTATTGGGGAGAATTTGACTCCAAGATGTGAGTTTTTGTTTTATTTCTATTTTGGAAGATCTTCTTTAATATAACTATGGAAATGTTGTGGGTTTGTTTGGTAAGATCTGTTGGACATACTTAAAAGTTTGCATGGTTTGTTCACTTTGGTCGTCTTTCTTGCTTTCTTGTGATTGTTAAGTTTTTGAGTTCACTGATGAGAGGTGAAATGTCAAATTTGGTTTAGTTTAGATCGATAAAGTTCTTAAGATTGGTTACTTCATTGATGATCAGTGGTGACGTCAGTAGTGACATTGTAGGTAATTGAAAAAAGAATCTTTTTGAACATTGAGATAAACAACAACTTAACAAAATCACTCAATTTAGTTAGATTGGACTAAGAAAAAGAGTTGTAACTTGGAATAGTCATCCTCAATTGGAGCTTTTTTGTTTCTCCAATTGGATACGAGGAGTAAATTTAGGAGTTCAGTGCTTTGCAATTGCTTTGTATTTTCATTTCCCCGTTGGTAATGGTGATAGGGCAGGTTTTGACTGTAAATTCTAGTTCTTTTGTCTTGTTTTAGTTTCAGTATATGAGCATATTCACATAATGCTATCAAGCTTTTCCATTTCTTTACTATAAGTTATTTTGGAAAATGGGTGTTATATTTTTCTAATACTGCTTGAGCTTTTTAAAATTTTGCTTCTTACAATCAAAATGTTGAGACCTGTGTTCCTTCGTCTTCTTATGCAGATAAAATACTCAGCAGGATGGGTGAAGGTTAGCTGTGACATGCCTGCTTATAACACGACCTTACCTTTTTTGTCAATTCTTCTTGAACAAAATCAGCAAGTTGCTAGTGCTGTAGGCACATTTGGCCGGGTTTTGGAATGTTGGGATCGTGAAGCACGAAATTATGTGGCTATCAAAGTAGTTCGCAGTATACACAAATACCGTGAAGCAGCAAAAGATTGAAGTTAATGTACTTCAGTGTCTTGCTAAGAATGATAGAGGCAACTCACAGTATGTGATTACTATTTGGAGCAGTGTTCTTTATTTCCGCACCATAATTAGCAATGCTTGATTTGCAATAATATGGGCTTTCTGTATGTGCAGTTGCGTGCAGATTCGAAATTGGTTTGATTATCGGAATCATATATGTATTGTAAGTATTCCAGTGATGCTGCTTAAGCAATACTTAAACTTCTCTTTCCTTCTATGGCATTAAGTTTGCTATTGTGGGGGTACCTATACACTTCTAGATGTTAAGCATAAGTGTCTTGACTCTTGAGGCATTGAAAGATACGTTGAATGCTTCACCTGTCTTAATTCTTCCAGTCTTGCTTTTCAGGCTACATTCTACAGTCCTGTTTCTTGCAAACTTTAGGTTTTTTTGGTGCTTTCTGGTTAAAACTTTGACCACCATGCTATAGTTGTAGTGTATATGCATGGTCTTCTGGGTATATGCAGTTATTAGAATTCATTGTTTATCATAATTTACAGTTAATTTGTCAATAAGTCTGTTAGTAGCAATGATGGGAGCATGACAGACAATTCGTTCAATGCATTTTAATGGTGTTATCAGGTGTTTGAGAAGCTTGGACAAGTTTATATGATTTTCTAAAAGAGAACATAAATACTGCGCACTTCCTGTGGATCTGGTTCGGGAATTTGCACGCCAGCTTTTGGAATCTGTAGCATGTCTGTTGGACTGATCTTTGGTCCATTTGTTTTCTCCAAACACCATGTTGATTTATCTTTCTTACAGTTGCCAGTTATTTCCTTTGGTCTTTGCTATTCAGGGTTTGGTTGTTTACTAATTATGTTTCCTTAATTCCAATTTAAGATATTAATGATCATTTGTCATGTTAAACAGATATGCATGATTTACGGCTAATTCACACTGACCTGAAGCCAGAAAATATACTTCTTGTGTCTTTCTGATTTTATAAAGATCCCTGGCTGCAAGGGTGCATGGTCTTAACTTGTTAAAACTATTTTATAACTATAAACTGTATTTCTTGTATTAATTAGCTCTTTCACTGTACAGACAATTTCAGATGAAACTAATTTCAGGTTCTTGCCAAAGTAAGTGCTATTAAGCTGATTGATTTTGGTAGCACAGCATCTGATAATCAGAACCATAGCTACATTGTCTCCACGAGGCACTATAGAGCACCTGAGGTTATTTTAGGTAAATGGTCACTGCTCGGAACAGGAAACTTTTAATATTTTTAGTTTGTGCGCATGCCTGGCCTAGCAAATTAATGGAGGCAGAAATTGCTGGAAATCTTGAATGAGGACAGAAAGTCTGTGTGTGTCTATATAGGTTGGCAAATGGTGTGCATTAAATGAAACTTTACTGTCTCTAAAGAGGGTTCCTTTGAACATAGTTGACGAGTCTGTGAGTGCCTTCTACTGTATCTACGGACAAATACATGGTATCTTACTACATCCTTATAAGTTTCAAACTTCTTCAGGTCTTGGATGGAGTTTCCCTTGCGATATGTGGAGCATTGGCTTGATACTTGTTGAACTTTGGTTTGGTTGGCCTACTTCATATTTCTGTTTTTCTTCAATTTTCTTCTTCCATTTAACACTTTTAGGAGTAAACAACCTGTTAAATATGTCAAGCTTGTGGATATTGTTTAGGGTGAAGCATTGTTCCAGACACATGAGAACTTGGGAGCACTTGGCAATGATGGAGAGGGTATTAGGCCCTCTTCCAGAGCATATGACTAGGAAGAGCAAAGTAAGTAATAAATTTATGAGCTGTCCTCCAAATATCTCACATTTCTCATGATTGTTTTTTGTGCTTCTTTGCTAGTTTAGTTGTTCTTTTCCTTCAATTTTTTGGGGTTGTTTTTGCAGCCGAGGTGCAGAGAAATATTTCAAGCGGATCACGGCTAAACTGGCCAGAAGGAGCAGCTTCCAAGGGAGAGTAATCCGAGCAGTTAAAAACTGGATCGCCTAAAGGTCTTTACTGGGTTCCGTTCGTTTTCTTGTTGCTTCCATTTTTCCCCTGGTTGCTTGTGCTTTTTATATGCTTGCCATTGAATTATGGATTAGAATAAAATACGTATCCTGAGTTCTAGTCAGCATGATTTATTCAGTTGTCGTTTCCTGTCTCAGGGCTCTTATCCTACCTAGTTTACCTGTTTAATGCAGAATCTCATATCAAGGCATGTCGAATTCTCCAAATCCTCGTTTGTTGACTTGTTGCATGCATTGTTGAAGTTTGATCCATCTGAGCGTCTCAGTGCTCGACAAGCTCTTGATCATCCATTCTTTAAGGACCCAACTTAACGGCAGGGAACTGTGTAAAGAACAAAACTTCACCGTGTTAATGTGTGTGGGCAATTTTGGAAGGTTAAAGGCGTGGGCTTGCCAATTGCCTGCATTGCTGTTCTGTTGTATATCTTGAGCTTAATCGACTGCTCATTGGCATTGCCATTTCTTGGGCTAATCTATCGAGGGCCCAATTTCCCACTTTAGCCTAAAAAGCGTGAGAAGATTGTAGAAACCTGCCTGCTGGGTTTAGTTTTAGAGTTGCCTGGTTCAGTCATCTTCTTGTGAAGATTTTCACGTAAATGCTAGTATATAGGTAGTTGGAATATGCAGTAATAATCATCAAAAGATTTTGTGCTTCTCATGATGGGAAGGCTTGACAACCAGAACATCTGCAACCTTGGGATCACGATGCTTCTCTTTCGAGCTTGTTAAATTCCTTAAATGTAGAGGATCAAACTGTACATTTACATCCTATGTGTGGTGTTTGTGATACACAAGCTTGTACGTGTGGTGGAGCCTGGGTACCATATGGGGTTTCTGTTCTTTTCGTGGAAATTTGGTTCGAACGAAGATGGAAAGGAAGCAAATAAAGAAGATCCAGTTGGTGAAATAGTCAATTTAATTGTTACTATATGTCGAAAATAGTAAAATTTTCTCTTCCAACATCTTATATGTCATAAATGCTTTTCTAGCTCTTAATCTGCTTTTCCAATTTGTTGCTTGTACGTGTGCAAGTGCATCAATTCCACCCCAATTCAATAACACGGTACTTAACTACACGTCTAAGCTATGCAGAAAAATGGTACAGTCCTTGGGTCTTTAGATAAAATTCATTTTTCTGCTATATATAGCAGGCCCTCAAGTAGATCAAATGAGCACATATCAATTACATATAAATATAGCCACGAAGAGGATTAGTCCTCGGAGCAAGTGATTTCAATAGAGCCAACATCATCAGGATCAGAAATACCCAGGGCTTCCCACACAGCTTTTGAACCATCAACAATGTTGTTAGGACATGGAGGCTGGTAGTCATGGTCGTCATCACATCCCATAGTCGAGTCACATTCATCGACAACCACGGCTTGTACACTTCGACCATTATACCTAACGGTGATGTTGTTGAAGCACCTACTGCCTCCATCGTACCATCCAGTCGAAAGAGCCACGATCGGTATGCTATTGGAGTGGTAGTTGTCATCACACTCTGATGGACCGCCACCATCTCCACCCTTCTCAAAGCTGTTTATAGTAAGAGTAGCTCTTGTTTCTGGAGTAATTGAAGGGGAACACTTGTATGTTTTGTACTTCTCTCCTGCCTTGCAGCAATCAGAATCATTTTCTTGATTGCATTGCCCTGGAGGGGTGTTTTGCCTGTTATTGTCCCGCTTGGCCTACAGGCCCCAAGTTTGGTAGGCCTAGCCTCTGAAACATTGGAGTAATTTGCTAGGAGAATCAAAGAGCAGTAAAAGGGATGCTGGAAAAGTAATGCTTCTCATTTTTGGTTCTTGATCAGTTTCTTTAGGCATGCAGCAGGTATTGAAATGTCGTTTGATGGATGATGCAGTTACAGGATCGAATGAGGGGTTTATATACAGTTCTGACAAGTAAAATGCCAAGATTGTGCTCAAAGATCAAATTGGATTTTAACTATACAACCATGATCATTTGGCTTGTGATCTCTTGCATTCGACAAGTCCAAAGGAGAAGTCAAGCAGATTGTATATGGCTGTATGCGGTATGCCATTATCATTGCTAGTGTGAAAGTCATCTGTCGCTAGCAAATGAAATAACCAAGTTGGTACGTCAAGAAGGTATTTCTCTTTCAACTTTACTTCCACGGCCGGATCAGGTCTTTTCCTGAATGATAATATGGAACGTTAATAGCAGAAGTCATAACAAAAACTTACTTGAAGATGGAACAGTTGCATGTCAAATAACTTTCACAAAATTATGTACTTTTTTAGTCCCCTACTTTCCCTCTCCTCTCCTCTCAAGATCAGATTAGTTCCATGTCTACAATGCCGACAACTTTTGTTTATGGATGAAATATTTCTTTATGCTTCTTTAGTTGTCTTGAGTAGAGTATAAATACCTCATTATTTGGAAAAAAATTATTTGGTTGCATCATAAACACGTTTTCTAATCACTTAATGTTCTTTTTAAACATCTTTTTTTATCTAGTATACATCATATCACAAGAATATTCTAATTTATTTTAAAAAACTGTTCCAAATAATCCTCCATCCAAACATAGCCACATTTTATAATGAACTCTAAGAAGCAAGCTTAATTGAGCGTCGACTATGGAGTAGCTTTAATAATGCAATCTACTTGGGCTGTTGGTGGGGGTGGGAGGTCAAGGGTTCAACCCTTGCCTTCTATTTTGCCATTTAATTGTGACTGTCACTTTTAAATGACTTCCTCCGACGAGTAAAAAAAAAAAACAAATGTTACTGAATTACTTAAGATTTTCTATTTTGGTCACTAAATTTTTTGTGATCAAAAGATGTATGTTTTTATTAGTTGAGTGACTAAAAGTGAAAGTTTTTATTAATCAAGTGACTAAAAAACAAACGTTTTTATTAGTTAAATGATTTTTTTCCCAACAAAAACACGAGTAGAAATAAATCAAGGGGTTAAAAATGCTCATTTTTCATTTGTAAGGGACTAAAAATTATCATCACATATATACAGGACGTAAAATATATAAAACCAATATGTTAGAAATGAAAGAACAACGTTTCACATGTGAAAGACGTGAAAGGTACAAAACGAACATATAAGGGATTAGTGATTTTTTTTTTTTTGGGCCATTTGCTAACATTAAAAAGAAAAAAATAATTTGACCAACAATTGTGAAATACCACAAATGCCCTCAAACATGCTCCTATTTTAAATTTTTACTCTCGAGTCACATGACTCATGACCGTAATTGTTAACTGCGGAAACAGGCAGATTTGTAACACTAAAAACCCCAGCAGCTGTGTGGAAGGAAAACCCCAAAAGAGTGAAAGGGTTTTATAAATCCAGGCATTTGCAAGAAAAAAGCCCAAATCAATCATCTTTACAATCGTTCTAATCACACAAGATTTTCATATAATTAAGGCGCATATACAGACATTCAAGAGTGTGAGTGTGGGAGAAATCTGGGAAAAATGTCGTTTAGGTCGAGGGAAATGGTGAAGAGGATAGTGAAGAAGATAGGGGGTGAGAAAAATCTGGCACCCGGACTCAAAGATGAGCTCAAGAAATCCGTACCCAATTCCAAGGTCGTCATGGGTCGGGCCCACCGCGGCCTCTACGCCGGCCGCCACATCCAGTTCGGCAACCAAGTCAGCCACGACGGCGGTAACAAGTCCGTTTCCTTTTGGAACCTAAATCACATTTCATATCTCATCGCCATACATTAGACATCTTATTAGTTACTCCCACCCGTTCATTTTCGTACTTTCGGTAAAGTTTTCTCATTTCGACTCTTTTTCTTTTTGGAATTTATTTTAAATTTCTGGGCTTTTCGACATTTTAATGCTTCGTCATCTTTTTTTTTGTTTATTGCGATTGTTTCTTGACCGGGAGAAATGCGTCCGCTGGGTGTCTCTGTGTTTTGGTCCTTTTCATTTTATGGGAATTTGTATTGTGTGAAAGATAGTGGAGGAAATTGGAAAGCGTGTTACATGCAATTTACCGAATGTTTACTGTGTGATACTTGATATGCTATGTGTTTAGAGTTGTATTTGAAGCTCTGAACTGTACATGGAGAAATTAGATACTGGCCGAGCAGATGCTTTGATGCTGAGAATGAAAAACTTTCATATTTCTGATCAAATGCAGTTTGACATAGACCACTTTGGAGGAATTTAAGATGACATTGATACTTGAATTATAGTATTTCCAGTTCCTATTATTAATAGTCCAAGACCAGAGTTTTTTTCTTTTTTTCTTTCTGTGGTGAAGTGTCTGTTGATATAATTATCCAAGGATCCTTGTCACTGTTTAGTCAATTGAATTATGATATGAGGGTGTGTCAAGGTATAACCATTGAAGTCATATGGAGATACGGAACTGGTAAGCAATTTTAACTCCTTGATCTTTCAAGATGCCAAATTAAGCATTCACTGTGTTGATAAATCTGCATCTCTGTATTCTCAATGAACTTTAGTACGAGGACAGAACAGGATTCAGTAGTGCTTTGTGCTAAACTGCAGGAATTAACCAAACTCTCTAGAGCAGTTATTGCAGGAGCATTTACAAGTTTTGTGCTCTACATAGATTCATTTTGTTTTCTTTTCCCATTCTAACTAAAGGTATATCTAGGAAATTACCTATGAAGTGATGAGAAATTGACCTGCCAGAGAACTCTTTGTTTGGTTAAACTGATAGGTCAAGGAGGTCATGGAAGCCCAATGTACAGGATAAGCGGCTATTCAGTTACATCCTAGATCGTCACATTAAGGTAAAAGTAACCACTCATGCCCTCCGCTGCATAGACAAGGCAGGTGGTATTGATGAGTACTTGCTGAAGACACCATACCATAAGATGGACACTGAAATGGGACTCTACTGGAAGGCTAAGATTGAAAAATTATATGAAGAGCTTGGCGAAATGGAGGTTGTTTTCTTTTCACCTGAAGATGAAGCCAAATTTGAAGAGCAATTTAGAGAGTTGAAGGTAGAACAGAGGGCAGGCCGCAGGGAAGCCAGGAGAAAGATGTATGGTTGGTCAGGTAAATCAGAGGCAATAGACGAAGGAAGAGCAGATGCCGAGGGAACTCATCAAGAAGCTGCCAGACATGGAGAAGGAAGCTCAGATGCTGATATTCATGAGCCCCAGGTTGCCAATGCTTGAATGCTGGATTGTCTGTTGCAATGCTGTTGGATTTTACTTATAGTTCCTTCACATTCTGAAACTTCAATTTTGTTGTATATTTTGCAATTTTGGAATCAACTCCCGTATGTCAAAGATGATGGTGCAATTGGCACTTGCCATATGACGCAGGAACTAGTAGATTTCTTTTAGCATATGGATTGGCATTCTTACTTAATGGGGTTTCTGTATATAAAAATGTGCCATCAGATTTGATAAAGAGCCTCTGCTGAAAGGGGTGCGGTTTTGATCATCAATATGACGTTCTTAGAAATTAAAAGTTAGTTCTATAATAATACATTTTCTAGCATCTAGCAATTCAAATAATTTCCATCTCTGATTCATGCGAGGCATCTTTTTTGTTATTTCCCCACCTTTTTTGGGTCAAACGTCAAGATGCAAGGCATCTAAGATATGATCAAGTCATGTAGAATGTTATTGCCCAAAGGAAAAAAAAGCCATGTAGAATGCATAGGCTAATCATGTACTGGTACAGCTTTGGTTTGTGACTACCATTCTTCATACTTGTGTTTCTGGTTTTAAAGCATCCAGTTCTTTAATACCCTGCGTCTCTGCTGTTCTGCAAGTGAAGTATACTGTTTCTTAAAAGTAATTTGCCTAAACGCATACAACTCGAAGGATGTTCTTGTACCAATCAACCTCTCGATTTCTAAGAGTTTGATTTTTTTTTATTTTTTGTTTTTTCATCTTCCAATCATTTACTGCAAAGTTCTTGTACTTATGCTTTTACCACCTAAGAGCATCTCCAACGTGGTATAATAAGGAGTGCAATGCTTGACAAAATATGCATCCATTACACGGCCACCCATTGTGTAATGCCCATTACACGCATCATTCTGATGATGCGTGTAATGGGTGGGTCAGCCAAGGTCAAAATTTAGCAGTCTGACAAAATTTTGCCCAGCAATCTTGAAGGTAAAAATAACAATATATTATTTTTGAGAGATAGAAAAAAATATATTGTTCAAACTTAGAAATTCATAATATTATTTTTAGAAAATAAAAAATTCAAAAGGTAAAAAATTTAATGAAAGTTAATACTTTATTTTTTAAAAATAACAAAATTATTTTTAAAAATTACTTTATTTATTTATGGAATATGAGTTATGCATTATTAAAATAAATGTTTGATTTCATTATGGACTTATGTTATTACACCTTGTGGAGTGTAATCCATTGTGAGTGGAAGTGTACTAAAAGAGGAGAAAGTGGAATGCTGACGTGACATGTGAATTACACTCTTTAGAGTGTAAATCATTGTGGATGCTCTAAGGGTGCCTTTGGGAGTTGAGAATTTGAATGGAAGAGAAAGGGAAAGAAGAGAAAGCCTGATTTTCCTTTGTTTGTGAGTTTTAAATAAAAGAGAAAGGAAAGGAAATGGGAGGATGAATAGTGGACAGAATTTTTCCTCCCAAATTGGAGAGAGAGCCGGAGGAAGCTTGTAAAAAATTTTTAAAATGCCTCTTTTATCGTTAAAAATGTTTTGAACAAATATTTAATGACTTTCATATCCAAAATCATTTCACTAATTCTCAAAACTCCCAAACAACGTAACAATCCTTTCTCTTCTCTTCCCTTCTCTTAAACTTAAGTTTTCCCTTCTTCTCTTTTCTATCCTAAACTCCCAAACTTAGCCTAAGCGCTTGAAGAGTACGCTGGCACAGGTGGAAAAGGTCACAGCACACAATGACAATGCAGTGGCTTCCACAAGGATATCTAAACCGCTGAGCAGTGGCAGCTGCAAGGTTAGCATCCCATGTTCTGGCCACCTAAAATGGAATGTTCTCTGGTGACTGATTATCTCTTCGCCATAGAAATTCTTGTCAACTGCCTCAGGTACCAGTCCAAAATTTGTGGGCAATGGCTAACCTAGCATTTGAGAGCTACAAGGCTGAGGTGAAGTTCCGACTTGAAATCCTGTTCTGCTTCCTCAATACTGGTGTTTCTTGAGATGTTGGAGCTGGAGCTTATGGAGGACACATCATTTATAGCGCTTGTGATTTCGACTGCAGCATATCTGATGACATACCCGCCTCTGTAGTTCAAGGCTGAAATTGAGCACCGCAAAGCCAAAAGTTGGAAATTAGTAACCTTGTGATTTTGATAGGGTAAAAAATCTTGTTTTGACATGAGATTTAACACACTCAGGTCGTATAGAAGGTAAAAACTTGTTATAGCTGTCATTGCATGGTTCAGAAACCATAATAAACTGGTAATTAAGGACATGCCTGCTAATGTTTAAACAATATTAGAAAAAGCAAAACTGTCTCTTCCCCGTAATTGGCATCAATGTTGGCCAAGTGTTTTCACAGCATCAGTGGAACTAGCATTGCTTGTGATAGATAAGACAATTTACCATAATTTCCTTTTGAAAAAATAAAAGACGTGGAATGCTGCAAATTGGAAGAATGATCCATGGACTTTCTGTAGTCACAGATCAGCTGTGAATCTAATGATCTGTTTCATTTCAAAATGGATTACCCCAAAAATAACATATCTCAGATTCATTTCTTCAAATATATACTTGGAAGATGATTCATTAATCCTCATTGCTCTGTTCTGCATCAATTGTAGTGAGGCTTTTTAGTTAATGCGACTCTCCTTTGGCAGCAGAGTTCATCTATTCATATGGGAAGTACGGCACTGTCTTGCTTCCCAAGGATTTATCTACCTTTGGAGCTGACTCTGATTGCACTGGACTGTTCAATACTTTCTTTTACTGAAAGACAAGACGTCATATGGACTGAAAGCAATGGAGCTAGGAGGAGAATTCACAAAAATCTTTCATAAGGGACAACAGATAAAGTATCAATGGATATCTTCAAATTTGGAGAATGGAGCCTGTTCTAACCTCAATAATCAGCAAAACTCTGCACAAACAAGAAAGGAGAGGTTTGGGTGGATTTTGCATGTGAAAGACAGAGAGAACGAATGCAGTACAAGCAGCTCACCTATTTTATCCTGTGGGGAACCTCTTTTCAGTTCTTCTGGAAGTCCTTTCTTTAAGCTGTATTTCTGTTAAGTGTATTTCATCTTCTGATTACCAGTAATCTTTACAAGAACAGATTCCATTTTCAAACTTATGGAACCTATTGGCATCTCTAACCAGAAACACCTTGCTCAAAATCATTGACAGACCCTTAATAAATTCATGACAATCCCCACAAACCCTCAAGTTTTTGAAAATTCGAATTGGCTTTCCGTCATCTAGTCCACCACAAACCAGAGCCAGTCCAATGGCCAACTTCTCACTATGAAGTCTCAACCCTTCTTGCTTTGACTCCTCTTCAACATCGTGCAATGAAAAACTTGTGTCATATGCATAACCTGTCTCTTCTTTCATTCTTTTCTCCATTTCTTTCAGAATATCATGGATGCTTTCAAAAAGTGGGTGTGCATCGTCTCCGTTATAGAAGAAGTGGATCTGTTTATCAATTTCAACCCAACTACGTCCAGCTTCTTTCTTCAGACCTTTTGCCTTCACTGTTCCTCTTAATTTCTCACACTCTTTCCAGCAACAAGCATCGGCAAAAATATTTGACATCATGACGTAATTAACTGGATTGTCACTGTCCAGTGTCAAGAGGATTTCACCTACTTCTCTTCCAATCTCAACATCTCTATGAACTCTACAAGCACTAAGCAATGTCTGCCATATGCCTATATTTGGTTTTAGAGGCATGTTCTCAATGAGATGTTTTGCTTCTCTCAAACGTCCAGCTCGACCTAGGATATCAGCCATGCAAGCATAGTGCTCTACCCTACGTTTTAGTCGATGATCATTACAAAATCTTCTGAAGTATTCTTGGCCTTCTTCAACAAGTCCAGCATGGCTACAAGCTGAGAGTATAGCCAAGTAAGCCACTGCATCGGGCTCAACATTTTCCAACAGCATTCTCTTGAATAGATGAATAGCTTCGGTACCAAGACCATGCTTTCCGTATCCCGTGATCATAACTGTCCAGGAAATGACATTTTTTGCCAGCATATCACAAAAATACCTTTCAGCTTCCTCTATCAGACCACATTTGAGATACATATCAAGAATTGAATTGGCTACGGAAATGTCTGTACGAGTAGGTTTCTTTTCTGCATATGCATGCATTTGCTTTCCCAGCTCTACAAGAGCAAAATCTGCAAAGACGCCCATCATGCTTGAGACTACAAACCCATCAACAGGAATACTACTATTCCGGAGCTCTCTGAACAAGTCCAGGGCCACAGATAGATTCACTTCCTGAGCATATCCAATTATTAGCGCTGTCCAAGATATCACACTCTTCTGTTCAACGTCATTAAACACCCTATGCGCTTCAAATAAACGTCCACATTTGACATACAAATCAATTAGAGACCCTGAAACGATTTTCTGGTTAAGAAAAGGGATTCCTCTCACGGTTAGAAAAGCATGGATTTGAGTTCCCTCAAGGATGGCTCCAGAAACAGTACAAGCTTTTAATGTGCTTGTGAATGTGTATTCATCTGGTATTTCTCCCTGTTTTTGCATCTTTTTGAACAACAGCAGAGACTTCTCACCCTCCCCTTCTAGGGCATAACCAGCTATCATCACATTCCAACTTATTAGACTTCTGATAGGCATAGCATGAAACATATATGCAGCATCAGATATTTGTCCACTTCTCGAGTACATATCAATGATCGAATTCCCAACCACAGGATACCACTCATATCCTCTTTTACTACACAAACTATGAATCTGCTTCCCGTTTACCAGAGCACCCAGAATTCCACATGCCTTAAAATTTGTCGAGAAAGTAAATTCATTAGGCTTAACGCTTGAAAGTCCCATTTCACGCAAGAGCAATAAGGGTCGTCTGGCATCACCCTCTTGCAAATACCCACACATCAATGCTGTCCAAGAGACAACATTCCTATCAGGCATTCTATCAAACACAGCGCGAGCGAATTCAATCCTACCACATTTTCCATACAAATCTATGATGTCGTTGTTGATCATCAAATCCAACCCATAACCCTTTCTCACTACAGCTCCATGAACCTCCTTCCCCTGATCATACAACAAATTCTTGGAGCATTTTCTTAGTAGTTCAGCCAATCTTTGACGTTCACTCATCAACAAACTTGCACCTTGCTTCATTATACTACCAAAATACTGTTTGCCTCTTTACCTGAATTTCTGAAACCAGAATCAAACAACTTAAGCACCACTTCTCGAGTCTTTTCCCTTTGACTTTTGAAACGCCAAAAGATTGCGAGTTGAGTTACAGCAGCACCTAGAGATGTCATATTCCGTTGTTCTGACAATTCAGTCTAGTGACCCTTTCTCGGGAATGAACCCCAAAATGTAATCTGTGAGACCTGTTCGATAAATTTCCTGAATGAGGGGTATCTATATGCATCTATGTGTTTGTTTCTTTGTCTGCATCAGAACTGCAAGTTCCAACTAATAAAACCAGAAGCCTCAGCTGGCGGCCTGGTAGAGTTACTCCTACTTTTGGATAATTTCCAGAAAAAGTTTGGTTTTATTGAAGTTGATAATGGCCAGCCAAGCAGGATTCTTGACAATAAGAGGCGTGGAAGATATGCTCATGCCCATGTTAAGAAATTGCAAGAATATGTCACACTTGAAGAGAGTACATTCCCAAATGGTCAAGTTTTCTCTAGAACAAAGCAATTTCTTGGTGACCAAAATGGTGGATATTTGTGTTCAAATTGGTGAAATACAGTATGCAAGTTTGCTATTCAGGCAGGTTCTTGAGCCTAATATTTTTTTGTGCAATGCTATCATTAGAGCCTATACAAATAAACAGATGTATCTCTTGACAATAAATGTATATAAGCAGATGCTAAAACAGCCTCAGGGTGAAGAGCCCATTTTGCCTGACAAATTTACATACCCTTTTGTTCTTAGGTCTTGTGGAGGACTTCTGAATGTTTGTTTGGGGAAACAAGTTCATGGGCATGTTTGTAAATATGGGTTGAGGTCTAATAGAGTAATAGAGAATTCAATGCTGGATATGTATGTGAAGTGTGATGACATGAGGGAGGCTCATAAGTTGTTTGACGAAATGGGTGAAAGAGACGTGATTTCATGGAATAGTCTCATTTCTGGGCACATAAAATTGGGTCATTTGAGGAGGGCAAGGTCATTATTTGATCAAATGCCATATAAGAACATTGTGTCTTGGACAGCAATGATCTCCGGGTACACAAAATTGGGGTGCTATGGTGATGCTTTGGATGTTTTTCGGAGAATGCAAATGGTTGGAGTTGAGCCTGATTGGATTAGTTTGGTTGCCGTATTGCCAGCTTGTGCACAGTTGGGTGCTCTTGAGGTTGGGAAGTGGATTCATTTCTACGCAGAGAAAAAGGGATTTCTGAGAAAAACTTGTGTATGCAATGCGCTGATTGAAATGTATGCAAAATGTGGGAGTTTGAATGAGGCTTGGCAGTTGTTTGATTGGATTTCAGAGAGGGATGTCATCTCATGGAGTACGATGATTGGAGCGCTTGCAAATCATGGACGAGCTAATGAAGCAATTGAATTATTTGAAGAGATGATTAGGGCAAGGGTTGAACCAAATGAGATAACCTTTGTTGGTCTTCTATCAGCTTGTGGACATGCTGGTTTACTGAACGAGGGTTTAAGGTACTTTGACACTATGAGAAATAATCATACCATAGAACCCGGGATAGAGCACTATGGATGTTTAGTTGATCTTCTTGGGAGGACAGGGCGCCTTGAAAGAGCTCTCAAACTTATAAAGAGCATGCCAATGGCGCCAGATTCAGCCATATGGGGCTCGCTGCTCAGCTCTTGCAGAATTTATCGGAATCTTGAAATTGCCGTTGTAGCAATGGAGCATCTCTTAGAGCTTGAACCAGATGACACAGGGAACTACGTCCTGCTTGCAAATATTTATGCAGACCTTGGAAAGTGGGACAGTGTTTCAAGAATGAGAAAATTTATTCGAAGTAAGAGCATGAATAAAACACCTGGTTGCAGTTCGATTGAGGCGAACAATTCAGTTCAAGAATTTGTATCAGGAGACGATTCAAAGCCATTTACCAAGGATCTGTATTGGATACTGAACCTAATAGCATTGCAGCAAAGTGAAACCAATGATCAGATAGATGCCATAACCATGCTAGAGGATATTAGATAAATCATGCATAGTCAGAGAAGCATTCAAAATTTAATTTTGCAGTATGCTGTGGAAACTGCAAACTGTCATTTCTGTGTTCTCTTCAGGAGTTCTGTTGGTGGAAATGGCTTTTCAGTAAAAAATATATAGCACTTTGTTGGTAGAGGGTGATTTTCTACCTCTTTCCTCAACAAATTAGATGCAAGTTTGAAGCTTAAGTAGTTGCATTGAAGCTTGGGGGCTGGGGGCCAAGCATCTTACAATTATTAAGCTATACTGCCCTAGAAGCATGCAGTTTCAAATTATAGAATTAGCTTGGAAAGAAAGAGTCAGCTCAAAAAGCTTTGGATATCCTGCTGTCAATGCCTTTTAGAAGGTACTCTAACTTTTAACAGCTCTGAAGGTTTCTTCCTCCCATTTGAAGGTACACCTTTTCTTCTAGCAATAAGGTTTCAAGTAGTACAATCATTTGGAAATGCTCTCTCTTTTTTTTAAAACTCCAGTTTAGTTTGGTAGTTTAGGAGAAAGAAGAATATATGTTTGTATTCTGAATATGTCGATATCTTCCAGACTGTATGATCTACCATCAATCAAAAATTTAAATACAAGATGTAATCAACTGTATCATAATTTTGGTGTTATTATCAATCCAATCTTTGCCCGGTAAAGGCCGCTCTACTAACATGTAATTACGTTCTCATAATTTTGGTTACGTTCAATAATCTCCAAGGCAAATCTTTACAAAAGCGCAGGAATGAAATCCCCTCAATTTCTCCATCAGATATTATCATCTGCAGCAATAGAAACAGGACTCTAAAAACCCCCAAAGTGCACACATCAACTTGAATCAAAGCATTATAATTTGAATTAACAAAATGATTGAAGAACTAATTTTAACTATCTTAAATATTTGAGGCATTATTCTACATTCTACATTGAAGCACAGTAAAAGCTCCAAATGACAACTCCTCCTCGGCAGAGATTATTAACTGCTACATGACAAAGCCAAAAACAAATTTTACCAGTCGAGTTTTCCAGCCAACGAAAGGCCACAAATAACCGTTACTGCATAAATGCTACAGTCCATGAACATCGCACCTGTGACATCCTGCAAAAGAATGCCAATTCCAGAGCACTCCCAAGTTGATCAGCCAAGCCAGTCTCACCAACCGAAGGACTGCTGGTTGGTTGCTGTCAGGCCTCGCTAAACCTCTTTGCCTTTCTAGAAAGCCGTGCTACTACAATTGTTTACATTGGTCAAGAGAAGTAGATAAAGTGGTCTGAAAAATACAACGTTCTTAAAAAAGCTGCTACCTAATATTGGAAACCCCACAGAAGCCAAAACTTACCAGTATGGCCACCACTAGGGCACACAAAGTGCGAGTACTCTCTGTCGCTACAATTTCCGATTCACTGCCTTAGGTGAAACAATTTTGTGAAAATGAGACATTGCCTCAAAATAGTGGTCTTTCTGGGATACACAAAGCTGAGGATCCTGAGCTGGTGATCCTTTGCCATTCAAGATCAAAGGAAGATACTTTAGAGGATTCCATGCTACTCTCACATTCGCGCATAATTGGTCCATCTCTGTCCCCAGTCATAAAATGCTCGCTAATTTCACTGACAGAGTCAAGACTTGGTGGCAGTGAACCCGAGGATTTATCCTGGGTCTGGGGGGAAGCTGCAGCATCTGTGAATAAGAGAATATTAAATGACAAAATGCCACCGACAAACACAATATCAACATGATCTCAAACTTTCATATGCATTACACTATTGCCGCTTTTCTGGGATAACAATAGCCCATCTTTTCTGAGAAACAGTGCAATGGCTGCATAAGCAGCAAGAATCATGTAGCAGAGAAGTTCACAGATTTCACCAAAATTGTCAGAAAATCGGGACTCACAGATAATGGCCCCAATCAGTAACTATTTTCTCGTAATTGGCTTGCTGCACTAAAACCTAGTATACAACAGATGAAATGAATTTTGCTCCCTTCTTCACCCCCATCCCGAACTCCACCAAAAAGATAGACAAATATCAAAATAGTAACAAGACAAAAGCCATCTTCACCATTACCAAAATCTAAACTTCACAGAGAAATTGCTGAAAATCAAATTGATATCGTGAATCCAGAATATCAATAGCAAGATGACAAAATATGCTCCAACCTTATATCCAGCTCAAGAAGTTATGCAGATGAAAGAAACACATTCCCTAAAAACTTTTACTAATAAATTGGAAACGAAATCCCAACATCTTGGGATTCAATTTGCGCACATCCAAATATCACATATTAAATGGCGTTAAAAAATTACGGTAATTACAAAAAATAGTAGGACAATTAAATCAACAATGTGATTAAGTTTCATAAGCGATTTGCTAAGAATGTGTCACTGCGCGTTTACCGTGGGACTGAGAATCGACGGCGGACATTGAGGCGGTGTGGAGTGGGAACCGTGCGATTGATCGGATTCGGAATCGGATGGGAGGGTTCGGATTTGGCCGGTGATTAGGGCTAAACGATCGGTTCCTCTGTCGACTATGCGACGTCGTCGACCTTCCCTGCCGCTGCTCATCCTGCAATATTCCTCGGTTGCTGCCGCAAATCTGTATTTGACGTTTAGAAAGAATTAAAAGAGAAATGGGGAAGACAAAAATCAATTACTACAAAATTGTAAATTAAGTTGGAGATTTTCTTTTTCTTTTTCTTTTCTCAGAGACGAAATTGAAGTTAGAGTTCAAAGACAGGAACTAAAGAAGGTATTGAAAATATTTGTTTTCTTTTTTTAGTGCATAAAAGAATATATTTTTGTTTTGAAAATGTAATAAAGAACTAGGGGAAAAAGATTGGTGGAAACGTGGTCAGAAGTGGGATTTGAACCCACGCCCTCTCACGAGGACCAGAACTTGAGTCTGGCGCCTTAGACCACTCGGCCATCCTGACTTGCGTGCTTCAGTTAGCTGCAATCGAACTTATAAGCTGATGTTGCTGTGAATTTCAACAAACAACCACCGATTTCTTTCTCTCACGCTCATAGCAGATTTTCTCCTCTTATTAAGGGGATTGTTATTTCTTACTTGAATTATGCTTTGGTTCTATTGGTCCTCCCTTTGTGGAGATAATTTGTAATCCTCGACCCACAGCGATCCAGAAAAAGATTAGGATTGTCTTTGAAAATATCTAGACGAAACGTCCAAAAAAATCTTATCCAATACCAAATTTACCTAAAACTACTGGTTTACATTATAGAGCATATAATAGAGAGGTAAATTATTGAATTTAGGTTATGATTCATTTTAAAAAAAATAGGTTAAACTATGGCCAGTAGATTTCTTAACATATTTTGTCCTATTTAAATTGGGATTAATTTCAGAAACCTCCCTCGAGGTTGCTTATAATATCCACTCAATTCTCTTAAGGTTTTTTAAAATCTCACATACCTCCCTTGAATTAACATTTCTTGTAATATTTTAACCTCTTTGGAGAAAAATATAAGAAAGATTAAAACTTTTGTTCTAATTCTATTCTTATATTATGAAATTTTATAACAACAATAAAATTAAAATAAGATTAAATTTTTATAATGTGTAAATTTCTTAACGTAAACTATTTATTTTTAGTAGTATTGGAACAAAAACAAAAATTTACACCTTGAAAAATTCACACGTATGAAGAGATTTTTAGTTTTCAATTACAACTTAAACTACAACATGAATTAAAATATATTTTCCCAAAAAAAAAATCTTGACTTTCTTTAAATTGTAACTGTGTACGAAATTTTTTAAGGTGTTAATTACTCTTCTAAATCCTCCTAAATTGTTGATCTTGATTAGATTTAATTTATTCATGTCCTTTGCTATTCTACCATGATTGCAATGTAAAGAAATATGGGACTATTATTAGCTAACAATTTTTTTTAATTTACATTTTTTTGCTTTTAAAATTTTACCTTGTTTGGCTTTTTGGTTAAATAGTTATTAAGGGAAAGGGTAATGTTGTCAATTGGTGACCTTGATAGGAATATTTAGTATTGTCAAGTTGACATAGAGAGGTAAGAAAGATTTTGAAAACTTGAGGAAAATCTGAGTCATAACTAATATATTATGATAAACGTAGTAGAGGTTTCTGAATATATCCCATTTAAATTCTTAATTACACCTTTTACCCCCAAAAACCTGTTTCATTACCTGATCGCCGTATAGCTTGCAATGAATTACCATCCATTCCTGACTACTCATCTGTTTTCCAAATTGGGCATTTGAAATTAGAAATAAAGAAAAGGAAACGAGTAACCTTAACATACTTCAACGAACCTTAGGAAGCGGCAGCAAAGCTGACCTTCGAGGAGCAATTGATTGTCGAAAGTACCTATTTCCTGAATGTCCCCTCTTTTGTCATCCGATAATACAGACTTGCCAATAAAACTCGTATTACCTGTGATAAAGTTTGCTGAAAAATGCCTTTAAAAAAATAAAAATGAAAAAAAAAGAAAGAAAAGAAGCCTGGTCAAATGAGTCTTCAGTGAGCTGCTTTCAATAGGGATCTCGCCATAAACCAATTAATCCAACCATCACCTATAGAACCGTTAAAGAAAACATGGAAAGATCTTAATAGTTTGTTAAAATGGATTTAAAGACAGAGAAACAATAGTTGCAGCAGCAGCTAGCGGCACCGGCAATTTGCTAGTGTATTACTGACAACAGCAATACTCTCCTTGGCTTAACTTTCGATCTTGCTTTTAATTCAGAAGATACGTTATCAACTCAAGTTGTGCCCAGGTAGTCAAAGTACAACAGCTAGAACTGGTGCTAAGTATTCAATCAACATACTGAGGATGCAAGGAGAATGTAAATCAACTTACATTAACTATCAAAATGAAGCCTTCAAACAAGGGGCATCTGTCGGTTTTGAAAGCCCAAAAATCATGAACTGGGCAGCTTGCAGTAATAGTCTGATAATAGTGCCATGGATTTAAACATTCAAATTCAATCTAATAAAGTTAAGCTGATCTACCACAGCTTCTATTCTTTCCAATAGCAAACTACATTTTTACATCTGTCAAAATTTTGTTTCTGAAAGACAACACGATTAGTAACATCCCTTGTTACCTAAACCTACTTCCAATCCCAGTTCTTTGAGCTGGCCTATGCATCAATGTCAGTAGCAGCATCCTGTGATGAGTTCTGCAGATTCTTACTCTCTTGTTCATATCTTTGGCGACTTTTCATCATCTGAATCAGGGACAATACCAGACTCCAAAGCAGTGTTGACTACAGGTCGTTGCCTCAATCGGTTCTTTGTAGTTAAGCTTACAATTTCTGGAATTTTCATGTTGGTATTCCCACCATGTCTCTTACAGCCACGTGAAGCATTGGATCATGGACTAACCAACCATCCAAATTACGGAACACAGGGTTTAAAACTGTTTTTCTGGTCAAACATTGTTGTTTCCCTCGAACAAATTTATTACCTCTTTGTCGACATCAACACCAACATCCTCAGAATCATCATTTGCATTCAGACCCTCATAAGTGAAATGATGCTTCTCAGAGTCGGTTGTCACTCTCAGTAGACTGACTCTCCCTTGAGTGGCCAGAATTTGAAAACATCAATGGAGGGAATTTGATCCTTTCCTCCCCGCACATCATGCTTCACTTCACACCTTAGCTGTTCAGTTGTCTTCTTGTTTCTGAAATGCAAGTGGGATTTAGCAGGAGCAGATATCTAGCTAAGTTGAGATATGTAACATCTCCCATGGCACACAAGCATTGATGTCCAACATGGTATGATGGGACACTGAAGGAAGAAGTGCCACTATTGCACTATTAAATTCTCAAAACGATAAGAAAGCGATTAAAAGGCCAGAGATAACTGGAAGCTGCATGCCCTTTACACTAGAGTCACAGAGGCCCGTCAGACCTGGCATAATGTTCAGGCAGGGTTTACAAATACGAAATACTCTTCAAGTCAGAGAACTATGTCAAAGCTATGATGACTTAAGAGGGATTATGACTGTCTTAAGTACATCAAAGGAAATGCTGATTGATGAAGTAAACACATTGAATTATGATTGCCTAAGTAGGTATCTTCTTATTATTGGCATGCTTGAAGCAGTTTGGAACTTGACATAAGCTATTCTGGAATATTGAGACAGACACAACTAGAAATGTCAAAGCAAAATTGTTCTCAGAGAAATTCAAATAATGCGCCAAAGGCATCATTCAAAGGGTTATTGCAACTATTGAAGTGCAACCACACAGGAAATAAATATAAGCTACAGAAAGCAAGATTCAGGACACTTACTGTGCCACATCTATTGCCTCTTCAATGGCTCTATCATATTCTTCTGCAGAATATTTACATATTAAAACCAACTCAGTTTGAAAAATAGTAGCAAAATCATATGTATCAATAAGTAACGCTGCATATAAATGAGCAAGGGGTTTGCCAAAACAACAACTAGTTTTGACTAAAATTCAGTTTGTTTTTCATATATCAATGCTTGCAAAAGTTCCTTTTTGGTCTTGGTTGCATCAAGCTTATGGCTCTTTCAAGCCTATATTAACTAAGGTGTAGCATCTGATGGACAAAATCTATAACTGTTTCACAATAAATAAATAAAAAGGATCAGTGAACAATGTAAGAACCCATTTCCTCAAAAGGCTTGACAAGAAAAGTACAGAAAAGAGCCGGCAGAAGTTCAACAGTGGAGTTTAAAATGCAACTCTAGTTCATTGCTACTAGATGCTTACACATTCTTTGGGGCAAGATCACTAAGAATAAAAGTTTACAATTAAATAGTTTACAGCTGGATAGAAGTCCTGGTATCTTGTTCTCAACTAGAATGTCTAATTCGAAAAAAGAATATTCTATGAGTATTCTTTTCCTTTTCTATTTTTGGGTCACTGGTATTAAACCTTGTAGGCCCCTATATCTGTCAAGTCTGTACACTTAAATTCTGTAATCCGTGATTTTTGTACCGCTGCATTAAAGAGGTTCACGTGCACAATCTTATGCTAAGTTTGGACAGTAGTTTGACAAGTGTCATATGGAATAGGTTTGGAAAGTAAGTTAGATAACTGGTATGATGTGCCATACCAAATTTATAACTGACAGGCCTCAGTCTACGGCTAGAACGAGTTATTGCCAAAGTTCGTGAAACATTCAGAAGCCTTTCCTTTCTTTGCTGCTGCTTCAGTTCCCTTTCTTTCTTCTGTTTAAGGAAACCAACAGAGATGCATTAATACTGCAAAGCAATGCAGAAATACTAATATTGCTATACCTACAATAACAAAAAGAAACTTTAAGACTCGCATATGAAGGAATTTCAGGGCACTAACCTTCTGAAGTTTCTGAAGAGCAGGCATAATATCAGCCTCGACGGCCTTGCCAACTGCTACTTCCAACTTAACTTTACTAGAAGAGAACGCATTCTAGCAATAACAAAGAAAAGAAACATTCTCATTACGTCTAGTACTCAAAAAGATCAACTTAAGGATAACATTCTTTCCTGCTTTGCAGGGCAACCATGTCGTACCAACACTACACGAAATTCCTCAAAATTAGTTGCAAGTGTCTCCCAGTGAGAAGTTATCCCTGGCTTGTTTCCCTTGACCTTAGCTTTTGGCTTAAAGTCAAACACTTGAACTTCCTTGTACAATCTGTGACCAGTGACTGCATTGCCATCATACCTATCACAAGAAAACCTTATATAATTTTATCCATATTGTTCTCAAATTTTTCAAATGCACTGTTGACAGATTACCAGTACAAAGTCCCATTTCCATCTCCCCCAAGCTTCTCCTTTTGAAAAGTGGAAACTTCACCTCCACTTTTTATGTTGTCATTGATATAAAACACAACATCGTCCTGCTGTAAGCAAACAAGACATGTTATATTGACAGCAAAAAGAAATATATCTTTAAGGTCATACTGAAAGAAACTGTTACTTGAAAAGCAAGCTTCTTTGCTTATAAATCTTAAGATGTTAGCAAACGTGTGTGATTGAAAAGCAAAAGATTCAATACTGTTCAAGACAATTCAGTATTCAGTATTTGCATGGATGAAAACCAAAAGACTTCCAGAGAAATACAAGTGGGCATGTGAAAGAAAAATAAAGGGGAAGATGTAATACATCAGCTCGAATCTCACCAAAGTGCTTTGAGAATGAATAGCGCGAATCGTAGGATTCAAGTTCCTTGTATCTGTTCATCTCTTCTCTGGGAAAGTTGTGCCATCACCAAAGATAAGCAACTACTGAGAGTTATCAGCCTAGAAGACATCAGGCATGAAATGTACCCAGAAAGTGAAATAGCATACCCCTTGCCAGCAGTCAAAGGAAAATCTCCTTCTGCTACCTGCAATAATTAGAAATTTCAATCTATTGATTTCTTTTGAATTACACCAGATTTGCTACATTTTAAGTCTCTAGTGGCCTACCCATGGCCACCACACTGAAAGCTTCTTAGAAAGTATAGACACCCAAGCATCAGAAACATGCTGCATCTTGCTTGGTGGGAGTATCCCCTGAGATAAGGTTCAAAACATAAGATAAGTGATAATCACACAATAGGTTAAGAAATCTATGGCAGTCAACTTTTCTCAGATTACATTAAACATCTATGTCAGGAAACTAGGCATTCATTTGCAAAATGCTAAATAGGGAAGAAGGTCATTAATTTGAAACGTAAAGAGTATCTAGGTTCGTAAAATAGCAGAGTAGCCATCAATGAAAGACGTAAGACTTCAACTCATTAGACATATTTGTGTTACTCTCGCAAATAATACCAAGATGTGTTCTAATTGCTAGAACTCTCCTAATTACTCTTCCAATCGCAATACCTTAGCTCATGGTGCAAGTGAAACCACACTAAAGAAAACCATCAACACTTCTTTTTCTTTTAACTCCAGACATCAAATGTTCGATGATTTGGCAAAATCTTTCCTTTCGCGAACATAAAACCGCGTTTAACAATTATTAGTTTGCGTTGAGCCCCAGTCATTAAGAAACTGCCAAGTACTATCCATTATGCAACTTTTTCTCCCTTGCATATAAATATGGAAAGCATTAATAGAAGGAAGAAGCGATGGCAGAAGAAGAGAACCTTCAAGAGGCAAATGTGAAGTTGAGCAAGTGAATCATTTGGTTCGATAAGCGCCGACTCGATTTCTTCAGCTGAAATCTTCAAATTGCTCTTGATTACGGGCTCAAAAACCTGTAAAAAGCAGCAACATTCTACAGAAAGTTGCGAAAAAGATAAAAAAGGCTTCGATTTTCATTCTAATCCAAACGATTTTGAAAAGAAGGAAGGAAATTTATTTACGTTGAGGAAATTGAGGATGGAAGCTAACTCCCAGCGCTGGACGCAGGCTTTTTCCGTTGGAATCTCCCATTCTCCGAGTGCAGTGGGCGGTGGCGAGGCTTCCGCCTCCAACCCTCCTTATAAAGACGACGTCCGTCAGTCCTCGAGCTGTACTGCAAATTCTTGGCGGTCGGCCGTCCTCTCGCTGCCCGAGTCACCCGCAATATCTCTATGCTTTCATGTACTCTATCAACAACTTCTTTTTTTTTTTTTATAAGCATAGGCTGATAGAGACAGAGACTCTGTGCATAGGAACGGAGACTAAACGCAGAGAAAGGGATTGCCGGTCAACGGAATCGTACGCTTTTGAAGAAGATTGGCGTTATGGTCATTGGGAATTTTCCCGCCCAAACTTTAGGTGCTTTATTTTTGCTTCTTTTTTTTTTAAGTGCATATATTTTTTGTTCTTTTATTTTATTTGATTTTGGTTACACTCTTTTCTTTTTATTGACTCTTTGGTCAATGTTGTTTGGTGTTACTATTTGTTGTAAGGTTTAATTTGTGTTGCTTGGACAGATCCTTTCATCGCATATTTGTATAATAATATACACTTTTTTTTTGTGTTCTTGAACACTCATAAAATGAGTGACATTTGCCAAGATTTGAGTCTGCATTTGGTTTGTCTGGACAGGGTATTATTTGAAATATTATTTGGAATAATTACTGTAGCACTTTTTATAATGTGATGTGAGATAAAAGGTGATTTGAAAAAATTATTTATGATGCAAGCGAAATATTATTTGGAATAAGTTCACTATCCCAACAAACGTTTTATTGAGTTTATTGCAACAATAATCTTCCTCTTAAAAGATATTTCAAACTAATGTGGTTACAAAATTTATTCCCTTGTTATTCTACTTATTGGCATGTGGACTTTAAATATGAAAAATTAATCATGCTTTAAACTTTCGCTCTTATCTATTTCATTTTGAGAGGTAAATCCCGATTAAAATGCTAATAATTACTCTTAAGAGCTTAGTTGTTATTCACATTAGACTAATCATTAATTATTTTTCAATAGTTCTAATTTTGCTACTTCTTCTCTATTTATTATTCATTATTGTCTACCTCAAGGCAATTCTTGTATATCTGGAATTTAAATAGTCATAGCAACTAAAAAATTTTTCTTACCATGTGTCTAATGAATTGTCATACAGATAAACTAAAAATCTTTAGAGATCTATTGTGTTAATTCATGATTTGTCACTGTTAGAATGCCACAATGATAACTTTTCCAAATATCAGCTATTAACCAACCTTGGTGTTAATTCTAGTGCTAATCATGACTTGCTTAGATTCTCTGTGATGGATCAAAAAATGCAAGACTTTTTTTTCATTTCTTTTTTCCTTTAAAATGGAACTTTTATAGTTCATATTAAATTATGATCATTATCTTGGAATATTTACTAGTTTGTCATACAATCAATTTCCCAAAATTTTTTGAAATGTATAAAGTGGAGAGTTCATCGTGTATGAAATTGCATGTAACAATAAATAAGAAAGGAAACTTGCTATCTAACAATTAGGAACAATGCTAGGGATGAATAACGGCAACGAAAGAATAAAAGCGAGATACAGCCGGAAGGTAGGATGTTTAATCTAACATGGGTTTGCTATCTGGTGAGGTGATCCCATAAGACTATAAGAGTGCTCAATAGGTGAGGTCTGGCGTTATTGTTCCATGAAAGGGTAAATTTTTTTCCTTGCAAAATTGTTGCAATTCAAGGATTAGTTGATAAATTTAAAGCAATAATTAATGTGGATTTACTTTCCTTTTTTAGTTTGCCTGCATTATGCGTGTGGGCACCAAATAGAAACAAAAAAAAAAGCTTGTAATATAAGGAAAAAAAATAATTACAAAGTGATTCTTTTAAAAATATTATATAGAATCTTATGTGGCAATAAATGGATTAACAAGCGAATAAAAACTAAAAGAGAATTACTTTGAAATTATTTCTCTGAGAAAGTGCATTGTTTTGGCCAAAAACTCGTGGTTTATTATGACAGCTTTTGTAAACTATTAGTGCAACGCTTTTTTGAATTCGACTTTACATATTTAAAAAACATAATCATTAGGACAATTTATACTGAAACTTAATAAAAAAAATTATTAAGAAATTGCAATCCTGAAACGAAGTGGATGGTGTCTTTTTAATTATCATTTTGTACAACTTGAACGAGTAGATCTTCGACCCTCGTTTTCTTTACCTATAAAATAATTTTGTGCATGTATTTTATGCAAAAGAAGCCTTGACTATTAATTACAATCATTGAGTATATTTGGATGGGGGATTATTTGGAAAAAATTTTGAAATAGTAACATAGCACATTTTATGATATGGTTTATACAAGATAAAAATGTGACTGCAAATCATAAAAAAGTGATCGAAAAACGTTTTATAATGTAAATAATATATATTTACGAAATAACAGGCAATCCAAACAAATCAATTGTAACTTCTCAATTTCTTGATGGTTGCAAGGTTAGTCTTCTTACACAATAGTAAAATACGTATGCATACCGTGTATGTAAAATTTAAATTATAATTAGTTGTCATGTATCCAAATCTAACTCTATATATATTGGAATCCTATGGAGGGGTTTAGCTGCAACAATTTTATTTGGTGAACAATTTCTAGATCGCACGACTTTGGCACTCTGCACATATTTTCTTTAATGGAACCAAAAAACCAAAAGTAAAAACATTTAACAATCGGCAATAGGAATAAGATCACGCTGCAATTAAGTTTTCCAAATCCTTCAGAAGGCGTTGTTTAGGCGACGCCTGGATTGGGCCCTTCCCAGTTCCGAATGGAGATGGGGCAGGACGTTCATCAGAGGGACCGTCCCTGAACAATTCACGGCTAAAAATTGGACTAAAAAAAATTATACGTTCCAGATCATTTTTTATAGTTCGTTTTTAACAATGTGTGTGGGGTCCACAAAAATTTATTTTAAAATTACACATTGTGCAAACAAAGTTACGCAGTGTGCAAAATGCACAAAACCGCTAAAAACGGTTGCTGCCTGTGGTCCGTTCCGAATGCAAATCATGTCAAAGGCGTTTACCGGTAATCCAAGCTGGCAATTATCACCACGCTTTTTCTCCTCTATTGATAACTAGAGGTCATTACAGGATCCTTCTGTTTTTCAATACTATACAAACTTTTAAAAAATACTCAAAAGGTACTCTAAAAAGTAGTCTAAGTTTTTTTTTTATGTTTAAAAAATATCTCAAAATATATTTTAAAAAATTCTATTACTTTTAATATTCCAAAATATTTCTAATAATATCCCAAAATATACTGTAAAAACTCTACTACAATAAATTTTTCAAAAACACCCCAGAAAACAGCTAATCCAAAACTACCTTGCATCTCATGTTTCCAATAAAAGGAGAAATTTCTAAAGTCGAGACTCATTTGGGGCATAATAGAATAAGTTTATTTAAGACAAAAGTACATTAATCCCATAATAAAAATTAAGCAATCGTTAATGACACACCATTCTTTCAAAATACATTCTCACTATCTTCTTAGTCATAAAATAATAGCTTGTTGATATTAAAGGTGCAAAATATATATATATATATATATATCTCTCTCTCTCTCTCTCTCTGAGTGTTGTTCATATTTCTTCAAAAATCATGAGGCGCTCTTCTTGCTACGATTGCCTTAGACGGCATGAAGCCCTCCCCATCGATCAATATGACACTTTAAAAAACAAAATGGATTTGCTGTAAATGAATCTAATCAAGTCAAATATCTTAATATTCAAATTAGTTTGATTATCATAACAAATTTTAAATTTTATTCAAAACTTATTTATTTGCTGAATTGAGGTTGAATAAGTTTTTTTATCGAAGTATATAAAAGAGTAAATTTATATACACTGACAGTGTATACACTATCACCGTTTGATTCATGATATGTGTGCAAAAAATTGAATTTAAAATTCAAATTTTACATAGTTGACATTCATTCAACGTTGATAGTGTATACACTGTTAGTGTAAAAAAGATTAATTTTATATAAAATGCTGCTCAATTTTAATTTATCTAGTTGACAAATTAAACTAAAACAAGCTCTTACAAGTCAAATTTAATTCGAGTGTAATTAGTTTGATTTATCTTTCAAACTTACATATTTCCCTTCCTATAAGCTGTAAATGTGGGAAAATTGCACAGAAGGCAATGGGTAAATCTGCTGGAAGTGTTTTGCACAAAAGGCAATGGGAAATTGCACAGAAAGCAATGGGTAAATCTGTTTGGATGAGAGTATTTTTCAAAAATTAGTTTTTTAAATACAATTTTTTTTAAAAATACTCTAAAAGGTAATCAAAAAAATAGTTTAAATTTTTTTAAAATTTTAAAAAATATCTCAAAATATATTTTACAAACTCTTCTACTCTTAAATATCCCAAAATATAATCTAAAAACTCTACTACAGCAAATTTTTTCAAAAATACCCCAAAAAATAGCTAATTCAAACAGGGAAAAAAGGAACAGACAATTTGTGATGAGCGTGATGGTTAAATTTAATTTAGTGCTTAAAATTGGAAATATGCATTTGGGTAATCATTAAGATGCACCAAAAATGTCTTGTCATTGTAATAAATGCAAGTCACCATATCAGTAACAAAATATGCTCTAATTAAATACATCAGTCCAAAAGGAGAACACAAAAAGCACCACACTTGCTCATTTTTGTTGGAAATGACATAAAAACCTATAACCTATATTCTCTAACACTTTGAATACCAAAATTACCCCTAAAGCATAAATGATCGTTTTGCATTACTTTTGTTAAGACCAGTACCCTTCTGATTATAAAATCTTAACACTTAATACATATACATAATTGATTAAAGTTGTAAAGTTCCACTGAAGAATAATGAACAAGTCCAAAAATAATAGACAACTCCTAACCACAAAGATTAGTACTTAAGAGCTACTAAATAATTTATACTCACTGGCATTTATAAAAATCATAATTTTGAAAAAAATTCCTCCATTATTAATAGTACAACAATCTAGAACTGATGTAAGAGTAGTGAAAATTGAATAAATTGAAAAAAAATGAAATAGAAAGAGTTAGCGGAAAATGCTTAGCAAGTAATTTCATCTCTTAAAATAGTTTATAGGTTTTTTGTGTCGTTTCATTAACCAAAAACTGAGGATAGTGTGCCTGGAATTTTTTTAGAGATCCAATATCATTGGCCTTTCTAGAATTGGCTCTTATAATAAATTTGGGATGTTATTGCCAAAGAATTTATCCTAGTGAAAATAAATGGTAGTGGAAAAAAATTCCTTCTAGATTAGGTATAGAAGGAGAAGAAGAAACAAAATAATTATTTGGAAAAGGGAGTTAAAAAAAAAAGCAAAACTCATATGTAAATTAAGCAATAAAATATGATCTAAAAGAAATAGATATCTTTGCGTCCATTTTTATCAACTTTTAGACGGAAACCAAACATAGAGAATAAATTCTATCTCTTCCATTTCATTCCCAATCTTTTTCTTTTTCTTTCATTATAAAACATAAAACATTCAAACAAAAAGAGACCAAATTTCTTCAATTCAATTGTTTCCTTCCATTCTTCTAGTCACTGTGTTATGGTGTAATAATCCATTATATGTAAAACTTGTTGTACACACGAATAAGGGCCAGCAGTAGAAGCAAAATTTTTCTTAAAATGGTTTAAAAAACACACAAGTTTGTTGGATAAATAATTATTATATTTATAATAGTTTTTGTGATTTGATGTATATGAAATAAAAAAGCGATTGAAAAATTACATTAAAAAAATACATTTATAATAAAAATTTTTGTTTCAAACTTTGACTAATCCAAACAAATCCCCAATCAAATGGAAGTGCCTTCCTAGTCGTGATTCTTTCCTTAAAAGACACGGATTAAAGACTTCTACAATTATCACCAAGAATTTTACTATACAGTGTTGGCATTAATTTAATAAATAGACATTAGTAAACAAATGTCTGGTAAAATAATGGATAAATAAAATTGCCAATCAGTTCGGGTTTGGCAATATTTTTTTCCAAAAAATGCCCTCCTTGGAAGGAAAAAGCATACCCTTGGTAACGTATTTTGCAAAGAAAAATAAGAAAATCATAAACTTGATGATTCTAAAAAATATATATATATTGCCTTTTCAAATTATTCTATCTAAAGTTAAAAAAGACAATAATTTATCGTACAAATTATATTTTATAATTTGAACATCCAAGAAATCTCCTTTCGGAATTTTTCGGGTATCTATAATCTTTTTAAGGGTATTATTTTACCACATCCACAAGTTTCTTGATTTGGTTCTTTTAGATGCTGTGATGAACAATATCTAGAGAAAGAACAACAAAATTAATTTGAAGAAGTTTGAGACAATTTTTTCCCTTTTCCGGCTACAAATGTAGCACTTGAAAGTTTAAAGACTCTGATCAATGAGGAAATGATAACAAAATATTTATGAGTTTGAAGGAAACATTTCTTTATAAATAATAGATGGGGGCATTTTCATTGAAAATTTTAACGGTGTATTTTCGTCAAGTTTAATGTTTCAACAAATCATTTGTTGAGATGGACTAATAAAGGGGATAAAATACAAACAAAAAAATAATGTTATGGGGTAAAACACAAAACACCACAAACCTTATGAGGACTTTTATATGATTTTTCCATCACAATGGGCTTATTACACCCAGCATCTATCTCACATAATTGGAGTATAGTGATAATGGAATAGTTATGATGCGTATCATAATCATTACACGTATAATAGATTGGTTGTGGTCTCATTTGACAATTTTAAAAGCATTAAATTTTATGGGATATGTATTGTGAATTATTAATATAAAGATGTGATATGATTGTAAGTCCATGTTATTATATTTTGTAGAGTGTCATCAGTGAAAAATGTGTAATAAAAGACAAGATATTAAAATAGTAATATGGCATATGGATTATACTTTATTAAGTGTAATAGGAAAGATATTTAGTGGTATGATTGAAAGCGTGTTTTTAGCGGATTTTTATTAGACAGATTTTTTTAACAACTTTTTCTACAGTAATTTTCGAAAACACCCCAAAATTTTTAAAATACATATCCCAAATATAAAAAATACACACTATCTTTCCCTTTTTACCACTGCCCCTCCCATCTCAACTTGCTTCTCTCACCTCTCTCACTAGTGATGTCGATGCTGGCGGTGGCACTAGTGTTGGTGCACCCTTTGCCTCTATTTTTTTTTTTTGCCCTTTTTCTCTTTCCGTCCCTCTTCTCCTTCCTCTTTTCCATTCTCCTTCTCACCCTTCTCTCTTTGGCCACTTGACCAGAGCTAGTTGCATGATGAGTGACCAAACCAAAGGAGGGAGTCTAGCCACATGATTAGAGTTGGCTGCATGATGAATAGGCTTGTCAACAGGTTTGGGTCGGAATCGAAAAATTTCGGACCCAAAAATCAGTTTAATATACTAGACCCAGACCAACTCATATACCTGACGGGTTTTGTGCTTAAAATTCCGGATTCGGGTTCGACGGGTCCCGGGTTAGATCCGGGTCTACTCGAAAGAAAAGACCCAACATGTATAATTCATTTTCTTTTATCCATGTTAGCAAAAAGACCCAACATGATTCCAAGATATTTAGCCAAAAAGCACTTATATGCAACTTATGATGTATGCATTTACAGTCCAAACAAATTTGCCTCTTTCAAATCCTAATTTCTTAGATGCTTCATATGAGATACGGGTAATTTGGTTAATTCGATAAAAAAATAATTTGTTAATTTAGTAAAAGAATGTATTTAGAAATATTTATATTTTACAAGTATTAATGTATTGTTCGGATCTGGGTCAAATACGGGTCAAAGTCTTATATTCTATACACTTTTTTTTTTTAAGAATAAACAGGCACAGGTTCGGATCCGGGTATTGAATTATTTATCAACCTATATCCGAAAAAAATTATCGGGTTTGGATCCAAACCTGACCGTTGACAGTCTTAATGATGAGCAACCAAAGGGAAAGGGAGGGGGGTCAATAATGGGAGGATGAGGGGGTCTGCTTGGGGAAAGGGGCGGAGGAGAAAGAAAGAAGGAAAGAGAGAGGAAAAAACTGAAAATGAGAAGGAGTAGCCCCGGAGGGTGGAAGGGAAAGAGAGAGAGAAGGGAAAATAAAAAAAAAAGAGGGGTAGTTACTGGCAATTGAAAGGTAGAAGAAGCTAATCTAGTGTGGAGGAGAAAGGGGAAAAAAAAAAACAGAAAGAAAGAAAGGAAAAAGAAAAAAAAAGAAAATAGGAAAGTTTTTAACTTTTCCAAACCCTAAAAACATACAATTTTTTCTACTGATTTTATAATAAGTTACAATAAAATTTTTTATAAACATAAAAAAAATACTTTCCAAGCAGACCTAGAGTAGAATATCAAGACTGATTGCATTTTACCATGGCCCCATTAGGATTAAGATTCAATGTTCTCTGTAATCACAACCGTGAATGCAATTTATTGTGAGAAAAGGATGTATTTACATTTGGACAGTTAAGATTGCATTTTTTTGACACAATTTTTAATAATTGAAAAAAGTTATGTTTTTGTATGTTATTATATTAGCATTTATAATTGTTGTTTAACTTGTTAATCGCCACTGTAGTTACTACTTGAATGCTTTGACTACCAGTCAAACAGATAATGTGCCAATAAAATAAACGTCTGGGCGTAAATTGCAAAATACAAAACACATGGGACTATCGTGAATTTTCCCATTGTGGATGCCTACTCCAGTAAACAAAAAATGCATGAAAAGAAGCACAAGCATCCCCCGTATCTATCTTTCCTATTCTTGTTGATGTGATGGACTGAATACCGATGGGACTTTGCATGTCTGTATTGATATATTACTAGTGAACTATGGCACAGGCTATAGCTAGGATACTGCGTTGAAGAAAATGCAGGAAGGCATTCATTAGGGAGGAAAAAAAGTGGGGATTCAACAATTTTCCGTTCTTATCTCTGGTTGTACCGAGTTTCTACTAGTACTACCTGCTTTTTAGCTGCTCCAGCCTCCAGGTTGTTTTGTGGTGGTTTTCTTTTGACTGGTAAAATTGAAAGCTCTTTCCCGTTTACTTGTGCGTGTTTTTCTCTTCTGCTTCTTTTTGGTAGTGGATTGTCTTCTTTTTTTTTCCCCTAAAAAGAGAGAGCATTTTTTAGGCTAAGAAATCCTTGGTGGTCATATGTTAGTGTTGAGATTCTTCAGTGATCGTTAATATATGCTTCATCTATGGCTATTGATTCTTTTTCTTTTATATTCTTGTGAATCTTGTTGTTTCTCGTTGGTTCTTCATCTAGCTTTATCATGCATGCAAGTGCTTTTTTGTGGTGCGTCTGTGTATCATTTTTTGCCTTTTCCCGTTTGCCATTAAAATAGACAGCATTGTAGATAGCAACAGCATGATAATACAAGCTATCTTCTGTTACCTTTTGTTTTTGAACTTAATAGATCCTAGTCGGGCGTCGAGGGCTTGTGCGACTGTCGTCTGAGTAATTCCTGTGGGAAGATTGATCTTGTTGCTTGAGTTTAGTGCCATATTTGGCGTAACAAAAAGTCCACATTACTAATATTAATTCAGTGGATCTTTCATCTGCATGTTGAACTCCTCTAATGCATTGTCAAATGACAGATTTTAACTGGATTTACCTTCTGTTTCCTTATTATGTTAAGACTTGGGTGATTGCACTCTCTTGTCTATGTGTTTACGAAAGTATGCTTATTACATTCTCTTATTCGTATCTTGGAAAAATATGCTTGTTTATATTTTGGTTTATTTGTTAGGCTTAAAACATGCTCGTTTGTATTTGTAACTGTATTGGTGTTCTGGTTTCTTGTTATGTTAGATTTGGCTGACTAAGGGCTGTTTGATCGGCTTTTGGCAATGGCAAATCTAAATTGACTATGGTTCTATGAAATGGGACAGTCAAAATTTTTAGGGATTATAAATAAAGGTTCAGAAAAAATCGGTACGCTTGTTTATATCTTTACCAAAACTACATTCTCTTGCCTTTTGACCTGCCATTTTAATATTTTACTATCTCTGCATTGAAATAACTTGAACATCAAAACAGACATGAGTCATACTGGCTAGCTTCTTCTGCCTTAGTTTTCTTCACTCACTATCAACTGTTGTTGGTGATAGCATTATAGTGTGTACTTCTGATTCATGTTCTTTATTTATATAACTAATTTCCATTGCTCAAAATCCTAGGCATTAGCTGACCCTCGTTAGTATTGTAATACTCCTGATTCGGTGCCAGCTACAAATCCATATGATGAAATTCTTATGGTCTCTATAACTGTGCAACCATCATTAACACCATCAGTTTCATTCTTTTAGATAGGAGAGTCCTTTTTTAGATACCAACATGCACGTCTCCTGAGCAATTTGTTGGAAGATTCTCTTATAAAAAACTTGTGTTTGAAAGACTTAATGATATCTTGATCCTTTACTTCATTTATGCATGAAGTGATGCTGACCCCATGTTTTTATTTTCACAAGCAAATGCTTTAGAAACACCAAAATCATGATCCCAGATAGTGCCTAGTTCTAAAGCCTCTGCATTGAGAACCACTTCTAGTGATTTAAGAACAAGTCATAAATAGCATTACATTGCTGTGAACTAGTATTTTTCCAGTTAATCAAGCCTGAGAATCTTGTTGACATAACTTGTATCACAATCGAAGTATGTTACACCGAACCATTGATACTCTTGCATTGTTGACCTTAAGTCTAATCTTCACTTGGTTGATCTAAAGTCTAATCTTCATTTGGGTGATAGGCATTTCAAATAATGTCAACTACCAGGAACCCGCTTCTTCATCATTACGGCCTTTGATGCTGTTACCTGGTTTGCTATGCGCTTTGGGCAAATGGTTACCTTACTATCTTCATAAAAAATTAGTGGAATTTAGGTCATTTGAAAGATTCGGTGTTAGGTTGAAGAGAAGAAGTTAGGCAATGAAAAGAGTTCGACCATATATTTCAAAAACTGAGGCTGCAAGGAGACATGTGGAGGATATCAGGAGGAACAAGTTCTCTATTGGTGCAAAGGTCCCAAATCCTTTGATGAAAAGACCTCCACAATGCTGTTGCAGGCCTTTCATCGGAGCTTTACACCAAGGATATCCATTTCTTGAAAGAACTAATTCAGGTCCCATCTTTTCCCTAATTCCGCTTTGTTTGGATTCAGGCATAGATGTACTATATTCTGTCATATTACAAATAGCAATTCTAATCCTGCATACTTGTTTCTCATTCTAGAATGCTGAGGACAATGAGTACTTAGAAGCAGTTGGACGAAAACTTGAATTTGTTATGACAACAAAGGACATAACAGGTGTTGGTTCTCAAGCCACATTGTTGGTATTTAACAATGAGCTTGGGTTTTCAAAAGCCAATATCGATGCTCTTGCAGTATTGGCCAGTCCACCAAGAAGGGCAAGAGACGGCAGGGCTACATTGGGGAGAAAGTTAACAGAGGTTTCATTATTTCTGTGCCCTTCCTCCCTGAGCCAAGGCTAAAAAATACAATTTTTTTTTTCAATTTCAAGTCCAGTCAACTATATCTTGATTTAAGCACTCTTTTTTCTGAGTATTATTCTGTAATAGTTGCATATAAGTTCTTGCTGTCGTGGAGACAAGGGCTATGTATGAAGTTTTTTGCTCACTTGTTTTTGGGTAAGTATAGCATACATGGTGCAATGAATTTATTTATTCATGTTTTTTGGGTACAAACTCATACAAGACTTAACTGGGTAATTCTCTGTAGCAAAAACAAACCTACCAAAGACACCTATTACTCTAGAACTGAATAGAGGTAGTAGTCTAGGGTGATATATCTCATGCAACTCGTTAACTGAAAGTACTGCTCTGGTTTAGAAGCTCTGCCATTTTCATTAAATCAAAATGAAAATTTACTGAAATAGCATTTTGATCGCAATTGCATGTCATAATTTTTAAGTGGAGGACATTTAGGTATTCAACTATGCTAATTAATGAGTATAGGGGGAATTATTTTGCTGATCATAGTCAAATACAAATTGCTGTTCGAAAAAGATAAGTTGATTTGAGATGAAACTGTCGCCTGAAATGGTTAGTTTATGTCAGAGGATTTCTGTTCATACATATTGTCAAAGGTTCATTTGTGCCCCTTCTTAAAAAAATTCTTAGTTTGTAACCTCTGATTCCATATGAAGACTATCTTGTCTTATTAAGTAAAAGCAGTAGGACTGTTTACTGTTCTGTCTAGCATCTCATTGCTGGTTGAATTTTTCAATTTCACGCTTTAGGTGTTGTGTGGACAGGTCTTGCCATCTAGGAACTGTAAAATGGTTTGAAGTATAGTGCATCGAAAGAGTTCTGCTTAATGCATGTCTGCCTAGTTGCTATATTTTAACATTTCAAGTCCTCCTAATTGCGATTTAAAAACTCGCAGGAATTGGCTTTAAAAGTGTGTTTCTTGTGAGTGCCCAACCATTCATTTTTAGCAATGGGTATCGAATATGCTTCAAGGAATTTCCAGATGGGGATTGTGGAATAGGTTATATTGTTCCTGAGTGGGTGACGACCAGACCCTCTATCCAAGATCTTCAGAGTGTTTACAAAAGTAGCATCGTTCTGCCCACCATGACAATTGTTCTCCCTCTGAAAGCTGAAAAGGTTGAAACTGTGAAAAAGGAGCTATCACAAATCCAGCCTGAAGTCCTCCTCTTCTTGCAGAAGATAAAGCAGTTATCTGTCTGGGAAGATGGTATACTGTCTTCGAGGAACTCAATTTCTGCAGTTTCCATTTCAAGTGAAACTAGTCTTGTCCCTGCAAGAGGTCAAGTTGCAGAGTCCCGACCTACTTCATATATCTGTTCAAGAAAAACATGACAAAAGTACATCCAAGATCAGATGCTCCTATTACATACATAGGCAAGCCTTCCCAGTCAAACCTGCTTGCATTGTGGAACAAAGGAAGGATGTAAAGCAGTGGATGATATCTCTGGCTTTCCCTTTGGGTGAAAGGCTGAAAAGAGGAACTTCCTCTGTTGGTATCTTTGCATTTCTGCCAACATCTATGGTGACCAACTTCCCCTTCATGATTCAATCCGATTTTATACTTGCATCTTCAAGAGAGGCAATACTTGTTGACAACAAGTGGAATTTGGCTATCCTGGAGCAAGTTCCATCAAACATTTGTTGGAGCACTAATTACTTGTATCAAATCTGCTGAAATCATTAAACTGCTTCCAGTGCATTGTGCGCTTAATCTTTTGCCTGCAAAAGAATCCCCTTTTGAAGAACTTAATAAAGTTAGAGAGTTTATCAAATTCATGGTTCAATCAGAATGCATTTTTCTTTATGAGTCATTTCTGGATGAGCCAAAGGTATTCTGTCGTCCAACTGATGTTCTTAGGATCTTACCAAAGTTCCGAAATATCTTGACCCGCATCAAAGAAGACAAAATACCTCTTAATGCCGTTTCTTCTCAACGGAAGTTTGTTTTACACAATCTTCTTGATAACAAGATGAACGATGAACTTCTGAATTTTTTGGGTGTACCACATTGCAGTTATGATTGGTATGGAAAATGCATTAAAACTTGTAACCTTTTATGCCGAGCTTCACCAGATGTGTACATGGATCTTCTTTGCTTTCTTGCTGAGTACTGGGAATATATGCCCCTTAAGTCTGTTGATTGTCTTCCTCTACTGAAGTACATTATTTGGAATGGGGATGTCTTATCTTGCAGTGTTGCACAAATTAAACAAGAATCCTTGAAAATTCATCTTGTTTGGTCATCTGAAGAACATGCTTGGCTGAGCAAATGGAACCTCGAACTAGGTTGCCCTAACGACTTGTTTTTCTGTCCTGATTTCATGGCAACTGCACTCCTGAAAGATGAGAAACACATAATTTTGAAGAGATGGCTGACTTCTGCATTGGGTGTTGTCATTACTGATGCATTTAGCTATGCTTTGGAAGTGTTTGGCTTTATTAGAAGAACAAAAGATCCAGATGTTGTGATTTTGTTTGCTCATTTTGTATATCATAGTTTTATGAAGAAATACCTTGGTTCGCATAATATTTCCAAAGTTCTGCTGGCTATGCCTATAGTTGATAAATCCGGATATGTGAGCCTTTGTTCTAGGAGTCTAGTACCTGCATATATGGGGACGTGGGTGAAGCTGTTTGGTTTGGCTAACCCATTCAGTGTTGGTTATGAGACTAGTAACAAGAAGTCAATAGAAAAACATGAGGTTCTTCATCATGCCAGTGGTGGAGATAATAGTTCTTACTGTGGAAAGTATGCTGAGCTTGGAGAAAGTTATTTAGAGGCTGCAGAGTTTGCTGGTCTCATTACTCCTGAAAAGGAGCTCTTCAACTTTCTTGTGATGCACTCCAAAGCTATAGACTTGCCTCAATACTGCCTCCTGATGATGCTCTGCAAGTAGCTTCTACTCTACTGACAAGTGAACAATCTCTGTTGCTTCTGGATTGGATCAAGAAATTGAGATCCCAGCAATGTCAAATAAATGGATGGCACAAGAAATACGAGATACCTGGAAGATTTATTGAAAGTATTAGGAGTGGAAAATGGATGAAAACATGCTCTGGCGTTAGCTCTGCCTTACATTGCTATCTTTATGGCGGAAATGAAAATGCTGTTTTACTGGAGCTGGGAAAAGCTCTCAATGTCTTGTCAGCTATTGATGAAGTGTTCTTTTCACATGCGGTACCATCATTTCATGGATGAGCTGGTATTCATTGGTGTAAAAATTGGGAGTGAGAATATGTTTCAACTTATTACTGATCATCTGAAGCCTTTGCTTTCCTCTAAAATGAGTAGCAAATTGGCAGTTTTAATTTTGGGCTTCATTAGGTACTCCAGGGAAAACAATAAGCTTGATGGGAACATGAAGAAATCTCTGCAAGAGGGAAAATGGCTTAAGACTCTTCGAGGTTATGCATCTCCTGTTGGATCTGTACTCCTAACTTCTACTGAAGAAAAGGCTGTTGCACAAATTTCAAATTTGAAGATTGTTTGTAGACCTAAATATGGGGTCAAACTTGCTTCTTTCCTGGATGAACTGAAGTTTCTGGGTATCACTGTGGATTTGGAAGAAGTCTATAAGCTGATTCCCAAGCATTTGAGATTTCCAGATAATTTATCCAGTTTGACTAAGGATTCTGTGCTCCTGTTGCTTAAGTGCATGCAATTCACAGGTGCTGATGCTTTGAGTCTACACGACATGTCTTTAGCCAATGTTGGATGAAGACGACATCTGGCTTTAGATGCCCCTCGGAATCTGTATTATTTTGATCCTATGTGGGATCACTTGCTCAAAGTGGTTCTTTACCCATTATCGATGAATCATACTATGGAAGCAGGATTAGATCTTACAAGGAAGAACTCGAGGCAATTGCTGTGATTGTAAATCTTGATTCAGCAAGCAAGCTAGTCGTTGATAAACTCAAGTTGCTGATAGCTTCAAGTGGTCTGATTGGCACCAAGGTGATCTCACTTTTGAATTTTCTGAAGTGTGCCAAGAATGAAATGCCTTGTCTGGTATCCGCTATTGTTAGTTGCTTGTCAGAAGAAATGTGGCTGAAAACTAACAATGGCTATAGCTACACTTCACATGCTATCTTGTTTAACTGCGAATGGGCAACTGTTTCCCCAGTTAGTGGACCTTCCTGTTATCGATGAGACTTTTTATGGAGATGAAATCTACAATTTCAAGGAGGAGCTGAAGATGCTGGGTGTTGTGGTCAATTTCAATAATGGTTTCCCCATCATTGTACGTGGGCTGAAGCTACCGGAAGATCCATCACTTGTCACAGTTGACACGTTCTTGTCATTACTTCATTGTGTAGCCTCAATTAAAAGTGATAATTCTTCTGACCCAGTCTCTACTCGAAGATCTACTCAAAAATTGAGAGCGGCTAGATGGTTGAAGACCCATTTAGGCTACAGATTGCCCCAGGAAGCTCTTCTTTATGATCTGGACTGGGAGGGCCATCTAAAGTTACTTGATGGGCCATTCTTGGATCAAAGTTTCTACAGGAATCTTGATTCTGTGGAAATGGATGCTCTGAGGATGATTGGTGTTAAGACAGGGGCACAAGAAGTTTGCAATTGGGTTTTTCCAAAATTTTACTTCTCTAGTTCAGACTTGTCAGGTGAAGAGAATCTATAAATTCATGTATAAGTACCACTGGACTCCAAATTCTGAAGATAATGTGACATGTCAGTTGTGGGTCCCTGATGATCATGTTGATGTTTGTGGGATGTGGTTGATACTGTGACATATCAGTGGCGGATTATCTCTGATCATCGTATTAAAGACGGTGGTAGATGGGTGGATAATCATGATTGCGTAATTTCTGATGATTGCAACTTATTTGCTCATCGGTTACATATTCTTGATAAGTTGTATGAGATGGAGTTGCTAAACTTTTTGTCCTCAGCATTTTCTGTCGCTTGGTGTCCTACCCTTGACAAATATATGGACCTTTGGAAATTTTGGTTGGAAAGTAATCACCAAGTGACTTTGATGGAGTTTGAAATCGTTCTGGGGATACATATTGAGAAACTGGGATGACTCTACTCTGGAGATCCTTGAGAGAAACATAAATGCTTTTCCTGCAGTTGAAGTCTCAGGGGGGATCCAGTTGGTGGACAGGAGAGAAGTTGTCATTGCTGATGACTTGCAGCTTAAGAAGTCATTCAAAGAGTCTAGCAAGAAGCCACTATTTATTTGGTTTCCCCAAGATGATTTGAATTTTCAAAACCGACTATCTGAAATTTACTGCTGTCTTGGTGTTCAAAAACTTTCAGAATCTGTTGAATGTTTGATGAATGGCGATTTTCATCAGATGGATCCTGAGGACAATATAATTGGGAAACTGTTAGTCAAAATAGTTATGGGCTTTTTGGCAAGTCGAATTAACATGCCATTAGGTGCAAGGCTGAGGAAGGCTAAGTCTCTCCTTGATCTCCCCATCTTTGGAACTGATAAGCCCTTGGAGGTTACATATTCTTTACAAGTACCTTCATCAGGACCGGGAGTGCATGTTGGCATCCATAAGAAGGTCTTCTGGGACAGAAACTCAAAGAGACTGCTTATTCATTCACCCAGTTGGAGCAGTGGTCAAAAAGACATTCAACTGGTGACTGATTATGCCAGAGCAATATCAGAGGTCGTTTTATCCAGTTGCTCGGGTCATGTGGACTTGTGCCCATATAATTAAGTTGGGCTTTGCATTTGGGTTCCAAGAGAATGAGATTGATGAATTGCTGATGATAGAAAATCTTGCTGTGTCTTCCGAGGACACAGACTTCATTGACCATGTATTTCCACCCATTGAGGTCCTTCCTCTTGACAAACTTATAATGCCATGTACACCAAATACCAACGTTTCCAAGAGCAAATCAACTTCTCTTGGCAAAAGGAGTCGCCTGAACTAATACTTTTCTAGCTGCATCATTCTCGTATAAACAAGCAGCATAGCTAAAGGTAGATGTTTTCTGCTCATGGTGCTAGGAAGTAATAGAGTAGGAAGTATTCGTTGCATGTTTCTGCCCCAAAAGGAAAGCAGAGCTGTTAAGTTTAGACATTTTATTTAGTGGATTATTATCAGATGCAATGTATCATGTCTTTGTTGCATTTTTTTGTGCATTTGGATTTCCTTGAATCAAACTCATGCAGGATCAATGACTCACTGTACATTACCATATTTTTGCAGAATTTAATAGCTTCAGTCATGGATTTTGCTTCTTTTGTCTGGATGATGTTTGGTGCTGTTTTTGGCTTACTGAAGATCTATGCAGACTCGTAGTTTTTGTTTCTCTGAATCTACTTCCGTGAGCAGATAATGAACCCAGGTATTTGACCATACTGATTTTTCTTTTTCGTATTCAATTTTTATTACTTGAGCTTCTTCCGAGAGATTTCTTGATAAATGCATGGTCACCAATTAGTATCCCTTTCTTGTTTATTGGTTGCCAACCGGGATCCTGGATTGGAAAAAACTTAATTTACTACATCTTTTGAAGCGAATCTGGTTCCTGAGAACATATTATACTTGCGTTTCTGATTAGGATTCCTTCTGGTCGCTTCAGATGTTGTTATGCTACTTGCCGAGTTCATTTCAAAGGAATTGCAATTTACTGCGCATGTATGATTGGCATATCAAGTACCCAATACTGAGACATCCTAGGATCTACATTTTGCCTGAACACTTGAAATTATTAATAGTATATATGATAGCATATGTTTGCAGTTAGTGCTTGAGAGATGAAGTAAAACCGGATGCATGGAATTTGTTCAAGAGTACAATCACTGGCAATGCGCCAATGCATTTAGTTCCTCACAATAACTTGAGGTTGCAAACTGTCAAATCTAGGATAAAGCGAAATCTATAAAGATTTTCTTTGGATGTTTTGCAGCTGATGGAATCAAACTGCACAGGTTGTTGGCTGTGATGGGCAGACTGTAGAATCTGGAGGAATGACTTCTTTTTGTGTTTTGTTGGACTATAAAACTCTTCTAACTTTATGGCCTGCCCTGTAATCAAACTTGGAGGATTTGTCCAGTGTCCTTTCTAAATTTGGATAATGCAGTGAATTTGTTTGACTTCTGCTTGGATGGACGGTAAAGTATTTGTGTAAAGGAAAATGCTGTGAAATCAGTAGTCAGGTAATAACTACCACTAAGTTGCTATTGCATCTTAATTCTGATTAACCTTTTGATTGTGTAATAATTAGACATTTTCTACTCGAAAATTTACGTGTGGACTAAACTTGCTTTAAAATGAGTCTATGCACCATAAAATACTATACACTATAAACACATTTTCCTGATTTATGTAAACTTAAACAAAACTATCTTTCACATAAGTCTTAAGAGTAAAAAAAAAAAAAAATTTTGAAACATGTAATTTTCAGAACTCCAGGAAAGAGTTGGTGAGCTGCAGAGTTACAGATCCTCAGAACACAATTCTTAGCTTAATTTTCCATGAAATTTTCTTGAAGCTTTCTTTGGATTTGAATTTAGATATCAAATGAGAGCACTCGTCTATAGTTTCCATTAAAGTTTCTTAGTCTACAGTCTACTCAAAAAAAAAAAAAAAAGGCACTGAGAAAGGGCCATTGCAATAATTTCAGAGCATGGAATCGACCTTCAAGTATCGACCCACAGATGTTTACGGGATCCTGTTGTTAGAGATGTTTACAGGAAAGAGGCCAACTGATCATACATTTGTGGATGGATTTGACCTGCATTGATTATGTTAAAATAGTTTTCTTGAGCAAGTTTTTGAGGTTTTGGACCCATGACGTCGTTCAGGAGGAGATGAAATTAAGAAGAGTCTGCAAAAGTGGTCTTAAACAATGGTGACAAAAATATGGAACGCCTCACTTCAATGTTGAAGATTGGGGTCGAATCTACTGAACAGTACGCAACGATCCGATGCATGTAAATGAGATTGTCAGAAAATCACGTCCCATCTGAGATAGCTATCTTGGTGCCAAAATAACCCAAGCAAATCTCAAAAATCTGACAGTTCTGCACTTCTTTCTCTGCACAGTGTCGGATCCAAGAAGCAACTCCACCCCCCCCCCCTCTTTCCAAAAAAAAAAAAAAAAAAGATTTCATCCGACCTCACGAAATTAACTCAACTTGTTTCTGATCGATTTCGACTAATGTTCACAAGCATAGAAGTGGAAAAGGTTTGTCAGCGATAAACAGACCTTGATTTGTAGCTGCATGACGAAACAATACGTATAACTAATGTAGCTAGCTATATGCTTGATTGAATTAGATGTATTCAATAAAAAATATCTCTTAAGGTCATTATGATATTATGATGCATCTGTATCTTGCCGTAAAATCTTTCCACTGTTGATGTCTACTGGAAGTCAATCTGCAGTTATATCTTTGTTAATGAACTCAAATTTTTCTAAACCACAGCCGCTGCAGATTTTCCTTTGGATTTTTCCTGTTTTCAAATTAAACAAGAAATCTTGAAACTTCATCTAGTTTGGTCATCTAAATTACATACTTGGCTTAGCGAATGGAACCTTGAATAGGGTTTGCCCAAACATGTTTTTCTGTCCTAATTTCATGCCTAACCTTAAAGCGATGGCTAACTCCTGCCGTGGATATCGTCCAAGATTACTTGCATGAGCAGCGGATAACCAAACTAGGCACTGGACCGTACTGGTTTTTCTTTATGGGGGTTCAAAATTAGGTAGTTGAGCTCATTCTAAGAGATTTCTTGATAAGTGCAAGGTTGCCAATTCTGTTTGAGCAGCCCTTGGTTGTCCATATGTGCCTAGTGCCAACAATGCTCCTCAATATGAAGAAAATAAGTTCACTGCTTTCATCTGTTTCAAGGGAATCTAGTAACAAAGAATCTAGAATCCCTCTAAACTCCGACCGGGTTGCTTCCTGGTGCTTCAGCTATTGAAAACTATGAGGAGTTTATGTATAACTTTTGAAACTATAGGATTTTATGTATAACTTTTGAAACTATAGGATGGTTATATGAAAAAGAGAACTTATACTGCAGGGGCTAAAATGTAACATATTCTAACAATATGCTACTAACACAACTCTGATCTCAAGAACAAAATGATACACGGGAGAGAGAGAGATTGGGAAATGAAAAAACTTAAAAAAAAAAAATTTGACAAACAAATAACCAAGCTGATGGGAAATACCTTGTGGATCATAAAAGAGAAAAGGAAAAAAGTAACACTATACAAACAATAAAGAGTTGAAAGAGAATCATAACAGGTGGATACAATTTGTAGAGCACATTGAGTCATGGTGCGTTTTTAGTACTTCAAGTTGGCACACAACTCACAAGTCAAATTCAGGTTGCCATCCAGTCCACCAGGCCTCGATTTCTTAGTGCATTTTGAGTGGTACTCTGATAGCAAACAAATGCAATATGGCCACATCCAGTGTGAGTTTACTAGAGTAAATGAACTTGTTTTATGGGCAGAAGACTAAGATAAGTAAGTCATCAACAACCAGGAATGTAGAGGCCACCGGTATGAAATTAATGCAACATGGGGCGGACTGCCTGTAGAACAATTGACTGATTGAGTCAACCCCAAGTCCTTGACACATCACAAGACATGGGAGTAAAAGATCAGCTGCAAATACAACGCTCATTCTTCAAACAGAAGTAGAAACATGGAGCATCCAAGTTCCATTTCGTGGGAATTTTCAGCAGAAAAGATTTTGCTGCTGCTGCTTCTCGTTGCCGTGAATTTGTCACCACATGCCTCAGCAGAAGGTGGAATATCTCGAAACATGACTGATCTACTTGCTTTGCAAGAGTTGAAGAGCCAGATATCTGGTGATCCAAATGGAGTTCTGAACTCGTGGAACCATTCAAAGCACCAACTGCCAATGGCAAGGAGTCACATGTGATACGCGACATCAGAGGGTCACAGCCTTAACTCTCTCAGGTATGGGCTTGTCTGGTACCATATCTCCTCATATAGGTAATCTTAGCTTCATGAAATCTATCCATCTTGGAGAAAATCAATTTCATGGTGGGATTCCCCAAGAAGTCGGTCTCCTGTTCCGTCTAAGATTTCTTAAACATGTCCAATAACAACTTAAAAGGAGAAATTCCGGTTAACTTGAGCTGGTGCTCAGAGCTCAGAGTCGTAGACTTGATATCAAACCAGCTGGAAGGAAAAGTGCCAAATGAGCTTGGGGTCTTTTGAAAAAGCTTGTGGCCCTTTACCTTAATGAAAATAATTTGACAGGTGAGATTCCTCGGTCACTTGGAAATGTATCTTCAATGACAGAACTTGCTCTCGCATACAATCACTTGAATGGGAATTTGCCGAAGGAGTTAGGCTTGCTTAAAAGCTTATCATGGATTATAGTCGGGGTAAATGACTTGGTTGGTGACATCCCTCCTCTGTTTTTAACATATCTACCCTGACATCCTTTGTAGCAGTGGAAAATAGGCTCCAGGGAAAGCTACCAGCCAACATAGGCCTTACCTTACCAAATCTGGGAAGAGTTGGAACTCGGTGGAAACCAATTCCATGGCAATATTCCAACTTCTATTACCAATGCTTCCAAGCTTCAATTCTTAGATTTGTCCCAAAACAAATTCGAGGGGCAAGTACCAACTAATCTAGGAGATTTACCAAATCTTCTGGGGTTAAATCTTGCAATGAATCTCCTAGGAAGTAACTCTGCTGGGGACTTGAGTTTTCTCCCATCTTTGACCAACTGCAGCAGGTTACATACACTTGACTTCCCTTTGAACCATTTTGGAGGTGAATTACCCAAGAACATCGGTAATCTCTCATTGCAACTCACCTATCTTCATATGGGATATAATAATATCTCAGGAACTATCCCTATAGGATTTGGAAATCTTGTCAATCTAAACATATTGAGCATGTCGCAGAACTCCTTTACAGGTGGCATTCCTGGTGATTTTTTCCTAAACTGAAAAAGTTGCAGGTCTTGGACCTAGCAGAAACCAAGTTGTCAGGACAAATACCATCTACACTTTGCAACATTACCTCTCTTTACTATGTTGACTTGTCCAAAAATGGCTTAGAAGGTAATATTACCCGTTTTCTTGAGAATTGCAAGAATCTAGGAGACCTCTACCTTCCTGGAACAACTTCAGTGGCAGCATATCTGCACATATCTTTAGCTCATACTTGTCATTAACTAGTCTAGACTTGTCTCATAACTCACTGAGTGGTTCCTTGCCCTTTGAAGTAGGAAAATTAAAAAAGCCTTAATGGACTTGACATTTCCTACAACAAATTACATGGAGAAATTCCAGGAACACTAGGTGATTCTTCAAGCTTGGAGGAGCTTTACATGCAGGCAACTTTTTCCAAGGAACAATTCCAATGCATTTGGCTTCTCTAAAGGGCATCCAGAAATTAGACCTTTCAAACAATAACTTGACTGGACCGATACCTCAAGGTCTAGAGAAACTTATGTTTCTGAAATATCTAAACATTTCTTTCAATGATTTTGATGGTGAGGTACCAACTGAAGGAGTTTTCAGGAATGCAAGCCAAATATCATTAGCTGGAAACAGGAAACTTTGTGGAGGAATTCCTCAACTACGGTTACCACCATGCATCACCAAAAGAAAGAAGAAAAGCAGGCATTTACTAATCATAGTTATATCTGTATTTTCCCCAGTGGTTCTGATTTTAATGATCTTGTTAGCATATATTATTGCGTATAAAAAAAAGCGAGAAGACATGGGTCATCAAGCAAGCCTTCTATGGTTGACAAGCTCTTAAGAGTTTCTTATCACGAACTTCACCGTGCAACATCAGGATTTTCTCCAGAGAACTTAATCGGTTCAGGAAGTTTTGGGCTTGTTTACAGAGGAAGGTTATATGAACATGGAGACAGGCTTATTGCTGTTAAAGTTCTTAACCTGCAAAAGAATGGGGCTTCCAAAAGCTTCAAGGCAGAGTGCAAAGCATTAAGAAACATCCGCCATCAAAATCTACTCCCTATCTTAAGCTACTGCTCCAGCATTGATTCCAAAGGTCTTGACTTCAAAGCTCTGGTCTATGAGTTTATGGGAAACGGAAATCTTGACTTGTGGTTGCATCCAGAGACAGCTGAAATGATGGGATCAAGAAATCTAAATCTCCCTGAGAGATTAAATATTGCAATTGATATTGCTTCTGCATTGAATTATCTTCACTACCAATGTGAGGTACCAATTGTTCATTGTGATTTGAAACCAAGTAACATCCTTTTGGATAATAACCTTGTTGCTCATGTGGGTGATTTTGGACTAGCAAAGCTTCTTGCTTCAACCACTGATAGTTCTCAGTACAAGGAAGCAGCAGTGCTATAGCAGTAAAAGGATCCATGGGATACGTAGCTCCAGGTAATAAGTTTCCTATTTTCAGTAGCTAAAATCATATGGATTGTCAGTATTATATGTTTGTGAAATACTCACTTCATATCTTCAGGTACAGATGGTAGCTTATATACGTTATCTGTGATGTATAAAATACGGTAAAATAAGTAGTCAGGTAGTAAGTTACTAATGCATCTAAAATATAGCAACTTTTACTCAAAAAACCAACATGTGGACTTCAGTCACTTTACAGGTTGCACCATACATTTGTTTTCCTGCTCTCAATTATGTGCATCTAAACTTACTAATTGTCAACATTACAACATTAGCAAGACTAAAGTGAGAAAGTTTGATGAAAAACACAATTTTCAAAGTTCAAGTTCTAGGAAAAAGTTATCATCATGGACAATTCTTTAGCTTAACATTCCATGACATATATTTCAAGATTACTTTTCATTAGACGTCAAATCAATACACATGATCTATACTTTGCGCAATATCTATTCATTTCATGCATGCTCTACCATCTTACTTAATTATTTGCAGGTAGAAATTTCAAAATTTTTTTTTTACTTTTTTTTAACTTGTTAATGAATGAGAAAACAACTTAAGAGTTCAATCAATTTTTTTTAATTCGTAAAGATTCTTGCTTTTCTTAAAAGATATTCATTATCTAAAATATTTATAAGTTATAACAACTTCTCCATATGTGCTTTTCATTCTTAGCTTGCAATTTCAGTGTACGGTCTACACAGACATATATCTTAGAAAGGTGTAAGTTATAAATTCCTTTTCTACTGCAATAATTTGAGAGTATGGAATGGGACTTCAAGTATCTACCCAAGGGGATGTTTACGGTTACGGGATTCTTTTGCTAGAGATGTTTACAGGAAAGAGGCCAACTGATGATATATTTATGGATGGATTGGACCTGCATAATTACGTTCAAATGGCTTTGCCTGAACAAGTTCTTGAGGTTGTGGACCCAATATTACTTCTTTCAAAACAAGGAGATGAAATTGAAGAGGAGTCTGCACAAGTGGGATTAGACAATGATGACAAGAAGATGGAATGCATCACTTCAATACTGAAGATTGGGGTCGAATGTTCAGCAACATCACCAAATGATCGCGTGCATATGGGGGAGACAGTCAGAAAATTACATCGCATTAGAGATGGCTTTCTTGGTGCTAATTAAATAAACAAAGGAAATCTCGATATTTGACAAGTATGTATCCTGGATATCATTCTTCAGCTTTTGATTGATCTACCTGCTCAACTTTTTGGCTTTGCTGAATGCTTATGTTCATAGCATGAAAGTGGAAATGAAGGGCACGTAATAATTAAAATCTTGATTTGCAGTTTCATGATAGTTTCATGATTCAGATATCAAACTAAAATTTCTGCTGAGGAGAGGAACAGATTGAAGAGACATTTAACACTTGTAAGCTGAGGTGATCTGATGCATCAATCAAAGAGTTCTGTAGGTGACTGTCAGCATATTGTTATATCATATTTCTTGATTTAATACTATGAATTGTCTGTTTCACGGTTGAATCTTTACAAAGCCTTTTTAGATCACATAACTGTCAACAAATTTTTTTTTCTGCTGAACCAAATAGCTGCACCAATTAGTACTAACAGAAAGCAACTTGTTAGCTTAAAAGCTTTTACAGAATATGCAGATTGCTTTCAAGGAAATACAAAAAAAAAAAAAAGATTTTCACCGCTCAGAAGCTCACAAATCCCATTTAATGGCTTTATGACTGCACACAGATTAAATTATTTCTAGTAAATTTGCAGCTGAATTACATGGTAGATAGAAATTAATTTTGTTATAGTTGAGCAAGTGAAAGCTCGAAAATAGTATAAATTTTTTGAAGATCCCTACGAGAAGAAATTCAACAAAAAAAACATTTAAAAATCCCTACTCCCTCACCTTATTAGCTTATGAATTCAATCCCAAAATTTTATCAAATTTATTCAATTCCTTGCGCAAAAGAGAAAAAAAAAACACAAAGTTATAACTCTTTCATAAATAAAACAGAAAACTCACTTCAAAAAACATTAATATAGTCAAAACCTGTTTCATATACTCAACAAAATTTTTGGTTCATTTGTTGCGTTCCACCTTTGACTCTTTCAGATGGCCACTAATGTTTTATTCGACCAAGCCCTCAACAAACATCACAACAGCCATCCTTTAATTCGAACTAAAGCCCTCTTAACAATTTATATAATTAAGGTCCTAATAAACAAACTTGGCATGGAAATTGCTAGCCCTACATAAATAATTCTATCCGGAATAGTTACCTAAACAATTGTATCCATAGTTGATTGCGGAATTGATAAATTCATTGCATTTAAAAATTAAGCCTTATTTACTCCTAATAAAGTTGTAAAGAAGAATGGGTGTGATGAGGCTCAAGTTGAAGTGAGTTCATCAGTTTCCCAATCATTCAGATTTTGATCACACCACCGTATCTTGTGAGTTGCCATAAGATGCAAGGTAACTAATAAAGTTGCAATACTCTAAAATCCATCAAGTATCAATATGATCCATAAACATAATCGATATTTTCTTCCTTCAAGGATGCTAACTATGACATAGTTAGCCTTCTAATAATGCTAAATGTCACACAGTTAGCCCGTCATAACACCCATTTCATCAATGCTAACTACCATATATATAAGCAACTAGTCCTGTTAAAAGTAACATTACACAAGAATTCAACATGTAGTATCCATCATTCTCATTTCAATAACAATTTTTTGCATTCATAATACATCAATAATATACATATGCTCGTGCCATTTTAATATAAAAAATAGCTTTTAAAATCATAGGAGGTTGAAAATTTTTTTTTAAAAGATTAAAAATACATGCATTACTTACCTTCACGAAGTGAGTTAGGACCTGAAAAGAAGACTAGGTAAGACGAAGAGAATGCGATTTAGATATGTTAATTTGATTTTGTATAGTGACTAAAACTTCTTAAAATCTTGTAGCAAAGTTGGCCAAGTTTGGAAGATCTCAAACTAAAATAGTAAAATGGAGCAAGTCAGCTTTTTCTGGGGACCAGTTATCAAATTTCTGTCATCAATGGATACTAGGTAAAACATTTTAGAATCACATGACATGAGTAGAAAGAGTATAAACCAAAGCTTTGACATTGTCTTTTTAGCAGAGAACAAGATATGTTACTTGAAAGGAAGAGATGAAGTTAAATTAGAAGATGGAGAAGGAATAAAAAGAAGACCAAGTAAAACAAAGATAATGTTTTTTCTGTACTAGGGCAAGAGCAGGGATCAATGCATATCTCTGATCTCACTATAAGTTGTTTGTGCTAATTAACCTTAATAAGAAGACTTGGTAGAACGAAGAGAATGAGATTTCACAGGTTGTCGAAGCCTGTGCAATAATAAAAATAAACCTAATTGCCAATTAAAATAGCCAAAACCCGATTCCAAGTACTGGAGCAGGGACTCTAGGTGTGCAATGGGTTACTTGATTCACTCTGTTCCCGAAGAGTTTGCTTAATCCGATATACCTGAATGGGATGACCTTTTTACAAATAATTATGAATTTGTAACAGGGCAAGTAGGGTCGTATCTTCAGGGATTGGGGGTATTTGTCTCTTTAGAAATCCAAAAATAACACAGGGGGTGTTTTTGGGGTAAACGGTGATAATCAAAGAAATTCAAATGAAACAAATAAAAACAAATAACTAACTAGAAATTCAAAGGAAATAAATTCACTAGAAATTTAAATAAAAGAAATTCAAATAAAAATAAAAAAGAATAGCTAACTAGGAATTAAATAACAATTCCCTAAAATTAGAGTAACAGTAATTAAAGGTCTAGCCAAGAAATAACTTCAGATATGGTTCACTTAATTGATCATCGATGCAGAAGCAATTCCAATTATTTATTAATAAATAGGTTATAATTGCCAAACAAGCGATGACAGTCAACCCCTCCTTATTGTGTCGGTGATTAAGGTACGCCCGTTAACCACTGCTCTAATTGAGAAATAATTCTAAGTACGCCCGTAAGATTTAATTCCCCAATTACCTTACGTATTAGAGGAGCCCTATTCTAACCAAATAACGCACTACCAGGGTTATTTCAGATTAGCCCGCGTATCCCCTGACACAACCTAATTGTGCCAGTTGTCACTATTTTAAGGCAATTAAACAATTACGGATTTAAATGCCCTAATTGACAATAGATTACCAAATTAAATAATTATCCGGATCCAAAACAATCAATTAATTAAGTAGTCATAAGCACTGCAATCAAGAAGTACGCGAATATCAATAAATAAAGGAAAAGATAAAATTAAATCGATCTCACAATTTTTAAACGAATCAAAACCTCCGTTGTTCCTTGACTAGAGTGGAGAAATTAGTTCATATTTGATGAACAAAGCCCATAGGAAATTGAAGAGAAAGCCGCGGCCATTGTCAAATTCAATTAGGAGAAATCAAGAAGAAAGACAAGGCACGGGAAGGAATTCAATGTTTCAATTGGTCCTGACACATGAAGAAGGAAAAGTAACTACTAAAAGCAAAAAGGAAGAAAAGTCAAAGTTCTCCCAATTCTTTGCTCCTGACATGCGTGGGAATGACTACTCAAAAGCTAATCAAAGGAAAGCCCGTAGAAAGCTAAGGCCCTGTTTGGATTGCGATTTTTTGTTGGAAAATTGCGTCGTTTTCCGTGATCATATTTTCCTATTACCTTTTTCCCTCACATACATCAGTAATTTTTCCATGAAAAATGACGAAAAATACAATCCAAACGGGGCCTAAGCTAGAGAAAAAGCTCTCTATTCCTAATTCTATCTAATGCCAACTCCCCATTGCTCTCTGTGGCGGCTCCCAAGGAAATAAAAGACTTAGCCGTGCTCTCCTCTTCAGCAATTACCAAAATGGGCAAAAGTTTTCCTTTGCCAATAATGCCTCTGGGATAAGTTCTGTGACTTGGACTCCTTTCCAATTAAATTGGCACTTGTTATCATATTTTCGTTCTACTCCCTGAAATAAATGTAAAATACTAAAAATAAGTAGAATCCAACAATTAATCCACATCGGATCAGGTAATAGGGGAAATTAATAATAAAATAAATGATAAAATCGCAACCTATCAAGATTTAAAAATGTTGATTCACTTTTGTATAGTGATTGAAAATTGTTAAAGTTTTATAAGTTCCAGCAAAATTGGTCATGTTTGGAAGATGCCAACTTAAGATGGAGCAAGTTAGCTTATGTAACTGCAATAGTTTACGCGATTTGACATTGTTTTGTATTAGAACCATAATGATACGAGAAAGCATATTGGCTGACCCGAAAAATTCCAGAAGTTGGGATATATAAACAGTACAACGTTGTTTTAGGACAACAGAGACGGGAGAAAGAGCATTGGCTTGACCAATCCGAAAAATTTCAAGTGGTATTGACTCACTAGTTTGTTGCAATGCAATTCAATCCAATTTTCTCTCGGGCAAAACTGGAGCTTCAAAATCCCACTTCTTGGAGATTTTGGTTATCATCAAACAGAATTTTGCTCCTGCTTCTGGTTTTAGTTCCCATCAACTTGTCAGCAAATCATGCTTCAGCAGCTAATCGATTTAAAAATGACTGATCGACTTGCTCTTCTGGAATTCAAGCATCAGACATCTAATGATCCATATGGAGTTCTCAACTCATGGAACAACTCACAACACCATTGCCAATGGCAAGGAGTCAAATGCGACAAGTAACATCAGAGGGTGACAATGTTGAGTTTGACAGGCAAGAGCTTGTCTGGAACCATATCTCCTCATATTGGAAACCACATTTTACTTCATTTCTTTTCACTTTTTCCATGTTACAACAGTACTAGCCTACTGCTATAAAAAAGGCTAATTATAGTTTGTTCGCTTAAATTTGATCCTTAATAATACTTTGCCCTCCTGAACTTTAAATATATACACTTTGCCTCCTTCATTGATTAAGTCAAACATTAATGATGAATTTTTGATCCAAAATTTTAATAAAATAAACATTAATACCCTTACATAATAGTTCTAGAGTAATGCTATACTTTTAAACGGAATATAAAACATTTTACTAAGAAAAACACAAAGTCATATGAAAAATTAAAAAATAAAAGATGGTCCAATACCAAAGAATTGAAAAATTGCATTGTGTAGAAAAAAAGAATTTAAAAATTCCTAAAGAATCTGCACAAATTTTTCATTACTTATCTTTCTTCCTTTAAATTGTAAGTGGATTAGTTTTGATAATTTTCATTTACTTTAACTTTCACAAGATTTTCACGAGTCAATAAGATGCTATTTGATAATTTTATACCACATTCATACCTTTTTTTTTAAAGAAGTTTTTATTGATTCAAAAACAAGCAGACACGATTGCATGGAGCTGAAGAAAACCAGAGGCTAGAGCGTGGGAATACTACTCCCGTAAACGCTGAACCCGTACATTTGAGAATTCTCTACAATATAGTAAAACTGCTGCCCTTACTTTCCCTGGAAGGTTAGCAAAGGAAGTCGTGACCCATTCCCTCCCTAAATTAGACCCTGCTAACATATCAGCCGGACTGTTCGCCTTCCTAAAGGTGTGACGAACTGAAGCAGAGAATGACTTAACCAAATCCCGGATCTGTCGTACAACATTACACAGAGGCCAATTTGCCGAACCCCTTGAATTAACCAGAGAGGCAAGGACCACATTCATACCTTGTTCTATATTTTGTTTGCATTCTACATTAAAAAAACAAAAAATCCTCTAAGTATATTTTTATTTTTAATCATGTTTTTATCTCATATAAAACACATTAAAAAGTACTACAATAAAAAATATAAGAAAATAATTTTCATTCCAAATGCACAAATTAATTTTATTTTTTTAAACATAAGTATTGCTATGGCATTGAGATAAACATATTGAGTTGGTTAGACTTCTTTTTTGTGAATTACCTAATTCATTTTAGTACTAAAAGATCAAAATGCATAGTATAATTGAGTTCAAATGCATTTAGCAACTATTAAAGAAATAGGTATTTATTATATTACAATTATTATGTATGTTTAAGAATTAACTAGGGATATTTTGATCACAAAAATATAACTTCATCTTAGTCCCGTCAAAAAGTTAACCACAAGGAGTAAAGTATATATATTTGGAATTAGGGGGGCAAAGTGTTACAAGGGCCCAAGTTTAGGAGGACAAAGTGTAATTTTTTTTTTTTTTTTTGCCTTCAGTGGGGTGTCCGAATTACATTGGTAGTCGACTAATCCCCACTGGGCCCTGACCCCGGCACCACCAAGGAGCCAAGGATTTGAAAGAGGGCAGAGTCGACCACACGACCCGGGGCCTAATGAGGACATCCCGCTGCCAGCCGCTCTGCACCTGGGGTGCAGGACAAAGTGTAATTGATCCTATAAAAATTCAAAATCTCCTAACACACAACAAGGTCAAGGAAGAATGGAGAAGACAAACGGAACCCCTCCCAACCACCCTCTTGCAGCAGGGAGAGCCGTATGGAGCTCCCTCTGGCCAACTTGACAAAGATGGGGCCATTCATTGTTGAAGAGGATAAGAGCAAGAGGCCCGGAAAAGTTGAAAACACAACTCAGCAGAGCAGACAAGTGATTGAAAACTTTGGATCTTTCCTGGAGTGGACGAGCATTCTGTTTTAGTGGGACGTAGGCTTAAAAAGTAAGTCAAAGAGCAACAACTTGGTTTCCCAGTTATGGTATAATGGACCATCTCTAGCACTAGTGTTTGTGGGGCACCATCTCCAGTATCATAAGAAAGCTAGGTGGTGCGTTTACATTGCAATATTTGGAAGTTACTTGGGAATTTTTCAAGGAAAAACGACCTAATAATACTTTTCTAAAATATGATGTATATAAGTCGAAAAAAGATGATTGAAATAATTGTTGAACGAATATTCTTCAAAAATTTCAAAACCCTGGAGATCCACTGGTCGCATAATGGGCTAGTGTTCATCAGGAATTGGAATATGTGGTACAAATGTGATCCACTTTCTCAATTCATTTTTGTCCTAAATTGGAATAGCCTTCTAGTAGTGTTCACATAGATTTTAAATCAGTTATTGATTTGGTTTTTATTCATAAAGTGGCTCTTCATGTCTTAAAATTTCACATTTTGTAGAAACATTTGGATGTCAAAATAATTGAAAAAAGGCCAAATTGTGAATACTATTATATTATAGTGCACACTTCCGAATGCAATGTCTCTCATTACCAGGTACCATCCTGGTTTGTTAACACCATCTAGTTAGCCGCCAGAAGAGTATTCCTATATCTTGTTTGGCTATATATATATAAACAGCAACATTGATGAATGTTTACATAAAAACATCAAGTATCAGCTAGCTGCTAATTCTTGCTCCATTCCTTCACAAAAATGGAGCCTCAAACTATCATGTCTTGGGGGTTTTGGTCATTATCAAGAAGCATTTTGGTTCTCTTTGTAGTTTTAGTTGCCATGAATTTGTCAGCAAAAAGTAATGCTTCAGCAGTTGATGGATTTCGAAATGACACCGATCAACTTGCTCTGCTTGAATTCAAACATCAGATACTTGATGATCCGCATGGAGTGCTGAGCTCCTGGAATCATTCTGAACACCATTGTCAATGGCAAGGCATCACATGTGATACTCGACATCAGAGAGTCACAGCCTTAACATTGGCTGGCAAGAGCCTGTCTGGAACCTTATCTCCACATATCGGAAATCTCAGCTTCATGGAGTCTATCCAGCTCGGGGCAAATCTGATCCATGGTGAGATTCCACAAGAAATCGGTCGCCTGTTCCGGCTAAGATTTCTCAATTTGTCAAGAAACACCTTCAGTGGAGAAATCCCAGTTAATCTGAGCCATTGCTCACAGATAACAACCATTAGTCTGTCCAGGAACAGATTACAAGGGAAAATTCCGGTTGAGCTAGGCAATCTGAAGAAGCTTGAAAGCCTTTATCTTTCAACTAACTATTTGACAGGAGAAATCCCTTCATCCATTGGGAATCTGTCATCATTGATATCACTCTACCTTGTATTCAACAATTTGGAAGGGTTTCTGCCAAAGGAAATCGGCTCGCTAACAAGATTGTCTGAGTTAGTTGCTACTACAAACCAACTATCAGGTACGGTACCTGATTCCATCTACAACATCTCTACGATGACTAACTTTTTACTAGGAGGCAATTTCTTTCATGGAAACATTCCAACCTACATTGGTCTCACTTTCAAAAATCTGCAAACACTGTCTCTTGGGAAAAACAATTTCTTCGGTCATATTCCAGTTTCGATCACCAATATTTCTGGGCTCAATGCACTTGATCTTTCAGACAATAAATTTGAAGGACAAGTTCCAGTTAATGTCGGAGATCTATCGAATCTTCAATTCTTCAATCTTGGAGGGAATATCTTGGGAAGTAATTCCACGAGGGATTTGATTTTCATTTCATCATTAACAAATAACAGTAATCTAAGGACTTTTGCCATTGACGGTAATAATTTTGGAGGCACAATACCTCAGGTCCTGACAAACCTTTCATATCAACTCACTGGATTAGGCATGGGGGAAAATCAATTATCAGGAACTATCCCTGAAGGATTTGGAAATTTCTTCAATCTGTATGCTTTTGATATGTCATCCAACTATCTTTCAGGTGAAATCCCAAGTGATTTCAGTAAATTTAAGAACTTGCAATTTTTGGGTCTAAATCAAAATAGGTTGTCAGGGGAAATATTGTATAACCTGTGCAATGTAACCACTCTATTCCATCTGGATTTATCAAGTAACCTGTTTGAAGGCCACAATATAGTTGGAAATATCCTTATGAACTGTCAAAACTTGCAAGAGCTGGACATATCTCAAAATAAACTCAGTGGTGTTATACCCCCGCTTTTTTTTGAGACGCACGCCTCATTGGTATATATAAACATGGGACATAACACATTCAATGGATCTCTTCCTCTTGAAGTAGGTAAGCTGATCCACTTGGTTGTTTTCAACATTTCCTACAATAAGTTTTCTGGGGAAATACCTCCCTCACTTGCTGATTGCTTAGACTTGGAGCATCTCCGTATGGAAGCCAACTTTTTCCATGGAATGATACCATCCAAATTGGCTTCTTTGACGGGCATCCAAGAAATAGATCTGTCAAGTAACAGCCTGACTGGGCAAATACCAAGAGACCTAGGAAAACTTCAATCACTGAAGTACCTGAATCTGTCCTATAATGACCTTGTAGGCGAGATTCCTGCTTCTGGTATTTTTGCAAATGCAAGCCAGGTAACATTGATTGGCAACCACAAACTTTGCGGAGGCATTCCCGAATTAGCTTTACCAACTTGCCCCATGATCAAGCCAAAGAACAATAAGAAGTCTAAGGTCATTATAGTGTTGTCAACGGTTCTACCAGTAATGGTTTTGGCTATTGGGACAATTTTTCTCTTTTACGTGATACACCAGAGAAGAGATAGAAGGAAGAAAGACTCATCTACCATGCACACTGGAGGTGAAAAGCTCTTAAGAGTTTCTTATTATGAGCTCAAGCATGCAACTGCAGAATTTTCTGCAGATAACTTAGTTGGATCAGGAAGTTTTGGCGTTGTTTACAAAGGCAGGCTAGATCAACATGAAAACAGGGTCGTTGCTGTTAAAGTTCTTGACGTCCAAAGGAATGGGGCTTCCAAAAGCTTTAAGGCTGAGTGTAGAGCATTAAGGAACATTCGCCATAGAAATCTAGTTTCAATCTTGACTTACTGCTCCAGCATAGACTCCAAGGGTCACGAATTCAAGGCTGTAGTCTACGAATTCATGGAAAATGGAAGCCTTGACATGTGGTTGCATCCAGAGTCTGCTGAAAGAATGAAATCAAGAAAACTAAACTTTCATCAAAGGCTAAGTATAGCATTGGATGTGGCTTCTGCCTTGGATTATCTTCACAACCACTCTGAGGTAGCAATTGTTCATTGTGACCTTAAACCAAGCAACATTCTTCTGGACAAGGACCTTGTTGCTCATGTAGGCGATTTTGGATTAGCAAGGCTTCTACCTAGAACCACTATAAGTTCTTCCCAACGGGGAACTAGCAGTTCTGTTGCACTAAAAGGGACCATTGGATATGCAGCTCCAGGTAATTATCCTTCTAGCTATATCTGCATAATAAAGTCTTGCATGACAGTTTTCAATTTTTTTGTCCTACAAAAAAGTGTAATTTATCTATTAGACGAGATAAGATTAAAGCATTCATGTTATTAGTACAATGGAAATAAGCGGCTCATACAAAATGTAAATCATCTATTACAAGAGCCATAGATTCTTTTTTTATTTGCTATGCTGTTGATCAGAATCGATATTTTCAGAGTATGGGTTGGGGCTGGAGGCATCAACTCAAGGGGATGTCTACAGTTATGGCATGCTTTTGCTAGAGATGTTCACAGGAAGGAGACCAACGGATGCTGCATTTGTCGATGACTTGGATTTGCATAATTGTGTTAAGATGGCTTTGCCTGAACAAGTTTGGAAGATCGTGGACCCTTCACTCCTTCCAGAAGAAGTAGAACAAAACAGACAAATATATCAGGTTGATGCAGAGGATGAGGATATAGGTTTGTCAGGTGATATAAACAAGGTGCAAAAATGCCTTGTTTCGATCTTTCAAGTTGGACTGGGATGTTCTCAAAAATCATCCAAAGATCGCATGGACATGAAACAAGTCACAAGAGAATTGCATCTCATCAGAGATGCCTTTCAAAGATGTTAATTAGATACCAGAAGTCAGTGGAGCTTTTGAAGTACTTCTAGAGAATCAAATTAGTACTGATAAATTGCAATAAAAACTTGGATAATATATATGCATTAGTACAGTTTGAAATGCATAAAATGCATCCATGTTTTGATCATTGCGAAGCTTTGATAGATGAGGATTTTCCTTTTCTGTCTATTTTTCTGTTGCAAAAGCAGCCGATAATCTAGTGAGACAACAGCAGCCCCAGAATAAGCTCAATTCACTAAAGCAGCCGATTGGAAACAGAGGCAAGTCTAAAAATTAATCATCTGTGAAATTGAAAAAGATTACTACCCAGAAAATCACTTCTTAAGTTATTTTATATCTATAAAGAAGAACTCCAATGAGATTTTTGTTTAGTGATGAAGATTGAAATCAGGGATTTCAAATCTCACCATGATCAATTTATAGTTCTGACCCTTAATTGCATTTGAGTCAGCGAGAATTGGTCCCTCGGAACACTTGGACCAGTCAAACTCATAGCTCACCAATCGCGCGCAGTGTGGAAAGGTTTTTCCAGTCAGTAAGTGACCATTGTCCGGATAACAATGATGATATTTCACAATGCGCACGATCTTAAATTGGTATTGCACAATTAGTTTTTTTTTTGTTTTTTATTATAAAGTTATATAAAAAAAAGAAACACAATAGTAGAAGTAATATAATTAATCAAATAATTTATAAATAAAATACTACGAGTCAATTCAGAATTAGTGGAAGAAAAGACTCGCAAGTAGTGAGATTTAAATCAAGAATTTAATAAATTAGTTAAGTCATTTAAATGTCATACACATCTATTAGTATTTCAATTACTTGTACAAATAGGTCTAAAAAATGGCGCATGGTCACTTGGACCGAAGAGATTGTACAAGATTTATTCATTGATTTAGTGGCTAAAATTGAGATTTTCAGAATTAAAAATTTTACGTTTAATTCTCTCTTTCCCCTCCCCTTTTATAGCTTCTTAAATTCCATCCTTTTCCGAGTTTCATGCTAAAATATGCCAAGATATTAAGTCCCATTTGTTCCAACTGTTTGGGCTTATATAAGCAGAACTTGCACAAGAATCTGTTACAGCTCAAACATTGTTCCCATTCCACAGAAACTTTTATCACTCAATCATCAGTTTGTTGCAAATTAATCCATCTTTGCCTTCGAAGCTAATGGAATTTCCAATTACCATGTTGCGATTTCGCTCATCGACATTAGCGAACATTTTTCTCTTCCTCTCAGTTGCCATGAGCTTTTCAGTAAGCCATGTTTCAGCTTCCAAAAAATTTCAAAATGAGACTGATCGTCTGGCTCTGCTTGAATTCAAGAATCAGATATATGATGACCCGTTTGGAGTGCTGAATTCCTGGAACCATTCACAACACCATTGCCAGTGGGAAGGAGTCACCTGTAGTACTCGACATCAGAGGGTCATAGCCTTGATTCTAAGGCATAAGCAGTTGTCTGGAACCATATCTCCTCATGTCGGAAATCTAAGCTTCATGAGGTTCATGGAACTTGGGGGGAATCAATTCCATGGTGGGATTCCCCAAGATTTCGGTCACCTCTTCAGGCTAAGAGTTTTGAACCTGTCAGGAAGCGCACTCGGTGGAAAAATCCCAGCAAACCTGAGCTACTGCTCAGAGTTGATAACAATTAGCCTGAGGGGGAATAAGCTAGAAGGGAAATTTCCCATTGATCAGCTAAGCAATATGAGAAGCTTGAAAATTTAAATCTTTTGTCAAACAATTTGACGGGACAGATTCCCTCTTCCATTGGGAACTTATCATCATTGATCCGAATCGGTCTCGACTTCAACAATCTGGAGGGAAATTTGCCCATGGAGATGGGGCTCTTGAAAAGGTTGGTTCTATTAGGAGTCGCTGGAAATAAACTATCTGGTATAATCCCTGCCTCTATCTTCAATAATTCAGCTATTATGATCATTTCAGCATCCGACAATTCCTTTCATGGCCATCTCCCAACCAACATAGGCCTCACCCTGCCAAATCTGAATGCATTAGGTGTTGGGAAAAAACAAGTTCTATGGTAGCTTTCCAACTTCAATCACAAATGCTTCCGGGCTCGAGGTACTTGATCTTTCCAAAAATAAGTTTGCAGGCCAAATTCCAACTAATTTAGGAGATCTGAAACAACTTCGAATATTATATCTTAATGATAACCTCTTCGGCAGTAATTCTACAGGAGACTTGGATTTTATTGCATCACTGACCAACTGCAGTAATCTCAGAATTACTGACTTGGGGGGCAATAAATTTGGAGGTAATATACCTAAAGTCACGGGCAATCTATCAAATCAACTTACAACACTCTACCTTGGAGGAAACCAACTATCGGGAACCATCCCAGAAGGATTTGGAAATTTTTTCAACCTATTTGTACTTGGCCTTCAAGAAAACATTCTTTCTGGGGTCATTCCAAGAGATTTTGGCAAAATTACGAAACATGCAAGGTTTGAGTCTGCACCAAAATGAGTTGTCAGGACAGATAGTCCCTACTCTATGTAATGCCACCGCTCTATACTATCTGGACTTATCATTTAACCAGTTTGAAGGGGGCAATATATTTGACAATGTTCTTATGAACTGTCAAAATTTGCAATATCTAGATATATCTCACAACAAATTCACTGGAATTATATCACCACATTTTCTGCAGACGCACTCATCACTGACGTACTTGAAGTTTTGGTGAAAATTCGTTTAGTGGTTCTCTGCCTCCTGAAGTTGGAAAGCTTATACACTTGATGGATTTCAATGTTTCCCACAACCAATTTTCCGGAGATATACCCATATCACTTGCTGATTGTTCAAGTCTGGCGAATCTCTCCATGCAGGCCAATTTTTTCCAAGGAACAATTCCACCAAATTTGGCTTCTTTGAAGAGCATCCAGCAAATAGACCTTTCAAGTAATAACTTGACTGGATCAATACCAAAAGAACTTGAGAAGCTTCAATTTTTGAGGTACTTAAACCTTTCCTACAACGATATCGAGGGAGAGATACCAAACAGAGGGATTTTCATTAATGCAAGTCAAATATCATTGATTGGCAACAACAAACTCTGTGGAGGCATTCCAGAATTGGAGTTCCCACCCTGCACAGTTATCAGAGGGAAAAACAGAGGAAAGCTGAAGGTTATCATATTGCTGTCTATTCTTTTACCGGCAACGCTTCTGGTTCTTGGTATAGTGTTGTTATATTTCTTCGTCTGTCAAAAAGGAGAAAGAAAAATGGTAGCCGGATTCTCTAGCATGCCCACAAGAGTCGATAAGCCCTTGCGAATTTCTTACCATGAACTTCATCGCGCAACTTCAGGATTTTCTCCAGAAAACTTGATTGGTTCAGGAAATTTTGGAGCTGTCTACAAAGGAAGGCTAGAAAAACATGGCAACAAGCTTGTAGCAGTCAAAGTTCTTGATCTTCAAAAGAATGGGGCTTCCAAAAGTTTTAAAGCCGAGTGCAAAATATTGAGAAATATTCGCCATAGAAACCTCGTCTCTATCATGAGTTATTGCTCCAGTATTGATTCCAAGGCTGATGAATTCAAAGCTCTAGTCTATGAGTTTATGGAAAATGGAAATCTTGACCTGTGGCTGCATCCTGAGACAGCTGATCAAGCAACAAGCTCAAGAAGCCTTAGTCTTTCTCAGAAGCTGAATATTGCAATTGATGTGGCTTCAGCATTGCAGTATCTTCACAATCATTGTGAAGCAGAGATTGTTCATTGTGATCTAAAAACCAAGTAACATTCTTCTTGACAATGATCTTGTTGCACATGTGGGTGATTTTGGATTGGCAAGGCTTCTCCCGAAACCCATCAACATATCTTCCGAGCAAGGAACCAGCAGTACTATTGCTATCAATGGAACAATCGGCTACGCAGCCCCAGGTAAATACAAACTTTATGGTAAAGATGTCACTTAAATTGTGCACAAACTATTAAGGTTTAGACATAAAAAATAGGCCAAATTATATTTTACCCCCCTATGGTTTATTATTTTTTGTACATAACCCCTATGGTTTCAAAAGCTATACATAACCCCCGCATAATTTGGATTAAAGTGTTAAGGTAACGGAAATGATCATTCGCAACGAAACCTTTAAAATATCGAAATTACTCTTGTTTAAAAATTAAAATGGCTGAAATGATTAAAATATATAAACATAATACACTTGACGCACTAATCCGTATGATTTTATATTTTACTATATAATCTTCTTATGGTTTAATGTTTAACCCTATAACCCCCTTATGGTTTTTGAAATATACACATAATCCCTTTGTGATTAATAAATAATTTTCAACTTTACATAAGGGTATTTTTGACATTTTAGGGATTCCGTTATGAATTGACACTTTAATCCAAATCATGAGGGGGTTATGTATAATTTCTAAAATTATAGGAGGATTATGTACAAAAAATACTAAACCATAGGGGGAATAAAGTGTAATTTGCCCTAAAAAAATAGAGTACCATTATTGGCTCTTTAACTCATTCTTTATTTCATTGTGAAGCGGAGTAAAGAACTTTGGGAGATATAATAGCTGATTCTCTTTATTTTATTTTTTTTCCTTCTCAATTTTGTCATGTCACACTTTCTCTCTTCTCATCTCGTTTAGCATATTTAGAATAACTTTTTAAAATCACTTTTATCTCATTCTTTGATTGTTTTAATATGTATATATACGTATATATATATATATATATTATTTGTTTGTCATTTATCATTTTCAACCCTTGATTTATCACATCATTTGATAATTCCATGAATAATCAAACTCGCAGAGTATAGGATAACAAATATATTCACATGGAGATAGCCGTACTGTTGCATTTTTTTTTTTTTTTGGGATGATGCTATTTCGTTCCTTAAGATTCTTGTTCAGAGATTTAAAAGGAGAAAAATTTAAAACTCTTTCTCCCAAGTTTCTATGGTCTGTTGATCTCATTTTTCTATAGGATAACACAAAAAATATACATAGAGCCTTAATGTTAAAGTACATTTTGAGCTAACAAACCACATTAATAATTCAATACTTCAAAATCCAAATTGAAACTAATATGAGCTAACAATAGGGTAAAACAAGAAGGATAAAGTTTGTATACATTGACACAAGCGATGTTGGATGTATGGTAAAATTGAATGTTATGTTTTACATATGTGGCATGCATCTAATTCCACTTGTGTATACGCTGTCAGTGAATATAAAATTTATCCAAACAAGAAAATATATATATTATTGAAACAAGTGGCAAGAAAAAAGTGGCATGTCTACTATGGAGAAGAAAATAAAAAAGCAAACAAAAATGAAAAATAAAAAAAGATGACAAATAGCAAATAAATTCATGTCCTTAGTTTAAAAAAGGGTTAAAACAAAAAAAAACCCGTTTGTAGTGACAGTAAATGACTTTTTGTCAGGTTCTTGTATATTGACAGTTAGTTTTAAGGAGTAACTTATTGATAAAACGATTTTAGGGGACAATAAGCAATTGACCCAGGTTTGTAGTGATTCAATTTTAACAATTTCAGTTATGTCTCATTTTCGAACTAGTACTTAGTAGCTATATTTAATTTACCCCAATCTAACAATTGATTCAGTTTCAGTCCCTTACATAATTTTCCCTATTATCTTTAGTTTTTCTTGTACAAACGTAACAATAATATATCTAAAAACAAAAAATACAGAATACGGAATGGGTGTTTGTGGCATCAACTCTGGGGGATGTCTACAGTTATGGAATTCTTTTGCTAGAGATGATCACAAGGAAAAGACCAACAGATGATATGTTCATGGACGAGCTTGATCTACATAATTTTGTTAATAGGGCCTTGTCTGGACATGTTTATGAGATCGTGGACCCTTTGCTTCTTTCTAAAGCAGGTGATGAAAACAAAAGAATGACTCTTGGAGGGGATGAAATTGATGGTGGAAGGGAGATGGATTGTGTTATTTCCCTGTTGAAAATCGGGCTCAAATGCTCAGAGAAATCGCCAAATGATCGGATGCACATGAATGAAGTTGTCGGAAAATTGCATCATATTAAGGATGTTTTTTCTTGGTGTCAGGGCATATCAAAAATCTTTGAAGCTTAATAGCCACAGGTACATACAAGAATTTAATACGGTTTCACAAGTTGGAAGTTCATTTCTTCTATATTTTAGATAAATAATTTCATTCTTGATATAGTCTTAAAAAGCTAACTCATTCTTTTATTGAGGATCTATTTTAGCCAAAAGCAAAAAGAAAAGGAAACAAAAGTTATGTTTTGTGCTCAGTAGAGTGGAAAAAGGATGTCTTCTTGCAGGTACTAATGCATAAAATCTTGATTTGCAGCTGTTTGTTTGTTGGTCTGAATCTCCGAGCTGAAGTTGGTAGTCTGATGAGTTGATAACGAAGACACCTTTGGCTTTTTCTTTGGAAAAATAAATGGATGACTGGAACACATATCTATAGTCCTCTTCTTTTTTTTTTTCCCCATATATATAGGAATTGGATGTTTTGAAAGGCAGCCAACTCGCTCAATCCTGTTTTCACATCATTATGCTTTCCTATTATGTTTGGGTCTATGCTTCCGTAATGTATATAATAAATTGTACTACATCATTACAAGGCATGCGCTTGCTTCTATTATTAAGTATGCCCTCCTCTGAATGTTGATTTTGCTGCCATATGAAATCTTACTTGTGATGAGAAACAACACCAAGGGATAGAAGGTGGGAATCAATTGTACGAAAATTACCCTCGGATCCTTGTTAACGGTTAAAATTCTTTAAAATAGTTTCGGCACCTTTTTATGATTCGAGTGGCTTTTTTGCCACCCAAATGATGCCTCAACTTCACAATGTTTCTTATCACTTACACTTCTTATGTAAACACCTATTCACATGAAACAAAACTTTGAAGAATTGTTAATTCTTGAATCATAATAATTTTAACTGTGCAAGATCACATAAAGGATTGATTTATTGCAGAAAATCATTCTTCATATTTTAAAATATTCTAAAATTACGCTCTATTGTTCTAACCGGTTCGTCATATTAGTGTATGTTATAAACAAATAAATTTTGTCTTATACTAAAAGATATTTACCCATCAAAAAAAGTGAAGTGGACATTAATAGTGACAAATAGCGTCAAGAAAAGATACTTATCCATCAAAACTTTGTCTTATCCTAAACATTAATAGTGACAAATATAGTGTATTACTGTAATTTATGATTTGAAACCTTTTCTATCTTTGGTCCATCTCCCTAGTATTTATACCAAGAGATTAAAGTCTTCTGGTCCTTGCAGAGTAGACGTGCAGTGTACTAAAATGCAAGCTTAAAATTATAGACTTAAAAAGTAAGTCAACAGCAACTGTTTGGTCCTTCCTACCAAGTGGTTGAGTGAAGTGGACAAGTCATTTAGCAGACTCACTGTCATAGACAAGAAAGAATAATGAATTGTGGTCCGCCAATGTAGAAATTGTGAGAGTATTCAGATTGGTCAATATTGACGACCTAAATGAGAAGTTAGAAAAACTTTGAGAAAGTCTAAGACAGCGTCTAGTTTCGAGAGTTTTAACTTTTTTTAGGCGTTGAGGGTCTGAAAATTGAATAATCTTCGTATGCTCAAAAATTGTTGGTAGAGAAATTTCTTTTGCTGCTTCTCTCAAACACATTGAGATTCTTAACTGAAGTAGAAAGGGAGACGAAAGACCAAAACAAAGCAAAACGGACAAGGTCATCTCAAAGTATTTGTCAGAGTGTAATTTATTTCAACAAAATCCAGTTGCCTTGTTCAAGTCATGCTCATGGCATGCAAGGAAGAACAAAATTATATATAAATGAAATAACAAAAGTACCCAACTCTCTCTAAATAGAGTCCACCTACAAAAAACGATTCTAAATTATGACATTCTTAAATAATAGATACAAACACGAAAATTTCTAAAATCAAATAGATGCGGTTATCTATTAATTTGTTTCTGTTGATTAAATCATTGTCGTTTAGTATTGGATTTTTCCTCTAAATATATCATGAGTGTTGGATAATTTACAGTGTTAAAAAGGCTAGACTATTATCCTTTCAATTAAACTCAATTCATTTAGGAAGAACTTAAATCCACAACCCTTTCATGCTAAATTCACACTTTATACATGTGTTAGACACTTATGTCCTTATCTTTTAAACATCAAATCAAAACTTTTTATAGTAATATCTTTTCTAAAGAAAAATATTTACACCCTAATCTTTATTGTGACTTTTATATAGAAATTCCTATTTTTTTAACATATCTTTTATTATAGAAAACAATTTCTTATACTACAGGGCGAGGGGAAAGACCAATGATACGATAACAGGTGATTATCACTTCTCGTGTCAGAAACTTGTGAAAATTTGTTCATTAGCTTGCCAAGTTACTTTTCAGGTCATGCTACTGATTTAAATCTCAATCGTGATCAACAGAGGCAAAATTCACACGAGGGGATTTCAGGAATGATCAGTTACACATGCAAAAATCATCATTTCCTTGGAATCAAATCTTTGCTATGGTTTAGCTACAGTTCTTCTGCAGGTCGGTATCTACTTTTTTTTTTGGTAAGAAAAAGTTTTGATAAGTTTGACTCCGATCACCACCGCGGGTCAAGGCAGGTCCTGAACCATAGTTCATTTACAGAGATATTTATAGATCGTCCACCAGCACAACTCTCACATCGATAGCGAAAAACATGACCTTTTGTGAGAAAGTGCTCGTTATTGCCAACTGATCCAACTTGCGTTGGCATGGTATCTATGCTGCTGCTAAAGCATGTATCTTGCTAGAAATGTCATGCAAATTCACAAGGCTTGACGGGTTCTCCCACTGCACAAGTTCTTTAATAGCCTTCTCAATCTCTCTGTCTCCCTTACAAGGCCTCATGCAGAAACCAATACAGCTCAAAATCAATGCAATGCGGCTCTTGAGCTCCTTCTCAACCTTTATCAGCGTGAATAGCCTCAAGAAATTCGTTGCAATGGCTGAAGATAATAGCTTAGAGTTTTCTCAATGGCCACTTCTTCTTCTGAACCTGGTAATTTCATCATAGAAGGGATTTTTGGTGATTTACCCGATTCAAGATCAAGGGAAATGTTTTTGCTTTCCATCTCTTTGTCCAATAACACGAGTGATTTTACCAGACTGACCTCCTCAAAACACTTTATTGAAGAGTCAACTATTTCCTTGAAAATCTTGAGATCAGCATTTAACTTGCTCATACTTTCCTTCCACAAATTGGTGTCCATTCTTCCTGATTCTTGATGGAGAATTGAATTGCATGAGTGATGAAATGTAGGAACTCCACCATATCTGACAAGGACACGGAGAGCTTACTGTAACAAGCACTGTAAAAAGGCAAAATCCAAAAATTGGGTTCCACCTCAGCTTCTCCAATGAATTTTCCTAGTTCATTTCACTTGGAGTTTAAGCTCTTTCAGGCTTTCCTCCAAGTTGGCCTCGCTGGCAGTGAGACTAATCGCACCAATAGAATTTCGCATCACTTCAAAATTCTTGGAGAGATGAACTTTCGCTAGAGCAAAAGCTCTTGTGGGCTGTAAAACAAGTTCTACCACGATTGAACAAGATATTCCAATGAAAGTTTCTGTGATTCTTGCTATTGCAAATTCACTTGGGGGACCAAAATCTTTCCTTCCTAATAATAGGACTGCCCCTATAACTGCTGAAATTCCTCCTGCCTGGCCATACATACGGCTGCGCCGTAAAAAGCTGCAGAAAATGAACCATGGAAGAAGGGATAGAAGCTGTATCGGAACATATTTTCCGAAATAAAGCAACCGAATACGCCATACACCATTCCTAATACTGTCCCCTGAGCCTTAACATTTGCAACTTTAAATGTTGGTTCTCTGGCGGGATGCGAGGCTTATGGCAACTGGCAATCCGCCAAAATCCGTTTTCCTTGCTGTATAATGATCCAAAGAACACAGCTAGGCCTAATGAAAGTGAGCATTTGAAAGCTGGCATAAGCCTGCTTTTGTTGATGTTGATGGATAAGCTTCTCCATATCCTTATGAAGAACCATTTCTCCTGTTTTCCTGGATCAGTTGATCCTTCTTTGATAGAACTGATTGCTGAGGTGGTAACTAGTTTTGCTTGTAGCAGCTTCAAGCAAAAAAGGAAGAAAATAGAGGGTAATTGTCTATGGTCTGTTGGGACAGTTCGAAGAGTTTGGAGGGACTCAGCAACGTTTTCTGCATTTGCTTCGGGGACAGTAAGGGGCATGCTTTTAATATGACGCGAAATAAGCTCCTCAATTCCTGCTAGATCATCTTTGCGCTCTGGAAATGGTACGGTACCATTGGACAAAGCAATTTCCATCCCTCTTAAAGGTGTCTCAATTTCTTGCAATATCTGTCCTGGATTCGTGCAGTAAGGTTTCAAATTTTGACTGGAACCCTTCCCCAAAGCATACTTTCCTGTTTCACAAGGGAAAGAAAAAAATCATCGTAAATAGTTAGTGCCTATGGTCCAATGCCTATAACAGAAGTTGTAGCCCCATTAGGGTAAGGATACAGCTTTTCAAGTGAGCTTACCTGCTTGGATTTGATGCTCCTAAGCAATTTGGCCCCCGTGCGAGCCAAGGACTTGGATTGCAAAATCAGTGCTTGTGCTGATGTTTTGTCTTGTGCAGAGAACGCCTTCATAAGGACCCCAACCCTCTCCGAAGCATTCTTAGTGTAAAGCTTGAATTTCTTCTTTACCTGTCTTACCAAAAATAAATAAATAAAAAAGGAATAATTCTCGTTATGGAGCATGTACTTGAAGTACGGTTCAATATATTTTTGACGTCACATGAGACAAGAATGGTATCCTCCACCATCTAAACCAATAGAATATTTGGTGGACCGTGTTTATAAACTCACTTATAAATCATGTGATATATACTTTGAGAGCTTGAGTACGTGCATTTTCTTACGTCATTATGCATTACCTATTTATTTCTTACAGCATCTTATATTATTAGGTCTTTTTATTATGGACCCGATGTATGAATACATCAAGCGACAAATACGTGAGTCCTCCATTCACATGTGAGAGTCTGTATATTTGTGTCTGGGCATACCCATGAACTCGGTCTATAACTGACCTTCTCATGGTCTACAAGTAATATTTGACTATAAAATGAACCACATGGTCTACTCGAGAATTTCCACTAGACTATACAGTATTATACAACGATACGAGACGCTACAATAAGAATACGTTCGGATATGCTTCAAAAAAAAAAAATCGGGTAATAATGTTTACAGAATTTCAGGAAATTACCTCATAACAAGCCAAGCTTGGGTAAGGAAGCAACAAGGCCAAAACACAAGCCACGGCTCCAACAGCCGTACTGGCTAAGACGTGAATGGGGTGCAAAATAGGGTCAGTTTTGGGACCATTGATGAAAGCTAAAACGTAGACACAACAATCTGGCCGAGTGCTATACGCTTTGATATCAGGTGGCTGTTTTCAGGCAGCACCACCACAAATGCGCTAAGCGCCACCGCAATGGCGGTGGTGCTAATGGTTAATAGCTGGGCTGGCCCCATTAACCATAAGCTAAGGATGGCAGGACAGACGCCAAAGACGGAAGCATGCAAGGCATGCCAACAGCCACGGAAGGTGTCCTCCACCGTGGCATCTGTGACAAGAAGAATTGCTGTGAAGTAGGAAAAAGAGGGAAATGCTATTTGATGCTTAAATGAAGGCGGGTCAAAGAGGGTGATGCAACCAATAATTGTGCAAGCTAAGGCTGTTCGCAGGCTGAAGCTATGCATGATCTCCATGCTGCTCCAGCATGATCCGATTGAAATCGTAGGAGTGACATTATTATTAACTTTTGAGGAATAGGAATATGCAGTTCTTGTTTATTCTGCTCCTCAAGTTCTCCTCACCGGCAAATGCAGAAGAATGGAAGAGAATTCAATTCAGACGAGAGGGTAGGTACATTGTGGGGTGGTTCTCTCCTTTTGTAGTCGTTGGGGAAGCAAATGGATGGCTTGAGTAGCTTTGTGGACACTGGACTGGGACCCTCCTGGCGGCTGGGTCACTAGTCGATTTTGCAAATGTACCTAGGACTGTAATTGATGAAATTGAACTATCAAATAGGTAAATTGGTATTCTGCCATGCATGTATTGTATGGTATAGTGGGGTTCATAATCATCCTAGTGATGCTGGTGCTGTAATATCACTCCTGCTATCGTGTAATATTATTCATAATAATCATACATGCATGTATCGTCTAATATGGTTCAAAATCCAACAGCAATCATCATTGACTATTCCAACCAAACATTTAATGTCTTGTGTGCTAATGGTACATAACCAGTACTTGAAACGCAATTCGTACTGCTAATGTACTCGATCGGAACGTAAATTGTATTTCTTATGTTCCATGGCGGGCGGGGCTAGAAGCTAGGCTTGAGACTCTACATCTACAAGTTGGGTTGTGTCCAAGGGGAACAACGACAAGAAAAAAGACACATAGGTCAAATTTGGCAAAAGTTATCCGCTAATTATCTCTCTCACACGTACAACACACACAATTTTGTATACTTAATATTTCTTATATATATATATATATATTAATATATTTTGACACATAATGTATAAAGTATTATTATTATATATTTAGATGTACAATGTTATATATATATATATATATATATCAAATTATAATTTTATCCGGTCAATATCAGATTTGAACCAAATAAGGCCAAAGTTAGGCTCATATTTAATTCGAATATAATATTTAGATCCAAACACATCCATCTTAGTGAAAGATTAGGTTCATTGGACTTTTTCTCGAGTCTAGCTGGCCAAGCTCAACTTAATCCAATTCTATTGACAATCCTATCACTCTTGAATCATCCAACCTATCCCTCCCCCACCACGTTAAGTTATTCCATCAACTTGAAGCAAAAATCCAAAACAAGCCATCAAAGAAACGTAGGAATAGATATATGAGAAGTCTGCGAATTGGCATTGAGTTTATGAGTGCTGATGTGTGCATTGATGTCTCCATAATGACATGACATCCATACGGCATAATGGGCCGTACCGTCTGATTTACTTTTCGTCCCAAGAAGGAACACCTTCTGGTCATCCACGTTGAGCTTTAGTTCTGCTAGTGTGCCCAATATGCAAGGCCAGAAAATTAAATTGCTGCTGCCTTTAATTGAACCCCGCTATTAGTTTTTGATTTTTTAGGTAAAACAAAGTAATTTCTTGAAAAAAGCAAAATTATGAGTAAAGACATGACCATAGACAAGTGGATTACCACATCGACTTCCACCAAAAGGGAATTGTATGAGAAAGTAATGGGTTTTGGTGGATGAATTTCTCTGTGAATTTCTCCTTCTGAAGTTTGCCATTTTCTTGAGACAGAAATGAAGGATGAGATTGTGTATTCTATCTCATTCCTTAGGGCATAGATTTCAAGCCTGTCAAAGAACTGGACATGATGTTCTGTTCTTCTTAGGAAACAGTAGAAAGCTTCCCGTACGAGGCTTTGCTTGTCAATCTGGCACTCAGTAGCCATGAACTCTTAGTTTTTGTTGTTCCTTGCATGCCCTGAGCATGACTTGAACACGGCACCGGATTTTGTTGAAGTAAATTACACTCTGACAAATACTTTGGGATGACATTGTCCGTTTTGCTTTATTTTCGCCTCCCTTTCTACTTCAACTAAGAATCTCAATGTGTTTGGGAGAGGCAACAAAGAAATTTTTCTATCCACAAATTTTGAGCATCGGGAGATTATTCAATTTTCAGACCCTCAACGCCTAATAAAAGTTAAACTCTTAGGTCGTCAATATTAACCATTCTGAATACTCTCACAATTTCTATATTCGTGGACCACAATTTATTATTCTTTCATGTCTATGACAATCTGTCTGCTAAATGACTTGTCCACTTCACTCAGCTACTTTCCAGGAAGGACCAAACAGTTGCTATTGACGGACTTTTTAAGTCTATAATTTTAAGTCAACTACTCTCACCTGCATTCCATGGTTCCAAGAGTTCAGCACTCCAAGCGGGTCATCGTATATCTGATTCTTGAATTCAAGCAGATCAAGTCGATCAGTCTCATTTCGAAATAGTTTTGCAGCTGAAGCATGGTATACTGAAAAGCTCATGGCAACTAAGAGCAGGAGAAAAGTTTTACCAATAATAACAATAAGACTCTCTGTTTATAGACTAAACGATTCAGTAAACAAGTCTTACAATCACAAAAAATCTCCTAATAAAATATTAATTTTTAAATAATAAAACTACGATAACTTGACTTAAATAGAGTTACTAAGACCTTAACTTGAAAAAACTATTAAATAATAAAGTAGAAATTTTTATTTTTCAACCTTGATTTAATATGCCAACCGAAATGGTCAGTAAGCTTCCACCAACTTACAGTTTACGCATATCGACCACGACCCAAGTATTGATACTAATACTTTTCAAACAGTCAAAGCTGGGATTAAAAAGTGATAGCTCAGTAGTGAAGAAATTATATGATCCATGACAATGAGCTTATAAAGGAGACCAGAGACGAAATAGGTTTATGAATATCTACTCTATCTATTGTGATCTTTTGCATTATGGGAAGGCACTATTAGAAGTTAAATTCCTAATGTTTTGCATTATGTATCATTCATTTGACTAATTAATTTTCACCTCAGCTTCATTAACCAAAAAGTTATGATCAAAGCAGGAGTTATCTTCATCCAATCTATCATAGATACTTTATTGAACCAAAATAAGTGCATCTCTGTAAAATGTTATCAAAGTGGATAGTTGCGATTTATCAAAAAAAAAACAAGGGAAAAAGAAAAAAACAAGGAATTTCGCGAATTATACGCTTTCCAATGGGATTAATCTGAATTTAAAGGTCTTCTTACCAAGTCAAAAAAGATGTACTGTGCAATGTCTTAAATCTTAATGACTATGGGCCTGCTTGCTATGGGGGCAGGGTGTGAGAGGGTTTGACAACGTGGTGAAGTTCCCTGTCCGAAATCCCATTGTCATTCCTAAAAATATAAAAATACCTGTTGTTGTCTCCACCTCCAAATATTTAACTGTAAATGTTGTTTATTTGATTTTTTTATGTTTATAATTGTCAAGTGCCTATTGTATCTTTTATTCAAAAACTTGATAAATTATAAAATTTGAGCCTGAAATCAAGCTTAATTCAAGATTCACAAATTATCAAGCATATCCAAGTCGACTAGCTACCTTGAATAAACTATTATTTTCATTGAATCAAGCTCTTGCACGAGTTTTAGAATTCTAGCTTGAGTTCTAGTTCAAGCATTTTAACTTGAATCGCGAGGTATAGGTAAATATATATGACAGGTTGTCAATTCCTGTGTAATAATAAAATAAATTTAATTGTCAATTAAAATAGCTAAAATCCGATTCCAAGTACTGGAGTAGGGACTCTAAATGTGCAATGGATTACTTGATTCAACTTGTTTCCGAAGAGTTTGCTTGATTCGATATACCCGAATGGAATGACTTTTTCACAAATAATTATTAACTCGTAAACAGGGCAAGTAGGATCGTATCCTCAGAGATTGGAGGTATTTGTCTATTTAGAAATCCAATGTAACACAGGGGTGTTTTTGTATAAAAGGTGACAATTAAAACAGTTCAATTAAAAATAAAATAGCCAACTAAAATTAAACGACAATTCACTAAAATTAGAGTACTAATAATTAAAGGTCTAGCCAAGAAATAACTTCAGCAATGGTTCACCTAATTGATCATCGATGCACAAGCAATTCTAATTATTTATTAATAAATAGGTTATAATTGCCAAACAAGCGATGACAATCAACCCCTCCTTACTGTGTCGGTGATTAAGTTACGCCCGTTAATCACTGCTCTAATTGAGAAATAATTCTAGGTATGCCCATAAGATTTAATTCCCCAATTGCCTTACGTATTAGAGGAGCCCTATTCTAATCAAATAATACACTACCAGGGTTATTTCAGATTAACCCGTGTATCCTCCTGACACAAATCTAATCATGCCAGTTGTTACTAATTCAAGACAATTAAACAATTACGGATTCAACGCCCCAATTGACAATAGATCCCCAAATTAACTAATTATCCGGATCCAAAACAATCAATTAATTGAACAATCACAAGCACTGTAACCAGGGAATATGCGAATACTAATAAATAAAAGAAAAGGATAAAATTAAATCGATCTCACAATTTTTAGGCAAACCAATGCCTCCGTCGTTCCTTGACTAGAGTAAGAAAATTTGTTCATATTTGATGCGAAAAACCCACGCAAAAGTGTAGAAGTAATTGCGGCCATTGGCGCTGATTCTTTGAGAGTTCAATTCGTTTCCAATCAAAAAGAAAAGCAAGCTACAGGAAATTATCAATTGGGTTTTGCTTGCCTCCAACATACGAAGAAAAAAACTACTCTAAAGCCAAGAAAGGAAAAGTCAAAGGCTAGGCTACCAAAGTAGTGCTTGTTCTCTGCTATTCTATTTCCTATCTAATTACTACCACTCCTGTGCGGCGTTCGCTCCAATTGCCCCCAAAGAAGAAGACTCCTACTCGGCCCAGGAAAAGGGCTCCATTGTAGCACCATTGTGGGGCCATAGTTATAGATCTTTTTGGAAGCTCCCAACGTATTGAATATTTCACAAGAAGGCTGACCTTTTTAGCACTTTTCTGCTTCACCTCCTGTAATTCAGGCCAAATACCAAATATAAATATATATATTAACAATTAAAACAATATTTGGTAAGGACAAAGGGGAAAATTAACAATAAAAGTACTAACAATTAACACCCTATCAATTTCTCCCACACTTAAATCATGCTTGCCCTCAAGCATGAGAACAACTAGACCCAACAATGGTCAACTCTCACGTCATCTATTGCCAAGCTGTGTTTATACCAAAATCAAGGTTCAGTGGTTAAGTATCAAGACATATTCCTCCCGATTAGCTTCTGAAATCAGAGACTCGTCCAATTCATAGCTAACTCGTCTAGGAAATCAAAATATTAAACTAGCAACAGTCAGCAATTGGTCCAACTGACAACCAAAATCTTGACATTAAAGAACAAGGATCGGCAGATCAACATGATCATAAGCTTACATATTTTTCACATCTGTTCTTTTTTGTTCTCTTTTTTTGTTTTTTTTTCTTTTGAACAAATAAATGCTTAGTCCTAAGCCATTTAAGTCTTTTGACGTGAACTCCGACATTTTTAGATGAAAGAACCCAATTACTCAACTTTTCACTGCTTTACGACCATCTACTCATAGATATCGCCACTTTTTGATGCGAGAGTCGACACTTGTGGTGAAGACTCCCAATTACTGGGTGACGATACTAGCGGAGTACAGCCATATGTTATGCACATAAAACACCAAAATACCAGACAATTAAAGAACATAGCCCACGTCATCTCCTAAACATGGAGAACTAAGGTCAACAAGGGACCAATCCACACAACAGTTGCAAGCAAAATATTTATATTGCCTAAACAAGTTAACCACAATTCGCACAAAGCCATTAAACTCACAGTATTTACCAAGACAATATGCTCTTACTTGCCACCGAAACTAAATTTGTAGAATAAAACACACCTAGCAATAGAAGAGTGAGTTGCCAGGCAATTATTGATTACCAAGATAAGCAGTACAAAAATAGAAAATAAAGAGACACGAGTCGAACCCCCCCACACCTGAATGGTATATTGCCTTCAATGTAACAAATAAACAGCAAAAGCAAGAAGAAGGGCAACGGAACTTCCATGAAGTCGGGGTCATAGCGGTGGGTGAAGCGAAAATGGTGCTTGGTAAAGTGGCAGTGAGCGCAAGAGGCGGTGGCGGCGCTTGGCAGTCGTGCGCGAGGGAGGTGGCGAAGGGACGAGGCGGCGGCAATGGAGGAGGGTTTCGAGCGAAATAGAAAAGGGAGAAGGAGAAGCAGGGGAAAAAAGGAAGAAAAGGGAAAAAAAGAAAGAAAGGAAAGAAAAAGAAAGAAAGAAAAAGAAGAAAGAAGAAAGAAAAAGAAAAGAGAAAAGGGAAAAAAGAAAAAAAATAAAATAGAAAGTTTTTTTGGGGTTTTTATTTTTATTTTTTTTCCAAATTTATTCGAATATAAATTTTCAAAATTAATTTTTTTTTAAATTTCAGTTTTGGGTCGTCAAACACCGCGTGGGCACGCCAAAATTATAAAACGTCCATTGACCTTGAGTCACTTTCGTGTGCCCTCCTCGCGTGGGCACGCCAAGATTGATAAACGTCTACTGACCTTGAGTCACTTTGCGTGTCCTCACCGCGCGGGTATGCCAAGATTCCAGTTCCTGGTCATAGTGGAGAAAAAATATTAAGACCGACTACTACACAAATGGGAAATGACAAAATGAAAGAATTGAATAACGAAAAACAATAAAACTAGTATTTGGGTTACCTCCCAAAAAGCGTCTTTCTTTAATATCTTTGGTTAGACATTAAACACTGCTCTTCAATTTGGATGTAATTCAATTTTCCTTGGAATCGGTGGCCCCCCTCCAGGATCCAAATAACCATTGAGTGTAGTCTTCTTTCTTAATTTTCTATTTACTTTCACCTCATAAATTATTTTCATCCCCTGATACTTGTTCGCAGCAATTTTGAATTTATCCCTACAACCAAACTCAGAAAATACTTGTACAGAGGGATTAGTAACATGAATAGCAAACACAGAGTGAGAGTTAACAGGATGTTTCATTGTATCAAAAATATTAAAGCGGACTATTTCTCTATCAAATTCCATTGTGAGAGTATCCTTACTAACATCAATCTTTGTTTGGGCAGTACTTAAGAATGGCCTTCCTAATATAATGGGTGATGGATTTGAGGTACTTTCATCATTCATGTAAAACACATAAAAATTATTAGGAAAAATTAATCCATCTACTTGCACTAAAACATCCTCAACTACCCCATCCGGATAAGCAAATGTATGATTAGCCAATTGAATTATTATTTCTGTTTCTTTCAAAAGTCCTAAATTTAGGGAATCATAAATTGATTTAGGCATCACATTAATTGAAACTCCTAAATCTAGCATGGCATTTTTAATCTTAGAATGTCCACTCTTATAGGGGATAGAAAACATATCTGGATCTCCGCATTTAGCTGGTAGTTTTCTTTGTAAAATTGCTGAAACGTTCTCACCTACCATAATATGCTCATCCCCTCTCAACTTCTTCTTGTTGACGCATAAGTTTTTCAAGAATTTAGCGTATTTTGGTACTTGTTTGATCGCGTCTAACAAAGGGATATTGATTGCCACCTTGCGAAAAACCTCTAGAATCTCCTTTTCTTTATCTTGCTTCTTTGATTTCTCTAACCTGTTCGGAAAAGGCGGTGGGTTAGTCTTAACTGTAATGATTGGGTCCGGGAGTACCTTTGAATCCTTGTTGCCTCTACCCTCCTCTTTAAGCTCTTTTTCAATTCATTTCTCGTCCTTGTTTTTAGGAATCACGAGTTCGGGTCCTTGGATTTCCTTTCCACTCCTTAAGGTCATTGCGCTCACATTCTTCAGGTTCAATTCAGGTTGAGATGACAATTTTTCATAAACTTGAAATTCCAGGCGGTTGATTGCTATTGTCATCTGACTCTGCATTGCTTGCACCTGTCCCAGTTGATTTCTCATACTTTGTAGGTCAGAATCCGTCTTTTGTTGATTAGCAATTAATTGCTTCATCATCTCTTCCATAGACGGGTTTGAGTTTGAAGGGGGGTGGTGGCGGGCGAGGTTGATATTGTTGTGGGTACTCTTGCTATCTATTTGGTGCAAAATTCGACTACCTATTTTCTTCATAGCTAAAGTTAGGGTGATCTTTTCAGTCGGGATTATATGTATTTGAGTACGGGTCATAGGGTCTTTTTGGTGCGGGCACGTAACCAGCCATATTCACTTGTTCAGCGCTTTCTTCTTGAATCATTGGGCACATCTCCGTAGAATGACCCATACCAGTACAAATTCCACACACCTTGCCTTGTGATGCATTTCTTACAGCCAGTTGTTGCACGAAAGATGTCAATTCAGAGATTTGTAGTTGGATGGAGGAGGTTTCTACTTTCTACCTCATTCACCCTACGCGTTGGGACGTCCTCTCTTGAACCGAACTGTTGTGAATTTTCAGCCATCCCTTCAATCAACTCCCACGCTGCTCGAGGGGTCTTGTTCACTAGTGCCCCTCCACTCGCAGTATCAATTATGCTTTTGTCTCTAAAAAGTAGCCCCTCGTAAAAATATTGGATGAGCAATTGCTCACTTATTTGATGCTAAGGGCATTTTATACATAACTTTTTGAATCTTTCCCAGTACTCATAGAGAGATTCGCTTGGATGTTGTTTGGTACCGTAAATCTCCTTTCTTAGACTTGCAGCTTGAGATGCGGGAAAATATTTGTCTAAAAATTTTTTCTTCAGCTGGTCCTACATGGCAATGCTACCTGGTGGTAGGTAGTATAGCCAGTCTTTTGCAGAGTCCTTCAAGGAGAAGGGGAATGCCCTCATTTTTATCCGCTTTTCCGTAATGCCCGGGGGCTTCATACTGTTGCAAACGAAGTCGAACTCCTGCAAGTGCTTGTAGGACTCCTTACCTGGTAGACCATGGAAAGATGGCAAGAGGTGAATTAGACCAGATTTGAGTTCAAAGGGAGTGTTATCATTCAAATTTGGGAAAGTAATGCACAAAGATTGCTGATTTAAATTAGAAGTAGCCAACTCCCTTAATGTTCGTGCATTCGCCATAGTGATTTCTTCTTGATTCGAGTCACTCGAAGTGTCACCAAATTAATCTGTTGGTTCAACTTCTGGCTCTGGTCTCTAAGATGCAGCACTGGAGTGCTCTTCTCTGAATTGTCTGGTTTCTTTTCTTGTTCTACGCGTAATCTTCTCTACTTCGGAGTCAAAAATTAATTCACCTGTACGAGAAGAACGAGACAAACACTCGAAAAGCACCAGAAAATTAGAAAAAAAAATGAATTTAAAAAAAAATAAATAACTGACACCAGTCCCCGGCAACGGCGCCAAAAATTGACAGGTTGTTGATGGCCTGTACAATAATAAAAATAAATCTAATTGTCAATTAAAATAGCCAAAATTCGATTCCAAGTACTGGAGTAGGGACTCTAGATGTGCAATGAGTTACTTGATTCAGCCTATTCTTGAAGAGTTTGCTTGATCCGATATACCCGAATGGAATAACTTTTTCACAAATAATTATTAACTCGTAAACAGGGCAAGTAGGGTCGTATTCTCAGGAACTGAAGGTATTTGTCTCTTTAGAAATCCAATGTAACACAGGGGGTATTTTTGTATAAAAGATGACAATTAAAATAGTTCAACTAAAAATAAAATAGCCAACTAAAAATTAAATGACAATTCACTAAAATCAAAGTAATAATAATTAAAGGTCTTGCCAAGAAATAACTTCAGTAATGGTTCACCTAATTGATCATCGATGCACAAGCAATTGCAATTATTTATTAATAAATATGTTATAACTGCCAAACAAGCGATGACAGTCAACCCCTTCTTACTGTGTCGGTGATTAAGGTACGCCCGTTAATCACTACTCTAATTGAGAAATAATTCTAGGTACGCTCATAAGATTTAATTCCCCAATTGCCTTATGTATTAGAGGAGCCCTATTCTAATCAAATAATACACTACCAGGGTTATTTCAGATTAACCCGCGTATCCTCCTGACACAAATCTAATCATGCCAGTTGTCACTAATTCAAGACAATTAAACAATTACGGATTCAACGCCCCAATTGACAATAGATCCCCAAATTAACTAATTATCCGAATCCAAAACAATCAATTAATTGAACAATCACAAGCATTGTAACCAGGGAATATGCGAATACTAATAAATAAAAGAAAAGGATAAAATTAAATCGATCTCACAATTTTTAGGCGAACCAATACCTCCGTCGTTCCTTGACTAGAGTAAGAAAATTAGTTCATATTTGATGCAAAAAACCCACGCAAAAATGTAGAAGTAATTGCGGCCATTGGCGCTGATTCTTTAAGAGTTCAATTCGTTCCAATCAAGAAGAAAAGCAAGCTACAGGAAGTTATCAATTGGGTTTTGCTTGTCTCCAACATACGAAGGAAAAAACTACTCTAAAGCCAAGAAAGGAAAAGTCAAAGGTTAGGCTGCCAAAGTTGTGCTTGCTCTCTGCTATTCTATTTCCTATCTAATTACTACCACTCCTGTGCGGCGTCCGCTCCAATTGCCCCCAAAGAAGAAGACTCCTAGTCAGCCCAGGAAAATGACTCTGTTGTAGCACCATTGTGGGGCCATGGTTGTAGATCTTTTTGGAAGCTCCCCAAGTATTGAATATTTCACAAGAAGGCCTACCTTTTTAGCACTTTTCTGCTTCACCTCTTGTAATTCAGGCCAAATACCAAATATAAGTGTATATTAACAATTAAAACAATATTTGGTAAGGACAAAGGGGGAAATTAACAATAAAAGTACTAACAATTAACACCATATCAATATATCTTAGTTTGGCAGCCGCCACCATTCCCACTTCTTCCCTCGGAGACTAGTGAAGAATTTGGCAGCGTTTATGCACCATGCGGCCTTACACCTCAGTTTGGTTTTCACCCACCATTTTGACTCGACTTCAGGAAAGTTTTGTTGCTCTTTCTCCTACTTTTGATGTTTATTTGCTATGTTGAGGGCAATGTATCGTTTAGGTGTGGGGGGGGGGGGGGAATAGATTGGGTACTAGTGTTTCTAGTTTTTTATTTTTTGATGTTTTTCTTTTATTTTTAATTAGTTATTTGTTTATTTTCGTTCAGTCTCTTTCTTTCTTTTTAGTGATTAGTTTTCATGTGAATGCCGGAGTTTGATGTTGGATTGTTGACTCTAATTCTACTATTGCCAAGTTTTAATAATAAAAATGTATCGAGTTAACGTGGTTCAGTCCAGAACGTCTCTTTGGTGAATATCGGTGATTGTTTGACTCTTTTGATTTTTTTGTTAACTTTTCTAGACATAGGGAATGACTGTTGGCATTTTAATGTGAATTGGTCCAATATTGACTTTAGCTCTCTATATTGGCAAAAATGAAGCTAGCTGAATTTTTTTGTTTTTAGCGGTGTTATTCTGCGTATTATGTTATTTGGCTGTAAATAAGGTTGACTGTACTCCGCTATTGTTAGTACTGAGTAACCGGGGATCTTCACCTAAAGTGTCGATTCTTGCGTTGAAAAGTAGTAATTTTTATGAGTACGTGGTCGTATAACGATAGGAGTTGAGTAACTGGGTTCCTTTATCTGAAAAATGTTAGAATTCGCGTCAAAAGGTTCCAATGGTTAGAGACTAAGTCTTTTGTGCTATCTAAAAAAGAAAAAAAGAAAAAAAAAATAAATAATAGAAAACGTGAAAAAAAGTGAAGGTTGTGTTAGTGTGTGATAGAAGTCAGCTTGCTGATTTATGGATTTAATGTTGAGATTTTGGTTAATATTTGGACCATTTGCTGATAAATGTTGTGCGCCATTCCTTTTTCTTAGATTAGTTAATTTGGAATTAAAGGAGTTTGTGGTTTAGAAACCAACCGGGGTGATGTTTCTTGGATTTTGATCATTGGTGCTTGATATATGTTTTTTCTTGGTATTTTGGCAATATGGTAGATAGAGCAATAGCCACTGACAAATATTGGTGTTTATTTACTGTTTTTATGCCTGAGGACAAGCATGGTTTAGGTGTGGGGGGAAATTGATAGGTTGCAATTTTATCATTTATTTTATTATTAATTTCCCCTATTACCTGACCCGATGTGGATTAATGGTTGGATTCTACTCACTTTTAGTATTTTGCATTTATTTCAGGAAATAGAACGAAAATATGATAATAAATGCCAATTTGACAGGAAAGGAGTCCAAATCACAGAGCTTATCCCGAGGGCATTGTTGGCAATGAAAATTTTTTGCCCATTTTAGTAATTGTTGAAGAGGAGAGGACGGCTGAATTTTCTTTTCCTGGGCCGCCGCACAGTAGCATTAGAGGGGAAAATATAGTAGACAAGAGGGGACAACCTTGAGAGGAGCTTTTCACTTTGACTTTTCCGTTGCCATCTTTTAGTAGTTGCTCCCTGCGGATGTTAGGGACAATTAGAACCAAGCAATCACTTTTGTAGTTTAGCTTTTCATTTCATGATTCAAACGAATTGGGTTCTCTAAATCGGAGACCATGGCTGCAATTACTTCTGAATTTTCGCATGGGTTTTTCGCATCAAATATGAACTAATTCCCTCACTCTAGTCAAGGAACAACAGAGGTTTTGGTTCGTCTAAAAATTGTAAGATCGATTTAATTTTATCTTTTCCTTTATTTATTGGTATTCACATATTTCTTGATTGCAGTACTTATGATTATTTAATTAATTGATTGTTTTGGATCCGAATAATTAGTTAATTCAGTAATCTATTGTCAATTAGGGCATTTAAATCCGTAATTGTTTAATTGCCTTGAATTAGTGACAACTGGCATGATTGGATTTGTGTCAGGGGGATACGCGAATTAACCTGAAATAACCCTAGTAGTGCGTTATTTGGTTAGAATAGGGCTCCTCTAATACGTAAGGCAATTGGGAAATTAAATTTTATGGGCGTACCTAGAATTATTTCTCAATTAGAACAGTGATTAACGGGCGTACCTTAATCAACGACACAGTAAGGAGGGGTTGACTGTCATCGCTTGTTTGGCAGTTATAACCTATTTATTAATAAATAATTGGAATTGTTTGTACATCGATGATCAATTGGGTGAACTATTGTTGAAGTTATTTTTTGGCTAGACCTTTAATTATTGTTACTCTAATTTTGGTGAATTGTCATTTACTTTTTAGTTGGCTATTTTATTTTTAGTTGAATTGTTTTAATTGTCACCCTTTATACAAAAACACCCCTGTGTTATTTTGGATTTCTAAAAAGACAAATACCCCAGTCCCTAAGAATACGACCCTACTTGCCCTGTTTACAAATTAATAATTATTTGTGTAAAAGTCAGCCCATTCGGGTATATCGGATCAACCAAACTCTTCGGGAACAGGGTGAATCAAATAACCCATTGCACACCTAAAGTCCTTGTTCCAGTACTTGGAATCGGGTTTTGACTATTCTAATTGGCAATTAGGCTTATTTTTATTATTGTACAGGCTTCGACAACCTGTCATTTTCGAATTCCTTTAGTATTTAGACTATTACAAATGCAAGAGATTAAATCTACAGTACAAACATGAAATAAAAATAACAATAGAAAACTCCTAGGGTTATGGAATTCTCCACTATTCTTGCTAGTGAAATTACCGATTAATTGAATGTTATTATTTTGACTAGCTGTGGTGTGATTTTTAATGTATGTGAAACCTACTCTCGTTGTGAATCAACTATACTTGTAGTTACATCATACCTACTCTCGTGGTTATGAAATTAACTACAAACTCATTTCTTGTATACTTCATAAGTTTAACACTTCCTTGAACTAGTCCTAAATTCAATTTTCATTGCAAACTTAACACCTTAAGATTATCACAATTAATGGCTAGTTAATCATGATTAGAAAAGTAAAGTGATAAATAATTTGGTCAAAATATTATCATCAAATAACTAATTAAACATCATTAACAAAATATAGAAAGTTCATCCATAACTCTAAGTATAAACTTTAGCAACACATGATAAAATCCAAACTTGTATTATAACTAAACATGAAATCAAATATAAAAAGAGAAAGTGATAGGAGAGAGGTCACCCTTATCCATATTTACTTTTCAATTCTTCATCAAAATCTAGTCACAAGTACAAGATAGATAAACTATACTAACTATACTATACTAATGAACTAAGAAAAATTAGTAAAGACTGCATTTTGGTAGTGTCTCTAGCCTTCTAAAGTTATGAAAAAATGTCCTCCAGGCCCCTATTTATGGAGGAATTCAAGCTACGAATGTGTGACAGCCACATCTCCCCCTAAGGCGAATCAGAGGATTTGACGGACCGCCTGCCCAACTCTCGCCAAGACTACTAAGCCAACACACACGCAAACCTTACAAAACGTGCAAAAGAACTTCGAGAAAAGAACTGTCGGAAACTGAATTAGTTAAACTAAACGATGCAATAGAACTTTGATACAACGCTCCAACGAAAAATCAAAATGAAAACGAAAGAGCTACAGCCATATCACAATCCGGCCGGATTTAAGGCAGTAGCTAACCCAAATGTTTTTCCAAAAGCCCTGCCAATCCGGCCAGTTTTCGGCCGGATATAGGGCCGGATTCTCTGCAGGATTTTCCCGCCAAATTTTTTTCTTACCTTGTTCAAGTTCCGCACTCGCCCAGTTTGACCAACGAACACAAGAAAAGTTCACAAAACCAAAGAAATGTACAATCTCAAACGAATGCTATTGAGATACATGATTAAACACTTAGAGATATACATATACATTGAAAGGTTCAACAGTTCAGCTAGCAATACAAGTCAGAGTATTCACAAGTGATCAAAGTACAACTAAGGTTGCCAGTATAGAGGAGCATTATCAAAAGGGATGTTTATCACTAGCTCTACTCTTTTCTTCAAAATCATGGTTTCCAACATTTTGAACCCTGTAAGAAAAACAAAGGTAACGGAAATGGGTGAGGTTACGCTCAATGAGGTACCAAAAGTACAAGCAATCAAGAATCATGGAGCTTTACTTTTAATCAATCAAATATACACACCAAATAAGGAAATAAATAAACATCTCAAATAGAAAGGATACAGGTGGCTCTCAAGAGCCGAATTCCCATCGCTTCACCAGAGCTTGATCAGGTAGTAGTTGACACTCCGTCAACTTTCAAGTAAAGTAACTAGTCCAGTACCGTCCACCAAACATACCCCTTACCAGGCCCGAACGCCTCTACAGGAACAGGGATGGTAATACTCGAGTATACCGGAAATCCAGAGTCTCCAATACCCAAAGATTCCCCAGAAACAGTCCCCATGGTTTGTCAATTTTCCTCGACCAAGCCCTTTCTGGTTCAATTCCATTGACTCCCCATGAGGTTGAGATCAGGTTTAACAGGAAGGTCGTCGGATACACCTCCAAACGACATTAGGTCATGCACAGTAATAGATTCCAGTTTATACAGTAAACAGTCACACAGGCAAGAGAGACAAATGCGATAAAGTACACTCTCGTCTCGTCCAGAATAAATAGATAGTACAGTCGTTCAAGTCACGAATTGCAGGTACAAGTAATCAAGTAAGCAACAAGTCATGCAAGTGGTACACTCACCAGTTTAAGCAAAGATAATTTCAAAATTTTTCGCCCAAAGTATGGCTTTGATCACCGAGAAACCTTAAAATAATCAAGGTAAAACAATTCTGGTTCCACATTCACAGACCTAGTGAACGGAATGCACAAATGAGACTCGACTACGAGTCGTAAGTCTATCCGAATGAACTACGAATGCAAGGATACAAAAGTGTGGCTTTGGGGTGAAAAAGGTAACGGTTGGTTCTAAAACATGAACAACCCCAAAAACCCTTCTTTTCGAGCCAAAATCAACCCAAATTTAAAGGAATCAAGTAGCCCCTAAAAATTGGACAGCACTTCCCCTTAAATTCTTTACTTTTCCATCCTACAAACAACATCAAAGCTCATCCAAAATAGCCCCAATTGCACATACAATTCATAAGATATTAAACACACTTAATTAGGGTCACAATACCCTTCAATTACAACCAATTGGTAGATCCAAAACTAACCCTAATCATGCTCAAATTAGAAACCCTAAAACTGAAATTTAGGCACATAAGCTGGAAATTCCTTTAATCAAGTTAAACCACCACATAAAACCTCACTATTACACATGGTAAAGTTATCAATCCATGGCCAATTATAAAGCTTCATATGAAGGCAGAAAAATTCACCATAAAAACTGAAAATTTGCATAACACCACTTCAAGCCATCATATTTCTCATAAAACTACCTATTTTGCAACCCTAAACCACAAGTATGCTAGTATTAGAAGTAAAGAGAGATTGCTTGGCAAGTTACCTTAGAAACACTAGAAAGATGGTAACTTAGTACTTTCCCCTCAAAAATCACTCCACCAACACCTCTAATCCTCCCTAACTAGCATTTTGTATGAAGTACTTTGCACTTTTGATGGTTGAAACTCAAGATTGGAACAAGAAATGAAGTGGAAGATGAAGTTTTCTCTCAAGAGGGCCGGCCAAAGGAAGAGAAAAATGAAGATAATTTTTGGTCAAATTTTTGATTTAGTAAAGGTGAAGAATGGTTGGTCAAAGTCCAAGTTCCACTATTTCATGACATTTGGCTTTTTCTAGGTTTATTCTCATCCCTTTGTCTTCCAAGACTAATCTATCTAGCTAACTTCTAATTATCACTTAGTACCTTATAAAATAATACCCCTTTGTATAAAACTTCACTTAGTCGTCAAAATTTATCGCACTTATCGCACTAGCGGGTCCCACGTCCAATATACACTACTAACGTCGCATGAACTAACTTATTTTAGAAAAATGATTTAAAACTTGACTCCCTTGTAAAATAACTAGAAATTTAATATAATAAAGGAAAGTATAGAGAATGTATGCAAGGAAATAAAATAATGACTAGAAAATAAGAAAATTTTCGGATCCCTCACAGAATGAGTTGTTAAAATTGATGTGAAATGCATCTTGACATTTTCAAAAATATGCTTCCACAAGTCTCCACACTTCTTTACAGTTACAACCGAAATTCCGAACCGGAGATAACTTGAAAAAAGTTGTGTGAATGCAGAACAACTTAAGGTGCAAGTTGCAGCTTCGTTTGAAGAATACACGAGTATGAGGTTACGTATTACCTCATGTTTTGCCTTATTGCATGTTTTCTCATTTCTGGTCAGTCGTCAATCTTGTTCTGTTTTTGCATCAATTTCAACTGATATTTTCTCAATGATGAAGGCTGAACTAGCTCTTGTACAAAACATGAAAGTTATAGCCCTTTCATTTAGATTTCCAATTTTCAATAATCATCTAATTTGGAACTTTGTAAACTGAAAAATAACCAAAATATTTCTGACTAGTCAAAACTCTGTTTTAGTTTTTGACAAAAAAAATGGCCAACAGTATTTTGATATTTTGACTAGGAAAACTCATGAAATGGATTTCGATATCTGCATAAGAAATGTAGAGCTATGTGTTAGCTTCAAAATGGCTTAAGAATCACCTCAATCCAATACTTGTACCTCAAGATATAGTCGAAATACCAACATGTGTTAAAACTATCAAACTTCTCTTCTATAGAGCTTAATTGCATTTCATCTTGTGAACATTTTGCACTTTATATTCTCTTTAAATCACTTCAAATCATCAACAATCATCTAAATATCTTCTCAATTCATTCCATTTGATGATTGAATCATTGAAACCTACAAAACATGAAGCTTTCACCACTTTAATCCATTGAAATGTAATATTTCTCACTTAAACCACAAAATGTAAATTTCACTAGAAACCTAGTTAATTAGCTATAAAAGTAAATAAAATGTATCAAAACTAAATAATAAAATACACTTAAATCACTCAAAATGCAAGCTTATCACAAGGTACCCAACAAAGGGACCAAGTGGGTAGATCATTAGTTCAATTGGTGGATAATTGATTGAATTTACGGGTCACTGGCATAATATTGATAAATACATGTAGTATATGAGTTATATTTATGTAGTGTATATATATAGTATATATATAATTTGTTAATAAAGCGCTTTGTTATATTAATTACTATATTTAGAAACATATATTATGAATATATGAAAACATTAATGGAAGACTCAATTTCATTTTCTTTTTATGCTTTATAGGTATAGATCATGTTGTCACAAACAAAACAAAATTATTCTATTTAATAAAAGAACAATCCTTAAAGGAAATAGGGTCAATTTTTTTTATTAATATTTTGCCTAAAAATTACCGCTTCAATATTAACTATTATTAATTATCATAACGTCTTCAATTTGAAACTTAAAGCGATTAATTATATGTAAAAAGTTAAACAAATATAAGAAAACTATAAGAAAAATCAAACAATTGTGGAAAATTAACAAAAAAGAAATAGAAAAGGAAAGAAAGAGGATAAACAGATTCATATATATATATATATATATGCCCTGGAAAATCTCCAACAAAAGCCTAGCATAACTCTGTTGATGGAGTCCACATTCATTATCAACTGGAAGTTTTAAAAATCCTATTGAAGTAAAATTTGATGGCAAGAAACAAAGTAGTAGTAGTGGTGGTGGTAGTTTTTAGTAAAACCTGGCAAAAGATTCCTTTGGATTGAGTATTGGCATTTCAGTTGAGTTCATAATTACTCGTGAAGTAGTAGCAATTCTCATCGTACAAGTTGAAGAAGTTGTGTGATAAGTAAACAATACCAGTTTGAATAATAATAACTAGTGATTGGGGCACACTTGATGTGTGTGCACTTTGAAAAACATATGATGCTTTAAGAAATATGAACAATGTGTAAATATGAAAAGAGAAAAAAACATAAAAGTTTGTAAAAAAAAAATAAACAGGATTATTCAAGTAAAATGAGATCATGGTTATTTATCAATGGTGAAGGGAGAAGTGTTGTAGTAGATACATAGTAGTTTCAGAATATTTCAAATATCATCAGATAAATAAATACGGAGGTTTAGACAAATATGGAGAAATCAAATCAGAGCAACTACATTAACGCGGGAAAAGGAAGATACGGTTTTAAGTTTTTAATTGTAACTATACCGTGGCCATTTTGCCCTTAATAATAAGGGTAAATTTGACAATTCAATATATATAGAAAGATTGTGTGTATTTGTTTACAAAGTACTGTGGTATTAAGGTTAGGTCAATTGAATATGCACACACAAAAAATAAAAGGAAAATATGGTTTACAATAAATTAAGAGTTTTGATTATGGACACTGTAATTTTAAAAATTACAGACACATACAAATCTCTTTTAATCGTTTTTTTCACATGCCAGATATTTTAAAGATTCGCGTGTTTAAAAAAAAAACTCGGTTAAAAAATGTCTATAACTTAATATTTGTCACTTGGAGACTTTCCTACTTTTTTTTTATTGTATAAGAGGAATTTTATCGTGACAACATGTATAACAGTTATAGTTATGCACTCTAGACTGGAAACTTCCATAGATATTTGTTTGAAACTTCCGTAGTTGTTGCGTTTCCAAGGGGTAATGAGTGGGGAATGAAACTTTCTTATCTACATCTTGTTTTGATTGGTTGTTTGAGTTTCCAATGGGTAATAACTCAAGTTCCGTTTCCAACTTCACAACTCACAAGCCAGATGCCTCTTGACCTCCTTTTCTGCCTAATTCCTAACCAATATGGTTAGTCGTCAACATCTACACTATTTCTATACATTAAGAAAAGGCTCAATTAGAGGGACTAATCACTAAAGAGACAACTCAACTAGGCCAATGGGATTTAAAAGGAGAGAAACCCACTTCTACACATTATTTAGATTTAATTGCAAGTGCAAGAATTTAAATCTCTAACTTGAAATCTGATAGGTGCCGAGCCTGTGCAATAATAATAAATAAAACCTAACTACCACTAAAAGTAGTCAACAATCAATTTTAGGTACTGGAGCAGGGACTCTAGGTGTGCAATGGGTTACTTGATTCACCCTGTTCCCGAAGAGTTTGCTGAATCCGATATACCCTAATTAATTGTTTGACTAAAATTCTCTAACCAGTAGATAGTGGTAAGCAGGGTCGTCTCCTCAGGGACTGGGGAGAAAATTTATTTCCTTTCGAGTCAAGATAAACGGGGGGTTTAAGGATTAAATGCTAACTAAATAAATTAATTGCAGAAAATAATTAATTAAAAGAAATAATGGGAAGAACGCTAGCCAAGGGTACACTTCAGAAATGGTTCATGCACTGATCATTGATTCCCAGATAATCCCAACATTTATTAGTAGATTGGTTATAATTGTCATGCACGCGATAAACAACCAACCTTTTCTTAATTTCTCGATAGTTAAGGTACGACCGTTAACTATTTCCCTAACCCAGAAATAACCCTAGGTACGACCGTAGGATTTAATTTCTAGATTGCATTAATAATTAAAAAGGCCCAATCCTAACTAACAAACACGCTACGAGGGTTTGTTTAAATTAGATCATATGTTTCCCTGACATAAACCCAATTATGCCAGTCGCTACTGAGATAGGGATAAATGAACAATTACGGATTCAATTACCCCTAATTAGCAAGTTAGCCTAGGTGAATAATTAATTATTGCGCACTAATCAATCATACACGAGAGCTATAGCAGTTAAAAGTAGGAAACATATAAATACCAATAAATGTAAGAAATAATTAAAAGCGGTTTAGATCTCACAGTAATTGCTGAACCAATTTGTCAGTTGCCCCTTGACTGGAATTAGAAGGTTAGTTTTCCATTAATGGAGAACAACCCATGCGATTGTATCTGACCAGAGCCATCAATTCTTGACTTAAAATCGGTCAACCCAGCAAAGAAAAGGGCAAGGGATTTCGTACTCTCAATTTCGTTTCCAGAGTAGGCACACCAATGGTTCTGCTCTCTCTCGTTGGTATCAATCAACCAAAAGTAAGAAACAAGAATTGATAGTCAACAATGGCGGCTCAATTGTTGCTTTCTGCCTAATTGTCTCCCAAACATACGAGAGATGCTTCCTTGTTTCTTCAATTCGGTCCAAAATACAAGAATCAAAAGTTGTCCCTAAAAGTCAACAACTGTGGCTTTTTGTCTCCTCCTGCTTTTCTACGTAGCAAAGCCAAACGAAAAACTCTCCCCCCAAAAGAAACCTTTTGGGAGTCTAATACTTTCTCACGTTGGTAGCCACGAAATTAAAGGAGTTGTTTCCTTCTTTTCTCGGCTGGCCCCACAGAGAGGAGAACCAAACGATTTTCCCCCAATTCTTCTCTTACCAAAAATTGGTGTTTTAAAAAAAATCAAACATTCTTAACTAAAATAAATCTATTACAATTTACTTTCTTCAACTCTTTAAGCAGACCCCATTGCTTGAAGTGCCCCACGTGCGACGAATCCTCTTATTTGATTTTTAAGCACTTTTCAGCATCAATTCCTGCAATTAGCACCAAAACCAAATATAAGTAGAATCCACCCAATTAATGCAATATTTAGTCAAACAATAGTGCAATATTACCCAAATATCCCACTAAAATGCACCCAATCAATCTTCCCCACACCTAAACTATGCTTGCCCTCAAGCATGAGTAACTCAGAAGTGCAATCAAAATACCCAGCATTTCGCAGCAGTTCATACCAAACACGACATTCCAAACTCCCCAATAACCTCATCGAGATCAGAATATACCAAATCGACAATTCTCACATTTTAAAGTGCACTCATTCACTCCAACGTGTATAGGATATGGATATAAGATGCCTCTCAAACAACACAATAGAATGACATTATCATAAACTTGCTCATATATCATATCGCCACCACTTACTTATGAATTTAAATGCACCAATCAAAGGGACTTTGCAAGGTTGTAATGGGGCTCGGGTGAAAGGGTAGGATAAAAAAGGATTTAAAGGGTGTAAAGATGTAAAGAAAGTGCTCAGAGATTCATTACACAGATTCTTGCACAATAAAAACTTCGAGGCACCTCAACAGTCCGACAAGTGAAGTAAGAGTCGGCACTCGTCACAACTTTCGGCTTCTCTTCTTTCTCTCTTTTGTTCATCTATTTCTCCTCTCTTTTTTTTTTTGAAATGACTACCAACGCCATAACAATCAACTTCACTAGTTGATTACTTGCATTTTTTCTCTTTTCTTTTTCCTCTTTTTTTTTTTCTTTTTTTTCTCCCCCTTTTATATATATATATATATATATATATATATGTAATGCCTCTCAAATGATACTCCAAATTTCTATACAACGAAATCAAAAGCACTTCTTTACACGAGGTTTAAAAAGAAAGTCTAAAAAGAAGGTTTTACGGCTAAAAACTAGGGTATCAAGCGAAAAATAGGGGTTAAGGCTCAACTTGGCTCCCTAATGGTGAATAAACTAAAGGTTGGTTTTTTAAAGAAAGTCCAAAAATGGTGCAATCCTAGGTGCCCTATCATTTTAATGCATTAAACTCATTTAAATGTGGTCTTGACATGCATAACCGAGCAAGGTCTAGAACGACAAACCATGTGTACTAACCACTCAACAAACGAAAAATTAGGCTCAAAAATTGCACAGGTGGTCAAATTCATGTCAAGTTTAGCATATTCATCAATCAAGTCATTATTGAGAAAAAGTAGAACACCCTATGGCATGAACTTACTACTTATACTCATATCTCAAAATGCATTCATCACTGTTTAAAGAAAAGAACTACTCAGGCAAATAAAATCAAATCAAACAACTAAAAACACCACTAAAAGCATAGTTAACCCTCCCCCACACCTAAACCTTACATTGCCCTCAATGTAAGCAAAGAAAGAGCAAAACAGAGGTAAAGGAGCAACGATACATCCCTTAACACGGAGGGGGCAGGAACGAACTAAGGCTCGGGAGGAAAAGGCGGGCGAAGACCCACATGGTGGAAGTATTGAGCCAAGTTCTGTGCCATCCCAGCCATTTGACGCTCCATCCTCTCCAATCGAGTATCCATGTGGTGCAGCTGGAAGCGAACGGCTGAAGACTGGCTATCGGCGGAGGAAGATGGTGGAGGTACGAAGAGGAAGGTCCAGGGGCATCCGTAGAAGGTCCACCGGCCTCCGAGGTGGCGGATTTGGAAGCTCTGCGCTTCGGAGGAACCTGGATTGGCCCCGGCGGAGCAAATTGGAAAACTCCATTCACCTGCTGCACTAAGCCCATCTTTTCCAAACAAATCAAGTCAAGGGGTTCCATAACACATGCTCGATGCAAATTATGATTATTCAAGTCCAAAACCCTAAGATTTACAGCCAATTGAGTGATATAAGAACCCAAGATTAATGACTTATTTTTTTACTTAAGACAGTCCGGAGGTGAGAGGCAAACCAGCAACCCAAATTGACTTTAACCCTAGCAAGCATGTTCCAAATGAAAAAGAACTCGGGTTTGGTCAAAGTACCCGAACTATCCTTCCTACCCGAGAAACTATAAGCCATGAATCTATGCAAATAGCGGTAGGCTGGGCTTTTGAGATAAGATGCCTTAGATAAGATGCCTTAGACTGGCTTGGATCATAGTTGTGCCGGTCAACCGACAATTCTCTCCAATAACCAATGTTGTGAGAGAAGAATGGCTCCGTGTATTCACATGGACTAGCCATGTATTCCTCACTCTGGGAGTAGGGAACGTCAATGAAACCAAGGGCAAGGTTAAACTCTGTGATAGACTGTGAGAACTCCGTACCCATTAATCTAAACCGAACAACCCCCGGAGTAGCAACGGAGAATTCGTCAGGGACATTAAATTCAAAGGTGGCATAGAATTTTCAAGTTAACTCAGTAAAGGCAGGCATAACAATAGCAGCATAACGGGTCCAATCTATGGCAGCCAACTGCTTAGAAACTTCATCCCTAAGGTTCAGGAGGTTAAGTGTAGGGCCGTGGATAAATTTACAAGGAATTATTTTTCTTGTACAAGCAGAGGCATACCTTTCTTTATCGGCGGCCCTACTAAATGTCAAATGGCCGCCGAAATGGGCCGGAGAGGAGATGTGAACCTCCTTAGTCCACCCAAGGCGAGTTCGGGGTCCCCCCGAAGCGGTGGCTGGATCGGGCCCACTCAAGGGCACAGTAGGCTGTGGGGTGGAAGTGGAAGGTCTATTTTTTGCCTTTAGTCTTTGGTTTTAGTCATTGGACATCAGCGAGTGTGAAAGTGCTGGATGTAGTCTAACAAGTAGCCAACAAGGCAAACGGGTCCCCAAACACAGCTCCCAAACACCAACAATTGGAGAAATATGTAATAACACCCCCAAAATTAATGAAATATATAAACTCAGCAATCAGAGTAAAACTTCCCCAAATACCACTCGTTGAACCCCAAAATTGAACAAACAACCACAAATCAGCCACAGACAAAATCACAGCCCCCAAATCACACAAAAAGTTTCTGGCATCAGCTACAAATTGAAATTCTGTTCTTAGCTAATGAAAAACTCGTAATCTGGCCTCAGCTAATAGTGGCAGAAAATTGAAAAGAAAACACCTGAGGTTTGGGGCAGGCAGTGGAAATCTAGTAGAGAGCAGGGGCGGCAACAGAGGAGGGAGGAGGCGCCCGCGCGCGTGGCTTGCACGTGCAGACGTTGTTGCGACGCGCTTGCAGGCACGGTCCCACGCTGCCGCGGCTAGAACGCCAGGGCTGGGAAGTCGGCGCGCGGCTGGCTGGGCCGACGGGCTCACTGGTCGCGCGCGCTGCTGCTGAGGGCGCAAAAGGAAGGCGTGAGCTGCCTTGTTGCGGGGCTGGAGAAGGCGCGGCTGGTGCGCGCGCGCGGGAGCTGGGCTGCGCTGGACTTGGAGGTCGCGCAAAGAAGATGCGCTGCCTGCTGCGACTGCTGCTGCTGCGGAGGATGGGGGCGGGCTTGAGCAGAGGCGGATGGCTGCGGGGTCGAGCTGGAGAAGGCGCACTGTGGAGTGCGGGGCGCGTGCGCGAGGAGGGCTAGCGCTTGCCGGGCTGCGAGGGAAGAGCAGATGGAGGGCGGCGGACAGCGGGGAAGAAGAAGAAGAAGAAAAGAAAGAAGAAAAGGAAGAAGAAAGAAGAAGAAAGAAAAAGAAAAGAAAGAAGAAGAAGAAAAAGTAGGGCTACGGGTCCCTTGAAAATTTTTTTTTTTATGTAAGGGCAATTTCGTCGTTTCACACCCATCTTTTTTTTTAAGATCCCTGTATTAGGCGTTAGGCACGCCTAACTGCCTACTAGTCTTCTGACCAAGTTTCGAAAATTGAGTTCCTTAGGAGTGATCACCTAGCGAGGGCACGCCTAACTATTGTAGAGTCTTCTGACCGCGGACTAGAATTTCCTTCGCTTAAGCGTGACCGCTTGGCATGGGCACGCCTAACTGGCCATAGAGTCTTCTGACCCGTCGTTTCCCAACTCTTTTCCTTAGACGTGACCACTTGGCGTGGGCACGTCTAACTGCCACCTTCCTGCCACAAAACAACAAACTAATAAACGACACCAATTACTTAACAAAAACTCCAAAAAATACGAAAACTAGAACAAATAGCCTTGGGTTGCCTCCCAAATAGCGTCTTTCTTTAACGTCTATGGCTAGACATGGCCGGAACCCTCAAGCAAGATAAATTGGATCCTTGAGTTGTACAACTGCTACTTCTTCAACCGAGAATCCTTCATAATAGGGCTTGAGACGATGGCCATTCACCACGAACCTCTTCTCCGTTTTTTAAACTCTTGATCTCCACTGCACCATAAATGAAACACATTAGAAACGACAAAAGGACCAATCCAACGAGAACGCAACTTACCGGGAAAAAGTTTAAGCCTTGAGTGATACAAGAGACTTTCTGCCCTACTACAAACGATTTCCTTGAAATTTGCTGATCATGGAAGATTTTCTCTTTTCCTTGTAAATCGTAGCATTCTCGTAGGCTTCATTCCTAACCTCTTCCAATTCCTGTAGCTGCAATTTCCTTTAGACTCCGGCCTCTTCCAAGTTCATGTTGCATTGCTTCACTTGCCCAAAATGCCTTGTGTTCGAACTTCACAGGAAGATGACAAGCCTTACCGAAAACAAGGTCTGTATGGGGACATCCCAATCGGCGTCTTATATGCGTGCGGTATGCCCACAGTGCATCTTCTAACTTCAAGCTCCAATCCTTCCTATCTGGACGCACCATCTTCTCCAAGATTGATTTGATCTCCCTGTTTGACACTTCGGCTTGACCATTTGTCTGCGGGTGATACGGTGCGAATACCTTGTGGAGCACGCCATATTTTTCGGAACAGAGCAGCAATAGTTCTTATTACAGAAGTGCGTGCCCCTATCACTTACCACAGCTCTTGGCATTCCAAAACGGACAAATATGTTAGACTTTAAAAAACTCTGCAACCACTCTAGAATCATTAGTACGGGTGGCTTTTTGCTTCCACCCACTTAGAGACATAATCTACAGCAAGTAAAATGTACAGGAAGCCAAAAGACGAAGGAAAAGGACCCATGAAATCTATTCCCCAAACATCAAAAATTTGAACAAATAAACATGGGGGTTTTGAAGCATTTGATCACTACGAAAAATATTTCCCACCCTTTGACACCTATCACATGATTTACAAAACAAGTACGTATCTTTAAAAAGGGTGGGCCAGTAAAAACCACTCTCTAACACCTTACGAGCTGTTCGTTTAGGCCCAAAATACCCTCCACATGCAAACGAATGACAGAAATTCAAAATAGAGTTGAATTTACCTGCACTTACACATCTTCTCAGTACTTGATCCGAGTACTGCCTCCAAAGGTAGGGGTCGTCCCAAACGTAGTATTTGACATCACTTTTCAACTTATCTCTCCTAGCCTTTGGCCATCCTGCAGGCAATTGATTAGTTACTAGAAATTTACAATATCCGCATACCAGGGCGCCGATGAGTCAATGGCAAGTAGTTGCTCCTCTGGAAATGTCTCTCTCAACGGCTGCTCCTCCTTATGTGCAAGCAAGCGCTCAAGTGATCAGCAACTAAGTTCTCCGCCCCACTTTTATCTTTAATCTCCAAATGAACTCTTGCAGGAGCAGGATCCATCTGATGAGCCTTGGTTTTGCATCCTTCATTGTCATCAAGTACCTTAAGGCTGCATGATCAGAGAAAACTGTTACTTTGGCACCAATAAATAAGGCCTGAACTTTCTAATGCAAAAACAACAGCTAGTAATTCTTTCTCCGTTGTAGAGTAGTTAAGCTGAGCTCCGTTCAACGCCTTTGATGCATAGTAGATTGCATGTGCCGCCCTGCCAACTCTTTGCCCCAATACTGCTCCCACTGCGTAGTCCACTCGCATCACACATTATCTCGAACGGGAGGCTCCAGTCTGAAGGTTGAATGACGGGCGGTGCTGTCAATGACTCCTTCAACCTATCAAATGCCACCTTGCACTCATTGGTTGAAGTCAAATGCCAAATCCTTCTGCAATAATTTGAACAAGGGTGCTCCAATCTTCGAGAAATCCTTGATGAATCGTCTATAAAACCCTGCATGACCTAAAAAGGAGCGCACTTCCCGTACACTTACGGGATAAGGTAAAGCAGAAATAAGGTCGACTTTTTGCTTTATCAACTTCTATTCCCTTAGCCGACACTACATGGCCTAACACAATACCATGCTCCACCATAAAGTGGCATTTCTCCCAATTAAGGACTAAATTTGTTTCTATATATCTTTTTAAAATTAGAGTTAAATTATCAAGGCAGTTCTTCAAAACTATTCCCATATACGCTAAAGTCATCCATAAACATCTCGATATCTTTTCTACATATTCGGAGAATATACTTACCATACATCTCTAGAAAGTTGCTGGAGCGTTGCAGAGGCCAAAAGGCATCCTTCGGTAGGCAAACATGCCAAATGGGCAAGTGAAGGTAGTTTTCTCCTGGTCCTCCGGTGCTATCGCGATCTGGAAATACCCTGAAAAATCATCAAGAAAACAATAGTAAATACGACCTGCCAATCTTTCTATCATCTGATCAATGAACGGGAGAGGAAAGTGATCTTTTTTGTCACTGCATTCAACGACGGTAGTCGATGCACTGGCTCCACCCTGTGGGTTTCCTCACTGGGACCATCTCGCTCTCCTGGTTCTCTTCTACAGTCACTCCCGCTTTTTTTGGGACTACTTGAACAGGGCTTACCCACGGGCTGTCCGAGATGGCGAAAATGATTCCCACTTCCAGGAGTTTGAGTATCTCCTTCTTTACTACCTCCATCATCAGTGGGTTTTAACCTTCGTTGCGCCTGTCTCACCGGTTTTCGCATCATCTTCAAGTCGTATCCAGTGCATGCATAAGGACGGGCTGATTCCTTTGATATCCGCTATACTCCACCCAATTGCCGCTTTATGGTCACGAAGAAGACGAATCAGGTTGTCTTCTTGCCCTGGTGACAGGTGTGCAGAGATGATGACCGGTAGTGTCTCTTGTCTCCGAGAAATGCATACTTTAAGTGTTTTGGGAGAGGTTTAAGCTCCAGTTCGGGTGCCTGCACAATAGAAGGCAACAATTTCGTCTGAGATTCTGGTGCAAAAAGGGAATTAAGCTCATACCTAGGAGAAATTTGCGGGAGTGAATGCAGAGCTTCAAACCGCGCGACATAACTCATCACTTATTTCTACATCAGGAGTTTGCTCCCAACTCGAGATGTTTGGCCAAAGCCACTGCTAGTGCATCCTCCCCATTCAATTCGAATGTTTCCTGTACAAGGGGCTCAATAACACTTAAAGCAAAAACAGAGTTAGTCTCATCCGGATACTGCATCGCCTCAAAAATATTGAAATTTACAATTTCACCATCAAACTCCATTGACAAGAGTACCCTCATTCACGTCTATTTTTGTTCTAGCAGTACTTAAGAACGGTCTACCTAACAAAATAGGTGACAGATTTAACGACCTTTCATCCCCCATATTTAGAACATAAAAATCTGCAGGAAAAACTAGTTCATTGACCTGTACCAAAACATTTTCAACCAATCTCTCTGGATAAGCGTTGGTACGGTCTGCCAGTTGAATTATAATGCCTGTGCCTTTTAATGGGCCAAGATTAAGAGACGCATAAATAGTTTTAGGCATTACATTTATCGACGCCCCTAAATCCAACATCGCATTCCTAATTGGAGTACCTCCTATTTTACAAGGAATTGTGAACATACCTGGGTCCCCACATTTGGGAGGGAGTTTCCATTGAAGTATAGCCGACACGTTCTCTCCCACCGCTACTCTTTCGTCACCCCTTAGCTTTCCTTTTGTGGGTGCACAGGTCCTTCAAAAATTGGCGTATTTCGGTATCTGCTTGATTGCATCCAACAAGGGGATGTTGATCTCCACTTTCCGAAACACATCCAACAGCTCCTTTTCCTTCTCCACTTTCTTTGTCTTTTCCAACCTGCCAAGAAAGGAGGTAAGTTAGATTGAATAGGGGGTGAGAGAGCGAATGTTGCCTTAGGATCCTGGCGAATTATGCCCTTCCTCTTCAATCTCTTTTTTCGATCTCCTCCTCACTCTTGCTCTTCGGGTTTCCCACTTTAGGTTCCTCTATTTCCTTGCCACTCCTCAGTGTCATGGCGCTTACATTCTTGGGATTTGCCTCGGGTTGTGATGGCAATTTCCCATAAGTGGGACTCCAAGCGATTAATGGCAGTTGCCATCTGACTCATTCGAGTCTCCATATCTTTCATGCCCTTTGTATCCTGCTGGAATTGCACAGTGCTCGCGACCAATGTTCTAGTCTCTCTTGTTGGATTGAGTGGTAGTCTTGGCTTTTTGACAATTTCCTCCAAAGAGCTTCCTGAGTTGGAGGATGAAGGTTGAGGCTTTGGTTGCCATGGTTGCTGAAACCCTGGTGGACGGTTGGGAAATGAATTCTGCGGCCTGTTCCCATAGCTGAAATTGGGATGGTCTCTCCAACCGGGGTTGTACGTGTTGGAGTACGGGTCATACTGCCTTCGGGGCGGGCACGCCTCCAGCCATGTTTACCTGCTCCGCCCCATCCTCTTGCAAAGGGGACATGTGTCTGTACAGTGGTCCATGCTTGTACAAATTCCACATACTTTCGCTCGCTGCGTATTCCCCATGGCTAATTGCCTGACAGCAGACGTCAACTCTGACAACTGCTGCTGTATGGACGACGTCTCCACCTCGTTGACCCTACGGGTGGGGTTGCTCTCACGGAAGCCAAATTGTGAGAGTTTTCTGCCATGGCTTCTATAAGCTCCCACGCTTCTCTCGGTGTTTGTTTGCCAGTGCTCCTCCACTCGCAGCGTCAATGATACTTCTATCAGTTGACTGGAGCCCTTCATAGAAGTACTGGATCAACAGTTGTTCACTAATTTGATGCTGCGGCATCTAGTGCACAACTTATTGAACCTTTCCCAATAGTCATATAAAGACTCCCCGGGTACTGTTTAATGCTGCATATCTCTTCCTCAAACTCGCAGCCCGGGATGCAGGGAAGAATTTTTCTAGAAACTTCTTCTTCAACTGTGCCCATGTGGTGATACTACCTGCGGGTAGGTAGTATAACCAGTCCTTAGCTGCATCCTTAAGAGAGAAAGGGAAAGCTCTTAATCTGATTGCTCTTCAGTGACCCCAGGAGGTTTCATGCTCGAGCACACCACTTCGAATTCCTTGACGTGTTTGTGGGGTTCTTCACCAGAGAGCCCATGGAACGAGGGTAGGAGGTGAATCAACCCCGATTCATCTCAAATGCGGTATTCTCAGCCAGTGGGGAATGTAATGCACAGGGGTGGTGAGTCAACTCCGGGGCAGCCAACTCCCTTAGTGTTTGATTGTTTGCCATGTTATACTCGTCCTCTACTGATCGGTTGCAGTAGATGATTGCCCTTCTTTCCGTCTCCTGGTCTCTTGCCTCGCTTACGCGCTGCCTTCTCAACCTCAGGGTCGTATATTAATTCACCTGTGCGAGAAGAACGGGGCATAAACTAGCAAAAATACCAGAAAAAAAATGAACTAAAAAAGAAATAAATATTTCAAGCGCCAGTCCCCGGCAACGGCGCCAAAAATTGACAGGTGCCGAACCTGTGCAATAATAATAAATAAAACCTAACTACCACCAAAAGTAGTCAATAATCAATTTTAGGTACTGGAGCAGGGACTCTAGGTGTGCAATGGGTTACTTGATTCACCCTGTTCCCGAAGAGTTTGCTGAATCCGATATACCCGAATTAATTGTTTGACTAAAATTCTCTAACTAGTAGATAGTGGTAAGCAGGGTCGTCTCCTCAGGGACTGGGGAGAAATTTATTTCCTTTCGAGTCAAGATAAACGGGGGGTTTAAGGATTAAATGCTAACTAAATAAATTAATTTGCAGAAAATAATTAATTAAAGAAATAATGGGAAGAACGCTAGCCAATGGTACACTTCAGAAATGGTTCATGCACTGATCATTGATTCCCAGATAATCCCAACATTTATTAGTAGATTGGTTATAATTGTCATGCACGGCGATAAACAACCAACCTTTTCTTAATTTCTCGATAGTTAAGGTACGATCGTTAACTATTTCCCTAACCCAGAAATAACCCTAGGTACGACCGTAGGATTTAAATTTCTAGATTGCATTAATAATTAAAAAGGCCCAATCCTAACTAACAAACACGCTACGAGGGTTTGTTTAAATTAGATCATATGTTTCCCTGACATAAATCCAATTATGCCAGTCGCTACTGAGATAGGGATAAATGAACAATTACGGATTCAATTACCCCTAATTAGCAAGTTAGCCTAGGTGAATAATTAATTATTGCGCACTAATCAATCATACACGAGAGCTATAGCAATTAAAAGTAGGAAACATATAAATACCAATAAATGTAAGAAATAATTAAAAGCGGTTTAGATCTCACAGTAATTGCTGAACCAATTCGTCAGTTGCCCCTTGACTAGAATTAGAAGGTTAGTTCTCCATTAATGGAGAACAACCCATGCGATTGTATCTGACCAGAGCCATCAATTCTTGACTTAAAATCGGTCAACCCAGCGAAGAAAAGGGCAAGGGATTTCGTACTCTCAATTTCGTTTCCAAAGTAGGCACACCAATGGTTCTGCTCTCTCTCGTTGGTATCAATCAACCAAAAGTAAGAAACAAGAATTGATAGTCAACAATGGCGGCTCAATTGTTGCTTTCTGCCTAATTGCCTCCCAAACATACGAGAGATGCTTCTTGTTTCTTCAATTCGGTCCAAAATACAAGAATCAAAAGTTGTCCCTAAAAGTCAACAACTGTGGCTTTTTGTCTCCTCCTGCTTTTCTACATAGCAAAGCCAAACGAAAAACTCTCCTCCCAAAAGAAACCTTTTGGGAGTCTAATACTTTCTCACGTTGGTAGCCACGAAATTAAAGGAGTTGTTTCCTTCTTTTCTCGGCTGGCCCCACAGAGAGGAGAACCAAACGATTTTCCCCCAATTCTTCTCTTACCAAAAATTGGTGTTTTAAAAAAAATCAAACATTCTTAACTAAAATAAATCTATTACAATTTACTTTCTTCAACTCCTTAAGCAGACCCCATTGCTTGAAGTGCCCCACGTGCGACGAATCCTCTTATTTGATTTTTAAGCACTTTTCAGCATCAATTCCTGCAATTAGCACCAAAATCAAATATAAGTAGAATCTACTCAATTAATGCAATATTTAGTCAAACAATAGTGCAATATTACCCAAAATATCCCACTAAAATGGCACCCCATCAAAATCAGGGACTACATCTCTATGTATTACCTAGTGGGCTAACTCTCCTGAGGTGAGTTGATCAGTACGGGCACATAAGCTTTCCTAGGGTGACTATGTTTAATTGTCCTTTCTGACGCGTTTGTGCAGCTAACAATGTCCTTAATAAGTTCCTTTATGGTTTCATTAGTTTTGGCTGATTAATTGCTTAGTGCGCCTTCACTTAAGGGAAGCTCTTGCGTCATGGTAAAACTCAGTAAAAGTACCTGATGAATTTTGGACGAAAGAAGACCAAAAAAAAAGAAAAAGAAAAAGAAAGTTATGACGCTCATTCTCAAACTCTTTTTTGATGCTAATGATGCTGCAAATTCAATGCGAGTTGAAAAAGATAATAAACATTGCTGAATACGAGGCATTACTTTTAGCATAAAAGACCATTTATACATCATACAAGAGCATTTCCAACATTTCTTCAACATGAGGTAACTTGTACAAGTGTTCTGGAGAAACAAGACAAATGTCTACGAAAGAAAATCGAGAAACTTTCATCTCAGTTAAGTGGTGAGAATTGTTATTGGTAGTGATTTTTATTGGTGATAGGCGGCAACTCTGACAACCTGCTTACCCACATTTTTTCCAGAAAACAAGCCAACAAAAGCAGCAGGACCACTTTCGAGTCCTTCATGTATGTCCTCTATATAAACGATCTTCCCTTGCTTGTAGAAACTGAAGACATTTCCAGAAAACGAGGAAATAGGTGCAGGTAATCACTTTGCAAGAAACCCTGCATTCTTGTGCGTCTTGATATCAGGGCAAACAAATTATGGTGTCCTCCTGGGCTCGAAATGCTATGCTGAGACACCATCCCACAGACAGCAATCCGACCACGAATTCTCATATTAAGAAGAGCAGCGTCAAGCATGGCTCCACCCACATTATCAAAGTCGATATCAATGCCTTCAATCATAGGAAAGTATCTGCTCAGTGGAGTATAAGGAGATGGTTTTAGTTAAGACATTTGACCAGTGTAATATTGGTAAAGCATTAAAAACGAGACATGGGAAGAAATACTACTTAAACTGACTTGTTCAAAGAAAGGATAGGTGCTTTGATAAGAACGAGACACAAAAATCATCAATTGAACTGTGACAAGATTGGACTACAGAAGAAGAAGTTAAACATATGTTGAAACTAATCTTGTAGGCACAATAATCTAGTTCACTGAGAGACGCAATAAGCAACAAAGCTTTTACCGATGTGCCGCGGCTTTTCCCCGAGTAAGATAATGAAAAGTGAGTGCGCGACTTAATTCATTTGTTAACTGACACTTCCACTCACCTTTTCAAAGCTGCATCAAGCTTCTTTGGATGTTGATTTTGCTGCTATATGAAATCTTAGTTACGGTGAGAACGACATCAAGGGATAGAAGGCGGGAATCAATTGTACGAAAATTACCCTGCAGCATTGCCAGATTATTGGATGCCTGTGAATGAGATAGTAAGAAAATTGCACCTACTCGAAGATTGGCATTTGCTTCAAACCCGATCTCGGGCCAGATCCTATTCTGATAAGTAAGGAAAATTTTCCTTACTAAATTTGACGTTGGATATGATTTGTTTCAAGCTGGATCTCAAGACCGAACTCACTTTTGAGAGTCGAGAAGTTTCTTTTTATTTTGGACCCAAGGTCGGATCCTTGTTAACGGTTAAAATTCCTTGTTTTGGCACGTTTTTACGATTAAAGTGGCTATTTTACCACCAAATGGTGCCTTAACTTCAGAGAATGTTTCCGATCACTCAGGCTTCTTATGTAAAACACCTATTCGGATGAAACAAACTTGGAAGAGTAGTTCGATCATTGAATACAAGATACAATTCCTGAATCACAACAATTCTAACTATACAAGATCATGTAGAGGATTGATTTACCGTAGAAAATCATTCTTCACATTTTAGAATACTATAAAATTACACTCTATTATTCTAACTGATTTGACACGTTAATACACATTGTAGACAAACAAATTTCATTTTATACTAAAAGATATTTATCCTTTGTATTGGACATATTAATAGTGAACAAATATAATCTAAAGGAAAGTGATTATAATTTATTATTTGAAACCTATTCTTTCATTGTTCATCTTCCTTGTATTTACACCAACAGACCGAAGTCTTCTAATCCGAGCAGAGTAGACATGTAGTGTACCAAAATACAAGATTAAAATTATAGACTTGAACAGTAAGTCAACAGCAACTTTTTGGCTTTTTCTAGCAAGTACTTGAGTGAAGTGGATATATGTAGACTTAACAGCAAGTCGCCATCGATATTTTGGTCCTTCCCCACTTATCACAGACAAGTCATTTAGTTGTTGATGTGAAAGAATAATAAATGTTGGACCACGGATATAGAAATTTTCAGAGTATTCAGATTGGCCAATATTGACGGCCTAAATGAGGGGTTAGCAAAACTTTGAGAAGCGTCTAAGAGGGTCTCTCTAATTTCAAGATTTTAACTTTTTTTTTAGGGGAGGAGGACCTGAAAATTGAATCATCTCTGTTTGCTCAAAAATTGTTGGTAGAGAATTTTTTTGTTGCTTCTCCCAAGCACATTAATGAGATTCTTAACAGTTTTGATTGCAGACTGAACTCGAAAGGGAGGCGAAGGACCAAAACAAAGAAAAAAGGACAATATGATCCCAAAGTATTTGTCAGACTGTAATTTACTTCAACAAAATCCAGTGCCTTGTTCTGGGTCAAGTCATGCTCAGGGCATGCAAGGAACAACAAAATAAAATAAAACGAAATAATAAAAATACCAACTCTCTCTAAATATATCACGAGTCTTGGATGATTTAGATCGTTAACAAGCTTAGACTACTATCCTTTCAATTAATTCAATTTATTTTAGGAAGGAGCTAAATCCACACCCGTTCATACTAAATTTACAACTTATAGATGTGTTAAACTCTTATGTGCTTAGATTTTAAACATCACTTTTTTATGGTAATATCTTTTTTAAAGGAAAATATTCACTCCCTAATCTTTATTGTGAGTTTTATATAGAAATTCCTATTTTTTCAACATTTATTTTTTCTCAAGAGCTTTTTTATAATTTTCCTCTTTTCTGTTATGATCTACCACCTTTATTTTGTTAAACTCTTTTTTAACACTTACACACAATCAAATGTAACCAAATGAAGACGTTTGTCTTAAGTCAATATAATTGCATATTCCACCTTGAAATCTGTTTAGGTTTTAATTTTGTAGAATTAAAAATATAGACATTGCTATTTACATCGTTATTAGTAATTGAAATGTTCTGGATTGATAAAATGATATTAAATTAGAAATTGATATTCTTATGCACTTGTAAAATGTTTAAAAAAACCTCTATGGCAATGCTGACATTTGTTTTCCCTATTTTTTGTTACGTAAATATATGTTTCTTTAAATTATAAAAAGTATCAAATAAACTTAAAAGCTAAGGTCATTGTTGTCCAATAAATTCATAGGGTGTGGATTTAACATAGACTCTGTGGATTTAGCCCCTCCCTTCATTTTACTGCATTTCAAACAATAAGCTATATGAATTAATATCAATAATGGTAAAGGCTACAAAAATAAAACATGGTTTGAGTCATGGTGACAAATAAACTAAGATAACAATCTCCATTATAATACTAAGTTACTAACAACTAGTTGACAGCGGGCCTCACACAAGGCGTTAGGCTGCCTAGGTTTTACTTGTGAAATGTTCGAGGATTGGTACGTAGAAGTTGGTCTTAATATGCATGAGGCGCAAATGTAATGGTAGAGCCAGTTAGGAAATTGATGTAAAGTTGCAGAATATTTGCAGATTATTGAAAATCATGGATGAAAACAATCCAATGAAACTGACTTGAAGAATTAAAATATCACCCTTCATGCTACGAACAGCAGGACGGCTACGGAGGAGTTTACTTGTAGAACCAAGTCTCAACAACGGCCCACAGTCATTACGATTTAAGAGATTGGACAAGACATCCTTTTTCGACTCTTGTTAAGAAAACCTTGAAACTGGCACTTCAGATTAATCCCCCTTGAAAAGTACGTAATTCACGATCCTATCCTTTATGCGTAAATTGTAAGTTGGTGGAAACTTGCTGATCATTTCTGTATTAAGTTCTGACAATAAAGTTTTTAGCTCATTTTCCTCGAAAATATACCAAGAAAATTAAGTCCCATTTGTTACAATTGTTTGGGCTAATATAAGTAGAACTACAAGAATCTGTAACAGTTCAAACATGTTCCCAATCCACAGAAACTTTTATCATTCAATCACCAGGCTGTGGGAAATTAATCCACCTTGGCATTCATGGCTCAGAGATTATAAATATTAGCCTACATCACAAAATTTAGGTGGTTCGATCTAATTGACGGGTAGCAAATTTACTATAACAGAAAAAGAGTGCAAAAGAGGGAGTACAAAACCCTACGAAATAATTTCCGAGTCCAAAGGCACTTAAAACTGAAAAACACAAAAGAGTCTAAATAGCATTAAATGCTTAATGGCCCAAAGGCCCATGACTTGCTCTTTTGATTTGATGCCGAATCAAAACTCCTCTCAAACTGGGGGTGTAGGCCCTCAAAACTCTTTTGGACTGGTGCACATGACACTTGGGCTGGTGCCTTTAGCACAATTAAACTCACTTAACTTCACGATATTTATAACCACCAAAAGGAGATATTTCTTTATAAAAGTTCCGATGTGGGATACAAAGATACACTCAACACGGTCTGAAGAAGCTTGAAAGGCCTGTTCTTTTAGTAAACAATCGGACAGGAGAGATTCCCTCCATTGGTAACTTATCATCGCTGACTACACTCACTTTTGGACTTCAACAATCTGGAGGGAAATCTGCCCATAGAAATGGGGCTCTCAAAAAGGTTTGCCGGATTAGGAATTGCAGAAAATAATCTATCCGGTATAATCCCTGCCTCTATCTTTAATAGTTCAGCTGTTGTTGTGATTTCAATAGGTGGCAATTCCTTTCGTGGCAGTCTCCCAACCAATATAGGCCTCACCCTACCATATCTAAAATGTTGTATGTTGGGGGTCACAACTTCTACGGAAACTTTCCAACTTCAATCACTAATGCTTCTGGGCTTGAGACACTTGATCTTCCCTATAATAAGTTCGCAGGCCAAATTCCAACTAATTTAGGAGATCTGACACAACTCAAAAGAGTTAATCACAATCTCTTCGGCAATAATTCTACCGAAGACTTGGACTTTATTGCATCACTGACCAACTGCAGTAATCTAAGAATTTTCCTTGAGTTACAATAATTTTGGAGGTAATATACCTAGAGTCATGGCCAATCTCTCAAATCAACTCAGAAAACTATTCCTGGGGGGATGTCAACTGTTAGGAACTATTCCAGAGGGGTTTGGAAATTTCCCAACCTATATCTCCTTGGCCTTGAAGAAAACTCATCTTTCAGGGGTCATTCCAAGAGATTTTGGCAAATTACAAAATTTGCAACATCTGCATTTTGACAATAATCAATTTTCTAGGTGACTATGTTTAATTGTCCTTTCTGATGCGTTTGTGCTGCTAACAATGTCCTTAATAAGTTCCTTTATGGTTTCATTAGTTTTGGCTGATTAATTGCTTAGTGCTCCTTCACTTAAGGGAAGCTCTTGCGTCATGTAAAACTCAGTAAAAGTACCTGATGAATTTTGGACGAAAGAAGACCCAAAAAAGAAAAAGAAAAAGAAAAGTTATGACACTCATTCTCAAACTCTTTTTTGATGTTAATGATGCTGTAAATTCAATGCGAGTTGAAAAAGATAATAAACATTGCTGAATACGAGGCATTATTTTTTAGCATAAAAGACCATTTATACATCATACAAGAGCATTTCCAACATTTCTTCAACATGAGTTAACTTGTACAAGTGTTCTGGAGAAACAAGACAAATGTCTACGAAAGAAAATCGAGAACTTTCATCTCAGTTAAGTGGTGAGAATTGTTATTGGTAGTGATTTTTATTGGTGATAGGCGGCAACTCTGACAACCTGCTTACCCACATTTTTTCCAGAAAACAAGCCAACAAAAGCAGCAGGACCACTTTCGAGTCCTTCATGTATGTCCTCTATATAAACGATCTTCCCTTGCTTGTAGAAACTGAAGACATTTCCAGAAAACGAGGAAATAGGTGCAGGTAATCACTTTGCAAGAAACCCTGCATTCTTGTGCGTCTTGATATCAGGGCAAACAAATTATGGTGTCCTCCTGGGCTCGAAATGCTATGCTGAGACACCATCCCACAGACAGCAATCCGACCATGAATTCTCATATTAAGAAGAGCAGCGTCAAGCATGGCTCCACCCACATTATCAAAGTAGATATCAATGCCTTCATAGGAAAGTGTCTGCTCAGTGGAGTATAAGGAGATGGTTTTAGTTTAAGACATTTGACCAGTGTAATGTTGGTAAAGCATTAAAAAGAAGTACTTCAAGATAAAAATAATGAAGTGCATATGATGTTTGAACACATTAAGATAAAGTCTCAAAAACTTGTTTGGAAAACTTTGACATGGGAAGAAATACTACTTAAACTGACTTGTTCAAAGAAAGGATACGTGCTTTGATAAGAACGAGACACAAAAATCATCAATTGAACTGTGACAAGATTGGACTACAGAAGGAGAAGTTAAACATATGACGAAACTAATCTTGTAGGCACAATAATCTAGTTCACTGAGAGACGCAATAAGCAACAAAGCTTTTACCGATATGTCGTGGCTTTTCCCCCAAGTAAGATAATGAAAAGTGAGTGCGCGACTTAATTCATTTGTTAACTGACACTTCCATTCACCTTTTCAAAGCTGCATCAAGCTTCTTTGGATGTTGATTTTGCTGCCATATGAAATCTTAGTTACGGTGAGAACGACATCAAGGGATAGAAGGTGGGAATCAATTGTACGAAAATTACCCTGCAGCATTGCCAGATTATTGGATGCCTATGAATGAGATAGTAAGAAAATTGCACCTACTCGAAGATCTGGCATTTGCTTCAAACCCGATCTCGGGCCAGATCCTGTTCTGATAAGTATGGAAAATTTTCCTTACTAAATTTGACGTTGGATATGATTTGTTTCAAGCTGGATCTCAGGACCGAACTCACTTTTGAGAATTGAGAAGTTTCTTTTGATTTTCGATCCAAGGTCGGATCCTTGTTAACGGTTAAAAGTCCTTGCTTTGGCACGTTTTTACGATTAAAGTGGCTATTTTACCACCAAATGGTGCCTTATCTTCAGAGAATGTTTCCGGTCACTCAGGCTTCTTATGTAAAACACCTATTCGGATGAAACAAAACTTGGAAGAGTAGTTCGATCATTGACTATAAGACACAATTCTTGAATCACAACAATTCTAACTATATAAGATCACGTAGAGGATTGATTTACTACAGAAAATCATTCTTCACATTTTAGAATGCTATAAAATTACACTTTATTGTTCTAAATGATTTGACATGTTAATATACATTGTAAACAAACAAATTTCGTCTTATATTAAAAGATATTTATCCTTTGTATTGGACACATTAATAGTGAACAAATATAGTCTAAAGAAAAGTGATTATAATTTATTATTTGAAATTCTTTCTTTGTTCATCTTCCGTGCAGAGTGAAGTCTCTAATCCGTGCAGAGTGGACATGTAGCGTACCAAAATACAAGCTTAAAATTATAGACTAGAACAGTAAGTCAACAGCAACTTTTTGGTCTTTCGTAGCAAGTAGTTGAGTGAAGTGCATATATGTAGACTTAACAGCAAGTCACCATCGATATTTTGGTCCTTCCCACTTATCACAGACAAGTCATTTAGTTATTGATGTGAGAGAATAATAAATTGTGGACCACGGATATAGAAATTTTCAGAGTATTCAGATTGGCCAATATTGACGGCCTAAATGAGGGGTTAGCAAAACTTTGAGAAGCGTCTAAGAGAGTCTCTCTAATTTCAAGATTTTAACTTTTTTTTTAGGGGAGGAGGACCTGAAAATTGAATCATCTCTGTTTGCTCAAAAATTGTTGGTTGAGAGTTCTCTTTGTTGCTTCTCCCAAGCACATTAATGAGATTCTTAACAGTTTTGATTGCAGACTGAATCGAAAGGGAGGCGAAGGACCAAAACAAAGAAAAAAGGACAATATCATCTCCAAAGTATTTGTCAGACTGTAATTTACTTCAACAAAATCCAGTGCCTTGTTCTAGTTCAAGTCATGCTCAGGGTATGCAAGGAACAACAAAATAAAATAAAACGAAATAATAAAAATACCAACTCTCTCTAAGTATATCATGAGGCTTGGATGATTTAGATCATTAACAAGCTTAGACTACTATTCTCTCGGACCTCTCAATTAATTCAATTTATTTTAGGAAGAGGGTAAATCCACACCCGTTCATACTAAATTTACAACTTATACATGTGTTAAACTCTTATGCGCTTATATTTTAAACATCAAATCAAAACTTTTCATGGTAATATCTTTTTTAAAGGAAAATATTCATTCCCCAATCTTTATTATGAGTTTTATATAGAAATTCCTATTTTTTTCAACATTATTTTTTCTCAAGAGTTTCTTTATAATTTTCCTCTTTTCTATTATGATCTACCACCTTTATTTTGTTAAACTCTTTTTTAACACTTACACATAATCAAATGTAACCAAATGAAGACGTTTGTCTTAAGTCAATATAATTGCATATTCCACCTTGAAATCTGTTTAGGTTTTAATTTGGGCAAATTACATTTTAGCCTCCTGTGGTTTTCGCGAAAACCACATAACCCCCATGATTCAAAAAGCTATACATAAATCCCCTGTGATTTGGGTTGAACTGTCAAATAGACGGAAAGCACGAATCGTGACGATTCGTGGGCAAAAACGCGCTTGTTGTACTGATAGCAGTAAAAAATATTCCCATATTACCCCTGACCACTTTGACGCATCCAATAAAATGTATCTGTGCTCCTCATCTCCTTCTTTGACCACTTTGGCGCCTAGATCCGTGCTCCTCATCTCCTTCCAGCTACCAAAAGTAATTTGCAGCTGACTTTCCACTACCCGTTGGTGAAGGCAGTACATTTAGTGAAGAAACCAAACCAAGAATCGCTAGAGGGACTCCCACTCGTGTCTTCATTCCAACCTCGAAACGGCTCTGTACCTATATGTTCCTTTTCTCAAGCGAGAGCTTGAAAGTGCCCAATCCAAATCTGGATGATCTTCCCTTGATCAATGAATGAGAAAGCAAGAGCCAGTCAGAGAGTCACCATAGCCAAGTGATGTTTTCAGGTGGTTCAATCCAGAAGTGGGACGAAAAGAAGAGCTGTCATAGAATAGTCAACATCTTGTCTACCTTGAGATTGCCCCTATCTATCAACGGGGACCCCCAGAATGCGGAATAGGAAGCTTCAAGAAACAGAAGTCAGAAAATATATAGATCTTCCAACACAAAGAGGACTCCTTCCCCTCCTGCGTGCTCCTCCTCTGCAGCTGCTAGTAAAGTAACCCAATTTCTGTACAGGGGAAAAAAATATTTGAAAAAAATAGAAGACACGGAAGAAGAAGAAGAAGCTGCTGCTAAGTCCTCCGGCTGCGTCCTACCATATCTCCCCGGTGGCTGGACAGATTCCTTTCACAACACAATTCTTCACACTTCCCATAAATAACAAACCCCTTCACAAAACTCAAAAGGAGGGAATAAAAAATAAAAGCGAAATAATACAAAAATAAGGAAAGGAGCTGTAAGAAGAAATCCCCAAAGCAGCCAAATTCCGCACGCCAAGATCCCCACCACCCTTATCACTGCCCACCAGTCACCGAACCCTCTCAAAACTCCGAAGGTAAAAGCCGATAACCCTCTCTTTCTCACGACAAAGACCAGAGCAAGGGAGAATCTGACTTCATCTGCTTCCTTTTTGTATTTATATTAGGATAATTTGGACATTTTGCTCACAAATCGTCACGATTCGTGCTTTTCGTCTATTTGACAGTTCTACCCAAACCATAGGGGGTTTATGTATAGCTTTTTGAATCATGGGAGAGTTATGTGGTTTTCGCGAAAACCACGGGGGGCTAAAATGTAATTTACCCTTTTAATTTTTGTAGAATTAAATATAAGACATTGCTATTTACATCGTTTTTAGTAATTGAAATGCCCTGGATTGATAAATTGATATTAAATTAGAAATTGATATTCTTATGCACTTGTAAAATGTTTGAAAATATCCTCTACTGCAATGCAGACATTTGTTTTTTCCTATTTTTTGTTACGTAAATATATGTTTCTTTAAATTATAAAAAGTATCAAATAAACTTAAAGCTAAGGTCATTGTTGTTCAATAAATTCATAGGGTGTGGATTTAACTTAGACTCTGTGGATTTAGCCCCTCCCTTCATTTTACTGCATTTCAAACAATAAGCTATATGAATTAATATCAATAATGGTAAAACATCGTTTGAGTCATGGTGACAAATAAACGAGATAACAATCTCCGTTATAATACTAAGTTACTAACAACTAGTTGACAGCGGGCCTCACACAAGGCGTTAGGCTGCCTAGGTTTTACTTGTGAAATGTTCGAGGATTGGTACGTAGAAGTTGGTCTTAAAATGCATGAGGCGCAGATGTAATGGTAGAGCCAGTTAGGAAATTGATGTAAAGTTGCAGAATATTTGCAGATTATTGAAAAATCATGCATGAAAACAATCCAATGAAACTGACTTGAAGAATTAAAATATCACCCTTCATGCAACGATCAAAATTGGCACGATAAATTAACATGAAAATTCTAGCACAATTTTATCCCGAAAGCTTTATAAACATCCATGATAGCGTTAGATTTGTGATCTGCTTTATAAAGTCAATTGCCACCATTAAACCTTTTTTTTTTTTTTTAAATTAGTCCACTCCAGCTACCAATACTGACAGATTCTTGCATCAACATTTATTATCCATCTTGTGGTTTGTGTTAATTGGAAAGATTAGAATTGCACACATCGAAAGGCTTCCTGTTAATCATCATCTCTGATAGATGATCACAAGCAACAGCAGGACGGCTACGGATGAGTTTACTTGTAGAACCAAGTCTGAACAACGGCCCACAGTCATTAAGATTTAAGAGATCGGACAAGACATCCCTTTTTCGACTCTTGTTAAGAAAACCTTGAAACTGGCACTTCAGATTAATCCCCATTGAAAAGTATCGTAATTCACGATCCTATCCTTTATGCGTAAATTGTGAGTGGTGGAGGATGCTTGCTGACCATTTCTGTATTAAGTTCTGACAACAAAGTTTTTAGTTCATTTTCCTCGAAAATATACCAAGAAAATTAAGTCCCATTTGTTACAATTGTTTGGGCTAATATAAGCAAAACTACAAGAATCTGTCACAGCTCAAACATGTCCCCAATCCACAGAAACTTTTATCATTCAATCATCAGGCTGTTGCAAATTAATCCGCCTTGGTATTCACGGCTCATTCAAATTCCGAATACCATGTGCGAATTTCAATCATCGACGTTAGCAAACATTTTTCTAATACTCTTACTTGCCACTTGCCATGGACTTTTCAGTAAGCCATGTTTCAGCTTCTAAACACTTTCAAAATGAGACTTATCGTCTTGCTCTGCGTGAATTCAAGAATCAGATATTTGATGATCCGTTTGGAGTGCTAAAATCCTGGAACCATTCACAACATCATTGTCATTGGGAAGAGTCACATGCAGTACCCGACATCAAAGGGTCATGGCCTTGACTCTAAGGGATAAGCTCTTGTCCGGACCTATATCTCCTCATGTCGGAAATCTAAGCTTCATGAGGTTCATCCCAACTTGGGGAGAATCAATTCCATGGTGAGATTCCCCAAGAATTCGGTCACCTCTTCAGGCTAAGAGTCTTGAACCTGTCAAATAACGCACTCGGAGGAAAAAATCCCCGCAAACCTGAGCCACTGCTCAGAGATTATAAATATTAGCCTACATCACAACAAGCTAGAAGGGAAAATTCCAATCGATCAGCTAAGCGTCTGAAGAAGCTTGAAAGACTTGTTCTTTTAGTAAACAATCTGACAGGAGAGATTCCCTCCATTGGTAACTTATCATCGTTGACTACACTCACTTTCGACTTCAACAATCTGGAGGGAAATCTGCCCATAGAGATGGGGCTCTCAAAAAGGTTTGCCGGATTAGGAGCTGCAGAAAATAATCTATCCGGTATAATCCCTGCCTCTATCTTTAATAGTTCAGCTGTTGTTGTGATTTCAGTAGGTGGCAATTCCTTTCGTGGCAGTCTCCCAACCAATATAGGCCTCACCCTACCAAATCTACAAATGTTGTATGTTGGGGGAGAACAACTTGTATGGAATCTTTCCAACTTCAATCACTAATGCTTCTGGGCTTGAGATACTTGATCTTCTCTATAATAAGTTCACAGGCCGAATTCCAACTAATTTAGGAAATCTGACACAACTCAAAAGAGTTAATCTTTATCACAATCTCTTTCGGCAATAATTCTACCGGAGACGTGGACTTTAGTGCATCACTGACCAACTGCAGTAATCTAAGAATTCTTTCCTTGAGTTACAATAATTTTGGAGTAATATACCTAGAGTCATGGCCAATCTCTCAAATCAACTCACAAAACTATTCCTGGGGGGATATCAACTGTCAGGAACTATTCCAGAGGGGTTTGGAAATTTTGTCAACCTATATCTCCTTGGCCTTGAAGAAACTCTCTTTCAGGGGTCATTCCAAGAGATTTTGGCAAATTACAAAATTGCAACATCTGCGTTTTGACAATAATCAATTTTCAGAACAGATAGTCTCTGCCCAACCGCGAAACCGTCATTCAACTGGTTGATAGATAGTACTAAATTCTATTCGATAACAATAAACCACAAAGCAAAAAAAAAAAAAAACCAAAACTAACTTCTCCAAACTAAACAGCCCACGCTTTTATAGCAGCAATAACAAAACAAAAACTAATTAATATCCATTTTGGCATAACAAAACCTATTACAATTAATTATCTCTCCTGTAAGTATGTTTACTCCAGATTCAATGACAGATATATCATTATTATAGACAAATATTCACACCACATGCACATGAATTTCCATTTGGAACCAGTACATGCATTGCATTATAAATAGAACCCTAACTTATACATGCTAAGGCTTAAACCTGGGCATTGCCACGCCTTTGCGTGGCACCCGAAAACTAGTATGCTACAATAAATAATGTTAGTCTTCATCAATTATTTTTTCGTTTCAAAAATCTTAGGGCCACCAAAATTCAGCAAAGAAGCCTCTGGATAACAAATTATATGATGCAGAGGGAGTGCCAGCTAGGGCTTCATAATGTTAGGGGTCATTGACCTATTACTTGGTTGCACTGCCCTTGATGGTTGATCGAGCAGCTACAGACCATTGTGTCACCAGGCAGCCTTAGTCAACCATATATGCTGCAATAAATAATGTTAGTCTTCATCAATTATTTTTCCGTTTCAAAAAATGTTAGGACCACCAAACCAGGGCTTCATAACAAATCTTAGGATAACAATATGATGTAGAGAGGCTGCCATCTAGGGCTTCATAATGTTAGCGGTCATAGACTCATTACTTGGCTGCGCTGCCCTTGATGGTTGATCGAGCAGCTGTAGACCATTGTATCACCAAGCAGCCTTAGTCAACCATATATGCTACAACAAATAATGTTAGTCTTCATCAATTATTTTTTCCGTTTCAAAAATGTTAGGACCTCCAAAATTCAGCAAAGAAGCCTCTTGATAACAAATATATGATATGCAGAGGGGTGCCAGCCAAGGTTTCATAATGTTAGGGGCTGCGCTGCCCTTGATGGTTAGAGTCCTCAATGCCAGATCAACGTGTTTGCCATTTGTATTGAAAAAAAACTTTGTCTGCCAGATCAACGCGCTGCTCTTCATCAACGTATCTCTCATATATTGAAAAAAAAAAAAAACCTTTTTTGTCTCTCACACATTCTAAAAATGAAGCAAAATAGTTTCAGGATGACAATTTAATATAGATTTTAGGGATAAAATTGGAACATTTCTTTAATTTTTCTAAATCTAGCAACACCTGATTTGAAGTCCCCCCCCCCCCCCCCCCGGGTTCTTGAGTAGTTGCATTAGTGCAAAACAGTGAAGAGCTTTTGAAGCGGTAATGACAAAGTGCAACAAGAAGTTTTTTTTTTTTTTTGAGCAAATTGCGACAAGAAGTTGGATAAAATGTGTATTGTTGTTGGGTAGTGTTTTTCAATGTGTTGTGATTTTTTAGGCACAAAATACATAAATGTTTTGATCATTGGCAACCTTTACAAACGAGAATTCTCTTGCGGTATGGTAACTGACAAGCTGAAGTATTTGGTTAATATTTGAATCGGAGCGTTCCTTTTCTATCTGTTTTACCTGTTGTAAAAGCAGTACTAAATTTTCTTCTGGGATAACTAGATTTAAAAGTTAATTGTCAAAAGGTATTGGGCTGATTATCTTGTGAATTACAGCTTCTCCACAATACAACATGTGAAGAACTTGTGACCAAATACTACCATGTTTGGCTTCATTGCAGGGTTATTACTATCATCATCATCATCGTCAGTGGGGAAAAGGGTCATAACCTTTAAAAAATACATCAAAATTCGGAAGAAAACCTCTCTAGCAGTGATACGTTACTTGGAAAGAAATTCTGCTTTGAAATAGTAGGATTTAAAATAGTAGGATTTTGCCTACAAACTGACCCTCTCTTTATTGATGAACAACAAAAAAAGAAAATGAAAGAACTTTGTTATTAATTCTAAGTTTTACATGGCTTCATGGACTTTATTGTTCAATTAAAGGAAAAAATAAAAATGAAACTACAAAAGAAAAACATAAATGGAGAAGTAAATGCACAGGCGGAAGAAAAAGCAGCGTGAACGGAGTGATTCAAGACTTGGTCTCATTGCTAAGTGTTGAGTTTGTTTTTATATCTCACAATCCAGGAATTTTATAAAAAAAATCTCTCCTCTTAGTAGTTATAATATAGTGAGTTTAAATTAATTTAAATGTGTTAAGGATAACACCCAAGTGCAGTATGCACCAAACCAAAAGAGTTTTACGGGATCCTACGCCCCAGTCTAAGAGAGGTTTTGGTTAGGCATCAAATCAAAATAACAAGTTATAGGCCTTTGAGCCGTTAAGCATTTACTGCTAGTCAGACTCTTTTGTGTTTTCAGTTTTAGATGCCTTTCAAGCCTAAAAATTAGTTTTTAGGATTTTGTACTCTCTCTTTTATATTCTCTTTATATTATAGTAAATCTGCTATCCTTTCGAACCTTATTATTCTTGTTGGTCAATTCTCTGGAATTAGACCTTATAAATTGGTATCAGAGATTCAGGTTTTGAGTTCTTGATGACAATAACAGATTTTGGGCACTAAAGAAAGTGAGAAAAAAAGATTTTCATTGGAGTTCAATTGGATTTTCAAGAAGAGCTATTTGACCCATTGGAACTCGTTGAGGGTTTTGTAAGAATGTGGAGTAAGATTACTATATTCGTGATTTTTAGTTTGTTGGATTCTGTTGAACCTTTTGTGAGTTTGACCATTGGAATCCATTGAGTCTTTTGCATCTTGATTCGTTGGCGGCCAGTTGGGTCTGTTGGAACTTTGGTGGTTCGTTGAGATCCGTTGGGACTTTTATGGAGAATGTAGAGTTTATTTGCTATTTGTTTGCAATTTACTGATGTTGGCTATACGGCAAGATAAAGATTTGTTGAATTTGTTTTTGTATCTCATATCAAAAAATTTACAGAGAAATCTCTCCTCTTGGTAGTAATAAATATATGGATTTAAATGAGTTTAACTGTGCTAAAGGTATGCATCAACTCAAAGAGTTTTGAGGGGCCCACAATCCAATCTAAGAGAGATTTTTGTTTAGGCATCAAAATCAAAAGAGCAACTTATAGGCCTTTGGACCGTTAAACATTTAATGTTAGTTAGGTTCTTTTGTGTTTTCAATTTTAGGTGCCTTTCGAGTTTGGAAATTATATTCTAGAAATTTTGTATTCTCTCTTTTGTACTTTCTTATGTTTTAGTAAATTTACTATCCTTCACTCATGGACGTAGATCAATTTGACCGAACCACGTAAATTTTGTTTCTTTCTGTTTGATTTATTTGTTTTGTTATTATCATTATTGAGTTGTCAAAATCCTTATTATTCTTGTTGGTCAAGTTTTTGGGCCTGACCTAACACTAAGCCAAGGTTCCCTAGTCTCCGTGAAGACTGAAATGTAATTTGGGAAAATTAGGCTTTTAATCTCCATCATCTCAAGATCGATTTCTTTAAAAAAATGGAAAGGAAAAAAAATGATCCCATTTTGGTAAAAACAATGTTAGATTTATGAATCTGATTTCCAAATTCATGTCTGTCATCATTCGTAAACACTTTTTTTTTTAAATTGGCGATGTGTAAAGAACCAATAACCACTTTCCTTTCTTCCAGTACCATGGTTTGAACAGAACTCGAGTAAGCCAACTGACAGATTCTAGCATATCAACATTCTTGTGGTTTGTGTTAATTGGGCAAGATCAAGTAATTGCACACAAAAGAAGGCTTCCTGTTAATCATCATCTCTAGTAGATGGTCACAATAAACAGCAGGACGACTGCGGGGTTCACTTGCACAGTCTTTTAAGATTTAAGACATTGCACAGCACATCGTTTTTTACCTGGTACAAGCAGGTCTAAATGACAGGTTGTCGAGGCCTGTGCAATAATAAAAATAAACCTAATTGCCAATTAAAGTAACCAAAACCCGATTCCAAGTACTGGAGTAAGAACTTTAGATGTGCAATGGGTTACTTGATTTACCCTGTTCTCGAAGAGTTTGCTTGATCCGATATTCCCGAATGGGATGACTTTTCACAAATAATTATTAATTTGTGAACAGGACAAGTTGGGTCGTATCCTCAGGGATTGGGGATATTTGTCTCTTTTGAAATCCAAAGTAACACGGGGGATGTTTTTGTATAAAGGATGACAATTAAACCAATTCAACTAAAAATAAAATAGCCAACTAAAAATTAAATGACAATTCACTAAAATCAAAATAATAATAATTAAAGGTCTAGCCAAGAAATAACTTCAGCTGTGGTTCACCTAATTGATCCTCGATGCAAAGACAATTCCAATTATTTACTAATAAATAGGTTATAACTGTTAAACAAGTGATGACAGTTAACCCCTCCATACTGCGTCGGTGATTAAGGTACGCGCCGTTAATCACTGCTCTAATTGAGAAATAATCTTAGATACGCCCGTAAGATTTAATTCCGCAATTGCCTTACGTATTGGAGGAGCCCTATTCTAACCAAATAACGCACTACCAGGGTTATTTTAGATTAGTCCGCGTATTCTCCTGACACAAACCCAATCATGCCAGTTGTCACTATTTCAAGGCAATTAAACAATTACGGATTTAATGCTCTAATTAACAATAAGTTACTAAATCAATTCACTATTCGGATCCAAGACAATCAATTAATTAAATAACCATAAGCACTGCAATCGAAGAATATGCAAATATCAATAAATAAGAGAAAAAGATAAAATTAAATCGATCTCACAATTTTAGACGACCCAAAGCATCCGTTGTTTCTTGACTAGAAAAAGGGATTTAGTTCATCCCTGAATGCGAAAAACCCACACACAATTAAAGCAATAGTCCACGGCCCATCAATTGGGTAGATTCAACTCGTTCGAATTACCAAGGAAAAACAAGCTACAAGGAGGTAAAATCTGGTCTTCGCTTTTCCTACACATACAGAAGAAGAAAGCAACTAGAAGCCGAAAAGAAAAGTCAAAGTTCTCCAATTTGCTCCTGACATGCGTAAGAATGAAACCACAAAATGATGAAAAAGGGAAAAGTCCCAAGCTAATCTAAAAGGAAGTCCCTGATGTCTGCTCAATTTTTCTATCTAAAACAATGCTTCCTTCTTCCATGCGGCGGCCCCCCAAGGAAAAGAAGACTGAGCCGTCCTCCCCTCCTGGTCCTCGGTTCAGCAGTTGCCAAAAAAGGGGAAAAGTTTTTCTTTTCCAAAAATGCCCCTGGAATAAAGGCTACTATCCAAACTGTCGAATTGGCACTTGTTTTGGGTATTTTTGCTCTACTCCCTGTAATAAATGCAAATTTTTAAAAGTGAGTAGAATCTAACAATTAATCCACATCGGGTCAGGTAATAAGGGAAATTAATTATAAAATAAATGATAAAATTGCAACCTATTAATTCCCCCACACCTAAATCATACTTGTCCTCAAGCATGAGAACAACAAACAAACACCAATATTTGACAATGACTATTGCTCTAGCTACCATATTGCTGAGGTACCAAGAAAAGCATAAATCAAGCATCAGTGATCAAGATCCAAGAAACATCCACCTGGTTAGCTTCTAAACCACAAACTCCTTCAATTCTAGATTAACTAATCTAAGAAAAAGGAATGGCGCACAACATTTATCAGCAAATAGTCCACTATTAACAAAATCTCAACATTAAATCCATAAATCAGCAAGCTGACTTATATCACACACTAACACAACCTTCATCTTTTTTTTTCACGTTTTCTATTTTCTCTTGTTTTTTTCTTTTTTTTTCAATAGTAACACAAGACTTAGTCTCTATCCATTGGAGCCTTTTGATGCAAATTCCAACATTTGTCAGATGGACGAGCCCGGTTACTCAGCTCCTATCGCTATACGACCACATACTCATAGAAATTACTACTTTTTGACGCGAGAATCGACACTTTAGGTGAAGATCCCTGATTACTCAGTAGTAACAAATAGCGGAGTACAGTCAACCTTATTCACAGCCAAATAACCAAATAACTGAAAATAACACCGCAAAAAACAAAAAAAATAGTAGCAGCTAGCCCCATTTTTTTCCAAACATGGAGAACTAAAGTTAATATTGGATTAATTCACAATGAGAATGCCAACAATCATTCCCTACGCCTAGAAAAGTTAACAAATATCTCAAAAGAGTCAAGCAATCACCGATATTCACCAAAGAGATGTTTTTGGATTCAACCACATTAACTAGATATACTTTTATTATTAAAATTTGACAATAGTAGAATTAGAGTCAACAATCCAACATCAAACTTTGGTATTCACATGAGAGTTAAGCACTAAAAAGAAAGAAAGAGAATGAACGAAAGATAGACAAATAACAAATTAGAAATAAAGGAAAAACACCTAAAAACTAAAAACTACTAAAACTAGAACACTAGCACCCCATCTATTCCCCCCCCCCACACCTAAACGATACATTGCCCTCATGTAGCAAATAAACAACAAAAGCCAGAAGAAGGGCAATGGGACTTCCCTGAAGGCAGGGTCACAGTGGCGGGTTAGGCGGGATTGAGCAGCAAGACTCGCATGGTGCATAAACGCTGCCAAATTCTACGCCATGAAATGCACGTTGTTATCAATATTGACCATCCGAACCTCCAGATTCTGAACCTGCGTCCGGCAGTTGGTGTCATTCAGCAGCCCCTGGGGGTGGAGGAGGCGGAGCAGAGATAGACGGGTCGGGATCATCGCCAGCAGGGGACGAACGGGCCAAACGAGGATCGAGAGAGGGCGCGAGGCGGTCTCGAGGGAGTGAACCGGTAGGAACCATCGATGTACTCAAGAACTCCCATCTCTCCAAGCATTCGACATTCAGGAATTCCATATCAAATGCCAAATGAAGGTCGTGATCTTGTAGATTAAGAGCCCCCAACTGTACTGCCAAGTGTGTGATATAGGACCCGAAGATCAGGGGTTTGTTCTTTTTTTGGCAAAATGGTCTTGAATTGTGCCGCCAACTAACACCCCAAGTTGACCTTGATATTGTTTTCATACTCCAGATGAAGAAGAACTCGGGTCGAGAGAGTATACCAGAGCTGTCCTTGCGACCCGAATAGCTGTATGCTAAGAGGCGCTGAACATATCGGGCACTAAGGTCCTTAAGAAAGAGCTCCTAAATCTAGAAGGGTCATAGCGGTGCCTGTCCGACAGACATGTCTCTCCACACATCGTGGTAAGAAGATAGGACCCGAAGATCATGGGTTTGTTCTTTTTTGGCAAAACGGTCTTGAATTGTGCCGCCAACTAACACCCCAAGTTGACCTTGATATTGTTTTTTATACTCCAAGATGAAGAAGAACTCGGGTCGAGAGAGTATACCCAGAGCTGTCCTTGGCGACCCGAATAGCTGTATGCTAAGAGGCGCTGAACATATCGGGCACTAAGGTCCTTAAGAAGGAGCTCCTAAATCTAGAAGGGTCATAGCAGTGCCTGTCGACAGACATGTCTCTCCACACATCGTGGTAAGAAGATAGAAATAGCTCTACGTAATCACAGGCACTCTTAGCGTATTCCCTAATCTCAGCATACTCCGGAAGTAATGAACCAATGCCAGATTAAATTGGGTAATGGAGAAATTGAACTCTTGACCATTAGCCGAAAATGAATGACATTTAAGGTATCAACAGTATACGTGTGGGCAACTTAAACTCAAAAGTGGAGTAAATTCCCTAATTAACTCAACAAAGCAGAACGGAAGATAGCGAGATAAGGGCGCCATCTAATGGTGCTAAACATGCGCTCAACCTCCTCCTGGATCCCAGAACACCCATAGTCAGCTCGTCAGAGCATTTAAACGGGATGATATGCCGCTCACAAACCTTGGCATATCTCTACTGATTGGCTGTCCTAGTGAAGTTTAAATGCCCCTCAAAGTGGAGCGGCGGCATTCACATGAGCACCCCTACCCCTACCAAACGGGTTCGAAGACTAGAAGAGGAGGGTTGCTTGGTAGGTACATTCACTGGAATGGAGGGTTGGGGTAGGGACTAAGATTGAGAGACTCGAGGCCTAGAAGATGATTTAGATCTCACCATGGCCGCTAATAGTCACTCCAAGCAACCAGAGACAAGAATAACTAGCAAATGCCAATTTAGTCAACCAGAAAATACACAATTGAGTCACCCACATCTATACCAATTTTCCTAACAATGCAACAATTGCACTCAATAACCACAGGATGCCCAACTATTACCAACAACCAGCAACTGGCAAAAGTAATTCAATAAGCACAGGGACTACCCAATTCAGGCATCCAACAAGCAAACTTTGTCCATCCACAATCTCAACAAATGCACTCTAAAATATATACAAATGCCCCCACCAGTCAAACGTAACAATTGCCCCAATGAATATGGCAAAACCACAAACCTTGGCATATCTCTACTGATCGGCTAGTCTAGTGAAATTTAAATGCCCCTCAAAGTGAGCGGGGCATTCACATGACCACCCCTACCCCTACCCAAACGGGTTCGAACACTAGAGAGGAGGGTTGGTTGGTAGGTACATTCACTGGAATGGAGGGTTAGGGTAGGGACTAAGATTGAGAGACTCGAGACTTAGAAAGATGATTTAGATCTCACTATGGCCGCTAATAGTCACTCCAAGCAACCAGAGACAAGAAATAACTAGCAAATGCCAATTTAGTCAACCAGAAAATGTACAATTGAGTCACCCACAAATCTATACCAATTTCCTAACAATGCAAACAATTGCACTCAATAACCACAGGATGCCCAACTAGATTACCAACACCAACAACTGGCAAAAGCAATTCAATAAGCACAGGGGACCTACCCAATTCAGGCAGCCAACAAGCAAACTTTGTCCATCCACAATCCTCAACAAATGCACTCTAAAATATATACAAATGCCCCCACCAGTCAAACCGTAACAATTGCTCCAATAATATGGCAAACCACAAACCTTGGCATATCTCTTACTGATCGGCTAGTCTAGTGAAAGTTTAAATGCCCCTCAAAGTGAGCGGGGGCATTCACATGAAGCACTCCTACCCCTACCCAAGCGGGTTCGAACACTAGAAGAGGAGGGTTGGTTGGTAGGTACATTCACTGGAATTGAGGGTTGGGGTAGGGATTAAGATTGAAAAACTCGAGACCTAGAAGATTATTTAGATCTCACCATGGCCGCTAATAGTCACTCCAAGCAACCAGAGACAAGAATAACTAGCAAATGCCAATTTAGTCAACCAGAAAATGTACAATTGAGTCACCCACAATCTATACCAATTTCCTAACAATGCAAACAATTGCACTCAATAACCACAGGATGCCCAACTATTACCAACAACCACAACTGGCAAAAGCAATTCAATAAACACAGGGACTACCCAATTCAGGCAGCCAACAAGCAAACTTTGTCCATCCACAATCTCAACAAATGCACTCGAAAATATATACAAATGCCCCCACCAGTCAAACCGTAACAATTGCCCCAATAATATGGCAAAACCACAAACCTTGGCATATCTCTACTGATGGCTGGTCTAGTGAAATTTAAATGCCCCTCAAAGTGAGCGGGGGCATTCATATGAGCACCCCTACCCCTACCCAACGGGTTCGAACACTAGAAGAGGAGGGTTGGTTGGTAGGTAATTCACTGGAATGGAGGGTTGGGGTAGGGACTAAGATTGAGAGACTCGAGACCTAGAAGATGATTTAGATCTCACCATGGCCGCTAATAGTCACTCCAAGCAACCAGAGACAAGAATAACTAGCAAATGCCAATTTAGTCAACCAGAAAATGTACAATTGAGTCACCCACAATCTATACCAATTTCCTAACAATGCAAACAATTGCACTCAATAACCACAGGATGCCCAACTATTACCAACAACCAGCAACTGGCAAAAGCAATTCAATAACACAGGGACTACCCAATTCAGGCAGCCAACAAGCAAACTTTGTCCATCCACAATCTCAACAAATGCACTCTAAAATATATACAAATGCCCCCACCAGTCAAACCGTAACAATTGCCAATAATATGGCAAAACCACAAACCTTGGCATATCTCTACTGATCGGCTAGTCTAGTGAAATTTAAATGCCCCTCAAAGTGAGCGGGGGCATTCACATGAGCACCCTACCCCTACCCAAGCGGTTTGAACACTAGAAGAGGAGGGTTGGTTGGTAGGTACATTCACTGGAATGGAGGGTTGGGGTAGGACTAAGATTGAGAAGACTCGAGACCTAGAAGATGATTTAGATCTCACCATGGCCGCTAATAGTCACTCCAAGCAACCAGAGACAAGAATAACTAGCAAATGCCAATTTAGTCAACCAGAAAATGTACAATTGAGTCACCCACAATCTATACCAATTTCCTAACAATGCAAACAATTGCACTCAATAACCACAGGATGCCCAACTATTACCAACAACCACAACTGGCAAAAGCAATTCAATAAGCACAGGGACTACCCAATTCAGGCAGCCAACAAGCAAACTTTGTCCATCCACAATCTCAACAAATGCACTCTAAAATATATACAAATGCCACCACCAGTCAAACCGTAACAATTGCCCCCAATAATATGGCAAAACCAGCAAGAGTAGTTCAGAAATTTAAGAACAACAACTCAATCCCAACCCATTAGCAGGCAACTAGGTATTCAACCGAATGGAGTTAACAAATGATAGGCAAAATATCCGAACCAGTACCGCTGATGCACCACACAATTGAAGAGATATTGCATACGATCAACACCAATCCACTGATAAAACCCAAACAACACCTAATACTGCAAGAATCGGGGATTGAAATACAAATACCTCCACTGGTCTTCGAAGGAAGAAGTGGGAGTGGTGACGCGCTGACGGAGGCGTGGGCGAGCGAAAGGATGGCGATGCGCGGCCTGTGATGGCGGCTAGGCCGGAGAGAGAGAGACGCGAGGACAGAAGAGAGACGAGAGGAGAGAGAGCTGGGCCGGCGTGCGTGGGAGACGGTGGAGTGACCGAGGCTAAGGTCGTGCGCGTGGAGGTGGCCATCCATGGGCTACGGGCGGCAAGATGAGGAGGCGGTTGCTGGCGAGCAACGTGGATGAGGAAGCGGTCGGCTGGCGAGCGACGCGCGTGCGGGTAACGAGCGGTGAAGGGTTGCGCACGAGATGGGGAGGAGCGGAACTAGGGAGATGGTGCGAGCGCGTGGAGCAGCGCCCGGCGTGGGCTGCTGGGCCGCGGCGTGCGGCTACGTGGGGGGAATTGTCATGGAGTGAGGCGCGCGGACAGGGCAGGACAGTGCGTGTGCGAGCGAGGTTGGGGAGTGGAGGAGGTGGCGATGGCTGCGAGAGGGGAAGAGGGAGTGACAGCTTTGCAAAAGGAAGAAGGAATCGGAGAAGAAGAAAGAAAGAAAAGAGGAAGTAAGAAAGAAAAAAAAGAAAAAAATATTTTTTTTTGTTTTATTTTAAATTTAAAAATTTTGTGATTTGAAAATCAAAAGCTCAAACGAAAAGTCTTTTTTTTTGTATTAATTAATTTAATTTTTTTTTAGATTATTAATTTTTTCTTAATAAAATGTATTTTCGAAATTCAAAATTAGAGATTAACAGAAAATCGAAAACTGTTCCGACAATTTGAATACTTATCTTTTGGTGCGGCGAACGTGGACCGTGGGATGCCAAGAAGGCAGGAACCCTTCTGACGATGAGCTCTTCATATGACTTGATGCGAGCATGTCAAAAAGGCAAGAACCCTTCTGACCAAGTACCAGGAAGCTCGTATTGTGCCACACGCCCAGTTGACGCGAGCGCGTCAAGTCATAGAGACACCTATGAATCATCAAAACACGAAAATTAAAGCCAAAACGCAGTTCAAACTTCAAGGAAAACATATTTAAACTATCAAACAAAACCGGAACAAACAACTAAAGTAAATTTAGATTGCCTCCTACTGAGTGCCCTTTCTTTAATGTCTTTGACTAGACATAGCAAGGTGTCATGAAGTAGGATACGGCGGTGCATCTAGACTTATCGTCCACTTCTCCACTTGGAAAGCCTTTGTAATAATCTTTGAGACGGTGTCCATTCACCACAAATTTATTGTCCGTCTTAGCGCTCTGAATTTCTACTGGCACCATAGGGAAAGACGTGAGCAACAATAAAAGGTCCAATCCAACGGGAAGCGTAGCTTACTTGGGAATAGTTTGAGTCTGATTAGTATAGGAGAACCTTTTTGACCAACTACATAAGTCTTCCTAGAAATTTGCTGGTCATGAAACGCTCTACTCCTCTTCTTGTAAATTGATGCTTCTCATATGTTTCGTTCCGAATTTCCTCTAATTCTTGCAAGTCCAACTTCCGTTGGGCACCGGCTCTCTTCTATATTCATGTATACTGTTTTAATCGCCCAAAAACCTTTGTGCTTCAAACTCCACTGGAAGGTGACACGGCTTCCCAAATGCCCAATATGTAGGGTGACATCTCTATGGGGTCTTGTTACGCCGTCCGATAGGCTCAAAGTGGTATCTTCTAACCTTTGACTCTAGTCCTTCTATCGGGGGCACCATTTTTTTCAAAAATGGGACTTAATTTTCCGATTCGATACCTCTCCGCTTGACCATTGGTCTGAGGGGTACGACGTTGAGACCTTGTGGAGGATACCGTACTTGCGAAACAGCGCGGCTATGGTCTTGTTGTAGAAGTGCGTCTTCCTGTCACTAACAATGGCTCTCGGCATCCCAAAACGCACAAAAATATTAGATTTAATGAAATCTGCAACCACTTTCGAATCATTAGTCGGGTGGTTTTAACTTCCACCCATTTAGACATATAATTGACTGCCAACAAAATATATACAAAACCAAATGACGTAGGAAAAGCCCCATAAAATCTATACCCCAAACATCAAAAATTTCTACAAAAATCAACGGGACTTGGGTACATATGATCTCTATGGGCTATATTACCTACCCGTTGACATCGATCACCAGATTTACGAAACACATATGCATATTTAAACAAAGAAAACCAGTAAAACCCACTCTCCAATACCTTATGTGCAGTTCATTTTTGTCCAAAATGACCTCCACAGGCTAAAGTATGACAGAAAATTAAAATTGATTGAAATTTAGCTTCACTTACACATCGTCTCATCACCTGGTCAACACATTTCTTCCACAAATACGGGTTATCCCAAATGAAGTACTTGGCGTCGCTCTTCAACTTGTTCTGTCTTGTTTTTGGCCAACCTGCAGGAAAATTACCAGTTACGAGATAGTTTACTAGATCTGCATACCAAAACAATTGAGAATTCAAAAAAAATAAATGTTTCTTCACAGAATGCATCCTTCAATGGCTCGTTCTCCTCTCTAACTGGTATGCGATTCAAATGATCGGCTACTAGATTCTCTGACCCTCTTTTATCCCTTATTTTCAGGTCAAATTCTTGCAGGAACAATATCCACTTTATGAGTCTCGATTTTGCATCCTTCTTAGTCATTAGGTATCTTAACGCTGAATAATCAGAAAATACAATAACTTTAGCACTTAACAAATATGACCTAAACTTTTATAAGACAAAAATAACAGCCAGAAGCTTCTTCTCAATTGTGGAGTAATTCCAGTTGGGTCCCATTCAAAACTCGGGATGCATAGTAGATGACGTGAACTGCCTTTCCTACTCTTTGCCCCAACATAACCCCTACAGCATGATTACTGGCGTTGCATATGATCTCAAAGGATAAACTCCAGTCAGGGGGTTGACTGATTGGTGGCGAGATCAATAGTTCCTTCAACTTGTCGAAGGTTCTCTCACACTTGTTATCGAATTTCAAAGCCATATCTTTTTGTAAAAACTGGAATAACGGGGATCCAATTTTTGAAAAATTCTTGATAAACCTTCGATAAAAACCTGCATGTCCAAGAAAAGAGTGCATCTCCCACACACTGGCGGGGTAAGGCAAAACAGATATAATGTCTATTTTAGCCTTATCAACTTCAATATTTTTAGAAAACATAACCTGACCTAAGACTATCCCATATTCAACCATAAATTGACATTTTTTTCAATTAAGCACAAGATTAACCTCTATACACCTCAATAAGATCAATTTCAAGTTATCTAAAAAAGTATCAAAACCATCACCATACACACTGAAATCGTCCATGAAAATTTCAATAATTTTCTCTACATATTCTGAAAAGATGCTTATCATACATTTTCTGGAATGTTGTAGGCGCATTGCACAACCCAAATGGCATTCGTCTATATGCAAAGGTTTCAAACGGACATGTGAAGGTCGTCTTCTCTTGATCCTCTAGTGTGATTGTTATCTGAAAATACCCTGAAAATTTCATCCAAAAATTATAAAAAACCTGAACAAGCTAAACGCTCAATCATTTGGTCAATGAAAGGAAGAGAAAAATGGTCATTTTTTGTGATAGCGTTCAGTCTATGGTAGTCTATGCACTGCCTCCATCCGGTGGGTTTGCGCACTGGTACAAGTTCACCCGTTTGGTTGGTCTCCACTATCACTCCTACTTTCTTTTGGAACTATCTGGACTGGATTCACCAATGAGCTATCTGATATCACGAATATGATCCCCACATTTAAACAATTTCAATATCTTTTTTTTTCACCACTTCCATCATGAAGGGATTGAGCCTCCTTTGAGTTTTCCGTACAGGTTTGGCATCCTCCTCTAGCCTTATTCGGTGCATATAGATGGAGGGGTTGATCCCCTTAATGTCGGTGATTAGTCCACCCTATCGCCTCTTTATACTCTCTAAAAGATCCGGATTAGTTTTCTCCTCTTGGGTTTCTGAGAGTGCAACTGAGATAATCACCGGGAGTGTTTCGTTGTCACCCAAATACGCATATTTCAAGTGCTTCGATAGCGGTTTCAACTCCAACACAGGTGCCTGCACTACAAATAGTAGTATCCTCTGATGAGATTTGGAAATGAATATTGGTGAGACTTCATACCTTTTTGTTGTGGTTTGCAATGAGTGTAACGCCCTTATTGTGCATTTCAACTCTTCACTCCACTCCACCTCAGGAGCTGTCCCCAACTCTAGGTGTTTGGTTAAACCAACTTCCCAACTCATCCCTGCCAATAATTTCAAACACTTCCTGCACCGCAGGGTCAATAGCACTTACAGAGAAAACAGAGTTAAAATTAGAGTTTGAGGGGTATTTCATAGTATCAAATATATTAAAATGAACAATTTTTTCATCAAATTCCATGGACAAGGTACCCTTATTAATATCAATTTTTGTCTGTGCTATACTCAAAAAGAGTTTACCTAGTAGTAAAGGTGAAAGATCGGGGGAATGATCATCATCTATGCCAACTACATAAAAGTTAGATGGGAATACCAAATCATTAATTTTGACCAACACATTCTCAACCAATCCATCAGGGTATGCATTAGTTCGGTCAGTTAGTTGAATGATTATTCCAGTTTCTTTTAATGGACTTGGGTTTAGAGAAGTATAGATAAATTTTGGCATCACATTGATCGATCCTTCTAGGTCTAACATGGTTTTTCCAATTTGAGTGTTACCTATCCTATAGGAATAGTAAACATACTTAGATCCCTACACTTCGGTGGGAGTTTCCTCTGTAGGACCGCTGATATATTCTCCCTCACGATGACTCTTTCATTTTCTCTCAGTCTCATTAGATTGACGCACGGGTCTCTCAGAAACTTCGCATACTTCGGCACTTGTTTGATTGCATCTAACAGGGGAATATTGATCTCTACCTTACGAAACACATCTAAGATCTCCTTCTTCTTATCCTGCTTCTTTGATTTCTCCAACCTGTTAAGGAAGGGAGGCTGATGAGTTTTTGACCTCAACGATCGGGTCAGGGAGTACCACTGGATTTTTGTTGTCTCTGTTCTCCTCTTCCAGCTCTTTCTCAATTTGTTCCTCATCCTTGTCCTTAGGAAATAAAGGTTCGGGTCCTTGGACTTTCTTGCCACTTCTCAAGATTATTGCGCTTATATTTTTCAGATTCAACTCAAACTGAGATGACAACTTCCCTTGGATCTGGGACTCTAATGATTAATCGTTATGGCCATTTGATTATTTGACTTTGCATGGATTGGCATTTAACTCATTTGATTTTTTATGTTCCACAGTTCGGAGTCCGTCTTTTGTTGATGTTGCGCGATAGTAGCCATTAGCTGTTTCATCATCTCCTCCAAAGATGGACTAGAGCCTGGTGGAGGAGGTGGTGGTCGAGGTTGGTACTACTACTGGTACTCTTGTTGTCTATTCGACACAAAATTAGACTGCCTGTTCCCTCCATAACTGAGATTGGGATGGTCCCTCCAACCAGGGTTGTAGGTACTTGAATATGGATTCGTAGTGCTTTCTTGGCGTGGGCGCGTGGCCAGCCATGTTTACGTGTTTTGTATTTTCTTCTTGAACTAGCGGACACGTCTTCGTAGCATGACCCAAGGCAGCGCATACCCTACCATATTTTGGCTTGTGAAGCATTTTTCCATAGCTAGTTGTCGCACGAAAGATATCAATTCAGAGAGTTGCTGTTGGATAGAGGAGGTTTCTACTTCATTCACCTTTACGCGTTCAGGATATCCTCTCCTCGAAACCAAACTGTTGTGAATTCTCAGCCATTCCTTCAATCAACTCCCATGCTTCTCGAGGAGTCTTGTTCACCCAATGTTCCTCCACTTGCAGCATCGATTATGCTTCTGTCCCTAAAGAGTAACCCCTCATAGAAATATTGGATGAGCAGTTGCTCACTTATCTGATGCTGAGGGTATTTGATGCATAGCTTTTTGAACCTTTCCCAGTACTCATAGAGGGACTCGCCTGGGTGTTGGTTGATGTCGCATATCTCTTTCTTTTAAACTGGCTGCCCGAGACGCTGAAAAGTATTTGTCTAAGAATTTTTTTTTCAACTGGTCCCACGTGATGATACTACCTGATGGTAGGTAGTACACCCAATCTTTTGCAGAATCTTTCAAGGAGAAGGGGAAGGCATCATTTTTATCTGCTCTCTATAATTTCCGAGGGTTTTATACTGTTTACAAACGATATCGAACTCTTACAAGTGCTTGTAGGGCTCCTCACCTGGTAAATCATGAAAAAAATGGCAAGAGATGAATTAGATCAGGTTTTAACTCAAACGGAGTGTTATCATTCAAATTTGGAAAAAATAATACATAACAGCTGCTGATTTAAATCAAGAGCAGCCAACTCCTTTAGTGTTCGTGCATTTGCCATGGTGATTTTTCTCTTGGTCTGAATCACTTGAAGTATCACTAAGTAAATCCGTTAGTTCAACTTCTGACTCAGGTCTCTGAGATGCAGCACTGGAGTGCTCTTCTCTGAATTGTCTGGTCTCTTTCTTTGTTCTACGTGCAGTTTTCTCTACTTCGAAATCGAAAATTAATTCATTTGTATGAGAAAAACGAGACATACACTTGAAAAGTATCAGAAAATTAGAACAAAAGTGCACCTAAAAAGAAACAAATAACCAACGTCAGTCCCCGGCAACGGCGCTAAAAATTGACAGGTTGTCGAAATCTGTGCAATAATAAAATAAATCTATTGCCAATGAAAATAACCAAAACCTGATTTCAAGTACTGAAACAGGGACTCTAGGTGTGCAATGGGTTACTTGATTCACCATGTTCTCGAAGAATTTGATTGATCCGATATACCCGAATGGGATGATTTTTTCACAAATAATTATTAATTTGTAAATAGGGGCAAGTAGGGTCGTATCCTCAGGGATTGAGGATATTTGTCATTTTTGAAAATCCAAAATAACACGGGGAATGTTTTTGTATAAAGGATAACAATTAAAACAATTCAACTAAAAATAAAAATAGCCAACTAAAAATTAAATGACAATTCACTAAATCAGAGTAATAATAATTAAAAGTCTAGTCAAGAAATAATTTCAGCAGTGGTTCACCTAATTGATCCTCGATGCAAAGACAATTTTCAATTATTTACTAATAAATAGGTTATAACTGTCAAACAAGTGATGACAGTCAACCCCTCTTTATTGCGTCGGTGATTAAGGTACGCCCGTTAATCACTGCTCTAATTGAGAAATAATTTTAGGTACGCCCGTAAGATTTAATTCCCCAATTGTCTTACATATTAGAGAAACCCTATTCTAACCAAATAACGCATTATTAGGATTATTTTAGATTAGTCCGCGTATTCTCCTGATACAAATCCAATCATACAAGTTGTCACTATTTCAAGACAATTAAACAATAACAGATTTAATGCCTTAATTAACAATAGATTACTAAATCAATTCACTATCCGGATCCAAGACAATTAATTAATTAATTAACCATAAGCACTGTAATCGGAGAATATGCAAATAGCAATAAATAAGAGGAAAAGATAAAATTAAATCGATTGCACAATTTTAGGCGACCCAAAGCATCCGTTGTTTCTTGACTAGAAAAAAGGATTTACTTCATCCCTGATGCGAAAAACCCACACACAATTAAAGTAATAGTCACGGCCATCAATTGGGTAGATTCAACTCGTTCGAATTACCAAGGAAAAACAAGTTACAGGAGGTAAAATCTGGTCTTCACTTTTCCTACGCATACAGGAGAAGAAAAAGCAACTAGAAGCCGAAAAGAAAAGTCAAAGTTCTCCAATTTGCTCCTGACATGCGTAAGAATGAAACCAAAAAAAGATGAAAAAGGGAAAAGTCCCAAGCTAATCTAAAAGGAAGTCCCCGATGTCTGCTTCAATTTTTCTATCTAAAACAATGCTTCCTTCTTCCATGCGGCGGCCCCCCAAGGAAAAGAAGACTGAGCCGTCCTCCCCTCCTGGTCCTCGGTTCAGCAGTTGCCAAAAAAAGGGAAGAGTTTTCCTTTTCCAAAAATGCCCCTGAAATAAAGGCTACTATCCGAACTGTCGAATTGGCACTTGTTTTGGATATTTTTGCTCTACTTCCTGTAATAAATGCAAATTTTTCAAAAGTGAGTAGAATCTAACAATTAATCCACATCGGATCAGATAATAGGTGAAATTAATTATAAAATAAATAATAAAATTATAATCTATCACTAAACCAGGTCTAAACAATGGCCCATAGTCTTTAAGATTTAAGGACCTTGCACAGTACATGAAATTTGGATTAAATTGATCTAGGAATTAATCAAGGGCCCTCGTCCCTTGCATCTTTCAGACTACCAGAGGAGACTTTTTGCACGCAGAGCCAGGTAAGTGAACAGCAACAAGTGTTGCAGGATTAACGGGGTGTAGAGCAGAAGACTTTGGACTACAAATGTCAATCACCTTCTGACGCATTCAAGGCAGATAAGAACCTTCGCAAGTTTCCCCGAACCATCTCTATCATCACGGGTTTGTTTTCAACCAATGAAAATAAATCACACAACACCACCACCGTGTTTGGATTGCTATATTTAGAATTTTTTTTTGTAAAAAAAATATTGTAGTGATTTAATATATATAAGGTAAAAAGATAATTAAAAAATATATTCATAAAAAATGTAAAAAATTTTTGACAGAAAATGACAGTTCAAATAATTTAGTTTAGTTAGATAAAATATTTTTTATATTTACTAAATTATTTTTAATTCGTAAACGGTTATCGAGTCATCCACGGGTTGATCCGGATTCGAAATTTTTTCTTTTCGGATTTATCGGGTTTGACTCAATTCTGAACCGAACCTGCGAAGTCTCAACCCAAACTCATTAATTTCGTATTTAGTTCGTGTCGTGTCCAAAATTGTGTCGAAAATTGCCACCCCTACATAAAACCCATTTTTTTTTAATTGGCGATATGTGAAGAACCAATAACCATTTTCCCTTCTTCCAGTACCATGTTTTGAACAGAACTCGCATAAGCCAATCGACAGATTCTAGCATATCACCATTCTTGTGGTTTGTGTTAATTGGGAAGATAAAGTATTGCACACAAAAGAAGGGTTCCTGTCAATCATCATCTCCGGAAGATGATTACGGAGTTCACTTCTTGTACAAGCAGGTCTAAACAATGGTCTATAGTCATTAAGATTTAAGACATTGCACAGTACATCTCTTTTGGCTTGGTACGAAGACCTTCAAACTGGCACTTCATATTGATCCATTGGAAAGCGCATAATCCGCGAAATGCCCTTTTTTTTTTTTGGATAAATCGCAGCTATCCACTTCGATAAAATTTTACAGAGATGCACTTATTTTGGCTCAATAAAGTAGCAATGATAGATTGGCTGAAGACAACTTTTAATTTGATTATAATTTTTTGGTTAATGAAGCGGAGGTGAAAATTAATTAGTCAAATGAATGATCCATAATGCAAAAACATTAGGAATTTCACTTCTAATTGTGCCTTTCCATAATGCAGAAGATCACAGTAGATAGACTAGATTGTGTGGGCTATATAAGCAGAACCGCAAGAATCTGTAACAGCTCAACCACGTTCCCAATACGCAGAAACTTTTAGTATCCAATCATCAGCTTGTTGCAAATTATTCCATCTTCGCATCCAACAGCTCATTGAAGTTCCCAATACCATGTGGGGATTTCGCTCATCATCAACATTAGCAAACATATTTCTCCTTCTCTCAGTTGCCATGAACCTTTCAGTAAGCCATGTTTCAGCTTCTAAACAATTTCAAAATGAGACTGATCGTCTTGCTCTGCTTGAATTCAAGAATCAGATATACGATGACCCATTTGGAGTGCTAAAGTCCTGGAACCATTCACAACACCATTGTCATTGGGAAGGAGTCACATGCGGTACCCGACATCGAAGGGTCATGGCCCTGACTCTAAGGGATAAGCACTTGTCTGGAACCATATCTCCTCATGTCGGAAATCTAAGCTTCATGAGGTTCATCCAACTTCCGGGGAATCAATTCCATGGTGAGATTCCCCAAGAATTCGGTCGCCTCTTCAGGCTGAGAGTCTTGGACCTGTCAAGTAACGCAATCAGTGGAAAAATCCCAGCAAACTTGAACTACTGCTCAGAGTTGGTAACTATTAGCCTAATCGAGGAATTGAGTGGCTCATAGAAAGCGTAAATCATCAATTACAATAGCCACAAATTTGTTTATCCTTTGCCATGCTGTTGATCAGAATCAACTTTTTCAGAGTATGAGTTGAAATTGGCGGCATCAACTCAAGGTGATGTCTACAGTTATGGCATGCTTTTGCTAGAGATATTCTCAGGAAGGGGACCATTTGTCTTTTTTTAATGGATACCTTTGCACCAACCGATAAATTTTTAATAAATCCTGAATAAAAATACAGATAAAGGGAATTGATCCCTTAATTTACACCGAAAAAGAACTTTAAAACTCTCCCTAGTGGCCAACTACTTCTAGAGTAGTTGGTTGGTGCCTGTTACATTTGGTCCGATGACTAGGATTTGCATAACTATGTTAAGATGGCTTTGCCTAACAAGTTTGTTAGATCGTGGACCCTTCGCTACTTGCAAAAGAAATAGAACAAAATGTTAGGTCTGATCCTATGAAATTGACTAACGAAAATAATAGGATTTTTGGCAAAACAAATAAAAAACATAGGATTTTAAGTGGTTCGGTCGAATTGACCTATGTTCATGGACGAAGGGGTAACAGGTTTACTATAATAAAAGAGAGTATAAAAGAGATAGTACAAAACCCTAGGAAACAATTCCAAGGCCCGAAAGACACTTAAAATTGAAAACATAAAAGAGGTTAAATAATACAAAATACTTAACGGTTCAAACGCCCATAACTTGTTTTTTTGGTTTGATACCTAACCAAAACCTCTCTTAGATTAGGACGTGGGCCTGTAAAACTCTCTTGAATTATTGTATACGGCACTTGGATTGATACTCTTAGCACATTTAAACTCATATAAGTCCACTATATTTATAATTATGAAGAATAGAGAATCTTTATAAAATTTTCAATGTGAAATACAAAGACACACCCAACAAAAAATCGGCAAGCATTTCAGGTTGCTACAGAAGATGAGGATGTAGGTCTATTAGGTGATGTAAACAAGGTGCAAAAATGCCTTGTTTCGATCTTTCAAGTTGGATTGGGATGTTCCCATAAATCATCGAAAGATCGCATGGACATGAACCTTTCTTGATGTTAATTAGGCGACACCAAAGCAGATTTGAGGTCCTGTTCCGGAGTCGTTGCATTAGTGCTAAACAGTGAAAAGCTTTTGAAGTGATAATGACAAATTGCAACAAGAAAAAAAAAATTTTTTTGGGGGGAGCAAATTGGTTAATGCATGAATCATCGAATTGGAGCGTTCCTTTCTTTTTAAAAAAAATTTTTTCTGTTTTACCTGTTATAAAAGCAATAATTTTTCTGTTGGGATAACTCGATTTAAAAATTAATTGTCAAAAAGTATTGGGCTGATAATCTTGTGATATACAGCTGCTCCACAATACAAACAGTCCTCTCCCCATCCAAAGATACAGAGGAACAACATGTGAAGAACTTGTGACCAAATACTACTATGTTTGGCTTCATTGCAGGGTTATAATCAAATTTCGAAAGAGAAACCTGTCTAGCTGTGGACATTGCAGGGTTACTTGGAAAGAATTTCAGCTTTGAGTTAATTACTGCAGAGTGCGGAGTTGTTTGCTAAATGAGAATCAGCCAAGGCCCCCGGCCGCCAGGAAGATTGAAATGTAATTTGGACAATTAGGTCATTTTCCAAATTGATAGACGGTGATACGTAAAGGAGCAATAGCCATTTCCCCTTCTTCCAAGTTTGTTTTGTCAAGCTTTACAGTAGTCAACATTCTCGCGGCTTGACTGGTACAAGCAGGTCTAAACAACGACCCTTAGTCAAGATTTAAGACATCGCACCATGTATCTTTTTTGACTTGGTAAGAAAACCTTTCAATTGGCTGACTGTACACAAAGAAAGTTTATGTAGTCAAGATTAAATAAAATTTTATTTAATTTATTTAGATAAATAAATTGAATTGATCTTAATTTAAATTAAATTATGAAAGTTCATTAAGATTTGGACTTATGAATTGGGTCGGAATTATGTGGGGCTTAAATCAATTAAATGTGTAGTGTCCATTTAAATTAGAGTGAATTAATAGGTTTATTAATTCAGAGTGAACAATTTGGATCAGTCTATTACTAAAGTAAAAATTAAATGGATTTCTTGAGTTATAAGAATTAAATAGGTTTCTTGAGTTATAAGACATCCAAAGTGCAGGAAGTTTCGGGAAGATTTTTTTAAAGGTCAAGCTTGGTATAAATAGAGATCTTCCTTCAAGTAAAAGGGACACATTAGAAATCCCTAAATTCTGAAAAAATTCTATCAAACATTTTAAATCCAAATCGATAAAACTCTATCCCTTCAAATCCCTTGAATCCAAATCAAATCCAAGTCAAGGCAAAGAAATCCTTCCTTCTGTTCGTCTTGAAGGCTTCAAATTCCCTCAAATAGCCGTAAATAATTGATTCAGTTTATGTCCCTTAAATAATTTTCCCTTTACTTTTTTAGGTTTTCTTGTATAACGTAACAATAATATACCTAAAAACAAAAATACAGAGTATGGAATGGGTGTTGCGGCATCAACTCTGGTGGATGTCTACAGCTATTGAATTCTTTTGCTAGAGATGATCACAAGGAAAAGACCAACAGATGATATGTTTATGGACGAGCTAGATCTACATAATTATGTTAATAGGGCCTTGCCTGGACAAGTTTATGAGATCGTGGATTCCTTGCTTCTTTCTAAATTAGGAGATGAAAACAAAAGAATGACTCTTGGAGGGGATGAAATTGATGGTGTAAGAGAGATGGAGTGTGTTATTTCCCTATTGAAAATCGAGCTCAAATGCTCAGAGAAATCGCCAAAATGATCGGATGCACATGAATGAAGTTGTCGGAAAATTACATCATACTAAGGATGTTTTTCTTGGTGTCAGGGCATATCAAAAAAATCTTGAACCTTAATAGCCACAGGTACATACAAGAATTTAATACCGTTCACAAGTTGAAGTTCATTTCTTCTATTTTAGATGAGCAATTTTATTCTTGGTATCGTCTTATAAGACAACTCATTCTATTATTCGGAATCTATTTCAGCCAAAAGAAGAAAAAAAAAGGAAACAAAGCAAAAGAAGTTATGTGTTGTGCTCAGTAGCGTGGAAAAAGGATGTCTCCTCTTGTAGGTACTAATACATTATGGTTTCGTATTATGTTTGGGTCTTATGCTTCTGTAATTTACATTATATAATAAATTGTACTACTTCATTACAATGCATACTCTTGCTTCTATTAAGCATGCCCTTCCATATGAATCTTAGTCATGATGAGAACGACAGCAAGGGATAGAAGGTGGGAATCAATTGTACGAAAATTACGTTGCAGCATTGCCAGATGATCAGATGCCTTCACTTTAGACAATGTTTCTGATCACTTATTCGGATGAAACAAAACTTTGAAGAGTTGTTTGATCATTGACTATAAGATACAATTCCTAAATCACAACTATTCTAACTGTACCAAATCACGTAGAGAATTGATTTATTGTAAAAATTCATTCTTCACATTTTAGAATACTCTCTATTGTTTTAACCAGTTTGTCATATTAGTGTGTATTGTAGACAAACAAACTTTGCCTTATCCTAAAGGATATTTATCCTTTGTATTGAACATTAATAGTAGACAAATATAGCATAAGAAGGAAAGTGATTGTACAATTTACAATTTGAAACCTTTTCTTTCTTTGTTCATCTTCCTAGTACAATTTAATATTGTTGAAAGAGAAATTATTTTAATGATTCCTCATCTCTTTCTAAAAGGAGAATGAAATATTTTAAGTTCAAAAGAGAGTTCAAACTTCAAAGTGGAATAGGCTAATGTCTCTAATCCTTGCAGAGTAGACATGCAGTGTACTAAAACACAAGCTTAAAATTATAGACTTAAAAAAGTAAGTCAGCACAGCAACTGTTTTGATCCTTCCTATTAAGTAGTTGAATGAAGTGGATGTAGACCATCAATATTTTGGTCCTTCCCACTTATTGCAGAGACTTAGCAGACTGACTGTTATAGACCTGAAAGAGTAATAAATTGTTAATTAGAAGATGAGGGGAAAAAATAAAAATAAGACTTTAGGTCAAGAGAGGAGAATACATTTTCTCCAATCTCAGATAAATTATTTGTGTTAATTGACAAAGATAATGAAGTATTAGCTCAGTTTCCTGTGCTTTTGAAGACTTAGAGCAGAGCAGGTAATCTGCCGGCTGCCAAAAGTCAAGAACGGTAACACTCTAATTGGCTTCCAATGTTCTACAAAAAAAAAAACAAAAGTGGGAAAACAATAGGGTTAATTGCATTAAGCCCCCTAGCAATTTGGTCCCAAAATCACTTCGTCCCCTGACGAATCACTTTACCCCATAGATTGAATGTTCAGTGAATCAACCCACGTACCTTTAAAGTTAGCAATTGTAATTTACCATCATGAATTATGATTACGGTTGCGCTTAGCCTTCCTAAAGAATTATTTACATAATTTACCTCTAAATTCATGTTTGTGTACAGCTTTGTTTCGATGGCACTGTTTTTCAAAAATTAGTTTTTCAACTACAATAAAAAATTTTAAAAAGTACTCTAAAAGATAATCTAAAAATTAATTTAAAATTTTTTAAAATTTTAAAAAATATTTCAAAATATATTCTAAAAACTCTCATACTCTTAAATATCCCAAAATATTTTCTGAAAATATCTCAAAATATAATCTTAAAACTCTGTTACAGCAAAGTTTTTCAAAAACACCCCAAAAACAGCTAATCCAAACGGAGTTATGCATATTTTCCTTTTACGTCTTTGCCCTTTTTGTTTTTAATTGTTTCGATTAGTTCTACGTCTTTGTAACACAATTACCATATACATTATTGTACTGTAAAGTTTAGTTTTCTTAATTTTCTGCACATCATTCTTTTGTTTTCGTAGAAGTTGCTTATTCATTAATTTTCATCATTAATGATTATTCACAAACTCCAGAGTTAACTTTCTTGTAACTTGTAGTTAGTTTAGTTTGTTGCTTGTATCACAAACAATATGCAATCTAGATATTAAACATATTTATATACAAATATAAAGCTTAGAACTTATAATTAATTAATTACTACCAGTGATATAATAGACTTCAATATAACGAAGGAATGCAGACAAAACAAAAATAAAAGAAAAAATAAGAGACAGAAAAGAAATTAAAGATTAAAAGAAAAGCTAAAAAGACAAAAATAATTAAAACAATAAGGGTAAATTGCCTATAAAGTTCTTTAGGGACACGGTCATAGTTCATGGGGGCAAATGCAACGATTTTTTTTTCTTTTTTTCCTTTTTTTTTGACCTTTATGATTGAAAATGAGGGAAATCTTGAAAATCCAGCCAAATTGCAATCACTGTCATAATTATGTTTCTAGCTATATCTGCATAATTACGTTTTTTTATAAAATCTTCAAAATTTTCTTCATAGAAAAAGGTGTAATTAAATCTGAAGTCAAGATTAAAATGGAATTGAGTGGCTCATAGAAAACGTAAATCATCAATTACAATAGCCATAAATTTGTTTATCCTTTGCCATGCTGTTGATCAGAATCAACTTTTTCAGAGTATGAGTTGAAATTGGCGGCATCAACTCAAGGTGATGTCTACAGTTATGGCATGCTTTTGCTAGAGATATTCTCAGGAAGGGGACCATTTGTCTTTTTTTAATGGATGCCTTTGCACCACCCGATGAAATTTTCAATAAATCCTGAATAAAAATACAAATAAAGGGATTTGATCCCTTAATTTACACCGACCTAGTGGCCAACTACTTCTAGAGTAGTTGGTTGACGCCTGTTACATTTGTCGATGACTAGGATTTGCATAACTATGTTAAGATGGCTTTGCCTGAACAAGTTTGTTAGATCGTGGACCCTTCGCTACTTGCAGAAGAAATTGAACAAAATGTTAGGTCTGGTCCTATGAAATTGACTAACGAAAATAATAGGATTTTTGGCAAAGCAAATAAAAAACATAGGATTTTAAATGGTTCAGTCGAATTGACCTACGTTCATGGACGAAGGAGTAACAGGTTTACTATAATAAAAGAGAGTATAAAAGAGAGAGTACAAAACCCTAGGAAACAATTCCAAGGCCCGAAAGACACTTAAAATTGAAAACATAAAAGAGGTTAAATAATACAAAATACTTAACGGTTCAAATGCCCATAACTTGTTCTTTTGGTTTGATACCTAACCAAAACCTCTCTTAGATTAGGATGTGGGCCCATAAAACTCTCTTGAATTAGTGTATACGGCACTTGGATTGATACTCTTAGCTCATTTAAACTCATATAATTCGACTATATTTATAACTATGAAGGATAGAGATTCTTTATAAAATTTTCGATGTGAAATACAAAGACATACCCAACAAAAAATCGGCAAGTATTTCAGGTTGCTACAGAAGATGAGGATGTAGGTCTATTAGGTGATGTAAACAAGGTGCAAAAATGCCTTGTTTCGATCTTTCAAGTTGGATTGGGATGTTCCCATAAATCATCGAAAGATCGCATGGACATGAAACCTTTCATGATGTTAATTAGGCGACACCAAAGCAGATTTGAGGTCCTGTTCCGGAGTCGTTGCATTAGTGCTAAACAGTGAAAAGCTTTTGAAGTGATAATGACAAATTGCAACAAGAAAAAAAAAATTTTTTTTTGGGGGGAGCAAATTGGTTAATGCATGAATCATCGAATTGGAGCATTCCTTTCTTTTAAAAAAAAAAATTCTGTTTTACCTGTTATAAAAGCAATAATTTTTCTGTTGGGATAACTCGATTTAAAAATTAATTGTCAAAAAGTATTGGGCTGATAATCTTGTGATATACAGCTGCTCCACAATACAAACAGTCCTCTCCCCATCCAAAGATACAGAGGAACAACATGTGAAGAACTTGTGACCAAATACTACTATGTTTGGCTTCATTGCAGGGTTATAATCAAATTTCGAAAGAGAAACCTGTCTAGCGGTGGACATTGCAGGGTTACTTGGAAAGAATTTCAGCTTTGAGTTAATCACTGCAGAGTGCGGAGTTGTTTGCTAAATGAGAATGAGACAAGGCCCCCGGCCGCCAGGAAGATTGAAATGTAATTTGGACAATTAGGTCATTTTCCAAATTGACAGACGGTGATACGTAAAGGAGCAATAGCCATTTTCCCTTCTTCCAAGTTTGTTTTGTCAACCTTTACATGGTCAACATTCTGGCGGCTTGACTTGTACAAGCAGGTCTAAACAATGACCCTTAGTCAAGATTTAAGACATCGCACCATGTATCTTTTTGGACTTGGTAAGAAAACCTTTAAATTGGCTGACTGTACACAAAGAAAATTTATAATTTATTTAGTCAAGATTAAATAAATTGAATTGATCTTAAATTAAATTAAATTATGAAAGTTCATTAAGATTTGGACTTATGAATTGGGTCGGAATTATGTGGGGCTTAAATCAATTAAATGTGTAGTGTCCATTTAAATTAGAGTGAATTAATAGGTTTATTAATTCAAAGTGAACATCCAAAATGCAGGAAGGTTCGGGAAGATTTTTTTAAAGGTCAAGCTTGGTATAAATAGAGATCTTCCCTCAAATAAAAGGGACACATTAGAAATCCCTAAATTTTGAAAAAATTCTATCAAACATTTTAAATCCAAATCGATAAAACTCTATCCCTTCAAATCCCTTGAATCCAAATCAAATCCAAGTCAAGGCAAAGAAATCCTTCCTTCTGTTCGTCTTGAAGGCTTCAAATTCCCTCAAATCCAAATCAAGTCAAACAAATCTTTCCGTTCATCTTGAAGGCTTGAAGATTGAATATTCAAGTGTTCAAATGTCATCATCAAATCATTCATTTTCTAAGCTCAAATTGTAAGAAACACCCTTTTAATAGGAGAATAAGCATGCTCAGCCATTCGATTAAAGTCCTTTGAAGAGAAGAATCAGATGATTAATTTCTTTAATTTAAGAATTTTCAGATATTTTAATTATTTTATTATTTGATCTAATATAGGGCAAATTACACTTTACCCCATATGGTTTAGTGTTTATTTATATAAGCTCCTTATAGTTTTAAAAACTATACATAAACCCCTTATGATTTGGATTAAAGTATCAAAGTGACGAAATTTGCAAACTATAACGGAGTCAACCAAAATGTCAAAAATACTCCTATGTAAAGTTAAAAACTATTTATTAACCATAGGGGGATTATGTATATATATTGAAAACCATAAGAGGATTATATGATAAAACACTAAACCGTAAGGAGTTTATGTGGTAAAATATAAAATCATACGAGATTAGAGTGTCATGCATATTATGTTTATATATTTTGGTCATTTCAGCCATTTTAGTTTTTAAACAAGAGTAATTTCAATATTTTCATAGATTCTATTACAAATGATTATTTCTGTCACTTTGACACTTTAATCCAAATTATGAGGGGGTTATATATAGTTTTTAAAACTATAGGAGTGTTATGTGAAAATTAGCTATACCACAAGAGGTAAAGTGTAATTTGCTCTTTAATATATTTGATATTTGTGCAAGTTTTCTTGTCCTTTATTTTAAATAACTTTTTTTTTTGTAACCCGGAACATACCCCGATTCGAACCCTTAAGACCCGAGCCGGCACACCAAACCAGAGGAGTGCACCACGGCCCCACGTAGCGACCCCGGGCGAGTCACGGGGGTTCAAGTCCAGAGTAAGATTCGAATCCAAGACCACAAGAGTCCTTAAGAGACCGCTTATCGCTGAGGGCATTTTCCTTGAAAATAAACCAAGAAAATCTAAGTCCCATTACTTCCAATTGTTTGGGCTATATAAGCAGAACCGCAAGAATCTGTAAGAGCTCAACCACGTTCCCAATACCCAGAAACTTTTAGTTTCCAATCATCAGCTTGTTGCACATTATTCCATCTTCGCATCCAACAGCTCATTGAAGTTCCCAATACCATGAGGGGATTTCGCTCATCATCAACAATAGCAAACATATTTCTCCTTCTCTTGGTTGCCATGAACCTTTCAGTAAGCCATGTTTCAGCTTCTAAACAATTTCAAAATGAGACTGATCGTCTTGCTCTGCTTGAATTCAAGAATCAGATATACGATGATCCGTTTGGAGTCCTAAAGTCCTGGAACCATTCACAACACCATTGTCACTGGGAAGGAGTCACATGCAGTGCCCGACATCAAAGGGTCATGGCCTTGACTCTAAGGGAAAAGCACTTGTCTGGAACCATATCTCCTCATGTTGGAAATCTAAGCTTCATGAGGTTCATCCAACTTCCGGGGAATCAATTCCATGGTGAGATTCCCCAAGAATTTGGTCGCCTCTTCAGGCTAAGAGCCTTGAACCTGTCAATTAATGCACTCGTTGGAGAAATCCCAGCAAACCTGAGCTACTGCACAGAGTTGATAAATATTAGCCTACGTGACAACAAGCTAGAAGGGACAATTCCGATTGATCAGCTGAGCAATTTGAAGAAGCTTGAAAATTTTTATCTTTACAAAAACAATTTCACAGGAGAGATTCCCTCCTCAATTGGGAACTTATCATCATTGATCCGGATTGGATTCAGCTTAAACAATCTGGAGGGAAATTTGCCCGTGGAAATGGGGCTCTTAAAAAGGTTATCTTTTTTTTCAGCAGCAGAAAATAAACTATCTGGTATAATCCCTGCCTCCATCTTTAATAGTTCAGCCATTATTTCATTTTCAGTAGCCGCCAATTCCTTTCATGGCAGTATTCCAACCAACATAGGTCACACCCTACCAAATCTGCAAAAATTATATCTTGGGGGAAACAAGTTCTATGGAAACTTTCCGACTTCAATCACCAATGCTTCTGGGCTTGACGTACTCAATCTTCCTAGAAATAATTTTAAAGGCCAAATTCCAACTAATTTAGGAGATCTGACACAACTTAAATTATTAAATCTTGGTGCTAATTTCTTCGGCAATAATTCTACCGGAGACTTGGACTTTATTGCATCATTGACCAACTGCAGTAATCTAAGAATTCTTTCCTTGAGTGCCAATACATTTGGAGGTAATGTACCTAAAGTCATGGCCAATCTCTCACATCAACTCACTGAATTGTACATGGGGGGAAATCAACTGTCAGGAACTATTCCAGAAGGGTTTGGACATCTTGTCAATTTATATATCCTTAACCTGGAAGCAAACTCTCTTTTTGGGCTCATTCCAAGAGATTTTGGCAAATTACAAAATTTGCAACTTCTGAGTCTAGACCAAAATGAGTTGTCAGGACAGATAGTCTCTACCCTATGCAATGCCACAGGTCTATACCATCTGAACTTATCATTTAACCAGTTTGAAGGGGGCAATATATTTGACAATGTTCTTATGAGCTGTCAAAATTTGCAATATCTAGATATATCTCATAACAACTTCACTGGAATTATATCACCACAATTTTTGCAGACGCACTCATCACTGATGTACATCAGAATAGGTGAAAATTCATTTAGTGGTTCTCTGCCTCCTGAATTTGGAAAGCTTATACATTTGGTGGATTTCAATGTTTCTCACAATCAATTTGCTGGAGATATACCCATCTCACTTGCTGATTGTTCAAATCTGGAGAATCTATTTATGCAGGCCAATTTTTTCCAAGGAACAATTCCACCAAATTTGGCTTCTTGGAAGAGCATCCAGCAATTAGACCTTTCAAGTAATAATTTGACTGGACCAATACCAAAAGAACTTGAGAAGCTTCAATATTTGAGGTACTTAAACCTTTCCTACAACGACATCGAGGGTGAGATACCAAACACGGGGATTTTCAGCAATGCAAGTCAAATATCATTGATTGGCAACAACAAACTCTGTGGAGGCATTCCAGAATTGGAGTTCCCACCTTGCCCAGTGATTAAGGGGAAAAACAGAGGAAAGCTGAAGGTTGTCATATTGCTGTCCATTGTTTTACCGGCAACGCTTCTGGTTCTTGTTACAGTGTTGTTACATTTCTTGGTATATCGAAAAAGAGAAAGAAGACTGGTGGCCAGATGCTCTAGCATGCCTACAAGAGTCGATAAGCTCTTGCGAATTTCTTACCATGAACTGCATCGCGCAACTTCAGGATTTTCTCCAGAAAACTTAATTGGTTCAGGACATTTTGGAGCTGTCTACAAAGGCACACTAGAAAAACATGGCAATAAGCTTGTAGCAGTCAAAGTTCTTGATCTTCAAAAGAATGGGGCTTCCAAAAGTTTTAAGGCCGAGTGCAAAACATTGAGAAACATTCGCCATAGAAACCTCATCTCTATCGTGAGTTATTGCTCCAGTATTGATTCCAAGGGTGATGAATTCAAAGCTCTAGTCTATGGGTTTTTGGAAAATGGGAATCTGGACTTGTGGTTGCATCCTGCAGAGACAACTGATCACTCAACAAGTCTTAATCTTCTTCAGAAGCTAAATATTGCAATTGATGTGGCTTCAGCATTGCAATATCTTCACGACCACTGCGAAGCAGAGATTGTTCATTGTGATCTAAAACCAAGTAACATTCTTCTTGACAATGATCTTGTTGCCCATGTGGGTGATTTTGGATTGGCGAGGCTCTTCCCAAAACCCGTCAACATATCTTCCGAGCAAGGAACCAGCAGTACTATTGCCATAAAAGGATCAATCGGTTACGCAGCTCCAGGTAATCACGAATGTTACTTAATTGTGCACAGACTATAAGGTTTAGATATATAAAACGTAGTGAAGCTGAGATATAATCACTGGTTATCTTTATTCTCTTTATCAGAATTTCCATGAGATATTTTTTTAAAACTTTTTATACTTCCTCTTGAATATGAAATTCTGTTAAAACAGTTATAGGAGAGCTCAACATAATCTCAAAGAACTAAATTGCGTTTTCCAATAATGTTGTTGAAACTCAACGCACGTAGTTCAAATCATCCTTTTCATTGCTCCCAGACTTTATGTTCATATGGTGATTTTTCAGCTTTGAGTTAGTACCATTAAATCCCTTTCTTGATCTTTTAATTTGAAATCAAATGTTGCGATGTAATTCAGGTTAGAAAGATTGTTAGCCTATGTTTGCATTTACTATCTTTTAACCCTATTCACCATATTTGCCAATTGAAGAAGATTCAAAAGATAAACGGCTTCAATGAAATGAAATAATCTTAGAGGGTTAATTCGTTACATGCCAAGGATCTGTCTGGACAAAGTTGAATGTAAAATGCATTTTGTTTTTGTTAGGGTTAATTCAACAGTTACCCTTGTAATTAGGGGCAAGTTGCAATTTGTGCCCTTGATATTATTTAAATATCACTTTGCCCCAAAGCAAATGGTCAACCACTATTCAATAAACGGTCTTATATGACTTTTTTTTCAGAATAGCTTTTTGTAATAACTTTAGGTTTTGTTGGTTTGCTATTTCTCATTTTCATCATTGATTCATCAAATGATTTGATGATTACTCAAACTTGCAAAGCATAACTTGATGAATATAATTTGCATATGGAAATAGCAGCACTAATGCGTTTCCTTTTTTTTTATTGTTAATTTCATTCTTTAAGATTCTTCTTCGAAGATTTGAAAGGAAAAAAATTAAAACACTTTCTCCAAGTTCTATGTTCTCTCAATCTCTTTTTTCTACAGGATAATATAAAGAAAAATATACATAGAGCTCTTATCTTAAAGCACATTTTGAAGTAACAATCTACTCTAATACCACAAATTTTTAATGCAAATTGAAACTAATATTAAATACCCCCTACGTCCCACTTTGATAGTCCTTATTTTCTTTTTCGTCTGTCCCAAATTGTAGTTCAGTTTCCAATTGAAGAATGTAGTTGTATTTTAATTTTTCTAAAATACCCTTATTCAATATAAGTTGTTGTTACTATAAACCTACCCCATTTAATGAGAGTTGATTCTTTTTTTATCATCAATTCAAGTTCCCATAAAGTTGTACTCTAATTAATGTAAGGGTATTTTAGGAAAATAGCTACTTAAATTGATTGTTCCAACAAAATTAACTACTTTTTCTTAAACTGTGTGAAAAAAAACCAGAACTATCAAAAGTGGGACGGAGGGAGTAATAATAATAATAATAATAATAATAGTAATAATAGTAATAATAATAATAATAACAATAGTAATAATAGTAATAACAATAGTAATAATAGTAATAATAATAGTAATAATAGTAAATAATAATAATAATAATAGTAATAGTAATAGTAATATAATAATAATAGTAATAGTAATAATAATAATAATAATAATAATAGTACTATTATTTCTACTATTATTATTACTATTACTATTATAATAGTAATAATAGTAGTAATAATAGTAATAATAATAATAATAATAATAATAATAATAATAATAGTACTATTATTACTACTATTATTATTACTATTACTATTATAATAGTAATAATAATAGTAATAATACTATTATTACTACTATTACTATTATTATTACTATTATAATAGTAATAGTAATAATAATAGTAGTAATAATAGTACTATTATTAATTATTATTATTATTATTATTATTATTACATAAGGAGGGTCTGGAGATCGAATCTTGGCAATCTCGTACGCCCGGTTGTGAACTTGGCAAACCGTCTCAGTGTGACCGTTTCTCGGTACTATAAGTATGGTAACCTGGACCGTCCCTAACAGCTTAAGCTTTTAGGTCAAATGGTATCAGAGCCAAAAAGTGGGGAAGGAGAGTCTGGGGATCGAATCTTGGCAACCTCGTACGCCCGGTTGTGAACTTGGCAACCGTCTCAGTGTGACCGCTTAGTAGTAAGTAGTAATAATAATAATAATAATAATAGTATAGTAATAGTAATAGTAATAGTAATAGTAATAGTAATAATAGTAGTAGTAGTAGTAATAGTACTAATAGTACTATTATTAGCACTAATAATAATAATAATAATAATAATAATAATAATAGGACAAAACAAGAAGATATACATATTATTGAAACAAAGGCAAGAAAATACGGCATGTCCTTATGGATAAGAAAAAAAAAAGATGAGGAATAGCAAATTAATTGCTGCACTTAATGTAAAAAGTTATAAATGCTTTTTGTCAAGTTCTTGGATGACATATCATGTATAATTGACATTAGTTTTAAGGAATATACTTATTGATAATAAAACAATAGGACATTAAGCAATTGACCTAAATGTATAGTGATTAATTTTAACAATTTCAATCAAGTCTTATTTACAACTATTTAATTTACTCCCTTAGATTATATATATATATATATATATATTATATAGTTTCTCCTTTACAACATAACATTAATTATATCTAGAAACAAAAATTCAGAGTATGGAATGGGTCATGGCGGCATCAACTCCAGGGGATGTCTACAGCTACGGCATTCTTTTGTTAGAGATGATCACTAAAAGGAGGCCAACAGATGATATGTTCATGGATGAACTAAGACATACATAATTATGTTAACAGGGCTTTGCAATGAACAACTCTCCGAGATCGTGGACCCGTTGCATCTTTCTGAAGGAAGAGATGAAAACAGTAGAATTACTCATGGAGAGGAAACTATTAATGGTGGAAAAGAGATGAGTGCATTATTTCCCTACTGAAAATTGGACTTAAGTGCTCTGCAAGATACCAAATGAATAGGATGCATATGAATGAAATTGTCAGAAAATTACATCTCATTAAGGATGTTTTCCTTGGTGTCAGGGCACAACAAGAAAATGTCAAGCTTTAATAGCCACAGGTATACTCGAGAATTTAACACAGCCCACAAGTTGAAGTTCATTTTTTTTTTCTAATTTAGATGAATTCTTTATTTTGGACGAAGTCTTGTAAGCTAACTGGTTTCTATCATTCAGAAAAAAAAAACTGGAAACAAGAGAAAAGTTATACTATATGTGTTGTGCCCACTAGCATGGAAAAGGATGTCTTCTCGTACTAATGCTTGAAATCTTGATTTGCAGCTGCTTACTGGTCCTGCATCACCAAGATGAAGTTGCTAGTTCGATGAACTGATAAAGAAGACATCTATGGCTTTTTATTTGAAAATAAATGGATGATTCAAACATATTCCTAGTCTTTCTTTACAAGAATTGTATGTTTTGAAAGGTAGTCAATTGGCTCAATTCTGCTTGAACATCTTTATGTTTCCATACTATGCTTGGATCCTATGCTTCCATAATATACATTATACAATAAGCGTATTTAGTCCATGCTTAATATTGTCCCATAATGTAGAAACTTCAGTCAACGCATAATTTACAAATCTATTCCTCTTCTCCGAGGAAAAAAAAATGGATCTCCATAATTCCATTTCTTATTGATACTAAAATCAATCTCCATAAGTACATGAAATTCGAGCACTATCTGAAACTTGATTTCATCTAAGATTAGTGAGGAGTGATTTTATATACTTGTTTATGCTTGTGGACGTAAATATTTACTCACTTTAACGAAGCTAGTGTTAGAGCTTCATTCGTTTGACCAATTGGAAAACAAATATGCCAATTTGAAACTAAAAAACCAAGTCCACCTTTTAAAGGATTTTAATAAATTGTGATAAGCAGACTCAACCAATTCGTGGTCCGATCTTTAAGTCAAGTCAGCATATGAAACCTTCTTCGAGATCAATTTCATGCATTCTCCTATCATCCTCTGCACAAGTTAATCCCACAACTCATCAACAATCTCAACCAAAACGAAGGGAAAAAAAATCAAAATGCTAACCGACCCAAAGAAAAAAAAAAAGTAAACGACTTCAATTAATATTTGAAAGCATGATATCATATGCACCATCACCTACATTGTCACGACCCAAATCTAAGAGTTGGCTCAAGTAATTTTTGAACCGAAATATATTGGTCCAAAATAATTAACCCAAATTATAAAGTAGCTAAGGGCCAAGCTTTTAAACCATTTCCTTTCTTCTTTCGAAGTGGGATGTCTCATTCTCCTGCCTTTTGAACTTTGTATTCTCGCAAAACCCGTCAAAATCCAAACTGTCCATTTAATTGTGTTTAAACACTAAAGGTGGCTCGTAACGGATTTTTTAGAAGTGGACCCCCATCAACTTTGGCTTCTAATTCCTACACAGCAGTTAACTCTTGGCAACTTCCTTGCGTAGTTTGGAACGCATAACTCGTTGGCACAATATCACCCCCCAATAGAGACAGACGAGAATTCGCTCTGATACCAACTGTTACGATCCAAATCCGTTAGATCCAGACTGGCCATTTGATTGTGTTCGGACTCTAGAAGTGACTCATACAAGTTCTAGAAGTGTTCCCGCCTGAAGTGGCATTAAGTCCCGCACAACATTTAATTCCTTGCACTTCCTTTCGTAGTTGGAATTATAATCTGTTGGCACATACTCATCTCGCACAAAGACCATGCCATGTTCGCTTTGATACTAATTATCACGACCCGATCCAAGGTCTGGCCCAAATAATCTTTGAATCAAAATTCATTGACCCAAAATAATTGACCCAGATTTCAAAATAGCCAAGGGCCAAGCTCTTAAACCATTTCCTTTCCTCTTCCCCTTCCGATGCAGGATGTCTCCTACATAATCACTTCATAGGTTGATAAAGAAAACGCAAGACATGCGAATAACGGCAATTAGAAAATCTCGTAGTCATTGACCCCAATTTTTTGGGTCTCCAATGGATTATCCAATAATAGTAAATATCTCATTTTAACCATTTTCTTCAATTTTATCTATTAATTAATCCAATGCTTAGTGCCCCACAACTAAGTTCATTATCTATTTGAAGGCATTTTTGTTGGTTTCCACTACTCAAATGCCCACGTATCATCAAATATGTCTTACTTGTATACGTAAATGGCTATACGGGTGAAGACAATAGACGAAAATTCTCTGGGTAAAGGCAGAAATTAGACGAATGGGAAAAATGAGGTACTTAGGCTAGCTGAATAATTAATTCGAAATGACCAAACATTTTTTTTGTGTGTGACCAAAATCGGACGTTTAAAAAGGCTCTGTGGGCAGTTTGCCCAATTAATCGAGTCTACGGATTGGGCCTTGGGAAAGAGCCCAAGACTCCATGTGGTTCGTAACATCCGTCTCATTTGTGAGGAAACTTTTCAGTTTCAACGGCCGTCATTATAAGGGTCAATAGGTCATGCTTATAAGCCCAGTCACCGAGTGACCCGATCCCAGTTACTCATCATCGCTCGGGAATGTATAGAGTCCAATTGAATTTTTGTCCATTTTCTTTCTTGAGAACAGGAAAAGTTAATTTTGTTCTCCCCAAAATGTATTCATAACACATCCAAAATTCTAATATGATGAACTTACTTCATGTGAGATGCAGTGGACATTATAGACACTAATATTTCTCTATTTCTAATATCAAATTGTTGTGGTGTGGAATGCTTGAAGAAGGCTAACATTAGTTGATATGGACAAGCGACAAGCGACTGTCAATGAAGCAACTAAAATGTACAAACTCACATGAATAAAACATAATATGTTTGTTATATGGTTTGTACAAATCGTTCGTAATGAATTACAATCTATGTAAAAGAAATTACGGCTCTGTTTAGATCCTTCAGTTTTTTAAAAATTATAAAAAATTTTAAAAAGTACTTTAAAAAATAGTCTAAATTTTTTTAATATTCAAAAATATTATAAAATATATTTTAAAAATTCTACTACTCTTAAAAATTTCAAAATATTTTCTAAAAATATCCTGAAACATACTCTAAAAATTCTGTTACAGTAAAATTTTTCAAAAACAACTCAAAAAACAGTTAATCCAAACAGAGCTTACATCTTTAAGAAAATGATTTTTACTGACAATTGTTTTCGCTCCTGCACTCATCAATTGTTTGCTGTAGTTGTACTAATAAGAGGAGCAAACACATGTAGAAGGGATTTCCTTCAATTATAAAAAAAAATAATAGAGGATAACACCGTAAAATTCTAAAATTTTCTATAATACAATGCATTTCTATGATTACAAGATCTGTGCATGCGGTAGATCTAGTATATACCAATTAAAAATTTCAAAACAAAGTTTAAAAACAGAGAAAATTCTCACTCTCACGAGAAAAATTCTATGTGTGAGGAAACACTCTCGCATTTCACATTTATTTATCTACTAGATTGGAGAGCGAGGGCCAGATTCTAAGACTTCATAGAATAGTGAAGTCGTTGAATGCCACACAACAACCATTCATGCATAACTTAGCAAATGAGTGTAAGTTGTAACTAAATTTGTGGTATATTTAGATGATGCTATTTTTGTTAAGAGATCGAACAAGACATGGATTTAAGTAGAAAAGTAGTCAGTTAACGGACTCAGCAAATTACGTACATGCGAAATGGTTAACCACAAAAATATCAACTCGAGTGCATGAAATATCAACTAAAGAGCTGAGTAGCTTTAACTCATGATCGTATTGTCGTTAACAATGGAGTGCAGGGGTGGATTTAAGGTGGGGGCACTGGGGCCACGGGCTCCCACTGCCCCCTTAAATTGCTATAATACTTATACAATTTTAATATAATTTTAAGTGTGCCCCAGAGTTTTTTTAGAAAGGATGTGAAAGAATTACGTGATTTTTTAAATTAGTTCATAAACTAAAATTTTAAAAAGATACGTGGGGCACAAATTCCATTTGAAATAAGTTAAAAAAAGCCTTTTCATTTCAACTAGCAAATACCAATCATATCATTCACTTTCTTTGGGCCCCACTCCCCAATTTCCCTTCCCTCCTCTAGTCCCCATTTTTCCCCCACAATCGAGAGCCACTACCTTCCACAACCAAGCAGTTAGCTATTCTTTCTCTTGATTAATTCATCCATCGTATCATTCACTTTCTTTGTCCCCACTTCCCAATTTTCCCTTCCCTCCATTGGTTCCCCATTTTCCCTCCACGACCGAGAGCCATTCTTACTTCCACAACCAAATTAGTTATCAAAATATAAAAACTCGTAGTGAGCAACTGTAAATAGTTTAGTTTTTTTTTTAAATAAAATTATTATTACATTAATAATTTTGAATTTGTCTTTTTATGTTTTTCATGGAATATATGCATCATTTGTACTTGTTGGTGATTTTTTTTTTGCTTAAAAAACTAGAAAAAGAATAGGTAAAAAATTTTAATGTTGCTTTTACCCCACTAAGAATTTTTTCTGGCTCTGCCCCTGATGGAGTGCGCCAGAAAGGAGAATAGAAGCTCCTACAAATGTCAAAAGCCAAAGCCTTTATTGTTATACTATTAAATGGCTGATCAGTATAAAATCAAACATTGAAGCTTCATGAACCAGTGGTTCAGGATCTTCTGTACCTAAAAATCATTCATAAACAGTATACAATGAATATTTGCACTAATCACAACCATAATGAATATTCTATGAAATTTTGAATTTTCAATTGTCTATGAGAAAGAATTAATTTTTGCATGAGGAAGAAAGATGATCGAGCAACTGCAGACGTGTGTCACAAGTAATTTTTGTCACTTTAATACTTTGGTCCAACCATAGGGGGTTATGTCTAACTTTTATAACTATAGAAGAATTATGTGGAAATGCTCTAAAATGTAGGATGGTAAAACATAATTTACCCAAGAATAAATAAGAAGATACTTAATTGTGCACAAAACTTTGAACCAAATTTGATCTGTTATACGATTTGTCCACTCTATCAATTTTATTCTTTAGCTTTTGTAAAAAATTATGCCATAGAAAAAGTCTTGAGCTACGTACATGTAAATGTACACCTTTTACACTGGTCATCTAAAAAAACAAAAAAACAGATGACAAAGCAACTAAAATTCTTATGAAAATTGACACAAGAATTGAAAATTGTACTAGTTTTGCAGCTGGTCATCTAACATAATGACAAGATTTTGAAGTTGCTAAAATTGTGATTAGTGTTTTGTAAAACACAAGAAGAAATGCGAGTTGATGGAAAGACATGAGGTTAGTTGTTAATTAGAAAATGAAGGGAGGGAGAGATGAGTTGGGTGATTCGAGAGGAGGGAGTGTAAATGAGAGAATTCGGGTTCAAATCCTTCTACTTGCACTAAAAGAAAAAAAAAAGAAGATGAGGGGGAAAAAATAAAAATAAAAATAAGTAAGTCAAAGCCAGTACTTTTGTATTTTAGGTCAAGATAATAAAATACATTTTCTCCATCTCAGATAAATTATTTGTGTAAATTGACAAAGATAATGAAGTATTAGAGTGACTCCAGCTCAGTTTCCTGTGTTTGTGAAGACTTAGAGCAGATCAAGTAATCTGCCTGCTACCAAGTCATGAATGGCAACACTCTGATTGGTTTCCTGTGTTCTACAAAAAAACAAAAGTGGGAAAACAATAGGATTAATTGCATTAAGCCCCCTAACAATTTGGTCCCAAAATCACTTTGTCCCCTGACGTATCATTTTACCCCATAGATTGTAACGTTCGGTGAATCAATGCACGCATCTTTAAGTTTATCAATTGTAGTTTATCATCGTTAATTATGATTATGGTTGCATCTAACCCTCCTAAAGATTTATTTACTCAACTTACCTCTAAATTCATGTTTAAGGAGGAACTAACCTTGATATTTTACTTATCTTCATTTTTCATATTTTCTTTTGTGCCTTTTTCTCTTGCTTTTTCGTTTTTTATTGTTTGGATTAGTTTTTACCATTTTGTCTTGACACTACAAAGTGATATATTGTTG